>JBANSL010000001.1:14122500-16655000 GCA_037127255.1 Persicaria tinctoria
GAGCTGCAGAGTTTCAAGCACCCAGATGAGGTAGGTTTGTGAAATGGACTCAATTCAGACATGTTCCCCAAATTCACTGTAACATTATTAATGCTACCTTCAAATCAGGAGAGATTAATTCTCGTTTCTGAAAATGATCATTAGGTGATGATATTCTTTAGTGCTCATGGGGTTCCTGTTAGTTATGTCGAGGAATATGGAGACCCATACAGAGATCAGATGGAGGATTGCATCCTCTTGATCATGAAGGAATTGAAAGCTAGAGGAGTCAGCAATAACCACACTCTTGCATACCAGGTCTAGCGAGATTTTCCGACTCATTTCTTAGCAATCAATATATTGCCAACCAGTTGGCATATTGTCATAGTTTCCCTTTTCTGTGCTTCTTATTAACATCTTACTTATCTTACCTGGTCATTTTTATTTTATAACTATAGAGTCGTGTTGGCCCCGTCCAGTGGCTGAAGCCTTACACGGATGAAGTCCTTGTTGAGCTTGGTCAGAGTGGTGTCAAGAGTTTGCTAGCTGTTCCTATCAGGTGAGCTTAAACATAGTCCGGTGACTTGCACTCATAACTTTCATCATTTTTGCATCTACAACCTACAAAGATGGTTTTTTATTTGTATTTGAAAATTTACTTTCAATTTCACATGTTACTGAAGTTTCATTCATACACAAATCTAAATTCTTTATTTGAAACCTCGGCAGTTTTGTGAGTGAGCACATAGAGACACTCGAAGAGATTGACATGGAATACAAGGAGTTGGCTCTCGAATCAGGCATTGAAAATTGGGGCCGTGTCCCTGCTCTCAACTGCACTTCTTCCTTCATCACAGACCTCGCTGACGCTGTTGTTGAAGCCCTGCCTTCCGCAGCTGCTATGTCTACATCAACCGGCTCCTCCTCTGAAGAAGAAGATGCCGATCATGACCCATTCAAGTTTGCAATCAAAATTCTCTTCGGCTCATTGTTGGCTTTCATCTTGCTCCTCTCTCCGAAGATGATTTCTGCATTCCTATAGAAACACACAGTACATGAAGCCAAGAACACGCACACATAACAAGTCACACAGAGTAAGCTAAAGTTCTAAATACACCTTGTCTGAGGTAGATTTCGGGTTGCCCGTTTTACAGAAAGTGAACTTCTCCAGAGCTATCTTTGTTGGAACAACTGTAGTAATCTATAGATACTCATATTAGCTTATAGCTGATTTCGAATTTGATGTTGAATCTCTGGAGAAGAAGAGATATAAATGTAGGTTTTTTGCACTCAAGTGGAAGGCAGTAAGATATATAGAGTAAACCCACTGCATATAAGCTGTTATATATCACCAGACTGAAATCTCACAAGACATTACAAGATTCAAATCTCACAAGTCATAAGCATATATAGAATGCCTAAATCCACATCACATATATATATAAGTCCAAGATCGACCTAGAGCAGTTACAAAGTCTTCGAATGTATAAGTCCAAGATCGACCTAGAGCAGTTACAAAGTCTTCGAATACATCCGATGAAGAGTGACATCTGATCAAGGCTGCTGGCCACGGAAGATGTGGACCCTGTAAGTCTTGGGGGTTTCGTTGATCAGCTCAAAGACACATGCATCCCCGACTTTAAGGCTATAGGCAACCGCAAACCTTTTCCACCCGGTGGTGATTCTCACAACAGTGACCCTTCCATGTCTCGATGGCTCGGAAGTGAAACGAACCGTCCAGGTCTGATCACGTCGTCTTGGCTCCGCCAGCTTCAGCTGTATCTTGTTGTCCTCCTCCCCCAACATGTATCGTTTGGCATGCGTAGCCGGGACCCACTACAAAGTATAGGTAAGTTAGTACAAATCAGTGTAAAGTTTCAATTTACAAGTACATACCAGTCGGTAATAGCCGCTCAAGTACGTCGAGCGCATATTAGCAAGGAAGTTAGGATTGTCGCTTCGGAATGCCTTGGCTCTTTCTTTAGCTCCGTTGAGCTCTTCTGCTACAAGACTCTCGACATCGTCGTCATCATCATCATCAGAAGACATGTCCGGGTACTCAATCTCGGAGCCAGACATGTCGAACACAAGCACGTGGAAACGAGAGTTCCCTTGGTATTTGAACACTAGGAAGTGTGCGAATGCGAGGGAGTGGAACTCCGCAAAGTCTTTCCAGCCCCCGCTGAACCAAACATCGGCTCCATCCCTCGTCACATCCACCTTGTGTTCTGCACCATTCGGGTTTCGAAGGTAGGCATGGTCCAACAACGAGCTTCCAAACTCTTGGACGAATGCATTTGGAAGACTCTGTAAAAGAAAATACTGTCAATTTAATTTCTTGAACAAAAAGAGTTGCAGAATGTATGAATCCATACATTACATCAAAGGAGATCGATGGTGGATGCGGAGAGACTTACAAGACGATGAAGTTCGACGGAGGGAGAAACAATGATCTTGAAGAAGCACTGTGGGTTCATGTTCATGGTGGTGGTTAGCTGCATCAACAATTCAACATCAACTTCATATATCATCGTCACCAATTTGAAGCAAGATATACATATATGAAATTCTAAAGTAAATACAATTAAGTAGACACAGCAATTTGAGCAATATATAAACAAGTAGATCGACAAGATTGAGCTTACCAATTAGCCCCAAACTGAACTCTCTCTAGCTGTGGCCTGTGTGTTTTCACTTTTCTGTGAGTGTGGTTTGGTTTATGAAACCTACAAAAATCAGAGGTACGGTGGATCTTTAGGTTAAAATTTGAAGCCTGCAAGAGATTCAGATTGGAGGTGCAAACTCTCTTCTGTGTGTGTTACGATTGAATCAGATCGATCAGAAAGGAAGAGGCCACAGTTTCCCCATTTGAACCCCCACGCCATCTGTTGGAATATAAACCTGATGTCATCTTCTTCTGCAGTCTGTTGTACACACATTAATGATTAATTCAAACCCCCTCCATCTCCACCCCCTGTTGCTTCTTGGAGTTGTTTTTGGTGATCAAAATTCAGGGAAAATAAATTTAAGTAAAGTAATTAAAGGGAGATGGAGCTTCTTGGAAGGCGATAGCTTACATGAACTCTCAAAATATCGCCCTTATATATCATAAAAAGAAAAATGACTCAAAATAATATGAATTATTGAGAAAATAATATGGAGTATGAATTATTGAGGTTGAACCAAAAATAATACTACCTCCGTTCAGAAAAACTTGACACTTTACTATTCAAGCTTCGGTCAAAATACATCAACTTTCAAAATTATAAATTCATGTCCAAATTGTTATTATTGAACCAATAATGATATAATAGGCAGTTCATTTAGCTTGTTGGTATATGAATTTGTATATGAGAAAATAATACAAAATCGCCCTACGTACGGTTAAACAAGCAATACTCGGCTGAGCTTGCCATTTCCAGCAGGGATTAATTGATCGATGGACTAATTAGCTTGTTGCAGATGGAGATTCAGATTGGATTTGTTGATGTTCAGTTGAACAGAGAGAAAAGAAGAGAATGAGAGAAATGTGGAAATTGTATTATGAGTTGAATCAATCAATTTGGTTACAAGATGAAGGTATTTATAGCTAGTCACAATAGTGTCCCGACTTATACAAGTATGTAGTCTAACACCCCCCCCCCCCCCCCCCCTCAAGTTGGTGACGTTTCATGCGGAAACAAACCCAACCTAGACAGGACAGAGGAGTGTAACGGGCCTTACAAAGGCTTGTTGAGCACATCGGTAACCTGAGAACGAGTTGGAACATGTTGGATCTTGATGAGGCCGACAATGAGTTGAGAACACACATAGTGACAATCAATGTCAATGTGCTTTGTGCGCTCATGAAATATACAGGGATCTTAGCAATATAAATTGCGGGCTGATTATCACATTTAAGTGGAATTGGAGTGATCTTAGGAACATCAAGCTCAAGAAACAATCTGCTGATCAGCCAGGCAAGCTCAATGGTAATACGTCTCATTGAGCGATGCTCTGCCTCTGCTGAAGACAGTGAGATGGTGGCTTGTTTCTTGGACTTCCAGTAGATAGGAGATGAGCTAGCCAAGAGTGATGTGATAACCACTTACATATCTTCTGGTGACCGGGCAAGAGGCCCAATCGGAATCACAAGAAGCTTGCATACAAAAATCTGAAAAATTCTCCAATAGAATGCCTAAATTGGCAGTACAATGGAGATAATGCATAACATGAAGAACAACTTTCCAATGGACATCAGTAGGCTCGTGTGGATGAACTGACATAAATGTTGGACAGTGAAAGCCATGTCAGGACGGGTGTTGGTAACAAAGTTTAGCTTGCCAACTACCCGACGATATTGAGAAGTATCTGAAAGAGGAACACCAGGAGAGGATCCCAACTTGAGGGCAGGGTCAAGAGGATTGAGAACAACTCTATTAGAATCACAAGGGAAATCCTTCAAAAGCTCTTGAAGAAATTTCATTTGAGTCATCAAAATGCCTTTGCTGTGAGATAAAAACTCAATATCTAAAAAATAACTCAAGGTACCCAGATCCTTAATACTGAATTGCTGATGTAAATGCTGCTTCAGAAGCTTGATTTCACCCTGATTGTTACCAGTGAAAAGAATGTCATCTACATAAACCACTAAGAAAACACACAGATTCCCTTATTTCTTGTAAAACATAGAATAATCATTGAGAGACTGCTGATAACCTTGAGAAATCAAAGATTCTGAGAGCTTGTTATCCCGTTGACGTGACGCCTGTTTAAGGCCATATAATGACATGTTTAGACGACACACCTTGCCCGGATAAATGTGTTGAAAACCAAGAGGAACCTTCATGAATACCTCAGTATCAATATCACCATGTAAAAAGGCATAATTCACGTCAAGTTGTGATAAAGCCCAACTTTTCTTGAGAGCAACAGAAACCAAACTTCAAATTGTTGTCATCTTGGCAACAGGATAAAAGGTTTGTTGGTAGTCTATTCCAGCCTTTTGGGTGCATCCTTTGATGACCAACCGGACCTTGTGTCTCTCCAATGTACCATCAGCTCTAAACTTCAACTTATAAACCCATTTGGAACTGATTGGTCTTTTGCCTTTAGGTAGGTTAACAATGTCCCAGGTGTTGTTCTTGTGAAGAGCATCTAGTTCAATCTGCATAGCTGACTGCCATTTCTGGATATATAACAACATCTTCATAACAACAAGGTTCAACAAGAGGAGACAAATTTGTGAGAAGGGCTTGAGATAAAGAGAAGATAACATTGAAGGAGAAAACAAGAAGTGAAGTAACAATGTTACAATGATAATCTTGAAGATAAGTAGGTGGGGCACGAATTCTAGATGATCTGCGAATCTAAATATTCTCAAGATCAGATGAAGGTGCGGGAGGAACTAGAGAAGAAGTATGATGATAATCAGAAAAATCATCAATAGGTACAGGTGTGTATGATGGAGATGAAGGGGTAAGAGATTGTGTTTGGAAAGGAAAGATATCTTCATGGAAGGAAACATCTCTAGAAATGAGAGTCTGTTTGGAAGAAAGACACATAAGCTTATAAGCTTTCTCATCAGGTGGATATCCAAGGAAAACACAGGGGGTAGCACGGTGCATGAACTTAGTCCTTCCAGCTGGTGATGTAGCGGCATAAGCAAGGCATCCAAAGGCTCTCAAATGAGAGTAAGAAGGAGTGCCATATAATCTTTCATAAGGAGATACATTGCCCAAAAGTTTAGAAGGAAATCGATTTATGAGGTATGTAGCCGTTAAAACACACTCTCCCTAGAAATGAATAGGCAAAGATGATTGGAATAAGAGGGCACGTGCTGTCTCAAGGAGATGCTTGTGCTTCCGTTCAAAAACACCATTTTGTTGAGGTGTGTAAGGGCATGATGATTGATGGATGATACCTTTGGATTTGAAAAAATCAACCCCAAAGTACCGAAACCAAGGTCTGGAGCATTATTAGTGCGAACTACCTTGATCAATCTTCCAAACTGAATATGAATAAGATTGATAAACTACTACAGAATAGAGAAAGCATCCTTACGAGAGCTCAATAGATGAGTCCATGTAACACGAGTATAGTCATCCACAATGGTTAAGAAGTAAGAAAATCCATTATAAGTGGGAGAACTATATGGTCCCCAAGTGTCTACATAAATCAAATCAAAAGCACAACTTGTAGTAATTGAACTATGAGGAAAAGGTGACCTCTGATGTCTAGCCTTAGCACAAGTGCTACAAGCTGACAAATCTCCCTTATTTATATCACATGAGAACAGATACTTCAGTTTGTAAGCAGGTAAATGCCCTAAACGAGAATGCAATAATTTGACATTAAGATGCTGCAATGAAGAAACAGAATTAACCAATGGAGGAAGTTGTGTTGTAATCAGTTTATTCTTATAACAAACGAGAATGCAATAATTTGATGGAAGGAGGTGCTGAAAAAGCGTATAAGCGATTGTGCACTCTACCAAGTTCCAGTTGGCTCTTCAGAGAAAGGCCCTGCAACCAGCATAAGCTAGATGAGAAGCAAACAATGCAATCCAACTGAGCAGCCAACTTGGGAACAAATAACAAATTGAACTTGAATGCAGGCATAAAAAATACATCAGATAACAAAATCTCAGAGGAAATTCTCACAGTGCCAGCAAGAGAAACTGAAACAGATGATCCATTTGGCAAAGCTATATGTATTGGATGTTGTAAAGGACTACTATCCATAAAGAAATCCAGATTGTGACACATATGATCATTTGCACCCGTGTCTATGATCCATGTGAATTTGTCGAAAATAATACCAAAGGAATTTGAATGTATAGAGGATGAGAGGTAAGAAATACCAGCGAAATTTCCGAAGCTTGGAGTAAAGCTTGAAGAAGGTGAAGATTTGTGACGAAATCCCAGAAGCTGATTGTACTGCTCAACAGTTAAAACCTAGAATGACAGAAGAAGATGAAGGCGCCGAAGTAGATTCAGAATATGTGGAAGCTGAATTTGCAATGCTCTTGGTCTTTAAGCTATTGGAACCAAGAGGATATCCATGGAGTTTATAACAACGATCAATCAGATGACCAGTTCTATTGCAATGAGAACACACACGCCTCTGTTTATTTCCATTATGATGACTCTGATTAACCTGATCAGAATCTTTAGAATCCTTAGAGTTCTTCACATTGACAGCATTTACAGAGGAATCAATTGGTGCCTTTGAAATCTTTAACGAACACTGTGTTTCTTCCCGAGAAAGAAGATAATATGCATGATTAAGAGTAGGGAGAGAAGCTTTCGTTAACATACTATTGCGAACCAGCGCATAAGACTCATCGAGATCCGTGAGAAATTGAAAAAGGCGAGGATCTTGATCATACTGTTGAATCGCCTGAGAAAGACCACATCCTCCGGCGCAATTACAGATAGGAAGGGATCGTATGGAATCATGTTCATCCCAAGCTTTCCTGAGTCGAGTGAACAATCCAGCAATCGAATCCGTTCCTTAAGAGATTGAATAAATCCGCTGTTGAACAGCGAATCTCTGAGTGCCACTCGATTGCGAAAATCGATCATCAAGATCAATATAGATCTAGTGAGCGCTTTGAGTGGACATGAAGCTCTCCGAGAAATCCTTTGACATGACATTCAACAACCAAGAAATGACCATGTCATTACATCATGATGGAGTATATTACATAGGTCTCATATTGTATAGTGGGCCCAATGACCCGATACCTTGTAACCTATATATATCTTTGTCTAATGAATGAAACCCTCAAGGAGGACTTTACATCAATTCTATCATTCTACATGGTATCATAGCCTTTTCTTCCTCACGGAACCTTAATTTGATCCTCCCGCCTCACCTATCCTCTTACCGACGCCGGCCTCGTACTGCCGCTGTCATACCTCACCAGACTTCCCCGACCCACCGGTCAGTTCTCACCGGTCATCCTCTTCCTCTGACCTTCCACCTGCGCCGACATCCTCTCCTGCGCCTTCTTCGCTGAACCCACATAACAACCAGCGCCCCACCTTTGCTCCACATATCAGGGCGCCTCCCGAAACCACCGGCTGCTGGACGTCCAGATCTGGTGACCCCCGAGACCAGTTCGAGACCCCCCCACCTGGAAACACTCCTTCCCTCTTTCTCCAGATTGATTTCGACCTAGTAACCCAAACCCTTCAACCGCCATACTCTCTCTCCGCTTCTTTCTGTCCCGGAATCGGCCGACCGACACCACAACACATCACCACCACCGACCGCGCCTTCCTCGCTGACCCACAACAAATTGAAAGTCATCTCCTTCCTATGTCTTCACCGTTTGCTCCGATCCGAGCCCCTCCCTCCCTCGCATACCTTCCCTCGCTCACATCACCTAATGCAGAACCCACCAGTGGCCCTCGATGCTCCCAGATCTGAACCTGCTGGTACCACTAGCCCAGATCCGGTCACCTACAACCCGAATTCACCCTCTCTGAACCCCTGAACCACCGATTCTCCTTCTCCCCGCCTCTGACAGATCGAAAGTCCGAGAAGCCCTCAACTTTTTTTTCCAAAAAAAAAAAAAAAAGAAAAAGAAAAAAAGAAAAGCACTTTCCGATCGACGACGATTATGACTTAATTTCTACAATCCACAACAGCCTCGACAGGAGGTTATCGCCCCTCAAGTCATCTACAGAGGGGGTATTCCCCTATTGGAGCCTTTCCCCAGGGCTACCCGGCCTATACCCTTCCACCTGATGGGCATCACGCCTTCTCCTCAATGCAGCCGACATCTCCCGACTCTTCCTGGTACATGGGACACTGGTGCTACCTCCCACATGACGAACTCCTCAGGTAATCTCTCTTCTATTTCCTTTAAAGGTCATGCACAGTACTCTATTATCGTCGGCAATGGTGGTCGTCTTGCTACTTTGGGGATTGGCCACGCCAAATTACAGACCCCAACCCACCCACTACACCTTAACAATGTCCTCATTTCCCCAAAGATTGTCAAAAACCTTATCTTTGTCCGTCGGTTCACCATTGACAATAACGTTTCTCTTACGTTTGTTCCCTTTGGTTTCTCTATGAATGATTGATAATGCACATTTCTAATGGGCATTATAGGATAATTTAGTTGCATTTACATTGTAGAATATGCATGTTTTAGTGTTGATTTAGATAAAACTCTTTTTGTGGAAACGTTCGGAATCTACGCTATTTCGGTTGAATTGTGCAGAATCGTAGATCCGACATGGTGGAAAGCAAGGGAAAGCTGTTAAACATGGCCAAGTGAAGCCAAGAAATCAAGCTAAGAAGAGAAAGAAAGGAGAAGATAAAGAACGAGGGAAGAACAATAAAGAATCAAGTTCCTGGGCAGATTTCGCTGCCAGCGGAATTTCATTCGCTGGCAGCGAGTGGAACCAAAAGCATGGAGCCAGCGAGAGAGAGCCCGCGGGAAGAGAGAGCCAGCAAGAGAGGAAGGGCAAGCGAGTCCGCTGCTAGCGACTGATTCCGCTGCAGCGAGACGTCCGCTGCCGCGGAAAATTCCGCTGCCAGCGGAAATCACCAGGCCGACAAATCTTCGGCTACTCGCTCCAGCGGATGGATGAACTCGTCCCAGCGGAAGGCGCGTCTCGCGGCAGCGGAAGTCCCAGCTCGCGGCAGCGGATTCAGGTACTCGCGGAAGCGGAAGGAAGGAACCATGGAGAAGCTCGAGAAGATTCTAAGGCATGAAAGTCGCTGCCAGCGAGTGTGCTAGCGAGGTGGTAGCGGAAATCCAACAGAAGCTCAATCAAGGCCATTCGCTGCCAGCGGAAATTTCTCGCTGCCAGCGGAATCCGACGCTGAATTATTTTAGGAAAGTTCTATCTTTGATCTAGTTGTTTAGGAAATTTCTATCTTTTATCTACCTTTTATGGAAGACATTAGGCTTATAAATAGGATGTTCTAGGGTTAGTTTAATTAAGTTTTCAATTAGAGAAATCACCATTGAAGAGAAGAAAGTTTAGGTAAGCCATGTTTGGCTAATTTTGTAGTTTCCGCCTACACTTTCGAGACTTGGTTGGTGGTTTGTGAGTTTCTAATTCAAGTTATTTTTCCTCTTTAATTCTTTCAACTTCTTTGTGCGATATTGATTATGTTATTGGTGTTATCTTGACTCGCGACCTTGATAATATTGATTTCATGCTAGGATTTAATACTTTCGTATTTGTGTTATTTCCGTAGTAGCACGCATAAGATTGTGGATTCCGTGTTTGAAGCATGATTATGTAGGGAGTTGACATATATCTTAAACATCGATTTACCGTGTTTAATTGGTGTTATTTATATGCTCAAGTTCTTGGGATTATTTGCTATCTCTTTGTTAAATCTTGACCGTGTTAAGGTTGTATTGAGGTGTAAGGGATTAATTGGACTCGTAGGACTTTTAATCTACTTAAACCAAGACGAGAGGAATTCGTAGGAAAAGATAATAACTTGAAAAGGATTCGATGATCAATAAAACCAACCAAAGTCGAGAACTTGTAGGTGGAAACACTTTTCTTCTATCCTTTATTTGCTTTTGTCAATATTATTTTCTTTTATTTTCATTCATAAAAATCTTTTCTTTTATATTGATAAATACACAATATTTAGAAATACTTGATTCTCTAGGGTTCGACCCCTTACTTGCATACTATACTAGTTTGTTTGTTTGAGATTTATTTTTGGCGAGGTAAATCCCAAACAAACAAACTAGTAGTATAGTATGCAAGTAAGGGGTCGAACCCTATAGAATCAAGTATTTCTAAATATTGTGTATTTATCAATATAAAAGAAAAGATTTTTATGAATGAAAATAAAAGAAAATAATATTGACAAAAGCAAATAAAGGATAGAAGAAAAGCGTTTCCACCTACAAGTTCTCGACTTTGGTTGGTTTTATTGATCATCGAATCCTTTTCAAGTTATTATCTTTTCCTACGAATTCCTCTCATCTTGGTTTAAGTAGATTAAAAGTCCTACGAGTCCAATTAATCCCTTACACCTCAATGCAACCTTAACACGGTCAAGATTTAACAAAGAGATAGCAAATAATCCCAAGAACTTGAGCATATAAATAACACCAATTAAACATGGTAAATCGATGTTTAAGATATATGTCAACTCCCTACATAATCATGCTTCAAACACGGAATCCACAATCTTATGCGTGCTACTACGGAAATAACACAAATACGAAAGTATTAAATCCTAGCATGAAATCAATATTATCAAGGTCGCGAGTCAAGATAACACCAATAACATAATCAATATCGCACAAAGAAGTTGAAAGAATTAAAGAGGAAAAATAACTTGAATTAGAAACTCACAAACCACCAACCAAGTCTCGAAAGTGTAGGCGGAAACTACAAAATTAGCCAAACATGGCTTACCTAAACTTTCTTCTCTTCAATGGTGATTTCTCTAATTGAAAACTTAATTAAACTAACCCTAGAACATCCTATTTATAAGCCTAATGTCTTCCATAAAAGGTAGATAAAAGATAGAAATTTCCTAAACAACTAGATCAAAGATAGAACTTTCCTAAAATAATTCAGCGTCGGATTCCGCTGGCAGCGAGAAATTTCCGCTGGCAGCGAATGGCCTTGATTGAGCTTCTGTTGGATTTCCGCTACCACCTCGCTAGCACACTCGCTGGCAGCGACTTTCATGCCTTAGAATCTTCTCGAGCTTCTCCATGGTTCCTTCCTTCCGCTTCCGCGAGTACCTGAATCCGCTGCCGCGAGCTGGGACTTCCGCTGCCGCGAGATGCGCCTTCCGCTGGGACGAGTTCATCCATCCGCTGGAGCGAGTAGCCGAAGATTCGTCGGCCTGGTGATTTCCGCTGGCAGCGGACGTCTCGCTGCAGCGGAATCAGTCGCTAGCAGCGGACTCGCTTGCCCTTCCTCTCTTGCTGGCTCTCTCTTCCCGCGGGCTCTCTCTCGCTGGCTCCATGCTTTTGGTTCCACTCGCTGCCAGCGAATGAAATTCCGCTGGCAGCGAAATCTGCCCAGGAACTTGATTCTTTATTGTTCTTCCCTCGTTCTTTATCTTCTCCTTTCTTTCTCTTCTTAGCTTGATTTCTTGGCTTCACTTGGCCATGTTTAACAGCTTTCCCTTGCTTTCCACCATGTCGGATCTACGATTCTGCACAATTCAACCGAAATAGCGTAGATTCCGAACTTTTCCACAAAAAGAGTTTTATCTAAATTAACACTAAAACATGCATATTCTACAATGTAAATGCAACTAAATTATCCTATAATGCCCATTAGAAATGTGCATTATCAATGATCTTACTACGAGGGTTACTCGCATGAGATGTAACATCACCGGTGAGCTCTACCCTATCACACCACCTCCTGCGTCCAGTCAATCGTGCCCGGTCGCCCTCTCGACATCGTCGTCCAGCCTGTGGCATGCACGCCTGGGCCATCCTAGTGTTTCCGTCTTATATGTCCTCCGTTCTCAGAGTCTTGTCACCTGTAATAAAGAGGTACGCTCTAGTTTATGTTCTTCTTGTCAGTTAGGCAAACATGCAAGATTGCCGTTCCAACGATCTTTGAACTTTACCCTTGCTCCTTTTGACATCATTCATAGTGACATTTGGACCTCTCCCGTGCCTAGAAAGGAGGGTCACAAGTACTACCTCTTGTTTCTTGATGATTACAATCATTTCTTATGGGTCTCGCCGTTGCAATATTTCAAGTCCCAAGTGTTTCCTATCTTTGTCAAATTTCATGCCTACATCAAAACACAATTTCAAACATCCATCAAATGCTTCCAATGTGACAATGGCCGTGAATTTAACAACAAAGACTTTCACTCTTTCTTCGCCACAAATGAGATCTCCTATCGGTTGTCTTGCCCTTATACTTCCCAGCAGAATGGCAAGGCCGAATGAATCATTAGAACCATAACCAACATGATGCGCTCTCTCCTCTTTCACACATCTATTCCCCTTACCTATTGGTCTCACGCCTTATCAACCACATGTTATCTCCTCAACATTCTCCCATCTACTACCTTACACCATCGCTCGCCGACTAAGACACTCTGTTGCACCTTGCCTAGGTATGATCACCTTCGTACCTTCGGGTAGGCGTGGCCACGGGTCGGACCCGCCGGGTCGACGGGTTCGACCCGCCGGGTCAAGGGTCAGGATAGGTCGACCCGAACCCTAACCCGGAAATTTACGGGTTGACGGGTTCGGGTCGACCCGTTGACCCGTTGACCCGCCAGGTCGACCCGTTAACCCGGCGGATTACCACAATAAAAAAAAAATGTAATAACATTTTTTACTAATAAAAATTAAAAAAATGACATGCAAATATTTTTTCTACCTATCATTTTTTATATCCACTTCATTTCAATATGAAGTTGAACAAAAAAACATTAGAAATTTTATATTTCTATAAAATTTCCTTCATCCATTACAATATAAATGTAGGATATAAGACTTCTTCAACTTTACTTCATTTCAATATATAGGAAATAAAGCTTAAATTGGAGTGGGAGTCAAGGGAAGATGGGGTACACACACACACACACACACACACACACATATATATATATATATATATATATATATATATATATATATATATATATATATATATATATATATATATATATATATATATATATATATCTCCAACCCTTCTCATTTTAACTCTGAATTTTCAATGAGGGAGAGTGCTCTTGTCCCACATTGGAAATGAGAGAATAGAAGGTGCCCTTCCAAGGCTATAAAAGGGGAAGGATGGGGTGGCTTGTAACTCACATTGCATTTTGCATGTTAGTTTATATATTTATTATGAATTATTCTAAGAATAATATACATAATACTCCGTAATACTTATAAACTTAAAAAAAATATTTTTTTCAAAAAAAAATTCTGGAATGGCAGGTTGACCGGGCGGGTCGACCCGCCGGGTCAGCGGGTTTTCAAACCCCCGACCCTAACCCTAACCCGCAACCCACCTTGACCCTTTGACCCGAGAACCCGCACCCATCGGGTCACTGACCCGGCGGGTTACCGACCCGTAAGACCCGACGGGTCACGGGTCGACCCGTGACCCGTGGCCACGCCTACCTTCGGGTGCTTGTGCTTCCCAAACCAGTCCTCCACCGCCCCACACAAGCTTCACCTGCGCTCCACTCCATGTGTCTTCCTAGGCTATCCGTCTGATCATCGTGGTTACCTTTGCCTCGATGTTCGGAGCCATAAGCTTATTGTGTCCTATCATGTCACTTTTGACGAGTCTCGCTTTCCCTTCTCTTCTCCTCTTCTCCCATCTCCGACACCTCTTATGTCCCAGTCTGAGTCATAGTCTTCTTTCCCACACTTTCTCCTTCCCTAGAGCTCTACCGGTGCTCCTGCATCTCCCCCTACACCGCCCCCACCGCCACCTCCTCCTCCTACCACCAGACCGCACACCCGTAGCATCTCCGGTGTCTTCAGTTGAATGGAGGATTCATAGTAGAAAAAAAGCAATCTCCATCGCGTGAAGCTAGGAAAAAAACAAGATCCATCGAAAACCTTGGTGGTGAGGATACACCCAGGGTTATCTGACGGATGCAAATACAAAGGATCTTGAGGATTCACAGTAGAAACAGTGTTGGAATCCATGGAAGATTAGAGAAGAACAAAGCGGAAGAACAGAAACCATTACTGGCTCGATACCATGTTGATGTTCCGTTGAACAGAGAGAAAGGAAGAGAATGCGAGAATTATGGAAATTGTATTATGAGTTGAATCAATCAGTTTGGTTACAAGATGGAGGTATTTATAGCTAGTTACACTAGTGTCTTGACTTTTACAAGTATGTAGTCTAACAGGATTCAATTAAGTTCAATGGATGAAACCGGAAGAAGGTTAAAAAAAAATGTGAGAAAGAACACAAAAGTTGTTTAGTTTAGTTAGTAAAAGGAGGGAAGGAAGTACAAGGGAAGCAAGAGGTCATGAGTTTAAATCCCATTCCTTACCTTTTTGCACTACATTTTATTCCTACCTATTTTTTCCTATTATAAATGTCATATTTAAATCAATTTTTATATTTTTCTTTTAATATTTTCATAATATTATTTATTATGTTACACATATTTTAAAAAATTCTTCTAATTTTTACTTCTATGAATTTTTTTAACTATAAATTTCATATGTAAACCACAATTTATGAGTTTACACATATATTTTAAAAAATTCTTCTAATTTTTATTTCTATGAATTTTTTTTACTACCAATGTCATATTTAAACCATAATTTATTAGTTTTTTTTTGTCATACTTTTCAATCCTATCATTTTTTTTTCATTTACCAATGACAAATTCTTTACAAAATTTATAATCTTCATTTAATATTTAAAAAAAATCTTAATCACGCTACACATACACACACACACATATAAATTATTAAATTATTGTATGGATTTTTGTAATAAAATATCATATTTATACTACAATTTATGGTTTTCTTTCAATATATTTTTTAAAAAATTCTTTGTTATATATACCGAGAAAAAAAAATTCCGACAAAAAAATTTCGCCCCTCCCCTGTCTAGCGATTCATGTGGCCGCCACTGTCCGTAGGGTAAAAGAAAGAATCAGGTAGTTGGAGTTCAAATGGAGATATGTCACTCACACCACTTAAATTTTAGAGCACCCACCTTGCATATTATGTGAGTGACAAAGTGTCTTAGATTAAAAAGAAAAAAGAAACGTTAGAAAAAGAAATAAAAAAAGGGACGGGGGAGTGTCTTACTCTCCCTCAAGAAACCCAATTCTGATATTAGATTTTCATATCTGACTTTTCGTTTTGAAAAAATACCAAGACATTCAATATGAGTGTCGCATGACTCCAAGCACTCAACCAGGATTTTCTACACCCTACGTCCCTACCCTACAACTCTCCTTACTCCACATTTTTTTTAACATTTATTTAATTTCAGAAAAAATAAAAAATTATATTTATATTATTAACATCTATATTTATATATTTATAAAATTTAATTTTGAAAAAATCATGTTTTAAATTTTTTGATAACTGTAATTTTAAAATATTGCCTTTTTAATTTTAAAATATTGTAAAACATGATTTTTTAAAATTAAATTTTATAAATATATAAAAGTAGATATTAGTAATGTAATTGTAATTTTTTTTAAAGATTAAATACATATTAAATTATTTTGTGATGTAGGGAGGGTAGTAGGGAAGAGGATGCATGTGATCTTCACTGCCGAACACTTGGCTGAAATAACTGATCTTCTTCGCAATAGAAAGGTTAGTAACGTAAAATATTAGTATAGTAGCTGATCTAATTGTTATAACTTATAATAGAGCAAAAGCTTGGCTGAATTAGCTGAGATGCTATAACAAAACTGGTACGAAGGCGTGGATGCCCCATTCACATTGTTTCCCCAAAACTGTTACTGTATAGTCTGTATTGTATTGGCAGATAAGCTCAATTTAAGCTTATATATTCGCCGATTGTTAATGTATTGGCCGATAAGATCACAACTAATTCGCCGATATCCTCAAGGCTAGCTTAAGACACAAGCTGAGGCATCCCCAACTTCAAGGCCATTGTCAACTGCAAACCCATCCGGTGGTGTGTGCGGAATCAAACAAATTGGTGAAGAAAACCAGTGAACTTGGTGAGGAAGAAAGAGGGAAAACTGAAAACCTCTCTTTCTATATGTGTTGTATTGTATATTATGCGTATTACAAATGTATGAATTGTATCATATACATCGAGAATGAATGGGCCTAATATCAACTAAAACTGGACTAAGCCCAATACAGTGAAATAGGCCCAAATGTAAGCTCGAACTCTCACACCCCTCTTCAAGCGGGAGGGAGCTCGCTCACACCGAGCTTGTCCAGAACCACCGGAAAAATGCTTCCAGGTAGTGGCTTTGTGAGAGCATCCGCCAATTGCGCTTTGGTTGAGACATGACGAAGCTCAATCAACCCTTCGAGAACCTTTTCTCTAACAAAGTGGCAATCCAGCTCCACATGCTTTGTCTTCTCATGGAAGACGGGGTTCTTCGTGATGTGGATTGCTGCATGGTTATCGCATCTAACTGGAACTGGAATGATGCTTGAAACACTCAATTCGGACAATAATCGAGTCAACCCGGCGATTTCAGTACACATCCTTCTTATGGACATGTATTCTGCTTCTGCAGAGGAGAGGGAAACGGTCACTTGCTTCTTTGATTTCCAAGCTATGAGGTTGCCACCCAAGAATACTACAAATCCACTCACTGATCAACATGTGAGAGGGCATGAAGCCCAATCTGCGTCGCAATACGCCTGAAGCTCGAATCCAGGAGTGCGATTTAGGAACAAGGACCTATGCAGAGTACATTTGAGATACCTCAAGGTCCTAATTGCTGCATCAAAATGGCGTTGTCGGGGAGCTTTCATGAACTGACTCAGGAATTGCACGACAAAACTGATGTATGGTCTTGTATGTGTCATGAAATTTAGTTTGCCAACAAGTTTCCTGTATTATGTTGGCATCTTCATCAAGTCTCCTCCATCCACAATCATCTTTGTGTCAGTTGTTAAGGGACTCGAAGCATCTCTTGCATTCTCACACTTGAACTCCTTAAGAGTGTCTTGAATGAAGCGCTTCTGACTGACATAGATCCCCTCTTCAGTGTGCACAAACTCCATTCCCAGAAACAGACTCAGCTGGCCAAGATCCTTGATTTTGAACTCAGAATCAAGGAAGGCTCGAATACTGTCCATTTCACCCAGGTCACTTCCTGTGATCAGGATGTCATCCACAAAGACAGCAAAGTAAGTCACCAAATCGCCAGACCATTTAACAAAGAGAGAGTAGTCATTTAGGGATTGAGAATAGCCTTTGAACTGCAAGGCATGAGACAGTTTGGCTTACCACTGTCTCGAGGCTTGCTTCAAGCCATAGAGAGACTTTTTAAGCAAGCAAACATGGCCTGGGGGTGCTGTCATCCCAGGAGGTATAGTCATGAACACCTTTTCATGAAGATCTCCATGTAAGAAAGCGTTGTTGACGTCTAACTGTTGTAATGACCACCCTTGCTTAGCAGCTACAACCACTAAAGCACAAACTGTGGTCATTTTCACCACTGGAGAGAACGTCTCAGTGTAGTCAATCCCTTCTCATTGTGTGAAACCTTTCACCACTAGCCTAGCCTTGTACCTCTCAATTGACCCATCGACTTTCCTTTTGACTTTATAGACCCATTTGCAACCAATAGGTCTAGCACCTCTAGGCAAAGACACCACCTCTCATGTCCTATTGACCTCCAAAGCATGGAATTCATCCAACATAGCTTTGTCACATACCTCAAATTGACAAGCTTCCTTGTAATTCAAAGGTTCAACCTCTAGCTTTACTGAAGACAAATGAACCTTGCCAAGCTTGACATCACTGGTGACTGTGTGACAACACAGCTTAGCTGCACAGTCATGATCAATGGTTGCAACATGATGACATACATAGTCCTGGAGATAGCTAGGTGGAGCACCATTCCTAGTTGACCTCCGAACATTAGGTATATTAGGAGGCATCTGAGAGGCAATAGGAGCAAATGAGGAGGATTGATGAGACTGGTGTGGTGGCTCAGTTGTATGATCATCATCAAAACTTTGAAGATGAACCAGGAGTGTGGGGAACATGCTGCCAGAAGATGGTGATGATGCTTCAAACTTATTCTTATATGGGAAGTGTTCTTCATGAAATACCACATTCCTGGATACCAGGACCTTATGAGTCTCCAGGTCCAGCACCTTATATCCCTTAGTTCCTATAGGATATCCTAGGAAAACACAAGGATTGGCTCTAGGCATAAATTTGTGTCTTCTTTGTTTGAGAGTGGAGCTAAAGCATAAGCAACCAAAGCTTCTCAACTCATCATACTTGGGTTTCCTCCCATAGAGTACTTCAAAAGGACTCTTACCAAGCAATGATTGACTAGGTACTCTATTAATGATGTGAGTGGCTGTCAACACTGCTTCTCCCCAATACTTGAGAGGCGATCTAGATTGAAACATCAAGGCTCTTGCAACCTCTAGTATGTGCTTGTGCTTCCTCTCCACCACCTCATTCTGCTGAGGTGTGGCAACACATGAGGTATGATGCAGAATTCCCTTGGACTTGAAATACTCAGAAGTTTCATGGCTAAGGCCAAGCTCTTGAGCATTATCAATTCTTATTGTTTGAACACAACAATCAAACTGAGTCTGTGCCAACTCAACAAACATCTTGATCACAAACAAAGCTCCTCTTTTGGAGTTTAACAAACTCACCCAGGTAGTTCTACTAAAATCATCAACAACTGTTAAAAAATACGTGCAACCATTATAGGTTTGAACATGAAATGGTCCCCATACATCCATATGGAGTAACTGAAAAGGTCTAATAGTGGTGATCTCACTCCTGGGGAATGGGAGCCTCTGCTGCCTTGCCTTGGCACACACCACACAGGGCGACACCTTGGCCTTATTAGCAACTGAAGGCAACAAACTATGCAACTTTGGAAATGGTAAATGCCCGAACCTAACATGCCATATTTGAGGGCTTATTACAGCAAAGCTTACTGAGCAATCAGTAGCACCAAGCAAAGGCAAAGAGTTCTTCAATTCAACAACCCTGTCGTCCAGCAAGTATAAGCTTCTGCTACATCTTCCAAGAAGAAGATCCTTCCTCGGTTGTGTACCCTGCATAATGCACATTTGAGGAGTAAAGAGAACTGAACATCCAATGTCCTTGACCAATCTCCCAATTGAAAAGAGGTTGCACTTGAAGTAAGGCACATAAAACACTTGCTTCAGAGTCAGACCTCCCAACAACTTAACACTTCCCATTGTATCCACAGTCATAGTGAATCCAGTAGGCAACAGTATAGAGATAGGATTTCTAATAGAAACACAATCCACAAGCAAAGCCCTGACTAGTGCCTGCCATTGGATCTCTTGTGCTGGAGTCCCTAACATTCAAGAGATCGAGGAGTTGTGCATACTGAGCAGCTATAAGTTCAGGAGCTACACTGCTTGGCGCCTCCTCATTCACCTGTGCTGCTACCTTCTTTCCTTTCCCGTTTTTCTTCAGGAATCCATGGATAAAGTAACACTTATCCACCTCGTGGTTCGTCTTCTTGCAATAAGTGCAGAAGAGGCCGGACTTCTTGTTTGACACCTGGTTCTGCACATCTCCCTTCTTCATATCAACATTGAAGGAAGTGGTGAGATATGTGTTCACGCGGAGCTGAGATTTGAGATCCTATTGAGTCTCTTCTTGAGAGATCATGGAGAAAGCAACACTAACAGATGGAAGTGGTTGCATCATCAAAACAGTCCCCCTAGCAGCAGTATATTTGTCATCTAATCCCATAAGGAACTGCAGTAATTTTTGTTCTTCGGCAAGCTTAAGATTCTCCTTCGCAGCTCCACAGGTACAGGGATGTACCTTCCTCGGACTACCTATTTCATCCCAGAGTGATTTCAGCTTAGTAAAATAGGCAGAGATAGTGAGCGAACCTTGTGTAAGCGAGATCAGTTCTCTCTGGAGCGAGAACATTTGCGCATCATTGACCTGGCCATATCTCGCTTCAAGTTCTTCCCAAATCTCCATGGCAGTGTTGGCGTAGATGACTTTGCTACGTATTTCCAAGCTGATTGAGTTCAAAATCCAGGAGATCACCATGTCGTTGCATCTCTCCCGGATCTGAGCCCTAGGTTCATCGTCTTCTGGTTTTGAAAGTTTTCCATTAGCAAAGCTGAACTTATTCTTGGCGCTGAGAGCAATTTTCACAGACCTCTTCCATTCTCCAAAATTCTTGCCATCGAACACTCATGACACTATTGCGAGGCCAGGATGATCGCTAGAATGGAGAAATAGAGCATCAGTTGGCTTAATCGTGAGCTTAGGAACTATATTCACCGCCATAGATGGTCAATCGAACAGTGAAAAACAGCGAGGAGCTAAACACACACAGATCTGAGTGAAAGAAACACAGATCTGAGACGAAATCAGTGCTTAAGCTCTGATACCATGTGCGGAATCAAACAAATTGGTGAAGAAAACCAGTGAACTTGGTGAGGAAGAAAGAGGGAAAACTGAAAACCTCTGTTTCTGTATGTGTTGTATTGTATATTATGCGTATTACAAATGTATGAATTGTATCATATACATCGAGAATGAATGGGCCTAATATCAACTAAAATTGGACTAAGCCCAATACAGTGAAATAGGCCCAAATGTAAGCTCGAACTCTCACATGGTGCTTCTCACGTTGACGGTGACCCTTCCATGACTCAGTTGCTCATAACTCCAAAGTTTGCGATATTTTCTTGAATTTTTTTTAGAAATAGCCAAAAACCTTAAAATTATTATGAGAATAGCCAAAATCCGAAAGATTTTAGGAAAATAGCCAAAACAGGGTAAAGTCGGTGTTTGTAACAAAGACTTTACCCAAAAAAATTCCGAAAGATTTTTTTAGAAATAGCCAAAAAAACTTAAAAAAATGTTATTTTAAATTGAAAAACAAAGAAAAAAAAAACATATATGGGAGAGTCGCTGTTTCAAACAACGACTCTCCCTTCTTCATTTTTTTTTCAAAAGCTCAGACATGGAGGAGCGGCCTTCGACTTCCACGGCTTCCTCCAGACGCTCCAGAACTGCCCGAACGTCGTCGTTTTGCACGATTACTTCTGGCTGGACGACGAAGACGCCGTTCTCGTCCTCGAATTCCTCCCTACTAATCTGGCTTCGGTGATTGCTGAGGCCAAGCGGAGTTGGGAGGGTGGCATCATCTCCGGCGAGATCAAGAGGTGGATGATTTGTGGATGATTGGAGATGGTCTCCTCAATTGATCTTTCCAACAGTGGACTGTAATCAATCGATCTCTTGACGGTGGACTATAATCAATCGATCTCTCGGCGGTGGACTGTAATCAATCGATCTCTCGGCGGTGGACTGTAATCAATCGATCTCTCTGGCGGTGGACTGTAATCAATCGATCTCTCGACGGTGGACTGTAATCAATCGATCTCTCGGCGGTGGACTGTAATCAATCGATCTCTCGGCGGTGGACTGTAATCAATCGGAAAATCGGCTTCCTCGGTTGTGGTACGTCTTCCTCAATCGATCTCTCCGGCGGTGGACTGTAATCAATCCTGCAAATTGGCTTCCTCGGCAAATCAATCCTACAAATCGGCTTCTCTCTGGCGGCTTCCTCTCCTGTTCGAGATCTCCGGCGGTGGACTGCAAATCGGTGGTGGCGGCTTCCTCTCATGTTCGTTGGCGTTGGCGGCGCCCTTATGCTCCTCCATATATATTCCAGGCGAAGCCCTTCTGCTCCTCCATACATATTCCAGGCGAAGGGGAATGCCTCTCCCGATGCCGGCTTCCTCTACTCCTACTTCGGAAGGGCAAGCGGTTTTGGCAAAACCAAATAAAAAGGGGAGTCGTTGTTATAAACAGCGACTCTCCCATATAAGTTCTTTTTTATTTTTCTTTTTGTTTTTCATTTTAAAATAATATTTTTTAAAAAAATGGCCTATTTTATTAATTTTTTAAAAAACTTTGGGTAAAGTCGTTGTTAATAATGAGACTTTACCTTGTTTTGGCTATTTCTCTAAAATCTTTCGAATTTTGGCTATTCTCGTAATAATTTTAAGTTTTTTGGCTATTTTGAAAAAAAATTCTATTTTCTTTTACTTATTTAACCTAATCTTATCAATAAGGCCCATTAGCTCAGTTGGTTAGAGCGTCGTGCTAATAACGCGAAGGTCGCAGGTTCGAGACCTGCATGGGCCAAAATTAATCCACTTTTTTTATATCCCTTCATACACAAAATCTAGTGTGCCTACACACTTTAGTGGTAGATTTCGGGTTGCCCGTTTTGCAGAAATTGAACTTCCCCAGAGCTATCTTTGTTGGAACAACTGTAGTAATCTATAGATACTCATATTAGCTTATAGCTGATTTCGAATTTAATGTTGAATCTCTGGAGAAGAGGAGATATAAATGTAGGTTTTTGGCACTAAAGTACTGCAAGGCAGTAAGCAATATAGATTGCAAGCCCACTGCATATATAAGCATATATTTGTTTTCGGTGTGGATTGAACTCTCACAAGTCATTACAAGATTCAAATCTCACAAGTCTTAAGCACATATAGAATGCCTAAATCATATATATGTAAAGTCCAAGATCGACCTAGAGCAGTTACAAATTCTTCGAACACATCCGATGAAGATTGACATCCGATCAAGGCTGCTGGCCACGGAAGATGTGGACCCTGTAAGTCTTGGGGGTTTCGCCGATGAGCTCGAAGACACAGGCATCCCCGACTTTAAGGCTATTAGCAACCGCAAACCTTTTCCACCCCTTAGTGATTCTCACAACAGTGACCCTTCCATGTCTCGATGGCTCGGAAGTGAAATGAACCGTCCAGGTCTGATCACGTCGTCTTGGCTCCGCCAGCTTCAGCTGTATCTTGTTGTCCTCCTCCCCCAGCATGTATCGTTTGGCATGCGACGCCGGGACCCACTGCAAAGTATAGGTAAGTTAATACAAATCAGTGTAAAGTTTCAATTTACAAGTACATATATACCAATCGGTAATCGCCGCTCAAATATGTCGATTTCATATTAGCAAGAAAGCAAGGATTGTCGCTTCGGAATGCCATGGCTCTTTCTTTAGCTCCGTTGAGCTCTTCTGCGACAATGTCCTCATCTTCCCTACTCTCGACATCGTCATCATCAGCACAATTCATGCCCGGATACTCAATCTCAGAGCCAAAAATGTCGAACACAAGCACTTGAAAATGAGAGTTCTCTTTGTATTCGAACACTAGGAAGTGTCCTGATTTGAGGGAGTGGAACTCCGCAAAGTCTTTCCAGCCCCCGCTGAACCAAACATCCCCTCCATCCGTCATCACATCAACCTTGTGTTCTGCACCATTTGGGGTTCGAAGGTAGGCATGGTCCAACAACGACCTTCCAAACTCTTCGACGAATGCATTTGGAAGACTCTGTAAAAGAAAATACTGTCAATTTTTCTTGCATTACACTACATTGTCATATATTGTTTGAATCTGCAGTGAAAAAAATCAATCAAAGGGGATGGTCGATGCAGAGAGACTTACAAGACGACGAAGTTGGACGGAGGGTGAATCAATGATCTTGAAGAAGCACTGTGGGTTCATGTTCATGTTCATGTTCATGGTAGGTGGTTACCTGCATCAACATCATCTTCATATATCATCGTCACCATTTGAAGCAAGATATACATATATGAAATTCTTAAGTAAATAACAAGGGAAAAAGTTTGATTCTAAAAAATACCCATCAACAACCTAAGTAAGGCCTTAATTTGAAAGAAATTACTCCCTCCGTTTCCTTTTAATTGACTTTTTACTATTCATGCACGTTTTTTAAGGTGTGAAAAACTATATGAAATAATAATTTTTTTAAATATTTTTTTCGACAATCTCATACTTATTGATGATAAGTATAATATTATTAAAAAAATATTTTTAAAATATTAATATTTAATATAGTTTTTATCGTTATAAAACTACGTGCATGACTTGAAAAAGTCATTTAAAAGGAAACGGAGGGAGTAGTATTTATTTGAAAGCATCTATATATATAAATTAATGATCAACAAACCTAAGTAAACACCAGATATGGATACATGAATTATATATTGTTTGAAAGTCTAAACATAAATAATACATATATTTCATCAAAACATACAGTATAAAAGAAACTACATTAGTTTTATAAGTGTTTATATTTCATCAAAACACCAGATATGGATACATGAGATCGAAGAGAGCTACTGTAAACAAACTTATGAGTAGATTGGGGTTTCATGGCATCATCACCAATTCAGCATTGGAAAGAGCTAGCAGAGATTGTGATTGATGGACTAATTAGTAATTAGCATAGGGAATGGAGTTGCAGATGGATGGAGATTCAGATTGGAGGTGCAAACTCTCTTATGTATGTGTTACGACTTACGATTGATTGATTCAGATGGATCAGAAAGGAAGAGGCCACAGTTTCCTTCTTCTGTAGTCTATGTAGTCTGTACACACATTAATGATTAATTCAAACCCCCTCCATCTTAAATATCCCCGGCTTTTCCTTCTTGGAGTTGTTTTTGCTGATCAAAATTCAGGGAAAATCAAAAGCTGATCCTCCTTCATTATCGTAATTAGAGGTGATTCAATATTGTCCGACGGGTAAAACGACGAATCGGGTAGTTGGGTTTCAACTTCAATTTTGAGAGTTCATGTCAGATAAAGCTTCGGTCAAATTTAATTGGGTGATTTACAGAAATAGGCCTTAAATTAGGGAATTTACCAAAAAAATCGCCATTAAATTATATATAAAAAAATAACTCGAAATAATATGAATTGTTGAGGTTTCAAAATTATAAATTCATATACAAATTGTAATTATTGAACCAATAACGATACAATGGGCAGAACTAACAAATGAAAAATAAATTTGGCCTCAAAAGATAATTTTTTAAAAAAGTTTGGTAAAAAACTGTAAAATTAAGGGAAAAATTGACAATGGGCAGAATGAATTAAAAATTAAAAAATCGTATATTAATAAATAAAAAAATCCTCAACTCATTTTATCATCGGCCAATCACATATGGTCGAGATATCAAGTCGATTCCATTTCAATAATGTCTCCCATAGAACATAGTAATTTTTGAGAAACTTGCAACCAAATCAGTCCACCGTCCAATTAATTTAGCCAATATTCAATCACGAAAAGCGTCAAAAGGACAAATCGAGCCTCAATCTTCAATAAAAACTCACCTTGTCACCTCTGGATTTGGATCTGCCTCCGCCATTGCTAGTTCAGCCATCGATTATCGATGAAGAAGATGACAAGCATTGATTTTCATTAATTTTTCACAATTTTACCAAATTTTATTGTTAATTACATTTTGAGTCAAAATTAATTAACTTTTCTTTTGCAAATTTTAGCTACTGGTTTAATTAGAAATAGTTTGTATATAAATTTGTAATTTTAAAGTTCGTATTATTTTTTGTTCACATTTGATAGTTTGTATTATTTTCATGGTTGATAGTTTGTATTATTTTCAATTATTTTTCTTCTAATAGAAAATCAGATATAAATTAGTTTTTGTTTCAAATAATCTATATCTATATAAACTCTTAATTTAGAAGAGTTTAAGCCAGGGCCGGACCTGAGGCGAGGCCCAACAGGCCATCGCCTCGGGCCCAATCAGCCTAGGGGGGCCATAATATATATCAGGTATTGTTATAATAAATAAAACTGAAGTGGAAAGTGAAACACAAAGATGTGTTGGTTCAATGGTTAGAGGACGGTATCTGTTTTTTTTAACATCAAAACCCTTTTTTTTTTTCAAGCGTATACAGAGTCCCAGACAAGCAGCACACCGCACGGCACACGCCAAATTCGACAGAGCACAGAGAAGGGACAAAATCCGAGTGCGAGAGCCCCAAGCCAGTGACCCGCCACCGCAGGCTCCACCTTCGACCGACCTTGGCACCGGCGCACCTGACCCAGCCCCTCTGCAATCGGTGAACCCCCGCACCGTCTCCCGCAGGCCGCAGCAACCACCATTCAGGCTCCACCTTCGACCGACCTTGGCACCGGCGCACCTGACCCATCCCCTATGCAATCGGTGAACCCCCGCACTGTCTCCCGCAGGCCGCAACAACCACCATTCTCTTCTTCTTCTAGAATCAATCTAGACCTTCAATCTTCATTGTTCAAGGTTAGTTTTTTTTCCACTACTTTTAATTTGACTATTTTTAAGTTGAATTGGTTGAGATTAAAATCAGTTTAGATTAGATGTTGTGGATTTGAGAATTAGTTTGGGAGAAATTTTGATTATGCTGGGTGATTCTGATAATAAATTTTGAGAAATTGTCCTTCCTTCTACAACAATTCATTCATATTTTGTTATCTTCATCTCATCTGTTTCTTCTCTAAGTATATTTTTTCCTCTGTTATCAATCACTGAATTGTGATTATAAGGGCATTTACATGGATTTTTCCATTAACTTTCGTAGGCTGACAATAGATTTGTGTATTCTAGCACCTAAAAGTTGAATTCGTTGAGATTAAAATCAATTGGTAGAGGGCCCTATTTTAAAATCTCGCCTCAGGCATTACAAATCTCAGGTCCGGCCCTGGTCCGGCCCTGGTTTAGGCTGACGTGTCACATTTAGAGGGATTTTAGGAGTTTTGACCAATCCTATTTTTCTCTTTAATTTAAATTTTCATTTAATTTAATTATTCTTTTTTCTTCTTTTTACTTTAGTTCTCTTATTTTGAACTAATCATTTTTTCTCCCCCCTTAAATTTTCCAATTGATTTTCATTTTTAAAATAATCAATCTATATATCTATATCTATCTATATATAAACTCTTAATTTAGAAGAGTTTAGGCTGACGTGTCACATTTAGAGGGATTTTAGGAGTTTTGACCAATCCTATTTTTCTCTTTAATTTAAATTTTCATTTAATTTAATTATCCTTTTTTCTTCTTTTTACTTTAATTCTCTTATTTTGAACTAATAATTTTTTCTCCCCCCTTAAATTTTCCAATTGATTTTCATCTTTAAAATAATCAATCTATATAAACTCTTAATTTAGAAGAGTTTAGGCTGACGTGTCACATTTAGAGGGATTTTAGGAGTTTTGACCAATCCTATTTTTCTCTTTAATTTAAATTTTCATTTAATTTAATTATCCTTTTTTCTTCTTTTTACTTTAATTCTCTTATTTTGAACTAATTATTTTTTCTCCCCCCTTAAATTTTCCAATTGATTTTCATCTTTAAAATAATCAATGGGTTTAATTCAAAATATTAAATTAATATAAACCTATGTCTATTTGCAAATATTCGATACTATCGCAATGAAATCCATCTTGATTGAGCTTATTATATCTTACTTTTATGAGTTTGTTTTTATATGTTTAGTTCAAAATATTTAAATAATATTTTATAAAATGGTATAATATCAATTTATTTTTAATAAATCGCGCCATGGCGCGGGAACTATACTAGTCACCCTTGATGATGGAAAGATTGTAAGCCTATTTGTGCCTAAAAAAATATTGAAAATATTTGGCTAAATGTCCATTTTGCCAATCCCTTTTTGTAAAATGTCCACTGAAAATCAGTTTTTGGTAAATGTCCTAAAATTTTTTGGAAACCCAAATTTGCCCCTGCCTTATGTAATTTAAATCGGACGGAGCGTCGACCCTACAACCGCTCCTCGTGCCTCCTCCAAGGATCTGAAGCGCTTCAGTCTTCTTCGTCTCCCTGACTGCGCAGCAGGACGGAGCGTCTCGCAGCCTCCCTACAACCGCTCCTTCCTCCGTCGCGGCCACCCTACAACCGAGCAACCATGGCAATTCTGATTTCGAAACTGTCACCACCCGTCACGAAGCCTCCCTGCTCCTCGGCGATTCTGATTTCAAAACTAGCTCTCCCGATTCAAAATTCTCAGATCCCTTCCTCTTTAGAACTGGCCTCTAATTCAAGCCGAGCTTCAGTTTCAGACTCGATTTCGGAATCGAATAAAGGCAGCGGCGAGCAGGCAACGGCGTGGACTCAGATCTCGTCACCAGGCAACTCCACTGTCATCGCCGCCATTGCCGCCACTAGGTTGAATCTTCGGCCAGTACATCTAGATTACAGATATCAATTTGGAGAAAGATTGAATCTTTAAGGGTGGATTGAAGAAAAAGGAGAGGATGAGATTGGAATCAGACATTTATTGGTGGGGAGACATCTGATGACTGAATTTAAATTAGTCAATTTGACTCTCTATGTGGAAAGGGTTGGAGAATGGAGAGTCATGTAGTGAAGGTTGAAAAGTCAAGGTTAGTAGCTTAATTTTAAAATTGAAGAAATTCCAATGGAGTTTCATTTGATCAACTTTTCCCCTTTGGTTGATTCAATGGGAAAGAAACGTTCAAAATGTAAAAAAAAAATGTTTAAAAAAATTTTTGACAAAAAAAATGTAAACAAAAAGTTCAAAAAAAGAAATAAAATTATCACCACGTGTGTCACCACACTCGTGGGTGACACTGTTTTTGTGTTGGTGACACCATTATTAACACATTTAGTCATTTATCTATTAACGAAGTACTATTTTTCTTTGGTGACAGTAGTGTTTATATTTTTTTTTTATTGTGGTGACACTACTAATAACATTTTTCTTTGTCCTAGAGTTTTCATTTGGTGATAATAGTTATTGCATTTTTAGTTTTGTTGGTGACACTACTAATTTATTAACGAAGTACTATTTTCCTTTGGTGACAACAGTGTTTACATTTTTTTTATTGTGGTGACACTGCTAATAACACATTCCTTTGTACTATGTTTTTTTTCTTTTGGTGACAGTACTGATTTAATTTTTTATTTATTTTGGTGACACTCTTGGTAACATATCCACTTGTCCTACGATTTTTTTTTTCTTTTGGTGACAGTAGTTGTTTTTTTTTTAAATTGTGGTGACACTACTAATAACACTTTCTTTTGTCTTGAGTTTTTCCTTTGGTGACAGCAGTGGTGACATTATTTTTCCTTGGTGACACCACTATTTAAAGAGTTATAAACGGGACACTACTAGTGTGAATATATCTGGTGACAGCTCCAAGTTTTGATTTGGTTATATTTTTGTTTATTGTGATGACACCACTAATAACACTTTCCCTTGTCCTAGGGTTTTCCTTTGGTGACAACAATGGTTTTTCCTTTGGTGACAGTTGTGATGACACTGTTTTTATAGTGGTGACACCACTAATAACGCCTTTTGTCATAGGGTTTTCCTTTGGTGACAACAATGGTGACACTATTTTTCATTGATTACACAACTAATAACACTTTACCCTTCTTTTCCTTGCTACACTAGTGGTGACACCACTTTGTACACTTGTGGTGACACCACTTTGTACACTTGTGGTGACATTGTTTTTATGGTGGTGACAACATAAATTTTCTTTTGGGTATATCATTATTCTCTGTATGGTTTTTTCTCTCTTTGTCCTAGGGTTTTCCTCTGGTGACAGCAATGGTTTCACTGTTTTTATAGTGGTGACACCACTAATAGCACTTTGTTATTCATCTCTTCTTATATCTTAGGGCTTTTCATTGGTGACAGCAGTGGTGACACTATTTTTCCTTGGTGACACCACTAATAACATTTGACCATTTTTTCCTTGCTACACTTGTGGTGACACCACTTTGTACACTTGTGGTTGTGGTGACACTTTCCATTGTCCTAGGTTTTTCTTTTGGTGACAGTTGTGGTGACTCTGTTTTTATGATGGTGACACCGCTAGTAATACTTTGCTATTCATCTCTTAATGTATCTTAGGGCTTTTCTTTGATGACAGCTATGTTTTTCTTTTGGCGACAGAATAAATAGGTATAATTTTATCAAAATATAGTGTCATCAAGTTGTGAGATTACAATAAATAGTTATAATATTATTGTGTCATGAAAACAAACGTGATCAAATGGATCATAAAATAAGGCCGATTAAAACCTATCATTATCTTTATTTTGTATTTCTAAACAAACTTTATACTCCCTCCGTTCCAAAATAGATGGTCTTTTGTTTTTTGACACGTTTTTTAAGGAGTGAAAAACTCTATAAAATATTATTTTTTTAATTAAAATTTTTATACTATTTGATACTTATTACTAATAAGTATCTAATTATATAAATAAAATTAATTAAAAAATAATATTTCACGTAGTTTTTCGCTTCTTAAAAAGCGTGCCGAAAAGTAAACGACCATGTATTTTGGAACGGAGGGAGTATATAAAAAGAAGAGTAAATAGGCCTCTCCTTAAAACTATAAAAGATATAAACTAAAGTAAATACTAGTCCAAATAAATGGTCCATAAAACAAGGTTGATTAAAATAAATTAGTATGATGTAATTAGCCACCACATGCCAGTGATGTCACCAAGTAATTGCAAATATTGGTCAACATGTATATCACAATATCCATTTAACAAAAGTATGTTTCGACTACATAGCCCACCAAGCAATTTCAGAGTATGATGTAATTAGCAATTTTGTCTCATTCTTACACTGCCATAGAAGAGAGCTTTGAACCCTTGAGTTTTGACATTTCCCCGTTTAATGTGTTGCAGGTACCTGTTAGCTCCTGTATTTCCTGTTGTTGATCAAATACCGAACACAAACTAATGAAAGATGGGAAGATATACCGACAACAGACGAGTAAAAGATTACCTGAGCTCGCCCGTTCAAGACATCAACAACGGCATCCTGAATCCCGTCGAGTAATCGCCTTCTCGACGGATCCGGCACAGGTGGAGCAGGTCATGCCGACGACTGAGAAAAGAGCCTTGGATTTGAAGCTGGAACCCTCGGTCGCTTCCTCCGGTGACGGCGACGCGCCCTTGGGAATCTTAAGCATTGGCGGGGAGTGAGGCTTGGAAGGCAGATCGGACTGGCTAGTGCTTCGTATATATGCACACGAACGGTTTGATAGAACGATTTCGCTTCAGGAGCTTGGGCTTTATAGCCGAAGAACCGGAATCAGATCCGAGCCGGAGGCACCATCGTCGGAGCTTGAGAGGGAGAGAGAAAGAAGCACCAGTAGCGCCGCTTCTGCATCGCCGGAGTTATCTGGTGAACAGAGCTTCAGTTAGGGGAAGAAGAGAGGAATTATAAGAGTAGGGGTAAACATGTCAATTTAGTACATTTTACAAAAGTCATTATAAAAATGGACATTTTACAAATCAACTCCCAATTTTTGGACAGTTGCCAAAAAAATCCAAAAATATATATATGAAATGTATAAACATCATCATCGGCGAATTTTCGAGAAAGTGAATGACTGAATGTAGTACTCTCTTTTCATTAGCGGTTTTGTTTTTGGGAAGGGTGTTATTATGGATGTTATGTGAATACGAGTAGCTCGAATTCAACTCGTACTCACTCGATAAAAACTCGAATCGAGCTCATTCACTTTCAAACGTGAAACCATCACCGGTCCTGTCATGGAAGAATTTCTGCACCTTGTCTCTCACGAAGTCACGGAAGAAGACAATTCTATACTCATTCAGATCCCATCAAATAGTGAGATTAATCAAGCGGTTTTTGCTCTCGGTAACAAAAAATTGCTAGGACCGGATGAGATAACGTCTGAATTTTATAAACATTGTTGGAGCATTATAGGGGTGTTTGTAATCTGCGCCGTGAAAAGTTTTTTCTTGTCAGGGAAACTTGTACAACAAATCAACCATAATTTCATTTCCTTACTTCCCAAATACGATAATCCCACGATGACTGCTCACTATCCTCCCATTAGCCTTTGATCTACTATTACAAAATTATCTTCAAAATCCTTGCTGAGAGGCTTAAGAAGGTCATTGACAAGCTCATCCATCCTCTTCAAGGGGCTTTCATATCTAATAAGGCTTTCCAAGATAATGTCCTAATTGCACATGGAATTTTTCACTCTTTCAAATTGCGCTGAGGTAAAGAGGGTTGACTTGCTATTAAACTTGACATGGAAAAAACTTATGATAGGGTCGACTGAGGCTTTACTAAAAAGGTTATGACTAAATTTGGATTCCACCCCCACTTTTGTTAACTGGATCTCAGAGTGCATCTCGATTGTTTCATTCTCGGTCCTTGTTAACAATATATGGCCCGGCGGAAATCTTCCAACCATCACGGGGGCTCCGTCAGGGAGACCCCCCATCACCATTTCTCTTCATTTTGGGCTCCGAACTGTTGGCTAGAAAACTCATTTACTCTTCAACGGCTTCTCGATCTCTTATTGGTTTTCACTTTGGGATTGATGGGGCGCATATCCCCTTTCTGGCATTTGTAGAGGATATTATAATATGGGTAATTTGCACAAATATACACTTTTTTAGAAAAGTTTGCACAAATACCACTTTTTTAGAAAATTTGCAAGAATACCATATGTGGTATTAGTGCAAATAAAACTAGGGAAGGGCTAAACCGGTTGCAGGTTGTCACAAGGAGAAAGAGAGAGAAAGGAGAGAGAGAGAGTTTTGGTGGGGGATTTTCACAACCCTAATTTCTTCCTCCTCTTCTTCATCCTCTTCGTCCCCTTCACCTTCAGAGTCTGGAATCGTCATCGTAGTCGATGACGACAAGCTTCTCGCCGCTCCTCCTCCTCAGTATCCCGCCGATGATGGTTGCGGTGGCCGGAGTTCGACTCAGCCGTCGCCCTAGCTGCCAAATCTTTCTTCATGGCCTGCCTTTCTTCTTCCTCACGATTTGACTCATCTTCTCTCTCAGCCACTCTCTTTCCTCTGTGTATTTTGTCCTCACCATTTGTTTCCTGCAATTTCCATCAGACGAACAAAGTCAGTTTACAAATTATATTCATCTCCCTCTATCACCTAACAGACTAACCCATGTCACTGTACCCCTGTCACTCAACGTGAAACCCATTTCGGAACCCTTCTCTACAAAATGGAAACCAGTCACCCAATGTAAAATCACCGTCACCCCATTTCGGAACCCTTCTCTACAAAATGGAAACCCATGTCACCCAATGGAAAATCACTGTCACCCCATTTCGGAACCCTTCTCTACAAAATGGAAACCCATGTCACCCAATGTAAAACCACTGTCACCCCATTTCGGAACCCTTCTCTACAAAATGGGAACCCATGTCACCCAATTCGAACCTCAAACCAGGGACGAAGAGGGACGAAGAAAGATTTGGAGAGAGAGCAAGCGACAGGTGAGAGAGAACAGGGGCGAAGAAGACGAAGTAGAGAGCGAGAGAGCAAGCGGCGGCCACGCCTTCCACCGCCGCCGACCTCGAGAGAGCAAGCGGCGGCCACGCCTTCCACCGCCGCCGGCCTTCCACCCACCACACCACCGCCAAGGAACAGCCATCCCGCTGCAGATCTGAGAAAAAGGCACCCCCTATCAGCCATCCAGGAACAACCATCCAGGAAGGCCGACATTACTAGCCCCATCTCGCTTGGCTCACACCCAAGACCACCCCCTATCAGCCTGATAACCAACCTCGGACAAGCAGCGGCGGAGAAACCCTTACCAACGCCCAGATCTGAGAAAAAGGCAAGAGAGAGGGAGAGGAGAGAGAACAACAACAACCCAGAGCGCCAGAGCCCACCTCTTCCACCGCCGGCCTTCCACCGCCGCCGGCCTCGCCCTGGGGCCGGGCCGGACAGCCCCGGCGACGCCCACGAACCACCACTACGAACCAAGGCACCAAAACGAGGGTTGACAATGCCTGTAATTTAAATTTTTTTTTTGGGCATAATAACCTAGGATAGGGGGTTTTGGGGGAGGGTTTACCTTGGCATTTTTGCAAATTTTTGGAAAAAATGGTATTCTTGCAAATTTTCCCCAAAAGTGGCATTTTTGCAAACTTTTTTCAAATTGTGGTATTTAGTGCTATTCCCTGTTATAATATTCTCTAGAGGATTTGCCACTGCTTGTAGAACGATAAAAAAAATATTATTGGCAGTTACTGCAAAATCTCTGGGCAAAAAGTGAACTTCCAAAAATTTGCCTTTCAAACCACGTTGGGTGTCGCTCGTTCCCGCATCGCCGAAATTCAAAGTACCCTAGGCATATCTAATGAAACATCTCTGGAAAAGTACTTAGGTTGTCCTATCATTAATGGTAGGGTCAATAAAGAAACATTCGAGGAAGTGATTGGCAAGGCTAAGGACCAGCTCAGTAAATAGAGGGCGAACACCCTTTCTCAGCAAGGGTGGGCTACTTTAATTGCGTCAAATCGCTGCCAAACCGTTATATATCATGCAAAACTTTATGCTCCCCTCCTCGATTCATAAGGATCTCGACCAAATTAACCGCACATTTTTCTGGAATAAAGATGCACAACATAGACCTTTAATTGGATGGAATAAAATATGTAGAACGAAGAGCAAAGGTGGTCTAAGCGTTCGTAAAACGCAATTCATGAATGAAGCCCTCCAAATGAAACTCATTTGGAAAATTCTTGTCGAACCGCCTAACCCTTGGGTGCAAATCATCCAACATAAATATATTAAAACAACGCATATTATATCATATGAAAGGAGGGGTGAAGCTTCATGGAAATGGTCCAAACTTACCCCTCTCATTAATAGATTTAAAAAAGGTTTAATCTGGTCGGTAGGAAATGGTAAATCTATCAAATTTTGGATTGATAACAAGGTTTCCCTAGAACCATTGATTAACACTATCGGTAATCACCCCTCTCGCAACCTGGCACGGAACCAGGATTATAATTTTGGGTAGGCTGAATTTACATATAATTATAATTTTTTTCTTATTAAATGAAAAATTAGAATTAATTTTTTTATTTATATTTAAAGTACTAATAATAGAATTAATTTTTTTTATTTATATTAAAAAAAACCAGAAAAAAAAATTAGAGTAAAAATAAAAGCAAAAAAAGAGAGAAAGAAATACAAAAAAAAAAAAAGAGAAACGGGAGTAATGATGATTTAACCTAGAGAGGGGTTCAATAGCAGTGGAAAAAAATAATAGAAAATTTGCAATTGGGTGTGCTCGAACCCGCGCTTCCCCTCCTCCCTACAAGATTCTTTACCAGTTGTGCCATTCATGCAGCATGTTCCTTAATACATCTATAATATATATGTATTAATTTTCAAATGGGGTGGGCTGCAGCATATACCAGCCCACCCGTAGGTCCGTCCCTGCTCGCAACCTAGATGAAAAGGTTTGCGATTATATTATGGAGGGGGGGGGGGGGAATGGTGGGAAGAGAAACTGATGGAAAACCTTCCACTGACAAGGGTTAGGGAGATCATGAGTATCCCGTTTCCTTCAAACTGCTTTGAGGATAGACTATATTGGTGTCCAGATAAAAATGGTTGGTTCACAACCACTAGTGCATACAAACTGGCTACAAACCACCATCAACAATCCAATGACGCAAATTACTGGATATGGAAACATGACGTCCCACCAAAAGTTAAAAACTTTCTCTGGAAACTACATCATAATGGTCTCCCGACAAAAGTACGACTTAGTAAAAAAGGGGTCTCCATTTCTTCAACATGTACCCTCTGTAACCACGCTGATTAAGATACCATCCATATTTTTCTAGATTGCTCGTTTCGCTCTATCAAATCCATTCTCGATGCTGACTTGGTAAAACGCATTCTCCACATCACATTCGGGACCACTAATTTTAATCATGTTCTTAACACACTAGGATCAGCACTGAAATCTCAGGATTTACAACGCCTTGCCTTTACCCAGTGGTCTACATGGAATCTACGTAATAATATGATCTTTAGAAATGAAGTTGCCCTAATAACGGCGTCCATGAAAATAAGAATCCAAAATACTATCAAAACATGGCGTTCTTTTGAGGAAGAGGCCTTACGTTCGCATGTGACAAATAAAGCCAACAGAAGCCATCCGACGACTACTCAGACTCACCACATAAACAAAAGTAACAAAAAATCGTCTTGGAACAAACCACCCTTTGGTGTTCTAAAGTTGAATTTCAATGGTTCCACTTCCACCCTATCCAATGGAAACAGTACAGTAGGGTTCATTATTCGGGACTGAAATAGATGTCTAGTTCATATTGGATATGAAAACGTTGGGATTCAATCCTCAATTATGACAGAAGCTTTAAAAACACGGGGTATTAAAATGTCTCGAACTACATATCCCAAGGATTTGTATAGAAGGGGATTCGCTAATAATCATTAATCACCTGAAGGTTAACAGTTCTTACCCCTGGGAAATTGAACTAATTAAGTCTAACATTAAACTCATGCTACAAAATCTGAGAGATGTTTCCTTCTCTCATGTGCCCCATTGTAGGAATAGAGTGGCTGATAAGGTTACACACATTTGCCGCTCGTTCCTCGAGGACGATGTCTAGTGTGATTCAGGTCTTCTAGACCTCATCTACAAGGATGCTATCGGTTAGGTGATCCCTAACCGAATTCTTTCCTAATAAAAAAAAGGGGTAAGAATTTAAAATCAATAAATGATCTAGAAACCTTATTTCACTATATAAAATATAGAAGATTAAATCCATTTAACTTACATTTATTTGTTGAATTTCTTTAATAATTTTTTATTATGAATTAATCTTTGTAAATAATTAAAAATATATATCTTTGTAAATATTGATCTTTTTATTGTCATTAATTTGAAATTTTTTATCTCCTTTTATAATAATTTGTGATCAATTGAAACTTTATGTATAATAAAAATTGTATACTAGCTATGCTAAGACCTTTTTTTTGAAATAGCATTAATATTTTGTAGTTTTTATTAATTAGACATTTTATCTTTTTTTTTTGACGCTAGATAAAGATTAGGTCGGGTCGGCCGCAGCAGAGGCCCTTCCTAGCGCATCCTTCCGGATGAGAACATGCAGTTCTGGATCATCCTCACAGCTGACGTCGGCAGGGGACGCATGGGCACTACGAGCAAGATAGTCGGCCACAACATTAGATTCCCTGAAAATATGACGAATAGCAACATAATTAAAGGACGAGATATCAGACAGAATATCAGCTTGTAGCATCTCGATTGTCCAGGGACATTTCCAATCCCCAAGTAAAGCCTTAATAACCAGTAAGTTATCTCCTTCGATCAGAAGGTTTGAAATCTTCATCTCCTTAGCGCGTAACATACCCATTTTGAGCCCAAGATTTTCGGCATATACCACTGATATGTTGGTACAAACTGACCGACTGAGAGCGACAACCTCACCAGCCGAGTCACGGATAACGTAACCGTACGAAGCTGAAACATCCGGGATAACCGATCCATCAAAGTTAAGTTTATAGCAATTTATAGGTGGTTTATCCCACTTCCCAGACCGACGCTGAGATCTGATTGGAGCAACACCATTCGAATGAACCGGCTGGTGGAGACTGCTAGTCATACGCCGACCAGAAGTCACCGAACTAGTAGGATCGTCGTCCAAAACTTTAGATTGTGTCCAACAATGGGTACTGGTGTTGTAGAACAGTAGAATTTCGTTAATGGTTACAATAGTTGTGTGATTAAAGGTGATCTGGTTCCTAAAAAAACACAAGGCCCACCAAGCTGAAGCTAAATCAGCAAATTTTGTGGTTCCAAGAGCTCGTTTAATCTCCTGAAGTGGGAAGACCGAGCCTATTCCGGCGTTTGCAGTTATATATCCCGGAAGACGAATGCGTAAAGCTTTGAGCAAGTCATTAGCCATGGAGAAGCGAATAAATAGGTGGTCAACCGATTCATTAGTATTACCGCAATAAACACAACCAGAGGGCACTGCCACATGTAGGGGTGGGCACGGGACGGGACGGGACGGGATTGGGCCGGGACGGGACTCGTCCCGCGAATTTTTTTCGGGACGGGATCGGGACGGGATTGACATTTTTTTTTCGGGACGGGATGATGTCTGGACGGGACGGGATCGGGACGGGACGGGCCTTATCCCGCATATAAAAATAATAAAATATTATATAAATTTGCAAAGTGAAAAATGCTTTCATAATTCATTATTTAGTATAATATGTTGAATACGGTATTATTCTCAACTATATTATTCAATAATAATAATATTAATATTATAATACTATTATTAATTCATACAATGATTGTATAATTAATTATAATGTTCAACATATTTGGCTACATTATCTTACTAGATTAGGACGGAAAGGAATTGAGACGAGATTTACCAATATTGTCTAATTATCGATTGATAGTTAGGAAGAATACCGTATTTAATTAGCTATTTGCCTCTTGTAACTCTAAATGGGCGGGATGTGTGTGTCGATCTGATGGGATCCTCTCCATTGACTCAGTCTGGAATTTCTGACTTTATGCCTGGTCGTGCTGTTGTTGATGCTGCTCGACGTAAGTGTGTCAAGTATCGAGATTTGTGTACGGCGGCTGTTTATGGTTTTCTACCCTTCTCATTCTCTTCATTGGGGGAGTTGGATACAGATGCGGTTGCATTGCTGAAGCGGATTCAGAAATTCTCGGTATCTCAGGATGCTGGGGCTCGTGCTGCACGTTATATTTTTACTAGACTAGGCTTTGTTATCGCTAAAGGAGTGGGTGCCCAGATAGTATCTCGGTTGCCCACTAATTTCTTGTAATATGTTTTTATTATAATAATAATAATAATAATAATAATAATAATAATCCCACGTTATAATTAAAAATAAAATAAAATAATATTACTTATTTTTATTGTTATTATTATAAAATAATTATACTTTACAAGAAAAAAAATATAATATGATATAATAATAATAATAATAATTTTATTATAAATTAATATTATTATTAAATTATATTATATTATTATAATATTATATAATAATAATAATATTATTATTATTATAAATTGAAAATTGAAAATTATTATTATAGTTATAAATAATATTTGCTCAAAATAATAATACTAATAATATATTATTATTATTCTATAATATTATAATAATAATATTATTATAATATTATAATAATAATATTATTATAATATTATAATAATAATATTATTATAATAATATAATATTATTATTATTATAATATTATTATTATTATAAAAATTATTATTATTATTATTATTATTATATTATTATATGCGGGACGGGACGGGATTTGCGGAACGGGATCGAGACAGGATTCGCTATTTTGTCCTAAATCCCACCGGGATCGGGACGGGACCGGGACGGGATCGGGATTTGCGGGATTTGTGCCCACCCCTAGCCACGTGTGATTTTTGTAATCTAAGTTTAGTTGGAAGCCCATCCCGAGATATTTTCCAGAGGAAGTGACGAATTTTAGGTGGCACATCCAGACTCCACATCCACCCGCAATCGAAATCTGGCATCCCGGCATGTTCCGATAAGAAGGAGTTAGCAGAACAGGTTGAAAACCAGCCATTTTTCTTAGGGCCCCAATATAGACGGTCTGTTATTGGATTGTTAGGCAAAGTTAAACTCATGATATGATCGATGTCTTCGAATTTCAGAACATTTGTCAAAGAGGCGGTTAATAAAGGCCTATTCCACTGACGTTCATAGTAGATGAAGTGAGCCACCCTAACACCACTGAGAGCGTCGGGAATAGGACTGATCTTTTTGGAATCCAACGGTTTTTTAAATGCTCAGTTTTGGGACCAGAAATCAATGGTTTCCCCATTTTCAACCCTGTACTGAAGTGCAGGGAGAAACTGAGGTCTGATAGACATAAGGCGGGACCATTGCCACGAGGAGTTACCCTTTTTACTATAACTGAATAGATCGTGCCCTTTGAGGTATTTCTGTGAGATTACACGAACCCATAGATTGTCTGGTTCAGACATTATTTTCCAAAGGAGCTTCATCTGGAGTGCTACATTCATGGACTCAACTTTATGGATCCCCAGACCCCCTTTCATTGTGTCCGAGCAAATTTTGTCCCAGCTGATAAGTGGGGGCGCTTTAGAGTTTTTATTACAAAGAAATTGTCTGTATACTTTGTTTAGCTCATGAAGGGTATGCGAAGGTAACAGAAAGGCTTGCATAAGAAAAATTGGTTTGGCACTAAGATTTGCTTTGATAAGCACCCGTCGCCCTTCAGCAGAAAGGTTCGAGGCTTTCCATTTGGTAAGTTGTTGTTTTGTCTTTAGAACCACATCAGCGAATGTGTCCCGATTGGTCTTACCGTTTACAACAGGGCAGCCCAAATATTTATCGAAATTGTTTGCCTGAGGAATACCAAGCACTGCGATAGTAGCCGTAATGGCAGTTGAAGTCGTATTAGGAGATGCGTGGAAGCTTGACTTGTGAAGATTAACTTTTTGGCCAGAAATAAGACAATATCTGTCTAAGATGGATAGCACAGAAGTGCATGCCGATTGTGATGCTTTATAGAAAATGAGGATATCATTAGCAAACGCTAAGAAAAGAATTTTGATACCCGATCGACCGAAAGTGATACCCATATCCTTGTTTACTAGTCATTGGTTATGCAATGTACGAGCTAGTACCTCAGAAGCTAAAATAAAGAGAAAAGGGGAGAGGGGGTCTCCTTGTCTTAAACCTCTAGTCGGTTGGAATACTGTTGTTGGTTCATCATTAACGAGGACCGAGTAGGATACAGTTGAAACACATTCCTTAATACGGCTAATAAAAGGGCATCGATCGAACCCGAACTTTGATAATACTTGGAATAGAAAAGGCCATTCGATGTGGTCGTATGCCTTCTCCATATCTAATTTTAGAGCAACCATGCCCGGTTTTTCCTTTCTTTAGCCGAAATGAGTGCAAGGCTTCATGAGCAATGAGGATATTGTCCTGAATTGATCTCCCTTTAGTAAAAGCTCCATGTAGGGTGTGTATGAGTTTGTCAAAGATCTTGGTTAATCTTGCTGAAATCACTTTTGCTATAATTTTATAAATCGTAGAACATAAACTGATGGGTCTGTAGTGATTAACCGTAGTCGGATCATCACATTTCGGTAGTAGAGTAATGAATGTGTGGTTTGTCTGCCTCAGAAGCCTGCCGCCGGTGAAGAAAGCCTTGACCGCTTTAATTACAGAAGGGCCTACCGTAGGCCAGAACTTTTGATAGAAACCAGTTGGGAAACCATCAGAACCCGGAGCCTTATCTGGGCTCATTGAAAACACGGCCGCTTTGATTTCGTTGTTGGTGACAGGAGCAGAGAGCATTTCATTGTCTGCTTGGGAAACTAAGGACGGGATAACCGCTAGGTCTGGTGTCATATCAGGACCATTGGTCGTAGAAGCTGTGAAGCGAGATTTGAAATCTCGAACAAATTCTTGTTGGATTATATGAAAATCTGCCGTGGATTCCCCGTTAGGAAGCAGAATAGATTTGATTATTTTCCTGCCTCTTTTAGCCGTTGCAATCTTATGGAAATAGCCGGAATTGGAATCATTCAGTTTGGCATGTTTTACTTTGGCCCTCTAGCTCCAATAGCAACGGTGAAAGTCTAGCATTCGTTCTCTCTTATTGAGTAATTGTTTAAGAAGTTGAATATCTTTGTTATTATAGTTTGCAATAAGCGATGTCTGTAAGAGTAAAAGCTTCTGGTCCGTGACTTGTATTTGGTTGTGAATGTTGCGAACAATATTCTTGTTCCAAGTCTTGGAAAGTTTTTTAAGCACTTTTGCCTTTTGAACTAGTTTGAACATAAAGGAGCCTTGTGGGTCAGTTCGCCAAGTTTGCGAACCCAGGTTTCTGTAATCTGCTCTGGAGGCCCAAGCCATCTCAAACTTGAACGGTCTATTTTTTGGCTGAATGTTATGACGAAAATCGGTAGAAATCGGAGCATGATCAGATCTAGTAAATGGATGAATCTGAGTGCGAAGTGAGTAAAAAATGGTTAACATGTCCGTGTGGATTAGCAAGCGATCAAGCTTTTCTAGGCAAATGACCTCATCATTCACCTTGCGTTGCCAAGTAAATTGACCACCGTACGATGGTACTTCTAGAAGTGAGAGTTTATTCTTTAAATCGTATAAATGCAAGAAACGTGTCTGTGAGGGATAGACACCGCCTAATTTATCCGCTGGTGTAGCTATTTCGTTTAGATCCCCCATAATACAGAAGGGAATAAGAAGTGACTGTGTATAAAGGGAGATAGTTTCCCAAAAGGCTGATTTGCAACGATCGTTCGGTGGTGCATAGACCACTAAGACAGCAAAGCACCGCTTTGTAACGTAGTCCGAATAATTGAAGTGAATGAATCGATGCTGAACCGAGATCAGTTCGATTGAGCCCTGGGAGGGCGGAATATCTTTCCAAAGAAGGCAAATACCACCAGAAAAACCTATTGCTGGATCAAAAGCAACATTAGTGAATCCGCATTTACGCATAACGCTTTCGGTCGGAACCTTGTTTGTCTTAGTTTCTAAAAGCGCCAGAACATTGATATTATTATTTTGACAGAAAATATCTATATTTGTCCAGAAGTTTCGGCTCCGGATACCTCGGGAATTCCAAGAACTTATATTCATAAAAACCTTTTTTGGCGATCTGTTTGTACTAATTTGTAGTCGTCAGTGTCCGACTTCAGGAAATGAACTTTACAAGATAAAATTCGAGTAAGAGGAGTGTCTAGTAGCAGTGCATTTGTCATTAGTAGTGGCTGATGATGAATTATGATCCATTGTTGGTTTGGTAAATAGCTCTTTGTGAAAGAGATTTGGTCTTGTATGACCCATAAATATAAATTAGTGCAAACAATGGGGGACCCCAAGAGAGTTAGAAATATACAAACTTGATATAGTTAGTGTGAGGAGACAATCATAAGTTATTACAAAGCATTGGATATCCAAAACATCCAGTACCCAACAGAAGCCGAGATTACAACGGAAGATGAGTGGAAAGAGCCTAATAAAATGGTCACAGACCAAGCATGACAAACTTAATAGATCATTGGTGAAGACCGACAACATCCAGACAAGAAACTCAAGCCGAGCGAGCCAGCCTAACGAGCCTGCAGACTGTAACAAAGATGCCCAGGTAGAGCAGCAGCCAGCAAACTCCACACCAAGGGCGCAGTAGAAGGCAAGGATAGTATACCAAGTGTGAAGACTTGATTTAATTAATTGGAGTCTACCCCCTTTAAGGTAAAGCTTTTGCTCATGATTCCATTGATCGGTTTGGGACGAATGATAATTGATATGATCATGAAATCGAATGATGAAGGAGTAAACACAACTAGGTTTAGTCAAGTAAACCATTTGTTCATAAGAACAAATCAGATGACCGTGAATATAAACAAAGAGTGTATAATATTGGTAATTCTTAACGGTAATGGTGTGAAATGCCCTGTGAGGGTTAACAGATTTAAGGTAAAAGTAAAACCTTTGTGCACAAGACCAAAGATAGCTTTGTGAGAAATAAAAAAGGTATTGATAATTTAGTATATAATGAGCATCATACCGAAAGATCATGAAGTAATCACAACTAGCTTTTGGCAAGTAATACTTGTGTAGTTGTGTTTATCGGAACCATACAGAGGAACAAGAATATAAGCATTGTGTATGTGATATTGATAGTTCTTAATTATAAGAGTGTGAAATGCCCTGTAAGGGTTATGAGATCCAATAGGATCATCGTACGGGGCTTGTGAGCCTTTATTTGTTAAGCTAGCTGGTCGGAAAACTAAAAACCAAACACCAATCCAAGCTAAACAGCACACCGCAGGAGCCACGTAGAAGCTCGAGAAGCACCACCCAAAGCAGCTGCTGAACAAAGAGAGGGGCTCCCCACATCCGGAACCGAGAACACCTGAACAGCAAGCCACAAAGGCGACCCACCTGCACACCAAAAGGAGCAAGAAACAGAGGGAGTAGCAGCTAGAAACAGAGGTAAGGCTCCAAATCAGTTCACACCCCTTTAGAAAAGAAATACTCGATAGAGTAATTTCTGAATGAACAAAACACATGACAATAGCGAGTGGAGCATACACCAAGACAGTATGAGATCCGAGAAGGAAACACAAATTAAAAAAAGCGAAGGGGGATTGAACGCACAGCAGCTGTGCAGTAGAATAAGTAAGACAATCTTGCTTAGAAAGAGTAATTGCAAGCTTCTGAGCAAACCAAAACAAGTTAACAATGCAGAGTAACCTATGAGTGATAATCGGACTAACCGAACACAAGACTAAGATACCTCTAAGGACTGTGAGTCCCTTTTCCATAAACCAAAAGGTGCAGAAAGACACAAGTTCAACGACAGCAGTCGGGGAGGCAAAACTGGCGACATTCAACAATGGTATGAGGATCAGGCGATCAAAAATAAATGAACCGGCAAGGTCCAAGAGTGAATCCCACAAGTGGTCCAGAGAATTGAAATTTGTAGCACAGATAATAGCGGGATTGTAATCCAAATTGCATATTCCCGTATGATTTATAAAGGCAAGGTGCTGGTTAGCAAAAGGAGTATTTGGGTGAAGAGAAGCGAGAGGTGTTGTTGCAGGAGGATAGTCAAGTATAGAATAGAATATGGTTTAGAACGACTCCCCTGTCTCAGCAAATAATTACAAGACTTCCTCCCGTTGTAGTAAGAGAAAAGTCAGGATCGAATCCACGAGGAAGCACGTCAGCAGTTCTCATGTAGCTATCAGATTCTCACGGAAGCAGCAGAAAGACAGAAACACAAACAGAAGCAGAAACAAATAATCCCGACAAGGGCAAATAAAACAAAAGCAAATAACAAAGCAAAGCAAAAGCAAAGGCTCTCGTCGATCTCGACAAACAGTACTCGAGATAGACAAGGGTGGTCGACAACAGTGGCTCAGGATCGAAAACGAAGCAACTCGACAAAGGCAAGTCAACTCGATCTCGACTACCCCCTCCTCGAGATCGACAAGAATCAGCAAAGACAGACAATAGAAAATTGACAAAGGTCAGAAACTTCAACTCGACCTAGACCAGTTCTCCTCGAGATCGACAAGAACCGTACTCTATCTCGACCAAGTCCTACTCTATGTCGACAAGAACAGAAATTTAAAGGAATGTAAATTGCAATTGCTCAAAACCCAAACTCGGCTTTTTGACGGAAAATAAACTCAATATATAAAAAGACCTCCAAGGCTAGGGTTTCAACACCACAACGGTAACCATGCAAAACAACACATAAAGGCATAAAAGATCATGCTTTCCATCAAATAACTTTCGTCATTAACAACTAGGCATATAGAGGCTCTCGCATAAACCCTAATTGTTACTAACCCTTTTTCACATAATTAATCCAAGTTGCATTAAGATCACTTTCGCTTCAATAACACAAACAAGGACCACCTTCAACTCTCGCAAAAGAATCATGCTCATAGGGAAAGAAGATAAATTGCACAAAAGATCTGACTTTTATCGCATCGCCTCACATGGCCACCGTCGGGCTCACCCCAGCCCCAGAAGTGGGTGGACTACTCACGCCTCATCGCAATCGCAGACATTGAATTGATGAAAGAAACTTGCATAAAAACTAAATTCAAAGCTTTTTACAATCCTGGCAATCAACTTTCGCTGTCAGCCAAAACCCTAAAAACCTTAGAACTCCTAAGCTCTATGTGTGGAACTACTTGATTGTCTCTTCGAAATTGGATTCTTAAAACTGAGCCCCTAGGGCCTTATTTATAGCCTTCATTCCCTAGCTATTCTAGGAAAGAAGATATCTATCTATATCTAAATTGCTTTAAAAGATAAATAAATGTTTTAATGGAATTAAATCCATAAGAAAAAAGATAAAACTAATGTGGTAAGTCTTCATGTTGATAGATCTTGCTCCTTCCATGATAGAACTTGATAGATCGGATAGAATCTTACGGCTTTGCGACCAAGCAACTCCAACTCTACTCGGACAAGGCTTCGTCGAGCAGCTTCTGGAATCTGGGTCTAGTCGACCTCGACAAGGTCTCGTCGACCTCGACCACGATGGTTTCGTCGACTGGACATGGCTGACTTCTCTGCTCGATGTGGCTCGTTTTGGTTCACTGGGCTCTTGTTGACTTCGAGTAGGCTTCATCGACCTCGAGTAACTTTGCTCGCCGACTAGGGTTTCTCGAGTAGATCTCCTCGACAGGGTCGGACATGATCTGGGTGCCTTGTCGATCTCGACCAACTCTTGTCGAGATCGAGTAGGATTCGTCGAGGATGGCTCGGATGGTCTCGTCGAGGACTCCTCCTCGTCTGGCTGGGACTGGCTTGTCGACCTCGACGACCTGGCTCGGATTCTCGTCCTTGGCTTCTCGGGCAGCTCTTCCCCTTGTCGACTCCGGGCATGGTGCTGGGCTTCGTCGATCTCGACCAGAGTTTGTCGAGATCGAGTAGACTCCGGAGGCTCGGGTTGTCTGGCTTCTCGAGCAGGCTTGCTCGACAAGGCCGTGTTCGGTCATGCTTGTCTAGGTCGAGTAGACCTACTCGATGTCGAGTAAGGTTGACTCTCAGACTTGTTCTGCTGTTTTGACCTTGGACTTCTGTAGTGGTTTTCCGAGCTTTTCCGACTTGCTGTAGAATTGCTGTAAAAGCCTCGATTTCTGCGATTTTAAACAGAAACTGGTGTAGATTCCATAATTTGGCAAATAAACATAAACTACATAGATTCTGTACTATTCTAGCCCAAATGAATGCAATGTATACAAAAATCGATATAAAAGTTGCTGTAAAACATGGCAGATTCCGCTTACAACAAACACCCCATACTTAAGCTTGCTTGTCCTCAAGCAATACTTTTAATTGTCATTCAGGGGAAGAAATCAATACTCTCAACATCTTAGATTCATTCTTATATAACCCTGCAATCAATTACCATCCTCGAAAAGGTACTAGTGTCACAAATCCATGCATGTGCAAATATGTAAAAGCAACATCTACTCACAAAAGGAGGGTATTGCATAAACAATTTATTCGTGACAAAGCATTGATAATCAAGAAGACTTTAATTTAAGCTCATGAAGGAGTAGATTGGTAAAAGGCTAAACGGTGGGCAATTTCTGGCAATGTGGTGCTTTAATGATCCGGGGAAATGGAGTACTTTTCCAAACTTTGAATTTCATTCCACATTCCTTTTCCACTTGATTCATCACCTTTCATATTGCTTTTCTCAATAATATTGCTTTTTTCAATAATAATGCTTTTACTTCTCTAACCTCAGCACTGCCTTCTCGCGAGTCGCAAACATGAGTGTCATGAATGGCCCCGGATACTTAGTGCTTTGGACTCCTCACAATGTGTCCCATCTCTCCAAACTATTATCTCAGAGAGCAGGGTCAATCTACCTTTATCTCCTGAGGTGATCGGATTTTCTTTCACTCATTAAATTTTCCATATATTTCAAATAATTTCCTTCCAAACTCCAATAACAACACAAACAACCATATAACAATCTCCATAATGTAACATCATTCTCAACATAATCCCCGGATAAGGTAAAGAATGGCAAATATTTAGGATCATGTGGAGCAATATTTGAAATAAGGCATATTTATGGCTTTTGTGATGCATAAGCATAGGTAAGGCTAGGAATTTAAACATATGAGCATTTATATGGAAATATAAGGTCCTCCATCATCTTATCATGCAACATGTCAAAAGCAATTTCAAATTTTACCTCCTTTCATGGTTTTCAAGAAAAGAATGCACTTCATTGTGACTTCCCTTTACTAGGCAATTTCATGCTATATCTATAATGAATCTAATTTTGCATCGTCGAGTCCAATATAAGCTTCCATGATATTATCAAAAAAATTCAATGGGGGTCATTTTTCTCAAATTTTTGGAAATTCACATAAATCAATAATGCATTCCAAAATAGCCATGTAGCAATTCTAAGAAATAATGCATAAGTAATGTCAAATATGATCAATGTGCACAAAGTAAGCCCTTCCCCCACCCCATACTTAAACATTACAGTGTCCTCACTGTATATAAAACAATGTAAAGGGTAAAGAAAGAAACTCACAAGACAGATGTGCAGAGCCGCATAATTTCGAACACCTCCTAGTCCGAGCATTCATGTAGCTTGGTTCTATCCATGACCTGAAAAGTAGAAGACATATACCAAAAAATAGAAACAACCAAAACCAAAAATAATATTCAAAACCAAAAAACAAAGTCTTAAAAGTCCTAAAAAAGTTTATGTACATGCTCTAGATTTTATAGTCGCTAGGCCGACTTTCCATTTATGCTCAAGATGGCATCTGCAGAGCCCATGTAGCTTGGGCCTCAAATAGGACTCCATTCTTGTCCATCAGCTGTAATCCTCCAGAATGGATCTTGTTCACCACGAATGGTCCCATCCGCTTCTTGTTGAATTTGTTAGGAAACCAATGATCCTTTGATTTAGAGACATAGAGCTTGTCTCCAACTTCATACTCCTTAGGGTCATCATTGGAAATCCTGCACAATCGCACATACCAAGGCAGACCTCTCCCATGTATAGATAAATCTTTGATGGAAATAGGAGAAGAAAGATCCATACCTTGACTTACCTTCGCGGAAACGGAATCGGGCACTACTGTATTTGATCGATCTCGACTAGGGCTCCTCGAGATCGACGAGGCTGCAGGTTCTGGTGGTGGTGGCTTCATCGAGGAGGAAGAAGTCGAGGAAGGGGGCTTGTCGACATCGACAAGACTGGTCGACCTCGATGAAGACTCTGGCTCTGGTGGCTTGCTCCTCGAGAAAACAGGGTCTGGTGGCGCCGATTGGTGGTCGACCTCGACAAGACTTGTCGAGATCGACGAGGGTTTCTCTCCTGGTTGCTGCGGCGTCGAGGAAGCAGGGGCGGTGCTCTCCGAGTGCTGGTCGACATCGAGTAGCTTCCTCGAGATCGACAAGGGCTCTGGTCCTGGAGTTGGCAACGTCGAGGAAGACAGGTCTGGTGGCTCCGAGTTTTGGTCGACCTCGACGAGACTACTCGAGGTCGAGTAGGGCTGTTCCTCTGGTTTGCTGATCGGCTTCGGTGGAGTCACCTTGGTCTGGTCGAGATCGACTAGGGTCTGGTCGATCTTGACCCCATACTTAGTTCCTTTGTTCTCCTTGAGGATTGCCATGATCTCCTCCACCTGGGCCTCCATGACCCTCTTTTCCAGCTCCTCCGGGGTCATATTTCTGACCTTGGGTTCCCCGCAGGTGATGTAGCCAGCTGAGATAGATTTGACCTCTTCCATTGGACCCGTATACCTTTCAGTTTTGTTGAAGGAATACTCAATTACTTCATCGCTGATGTTGAAGGTGAGCACTCCTTTCCGTACGCTTATGTTGGCATCCACCGTCGCCAAGAATGGTCTCCCTAGAATAATTGGACAAGCAGGATCTTCTTGCATATCAATAATTAAGAAATCAGCAGGGACGAAGAATTTACCTACTTGTACTGGAACATTTTCCACCATGCCTGTTGGAATGACCACCGTGTTGTTGGCCATGTAAAGTCTAGCATCCACAGGCTCTAGGGCTCCTATCTTAATCTTGGACCAAATCGTTAAAGGCATAATACTAACACTGGCTCCAAGATCACATAAAGCATTAATTTTGTATGGACCAAATCCAATAGTTATAGCAAACTTACCCGGATCTGGTCGTTTTTCCAGTATGTCCAGCTGGCTGCACTCCTCTGTAATTTCCGCCATTGATCGCTTTTTGCTCAGAATCTCCTTCAGAAATTTGACATAGGACGGCATTTCATTGAGAGCTTCTATGAAGGGTATGGTGACATTCAGCTTCTGAAGCATCTTGATGAAGCGCTGAAACTTTTTCTCCGCTGGGTCCTTTAGAGATTTTGTGGGGAAAGGTAGCTTCTTTTTCTGAGTCGGAGCCAGAACAGACGTCGGAGTTGCTGCAGATTTCTCGACCAGGGGCTCCTCGACATCGACAAGGGTCTTGTCGAGATCGACCAGTTTGGGCCCAGTCGAGTTGTTGTTCGGCGCAGACGAAGATTCTGGAGATTTTTCCTCGACCTCGAGTAGACCTTTGTCGAGGTCGACTAGGCTCTGGTCGAGATCGACGATGGGTTTGTCGACCTCGACTTGCTGTTCCTCGCTGTTCTGCTGCTCTCCGACCTCTGACTCTTTCAGTTGATGCCCGCTCCTGAGTTTTACAGCAGCTATGTGTCCAGTCTTTCCCTTAGGATTTGGTTCTGTTTGCCCAGGGAGCTTGCCGGACAGTCGTGGGATCTGTGCAGAAATCTGTCCTATCTGCGTCTCAATCCCCCTTTTCCAGATGTCCAGTTCTCCCAATTTGGTGGTGATGTTCTGGAACTGGTTGTTGATGGTCCCTTGATTTCGTCGCATCTCCTCAAGGATCAGCTGCAGATCATCCTTCTTTTGATCCCTTTCTGGATGTCCTGGAGCTCTGTAGGGTGGAGGATTCCTAGGGGGACCTTGATTCCATTGCTGTTGATAAGTCCTTTGATCCCCCATATAGCGATTAGGCCCTCCTGCGTAAGCTGCATCCTCATGATGTTCTGCCATCCTGACTTGCTCTGTGTGTGGGCACTCAGTAGTGGTGTGCCTTTGTGATCCGCATTCGATGCAAGGTTGGTTGACAGACAGATATTTGACTTGTTTGAGGAGCTTCTTATTCTGGTCTCTGTAGTATTGCTCCCTGACATCTGGATCAATCTCCTTTGATGGCTCATAGAGGGGCATGGATGGTGCTGGCCTGGCGTATGGGTTCTCTTCATAAGTTGCAGTAGACCCATATTTGTTGTCGTAGTTGGTGAGCTTCTCTAGCACACCCCATGCGTCACTTGGCGGCATCGTCAGATACTCGTAGTGAGTATAATTGTTGATTCTGTCCTTAGTGACTTGGTCAAGAGAGTTGAAGAAGATCTCCTGAATGATGTAGGGTGGATGTCCATGAGTAGGGCAAGATCGCAGAAGTTCCTTGTAGCGCTCCCATGCCTTTGCTAGCGGTTCCCCTTTCTGCTGCTTAAAGGCGGTGATTTTCTGGCGGAGATATGCTGTTTTGGCAGGTGGGAAGAATTTGTTCAGAAATTCTTGCTCTACTTGGGCCCAGGTTGTGAGTGATCTTGCTTTCAGCCCTTCCAGCCATTTCAGTGCAGGCCCAGCGAGAGACCAGCGAAAAGATTTCATCTTGACATATTCCAAGGTTGTGCCTTCTGCAAGAGTACGACACATATCATGAAAATTAGTAATATGTTCAAGAGGGCACTCATTAAATCTGCCGTAAAAGGCATTATTTTTAAGCTCTATAAGAAATTGAGTGTGAATTTCAAAAGAGTTTTCAGGGATTAGAATCGCCGATTCAAGCACGACGAGCGTGGGATGCATATAATCCTCAGCAGTGGTTGAATATTGGGCAAGCTCAGCTTGTGCTTGTTCCTTTTCTGCTCTCTCAGCGGCGAGAGCAGCATCCCTGGCGGCTAGATCCCTGGTAAGCCTAGCGATCAGCTGCTCCTGTGATTCAGCGTCCTCCATGGCTCTTTGAAGTCTATTTCTGATGTGTAGAAGGCGCTCTGGTTTGTCTAAACCGTAGTACTCAGGTGGGATACCAGAACGGCGCATACACCTGAAAAGTAACTCAAAGAAACAGTGAGAACTGACTACCTAAGGCGCGATTGATTGCCTCCCCGGCAACGGCGCCAATTTGTTGTTGCAGGAGGATGGTCAAGTATAGAATAGAATATGGTTTAGAACGACTCCCCTGTCTCAGCAAATAATTACAAGACTTCCTCCCGTTGTAGTAAGAGAAAAGTCAGGATCGAATCCACGAGGAAGCACGTCAGCAGTTCTCAGGTAGCTATCAGATTCTCACGGAAGCAGCAGAAAGACAGAAACACAAACAGAAGCAGAAACAAATAATCCTGGCAAGGGCAAATAAAACAAAAGCAAATAACAAAGCAAAGCAAAAGCAAAGGCTCTCGTCGATCTCGACAAACAGTACTCGAGATAGACAAGGGTGGTCGACAACAGTGGCTCAGGATCGAAAACGAAGCAACTCGACAAAGGCAAGTCAACTCGATCTCGACTACCCCCTCCTCGAGATCGACAAGAATCAGCAAAGACAGAAAATAGAAAATTGACAAAGGGCAGAAACTTCAACTCGACCTAGACCAGTTCTCCTCGAGATCGACAAGAACCGTACTCTATCTCGACCAAGTCCTACTCTATGTCGACAAGAACAGAAATTTAAAGGAATGTAAATTGCAATTGCTCAAAACCCAAACTCGGCTTTTTGACGGAAAATAAACTCATTATATAAAAAGACCTCAAAGGCTAGGGTTTCAACACCACAACGGTAACCATGCAAAACAACACATAAAGGCATAAAAGATCATGCTTTCCATCAAATAACTTTCGTCATTAACAACTAGGCATATAGAGGCTCTCGCATAAACCCTAATTGTTACTAACCCTTTTTCACATAATTAATCCAAGTTGCATTAAGATCACTTTCGCTTCAATAACACAAACAAGGACCACCTTCAACTCTCGCAAAAGAATCATGCTCATAGGGAAAGAAGATAAATTGCACAAAAGATCTGACTTTTATCGCATCGCCTCACATGGCCACCGTCGGGCTCACCCCAGCCCCAGAAGTGGGTGGACTACTCACGCCTCATCGCAATCGCAGACATTGAATTGATGAAAGAAACTTGCATAAAAACTAAATTCAAAGCTTTTTACAATCCTGGCAATCAACTTTCGCTGTCAGCCAAAACCCTAAAAACCTTAGAACTCCTAAGCTCTATGTGTGGAACTACTTGATTGTCTCTTCGAAATTGGATTCTTAAAACTGAGCCCCTAGGGCCTTATTTATAGCCTTCATTCCCTAGCTATTCTAGGAAAGAAGATATCTATCTATATCTAAATTGCTTTAAAAGATAAATAAATGTTTTAATGGAATTAAATCCATAAGAAAAAAGATAAAACTAATGTGGTAAGTCTTCATGTTGATAGATCTTGCTCCTTCCATGATAGAACTTGATAGATCGGATAGAATCTTACGGCTTTGCGACCAAGCAACTCCAACTCTACTCGGACAAGGCTTCGTCGAGCAGCTTCTGGAATCTGGGTCTAGTCGACCTCGACCACGATGGTTTCGTCGACTGGACCTGGCTGACTTCTCTGCTCGATGTGGCTCGTTTTGGTTCACTGGGCTCTTGTCGACTTCGAGTAGGCTTCATCGACCTCGAGTAACTTTGCTCGCCGACTAGGGTTTCTCGAGTAGATCTCCTCGACAGGGTCGGACATGATCTGGGTGCCTTGTCGATCTCGACTAACTCTTGTCGAGATCGAGTAGGATTCGTCGAGGATGGCTCGGATGGTCTCGTCGAGGACTCCTCCTCGTCTGGCTGGGATTGGCTTGTCGACCTCGACAAGGGGTTCGTCGAGGTCGAGTAGACCTGGCTCGGATTCTCGTCCTTGGCTTCTCGGGCAGCTCTTCCCCTTGTCGACTCCGGGCATGGTGCTGGGCTTCGTCGATCTCGACCAGAGTTTGTCGAGATCGAGTAGACTCCGGAGGCTCGGGTTGTCTGGCTTCTCGAGCAGGCTTGCTCGACAAGGCCGTGTTCGGTCATGCTTGTCTAGGTCGAGTAGACCTACTCGATGTCGAGTAAGGTTGACTCTCAGACTTGTTCTGCTGTTTTGACCTTGGACTTCTGTAGTGGTTTTCCGAGCTTTTCCGACTTTCTGTAGAATTGCTGTAAAAGCCTCGATTTCTGCGATTTTAAACAGAAACTGGTGTAGATTCCATAATTTGGCAAATAAACATAAACTACATAGATTCTGTACTATTCTAGCCCAAATGAATGCAATGTATACAAAAATCGATATAAAAGTTGCTGTAAAACATGGCAGATTCCGCTTACAACAAGAGGAAGCAGACTTACAGAGCGCATGAGCCACAAGAAGAGCAAGGACAAGAACGGCGAAAAGAGCAGATGACCGATCAACCACCGACGGAAGCGACGTTGTCCGCCCGGCCACCACCAGCCATACCAAACCCACAAAATTTCCCAGGCAAAGGGCAGAGACACCCTCCAATCGGATGAATCTCGCCAAGGCGGGATCGAATCCGGAGGCTCCACCGCCTCTAGGACGGCCCGGTAAAGGTGAAACCCATCAAGGACGGGAAGACGACGGGTGGAGTGGATTCTCCGGATTGGCACAGGTAGGAGGGCGCAAAGGGTAGCAGTGGGAGAGGCTTTTGGCTTTTGCAGATGAGCGGGATCGGAGGTCACAAGGGTTCCGAGGTGGCGACTGATCGGCACTAAGGGGAAAGGCGAAGGTTGAGGGCGGCGGAAATCGCCATTAGGAACCCGCGCGTGAAGCGCGTTCCCAAACATAGTTAGGTTTTTTTTTTTTAGACATTTTATCTTTTTTTTTTTTTTTGAAGCAAGATAAGAATTCGGTTCTCTAGACAAGCCTAGAGAAACCGAGAGACCGGACAAGCCGGTGGGTGGATGGACTAACCATCATGTACAACAGAAGCAAATGACATAATCAAAAGACAGAAAGGAAATAACAAAAGCAAAGGACAAAATAAAAGTACAAGCCATCCTACATTGAAAATCACAAACCAAAGAGACAAACGAAACGATCGATCAAAGGGACGACGCACACAGAGAACTCTGGGGAACACCAGCGGACACCTCAGATTATGGACTCTAACGAGCCATCATATGTCAACGCACATCCACGACGCCATCGAACATGACAAATCAAACACCGCTCAAAGAGGCCTGCAACACAACAGGAACAACACTGCACGACAACCCGGAAAACCGACTCCAAGCCAAACCGTTATCCATTAAAACCCCAAAAATCCATCCCACCCCTCAAGGACGATAACAAGATCGTGGGCGACTACTATGTAGTCTAAATAGACGCAGAAGGAACAGACCAAGGCAGAGAAAATGAACAACAATCAACGGGCAAGGAGGCAGAAAAACAGATTGAACCACAAATAAAAACATTTTGTTTCACTTGTATAAAAATATATACCAACTTTTCCTTTTCATAATTTCATACTTATTTCTAATAATAATTTAAATTATAAAATAAATTAATAGATAACGTGATATTTTATACAGTTGGAAAAAAACAAAGTGACATATTTTATACGGTTGGAAAAAAATAAAATGACATATCTTAAATAACGGAGTACTATATACTTTACAATACGAAGTAACATATAAATTTCCCTAAACTAGATTAGAAGGATAAAACTTGAATCAAATTGCAGGAACTACTTAACTTCAAGTTTCTAATCCATAACAAACTGCATACCCTAAATGATCGTATCGATCGACATTCGATCAACACTGCTACTTCCCATGACGAAAGATATACACCCTGTAAGCCTTGGCTCCATCGTCGATCTGCTCGAACACACAGACGTCTTGGGGTGACAGCCCATTTTCGATGGCGAAACTCTTCCATCCGGTACTCAGTTGCCAGTAGAAATTCTTTCGCTTCTTACAGAATCCGGCGGAAATGACATTAACCCGCCAAGTCTTCCGATTTGGCTTTCCCTCCAGCTCAAGCCGTATCTCTTTGCTCTTGTTGTCCGTCATGTACATTTTCGTGTAAGAAGCTGGTACCCTCTACATATATATACATAAGTTATAATAAGTTTGTTAAATTTCTTAAAATAAAATGACATTAAAGCTGTAATCTTGAATTGGGTATACGCAGTAAATTAAATGAGTTTCTGCACAGATCAAGAACTCAGTCTTATGCAGTACTGCTTCAATTCAAGAAGCCCATATAGCCTATTAGCCTCTGACAATGAATGAATCCAAACTAGAAAGCAAGCATCTTTTCAAGTGTGGCCTATCAACAAACACAAACACAACAAAGCTTTCCAGGCCCCTTTCAAATCAAAGTAAACGAAAACTCCTGCTACCAAATTCATCCTAAAAAACTACCTCTATGATATGGATTTATGAACAACACAACACCTTTTGAAGACAAATCCCAAGCACAAATTCATAGCATTTTTTCCCCTGAGACCTAACTATATATATGTATCTATCAGTGACTAAAGAGAAACTAATTCTCACCTACTGATCACGGAGAGATACAGTAGGTCAGAAGAACACAAAATTCAAAAGAAATCAAACTTAAGAGAACATCAATTAATTAACCTGGAAACACCGAGGCCGGAAAGGCGAGGTGGTGGTGGAGAAAGACTACAAGATACTGGGAATCAGGAAGCTACCATAGAGGCCGGTGAGAGGGGATGAAAAAGGAAGAAACATTCAAATAAGCATCTTTTGAATTGGGTTTGCCTTATGGTTTTGGTTTCTTTGGAACAAAAAGTAGCTGCAGCTGAGCTGCATATATTTATGAACTCCTGTACATTTAATTTGTATGACGGGTAAGGAAACTGCCCTGTATATATATGTATTGGATTTGGGCTATGTTATGTACACCGCTAATTTTTACTATTTAAACCGCAAATCCACCGCATAGGGATGCGGTGGTTTAATAAAATTTTAGCCCGACATACCGCATGTACATGCGGTATGTATGTTGACCGTATGAAAACACCGCATGTATGTGCGGTGGGTTAGGTTTAAACGGAGTCCGTAATACAATAACCCGGTTGGGGCGTAGTTATCCGATACCTACCGCATTGGCATACGGTGGTGTAAAAAATACCGCTTCCCCATGCGGTATGTACTTGGGTAAAAAACATACCGCATCTCCATGCGGTATGTTTTTACCGTTGCGGCAACGGTAACAAATCATACCGCATGGGTATGCGGTACGTTTTGTTACCGTTACCGCAACGGTAAAAACATACCGCATGGAGATGCGGTATGAGTTTTACCCTTGGGGTCCCCCATTATAAATAGGCGTGGGGGGGCCCATTTTTCCGACACACCGAATCTTCTCCAATCTCTTTCTTTCCGAGGCCGACTCGAATCTTCTCCCATTGTTTGATTCCGAGCCCGACTTTTGGATCCATCCATTCCCCGTCCCCATATCTACCACCACTCTATACCCGGGTTTTAAGATGGTGAAGGACAACCGTGGAAAAGCCGTAGCTGATGATGTCGGTCATGTTCGGAGACATCCGTTACAGGTAACATTTAATGTTTATAAGAATCAATTTGCTTTATTTGATAATTTGAAGGAAATAGTGTTAACATTTCATTGTTATATATAATGTAGCCGGAGGCCACTATACAGAGGAGGAGGACGACAGATGTACCGCCACCGCTAGAGACACAGCCTGACCCTACAGTATTGTTACTAGGTGTACGGAAATTGATATCGAATAAGTATATATTTATGTTTTCTTAGGAATTGATAGTATGAGGTTGAAATCATTTATAAACCTTTGGAAAATCTTGCAACATTTAGCCAGTCATACGATATAGTATATTTTTCGAGCCATAGGATTCTGACAAATACTAGGTGTAGGGAAATTGAAATCGAATAAGTATATATTTATGTTTTATTATGAATTGTTAGTATTAAGATGATATCATTAATAAACCTTACGAAAATGTTGTCACATTTAGACAATCATACGATATAGTATTGTAATTGAGCGATAGCATTCTGACATATATATTTTACACTACACAGTCTTTGTTGTCGAGAAATTTGGGAGAGAGGGTAGTATTACAATCTGCTAGGAGAGCTGCCATTAGGGAGAGGCAGACGTTGCAGGGTGCCTCCGTTCCGATGGAGACGGATATCGACGCGGTAGATGATGATACCGCGGCTGCCGTCAGGGAGACCCAGACGTTGGAGGATGTAGTGGATCCTCCGGAGAGGGACACTGAGACGGTAGGAGCGGATACTGGGCACACGTCCCAATCATCTATAGAGACATATCATAGTCTGATGCAGATTGAGCAGCACTTGATGTCTGACCCAGTGGTGCGGTCGACTGGAGAGTCTGGTCAAGGCGACCAGGGTATTGAGATGCTGGAGGAGTACCTACGAGGGGACCGAGCACGTCATACGGGTGAGCACTTGCAGACTGGAGCTGAGAGAGTGGTAGAGGAGGTGCAGACTTATCCTGACAGTTATCGGGACTACTTTGGGACTCAGTTTGCGAGCGAACAATTGAACTCGTATGACGACACGGCACCTATGTTCGGAGATGTGGGTGCCGGGACGAGTCATGCTCGAGGTGGCGACTAGGAGCCATGGGCCGTTGCGCAGATAGATTTTGCGTCGTTCACCCCGGTTGGTTCTACGGGTGTAGGGAGGACGCCTGGTAGTCAGCATGCGGCTCCATCGTTGACACCGAGGATCGCCTAGCCTGAGCCGATCATTGAGCTTCAGCTTGCGACGCCGAGGACTGTCGAGCCTGAGCCGATCATTGGGCTTCAGCTTGCGACGCCGCCGATTGCCGGGGGGCATGAGTCAGTTGGACCTTCGAGGCATGTGTTGCTGGATATTGGAGGAGACGAGCAACATGATCCGATGTATGGGGCATCTGACGATGTTCGTCAGGATATGGGAGGAGATCAGGCGGCACAACCCCCTGTCCGTGCAGTGCAGAGGAGGCGGAGACAGCGTGGAGAGAGCAGTAGGGCAGGAGGTGATGGGCAGCATGGCGAGGCTAGCAGGACAGGGGCCACTCGGGCTGCTCAGTGGGTTCTGGACGGGGGGGCCACTTTCAGTTTCCCTTCTGAGAGACTACGAGACGCACATTGCACAGGCCATTTGGAGACGGGAGGACGAAGCCTTGCGTAGGGGTGTGCGTGCGCAGAGACGAGGGCAGTCGTTGGGCCGTGTAGAGGCGTTGTTGGAGGTCGATGGTCGGGAGTCCTGGTTTCCCGCAGTGCGTGAGATTGGGTTCTGGGACCTCAGAGATTTCGATTGGGATCATGTGGATCACACTCTGATCGGGGCATTTGTTGAGCACTGGCACCCCGAGACGAATAATTTTCACTTCGCATGGGGAGAGATCACCATCACACTGCACGATGTGCTCTTCATACTTGGCCTTGGTTTGGACGGAGAGGAGTGTATTCAGGTGGATGATGTTCTCGGTTGGAGGGAAGTTGTTGGGGAGTATTACGGCTTGACTCAGAACGAGCGGAGGAGCGCATGGGACCATGGAGGCCCTACTGTTCAGCTCCTCCTTCAGAAGATAGCCCCGATGCGACAGCGGGTTCGAGATGGCGCACCACTTGAGCATGATATGGAGTGCATCTTGGGTGTTGTCATGTGGATGATTGCGACTGCGATTTTGTTCATCGACAAGTCGGGCGGAAGATTGCGTCCGGAGGTGATCCGTAGGTTTATGGACGCATCGCAGGTGTCGCATCTTTCTCTAGCTGCAGGGGTCTTGTCGTGCTTGTACCGGGGATTGGGCGAGGCGACTCGGGAGTTGGCCAAAGACATGGACGGTTGTACAAAACTATTGGAGGTAAGACATTCGTTCTGTGATTATTTATTTTAGAAGTTCCGTAACTAGCTTATAATGGCTATGTTGTTGATAGTATTGTTCCTTTCTAGGTGTGGATATGGTTGCACTTTCCGGTGTTCAAGCCCGGCATGACGCTCGATCGGAGGCTAGCTCGGGACCCGCGACGCGGGGTGAGGTACGTCCTGGGGGCGACACCATTTTCCAGTACGGTCACCCGGGATGATAGGCCTCGCATCGAGCGATTGGATGTTCTGCGGCGGAGGCTGGATGAGATGACAGTCGACGAGGTACGAACACAATTTATATCCGCACTTACATTTGTCATACTATATACCAGATTGTAGTCGTAATAACAATTTCTATTCCATTGCAGATCGAATTCATGCCATTTGGTAGACACTTGGATTTTGATGGAGATCTGTGTCTTTCGAGATATAGGGGCACCATTCGGTGGTTGTTCGAGGAGGAGCCGTATATGCCGGACCGTGTGCTGCGACAGTTTGGTCGGGTTCAGCACATTCCCGCTGATCCAATCAGGCCTGCCGTAGTGCTCAGACCGAAGTCCGCCAAGTGCAAGAAGGAGGCGACCTTCCACCCAGCTGACAACCACTGGGCGCACAGGTTCGATCATCTTTTCCCCATGGAGGAGTTGCCACGGACCTCTGAAGAGTACCCATATGGCGTGGCCGATGACTATCTGGAGTGGTTTTACCGCCATAGTCATCCATACCTAATTCCTGACACTCCTCGACACCAGCCCATCATCCCACCGCCGCCACCCCCGGCGTCGCCACCCCCTCCGACCATTATTGAGCAGCGCCATACTGCGGCTGGGTTGGAGATTCTGCAACTCAGGCAGCTTGGAGTTGAGTTGACTCCGGAACACCTCACTCGCATCTACGAGCTAGTTTGGGGGCCTGCCCCACCTTGATGGTGCGATCTGGGATGATGTATGTGGGTGTTCTGTTTGCGGTAGGATGACTATTTGTGTAGTAGTTGGTAGTTTGGATTTGTTTTGTGCAGTAGTTTGGATTGTTTTTTGTGGATTATTTGTGTAGTAGTTGGTTATGTGTTTGTGTGGATTTGATGGTTTGTTACCGTTGCAGATCGTTGTCAAATTTGAACAGTATTTCCGTACCCAACGTTCAATATCATGATTCGAAACGAACTTTATAAAATTACAAGCAACGAAATACAAATGAACCTAATACTCAAGTGTTACGCACAGTAGCTTGATCTAGCTTCATTACAAGAGCTTTTTTTTCCTCTTCCAGAACTGCAACTTGACTTTGCAGGATATCAATCCGCCAACGTGCTTGTTGGTTTTCGACTAGGAGCGACCGATTTTCATCACGTAGTCTCTTTATCATCGCCTCCACCGTCTTTGACCGCGGACTACCAGTGTATAGAACCGCCTCAAACTCTTCCATCGTGCCTTGACGTATTATGTCGTTGCTTGAGCTTTCTCCGCTGTCGTCCGACATGTTGAGTTGTGTGGATAGTAGCCCACCCCGGATTATATAGGTATCACCGCATGCATACGCGGTGGGTAACACCGCGTGGACATGCGGTAGTATCACCCCATGGCCATACGGTGTCCCAGTAGCTATAAAAAGTGGTGAACTTACATCCTTTTTGTGTAGATCCTCCGCAGATTCAATGTCATACAACCTTCTGCAGTTTAATCTGTTGTATGCAAAACGAACATTGTACAAATGACATTCTGAACAATGTTCGTTTTGCATACAACAGATTAAACTTCAGAGTGAGCCTTCCGGAGGCAACGCTTTTACTGGAGCATGCCGTCACCGTTTCAGTCTGCTTAACTTGTTGTTATTGTTGGGTGTGTAGTCGTTTTTACGAGTAGTGTTATGAAGGTGGTGTTATTATTGGTTGTGACAGTGTTGTTCGAGTAACAAGTCGGTTCGTACGCTATTTGAAATGCTTACACATGAAAATACAACGCATACGCATATCTACTCACTATCTTCCTCCGATGACCTCTCATTAATGGAAATGAAAATATTCATTTGGTTGTACGCGTAATACCTTTCCCCTGCGTTGAACGCTCGAAGCTATTTGAAATGCGGTAATACTGTACAACAGAATTACCGCATGTGCATGCGGTGGTATCCACCGCATTTACCTGCGGTGGTCTCGCTTATGCTATAAAAGGCGTGGTTTGGTACCGCATCCCATTCGAATCAAAACAGTACAATCATGGTTAGAATAGCTGAGTTTGAAGGTGAGACAGAGATGGGTGTGTCATACAAACTAATACGCGATAAGTTTTCGAGGCCATACGAAGATTATTTGTGCAATTGTCAGCACAAGCGATGGTGCCAAACGTTCCCTTGTTGTCTTGCTCATGTTGTCTGCTACAAAGGCGTTGAAGGCGACATATACGCTTGCTCGGAGCCGGTTGAACTGGCGTGTCTGAGAGGTCACCAATTACACGTTGAGGACCCCGAGTCATACTACCGCGAGGCGGTTGAGGCAATCAAATGCGCAATCAGCGGCCTATTCAGCGATGTCAGGCTACACTGCGCACTTGAGATTGCAAGGTTCACTGTCGACAACGCCGTCCGTCCAGCGAACGACAGAGTGAAGAAGTACGCATTCAACCGCATTGAGATCCAGATTAGCCCGCGTATTCTCGAGGAGTCAGTAGGTAGTTGTACACCAGATCCTAACCTGTGGTGGGACCCTTTGCAAGGTATACCATATTCACAAGTAGAGTGGAGTCTGTAGGTAGTTGTTCCGTATAATTCCTCCGCAGATTCAATGGCTTGATAGAGCCTTCTGAAGTTCACTCTATTGTATGCAAAACGAACATGTATCACCGCATGTGTAATGCAAATCATTTATCAGCGAAATATATTTACTGGTTTAACTCGTGACCGGATAAATTCACTATAAATGATACACAACAATTACCAACCGACAATCATTTATCAGCGAAACATAAATACTGGATGAACTCGTGACCGGATACATTCACTATAAATGATACACAACAATTTAGGACACGACAACATTTTACCTATGGTACATAACAACTACCAACCGACTCCTCTACATTGCTCGGCAAAATGTTAATATGTATTCGGTTAAATGCGTACTTTCGAAGCTTTGTGTTTGCACGCCGCACGACTTTTTCCACGGTGTATCTTGCCACCTGCGTTGCATTGGCCAATCCGAAGTTGGAGAAAAAGTCGCTAACAAGCTCCGTAATTGCCTCCGTCGCGTGAATATAATATGCTGCAGGGTTATCCCTATACGAGTACGGCCTTGTCATGCGGACATCCTCGTAAGTCACTCCTTCAACGCACTCGAGGTCCACTGAATCGGAAACTCTTGCTGTATCGCGTTCTTCGCATACAACTTGGCAAAGGCAACACGGCCATCCTGTCGAGCTTCTGTGCTGACAGTTGCACAATATATCGTCTGGTGGCGTACGAAAAGTTTCGACTGTAAGTCTAAACCTGCTGCCGGATCTTGTCTCCGCTTCATACACTTTGGTAGTTGCCATAGTGGTTATGGTATACTGACAGTCTCAAACAACCTCTTTTATAGGTGTGTATTTTCAAACCACCGCATGACCATGCGGTGTACATACACCGCAATCTCAGGCGGTATATGTACACCGCAATCTCAGGCGGTATACGTATACCGTATGGTTAGACGGTATACAAGTATACCGCATGACGTCATCTTCCCAGCACGTGGATTGGAGTCTATGCACGGCGACACCATTGCATGGAATGAATTTTGATAATTTCAAGGAATAACAAATAACATAAAAACGGATAAAGTGCCTCATTTTTCATATTACTTTGTTTTGCCGCATCGTCGTCATGTCACACATCCAAGGAAATCATTATTGTTCTATTCATCTGATGGTGAAACATTCTCCGGCGGCACTACGACTACCCGAAACCGAGAGTTGCCTAAGTAGCTAAACATCAACCCCGCCCCTACATGCACGTCACGGGATCTCGCGAAATTATTCCATCCTTCTGCGAGCCAGAGCGCCCCTACACGCACGTCACGGTATACATTACCGCATGTGTAAACGGTGGTTCACCGCATATCAATGCGGTATTCAAAAACGGCCGGAAACGTCAAGGCACGGGTACACCGTGATCTTCTTCCGCCATCGGAGTTGGTCGTCCAAATTCCATCGGTCGAAGGAGAGCGAGCCTCTTATAAAAGTGCGAAACTGATAGATTCCGTCGTGAGTTCCGACGAAAGTTCCCAGCTTCGTCCTTTTGTAAGAGGATCATTCTCCCTTGACGGATTTAATTTAGACGCCCACTCCAATGATGAACGAAGATGACGGTGTACCCGTACCTGTACGTTTCCGAAGCATTTACAATTTTGTTTGGATGATCAATAGTCATCCACAGGATAATGTTAAAGACGTCATGGGCGTACATATATACTACCACAACGTCTTTCACAATATCCTGCGGATACCTATTGCATTTTATTAGATCGAAGCTACATAATATTAGATCCCACATCGAAGCAATATATCCCGAGCAACATGCCAGCGGCCAGCGATTTCAATCGAAAGACACAAATCGCCGGCCGTGGCATGTTGCCTAGGCTATCATCGCTGTTGAGCCATGAAAAAAGCATAAATTTTAATTAATTTACAAGACGAAGCGATATAACCCGTGCAAACTAGTCAACGGTCAAAAATTTTGTTCCGTAGACACAAATCTTTGGCCATGACTAGTTCGCACAGAGTATCATCGCTTTTCCGCCACGACAAATGTCACGAACCGGCCATGGGGTATATATAGATGCATACCGCATGGGCATGCGGTATACTGTATACCGTTTACCTAGGAGGTGATGTACCGCATACATATACGGTATGTATGCACCGTTCACCTATGCGGTGGGCCCACATATTCAAATAAATCAGCCCCAACGGTCATCTGGAAACACCGCATAGGCATGCGGTGTTCATGCATTACTGTATAAGAAGTCACCCACTCTCCGTTGGAATGTATCCAATCCCATCACCCCCAATCAACGATCATTTTCTAATATGGTTAACGACGACGCCAGCCGACAACCTTCAAGCCCGGGGGAGGAAGCACCTACCGCGACGCCAATGGCCGATAACTCACCACCACCTCGTCTTTCGGTATGTGATTAATGTTTATCATTTGGAATGTCGTTGTAGGTAGAATATAGGTAGTGGAATCATATGGAATGGAAACCAAGATATAGGTACCGGTTTTTAAATGTAGGGGAATAAATTAGGTTATGAAGTAGAGTAGACAGAAACCATGATTGGTTCGCGTAATATATATGCATTGTTTGCATGCTGGCAGCTACCACTGGAGGAGCAGGCTGATCCGATGCCGGAAGACGGTCAGGACGATGAGGCCCGTAACCAGGAGTACCGCGATTACATTGCCGAATTTGCTACATCCGAGACGTGGACCAATCGCGACGATCTCCTACAACATTGTCGTAGCATAGCATTAAAGCTTAATATGGTTTTGACAATCAAGCGTTCTTGGGCGAGCACTCCTACAAGGCGTGGGAGTCTATTGCTCGCATGTGAGAAGTACGGCCAGTACACTCCCCGTAAGAGACAGCGAGTAGCCGGAGATGATGCAAGCGGGAACACGCGCAGAGCTGTGTCGAAGATAGAGGGGTGTCCGTTTGCATTGTCTGGCGTGGAGTTCAAACGGGGCGAATGGGGCCTGGACGTTATTCATGGCAAGCACAACCATCTACTCCCCGGTGCATTGGACGGTCACCCGTACGTCGGACGGATGGATGCAGATGAAAGAGACACTACGTTGGCCCTTACCGTCGTTGGTACCCCACCAAAACCGATTTTAGCTACATTGAAGATGACAGCTGACGCACGACAGAAGCTAAACTTCACATCGCGGCGCCAAGTGTACAATGCGAGAGCAAAGTTTAAAGCTGAAGCGAGAGGAGATCGAACAGTCTCCCAGGAAGCACTCCGCATTTTGCGGGATAAGGGTTACTACTATTGTACGAGGAGATCCCCTGACGATCAAAACAGGCTTCAAGATCTATTCATCGCCCATACAGACGCTCGCCATCTTCTAGCCATGTTTCCATACGTCGTCCTCGTCGATAGTACATACCGGACGAATGCGTAAGTTTCTATATACACTTATTCTTTTACCCATTCTCACCACGGCATGCGAACTCAAATATTTCATTGTGCAGGTACGGGATCCCTTTGTGTGAGTTCGTTGGATTTACTTGCACAAACAAGAACTTCGTCATCGGGTTCTGCTTCATGTCGCACGAGAACACAAATACGTACATTTGGGCATTGGGGCAGCTCGTTTACCTCATGTGAGGTAATCTTCCTAACATTATTGTCACTGATCGAGAGCTGGGGTTGATTGCGGCGCTACGAGAAGTTCTTCCCAACGTCAGGCACATGTTGTGCACAGTGCACGTCCTCCGACGATGCGAAGAAGCTGCTTTCCAGAAGTCAAAGAATCTTGATGTTGCTAGGCGTTTCAAGAACGCATGTGTTGGCCTGTTCCAATCCAGATTGGTTGAAACTTTTGCCGCTAGAAGGAGGGGTATGCATGCAGAGTGGGGGCATATTGAAGGGCTTATGCCGTATTTGGAGGCGACGTGGTTACGAGATTACTCGGAGCAGATAGTTCGTGCATGGACAGACGCAATCCAGCATTTTGGTACGACCACGACGAACAGGTGCGCCTACATTTTCAATATAAAATTCATTCTACCCGTAATTTGTTTAGGGATAACGATTTCCAACTGCGATTTACACTTATCTTTTAGGGTTGAGGCTGCTCATTCTGTGTTGAAAAAGACCTTAAACTCTGCAGTCGGTGATTTCACTCACGTGATAAACACAATCGATCTCATGATGTCGGATCAAATTTGGGAGGTGAAGAATACATTGGGGAGAGCGAACAACACCTGGCCTACAGACTCCCACGACCTATGGATTTTCGATCGAATTCGGAATATTGTGTCGAAGGAATGTTTCAACTTGTTGTTCGAAATCTACACAAAGATGGAAGCCGAGCCACCGTCGCAACCATGCAGAGATGCCTATTGGAGGGACGTCTATGGTCTTCCATGCACACATGACATGCAAGCTTGTCGAGACACGCAGATACCCATCACACCATCCCAGATACATAATTTTTGGAAGCAATTGGATTTCAAGAGGCCTCATGTGGACAACGTCCAGGATAACACTCCACTCAGCAGAGCTGATGTGGACATGTCGCGCATGATCAGTTTGTTCCAGAGCGGAGCTATGGACGAGGATACTCGTTGGAGAATCGCTTCGGCATTCAACGACGGGGATCGTCCGTCCCAGACACCGTTGACCACCCCTGACCCGGAGGACCGTAGACCGCCCGGGAGACCGAGGACTCGCCACCCCTGTCAGACGAACCCTCTACCTTGGGAACGTGAGCGTGCTCGGGCTCAACGCCAGGCAGATAGACAGGCGACCACTGGATCCGCACGAGGGCGAGGCCGAGGTCTGGGTCAACCGGCATCAAACGAAACAGATGACGTGGAAGGTACTGACGAGGCCACTGGGTCCAACGACATTGCCATCAACGACCCTCCCAGGGGCCGAGGAGTAGGCAGAGGCCACTGGGTCGTGGAAGGGGACGTGGACGAGGTCGAGGTCGATCGGCGTCGGAGCCAGCTCCGGAGATTGTAAGTGACATTCCAACACCAGCACCTACAGCGCTTCCACCACAGAATCTACCTCGAGTAGAATTCAATTGGGGCACTGACAACGTCGACGAATTCATGATTACTTTCGTACGAGCCGTCACAAATGTTGCAGGTGATGGTCACTGTGGGTATAGGTCTTTAGCTTGTCTTCTCAACTTGGGACAAGACGCATGGCCTCGAGTTCGACGAGAGCTGGCCGTTGAGTTGCAGGTGCATTCAGATCGGTACCATTACTATCCGGCCTTACAGGAGCTCATCATGAGGGTCAACTATTTCGGCACGTGTCATGATGCTACGTATTGGATGGAGATTCCTGATATTGCATATTTTAGATAGGCATTATAGATAGTTTTAGTTTAGTTTAGGTTGCATTTCTTGCTTGCTTTATTGTTAATTTGCATCTTGTGTTTATTTTAGAAAAGTTCGGATTCTGCGCAATTTTGTGTTTATCTCGCAGATCGAATCAGAACACACTTGGGGAGATGCAATGTCTCGAAGAGGAACACAAGATGAATGGAAAGGAACAAGGAAGAAAGAAGCAAGGCAAGACGAGAAGAAAAGCCCGCAGAAAGGAGCCAAGACCACGGCAAAGCTACCTGCGGCGGGCGCCGCAGCTAGTGCCGCGGCCGCCGCAGTGCCCGCCGCAGCGGGTAGCTGACAAGGCAGTTGCGGCGGCCGCCGCACGTACGGACAGCGCGGATCCGCTTTTTGGAAAACCCTAGTTTCTATCTATTTTGTTTGGGGCCGACTTTGGGATGTTTTAATTAGGCTTTTATGTTATTTTTCTTTAGCATTCATTCTATTCTTCCGTTCATTAGACTCTTTAGAGAATTTGAGCAATGTCTTCCATGAGGAACTAAACTCATCGATTCTGCCTGCAATTTGAAGCTTTATTCGGATTGATTGTGAGTTTCTAATTCTCGCTCCTAGTTTCCTATTTGTGAATGCTTCGACTTCTTTGTGCTTAATTAATTATTGATTTGTTCTATCTTGTCTGGCCAACTCGTTAGATCAATTCAATCGCTAAGGTTTTGTAGATTCCTGGTTGTGAACCTTAACCTAAGTGGCAAACTTATTCCTTTAGGGCTGGTTGAACTAATTGAATAAGTAGGAAGTTGAATGTGTTGTTAAATCCTTTTTTAGGGACTGCAAATACCTTGGCTAATCTCTGAACTTAAAGCTATCAATTGGGTTAAATCCTTCTTTAGGGACTGTTCGATTGATAAGGGTTGCTAGGACTGGTTGGACTAGTAACTATATTAGGTCGGGACAAGGGCATTCATAGGAAACACAATAGGACGAGAAGAAGTTACAAGGATCGCTTCAATCCAATAAAGTGGAAAATTGTAGGTGGAATTGCTTTCCCTAAATTGTCTAAAACCAATTCCTTTACTTTGCTTTGTTTAATCCGCTTTGATAAAAGGCGGACCTTTCACACACAAAACCCCCCCCCCCCCCCACCAAATTGGTTACTTTGATTGACACTTGAATCACACTTGAATAATAATTTCCCTGTGGGATCGACCTCTTACTTATTGCTATACTAGTTATAGGTTTGAGTTTACTTTGACGGGATCAACGACAGGTTTCCCCTCCGTCAAATTTGGCGCCGTTGCCGGGGATTTTTATTAAATTCTTGTGTGTTTTTAGTGTTGATCTTGGTGTGGACCGTCTTACTTGGTCCATACCTTTGCTACTAATTCTTCTCTGTAGAAAGCATTGCAGAGATGGCGAACCTCACTCTAAAGGAGCTTTCTGCTCATGATCCGGCACAGCAACCCCTGGCAATCCAATTCCCTGCACTTGCAGAAGGAGTCAACTTCGAGCTTAAGTCAGGGGTAGTTCATCTTCTACCCAAATTCCATGGGTTGAGTGGGGAGGATCCCCACAAGCATCTGTCTGAATTCCATAGGGTGGTTGTTGGGATGAAACCAGCGAATGTAACTGAAGAGCAGATCAAGCTGAGAGCATTTCCTTTCACTCTGAAGGATGATGCAAACGAATGGTTCTTCTATCTACCACCCGACTCTATTGCTACTTGGGCCGAGATGAAAAGAGTCTTCCTAGAGATGTACTTCCCTGCAACAAAGCTAAATGCTTTGAAAAGGTCTATCAGCAGCATTGAGCAGTACGCGACAGAGTCCATTCATGAGTATTTTGAGCGTTTCAAGAAACTCTGCGCTAGCTGCCCATCCCATGGGTACGCTCAAAAGGATCTGGTCCTCTTTCTATTTAATGGGTTGACTGATATAGAGCGAAAAACAGTGAATTCTGCTTGTGGAGGTAACATGCTGAACAAGACGCCTGCCGCGGCATGGGAGGTGTTTAAGGAGCTATCTGAGGGCTCCAGACAGTTCAACAAGGGCCCTCGCGCTGGGGGTGTACTCGCTGTTGATGCTAATGTGGCTGCACTTCAGACTGATATGGCAGAGGTTAAGGAGATGATGAAACGAATGGTTATTGATAGGACTCCTCAACAACTGAAGGCATGTGGTCTCTGCAGTCAATACACTCATCCCATGGACACGTGCCCACTTCTACAAGATCCTAATGTTGAATTGAATGCCATTGGGAACTTCGCTCAACAAAGGCCTATGCAAGGCAATTATGGAAATCCTGGGTATTTCAACAACAACAACTACAATAGGGGCTATCAGCAAGGCTATGGGAACTATCAAGCCTCTTTCAATCGGCAAGGGGGGCAACAGGAAAGGCCTCAACAACAATATGAACCTCGACAGGGAGGTCAGCAGCAATCAAATGGGAATAATGAGGACCCATTGCAGCAACTCTCACGACTGGTCATGAGGAATGATAAACAACAGTCAGAGCGGATGGCGACTCTAGAGAAGCAACAATCAGATCGGATGACGAATATTGAGAATCAAATGAGTCAGCTCATTCAGGTCTTAAGTGCGAAGATGGCAAACGATGCAAGTAAGCTTCCATCACAGACGGTTGAGAACCCGACAAGGGAGAATGTCAGTGCAATAACACTTAGGAGTGGCAAGGAACTGATTGCCACAACTCAAGAAGACGATGAGGAGATGGTAGATGAGGAGATCGAGATAATTGAAGGCAAAGACGGCCAAACAGTGGTGCGGCGCCCGCGGCATCCTTTGCGGCGCCCGCCGCAGCACCTTGCGGTGCCCGCCGCCAGAGACGGTTTCCACGCGGCGCCCGCCGCAGATTTTGCCCAGGGGGGGAGCGGCGCCCGCGGCTCTCATGCGGCGCCCGCCGCAACTACCTCCGTCGGCGAATCTTCTCCTGGTGAGTCTTCTTCCTTACCTCTTTCCTCCTCTCTTCCTCTTTCTCCTCTTCCTCTTTCTTCTTCTTCTTCCTCTTCTCCCTTACCTATGGAGATTCCAAAGCCCGTCCCGCCTTTTCCGGAAGCCTTGAAAGACACACGAACATATGAGAATGACAAGGAGATCTACGAGACATTCGGCAAGTGTGCGGTAAACATTCCTTTACTTAGCTTGATTAAGAGCATTCCTAGATATGCTAAATTTTTGAAGGAATTGTGCACCATCAAGAGGAAGCAGAGACTGAAAAAGAAGGAAAAGGTAAGCTTGAATGAAAATGTTTCTGCTATGTTGCAAAGGAAATTGCCTGAAAAATGCGGAGATCCAGGTATGTTTACGATTCCATGTGCGATTGGGAACACTAGATTCAAACAAGCCATGTTAGATCTAGGAGCCTCAATTAATGTTATTTCTTATAACATGTATTTGTCTTTGGGTTTGGGTCCTCTGACTGAGACTGGGGTTACAGTGCAGCTTGCTGATCGTTCACAAATCAGGCCAAGAGGCGTTGTTGAAGATGTTTTAGTTATGGTGGATGATTTGTTTTTTCCTGTGGATCTCTTTGTTTTAGATATGGGGCAGGGAACCCCTGAAACACCCATTATACTGGGAAGGCCATTCCTGAAAACTGCAAAGACGAAAATTGATTGTTGTGAGGGCCTATTGACTATGGAGTTTGATGGAAGAAAGATAGAATTCTCTCTCTTTAATCACGCTAAGCTTTCTCCTGAAACTTCGTTAGATATGCCTATTGCTGAAAATACTGATCATAACAATAATTTTCGTGATTTGTTAGAGACAACTAAGGAACATAGTTTATGGAAATTTGAACCTCCTAACAAATTGCAATCTTATGTGATTCCAGGACAACCCCCAGGCATAGCCCATGGAGAGGAGCTAAGAGAAATGGCTGAACGCTGGAACAGGAAGCTACACCTTTCAAGGGTGCCTGTATTTGTCAATGAAATGACCGGTGTTGGTGACCCTGGTGGAGGAACATAGGCCGATCAAGGGCCATCACGTCGAGCCAACGACTTGAAACAAAGGCGCTTCTCGGGAGGCAACCCGAGGTACATTTTTCAGATTTATTTTCTTTTTCTTTTCCTTCACCCTGAGTATATGAGTTTCACTTTTGTTGTCTTTAATGTTTCATTGAGGGCAATGAAAACTTCAAGTGTGGGGGAGAGGAGTTTTATTTACATAGTGCATAGAATTAGAGCATATTTCATTTTCTGCACCATGTTTAAGTTTAATTAAGTTGTTGTTTAGTTTTTATTTAGTTTAATTTTCGGAATTTAAAAAAAAAAAAAAAAAAAAAAAAAATTATTATTTCGAAAATATTAGAAATAGAGCATGCATTGCATATATATGTGTTATTCAAATACCCATCTTGCTTAGTTGTCCTCTATTTTTAAATTTCAAGCATGATTCATAAAAATCCCATGGAGTTCTGGATGTTTTGATTATTATTTCTATTTGATTTTTGTAGAGCATGAGCTAGCAAATATAATTGAGCATGTATGATTGAGCTAAAGTGTGATTGAAGTCCTAAAACATGACCCTGTGAGGATGTTTTGGCCTTATTTGAATTCTTTTACTCAATTGTGTGAATTACTCGCCTAGTGTTGCTACTTCTTGGCGTTGACTGCAGTATCTATTTTTAAAGGCCGATGCACATGTTTTATTGCTTGCGGAGTTTATGTTTATATTTTGAGTCTTTTTGTTCAATTTTATGCATATCTAGTAAATAAGGTGGCAATGGTTGATGCACTGAGTAACCGGGTCTACGCATGACACCCATGGGTATGATTCGCGCAAAAAGGTGTTGAAAATTAACCACTAGGAAAGAAAGCTTGATCATTGAGTAACCAGGTTCATTCATGACACCCATGTTTGCAACTTGCGTCAAAAGGTGTTCAAGTGGACTTCATATTCATGTTCATATTCATAGTTGAGGTGTTGATAGACCGGGGCCATTCATGACACCCATGTTTGCGCTTCGCGTAAGGAAACACCAAGACAAGAAAAAGAAAAAAATAAAATAAAATAAAGAAAACCAAGAAAAAGAAAGAAAAAAAAAGTGTGCATTTTATTTCCTTTAATTGTGTCCCGCAAGTAATGACATTTCGGTAGAGAATTGGTGATATGGTGGTCAATGTCTATGAGCTTAGTGCATTATTGGTTTGAGTTGAGAGTTATACCTAAAAGCCTAAACACATGAGTGAGACACATAATTCTGGTGAGGTTGGATGATGTCTACTTCTAAGCTTTGATCACCTGAATACATGCTATGACGTTTGTTTGCTTGATTTATGGTTCTACCTGCTATGATGTTGCTTTTGGTAATGTTGAAACTTGAAGGGATTTCCTGTGGGATACATTGATTCATGTTCATCCTATCATTGCTTGAGGACAAGCAAAGGTTAAGTGTGGGGGATTTGATAATGCATATTTTAGATAGGCATTATAGATAGTTTTAGTTTAGTTTAGGTTGCATTTCTTGCTTGCTTTATTGTTAATTTGCATCTTGTGTTTATTTTAGAAAAGTTCGGATTCTGCGCAATTTTGTGTTTATCTCGCAGATCGAATCAGAACACACTTGGGGAGATGCAATGTCTCGAAGAGGAACACAAGATGAATGGAAAGGAACAAGGAAGAAAGAAGCAAGGCAAGACGAGAAGAAAAGCCCGCAGAAAGGAGCCAAGACCACGGCAAAGCTACCTGCGGCGGGCGCCGCAGCTAGTGCCGCGGCCGCCGCAGTGCCCGCCGCAGCGGGTAGCTGATAAGGCAGTTGCGGCGGGCGCCGCAGCCCTTGCGGCGGCCGCCGCACGTACGGACAGCGCGGATCCGCTTTTTGGAAAACCCTAGTTTCTATCTATTTTGTTTGGGACCGACTTTGGGATGTTTTAATTAGGCTTTTATGTTATTTTTCTTTAGCATTCATTCTATTCTTCCATTCATTAGACTCTTTAGAGAATTTGAGCAATGTCTTCCATGAGGAACTAAACTCATCGATTCTGCCTGCAATTTGAAGCTTTATTCGGATTGATTGTGAGTTTCTAATTCTCGCTCCTAGTTTCCTATTTGTGAATGCTTCGACTTCTTTGTGCTTAATTAATTATTGATTTGTTCTATCTTGTCTGGCCAACTCGTTAGATCAATTCAATCGCTAAGGTTTTGTAGATTCCTGGTTGTGAACCTTAACCTAAGTGGCAAACTTATTCCTTTAGGGCTGGTTGAACTAATTGAATAAGTAGGAAGTTGAATGTGTTGTTAAATCCTTTTTTAGGGACTGCAAATACCTTGGCTAATCTCTGAACTTAAAGCTATCAATTGGGTTAAATCCTTCTTTAGGGACTGTTCGATTGATAAGGGTTGCTAGGACTGGTTGGACTAGTAACTATATTAGGTCGGGACAAGGGCATTCATAGGAAACACAATAGGACGAGAAGAAGTTACAAGGATCGCTTCAATCCAATAAAGTGAAAAATTGTAGGTGGAATTGCTTTCCCTAAATTGTCTAAAACCAATTCCTTTACTTTGCTTTGTTTAATCCGCTTTGATAAAAGGCGGACCTTTCACACACAAAACCCCCCCCCCCCCCCAAATTGGTTACTTTGATTGACACTTGAATCACACTTGAATAATAATTTCCCTGTGGGATCGACCTCTTACTTATTGCTATACTAGTTATAGGTTTGAGTTTACTTTGACGGGATCAACGACAGGTTTCCCCTCCGTCAATTCCGATCATGGGCGAGGTGTTTGCCATGCTTCACCAGCGTCCTTTGGTGATTTTGTCACAGATGATGCCTATGTTATGCCTACCTCTGTACGCCACCGGTGGCCCGTCAGTACCGGCCTATGAGGAGCTAGATGGAATAGCTTTAGTCGGGAACAGCAACCATTTCGTTCCGGTACGTTTCGTATTTCATATTCATTAATTTGTTACTGTTTTGTTTCTCTTTTCTAACATCAATATTAACCTTTTATTCACAGATTTGGTTGTTGCCTGGTTCACCTCTTCCTCCAGTCTACGTCACATGGACACGGCATCACGATCGCACTGTCGACGGTTGGGACGAGCAGTTTGCAGCGAGGATTGCACGATATAGAGCTTACTGCCGTCGTGATGGTGGTCGTCCCCTACCGTATTAGCATTTCCCACTTTCTGATGTCATTTTTCGAACTTCATATGTTCAATTGGGTTGTATCTTTGTCTATTCCATTTCACAACAGAACTCCATATTTTCGTCATCGCTTATATTTATCGCACTTTCGTTTTATTAATCTTTCTTTTCAATTGAACATATGATTTTTTCCAGATCACGGCGTTTATTACAAGTTAATTCCACTGTAGTAGGATATAACATTGCAGATGTCCATGGATTGTACGATAATCATCTTTCTTTTCAGTTCAACATATGATTTTTTCAAGATCTCGGCGTTTATTACAAGTTCATGCCATTGTAGATGTCCATGGCCTGTACGATAAATTCTTAGTGTCGGCAAATACCGCATACCCATGCGGTGGAATTCGGTCCCTATCGGTCCCATCAGCTGCTCCGAATAGTTTCGCGCAAATCGGGTTATCCGATACCTACCGCATGGGTTTGCGGTGCCGTGTGAACGGAACGGGGGTGCTTACCGCATGTATATGAGGTATATCTCTATACGGAGTCTAGTACCGCATGCGTATGCGGTAAATTACCGCATGTATATGCGGTAGGTCGTTGACCGTCATTAGAATGTCATTAACTCACCGCATATCTATGCGGTGATTAGCGGTGGAAATAGTAAAAATTAGCGGTGTAGATATCGTTTCCTATTGGATTTGTTAAGATACCAATTTTATGATTGATGTGATCAGATAAAGCAAATGGGGTGTTCAATTTCCATATGCATCTTCCATCTTTGTCTCATATGAGGTGAGATAGAGATGCCATTTACTTACTTGTGAATACTTGAGCTAAATATTTTTAGTTCAATTTCCAAATGGGGTGTTTAATGTTACCACTGGAGGAGGTGCAATCGGGCTCCGGATGGTTAGTTTTCGGGGCGAGGGATTAGGTGTTTTCATTGTTGCTTCTTTTTTACATTCTTTTCTTTGTCTGGATGTCTCATTCCCCTGCTATTTTGCATTTTATCTTAAGTTTTGATGTCCCGATAAAAATGTGTTTTCGCAAATTTGTGAAATTGGGTGATTTTTGTGAATGTTTCGGATTTGTGTTTGAGGGGAAAACCCCACACGAAATTGGTATAATCATCCAAAAGCACCAAATAGTAACGAAAATTGTTAACACTTAACACCGGAGAGGTCCATAAATCACAATGAACAATGTCAAAACAATCAAAAGTTTGCGAATTGGAAATGGAAAAGGGGAGACGCTTGTTCTTGGCAATGTGACATGACGAGCGAACGGACTTAGGATCGGCCTTATTGAGAGAAATGAAACTATGACGGGACAGGACTTGAAGGACATGAGCACCCGGATGACCTAGGCGAGCGTGCCAGACGGTGGTAGAGGCGGCAGTGAGGAGGGTTGTGGGATTGGCGGAGGCGGTGTCGGTGGTGACGGGATAGAGTGTACTCGCACTATTGCACCTCAGAGTTGTGTCCCCGGTATTGAGATCCTTCACAGAAAAGCCAAATGGGTCAAATTGGACAACCACATTATTATCAGTAACAAATTTTCACACAAAGACTAGGTTCTTGACAATTTTTGGGGCATAAAGCACATTGTGTAGGCGAAGTGGTGAGGTTTTTGAAAGGGTAGCATTTCCTGAACCAACGATAGGGATTGAGGTCCCATTTCCAACGAAGATACGATGTAAAGTAGACGAATTAGAGTAGGCAGAGATGGTACCTTGATCGTTGGTGATGTGGGAAGTAGCCCCGGTATCCATGTACCAATTGTCCTCCGGAGGTTGCAGACTCATGGTGTTGAAGGTTGCGACGATGTCGGAGGGTGATGGGGCGAAATGAGGCTGTGTGAAGTACGACTGGGGTTGATGCGGAGGCTGCTGGGGCCGGTACCGAGGCGGAGGTGGAGCGGTAGGGTAGGGACACGGCGGTTGGGGCCACTGCGGAGGTTGTGGGTAGTAGTAGCCGGGGTAGGACGGTGCGGACCACGGACGCTGCTGATGACGACCATGGTTGCGATTACCAGACCCGCGACGATTGTGACGACCACCCCTGCCTTGAGGGCGGCTGTTGTGGCGAGGCCCCGGGTCCGACTGCGTGGGCGGGAGATCGTCGGAGCTAACGAGGGCCTGCTGAGGCTCCGAGTCGCAGCCCTTCCGCGCCTCCTCGCGGGAGAGCATACTGCAGGCGGTGATGAAATCCGGAAGCGGAGTCTGTTGACTGATGAGGCTTCCGACGACATCGTAGTCGGAAGTGAGACCGTTAATCAATTGAAGGGTGAGGCGCTCCTCGCTCACCTTGTGATCGACGCCGCGGAGCTGATCGGCGATCATCTTGAGGGCTTGGCAATAGGCGGCGGTGCTAGAAAAAATCTTAAGACGGCCGTTGATGAAGCGGCTCTCCAGATCGGCGGCCCAGGCCGATTTGTTGTTGTGGAAGAGCCCTTTGATGCGCAGCCAGACCTCCCGAGCCGAGGAGCCTGGTTTGATGACCGTGAGCATGACCTCCTCGGAGATCGTAGCGTAGATCCAAGAAAGGACGATGGAGTCCAATTGTTGCCAGCGGGCATCGGAGATGCCTTCGGGACGCGCTGAGCCATCGATGTAATAGAACACATCGTGAGCAGTGGCGGTGACCTGAAAAAGCTCCGCCCAAGTGTGGTATTGGATCTTGTGGAGGTCAAGGGTGAGAGGGATGTGGTGTTTGATGTTGGAGACCGACTGAGCGGAGTGGAAGGGGGCGGCGGCGGCGGCACCGGCGGGTGGTGGGTCCGCCATGGGAAGCGGAAGGGAAGGGATCAGTAGGGTTCTTGAATCGGGTTAGGATAATCAAGAACGGAAGCGTGATACCATGTAATTAGAGATGTTTAGGATAATTGAGTCCTCAAAGGGATCTCATCCTATCTCCTCATACATACATACATACATACATACATACATATATATACATATACATACATATATATACATATATATATATATATATAATATTAACAATATCGTAGATATGATCCTAAGAATTCAGGAGATCTCTCTAATCTAACAGTTAACTTTAGATATATAGATTGATAGATATTGTGAGGAGATCGAATCGATGTTGGATCGACTTACGAGCTGGTGAAGCTGGAGGGGAGGAGAAAGGATGATGGTGAAGAATTGGGGTTTCATGGCATCATCACCATTAGAAGAGCTTGAGCTTGCTATTTGCACCAGATGGAGATTCAGATTGGATTCAACTAAATTCAATGGATGAAACCTGAAGATTCATAAATATAGGTGATTGGATATTGTGCGACGGGTAAAAGAAAGAATCGGTTAGTTGGAGTAAAATTTAAATGGGTAATTTGTGGAAGTTAGCTGATCTAAATGTTACAACTTATAACAAAGCAAAAGCTTGGTTGAATTAACTGATACGAGGCTATAACAAAACTGTTACACTAAGGCCTGTTGTTTGCCCAAAACTGTGACTGTATTGTATTGGCAGATGAGCTCAAATTAAGCTAATTCGCCGACTGAATTGGCCGATAAGATCACAGCTGATTCGCCGATAAGCTCAAAGCTTAAGACACAGGATGAGGCCATTGTCAACTGCAAACCTTCTCCACCGATGGTGATTCTCACGAAGACGGTGACCCTTCCATGACTCAGTTGCTCGTAAGTCAAACCAACCGTCGAGGTCTCATTACGCCGTCCAAAGTTTGCGATATTTTGTTAGTTATTTGACTTAACGAATTGAATTTATAATCAATATGGCTCATTAGCTCAGTTGGTTAGAGCGTCGTGCTAATAACGCGAAGGTCGCAGGTTCGAGACCTGCATGGGCTAGTATTCTTTTTTTGAAATTTCAATAACTTGTTAAAACATGACGCCAAGATCGCACCGGATAGACCCCACACATATTCGTCATACAATTGTGTATGCTAAGGTCACTTATAAATTAAATAAATAAATATTTTATAATTATAGTATGTTTATAATGCTTATTTTTATAAATATGAATTTTTTATGCATATAATATTATTATTTTATAGGGGTGGGCACAAATCCCGCAAATCCCGATCCCGTCCCGATCCCGTCCCGATCCCGGTGGGATTTAGGACAAAATAGCGAATTTTGTCCCGATCCCGTCCCGCAAAAATTATGCGGGACGAAATGCGGGACGATCCCGGTGGAATCCCGCAAATCCCGTCCCGCATAATATAATAATAATAATAATTTTTATAATAATAATTTTTATAATAATAATAATATTATAATATTATAGAATAATAATAATATATTATTAGTATTATTATTTTGAGCAAATATTATAATTATAATCATGATCTTCCATTTATAATAATAATATTATTATTATTATTTGAGCAAATATTATTTATAATTATAATAATTTTCAATTTATAATAATAATTGATAATAATAATAATTGATAATAATAATATTATTATTATTATTATATAATATTATAATTTAATTTAATAATAATATTACTTTATAATAAAATTATTATTATATTATTATTATATCATATTATATTTTTTTCTTGTAAAGTATAATTATTTTATAATAAGAAGAATAAAAATAAGGATTTTTTTTAATCTCAATGGCTTCGGTAAAATAGAGAAGTTAGAAGGCAGAGCCTCTCTCTCTAGAACCCATGAGAAACCTTATTTGATTACCCCTTTCCTAGTTTCTAATCCCTAACCGTGGATAAAATTTGTTGAAATTGGTTTGGGGGTTTTGTCTCCCTCACCCTCCTTTGAGCAATTTCCATGGGATTTGCCCAATTCTCCCTCATGTCTACTCCAATCGGCGGGTTGTTTGGCTGGTTTTGCCCCGAAAGGGTTTTGAGTATAACTACCCGAAAGGGTTTGAGAAAATCTCGCAAGGGCTTGTCGATACTTTTGTAGGTGAAAGCTTGATGGCGTTTTGTTCGAGCAGTTTGCGGCTCTGCTTCCGATGTTTCTAGGAGATCTTCTGCTTGGTTGGGGGGCGTGGAGTCTGTAGTCGGGTCTGGCTGGAGTCGAGGTGGTGCGCTCAAGGCGACTCCGTATTCGGAATAGAGTTTCCTTGGAGTTCGTCTGCATTACCCACAGGAGTTAGAGTCCTGCTGTACTACTGGCCCGCGGTGCTACTGTTCGGTGGTGCTTGGCTGCGTTCTTCGGTGGCTTCCTCAGCTTTCCGGGTGTTTGGTCTTCTTGGAACGTTTGTAGTAGAGTTTATTACTGTTTGGTTCACTACCCTTGTTATTTGTATTTCTATTTTTAGGTTGCTCTGTTAGACGGTTCGCCGTCTGCCGACTTCGGTCGGCCTCTCGACGAGTCAGGCCTGTCTGACCTTCGAATTTTTACCTAATAAAAAAAAAAGAACAATAAAAATAAGTAGTAATAATAATAATAATAATATTATTATTATTATTATTATTATTATTATTATTATTATTATTATTATACCCATTTAGAGCTACAAAAGGCAAATAGCTAAATACGGTATTCTTTCCAACTATCAATCGATAATGAGACAGTATCTGTTCAATCTCGTCTCAATCCCTTTTTGTTCCGATCGAGTAAGATAATGTAGCCAAATATGTTGAACATTAGAATTAATTATACAATCATTGTATGAATTAATAATAGTATTATAATATTAATATTAATATTAATAATAATATTATTATTATTGAATAATATAGTTGAGAAGAATAACGTATTCAACATATTATACAAATTAATGAATTATGAAAGAATTTTTCACTTTACAAATTTATATAATATTTTATTATTTTTATTTGCGGGACAAGGCCCGTCCCGTCCCGTCCAGACACCATCCCGTCCCGATCCCGTCCCAAAAAAAAAGTGTCGATCCCGTCCCGATCCCGTCCCGTAAAAATTTCGCGGGATGAGTCCCGTTTCGGGTCAATCCCGTCCCGTCCCGTGCCCACCCCTATTATTTTATTTTATTTGACATGGTTACATTACAATTTCATTTTGATAATATTTTAATATTCTTAAAAAGTCTTTAAAAAGTTTGAGTGTTTTGACTTGTTGGGTCGATCCGAACCCACGACTAACCCGGTTTGACTCGACTCGGAATGACCGGTAATCCGATTGATCCGAAACTCGAACTCAATCCGAATTAAGGATGACAATTTCACCCGCACCCGACGGATATCTGTTTCACCTGACTCGAAAAAGTTGATGAAAATCCGAAATAAAGTGGATATTAAATGGGTGATGGGTGAACGGGTGATGGGTCGGGTTGGATCCGGGTGAAGACATTCCCCACCCGTCACCCGACCCATCACCTGATCCATCACCCTACCCGTCACTCGACTTATATTATGTAATCATATTTTATATGTGAAGTTATCAATATACCCCTAAACCCTAATTCAAGATACCTATCAAACGATTAAAATGGAAATATCTTGTTATAAAGTAAGTTATGCAATATTTATTTGAAGATATGCAATGCAATTGGCTCATAATTAAATTGGAAACGTGAATACAATGAGATTTTAATTAATGTTTATTCGTCGATGTGTTCGACGTATGTTTTTCAATAATTTTTTCTGATGAATTTGATGTCTTGTATTTCACCCGAATTATCACCCGATCCACCCGATCACCCAGTGGGTGCTGGGTGGACGGGGCGGGTGAAATATTTGGTGGGTGATGGGTCGGGTAGGGTGAAGGGTTTTGGGTGGTGGATCGGGTGACGGAAGTAGATCATCCACCCATCACCCGACCCATTTCCATCCCTAATCCGAATGACCCAATATTTGACATGTATACGTCCAACCTTTTAATAGAAAATGGTCCGTTTCTTTTTTTAGATCCTTTCCAGTTCAAGTGGGTTTAGCCCACTCTACACCAGGATCAGGTTACTGTACAAAAAATTAGGGCTGACAAATGGTACGAAAATTACCATATCAACCACGTACCAACCACAAACCGACTATGTTGGTAACCACACTTGTGGTAACCAACATGGTGGTAACCACACTTGTGGTAACCAACATGGTGGTAACCATCTTGGTGGTAACCACGTGAAGGTGGTACGGTAATGGTAATGAAATCTGAATACCATGGTTATCATGGTTACCAAGTATATATATTTTTTTATTTAATGCTTTATTGTTTTTTTTTTTTGATTAGGAAATAATTCGAGGCCGGACAGGCCAGCAAAGCCAAGGAAAATACAACATGGAAACAGAAAATAAACACCTAATACAACAAAAGAACTACATAAACTAGACCCGGAAAACCCCAGACCCTAAGCACACCAGCGGACATAGTAGCAAGAAGAAGGAGACCCGACTAGGAAAAGTGGATAGCGAGCGCATGGGACAGCGAAGCTGGCACGATGTCTCGCCGCCGGAAAGACGGAAAGCACCAATCCACGTAGGGCAAAGGCGACTCATGGGGAAGTGTGGATCACACGACGTTCCCTCCACCTAGATGAAGGATCTTCGGAGACCACGAACACCACCAACACGAAAATTGGTCTTTTCTACGTTTTCTACTAGAAACAGTAGGAACATTTTGAATGCTTGAAAACTTTGAACTTGTTTTGTTTGAACTTGTAGGAACATTTTAAATGTTTGAACAATTGAACTTGGTTTGTTTCAAGAGTTTGAACTTTGTTGATTTGAATTGGTTTGTAATTTAGGTTGTGAACTTGATTTATTTAATTTTTTTAATAGCTGGTAACCATATTATTTTTTATAACCATATTTTTTCGTTCGATAATTTTAATGACTACCGAAAGGTAGTCAAGGGGTTTCAAAAAAAATACAAATAAAATTACAGCTTGGTAACCATAGTAATATACCGATGGTAACCACAAGTCGTGTTTACCACATATGCGGTAAACATGACTTGTGGTTGGTACGTGGTATGAAAATATGCGTACCACCAATTTATGGTTGGTACGTGGTAGTCATTATTTTTTTGTGGTTACCGTACCATGCCAACCCTACAAAAAATGGCCCGTTTCTAAAACCGAGTGAAAATGTAGTGGTAATTCTAACGAGATAAGTTTTTTTTTTTTTTTTTTTTGATAAGGAAATAATTCGAGGCCGGACAGGCCCGGACCTCGATAGGCCGACAAAGTCGGCAGACGGCAAGCCGTCTAAACATACAACATAGTAAAGGAAATACAACATAAAACAACTACCTAATACAACAAAAGAACTACATGAAAACAAACCCGGAAAACCCGAAACCCTAAGCAAATAAACGGACATAGCAACGAGAAGATGTAGACCCGACGTGGTGAAGTGGATAGCGAGCGCATGGGACAGCACAGCTGACACGATGTCTCGCCGCCGGAAAGACGGAAAGCAGCAATCCACGTAGGGCAAAGACGACTCCTGGGAAGTGTGGATCACACGACGTTCCCTTCACCTAGATGAAGGATCTTCGGAGACCACGAACACCGCCAACACGATCACTTCGATCAACCAGGGCCGCATAACTGCTCCTCAACCGAAACTAACCACGAACCAACAAACAGAACTCCAATCAACTCAAGAAAATGAAGCACGACCGCGATAGGGCAAAGAGCGCAAGAGTAATCCGGATTGTTAAAGTAATTATTTATTATAGTTTACTACTTTAAATTAATTTAATTTATTTCAAATTTTCAAAGGGTCAGCTTTGGGCCCAAGGCAAAAACCTTGGGCCCAAAGGATAGGCCTTGGGCTTAGATCGGGCCCAAGCGACCAAGCAAAACCCTATGCCAAGAAGGAGACAGCTATTAGCCAACCGGCATCAGCCGACCAAAGACACCGAGCAGCGGACGGCGCCGGCTCTCCGGCGACGACCAAACCGGGAATCGGAAGGTGGAGCACCAGGAGGGGTGGGATTCACAGCCGCTCCAAGTCTGGGCCAGAGCATTGGCGCCGGCGGAGAGATGGAGGAGGAAGAGACAATCCCGGAGACCAGGGATCCCCGTCAAACGGCGAGGAACACAAATCAGAGGGTCGCGGAGGGCGACCGGGGGAGCGACGCCGCTGAGGACCGCGGAAGGGTCAACAATAGAGTAGACAGCGGCTCCGAGCGGGCCAACGGCGGGGGAGAGCACGTGAGAGGCGTTCGAAACCGGCGAGAGGCGACCGGAAAGAAACAAATGCTAAAAAGTTTTGCAAAAAAGTTTTAGATCGAAAGCCCCAACACGATCGGTTGCAAAATTGGGAGGAGTAGATTCAGATATACGAAAGCCCCAATTCGATTTTGGGTTTCGATCGAAATAAAAAACGAATTAAAGGGGATAGGTTGAAGCGATTGTCGATCATCCGGTGAGACGCCGAGGCTTTACGGTGGTGGAGCCACCGTAGCCGAGATGGCCGGTGCAGATATGAGGGCGGTCGGAGCCGGGTTAAGGCTGGCAGCGCCGGGGTTGGGTATGGGCGGCCGAAGCCGGAGTTGAGTGGCCAAGGCCGAGACTCTCCGAAGAGAGGGGATTGGCTCTCCGAGGAGAGATTTGGGCTCTCCGAGGAGAGATTTGGGCTCTCCAAAGAGAGATAGCGTCGGAAGTGTTGATCGGAGCTCACCTGCGCACCGCCATGGGAGGAGGAGGGAGATGTATTGAAAGAGAGCGTTTTTCTTTACTCCCATATTCTAACGAGATAAGTTAATATTACTTCAGCTAAGCGTTACAGAACACTGAATAGTGAATATTACAACAAAACAAAAATGTGGGCTTATTCTAGCTATTGGACCGCACTATATATTTGAGCCCAATTTGATCTCGGATAACCCATATCAGTACCCGTACATAGGGTGTGTTTGGATTCAAAATGCATTATGATTATAATACATTTTTTAAGGTGTTTAAATTACGGTATTTTTTTATTTCACGATGTATTAATTATAATGTAATTATTTTATTTATTTTTATGAGATTATTTGGCTAAATTAAGGTTTTATCTCGGTTTTTACGAGATTTTTATTTTCAGAACTAACCGCTCACATAAAACGAGGTGAAATAATTGCATTATAATTAAAATGCAATGGAATCCAAACACACCCAGTCATTTTCAGTTTTTCACCGACACCTCCAATCGACGCCGGTTGCTTCCTACCTAGGTGGTCTCCTGCCTAGGCGCGATTTTTAGAACACATCAAATTATTAGGGGTGAACATGTGACGGAATCACAGAACCGGAACAGGTCATGTCTCAAATAAAAAAAAATATTATAAAAAATGTATAAAATCTCATGAAGACAAAAATTTAAACTTCAAATATATTCAAAGTTTCAAACTACTTAAAGTTCAAACAACTTTAAGGTTTAAACTCTTCTATAAGAGCATGAGCAACCATGAGTTTTACTTACCTTAAGGTTGCTAAAAGGTAAGCCCATGGTTGTGGCCTTTACCTTAAGGTAAGAGGTGGGAAAGGGTTACCTAGTAGAGAGAGGTAACCTCTTCCCTTTTCTAATTTTTTTTTATGATAAAGTAGAATGATATCTTTTCCATTTAGATTTATTAGTTGTAATAGGATTTAAAATGAAATAAAAATATATTTATCTTTTATTATTTTTTAAAATAAAATATCCCATTGGTTTAATTTTATTTTTTTTCTATAATTTGAGCACAATTTTACCGTATATATACCTCATCTTGATCTATTGTAGTTGCACCTATTTTCTTAACCATGGATCACAATAATCCAAATACTCCACTCATTCCAAATATGGCTTTTGATCCAAATATTCTAAAAAATCCTCAATTTCAAGTGATGTTACAAATGCTTAACAATTCTCCAACACCCGAATATCCAAATTATACCCCACATAATCTTACCAATGTGTACAATCCTCTTTTTTTTTCCAAACAAATAACATTTATATTAACTACTTGCTATTTTTATTTATTTATATTAACTACTTGCTATTTTTTTCCAAACCGAATTTATAGGTAGTTCGATTAGTATTTACGTATGTTATAATATTTTTAACTTTTTTTTATTTTAATCTAGATGTAATAATATATATTTATATTAACTACTTGATATTTTTATTTATTTATAAAATTATAAATAAAAATAATTCACAATAATATATGATGATACACATATAATAAATTGAAAGATATAAAGGGAAAGATATAAAGGAAAAGAAAAAGTGAAAATAAATTTGAAAAGAGGTAAAAGAGTTTCCTATGATTATAGAGAAAACCTTTTAGAAAGAGGTAGAAAAAGTAAAAATTATTTTAAACAAAAAAATAAATGAGTTGTAAAGTTGTGATAGAAAGATGGGAAAAAAAGGGAAAGAGTTACCCAATGGTTGCGGATGGTCTAATAAGAGATTCCAAACGTTCTCAAACCCAACAAACGTGTTAAAGTTGAACCCCAATAAACAATGGACATGTAAAAGTAAAATAATATAAAAACCCTTAAATAAAATTAGTAAATTTTAATTGAATATTCTAAATTGAAAAATAAGAGAGTAAATTACACATAACCACCCTTAAATTAGGCTAGTTTTCACATAACCACTCATAAAATTATAAATTACAGAAAACCACCCATAAATTACATTTATTTTCAAAAGACCACCCATCCATTAAAGAATTTTTTTCCGAAATATTCATAAATAAATAAATAATTACGTAAACATTCAACGTTTCAAAATAATTACAGAAATATTCATTTTCTGCAGGTGGGACAGAAAAACGCGGAGCCAGGCCGCGTTTTATGTATACAGCATGACTGCATGAGAGAGAATTGGCGCCCGGGAGGAAGTTTGAAATTTACGAAAGAAACGCGGTCCCAGACCGCGTTTGTCCTTTAAAATAAAAGAAAATTAAAGAAAATAATACAATAATCTAGCTGGCACTAGAAACGCGGTCTGGGACCGCGTTTCTTGTGTTGGATGGGGACCCACTCGTCAGTTGTTGCTGACGGGGCTGGGGACAAATAGAGAAACGCGGTCTGGGACCGCGTTTCTCTTTTCAGTAAAAAAAAAAAAAACTGGTCAAAGGTTCTTTTAGGGCAATTGCGAATAAAACGCGGGGCTTGACCGCGTTTTTCTGGTCCATAGCTCTCTGCTACAATTCCCCCTACTAGGTTAGGGGAATCTGGCATAAAAGCGCGGAGGCAGTCCGCGTTTTTAGGTATATACATGACACACCCAGAACTTCCTCCCTTTCTATTCTTCATCTCTTCCTCTTTGCTCTTGCTTCTCTCGCATGAAACTCTCAAAATAGTGCCGGTTGAAGATTTCATTAAGGTTAGGTAATACTTTCACCTTGTTGTCTGAAGATTTCATTAAGGTTAGTTTCACCCTCTTATTAGACTTATTTTCGATCTTAATTGAATGATTAATATGTTTAAAATCTTTAATATCTAGTCTCTCATGCTTGTGCTTTGGAGTGATTATGTGTTTTGATTCCTTAAAAAAAAATCGCAGGATTATGTAGTTATTATTGCGAGCATGATGTGTTTTGAATCTTTATAGTAAGTAAGATATAAGATTATATGCTAAAAGAGTATAATGATTTTATGGTTGTTGGAGGATTATATTGATTTATATGAACTTGTCATTATTATTATTATGAATAAGCTGTTGAACTTGTAGGATTTTGAAGTTAATATTTGTTGATTAACTAACTTATTGTTAATAAAAATATAGGATGAATGAGCATAGCAACATACCTCAACAAAGGTTTGAACAACTGAGTGAGATCTATGTGGATGGTCTTGGTGTTGATCATGAAGATGACTTGGATAATTCTGAAGAGGACGATGATGCTACTAGGGAGGCTGCGATTAGGGGAGAGGTCTCTAATCCGAACTGGAATATAGTTGAAGCTGATCCATTGACAGCAACTCCATGGCCAGGGTTAAATTTACACGTCCCATTAGATGACGGAAGACAGTTTTTTCGGGGACAGATGTTCAACTCGCTGGAGGAGCTGAAATGTGATTTGACCGAGTATTCTGTGCGTATGAGTAAGCCATACAGGACGAAGAAGGCGAGTCCAGAATGGTACACAGTTGTTTGTGACAGGAAGGACAGTTGTGGATGCACATGGCGACTATCTGCTCGTCGTGTTGATCGAACTGTTGATATGTGGATGGTCGTCAAATATAGTGGACCTCATGCATCCAATTGTGTTGGAGAGGTTTTGCAGTTGGATAATCGTAACGTCACTTCCAGTTTCATTAGAGGTGAGATTCTTCGATTTCTTCGCGAGGATCGAGACACGAAACCAAGTACTATTCTCTCGCATCTGACTACAAGGTATGGGATTTCTGTCTCATACATGAAAGCCTGGAGGGCAAAGCAGAAAGCTATTGCAGAGATCTATGGTGATTGGGAGGAGTCGTACACGGAGTTGCCAAGGTTCATGGCTGCGCTACAAGCTACAAACCCGGGAACAGTGGTTGAATGGTGCCATCAGGATTCACCAAATCCACATGAGAAGATATTTGGTCGTGTATTCTGGGCTTTTGCACCGTCCATTGCTGGGTTTGCACACTTTCGTCCTTTGATATCGATCGATGGCACCTATCTGTATGAAAAGTACAAGCATGTTGTGTTAATTGCAATGGGAATGGATGCAGATGATCAGATTTTCCCTCTGGCATTTGCCATCGTGGAGAGTGAAAATGGAGATAGCTGGGCTTGGTTCATGGATTGTATAGGGAGACGCGTCACTCAGAGACTCGGAATATGTGTTATTTCAGACAAACATGTAGGCATCCTGAAGACCATGGAGGAGCTGCCTAGATGGAGGGAGTCGAGTTCACATCATCGAATATGCATTCGACACTTGAAGTCAAATGTGAACTCCATGTTCCACGATCAGAAGGTGAAAGAAATGGTTGGCTCAACTGCTTACCAGCTCACCACAAGCGGGTTCGAGAAGGGATGTCGCTCCCTCCAGGAGATGAACCCTGAGGCTTGGGAGTACTTAGCTGCGATTGAGCCAGAGAAGTGGGCCATCTCCAAGGATGGGGGGGCGAGGTATGGTGTGATGACAACAAACTTATCTGAGGTCTTTAATGGTGTTCTGAAGGGTGGGAGGAGTCTTCCGATAACAACTATTGTTCGACATACCTTTTATAAGGTGAACAGTTACTTCGTGCAGAGGAGAGGGGAAGCTGGCGCCCGCATCTCGGGCGGTTTCCCACTGACGAATTCAACCGATAACAAGATAGCAATAATGGCGGAAGCTGGAAGAAATGCACACGTCATATCATATGATTTGCAGAACGGAATATTTGAGGTGATATATTTTGAACCCGCGAGGGTCACAAGGTAGGAGAAGTGGGCGGTCGTACATAGTGAACTTACATCGCAGGACATGTACATGTGCCAGTTGGAAGTTGCTGAGGATACCATGCGCACATGCCTTGGCGGTTTGCAGATTTCAGAGCCTTTCCTTCGTGCCATTAGTAGAGAGGTACTTTACTTCGGAGTTATACTCGTTGACAAATAAATTACATACTGAATCTATTTTTTTTATCATGCATTTCAAAATTATTTAACCTACAATCCCTTGACAATCAAATTCGATTATTTACATCGTTTTCTCCTCTATATATATTTAACTTAATGAAATTCTACTATTTTATAAAACAAATTCTTATATAGAATCTATTATTATACAATTATTTTATTATGTTCTCAATCAAAACTTCATAATCTTTCCCATATTCATACAATCTAATTCTTTCATGTCACTTCGAATATACTCCCTTATTATTTCATCCCACATAACATATAACTAATATTCATACAATGTAATTGTTTCAACATGCAATTATCCCACAATTTCGGATCTACAACTATCATAAGATTTCGGATCTATAATAATCGCTAATTAATCAATATCCACAAACATTCATCTACCAACCCATTTTTTAACCCCTACCTCTCATCTCCTAATCCATATTTCTTCAAACCACAAACAAATTAATAGAGAAATCACACTAAACTCGAATTATTGTCACAACCACACAACTATCACAGCATTTACATAAAGACAAAACCCTAAACTCGAATTAACATCTCATATCAACTAATCGATCAAGAAAAAACCGAAAAAAATAAAATAAATAACTAACCTCGAATCTGCAATAAGATGGAGGGGATGCGAAATACCTGTCAAGATGGAGGGAGATTAGACAAAAAAAAGAGGTGGTCGCTGGTGAGAGGGACGGAGAGGGACGGAGGTGGTCGCGGACGGAGAGGGACGAAGAGGGACGAAGAAGATGAAGTGCAGAGAGGCGGTTTCGGTTTCTTAGGGTTATTAAACAAAAACGCGGAGCCCCACCGCGTTTTATGTTTAAATGTTCAACCACCACAATCAATGCCCCTTTGACCAGTTTTTTTTTTTTTTTACTGAAAAGAGAAACGCGGTCCCAGACCGCGTTTCTCTATTTGTCCCCAGCCCCGTCAGCAACAGCTGACGAGTGGGTCCCCATCCAACACAAGAAACGCGGTCCCAGACCGCGTTTCTAGTGCCCGCTAGATTATTGTATTATTTTCTTTAATTTTCTTTTATTTTAAAAGAGAAACGCGGTCCCAGACCGCGTTTCTTTCGGAAATTTCAAACTTCCTCCCGGACGCCAATTCTCTCTCATGCTGTATACATAAAACGCGGCCTGGCTCCGCGTTTTTCTGTCCCACCTGCAAAAAATGAATATTTCTGTAATTATTTTGAAACGTTGAATATTTACGTAATTATTTATTTATTTATGAATATTTCGGAAAAAAATTCTCCATTAAACCTCTATTTATTTTGTTTGAAAAGACTAAAATATCCCTAATTCAAACTTATTTTTTAAAGGAAAGACTGAGGTTGCGATTGGGCAAGTCGGGTTGGATTCGGTTAGTCGGGTTTTGGGTCATTCGGATTTCGGGTAATGTCTAATAATTTGATCATTTGGTTGGGTCGGGTTCGGGTTTCGGTTGTATCAGGTTTCGATTGTCTCGGGTTTAAGTTATTTCGGGTTTGGATTGTCTCAAGTTTTCATTATTTCAATATTCATTTTAAAATTTCTACTAGAATCTATCTTAAAATTTGGGTTATATCGGGTTTCGGTTATAACAGGTTCAAGTCTTAATGGTTTCGGTTGAATCGGGTTCGGTTCATTCAGATTTGGTTGAGTTTCGGTTATCGGTTATTTGAATTTCCGATCCAGAATGGGCCGGGTTGGGTCGGTGTTCAGGACAAAATTTACAGGATGGGAAATTCTCGTCTCGTATCCCGTCGTGTGTAATTTTTACGGGACGAAATTTACTTCTTTTTGTTTCAAATTCTACTAAAATCGGAATGAGACTGGGACGGAATCGAAATTTGCAGAATTTGTAACCACTTTTTATCTGCCCATTAGCGGATTGCATTTTAATCACTTCTCAATAGCTCATTAATTTGAAAGGAAAAAATCAGCACAAATTCACAAAACACCAAATAAACCCGTAGGCTTGTGGGTAGTTTTTGAAAGAAAAAACTAACTTATGGGTAGTTTTGTATCATTTTCGAATTTAGGGATGGTTTTATAAACAAACCCCTAACTTAAGGATGATTTAATGTAAATTGCCATTTCTTCTTCTTTTTTTTTTTCTTTTTTTTTTCCAGAACAACCAAACACGTCGAGCGAAAATCAAAAGTCATTGCCTACGCAACCGCCCCATCTTGTGAAAGCCTTGAAAGCTCTGCATTCCCATTTGGCCATTTCAATTAATAAATCAATCACATTCAATACACAGGAGATTCAAGAGAGATAAATCTATTTAGCAATCAGCAGAAAAGGAAACATATTGCAATTTCCCCCCCTTTCTTCTATTTCAGGTTTCAATTTCAATCCCTACGATCGCTGGCTGGGGCACTGACTATCCTCTCTTTCTCTCCCAATCTGAACAACCCTGGTTCATGTTTTCGATGCTGACTTCGTTCCAGGTCTTGTGCGCTCCTTGCCTTCAATTTTTCTGATGTGGGTTTCATTTTGATTTATCAAACAGTGCTGGGTTTGATTGGAATTCATCCGGGTTTTCTGGGTTGTGTGGATTCAGTGGGATTGGAATGGGCTGTTGATAGATTTTTATGAATGGGGGAATTGGAGGGTTGGAATCTCAGATACCAGTGATCAAGTGATCAATTGATCATCAATCAGACATTGAGCTAGATTTGATTTGTGTTTATGTTTGAAATGGTTTTTGATTTGGCTTCATTGTGGAGATTGATTTGGGAATTGATTCTTTGCTTGTTGTTCTTGTTTTGGGTGTCAGGGCTGTTGGATTTGAGAAGAAGAAGAGACAATAAAATAATAATTAATCAATAAATAAACAAAATGTCTGGTTATCAGGGTGTTATTGTCTCTGATCAAGGGCTCCATAGTCAGTTCACCCAAGTCGAACTCCGTAGCCTCAAAAGCAAGGTATGGTGTTTGATCCTATTTTGGATGACCATTGGTGAATCTGACATTGATATCGATGCTAATCAGCCTATTCTGTTGAATTTGATTTGTTGGAATTGTCTGCAGTACAATGTTGCAAAGAAGCAGTTTGGTGTTTTGAATGCTGGGAATCTAGCACCTGTTTTTGCAAAGTTAAAAGGTATCGTGGGAGTGAATACTGAGGATGATATTAGAGCTGCTTTGGCAGAATCACATCCTGACACGAGCCAGGAGATTGACTTTGAAACTTTCTTACGAGTAAGACACCGTCCATGACTTGGTACCTTGTGTTTTTGACATTGAAACTTAGGATGTCTGAAAGATCATCCAATCCAGAATTAGTTTTCATTTTTGCTTTAATTCTAGAAGGAATCTACACCATGAACTAAGCCGCTTGTAAAATTGAATGAATTGAAATTGCTACTATTTAGAGCTATATATATTTGTAATACAAACTGTGCTACATTTTGTGTGAGATTTTAAGCATTAGGCAAATAAGTGAGAATGATCATTGTCAAACGGTGTATGATTGTGGCAGTGAAAGAGGATTTATGTTTACTGATGGGACTTGTGCATAAATACTAGTTCTTATTTGTTTCCCGTCACGTGTGGAATGGATGAATCTTGTTGCTACCGGAGTGTTTTGAGATTTGAAACAAAATTCTAATGGAGAATCATCGTACTGCACAGGATTACTTGAAGTTTCAAGGTCGAGATTCCGGCGAAGGAGGTAGTAAAAGGCTAACTTCAGTTCTCAGGCAGTTAACAACCACTCTTCTCCATGTAATTAGTGGAACGGAGAAAGCCTCCTATGTTGCCCACATTAATAATTGTCTTGGTGAAGATCGTTTCTTAAAGCAATTTCTTCCCATTGATCCAGACACAAACCAGTTGTTTGATCTGGTGAAAGACGGAGTTCTTCTCTGGTATATGACACAAATTTGATAATTTCCTTACTGTTGCTTGGGAGGATACTCCTTTTTCGAGCTTATCTTCATTAATTAATCTTCTATTTCCCCTATAATCTGTAACTGTATACAGTAAGTTGATCAATGTTGCTGTTCCCGGGACAATAGATGAAAGAGCGATTAACACCAAGAAAAACCTTAATCCTTGGGAGAGAAATGAGAATCATACACTTTTCCTCAACTCTGCAAAGGCTATTGGTTGCACTGTGGTTAACATCGGAACACAGGATTTGATAGAGGGAAGAGTAAGTCAAATCAACCACTGTTGTTTGAATTTACTGGTTTTTGCTTGGCAATAAACCTTCTTAAAAACCATTATTGTTTAATGATGCAGCATCACCTGGTAATGGGATTGATTGCTCAAATATACAAGGTATTAATCATGGGCTCCTTGTTGAGATTCTTATCTAGATTGTAGCTTCTTTTTATAACTGTCTCTAATAAATTTATCAAGCTAACTTTTTTAACTCTATGGAAATGCTAGATCCAACTATTGTCTGATCTTAGCTTGAAGAAGACTCCTCAACTTCTAGAACTGGCAGAAAAGGACACGGTTAGAAGCTCTTTATTGGCCATCTTTGAGAATACATAAGCTTTTTTTGCTAGATGGATTTGGATTTATGGTTTAGCTTTTGTGTCTACCACATCTACAGGATCTGGAGGAGCTCATGGCTTTACCTCCTGATAAGGTTTTGCTCAGATGGATGAACTTCCAGTTGAAAAAATCTGGTTATAAGAAGGAAATCACAAATTTCTCTACAGATCTTAAGGTAAAAGAAATTTTCAGCTCTTTTCAATTTCACATAGTCAGAGACTGTATTCTACGGATCTTAAGGTAAAGATCTTTAAAGTTTAATAATGTATAGTGGGAATTTAGGTTTTCATGAGGAATCTGTTATGCATTTTTCCATGTTGTATGTCAAGTGTATAAGAAAGAGAAGGGAGAGAAGTGAGAAAAAATAATCAATCAAGTCTATGATTGCCTTTTTTAATGGCCGAGTCACAAACTAGATGCAATCCATCTATTAGCTGAAGAAGTATAAGTTGAGAACCTTCAAGTGCATTCACATCTCTCACCTTCTAATTTCTTCAACATTTTGAGCTCTAATATATCAAGGAAAAGTGGATCATACTATTATTTTCTGCTGAACTTTTGTTCGATATTTGCATGATGAGGTCAAGTATTGAACTTGAAGTACTGATATCCATGGCCCATCCCTTAATTTAGCTTTTCTGCTTGATTAAGAAACCAGGCTAAATGGCCGAATCATGGAAAATTTACTTTTGAATTTTATATTTTAGACGACCTATGGAAGTTACTTTCATTACGAGCTCTGAATGTGAAATTTGTAGATTGAAGTTTTGCTGGAATGTTGTTGATAGATCTTGGAATCAGGAAGAACATGGAACAAACAAATTGCACAGAAAACGGAACATAGAATCAGCCCTTGGCAAACACCTAACCAGTAGGAAAAAACCGAAAATTTGATTGATTTCTTTTGAAAAGAAATTACTGCTTAAAATCATCCCACCCACTTTCAGCTAATACGAATCAGGAGTTTGAGATTCAGACAAGATCTAGAGGTACTCTGTGCAGTCTACCTACTTCGATTCATTGGACATAAGCAAGACAATTTAGTTGATAAATGTCATTGAAAAACAATCAACTGTACACAGTTGCTTTTCGGTTTGACAAATATTGCTTGAGACAATATTTCATGCTTCGTCCACCACTGGCAGAAAAGAAAATTGAAGTGGCAAGTGACAACTATGACCTGATAGTTTCGGTCTAGGCTTTGCTCTGTTTGTTTGTGTTTACTATTCTGTGTTCATACACTGAATGCTTTATCCCTTTATTCCCAGGATGGAGAGGCATATGCTCATTTGTTTAATGTTCTTGCACCAGAGCACAGTTCAAACACCATATTAGAAGTTAGTGATCCCACTAAGAGAGCAAAAATGATTGTGGAGCAGGCAGAGAAATTGGATTGTAGTAGGTATATTAGTCCAAAGGATATAACTGATGGATCAGCGAATTTAAATCTTACGTTTGTTGCTCAGATTTTTCAGCACAGGTAACTTTGCACTTAGATTCTATCTTTCTAATGTTTGATTATATTATTTATTATTCCTATCTATTTCTTGTTTTGGTCCAAAAGAATGTTAAAGCTAAAATATTTTTCATGAGAACAGACGAAAGGATATGAAGCCTTCTATCTAGTTACTCTAAAACAGACCATGAAAAGAAAAAGAAAAGAAGAAAGAGGAGATGGAGAAAAAGAATTACAGAATGATCATATTTAGCATTATGATTCTTGGCATATTTGAAGGGATTTATTTCTTCCATTTTTTCACGCCCTATTTTTTTGCATTTTTTGTCTCCATGGTGTCTTTTGTTAATGATTTGTATCTTGACGTGATCCTGTCATCTGATTTTGTGTAATGAGATATTCATTCCATAAAAAAAAACACATAATTAATAATTAAATGTCTTTTTTTTCTTTCTTTTCCTAAATGACCAAGCTTAACCTTTAATGCAACAGATGTAGACAGCACCCACCTCAAATACATAATAATATGAGTACCTCTTAGGGTGTAACATCTTGTCCGATAATTTAAATAAGAACTCTTGATGAGATTTGAGGTTTCTTCATTTGCAGAAATGGGTTGAAAAAAGTTAGCACTGAAAAGCTCTCTGTGGCCGAGCATATGATAGAGGAAGAAGATGTAAACACTTCTAGAGAAGAGAGATGCTTCCGGCTCTGGATTAATAGTCTTGGAGTTGACACCTATGTCAATAATTTGTTTGAGGATGTGAGAACTGGGTGAGTGTCATTCTACTGAAAATACGATCTACGGATCCTTTCTTACTCTTGGATTGAAGGCTCGATTGCATAATTATTACTTTTATGCGCAGGTGGGTACTTTTGGAAGTCCTTGATAAAGTATCCCCGGGTTCAGTTAATTGGAAGCAAGCTTCAAAACCTCCTATTAAGTTGCCATTCAGAAGACTTGAAAATTGCAACCAAGTTGTTAGTATCGGAAAGAATCTGAACCTCTCCCTTGTAAATGTTGCTGGAAATGATATTGTGCAAGGAAACAAGAAGCTCATTGTCGGTTAGTGTTCTCTCAATCATTTTCCAAGAAGTGATTAGCTTGATTGTTATAGTATCAGATAAATCATCAGATTGTATCCTGGTCGCTTATGTACGAGTATGCTACCCAAACATTTCGAATAAGAGGCTCCTCTTTGATTCAGCTTTCCTTTGGCAACTGATGAGATTCAATATGCTCCAACTTCTGAAAAACTTGCGGGCACATTCCGGAGGAAAAGAGATAACCGATGCAGCTATTCTCAGTTGGGCAAACCAGAAGGTCAAGAGTTCTGGAAAATCCTCTCGGATGGACAGCTTCAAGGTGATCATCTGTTTTTCCCTATTTCCGTGAGAGGATGGTTTTAGTTTTTCTAATCCATATTTGATTGATACTTGAAATACAATCTCTTATTCTTATCAGGATAAACGCCTCTCAAATGGTATTTTCTTCTTGGAGCTACTTACTGCTGTAGAACCAAGGGTCATAGATTGGAACCTTGTCACAAAGGGTGAAAATGGTAAGTTGGTGGTAACTCCTGTGAATTTCAATTCCCTTGTTACCTTTTTGTGGCAATATACAACGACCCGTTTTCATTGAATTCATGATCAGTAGTTTAAGTTCTGATTTCTTCTGTGGGTTTGTGAGTTTGTCCAAGGGATGTAAATATTCGGTTGTGATTTGCAGATGAAGATAAGAAGATGAATGCTAGCTACATTATCAGTATCGCTAGAAAGCTCGGCTGTTCCATATTCTTGTTGCCCGAGGATATTATTGAGGTAAGAAGGCCATCACCTGGACCATACCTTTTCAAGTTCTAAAAGTTACACTTCATGGTGATACATTTTCTTGCCTATCTGTATTACAGGTAAACCAAAAGATGATGCTGACATTAACTGCGAGCATCATGTACTGGGCGCTCCAGAATAAGCCCGACGAGAAGCTTCCTTCCTCTGAAGATGAAAAGCTAACCGATGAGGGCACATCAGCGTCTAGTGAGGCAGACGACAGTGTTTCTGCAGCTGACGAAACCGTGGAATCTGCTGAGGCTCAACCCTCTGCGGCTGATGAAGCCACAGAAGCTGCTGATGGGAAATCATCATCTGATGAAGCTGGCACAAGCGGGTGATGAGCAGCCCTCGTCTGGGGTTGTATAGACGGCCTTGAATTAGGCTAAGAGGTGAGCAATTGTTCTGGTTTTGCTGTGAAGGATTTGTTTCGCTGTTGAGTGATATAGGAAAATATATACTATATATATACTTACAACTTTACAAGATTTGGGAGTTAGAAAGTGAGGAAATTCCCCCAAAAAACAAAGAACAAAAGGAAAAGAAAGAAAGATGGTTATTTGACAATGCCATCTGCTAGATTAGTTTGGATTATTAGAAGTTGATTTTTTTGTTTGTTAAATTTATTTCTATGAATATTTGTTTGATTATTTCGAATAATCATAGAGAGAAATACAATGTGATAGACTGATATGTGGCCAAAGTTCTCTTCTTTGTTGTATCTGTGAGGCATGTAATGTAAGGGCGTGTTTGGCATGTAGAGCGGTATTGTTGCAGGAATGGTAGAGGTAGCGGCATTGTTCTAGACTGCCTTCTTTGATAGCAGTGGAGAACTCTACCATGCCAAACACGACCTCATAAACTACAGGCTGATTTAAGCATTTTGCCAAATGTGTTGGAACTTAGAAGAGCACTAGGGTTTTGAAGTTTGAACCATGAAAGATCAATTGCTACCTTCAATCCTAACTCATTTCTAATGTCATCACTTCATCACATAGATGACACGAGCTGCACTAGCAAAAACGAAAAACATATATACTATGAATACAAAATGAGAAGAGAAACAGATGTAATTTCGCCAGTTAGGATCTGAAATATTGTTGAATAGCTTCATTTGCAACTTCTACCGGTTTCCGGTGCTCAAATGTGTAAAAGAACATTACAACAAGGGAAGACCGCATATTCTTTGAAGAAATTATCTTTGTTTCTTTCATTCTCTCTTAATGAAGAATCGAGGATCAACGATTTGTGTGTGAATCATCTCCAAATGGCTCTGCTTGGTAAAAGACCCTTGAAAAGCCAATGTCTTGCGTTCAGGTCACTTGTTCGGATCCACTAGATGGTGGCTGCTGCCTGCTGGTCATTTACCCAATACCCTCCCGTTTTTCTTGTCAAAACCGCGATGTGCTTGAATATGATCCCTATAAGATCCAAATTATCACTTATTTTATCACCTGATGAAAATTCATATCAAAATGCAATCAAAATGTTCTTTCAAATCCAACTATGACACAACCTAAGAAGTATATCACGTCATGGCAAGTCACAAGTTCACATTCCTCTAATTGTATCAACTAAGGATACCTTCTGTAGTTGTCAGATTCAGAGTTTACAACTGAGGTTTTAGAGAGACAAAAAATCAAGGGAAAAAAAATTGTTATGCTTCCTGTCATTGGATGGCTCCATTGCATCTGTATCCTACTCTCGTTTGCCATGGAGCTCTGCTGAGTCCTCTGATTCTTGGGCTTTAGACTGGTTTAAGCTCGCTTTAGCACTGGCAACGAATGCAGGATCAGGTTCATGCTTAAAGGAAGGCTCTTTCAGTGCTGTGTATATGTAGTATGCTATGACCACATTCACAGATATGACAGCAATGAACCCACTCAACAGTGTCTGAGATTCGGGAGACATTTGCTCCAAGCCTGCCATATTTCCCAAACAGAAAATAGAAACAAAAGAAGCTAAGTATTGGTGAAATGAGTATCGGATCAAACAGCACTGATTGAAAAGACTTGACATGAATGTGGGAAAAAACTGGTTCTAAAGAAGAAGATCATGAGCTATGAAATTTACAAACAATGGACAGGACTTCAAAAAGGCCTGTTATATGAACATGTAGTGGTTTGATTTAAAGAAGTGGATTCATTCTTATGCTGGGCATGAACTAGAAAGGTGTTTAATAAAAATAAGTCAAAGATTGAATCTTACCGCCATGAATAATCTGTGGCCAGTACTATCCAAGGCTAAACATTAACTGACTCACTTGAGAAGCATTTCAATTTAAGACACTTTTGAGCGAAAAAGGCACATCAAGTGTCAACCCACAGATTTGGCCTCGTCAAGTGTCAACCCACCGGCTCACTTAAGAAGTATTTCAATTTAAGACACTAACCAGTGATTGTCAACATGTTCTACATAATTGAAAGTATATTAAACTTCACAGGAATACACCAACCATTCAAGCTTAATGGATTAATGCTGTAAGTTATAGACACGAAGTAGCACACAATTTCAAGTTGTCTGAGGATAAGTGGGTAAATTGTAATAACATGAACAGACAGAAGACCCACAAAGCTCTCAAAGATAAAAGAACAAGTGCCCTAGAAAGCACATTTAGGCTGGCTGTACAGGTTTTTCCATGGAAAATGTTCTCCTAGGAAAATTTTGCCAAAAAAAGCATTCCCCTTGAATTTCAATATTCATATTTGATTGACGTGAAAAAAGTTTCTGTTGTTTACAGGTTACCCCAATTAACCGTGGAAATATTTTCATCCAACTAAATGGAACTTCAAATGATACTATAATTGATCAACAAGCTCCCAATGCGTTGAGAAGTCTTACCTGGAAACCAGTTATGATGAAATCCATACAAAACTGCTAAAGGTAGTATCCACATAAATACTGATGCAACAAAGAACTTTCTGACAACCTCTGTCGATGTGGCCATAGCCTGAAAATAGACAAAGAGGAAGAGATATAATAGGATCAAGAGAAACACAAAGAACCCTGCATTGCAATACCATCCTTTCTAGAAAAACGGATGGTCCTACTTCTGAAGCCCCTAATCAGGGATAACTACCACAGTACCAAATCACTATTGCATTTTCTGTGATAAGTTTTGGAAAGTAACCTATCACTATTAATTATTTTAGCTTCTCCACGGCCATGAATTCATTTGACCATATAAGTTTTCACAAGTAATCTAGAATAAAATCATTGTGAAAGGCCCTGAAAGCAAACGCAGATTAACCTACCTATATCAAACTACATCAGTTTAACCTTTTTACCAGATGTGAAGATAGGAAAAGTGTAACCATACATATTTTTTCTTTTATAGATCTATATTCATAGCCATGGCCGCATTGGTAAACAAATGGAAAGATGACCTACTTGCAATCCTCGTAATTGCTAGGATGAAGAAGAGCTCTGATTAATTCTTTTAGTAGCAAAACCCACATTATTCACATCTAAGTATCGCCCAAAATACCCTACATTCATAGTCCATATTTCACGGTCTAGCAAAAAAAATGCAAACCTCCGAATTGCTGGTATTAGAAGAACAGCTCAATCACAGAATGGCTTCAAAACATAATTAAGCAAAAAATTCTGCAATTAACAGACTTTTTCCACACCTCAAACCCTAGATTTGAAAAATGGGGAAAAGAACTCTACGAATATGAAGAAATCTATGTGAAGCCCTAAAAGTTACAGCAATTACAGGTGAATCACTGAAATTAAAGATCAAACTTTGAATCAACTAACCCCGGAATTCCAAAGCTACCCAGAGCAATTGACAATTGGCAATAGGAGGGAAATTACCTTAAAACCTGAATTGATGAAAGGTTAAGATTGAGACTTTAAAAGGTGTACGTAAGTGATCTGGTAGGGCGGGAAAGAGAGCTCCGGCGCTATTCCGTTGATCGGCAATAGCCGGAAAAGGAAGCAGATTGTTCGGAGGAATCAACGGCGAAGTGACGACGGATTGATAATTACACTTGAGTTTCACTGCGGATTCAGATCGGATTTCATGAAAAAAAATCTACTAGATTTTTTGTTTTATTTATTTTTTAAAAATATTTTTTGTTTGGGTGAGGCTCTGCTCTGTGTGGGGGTTGGGGGTAGATATATTAATTTATTTTAAGGAATAACGAGTACGATTCCCACGCCATCACGGGTTTTTTTAAAACTAAAATATTATATATAAAAATATTATAAAATATTAATAAATGTTAAAATAAAAATCATAAACAAAACTTTATAACAAATGTATCTTATAATTATCTCATAAAATTATTTTTTTAAAATCATAAGCTTCATGGGTCGTTTATGTTTATCCTAATACAAAAATAGAAACTTCTTAAAAAAAATACAAAGATCTGGTGTAACTCTCACCCAAATAATAATTTCCGACAGATAACAGATATTGAAAATCAACTGATGTTACTTCAAATACAACAAATTAATGGAAATTCAAACGATACAATAAACATTAAACGTATGTTAAGTAAGCGTGAAGCTCTCATAGACTTTAATAATATTTTTTGGAAACAACGAGCTAAATCAAATTTTCTAAGGTTTGGAGACAGAAATACCAAATACTACCAATCAATATCTAAAATAAGAAATTCTAAAAATGTCACTCGTAATTTTACAAATAAACATGGTTTATTGATTGAGGATGAGGATCAAATTAGAGATGAAATTACGACTGAATTGGCTGAAAGATTCATTGCTAATAATGCACCGATTAGTATTAATCCATATTTCCTAAATTTAATTGATCAGACCATTACTGACTCTGAAAACATAATTTTAACACAACCTTTTTCAAATAAAGAAATTAAGGATGCCCTATTCTCAATGACAGACGATAAGTCTCCAGGTCCTGATGGTTTTCCACCAGAGTTCTATAAAAAATACTGGGATATTGTCGGTAAATTAGTTTGCAAAGCTGTTCAATCTTTCTTTCATTCTGGTGTGCTACTAAATGAAGTAAATTCAACTTTTATTGCACTTATTCCAAAAATTGATACACCTAGTAACATTAACCACTACCGTCCGATTAGTCTGTGTAATACTATTTATAAGGTTATCTCGAAACTATTGGCTAATCGTTTGAAACCTATTTTACCACGTATTATTAATCCATTTCAAGGAGCTTTTGTTCAAGGTAGAAATATTCAGGATAACATATTAATAGCTCATGAGGTTTTCCACTCTTTTCATAACAAAAAAGGTAAACTTGGGTGGATGACTTTAAAGCTAGATATGGAGAAAGCTTATGACAAAATAAGTTGGAGTTTTATTCGTATTATTCTAAACAAATTTGGTTTTGATTCCAGATGGATTGATTGGGTTATGACCTGTCTAACTAAAACTAGTTTCTCAGTGTTAGTTAATAATTTGTCGGGCCGTACATTTCATACTTATAGGGGAATTCGACAAGGAGATCCTCTTGCTCCATATATTTTTGTATTGGTTATGGAATTATTAGGGAGAATGTTGCAACATGAATCTTTGGAGTGTGACCCTTTGGTTGGAATCAAACTTACAAATAACAGTGATCCTATTCCATTCCTTTCATTTGCAGATGACACTCTAATTTTTGGACGAGCTGATGATTTAAGTCTTCATACGATTAGAAATCTTCTGAATACTTTCTCCAATATGTCTGGATTAACTATAAACTATAATAAAAGTTCTCTACAAGTTTCTAAAAATATTCCTTTCAGTAAAGCCCAGTCCCTTGCTCAACATCTAAATATTCCAGTTACGAAATCCATGGAAAAATACCTTGGTATACCACTTATTAGTGGTAGGGTTTGTAACGTCTTGTTTGATGAGGCGATAACTAGCCTTAAAAAGCAGCTATCAAAGTGGAAATCTAATACTCTCTCTCAAGCTGGTAGATCGGTTCTAATTCAGGCAAACCTAAATTCTAAAACAAATTATTTAATGCAGTCTTTTCTTCTTCCAAAAGGAGTTCTACAAAAGATTGATCAGATCAACAAAAATTTCTTTTGGAATAAAATTCAATCGGATAACTATCATCCTCTAATCAGATGGGAACATTTGTGTACTCCTAAAAAAGATGGTGGGTTAGGTTTTAAATCGGCTGAGCAAATTAATATTGGTATGCAAATGAAACTTCTTTGGAGAATTATGGCTAATCCTGATAATATTTGGTCGAAGGTTATTACAGATAAATATCTCTCGACAAAATCTCTAATGGAAAGAGGAAATTTCAAAACTTCTTGGCAATTTGGCAGACTTCTTAATGTCAGAGATATTTTCTCTAAAGGTTTGCTCTGGCTTGTGGGTAATGGGAAAACCATAAATGTATGGTCTACAATTGGGTAAATGCACAGTATCTTCAAAACTTTCGGAATGATCATAATCCTAACTTAAAAGTTTGTGATTTATTTACAAATACCAACTCTTGGGATATTGATAAATTAAATAGTATTTTCCCCTCTCATATTGTTCAAGCTATTACTAATATTCATATTCCAGTAATTGATATTCCGGACAGGTTAATTTGGATTTATAGTAGCGATGGAAAATTCTCTGTTAAATCCACATCTTCTATTTGTAATACAGGGAATACTAAGAAAATTCCAGCAGAATGGATTTGGAAACTTAATATTCCTCCGAATATGAAAAATTTTATTTGGAAAATTACTTTAGATATTCTACCTACCACGACCCGTCTAAATAGATATATAAATAGAGTTCCTAGTACTTGCTCTCTTTGTAATTCTGATACAGAAGATACAAATCATTTATTGTTTAATTGTCGGATCACAAGATCTCTTATTCAAAATCTGGGTGTTAAGTTGGGAAAATGTTATAATATTCCAATTCTAACAAGTAATGTTTCGGAAAATATTTTAAATACTAGAGCTCTTAATATAGATTTTACAGACTTATGTCATTTATGGCATTCTGTTTGGGAACTCAGAAATAGAATTATTTTTCGCAATACTTCGGATACAGGTATTATCTATGCTCTAACTCAAACTATAGATAAAATATCCTGTTGGAATAAGCAGCAGGTAAAAACGAAGTTACCTAAACGCGTTAGACCTCCTGATAAACTATTTTGGAAATGCCCTCCGGTAAATGTCATTAAGATCAATGTAGATGCTTCGGTGAATATTGATACTCAATCGCAGGTTGGTTGTATTGTTAGGAATACTGATGGTCTAGTTCTTAGAAACATAAATGTAACGTTAGGATGAGATCGGTCATTCTAGCAGAAGCTTTTGCAGTTTATACAGGTATAAGACTGGCAGCGGAGATGGGGATTCGTAGAGTTATAGTTGAAAGTGATTGTGCAATCATCGTCAATGCCATTAATCAAGTGAACAAGATACCATGGGAGGTCGCTCAAATAATCCAGGAGATCCATTCTTTAAGAAAAGATTTTGAGAGCGTCACAATTCAACACTGCTATAGAGAGGCAAATGGCGCAGCTGATTTTCTTGCTAAATCTCATTTGAATTGTACTTTTATTTTGAGTTCCTGTTGTTGTGAGTTCCAGAACATCATCTTGCGAGATGATCATGGATGTCGTTAGTACATCCAATTTATTGCCTATTGTAAAAAAAAAAAAAAACTCATACCATTTTAGATTTATTATGAATCGCATATATATAAATCTAATATAATTACACGGCAAAAATCTAATATAATTACAAATTCAAATCAAACTAAAATCCTATTAAACTAGTATAATTACCACTTCAATGATGAATCGAGAAAAGGGTAATAAGTCAAATAATCATATATACTAAGAGATCGACTAATTTGTGTCAAATGCCCTATAAATTTATGATTTTCCCAATGCTAGGTTTTTATGTTTGCAATTTTCATGTTGCTAGGCCTTTACAAAATACTTGTTACAGGCTTACAATTGTTTGTAGGCCATTACAATAGGAGAAGAAATAGTCGAATTCATATATAATAGATTGATTACTATATGTTATCTTTATCAACTAAGTTAATAATATTTGACATTAAATGATCCAAACGTAAGGGACGATTTAGATTAATCCTTAAATCCCTTTAAATACTCAATAAGTGGGTCCTAAACGATGTCGTTTCTAGTGTGATTACCCTTATAAAGGGCTTCCTTTATGATTGTGTCAGTTGAGTTAGTTGTAACATATTTACAATTTCAATCAAAACTTTCTCTTTTTTCATCGGTGTTCTTGTTCTCCTTCCATGGAGATCTAACACTCCACATGGTATCAGAGTCTTGTATGATTCAAGGATCGTTTTCGCGTTTCTTTTGAGACAATAAACTCCATGATCTTGATACCCATTATGTGTTTGTTAGTCGCGATGTCACATTCAAAGAAGATGTTTTTCCATTCAAAGAGGTTACTCAATCCTCTTCACCTGCTCCTACTAACCCTCTTCCATTTATTTATGGATTTGGTGACGAGTCTCTACAGACCTTCTTGAAGTGCGGAATAGGCAGATATAAAGCACGCAAATACTCTATAAGGGGGGGGGGGGGGGTTGAATAGAGTATGTAAAATTTTCGCAAATCGAAACTGTAAGACCTTATCTGAGAAGCAAAAGCGAATTAGTAATAAACAACGAACAAGCAATAAGCGAAAATAAATAACAGAAAAGAAAGAACACGTACGATACTTGTTAACGAGGTTCGGCACAACTGACTACGTCCCCGCCTAGGGTTATCCAACCCGTAGGATTCAACACACTTTATTTCACTTTATCTTATGAGTTTTAGATACAACCTCTAGAAGACTTACCCACTTCTAGACTAACTTACTATCTAGCAACTCAAGCGCACTAGTGAAACAAAGCTCCTATGGATACCGAGGTACCCTATCCGTTTGGGTAAGGAAACCCTTAGTATAACCTAGATGCATGAATTGTACTATAAAGCTTGTAAAGAAACCTCACACACTTAAAAGCAAATACAACACTAAGCCAAAGGAGCGATGTGAGATATGAATGCGTTGAAGAAGATGAACTTGCAGGTGTACGTTAGAGCGCTGTGAAGTTGTATATCTGCAATCTTCTTCTTCTCCTTTATATAGGCGAGTACCTTTGATTTGAAAATCGAAGGTTAAAAGTAACGTTGTACCGAAACAACATGGAGAGATCTTTGGCCGAAACAACACAGTTCCAGAACCTTCACTTTGGTTTTGTTGAGATCTTGGATATCGTCGTTGTAGAAGTCTTGGATTTTGTTCAAACAAATCCCGCACAATCTCAACAACATTGCCTAACAAATAATAGAGATAAGATGTAGTCCATTCAAAACATTTTAGGCCCAAACCAAAAAGCAATCTGAAGTAAACACTTAGGCCCAATAACATGTTCCTCTGGATCTCGGATCTGTAGAGTTAAATAGGCACGTTTAACAAATAGGCCAATTTAACTCATTCCAGAGTCTGAGTCCGTTTGCGCAATCCGTTGAGCCCTTTGGTAAGATCTTACCAAACTCTGGAACCCTGAGTTTTGGCTTTCATCAACCAAGGTGGAGTTAACAATTTCCCTCTTGATGAAAGACAAAACTTGTGCACCTATTTCCTGTTAAAATATACAACCATGCAAAATATATAATAGTGCAAGCATTTATATAGAATGTTGGATCAAAGTTTTGAAATCCAAAAAAAATAGAAAGCAATAAGGCCAGCAAAACAAAAGTAAGGCCTTACAACCCAACAGAGCATAGTCAACTAAAAACCAGAGACCAGAGATGTCTCCCCCTTTTTGTCTTTCAACAAGAGGGGAAGAAAGAGTTTTTAAACAACCAAAAAACAGAAAGTTTTTAAAACCAGAGACCAAAAAGTTTTAAGACCACCAGCAAGTACTGCCCCAAGCCGATCACGCGTCATCAGATAGCACCAACACCTTCTCGTCGTACCACTGGCCATACTTCGGAGGAACGCCATACTCCTCGGGGCGGCCTTGGTAGATCTTCTCGCGCCAGCGGTCCTTTGCATTCTTTACATGGTGGTTTTTCCACATCTCCGCCTGCCTCTTTGACTCAGCATCTCGCCATTTCTTGACTATACCATACTCCTCGACAGTGAGGATGTTCAGCCGTTGAAAGCGCCACTGAATTTTGCTTCTTGGAATGCCAGCTTATAAGGGATGCCCCAACAAATTGACAACGCCCTGGGGTGCTTTTTCTATCCACTTTGTACCCTGCAAAATCAGCATCGGAAAATCTGATAAGATCAAAGCTTGTTTGATGAGGATACCATAATCCTAGATCTTTAGTACCATTGAGATATCTTAAAATCCTTTTTACCGCAATCAGATGTGATTCCTTCGGATTAGCTTGGAACCTTGCACACATACAGACACTGAACATAATGTCAGGTATGCTTGCAGTAAGATAGAGGAGAGAGCCGATCATACCTCAATATTCTTTCTGATTTACCTCCTTGCCGGTAAGATCTTGATCCAGAGAAAGTGTGGAACTCATAGGAGTTTTAGCCACCTTGGAATCGATCATCTTGTATTTCTTGAGTAGCTCTCGTGTATACTTCCCTTGATTAAGGAAAATACCTTTTGAACTTTGATGTACATGAAGACCAAGAAACAAATTCAGCTCTCCCATCATGCTCATCTCAAACTCCTTGCACATAATGTTGGAGAATTCCTTGCACGAAGAGTCATTAGTAGCAAAAAGAATATCATCAACATAAATTTGGACGACAAGTATATCCTTTCCGTGGGTTTTGATTAAGAGAGTTTTATCAATCAACCCCCTTTTAAAATTGTTTTCCAAGAGATATTTTGAAAGACACTCGTATCAAGCTCTTGAGGCTTGCTTTAAGCCGTAAAGAGCTTTATCAAGCTTAAAAACATGATCTGGAAATTCATCGTTTTCAAAACCTGGAGGTTGAGCAACATAAACTTCTTCATCTAAAAATCCATTAAGAAAGGCACACTTCACATCCTTTTGATAAAGCTTGATATTCATAAAAGAAGCAAAAGCAAGAATCATACGAATGGCTTTGAGTCTGGCTACAGGAGCAAAAGTCTCCTCGTAGTCAATACCTTCTTCTTGATTATATCCTTGTGCAACTAGTTGTGCCTTGTTTCGGATAATATTACCTCCTTCGTCTAGCTTGTTTCGAAATACCCATCGAGTTCCAATAATAGACTTTCCTTTCGGCTTAGCCGTAAGGGTCCATACTTTATTGCGTTCAAACTCGTTGAGCTCATTTTGCATAGCTATGATCCAATCTGGTTCTTTGAGAGCTTCGGTGTATTTCTTAGGTTCTGTAAGAGAAACAAACGCATGAAATGCACATAAGTTTCTAAGATTAGAACGAGTTTGAATACCCGACGAAGGATCCGAAATAACGTCTGCCAAAGAGTGAGAAGAAGCATGTTTGAATTTCCTTCTTGTCGACCCTTGATTGAATGATGAAGCTCCATGGGCAGATGAGTCGGGCTCTTGAGGTTTAGGAGGACTGGTGGGATACGGTTCCAGAGGCTCGGGAGGTGTTTCATTTTCAAGACTGGCTTCATCTGTAAGGCCTTGAGACTGAGTTCCAGGGCCTTGTGATAGCTCAGTAAGATCTTGAAATGGCTCCTGCATATTTCTCGATTTGCTCTTTCCTTGATCATTGCCTTCTCCTTCTGACTCATAGTCCTCATAAGTATTTAAGTTGAGATCTGCAAACCCTGCACTCAAGGTACCGTTATCACTTTCATCAAATAACACATGTATGCTTTCCTCGACTACTTTGGTACGTTTATTGTATATTCGATAAGCCTTGCTTTGAGTCGAATATCCAAGAAATATACCTTCATCGCTGCGTGCATCAAATTTCCCAAGATTATCCTTACCATTATTATGTACGTAACACGTACATCCAAATGGTTTAAAATACGATATGCTTGGTTTTCTTCCTTTAAAAAACTCAGAAGGAGTTTTCTTTAAGACTGATCGAATCAAACATCTATTGAGAATATAGTTTGCTGTATTTACAGCCTCTGTCCAGTATGACTTTGGCAGATTATTCTCTAATAGCATAGTCCTTGACATCTCCTTTAGGGTGCGGTATTTTCGGTCCACAACCCCATTCTGTCGAGGTGTCCTTGAAGCTGAAAATTTGTGAGAAATACCATATTTCGCACAAAATAAATCAAAGTTTAATTGATCAAATTCTCTACCATGATCACTTCTAATAGAAACAATAGGTAGGTTTTTCAATGTTTGTAACTCCTTACAAAGTTTTGAATTACAAACATTGAAAAATGAAACAGAGTTTCTGATTTATCTTTAAGAAAGAAAACCCAAGTAAACCGTGAATAATCATCAACAACTACAAGAATGTATTGTTTACCTTTGGGATATTTGACACGCATAGGTCCGCATAGATCCATGTGTAACAATTCTAAAGGTCTAGTAGTAATAACGACCTTCTTTTTCTTGAAAGAGCTACGAGTATGTTTTCCTCTTGAGCAAGCTTTGCACAGATCTTCCACCCTGAAGTTCAGATCAGGAAGTCCTCGGACAAGATCCTTAGAGAGTAGTTTTCCGAGAGTGTGCATACTGATATGTCTAAGTCGCTTGTGCAACACCCTTGGATCTTCTGATAAGGTCTTGAGACATTTCAGATTAGAGGCCGGAATTCGATCTGTATTAAGAGCATAGATGTTAAAGTCTCTATATGCCGTAAGAACCACATCTCATGTCTTCTCATCTTGAACGATGCATTTCTTCTTATTGAAGCTTACACGATTGCCTTTACCACATAGTTGTGAAACACTAAAAAGATTAAATTTAAGGCCATCAACAAGATATACATCTTTAATGAAATTATTAGGATCAACACCAATGTTACAAATACCGATGATGTCACACTTTCCTTTATCACCAAGAGTTATAGTACCACTTGATTGCTTCTTTAAATGATGAAAAAGAGATTCTTTTCCACTCATATGCCTGGAGCAACCACTATCCATTATCCATTTACGATCCTTAGTCTTGGTGATGTCCTGCAAAACAAAAAATCAACATTTCCGGCTTGACCAACAGACCGATTTGGATCCGTTGTGGGGGTAAACCATATTTGGTAACCTTGTTCCTTTAGGGACCCAAACTTGCCTTATCCGTTCATTTAGGCGTACCGGATACGTGTTTCGGATAATGTAAGGATCCGTTCTCCTATAAGGACACGTTTCCTTTACATGACCCTTTCTACAACAGAAGAAACATGTAGGAGACCTCCAACTTCCTTTTGCTTTTACGAACTTGGTAGTAGGTTTAACAGGAAAGTTCTTGTTATACCCTATACCACTTCGATTTAAGGAGAGTTGTTGTTCTCCAAGCATCCTATCAAGAGTGGCTTTGGATCTAGTGAATTGCACTAAGGCTGTTTGTTGATCTTGACATTTTTCAGATAGTTTCACTTTTTCATTCTCAAGATCAGTGTTCTGAATCTTGAGAACTGAAAGGTTTTCCTTAAGTTCGGAAATTTCCGATCATAAGGTCTTACCTTTAGTGAGAAGATCTGAATTCTGGTTATCAAGATCTTACAACTTCTGCGACAACCTTCTTATGCAAATTTCTTGATCCAACACCTTCTCTTGTAGGCTACTGATTTCTCTGTTACAGCTTTCCTCATTTGAAATCATGTTTTTGAGAAATTCAGATAATATGGCTTTGGAACTAGATAGAAGGTTTCTTACCACTCCGTTCAGGTGTTGATCTTTATCGCCGCCCTTTGCCATTAGACAAAAATTGGCTTGTTCTTCTTCAGAATCCGAGTCACTTGAAGCGTCTGAGTCACTCCATGCTGCCATGACTTTCTTGTTTGATTCTTTCCTTTTGGCCTTGTTTCGCTTCTTGATGGGACATTCCTTAACAAGATGGTCTGATTCACCACATTCATAGCAAGTTAGGATATAGTTTCTTTTCGGAGGGGTAGATGTCTCACCTTGATTCCTTGATGATCCTCCGAATTCTTTATTGGAGAATTGCTTCTTCATTTTGAGAATGCGATCCAATCCCCTTATAATAAGAGGGAAGGGATCTTCTTCGTCTTCATTCTCAGAATCCTCAGCAGATTCCTCTTTATTAACCTTAAGAGCTAGGTTTTTGACATTTGAGGGAGGTTCCCCATTATCCTCATTGAGGATCATTTCGTGGGTGATTAGCTTTCCCAATAGGTTGTCAATAGTTAGCGTGCTAAGGTCTTAAGCTTCCTCAATGGCTGTCACCTTAGGACCCCATTTTGATTTGGGTAGGCATCGAAGTATCTTTCGAACTTTCTCCTCATTTTGGAAAGTTTTTCCCAATGAGTCAAGGTTATTAATGATCTCTGTAAAACTGGTGAACATTACTTTAACCGACTCGTCGGGATTCATCTTTAACAATTCATATTGTCTAAGATAGATACTTATCTTAGTTTCTTTAACCTGGCTCGTCCCTTCATAGGTTACGACTAATTTGTCCCAAATTTCCTTTGCAATTCTGCAAGAGGAAATGCGGTTAAACTCGTCGGTGCTCAGTCCACAATACAGAGCATGCACGACTTTGAAGTTCTTAGCCGTGCTCTCCAAATCTTGTTGAGTATATTCTTCTTCCGATTTGTCCAACTTCTTTCCATTTGGTCCATCTTTCTTGGGTACATTTGGCACTCGCGTAATGATATGCCAGAGCTCTAGATCTTGATCAATGATGAACATTTTCATCAGAGATTTCCAATGCTTGAAATTGTCCCCATCAAAAAGAGGTGGACGAGAGACAGATCTTCCTTGACCGAAGCCACCTTGACCTTCGCCTTCCATTGTTAGTCTCATAGATAGTAATATCTAAAGAACGTGAGTTAGGCTCTGATACCAATTGAAGTGCGGAATAGGCAGATATAAAGCACGCAAATACTCTATAGGGGGGGGGGGGTTGAATAGAGTATGTAAATTTTTCGCGAATCGAAACTGTAAGACCTTACCACCTGCTGTAAGACCTTATCTGAGAAGCAAAAGCGAATTAGTAATAAACAGCGAACAAGCAATAAGCGAAAATAAATAACAAAAATGAAAAAACACGATACTTGTTAACGAGGTTCGGCCCAACTGCCTACGTCCCCGCTTAGGGTTATCCAACCCGTAGGATTCAACACACTTTATTTCACTTTATCTTATGAGTTCTAAATACAACCTCTAGAAGAATTACCCACTTCTATACTAACTTACTATCTAGCAACCCAAGCGCACTAGTGAAACAAAGCTCCTATGGATACCGAGTTACCCTATACGTTTGGGTAAGGAAACCCTTAGTATAACCTAGATGCATGAATTGTACTATAAAGCTTGTAAAGAAACCTCACACACTCAAAAGCAAATACAACACTAAGCTAAAGGAGCGATGTGAGATCCGAATGCGTTGAAGAAGATGAACTTGCAGGTATACGTTAGAGCGTTGTGAAGTTGTATATCTGCAATCTTCTTCTTCTCCTTTATATAGGCGAGTACCTTTGATTTGAAAATCGAAGGTTAAAAGTAACGTTGTACCGAAACAACATGGAGAGATCTTTGGCCGAAACAACACAGTTCCAGAACCTTCACTTTGGTTTTGTTGAGATCTTGGATATCGTCGTTGTAGAAGTCTTGGATTTTGTTCAAACAAATCTTGCACAATCTCAACAACGTTGCCTAACAAATAACAGAGATAAGATGTAGTCCATTCAAAACATTTTAGGCCCAAACCAAAAAGCAATCCGAAGTAAACACTTAGGCCCAATAATATGTTCCTCTTGATCTCGGATCTGTATAGTTAAATAGGCCCGTTTAAGAAATAGGCCCATTCAACTCATTCCAGAGTCCGAGTCCGTTTGCGCAATCCGTTGAGCTCTTTGGTAAGATCTTACCAAACTCTGGAAACCCGAGTTTTGGCTTTCATCAACCAAGGCTTTAATCATAGCTTATAAGGCCTTATCGTCAAGGTGGAGTTAACACTTCCCTTCTTTGTCACCCATTTCTTCCCCTTCTCCCTCCAATCCTGAGTTGTCTCACACATCTCAGGTCACCCATCTCAGTGGTAATTAGATTGTTCCCAGTTCTACCTCCCATACCATTGATTCTCCTTCTCCGTCCACTTTCACAAGTCCTACATCTCACCAGCGACCTCCTCCACCCCCACCTCAAATCACATCTCTTGCTCCTAGACACTCAACTCACCAAACACATCTCCCATCCAGGCTACAAGATTTTATATGTAGCAACATTCCATCAAAACACCCCTCTTCCTCCTCCAGTGTCTCTTCTTCCATGACATTTCAACTTTTCAACCTATCTGATTTTGATCATCTTACCCTTACCTACATGGCCTCTTTATTCAATGTGTTCTCAGTTCCTGAACCCAATTATTATTCTCAAGCCAAGAACAATCCTAAATAGATTGAGGCTATGAACCAGGAGCTCCATGCTGTTGACACCAACAAGACATGGCAACTCACTGAGCTTCCTCCAGGGAAACAAGCCATCAGATGTAAATGAGTTTACCGAGTTAAATACAAAGCTGATGGATTTGTGGATCATTTCAAGGCACGATTAGTAGCTAAAGGCTACAATCAAGTTAAGGAGAATGACTATAAAAACACATTTTCCCCGGTGGCGAACTTCACCACTGTTCGTGTTCTTCTTGCCATTGCAGCTGCTAGAGAATGACCATTGCCCCAGTTAGACATTAACAAAGCTTTTCTCCATGTATACTTGTAAGAAGAGGTCTATATGCTCCCTCCTCCTGGCTTCAAACTTCACAAGCCAGGTCAGGTGTGCCGATTACTTAAATCCCTCTATGGGTTGACGCGGGCCATTCGCTCGCGGAACATTGAACTTAGTTGATTGCTGCTCACCTTGGGTTTTTCTCAATCCTCCCAAGACCATTATCTCTTTGTGAAGTCTTCAAATGGAAGATTCACTGTTTCTCTAGTCTATGTGGACGACCTCTTACTCACAGGTGATTCTCCTTTTGATATTACAACTACCAAATTGGCTCTTGACTCAGCCTTTACCATTAAAGACCTTGGGTTGGCTTAGTATTTTCTTGGCATGGAGCTTGCTCGATATGCTTCTGGGATCCTATTAATCAACGCAAATACATCATTGACATCCTCGCTGATGTTGGCATGACCAATTGCAAACCTGCCTCCTTTCCAACGCAAGAAGCTTCGTCTGTCACCAGATGATGGTGATCCTCTAGAGTCACATGAGCAGTACAGATGCCTAATTGGTCGTCTTCTATACTTAACTCTCAACAGGCCTGACATCTCCTACACGATTCAGCTAAAGTCAATTTATTTCGTCTCCAAGAGTCCCTCATCTGCAAGCTGCCCATTTCGTCCTTCACTATATCAAGGGAACCTTCAATAAGGCCATGTTATATCCTAAAGCCTCTAATTTGTCTCTCAGGGCCTATAGCGATGCCGATTGGGGAACTTGTCCCTTTACATGTCGGTCATTGACTGGTTATTGTATGTTCTTAGGAGATGCTCTAATCTCATGGAAGACGAAAAAAAGCAGAAAACCGTGAGCAAATCATCTGCAGAGAGTGAATATCGTGCAATGTCTGTTGTTGCTAGCGAAATTGTTTGGCTTGAAGGTTCGCCTAAGGATCTTCAAGTAGATGTGACCTTACCTATTCCTTTGCATTGTGACAATAAAGCTACCTAGAGCTTAGCTGCTAGTTAGGGCTGGAAATCACCTGTGGGTTACCGACCCACCCGACCCGATTATTAGGGTGAAAATCCGGAAAAAACGGGTGACGGATGGTTGATGGGTCGGGTGAAATGGGTGATGGGTGATATACTTTCCACCCATTACCCGACCCATCACCCGACCCGTTTAACCACCCGTTAGCCCACCCGATTATTATAAAAAAGAGGCTAGTATATAAATATTACTCCGTATAATTTAACATAACTAACATATTTCTCCTTTTCTACCTTTAGTTTTTCTATTTTCTATGTGTTTTCTTGTTTAGAAAGGTCTAAAAAAAATATAAACTTGCATTGTTTAACTCCATGTCTTTTTAAAATTTCTTTTATTTGTTTTGCATATACCGATAAAGTGTAAGCGCGCAATTTGGCTCTTTCCAAGAACTTTGTTAGCATATTACCGTATTAATGCATGATTAACCAAATCGTATTTTCCCAATTTGTCATGATATTTGTAACAATAATCATCTTCATGCAAAGATATTAAAGAAATGACATATGAGTCTGTTTTCTAAGGACATCATTTCTATATTATTTTATTTTTAGCCTAGTAACCAAGTTAAATTCATCTCATTTAGTTTAATATTAAACTAGATTCTAATACTAATTTTTGTAAGTTAAGGATAGTGATATAATGTATGAATAAGTCTTTTATTAATTTAGTAAGATTCATACCTTAACATAATTTATAAAATTATCGACTATGAATGATTTTTAGGTATATTTTTTGACTCATTTTCTTTTAATTTATTTCACCCAATTAACCACCCGACCCACCCGATTCACCCGACGGGTCGGGTGATGGGTGAAACTCTAGACGGGTGGGTGATGGGTCAAGTGAATTTTTTTTTTGATGGGTCAGGTGAAAAAATGGGTCCACCCATCTATCACCCCACCCATTTCCACCCCTACTGCTAATCCTTTGTTCCATGAGCAAATAAAGCATATCCGGATCGACTGTCACTTCATTCGTGAAATGGTGCAATCCCAATTCATTCGTACTCAGCATGTCCAATCTCATTTGCAACTGGTCGACATTTTGACTAAACCTCTTGGTGCCCAACAACATCAGTTTTTATCTTCCAAGCTTGGCATCGTCTCTGTTTCTCGGGCCAAGCTTGAGGGGGGATGTAAGTGTGATAACACTTTGGGTTATTTTGTGTAAATACTCAATAAGTGGATCCTAAACGATGCCGTTTCCAGTGTGATTACCCTTATAACGGGCTTCCTCCGTGACTGTGTCAGTTGAGTTAGTTTAGTTGTAACAGATTTACAATTTCAATCAAAGCTTTCTCTCTTTTCATCGGTGTTCTTGTTCTCATTCCATGGAGATTTAACAATATTCCACAAAACCCATACCCCTTGTTTAATACAAAACATAGTAATTACTACCACACTAGTACAAAAATTGGGTTTTAAATCACTAAATAGACATCGGTACCATCAATGAATTGAATGTCAGATAGCTAATATAAACTGAGTGTTATATGAGCTGAAAAGCTCGAGCTCGGCTCGAAAAAATCTCGATTCGGGTTCGTTCACTTACCTAAACAAGCCGAGCCTGAACATAATTTTAAGTTCAATTGAAAGCTTGGATCGTTTGAATTAAGCTCGAATAGCTCGAATTTTATAGAATTTCTAATTTTTTTTTAAGTTAATATTTTATAACCATGTAATACTGCTTAAAGCTTGAAAAAAGCTCGGTTCAAGCTCTCGTTTAAAAATTGGGTTCGACTCGGCTCGAGCTCCTTTAACAAATGAACGAAACTTGAACATGTCAAGCTCGTCTCGTTTGACTCGAATAACACCTCTACCTGTAAATCTGTAATCCTAGCTAGCTAGTTCGTGTTTAAGCAACATAGCAAGTTTTCAAGTACTTCGATTTATCTATTATATATTGGAAATTAAAATCCATCCAGCCTTCATCATTAATTAATTAACCAACCATAACACTTTATTCAAAGACAAATTAACACATGTTACAAAATTACACGAATCGAATCAAATCAAATCAAATACCAGCCAAGATCAGCAAGGAACTCAAACATTAACCAACAATAAATTGGTTAAGACCAAATGGGTAACCGAAACATCTTAAATCCATGGTGATGGTGTTTAAGCACACTGGAATCCAGTAGGAACGTTGTGGCCACAATAGTTAAGGAGGAGGCTGAGCGAAATCGGAACATTGAGGTTAATTCCCAAAATATTGGCTTTAATGGCGGTGCAGAGGCAAACTGCAGCCTCAAGGTCAACAAGACCGTCGATGAGGCTGCAACATGGCTCCTTGGGTGGTTTTCCGATGGTGAGGTTAAGCAATCCGTTGAGAACGTTTGCACAAACCCCAAGCTTAAGCGCGTCTCTGGGACATGTCCCAGATGACGAGCCTGAGCTTGGAGATGGGGTGTGCTTGGGCTTGGGCTTAGGTTTGGGACCAGAGCCATGCCCACTGTCGCATGCAGAGACGACGAGTGCAAGGAAGAGGAGGTTGAGGATGAAGAAGAGGGCGGTTGAAGAGCTCTTAGAAGCCATTTCTAAGGTATAGGAAGAGATATATATATGAGAGAGTAAAGAAGGAGGGGTTTGTATTGGATGTGATGAAACTTGGAGGTGGGGAGAGGGCTATTTATAGGGTGCATGGAGAAGTTGTATATTGAGTGGGACAATTTATTAATTATTACAAATAATAATAATTAAGTGTACGTAAATCTGAAGCATGTGTTCATATGGCATTGGGAGGTTATAGCTGGCTGATGAAGTAGATTATGGTTGTAAGCTTTTGTTTTTTTGTGAATTCTAAATGATCAAATTGATGGATTGTATTTGTATCTTGTAACAATATTATACCCGTGATACGGTTAATTAATTTACATGCTAAGTACTTTTATTTTATTTTTTATTTTTTCATATAACTGACTAGTGATACACTGGATAGATCATAAATGAGATTATCAGTAATAAAGTAAAAGGGCATGTATAAGATTTATAAGGGTTGAGAATGAGCATGAGAGAGATCCACACACGTTAGTTTGTGCGTATGTGTCACTGTCTCATTTCAAGAGTGCGTGTTCAATCGATATAGAATGTTAGAGATGTGAATGAGACCAAAAGTGTCCTACATAGGAAAGTTAAACATATCAAGCCCTAGTATATGAGTCGATGGGCTACTCCTTCTATCGCCAATTGGTTTTAGAATGGAACCCCACTCGGCATGTGTGCTAGGCAACTAGCGCATGTGCGCCCGTGCACACAACCCCCAGTCATCGGTCTGAGTCGGACTTTGATATAGAAGAAGGCGGCCTATTAGGATTTTAGGATATTTTCTAACATGTAAACTACAATTTGTTGTTCAATGTGAGGTGGAATATCGTGCCATGCCTTCACCGCGACTAAATTGATTTGGATTCGTCAAATTTTTCGTGAGCTACAAGTACCGTTCTAGTGGTTCACCCGCCAATTCTTTCAAGTGATGATAATCTTAGTGCCACATATATTTCTACCAATCCTGCTCATCATCAAAGGTCTAAATACGTCAAAATTGACTATGGTTGTCCATCATGTCTGTAATCCACTCTCTAGATCAAATTGCTGATGTGTTTACCAAGGTTATTGGTACTAGTTGCTTTCTTAGTTTGTTGTCCAATCTATGAAGATTATATGTTTATAATCTTCATTATTCCTTCATTGCCTTAGCTGAATTTGAGCTTCATTTCAGCTGCATTTCCTTTACATTTTCAGTAGCTTTGTCGTCTTATGTAATAAGGATTTTTGTCTCCATTTGGTGACTCATGTGCAAGGCACATGTTAGTGTATTACCCTACTATATATATATATATATATAAAAGTTGGCATTCTCCCTTCCCAATTAGTAGGGTTTTGGGGATTGCAGTTGTACTAAATGAAGGCTATGACAAGCCATTTTTTATTCTCTAATTTGCTGATAAAGTAGTGCCCTCTGTTGGCCTGTTCTTGATGAATTTTTCTTGTTTTGCATCTTACATTTAGTGATCTTAGCATGTTTTCACATGGTATCAGAGCAACAATCGATTCTGCTGATTGTTCTTTGCATTTCTAGTTCATTTATTCATTTATGTTTACTATGAGTAGTAGCTCTAATTCCGGGGAAAGAATATCTGAAGATATTAATGTTCAGGATAATCTAGCAGATCCTTTGTTTCTCTCTAATTCTGATCACCCTGGTGCTCAGTTAGTTGCAATTCCATTTGATGGAAGCAATTATATGACATGGAGCAGTGGAGAGTTATGATGGCCTTAGGAGCCAAATGCAAGCTTGGCCTCATTAATGGCTCTTGTGCTAAGCCAGCTGTTGGATCTGTTGATCTGGAAAGGTGGATAAGGGCAGAATATATGGTGAGATGTTGGCTTCTCAACTCTATGACTAAGAGTGTAGCTAAGGGATTCATGTTTGTGGATTCTTCTAAATGTCTCTGGGATGAGATTGTGAAGAGATTTGGTCAGTCTAATGCTCCACTTATTTTTCAAATCAGAAAGAAGCTTGAAAACATAGTTCTGGGTAACATGAATCTAGCAGATCTGTATAATCTTTTTAAGCATCACTGGGATGAGTTGCAAGTCTTAGAAAGTGTCCCTGAGTGTTTGTGTGGTGCTATTGCTTCTTGTACTTGTGACTTAAAAAAGAAGATTACTGAGCTCGAATTTAGAAACAAGCTTATGCAGTTTTTGGTCAGCTTGAATGATGGTTATGATACTGCAAGAAACTATATTCTAGCTACTGTTCCTCTACCAAGCATCAACAAGGCTTATTACATTTTGCAACATGTAGAGAGAGGTAATGAAGCCTCAGGTGGTACTTTTGTTCCTCAAGGTATGAGCACCGACTCAAGTGCAATGGCTGCTAATAGAGGTGGAGGATCTTATCAATATAAGCCTTCTGGTGGAGGAAGTAAACCAGTTAAGAGAGAATGGAAGGATTGGCAAGAGTTGAAGAGGATAAAGGCCAATTCTAAGTGCTCTCATTATGGTATGAAAGGCCACATGACAGAGCAATGTTTCAAGCTCCATGGAATTCCTGTTTGGTTTAAGGAGCTTAAAGAAATAGAGAAGAATGGAGTTCCCAGTAAGAGTACAGCTTACACAACATGGTCAATGGGCAACCAAATGCAAGGAAGTCCTTTAGATGATGATGCAGGAGAAGGAAATGTTGATTATGTTATGGTAAATGCAGTTTACCAAGAATTACTAAAGAGAATGAGCGGAAGAAATCGAGAAGAGAGCAGTACTGGATCATTTGCAAACTTTGCAGGTATGATTTCTCATACAATTGCAAATAGTGTGTCACAAGGTACTATGTCTGTTGAATGGATAATTGATATTGGGGCTACAGACCATATGGTTGCTGATTCTCATGTTTTGTTCAACAAAAAAAGGTTAAATAGGCATGTTCATATTGGATTGCCAGATGGCTTCATCAAAACAGTCACTGAGATAGGAATGTTGCAATTGACAGATCACATTACTCTGAGTGATGTTTTGCTAGTTCCTCACTTTAAGTATAGATTGTTGTTAGTTGGAAAAGTGCTTGATGAAACTGACTTGATTGCTATACTCACCAAAACTTATTGTTATTTCCAGGACCGTGGATCTAAGAAGGTGATCCTGTCAGGAGTCAGAAAGCTTAGTCTCTACAAGTTCTTTTCAGAATCACCATCTTCAAGTGACACAGAGAAGTGGAGAATGAAAAGTTGTAATAAAGCTAGTGTTGATTTACAAACCGTTCATGCTAGAATTGGTCATAGTTCTATCTCTAAGTTAAGACATTTAAGAATGTAAGTTGCAGGTGTTGTCAAAACATCATAGACTTCCTTTTCAGAGAAGTTTGAATATTGCAGCTAAGCCCTTTGATTTAATGCATATGGACTTGTGGGTCCTTATCAATCTGTTACTTACAATGGCTATTCTTACTTCCTTACTATTCTTGATGATTGTACAAGGGTTACTTGGACCTTCCTGTTGAAAAGTAAGTTGCAGGTGTTGCAAACTATCAAAGATTTTCTCAACTATGTAGAAAATCAATTTGTTCATTCAATAAAGGCCATAAGGACATATAATGGCACTGAATTTGTGCAGAGACAGTGCATAGAGTTGTTTGCATCTAAGGGCATTATCCATCAGAAATCAATCCCTTATACTCCACAACAGAATGGTAGGGTGGAGAGAAAGCATAGACACTTGGTAGAGACAGCAAGGTGTCTCAGAATTCATGCAGGATTGCTTATTAAGTTTTGGGAAGAGTGCTTGCTGGTAGCTACTCACCTGATCAACAAGACGCCCACAGATATATTGAACTGGAAGTCTCCTCATGAGAGATTATTTGGTAAACCTGCTACTTAAGCTGAATTGAGAATTATATGCAGTTTGTGTTATGCTCTAGTTGCTCATTTAGAGAGAGACAAAATGTGAGCTAAAGCCAAAAGGTGTGTCCTCTTAGGCTATCCTTTTGGCCAGAAAGGATATAAATTGTGGGACCTTGATTCAAAAGTTGTTTTTCATAGTAGAGATGTGATTTGTAATGAAGGTGTATTTCCTTTCAAGAATGATAATGTTATTGATGAACCTGTAAGTGTTCATGATGTCTTGTCTCTTCTTTGGTTAATCCTACTTCATATGATGATTATCTAATTCATACAGTGCCCACATCTAGTTCTATGACACCTCATATAGTTGAGCCAGTGTAGTCAGAATCTAGTTCACAGTCCTTGCCTTCACAAATAGCAGATTCTCTGGCTTTTGATGGTCATACTACTCATATGGCGTCTGAATTATTACAAGATATGACTATTTTCTCCCCTTTGAGGAGTTCAACCAGAGAGCACATTCTATTTAGAAGGTTGAATGATTTTATTTGTGCAAATGACAGACAAAGAAACTCCATGTCTCGGTCTTTTCTAGCTGAATGTTTAGGAGATGATCTCCAATATGATCCAAGTATTGTTCATTCCTTTGCTTGTATGGCTGCTGAGCCCGAGCCTTACACTTATAAGCAGGCAATTCAGAATCCTAACTAGGTGGATGCTATGGAAACTGAATTGCAAGCCTTGGAGAAAAATGGCACATGGAAAATGACTGATATTCCAAGTGGAATGAAAGTTATTGGCAGTAAGTGGGTTTATAAGATCAAGTATATACCAGATGGGACAATTGAAAGATATAAGACAAGACTAGTTGTCAAGGGTTATAATCAGATTAAAGGTAAAGATTATAAACACACATTTTTACCTGTGGCAAATTTTGCTACTATGAGAATTCTTGTTGTTGTTGCAACTGTCAAGAACTGGTCATTGTACCAACTTGATGTGAACAATGCTTTCTTGCATGGAAAGCTTGAAGAGAAAGTATATATGATGCCCCCTGAGGGAGATCCTGTACAGAAACCTGGTCAGGTTTGCCGGTTAAAAAGATCAATCTATGGATTGAAACAAGCATCTAGACAGTGGAACTCTGAACTTTGCAAATTCTTGATGAATTTAGGATTTGTTCAATCCTGTGAAGATTACTCTTTATTTGTCAAGCTTGTGCCATCAAGTATTGTTGTTGCCTTGGTTTATGTAGATGATCTTTTAATCACAGGAGATGATGAATCTGTGATACAACATACCAAGGATTCCCTGCATCAGGCCTTCACTATCAAAGATCTTGGGAAGGCAAGATACTTTCTGGGATTAGAGATCCTTCATGATCAAAATGGTCCCCTTTTACATCAGAGAAAATACATTCTTGACATTTTGGAAGATTGTAAGATGACATAATGCAAAGCAGCTTTATTTTCTCTAGCAAGAGGCTTGAAATTGTCCACTGATTCGGGTACTATTTTGAATAATCCAGAAACATACAGAAGGCTTGCAGGCAGATTGTTGTTTCTCAATCTTTCTAGACCAGATATTTCTTATGTCATGCAACAGTTCTTGGTTGAACCAAGACAACCACATTATGATGTTGCTCTCCATGTTGTGAGATACTTAAAAAGGACCATATCAGTTGGTCTTTCTTATTCCAAAAATTCTGCTGTAAGCCTCACTGCTTTTTGTGATGCTGATTGGGGGACATGCCAGTTCAGTGCAAGGTCTTTGATATGCTATTTTGTATTCTTTGGGCATTCCCTTGTATCTTGGAAAACAAAAAAACAAGTCACTGTCTCAAAATCATCAGTAGAAGCTGAGTACAGGAGCATGTCAACCACTACAAGTGAATTGATATGGATTGAAGGAGTTATGCAGAGATTGAAGTTATCTGTCCCACTACCCATTCCTCTCTATTGTGACAACAAATCTGTCATCTATATTGCTTAGAGCCCTGTGTTTCATGAGAGGACTAAGCACCTCAAAATTGACTGTCACTATGTAAGAGAGAAATTGCAAGAAGGTTTTGTGCTCCCTCAACATGTTAGAACTGGGATACAGATTGCAAATATTCTTACAAAACCTCTTGGTGAAAAGTAACACAACTTCCTATCTCTCAAGTTGGGTCTTGTTGGTTTCTCCTCACGCCCATCTTGAATGGGGGATATGAAGATTATATGTCTTCATTATAATCTTCATTATTCCTTCATTGCCTTAGCTGAATTTGAGCTTCATTTCAGCTGCATTTCCTTTACATTTTCAGTAGCTTTGTCGTCTTATGTAATAAGGATTTTTGTCTCCGTTTGGTGACTCATGTGCCCTGGTGTATTACCCTACTATAAAAGCTGGCATTCTCCCTTTCTAATTAGTAGGGTTTTGGGGATTGCAGCCGCACTAAATGAAGGCTATGACAAGCCATTTTTTATTCTCTGATTTGCTGATAAAACAGTGTCATGTGTTGGCCTGTTCTTGATGAATTTTGCTTGTTTTGCATCTTACATTTAGTGATCTTAGCATGTTTTCACACAATTTTTATGTCACTGCTCATCCATGAACGGGGGTATTAGGATAAAATTTATCCATTAGAATATTTTCTAGTAAAGATCGAATGTGTTTATCTTGTGCATATATATTCTATCATTCTTTATAGATAGCTTCGATTTAGGAAATGACTTTTCCTCCAAGTACTACCCATTGAGGTTAATAAGAAATTTATAAGTTCCTCTTCAATCCTTGTTAAATACTTTCACAGTTTAAGATGAGTTTGAGAAACGTATTTAAATATGATCTTACATGCTTTGGATCATGTTATAACGAGAATGATAAAGCGAAGAACAACACAAATATTTACGTGGTTCAGCAACGGTGTGTTGCCTACGTCCACGGGCAGAGAACCAGTTTTCTTATTAGGGCTAAAAGGGGTCGGCGTTCCATGAGTATATGAAGAGACTCATGGAACCCTAAACAGACAATGGACTGAAAGCCCAAAATAGACAGACGATAGGCCCGTTTACAATAAACATCGCATACCGTAAAGGCGGGGTGACGCTGCCCCCCCTAGCCCCTCCGTCAGGGGGCTCCGCCCCCCAGACCCCCCGATGCATCGCCGGTCAACAGTCGTTCAAGGACATTAACAGACCAGATCGAGAATAAGAAAAGAACAGATACTATACTTGATTTTAGCCAAAAGGCCGAGAAAGATATTTGACTAGAGAGAGAGACACTATTAGAGTTGAGGGCTAGCTAATTTGTGCGGCTAGGGGATGTTGTGGTCGCATCTTTCATGTTTTCCCCTTTGGTTGTATCTCTAGTATATTCTTCTTCCCCCCCTCTTTAGTGCAATTCTTGAACTACCTTTGTCTTTGGCTCGATCATTGAGTTTGCTTTCGTTTGAGAATATTATATTCCATTATTGGATTATTCGAAATTTACTAAATTTGTTATTATTAGTTACTAGTTACATTCACCTGTTTGAACCCAAAAAAACAAAACTTCATCTGGATTTTTTCAGAAAAAGAGTATATATCCAACTCATAATCAAATGATCCAAATTACATGATAGCCCTTTTCTCAAAAAAAATAAAAATCATTTTAAAATTAAACTAATGGATCTATATTGTAACGATTTTTCGTATGATACCCTGAAACTTCATTTCATAGCGGTTTCACGTTTCTAGATATGAAGAAACTTCGAAACTCCACAAAAATGTCTCAGAATCGTTTTTGAGAAGCTAGAAACTTTGACCGTTTCGCTGACCAAAAAAGTTGGTCAGAAACGTTTCTGCCTTATCAGGTGGCGTTTTCACTAATTTTATAATTGAAAAAAAAAATAAACTCTAAATCATGTTTCCCCTTCCTCCCGTCTGAAACTCCCGTTTCTCTATAGCTTTGTCGCCTCCTTCTCCTCAATTTTTGGTCTTCCCTACTTTCCCGCCTTCTGTGCGCCAACCCTCTCTTTGCTCGGTGTGCTCTCCTGGTAAACTCTCACTTGCTCAGTGCTCTCTCACTCTCAGCTCTCACTATGTCATCATCAGATGCTGTAGAATAGCGGAATTGATGTAAAGTCCTCCTCGAGGGTTTCCATTCATTGATATAACATATATATAGGTTACACAGGTATTGGGCCTTAACGGGCTTTTAGCCCACTATACAATATGAAACCTATGTAATCTATCAGATGCGAGTAGTTGTCCTAACAGAAGTCATAGTGTTGAACAAAGCCAACAAACCAACTTTGTAGCTCATGAGTCGAAGAGAAGTAAGGACATTTAAAATGTTTGACATGTGTGTATTGATTTCTGTTAAGGATTAAGGACACTATTTATCACGGTATTGAACATTTTAATTTGTAGTCTAATGTTCCATTCTATGTGTATGACTTGGTGATATCTTTATTGCTCTTATTTAGACCTTTAAATGAACATATAATTCATGTTGTCGTTTCCTCAACGTTTCCGTTTCCTATAAAATTTGGATTGCTGTTTCCCCGTTTCCCTTCTGATTTCCGTTTATGTTTCCGTGTAACATAAGATTTTTCTATCCTATACCCCAATGGCATAGGACAAGAGAGTCCTGTTTTAGAATTAAATTTTAAATTTTAATTATTTTAGTTTTTCTTTTAATTAGATTTCTAGTTTCGATCGATAATTTTTTATTAGAAAATCTTTCTTAATTTAGATTCTTATCCTATACCATTGGAGCATATGATATATATATAAAGACCGATATTGTAAATATATATTCGTAGGATTTATCTCTCAATCCCTCTAACCCAAACCACATATATACGACTTGTTTAATTAAACGCTAATTATACCATATAAATGAATCTCGATTGGATGAAGGTTTAGATAGTTTGATTACCTATATAATCTTAGCTAGTGGTTAAGCAACAATATTACAAGTTGCATTTTCAAGTCTCAACGGGAAAATATTGATCCAAACATTGATTAAAGTGCAAATATTACAATAAAAATAAAAATAAACACCCACTTTATTGATAGTTGACAAATTAACACATTACAAAATTACATGAATATATCAAATCAAATCAAATATCAACCAACAAAGAACACCAAGTAAACATTAACCAACAATAACTAGGTTAACCCTAGGCGGGTAACCAAAGCATCCAATCTTAAATCCATGGTGTTTTAAGCACATTGGAATCCAGTAGGAACCTTGTAGCCACAGTAGTTAAGGAGGAGGCTGAGCGAAATCGGAACATTGAGGTTAATTCCCAAAATATTGGCTTTAATGGCGGTGCAGAGGCAAACTGCAGCCTCAAGGTCAACAAGACCGTCGATGAGGCTGCAACATGGCTCCTTGGGTGGTTTTCCGATGGTGAGGTTAAGCAATCCGTTGAGCACGTTTGCACAAACCCCAAGCTTAAGCGCATCTCTGGGACATGTCCCAGATGAGGAGCCTGTGCTTGGGGATGGGGTGTGCTTGGGCTTAGGCTTGGGACCAGAGCCGCACCCACTGTCGCATGCAGAGACGACGAGTGCAAGGAAGAGGAGGTTGAGGATGAAGAAGAGGGCGACCGAAGAGCTCTTGGAAGCCATTTCTAGGGTATATGGTTGTAGGAAGAGTTGTTGTGAGTGCAAAGAAGAGATTGTATTGGATGTGATGAAACTTTGGAGTGGGGAGAAGGGTTTTTATAGGGTGCATGAAGAAGGTAGAGACACTTATGGGGACAATTATTTATTAGAACAAAATAACAAGTGTGAATCTGAAACATGTGTTCATATGGGGAGGCTATAGTTGGCTGATTGAGTAGATTGTGCTTGTAGGCTGTAGTTTGTTTTTTTTCGTTTTTTGTTTTTTTAATGATTTTAACTGTAAACAACTTAACAAATTAAAATAGATTCATATATACTATATATATGATAATGAATGTTGTGGTTATAACTTGTAAGAACAATATTATACCCGAAAAGGTTAGTTAATTATCTCGATGGGTTAATGTTGATTAATTTACAAGCTAGTATTTTTTTTATTAATTGTTATATTTTGCATAAGTTAACTATATATATGCTTTGTAGTCATGTGTAGTATTAACTGGGTGAGATAATATTTTTTTTCATCGCTTATTAAATAAAAATATCTCTAACTTACAATCCATCTCTTCGTATGATAAAAATTACTATAAAGTATATTGGTAACATAGCATTTTATCAATTGACAAGATAAAGTTTACACAATTACACTCAAATTCTTTTTCATTTTTAATAAAATAAGACAAAACTAAAATACCCCTACCTTTTGGGGTATGGTAAAAATATATCCTAATCTTTCAAATTTAACAAAAATATCTCTGCCTTTGGTAGTGATAATATATTACTATGAGTTTTCACACATGTCAAAAATGCTCACATCGACAGGCAGTGGGAAAGGCCAATACAAATTGCAGTGGGAGGAGGCGACCACATGCACGAGGTCCACGAGGGAGGCCGGAAGACTGCTATTGAAGAGGAACCATGAGCTGCCGGGAACACAATTCAAGATAGGCGACCACGGAAGAAGATAGGCGGTAGGTTTGAACCTGCTTTAGTGCTCTAGCTATATATTTTTTTCCCAAGGAAGTCGTACAATAAAACCCAATTTTAGTGATTATTTGGAAAAAGGCACGTACGCTGCCTTGCCAGCACTTTTGATCCGTGGTAATCTATTACTACTACCCTCAAAGGTCGAGATTTGGGATATTTTTATGTATATTTGAAAGATGAGAATATATTTTTACCATACCCCAAATGTGAGGGTATTTTAATTGATTTTCCCATAAAATAATTATGTTTTAGCCTGAGAGCTTAAAAAAACATAACCCACGCTCCACTAATAACAACGCAAGTCAAAGACATTAAATCACGACCGGAAAATCAATCAGTGCATCGAGAGAATACACTGTTGTGAAGAGGAGGGGAAGATGGTTGGAGAGGAGAATTGAGGGACTTGAAAGAAAAAATGATGAAGGAAACTAGGATTAGAAGAGTCAATGTTAATTAAAAGAGATCCTCAGAGGCTAAAGATGAAAATATCCTTGATTGTTATAATCGTCGCCATGAGATGAGCGCTACGACGGTGGTTGGCCGATTGCTGATTTTAGGTAACGATGGTTGGAACAAATATATATGGTGAAGAGTGAAGATTGTCCGAGATTCCAAAGAGATGGAGATGAAAGAGAATGTCAAAACATAAAGTCTCGACTATCTAGGCCGAGGCTATGCGCACACTCGACTCGGTACAATTTATTGAGGTCAAGCAATCTTAGAACATTGCCAAGGATATGCACATACTCAACTCGATAAAGTTCATCGAGGTCAAGCAAGAAGGATGTAGAACATTTCCGATGATATGTTATAGCCTCGGTTTAGATTAACGAGTCCATCCTCAATTATTTGTGCAATCGATAACCCAAGAAAGTTATCTAAGCCACTAATGTCAAAGGAAAAATAAAAAAAAAACACATCAAAATATTGTTTAACATATTTCATAGAGATTGACAATATTATTTTTGGGATTTCAATTCAAAATTAAGTCTCTATTCCTCTCCAGCTAAAGCGTGATTATTATTTTTAGATAAAAAAAAATGGGCTAGACTGCTAGAGTGCAATATATTTCCATTCATCTTATCACTAGACCAAAAAACAAAACATGTTACATGGACACTAATATGGTTGTCGACGTACCGTCTGACGCATCTTGGTCATGCTTTTTTAGGACCGTTGTTCCCACCCGATCCTGAGGTGTTGATCTCATTATTTAGGATGCTCTTAACTTAATGGGGTCTTCCATTCTGTCAAATTTTCCCATTTAAAAAAAAAAGACAAAAAAACATCTTATCAAAAGACATTTTCATTTGGAAGGAGGGAATTGCGGCTCAAATCTTATGTCCCCTATTTTCTCTCCCAAAAACTTTTTTTTTTCAATTTTTATTTTATTTTATTTAGGATATGTAAGGAAGAGGGGTTAAAGAAATGGGAGAGCGAATTCACACCTTTGCCACTCTGCTCGGGACAGGGGCGGATCCTTTAAAGGACAAGGGGTGGCAGTCGCCCCCCAATAAATAATGAAATTTAATATACATATTTCTCTCGTCGATAGCTTCGATTTGATATATTATAAGCTTAAATCCGACAACTGAGTAAAAAGTTATCAACGTTTCAAGACTGAAGCGATATAAATTATTTTTTCACATCATTTGCCAAATTGATACACTTCTATCATACTCATCATTTGTTAAACATCATAACTTAATACTATAATTAAACCCGAAAACTTCAAATATTGATGATTTTTTCGGGGGGAAATCGAGATCAATTTTTCGCCCCCTCAACTAAACGCTCCAGGATCCGCCACTAGCTCGGGGTGTTGATATTCACAATGATTCTGGTCTATTAGACCTTATCCGTAAAGATGTCATCGGGTAGAGCTCGCTCGCCCGAATTTTTTCATAATCAAAAAAAAAAAAAAAAAAAAAAAAAAAAAAAAAGAAACGGGAGAGGGAATTGATGCTTATCAAGCGTAGCTTTGTATAAAAGCCATGTTGAGGTACAAATAATATCAAGGCTGAATATAAGTAGATTGGAATAAAGAAATATTATACTATGGTAAATTATGCACCTTATTAGTCCAAATATTTTGTTATGGATATTGATTTGTATAAAACTCTTGTTTATTATTGTTTTGAGTTGTTAGATTTTCTTAATTCAGAAATCTATCGGTTAGCCAGGTATATTTTTTCAAATTTAATTATTTGATTTTAGAAGGAAAAAGATGTCATAATAGAACCTAAATTTAACGACGAATAAAATGTTATATATCGATCTTATAGCTAGGTTTTAAAAATGCTATATTCTCAATAATCGAACTCGAATATCTATGACAAGAATTATTTGTGAACTTAAATTTATCCTTGTAGGTAAATGTAAATCCAACTTCAACACTTATATATAGTTTTGAGAAATTCTATATATTGAGGTGATATAAAGTCTCAAATCTTGTTTCATTGTAGTCACAAAACCTATAATTAAAAATTCTTATAAGATATGGAATACCAACTAATTAAGAGATATTTTTCCGGATTTTATTGAGCTCATTAGCTAAATTATGAAGAATTAAATAACTAAATAATAATAAGAAAAAGTAATTAGTGAGATGAGTATAAGACAAGGCAGATTCACGGGTTTACTAACCCTCCTTCCAATAATTGTAGCTCTATTATGAATTTATACGCCGCTTTAGTTTTTTCGCCCAAAATAATGACACCTTTTTTTTTTTTTTTCCAAATTCTAATGGCATTTTTTTAATGGTGACTACAAATTAAGTATAAACGTACGTATTGTTGGTTATCTTGGTCAAGTGTGTGTCTCTATACGTTATGCTTTGGTTTAAAACAAAAAAAAAAGAACTTGAAACGGTTAAAAAAAAAGAGTAACGATATTAAGGAAATGTGTATATTTGAAAGATAAAATGGTAGTGAGCGGTTACCTTTACCCATTATGATGAGTTAAAATTTTGGACGTGAGTTTGAAATTTTGGAAGTGTACGTGTTTGAGCGGGATTTAAGGCAAAGCAAATGAGGAAGAGAGAGCTTCACAACAACCGAACATGAGAATGAAGAAGGGGGAAGTGGATGCCTGAGGGTGGCGGGGTTTAGGGCGGCGGTCGTGGTGGCACTAGGCGACGGTCGAATTTGGCTTTCTCTTTTTTTTTTTTTTTGGATTTTGTGAAAGGGAAAACGGGAATGTGTGGAGGTCGATCAGATTTGTGGAGATGGAGGGAGATTTGTGGATGAAGGGTTGATGTTCGTTTTTCGCTAAAACTAAATCATAATACTCAAAAAACAAAAGCAACAAGAGAGAACACACGATTTGGTAACGCAGTTCGGGCAAGCCCTACTCTGTGGGGTCTCAAGAGGCGAGATCCAGTCCCAGTTTCCACTAAGCATCGGAAAAATGAGTTACAAGTTAGCTATGGTGGCTAATTAAGCACATGAACAAGTAACACGGGAACCTCAAATACAGAAAACCAAGAAAGATGCGAATAAGGGAGAAGAAGAAGCCCCCTGGATGGACAACCGAGAAGCTTCAGAGAAGCTTCTCAAGGAGATCTTCAAGCCACACCACCGACGGCACCACTGGATCTCTTCTTCCTCCTCCTCTAGGGTTAGGGTTTCACACAAGATGCCCGACGGCCCTCTCTCTCTCTTTCCCTTAGGGTTTTACCTGATGAAGCTCCAAAGGTTCATGTAGCACATAAGGATTATATATACCCGAGCACCTGCGAGCTAGGGTTACAGATCCTTCAACGGTCTCAAGGAAGAGGGCCACAAATCTGGAATCTGGAATGGACTGGGCTAGCCCAAACACAGAAAAAAAAGGCCCACTAAAGGAAATCTGTAAATGGGGTTTGTAACTAAGGGTGTGTTTGGTAACGATATCTAGATATCAAGATATCGATATCGATATCGGTATCGGTATCAAGATATCGATATCGGGTGATATCTTGATATCAAGATATCGATATCGGGCGATATCGATATCAAGTGATACCTCCCAAAAAATGAGTATATCAAAATAGGTCAAATTTGATATCTAGATATCAACTAATATCGATATCTGACTCTTACCAAACACAGATATCAGATATCACTTGATATCAAGTGATATATTATGCATACCAAACACTAGATATCGATATCAGTTAAAGTGATATCGATATCTAGCCCTACCAAACACTAGATATCAAATATCGGGGCTGATATCTGATATCTAGATATCATTACCAAACACACCCTAAGTGTTAAAACAATACACCAACATAATATATGATATGGTCACTATCTTAAGATCAATGGATCCAAACCTTAGACATATGACATGTCTAAGGGGTCCTTGCAACCTCCAGAGTGTGTCCTACATCACACATTTAAGATATATTGTTCCATCACCTAGATAAATTACATGTTCAATAGCCATAGCCACACAAATAAGCCTAACTTATTACAACTACAAGATTACACAAACACAACAATTGCCCTTCTAATCTTGTAATTGATCCTCTGTTTTTCTACCACCTTAGGGTCCTGGTGTTTCTCCCGTCCATCCTCAATCCAGGTGCTGATGGTGAATCCAGAATATGCAGGGCATCCCTGCAGTATGCAAACTTGTCAGCCGTGACAACTTTGGTGCCAAAATCAGAAGGGTTCAAAGCACTCTTAATCTTGCACACATTAAGAAGCTTGTGTTTAACCTTCTTTCTGATATAATGAAACCTAACATCAATATGTTTGGTTCTCTCGTGATATAAAGGATCTTTGCACAGATAGATAGCACTTTGATTATCAATGAACACAGTAGGCAGATATGTTCTTCTTTCTATTTCCTCTAAGAGACCTCTAAGCCAAATAGCTTCCTTGACAGCCTCTGTGGCAGCCATATATTCAGCTTATGTAGAGGAAAGAGCTACTACAGACTGCTGCTGAGATTTCCAAGATACACAACACCCAGCCCATATGAAATAAAAAGCAGTTGTAGACTTCCTGTTATCCTTGTTACCAGCATAATCAGAGTCCACATAGCCAATTAATTCATGCTTGGGATTGTGATCAGCAAATGTAAGACATTTCTTTTCAGTTCCACACAAATATCTCAGCAGGTATTTCATAGCATTCCAATGAGGTTCGCCTGGATTAGACATAAATCTGCTTAACACACTAATACCAAAGGCAATATTTGGCCTAGTACACAACATAGCATACATCACAGATCCTATAGCAACATCATATGGCACATTACTCATCTTCTGAATCTCAGCTTTAGAATTTTAGGACATTGTTTCTTAGATAACTCAAAGTGCCCTCCTAAAGGGACAACTGCAGGTTTAGAGTTAAGCATATGAAACCTATCAAGAACCTTTTGAACATATTCTAACTGAGATAACCACATAAGCTTTCTTTTCCTGTTTCTGTGAATATTAATACTAAGTATCTTCTGAGCATGACCAAGCAAGAAAATAAAGAACGGAAGCAAGAATGAATAAAGACTCAAAGAACGCAGCAAGAACAATGCAAGATTTCCAAGATTCGACCAAGATCAGTTCAAGATCGATCAAGAAAGAACAAAGACTCGACAAGACTATGCAAGGCTCGATAAAGAATTCAAGAAACAATAAAGACACGACCGATAAGGACTGAGTCGATCTATGCAGAACAAGATAAAGACCCCAGGCCTCCTCAGAGGGTAGGAACCAATACCAATGACTACACAACCCGCCTCTACAACCCTACACAATCAAGCAGACAACTTGGAGGCACAAGGAGGGGGCTCGTGGATACTAGGATCACCAAGTCTTGCGAAGTTGATGAACACAAAGCAAACCAAGTTGAGATAGATACCAATTCGTGATCAACGAGCACAACTCTAGTTGGATCAACATCACTCAATGTGTTTCACACAAGTTTGAGAGAATTAATTCTATTCATTGAAAGCTGAATGTTTACAATGTATGAAATCGAAATATATAAGCTATGCTAAGGCCTGATGGGCCGAGTTTAATGATAGAAAGATAATATCTAACATCTAATTAAAACACCTAAAATGATAAGTAAATAAGATCTCTAGAAATAACACTTAAAATGGCCCAATTTCGGCCCAATAGGAACACTAGGCGAAACGGGGTTCCAACACTTAGTAAAATCCCGTCAAAACAGTGACATCTTGCAAAGATGTGCATTTTCGGCCAATTTCGAGGTTGAATCTGGAAAACCCTTCAACAGAAAAGTTGTAGATCTCTTCGTCCTCGTTCCAACAAGATATGGCACGCCTCAATCCGATAAATATTGAATCCGTACGACCCATTTTACAGAGACGTCGAAAAGCTGTCAAATGATTATGAACGAGCTAAACGTCAAGCTCCCACCTTTGGACCTTTTCCCATGGTGGAGCCTTCTTCTTTCTTTTTAGAAAGACATCATCCGAAGGTGTCTTGGATGGTCCCGCATCAATCTCCCTTTCTTGAAAAGGATTCGTCCTCGAATCCAAGGTCATATATGATTCCGCACATGCAGCCACACGAGCTCCTGGATCGAACACCATATGCCCATGGAAATCCATCTCAAGAACGATTGGTGTAGAGATTGACCACTCCTCGATGGTTATTGTCTCAGCTTCATCTACAAAATCAAGAAAAGAAACTTTATTAGTGCATAATTCATATTTCATGTCATCTTCATGATGTTCTAACTTAATATGCACTTGAGCTTGGTCATTAATCCCTAAGTTTCTATCCAAAACTAGCAAGTTTTCATCCTTTTCCAAGGCTGAATTTTCAATTAACTCAATGCTAGCAATAGTAGAAGTTTCATCATCAATGATCATATTAGAAACTATGTCTTCTTCTAAGCATGTAGTTTGACACAAATCTTTGCTTTGATTATCAGCACAGGGTATAGGTTGAACATTTAAATCAATCAAAGAATCAACATGCTCATGTTCAAGGCAATCATCTTTAGAGGCAAGTAAACTAATATCTTGATCATTATGAACATGCGCATCATGTTTATCACTAGAATTTTCAGATTCATTTTTGTCTAGGTGATTAGTCATGAGAGGCTTCTTATTTGGGCAATCCTTCATAACATGTCCACTACCTTGACAGATAAAGCAAGGAATGTACATAGGTTCAAGAGTAGAAGAGTTATGATTACTCCCTTTAGGGCCAGTAGATACCCTAGACGATTCCTGTCCGTTCCAAGGCGCTCTGCCATTGTCGATGGGCTCATGAGGCATTCGGCCTTTACCCCTCCCTTGGGGTTGGCTTACTCTCTCCCTTGAGCCGCCATCAAACCTCCTTTGGGGCTGCTGCACATGGCCTTGGTGCCACCTTTGGGGTTGCCCACTCGACATTCTACCATCTTGGCTCCTGTATCTAGCATTCCTTTCCACTTTCATAGCTAAATGTAAAATTTCAGTGGGCGTAGAATATGGAAAGTAATCAATTTCACGAGCTAAGGCGGGGTGCAATATTCTAAGAAACCTAGCATTTGTATCTTCATAGGACTCAACTACATTAGCTCTAGCCATGGTTTCTTGCATTGCATAAAAGGTGTCCTCAACAGTTTTGCTACCTTGCTTAAGATTTTCTAATCGTTGTCTAAGCTCGCTAGCATAATGTGGAGGAGCAAACCTACTTCTCATAAGTGCTTTTAATTGAATCCAAGAAGCAATAGGTGCATCAAGGAATCTTCTTCTTTCTTTAACTAGATTATCCCACCAAATTAAAGCGAAACTTTGAAATTCTAGGGAAGCTAGTTGCACCTTTTTATGTTTAGAGAAGTTATGACAAATCCATATTCGATCCATTTTAATTTCCCAATCAGTGTAAGCATCTGGATCGTTGGTACCATAAAATTGAGGGATCTTTACCTTTACCATACATATGCCATCTTGCGCAGGCTCTCTAGGTGCTCGATAGTGGTATTGACCTCCTCTATCATTTCGTCTAGGACGTTGCTCCCAATGATCATCCTCCTGGAAGTAGTCGTCGTCCTCTGAGAAGTAGTACTCATCTTGTTGCCATCGTCCTTTCCCTCGTCCCTGCATATTAGCAAACGCATTATTCCTACCATGTCTCTCCCTTTGTGGAGAGATGTTCTTATCAAATAAAGGTTTAGCTAAATGAGGATTAGGATTAGGATTATGTACTTCCCTTTCATCATGAGGCGCTTCATTACGCCGGGGATTACCTTGCCCAGCCATGTTGTTAGATCCGGATGGTCGAGCCTCTAATGCCGCCAATCCTTTATTTATCTTAGCTAAGGTCTCCATCATGGTGTTGAACATGGTGACCTGATTAGACATATCAAATAAAACAAACAAAGAACTAAGTAAAAGTTAGAAAAATATAAACATCTCACAATTGTGTTTCGCTCACACTCTTCTCTCCGATTGGTATATCACGCTTGCTGGGGCAATCCGCTTTGGGCGAACCAACAACCAAGCAAAGAACTAAGCAATCAAAGTATATGAATCAAGAGAATGAATGAAACAACACACAAGAGTACTCAACAAGGGTTGTAGTACTCGACAAAGCAAGGAGAGCACTTGATCAAGGAAAATCAGTACTCGACACAACCAAAACAGTACTCGACATGGCTTCTCAGGACCTGTTTCGACAAAAGAATACTCAATATAGAGGAAGAGTACTTGACACAAGGCAGAAACAAGCAAAAGCAACTCAATATGCAATAAAGAGAACTCGACAAGGCTGAGCTCTACTCGACACAACAAACAGAAACTCGATATGGTAGGAGAATTGCTCAACAATGGCAATTTAAGACACAATAGGGACTGATTTTATGTGGAAAGAAAAGAAAGGAACAACCTTTGATCAATTTACCTCTTTTGATTGTAACCCCAAGTAAGGATGTTGTAGTTGCAAGGGTAGGGTTTAAAGATTGTGTTTAGGAGGTAATGAGATTGGTCTAGGGCTGATTTCAACACCAATGTAGTCCCTTGATGATTCCTTGCAAAAGATGAACAAAGAGCTCCAAAGAACACAAATCAAACAACTTTCTTTCCTTTTTTTTTTTTCTTTTGGTATTTTCGGATCTGATTTTTCTCTCTCTCTCTTTTTTTTTTTTTACAGCAGCTCTATAATGCACGAAAATTAAATAAAATGCAAGGGAAATTCGAAAATTTGGTGAATAAAATAAAATTCAGCCCTAGAATGGTAGAAATAGGTGAGGTTTTTGTTATCTTTGGTAAGTGGATCTATCTTATGCCTTTAGATATACTTGATAGATATAATTGCATTATTCCACCAAATAAAATCTGATTTCTCAATAAGGCAAGAAAATAGATAGAATTAAAATATCTCAAAGATAAAATAAATAACCCAAAGATAGAAAAGGATAGAAAAGATAAACAAACTAGGGTTTGTCTTTGTGTGGTGGTAGAGTCGGCCAAGCAAGGACTTATGGGGACAGCTAGGGCTGCCGTCGGCGGTTAGAGTACACAACAGGGGCTGTGCACACTTATGGTCGACTCCACTGGTCTCGGCTAGGCTTTGTGTTTAGGCTATGCAACCACAAACAATCACAAACTCAAGATTAGTGCAAGAATCAATAAAGAATGCAAGAAGTAAAGACCAAAACAAGAAAAGGACTCTTTTTTTTTTGTGGTTTTTGTGTTTATGAAAAGACAAGACTCAATCTTGAGGTCGGAAACCAAAGCTCTGATACCAATTTGATACGGGGTTAGCCGTGGAATGGCCCGATCTTCGACAAACAAGCAAGAAAATAAAGAACGGAAGCAAGAATGAATAAAGACTCAAAGAACGCAGCAAGAACAATGCAAGATTTCCAAGATTCGACCAAAATCAGTTCAAGATCGATCAAGAAAGAACAAAGACTTGACAAGACTATGCAAGACTCGATAAAGAATTCAAGAAACAATAAAGACACGACCGATAAGGACTGAGTCGATCTATGCAGAACAAGATAAAGACCCCAGGCCTTCTCAGAGGGTAGGAACCAATACCAATGACTACACAACCCGCCTCTACAACCCTACACAATCAAGCGGACAACTTGGAGGCACAAGGAGGGGGCTCGTGGATACTAGGATCACCAAGTCTTGCGAAGTTGATGAACACAAAGCAAACCAAGTTGAGATAGATACCAATTCGTGATCAACGAGCACAACTCTAGTTGGATCAACATCACTCAATGTGTTTCACACAAGGTTGAGAGAGCTAATTCTATTCATTGAAAGCTGAATGTTTACAATGTATGAAATCGAAATATATAAGCTATGCTAAGGCCTGATGGGCCGAGTTTAATGATAGAAAGATAATATCTAACATCTAATTAAAACACCTAAAATGATAAGTAAATAAGATCTCTAGAAATAACACTTAAAATGGCCCAATTTCGGCCCAATAGGAACACTAGGCGAAACGGGGTTCCAACACTTAGTAAAATCCCGTCAAAACAGTGACAGCTTGCAAGGATGTGCATTTTCGGCCAATTTCGAGGTTGAATCTGGAAAAACCTTCAACAGAAAAGTTGTAGATCTCTTCGTCCTCGTTCCAACAAGATATGGCACGTCTCAATCCGATAATTATTGAATCCGTACGACCCATTTTATAGAGACGTCAAAAAGCTGTCAAATGACTATGAACGAGCTAAACGTCAAGCTCCCACATTTGGACCTTTTCCCATGGTGGAGCCTTCTTCTTCCTTTTTAGAAAGACATCATCCGAAGGTGTCTTGGATGGTCCCGCATCAATCTTTCATATCAAAATGCATTTTCAAATCTCTCTTAATAGCAGAAATGATAACCTTAGAGTTGGAAACAATGAGAATATCATCCACATACAGCAGCACATATAAGGGAGAATGAGAACTAGCACCTTTGAAATAAAGACAAGTATCATATTCACTTCTATGAAAACCAAGCTTAATCATGCAAAAGTCAAATTTCAGATTCCACTGCCTAGGAGCCATAGATGGATTTTTTTAAGCAAACACACATGTTTATAGGGGTGGGCGCGGGACGGGATCGGGACGGGACGGAGGTCGTCCCGCGTAATTTTTGCGGGACAGGACCGGGACGGGACGGGCCTTGTCCCTCAAATAAAAAATATTATAAAAAAATCAAAATTTCATGTATATGTTGCGATTTAAAAAAATATAATATATATATATATAGAGGTTAGGTCTAGTGTTAACAAGCCTTATTGTGTTTTGTGTTAACAAATATAGACCATTGATTTAGTGCAAATGAATGGATGAGATTATTTGGCTATTTTGGCTTTTTTCTTTAATTAAAAATCAATGGGACCCACTTCTTTCCTTGCCACTTGCTAAATAACGTGCGTGTGTTGTACGTTTTTTTTGGCGTTACATTTTTTTAACATTGTTTTTTGTGTGGTGCACTATTCGAATTATTCGATAAGGTGATACAAACATTCGTTAACTTATACTTATTATTCGTTAGATAATAGAAAAAATGTTAGTCAATTTTGCAACTATTCGCCAGGTTAATAGTAATTATTCGCTAAATTAATCGTTATTATTCATCCGTAAAGAGGAGTTATCATTTCATAAATTAATCGCTTTTTTGTAATTATTCGCTAAATTAATCGCTTTTTTTATGGGATAACGTATTTAGCAACTATTCGCTAGGTTAATAGTAATTATTCGCTAAGTTGATAGTAACTATTCGTTAGGTTAAAAGAATATATATAAATGTAATTCTTGATTTCCACCTCTAATAAGCCACATATAATTAACCACGTACATATGAATAATTCCTTACTATCACCGAATAATTCCTTATTATTACCGAATAGAAACTATGAACTTGTCGAATAGTGACTCTCAACATGAGATTAATAGAACAATCATATGAATTCCACCGAATAATTACTTATTATCACCGAATAGAAACTATGAAGTTGTCGAATACAAAGACAAAAATGTTGATTCAACAAAAAAAAAAGGCATGAGATTGTACAGCAAGAAGAGAAGATGACAAGGAGAGGTCTTGGAAGGGGGTTCTTGTAATTCAACGCCAATGGATGAACAAGCGCTTCAACAAACAAGGTATGTTCTTCTCCGTTGATCATCGATCTGTTTGTGGCATCCCGAACCGTCGATGAGTGTGGGTGTCGGTGGCATCCCAAACCCCCACACCTCGTCCCTGACCTCCAGATCCCGAACCGCCGCACCGCATCCCTACCATCGCCATCAGCACGCCCAACTTCAGTCACCGCCACCTCGGTGGACATCGAGACCCCCAAATCGAATTCCTAAGCCTCCGACATCCTCTTTGGTGGCGCAATCAGTCCCAGATCTCTCATCGCCGCCAATTAAGGAGAATCGGTTTAGGGTTTGGTACCGCAATCAGCCCCAAATCTCTCCGACGAGAAGCGTCGATCAGATCTGATGCTGTCACTGGTACCGGGCTGAAGATCCATGAGAACAACCCCAAAAATTGCCATCGCCTTCTGATACGTACTCGACTCGGGTTGAGCGAGTACAACTCCCAATCGTCCGGTGTCAAGGTAAATCAATCTACCCTCATATCTTGAATAGGACTCGAATCGGTTGAAGACTCACGTTGAAAGAGCAATAGTCGATTCCAACAATTAATTCCCCCAGCTCGGTTGACTTTGAATCCAATTTCAATCGGTGGGAGTGATCTCTTGTTTGCTTGATTAGCAAATTATAATTAACAATTTCAATATCGATAGCCACGGGATGATATCACTCCCTCGAGTACGTACACGACCAACGATGGTGATCGGTCGGTCGGAACAGCGCGCACTTGCAATACGACCAGCGGCAACGGTGGGGTTTGACCGACGGTGGTGTAGAGATTGGTGGTGAATAGCGGTGCGGTGGTTGGTGGTGTAGAGATTCGTCGCCTCCATCTCCTTCTACTTCGTGAATGGGTAGTTTTTAATACTGGGTTAGGGTTTGGTTAAATAAAATTGGATCCACACGCTTGTTTGGAAGATGGGTGTTGATTTGGTATGGGCCCCACATTATCTTAATTAAAAAAAATCAGTAAAAATATTTAATCTCCACACTTGATTCATCTCTAATCAATGTACAGGATTTGTTAACACAAAACACAATAAGACTTGTTAACATTTGATCCATACTCTATATATATATATTTAGAGAATGGATCAAATGTTTACAAGTCTTAACATGTTTTGTGTTAACAAATAATGACCGTTGGATGAATGAAGATGGATGGTGTAGATTTTGTGAAAATTCAAATTAATTAATTATTTATTAAGATGGGCCCACTAAAAAAATTGGATTACTCTCAGTTGTTGGAGCGTGTATTTTAATTCCCTATAAATTCTACGCTTACCCTAATCGATCCTCTCAGACCTCCCAGATCGCCGTCTCCTTCTTGCTCCCATGGTGGATTCATGAATTCCTTTGGCCCAAAATTCACCATCCTCTACTATCCAACTGAAGCCATCGTCGTCGTTGTCGCCGCAATCGTCGGAGTCATCCTTCTTCGCCCGCCATCGCCTTCGCCATCTGCTTCGAGTTTCCTTTGTCTTTGATTGGAGGCGGCGAATTCCACCGGCCGCAGCCTTTGAATTCCGGCGTCCTCTGATTCCTCCGAAGGTGATTCCGGTGGAGGCGGCCTTTGAATTCCGATCAAGAGGCAATATTAGTTAGTTGTTTATCAAATTTACGGTGAGTAATTGAATTCCGATCAAATTGTTCCACTCGAGGTTGAGTACTATTCGTTGTGTAATTGATTTCCCATTCGTTGTGTAATTTATTTCCTCACCTTTGAATTCCGATCAGATTGAATTACAGTGAGTAATTGATTTCCTCATCTTTGAGTAATTGATTTCCCCAACTTTGAATTCAAGAGGCACTATCCATTGATTAATTGATATTTAGATTTAAGGTTTGTATTCGTCAAATTTAAACACTTCGGATGGGTTTGATTCATTAATATTTAGATTCATTGATATATTTAGATTTATAATTTATTAAATATTCGGCAATTTCAGAGTAATTTTTCGTTGATAATCAAGAATTGTTCATATATATGGGACAATGAGATATAGGTTTTTTGAAATTCAAACTCATGAATTTATCGACTATTCGGCAAGTTCAGAGTCACTATTCGTTGATAATTAGAAATTATTCATATGTATAGGGGCAATTATATGTAATCTTGTTGAAATTCAAACTCAGTCTAAAATTGTTAATGAATTTATTGACTATTCGGCAACTTCTGAGTCACTGTTCGTTGATAATAAGGAATTATTCATTCACTGGTTTTTGTATTACTTTGTGTAAAATTGTTTATGAATTTATCGACTATTCAGCAACTTCAGAAGCATTATTCGTTGATAATAAAGAATTATTCATTTGTATGTCGGTAAATAGATGTGGGTTTCTTGAAATTCAAACTCTGTGTAAAATTGTTCATGAATTTATCGACAATTCGACAAGCTCATAGTCACTATTCGATGATAATAAGGAATTATTCATTTGTATTTGAGTAATTAGACATGGGAAATCAAGAATTACATTTACATACTCTTTGAACCTAGCGAATAATTACTATCGACTTAACGAATAATTACTATCAACCTGGTGAGTAGTTGCAAAATTGACTAACCCTTTTGTTATTATCTAAACGATAACTCCTCTTTACAAACGAATAATAACGATCAATTTAATGAATAATTACTGGCAAAAAATATCTAACAAGGTATTACGGTTAAAAAAAAAGAAACAAAAATTACAACGAACGCGCTTAAATATTGCAACGCACGGTTAAACACCAAATTAGCAATGGGACCCACGCTTTTTTAAATAAAATAAATAAGGAAAAATTGGATTAATCTCAACTCTCCATTTCATCACAATAAAGGGTCCATATTTGTTAACACAAAACACATTAAGGGTTGTTAACACTAGACCTAATCTCTCTCTCTCTCTCTATATATATATATAAAATTTTATATTTTGCAGGTTCCCATATATATATATACGTAAATAATATCAGTGTATATGTGTATGCATTACAATGTATTTGTATATATATAAATATAAGATATATGCAGTGTATATAGCATACTGTATATATATGTGTGTGTAGTATTACGGTGTATATAGCATACTAGCTATATTATATATAAGATGCATTACAATTTACAGTGTATATATATGTACAGTATTACTTTTACGTACAGTGTATATAGCATACTAGCTATACTATATAAGATGCATTACAATATATAAGATGTTATATATATTACATACTAGCTATGTATATATATTGTAATCTAATCTAAACTAATATATACACACGCAATGATACATATATATTGTATAGAAAAGTAACCTATAGTATTTACATTATTATATACATATGCGGGACAGGACGGGATTTGCGGGATCCCAACGGGTCGTCCCGCGTCCCGTCCCGCATGATTTTTACGGGACGGGACCGGGATGGGCCCGGGACGGGACCAGGATTTGCGGAATTTGTGCACATTCCTACGTGTTTAGATCTCAGCTTATCAACAAAACCCTTAGGCTGTGACATATAAATGGTTTCATCAAGTTCTCCATGTAAAAAAAACAATTTTAACATCCATTTGCTCAAGCTCCCAGTCATACACAGTAGCCATAGTAAGCATTGACCTCAATGTTTTATACTTAACTACAGGTGCAAATATGTCATTATAGTCAATGGTCTCACGCTGAGTAAAACCCTAGCAACCAATCTAGCCTTGAATCTAGGTGGTTCCTTAGAAATGACACCTTCTTTCAATTTATAAATCCATTTGTACTGAACAACCTTAGCCTTTTCTGGTTTTTTAAACTAATATCCAGGTGTTATTAGTCATCATAGAGCTAATTTCCTCTTACATAGCTTTAACCCAATTTTTGGCTTCAGAACATTTCACAGCAAGTTCATAGGTTTCAGGCAAAAAAGGATTTATCACAACATCAGAAGCAAGCAAAGCATACTCAGCAATATTGGTTTGAAATTTTTTGTTTGGGATTCTAATCCTAGGACTCCTATCCCTTGTCAATTGAAAATCAAAATTGTCATGCAGGGGAATAGATTTCACAACAGAATCACTCACATCATCAGCATTAGATTCATGAAAAGAAGAAGATAGAGAGTTAAGGTTAGAATTTAACTCCCTTTGCAGAATTCCCTCACTTGATTGGTGTGTATTTGAGCTTTTTGCTTCTAGGTCTTTTCCAGAAAATTCACCAGCCTCAATAGGCTGAGTGTTTTCCTTCCTTGCAGACTCATCTGCAGGCACTTGGTCATCTCATGTTGCTGAGCTACTTGGAATTGTATCCAATGTCAAACTCCACTTCATCTTGCTCAGGTGGCAAGTCTGCTTGCTCATAGAAATGTCTTGTGGGAACTGCTTCACCACCTTCAGTTGTATTGGTACCTGTCTCCTCAGATGAAATTGTTAGCACAGGTTTAAAAGGAAACTCAGTCTCAACAAAGGTTACATTCCTTGAGATGATGACCTTATAACCATGAGGCTGAATAAGGAGGATTGTATATCCTTTAACACCATCTGGATAACCAAGCATGACCCCCTTTTGAGCCCTTGGATGGAGCTTCCCTTGTGAAACATGGGAGTAATCTGCACATCCAAATGGCTTAAGGTAGGTCATCTTTGGTTTTTTACCAGTCCACATCTTCTGTGGTGTCCTAAAGATCACCACAGAAGATGGGGATCGGTTGACAAGGTAGGCTGCTGTTGAGACAACCTCACCCCACAAGGAATGTTTCAGACCAGCACTAACTAACATGCATCTAGACTTCTTTAGCAATGTTCTATTCATTCTTTCAGCAATACCATTTTGTTGTGGTGTACCAGGAACTGTAAGGTGTCTTTTAATGACATGTTGCTTACAATAATCATCAAACTCAAGATTGCAATATTCCAAACCATTGTCAGTTTTAAGATACTTAATACTTTTGCCATTTTGATTCTCAACAAGAGTTTTCCAGGTTACAAATTTATCAAAAGCCTCATTTTTGGACCTTAACAAATATAACCAAACCTTTCAAGAGAAAGGATCTACAAATATAATAAAGTACCTCTTACCTCCAACAGTTTCTACCTGTGCAGGCCCCCAAAGATCAGAATGAATGTACTCAAGGGGCCTCTCAGCCACATAATCAGAGGAAGGAAAAGCATGTTTGGTTTTCTTTCCTAGCACACAAGTCTCACAGAAATCAAGCTGAGCAGGTTTTTTTATCAATTAAACCATGTTTAAACAAATATTGCATGCCTTTGTTCCCAATGTGACCAAGCCTACTATGCAGAATTTTGGTTTGATCCAAGTTCAGGTTTCCGCCATTACAAGTAATGTTTGCTTCAGGAGGTGGAATTACATAGTAAAGTCCACCCCTTTTAACACTTCTTATAATGGTGGCTCCATCCCTTTTAACATCTCTAATCCCATTTTTAATGTTGATATCAAGACCCAAATCATCAAAAACAGATTTAGATAAGAGCGTCCTTCTAAGGTCATGGACCCATCTAACATTTCGGAGGACTCTAACCTTACCATCATACATGCATAGAGGCACATTACCTATACCTTTGATTTCTAGTGAGGTCAAGTCACCTAACATGACTTTCCCTCCATTAAAAACATGCAAGGTACTGAAATCACACTTGTTAGGGGTAGCATGAACAATGCATCCTGAATCTAAAATCTAGGCATCATCACTAATAGCATACTGATGATCGGCAACAAGCAATTCACATGGATAATGTGACTCAAGAACAAAAGTAGATTGATTTTGACCTTTTTCACTTTCATCTCTTTGCTTTTTATGACACTCTTTAATATAATGGTCAGGAATCCCACAGTAGTGACATTTTCTTTTTTTTCTTCTCAGAGCTAGAAGAAGCAACAGACTTATCACCATTTTTAGACTTGGGTAGAATAGTTGGCCCAAGCGGGCCGATAGGCCCACAGGGCCGGGCTTGGGTTGTGGGTTTAGCCCAAGCGGGCCGACAGGCCCGCCCGGTATATATATATATATATATATAATTATAATTATATACTCCATCCGTTCGGCAAAACTTGTCGTTTACTATTCATGCACGCTTTTTTAGAACGATAAAAACTATATAAAATATTAATTTTTTTTTAACAAGTTTGTACTTATTAATAATAACTACGAAGTTGTTAAAAAAATTATTAAAAAAACTAAATATTTTATATAGTTTTTATCTCCTAAAAAACGTGCGTGAATAGTAAAGTGACAAGTTTTTCCGAACGGAGGTAGTATATAATTATATATTTGAGAAGTGGACTTCGAATTCAATCGAACTCCGAATTCAAGTGACCCAATTTTAGTCTTCTATATTAATATCGGCCCAATTTTAGTCTTTTATATTTTTTTGATGGAAATTTTAGTCTCTTATATTAATATCAATATATTCATTGATTTCATTCAAGCGGACTCCAGTGGGAGCAATTTAATCCCATATTTGTGTGATTTTTGTTGGGACTTTTGTTTGAGATTTGTAGAATTTGTTTGTTTGTTGGTGACTTATAACAAAAGCCCATTTGGCCCGGTGGGCAGCCCGGCCCGCCAACGTGGGCGGGCTTAGGCGAGGTCGTTGGCCCAATAACCGGGTCTGGCCCAAGCCCGGCCCGGTACAGTGGGCTGAAAAATGGTCTTAGGCCCAGTCCAAGTCCGCCCATGCTCAGGTCTAGAGCTACTCATAGGGTGTTTGTGTTGAGATATAAAGAGATGAAAAAAAGGTAGATTTTAAACAATATAAATCTGGAGTGTTTACTAAAATGTTCATATTTTCCGTATTTATTAAGTCACCGACACACACAGTGGTGAATCCCTCGACTGATACACCATCCCACCCAGGAAAAGAAAAGTAAAAAAACTACAAGAGTCCGAAGTAATCCAAAACAAAAAAACGGGACGTGGTAAAAAAAGTTTTAGATATTTCGTCCGGTAACCCTGGGGTTTCGAAATATTTTACCTCGCACCCACAAGTTTGAATTTATCCAATAATTGTATTTTAAATTTATAGGAGGGTGAGTATGGTAATATTAATTATTTTGTGGAGGCATTTCATAAAAACTAACATTTTCAAATTTCAACCATTGAGCGATACACCAACAGAGACGAACCTCAACTCGCGAGGGGAGACGAGCGATACACGAACAGGGAGACGAGCGATTGCAGAGGGAGGGCAGACCGGCGGGCAGCTGGTAACTCCCGAGGTGCGGCGACCAGAGGCGAGTGGGGAAGCGGCGGTGCAGGCGGTGGCCGGAGTTGGGCGTACAGTCTGGTCCGGGCTAAGGTGAGTTTTCTTCTTTCGAAAATTTTGGGTAGGTTTTCCCCTAGATTTCAAAATTATATCTATCAAATTACTTCTTATTGAGTGGGATTAGTGATCTAGGTGTGAAATCCAACTCAAATCATGGGTTGAAGCTTCCAATTTCGAATAATAAATTTTAGGGTTTGGGGTCGAAAATTTTGGGGTTTTTTTTTTTTTTTTGTAGTTGATCTAGGGTGTGAATCGATGTTTAGTTTTGCATTGGAGGGAATGCACTACAGTATAGAAATGCAAGATCAAGCATATGATGGCCAACTTCTTTTCTAACTATAGCACAAAAATGCAACAAGATAGGGTATTATTAGAGGAATGCCATATGATGGCCAACCTATCCTGGCCACAACTGAATGCCATGGTTTATGAGTTTGGGAATAATTTTTTTTTTAATCTTCTAAATATTCTTCTTTACCATGGATTCCAGGCCTTGATATTGTCTGTCAACCAGTAGGTTAGCTCTAGCATGGATAAAGAAGTTTTAGTGGGCGGTAACAGGCGTGAAGATGTTAGATGGCTCTTATCGCTATCTGAGTCCGAGCTTGTAAGTAAATCAAAATTCGCTTCCTCTTTACTGGTTTTGATTGAAGTTCTAAATATAAGATTGTCTGTTGGAACTTTAGTAATGCAAGAAAAAATCAGAATTAGGACACATAAAATGGTTAATCCAAGATAGACATTTAGAGGTTTTATGTCATAGCTGTAAAAGTTCAATGATTTAGTTGAACGAGCTAAAGTTGAGGACCTTGTGTTTTTGAGTTGTTTGAGTTTGAGGTTGAGGTGAAGTTCATGAACTTGTGTGTCCGAGACTCCAACTTGTTAAAGTTCAAAGGCCAACAAAGTATGTAGGCCTTCATATCATGTTTGAAATGGTGCTAAAGTGCAGGGTGGTTGTGCTTAATTGAATGTGCTGGCTTAGTTTTCGATCTTAAGTCTATTAGGCAAGAAAGACACACTTGCTATGTTTACAGGCCAGGTACCCGATTGGTGTAGCCCTGCATAGGAGCTAGGTCCCAGAAAACTCACACTACTACGGATCAAAAAAAAAAAAAAAAACTCACACTACTCACACTGTAGTTCTATTTTCCATGTCTTGAGTCTTGATCCTTGAGAGTTATGTTTTGTCATTTTGGAATTCCATTGTTTGTCTTTTTTTTTTTTTTATTTGTGCCATGTAGGTGCCCTATTTCTTTGCTATCTTTATAGCATAGAAGGACAATACTGCATTTGCTAAATCATTTGTACTTGGAAGTTTGCTCTTGCATTGAATTGCAATTTTCTAGTGTTTCAATTGCAATTTGATGTGATGATCCAAGGCTTGGTGAGTTGGTGTAGAGAATGTTTATCATACCATTTCACTTAGACTCATATTTCCCAATAGCTCACATAAAATGACTTGGCGACTTGCAATGTTACCCTTCCACAGGAATTACTGATAAGCTTGAAGAAGCTTGTTATACGACGCGCTGAAACTATTGGACACGAAGCTTTAGCTAAGAAATTCAATTTGAAAACGCTCAGAGTTCTAGGTAACTATTTTTTCTACATGTTACTCGGCTGTTTATTGCTTGCACTGTGCTCACACAGAAATACAACTTGTGCTGCCTTTTCAGGTTTCATCATAATGCAATATGTCAAAAAGCAAGTTAAGGATTTATCAATCTCAGGCTTGTCTGAGTCTGCAGTCTTGCTCAATGCAAGTAACTTCTTAAATTGTGAATCCATGGACGGCATTGACTGTACGGACCATGCTGATTTGGAGATAGATATGTTAATGGAGAAAAGAAAGCGTAGGATACCAAGGTGACTCATGCATCGCTATATGATTTGTTTTGTGATGTAGGCATATGTTACCATCAACTATGAAACACTTGACCTCTTACATGAATTAGTTGCTTTAGTGTCGCAAAAAAAACTGTTGCATTGACATATCTCATTGACAGGCATGTTTGATGTGCATTTTCTATTGTTGATTTGTTCTCAATATTCTGCTACTTTAATATGGTTATTTTCATATTCGTCAAACTGTGTAATTTGCTGATCACTGAAAGCCTACAAGTTAATCACTTTTTTTTAATCTTTTATTTTTGGCATTCTCCAAAGTTTTTGAATCAGTAATATTTGATCCAAGGGATATTGAATGCCCGTGTCAGATATATTTCAATGCTTGCAATCAATAAGTTATTCAGCCTTTTTTTCTGTTAGATTTTAGTCATTTTACTCTAATTGGCTATGTTGTCTCATTTTGAGGAATGAGGAATTTCCTCCAGGTGTACTCTTGTAATACTTGACCTTGTCATTATCCAACTGATTGTCAACTTGTTCTCTTAAGAGCTGCTACTTGGTTCTGATGGTTGGCTATAATTTCTAGGATACCAGCATTGTTATAAAAAAATATTAGTTTAAACTAACATACTTATTATCTTAGTTATAATCTCAAGACCAAGTTGAGGCATGCTTGGTGCTAGATCTATCATATTATTTCTTCGTATTCACTTCTGCTGATCTTCATTGATGTAACTATTTGTGATTATACTGAATCAATGGATTGGGTTTTTCATTTTAATTCATTTGGTTTTCTTGTTTAACTTCCTTATCAGCAGACCTACTGAGGGTTCCAGTCCAAAGAGACAGAAAAGTACAGTTGGTGAAATTTCTTAAAGTTCTCAAATTAGAGGGAGATTCGAAGGTAATTTTCTAGAATAAGATGATAATGTAAATACCCTCAGAGAAAATGAATTTGGGCAATGAGTAACATTGAAAATAGTTGATTGATGGGCTTTATATTACAAACCATTGCCTCTTAAATTCTTAATAGTGCAGAGTCTGAACTGTTTCTGCAGTTTTATCTTCAGTTTCTGCAATTTTCTAGCTACTCTTCTCTGAAGGATAAAATGAAACTAGAAATCCATTTTTCTCGTGTAGGATGGTTCAGCTGGCCTTTCAACAGAATACACTCCCAAGGAATTTAGGACAGAATGCAGCAAATCTAGTATGTGCCCTCCCCCTTGTACGTCATGGTCTCGTGTCTTATATTCTCTTCCTCTAAAATCTGCAGCAATGATTTCTGCTATTCTTCCATTACTGACAATCATCACGACAAGTTCACTTACTATACTTGTGTTCCTGAATAGATTTGCCTTGTTAATGATTAATCATAGAACTTAGCTTAATCTTAACAAATACTCCCTCTGTTACCAAAAGCATGTTTACTTTTTATGCACGCTTTTTAAGAATAATAAAAACTATATTAAATATCAACTTTTTTTTATATAAATATCAACTTTTTTTATAAATATCTTTTATTAATTTCATACCTTGTTAGTATTAAGTATGAAATTATAAAATAAAATATATATATTATATTGTTTTTTAGCTCCTAAAAATACATGCATGAATAGTAATGGGCATGTTTTGGCTAATAGAGGGAATACTGATCTTATACTGACTTAAAACTTGAAAATGAATCTGAATCATCTGGTGTTGGGACTTGAGTGCTTGGCATAGCATTGTAAATAAGAATCTTCCGTTTGTTTATATTTTCAGGTTGCAAAAAGGAGGGTTTGGCACTATTTTCACATGGTACAGAGTTAAGATATTGTCATTCAATTTCTGTATGTTGTTCGCACTTGCATTCACAGTACACTTGTATCAGTTTATCCCATTAATAGAAGTTGGCTCCTGTTTGTTTGGCCTTCCAGCCCCCGCTCTTGATCTTGTCCTTTCCATCCATATCATAGACCCAAGTTTGGGATGAGTTGATCCAATAGACCCCATCTTGACCATTGTTACTCAAAATTGTGGTTGTTAGATTGGCAAGTTCCTCCATCTGCGCCGTTTTCGGTCTTGTGGATGAGGTAAAAATTGCTGGATATGAGATGACATTGCTAGGGCTCGAGCCAGTGAGGTAATTTGCCTGTCATTTACCCATGTTTCATGTTTCCGGAGGCAAAACCATGTGATCATACGGTTATTTAATGCAAAACCATGTGATGTGATAATAATAATTGGTATGTTTTTTGAATGGTAGGTGTGCTTCTTGGTCACTTTCTCATTTTAATACAAGCTAACCTGAAGTTGGTACTAATCCTGCTGTCAAAGATTTTGACATTTCTCTTATTATGCAGAAGCAAACCTATCACTAGAAATCAATTAGTAGTACAAAATTTTATTCACGAGTAATTTTGATGCATAGAGAGAGAACTATACACTTTTACCATGGCAAGTGGACATTGGCTTTACTCACTCTTACATTATTATGAGTTTGGAATGTCTATATGCACCCACGGGCCTGTTTGGTCGAACATGAGAAGTACAATTATCGGGAAGCTACTATTTTAGGAATTGCACTTTTCGAAAATTGATAAATAGATGTTTTGATGAATTTAGGTTTTTAAAAATAGAAGGGAAATTTCGCCTGGTAGCCACGAGTTATGACTTTTTTCGCATGGTACCCAAACTTTTTAAGAATTTCGCATGGTAACCACGAGGTTTCGACTAATTTTGTGTGGTAGCCATGAGGTTTGGACAAATTTCTTATGATAACCCAATCGGTTAAAAATATTTTAGAATTTAGGCAAAATCACAAGATAATTATAAAAATATTTTTTTTTTCACACAACAACCCAATTTTGGTTTTTTATTTTTAAAAAGTTAACTACAACCATTTAAATTTTTTATAGTGCTACACATTAATTGCATGATAAATGAATAAATTATACAAAACAACAAAAAATAATGGTAGTTTTTTTTTTCAAAAAAGAAACTTAAAAATTTGGAAAAAGTATACATAACTACCCAATGTAGTAATTGATTATTTTCAAAGAGTCATTATAGTAACCTTTCTAATGTTTTAAAAAGATTACTTAATATATGTATAATACAAAGTTTATTTTAACCAAAATATTTTAGGATATTTTAGAACAAATATGAATGAATGGTAATTTAAAATATGTACTTAATTTTTGGATTTGAAAATAAACGAAGTACATAATTTAAACAATTTACTCATTCTTTATGTACTTATTTTATTTATTTTTTAGGTGAATTTTTTTTATAATTTTATCGTTATTTATGTAAATAATTTAGTCTCTTTAAATATTAAAAGGGTTGTTGATGGATTTTTAAACATAAAAAACCAAAATTGAGTGATTATGTGAATGAATTATAATATATTTGTTATTTTATATAATTTCTATATGATTTTTAATAAGTTTGGTTATCACAAGAAATTCATCGAAACCTCGTGGTTACCATGCGAAATTCGTGAAAGGTTTGGGCACCATGTGAAAAAGATCAAACCTCGTGGCTACCAGGCGAAATTTCCCAAAATAGAAAGAGGAGAAGAAAAAAAAAACATAAAAAAGGGTAACCGTACGTTTGAAGGAGTTAACTTAAAATTCCTAAGAAGTTAAGGTGGTAGGTTTTTCTATAATATTTTTTTTAACTAAACACATATATTAATCCTACTTGGGTTTTTTTTTTAATTTCTTGGTTTTCTCATTAGATAACCAAACGAGGCCATATGCACTTAAAGGAGCGGATTCTATACCTTCTATTTTCGTGGGTGCATATAATACCATCTTATCACTCATTGTTGCATCTCTACGATGTACTCTTGAATTTGTTAAATAAAGAGCAGTCATTTGGGGTTCGAACTAGGGATCTTTGGGTACTACCCATAAGTCCTTTTCAGCTTAACCATTTCGAAACGGTTTCTAAGATTTACTCCCTCCACACAGTTTATGGCAAGCTTTATGGGACTCTAGGATATATCGTTATCCATCAAAACAAATTCTAAAACTCACATGACTCAATTCTAAACCAAGTTTGAAAATTCCAAAGTTTGGGACTTTGACCTACAATATAAAATTATATATTTAGTGAAAATGGTCTAAACCAAGAAACTACCTAACGTGTGTGACTAGATGAATAGATTAGCAGATATCTATTGTGCATCAAAAAGTCCACATTATTGGAAGAAAGCAACTAGTAAGTTACTTGCCTAATGTATCTAAGTTTGGTAAAAGAGATTGCGTAGTGCGGTGAACTTGCACATTTTGGACCAGGTACACTCACCCATTCAATTTGTCCATCTTTGGGAGCCAATTAAAAAAAACAAGTGATTTCTATCCACAATCCACATATATGCTATGAATCTTTGCTTTGCAATGAGAGGTGCATCCATCAATATGATGATGGATGGAGTGGCATTTAGCTATGTAAACTGAATTGCTTATCTGGAACGAACTTAGATTTTGTTTTGGTATAATTTTGCAATGATACTCGAAACTCTATTTCACGTTTCTTGAATAGGTAAATAAAGAGCGATCATTCCAGGGTTCGAACCGGGGACCTATGGGTACTACCCACAAGTCCTTTCCGGTGAGTCATTCCGGAATGGTTCTATTTCACGTTTCTACATATGAAGAAACTCCGAAATTTCGGGAAAACGCCTCAAAAACGTTGACCAAAATTTTTAGAAACTTTGACCAACAGAAACGTTTCTGACTTGTCAAATAACATTTCCACTAATTTTATAGTTAGAAAAAATAAACAAACCAAAGCCTAAATCACACTCCCCCCCCCCCCCCCCTAATACTCTTGTTTCCCTCTATCATTGACTTCCTTGTCGCCTCCTTCTCTTCTATTTTCGGTCCTCCCTCCTCTCCTCCCTTTCGTTGACCCTAGCCACCTCTCTCTCTCTGTGATCGGTGTGCTCCCTTGTAGCCTTGCTGGGTCACTCTTCTCCACTTCTCTACTCGGCGGCGCTCGCAGCAACGTAGCCTCTCGGCCCTCTCACAGTAAACACTCACTTGCTCAGTGCTCTCTGCCTCTCTCCCTCTCGACTCTCACTTGTTCCGTGCTCTTTCTCTCTCAGTCTCTCGGCCCTCTCCTCGTAAACTCTCACTCGCATAACTTTCTCTTGATGAGCCGGAACTTGAGGAAGAGTTAGCTAAGCAGAAGATTGATGTTAGATTGATTACTTTATGTTGTTCTTTGATAATTCCACCTTGACGAGGTATCCATTCTTTACAAATATCAATATATTTATGTAGATATAATTACGGGGTAATATTTGTTTAACTCTACAACCGAAAAGATTTGTTTAAAATAGTTTTCAAATTTGTTTTGAATTGGATAAGATTTGTTTGGATAAAGGTATATATTAGATAATGTTTTATTTAAAATCAGATTTTATTATTGGATTTATCTAAATCATTTTTTATTAAATTATTTTTAGATTTTTTTAGATTTGTTGCATATATCAATTCGGCTGAGAAGATTGTGTGCAGATTCTATGGGCTGAATTTGAAATCAAACGGCTGGAATTCAAACGTTCATAAAATCAGCCCCTAAAAATAAGATTTTGTGGAAGTTCAAGTAGCTGAAGTTCAAGCATTCAAACGTTCATAAAATCAGTCCATGCGCCTATAAAAAAAAAAAAGGACCAAATGCAGCAGTGAAGAAGGACGGACAAACTGAAGCACTGATGCACATCAAAGCCATTCTCCTCTGCAATCATCCGCCATAATTTCTCTCGTTTTTTCTCCTTGTTGTTCTAGAGTTTATCTTCAAGTCATTAGTTTTATACTAAGAGTATTCCGATATTCAAACGTATACACACATTGGTGTGAGTAGGGCTTTTATTTCTTTGTATTTTGGGTTGACTAGATAGAAGCGAATGAGGCTTCGAGTGATTAGAAGAAGAGAGTTTCTTATAGGTTGTATCTAGGACTCATAAGAAAAAAGAGAAATAAAAGTTGTTTAAATCCTACAGGTTGGATAACCCTAAGTGAAGATGTAGGTTGGTTTAGAGCCGAACTTCGTTAACAATTCGTGTGTTCAAGAGTGTTTTAATTTCCGCATTTTTATTTTAACACTTTACTTTCGTGAAGCTTAACGGGTTTCAAAGATAGATCAAGACCTTGACATCCGAATCAAAACCTTGAACTCCATTCCAAGGCCATGAAGTTTCTTCTGCATAAAGTTTTTCGAAAAGTTTCCATACTCTATTCACCCCCCTTTCTAGAGTATTTCTATTATATCTCCTATTGTGTTCTTCTTGATTATGTTGTTATTTTAAAACTAAGTTACTTTATTTTGTTTGTTTGCAATACATTTAATACATTTGACATGTCTATATTGATTTATGTTAAGGAGTAAGGACACTGTTTTTCACGGTATTGAACATTTTAATTTGTAGATTTAATGATGCATTCTAAGTGTATCACTTGGTGATATGTTTATTGCTCTTATTTAAACCTTTAAATGAACATATAATTCATGTTATCATTTCCTTAGCGTTTCCGTTTTCTACAAAATTTGGATTGTCGTTTCCCTGTTTTCATTTTCGTTTTCCTTCCGGTTTCCCTTTTTTTTCATGTAACAGAGTAATTTTGTCCCTATTTTTTATTCGGTTTGTTTGTGTGCCCTAAGGAATAGGATATATAAGAATATTCTATTGAAAAGGAAAACCCTAAAAGCAAATAAATGAACCCCATAATCTACTTTAAAAATGGCTAAACCGGGTGTATCTAGGGTAAATATTTCCCAATTTGACCTCTTATCCAGACCGTTATATGTTTAATTTTATATATTTTCTCAATTTAAGTATACATAAACGTAGATAAATACATTGATATAAATTCTTTGGTTGCATCACATTGAACTTGAAGACGACAATCATATCGTTGTCAACTCTTTCAAAGGTGTGTGAAAGTGTTATTGTAAGATGAAGATGGTGATTTCAAACATTCTTCTACTTCAGCCTTCCGCGACCACTCTTTTGAGAAGTCAATCTAGTTGCTAAGAAGGTGGTTCATCTTCGGCATCTAGTGGGAGTTTCTCTCTAGGAGAGAAAAACTCTCGTTCTTGAGTATCCGGAATTTGGGCAATCTCTTTGGTTCACCTTCTTCCATCTCAATCCGTATTTAGGGCAAATCGTCGTCTTTGACCTCGGTTTTGGTTCGATCTCCTTTGTTTTTTCGGCCGATTGGCTATTTTTTCGTTGTTGCTGTTTTTTCTGGTTCAATATCCAGAAAAACTCTCGTTGTGGCTGTTTTTTCGGCCGATTGGCTATCCTTGATTCTCCCGCCGGTGACCCTGGTGCTTCCGTGGCCCCCCTCTCTGTCTACGTCGTTTGAATCAGTCTTTCACTCCCATTGCTCCTTGCACCGCTGGATCTATCCCCTTAGATCCTCTTCCTGACCTCCAGTCTTCCGGCTACCTCCCTAATCCACATATCTGGTTTTTTCTCCAACCACCACTTTCCAGCCCAAATCCATCTTCCCTTGGTGTGGATCTGTTCGCCCCTCTGTCTTTGACTACTTCCAGTTTCACTCTCGCTCTATCGTCTCAGAGATCTTGTTTGGGGCTTGTGTTGTTTGGTGGATTCCGCTTCACTCCTTTATGCCCGTTTCCTGGTCGGAGCTTGGCCGGAGTTCTGCGGTGTTGTACTCCTGCCTGGCTAACTTCGGATTGCCTTGGGCCCTAAGGATTTTCCTTGGGCCCGAGGTGGTCCATTGGTATCCTTTCTTGGCTTGAAACTGTGTGCTTTGGGTCCAAGTTTGGGGCCCTTCGGGCCCAAGGACGTGGATTTGTAAAAAAAAATAAAAATGTGTAAACCCACCCGAAAGGGTAGTCTAAATCCTGAAAGAGTTTGATGAAATCTCGAAAGGGTCTTGACAATTTCTCGAAAGGGTTTGCAGGTGCGCATTCTACGAGGGTGGTTCACGGCAATTGTTTTGGTTATTCTTGGCGGTTCTGATCTGAGTTGGGGCTCGTGCGTCCGGTGTCGGGTTTGTCTGGGGTTGTGGCGGTGTGCATCATGGCGACTCCATATTTTGAAAATTTCCTTGGAGGTTCGTCTTCATCTACCACATGGGAACTCCTGATGTACCGCTGGCCATCAGTGTTATCTTTTGATGGCGCTTGGCTCCGTTATGTCTCCGTTGTCCTCAACTTTTATGGATTAGGCTCGTCTGTTCTTCTAGTGACTGGTTGTTTGCCGTCTTTGTGTTGCACCATTTTATTATCATGATTGTATGTTTGACGGTTCACCGTTTGCCGACTTTGTCGGCCTCTCGATGAGCCAGATCTATTTGGCCATCGAATTATTATGATTACCTGATAAAAAAAAATCTTCGGCATCCAGTGGAAGCAGATAGATCTATGTCTTATCCCATTCAAAAGCAATTGGTTGATGACAAAATAAGAAAGGATTGACATTTCTTCTCACATAACTTCGTTTTCTCGTTTGAAATGATGCCCTTGAATAGTGGTCCACTAGAGGCTAAACTCATCCAACAAATCTATATATATATAAAACGATGCATAGCGTCCTATGTCGTGGTTGATTACGAGGAAAAGCGTCCTATGTAGCCTGTTATGGTTAATTTTGGGAAAAAATAAAATCTTTTTTATTTATTTTCGGTTATATTGTCGTAAATATTGAGACATGTTTCCATTTTTTTTTCCGATTGCAATATCTATCTATCTATCTATCTATCTATCTATCTATCTATCTATCTATCTATCTATTAATATTACTAATTATGCTAGCATTTTGCTGACGTGTCACGCTCACAATTAAAGTTGAATTTTTTATTCAAATGAGCTTTTCTTATTGGTCAATATCATTATGGAAACTTTAAAATATTTGTTTCCTATTTTAAATATGATTTGAATCCATTCCCTTTTTTATTTATTTTCGGTTATATTGTCGTAAATATTGAGACATGTTTCCATTTTTTTTTTCCGATTGCAATATATCTATCTATTAATATTACTAATTCTGCTAGCATTTTGCTGACGTGTCACGCTCACAATTAAAGTTGAATTTTTTTATTCAAATGAGCTTTTCTTATTGGTCAATATCATTATGGAAAATTTAAAATATTTGTTTCCTATTTTAAATATGATTTGAATCCATTCCCTTTTTTATATATTTTCGGTTATATTGTCGTAAATATTGAGACATGTTTTCATTTTTTTTCCGATTGCAATATATCTATCTATTAATATTACTAATTCTGCTAGCATTTTGCTGACGTGTCACGCTCACAATTAAAGTTGAATTTTTTTATTCAAATGAGCTTTTCTTATTGGTCAATATCATTATGAAAACTTTAAAATATTTGTTTCCTATTTTAAATATGAATTGAATCCATTCCCTTTTTTTATTTATTTTCGGTTATATTGTCGTAAATATTGAGACATGTTTCCATTTTTTTTTTCCGATTGCAATATATATTACTAATTTTGCTAGCATTTTGCTGACGTGTTACGCCCACAATTAAAGTTGAATTTTTTTATTCAAATGAGATTTTCTTATTGGTCAATATTATTATGGAAACTTTAAAATATTTGGTTTCTATTTTAAATATGATTTGAATCAATTCCTTTTTTTTTTAATTTTCGGTTATATTGCCGTAAATATTGAGACATGTTTCCATTTTTTTTTTCCAATTGCAATATTCTCATAATTCGTCTACATACATTTCCTTATTAAATCATTTTCAAAATTTGTATCGTATCTCTTTCCAACTAATTTATAAATTATAAAAAAAATACTTTATACATATTTTTGTTTTAAACACGTGTATATATTACTATAGTATTAAATAAATATATAAAATGATGTTCAAATTAAAATAAATCAAGCTCCCGTGCCTTCAAGGCACGAGTATTACACTAGTAAAATAGCTAAATAGGTAGTATTTGATAAGTGTTCAGAGAATCAAAATAAAAGATATTTAGATTATTATATATTTGTCGAATTAATTTTGTTTAGATCTATATTTTTTGGTGGAAAAAGTTATTTATATTGAGATTTCTTTTTATTTATTAAAATCTATCTAAATTATTTATAATATTGTATTAATGTGACCGTCCCAGTTTTTTACTATTTCAAAAAATATACTACGTATAGTTTTATTTTATTTTTGATATAAGGAAAGAAATTCGATTATCTAGACAAGCCTAGAGAAAACGAGAGCTCGAACAAGTCGGGAGATGGACCAACCATCATATACAAATATACAATCAAAATCAAATAACATAACAAATGGTGGAATGAAAATAACAAGAAGCAAACGACGGAAAGAAAAAACATAAATAAAGAACAAGCCATCGTACACTAAATGCTAACCAACGACCGATCAGTCAAACAGACCTATAAAATAAATTGATATACATAAAGATAAGCTATTTTTATTCCTTTTTAGGGTTTCTACACAAAAACAACAAAAGATCTCTCCAAAAAAAAAAACATTAGTCGTTCTCTTTCTCCCAAGTTGGCAAGTAGTAGCTGTCGAAGCACAATCCCTTGACAGCCCTATAAACACCCTTAAAAATCACACACCATTAAGGCATTAACGATCTTCGGTTGCGTGGCCCCCCAAACCCCCAAATCTATAAGAACTCAAACGCCCACTCGAATCTATAAAAATAACATTTTGATTTCTGATATCTTCAGTTTCCCCCTCTTTGCCTTACTTAGATTGTCCCTTATCCAATTTCAAGCACAAGCCCTTCCAATCCTCGCATTATCCGACCCGATTCACTGTTCCTTTCATCAATCCACTCTGTTTTCTGATCTGGGTATCGATTAATCTTCGTTACTAAACACCAGCCATGGCCGCTTCTGGGACTGCGAGGAAGAGGGAGAGAGAGAATCCTTGCGGGGTTTGCGGCCACTACCATAAGTACGAGGAGGGCGAGGTTTGCGGGATTTGCGGCCACCGTATGCCGGCGGCGTCCGATCGCTCCTCGATCCAAGTCAGTGCCTTTGCGACGGAGATTCTGCCGGAGTTTCTCTTCCTTGGGAGCTACGACAATGCTTCTAGGTCTGAACTTCTCAAAACTCAGGGGATTTCTCGGATTCTTAATGTAAGATTGCCCCTTTCCTTTGCGAACGTCTTTGTCTCTGCTTTGATTGCAAGGGTTTTGATTTGGAGATTTGATGGTTAATAAAGTGTTGGCTTGCGCCTGTTAATTTTAGTGTGTAATTGATGCTTGTGGGTTGCTGATTTTTGCGGTTTGAATGCCTGATCATGCTTTTTGGTTGATGGGGAATGAGGAATCGAGTTGGAATCATGGAACCCAATATCAATTTTGTTTGCTTTGTTCCTAGCCGAACTCAATAAACTAAACCTAATTTGATTCTTGAACCAACCAAATTAGAATCTTGAACCAACCATCAAATACCCAAATCAAAACCCTTTAAGGATTTGGGTACTTATTGATGTGGGTTGTTAACATTTGATGCTTGCCCAAGTTGGAATTGTCTCCATCAGTGCTTATGTTTGCGGCAATTTAAATGCTGCTATAATGATTCTTGTTTGTTTTTTTTGGTATTGAAGATTGTGGGCTTGTGGGTTTGACTCTGCCTGTGGCAGCTTTCATATTTCTACTTGCATGCTGTATTGTTATATTATCAGTGTTAAACTCTGTGTATGGGAAGGGTTTTGACTTTTGAGACGGCTTTTGGGGCAGGAAATTGTATTCGTAGATTGGCAACAATTTCATCTATGCATAAATGAAGATGTAGTTAGTTAGTGTATGAAAATCTTAAGCCAAGAATACAGCACATGGTTAAGAGATTGATCTTTGGGTTATACGGATTATGGAGTATGATCTAGAATTTGGTTAATGGGTTAACTTGTGATCAACAACGTGGACCTTTGCAAGGGATAAAATGGTTGATGTTAAGCTCTGCTACATGAAGGAATTATAGTACCCTCAATCTGCTTTCCTTTCCTTTAAAGCTTCTCTTTCTCCACTCTAAAGTATTAGAGCATTCCCAAGAGCTTCCCTAAAACAATCTCCAAAATAGAGAATGAGAAATCAAATATTCTGAATATTTTTTTGCCACATTCCAACGGCTTCCGCATTATAGAATTCACCCCAAAAAATATAGAGTTTGCTCCAAATTTAGGGAATGACCTCTATATTTTCCCTCCATTCTCTATTTTGGAGAATATAATGGGGAAGCTCTTGGAGCAAAAACCATCCCAACATTCTCCAAAAAATGAAGATGGGGAATCTCTTGGGGATGCTCACTTGGGAAACTCTAACCTTGTTAATTTCAACTCTTTATACAAAGAGAAAAAACATACCATTTTCATGAAGAGATATTCATTTGAGTAAACACACTTGAAATGGAGAAAAATCTTTCATTGCTGATGATTCACTGCAAAGAATTCCTTAAAGCATATGAATTTCAGTTTTATGTTACTGTGTAGTTTTTTTTTTTTTTTTTTTTTGACCACTACTTGAAAAATAGACTGACAATTTGACATGGCATGCTGTTTGTATTTCTTGAACTCCAGACTGTTCCATCATGTACAAATCTCTACAAGAACTCCTTCACTTACTTGTCTCTTAGTGATGACAAGAGCTATCCATTTGACGATGCTGTACAATTTCTAGGTATGTCAGTCACTTCCTCCATTTGTAGATACGTATTTTATACAGCGTGTACATATTTGTTGTTATTTTTTTTTGTGCAATTATTAAGAAAAGTAAAACAACAATTTACCATTTTGGCAGAACAATCTGAAAGGGAAAGGGCTCGTGTGCTCGTACATTGTATGACTGGAAAGAACAGGTGATTACTTACTCTCTTTTAGTATTGATTTTGTTTTTTTTGTTTCTGTTTCATAGCCAAAATATTCTCAACTAGTTTGGGCTGCATTTTTTTGTTTGTGTTAGCAATGGAAAATTAATTTCTCCCAAGGAATCTCCAAAATAATAAGGTGCTTTAGTTACAAACTGTGCTGAGCAATAGGATACATAACTAATGTTTAGTTCCTAATGTAGCTTTTGTGTCACTCAACCATAATTGTCTATTTTAATATACCCCATGTTTGGTAAATAGATAGTTTTTACAATTTATGCAATTTCTTTTCAACCTTTTCCATTACTCAGCATTCCTTTCATGCCATAGCTGGACTGTGTCTGATAGAGCAGTCTGTCTGGCTAAGCTACCAACCTGTCTACCTCGCACATTTCTATAAAGCATCTCAACTCTCCTTTGAAGTCGTTAGTGTGATGACAAATACAGTAGCTTTGAAGGATAGTTGTCCATATCCATCCAGCATACAGACAATTTGGAAAATTTTAACTGCCTTCTAGTGATTAAGAAAAATAGTGGTTCTTTTGTTCAGCAACCTTTTAAGAAAAATAATGGTTACTATTTATGGCGGATCATTGATCCCATCCGTCCGTCTCTCCTGCATCTGTGTTCTATCTACCCTAGACATCCTTATGTTTTGTGACCAGTATTTGTTCAAAACCTAATATCCACCTAGATCTACGCATGGTTAATATTTCAAAGAACCTTAACTGGCCATCAGCAGATGCGGAGGCAAGAAAACATAAAAATACAAAAACAAATGATTTGTAACTGAACATGCCCTTTTTCTAAGGCTTATGGTTCTGTCAATCTGGGCTGATTGCTATCCACATTGCAAACCTGCTTGCCTCGATTAATTTTCATGCAGTTTCTATATTACATGAACTCATCCGGCTATCCTAGATTAACTGTTGTAAGTGCTGCAATCTGTTTTGATCCTTGTGCCTTCCATTCATCATAATCAACTATTGCTTAATGCAGATCGCCCGCCATTGTAATTGCATACTTGATGAAATCCAAGCGGTGGAGGCTTTCACAGAGTTATCAATGGGTTAAAGAGCGTAGACCATCTGTCGATATACAACAAGGTACTCTTTCCTCTTTCACATTCTTTCATCAATCTTTTCAAAATTATGCATATTTTACTCCATTTCGCATCTTGGTCTTAACAAGATTTTCCGTTTTACTATTCGTCAGAGGTCTACCAACTCCTTCTAGAGTACGAGCGAAATATATTCGGTTCAACAGACAGTAGCTCCACACCGACTCTGAACTTTCCGTCCTCAAGTACTCCAGCCTTGAGCTTCGGCTTTCCAAAGGCTGAAGGGATCCCTGCTCCTACTTTCAGCACGGGAACAGGTACGTCTATTTTTGACTGCTCTTCATCAAGCATCCCTCCAAACGAATTCACATTTGGAGCCAGCCAAACTGCCGAGACCTCATCAGTGAACCCGAATGCTGGAGATTTACCGATGGATAGCACCTAGGATATGCCATCCCCAGACAGTTAGAGCACGAATTCGTGATCCTTGTAGTAGTTTTCATTCAACCAGCGTGATCCTTGTAGTAGGCATTGAATTTGCTGTAGAGTGTGGGGTTTGATTTTAAGGTTCTAAACCGTCCGAGAGTCGGTGTTTTTTTTGCTCTCTCCTTTCGGAGATAATTCATTGATACATTCTTCTTGTGTTTTGTGGCCAAATGTTATTCTTGGTTCAGTTTGTGCTGTCCTTAGCTATCAATACACAGTTTACAGTTCATCGAACTTTGGACGTGCCTCATCAAGAGGACGCCATCCTCGCCGAGATCTCAACATCAGCCCTCCGAAAGTAGCTAAAAAGTAGTATCCATAACAAGATTTGAGTTTGTGGCCTTCAAAGATTACAATGCAATACAGAGTGGGATAGATAGTTGACACCAATTCATCGTTCGATTGTCGCCTCCTGTGCCGGGGAATAGTCGTGCCTGCCAACGGTTCAATTTCAACCGGAGTTAGGTTTTGCTAACACAAATTCTGACCCATTTGCCTGACAAGCAAACTTACTCCTATATCTATATGTAGTGTGTATATCGACGCGCGAATGTGTAACTTACTTGAGTTTGCGCGCCAACTGGTAAGACGAAGTTGCGACCATTGCGACACTTACACTGAACAAATTCACGTTCTTCTGCAATGGCATACACTCAATCAACACACATGTAAAGTCGGAAAAGATCAGTGCAAATTGCATCATCGGCGGTTTCCGAATGGTGTAGCTAAAAACCAAACAAGTAGATGGAAGCTTACCGGTATGATAACGGTGCTCCACCTCGCATAAATGGATTGACACACGACGATCGCTACTCCAAACATTTGATCACACATATGTTACATTCATATATGATAGACCAGTCAGTATTCAAACACAAGTTGTCTTGTGAGATTTCAATTACAAAACCATTTGATAATAAGAGGTAACTCAGTCTCATGGCTTGTATACAAGACTTGTTTAGTTTATACTTTTAGTAAAACTCTTTTTGATCTTTTTACATCTCAATGTGTCCACGAAGTGTAATTAGGTTGTCTGCTCTAGCGACAGCTAGAGCAGTGACTCTAACATCTCATTATCTTTTTTTCAACTAGTTCAGGATCGAGAGCCGGACAGTTTAATTTATTTAATAGCTCAGATACCATACTAAATCCGTTAGACAACATGTCTAATATCTCATTCTCTTTTCACTTAATTAGGATACCCATCACAAGTAGCAAATTACAACATGTCTAATATCACACACACTATATGTAATTATGTAAACCATACGTACCTGAATGCATAGCATACGAGACTTGTTCAGGGGGCTTGTCGAAGTCGGCGATGCTTGCTCCGGTGAGACACCATTTAAACGCCGGTGCCCAGAAAAAGACTGCATAAAACAAGTCCAAATCCGCCATTCATTTGCTTCTCGGTTTCAACTAACGTTTAGATTGTCGAAACTGATTTCATATATATATAAACGGATCGAAAAGCGGATAATACATACTTGTTTTAGGGCCAGTTGGGTGATTCCAAAAAGCTTGGAACTTGGGCTTGAAGGATGCCATGGCCGCCGGCGAGATTGGGGTTGAGACTTGAGAGGATCAACTCTCGATTTACTCCTCCGAATTAATGTAGTTGTTGATTGATGTATTTTTTTTGGGAGTCGATGGTGAGTGATAAAGATGTTCATCGACATGATTTGTGTTGTTTTTTAGTTTTATTTTCAATTCGCCCACCAAAAATAAAAAAGTTTTATTTTCCATTCAAATCTAAACACTTGTTAGATTTAACCTCTTGGAAATTAAATAACCAAATTAAGGTAAGGCAGTGAACTCTTCTTACTCCTAATAGCAAGTTAAATAGCCAAAGGTATGCAAGGTAGTGAACTTTTTCCTAACTAATATGGATAGTTAAATATTTGCTTGTTTGACTGAAATATATTTTAGGGTGAACTGCGGAAAATCACCCCTTAAATAGGGTATATTGCTCAAAATCACCCCTTAAAATCAATATTGTAGAAAACTAGCTACCATTTATATAGCTTTTGTTTACAAAAGACCATCATAATTCTGATTAGGTTTTAGAGGAAAAATCAGTAAATTATCAAAATACCCTTATCATATGGAGATGCAATATTGAAGGGGATCTTGCATAGGTCGGAGTTGTTGAGAGATTTAGGCATGTATTGAAGGGGGCCTAGTATAGGATCGTAAGGGTTGTTGAGAGATTTAGGCATGGATTGCAGGGGGCCTAGTATAGGACCGTAAGAGTTATTGCTCAATTGTTATCAATGTCATTAATTAGGGAAAAATATATCATGGGAGGTGGTGGAAATAGTTCAAGAAATCCGATCATTAAGCGAAGATTTCAAGATCATCACATTCCAGCATTGCTATAGAGAGGCGAATTGTGCAGCTGATTTTCTTGCGAAATCTCAGTTGAGCTTTGTTGTGAGTTCCAGAACATCATCATGTTAGATGATTATGGATGTCGGTAGTATATCCTAATTTTTGCTACTATAAACAAAAAAATGGCTAAAATATTATTGACAATATGATTTCCAATAAATCGTACAAATATTTATATTTATATTTTACAAAATATTTACAAAAATGGATCGAGGAACATAACCTCTCCCCGGCCACACTCAATCTTCATAAGTTCATAAATCATACTACCTCCGTTCGGTAAAACGTGTCACTTACTATTTACGCACACTTTTTTAGGAGAAAAAAACTATATAAAATATTTATTTTTTTATAATTTTTTTAACAAGTTTGTACTTATTGATGATAACTACGAAATTGTTAAAAAAATATTTAAAAAATTGGATATTTTATATAGTTTTTATCTTCTAAAAAAACGTGCGTGAATAGTAAGTGACATGTTTTGCCGAACGGAGGTAGTAACTTACCAATTACCATCCATCAATAAACCTTGCTCTTCAACTCTTGCTTCTAGATTTGGATGTTTGTGAGTTTATAATGTTAATTTTTAGTAGAAGTTTCAACATGCTTTGTGGGTGGGTTAGTGGGTGTGTGGGTTGATTTTTTCTAATGGTGTATTTGGATTCCAAGTGATTAGAATTATAATGTACAATCACTTTGAAAGTGTTTGTTTAAGATAATTATAATGTAGATTTAAAATAAAATAACTTGTAAATTATGTTAATCAATTATATTAAGTTTATAAAGTTATTAATTATAAATTTTATATAATAGTGGGTGTTTAGTTGACACAAATTAAGTATTTTTAAAAAAATTACAATATTTCAAACATGATATAATTATATTAAACAAAAACTTTCAAAGTAATTATAATTATAATTGATAATCGCTTGGAATCCAAATACACCCTAATAATTTTATCATTTCGAAACTTTAGAGAAACATTTAGTTTTGAAGAATGCTATGAATTTTGAAGAATGCCGCATGCCAGTAGGCCATCCCGACTGGGGCATCCTTTCATTCATTGGGAGTCCAATAAGGAAGTAAAGCTTTTATTTGCTGATCAATTCGTTTCATGATAGAAAAAGATAAAAGAGTACAACAATGGAGCTAGGAAGATCGGTATGTTGTCTTATAAAGCATACCCATCTCTCATTATTATTCAACTACCATCAACAGACAAAACAAGCGAGAATAGATACGAGCCACACACATTGCACGCGTATTAACTACATACATTGTCAACTAACTACCCTTTGAATCGATTAATGCCCGAGTTGCTGGTGTTAGAATGGCAATTAAGGCGAATTGTGATTCATTCTGCAATTGCTTCCTCCTGTGGTGCCTGTGAATAATCATGCCTTTTGACACAAAATTGACACCCAAATCAGCAAACAGCAGTGACTCGATTTCTTATGATGGAGATCGGTTGAGTGAGCAACTTACCTGAGCTTGCGAACTAACTGGTAAGTTCCGGTTAGAGCAGTTGCGGCATTTACACTAACTAAAATCGGGTTCTTCTGCATTCACAGTTTCATAATCCACACATAAGTCCAGTCAGGTACCATCAAAACAGTTAGTACAGTGAAACTGTCTGATCGATATCGTTATCAATTGGTATGACAGTAACAGTGTTCAAGTAACTATGCAAAGAAGCTTAATTACCGGTTTTATTATGGTGCTGTACCTCGTCCAAATTGATCCACTGACAACAAGTGCTACACCATTTCAAAACAACATCTCATCACATAATTAATAAGCACCAATTTATATGGATTCGAATTCAGATATCTGGTTAAAAACCCTAGAAAAATGATCCTAAACCCAATTGGGTACAAGAGGAGTTTCGATCATATCTCAACAATTTCGACCAGAAATCGATAAAGGTGAATGCAATAATCACAGACCTCCTTGGATGGAATAGGAGAGCTGTTCAGGGGGTTTCTGGAAGTCAGCAATGTTTGCTATGATCAAGCCCCACTTGAAAACGGGAGCCCAGAAAAATACTGCAATAAAAAAAAAAGAGGGGTAAAATTCAACATAGTAATCAATCAATTGACATCATGAAACCCAAATTGTCAAATTGAACTGAAATTGAAGCGTAAATGAAGAAGAGTTACTGGTTTTGGGGCCAGCTGGGTTGTTCCAGCGGGATTTAAGCTTGGACGCTGCCATGGCCGCCGGTGAAAGCGTAACCTATTTCCCACAATTGGGGGGTGTCGAATCGAATGAATCTATTGCCTTACTGATTGATTTGACCTCCCATAAAATAAAATCCAATTTATATACTCCGTATTAGATAGGTGTTGAAGGTTGATTTCCCTTATTTAATTGGCGGATATGGGTGGACTATATAGATTCATCGTATTCAAGTATCACCAATATATTATACAGGTAGCTTTTTGAAATTTTGGTTTTTATATTTTACAGTTTAAAATAAGTTAAATATAAAATTTTAAATCAATTTTTTTTTACAGTAGGCAAATAATAGAATGTCCAGACAGAGTTGGGTTTATTCTTGATCATTTCTAAAGGTGATGTTAAAAAGTTCACCATGCAAGGGGAGGGTTGACATATTACAACCATCTCTAGCTTTAGCAATGTAATCAGCGGCTATATTTGATTCTCTAAAGCAATGCTGAAATTGAATAAACTCAAATCTTCCCTTCAACCGATTGATCATCTCGACAGTTCTACAGATCTCCCAGTTGACCTTGGAGCTCTCATTTATCGCAGTAACTACCTTTAGATTATCTCCTTCAATAATCACCTTCTTTTAATGAACTTTTGAAATTGGATTTCTAATAGCTATTCACCCCAAACTTTTCATAATTCTATTCATTTTTTTCTATCTGATCAGATAGTTTGTATCAGCTATTCTATTAGTTGGTTTACCAAACACCTTACTAGCTTATGAAAATTCTAATTTAACACATATTTAACATAAGTAATCCATCAGCTTCAGCTACCTTATCAACTTCAGCTTCCTCGTCAACTATGTGTTACCATCCAATATGTACAGATTTCTTAACATATTTTAAAATTAAAAAATTCTTCAAAATAGAGAACTATACATTATATATTTTTAAAAAAAATTTGCCCCAAATTCAATAATTTTATTATTATAGATTTTGTTCAGAAATATATAGAATTTCCTCAAATTTAGAGAATGATCTTTGTTTTTCCTCCTCATTATCAATTTTAGAGAATATAATGAGAAAGTTGTCGGATTAAAAACAATTTCAATATTTTCTGAAAAATCAAAATGGAGGGAATAGATTTTTTTTCCCCTTACCAGTTCAAGTGGGCGTAGCTCACTCTAGAGGGAATAGATTTTTAACGGTTACTCCCTCCGTTCTTTTTTATAAGTCGTTTATTATTTACGCACGCTTATTCAGGAACTAAAAAATATATATAATTCTTTTTAATAATTTCCTACATCTTTTAACTATATAAAAGAGAGAGTTGCTCTATGAATAGTAACTTTAAAAACTACCCATTGTTTTTCATTTAATTACAAAAATGCCATTGTGGCTTATTAACTTTATTATTTCCTTTTTTTTATGGATATTGTTGTTATTTATTAGGTATTACAATTTATCATATTTTAATTTATCCCTAAAATGTATAATAATTATAAAACCTATCATTAATTTATGTAGATGGCACAACATTTCCCATTATTTTTAATTAATATTTTGTTAAGAAAATAATTTGAAATATTTAGACAAAACTGATTTCATGTTAATACATAGTATTGATATGATTGGGTTAATTAAATAATTAGTACAAGTTCAACATATCCTGGAAAAGTTGATTTCGTTTTGTTTTATCTATTGTATGTCTTAAAGATATAGGGTAACGATATTCTATCGGAAAAAAAACCCTAAAAGAAAATGGGTCGGTGAACCCCATAACCTATTTTAAAAATGGCTAAACCAGATATATCTAATAAGAAAAATATTTTCCAATTTAATTTCTTATCCGGCATAATATTCTTCAAACCTTCCTGGACCAAATGCCCTAACTCTCAACTTGAACAACTCCCCTTCAACGTGCTCAGTGATGAACTGTGTTCCCAATTTAAATTATTGCTAATTAACGTATATTTTAATACTTATAGAGTATATTAAAAACGATTTATCTATTGTGTGCCTTAAAAGCATAAGATAACGTTATTTTATTGGGAAAAAAATACCTAAAATGAAATGGATGAACATCATAACATATTTTAAAAATGGCTAAAACTATGTATATCTAAGAAAAATATTTTCCAATTTAATTTCTTATCCGACATAGTATAGAAAATTCGTATTAGTCGCACACATAACCAACTAGTAGTAATAAAAACGTCGAACATACAATTAGAAAATATGAAAAGAATTTTAATAATCGTATGTATAAATAGTAAACGAGTTGTAAAAAAAATTGAAATAAGTAATTATTACTGTATGTTATTGATAAATATTTTTAAAAAAAAACGAGATAAATATTTGAGATGCGTTCTACTGACCCATTATCTACTAACTTTGACACGCATCATCCACGTCCACGCAATATACAAGCTTCAAATCTTATCGCTTGCTTCTTTTTATAAAAATAAAATAAAATTCCAACGACATGTTACATATGAGTAAGTACCGGATTAGTTCAAGTTTGATTTTTTTTTTTTAACCGGAAACAATTCGAAGTTCAAGACTTCAACTGAAGCCAGGGACAACGAGAGGCCGATAAAGGCAGACGGGCTAACCGTCATGATACAACCAAGAAAAGCAAAAAAAACAACAAAAAAAAAAAAACCAAAACAAAAGATCTCAGCAAGAAGACCAAGGAGAGACAGTCGAAGGACACTGAGTGGATTAGTTCAAGTTTTATGGTTGTAAAAAATTGAAATCCACCTTTTAATTAAAAAAATTTCAAGTAATCATTTAAAATATTCTGCTGGCGAGTTACATAAATAGTAAATAATGATCACATCGAAATGGTTTTTTAGATACATACCGTCAAAAAGTTAAAGAGGTAAAACCCTAAACGCTATCAATGAGAGCTTTTGTGTTGCCACCGTCGGCCTTTGTGCCTCAACACTTTTGCCCAACCTAATCTTTGGCCACATCCCACTGGTTCCAACAACCACCGCCTCCTACCTTGGCCCTCCATCACCCTTCTTCATTCGCCTTCGCCTCCCTTTGGGCTTTGCCTCCGAATCCATCATCCTATCAACTTCACCGGCTCACGACGTCAATGGCGCCTGCCTCCAGCCACTCCGGGCTTCAGCCCTGATGCTTGTCGTTGTCCGCAAAGGGTGCGTTGCCACCCTCGGTTCACCCTCATCCATCGATTCTCCGTCCTCCGTCACGACAGCGACCTCTGTCGGCCCCACCGCCATCGTCTGTTTCCACCGCCTCTGCGTGGCCCTCCGGTGGTTGATGGATTTTGGTCTGGCCTTTCTCGACCTCGTCTGTTTCCACCGCCTCGGCTTCCGATCCATTGGCGTCGTCTCCACCGTACCTGTGCTCTCTTCGGCTTCCACCTACTGTCTGCTGGACTCCGGTTGGTATGGCCTCCCTCGGTCTCGCGTGTTTCTGCCGCCTCGGCTTCCATTGGTTTCGTCTCCTTCGCACATGCCCTTTCTTCGGCTTCCACCGACTGTTTCTGCAAGTCTCCGGCAAGCCTTTTGCCATCGCCTCTGTTTGAGGAAAATTAAAAAATAAGTTACATTTCGGGGTTGTTTTTTAGTCCGCTCATGATGTCGCTTTCTTGTTCACTATTGCTCTTCTAGGCTCCCTTATCTCGTTTTTTATCGCCTCTTTTGGGATTTCCTTATGGTAGCCTGCTTACGATTTTATTATCATCCTTGAGGGTTGAGATGAGTGCGTGGGGTTTGTTTTTTAGCAATAGTGTCTTGGGGTTGAGTTTGCGGGTTAGTGTACTGTGCTGTTCTTATTGTGTTGCAGGCTTCTTGTGAGCGATGATTGATTTGTCATGTTCGATGACGTCATGGTTGTGCGATTGACTTATGAAGGCTTGCTTGAGTCCATAATCTGAGTTGTCTCGCTGGTCCCCAGAGTTCTCTGTGTGCGTTGTCCCTTAATTTGGCGGATCGTTTCGTTCGTCTTTTGGCTTGTGTTTCGCAGTGTAAAATGACTTGTACTTTCCTTATATTTTTATTTCTATCATTTGCTTCTGTAATTTCCTGTATGTCATTTACTTCAGTTATTTGCTTTCAGTTGTACATGATGGTTAGTCCAGTCTCTCGATTTCTCTAGATTTGTCTAGATAACTGAATTCTTATCTTGCTTCAAAAAAAAAGATCACATCGAGGTTGTGGTCCATCTTCAAATCCCTACTATAAGGAGCCAAATTGATTTTACTATTCATTACAAAAAAAAAATTATAATAGTCGTTGATTTAATGGTCTTGTAAAATGATCAACAAGCAAACCATCAATTTGAAGATCTAGTGGTCATTTGACAAATAATCTGGGAAACTAGAAATAATTTAATATTTAAACAAACAAGTCCTGACTCCTTTGGGAACATGATTAAGCGCATTAAAATAAATATCCACGACTGGAGAGGGGAAAATACAGGGAAAAATAATAAAGAAATCGGTAAAAGGAAGAAAAGGTCTAGCTCTAAATGGACTAGACCAGTAGGAGCCATCTACAAGATTAACGTAGATGGTTCTGTAAAACCCACCGGCGTAAGTCAGGTAGGGGAAATCATTCGTGATTCTAGGGGCCATGTAATTGAGATCTTCTACCAGGAAGTCGATCAAGGCACGATTATTCAAACTGAAGCGGCAACAGTTTTGATAGGAATGAAGATAGCTCGAAGATTGGGATTACGCAAGATTGTCATAGAGGGAGATAACCCAGAGCTAATGAGAACTCTCACTAAAAGAAAAGGTAGCAGATGGGAAATTATGCGTCAGATAGAAGAAATCAAGATTATGGAAGCAGACTTTGAAGCAATCGAATACAAACACATCTATAGAGAAGCTAACAAAGTTGCAGATTATATAGCCACGAGGGGCATCATTAGTGATAGATCTACAATCCCTTTTAATAGGGATCTTTGTACCATCATTCGTCAGGATGATCCCGGATCGCGTTTACATTCTTTGTACCGAATGTTTGCATACTATAAAAAAACGGCTTGGAGGGAGATGATCAACGGCCCCTGTGTATATTGTCATATATATTTACCCCTTACACCTTCAATTTGAAATTGTTTATTTTTTATTTATTTTAGTTTTCCTTTCGGTTTTTTCATCTAATTCCCTGAAGTGTGCCCCAATCCCCGCGTCTCTCCTCTCCTCGTCTGTGCAATTCCTGAGAATGGTTGGAGAGAGGGTCTATCTTCTCTGTGTTGGGTGTTGGCTGGTGATTCTGACGACTTCCTTTGCGCGTTCTTCACACACGTCCTTGCACAGACGACAGAAGCGAGTTTTGCACGAACTCTCCGAGGATGACACGGTGGCGGCTTGAGGAGTTTCAACCTGTGAGATTGAAAGAGAAGGCAAGAGGCATGCCAACACCTTCGAAGACGTCTCTACGAGGGCATAGGATGGCACTACTACTTAGGTATGCTCAGCCTTTCCCGATTTTTTTTAACTTTTAGGTGATTTGTACCCCAAACTTTGATTCCCTTCTTTCATTTACCTTTAATTGGATGTTCAATTTTCTCAATTTTTAGGTTTGACTGATTTTCTCTACGATCTATAATATTAGGGCTTTTGGATTAGGGAAATTGACGAAGGGGTAAGTGCATCCAGCACTCGGGAAGTTTGAGTAGATGCCAGAGAAACTCCGTCTCTCAACAATTGAAACGGGGAGTGCAACCATAAGTTCAAACAGGTATGTTGATCTAATTTTCCCCTTTTTCCTTTATTTTTCCCGATTTGAAATTTTAGTTATAGGTCAAGTTGAATTTAGGCCTATAAACTTCGAGAATAATCAGTTTGTATTTATCCCTCTTTGTAACGCCCTTCTCCAAATTCAAATCACAATGCATGTGCCGCCGGCCAGCAAAACCTTCCAACCTATTGCTCATACCTAGCCACCATTGCCCACCGGCTCGGTCTCATCCACCATCGCCAACAGCTTCGGACCTTCGTCCCTCCTGCCTCGCTCACCGACCTTCGCCTCCTCGGCCGCCGCCATGGCCACTTGCCACCGTCTCTGTAGTCTCTCTCCGGTCCATCTTCGGTTTTCCGTCGGTGGCCCGTGTTGAGCCTCTACCCCTGGTTCGTCCCCACATGAGCCCATCCTAGTCTCCTTTGGTGGCCCTTGTGGTGGTTTTCCCCAGAGTTCTCTGTGTGCGTTGTTCCTTTGACCGATCGTTTTGTTTGCCTCTGACTTGTGATTTCGGTGTATGATAGCTTGTACGTTTATTTTGTTATTTTACTTATGTCATTTGCTTCTGTAATTTCATTTCTGTCATTTATTTCAGTCATTTGCTTCTGTATTTTTCTTTCGGTTGTACATGATGGTTAGTCCATCTACCGACTTGTCTGGTCTCTCGGTTTCACTAGGCTTGTCTAGTGAATCGAATTCTTATCTTGCTTCAAAAAAGAAAAATCACAATGCAAGTCAATCCATTCTCTGACGGTTAGAATTGGTTTTTTTTTTTTTGATAATATTCATCTTTGATAATTTTGTTTAGAGATTTGTTTAGGCGTGATTTTGCCTTCATCAAATTGCCACCGATAGCAATAATTCTTCCTCATTATGTATTTCTTTAGTGCAGTTTATTGATTTTACTTGTTCTTTAGTTTATAATATTTACAATTGTTTTATTAGCTCAACAAGTAAACATCATTTCCCAATAATTGGAGCCTAAGCCATCTATTTATAGCTTGTATAGGTCTATTAACAAGCTTAATTCAAGAGAAGCTTCAATCTATCTACCATTTTTTTATATTAGACCTTTTTTCTGAATAATTACTACCTAATTTCCTTTTCACCATGAAATATCCAGTCATATCCTAATATATAGATGTCCTAATATACAGAAAGGACTTGAATTGAGTTCACTTAAGTAAGTTATTTGGAAAAAGAAGTTGAACTTGGTATGTTCAAACTTGTTTCGTTTGTGAGTTCGAACCAAGTCAAGTCCAATTTTTAAACGAGTTTGGGGAAATCATCAACCTACATCTGAATCTAGATTTGTGTATTGGGACTGGTGCGGGACAAACATTGTTGGCTTTTTCGTCCTTTGCTAAATGTCAATAATATCATAACTCAAAGCTCAAATCAATGGATTAGTAAACCAATAGATTGATAAACCAATAAACTAGTATATCGATTAAGTCCGGAATCGAACCCACAGAGAGAGAATGGTTGTTATGCAATGTTTCTAACAATGATTCTTATGGAAAAAGCTAGCAATGATTTATGGAAAATTGATAACAAAGTAAAGTAAAGAGATCAATGATTCCAAAGTAGTGATAACAATATAGAGAAGTATTTCACCTATAATTCTCGACAATGGTTGAGGTTCAAGATCCTAGAATCGATTCGATAGATATTTCTAAGCATATGTCGACTTGACTAAAGTTGGTAGATCCGCAAAGATACAATCTTCTTATTCAATATCACTAAAGAATAGCATTAAACACTCAAGTTCTAAGACCAATTGACATATCGATTCAATGCAAATAAAACACAAACAGAACAACCATATTCGACCCTATAGCATCTACTCGACATAGATCAATCGAAATCATCCACTACAAAGACATAGAAATATCACTAAATCAATGGTTTCGTTTGCTATCTAGAACACAACAATGAATTCATAGCATAGATGCAATTTCTAACATCTATTTGAATCACATGCAAAACTATGAGTTTATAAATAACTAATTAAAATATACTTATAAATATGAGTTTAGCAACTCATAGACGAAATAACTCTCATCTCTTCTCTCAACGATAACTACTGTATATGGCTGAATATGAAAGAATAAAACCTAAATAGAGTCGTGGAAACCCAAGGAAATAAAATAATAATATAATATAATAATATCTTCGGACTTAAAGTCGGCAATGCTGAACACGGGGTAGCGGCGGGCGCCAGTGGAAAAGCGGCGAGCCCTGGTCCCAACAGTGACTAACTTCCTTCTTAGATTCGATGTTGTGCTTCTTTGCTCCTTTGTAGCTCATTCCATAGCCTTCCTATGCTCCAAAACATGTCATTTAAGCTCCTCCAAGATCCCATCCAAGATCGGAATGTAAAACTGCAGAATAAACACTAAAAATGTGTAGATTCCGAACTTTAATACTTCACGAGAAAGATACAAAACTAGACCAAAACATATGCAAAACTCTTATATAAATGCAATAAGAACCACATATAATGCCTATATGAAATATGCATTATCAGGCACTGTCAAGGTGCAATTATGGTGGATGCTTATCTATCTTATAAATTCTGCAAACTATAAATCCCTTGTCATTATACCTACTCTTTCCACCTAATTCATTATTAAATTCAGTATTGATAATTTTTATCTATTGGTTTTGACGTGGCAATCGGGCGGGTCGGGTCGGATTTGGGTTTGGTTAGTCGGGTTTCGGGTCATTCGGGTTTCGGGTAATGTCTAATAATTTGATCAATCGGTTGGGTCGGGTTCGGGTTTCGATTGTATCGGGTTTCAGTTATTCGGGGTTTCAGTTGTCTCGGGTTTTCATTATTTTAATATTCATTTTTAAAAAATTACTAGATTGTAGCTTAAAGTTTGGGTTATTTCGGGTTTCGGTTATAACGGGTTCGGGTCTTAATGGGTTTCGGGTTAATCGGATTCGGTTCATTCGGATTTCGGGTCCAAAATGGGCGGGTTGTGTCGGTGTTCAGAATAATCGGTTTCGAGTCGACCGGGTCGGATTTTTGGGTTTGGGTCGGATTTTGCCAGCTCTAGGTTTTGTTATCTTACTTTTGATATATGATTTGATATTTACTGAAATTTCTGCTTTATTAGAATTTAAGTTGCATGCAGGGCAAGACCTGAGATTTTGGAGGTCCGGGGCGAGATAAGAAAATTGGGCCCTTTTACTTCTCCTTCTCCTTCAATTTTCTTTATTTAGCTCCTTGCACAATTGTTTTCTCATATGTAATTTGTAAATTATGCACGCAAATTTTCCTCATAAAAATGTCAATCCCTTTGTACATTTACTTCTCATTGAATTTGCACATTTGATGTATACAATTAGCCACAGGGAGCCAATTCCAATGGTTAAACAAGGGCCAAATTTCAACTCCAATGCCAATTTTAGCAAACATCAATTCTAATTCCAAAAAAAAAATTCTTCTCTTTTTTATTTTTATTCTTAAAATACATATACACTTACATTAACTTTGGGCCCCTTGAGCTAATTGGGCTTGAGACGAGGGCCTGTTTGGCCTCGCCTTAAGTCCAGTTCTAGTTGCATGAATGCACTTTTTTCAAACAAAAAATCTCACTTCATTTAATGTTTATTTCATAAAAGAAGTTTACTTGTAAAATCCTTGTCATTTGACTGGGGTATGAATCAATTGGGATGAGAGATGCCTCACTGATTACCTGCTTTATTTGCTTCCTCTTTTAGTTGTTTGATTAGATTTGTCCCTACTTTCTAATTTGATTTTGGCTTTAGTTTTAATTGTTTTCTGATTTGGATTCAGCTTTCGCTTCATCTCTTTGACCTATATCTCATATTTGTTCAATTCTTTCTTGGGACCAATTTTTATGAGGTTCTTCTCTTGTTATATTGGAGATTCCATATTTGAGTTCATTCTTATTCTTGTCGTGGATGACTTTGGTGGTTGATTTCCTATAAATTCCTAGCAAAAAAGGTTCAGGATTGAGGATACAATTGAATCGTTTTATTATTCATTCAATCATTACCGCTAGTTGTTAATGAACTTATCTGATCGACATCCCAGGACTCCTCACTTGTGATCCAGTCAGAGTTTCAATATATAAATATTTAATTTGTTTATTTAGGGGTCTGTTTCAATAATTTCATCTTATCAACTCAATCTTTCCCCTCGTCGATTGAGGTGAAGAAAGAATGATGAGGTTTCAGTTTTTAATTCATCGCTGGTCTTTGTGTTGATTGTTTATGCATTTTTTTTTTTGAAAAGAAAATAATTTGAATTCCTAGACGACCAAGGTTTTAAGCATTTTTTTATTTCCTTTTAAAAGTGTTTCCTTGATCTCTTTTTCTTTTTTAAAGGATTTTATTTATAGTTTCTCTTTACTTCAATAACTTTGATTAGTTCTATTATACAACATCAACATTTCCAATTATCCCACCGGGGCAGGGTCTAGGGGGCCAAGTTGTACACACTATTTTTCCGATAATGTCAAAGGAGTGTTTTCTAGTGACCCAAACACCAACATATAATCATAGAAAAACTCAAAAGGACAAGTATAACAAATAAAACTAAAGGAGAAGATTAAGGGATGAAATGGTGTGAGAATGAGGGGGAGGGGATACACTCTCTACCACACCTCTGAGGTCCAGTCTAACCCTATTTGACATGGATGATGCTTCTCTAATGCGTTCTATCCATAACCATGCTATCGTTAAGATTCAGAAGGGAAAAATCTTGTCTAATCACCTCCTCCAACTCTTCTTCGGGCTCCATCCGCTCCATCGTACTCTATCGATCTCTAAACTGTCACACCTACGTACTAGCGCGCTTAGATCTCTCCTCTGTACATGACCAAACCAACGAAACCTTGACTCCCGTAATTTATCTCGGATACTACATACTCCTACTTTGTCGCGGATAACTTCATTTCTAATCTTGTCGAGTCTAGTAAATCCACTCATCCATCCTATCATCCTCATCTCTTCCACCATTAGCCTCTGCTCTTGTGCCTTCGTAGTCGCCCAACACTCAGCCTCATACAACATTGCGAGCCTAACTACCATTATGTAGAATTTTCACTTGAGCTTTGGGGCACTTTTCTATCACATAAAACCCCTGGCGCAACCATCCACTTCTACCATCCCTTTGAGTCCGATGTTTACTCTGCATTACCGACCCTAAATACTTGAAGCTATCTTTTCTCGGGACAACATCCTCACCCAACATCACATCTTGGTCCATGTCTCCCTCAATCTCCTTCCAAGTTGAACTCCAAATATCAGTTTATATATATATATATATATATATATACATATTAATTAAACTCTTAAAACATAAGTGATTTCACCGATGTGTTTCATCGACCTTAATTCTCTCATTTTCAACCAACTGTATTTTTTATTTTCCCCCTCTTTTCCCTTTTGCAATTGATTATAATCTTTCACGTGACCAATCTATATCTACATCTATATAAACTCTTAAAACATAAGAGCTTTCACATATGTGTCACATCCATCTTAATCCTCTCATTTTAAACCAATTATATATTTTTTATTTTCCCCATTTTTTTCTTTTTGCAATTGATTTTAATCTTTCATGTAACCAATGAGTTTAATTCAAAATATTAAATTAATATATAACATATATCTATTTGTAAATCTTTATATACTATCATAACGGAGTCCATCTTGAATGAGCTTATTAAACTCTTCTCTTATGAGTGTTTTCTTAGGCCATGTATATCTGTGTGCATTTCTCTCTGTACTCCGCCCACTTTTTCTCTGCCATATCAGCATAAAACCACACTTTTATATTATTATTTTTTATCAATTATGCCCACATCTATGCACTTCACTTTCGGGATCCTCACTCGATTTTTATTCATTTTCGATTTTCTTCTAACTTGACATTATAAATTGATTTATTCATTAAACTAATATTATTAATTATATTGAAGTATGATATTATTATTATTATTCACATATTTTGTAAATGATTTTGTTGATAAAATTTGAAATTATTAAAATAATAGTATATCAATTTAAATATTGTGTAAATGATTTAAAAAAAAACTCCTTCAAATTATTAAAATAATATAAAAAACTAGATGCCTACTTTGTTGACTAATAGTGGGGCAATCTTGTACTGTAAAGACCGGAAAATTTTATAATATTTAAAATGATTAAAATAGTAATTTATATTCATTTCGACTTTTAAAATTTGAAAGGTTTGGAAACTCGTCCTCGAGCACCAAGTTTCAATTTTAAAATCATTCCGGCATCATCTTAAAATTTGGCATTGTGACGGATTCCATTTTCGCTTTCGGGTTTCGAGTTGAGAAATTTAGTTTAATTACGATTGTTGAAAATTTTGATTTGAAACTTCGTTAGAGTCGGGATTAGCGGGTTTTGAGTTTGATTTGCGGGATTTAAACTTGTCATGGTGGGGACCCATTTCCTATGTTATTTTCCCTTTTTTTTTTCTTCTTTCCCTCTCTCTCTCGATGGAGCCCTGCACCACCCATTGCCAGCTGCCCCTAGCCTACTGCTCAAATTTGTCTTCATGCTCAACAAACATCACCCCACCATCTCCTCATCCCTCAAGCTTTGTCTCATTCCAAATGGTGGCAAGAAGCCAACCCATTCAACCCCTATTCTAAGCCTCACACAGCTGCAGCAGTGTACAACTATCAACCCTCTTTTCCTCTTCAAATTGGAATTTGGGAACCCAGAACGCCACCCCCAAGACAACCCTCCTCCGACCTGTTTTTCCGATTCCAAACTGACATCAACGCCCTATTCCTTCCCTGTTGATTCCGCTGCGCCATTCCCCCTCCTTCACTCCAGCTTCGGTTTCTGACCACCACCATCGCACACGCTTCCTGCTCCTTTCTTCGTTTCAAGTCAAGGCACCAAGCTCCTGTTTTCCCAAGCCCCCCCCCCCCCCACCTCTTGCAACCACCACAGCGCAGCACACCCGAGCTCTCCATGCTTCTGTTTTCCGAGCACTTCTCGAGCGCCTCCCGAGCACCCAGGCGCTATCAGGAGCCACCCCGGAGCCATCGCCGAGCCACCTCTCTCCTTCTTCTTCCTCTGTCTTCGCTTGTGTGAGGTCGGTAAGCCTCATCTCTCCCTTCTTTCACTCGAACACGCCATAAGGTCGCACCTTTAAGCCATTGTATTTCTTCCTAGGCCCGGATTTGTGGGATTCCGCCTCCGACGAAGCACAATCGAGCTCGACGATGACGTTTTCCGGCGAGAAACTCGAGCCCTCTTCGGTGAGCACTTCTCTCTCTCTCTCTCTCTCTCTCTCTCTCTCTCTCTCTATTCTTGCCGATTCTCTGCTGATTGGGTTGGGTTGAGTGCTCGGAAATTAGTGTCGCCGTCGGCCGGCCCTGGTTTCCTCCTTTCTCTTCCGTTCTCCCTTCCGTCAAAAACCGCAGAGCTCTTTTCTGGGTTTGGGGAAGAAAGTCTGATGGGTCGGGTCTCCTTTTCTTTCTTTTCTTCTTTGGGCCGGGTATCGGGTCAGGGAACCGGGTTCCCCTTTCAGACCTTGGGCCTTTTCTACCTTTTCTGGGCCGGATCCGGATTCTTGTGAGAGGAGTTGGGCTTTTGGGTGTTTTAAATTCATATTTTATTGATTATGTATTATTTACGTGGTTATGTAGTTTCATATAATTTTTATTTGCTAGATTGTTATTATTAAGGTATTATTCTGTTTTGTGATAAAATATTCTCTGGAAATTACTATTATATTATAGAATTATTTACAAGTGTGATTAATTAGAATATGTATTTAGTGATGTTTTAAATTGTGATTTTAGAAATTGAAATGAGTTGTGGGCTTTAATTTATAAATATGGTTGTGAAAATAGAATTATTTTGGTGGTTTAATGTCGAAATTTATTTATGTAATGATTTTGGAAATAAGCATGCCGGGATTGTGTTAATAATATGATTTTGGGGATTTGTTAAGGATTTAAATGATAAACGTTGGAATTTGGCCAAGTATGATTTGAGAAATTATTTTGAATATGAGTTGACTCAATTTGGGATTTAAGAGTTTGGAAAGTATGGTTGGTACGATTTTATCAATGGGTTTGATTGGAAGAATGATTTTTGTTAATATTTATCGTATCGGAAAAGTTTTGGAAAATGGTGTTATTATCGATTGATTTTGAGAATGTTGCGAACTTGGGTTTTGTATGTATGAATGATGGACCGGTAGCTTATGAAAATGACTTGATGATAGGTGAGTATTGCTTTTGGATTTGCATTTGGGCCATTGCTTGTGGTATCTTGCTATTCTGCATCTTCAGGTAAGTTCCCTAGGGGGCTTACTCAGGTTGGACATTCATGCCTGTTGTTGCATTTTATGTTAGGTGTTGCATATGCATAAAAGCATGCCATGTAGTATCCTGTTTAGGTTGCGCGCACTAATTGAATGAGCATCTGCTTACTTATTGCGTTTGAAACAGAACGGCCGTTATCTGTGATAGTCCTAGAGTCTTTGCTAGGGTCATAGGGTAGCCCAGCCTCATCGGGTACCCTGAGTCAATCGAGTCATGAACTTCCTTATATTATGAGATGCATGCGGGCTTTCTTGTGGAGCGAATTAGGCATGCGTGCCGCCCGATTATGATGGAATGCATTCATGAGCTGGCGAGTCTCCGCCCTATCGGAAGGGGGTGGAGGTAGGAGAGGGATATGCCACTTGGCATTGTCTTGGGCCCTTTACAGTATTTTTACACATTATTATAACTAGGAGCATGCTAGTGTGTTTGACTTTCGTACTGCATTAGAGCATCTTTATTAGGTATAGCACATACTGTGTGGCCTCAACGAGGACTGCCGGTCCCGCATGAGTGGCTCGATCTGAGTCCTTTCCCCGTTCTTCTTTTAAAGGTATTTTCTGCAGATTTTGAGTGCTCGATGTCTATATGACGAGGTTCCTTTTGGCGAATCGAAGAACCTAGCTAATTCTCTAACTTGGTATAAATGGTAATCATTCGTTTATGTTTTGGTTTTGACCCGGCTCTGCCGTTACACTTTGTATCTTAACTTTGCTTCCGCTTTACTTTCATTTGAATTGAATTTCGCGATATAGTCTTAAGATAGGTTAAGGGTACCCAACGACCCTTCGTGGCTTTTAGGGTTTGAAATCCCTATTTCTATTAATCTTAAAATGAGTTTGAAACCTCGACTCGTACCTGAATTGCAAGATCCGAACAAGGGGTTTTATCCCTTGAAACGTAACCCGGAAATCATAATTCTAGGCCGTTACAAAGATGGTATCAGAGCTGACGTTGTGCAATTCGGGTACACAAGGGTCGAGTGTATGTTTTGGAAAACCGCCCATGAATTTCAAAGGATTTGAAAGGATTTTAAGAAGGGAAAAATGAGCATAATATGCCTAACTAAAATTGGACTAAGTAATGAACTTGACTTATTATAAAATATGAAAAACCGACTAAAGAGGGGATCGAGTGGGTAGAAAGACGTTAGACCATCCCTATTGGATGTAGTTGGAAATGGGTAGGCGAAATATTAGCTTGTTCTTTACAGATGGGTCTAGAAGACTCCAAGGAGGTCATTATGAGTGTCACTAACTGATTCTGTGTTGAGTGCTTGCTATGCTAGATATCTGATTGGTATGCCTAACAATTAAATGTGTATTGACTGATCTGTGAAAACGGGATAGTGGGAGTACCCTTGTTTCTGTGTGGTCAAACCCAGCTTGTGTGGAACAGCTCCTTCCACTATGTTGACCCCTTGATGGTTCTATGTAGCCTTTTCCTCGATGTCAGTGTCTTCCACGGGGAATTGGGTTAGTAACCACTTTGTGTCGGGAATCATGTATGAATATGAAGGTTGTCTGAGTGCGTATTGGAAGGTGGTTCTTGAAGGCCTTTTGAGTCAAAAGTAAGGTGTCATGGGGCTCTCTTTCTTCATCCTTATAATCAGCAGTGTTTTCTTACCACAAAGAGTCGTACCAAAGTCCCATGGGAAAGAGGGGTGATGAGTGAGTTGGGGAAAAGTCAATGGTTGCCCTTAGGGATCTCTGTCCGGTTGTAATGGTGACTCTCTCTGAATTGCATGACATGATTTTATAATCCCCCGCATGTGACTTGCCAATGATCATTAGAAAGAAGCTTCTCATGTTATGCCTTGCCTTCTGTCATGGTTTTATTGTGTAAGCTCATGTTGTGGTTAGTTACCCTTCTCAAGTCTCGTGTTGTGTCTTGCCTTATATCATAATTGTTTGTTATTATAGCATGACCTACTGATCGTATGATTGATTGGAAGCATGAATCATATGATACGAACCTGCATGATCGTTATTTCCTCCTGGATTAGGTTTATGATAGTGTGATCAAACCCTCCCTGTATGAATGCTTGTACATGATCGCCTTAGCATGATGGATGATGATGTGTCAATGCTTATCACTCCTTTGTGACGAGAATATGTAGCATGCCCATCTGTTTTGTATTCGTTAAATTGATTATTATTGATGATCTTGCAAGTTAGTATTGTTGTATGAGTATGTGATTTGGATGGAGAGTATGTGGTATAATTTAGTCTTGATGAATGCATGTTTTATCATGTTATGTGTTGATTTGAGTTCATGTCCCCGTATTCTGGCTATATTGCCTCATTACTAGGTTCGTATTATACACCGATGCACTTGCCCCCATGCTTCTATATCTCTGGAATATGAGTGATTGATTTCTTGCGTACCGTTGTAATTATCAATTAAATGTTTATATGTATAGCATGTTATGTTGAGCTATTAGTGTCGTGTAGGACCCTTGGTTGTGACTTGTGTGAGTTTAAATCTTGCCTACAGTATTTCTAATTCTCTCCCGGGCTAGGTCCTTGATAGTGTGATTCTTCCCTCTTCTTAAAGTGTTTGACTCATCCTGATTAGATTGATGCTGAATTCGATGATCGACTTGCTTTTCGTGATGGCAAATCCTAGCATGATTACATATTATCGCTCGGTGGTATTCCCCTATTGCTCTATAATATCCTCTCGTGCTTGCATAAATGTATGATTTTGGCACCTCGCATGACCACACACCACGTTATATTATGATTTCGCAGACGCATGACACCTGAATGTTAGAATGAAATTGGTCGAAATGCCTTGATTGTATTCATGCTTTCATATCTGCAAGTAGTATCCTGTAGGGCTTATGCTTTCTAATTTGACCCGCTAAATGATTACGTGCCATTCTGAACCTACTATATGATCCTTGTTGTTAGTTGTGTTGATTACTATGCCGCCTTATGTATTCTCGTATGGTGCTTAGTTTCATCGTTAGGATGTACATCGACATGCTATATTTGACCTCACCTGGCGCTGCATGTACCATTCTTGTACGTTCGTTCATACACATGATACCTGTTATCTTCATTAAATCCCGAATGACTTTGAATCTTGCATGATAATTATGGGTTCCGCATATCTTGCTTGAAGTTGCTAGGCATATCTGCTTCCATGGAATAATAGACTGCTAGCTTGTCTCGCATGCATCAGTGTAGGACTCGATTGTGTATTTGGGAATGAATATGCATGTCGTTCTCCTTGAGATAGGTACATGTTAGTGTGGTTTAGTGTGATTGATATGCTCCATGATGAATTCGTGTTGCTTGTCGCGGGTATAACCTAATAGACATCCATAAGAGCATCGTTGCTATTCCCGGGTCGGAGTCTTGTCACCTTTAATATTGGTCTGTGTTGGTCTCTGAGATGAACATTGGGTTGTCCGTCCCTGTCACTCCCCTATCTCCGCTAACTTGGACTCTTGCGCGATACGTTCGACGAGAGACCACATGGAAGAGGGAACAAAAAGTTAGATAGCGATAGAGCAGTGCAGCGGAAGCGTGGGCCCAAACCCACGGGCCTCAGGATCAATGATGTCGGCGGAACGGGGGCGCATCGAGAATTACAGATACTGAGTACGATAGGACTTGCAAGCGGGAGTGTTCTCTGTTCGAATTGCTAACCCTTTTGGATTTGTTGACGATGATATTGCACTGACCCATCGATGAGATTTAAGTGTTGATGTGCTGACTTGATGATGACTGTTGCCTGATTGCCTGTTGTCTATGATGATATGATTTGATGACTTATAGGTCTCATGTACCATGATGTCTTGACGTGTTGCTACTTTAAGTTGCTAAGCCTTATTTGGATTTTTTTTTGCCTGTAAAATGTGTAACTACATATGCTGAGAAACCTGAACTGTCTATTAGATAAGGTTATGACGAAGCTTGCTAGCTTGACTTGATTATGTGCATATATGATGATTTGTAATGATTAATGAGCATGCCAATAAATTAAGACTTATTGATACATTTGCAATACTTGACGATGAACTTATGACGATATTAATATAAATGCTAGCTAATATGATGTGGGTCTTATGTGTGATTATTTCATGATTGCTTGTTCTTTGAATGTGGGGGTGAGATTGTTTTGTGGACTGGTCGGAGAATGGTGGGGGGAATTTGAGCAGTTAGGATGATCGATAGTATTACGAGGTAGGTCGCAAGAGAGGGAGGTTAGTTGAAGTAAAACCAAGTGAGCTATGGGAGTTAGAAGCGGCAATGCTGGCGGTTTTCGGTGAGCTTCTAGGTGAATCTTGTGTAAGAGGATGGTTAACCATAGGTCGGCTTGGCGGTGATCAAGGAAATTTCTAGAAGAGGTGTGGCTAGCAGGGCAGAATGTTGTGATGTCTTGGGTAATACGGGGAGCGTAAGGAGTGAACTTTGTGAGTATTGGGAACATAGAGTGAAAGAGTACCCGGGTGCGAGGTTAGAGATATGAGTTGGATTATTAGAGGTGGATGGTGTGTGGGAGTGCTTGGTGGAATGAGGAGCGAGATTGGGATATCAAAATGGATTGGGACTTCTTTTAGAGGATGTTTTTTGAGTTGATGTGGTGAGTCTAGACAAAGATTGGTTTTGCCCTGGGAGTTGGAGGTGAGCGAGCAGGGAATTGCGTTTATTTTGACTTGTGATGATGTGGAAATTTTCTTGCTTATGTGGGTTGGTAATATATATTGGCATGATGTTAGATAACGACTATGATAAAACCTGATATGGAATGAGAGTACATGTTGATATGCAATATTAAAATCTAGTTGGTAGTGACAAGTGTTAACATGATATATTAATACTTTGATATCCTGTTATATTGGTTTAGGAGCATGTTAGGACGTGTCGTGATATGATATATGAAGTAATGATGAGTATGAACTATGGGATAATGATGTGTTATTATGGGGAAGCACGATGTTTTATTATGTGGTAGCAAGCATGAATATTGGTTATGTAAATGATGAATATGACTTGAAGTGTGATCATGATTTGTATATATGAGACAATGGTGCATGATTTCTAAATGGTCGTTATATGGTTTTGTGACGAGTTAAGTTGATGTCCTTTAGAGCATATTGACATTTTGATGATTTACATACTGCTTGATCTTCCTTTTATGAATCTTAATAGCATGACCTTGTTGCGTTGATATGTTAACGTGATGAATCTGTTCTACTTGTGTTGCGATATCGATATGCGATTGTGAGATTTGATGTGTACTAACGCACTAACCCCATAACACCTAACCCGTTGATTCTGGACATGTGTGCTTACGTGATGAGTGATGAACATTCGATTATACACTTGTGACGCCTTCAGTATGATATGGATATACCATATGATTCACAGTATGTCGAGGCTTGTTGTTTCTTTGGTACTTGATGAGTTGTGAATGATGTTGCATGATCTGGAAACTAGGAAGAGAATATGGGATTAGCCCTTAGAGGTGGATGATTCCACCTCCGAGCTTCTGAATTTGATTGATTGTTATGCGGGAAACTGATTTGGTTTTGGAGGATTTTGACGAAATTTGATCGAAAGGGTTTTACTTGTTTGGGTGTAAAGTTGCTTGGTTAAACGTCTTATTTGAAGATTTTGAGCAGTTTAAAAAGGAATTACTTGAAATTTTAAAGGAAAAAAAAAAGTTATCGGGAATTTCAACGATTTTGAGGCAAATATTTTCCAATTGCAGAATCCCTTTTTGAGAATTTTCACACCTGGGCTCATGTTATAACAACTCACGAAGTGGATACAAGCATTTTATAGGGGCGCATATAGAATGCTTGCTAAGACTAGTAGGGGTGTTATAGTTGCTTTCGAGTTATGATACGACCGAAGGGTCGGGGTAAGGGTGTGATAGGGGCCCATATCGCATACTTGCTACGACCAATTGGGGATATCATGATCACGTCGAAGATACTGTGAGAATCTCATACGGGCCCTTATGAGGTGCTTGTGGGATCAACGACATAATCCTTGGACTCACCAATTTCAAACTTCATCCCCTTGTTTTAGAGTGATTTTAGTCTCGGGGACGAGACTTGTTTTTAGAGGTGGATGATGTAAAGACCGGGAAATTTTATAATATTTAAAATTATTAAAATAGTAATTTATATTCATTTCGACTTTTAAAATTCGAAAGGTTTGGAAACTCGTCCTCGAGCACCAAGTTTCAATTTTAAAATCATTCCGGCATCATCTTAAAATTTGGCATTGTGACAGATTCCATTTTCGCTTTCGGGTTTCGAGTTGAGAAATTTAGTTTAATTACGATTGTTGAAAATTTTGATTTGAAACTTCGTTAGAGTCGGGATTAGCGGGTTTTGAGTTTGATTTGCGGGATTTAAACTTGTCATGGTGGGGACCCATTTCCTATGTTATTTTCCTCTTTTTTTTCTTCTTTCCCTCTCGCTCTCGATGGAGCCCTGCACCACCCATTGCCAGCTGCCCCTAGCCTACTGCTCAAATTTGTCTTCATGCTCAACAAACATCACCCCACCATCTCCTCATCCCTCAAGCTTTGTCTCATTCCAAATGGTGGCAAGAAGCCAACCCATTCAACCCCTATTCTAAGCCTCACATAGCTACAGCAGTGTACAACTATCAACCCTCTTTTCCTCTTCAAATTGGAATTTGGGAACCCAGAACGCCACCCCCAAGACAACCCTCCTCCGACCTGTTTTTCCGATTCCAAACTGACATCAACACCCTATTCCTTCCATGTTGATTCCGCTGCGCCATTCCCCCTCCTTCACTCCAGCTTCGGTTTCTGACCACCACCATCGCACACGCTTCCTGCTCCTTTCTTCGTTTCAAGTCAAGGCACCAAGCTCCTGTTTTCCCAAGCCCCCCCACCTCTTGCAACCACCACATCGCAGCACACCCGAGCTCTCCATGCTTCTGTTTTCCGAGCACTTCTCGAGCGCCTCCCGAGCACCCAGGCGCTATCAGGAGCCACCCCGGAGCCATCGCCGAGCCACCTCTCTCCTTCTTCTTCCTCTGTCTTCGCTTGTGTGAGGTCGGTAAGCCTCATCTCTCCCTTCTTTCACTCGAACACGCCATAAGGTCGCACCTTTAAGCCATTGTATTTCTTCCTAGGCCCGGATTTGTGGGATTCCGCCTCCGACGAAGCACAATCGAGCTCGACGATGACGTTTTCCGGCGAGAAACTCGAGCCCTCTTCGGTGAGCACTTCTCTCTCTCTCTCTCTCTCTCTCTCTCTCTCTCTCTCTCTCTCTCTCTCTCTCTCTCTCTCTCTCTCTCTCTCTCTCTCTCTCTCTATTCTTGCCGATTCTCTGCTGATTGGGTTGGGTTGAGTGCTCGGAAATTAGTGTCGCCGTCGGCCGGCCCTGGTTTCCTCCTTTCTCTTCCGTTCTCCCTTCCGTCAAAAACCGCAGAGCTCTTTTCTGGGTTTGGGGAAGAAAGTCTGATGGGTCGGGTCTCCTTTTCTTTCTTTTCTTCTTTGGGCCGGGTATCGGGTCAGGGAACCGGGTTCCCCTTTCAGACCTTGGGCCTTTTCTACCTTTTCTGGGCCGGATCCGGATTCTTGTGAGAGGAGTTGGGCTTTTGGGTGTTTTAAATTCATATTTTATTGATTATGTATTATTTACGTGGTTATGTAGTTTCATATAATTTTTATTTGCTAGATTGTTATTATTAAGGTATTATTCTGTTTTGTGATAAAATATTCTCTGGAAATTACTATTATATTATAGAATTATTTACAAGTGTGATTAATTAGAATATGTATTTAGTGATGTTTTAAATTGTGATTTTAGAAATTGAAATGAGTTGTGGGCTTTAATTTATAAATATGGTTGTGAAAATAGAATTATTTTGGTGGTTTAATGTCGAAATTTATTTATGTAATGATTTTGGAAATAAGCATGCCGGGATTGTGTTAATAATATGATTTTGGGGATTTGTTAAGGATTTAAATGATAAACGTTGGAATTTGGCCAAGTATGATTTGAGAAATTATTTTGAATATGAGTTGACTCAATTTGGGATTTAAGAGTTTGGAAAGTATGGTTGGTACGATTTTATCAATGGGTTTGATTGGAAGAATGATTTTTGTTAATATTTATCGTATCGGAAAAGTTTTGGAAAATGGTGTTATTATCGATTGATTTTGAGAATGTTGCGAACTTGGGTTTTGTATGTATGAATGATGGACCGGTAGCTTATGAAAATGACTTGATGATAGGTGAGTATTGCTTTTGAATTTGCATTTGGGCCATTGCTTGTGGTATCTTGCTGTTCTGCATCTTCAGGTAAGTTCCCTAGGGGGCTTACTCAGGTTGGACATTCATGCATTTTGTTGCACTATTGTTTAAAAGTATGGCTACTCTATACGGAGTACTTTTGATATGCTCTTACCAATTTATTTTCAAAAAAATATTCTTGCAGTGAGCTGAAAGTTAAATGAAGACCAAGTGTTGAATGAAGCAAAGTAATGGAATTTTTGCTTATGACCCTTTTGATCCTGCAGTAAGTTGTAAGAAGAAATGAATGAACATTTTGTTGAAAGAAGCAATGGTCTTGTACTGAATTGTAAGAAATGATCATTTGGTGATTCGTATATGTATGTTATCGTTTGTTTTTAATCAATTTGGATTGTTCAAGTTATTTTCTCACATATTTTGCATCAAACCGATTAAAAAAAATACAAAGGAAACCATCACTAGCTAACATTCTTGGTGCAAAGTGTAAAGTCGGAAAAAAACACAAAATAACTCGTGCGAAAGCCGTGGATCAATACCTTGCTACGATACATACATATACGGTTCTATTTAAAAACACACACACACACACGGAGAGAGAGAGAGAGAGAGAGAGAGAGAGAGAGAGAGAGAGAGAGAGAGAGAGAGAGAGAGAGAGAGAGAGAGAGAGAGAGAGAGAGAGGGTAAATTGTGCACAAGGCTTAGGGTGTACCTTGTGCACAATTATGGATCATTAGATTGATTGGGATGGATGGACAATATTAAAAGATAGTTTCTTTTTTTTTTTAATAAAAATCAAGTGGGTCCCACACATAAAATAGAAAAAATCAACTCCCACTACGTATCAAAAGCGCGTGTCTCCGCTAACCCTAATTTACCCATTCCCTATTAATAAAGGCTAGAAAGCAACCGAGAAACCCAACGCTGCTCGATCTTCTCTTCCACCATCACAGACCAAAGATACGCATTTGATTCCCTCCAATCTCACCCAGCAATAAGCGGCGAGCACCATACCATCGGCGAAGAGGAGCCGCCGGTGAAGAGGAGGCGTCGGCGAAGAGGAGACGCTCGAAGATTGAGCGGTTGGGTAGGAAGAAGAACCTGTGAATGGAGCGAAGGACTTCGGAAATCGTCTCGGTGGTCCAGGGGTTAGAGCTGGTAGCGAGAGCGGCGTCGCAAGGGCTGTCCTTGATTATGGCGGCGAAGTCGACGACGACGATGTTCAGTCGAAAGGCCCTCCAATCTCTCTGTTCATCCTTCTACACCTCGCCTTCGCCACCACCATACATTAATTAGAGGAGTATTATTTATTTTTGAATTCCAAATAAGATTGGGATGGTTTCGAAATTCTAATCTTATTATTTATTTTTGAATCAACAATCAAGATATTTATGAATTCAAAATAAGATTGGGATGGTGGCGAGATTTTACAATTATGCTACAGGCTCAGTTTTACAATTATGCTGCTTTGGCTACGACAGTGATCGGGATGATTTCAAGATAGTGAGGATTTGGATCCCTAATTATCCTTCTGATGAATGTCACTGCAAATCACTTCTACCAGCCTGTGATGTATACTCGGCTCAAAAGGTGTTTGGAGAGTCTCAGTTGCTGAGAATATCAAATCTTGTCAACTCGATAGTGAAAAAGGTTGTTTTTATGTTGTTATTTTTTAGGTTAGGTTTCTGGCAATTTGAATTAATCTCTTTGAATTGGTGTTGTTGCTGGTTTATCGAATTTCGTTATAAAATTTCGATTGCATATATAAATCTTATTTGGAATTTATGTCGATAAAAGAATGATTATTCAGGGAAATACAAGCATTATTCGGTGAATGTCTAAAGATTATTCACGACAATTGTCTATTTTTTTTTTAGAGAAATATGATATTGTTAATTTTATTTGTTACCCATGAAATATTATTCGGTGAATTTCTAATGATTATTCGTTTATATAAGACATTTTTTTACTCGTAACACATCAGCTACTATGAATGTGAAACATTATTCGGTGAAATATGAAGTATTATTCATTAAAATCGTAAGTATTGTTTAGGGATTTGAGATTTCTTTTGTTTGAACTTGATGAACAAAACATTATTAGATAGCATATGACAAATTATTCACTGGAATTGACAAATTTTGATTTGAATTTGATGGAAAAAGATATCATAACATTATTCGGTAGCATGTGAAACATTATTCGGTGAAATTGTCAAAATTTTATAACGAACAAAATGAGGTAGGTCCCACCAACGAATCATCCATATTCATTTATTTTTTACAAAACCACAAAACCAAAAATATTATTTACATTAAAAAAAATGCGATGGGTGAGTAGCACGTAGATGATGAAGGAAAGTGAGGAAAGTGAGAGTGCTATTAGCACGTGGGTCCCACACAATTTATAGCAATTTTTAAAAAAAAGCCTTTTATTCATGACCTTCCAATTACTCTCCATCAACGGCTCATGATTATGCACAAGGTACACTTTAAGAGGTGTGCACTCTTGAACCACTCCCTATATATATATAGGGAGTGGTAGAATACATCTAGAATTGATACACATTGCATATATTGTTTCAAAATTGCATTGGATCAATTACATGTGATCGAATAACAAAATAACTAGTCCGAAAGCCTACGATTATGCTTCGTAGGTCCAATAGTACTTTGGAAAATAAATATCCAGCATCGTCAAAGTAACTTGTTGAGCCACTGCATCAGGAGGATTTTCACCCAATTCCAATTCCATTGGAATCTTATTCAAATCAAAGTCCTTCACATTTGAGTCGACTTTCGAGCTCGATGCAAACTTAAGGGGGACTTTACATTCGGGAGGGGGATTAGCTTCTTCCTTAATCAGTGCTAATTTTGTAAAGGTCGGATATATTTTATATATTATTTTATTATGATTTTAATTAAATATATATTAATTATAAAAATGGGAGAAAACTCGTCCTCAAGCACAAGTTTCGATTTAAAATCATTCCGGCATCGTTTTAGAATTTGGATTTTTATGGAATTTGATTCTGCTTTCAAGTTCTCAGTTGATAAAAAAATTAAGTTAATTCTGATCATCTTGAAATTGATTCGAATATTCGAATTAAATTCCTAGTGTCGGGTTTCGTTTTACTGTTCGGGATTGAGATAGAGCGTCGGGATTTCAAATTGGTAGTGGGGACCATTTTCAATTTGTATTCTCCTTTTGTTTCTTCTCTCTCCGGTTGCAGTTGAGGAGCATACTCCCTTGTCCTTGCATAATGGCAATTTACAGCTTGCACTTCTTGTTTTGTGCCCAATTCACACAATAAAGCTCTCTCTGCCCTCCCACTCTCTCGCTCGCACCTGCACTCCCATCATAAACCCACAAAAGGAGCCTCTTCCTCTCTTCCATTTTCCTCCTCTACAGTGTCCAGAAACCACTAGAAAGCTGCTCCTTTCAGCCCTTTTCCGACCACCACAGACCACCACCAAGACAGCCTTTCTCCGATATGTTTTGTGACCCCGAAATCAACACCAGCACCCTATCTCTGGGCTGCTGTGTCCTTCAGCCATCAGCCGCCGCCACTACAAAATACCCAACGCCGAGCGCCGCTGCTTTTGCAGTCATGTTTCCTTCTCTGTCCATCCGAGTAGCAGCGTCAGCTCTACGTTCACCTTCAGCCGCCTGAGGAACAAACCGGAGTTCCCTGCTTACCACGGAGCCGCCCTTCCCCTGTCTCGCTTTGCCGACGGCCACCGAGCGCGACTAACACCACGCAACACCTCCTTCTTCCAAGAGAAAACCAGCAGTTCCCTTCCCCGAGCGTCAGATCTAGCAGCCAGGAGCAGCCGATTCCCTTCCCCGAGCCTCTGATTCCCTTTTTCCGTTCAAAGGGGTCGGTATTGTTTTTCTTCTTCTTTTCCAACCTAATGCCCGATAAAGTTTTGCCTCTATGACATATTCCTTGTCCTAGGCCCCCTCCGACGTCAATCCACCTTCAAAAGTTCCGGCTTGAGCTCCGACGGAGCCGATTCGAACCTCGACGAACGTTCCCGGCGAGCACTTTGGATTCTCGGTAATCTCTCTTCTCTCCCCCCTCCTTACTCGCGTTTTGATCTCCTTGCTTGGGTTGTGGTCGGAATCGGATTTCCGTCTGTTTGGGGTCGGTTGGGGTTGAAAAGCCGTCGGAGAAGACCTGGGTTTCTCTTCCTACTCCTGTTTCCGTTCGACGTCATTGGAGCTCTGTACTGAGCTTGAGGGAGACGGGTTCCCTCTACTGAGATGTGGGCCTATTTTCCGGGCCTTCCTTTGCTCCTTTTTTCTTTGGGTCGGGTATGGGCATGAATCCGGATCTCCTCTTCTCTCCTTCCGGGTCGGGTTTCCTTGTGGGTTGGATTCGGGCTTCCTGTTGGGCAAGGCAATCTGATCCAAAATTGAGTAAGGGTTGGGCCTGTTGAGTTATGTCTTTCATTATATTATTATGTCTTACCACATGTAATTTGATGATTATACATATATATGTTATCTTACATGATAGGCATTACTTAATCGTATTTTATTTTGTGTATTAAATTCTGATTTTATGGAAGTAAATTTTGAAACTATTTTATAATGGGATTTTAAGTGAGATAAGTATTTGTGATGTTTTACATTGTGATTTTAAGAAATTTTGAAATGAATAATGAGCTTTGATTTATAAATATGGTTGTGAAGATAGAACTATCTTGGTGATTTAATGTCAGAAATTAGTTATATAATGATTTTGAAAATAAATATGCCGGGATTGTGTTAATAATATGATTTTGGGAATTGTTAAGGATTTAAATGATAAATGTTGGAATTTGGCCAAGCATGATTTGAGAAATTATTTTGAATATGAGTTGACTTAATTTGGGATTTAAGAGTTTGGAAAATATGGTTGGTACGATTTTATCAATGGGGTTGATTGGAAAAAGAATGATTTTGGTCGATGTTGATCGTATCGGAAAGGTTTTGGAAATGGTTTTACTATCGATTGGTTTTGAGTATGTTGAGAACTTGAAGTTCGTGTGTATGAATGATGGACTGATAGCTTATGGAAATGACTTGATGATAGGTGTGTATTGCTTTTGGATTGCTTTGGACTTGCATTTGGACCCTTGCTTGTGTTATCTTGCTGTTCTGCATCTTCAGGTAAGTTCCCTAGGGGGCTTACTCAGGTTGGACATTCATGCCTGTTGTTGCATTTTATGTTAGGTTTTGCATATGCATAAAAGCATGTCATGTAGTATCCTGTTAGGTTGCACTAATTGAATGAGCATCTGCTTACTTTATGCGTTTGAAACAGAACGGCCATTATCTGTGATAGTCCTAGAGTCTTTGCTAGGGTCATAGGGTAGCCCAGCCTCATCGGGTACCCTGAGTCAATCGAGTTATGAACTTCCTTATATTATGAGCTGCCTGCGGGCTTTATTGTGGAGCAGGTTAGGCATGCGTGCCGCCCGATTATGATGGAATGCATTCACGAGCTGGCCAGTCTCCGCCCTATCGGAAGGGGGTGGAGGCAGGAGAGGGATATGCCACTTGGCATTGTCTTGGGCCCTTTGCAGTATTTTTACACATTATTATAACTAGGAGCATGCTAGTGTGTTTGACTTTCGTACTGCATTAGAGCATCTTTATTAGGTATAGCACATACTATGTGGCCTCAGCGAGGACTCCCGGTCCCGCATGAGTGGCTCGATCTGACTCCTTTCCCCGTTCTTCTTTTAAAGGTATTTTCTGCAGATTTTGAGTGCTCGATGTCTATATGACGGGGTTCCTTTTGGCGAATCGAAGAACCTAGCTAATTCTCTAACTTGGTATAAATGGTAATCATTCGCTTATGTTTTGGTTTTGACCCGGCTCTGCCATTACACTTTGTATCTTAACTTTGCTTCCGCTTTACTTTCATTTGAATTGAATTTCGCGACATAGTCTTAAGATAGGTTAAGGGTACCCAACGACCCTTCGTGGCTTTTAGGGTTTGAAATCCCTATTTCTACTAATCTTAAAATGAGTTTGAAACCTCGACTCGTACCTGAATTGCAAGATCCGAACAAGGGGTTTTATCCCTTGAAACGTAACCCGGAAATCATAATTTTGGGCCGTTACATGTACACCTGTCCCCATGTGGCTGGCTTTCATTTTAACTTTGTGGTGAAGTGCAGCACTTGATAGTGTTGTTGCAGAAGTACAACTTCAAGTTGTTATTCACATTTTTCTTTTTTATTTACTTATTTTTTGTCTAAGAACAGGGAAGGTGTACACTACTGTGTGTGCCCTTATAAGTCTGATTCAAAATGTTAAACTAATATTTTATTTTATTGTATAATATTAGTTTATTTTATTATTAATATTTTGTTTTTAAAAATCACTCCATTTATTTCTTTCCGGGGTGGCTTGTTTTGGTGGCGCGGGAACTGTACTAGTTCTTACTTAATTGGGTAAATTTATTTTATAATTATAATAAATAAAGTAATCAATTAATCATACACATTTTAATATATTTCTTTAATCTAAAATGAATTATACATGATTTTCTAAATAAAACATAGTTTATCACTAATTTGACTTTTTCAAATAATTTGGCTGTACATATTTGAATTCAGAACCCTACTTTATTGGAAGTGGCTAAAGCCCAACTCGGCACACTTTTGTCATTTTGTGGGTTAATTCTATACTACGCCGTTTTTTTTTGTTTTTTTGTTTTTTTTTTTTTTTTTTTTTTACAGTAGGCAATAAACTGGATGTATTAACGACATCCATGATCATCTCGCAAGATGATGTTCTGGAACTCACAACAACAGGAACTCAAAATTAAATTACAATTCAACTGAGATTTAGCTAGAAAATCAGCTGCACCATTTGCCTCTCTGTAACAGTGCTGAATTGTGACGCTCTCAAACTCTTTGCTTAATGAATGGATTTCTTGGATTATTTGAGCGACCTCCCATGGTATATTGTTCACTTGATTGATGGCATTGACGATGATTGCACAATCACTTTTAACTATTACTCTTCGAATCCCCATCTCCGCTGCCAGTCTTATACCTGTATAAACTGCAAAAGCTTCTGCTTGAATGACCGAACTCATCCTAACGTTACATTTATGAATCCGAAGAACTAGACCATCATTATTCCTAACAATACAACCAACCTGCGGTTGAGTATCAATTTTCACCGAAGCATCTACATTGATCTTAATAACATTTATTGGAGGGCATTTCCAAATCAATTTATCAGGAGGTCTAACACGTTTAGGTAACTTCGTTTTTACCTGCTGTTTATCCCAACGTGAGATTTTGTCTATAGTTTGAGTTAGAGCATAGATAATACCTGTATCCGAAGTATTGCGAAAAATAATTCTATTTCTGAGCTCCCAAACAGAGTGCCATAAATGACATAAGTCTGTAAAATCTATATTAAGAGCCCTAGTATTTAAAATATTTTCCGAAACATTACTTGTTAAATTTGGAATATTATAACATTTTCCCAACTTAACACCTAGATTTTGAATAAGGGATCTTGTGATCCGACAATTAAACAATAAATGATTTGTATCTTCTGTATCAAAATTACAAAGAGAGCAAGTACTAGGAACTCTATTTATGTATCTATTTAGATGGGTCGTGGTAGGTAAGATATCTAAAATAATTTTCCAAATAAAATTTTTAATATTCGGAGGAATATTAAGTTTCCAAATCCAGTCTGCTGGAATTTTCTTAGTATTCCCTGTATTACAAATAGAAGATGTGGATTTAACAGAGAATTTTCCATTACTACTATAAATCCAAATTAACTTGTCTGGAATATTAATTACTGGAATATGGATATTAGTAATAGCTTGAACAATATGAGAGGGGAATATACTATTTAATTTATCAATATCCCAAGAGTTGGTATTTGTAAATAAATCACAAACTTTTAAGTTAGGATTACGACCATTTCGAAAGTTTTGAAGATATTTCGCATTTACCCAAATGTCAGACCATACATTTATGGTTTTCCCATTACCTACTAGCCAGAGTAGACCTTTAGAGAAAAGATCTCTGACATTAAGAAGCCTACCAAACTTCCAAGAAGTTTTGAATTTTCCTCTTTCCATTAGAGATTCTGTCGAGAGATATTTATCCGTAATAACCTTCGACCAAATATTATCAAGATTAGCCATAATTCTCCAAAGAAGTTTCATTTGCATACCAATATTAATTTGCTCAGCTGATTTAAAACCTAACCCACCATCCTTTTTAGGAGTACACAGATGTTCCCAACTGATTAGAGGATGATAGTTATCTGATTGAATTTTATTCCAAAAGAAATTTTTGTTGATCTGATCAATCTTTTGTAGAACTCCTTTTGGAAGAAGAAATGACTGCATTAAATAATTTGTTTTAGAATTTAGGTTTGCCTGAATTAGAACCGATCTACCAGCTTGAGAGAGAGTATTAGATTTCCACTTTGACAGCTGCTTTTTAAGGCTACTTATCGCCTCATCAAACAAGACGTTGCAAAACCTACCACTAATAAGTGGTATACCAAGGTATTTTTCCATTGATTTTGTAACTGGAATATTAAGTTGTTGAGCAAGAGACTGGGCTTTACTGAAAGGAATATTTTTAGAAACTTGTAGAGAACTTTTATTATAATTTATAGTTAATCCATACATATTTGAGAAAGTTTTCAGAAGATTTCTAATCGTATGAAGACTTAAATCATCAGCGCATCCAAAAATTAGAGTGTCATCTGCAAAGGAAAGGAATGGAATAGGATCACTGTTATTTGTAAGTTTGATTCCAACCAAAGGGTCACATTCCAAAGATTCATGTTGCAACATTCTCCCTAATAGTTCCATAACCAATACAAAAATATATGGAGCAAGAGGATCACCCTGTCGAATTCCCCTATAAGTATGAAATGTACGGCCTGACAAATTATTAACTAAAACTGAGAAACTAGTTTTAGTTAGACAGGTCATAACCCAATTAATCCATCTGGAATCAAAACCAAATTTGCTTAGAATAATACGAATAAAACTCCAACTTATTTTGTCATAAGCTTTCTCCATATCTAACTTTAAAGCCATCCACCCAAGTTTACCTTTTTTATTATAAAAAGAGTGGAACACCTCATGAGCTATTAGTATGTTATCCTGAATATTTCTACCTTGAACAAAAGCTCCTTGAAATGGATTAATAATACGTGGTAAAATAGGCTTCAAACGATTAGCCAATAGTTTCGAGATAACCTTATAAATAGTATTACACAGACTAATCGGACGGTAGTGGTTAATGTTACTAGGTGTATCAATTTTTGGAAAAGTGCAATAAAAGTTGAATTTACTTCATTGAGTAGCACACCAGAATGAAAGAAAGATTGAACAGCTTTGCAAACTAATTTACCGACAATATCCCAGTATTTTTTATAGAACTCTGGTGGAAACCCATCAGGACCTGGAGACTTGTCATCTGTCATTGAGAATAGGGTATCCTTAATTTCTTTATCTGAAAAAGGTTGTGTTAAAATTCTGTTTTCAGATTCAGTAATGGTCTGATCAATTAAATTTAGGAAATGTGGATTACTACTAATCGGTGCATTATTAGAAATGAATCTTTCAGCCAATTCACTCGTAATTTCATCTCTAATTTGATCCTCATCCTCAATCAATAAACCATGTTTATTTGTAAAATTACGAGTGATATTTTTAGAATTTCTTATTTTAGACATTGATTGGTAGTATTTGGTATTTCTGTCTCCAAATCTTAGAAAATTTGATTTAGCTCGTTGTTTCCAAAAAATATTATTAAAGTCCATGAGAGCTTCACGCTTACTTAACAATCTATTACGTTTAATGTTTATTGTATCATTTGAATTTCCACTAATTTGTTGTGTTTGAAGTAACAACAGCTGATTTTCAATATCTGTTAACTGTCGGAAATTATTATTTGGGTGAGACTTACACCAGATCTTTGTATTTTTTTTAAGAAGTTTATGTTTTTGTAATAGTGTAAACATAAACGACCCATGAAGCTTATTCTGCCAAGTTGATTTAACTAATCTGTTATAGTTATCATTACTAGTCCAAGACATTTCAAATTTAAACGGTGAACCAGCCCTAATTTTCGTACTTCCTATAGACATAGATATTAAAGAATGATCAGAATTCATAAAAGGATGATTGTGTACTGATAAGTTAGGGAACAGTGTTAAGATATCTGTATGAACCATTACTCTATCTAATCGTTCATAAATGTTATCAATAGGATTTTGACTCTTCCTCCACGTAATTGGACTACCTGTACAAGGGATTGTCTGAACATCTAATTCTTCCATAATTTGTTGAATTCGCAGAAATCTATTAGCATGCGGAGTTAGTCCTCCAACTTTGTCATAACCTGATTCGATTTCATTGAAGTCTCCCATTATCAAACATGGGAGAGATTGGTTGTGGATGGCAATGAATAACTCATTCCAGAATCTATTTTTATCTATTTGATTCGAAGGAGCATAAATGAAAATAATAATAAAACTAAGGTTATCAATTATAACCCGATAAATAATGTACTTATCTGACTATGAGATTTGTTGAAACGATTCAGTAAATTTAGAATTCTTAAATAAAATCCATAAACCTCCTTTTGTTCCTATTGAGGCAATATGATGAGCATTATTAAAACCTGCTCTAATATAAAGTGATTGAGCTGGCGGCTCAGTTGACTTGGTTTCTGCAAGGACTAAAATATCCAGTTTATTTCTTTTTTGAATATAAGCTAAGTCTTGCCACAGGTTAGATTTTCTGACACCCCTGATATTCCAATATGCAATGTTCGTCATTTAATAAAATATTTTATACGTACCAGCTTTGTGAGCATTTCTAAAACATATAGCATGACTGACAACATTGAGTAACCATGATCAGATCTATTAGGATATTTCGAATATTGAAAAACGCAGCTGTTCAGATCTTGATTGAATAATCCCAACCGTTTCTTAAGATGGAAATCAACATATATAAATAAAAATAGGAGGGGTGTTAACCCATCACACTTGCCGTTAAGCACCTTAATGTTAAACACCTTAATATTGAAATCAACCAAAACCGATTTACAATTACACCTATTGAAACGATTAAGACAACAAAAAACATATGCTCCCAGAAATTCAAAACCACAGTACCCTGCTGTTAAGCAAATCAAGAGGGATGTTAATCCAGAGAGATTGTTGTTAAGCATTTTCGAATCAACATTTAAGCACCATTTGTGAGGAATAATGTAAGGGCGACCTGCTATAAGTATAATACAGAAACGAACAACATCCAAATATACAAACATAGAACACACAAAACCCTTAAACAAAAGATCTAACCCAACCAAAAGAGGCAAATCCCTATGAACCACAAAACAAGGGACAACCTCCAGAACACCTGTACAAGAGGCCTTCAAGGCAAAACACACAACCCTTACCAAACTACAACAAGCCAAGCCAGAAAAAACTACAATCCTAGTGCTATTTACAGTACCAAAATTCGAGGGGGAAACGGGAAAAAACCTTAGTAACCCAAATCCCTATGGCTCCTCTGCTCGGGACGATCTTGATCTTGAACGGAAATATGAACCCCTGACATGTGCGTAACCATTGATGCAGCTGAAAGGAAGAATCCAAGCTCGAATCACTGTTAACTCCCTGCTCCGCATCCTGAAAATCAGTGACAAAAGGGTTGATGGAGGCAAGATAGAGTGAAGGGCCTGCAAAGGAGCGCACTTGCAGAGAATTCTGTCCAAAATCGGTAGAATAACAAAATTCCGAGCAAAGCTTGCCCCGTCTCCAATTAAGAGTAACCTCTGAAAAATCAAACGTACACCGAGGATGCCTGCAACTGATGAAAATAAAGCCATTCCATTTATTATATTGCCATAACTTTTCACAACTCCTACATAATACACCAAAACCGCCATTCAATTGAATCAAGAAAACGTTATAGGAAATTACTCTGGATTGAAGAAAAACCTGTAAAAGGTAAGAAGAATTACACAACAACTTCAGAATAGAACCACAAAGCATGATTTTGCCGACAAAATTGAAACAGGAAAGCAACGAGAAATTGAAATCGTCAGTTGAATCAACAGTAGCTGGCTGAAATTGAGAAGGATACATCCCCATCAGATCACAAGACGGATAGCTGTTAAGCTTGTTATGCAACCAACTCGAATTATTGTCACCATGGCTGTTAAGCCTAATTTGAAAACTGGAACAATTACATTTAAAAGCCCACCTCCATAAACTGATTTCCTCCAAAGAGGAAAACCAGTCAAACACCAAGGCCACTATCAGCAGATCAAAAAACAGAAGAAGAAAACAACAGGAAAGAAAAGAGAAGGGAGGAAAAGAGAAGAGAGCTTCCCTTTATGGTGGCTAGGATGTCATCCAGAGAGAGAGCGTTCCAACAGAAGGACGAGGAGACCGAGTCGGCACGCCGGCACCACAGATCTCCACCACGGCCAAGGCCTGAGAGGAGCCCTGCGAAGAGGGAGACGAGCCCTGTCGGCGGGGAGGCAGCCCTGCAAAGAGGGAGATGGAAGGAGCCGGAGGCGGCTAGGGTTTTCTGGAAAAAGAGAGTTTTTTCGGCTTTCACATTTGTTCACATCCCTATTAACCTGTTGAATTTGTTCCCCGGAGAGAAATTGTCAATCAAGTAGCAAATTTTTTTTGGGGGAAGAAATTCAATTCTATACTACGTCGTTGATTATAAATTGTATAACGACCGTGATGTTTGGTTGGGAGAATTTAATGGGGGGTTTGTTGAGTTTTGGAGAATTTACAACCTCTATTTGTAAATATAAGTTAGTTGACTTTTTGACATATTTTTTTAAGGAGTTAAAAACTATATAAAATATTATATATATATATATTTAATATAATTATATATTTATTGGTAATATGAAGCCTTTTCTAGACGTCAGGTTGACTGTTGGAAAAGTGCAAGCCTTATGGATGATAAGGATTTGACAAAAAAAACAAAAAAATTGCTCCGCAAAGGAAAAACAAAAACCACGAGCAATGGAAACGAACAGATAACATGGAAAAGGCCACCACACGGCACTTTCAAAATTAATTTTGACGGGTCTTCTTTACTTAATGGGGCCGGATCAGCAGGGATGATCATTAGAGACTGGAATGTCAATCCAATTCACATCTCATTCCTGAAAACTGGGCGTTCCTCCCCCATCAGGGCTGAAGCTATTGCCCTTCGGTTGGGTGTGCTCGAGGCCAGGAAACTTCACATCCAAAACATGATCATAGAATGAGATTCCAAAATTATTATCGACCACTTCAGACATAACACCCGATGCCCTTGGGAAAGAGAAATGATTCTATCTGACGTTAAAACAATGATTGGAAACGTGAGTAAAGTCTCCTTATCTCACATTCCCCGTGGTATAAATAGAGTGGCTGATAAGGTTGCACACCTTTGCCATTCACTTTCCGGGGAGCAATTAACAACCAACAAAGATCTCCAGGATCTCATCCGCTTGGATGCTCTTGGGTAGTCCTCTACCCAAAATTTTACCTAATAAAAATATATATATATATATATATATATATATATATATATATATATATATATATATATATATATATATATATATATATATATATATAAATTAATAAAAAATATTATTTTATATAGTTTCTACGTACTAAAATGTTAATGAACTTATATTTTGAAACGGAGGATGTAGTATTTACGTGTTTTTTTTTTCAAGTGGAGTATTAAATTTTGACATGTATTTGGAAGAGTGTTCTTGGGCCGGGCCGCGTGTCTGATGGGCCTGAGATTGGTTTGTTTATTTTGTATATATGAGAAATATCAAATACTCCGTATGTGATAAGTAGTGGGAACTGATGGGCCCGACTTTACGGTAGTTTTCAACGGAGTAAAAAATTAAAGGGTAAACTCCATGAAACCACCCCTAAAATACACCATATTGCCTAAAACCACCCCTAATATAGCTAATTACCGGAAAACACCCTTTAAAACCCTTCTGTTAGCAATCAACCACCCCTTTTATATTTCCATCCAAATCACCGTTAAATCTGTGCAATTACATAAATACCCCTATTTTTTAAATGTATTTTAATGAAAAGAAAGGGTTTGATTCCAACTGACCTTTCTTCTTCCCCATTCATCTGTACAGTGTACACCATAGCCAATATGGAAGCGGGTGGTTAGAGAGAGAAACTTTCAAAGAAGGATTTTCCTTCTTGCCTTCCCCCTTGCTCCGGCGAGCTCCTCCGCCCTTTCCTCCTCGGATCACCACCGTCATCACTCACCGGAATTCACCTCATCCCTCTTACCTCTTCCTCTCATCTTTGTTTCTACCTACTCTCTGCTGAATCCTATTGAAGCTAGCTGCCGAAATTTATTTCTCCCACCTACCGGAATTGAATACCCCTCCACTCCTTTCTCTTGCTTCGTCCTCCACTAAATCATAATCCCCCTTCCCCCCCCCCCCTCTTTATCTCTGGGATTTGCGTCTCATGGTCTGAAAATTTCCGAACTCCTCCGCCCCTGGCGGCGGCACCATCGCCGACGCTAGCTGTTACCGTTTGCTCTTGGTTACCTTCGTGTTCCTTTTCCCAATCTAGCCGTTACACACACTGCAACTAGCCGTTACTCACTAAGCTACTAGTCGTTACTGTCCAACGGTCTTTTGAGTTTTGAATTTTCCCTTGGTTGACTTTTGTTGATTGGTCTTCCCCAACCTCTGGTTTGATTCCCCGACAACGCTCCGACGCCGAAGGCTGCTCCTCTCACTAAATCTACCACCACCTCTCCCCCCTATCTCCATCCCCTCCTAAATTCATTCTTCATCCTCCAAAACCGTCTCACCCATCTCTATCACAAAGCTCGGAGTGAATAGTGCCCGTATTAAGGTTTAGTTCCGGGGGTCGGCATGTACACTCCTTCACTAAAATCAAACCCACCCACCTTCTTCCATATCCCCTACAAACCCCCCGCCTTGCAAATTTGTGGCCTAACCCCCTGTGCTGAAAACCCCCAATTTCTGTCTAGGGCTCGGGTACGAGATACTGCGTTCTTGAAGATTTGATAAGAGGATAACCTTCAGCCTCTCTCTCCACAAATTGCCCCTCTCTCTCACACCTCCCCATAACCTCCCGACCACCCAGCCTTACGAATTTCTGGTTTGGAAGAGTCTGTGGAAAAACCCTCTTCTCTAGGGTTTCGCACACTGACAAAGCTTCTGAAAGACAAACCCTTGGATCTTCATTTCACAAATTGAGGTTGCCTACCTCTTCAGCTACCTTGACTACACTTGTGGCCTTGCCAATTCCAACAGAAGCTGAGTCCGGAAGAAAACCCCAATTTCAAGAGCACCTCGAAAACTTAGTGCCTTAGACGTACTGGCTTGCTTCAACTTGAGGGTTGTTAATACACACGAGGAGAAAAAATTGACCAGCAATCGCCACTCACACTACACTGACGAACCTCCAGCCTTGAGAATTGAAGAAGTGGTGGCGATCTCTCAAAACCCCTAATTTCTAGGGTTTCTGACGACAATTTCTAGCAGCTATTCTAAAATAGCTGGGCGAGCTCACTGATGAGCAAAGAGAAGACTCCTGAATCGGCCAGACGGCGTGTCTGCCTCACTCCAACTCCAATCGCAGTTGCTAAGGGTGGGCCTTCGAGTTCCAAGCTTACTGTTCTGGGAACTCTACCTAAGGTTGCTCTCTTCCCGTAACAGCAACCTGCATCACAGGAGCAACATGGCGACTTCCAGGCTCCAGGTTCCTCTCCATCTTCTGCTTTTCTCCCTTATGAGTCTCCAAAGGTAATTCCCTCTTCCTCCCTCCCCCCGGAGCCTACCGGATCCTCTAGGATAGAGAATGATGTGCAAAAGATCCCAATGGAGGGACAAACTACTTGTTCTATGGTAGAGAAGATCCCTATGGAGGGACAAATACTTGCTATCATTCCTTCTGTTTCTACACAAAACAACCCACCCTTACTGCCAAAAGATGAAGTCACACATGGTAAAGCCACTGGGTTGGTAACAAGTGCTGTTGTTGACAGTCAATCCCCTAGTGGTATCTCCAATGATAGTCTGCTTACTGGGATGCCTGCTTAGAACAAGGATTTGGTCCCTGATGTTGCTAAATCTTTGCTATGAATAATCTGATAATACAGACGCCACCCCCCCACCAATCCTCTTATCCCCTACCTCTTCCCCTCCAAACTCTAACCCCTCTCCTGACCATTCCTTCCCCAACTCCAACTGCACAAGAGCCTACTCCTGCTTAGGCTTATAACAAAGCCAATACCCATACAACTAACCCTTCCCCCTCCACCTTGCCTCCTACCAACACTACTCCTCTTCAAGGTGCTTGGGCTTTGAAGTTTGAACCACAATTTGACTGGATTGCACAAAAAAGGTAGAGGGTTCAGACTGGAACATGAAGCCTCATGAGATGGTGACACTGTGAAAGCTTCCAGAAAAGACTGCCTATCATTACATGAAGCTTGGGGTTTCTCACTTGTAGGTTATGTTGTTGGTAGGTTCCCAGGGCTGCAGGCCATTGGTAAAATCAAGGAAGCTTGGCCAAAGCACCTCTTCAACAATCAAGGAGGGTGGCTGATGTTGAAGTTTTTTACAGAAGAAGACATAGATGTTGTGCTAATGAAGGGTCCTATCACTGGACCTGGATATACCCTGCTTCTTAAATGTGTACCTGAGAGGTTCACTTTTGATAAAGATCTCTTCTCCAAGCTCCCTGTATGGATTAGAATCCACAAATTACCCACTGAATTCTGGACACAAACTATGTTGCAAAGGATTGCTACCAAGATCGGAGATCCTCTAATGACAGATTCCTACACTAAACACATATCTAAACAGCTATATGCCCGTGTGTTAGTAGAGATGGTCTGCTCCCTAGAACTTAAACATGCTATACACATTGAGTTTGAGGATGCTCCTGACCACACCTGTTTCATTGAGTATGAGAACCTCCCACCAAGGTGTAACAACTGTACAACCTATGGTCATGAGAGCAACAAATGTCCAGCTGCAAAGAATACTACCCAGACAAGGGGAAGACAAGGCAATCAAAACCTCTCCCAACCTAATGCCAACCATCAACCACCCTCTCCTCCCCCTCTTCCTCCCAACTTAACCTCTTCCTCTACAACTGCTGCTAACCCCACTCCCCCTTCTAACTCCTCTCACCAGCCTCCCATTCTTACCACTCAACAAACTGGAACCTCCTCCTCACCCACATGCAACCCCTTGTCTGCTAACCCTCATTCTCCCAGGTCCCAACCTCCCTTACTTCCAACCCCCCCTGGAGGCCTCCCCCCAGTCATCACTCTTCCTTTCTCCTCTTCCCCTCAACCCCCTTCCCGGGCCTCTCAGAGAACCTCTCCTCTTGTCTCCCATTCAACTAGGGCCAATGTTAAGTCATCCCTCTTCTCTTCTATTGACAGAATTAACAAAGCCTACCAAAGAAAGAAAGCTCCTTCCCTTCCCCCTGCTAGGGCTGTGAATCTGAAGTATGCACAGGATGTGGCTAGATATGCCTCTTCAAGATTGGAGAAAGAACTACAATGGATGGAAAAACAGAAAGCAAATGAGAATACTGCAAGAGCTGCAACTCAGAAAAAAGTTTCCTTTAACACCTTTCATGTGCTTGAAAGCCTAGATCCCTCCCAAGCCCTTCCTGTTGATCTACTTGAGAATGATGAGCAGAACCTCAACTCTAATATAGCTCCCAGCTCTAGCTCCTCAGGAAATGAAAATGAACAACAACAAGGGCAACTTAAGTTGGTTTGGCACCCTGCAGATAAAGTAAGAAGGAGCAGCAGGCTAAACAAAGTGGATACAGCTGAAGTTCAGATAGAGAGAACTCAACAGGAGAATGAGGCCAGGGGTGTCCAAGACAAAGGGCCTAGCACCCTTCAAAAACATTCTAGATGATAATAGCTTCATGGAATATAAGGGGTTGGAACAACACCCCTAAACAAAGAGCTGTCAGGGAGTTTCTTAAGGAAAATAATATTTTCTTTATGGGAAAAGTGGAAACCAAACTGGATACACATAAGGTGAATGACATCATGAGCAAGGGCTTCAGGCAGTGGACTTTTCAGCATAATTTTGACTATAGTAATGCTGGAAGAATTGTAATTCTTTGGGATAATTTGAGGGTTGATTTCAAAGTGCTCATGACTACTAATCAACTGATTTGTGGTGAGATTATCTGTAAATAACAGGAAAAAGGTTTTTTCTGGCCCGGGTTTATGGTCTACACACCATCGTCATTAGAAGAGGGCTTTGGAATGATTTGAGAACTGTTATTAATGATAAACCAGGACCGTGGCTTGTGCAAGGTGATTTCAATGCTATCATGAGATCTTGTGAGAGGAAAAATGGATCTACTGTTACTGCTTATGAAATATCAGATCTATGGGATGTCTGTGCAGAGTTAGACCTTCATGATGCTACAAGCCAAGGATTGGAGCATACTTGGTTCCAAGGTAGGAAAGCAACTAAGATTGATAGGGTGATGATAAATGGAACATGGGATTCCCAGAACCTGTACTGCAATGCCAATTCTCTACTACAAAACCTTCATTTGATCATGTTCAAGTAGTGGTGGATGTTTTGGAACAACAGCAATACAAGAAAGGGCCCTTTAAGTATTTTAACATCTGGGGAAAAGCTGAGAATTTTCTCTAGATTGTTCAGGAAAACTGGACTTACCAAGGCCAATGCAAGGCTCTGATCAATTCCTACTGTGTAAGCTCCTCCAGGGATTAAAGAGGCCTCTAAAACTGCTAAACAAGTCTCGGTTTTCTAACATCAAAGAGAGAGAGCTGCAACTGTTGAGAAGGAATATGAAACTGATTTCATGGCTATTAGAAATGACCCATCCTCTGATGACCTCCTCCGGGCTCTAGATCAGTCCAAGAAAAAGGTTGTTAGACTTAGAGATGCAGAATTCAAATTTAATTCTCAGTTAGCTAAAGTCAAGCATAGATTTGAAGGGGATAAATGTACAGCCTACTTCCATGGAATAATGAAGAAGAACATGAAAAGAAATCATGTGAGCTCCCTCACCAAGGAGGATGGAACTGAGACTATATATGTCTCTGGATGAGGTAGCTTCCCAGTTTGAGATCTTCTATAAAAGCCTACTAGGGGAAGAATGTAGGACTGAAGATGTGGTTAGGAGATACATTGTGGATGGAGGTTGATAGAGTATAGTTTAGTCATGTTTTTAGTGTAGAATTGCATATTAGTTTAGAGCATTTTTACATATTTTATAGCTTAATTTATATTATTTGGTTTTCGGAGTCTACACTCGTATTTTATATAATTCAGGTATTTTCGGGCTGGATCGGATGAATTCGGAGATTGATAGTAACTTATGGGGGGATTTTATAAATTAGAGGACAATATGAGCCGGTTAGTAGCTTTCAAACCGTTGAAGTGGAATTCGGCCGCTACATACCTAATTTTAATTAGGACTATGCAATTGGAGTTTCTTTGGCTGCAGGAAATTATATTTAAATAGATTAGATATAATAATATTATATATTATAGGATAGATAGAATAGTTAGATTAGGTTTATCAGATTATATATATCAACATTCCTACGGCAAAGGGGGGGAACGAATGTGAGGCCGAATGTGACAGTGATCGGCCGACTACCGAGACCAGTTTGATTCATCTTTAACCCTAATTGTTTTGTTTTATTTTTATTGAGATCTAAACTCTCCCGTTTCGTCTACAATTTGAAGCTTTGTTTGGATTGATTGTGAGTTTCTGAATCTTGTTCCTTATTTCCTATATTGAATGTTTCGACTTCTTTGTGCTTGAATGTTTGATTGTTTTATTCTATCTAGCCCGCGCAACTAGTTAGAGTTAATTCAATTGCTAGGGTTTTGTAGATTCATGGTTGTGAACCTTAACCCAAGTGGCAAACTTGCTCCTTTAGGGCTGGTTGAACTAATTGAATGAGTAGGAAGTTGGATGTGTTGCTAAATCCCTCTTTAGGGACTGCAAATACATTGGTTAATCTCTGAACTTAAAGCTATCAATTGGGTTAAATCCTTCTTTAGGGACTGTTCGATTGATAAGGGTTGCTAGGACTGGTTGGACTAGTAACTATATTAGGTCGGGACAAGGACATTCATAGGAAAACTAAAAGGACAAGAGGAAGTTACAATATTAATTCAACCAAATAAAGTGGATATTTGTAGATGAACCTATTTTATTAACTGTTATCTCTGTCAATTTGTTTATAGTTTATTTTATTTTATTTCTTATTTCAACCACTCAAAACCCCCCGTTTCATATTAATTGGTAAATAAACTTAACTTAGGAATAACTTGTTTCTCTGTGGGATCGACTCGTGCTTACCACACTACATTAGTTAGGTAGGTTCGAAATTATTTTGAAACGGTTCACGCGACTAAAAACAGTTCATCAAATTGGCGCCGTTGCCGGGGAATCAAAGTTTATTTCTTTGTTTGTGTGTTTGCCAATTATTGTATATAATTAACTTTGTTGTGAGCCTATCTTACGGTTCATAACACCCGTGCTACTAACTATTTGTGTTTGTGTCTAGGTGGTTCCCTCTAAAGATGACTCAGGGTTTATTTTGTGATTTTTGCGGAGTTTCTAATCATGTATTTAAAGGTTGTCCAGTGTTTAGGGTTCCGATTGAAAAGGTTATGGAAGTACATCATTTGTGCAAAACTCAACTTTCTCGTGAGATGGATATCATACATGAGATTGCACAATTAGAGCTCCAAATCGGACAACTAGAGCCTCCATGTCTGGCACCACAATCATCACAAGAATCGTCCATGTTGCCCCGTATGGAAGAGTACTTTGCTGCAATGGAGTCCCAACTTATAATGATCCAAACTGATTTCAATAATGAGATGAGGCGGATCCAAGTGGCTCAACAAATTACAATTCCAATTATTTCAGAGAGTTTTCCTATGCAGACGGAGGTGGTTGTCAGTGACGACTGCGCTATCATCTCTTTTGACGAGGAGATCTTAGAAGATTGGATAGATGAGCAAGATAAGGAAAATTTCACAAAGAGGATTCTGTTGTTTGAATTTATTGAGGGTGTAAATGGGCACAGAGCTAAGAGATGGCAAAAGAGGAGTGGATACTTTGACAAGCCACAAATGGAACTGAATAGGTGGTATTACGTATCCTCTAGAGAGAGTCGTGCTCGTTTATGTGGGATAAGTGCCCAAGAGTTTGACAAGTTGTTAAGGGCTTTAACAATGTCTGAATCGATCTGAGAGAGATTGTGAGCCAAAAAACAAAAAAAAAACCTCCTCCCGTAGTCCCGTCTCCCTCTTCCTTCCCTGCTGAGCGCCGCCCTCCTTCGCACCGCCGTCCTCCTTCCCTCGCCCTTCGCCCCCGCCGTCCTCCTCTGATCCGTCTCCTTCTGATCACCGCACCGGCTACCAGACCATCAATTTTTCAATCACCATCCTTCTCTCGCCGGCGCTTCACGGATCTACTGCTTCCAACTCGCCATGGTTGTTGTTGCTCCGTGTGGCCGTGCCTCCTCTCGCCGGACCTGTTCTCCTCTCTTTCGCTGTGCTCCTCGACTGCCAACAGACGCCACCCATAGCCTCTCGCCGCCGGCCGCCACTACTCCACCGGATCCCCCACTTTTCTCGCCCTCTTACCCAGCACAGCAGTTGCCCCAATCTTCTTCCCCTCTTGCGAGCAGCCTCTGATCGCCAACTACACACAGCTCCTGTACTCAGTCCTACCCGCCGACGCCGCTTCCATCCTTGCTGCTTCCAGGCTTCACCTGCAATCTCCACTCGGTATGTGCAGGTTGGGAATCGATTTCCTTGTCACTTGTAATCATGATCTGAATTTCGTGAATTTGATTCTGAATTAGTGGCAGAGTTGATTTGTGCTTCGGAATTGTTACTGCTCAAGTGTTCTTGGATATGGGTTAAGGGAATGTTGATGCTTTGATATGATATTGCAGAATTAGTTGAGTATTTGTTCGATTTGATCGAGCAGCCCCTGATTAGTCGATGGTTGAATAGTGTTGTACGAATTGGATTTGTTCCAGCACTCGATTTGTTCATGCTTTATAATCTATTATTGGCTTTGTTTTGTTGAAGTTTCTATTTGTAACTCGGGTAGATAATTTGTGGTATAGTATGGTTATGTTTTTTTTCCCTCACTAGGTTGCTCCATGAAATCACTTGAATTCCATGTTTTAAAATTGTCATAAGTGATTGAGCATCTATTTACAGGGACTGATTTTGGTATGGGGGTCTTTGTTGTTCTTAATCTTGGATGATATAGTTTTCTTGGATGTTGGAATGTGTTTGGTTGTGGTGTGTTTTCTTCGTCTTTTGTTTTGGCCAGGACAAATTGCAAAGGAGACTACCTATACTTTTTCGACTCCAAGACGTTTCACAATATCAGTTGCATCCAAGTCGTTGCTGAAAGCTTCTGCTCAAACACCCAAGGCTGTAATTTCTAGTCTTTTATCATATTTTAAGGGTGTTAGTACTTAGCAGTAGTCATCTATCTTGCCGAATTTCATGAGTTTGATATTCCTTTGCTACTGAACTAAATTGGCCACTGATGGCAATGCAAGCTTTCTTGTTTTTGTTGCTGTTGTTGTTTGTGGTGTTGGATAGGCACGGTTACTTTAATATGTTGCTGAAATTTCTGGGATGTACCTCCTCTTGAGCTAAATGGTTGCCCGGAATGCCATTGTGAGTTTCCTCTACCTTTTTCATTCTTTTTTCTTTACTTTGAGGAGAAAGTAAGATTTTAAGCATGGGGTGGAGAATTTTAGTGTAGCTCCGTATTTATATATTTATGTTAGTTTTTTTTTTTTTGTTTTTTTTTTTCAATTTTTGTCATGCATTTCATTGCATTTAGGGGTTATTGACGATATCCATCTTGGTTTAGTTTGTCCTCTAATTTATTTTTATGATCTTATTGCATAAATCCCATGATTGGATTGAATTGCTTGAAAATGATTTTTGGAGCATGATTTGAGAATATAATTGAGCAAGTATGGTTCATAGTTGAGGTTAAATTGAAATCTAAAAAAAAATATAACCTTGTGAGTTGTATTTTTGGCATTATAGGGACTATTCATAATTATTTTCCTTTTGCTTTTATTGTGTGATAATACTCTTCATATGCTTGTTTTTCATGACCGTATTGCACATGTTTGTTGCTTGTAAATTTCAAATGATTGAGGCATGTTTTCTTTAGCCATATTATACCCTATCTACCTTACATATTATCCTTTGCTTGAAGCCTATCTGAGCCTTAAAGCCAATTCCTTTTTTATAGCTCCACAAAAATATATCATAGCCAATGATTAGCCTGACCCTATCCGGGAATTAGGAGGAGAATTGGTGAAAAATCTTTATGTTGGAGTTTCTTTGAGTGGAGATGATATATGTATGGTTGTGCATTGCGAGAGGCATAGCCGAAATAAGGTAACCCTTATTGCATAATAGAAATGACTTATTACTAGGGGCCTAAGGAGGATAAAATTCACTTAGGAGTAATAAAATTCACATAGGGGCAAAAGTAAGCAGAAAAGAAAAGAAGTCATCATCGAAATGGAAAAATTGCATGAGTTGTATGGTTATTGAAATCGAAAAGTGCTTAGTGATGTGTATTGGAGTTTATGTTATTGGAATGGTTTGCGAAGTATGGAAGTTTTGTTGTTGTTCTGGTTGGTTGTTGTTCCTTTTTCCCGGATTTTTAGCACCACGAGCCTAAATATTTCTCTTGCCTTATATTCCTACCAAAGCCCCATTACAAACCTATAAAAGTCCTCATGATGTTGTTTGCAAGTGATAACTTTCACGGTGTCTAGAGCATTTTGAATTGAGTTGAGAGTTGGACTTTAAAGCCAAAACACATGAGAGCTTGAGTGAAACACATTATCCCGGTGAGGTTGGATTAAATTTGTCTTTACTATTGAATCGCTCATATACTTGGTAGGATATTTTTTCTCTTATTCATGGCTCCTACTACGTGATGTTGCTTTTCTAAATTATAGCATGAAGATCTTATTTGTGGGATAATTATTTCTATATTTGTTTTTCATTGCTTGAGGACAGGCAAAAGTCTAAGCCTGAGGTAGTTTGATAGAGTATAGTTTAGTCATGTTTTTAGTGTAGAATTGCATATTAGTTTAGAGCATTTTTACATATTTTATAGCTTAATTTATATTATTTGGTTTTCGGAGTCTACACTCGTATTTTATATATTTCAGGTATTTCCGGGCTGGATCGGATGAATTCGGAGATTGATCGTAACTTATGGGCTGATTTTATAAATTAGAGACAATATGAGCCGGTTCGTAGCTTTCAAACCGTTGAAGTGGAATCGGCCGCTACATTCCTAATTTTAATTAGGACTATGCAATTGGATCGAGTTTCTTTGGCTGCAGGAAATTATATTTAAATAGATTAGATATAATAATATTATATATTATAGGATAGATAGAATAGTTAGATTAGGTTTATCAGATTATATATATATATATCCTACGGAAAAGGGGGGGAACGAATGTGAGGCCGAATGTGACAGTGATCGGCCGACTACCGAGACCAGTTTGATTCATCTTTAACCCTAATTGTTTTGTTTTATTTTTATGGAGATCTAAACTCTCCCGTTTCGTCTACAATATGAAGCTTTGTTTGGATTGATTGTGAGTTTCTGAATCTTGTTCCTTATTTCCTATATTGAATGTTTCGACTTCTTTGTGCTTGAATGTTTGATTGTTTTATTCTATCTAGCACGCGCAACTAGTTAGAGTTAATTCAATTGCTAGGGTTTTGTAGATTCATGGTTGTGAACCTTAACCCAAGTGGCAAACTTGTTCCTTTAGGGCTGGTTGAACTAATTGAATGAGTAGGAAGTTGGATGTGCTGTTAAATCCCTCTTTAGGGACTGCAAATACCTTGGTTAATCTCTGAACTTAAAGCTATCAATTGGGTTAAATCCTTCTTTAGGGACTGTTCGATTGATAAGGGTTGCTAGGACTGGTTAGACTAGTAACTATATTAGGTCGGGACAAGGACATTCATAGGAAAACTAAAAGGACAAGAGGAAGTTACAATATTAATTCAACCAAATAAAGTGGATATTTGTAGATGAAACTATTTTATTAACTGTTATATCTGTCAATTTGTTTATAGTTTATTTTATTTTCTTTCTTATTTCAACCACTCAATGTAACGGCCCAGAATTATGATTTCCGGGTTACGTTTCAAGGGATAAAACCCCTTGTTCGGATCTTGCAATCCAGGTACGGGTCGAGGTTTCAAACTCATTTAAGATTAGTAGAAAGAGGGATTTCAAACCCTAAAAACCTCGAAGTGCCATTAGGTACCCTTAACCTGTCCTAAGACTATGTCGCGAAATTCAGTTCAAATGAAAGTAAAGCGGAAACAAAGTTAAGATACAAAGTGTCACGGCAGAGCCGGGTCAAAACCAAAACGTAAGCGAATGATTACCATTTATACCAAGTTAGAGAATTAGCCAGGTTCTTTAATTCGCCAAAAGGAAACCCCGTCATATAGACATCGAGCACTCAGAATCTGCAGAAAATACCTTAAAAAAAGAACGGGGAAAGGAGTCAGATCAAGCCACTCATGCGGGACCGGCAGTCCTCGTTGAGGCCACATAGTATGCGCTATACCTAATAAAGATGCTCTAATGCAGTACGAAAGTCAAGCACACTAGCATGCTCCTAGGTATAATAATGTGCAGAAATACTGTAAAGGGCCCAAGACAATGCCAAATGACATATCCCTCTCCTACCTTCACCCCCTTCCGATAGGGCGGAGACTGGCCAGCTCGTGAATGCATTCCATCATAATCGGGTGGCACGCATGCCTAACCCGCCCCACAATAAAGCCCGCAGGCATAATATAAGGAAGTTCATGACTCGATTGACTCAGGGTACCCGATGAGGCTGGGCTACCCTATGACCCTAGCAAAGACTCTAGGACTATCACAGATAACGGCCGTTGTGTTTCAAGCGCATAAAGTAAGCAGATGCTCATTCAATTAGTGCAACCTAAACAGGATACTACATGGCATGCTTTTATGCATATGCAACACCTAACATAAAATGCAACAACAGGCACGAATGTCCAACCTGAGTAAGCCCCCTAGGGAACTTACCTGAAGATGCAGAACAGCAAAATAACGCAAGCAAGGGCCCAAATGCAAGTCCAAAGCAATCCAAAAGCAATACACCTATCATCAAGCCATTTCCATAAGCTATCGGTTCATCATTCATACACACATAGCCCAAGTGCTCAACATCCTCAAACCAATCGATAGTAAAACCATTTTCCAAAACCTTTCCGCTACGATCAACATTAACCAAAATTATACTTCCAATCAATCCCATTGATAAAGTCGCACCAACCATATTTTCCAAACTTTTATAAATCCCAATTTAAGTCAACTCATATTTAAAATAATTGTTCAAATCGTACTTGGCCAAATTCCGACATTAATCATTTAAATCCTTAACCAATTTCCCAAAGTCATATTATAGAGATAGTTCCGGCATTTTGGTTTTCCAACCACAATTCCTTAAAAGATATTTACAAAACTTGAAAACTTCTTTTAAATCATTTCTCATCAAAATAAACATCGACCATTTTTATTAATAGCTCATGCTAAAAATCCCAAAATCATATATTTATATCATCACAAAATGCATATTCCAAATAATACTATTTGAACAATTTATTACTTTTTAAAACTCAGAAAATATATTTATCCAAAATCAGAAATAAAATATAATAATAATTTAATAAACTAACAATAATCAAATATAACTCACAACATATAAATCTAACTTATAACAACTTAACAAAGTATCACAACAACAACAACACCCAAATCCCCAAGGACCAACTGAAGAAAGCCCGGACCCAGATGAAAGCCCCAAGACTCAGCCCACTCTCAACCCATTCCCCTTAAAATCCGGATCACCCAAACCCATGGAAGAAACCGGATCCAATACCCGAAATGATATGACCCGAAAGTGAAAAGGAAGAATTAGGCCCATGACCCGGATCCTACAGTCACGCTACTTCTCTTTCCCCAAACCAAGGACAGACTCCCACTCCCAGTGACGCCGACGGAAAACGGAAAGGGAAGGAAAGAGGAGCTCGACCGCCGGCGACCTCTTTTGTGGTCCAGAGTTCCCCAACCCGACCGACTCGGAATTCCGACCACCCCCAACCAGAGAGAGCAAAGCGCGAGTGGGAATGAGGAAGAAAGAGCGAGAGAGTACAGAGGCGCGCGATTCCGACTCCGAGGAGCTCCGAGGGCGGCCCTGGCTACGATTGACGGAGAAGGTGCTTCGCTTGGGACCTATGAGAAGTAATGGATGATCAAAAGCGGATTTTGATGAGATTCCAACCGAAATGGAGTAATAAAACGGGATCGACCTTGAGGATGAAACAGGAGCCCGAGAGGAGAGGAGCGGCCTTGCGTCGGTGGCTCCGGGTCGTCCTTGGGTTGCTTCTTGGCTCGCCAGTGTTGGTGATAAGGAATCGAAGCTTGGGAACTGGCTGGAACTCGAAGAGAACAGGGCGCTCGGGCGTGGCTTGGATGTCGCTGGCTTCAAAAGAGAGGGTGGTGGCGTGTTGGTGGTAACGATTTCTGGAACAGGTCAGAGGAGATGGTGGTGACTGCGAGGTTGCGGTGGCAGCTGGAATCGGAACGGAGGAAGAGTAAGGAGGAGCAGTGGTGGTGACTTGGTGGCTGGGGAGGTGTCGGAAGGAGGCGTGGTGGTGGAGGCAACGTTTGCACAAGCAGCAATGGAGGGCTCTTCGGCAAAACCAAGGGGAAGAGAAGATAAGGTGATGTTTGGGTTTTGTGTGGTTTGAAATGGGTCAATGATGTTCTGATTTTTGAAGAGATAAAGATGTTGTTTGTTTGCCAAAGTGAGTGGAATCAAAAAGAGAGGAAGAGAGGTTTAGGATAGAATTTTACCCAAAACAAGATGAATGAGTTGTAGTGTGTACGGGTTCGGAAAAGAGGAAGAAATGAGACACACAAAATGGTACCAAAAGCTACATTTGAAATACCCGATAATAAACCATTCCGGAATGGCTCACTGGAAAGGACTTGTGGGTAGTACCCATAGGTCCCCAGTTCGAACCCCGGAATGACCGCTCTTTATTTACCAATTCAAGAAATACCCGATAATAAAACGCGGAACCCTCTCTCTCAACCTCATCCCAACTCGAAATTTCAAATCGAATTTCCAACTCGAATTAATTAATTCGATAAAATCTCGCTCATATTCCAAAATCTCAAATCAAAGTAGCGGAATTGAAATCCGTCGGAAAAATCCGTTAAAATCATGTCGGAATTCATTTTAAGAGATTTTTAATAACCCGATTTAATTTCATTTTTAATTTCTTTTTATCCAAAATTTAGGATTTAAAATCCGGGCCTTTACACTCAAAACCCCCCGTTTCATATTAATTGGTAAATAAACTTAACTTAGGAATAACTTGTTTCTCTGTGGGATCGACTCGTGCTTACCACACTACATTAGTTAGGTAGGTTCGAAATTATTTTGATACGGTTCACGCGACTAAAAACCGTTCATCAGAGGTGCACTGCTCAGAAATGTAAAGCATGAGGATCTGTTGAGACCAGTCACTGCTGAGGAAATTAAAGATACACTTTGGAGGATTGGTGATGATAAGTCACCAGGGCCAGATGGGTTCACATCCAAATTCTTCAAAGACACTTGGGACATCACTGGTCAGCAACTTACAAAGGCAGTTTTGGAGTTCTTCTCTTCTGGCAGTTTATTGAAACAAACTAACCATACTTCAATTGCCCTTATTGCTAAATCTGGAAATGCTAAATGTGTCAATGATTTTAGACCAATCTGCTGCTGTAATGTCTCCTATAAAATCATTACAAAGTTGCTTACTAACAGACTAGGACCAGTTCTTAAGGGCATCATTTCACCCTCTCAAATTGACTTCCTAGAAGGTAGAGCATTGTCTGAAAATATAATGCTCCTCCAGGAACTCATTAGGAAGTATACTAGGAAGAGAATAAGCCCTCGTTGCATACTTAACCTTGATCTGAAGAAAGCTTATGACACCATTTCTTTGAAGTTCATCACTCAAATGCTTGTTCATCTAAATTTGCCCACCAGATTTATTCATTGGGTCATGGAATGTGTGAGCTCTCCTACTTTCTCAATCAATATTAATGGGAGTTTACATGGTTTCTTCCAAGGAAAAAGAGGCCTTGGACAAGGAGATCACATCTCCCCCCTGCTTTTTGTACTCTCTGTGGACTATCTGTCAAGATTACTGAGATGTAAAACTAGATTGCCAGATTTCAGTTTCCACCCTAAATGTAAACTCTTACAGATTAGTCACCTTGCATATGCTGATGATTTGATTTTGTTGTCTAGAGGAGATAAAGCTTCCATGGGTATCTTACTTGATTCTTTAGAACATTTCTCTGCTGTCTCTGGCCTACAAATTAGCACTACAAAATCTGCTTGCTTCCTTGCAGGTGTTAAAGCTGAAGACAGATTATACTTAACTGCTAGAACAGGTTTCTCACAAGGTGTATTTCCATTTAGATACATGGGAATTCCCATCTCCTCAGGAAAACTGACAGTTTCACAATTCTCTCCCCTCCTTGATAAGATACTTACCAATATTAGCCAGTGGAACTCGAAAACTTTGTCTTATGCAGGGAGAGTTGAATTAATTAGAACTGTATTGCAAGGGATTTAGGCATTTTGGTTCTCAATTGTCCCCTCCCCCTCTACTCTGATTGATAATATCAACAGAATCTGTACTAAATTCCTTTGGAAATCCCACAGGATAAAATGGAAGGATGTTTGCCTCCCTAAGGATGAAGGAGGATTGGGTTTAAAAGATCTTAAAACATGGAATGATGCCTTCCTATCTCGACTTCTTTGGGATATAGTTAGGAAGAAGGATAGCCTTTGGATTAGATGGATACACCACCAATATATTCAACAAGGAAGTGTTTGGAATTGGCAAGTCCATAAGAAAAATGATTCTCCATTGATTAAGAAGATTTTATCTATTAGGTATGGACTTCTAACCTTTGTAGGGTCTATAGATACAGCTGCTCTCACACTACAGGGCTGGTACCAAGGGGGGAGGTTTCAAATTGAAGTTGCTTACAATTACTTTAGGAGGAAGGTTCCTAAGCCTCCTTGGCACTCGGTGGTCTGGGACAAATCAATCATCCCCAAACACTCTTTCATACTATGGGTAGCAGCTAAGGGCAGACTTGCAACTAATGATAAGATCAGAACAAGGGAAGTACCACTAAACTATCACTTTTGTAACCTTGCTCTGGAAACACATGAACATGTATTCTTTGCTTGTGACCTATCTGCCGATGTGTGGACACAGGTGAAGGAATGGCTTGGTATATGGCGTGGAATGGGTACCCTTAAGAGTGGGCTTAAGTGGTTAAAGAAAGAAGCCAAAGGAAAAGGATGGCAAGCAAAGTCGAGAAGAGTGGCATTTGCAGCTACAATTTACCAACTATGGAGTGCAAGGAATGAGAAAGCTTTTGAAAACAAGGCCAAGAGTGCTGCGGAGATTGTTCATACAATTAAACTCCACGTCTACAAGGTGCTACAACATGATTTCTCCTTACATTTCACGACTTCAAGGAGACTAGCACAGATTCATGTCTACCATAATGAAGTGCTCCACATGTGATGATTATGGAAGATTGTCAAGCTTCAGTGGATTGAAGACCACCTGCCATGACCCTAGCTTTCATTGGTTTCAAAGGCTTACTCCTTTTTGTTTTGCCTTTGTTATGGTCACTGTATGTTATGTAGCCTCGACTATCTTGTAATAGCTACATTAGAACCTTAAATCTTGGGTTATTGGTGTGCTAAAGTTATGTGGGTGTAATTCTCTTGATGGCCGAGCCGAAGGGAGAATTATGCTAATATAACTTTAATTAGGGTGCGGGTTCGACCTCCGATAGCCTTGGCTTGAAGAAACTGGAGTTGCACCGAACCTTGTGTTCAACACACCACATAGATTGGAACAACACTATGTTGATTCCATGATTTTGGTATAGAGCCTTCATAGCCTACGGGCGAGGGTACTCTCTCCCTCCTTGTATATATTTCTTACTTTTCATTTCAATACAATTAACCCTTAAAACCAAAAAAAAAAAAAAAAAAAGCACAAGATACAAAAATTGCAGATTCATACTAGATCGGAGAGAAACCAAAGTAAATTGAGATATTACATAAACCCGAATTTCAAAAGAAACACAATTGAAAATTAACCCCCCAAAAGAACACACTTGCTTCACAATCAATTCAACCCCCAAAAAATAAACCACCATCAATTTCATGGTAGATAGGAAGGAAATAAACCAAATAGAGATTAGGGTTACATAAACCCATATTCCAAAAGAAAAATAGTAGAGATTCATCATCAATAAAAAATAACGCAGCTTTTCAATCCAAGTTCAACAACCCCTTCCCCCCTCAAATGCAATTTCTCAATTCCAAAAGCGTAGTAGAGATTCAACCCTCAAAACACAGTCAAAAGTTTCGTTTCCAGAACTGATATTGACTCACAAACAACGCATCTTCTTGAACCCAAAGACTTATTAATGGCTAAATTTCAACAAACTTCCATGTCTCCTAAAATATCTAGATCTAAAATTCCCCCCCGAATTTAAATCAACAAAACCTAAAAATTTTGACATGACATTAAAACTCCACTTTCCTCTTACCCTTTAGTGTTAATCTTCGCTTTCTCACTTGGCACGAAGGAAGAACACATGTTATTGGGTATCCTTTCTCTTCATTAAAATACATTAAAAAATCAGGGGTATTTTTTTAATTTCACAAATTTAACTGAGATTTGGATGGAAGTCTAAAAAGGGTGGCTGATTGCTAACGGAATGGTTTTAAAGGGTGGTTTCCGATAATTAGCTTTATTAGGGGTAGTTTTGAGCAATACGGTGTATTTTAGGGGTGGTTTCCTGCCGTTTACCCAAAATTTAAATAATACTCCCTCCGTTCAACAAAACTTGACGTTTTACTATTCATGCACGCTTTTTTAGGAGTTAAAAACTATATAAAATATTGACTTTTTAAATAATTTTTTTAACAATTTCGTAGTTATTATTAATAAGTACAAACTTGTTAAAAAAGAAATTTTTAAAAATGAATATTTTATATAGTTTTTATCATTCTAAAAAAGCGTGCGTGAATAGTAAACGACAAGTTTTGTTGAACGGAGGGAGTAATTAGGGGTATAGTGTATTTTAATTTGATTTCTTAAAAAAGTGTGTAAATCTCTAAAATTAACTGTTTCAATTAACAAATGGGATATATCTGAACATTTTAGATCGGAGGAGTCAATTTTCCAGAGTTTTGAATTTTTAGTAATTTGAACTGAGTGTGTGAATATATAGGTAAGAAAATGTATTTTTAGTAATTTCCAGAGTATCTATATCTATATAAACTCTTAATTTAGAAGAGTTTAGGATGATGTGTCAAGCTTAGAGTAATTTTAGGAGTCTCAACCAATCATTTTTTTTTCCCATTTTTCTTTGATTTTCTTTAATTCTATTTTTTTTCTTTTTCCTTTAATTCTTTTTTTTTCCTTAATTTTACTAACTATTGGGCTTAATTCAAAACATTGATCTTAGCCTAAATTATAATTTTAGTAGTTTTTTTTCTTTAAAAAAACAATCTATATAAACTCTTAATTTAGAAGAGTTTAGGATGATGTGTCAAGCTTAGAGTAATTTTAGGAGTCTCAACCAATCATTTTTTTTCCCCATTTTTCTTTGATTTTCTTTAATTCTATTTTTTTTCTTTTTCCTTTAATTCTCTTTTTTTCCTTAATTTTACTAACTATTGGGCTTAATTCAAAACATTGATCTTAGCCTAAATTATAATTTTAGTAGTTTTTTTTCTTTAAAAAAACAATGGGATTAATTCAAAACATAAAATTAATAATAAGAAAATATAAATTAATATTAGTAATCTATATCTATATATATCTATATATACTACTTTAATCGTTTTCTCAACACATGATTTTAATTCAAAATATTTAATTATCTGAACTTTTACAACTATGTTATAATATTAATTTAATATATTAGAAAAATTTTATTTATAAAAAATCACGCCATGGCGCGGGGATCATACTAGTATATATTTAAACACAAATAAATAATTTATGTTTGTGAAATTCCGAAAAACTTCGGTCTGGTTATATGAAAACGAGAGTCGTGTCATGTTTATATTTTGTTTTTGTTATAAGATAGAAATTCACCATTCTAACACAAAAGCTCAAGCCGTCGTCGTGGAATGTCATTTTATTTCAATCATGTAAAATAATACAACGTACCAAAAATAATTCTAAATTTAAATTTCCATAAATTCACAAGATTACCACATTACAAAACATTTAGAGGTTTGAAATATCAATTAATTGGCCACATTTAGAGCCATTCATCATATCTATCTAAATAAGTTCAACATTTTTTCAGCCTTCGAGTATACCCCTCCTACATTTTATTGCCTTTTTTCCCCAATATGGTGATCATATCTAAAGATCTAGATGGTAATAACAAATTAAATGGCCTATATCATCAACATTTAAGCCATATAAATCAAGCAAAAATAAACCTATATAAAGCCAACATAAACTCCTTTCTAATGTCCCAAAACGACCAACCTAGGGGTAATATCGTCGTCGTCGTCATCCATACTCTCAAACATAATGTTGTCAAAACGTTCATCATCAAAGTCAGTCGTAAATATAGGACGCTTGAACGAGACCCTCTTCTTGTGCTTTATTGGAAGATCACCATCCTCTGGCTTCGTCTCTGTAGCCTCCGCAACCTTGATCAATACCGAGAGAACCACGACCATAGTGAGGCCGAGGGCTATCGCTTTCCTCGTAGATATAGCCATCCTTTATTGTTTTTTCTCGCGAAGGTAATTGAGTTGCTTGTTTATTCCTTTTGAAGGTTTTTATTTTTTAATTCGGATTGGAGGAGTTTGGAGGGGATATTAATTGGTAGATTTCAATCTTTTGGATGGCCGAAATCGAAGAGGGATTGTATAGATTTGAGGGAGGGTAAGAGTTTGTGGGTAGGAGATTTTCTTGGTTGATGTATATGAGGTTGAAATTAATCAATGTGGCTCAATATAACTCATTAACTCCCATAAATAGTATGGTTTTTACTTTAGTTTTTATCTTGTTTTTGCACCTTTCTAAACAAGTCAAATTCATATCTATAATTGGGCTTGGAAGGACAAAAATCCAACGTCCATTTAAAATTGCAGCCGTTGTAGGAGGTCATCATATATATGTTTATTAACTAAATGGTAGTGCTATTATTCAACTCGAACGAACCGAGTATTGCTTGGTCATATTCAGTTCATTTAAGTCTTGAACGAGCTCGAGTCGAGCGTAAATTTTGACTCGAGCTTAAAAATGTGCTCATACTCGGCTCGTTTCAGAAATGAACGAGTTCGAGTCGAGCTTTTTTCAAGCTTTAAGCTATTCTGCTTGCTCATTATAGAGTAACTTAAAGAAAATTTTAGAAATTCCATAAAAGACGAGCTATTCGAGCTTAATTCGAACAAGCCGAGCTTTGGATCGAGCTTAAAAAAATGTGCTCATACTCGGTTCGTTTAGAAAATGAACGAGTTCGAACCGAGTTTTACACTTTGTATGTGTTTATTTTAATTTGCAAGGTTTACTTTTATATTGTTTTATTTGTAGATTAAAATAGGGGCATTTACCATATAGGACACGAAATTGGGATATATTAGGAATCCGTCTCCCACCCTCTCCATATTTGGGATTTGTCCACCGAATTTTTCATCATGCTGAAATTTTTGTTTTCAGCAAAAAAAAAAATTCCACGAAATATAGTTTTTTTTTTTCCGCCTTGTAGAAACTGCTGAAACCGAAGTTGCTGAAATTGAGTTCTTTTTTTCCACGTTGCCGAAATTACTGAAACCGAAATTGCTGAAATTGAGGTTTTTTTTTCTCCATCTTACCTTGTTTTTTCCACGTTTCTTGGGTTGCCGAAACACCTGTTCCCCCTCTGTTTCAGCAGTTTTTTTTCTTTTTGCATTACTGTTTTTTTTTTCACGTTGCCGAAACCGGAGTTGCTGAAACCCCGATTTCAACAACGTTATTGATGCTAAACCCACAGTTCCAGCAATGTTGTTGATGCTGAAACCCCGATTTCAGCAACGTTGTTGATGCTAAACCCACGGTTTCAGCAATGTTGTTGATGCTAAAACCCCGATTTCAGCAACGTTGTTGATGCTGAAATTGTTAATGAAACCGTGCTACGGGATATAAAATTTAGCCTATGCAGGATTCGAACCCACGTATTTGTGCATAGCACATCACTCTACCATTGAGCTAAGAGGCTTTTAAAGAAGATTTAAAGCATTTCAGTACTCATTTCAGCATTTCAGTATTTATTTCAGCATTTCAGTACTATCAGCATTTCATTATTTATCGAAATCTCCTCCTTCAATCATGAAATCCTGGATGACAGTAGAATACCACTTGGAAACACAAACAAATTACCAGTTCAAATAAAACTGATATCTGAAAATTGAAGGACTAAGATCGCATATCACTTACCAGTTACCAGAGGTCTTCTATTGCACCTAGGATTCGAAGTAACGAGTGTAATCACAATCGAGGAGTGCCTGCACCATGTGTCCCCGAAGTTATCGATCCGATGAGCTTCACAAGTCAACCGGCGATTTCAGCAGAGGGAGATAGGGTGGAGAGGACGGTTCTTCCTCTTCGATTCATCCTCCTCCTCTTCGTTTTCAGCAGAGGGAGAAAGCATACAAAAGATGGTGTTGACGGGGTTCATGGCGACCTGATTCATAGCAGCGTCTCCGTGAAATTGCTTACCATGGAGAGGAAGCGACACAGGGGGAAGAAGTGACAGGTCTAGTTGGGAGGAAGCGACAGATATGGCAACAGATTTCAGCAAACCACACCAGCGGCAGATCTGGTTGAGAGGTAGCGCCTCTGTCTCGGAAATCACCGATCTGAGATCTGAGATCGAATCACTAGTCCTCGGAAATCGAAGACAGCGCCGAGAACAGGGAGATCCGGCAAGGGAGCGACGGAGCCGCCGATTTCAGCAATGAAGTTCCTGCAAGGAACATCCGCCGACTTCAGCAATGGAGATCCAGCAAAACGAGAACGCTCCAATTATGATAGCAAACGGCGTCGGCTTCGTCGGAGCCCCACCAGATCAGCGCCGGTTGCCGCTGGTGATGATGATCCTTGATCTGGAGTTTCGCACCGCTGGTCAAATCCGCGCCTTCAATCGGATCCTGGATCTGTGGATGGGAGGAGGACAGAGTCAGAGGAGGAAGACGACGTCGGCGTAGGTGGAGTGAGTCGACGAAAATCAGAGAGAAAACAACCGATCGAGCCATCGAGGAACAACTATGGGAGAGAGCCATGAGATCTGAGATCCTTCAATGGAGCACCGTCGATCTGGTTGCCATCGTCGATCTGTTGATTGAGGAAGGAGATGGAGGGCGAGGAAGACTCGGAATTGCCGGTGAGCACCGGACTCCGGCCGAGGGAGGGAGACGGAGAGGGCGAGAAAGGGGGGAGGGTGAGAGCTTACCATGGATTTGTGGTGCTGAAACGGCGAAGGATGTAAAAAATTAGGGGGTAATTTTGTCCAGAAAATTTTATGTGGACAAAACCCTAACTTTACAAGGGTGGGAGACACTCCCTCATTTAGGCCAAAAAATAGGCCCGTTGGGCAAATTTTCCCATTAAAATATTATTCCATAGAAACACATGCATACGGTGCATTGTCACTATTTTCCCATACAAGCGAAGCGACCCACTCTTAATTTATTCGGTGTTGCTGGATTTGAATTAGTGGAGTTTATTTTGTTTTTGATATTATATAGTTGTAAATGATATAAATATAAGATTTTAGTTTAATTTGTTTTTGAAATGAGAGTATTTTAATAGCTACTCACCGAAGTTTTTCGGAGCTTATGATTCTTTATTTACAAGTTTTCTTCTGCTACCCTAACTGTTAGGTTTACCAAACATCATACGAGTTTATTAACATATATTTAACAATTATTAATACAATATTGAAGCTAATAGAAGGCCTCGTTTGGTTGAACATGGGAAGTGCAATTCCCAGGAATTTAATACACGTGAATTAAATTCCTGTCAATTGTACTTCCGGTTAATGGAAAAAAGATGTTTGGTTAGTTTTTAAATGATAGGAATTTCAAATGGTGGAAGTGGTAATTTTGTACCCACAATGGTGTAAGTTCAACTTATCTAGTCCCCTTAGTTAAGTTAAATTCTCTCATTTCATAGGAATTGGAATTATTGGGAATTCAAATTCCTGAATTTTAAAAGAAAAAAAATTATAACCAAACACATGTATCTATCCTACTTCCTAAGTTTTTTCACTTCCTGGATTTTTCAATTGTTAACTCTAATTACGAGTAGCTTGGCAAACTGGTTTTTGAGTCTTTCAAATTCATGCATGTGTTGAACAGTTACTAATACAGTATTGTAATTCGAGAGCTTCTCTCTGATGTCATTAGCTTAACCTTTGCATTAATTATTTATAATAAGGCCACTAATCCCACTATGCCACCTTTTAGATAATTAACCAAAAAAAAAAAAAACTATTTTCCCACACAACAATGTACCATTTGTTTTATAGTACTCCATCCGTTCAACAAAACTTGTCGTTTACTATTCACACACGCTTTTTTAGAATGATAAAAACTATATAAAATATTCATTTTTTTTAAAAAAAAATTTAACAAGTTTGTACTTATTAATAATAACTACAAAATTGTTAAAAAAAATTATTTAAAAAGTCAATATTTTATATAGTTTTTAGCTCCTAAAAAAGCGTGCATGAATAGTAAAACGTCAAGTTTTGTTGAACGGAGGGAGTATCGTTTTAACTTGAGAAAGATACCTCTAGATTTACTAATTTAATTATTTTTAAAATATATTTATGGGGTTTAAATATTATTATTTAGGAAAATATAGTTGTTAGATTGAAATTTAATTATAACCCTTATATACCACTCTAAAGACATGGATTAAAACTAATAGTGATACTATTTTTATGTAAGAGAAAATGATGTCCCCTTACTCTAACGATAAGAGAGAGAAATTCTTATAAAAAATGAAGGGTTCAAATTTTATTACTTACTTATATTATGTGTCGACGACCTCAAGAAGACAAGAACTCACATTTAAAAAAGGCGAAATTGCAGAAAATCACCCTTTAAATAAGGTGTTTTGCATGAAACCACCCCTTAAAATGAAAATTGCAGAAAACCGTCCTTTAAACCCGTTTTCTTTGCAAAGTCACACTCATTACTCAATTTTCGTTAATTAAATGTTAAACTGTGTGGAAATTATTATGAAACCATATAATTATGTAGGTGGATGTTTCACCTCCATGTCTCTCCACCTCCCTTAACTCCCACATGGTGAAATACCAAAGGACCAATATTTATGTCTTTCTTATCCTTGACTTGTAACATATCTCCATCTATGCCTATATAAGGCTTTGTACTTCTCCTTTGTGATACACACAAGCAATAGAGATCTATTCTCTCTTTTCTCTTCCTCTCTATACTCTCTTATTCTTACACATAATATTATAACACGTTATCAGCACGATTGCTCGGTAAGGTTTCACCGATATATATATATACACTGCGCATGCCGTACCCATGTACTTATATGCATACGTCTGCAGTTTGTTTCTTGATATCATACGGCATGCAATAGAAGTTTGTTCTTGCGCCTAGATTTTGATTAATTAGCAATGATTAATTGCAGTAGTATATATTGATATCCAGTAATATATATGTTTGTTATAAACCGGCCGCCACTGCATTTTTTTTTTCGGTTGTTAATTTGTGCAATATGCAAAGCCCACACATGGTTAGCGTGCAATTATATTAATTTGTTTAAGTGCATATATAAGGTCAAATCCCTCTTTTGTTTATCCGATTAAAATTGTATAACATGATCTTGCTTAATTTGTTTGGTTCCTTTGTATTATCGCATGCCGTATATTATGATCGATATATTATTGTTATGTTTTTTTTTGTTATATCTCTTGAAGAGATTAACGAGTAATGAGTTATCCCCTGAAGAGGATATACTATATATATTTGAGGAAAATAATTGTCCTTAAAGAGACAAAAATATTTATCATCCCTCGAAGTTGATATACATGTAATATTAAGCATCCCCGTAGGGATGATCGATTACCTCCCCTGAAGTGGATGGTTGATAGAAATTATAATTTGTTTCAGTGATGATTAATCCCTTGAAGCGGATAAAGTAATTCAATCCCTGAAGTGATTTAATCGATTGAAGTTGTAATATCCCCTGAAGCGGACAAAGTAATCTCAATCCCTGGAGTGATTGAATCAATCGAAATTATAATACAAAGTAATCTCAATCCCTGGAGTGATTGAATCAATCGAAATTATAATATAAAGTAATCTCAATCCCTGAAGTGATTGAATCAATCGAAGTGGTGATATCCCCTGAAGCGGATAAGGTAATCTCAATCCCTGAAGTGATTGAATCAATCAAATTTGTATACCTGAAGCGGATAAAGTAATTTAATCTCAATCCCGGAAGCGATTGGATCAATCGGTCGTATCCCCTGAAGTGGGTGTTATTTTATTATATCCCTGAAGTGATAACCGATCGAATTTCATCCCTGAAGTGATGAATTATTTATTTATTTTATTTATCTTATTTTTTTATGTTTATTTTAATTAGTTTTCATCTCCCGAAGTAGATGAATTATCTCCTGAAGTAGATAAAATTGTTAAATTTATATATCATCGCCCGAAGTGGATGAACGAAATCATCTCCCGAAGTAGATGAACGAAGGCATCCCCTAAAGAGGATGAACACATTATGCTCATAAATCGTTCCTGCAGTAACGATAATAATCTCCTGAAGAGATATATGAAAAGGAAATTCATAAAATGTCTCACTATCCCATCAATACATATTTGTCCCTGAAGTGACAATATTCATTCTTTGATCTAAATTGATGATAAGTTTGTATAATATCCAAAAGATGAATCATACCCTGAAGTGTATGAGCTTTATTTTAAAGTTGCACATATAATCCATGAAGCGATGTGTAAGTAAAGATATATATAACCCTTGAAGTGGTTGTATACAAGTTGTCTTCTCCCTGAAGTGAGTAATAATCAAACATACCATTTCTTGAAGAATATGGTTAATGTTTATATGACAACTTACTATATTTTTTTTAATGCAACTTATCATCTTTTGGAGTATATGATCGAATTATACATAATAGAGATTAATTGTCATGAAGTGACAATATTCATTTCCTGAAGTAAATGAATGATAAGAGATATATTGTATACCTTCCTAAAGATGATTTAAAATCATACCCAGAAGTGTATGAATAAAATTATTATGAGTTTACTTATTGTAATTCAAAGCTCAAAGTGTTTCCCGAAGAAACAACTTATCAAGAGTGTCTAATGCGGAGTTTTGTTTGCCAAATGAACTTTTGGGAGAAAGGTTTACCACAATCCTGTAGATTGTGAAGTTTTTCAACACTAATCTAAGAGCCTGAGGACTCTACTGGTGGATTTTTATTAACGCCTGAAGAGTAAGGAATATTTTATGAACTCTAGAAGAGTAAAGGATTTCACAAACTCCAGAAGAGTATATGATCCTAGTTTTATCATTTGTACTCCTGAAGAAGTACATGGAATGTGGGTTTCATCATATTCAGAACTATTTTTGTCTGGTTGATACAACCAATAGAAGTAACCACATAACACGATCCGGTTAAGAATGTCACTTCCTGACTATCCTCTAAGCATTGCCTGAAGCATGCCCCTCCGGTAGAGGGTGTGAAAGAGGTTATGGTTAAGCGCTTGACCAAAGTTATTGTTGTGGCTTATAATTAGGTCTGTTATACGGTTATTTCTAAATGTCTTGGAGAACATTATAAATGACTCATACTTGAAGTATGACATCAACGAAAGTTCTGACAATACCCATTCAGTGGCATCTAAATTAAATAGATCACCATATACAAAGTTCAATGGTTGAATATTATGGTTTTTATAAGTGTCAAACAATTTTGAAAACCTGAAGTTTTCTCAAATAATATTGAATGGAAAAACCAAGATGAATACCATATAGCTCCAAAAGAGCGCGCATTGATCTTGTTACCTGAAGTAACAATGACATATACATATGAATTGATATGGTATTGAACACCAATATCTCATATGACTAGCCAGAAGCAAGTCTTACAAAAATGAGAATATATATATGGTTTATTTGACACTCATTTATCTCATTGAAACTTATCACTAACCAGAAGTTAGTTAATGATAAAATATTTTTTCTTTGTGGCATCCGGTCACTCATCTGAATCGATGATGGGCGGGATCATTGACATTCACATACACACCCACTAAAAGGGACCAGAAGATCCTAGGACTCGAAGATCCTCAATAAGGGTGACCGAACATATATGGTCTATCATCTTGGCAATATCAACAATAAGACCATCTATATTGAGAGTAAATGCAAAGTCTATAATGTCTATTGATTGGATTCAATGAGACAACTACGGAACATTATCATATAGACCAGTGTAATTCCAATATTATAGATGCCTTAACACTTTGGTCATATGAAACATAAGGTAGAGAATGTTATCAACCACATTGTTGAGCATAAGGTAGCTCACGACGACCTAGAAGAGTCGTTGGTCAAATGGGCCCATGCATGTTTGCATTTCGAATTTGACATAATAACATCTCCCTAATTATCTCCAGAAGAGAGCATGCCATTCAAAGGTCTTGAATGAGCAACACATGTTCCGAGATGTACCTCCTCCAAATGAACTACAATGAGACCACAAAGAAGTTGGATGATACATGGGGTTTGAGTCCCTATTGATATCAAATACCTAGAGCTTTATAATGGTGATAAAATGCTCGGTATTTAGGGGGAGAAGAAATGAGACTATAAATATTAAGAAAGAGATTGCACGGAAGCAACTTCTCTATCATTTCATATCCGCGGATAAATACAAGTGAACTAGAAGTTCAATAAATGAAATGATTATAAGGTTTAGCAAATATGCCATTGAAAGCATTTCCTAAAAGCCAAGAAAGTGATAAAGTCACAAATTCTAGCTCATTTGGAAGTTCCAGAAGTAACTCCAACTCAATGAATATCAAGTGGTTCTCAAGTACACCAGACGTGTTGGAGATCACTAGGCTCTTGGTATACGATTCCCCAGAAGTGGAAAGAGCCTATGAGAATATGATGATCATCAAATAAATAATGGATGCCGACATCGAAATCATAGTAAAAGAGCTAGAAAGAAGCAAGTCATGCAAAGATGGATTCTTTAAGCATGATGTCATTGGACCTGTAGTTCCAACACCGAAAAGTGCAACATCAATTGGTTTTAAGTGGGTGTTCATACAAAATAAAATATAAAGCCAAGTTGATTGCACAAATACCTATCAAAGGTTATATGGAGAATGTATTCACCAGAAGTGAATATAATTTTGGATCTAAATGTAAATGACGGGCGTGTTACTTACATATGTATATAAATGAAAGGATCGATTAAAAATGCCTGAAGCATTAATGTCAGAGCCCCGTCACATACAATTCATTGAAGATCCGTATAAGAGTACCAGAAGTACTTGTAATTGTGAAAATGGTGGCATTGCATTAGGTCCGGAAGTACCATACAATGTTGTACTCTTTTCCTTGATCTTGGTTTTTATCCCATTGGGTTTTTCCAAGTTAAGGTTTTTAACGAGGCAACTTATGCACCATTTAATACAACAGATCCCCTAGATCAACAATGAAATGACACATTGGGTCCTGAAGTACCTTATGATTGTGCATTCAAAACAGCTCAACACCAATACATGGAAGTCAAGCGCATCAAGTCAATCATGAAGAACTTCCAGGTCAAAGACAATGTTCAGAATCGACCATGGAGCTCATGAAGTCAGAATTATCAAGAAATCCGATGAGCTTATCAGAATGAGAAAGCTGCAAGAAGAATGTTGAATTCAGGGGGAGAATATACGCACTGCACTCTTTTTCCCTTCGATCAGGTTTTGTCCCACTGGGTTTTCCTGACAAGGTTTTTAACGAGGCAGTATGACCAAAGCGTATCAAACGACATCTGTACTCTTTTTCCCTTAGCCATAGTTTTTGTCCCAATGAGTTTTTCTAGGCAAGGTTTTTAACGAGACAGTTTGTAATGTTAGAGGTGTACATCCAAGGGGGAGTGTTATGAAACCATATAATTATGTAGGTGGATGTTTCACCTCCATGTCTCTCCACCTCCCTTAACTCCCACATGGTGAAATACCAAAGGACCAACATTTATGTCTTTCTTATCCTTGACTTGTAACATATCCCCATCTATGCCTATATAAGGCTTTGTACTTCTCCTTTGTGATACACACAAGCAATAGAGATCTATTCTCTCTTTTCTCTTCCTCTCTAGACTCTCTTATTCTTACACATAATATTATAACAGAAATTTAATTATACCCCTTATTTTTACTATTATTTTACTCATTTCAATTGATATTAGTTGATATTTAACTTTTTAACATGTTTTTCAAAAGCAAAAAAAAAACACTATAAATAAAAAAAAATGTTTTTTTCTTATAGAGTGTTTTACTAACAAGTGTGAAATTATATGTAAAAAATGGTAATTTATAAAAAAAATTACTTTTGAAAAACATGTTAAAAGGTAAAACTAATTAATATCGATTGGATAAAGTAAAATAATAATAAAAACAAGGGATATAATTGATTTTCACGCACTTTAAAATTTAATTAACAAAATTGGGTGATGGGTGTAACTTTGCAAAGAAAAAAGTTTTAAAGGACGGTTTTCTGTAATTTTTGTTTTAAGAGGTAGTTTCACGTAAAATATTCTATTTAAAAGGTAGTTTTATGCAATTTTGCCTTTAAGAGAGAGAGAGAGAGAATAACACAAAACAAAGTGGACCTATATGTGAAAATGAATGATTATCATCCACCCACTTTTGTATCCGTTGAATGCACGATGGGGACAAAGTGTGACATTCCATCAAGTTATATAGTATTATTTCTTGGTAGAATAATAATTTATATTTAAGTTATTTTATTTATTTATTGAAATCTATCTAAATTATTTATAATAGTGTATAAATGTATGTTCTGTGCATTGGATGGAACTTACACTAATTGTCAATATATTGATGTTGAGATGAAACTTCGTTGGATTTATGTGTTGTTCGTGTCTCTCATATGTAGACTCACACAACTGGGTCCAACCAACTTTAACAAAACTCCGTAGAGCTCAATTATTTTTTAGTTGAAAACGCGAGCAAGCCCTCGGGAAGCAACTAACACAAACAAAAAGTCCTCGGTGAGCTTTATTAGACGTGACTGGGAGGGTCCTCTAGGATTGGAAACCAAACCCCATTAAAGATCGAAGCCATGACCCTTAGACAAGGAGTTATTCAAACATTTCAATTGAGTATAAATAATTTACAGATTAAAGGAGACTGACTTATAATCATAAATCATATAAAAATAAAAACCAACTATTATTGAAAAATTGACATGATTAAGTCAAGTACCAAAACCTTTTTATCGAGAGTGAGAGTTGTAGCCTTCTCTCACATATCTCATGATGCTTTTGGGTATGGTCATCCGAATACTTATCAGAAAAAAGAAAAAAAAAAGTTTGTCAAATTCCATTAAGTAAAGCTACAAGATGATGACTTGATGAATACATCACTCAAAATATTTAGAATTTAAAATATCCCAAGAGCTTATGTTAATAATCTCAAGATTCTGTACCAAACATAGAAATAACCCTAGAAAAACAATATTAAGAAAAGTTAAAATAATTAAATTTTAAAAAATATTTCTCTATTAGATTAATTTAGGTTGGCTAGCCCGTTAGACCAGGAACCAGGATTACATCGCTTTAATACCATGTGAAATTCTGGTGGGTCATATGATGTGGGTGTCTACACGTCCGAATACATCATGCGCTAACGAAGTCGAGCAAACATGAGCAGTAGGGTTCCATCCTAAAACTAATCAACAATAGGAATAGCGCGACCATTGACAATTTGACATATATACAAGGTTTGGATTATTCATATTATCAATATGAGATGTATCATTTCACATCTTTCACAAAATTCGATCTGCTCTTGTTCTAGCATCGAATCGATCCATGTGCTATGATACCATGAAAAATAGTTGATCAAGTTTGAATTAACCCATTGAAATAGAGTTTCAGCTGGAGTTGTTACAGAGGCAGAACCGCAGAAGATATTTCTTGAAGATGGTTTTCTGTATTTTTGTGAATGAATCTCTACAGCCTAGGCCTCTATTTATACACCAACACCTCCTAATTCAAGATGACTATGTGTAAGGACTAAACTACCCTTGTCTGTTACACATTTCACTCGCATAAGATGTTCAGTATACCATAAATCTAAGTTATTTAATTAATCTTCTCTAACTTATACCATAAAAACGTAAGTTAATTAAATCATCTTAAAATATCGAGAGCTGAAAACAAGTGGAATAAACCCCTGCATTGAGCGAAAGGGTGTTAAAGTCGGCTGGATCTGGTGGGGTCAAGACAAGTTGAAGGGAGATCGCGTGTGGGCTCATGTTCAGGTTATACAAACAACAGATAAACTCGATGGAATTTCATCTTAAATCTATTAACAATGGGAGGAGTAGTTCGTCAAACTTATATGTTGTTCAAAATATTTCACCAGTTTAAATGCGGAACAACCCCATATTCCTTGAATTTGTAAATAAAGAGCGGTAATTCGGAGTTCGAACCGAAGACTTTTAAGTACCCGCAAGTCCTTTCCAGTAAGTCATTCCGAAATAGGTAGAGCAACCCTATATTCCAACAGAGGGAGACGGTGGGAATTAAAGGAGCACCTACATAACGGTTACTCGTTGGCCAACAAAAGAGAGCCGGCAATTAATGAACTCCTCTTCTCTATATGAATAATACATACATACAGTACATTACATGGCCCTCATTTTATTGAAGGCCGTCCATTTACTCTTTTGGGTTGGCCCATTTGTCTCTAAAAACAAAAGGGTAAACCGGAAAAAAAAAAAAAAAACACCCTTTAAATTAGGGATGGGCGCGGGACGGGATGGGGCCGTCCCGCGTCCCGTCCCGTATAATTTTTGCGGGACGGGACCGAGACGGGATTCACTATTTTTTTTTTCAATCCCGCGCGAGCCTTGTCCCTCAAATAAAAAACATTATAAAATATTCTAAAATTCTTATATATTTTGCGGTTTTCAAAGACATAACATATATAAATTTATTATATTTTTATATAATTTTACAACTTTTCTTATATATATATGTACACATTGAACACATTATACATATAATTACACAATTTATACAGATATATAAGATCGGAAAATTGATCAACTATATATACGAAATATATATACACACTTGAACAATACAATATATATACACTCACTTTTACAGTGTTATATACACTAGTGTATATATACACATACACTTTCCTTGCCCAAAAAAAAAACAGTGTATGTACACTTCCAAAAAAAACAGTGTATTTATACACTGTAAGACTATAATATATACTGTATAATATATACACAGTGTATATAATATAATAATATGTTATTATTATTATTATTATTATGATTATTATTATTATTATTATATATGTGGGACGGGACGGGATTTACGGGATAAGGAATCTTCGTCCCGCGTTCCGTCCCGTATAATTTTTGCGGGACGGGATTCACTATTTTTTTTTCCAAATCCCACCGGGATCGGGACGGGATTCACTATTTTTTTTCCAAATCCCACCGGGATCGGGACGGGATCGGGACGGGACCGGGATGGGCCCGGGATTTGCGGGATTTGTGCCCACCCCTACTTTAAATAGAGTATATTACTCAATCACCTCTTAAAATCATTATTGTCAAAAACCACCATTTATATACCTTTTGTTTATCAAAGATCACCCTATTTATCTGATTTCGTTAAGTTTCAGATGAAAAATCGGTAAATTACCAAAATACCATTATCATATGGAGGGGCGATATTCAAGGGGATCTCGTATATAGGAGTTGTGGAGAGATTTAGACATGGATTGAAGGACTGCTAGTATAGAACCGTAAGAATTGTCAAATAATTTCAATTAAAAAAGTGTGTGTGGAGTTGTACATATGTACAGAAAGATACACAGAGAGAGACAAACAAATGATATGTGTAGGAGTAATTTTGGTTTTTTCAAAGACATTTAATGAAACTAATGACACATCGAGGTGGGGTGGTCTTTGGCAAACAAAAGATATATAAATGGTGATTTTCTATAATATTGAATTTAAGAGGAGGTTTTGAGCGCAAATAGGGGTGGAAATGGGGCGGGTTATGGGTGGATGAAGTCATTCCATCACCCGCCCTGCGGGTAAAAAGTTTCACCCGCTCCATCCATCACCTGCAAACCTTTTCACCCACATCCGACCCGTGCGGGTGATGCGGGTGGAGCGGGTACCCAATGGGTGAAACAAAAAAAACGGAATCAACACAAGTAGTCCTATTTTAACTCAAAATTACAAAAGGGGTGGGTTTATATATTTATATTTTTTTATAGGCAAAGCATTAAAATCATGAGCTAATTGAAATTTGAAAGTGGAAGGGTATATATCTCTATACTATTCATTTTAATTGAAATTTGGTGGGCAAAGCACTAATTAAGGATTAGAATTTGTAGAAGTTAAACTTGACGATGGTAAAATAGTAAAATCACACACATTATATATATAAATTTTAGGGTTTTATGCGGGTTTGAGGGGCGGGTGTGCGGGGCGGGTTAATGGGTGAAAAATCTTCACCCATAATCCATCCATCACCCGCTTCACCCACACCCGCTCCACCCGTCACCCATTTTTGCGGGTTTTCACCCGCAAAATTAATGCGGATAAAGCGGGTGGAGCGGGTACCCGCGGGTTATTTCCAGCCTTAAGCGCAATATGCCCTATTTAAGGGTGGTTTTTTTTTTGCAGTTTACCCAAAATAAAAAAAAAAACATTTGAGAAGGACTATATATGTAACGTCTAATATAAAATAATCTGGTTGTGAGCAATATGCCCTATTTAATGCAATGATTTGTTTTCATAAGACTTATCATTTGTTAAATAATCTGGTTTTACTTTTACCCTTTTAAAAAATGATAAATTATAATAAAATTATTCATGTTCGACTAATTTTTCAAATGATATATATATATATATATATATATATATATATATATATATATATATATATATGCTTAATTAGCTTTTTTTTTTTAAATGATATGGTTTGTAATTTAAGATATGAGCTAATTTACCCTTCTTTTAAAGCAATAATCTTGTTTTATTTTTAGAGTTTATCCCTATTTTATTCAACATTTGAAGGAGAGGAGACTCTTAGGATCGCTATTGCAAGTCTCGACTCTTCACATGCAAATCCAATTTAGATATATATATTGGTTAGAGTATTTAGGGTGGGTTTGAATTCCATTCCATTTTAATTGTAATTCAATTATTTACCTTAGTTTATGTGAGTATGCAGTTGGTTGTATAACTAAAAATCTCATAAAAACTGAGGTAAAATAGTAATTTAACCAAATAATCACATGCATCGGGTTAAAACTATTACATTATACAGTATATAATTAATAAATTATGGAATCCAAACACACCCTTAATTTACCATAAATTTTTAGTTTTCCAAAGACGACCTTGTCTATTTTGCATTATAAATTACATAATACAATTGGAATCCAAACACTTATATACATGCAACATCTTTCATTTACAAAGTACAAACAAATAAGCTTGAATTTATGAGTATTTTAGTCGTTTTAAACAAAACAAATAGAGGTTTAATGTGTGGGTGGTCTTATAAAAACAAGTCAAATTTATGAGTGGTTTACTGTCATTTAAGTTTTTATGGGTGGTTATGTGTAATTCTTTGGTGATACTTTGACTAAATTAAAGAGGTTGAATTTTTTTTTTATCTATTCATCTAATTTATTACTTACTATTCTCAATCAAGTCAACAACAACAAAATCGGTTCATTATTGATATGTGTAATTTGTGACTTAATCTACTTAAATACACTTTATTGCTTAAATGTGAGTTACTGCAGTAGTTTTTTTCTTTTCTTTTGGTGAACTCTAATATATGTAAGTTAGTAGCTGTTCTTTTTTCTTTTACTTACAAAGCAAGCAATTTACTCTTTGTTTGGTACATGATTAATTAATAGAGAAATCCTCAAAGGCTCCAACTATACAGTATATACGTTACATATATATAGGGTATTGGGTCCCTAACATTGATTGTTTTTAGCGCAGTTAATTAATATAGTCAATCCTTATTAGTCCTTCTCTAACGTCTTTTATTTTTTAAACAATATTTCTCCTTCTTTGATGGACATTTGATAGATGGGTTAGAGGCATATTAACGTCTTTTTCTCCTCCTTTTATTTTTTAAACAATATTTCTCCTTCTTTGATGGACATTTAATACTTGGAATTCCTGCGGTATTCGCAGTAGAAACTTCTGGACTAACGTTGATATTTTCTGTAAGAATAATCATATTAATGTAATAGCTCTCTTTGAAATCAAAACAGATAAGGTTCCGTCCGATAATTGCTGGCGGAAGTGTGGATTTACTAACATTGCTTGCGATCCGGCTGCCGGTTTTTCCGGTGGCATCTGTTTGCTCTGGAAAGATTTACCCTCGAGCCAAGGATCCATTGATCTTATATCGGTTAATAACCGATTTATACACTTCAACTATTCAGACTTTATATCTCACACAACAGTTGCCATGCTGGTGATTTATGCCCCCCCTGATAAGGTCAGGAAAGGGCCCTTTTGGGAAGCTATCGATCACTATATCCAAAACTTACTTATACCTTACTGTATAATGGGGGATTTCAATGACATCTGCTCCCCATCTGAGAAGATTGGGGGTGCCTGTCCATCGAATGCCAGATTTGCACGTCTGACCGACCTCAAAAACAAATTTTCTTTACACGAGATTCCTTCATTTGGTGGACAATTCACCTGGAAATGGAAAAAACACGGGATTGACTACTGCTTTGAGAGACTGGATCGTCTCCTCATACACACAGATGTCCTCACTATTTTTTACTCACTTAGAGCTCAGATTCATCCCTTCACCAAATCTGATCATACGCCAATCTCGACAGACTTCAGTCGAAATGTAAAACCAAAAAACAGACCCTTCAAATTTGAATTAGCCTGGGCAAACCGTCCGGATTACAAGAACCTTGTTTCTCAGGCGTGGCGACTAGACTCCTCGGGCTCTTTTATGTACCGCCTGTTTCAAAGAATGAAACTTTTAAAGCGTCTCTCCAAAGACTGGCATAAGAAAACCTTTCTCAATATAAACAACCAAATCCAGACAACTGATCAGAAATTACTCCAACTTCAGACTTCGCTTATGTCAGACTTCAATGACAATGACATCAAGTTATTAAAGCAACTGCTCAATAAAAGAGAAAGAATGCTCGATTTCCATCGAAGATACTGGAGCCAAAGGGCAAAGGTTAAGCATGCAAAGCTTAACGATTCCAACTCTGGATATTTTCACAAAATCGCCTCGTCCAAAAGGGGTAGGAAAAATATCAAATCGATCTCCCTTTCAGGTGGGGTAGTCGCTGATGATTTTCACATTATTCAACAAGAATTTGAAAAAGACTTCAAATCTCGTTTCCGCTCCTCCATGAGGAGCGATCTGGACACAACTAGGGACTTAGAGGTTATCCCCTCGCAAGTAACACAAGCAGATAACGACATGCTCACAGCTCCATTATCTAACGCAGAAATTAAACCTGCGGTTTTCTCTATGAGTCCGGACAAAGCTCCGGGTCCTGACGGGTTCTCGGCAGGTTTCTACCAAAAGTTCTGGAATACTGTTGGCCCTTCTGTCACGAAAGCTGTTAAAGCTTTTTTCTCCAGTGGAACGCTATTAAGGCAAACAAACCATACTTTCATAACGCTACTACCAAAACGGGATGACCCGACAGCAGTAAACCTCTACCGTCCTATTAGCCTATGCTCTACAATTTACAAAATTATAGCAAAGGTGATTACAGCAAGACTAACCAAGATCTTTGAAAACCTGATACATCCCTTACAAGGCGCTTTTACGAAAGGTCGGTCCATCCAGGATAACATTTTGGTAGCCCATGAGGCTTTCCACTCCTTCAAGCTTAAAAGGGGCAAGTCGGGTATGCTTGCCTTGAAGCTGGATATGGAGAAGGCTTACGATCGTGTTGAGTGGTCCTTCCTTTTCGATGTCCTTTCAAGGTTCGGTTTCAAAGACAAGTTTATCTGTTGGATCAGAGAGTGTGTAACTACGGTTTCATACTCTGTCCTGGTTAATGATGAGCCAACGACACTCATTGAGCCCACTCGGGGACTAAGGCAGGGCGATCCCCTATCACCTTTTCTGTTTATTTTGGCTTCAGAGGTCTTAGCAAGGACTCTGCAACAGGAAAGTTCTGTAAACAAAGATCTGGGTATAGTGTTCGGCAATCCGGGCATTAAGATTCCTTTTTTAGCATTCGCAGATGATATCCTCATTTTTTGCAAGGCTTCCCAGTCGGCCTGCTCTTCAGTTTTGACGATTCTTGACCGCTTCTGCCTAATTTCAAGGCAAAAGGTCAATTTACACAAATCTAGCTTCCAAGCTTCCTCGAACACAACACCAGCAGCAATTAGTGCCACGATTGCGGTCCTTGGCATCCCCCAAGCAAATAACTTTGACAAATATTTCGGATGCCCAATCGTCAATGGACGAACTAACAAAGACACTTTCAACGAAGTGGTGCTAAAATCCAAGCAGCAACTCACCAAGTGGAAGGCGTCAAGCCTCTCGGCCGAAGGCCGGAAGGTTCTTATCAAATCAAATCTTAGCGCCAAACCGGTTTTTCTCATGCAAGCTTTTTTACTACCATCTCACATTCACCACGAACTCGATATGGTTTACAGACAATTTTTCTGGAACAGAAGTTCTAAAGCCCCTCCGCTGATTAGTTGGGATAAAATCTGTGTTGACACCCTAAAATGGGGGTTGGGTATTCACAAAGCCGAAACAATGAATATTGCACTACAAATGAAACTGTTATGGAAAATCATGTCCGAACCGGACAATGTATGGGTTCGCCTAATCTCCCAAAAATATCTGAAAGGACAGGACATCCTAAATTACCAGACGAAAAGCAATACTTCTTGGCAGTGGAGACGCCTGATGTCTATCCGACCACTTTTTCAAAACGCCCTTCATTGGTCTGTTGGGGATGGGAATTCTATTGACTTCTGGTCTCACAAATGGGCCTTCGCTGAAACGCTGGTTTCCAGGGCCCTTCAGCCGATACCTAATGTGTTGTTAGGCCTAAAAGTTTCCCATTTCATCGACCAAAACCTACAGTGGAATAAGAATTTGCTCATTTCAAATAACCCGATGAAGGATCGCATGTATTGGGGGCCAAGCACAAATGGGTGGTTTTCGACAAGTTCGGCTAACACCATGCTTTCATCCAACAAGGGGTCACAACACTTTGAATGTGGTTGGATCTGGGACCTAGATGTTCCGCCTAAGGTTCGTCATTTTCTATGGAAAATCTCTCGCGATGGGCTTCCGACTTCGGAACGCCTCCAAAAGTCCCATGTGTCTGTACCAGCTGGGTGCCATTTTTGTAATATCAACAACGAATCAGACAATCACATGTTCCTTCAGTGCCCGGTTACCTTCAGTCTACTACGGACTCTCCATATCCACTGTCCGAGCTTGTCACAGCTCGCCGTAACTTCGGGCTCTCCCTTTCCCCTAAACCAAGTTCTGCTGGCGGTGGGCAAGAAACATTTCGGCCCATTGGCCTGTGCTTGGTGGGCTATCTGGTTCTTTAGGAACCAACTGGCTTTTGACCATACGACCAAAGTATCCATTACAGAAATGGTAATTTTCTATACAACCTTTACCCAATGCTGGAAACAGTCGAAGATCCTTGTGGCGGAGCCGTCCATTGGGACCACTCTTCTGCCTAAGGCGAACCTCCCCGTTCTTTTTGCTCGTCGTTATCCCTCTGTTTCGGCTAGGGGTAAGGGGCAGAACCGATCAGGGCATTGGGACAAACCGTCGATGGACTGCTACAAGCTAAATTTTGATGGTTATGTAAGACAAGGGATTTCGTCTTCTTACGGTTTCGTTATTAGGGACTGGTGTGGCAGGGTTGTTACCATGGGTAGAGACACGTGCATCCACGTCTTGGTCGCCTTTGCTGAAAACCTCGGCCTCAAAATGGGGATTCTTCGGGCTAAACAACTAAATATTCGTAACCTCCTGATTGAGGGTGATAACCTATTGGTTATTAAAGCTCTGCTAGGGGAGTGGAAATGCCCCTGGAATATCGAGCTACTTCAATCTGATATTCTTTTAGATACTTCGTCTTTCTCTTATGTAGCTATCCGTCATATTTTCAGGGAATCAAATGCAGTGGCTGACTATCTCGCGCGCAGTGCACATGCATCCCCTGCCGACGATAGCTACGACGACGATCCAGAGCTCTGTGCTCTCATCCGCAAGGATGCGCTAGGAAGGAGTTCTGCTGCGGCCGACCCAACCTAATCTTTATTCTGCATAAAAAAAAAGAGGCATATTAATTTGTACTATATTTTTCCATTTGCATGTCCATCCTAAATGTACCACAAAAATTTACTATATACATCACCAAATCTTACATCTCAATAGACATAAGGTTTGGAGTATATAGTGAATTTTTTTTTATTGCGGTGTAAATAATATCTTCATTTTCTATTCTTGTAACAATTTGTCCAATTTTAAAAGGACATGTAAATTTTAAGAGTAAAATGTATATGCACATTAGGACTATGTAGTGTATGGAGGTGGTGCTGATGATAGTCGACGATGGAGAAGGTCGAGTAATAGAACAAGAAGGAAGTAACAGAAAGAGAGGAAGAAGAGGGAAAGTTAGTTAGAAGAGAGGGAGAGACAGATGAGAGAGATATAGAGAAAATAGAGTGTATTCATATTATGCATAAGGTCTCATATCTACCCCTTACTCATATTTATAACCCATACACCATAGATCATACCAATTCATATAGGATTAAGTACATTACATTGCAACCCCCTTTAAAAAGCCTTGTCTCAAGGCTTATGATGAAAATCAGGGAACTGATGTAATATGTGGCCGGCATGCTCCCAAGTAGCATCTTCATTGCCGAGGTTGCTCCATTTGATGAGCCACTCAATTACTGGTTCACCATCGCACATATGTGACTCTGCTATCAAGGAGGGCCTCTGGGGCGAAAAGAATGCCATTCTTCTAATCAGTGTCTGGCAAGGACGGGGCTAACGCATGTCGTCTCTCGACCTTGAGCTTCAATTGAGAGACATGGAACACAGGGTGTATGGCAGCTAAAGGTGGCAATTCCAATTTTTAAGCAACCGATCCTACCCGAGCAAGGACCCTGAAGGCCATAAAACTTGCAACATAGCTTGAGGTTTGACCTCACTGCAATAGATGATTGACGGTATGGCTGGAGCTTCAAATACACCTGATCACCTACCTTGAACTCCCTATCAGAACGATGTTGGTCTACAAACAGCTTCATCCTCGCTTTAGCTTGGTGCAGATGGAATTTGATTCGATTAAGCATGTGTTGTCGTTCTTGGAACCATACCGATGCATCCATATGTGTTCCCAGAAATGAATTGAGACCAAGAGCTGATGGAGAATGCCCATACAGAGCCTGGTAAGGACTTGTCTTCAATGAATAGTGGTAGTTGGTGTTATACCAGTACTCAACTAAGAACAACCACTTGTGCCGCTACTTTGGATGGACAGAACACATACACCTAAGCAATGTCTCCAAGCATCGGTTAACCCTCTCAGTCTGGCCATCTGACTGTGGGTGGTAGGCTGTGCTCAAATGTAAGGTTGTGCCCAAAACTTTGAATAGGTGTTGCCAAAAAGAACTGAGAAAAATCTTGTCACAATCTGAGACTATACTCTCAGGTAACCCGTGAAGCCTGTATACATTCTCCATAAAACTTGAAGCAACCTTTTCAGCAGAAAAAGGATGACACAAGCCTATAAAGTGTGCATACTTAGTCAAGAGATCAACCACAACTAGAATAGAGTCATTCCCTTGACTTTTAGGCAAAGCTTTAATAAAGTTCATGGAGATGTGTGACCAAGGGATGCTAGGAATATGGAGAGGTTGTAGCAGACCTGGTGAAGCAACACTCTCTAACTTGCTTTTCTGGCAAATATCATAAGAAATGACAAACTCCATAATGTCTTTCTTGAGATTAGGCAAGAAGAAAAGGCTTTTAACCCTCTGGTAGGTGCCTTGCACCGAATGCCCTCCCAATGGTTCCTCATGTAATGCTTTTAAAAGCTTGAATTTAAGATCAGTAGAGGCTCCAATATACACTCTCTGGTCTACTTTTAGAATACTTTTGCTCACCGAGTATTTCCCACCAGAATCAGCAACTGCAACCACCAACGATTGTTGCACATTGTGGTCCCCTACATAGCTCTTAGCTACCTCAGTGACCCATGTAGGTTGGAGCATTGATACAGCAAGACAGTCCTCAGTGAGCCCTTCGTCACGTCTTGATAAGGCGCCTGCCACCTTATTGTCACTTCCTTTTTTATAAGCAATGGAATAGCTCAGTCCCAGTAGCTTTCTCATAGCTTTCCTTTGCAAATGTGTAGTCAATTTCTGGTCTAACAAATGCATTAGTGGTTGATGATCAGTTCGAATAACAAAAGTGTGGGGCTCCAAGTAGTGACTCCATTTCTCCACAGCTAACAAAATAGCGAATAGCTCATTCTCATAAGTAGAGAGCAATAAGGACTTGCCATGTAAAGCTTGACTGAGAAAAGCCAAAGGTTTATTTTCCTGAATCAATACAGCTCCAATACCCATGTCACATGCATCAGTTTCCACCACAAATTGTTTGGAAAAAGCAGGCATTCCTAACATAGGAGGTGGTGTCAAGAGAGTCTTCAATTCTAAAAATGCTCTCTCTGCAGTTTCAAACCAAACAAAAGCATCTTTCTTTAACAAATCAGTGAGTGGCTTAGCCACAAAACAATGCCCCCTAATGAATCTCCAGTAATATCCTGATAACCCCAAAAATCCTCTCAAAGATTTTAAGGAAGAAGGAACAAGCCACTGAATGATGGCTTCAATCTTTTTAGGATCAGTAGCTACTCCCTCACCAGGGATAATATGCCCAAGGTATTCCACCTGAGATTGCCCAAATTCACACTTGGACCTTTTTGTAAACAACTGGTGTTTTCTCAAGGTAAGCAACACAGTGTTTAAATGATGCACTTGTTGATCCACTGAACTGCTATACACCAATATATCATCAAAGAAAACCAAGACAAACTTCCTCAATATCTCATTGAAGACTGCATTCATAAGACTTTGGAAAGTTGCTGGAGCATTTGTAAGACCAAATGGCATCATTTTGAACTCATAATGGCCATGATGAGTCCTAAAGGTTGTCTTCTCAATATCCTTGTTCATCATTCTCACTTGGTAATACCCAGACCTGAGATCCAGTTTGGAAAAGATAGAAGCTCCCCTTAATTCATCTAACAAATCCTCAATATGGGGAATGGGGAATTTGCCCTTAATGGTTGCTTCATTCAACCTTCTGTAATCAATGCACATTCTCCAACTCCGATCTTTTTTCTTTACTAATAACACAGGAGAAGCAAATGGACTATGACTGGGTTGAACTACCCCAGTTTTCAACATATCTGAAACCTGCTTTTCTGTTTCAGCTTTTTGAAAATAAGCATATCTATATGGCCGACTTGCAAGTGGAAGGGTACCTTCCCTAAGAGTGATGGAGTGCTCATACCCCCTAACTGGTGGGAGATCCTTAGGCTCAGCAAAACTAGCTAAAACCTCCTCAATGCTGGGATGACATTCAACACTTGCTGCCGACACAACACCAACCTATGGTGCATGTGATACCTGGGCAATCTAAATCTGAGTCTCAGTTCCAACCAGATTGTACAATTCTTTCCCCGAAAGCATTCGAATGCTGGCTTCAGGTGGCTCAATCTCATCCTTAATTCCCTTGCTGACCACTTTCTTCCCATTTCTGATGAAAGAAATCTGAACTGCTAGGAAGTCAAATAACACAGGGTTGAACTTAGCTAGCCAGTCAGCACCCAAAATCATTTCACTTCTAGTCATGTTGAGTAATCTGATATCATAAGCATACCTGCTTCCTTGCATCTCCTACTCACGTCTTTCACCGAATCTTGCGCACAAATCATCACAAAAAGCACTCCATTTCACACGAGGTTTGTGAATCAAATAGCCCTGCATCCAGATATCGGCTCTATCATTGAGGTGCATAGCAACGATTTCCACCCTCTGCACATCAGGAATCGCAAAAATTGAAAAAAAAAATTCTGCCTTTCGTATCCAACTTCGCGGCTTCCTTCCATCGAAGCATGGGAAATCCAACTTAGGTAGCCTACTGCTTCTCATGCTTTCAGTTGACCAATTGGAAGTGGAACATGCTCCCACATTCACTCCCGTGTTGGCCTGGTGATGAGGACCGTGAATTTCCCTCTCAGGTGGCCCGAATCCCATCAGTGACTGTTGTTCTTGCCGCGGCTGATGACGTCCCCCTGAATCGAAGCTTTCTTTTTCCCTTTCTCGCAATGGAGGATTCCGAATTAGCTCCGTAAATTAAGCTAATTGAGCTTCCGTGAACTTCTTGAATTCATCCATTTGCTTGGTCTGATTCTCTATCAATCTGGTTTGTTCGTCCCTCCGTGATTGAGAATCGGAAATTGATTGTTGTGTCGAAGCCGCAAACACCTTCATGTCATCTCTGAATTCCAAAAATTGAGTTTCCAGCGCCTTTGAACGAGTCATGGCTTCCATTGCATCACGCGTCTTACCCTCGGAAAGAGCTCTGATACCTTTGTAGTGTATGAAGGTGGTGCTGATGATGGTTGACGATGGAGAAGGTCGAGTAACAGAGCAAGAAGGAAGTAACAGAAGGAGAGGAAGAATAGGGAAAGTTAGTTAGAAGAGAGGGAGAGACAGATGAGAGAGATAGAGAGAAAATAGAGTGTATTCATATTATGCATAAGGTCTCATATCCACCCCTTACTCCTATTTATAACCCATACACCATAGATCATACCAATTCATATGGGAGTAAGTACATTACAAACTACCACTAACTTTTGATCCTTGCACCTCTTGAAATGCAGGATTTTGTAGCGTATATAGTAAATTTTTATAGTAAACAACATATCCCTTTCCTGTTCTTGGAAAATTTTGTCCAATTTTAAAAGGACCTATAATTTTTTTTTTTGGTAAAAAAAAAGACCTATAATTTTTAAGAGTAAAATGTATATACATATTAGGGCCACCAATAACTTTTCGACCAAAAAAATGAGGTCTAATAACTTAATTTATGATCTAGTCTACTTCCTAAATTAATGTGCTTTAATTTGAGCAAAGTACAAACTAGCTAACTAGGAAACCAAAAAGTACAAATATGAAAGACATACTTATATTATATACACTCAAATTTCGGTTGATTTGTTTCTAGATGGTTGCAATCAAGAAAAATCTATGTCCCTCAATTATCAATAAAAAAAAACTCTTTTTGATCCACTTGCGTTCAATCTAAAAATAAAAAATAAAGTGGTAAAAGAGTATTTTTATCCTAAGGGTATAGGATAATACTCTAAATTGGGAAAGATTCCCTATAAAAAAAATGCATAGGATTATAAATACCTTAGCTAGCTTGCAAAGTGTATCCATAAAACATCACCCATTCTCCCAATCGAAATTTACAAATAATTAGACCAAATAAATAGATATTTTTTTTTGAAATAAAGAACAAACTTTTTCGCCCCTTATCGATTGGGACAAGATAAGTAGCCAAAAAAAATGTGTGGAATAGGAATCCAAAATATATATATAAATTATGCATTACAGATGAAGCTACTCTAGAAAATTATGGCCGAATAACCTTTGGGTCTAATTGATCAATGCTAAACATCTTAAAGGAATTCCCTTGCTTGAGTATAAAAGGAGAGGATGCTTAGGCCAAACTAATAGAACTAAAGGAAGTCTTATGCAAAAGACTAGTATGGCAAGCTGAAAATGGAAAATCCATCAACTTTTGGAAAGATACCGCTTGATAGGAAATCATTGATCGGCAAACAACACTCCAACATCGCAATCAATGAAGATGAGAAGGTAGAAAAATACATAACTAATAATAAAAAATAATAAATGAAAGGACTTCAGTGCATTCTTCCGAGAGACTTGGTTGATAAAATAGAAAACACCTATATACCCAAAAATAAAATAAATGATAAGACTTAATTGGAAGTCTAACAGGGACGAGTGGTTTAGTATCGCTAGTGCCCTAGAATACATTACCAAACAAAACCTGGAAGAGCCTAGTCGTATTGCATGGATATGAAACTTGGACATTCTCCCTAAAGTCAAAAACTTTATCTAAAAGCTTGCACTAGATATATGGAACCCCAATAAAATTAAGATTTGTCAACAAAAGAGTTAGTGTCCCTCCCAATTGCTCCCTCGATGACCAGGTAGAAGAACATTCATCCAACCTCTTCTTCAAATTTCACCACACACTACAACTCATCAAAAGAATAGAGCAAGACATAGAAATGATCCTCTAGAACTTTGACACCAAAAACAAAACAATCAACATCATAGTATGCAAAACATGCAACAAACTAAATAGCAGCAAAAAGGAAAACTGATCATGACGTGGTGGAGTTTATGGACAAACAGAAATCGAAAAATCTTCAAAAATCAAGACACAACATGCAACTAGAACATGAAAAACTACACGAATCAACAATTAAGGAACTAGGAAGCCTCCAAGAAGACATATGAGACGACGATCCACAACATAACCAAACTTGACAAACTTGCGAACCAAGGAAAAGAAGGAATAATGATGGATAAAAACCAACGGATCGGAAGGGTCATTAACGATTATTTTTTATAGCTCTAAACCTGCCTCCAGAGAGCCAATTGTAGGGTTTGTTATCGAAATCACCTAGGAGAAGTTATTGAGTATGGAAGTATCCACTGTGATCTCAGCTCAACTCTTGCCAATGAGGCTCTAACTCTCAAATGCGGTTTGGCCAAAGCCAATGAGCTTGGCCTCCCAAACATCGAGGGTGACCGGTGACAACTTGGTGGTCATCAACAACATTTAGAGAATGTGAAAATGTTGATGTGATATCGAGATGATGATTTCTGACACCATCCCAAGCCTTTGAAATAGCGCAATTCTACCACATCTGCAGGGAAATTAACATGGTCGCAGATAATATCACGAGTCTTCTTCACTGAACGAACCCACTAAGATTGTTCGACAATCTTGTATAATGTATATTCGCATTCATAAGAACGCTCTTAGATAATGATCTCAGTAGAGCCTGAGGCCTAATAGTACTCAAACTTTTACCTTATACGTAGTAACAAAAAAGAAATTAAAAAAAAACACGCATCACCCATGGTAAAAATTTGTGACTTGTTTACATTTGCCAACCCAAAATAAATGACTCCCAACAAACTACCCATCAATGCAGATCACTATATAAGGCAAAAAACCCAAACACAAACCCAACACACACCCACTTCCAAAACACCCAACAATCAAAAAATAAAACTCAAGCCGCACATCAATGCTGCCACCACCACTCATCCTCCTACTAGCGGTTGCTGCTGCCATCGACGCGGTGGCCGGAGGCAATGTGCCTGCTGTGATAGTCTTCGGGGACTCGTCGGTGGACACAGGCAACAACAACGTCCTATCCACGGTCCTTAAGAGTAACTTCCAGCCCTACGGCCGGGACTTCTTCAACGGCCGGCCCACCGGGCGGTTCAGCAACGGCAGGGTGCCGCCGGACTTCCTTTCGGAGTCGTTCGGCCTCAAAAATGCGGTGCCGGCCTACTTGGATCCCGCCTACAATATCTCCGATTTCGCCACCGGAGTTTGCTTTGCCTCTGCTGGGACTGGATATGATAATTCCACCTCTGATGTTCTCGTTAGTACCTTTTTTTTTTATTTTTAAATCTCTCTATTTAATTACTTTTCAGGTTGTTTTTAATTTAAACTAAACTTTAGTCTATTATATATAGTCTGTCAAAATTGAAGGAAAATTTAATTCAATTCAAATTTAGCAGGTAAAAATTAATACAGTTTGTGTGCATGTGAACCATGGTAATTAACTAAGGCTTTCCAATTGGCATGGCTCTTCTGCATTGTGAATGTTTAATTCATAAATGAATAATGTAATATTTTATTTACATGTTTTTCTTAAAAAATAAATATAAAATGAATAATATAATATTTTATTTATACTTTAGAGTTTAGACCCATATTTCATAATTTATTACATATTAATGTTCTAAAGTAGACTATAGTTAAACTTGTGTGAAAAAATACCATCTAAAAGAGAGAAATAAATTAAACACAAAAGTAAGTAGATCGAATATATATGAAAAAGACAATTTATTTTTCATAGAGAAAAAAAATTCTTTTAGTTGAATTGATGTATGGTCAACACGAGTAGGCACGGAATCAGAAATTAAAATTTGAGTGCGCTAGACAAGCTAAATTTTTCTCATACGCATAATTAACAAAATCCTTAATTTAATAAATAAATAAATAATTTTCCTTAGTTTTTTTTACCTATTACTTTATTTTTGTAAAAATGCGGTGGGTTGGAGCGGACCTCATCCCGCTCCTGGGTCCGTCCCTGCTTGCATGTAAAAGAGAAAAAACACAATAGATGCATTAATTTATTGAAGTGGAAAATGGATTTATCATCATTCACTTGTGAATTGTGAATCATAATTCATGTAGAGAGACTACAAGTAGTCCAACCGCTCTCATTTATTGCTAACAAACTTTGGTATGGTTAAAAACACTATGCAGAGTGTGATACCCTTTTGGAGGGAGCTAGACTACTACAAGGAATACCAAGCAAGACTCAAGACCTACCTCGGCGAAGCCAAGGCGAACAAAATCATATCCGAATCGGTCTACCTTTTGAGTTTGGGGACGAACGATTTCTTAGAGAACTATTATACGAATCCAAGCCGGAGATCCCAGATGCCGATAGGAGAGTACTAGAGTTTCCTTGCTAAGATCGCGGGGAGTTTTATCAAGGAGTTGTATGCACTCGGGGCTCGGAAGATTTCCCTAGGAGGGTTGCCTCCAATGGGTTGCTTGCCATTGGAGAGAACCACCAATTTCTTTGGTGGAGGTGAGTGCATTCAAGAGTACAACAATGTGGCCATGGAGTTCAATGGCAAATTGAGTGGCTTGGTGGTGGAGCTTAACAAGGAACTTCAAGACATCAAAGTGGTTTTCTCAAATCCCTACCCTATTTTGATGGAAATCATTCATAAACCATCATCTTTTGGTAAGCCTAAGATCCTTTTATATACTAGTTTACTTATGATTTCTAAGTTTTAGCTTTATTTTTTATTACTCTCCTTATGTTACCAATCAACTCCCAACTCCCATATTAATGATGAGTGATTCAATTACAACCAAAACTAAATTTAAACACAAAAATATAGGGTGTGTACGTATGAGGCACCTTTTAACAGTTTTGAAATTGTTAAAATGGGAGAGTTTTTTTTATTATTTTGTGTGTGGGGCGGATTATTTAGAATTTTTAGTTGAAATTTAAAGTTAAAAAAAAGCTATTTGTTGTACTTTTCACCTGCTTATTTTGTTTATTTGATTTGAAATTACCATAATACATCTAATAACAACAAAATAAACTCCAATTTTTACAAATACATTTTTTTTCGCCCCATACGAAGTTTATATTATTCCATAATTTTCAACTTTTATTTTACACAATTTTTCAATTTCAATTGTTTTTAAATTTTAATCACTTTTTAAATTTCGCCTCATACAGAGCCATAATCTATCCTACCCAAGTTATTAGGTCGATCAAGGCTAAACCCGACTCTAAATTTTACCTAAACTTTTATTAGAACTCATAACCCAAAAAATTAATGAATAGGTCATGAAATCACTCAAACCCAACAAGGCAACCTAAACTCAAAACGAACCCAATTCGAAATAGACCCCTTCAGTATAAAATTTTATTACATCTAAACTTATGACAATTAATACATTATACTAATTTTTAAACCGACCCAAATATGTTTTGGCCCAAGATTTTCGAAATGACGTATTCTAATACGCTCCTGTATCGTTTTAGAAAGTAAATCTTGTTAAAAAAACCTTAACATTTTAGGTATTTTATTATCTACTTTACGAATTTACCCTTGTAATGATTAGACAGTAGAGTAATAATTAGGGGTATAAAAATATTTTTTTTATGCGTATAGATTTTTAAAATGACAAGTTTTAATTATCGAAGAGAGTAATGATCCGGACTTGAAATTGACCCAATTCCATAATGACTCTATCCAAACACTTTTTTTTTTTTTTGGGTTCAAAAGGAGGGCTAGAGGCCTGTATTATTACTGACTCTATCCAAACACACTTACCCTTAAATGACAAGTGCACATTACTGATCCCATGAAGACAATGACTATATCATAACTTATGGGCTTCCATTGATGAATATATGAAAATGATATGCAGGGTTTCAAGTGGCATCAATGGCGTGCTGTGCGACGGGGATGTTCGAGATGGGATACATGTGCAACCGCTACAATCCTTACACTTGCACTGACGCCACTCGCTACGTCTTCTGGGACTCCTTTCACCCCACCGACAAGACCAATCAGATCGTCGCCGATCATGTTTTCCACAAAGTCCTCTTCCAATTTCTCTGATTTTAGTTTTTTACTCAGCTCTTCTAAAAAAAAAAAATACTCTGTATTATTGATCGAGGTTTTAGTGGGAACGTCTCCCAATATATATATATATATATATATATATATATATATATATATATATATAGTTTGTGTACCGTGTTTTAAAATCTTGATGTACCGTTGTTCCTAGTGTGGTTCAAATATATTGTACCCTTATAGAAATTAATTAATACCATGTGTGAATCATCAGATTGGTAAGTTTTTGTTGAAAAATACAAATAACAATGGTAGTGTGTAAACTGTTAAAAGGGAATTTAGGGGTGATATTTTTTTTTTGGTAAATTAACTTGGGGGTGATATTTATAAGGGGCATTTTGCGAAATGACCACGAAATCCATCCTATTTTGTGAAATAGCTGCGTTTTGGTACAATTTAGCAAAATGGTCACAATATATACTAATCTTTCTTCCTAATTCAATCAAATTGGAAACTGTCTCCTCCGTTCGCTCAACAGGAACTTCAATTGGAATCGGGGATCTTCCATCCTCCTCCATCTCCGCCGCCGATCACCTCCTCGTTGCTCCGCTGTCTGGTGGCGATCTCGATCTCGATCTATGGCGGCGAGATCTCGATCTCGATGGATCTATAGAGGAGAAATCGAGCGAGATCGAAGGAGCGTGGTGCCAGATCCGATGTCTGGTGCGCGAAATCGAGGGAGCGAGGGAGCGAGCGGCTGAGCGAGCCAGCGCCGGAGGCCGGAGCCGCTGTCTGCTGGCGAGATCGACGGAGCAAGCGACTGGGCGAGGGAGCGGCGGAGGCCGGAGTCGCTGTCTGGTTGCGAGATCGAGGGATCGAGCGAGCGAGGGACGGAGATAGCGGCGGAGGCCGCCGGATTTGATTCCAGATCGGGGGCGAGCGAGCGGCGGAGGCCGCCGGATCTGGAGGGGAGCGAACATTCGGCGGAGGCCGGCGGATTTCATTCGGGGACGGGGGTTGAGGGTGAAGTTTTGGTTTAATTACAAAATTGACCCCGTAAATATGGGAATTACAAAAAAAATCTATATTTTATTACAAAAATCACTCTAAAAATAGGGGAAATTAAAAAAAAATCTATATTTTATTATGTGATCCCTAATCTATATTTTTATTTTTATTTTTACACAAAAAAATGTTATATTTGCACAATAAAATATAAAATAAAATTAAAAAATGTTATATTTGCACAAGCACAACATACAATTATAACATACTCGTATATTTGTATGATAAAATGTTAAATAAATAAAAAAATATAGATTATGGATCGCTTACAGTTTATTGAGAAAGTATGAAATTATATCGAGATAAAATAAGATCATGTTGAGAATAAATTCACAAGTCTCGATTGTCGTGTGCAACTCTTAAAACAGAGTCGTGCAACTCTTACAACAGAGTCGTGCAACTCTTAAATCAGAGTCGTGCAAATCTTGCAAGAGAGTCATGCAACTCTTAAAACAAGAGTCGTGCAATTCTTACAACAAGAGTCGTGCAACTCTTAAACAGAGTCGTGTAACTCTTAAAACAGAGTCGTGCAATTTTTAAAACAGAGTCCTGCAAAAATAACATATAGTGGAGAAAAAATAAGAGCATGTTGAGAGACAATTTCACAAGTCTCGAATGTTGTGCAAAAATAAAGTATTGATGAGCAAAAATAAGAGCATGTTGAGCAATAATTTATTGAGAAAGTATGAAATTATATTGAGATAAAATAAGATCATGTTGAGAATAAATTCACAAGTCTCGATTGTTGTGCAAAAAATAACAAATAGTTGAGCAAAAATAAGATGATGTTGAGCAAAAATAAGAGCAATAATTTTTTTTAACATTTTATCGTGCAAATATTAGAGTACGATGTGCAAATATAACCGTATGTTGAGCAAATATGACCCAAGTCTAGTCTTTTTTTTTTGTTTTTTTTAAACATTTTGTCGTGCAAATATAAGAGTACGTTGTGCAAATTAAACCGTAAGTTGTGCAAATATGACCCAAGTCTAGTTTTTTTTTTTTTATTATTTTTTTTTTTTACATTTTGTCGTGCAAATATAAGAGTACGATGTGCAATTATAATCGTATGTTGTGCAAATATAACATTTTGTTGTGCAAAATGTTATATTTGCACAACATTTTATTATTATTATTATTATTTATATTCGGACGATGGCGATCGATTTCGAGATTAGAAGTTGGAGACATGAATCAATTTCGAGATCTTTTTACTTTCTCATATTCATAGGGTGATTTTTATAATAAAATATAGATGTTTTTTTTAATTTCCATATTTATAGGGTCAGTTTTTTAATTTAACAAAAACTTCATCTTCTATCTTGAGAAATCGCCGAACACAGCGTTCGGACTTCGGAGGAGATCTAGCTCCGGTCATCGACTCGCTCGCTCGCGCCGTCGCTTCCCTCGACCTCGCTCGGACCGCCGCCTCGCTCGCTCGCGCCGCCGCCTCGCTCGACCTCGCTCGGACGTGCCATTACATATCTGAATCGGAGGAGGAGGAAGACGATCGGACCGCAATCCTCGATCCGCCTCCCTTGACCTCGCTCGGACCGCCGCCGCTCGCTCGAGCCACTCCAGATCTGGAGGAAGACGATCGGAGGAAGACCAACACACTGCAATCCTCGATCGGAGGAACGATCCGGAATCTCGCCGAATGAGGAATCTCGCCGGGTTTGTCAAATTCGCACTGGATCTCGCCGAATCTCGTCGGATGAAGAAGAGAGACGCCGCACTCTCTGGCTTCGCCGCCATAGATCGAGACCTCTTATCCGGCGCAATCTCATATCTGTCGAAGGAGGAACTCGAATTAGGACGATGACGGTCTCGAAAAATCTGGAAAGAGAGGAGAGGAGGCGAGAAATCTGGAAAGAGAGGGGAGGAGCAGGATAGAGATATTAGGGTTATATAGTGACCATTTTGCTAAATTGTCCAAATACGCGACCATTTTGCAAATACGTCCAAATAAAGTGCCTATTTTGCAAATTTTTTCTATTTATAATTCTAACAATTAATTGTTTTTTCCTAAAAGCTAAATTTGGAAATGGTTCATGCACGTACAATACAATATTCTATGATAGTGAATAATACCCGTTGGGGTTACCTTTGCTATCATTATAATATATATAGGAAGTTTACATCATGACCTAATGACTATTGGGTCTATGGACCTATATTACGAACATACCCACTCTGTCGAAAAAGGAAGGCAACAGATATATAGTCAGATTGGATATAAAATCAAGAAATAGTTGGCGAGGCAAACCTTTGGTGAAGATGTCAACATACTGAAACAGGGACGGGACATGTAAGACACGCACGTGACCCATAACTACCTTCTCACGAACGAAGTGGATGTCAATCTCAACATGCTTGGTTCTCTTATGGTGAACCGGGTTGCGAGCAAGGTAAGTAGTGCTGACGTTGTCTGTATACACAACAAACGCTTGACTGAGCGTACAGTGGAGCTCAAGCAATAAGTTGCGAAGCTAGAGCACTCAGTGACAACATTGACAACACCACGATACTCCGCTTCAGCACTAGAGCGGGAGACAAAATGTTGTCTCTTGGATGACCAAGAAACAGGAGAGTCGTTGAGGAACACACAATATCCTAACGTAGACCGTATGGTGTTCGGACACCCAGCCCAATCAGCATCCGTGTATGCAACCATGGAGAGCGGTGAAGCTGATGGGGTAAAGGTGATGCCAAGAGAAGTAGTACCCTGAACATACCTAATAATGCGCTTAAGAGCAGCAAAGTGAGACTCTTTGGGGTCATGCATATATAAATAGATAGACTTGCTAAACATCATCGCTAACATCAGGATGAGTAAATGTCAAGTATTGTAAAGCACCGGCCAGATTACGATAAAAAGTCGGATCAGACACATGCTGACCCCCGACTTGGGCCAGTTTGGCAGTGGTCTCAACAGGTGTTGTAGCAGGCTTACAGTTAGCCACGTTAGCCTTGGCAATAATCTCCTTGGCATATTTCTCCTGGGAGAGAAACAAACCAGATGCAAATCGAGATGCAAAGACTCCCAAAAAGAAGCTTAGAGGCCCGAGATCAGACATAGCAAACTCCTTGTTGAGTTGATTAATGATGGCAGCTCGAAGAGTCTCTGAAGATGCAGTAAGGATGATATCAACGACATATAATAGCAGATAGGCAAGCTAATTACCTCGGCGAAAGACAAACAGAGAGGAGTCACGCTTGCTACTGACGAAGCCAATCATGTGTAGGTAAGTAGCAAAATGAAGATACCACACCCGAGGTGCCTGTTTAAGGCCATACAAAGACTTCTTCAAGAGAGAAACATGGCCTGGTTTGGTCCTATCAGCAAAACCAGGCGATCGGAACATGTACACTATCTCTTTCAGATGATCATGAAGAAACGCGTTCTTGACATCCAGCTGATGAATAGGCCAATCCCTGGAGACAGCGAGTGCAAGACGGTACGGATGGTAGCTGGTTTGACAACCGAACTAAATGTGTCATCGCAATTGACCCCCACCTGCTGAGAGTTCCCATTGGCAACCAATCACGCCTTATAGCGCTCCGTTAGAGCGAAATTTGTGCCGAAGGAGCCACATACACCGCACGATGTTGGCGCCAGGATCTCGAGGAACCAAGACCCAAATGTTGTTGCTAGTAAGAGCCTCGTACTCATCAAGCATGGCAACATTCCAGTTTGGGTCTAATGCGGTTGTTTTGTGGGAGGTAGGGATGAGAGATATATGAGAAAATAAGAGGTCAAAAATCTGTTTGGGTCACAAGATGCCACTCATGCTTCGAGTTTGGATCTGGTTGAACGACTGGGTGGGGTTAGGTGACAGGTCAGGGGCTGCAGTTGTCGGGAAAGAGGCTTGAGGTGAAAGCACGAGAGCTACAAGTGACAGGATATGGGCCGCCTGTGGCAGGATAGGTGCTGCAGGTTGCAGTAAGGGAGGGTTGGGTGCCTGGACCGGAGATATAATAGCATTCGGAGAGGAAGAATGATATAGTTGGTGGAGAAGAGGTAGGGTAGGATAGTCATCAAAGGAGGAGGATGTGTTTGAGGATGTGGGGAGATTGGAAAAAGGGAAACTACTCTCATCGAACGTGACATGACGAGAGATGATGACACGTTTCGAAATTGGGTCAAAGCATCTATACCCCTTATGATGAGAGGGGTAGCCCAAGAAGACACAAGGAAGGGAACGTGGTGCAAGCTTATGAGGAGCGACAAATGCTTGATTGGGATAACATAAGCAACCAAAGACACGGATGTGGTCATATTTTGGAGTGACGTGATATAAGACTTCAGTTGGGCAGTAATTTTGGATAGTTGTGGAAGGGGTGATGTTGAGAAGATAGCATATCGTCTCGGCTGCATAAGGCCAATATGTCAAAAGGGAAATGGCCATGGATAAGAAGGGTTCTCATAGAGTTGGCGAGGGAGCGGATTATTCATTTGGCCTTCCCATTTTGAGATGAAGTGTGTCCACAAGAGAATCTGAACTAGGGGTGGGCACAAATCCCGCAAATCCCGTCCCGTCCCGATCCCGGTGGGATTTAGAAAAAAAAATTTCAATCCCGTCCCGATCCCGTCCCGCAAAAATTACGCGGGACGGGACGCGGGACGAAGAGTTCGAATCCCGCAAATCCCGTCCCGTCCCGCATATATATATAAATTATATATATTATATATTTACTTAAAATTAATAAAGATATATTAGAATATATTTACATTATACTTTATCATTTATTTAAACCCTAAATTTAAATTTTAAAATAATAATAAAAAACATTAAAAATATACTCAGTATAAGAAATAAATCATTTGGTCGTAACTTACTGTTGGTCTAATGGCCTTTAAAAACAAAAAAAAGACCTACTGCACTTAGCATGCATGCAGCTCTCGGCCAAAATAAGACTTACTGTTGGTCTAATGGATCATTGGATTGTATGTTAATTTGGATGAATTAACATTTATAGAATTTAATTTGCATATATTATAAATGAATTTAATTTTTTTTAAAAGACTTACTATTATTTTTTTATTTTATTTTAATATTTTTTTTTGTGAGGGACAAATCCCGTCCCGTCTCGATCCCGTCCCGTCCCGCGAGGGATAAGACTCGGCGGGATTTGAAAAAAATATATTTAATCCCGTCCCGCAAAAAATACGAGGGACGGAACGCGGGATTACCCCAATCCCGTCCCGTCCCGTCCCATGCCCACCCCTAATCTGAACTGAATACCATGAGTGGAGAAGAATGGTGATTTGAGGGCATTGTTGTTAAATTCTCTGCCCATGTCACATTGAAAGGATTTGATGGAAAGGTTAAATGGGGTGCGAACATATATATGAAAGGCAATGAAGTGAGAGACAACTTCATATTTGTACTTGAGGGGGAAGATCGACAAATAATGAGAGAAAGCATCAAGAAGCACAAGAACATAACGAAACCCATCATGACTAACAACATGAGACATCCATAGATCACCGTGAAGAATGTCAAAAGGGGCAAAAATAGAAGTGACAGAATTACCAAACGACAACCGAGAATGTTTGTCGAGTTGGCATGCAGGACAACTGGTAGGTTTCGACCCTTGATCACATTGAATAGCTCTAGACCGAAGACACTGAAAAAGCAGGGGAACCTGGGTGACCAAGACAGGCATGCCAAAGAGATGTCGAACGAGCAACTACTGATAGATTGGTTGTTGTAGGAGAGGTGACAGGATGTATGTTTTTGGTGACAGGATTTATATTTAAGGGGACGGGATTTATATTTAAGGTGACAGGATAAAGGTCTCCAGCGCTATTACATCTCATGAGCGGAGCCTCAGTTGTAAAATCTTTGACAGCAAACCCAAAGCGGTAAAACTCGATGGAGATATTATTGTCCGTGGTGAGGTGACGAATGGATACAAGGTTCTTTATTAAGCCAGGGGAGATGAGGATGTTGTTAAGGCTCAAGTCAGTGGTAGGGGTCGGTAATGTAGTTTACCCAAGACCCAAGGTAGGAATGTATTCACCATTACCGACAATAATGGAGGTAGAAAGGCTCTTAGAAGCAGGGACAGAAATTATACCTGGGTTGTGCGACATGTGTGCAGTGGCTCCGCTATCCATGTACCAATTCGGATCGGCAGGTGATACGCCTATAGTTGTCATGATGGCTGGTTGCTTGTGTCGGGATGATGATAATGATCCCGCTGTTGAACAAAAATGCGCGATAATCGTACAACACATTTTAATTGATTTTTAATATTTAAGTTCAACCCCTTTTGGTTATCCTCTTGATTCGAAGTCATATCGATACCAGGAATTTTGGTTTTGGTGATTTGGGTTGCACCCGAATTTTAACGGGTTAACTATGTATCTCTTAGAAGAGAATCAAGCCTTACGTAATTCAGAGTGTTTTGGATTTTGTGTTTGGTTTGTTTGATTTGATTTGGGTTTGGTTTTGTTTTCTTGTATGCATCAGAGGATGAAATTCAAGCCCACCTTCTAGGAAGGGTAGCTCAAACAACACTCCACCCGAGTAACTTGAGCCCACCTTCTCGGAAGGGTAACTCAAGTAACCCGCCTATCATTTGCATAGAAAACGATTTGGATTTTGATGTCAAATTCGATTTGTTTTGATTTGAGATTTGACTTAAAAGTCAATTTGGGGGTTGTGATTAAACTCGTTAGTGAGTTTCCTACGTACTCTTTTGGAAGAGATCAAATCAAACGTAGTTCTTGAAAAAGCCTAATTTGAATTTGGTATTTGTTTTTTGACGTTTTGGTCGTGACCGAACTCGACGACCGAACTCGAGGGCAGAGTTTCAAGAATCGAAAAACAGGAGCAAATGGGATTGCTACCTTATTTGTGAGATTGACACTTATTTTTTTTTGTAAGTGTTTGCTCTCTTCTTTTTCTTTTCCTTGCTGATTTTTTTTTTGTTTTCTGCTTTCTTTTGTTTTTGCAAATGGGAGTGCCCCGGGAGCTCAAATGTTGTGAACTCAGCTCTTTTTATAGCTGAGTAAAAGGTGAAAAGAAGTGAACAAATCCCCTTTTCAGAATGTTGGGCAGTTGGATTATTTTTCTTTTATGTGTGCTTGAATTCCGCTGAACAGGATGGGTGTGGATTGTTGGGGGCAGTTGAACTTGTAGAGTAGCTTGCAAGACTATCCAATCACCTGTATATATATATATTATTCCATTTCTTTTTATTTACATGGAATAAAACCTAGGCTTCAATTTGGGCCTCAGCTTGGGCTTTGATTTGGGCCAAAGAAACTGCTCATTTTGTTTGATGGCATCTATACGGCTTTTTTTTCACCAAATTGGGTTGATGATTTAATTTGCTGACCCAATCAAATTTATGAAATTTTGCCACTCAACACCCGTTGCTAAGGCCTGATCCATATGGTGCGGAGAGGGCCCGAGGAGTCCTTGTTGGCTCGAGTATGGCCTCGTTGGAAAGGCGTACGTTGGAAAGGCATATGGGGGAATACCCCCTCTGTAAACGACTTGGAGGGGCGATAACCTCGACGGGAGGCTGTTGGTGATCGAAGAAGGCCATAATCAGGGTGACAGGACATAATCAGGCTGTTGTTGCGAGGTATATGATCGTCACAAAGAGGGTGACAGGACACAGTGGAAAGGATGACAGGACACAGTGCCAATGGTAACAGGACACGGTGCCAGATCCGCCGAATTAGGGTTTGGTGGAAAAAGGAGAGCAATTGGGAGAGGGGAAATAGAAAGAGATGTGATGTGAGAGAGGTAGAGGCTGGAGCGCAGCTAGGAGAGGGAGCGACTGATAAAGGAGGAAGGAGGGTGGCCAACGGGTGGTGGCCGGCAACAGAGAGGGTGGAGAGGACTAATAGAGATATAAGGAAAAAGATAGGTGGGGAATCTGGGTAGGTGATAAATCATCAGGGACGGAGAAGCCAACGGAGGGAGGAGGGACGGTCGACGATAGGGAGGGGATGGCTGGCGACAGAGAGGGAGGAAGAAGGGTGAAAGGATTGATATTCGATGGTAGGCTAGAGCAAAAATTTAGAAAACCCTAGAGAAAGCCTGATACCATGTCAGAGTGAATAATCCCCGTTGGGGTTGTCTTCGCTATCATTGTAATATATAGAGGAGGTTTACATCATGGCCTAATGACTATTAGGCCTATGAGCCTATATTACATCTAACATATTCTCTCTATGCAGTATTATTTAATGGAAAATGGTATTTTAAGAATAACAAAAAATTTATATACATATACATGGGTTTAGCTTGAAAAACACTGGGTTACACATATACGAGTATAAGATAGATTAAGTTTCAGTTAAAGAACGTGCCGCACGTGTCTATCCATGAATCCTCCTAATTCGCAAACGTCTATTCCGAATCCGGTGCCGGGTGAACCACCTCTTCGACCGGCGAAGAAGCCTTCGGAGGATATGTAGACAGATGAATCAGGGAATCAACAACAGCAACCCATTCCCGGGATTTCCTCGGCTCTGAAGAAATCGTGGAGAGACACGGTGGTGGGGGTGGAGTGGATCAGCCAAGGACCTCCATCTGCAAAGAGTTTCTAAAGGGTAAGGTCTCTATCTCTTTCCCGGGGGCAAAAAGCGGTGACCTAGAGGTTCTGATCAATGAGGATTTGATGGACGCCCTCGCAAGTGTCTGGAAGTTTTCGTTGGATGGTGAAGCTGTTGGGGACTCCGTTACCTCTACCAGTGATGGAGAAGAAACTGCGGGATCTGTGGGACAAATTTGGAAAGATGCAAGTCATAGACCTCCCATACGGAAACTTCCTTGTTCGTTTCGATGATGAAAATGGTTATTTGGAAGTGCTTTCTGGGGGTCCTTGGTCGATCTTTGGTAGGTGCCTAGCCGCGAGACATCGGGGTTTAGACCCAAATATGTGATCAAGACAGTTCCAGCGTGGGTCAGAATTATGGACCTCACTCTCCACCTCTATCAGGAAGATGTGCTCCTACTTGCAGCAGTGGGCTTGGGATCGCCAATTAAAGTCGATAACAGAACCATCTACAAAGGGAGAGGCCGCTTCGCGAGAGTGTGTGTGGAAGTCAATTTGGAGGATCCTCTCAAAGGCTCAATCAGAATCAATGGGCACCGTTACCTGGTGAAATATGAAGGTATCCCGTCAATATGTTTTGGATACGGAAGGGTGGGGCATATAAGATCCAAATGTCATTTTGTGGTCGGGAAACCTTCGGAGGAAGCCACTGACGAGAACAAGGAAGGTAGGGAGAATGGGGAACAGAAGGAGGAATCATCGCAGACTGGGCAAGATAACGGGAAAGGCAAGAACATCCATGGCGAGAGGATGGAGGTCAAATGGAAGAATAGAAGCAAGCAACAACATGGTCCTCCCCCGACGAATACCACAGACGGCAGGCCTTCTACTAGAAAAGAGGCCCCAGATTTGGTTGAAGTCCAGACCACCGGAACTGGAACCTTGTAGAAGAACAATGATGCTATGGGAAATCTGAGTGCAAATTCAGTTGAAGCGATGAGCGCCGGAGATGAAACCTCGCCACCGATTGTGGATGTTACTCCGGCGTCCACTGAGATCGAGAGAATGAAGGTTACCGTTGAGGTGGAGAAGGCGAAGAGTCCACTTCGGGATGTCAACAAATTCAATGCCCTGTGTGAACTCATGAATGTGGAGGGAGGATACATAGTTAATGAAGAGAAAAAGGAAGATGCTGAGATGGTTGGATCGTCGGTTGTTGCGGATCCCAATGTTGATTCTTTGAGGAGAGAGAGAGAGAGTCTCACTAGTGCTGGGAATTCAGACCTTATGGAAGAGGAGTTAGTAGTCCACAACAATCTAGTTTTCTCGGTGTTGGGCCGGAGTGCATCAATTATATTGGGCCAAACCCAGAGAAAGAGTCAAAACCAAAGAACTCGGATCTTTCTTCAACCCTAACTATTTTCACTAATGACATGACAAATCTGAAAGGCTCGAAGAAAATATTCAAGTAAGATAACCAAATGGTGATGATGGAGGCGTTGGCATGTGAAGATAGTGTGAATGTTTCCTTTGCTTGTGAGTCGGCACGGGAGATGGGAAAGGTGCAACAACTAATGGGTCAATTATAGGAGGGATCGAAGAGACAGGATGTGGCGTCAACAAAAGCAACAAGGGTGGGTTGGGCGACCCATGAGTCGGAAGAGCTTGCCAAGGATGAGGAGTTGGATTAACCATTGTTTTGTTCCCTACTTTCTGTGCTTGTTTATAGAGTTTCCTTTTAATCTATTTTATTCTTTTGGTTCATTTTGAATATCTTACTTTGGAACTGTTTTGGTGCAGGCAAGAAATCTTTCAGGAGGGTGATCCGGTACATTTGCAAACATTGCTCTGTGGACGTGCTTGTCTTGTTTGAGGAGGAGGAGGCGAATAAGGTTTGCAATAAACTAAACTTTGCTAAGGTTGAGAGAGTAGAAGCAAACAGATTTGTGGGGGGAATTTGGTTGCTCTGGAATGACAACAAGGTTAATTTTGTCATCGAACTAAAGACCCACTTCTTCATTCATATCTTTTGGGGGGAAAGAAGGAAGAAGAAGAATCTGGTAGATGTTTATGGCTCGCTCACAGTTGCTCGACGTGCACAATTATGGACTGAGTTGGAGGCTGCCCTTACGAACATCTCGGGAGGCTTATTGATGGGGGGCGACTTTAATGTCATCTTCAGCAAGAAGGAAACTCATGGTGGGTCTGGAAATTTGCACATGAACTCGCCTTGTTTCCAAAACATCATAGAGAAATTCAATCTCATTGACATGGGGTTTACATGCCAGAGCTTCACTTGGCAGAAGAAGATTCCCGGTGACAGAATTGTCTCTAGGCATTTTGACAGGGTTTTGATCAATGTGGAAGGTCGGTTATCTTGGCCGGAAGCTAGGGCCCGACACCTGCCTAGGTACTCATCGGACCATTGTCCTCTCCTCTTCGAGCTGAACCCGAATGTGATCAAAGACAAGAAAAGGCGTCCATTTAGGTTCGAGGCTGCCTGGTTCACTCACCCCTATTTCTTGAATCTGGTTGAGTCAAAATGGTTGAGAGGCTGGCCGATTAAAATTGCTTTACAAACTCTTACTGGCGAGCTGCAGGACTGGAACAAGAAAAAGTTCAGCAAGATTTTCAAAAGGAAACAAGTCATATTGGATGCATTGGGTGAGGTCCAAAGACAACTGACTAGGAATGACAACAAAGTGATTATGGAATAGGAGGAGAGAATTTAATTTAAGCTCGATGAGGTCTTCGAGAAAGAAGAGATTATGTGGATGCAAAAGTCTAATGACAATTGGTTAATGGCGGGAGATAGGAACACTAAATTCTTCCACACCTCGACGGTTGTTCGTAGGAAAAACAACAAAACAGAGGGCCTATTTAACACCAGAGATGAATGGGTGGAGGAGAAACAGGGGCTAGAGAAGATCGCTTTGGATTTCTTCGACAAGCTGTATTACGAGGAGAGAACTAGGGACATGTTGGTGCTTGGGGAGGCTGAATTTCCTAGTGTGGAAGATAAGGCCTGGGAAGAGATATGTAAGAGGGTCTCTGACACCGAGATTTGGACTATTTTCAAAAGCACGGAAGCCTACAAAACTCCGGGGTTGATGGATTCCAACTAGTGTTCTTTCAGAAATGTTGGAAAGTGGTTGGAGAAGCTTTTACGTCCCTGGTGAAAGAGTTAAATGATACTCTCATTACCCTATTACCGAAGGTGGGTAAACCCGAGAGGATTAACCAGTTTCGTGGAATAAGTCTATGCAATGTGTGCTACAAGGCCATTACTAAGGTGATGCCAAAGAGGTTGCAGGCGGTAATGAGCTTGTTGGTTAGCCCGATGCAAGGAAGTTTCCATTCGAGTATAGTCATTACAGACAACATAGTGATAGCTCAGGAAATGGTTCACTCGATGAAACAGAAGAAAGGTGGGAAGGGATGGATGTGTCTAAAACTCGGCCTCGAAAAGGCATGTGACTGGCTGAGTTGGGATTTCATTGAAGAAACTTTGAGGTGGGCTAGATTCCTGGAGTGCTGGGTCAAGTTGATTATGACTTGTATTCATGGAGCTAGGATGCAAGTCTTATGGAACGGAGAGATGACTCGCCAGTTTTACCCGACTAGAGGATCCGACAAGACGATCCGATATCGCCATACATCTTTGTGCTCTGCCTAGAAGGCCTAACACATATCATCAATAAGGAAGTGGAAGAGGGAGGCTGGAAACCGATTAAATTGGCTAGGAATACTCCTGCTATCTCTCACATATTCTTTGCGGATGACATCTTATTGTTTGCGGAAGCTTCTGTGGGCCAGGTGAAAGTGATGTGAAGGTCCTTTGAACTTTTTTGTGAGCCTCTATCCAACGGGTGAGCCTTCCCAAATCCAAATTTTTTGTCTCCAAAAACGTGAAGCCGGAGGTTGTAGCTAAAATCAAATAGAGCAGTGGAATCGAGGCCACAAATGACCTCGGGAACTACTTGGGAGTTCCGCTAATGCATAGAAGAATTCAAGGAGCTAACTTTAAGTTCATCATCGACAAGTTTTCGGTGAAGCTTGCTGGATCGAAAACTAGGATGCTGAGTTTCGTAAGCCACATCACTCTCACTAGGTCAGTTCTTGCCACTCTACCCGTTTATTTTATGGGTGCGTTGAGCCTTCCAGTCGTAATGTGCAACAAGATCGACATACTCTGTAGGAAGTTTCTTTGGGTTTCGAGGGATGCAAAGAGAAGAGTGCACAAAGTTGCATGGGATGAGGTCATCAAACCAAAGGAATTGGGAGGGATGGGTTTGAAATCTATGGAGGGAATATCGATTGAATTTAGCTCTTATTGCAAAGCTCGGATGACGATTTATTATGGGAGAAGAGGGGCTATAGAGAGATATATTGCAAGGAAATTATTTGGGAACGACGTTGGGTTCATCAGTTAGAGCGTCACACGTCTGGAAAGGGATTAGAAAGGGGTTGGGCTCGATCATCAAGCCCGGTTTGAAATGGAACATAGGGAATGGAGAGAGTGTTGACTTTTGGAGGGATAAGTTGGTGATGAACGAACCTATCAAAAATTTTAGAAAACAGATAAGGGTTGGGCATGAAGAAATGATGGTAGCTAAAATGTGGAATCATGGCAGGGGCTGGCGATGGGAAGAGATTAGCGACGTCCTCACGGCTGGTGTTCTCCTGAAAATGGCGGCGATAGCTATCACGGAGGGAGACGATGTGCCAAGTTGGATTTTCACCAAATATGACGAGTACTCCACCAGTTCGAGCTACAATACCCTTTGGTGGGGATGGCATGATTGACAAGACAGTGACAAGAGATTCTTCAAGGCTCGATGAAAGCTTAGAGTTAACGAGAGAGCCCGGAGCTTCGTGTGGCTTATATGAAAAAGAGGCGTGTTCACAAACATGGAGCGGGTCAGAAGAGGATTCAGTAACTCTGTCTTATGTCCCGTTTGAAAATCTTTTGATGAATCTTTAGAGAACTTGTTTTGAGATAGTGGTGCTGCTAATATTTTTTGTGTGCAGGCTATCAAGGAGGGAAGTCACAAAGAGTTCTGGGACCTCCCTTTTGCGGCATGGATAAGAAGGAACGTGATGGCCGTTGGATGCATTGAAGAAGACGAGGACTAGAGTGCATTTTTTGTAGGAGGAGTCGTGAGGGACTCGGAAGCCAAATGGGTTGGGGGCTTCGCTTATAATCTTGGTTCATGCTCAGTTCCGATGGCGGAATCCTCGGGTATCCTCAAAGGCTTGGAGTTGGCTTGGGATCTTGGTTACAATGAAGTCTTAATCGAAACCGATTCGAAGATGATGGTGTAGTTGCTCTCGAGGAGGATTAGAGCATCTCACATGTTGTTCAGCCTGGTTAACTTGTGCCATGGCTTCATTAGTAGAGATTGACTAGTCCAATTTCGTCATATCTATTGGGAAGCTAATGCGGTTGCGAACGCCATCGCCGTGTTTGCTCTCTCTCTCTCTCTACTTGTGGGTCTTCATGTTCTAATAGACCCTCTGGACTCTATTTCTGTTCATTTTTTGGATGATTCGCAGGGCCTTTCGAGGCCTCGATTGTGCCCTTTGTAAACTCTTTATTCCTTTCTTCATTTTTTTTTATTGATTTAGGGGTTCATCTATGCTTGCCCACCAAAAAAAAAAGATAGGGAAATTTTGTTTAGTACCCTGTGTTTTTTACCATTCCGTTTAGTGTCCCACTTTTAGTTTTTTCAGATAGTATCCCTATGTTTTGTCAAAAGTTTAGGTCATGCACAAAATTCATACTTTCTCTTTTTTAATGAATAAAACCGCCCTATATTTTTTTATTTTTTTTCATAAATAAGTCCCTTTACTTTTAATATTGAACAAAACTATCTATTATTTAACTAAATTCAACACAAAAGTGACAAAACCACCTTTATTTTTAAAAATTAAAAAAAATCACACATTATTGCCAATGTTTTAGTAAAAATCACCCATTATCTCCAAAATTTTTTGAAGAAAATTGTTAGGGGAGTGCAGGCTATATAAGCCTATGTGATAACTTACTACACTCTCATTCATGATTCAATACACATACCCTTACACTCTCATTTTTTATTCTGTTAGGCTAACTACTAGAGAGCTTAACAATTGGTATCGGGTGCTTGAAGGTACTTGACTATGGCAGACGGTACGCGGCTCAAATCGACAGAGAAGGTTGAGCAACAACTGCAACAGCTCCATCAGGCAACAACTTCAAACCAAGAACAGCTCCTAGAGACGAAACAGAGGCAGGAAGATCAACATCGTCTTCTTTAGGAGCAATCACAGAAGATCTCAGAAGTGTAGGAATCACAGATTTGCATTGATCACGCGCTGACACAGATTGGGGAATGGATGCGAGTACTGTCCCAAAAAGCCGACCGACAAGCAAATGCAGGGGGTGTACCTCTGGAACATCAGGATAAGACGCCACCGGTGGGAAATCGGGAAATTCCGGATGAAACGAATGCGTACAGGCCACCACCGATGAGAAATGACGGTTTTCTTGCAAAGCAAAATCGCTTTCCGAAGGTGGATTTTCCACAATTTGATGGGAAAAAGCCTCGCAGCTGGGTTCGAAAATGCGAAAACTATTTTTCTCTTTTCGGAATTCAAGAACACCAGAAGGTGGAGCTCGCTGCAATGTATATGCAGGATTGCGCGGACACATGAATTCAGGGATACCTGATGCAGCGAAAGGGAATTCGTTGGAAGGAGATGAGCGAAGCTCTTTGCACACGCTTTGGCGAGAAGCAAGGAGTGGACATTGTTGAGGAATTCAACAAATTGTCCCAATCGAATGAACTAGAGGAATATAATGAGAGATTTGAAGAACTCCGGGCAGGTACGCTATCTTACAATCCCCACCTTCCGGAGAATTATTTTGTCACCAGCTACATTAGTGGTTTGAAATCCGAAATCAAACCACTGGTAAAGTTGGGAAGACCTCGAGATCTTGCGGAGAGCCTGGAATTAGCAAGATTGCAATGGGATGCAGTGTAGGCGATCGTCTGAATCAAGACTCCATGGAAACCAGCAGTCACAACAAGTCAAGAATTGGGCAAGACTGGATTCCATGGCACGAAGGGACCAGGCGAGTTCAGGCGAAGCCCGGGCTTATGCTTAAGATGTGGTGACAGATATTTCGTCGGGCACAGATGTAAACCATCGTCAGTCAAGCATGTGTTAGCTCAAGATGTGGATCTTGAGGAAGAGGAAGGAGTGCCTGAAGAATCACCATTCGAATTGACTGAAGATCAGAGGAACCAGGAAGGGTTCGTGAGAGCCTTGGCAGGAAATGGATCTGACACTTCGATTATGGTCAAAGGGTTCATAGGGGACAGGCTCATCAATGTTTTGATTGATAGTGGGTCAACCCACAGCTTTGTAGATCCAATGGTAGCCAAGGAAACTGGGTTTAGATTGTCAAATGCCAACCTGATGATCGTCGAAGGCTTGAACAAAGGGCAGACGTTCTGCATGCAAGAGTGCAAGGGGTTCAAGTGGACAATGCAGGGGGGAAGCTATACTTTTGATATACGAGATTTAAAGATTGGTGAATTTCAGCTATTGTTGGGGGTGAACTGGATGAAGAGATATAGCCCAGTTCAATTTGATTACAATAGAATAACCATTGCCTTCACTAAGGATGGGAAGTTGGTGGAACTCAAGGGGATTGTGGAGCACAACAAGAAATCTGTGGTCATGCATATTACCTACAAAGAGCTACAGAACTTGGTGATTGGACAAGAATTGGAAAGTGCTGCTGAGATTGCTCAGGCATGCCAGCTAAATGCCAATGAGGAGGAGATACCTGATAGTGTACAGAAGTTGTTAGAGGAATTCAATGATGTTTTTGAAGAACCCAAACATCTTCCTCCGGAGAGGGGATGTGAACATGCAATTCCCCTACAGCCAAATACCCAGGCCATTTGCTCAAAACCATATAGGTATCCACATAGCCAGAAGGATGAAATTGAGAAGCAAGTCAGGCAAATGCTGTCCACCTGCCTCATAAGGCACAATCAGAGTCCTTTTGCCTCTCCTACACTACTGGTCAAGAAGAAGGACGGGTCCCGGAGGTTCTGTGTGGACTACAGAAAGCTTAATGAGGCAACTGTCAAGGACAAATTTCCTATTCCAAACATAGAAGAACTCCTAGATGAGTTACATGGAGGAACTGTGTTTTCAAAGCTTGACTTAAGGGCTGGGTATCATCAGATGCGTGTGGCTGAACATGATATTCCAAAAACAGCTTTTAGAATCCATAATGGGCATTATGAATTTAATGAGATGCCAATTGGATTGACAAATGCACCTGCCACTTTTCAATCTTTGATGAACATGGTGTTTGCTGATCAGTTGAGGAAATATGTTCGAGTATTCTTTGATGATATTTTAGTTTACAGTGGGGGATTAATGGAGCATATCCAACACCTTAAAGTGGTTTTGGGTTGTATGAAAAAGCACCAGCTATATGCTAAGAGGTCCAAGTGCAGTTTTGCTGTTTCTAAAGTGGAATACTTGGGGCATGTGATCTCTAAGAAAGGAGTAGCCACTGACCATTCCGAAATTGAGGCTATCACCAATTGGCCTACACCTAGGAATGAGAAAGAGCTAAGGAGTTTCCTAGGGCTGGTTGGGTATTACAGGAGGTTCATAAGGAAATTTGGGGTTATTTGTAGACCTTTGACCGATTTACTAAAAAAGGAAGCATTTCAGTGGAATGAGGAAAGCATGCAAGCATTCCAACATGTAAGACATTTATTGTCTTGCCTACCTGTGCTAGCCTTACCTGACTTCTCTGTCCAGTTCCAAGTGGAAACTGATGCATATGAGACAGGGGTGGGGGCAGTAGTTATGCAACAAGGAAAACCACTGGCATTTATAAGCAAGGCACTCCATGGCCAGAATTTGCTGCTATCTACTTATGAAAAAGAGCTCTTAGCCATCCTTTATGCTGTAGACAAATGGAGACACTACTTAGAACCTTGTCATTTTGTGGTTATCACTGATCACCAAAGTCTGAGGCATCTTCTGGATCAACAAGTCACTACACACCTTCAGAAGAAAGCAATCAGGAAGCTACTTGGGTTATCATACTCCAAGCTACTTCAGTACAGGCTTGGAAAAAACAACTATGTAGCCGATGCTTTGTCAAGAAGAGGGCTAGCAGTGGAGCCGTAAGTGGAGAGCTCCTGCAAGGCCTTGATCCAAGTCAAGCCAGGATGGATACATGAGGTGACTAATAGCTATGAAGGAGATGCGGAGATTGATAAAGTCATGTCAGTTGCAGCTATTGATGCTTCTTCCCCATTCAAATGGCAGGGAGACATTTTGAGGTACAAGGGCAGAATAGTGATCGGCAACTAGGTGGATTTGAGGAAGAGAATCAATCTGGCTTTTCATGGGGAAGCAATAGGAGGCCATTCAGGGACAAGAGCTACTTATCAGAGAGTCAAAGCCTTGTTCTACTGGCCCCAGTTGAAACAATTTGTAGAAAGTGTGGTCAAGGAATGTGATGTATGTCAAAGACACAAGCATGAGACAATTGCATACCCAGCCTTACTGCAACCATTACCCATTCCAAAGCGTCCCTAGTATTCAATTGGCATGGATTTTGTTGAAGGTCTACCCAGATCAAGGGGGTTTGATGTGATATTAGTGGTGGTGATGTCTCTAAAATAGTCATGTTGAAATGCACAGTTTAGTTCCATATTCTATACACTTTGCATATTTCGGATTCGGAATATGTCGAATTTATGTAGTATATGCTTATTTGCAAGAAATGGAGATCTACATATGTTTCTGTTTAATATTGCAGAATATGGAGCCATTTCGGGAGAAAACCAAGAAGCAAAGGCGGGAGCTCGGACACACCCTGATCGAGGAAACACCATGTCGAGAAGCCGAGGAATGAAGCAACCCGACTCCAGCACACTCCTCGATATCGAGTTGGTTACTCGATATCGACAAAGCCTTGAAGACCAGCCCGGAGTCGAGGAGAGCCTGATCGAGGATGCCGAAGAGCGCTACCCGACCTGGCCAGACACCCGGACATTGAGCAACACCAGTCCTCAATATCGAGGAAACTCCTCGATATCGACAAACCCAGAAGCATATGTCCGAGCAGTGTCGAGGACCAGCCACTCGACAAAGTCAGGCCAGCAAGTCGATGACCAAGTCTACTGGATATCGACGAAACTTGTCGATATCGAGGACCCCAGAAGCAAGCATCCGAGCCCTGTCGAGGACCAGCTACCCGACATGCCAAGACAAGTCAAGTCGACGACACACTTTACTCGATATCGAGTAAACTACTCGATATCGAGGAAATCTTTCCGGAAGCCGCGTAACGCGGTTTGAGTTGTCCTACTCGGATTGGGATTCCTTGGGACCTAAGATTGCCGAGTCTAGCCGTGTCTATCAACAACTATCCATGAAGAGAAGATTTATCCACTTGAAGATATTTTAAGCATTTAGATATAATTTCCCTTTTTAGATTTAATTATGTTATTCCATTTATTTATCTTTAAAGCTTTTAGATATAGATAGAGATATCTATCCTCGAATAGCAAGGATTAGAACACTATAAATAAAGCCTTAGGGGCTGAGTTTTAGTCATTCCATCACACAGCAATTTGTAGTAGAGAGAGAGTGAGTGGCCAAGAGGAGTTGGTGAAGCGATAGCGGAATTGGCTTCCTTTGGTTGTAAGCTCAGTTTGATTTAATGCAAGTAGCTAAATTTCCTTTCAATCAATGTCTGAGTTTGCGATGAAGCGCGAGTAGTCCACCCATGTTGTAAGAGGAAATCGAGAATGCAAAACAATAAGTAAACAAAGTAAAGCAAACCGATCGGATCCCAGCAAATAATGTTCAAGACTCCCTCCAAATGTAGTAAGAGCAAGTCAGGTTCGAATCCTCGAGGAAGCTGGTCAGCGGATCCTAGGCAGCGGTGGAATCTCACGAACAAAAGTCGACAACAGTTTACCGATCTCGAGTAAATAACTCGACAGAAGATCAGTCTTGTCGATCAAAGCAGTAGCAGAAACTCGTCGATCTCGACAAAAGTTCTCGATATCGAGAAACTTGTCGATGTCGAGTACCTGTTCTCAGTCGAGGAAAACGTAGAAACAGCAAGGCAGCGGGATGTTGTCGATGTCGACAAGATATGTCGATATCGAGTAAAAACAGTGACTTTAAAACTTAAATTGCAAATGCTTTTCGAAAACTTTAATCGATGGATGAAAAAGAACTTCCAAGATTAGGGTTTGCGACAACGATTACCATGCAAGCGGAATATAAATCACAAAAGGCGGTAACTTTATCGATAAAGGAAAAGGCTTTCACCTAATCCGACAAGTAGGAATATAAATCTCGCGACAAATAATCCTAATTGCATCTATTCCTTTTCATAATTAGCATTTATAATCTTTCGAATAGAAATCCTAATTACTACCCAAGTTTCGCAACATGAGTTCTTCAATTTCTCAATCAAAGATGAAGCACATAGGGAATAGATTACGATAACGACAAAATACCTCCTTCCGTAATCGCTAATCCGCCGACATGGCTTTCGTTGGGCTCACCCCAACCCTAGAAGTGGGTGGACTACTCGCTCTTCATCGCAAACTCAGACATCATTTGATTGAAAAGAAATAACTTGCATTGACTATATCCAACGATTTTACAATTCCGGCAATCAACTTTCGCAAATTGCCAAAACCCTAAAACCTTCGAACTCCCTAAATTTCTTCTTGTAACTACTTGTCTTCCTCTAAAATTGAATGAATAAAACTGAGCCCCTAGGGCTTTATTTATAGGGCTCAATCCTTATGATTTAAGGAGAGCAAACTATATCTAACTCTAATGATAAAACCTAAAAGATAAATAGAACATTAACGATAAAAGTGCAATAACTAAAATCTCCATCTTCTTTAGCATCGATGAATAATCTTCTCTTCATGATAGATCCATGATAGACCTCAGATTCCTTGCTGTGTAAGATTTCTCGACTCCTCAATTCGACTTCGGGTAGAATTGGCAACGTCGCGGACTCCAGCGAAATGTTGTCGATATCGAGATATTTCCTCGACATCGAGAAGTGTTCTCGATTTCAGCTTTCTCGAGTAACTTTCCAACTTGACTGGGCTTGGATGATCTTCTCGACATCGATATGACTTGTCGACATCGAGGAAGTTGTGGTCCTCGAGTTGCTCTTCTCGATCAGGCGCTGCTTGGCTTGGTTTCTCGATTTTTCATTTTGTCGACATCGACAAGTGTTGTCGACATCGAGTAGTTTCCAGTGTCTTGGATTTGTCTCGAAATGGCTCCAAATTCTGTAAAATTAAACCAAAACTTATGTAGACCTCCATTTCTTGCAAATAAGCATAAACTACATAAATTCAACATATTTCACACCCAAAATATGTAAAGTATGCAAAATAAGGAGCTAAAATGTGCACAAAAACATGGCTATTTTAGTAGACATCAAATCACCCCATACTTAGACTTGCTTGTCCTCAAGCAATAACCAAACAATAACCAAGACCTATAACACATCCTTCAAGTCTTCGCCTTTGTCAAAACCAACATCTTAAATAGTAGCAATGCAAGACAAGTGAATTTAACGTCATCACACATATATGAGTGATCCATGTGTTTCAACTCTCAACTCAATTCCATATACAGTCTCATAAACATTGCAATTTAAATATGAATCCACTTCGCAACCAATTATGAAAATGCAATAAGAATTATCAGGAGGACTTCGCTCAATAGAAGTCTTCAAAGAAGATTCCATTCGGCGGGGTTGTAATGGGGCTTGGTAAGAAATAATAAGGTATGGAATTATTTGGCCATGTGGTGCTAAATATAATTCGGGAATCAAGACTCCTAAATCTTCCCACACTACCAAACCATAACTCCTCAATCATATGTATAACCCAAATTCTCCAATTTGTCTCAATGGAGTATATAACCTTTCAAACTCTCTAAATCTCTCCCAAATATGTAACTTGCAATTTAATAAGGTAAATTTGGCTCATGCACTTTATTCACTAACATATGTACTTCTTTGTCTTCTTTTTTTTTTTTTTCGGATTTTTTTTTTATTATTTACGAAAATATAAAATAATAATACTAGTGCATTTATAATGTGAGCCAAAAATCCTTTTACATAATATGCTTAGCAAGAAAAAAATGTATAACCAACCCATATCTCAATAATTTCCATGATCTTCCTTGAAATGCAACATAAGCTCATTCTTTCCACAAATCATTATTCCAACCAACTCTAAGTCTCAATTCCCAAATGGGGGTCAGGCTCAATTTGGCTAAGGATAATTTTGTGGAGTTTACAATAAAAGTCTCAGGCTAATGTTCTGGCTTCAAGCAGGGATAATGCAGGGTAGGTAAAGAGAGGATAAAAGTGGCTTAAAAGGTGCCTCCATCATTTAATTCTCATCAACATAAACATATAAATGCATTGGTTTTGAATAACTATCACAACATTTAGATATGCATAGGAAGAGTAAATACACTCAAGAAAGCAGAGGGATTTTTAATGTTCTCCCTATGAGGCCAAAATTCTCACTGGGACAATTTCTGTTGGATTTTAACCTTTAGCTTAGGATCATATGTGCTCAATTTCATCCCAAGTTCACAATCCACATAAAAACCATTTTTGGGGACTTAGGCTAAACCTTCCAAACACGCCATAGGATTTACATGATCAAGTCAGTCATTATGTATCATCATATAACAAATAATGCAAAAATTTAAACATACTTTTTTCTCTTTTTTTTTTTTCTCTTTAGAACTAAAGTATAAAATTCTAAATATGCGAAAAGAAATAAATAAAGTGCAACTAAATAACTTAACTACCAAAGTTTTGCCATGTCCTAAATAAATTTGTTACAAACCCTGAAAATAAAGCTTAAAAATACACATAAATGTCTGGAAACACATAAAGTCCTCAAATACAGTCTTTTCCCCCCGCCCCATACTTAAAACAGACAGTGTCCTCACTGTCAAATAAATCAAATCAAAGGGAAGAAGAAAAGACTTACAGAGTCGTTCACTAAGGCGGCGGCGGTGGACCATAGTATGGAAATGGAAGTCCCGGCCGGTAATCAGGAGCTCCTCCATAGGAAGAGCCACCAGGCTGATAAGAGGACGATCCACCAGGGACGGGCGTGCTCTCCTGTTGCTGGAACTGGGAAGGACGACCCCAGAGCCGTTGGTCCATGCTGCTGTACGTGTCTCTGACATAGGCGTGGTGGGATCTGTAGTCGGTATACATCGCCTCCTGACGGCTGTCAATGGTGTCAACTCTGATTGATAGAGAAGACATCTGCTCGTACAGTGCCGTCTGCATATCCCGTATCTGGCGCAGCTCCGATACTACCTCCCCTGAATATCCTCCAGCCTGCTGAGGCTGCTGGGTATGGTATGAATGGTGGGAAGGTTGGGAGTGGTGGGAAGCATGTGGGCTGTCAGCCTCGTCATCCTCATCGTCGTCTAGATGAGGATCGACGACCATAGGCTCAGAGTGGTCATATAGGGGAGGCTGGTCCCTCAGGGTAGGGTCGGCGGCTGGAATAATCTCGGGGTGATATGGAAGCCCTGTCCAGGTTGTGTACCAGTCGGGGGTATAGTGCAGGTCCATGAAATCCTGCCTAATAGGAGTCCCTGTCCTAAAATGCTCCCATCTGTCATTGCGGCTGGCGATGATACGTCCCTTCTGGAGGGATTGTGTGCTGATCCGCATCAGATGCCGTGCAGTGTATCTATGGACGGGGAGCTGGAGGTGCTGGGCGAGGATGGACACCATGCAACCGTCGTATATGGCTACCCCTGGTGTGTGCCGACGGGTGATGCAATGCTCAATCCAAGCGTAGGCGAGCGGCAGGGGGTCGGACTCAAATAGCATACGCCGGAGACACTCTATCTCAGGTTGGATGGGCCGTCTTAGCTCAGGGCGGGCCCATATGGTGCTACCTAGGATCCGAATGATGGTAGCAAAGAGGGGGCTAGCGATGTTTGCCGTGTAGGTCTGGGAGGTGGTGGGCTCTAGTAGGTTGGCCATATAACCCCACATAGCGTCTGTGTGATGCATTGCAAAAGGGTTGGTGGTATGGGTAAAGTTAAACACATCACTCATAGCTGCTAGGGTCATCTCAAAGGGTATGTTGGCCAGCTGGAAGCGGACTAGGTCGTGGGAGTCGGGGGACTCGGGGGACTGGAGAGTTGCTAAGAACTCCCCTGTCAAGGTCGGGTAATGGTAGTCTAAGGGTTCGTACAAACGGTCGGCTCCTAGCCAACCGAACCCCATGACAATTGAGTAGTGCATCCCTAACTCCTCCATAGACGCCTGGTGATACCACCGGGAAAATCGAGCCCGGTCAGCTAGATCTAGTGCTACCTGGCGCGTCTCATCATCCTCAATCTGTAAGTAGTCCATGGAGGGATACTTTGTGCGGACCATAGACTGCAAGAATAGAAGACCCTCTATAAGGAAATATAATGACCCCATACTTAGTTCATATTATCAAATCATACATTCATATAAAGGGACAATAATGTGACATGTATATGAATATAAAAGTGATGACCTAAATTCAAGAAATTTCCAAAATATCAAACAATAAATTCCAAATTTCATGAATTTCTTTAATAATATGTATAAGTATGATCCTATTTAAGTAATTAACACAAAATCAGCCCCTTATAAATAATAATGCCTATATATGTAACTAACCCTTAACAAAAAGTATTACGAATTTCCCGCGCAAATTTCAAACCCTAGAATATTCAACACACATCTCAAATTCCAATCTCTACCTAGGTTCTCATCAAAATCTGAATTTGAGAGAAGTGAGGAAGAAATCATACCTTTGAGGAAAAACAGGGGGTAGAAATCTGTAAATAAAATAAATTAGGGGCTAGAGTTTCGGATTTGGGCAAAAAGAGGTACTGATGGCCGGTTTTTGGGCTGTTGGTGACGGCGGAGGGGGGCTGGGCTCCGGGAGGGACTGGGGAAGGGGCGACGGTGTGGATCCGGGCAGGTGGTGGCCGGAATCAAGGAAGGATGGCCGGATCCGACCAGCAGTGAACCTCTCCAGCCCGGATCTTGGAAGCTACAGGTGGCCGGACTCGGTTGTGAGTAGCAGGGAGCAAGGAACAGGAAGAGGGCGGCGTGGTGTGCTTCGGTGTTGGTGCAGCGGGGCTCGGTGAAGTGTGGCCAGCGGCAGATGTGTGCGGTGAAGCCGGTGAGGGACTGCGAAAGAAGGGAGCAGGAGGAAGGAGAAAAAGAGAGGCGGCTAGGGTGATGTCGAGGAAGGCAGGAGAAAGAAGAAGTCGAGGAGCAGGTAAGGTTTTAAACTTAAAGAAAAACCCTAAAAACTGACAGTAATTTTAATACCCCCTTTTTTTTTTTTTTTTTTTTGAATTAAAAGACGAAAAATACTTATCTGGGATTTGTCGACATCGAGAAAACTACTCGATGCCGATAACTTACCTGGGATTTGTCGACATCGAGAAAGCTACTCGATGCCGACAACTTACCTGGCTCCTCATAAGCAGTTTGTCGATGTCGAGAAGTTTTCTCGACATCGAGGAAACCGTCTCCGTCCCTGTTTTCTCGATGTCGAAGAATTTCATCGACCAGGGGCACCTCCTCCAGATTTTGTCGATGTCGACATCATTTGTCGAGATCGAGGAAATCTCCACTACCTAGATTTAACGAAGAGAAAAGATTAAGCACGAGTTTCAAGATAATAGACTAAAATAAAATAGAAAATAAAAGAAAAAGAAGAGGGCAAAGCGGGTTGCCTCCCGGAAGCGCTAAGGTTTAAGTCGTTAGCTCGACCAACTTCCCAGTTTTAGGTGTCGACCAATGCCAGGGTGGCGCGAATTTCCTCTTCCAGGTCTTCCTTATCATAGTATTTCTTGACCCTGTGCCCATTTACCTTAAAGATGGTTCCGTCAGTGCCGATTAACTCCACTGCTCCATGAGGGTATATGTGGTGAACCACGAAAGGTCCACTCCATCTTGTCCTGAGCTTTCCTGGAAACAGTCGCAGTCTAGAGTTATATAATAGCACTTTGTCACCTACCTCATATGTCTTTGGCACTAGTTTCTTATCGTGCCATTTCCTGGTGCGCTCCTTGTAGATTTCGGCATTCTCATAGGCTTTCAACCGTAGCTCCTCTAACTCCTGTAAATCAATAAAGCGTTTCTTACCTGCCTCATCGAGATCTATGTTGAGCTCCTTAAGGGCCCACATTGCCTTATGCTCCAATTCGACAGGTAAATGGCAAGATTTGCCATAAACCAAGTTGTAAGGAGTTGTCCGAAGCGGTGTTTTGTAAGCAGTCCTATAAACCCATAGCGCATCATCAAGCTTAGATGACCAATCCTTCCTAGAGCGAGAGACTGTTTTCTCCAAGATGGCTTTAATTTGCCGATTAGAGACCTCTACTTGACCACTAGTTTGGGGATGATAAGGTGTTGCCACCCTGTGCGTCACCCCATACTTAGCCAAAAGAGCCTCAAATCCTCTCTCGATGAAATGTGAGCCACCATCTGAAATAAGAACTCTAGGAACACCAAAACGAGGAAATATGTTAGTTTTAACAAACTTTGAAACTACCTTCGCATCGTTGGTCCTAGTTGCAACAGCCTCCACCCATTTAGAGACATAGTCGACCGCCACAAGGATGTATTTGTAAGGTCCTGAAGCAGGGAATGGTCCCATGAAGTCAATTCCCCACACATCAAATAGCTCGATCTCCAAAATCCCTGTGAGTGGTGTCTCATTCTTCCATGTAATGTTGCCCGATCTATGGCACTCATCGCATGAAGTGACATAAGCATGCACATCCTTGAAAAGATTAGGCCAGTAAAAACCACATTGAAGTACCTTAGATGCAGTTTTGAAGCTTTTAGCATGTCCGCCTGTAGGGAGAGTGTGACAATGGCGAATGACGCTTTCCACTTCTTCCTCCGGAATACAACGACGAAAGATATGGTCCTTTCCTTGTTTAAACAAGTAAGGATCATCCCAATAGTATTGCTTTACGTCGTGGAGGAACTTCTTCTTTGCCTGTGAGGATAGTCCTGACGGGATCTCATTTCCTGCAAGATAGTTAGCAAAATCCGCATACCAGGGCACCTGTGATCCCTTTACAGCATATATATCATGTATAGGACTAGTAGGCGGGGTAAAGAAGAAATCCTCTCCTGAATTTGTTCGAAGAATTCCATCCAAACACTTACCAGAAGGTTGTCGATCTCGAGAAAAAGTTGTCGATGTCGACAACAGTGTGGTGTCCAATGGAATTTTACTCGACTGGAAGACCTCTATCGAGTTGGAGTTTGTCGACATCGAGGAAATTTTCCTCGATGTCGAGTAACTCTGTAATTCGAAATCGAGCAAAGAAGAGGACGTACCTGAAGTACTCGATGTCGACAAGATTTTGTCGATGTCGAGGAGTTCTTCATCAGCCCGCATCAGGTGTTCGTCTGGACGAGAGTCGTCGATTGGCATGGTGTCCTGGGCTTCCTCTAGGATGTCCTTAGGGAGCCTAGATAGGTGATCGGCGACTGAATTCTCTATACCCTTTTTGTCTTTTAGCTCGACATCAAATTCTTGGAGTAAGAGCACCCATCGTAACAACCTTGGTTTAGCGTCCTTCTTTGCCATCAAATATCTAAGAGCAGCATGGTCAGTATGGACAATAACTTTAGATCCAACAAGATAAGAGCGAAATTTTTCAAAAGCAAAAACCACAGCCAAAAATTCCTTCTCTGTCGTGGTGTACTTAGCCTGAACCACATCTAGAGTTTTGCTTGCGTAATAGATGGCATGTAGTTTCTTGTCCTTCCGCTGTCCTAGAACTGCTCCCACGGCATAGTCACTGGCATCGCACATGATTTCGAATGGTAGTGACCAATCCGGTGATTGTATGATTGGAGCGGAGATAAGAGCTTTCTTTAGCCTGTTAAAAGCTTCAAGACATTCGCTAGAAAATTCAAACTTAACATCTTTCATAAGAAGGTTAGTTAATGGCTTTGCAATTTTAGAAAAATCTTGAATAAATCTTCTATAGAAACCAGCATGGCCAAGAAAACTCCTTATCTCTTTAATAGATGATGGTGGGGGTAATTTCTCCACTAGCTCTATTTTTGCCCTGTCCACCTCAATACCTTTACTAGATACCTTGTGGCCTAGCACGATTCCTTCATTCACCATAAAGTGGCATTTTTCCCAGTTGAGAACCAAATTTGTCTCTTCACAACGCTTGAGTACCCTGCGTAAGTTAGAGAGACAGACATCGAAAGTAGTCCCATATACTGAGAAATCATCCATAAATACCTCCACTATGTCTTCTATCATGTCGGAGAAGATGGCCATCATACACCTTTGAAAGGTTGTAGGGGCGTTGCAAAGGCCAAAGGGCATTCTCCTATATGCAAGAGTTCCATAGGGGCAAGTGAAGGTAGTCTTTTCCTGATCGTCAGGATGAATAGGAACCTGCCAAAAACCAGAATACCCATCTAGGTAACAAAAGTAATCATGTTTAGCTAACCTTTCGAGTACCTGATTAATGAAGGGGAGTGGAAAATGATCTTTTCTGGTGGCAGCGTTGAGCTTTCTGTAATCAATGCACATTCGCCAGCTGGTAGTGATTCTTTTAGGAACTAGCTCACCCTTCTCATTCTCTTCAACGGTCATTCCACCCTTTTTAGGAACAACATGAACAGGACTTACCCATTTGCTGTCGGAGATTGGATAAATGATTCCTGCATCTAGCATGCGTTGGATCTCCTTCTTTACAACCTCTTTCATGTTGGGGTTAAGCTTCCTTTGATGTTCAATGGTTGGCCTGTGATCATCTTCTAAAAGAATTCTATGCATACAAGTTATGGGTGAAATACCTATTATGTCCTCCAGAGAGTATCCTATTGCTTTCCTGTGGGTGCGGAGGACCTCAAGAAGCTTGTCTACTTCCTGTGTGTTTAATGAAGCATTGATAATCACAGGAAAAGTAGAGTTAGGACCAAGAAATTCATACCTAAGGGTGTCAGGTAATGGTTTCAGTGCTGGGGAAGGGCCCTGTGGAATTGCAATGGGCTCTATTTCCTCCGTTTTCATTATCTCCCCTAGGTAATCTGTTTCGAACCTTACGACAGAAGCATCCAAATCAGCTACAGGAGTTGGCGTCGACCAGGCATACATTGACGACAACGCTGAACTGGATATAGAGTCGTATGGCTGCACAATAGTATCCGGCATCGAGTTAGGAGAATCAGAATCGACAAAAATTTCAGAATATACCTTCGCTGCAGAGTTTGTCGATGTCAATTTAATGTTCTCGATGTCGAGAAGATTCAATGTTGTCGAGTTGAGCTTCTCGATGTCGACAACTTCTGGCTTTGTCGAGTTGACCTCCTCGACTTTTGGTGTACCTGCAGAGAATAAAGTAATCGATGTCGAGGTAATGTTGTCGACATCGATAAGATTACGGAGACTTATCTTTTCTGGAGGTGTACTCGTAGTCGAATTTGTTGGAGTTTCCTCGACATCGAGAACTTCTGTCGACTTCGAGGTAAACTCTTCAACTTCAACTGACTCGTTTAGCTCTGCTGATAATGCATCGTCAAAGAGCTCCTCTTCGCTTGATTCAGCAGCAATCAATTCCTCCTCCAGATTGGATTCTGTCTTATCCTCTTCTTCAGAAAATTCTCCTGCAAGTTCATTACAAGAGATAAAATTAAATTTTGAATAGATAGCTTTAATTTCCATTACCTCTTCTGTGTCTGGATTGAAGAAATATTCGATGATCTCATCGCCAATGGTGAAAGTGAGAATTCCTCTTTTTACTCCAATGTTGGCATCCGTTGTTGCTAGGAACGGTCGCCCTAGGATGATGGGGCATGCTGGATCCTCTGCCATTTCAACTACAAGAAAATCTGTAGGGACAAAGAATCTACCGACCTTAACAGGAACATTATCGACAATACCTGTAGGAATTACCACGGTGTTGTTGGCCATGTAGAGTTTGGCATCAATTGGTTCCAGGGCACCTATTTTCACCTTTGACCAGATAGATAGGGGCATGATGCTAACACTTGCTCCTAAGTCACACAGTGCTTTAAATCTATGACGACCAAGTCCAACAGTGATAGCAAACTTACCTGGGTCAGGTCGCTTCTCAGGGAAATCCATCTTTTTGCACTCCTTAGCAATCTCAGTCATCGATCGCTTGTTGCTGAGAATCTTCTTGAGGAACTTGACATAGGCAGGCATCTCGTGCAGTGCTTCTGTAAAAGGAATAGTAACATTCAGACTCTGAAGCAATTTCACAAAACGCTGAAACTTACCGTCTGTTGGATCTCTTTGGTTTTTGGAAGGGAATGGGAGCGTCATTTTGGTGCTCTGAGCCAGAACAGCTTCCGGAGGTGAAGAAGATTCCTCGACAGTAGTGCTTTTCTTCTCGATATCGACAACAGCAGGTTCCTCGACATCGACAAATGCTGTCGACGTCGAGTTGTTTTGTGTCGAGTTGCCCTGTCCCTCACTGTCGAGTAAAACCTTGTCGTTGTCGACAAGATTCTTATCGATGTTGGGAACATTTTTATCCTTTTCTTCTCCGTTCTCTGGCTCGTGCAATTTGTGACCGCTCCGTAGCTTTACAGCAGCGACATGTCCGTGCTGTCCCTTGGGATTTGGTTCTGTATGGCCTGGGAGCTTCCCGGATGGTTGTGGAATCTGTGCCGCGAACTGACCCATCTGAGTCTCGATGTTCCTTTTCCAGGTGTCTAGCTCTCAGAATTTTGCATGGATATTCTGGAACTGATTGTTGATGGTGCCTTGATTCCGGCGCATCTCTTCAAGAATGAGCTGTAAATCATCCTTCTTTTGATCCCTTTCTGGATGTCCAGGAGCTCTGTAGGGCGGGGGGTTCCTAGGAGGACCTTGGTTCCGTTGAGGTTGATAGAACCTTTGGTCCCCCATATAGCGATTGGGACCCCCTGCGTAAGCCACCTCTTCATGAATCTCTGCCATCCTGACTTGTTCCGTATGCGGGCACTCAGTAGTAGTATGCCGTTGTGAACCACATTCGATGCAGGGTTGGTTGACAGAGAGATATTTGACTTGCTTGAGGAGCTTGCGATTCTGATCTCTGTAGTACTACTCCTTGACATCAGGGTCTATCTCCTTTGATGGCTCATAGAGAGGCATAGATGGGGCTGGTCTGGCATGGGCGTTCTCATCATAGTTTGTAGGAGCCCCATACTTGTTGTCGTAGGTAGTGAGCTTCTCTAGCACTCCCCATGCGTCACTTGGCGGCATCGTCAAATACTCGTAGCGAGTATAATTGTTGATCCTGTCCTTAGTGATTTGATCAAGAGAGTTGAAGAAGATCTCTTGAATGATGTAGGGTGGCTGTCCATGAGTAGGGCAAGATCGCAGCAGCTCTTTGTAGCGTTCCCATGCTTTTGCTAGCGGTTCCCCAGGCTTTTGCTTGAAAGCAGTGATCTTTTGGCGGAGGAATGCCGTCTTGGCAGGAGGGAAGAATTTGTTGAGAAATTCCTGCTCTACTTGTGCCCATGTGGTGAGAGATTTTGGCTTCAGCCCTTCAAGCCACTTCAGTGCCGGTCCAGCCAGCGACCAGCGGAAAGCCTTCATCTTGACATATTCCAGAGTTGTACCTTCTGCAAGAGTACGACACATATCATGAAAATTAGTAATATGTTCAAGAGGACACTCATTAAATTTGCCGCAAAAGGCATTATTTTTAAGCTCTATGAGAAACTGAGTGCGAATTTCAAAAGAGTTTTCAGGGATTAGAATCGCCGATTCAGGCACGATGAGAGTCGGATGCATATAATCCTCAGCAGTGGTTGGATATTGGGCAAGCTCAGCTTCTGCTTGCCTTGCGCGCTCAGCTGCTTGTTCCCTTGCTGTCCTTTCATTGGCGATAGTGGCATCCTTAGCGGCGAGTTCCCTGGTAAGTCTGGCAATCAGCTGCTCTTGTGTTTCAGCGGCCGACATAGCTCTTTGTAGTTTAGCCCTGATGTGAAAAAGGCGTTCCGGTTCGTCTAAGGCGTCAAACTCAGGTGTCTAACCAGAACGACGCATACACCTGCAAACTAACTCAAAAGAAACGTGAGAACTGACTACCTAAGGCGCGATTGATAGCTTCCCCGGCAACGGCGCCAATTTGTTGTAAGAGGAAATCGAGAATGCAAAACAATAAGTAAACAAAGTAAAGCAAACCGATCGGATCCCAGCAAATAATGTTCAAGACTCCCTCCAAATGTAGTAAGAGCAAGTCAGGTTCGAATCCTCGAGGAAGCTGGTCAGCGGATCCTAGGCAGCGGTGGAATCTCACGAACAAAAGTCGACAACAGTTTACCGATCTCGAGTAAATAACTCGACAGAAGATCAGTCTTGTCGATCAAAGCAGTAGCAGAAACTCGTCGATCTCGACAAAAGTTCTCGATATCGAGAAACTTGTCGATGTCGAGTACCTGTTCTGAGTCGAGGAAAACGTAGAAACAGCAAGGCAGTGGGATGTTGTCGATGTCGACAAGATATGTCGATATCGAGTAAAAACAGTGACTTTAAAACTTAAATTGCAAATGCTTTTCGAAAACTTTAATCGATGGATGAAAAAGAACTTCCAAGATTAGGGTTTGCGACAACGATTACCATGCAAGCGGAATATAAATCACAAAAGGCGGTAACTTTATCGATAAAGGAAAAGGCTTTCACCTAATCCGACAAGTAGGAATATAAATCTCGCGACAAATAATCCTAATTGCATCTATTCCTTTTCATAATTAGCATTTATAATCTTTCGAATAGAAATCCTAATTACTACCCAAGTTTCGCAACATGAGTTCTTCAATTTCTCAATCAAAGATGAAGCACATAGGGAATAGATTACGATAACGACAAAATACCTCCTTCCGTAATCGCTAATCCGCCGACATGGCTTTCGTTGGGCTCACCCCAACCCTAGAAGTGGGTGGACTACTCGCTCTTCATCGCAAACTCAGACATCATTTGATTGAAAAGAAATAACTTGCATTGACTATATCCAACGATTTTACAATTCCGGCAATCAACTTTCGCAAATTGCCAAAATCCTAAAACCTTCGAACTCCCTAAATTTCTTCTTGTAACTACTTGTCTTCCTCTAAAATTGAATGAATAAAACTGAGCCCCTAGGGCTTTATTTATAGGGCTCAATCCTTTTGATTTAAGGAGAGCAAACTATATCTAACTCTAATGATAAAACCTAAAAGATAAATAGAACATTAACGATAAAAGTGCAAAAACTAAAATCTCTATCTTCTTTAGCATCGATGAATAATCTTCTCTTCATGATAGATCCATGATAGACCTCGGATTCCTTGCTGTGTAAGATTTCTCGACTCCTCAATTCGACTTCGGGTAGAATTGGCAACGTCGCGGACTCCAGCGAAATGTTGTCGATATCGAGATATTTCCTCGACATCGAGAAGTGTTCTCGATTTCAGCTTTCTCGAGTAACTTTCCAACTTGACTGGGCTTGGATGATCTTCTCAACATCGATATGACTTGTCGACATCGAGGAAGTTGTGGTCCTCGAGTTGCTCTTCTCGATCAGGCGCTGCTTGGCTTGGTTTCTCGATTTGTCATTTTGTCGACATCGACAAGTGTTGTCGACATCGAGTAGTTTCCAGTGTCTTGGATTTATCTCGAAATGGCTCCAAATTCTGTAAAATTAAACCAAAACTTATGTAGACCTCCATTTCTTGCAAATAAGCATAAACTACATAAATTCAACATATTTCACACCCAAAATATGTAAAGTATGCAAAATAAGGAGCTAAAATGTGCACAAAAACATGGCTATTTTAGTAGACATCAACCCACTTCTGGGGTTGGGGCGAGCCCGACAATAGCCCTGCGTGTTTGAGGTAAAGATCCGACTTTTATCAGATTTTGAGCATCTACTACTTGTTATGTGTTTATTACCCATCTAATGGAGGTCCATGCTAACAACTTGGATTGTAAACATAAAATCGGTAGAGACAATTAGGGTTTCTTGAAAGAGTTGTCTAATCGGTAGAGACAATCGGTAGACACAACTTTGATGCGATTTATATGATTAACTATTTTATTCTTGCCTTATGCATGCTTGGTTATCGTTGTCGCAAACCCCAATCTTGGAAGTCTTTTACATACAGTTTATTTCGAGTCCCAAAGCATTTGTTTTTACTTTATTTCGTCTTTACTTTCTGTCCTCCTCGATATCGACTAGCACTTGTCGATATCGAGTTACTGATCCTCGATCCCAGAATCGTTGTAGCTTCTGTGTGCAGGAACTCGACAAAGGACAACTCGACATCGACGAGCCTACTCGATATCGAGTAAAGGTTAGTCGATATCGACCAAAACCGCCAAGGACTGCTGCTGCGTTGTTCGAATTCTCCGATCTTCTGTCGACTAACCCTAGTCGAGATCGACAACCTGTGGTCGACTTCTGTCCGTGAGATTTCTCCGCTGCCTAGGATCCGCTGACACGCTTCCTCGTGGATCGATCCTGACTTCCCACTACTACATCGGGAGGAAGTCTTGTAATTATTTGCGTGGGCACGAATCTAGTTTGATCTATTTTATTATATTTTAAACTCGATTTCCTCTCACAACAGGTGGTTGACAAACTGACAAAGTATGGCCATTTTCTGCCTCTCACTCATCCATTTTCTGCAAGTCAAGTTGCCCAATTATTCATGGAGAATGTTGTTGTGAGCTGAATCTGCCATGTTTTACACCTAAGTTTATATCGATTTCTGCATACATTTCATTCATTTGGGCTAAGATAGTACAGAATCTATGTAGTTTATGTTTATTTGCCAAATTATGGAATCTACACCAGTTTTTGTTTAAATCCGCAGAATTCGAGGCATTTTATAGCAATTCTAAGGAAGGTGGGAAAAGCTCGGAAAACCACTACAGAAGTCCAAGGTCAAAGAAGCAGCGGAACCGGTCGAATCAAGCTGAGAGCCAAGGTTACACGATCTCGAGTGGACCTTACTCTATCTCGACGAACATGTCCGAGCACAGGCCTTGTCGACTAGGAGTAGTGTCGAGAGCCAGACCAACCCAGCTCCAGAAACCAACTCGATCTCGATGAGACCTAGTCGAGATCGTCGACACCTCAGCGCCACACCCGGAGTCGACGAGAAGAAGAGCTGATCGAGAAGCCGAAGACGAAGACGCCGAGCACATCGCTACTCGATCTCTAGGAGACCTTGTCGAGATCGAGGAGCCACAGAGAGCCTGTCCGAGTCCATGCCGAGGAGTAGTCCTCGACATCACTAGAGAGCCATCCTCAACCACAACCCTAGTCGATCTCGAGAAGCCCTAGTCGAGATCGACGCACAGGAGTCCAGATCCGAGTCTGTCGAGGACCAGCTAGCCGAGACGACGAGCCGAGCCAGTCGACCACAACTCTACTCGAGATCGACTAGACCTTTTTTGAGATCGAGTAGACCTCCATAGACGCGTTACGCGGTTTGAGCAATCCTTGTCGACTTGGAGTTACTTGGAGCCGAAGAAATCCGATTTTGGCCCAAATCTATCATCATCTATCTATGGAAGGAAGATTTATCAACATGGAGAGACATCTTACCTAGTTTAGATTTATCTTTTCCTTTTAGATTTAATTCCTTTAGCATTTTATTTATCATTAAGCATTTTAGATATAATTTTAGATATAGATATGAGATTCTATCCTTGATTAGCAAGGATTAGAAGGCTATAAATAAAGCCCTTGGGGCTGAGCATTAGGCATCTTAATCTTATTCCAATTCAATTCCAGTCAGAGACAAGTAGTTCCACAGATACAGTTTAGGAGTTTAAAGGTTTTAGGGTTTTGGCGTTCAATGAAAGTTGATTGCCGGGATTGTAAAGGCTTTGAATTTAGTTTAATGCAAGTTTCTTTTTATACATCAATGTCTGCTATTGCGATGAGGCGTGAGTAGTCCACCCACTTCTGGGGCTGGGGTGAGCCCGACGGTGGCCATGTGAAGAGATGCGGTAAAGGTCAGATCTTTTTATGCGATTCGTCTTCTATCCCTATGAGCATGATTCTTTTGCGAGAGTTGAAGGTGATCCTTGTTTGCGTTATTGAAGCAAAAGTGATCTTAATACAACTTGGGTTAATTATGTGAAAAAGGGTTAGTAACAATTAGGGTTTATACAAAAGCCTCTATATGCCTATTTGTTAATAACGAAAGTTATTTTGATGGAAAGCATGATCTTTTATGCCTTTATATGTCACTTTGCATAGTTATCGTTGTGGTGTTGATACCCTGGCTTTGGAAGTTTTTTCATATATTGAGTTTATTTCGTCGAAATTCTGAGTTTGTGTTCGAAATTTGCAATTTACACTTTCTGCATTCTAGTCGATACAGAGGAGAGCTTTGTCGAGATCGAGTAGGATCCTTGTCGATCTCGAGTACGGTTTGTCTAGGTCGAGTAGAGTTTCTGTTCTATTGTCGATTTTTAAAGTTTTTGTTTTCACTGTTGGTAGTCGATCTCGAGTAGTCTTAGTCGAGATCGAGTAAGCTTCTGTCTTGCTTTGTTCTTTACTTTCGTTCGTTATTTTCTGTCTTTGCTTTTATTTTCTGCTTTGCTTTGTCTTTCTTCCTTTGTTCCTTTGTTTCTGTCTTTTCTGCTTTTCTGTGAGAATTTATAGCTACCTAATAACTGCTGACGTGCTTCCTCGTGGATTCGATACTGACAACCTTCTACTACAACGGGAGGAAGTCTTGTATTTATTTGCTGAGACAGGGAAGTCAGTCTGACCATCCTTCTGCAACAACAAATGTGTACAAGCTCCATGGTGTGTCAAGTGACATTGTGTCGGACAGGGACAAAGTATTCACAAGCCATTTCTGGAAAGAGCTCTTCACCAGCTTAGGAACCTCTCTCAAGCTATCTACAGCTTACCGGCCACAAACCGACGGGCGACGGCCAGGCTGAGAGGGTGAACCAATGCTTAGAATCTTACCTGAGATGCATGACTTCGGCTATGCCTACACAGTGGGCCAAGTGGCTTGCCTTAGCTGAATGGTGGTATAACACTGCCTTTCACACAGCCTTGAAGATGTCTTGATACGGGGTTAGCCGTAGGATGACCCGATCTTCGACAATCAAACTAGAAATAACAAGAACGGAAGCAAAGATTCGATGAACAAGAATAAAGACTCGAAATTGAAAGCAAGACACGACCGATAGTGGACTGATTCGAACTAAAATAGAACGAGTCAAAGACCCCAGGCCTCCTAAGAGGGTAGGAACCAGATACCAACGACTATAAAGCCCGCCTCTACAACCTTACACAACCAAGCGGACAACTTGGAGGCACAAGGAGGGGACTTGTGATTACTTGGATCACCAAGCTCTCGCGAGGTTGACGAACTCAAAGCAAACCAAGCAGGATCTATAACCAATTGTGCAATCGATGAGCAACGCTTCGAATCGATTGACTTTCTCACAGTTGTGTTTCACACAAAGCACTGTATTTCTGAATAATGGAAGACGTGAATGTTCTACATGGGTCGGCCGATCTAATATAACCCTAACAAGGCTATTTGGCTGAAAATAATAATTAAAATAATAAAAATACTTAACTTAATAAAATAATCCTAAATCTAGAATACATACGTAATTAAGTTTATAAAGTTTATAAGTTAACAAACATAAGGAATCAAACTTGGCAAGGAAGCCAAGGACAACCGCACCCAACAACTAGGGCTGTTCATAAACGGGTACCCGACACGAACCGGATATTCGTGTCGGATACCCGGAACCATTAACTCCCAAAGTGTCGATCCGAACACGATCCGCTAATTGACGGATACCCGACACGGTTTCACGAAACGGATTCGTGTATCTGATGCGGGTACCCGCCACGACACGGATCTCGGATGAGAAAAAAACAGACGGACCACAATGAAACAGAGGAGTAGAGGAAGGTGACGAACAATCAGTTGTTGAAGTCAAATAAACAAAAATTAGGACTAAAAGCTATGAAATCAAATCCAAACACTTCGGATTCGGGTGCCAATACTTCTGTTAAATCCGCAGATTCCATATCCAAACACTCTAAAACCCATAGAATGCACCGGTTCAAAATTAAATCCGGATCGAAAATGAAATCTACAAAATAGAGGTATCAATCGATGTTAAATAAAGAGAGAAAATAGGAAATTGACATTTGAAGGCTTCGAAACCCTCTATAGATGCAAAGAAGATGATGTACAGCGAGTCTGCAGATGCAAAAAAAAGACGAGGATATGGAGGGATGGAGATAGTAGATGAAGAAGATGGGAGGAAAGAAAGAAGTGTTGAAGAATCTCGGTGGATGGCATGGAGAACAACAACCTGGATAGGTTTAGGCTTCCGCCGACAAAGAGAGGAGAATGGGACTACGGTGGATATGGAGAAAGAGAAAGAGTGCGACTGTTATCATATCACTGATAGACCAATTAGGGTTTTATTTTCCAAAAACGTTAAAAAAAATGGCAGTGAAAAATGAGAAAAATAAATAAAATAAAAAAGACTGGGAAGCGAGTCGAACCTGGGATGGTTTATAGCCACGCGGACACGGGCTAAGCCCAATACCAGTTGAGCTAGCGAGCTTCAGTGATATTTTAAGGATTGTATGTATAATATTACTACATTACCGGACTATAAATTTAAAAAAAAAAAAATAAACGGTTCATGTCGGGTACCCGACAAGGCGATTTGCCCGACCCGAACAAGAACCGTTTAGAGCCGTGTTTTCTCGGTCCGTGTCATTATCGTGTCGTGTTTTTTCGGTTTCGGGTTTTTTCGTGTCGTGTTGTCGTGTTTTCGTGTCGTGTTTTCGGTTTCGGGTTTTTCTGCACACCCCTACCAACAGCAAGGTCACGCACGTCTGCGCACCATGGCCGCACGCCCGCGCACCGTGACCAAACGCCTGCGCACATCGACGCACACCCGCGCACATCGCTGCTGCCCTCACGTGCCTTGATGCTGGCTTCCGGCGTCGGCAACCTGGGTTCCGATGCACATGTACGCCTTCATTGGTGGCTCCGGGAGTTGGACCGCGCTCGAGAACAAGGAGTGACTCACAAAAAGAAATGAGTCGCGTTGGAGCTTCTTAGCTCGAGCTCTAGTCATCGGTCCGTCTCCGAATATGATCGGCGCATCCGGAGGTGTAGATGACGGTGTAGAAGATGGTCCCGCATCAACCTCCCCTTCTTGGAAAGGATTCGACCACGAATCCAAGTCCTCGTCCACGGCAAGATATGGAATGAGATCCGCGACGTTGAAGGTAGCACTCACGCCATATGTTCCAGGAAGCTCCAGCTTGTAGGCATTGTCGCCCACCTTCTCTAGAACCTTGAAAGGTCCATCTCCTCGCGGTGCAAGCTTGCTCTTCCGCTCGTTGGGAAACCTCTCCTTCCTCAGGTGCACCCACACTAGATCCCCAGGCTGGAATGTCACCAAACGGCGGCCCTTGTTGGCCTTGTTGGCGTTGTACTCAGCCTTCAGCTTAAGTTTCTGACGTGTCCGTTCATGCAGCTCCTTGATGAACTCTACATGCTTACCTGCGTCAAAAGACTCATTCTCTCTCATAGGATATGGAGTAAGATCAAAGGGGGTTAGTGGATTAACACCGTATACACATTCAAAAGGAGTGATTTTAGTTGAGGAATGCATTGTCCTATTGTAAGCAAACTCCACATGAGGTAAGGCTTCTTCCCAAAGCTTCAAATTTTTCCTTAAAATGGCTCTAAGAATAGTAGTTAAGGTCCTATTGGTCACCTCAGTTTGGCCTTCTGTCTGGGGTGACTAGAGGTAGAGAATAACAATCTAGTTCCCAATTTATTCCATAAAGTCCGCCAAAAATGACTCAAAAACTTAACATCCCTATCACTCACTATAGTTTTCGGCACTCCATGCAACCTAACTACCTCTCTAAAGAACAAATTCGCAACATTGGTAGCATCATCAGTCTTATGGCATGCTATAAAGTGAGCCATCTTAGAAAATCTATCCACCACAACAAAGATAGAATCCCTCCCCTTCTTAGTTCTAGGCAATCCCACAATAAAGTCCATAGAAATATCTTCCCAAGGGGCAGAAGGGATCGACAGTGGGGTATACAAACCATGGGGCATAAGTTTAGATTTGGCCTTTAGACAGTCAATACATCTCTTAAGGCAATGTTCTACATCCCTAAGCATATGAGGCCAATAAAAGTGAGACTTAAGTGTGTGGTATGTCTTATCTCTCCCAAAATGACCCATTAAACCTCCACTATGGGCTTCATTCACCAATAATAACCGAAGAGAACACCTAGGTATACACACTTGGTCTTTCCTAAACAAGAATCCATCAAAGATATAAAATTGGTCGGTAGGACCCTTATCTAGGCACTTTCCAAAAACTTCCCCAAAATCAGCATCATTAGCATACAATTCCTTAATGTATACAAAGCCTAAGACTCTAGAATCCAAAGTGGTAAAAAGGACATGTCTCCTAGATAAAGCATCAGCAACCACATTGTCTTTCCCTTTCTTATACTTTATAACATAAGGAAATGTTTCTATGAATTCCATCCATCTACCATGCCTCCTATCAAGTTTATCTTGGCTCTTAAAATGTTTTAAAGATTCATGATCAGTCCTAAGTATAAACTCACTAGGCCAAAGGTAATGGGACCATCTCTTAAGGACTCTAAACAATGCATATAGTTCTTTGTCATACGTAGAGTAATTAAGACATGCACCTTTTAATTTCTCAGAAAAGAAGGCTATAGGCTTACCTTCTTGCATGAGGACTCCTCCAATCCCAACTCCACTAGCATCACATTCAACCTCGAAAGGCCGAGTGAAGTCAGGCAGAGCCAGCAATGGCGCATGAGTGAGCTTCTCCTTGAGCTTGCAGAACGCCTCCTCCTGAGCTGGACCCCACTTCAACTCACACCGCTTCTTTGTGAGTTCGGTGAGAGGGGCTGCGATGGAGCTGAAGTCGCGCACAAAACATCGGCAGAAGCTCGCTAGGCCCTGGAAACTCCTCACATGGCTGATATTGGTAGGTGTCGGCCAGTCCTGGATTGCCTTGATCTTAGCATCGTCAACTCGCAATCCGCTTGAACTCACTACAAAGCCCAGAAAAGACACTTGATCATTACAAAGTTCACATTTCTTAAGATTGGCATACAAGTGTTCTAATCTACGAGTAGAAAGTACTTCCCTCAAATGTGTTTCATGCTCCTCGGGTGATTTACTATAGATAAGAATGTCATCAAAATAAACAACAACAAATTTACCTATGAAATTCCTAAGCACATGATTCAGTAGTCTCATGAAAGTACTAGGTGCGTTAGTCAAGCCAAAAGGCATAACCAACCATTCATAGAGTCCAAATTTTGTCTTAAAGGTTGTTTTCCATTCATCGCCTTCCTTCATCCTAATCTGATGGTAGCCGCTTTTTAAATCGATTTTAGAAAAGATAGAAGAACCATGCAACTCATCTAACATGGCATCTAAGCGGGGTATAGGATGGCGATATTTCACAGTTATGTTGTTAATTGCCCTACAGTCTACGCACATTCTCCAAGAACCATCTTTCTTAGGCACTAACAACACAGGCACAGCACTAGGACTCAAACTTTCCCTAATGTATCCCTTGTCCAACAGTTCCTGGACTTGGGATTGAACCTCTTGGGTTTCAGTGGGATTCATTCTATAGGCAGGCCTATTAGGCAATGCAGCCCCTGGAATGAGATCGATTTGATGCTCAATTCCTCTGACAGGGGGTAGACCTGCTGGTATGTCCTCGGGGAAAACATTCTTATACTCTTCAAGAAGAGATAGGATGCGAGGAGGGAGGGTAGCTCTAAGCTCCTCACTCAACATACTCAACCCTTTGCACAAGAGCATGAAGGTTGTTTCCCCATCTGCAAACTCGTCCAAAAATGTACTCTTAGAACCCAAAAATACACTCTTAGGCCGAGTTGGGGTAGACACATGGCTCGATTGAGCCTCCTTATCTAACTCACCTTTACTTACCTTCCGCTTCTCAATCTCATCAGCCACCTGGGTTGGCGTCATAGGCTTGAGAACTACATTTTTGCCCTGAAAAGTAAAGGAATATATGTTAGAAAAGCCATCATGCAAGACCTTACGATCAAACTGTCAAGGACGACCTAATAAGATATGACAGGCTTGCATAGGTACTATATCACATAACACATCATCTTCATAATGTCCTAATTTGATATGCACTTTGACTTGCCTATTCACTTTCAAATTACCACAGGCGTTCATCCAATGCAATCTATAAGGCCTAGGATCCTGAATAGTAGGAAGGTGTAGTTTATCAATCATCTCTTGACTAGCTAAGTTACAACAACTTCCCCCATCAATGATCACATTAACCACTTTACCCTTAACTAAGCATCTAGTATGAAAAAGATTCTCACGTTGATTGTCATCACATGGTGCAGGAACAACACTTAAGACTCTCCTAACAATCAGTGATTCTCCATGTTCATAATCAATGCCATCATCATCCTCATCATAGGTAAGCAGATTAAGGTTTTGATCATTATCATTAGCATGCTCTTCATTTTCATCACAAGAATTGTCAGACACATATTCACCCAAGTGATTAATCATGAGAGTTTTCTTATTGGGACAATCCTTCATAATATGACCTCTACCCTGACATTTAAAGCACACAATGTCCCTAGATCTAGTAGTAGAGGGGTTAGGATTACTCCCTTTGGGACCAGTAGATGTCCCAGACGAATCTCGTCCTGTCCAAGGCGTCTTACCCTTGTCAGCAGTTGTAGGGTTGGTTCGGCCATCTCCTCTCCCAGGGGCTTGGTTTGGCCGAGAGGTGTAACTGTCGTCATACCGCCCTTGGGGCTGTTGTGGCCAGTTTTGGCGCCAAGGTTGGGGCTATCCGCTCGTCCATCTTCCGCCTTGGTTCCTGTATCTAGCTCCAAGTTCAACTTTAATAGCCAAATGCAACAATTCAGTAGGAGTAGAGTAAGGAAAGCAATCAATGTCCTGAGCTAAGGCGGGATGCAAAATGTGAAGAAACCTAGCATTAGTATCCTCATGATGTTCAACAACATTTGCTCGTGCCATGGTTTCTTGCATAATATTAAAGGTTTCCTCAACAGATTTATTACCTTGCTTAAGGTTCTCTAGGTGTTGCCTAAGCTCTCTAGCATAGTGTTGAGGGACAAACCTATTTCTCATTAAAGCTTTCAATTGGTTCCAAGACGCGATAGGTGCATCAAGGGCTCTTCTTCTTTCCTTAATCAAATTATCCCACCAAATAAGAGCAAATCCTTGAAATTCTAAAGAAGCCAATTGAACTTTCTTAGGTTCAGAAAAATTATGACAGTTCCATATTTGTTCCATTTTAGTTTCCCAGTCTATATATGCATCTAGATCTGTCTTTCCATCAAAGGAAGGAATTTTTACCTTAACCTTACCTATGCCGTCCTGATCAGGATCTCTAGGCTCACGGTATTGGTAACGCCCTCCTCTGTCGTTCCGCCTCGGGCGTTGATCCCAATAGTCTTCCTCTTGGAAGTCATCATCACGCTCCGAGTAGTAGAACTCCTCCTGGAAGCCACGGCCTCGACCTCTTCCCCGTCCTTGCCCCTGCGCATTAACAAATCCGTTATTTCAACCATTTATCTCCCCTCGTGGAGAGTGGTTCTCTTCAAAAATAGGATTATTGAAATTAGGGTTAGGAGGGGGGTTAGGATTTCGGACTTCCCTTTCATCATTAGGCGGCTCGTTACGCCTTTGATCACCTTGACCACCAAGGTTATTAGAACTCGTTGGTCTAGCCTCCAAAGTCGTCAGCTTATCCATCATCGCCGCCAACGTGACATTAAGAGTGTTCATTGTGTTGTTGAACATCACGACGGATATAGTTGCTTCGGAGGTGTTGTCATTGTTGGCATTATACTCGTTGTTCACCTGATTCTTAGACATTTCAAATAAAGACAAACACGGAACTATGTCAAGATTAGCAAAATAAAACAATCTCACGGTGTGTTTCTCTCGCACTCTTCTCTCTAATTGGTATGACAAGCTTGTTGGGGCAATCCGCTTTGGGCAAATCAACACTCAAACAATGACTTAGCAACACAAGGTAAGAGATCAAGAGAATGGGCAAGGAACAAGTAACCGAAAAAATCCAACAGTGGCAAAGTATCGAGTCGGGAATGGTAGGTATCGACTCGAAACCAAGGGGTATCGACTCGGTACTTTGATTTTTCGACTCGGTATGTGTGTGAAACTCGACAGAAGCAGACACTCGGGCAGCACTCGAGCAGTACAAAACACACTCGACCAGACCTGGAAAGGCACTCGACACAACACTCGACACTTGCAAAAAGGGCACTCGAGTAGGACAGGAACACACTCGACACAGTAAAATAACAAAAGAAAAGAAAGGAAAAGAAAGAAAAACTTGGACTTTTACCTCTTGTTGATTTAAACCCTTAGTATGGATGTTGTAGTTGCAAGGTAGGGCTTAAAAAAAATTATGGTTTGGGAGGTATGTGTTTGAGTATTTCGACTAGGGCTATTGGATTTTCACCAAAATTGGTCCTTGAAGTTCTTGCACTAGACTCGACAATCCTCTTTTTTTTTCTTTTTTTTTTCTTTTTTTTGAAAGCTTACTTTTGCCCCTAGTGAATTTTATCCTCCTAGGACTAAGCTTTTGAATGTAATTTTTTTTTTTGACTAATGCAAGAAACTATATATGAAATAAAATGACTCTTGAAAATTTAAGCTATGGTGAAAGAAAAATAAAATTTAGGTAGCCCTAATGAAATATATATAATGGAGGTTTGGCTATCTTAGGTAAGAGGAACTATTTCATGCCTTTTATAATTTATGATAGATAAAACAATAATATCTACCACAAAAAAAATCAGAATTTAATTTAGGCAATAAAATAGATAAAACAAGATAGATCAAAAGATAGAATAACAAACTAGGGTTTGAGAATAGGAAGCCTTGGCCGAAATTGACTAGGCTAGGCTCTTGACTATTGTCGACTAGGATGCTGCACAACAAGCACGCTCTATGGTTGTCGACTACACAAAGGGGTTCTCGGCTTAGGCTTGTGTTTAAGGCTAAAGCAGCCACAACAATCACAAACAAAGGTTAATGCAATCAAATTAAAAAAAATCAAGAGGTAAAAATCAAGAACGAGAAAGACTCTTTTTTTTTGTAGGTTTTGTGTTTAGGGGAAAAAAAAAGACACAACTTTTGATGTCGGAAACCAAAGCTCTGATGCCAATTTGATACGGGGTTAGCCGTAGGATGACCCGATCTTCGACAATCAAACTAGAAATAACAAGAACGGAAGCAAAGACTCGATGAACAAGAATAAAGACTCGAAATTGAAAGAAAGACACGACCGATAGTGGACTGATTTGAACTAAAATAGAACGAGGCAAAGACCTCAGGCCTCCTAAGAGGGTAGGAACCAAATACCAACGACTATAAAGCCCGCATCTACAACCTTACACAACCAAGCGGACAACTTGGAGGCACAAGGAGGGGACTTGTGATTACCTGGATCACAAAGCTCTCGCGAGGTTGACGAACTCAAAGCAAACCAAGCATGATCTATAACCAATTGTGCAATCGATGAGCAACGCTTCGAATCGATTGACTTTCTCACAGTTGTGTTTCACACAAAGCACTGTATTTCTGAATAATGGAAGACGTGAATGTTCTACATGGGTCGCCCGATCTAATATAACCCTAACAAGGCTATTTGGCCGAAAATAATAATTAAAATAATAAAAATACTTAACTTAATAAAATAATCCTAAATCTAGAATACATCCGTAATTAAGTTTATAAAGTTTATAACTTAACAAACATAAGGAATCAAACTTGGCAAGGGAAGCCAAGGACAACCGCACCCAACAGCAAGGTCGCGCACGCCCGCGCACCATGACCGCACGCCCGCGCACATCGCTGCTGCCCTCACGTGCCTTGCTGCTGGCTTCCGGCGTCGGCAACCTGGGTTCTGATGCACATGTACGCCTTCATTGGTGGCTCCGGGAGTTAGACCGCGCTCGAGAACAAGGAGTGACTCACATAGAGAAATGAGTCGCGTTGGAGCTTCTTAGCTCGAGCTCTAGTCATCGGTCCGTCTCCGAATATGATCGGCGCATCCGGAGGTGTAGATGACGGTGTAGAAGATGGTCCCGCATCATGTCTCCTTTTCAAGCTCTATATGGATACCAACCTCCACAGTTGGGCATCAATTTAGGTGGCTCAGTCACTACTACTACAATAGATGACTGGTTTCAGGAGAGAGATAGAGCATTGGGCACACTAAAGGAAGGATTATAGGTGGCTCGAGAGCGCATGAAACATTTTGCTGACACCGGGCGTACTGAGAGGGTGTTGCAAGTAAGAGATATGGTCTACCTTAAGTTGCAGCTGTTGTGAGCTGAATCTGCCATGTTTTACAGTAACTTTTAAATCGATTTCTGTACACATTGCATTCATTTGGGTTTAGATAGTACAGAATATATGTAGTTTATGTTTATTTTCCAAATTATGAAATCTACACCAGTTTCTGTTTAATTCGCAGAAATCAAGGTGTTTTACAGCAATTCTACAAAAGGTCGGAAAAGCTCGGAAAACCACTACAGAAGTCCAAGGTCAAAGCAGCGAAACCAGTCAAATCGAGCCGAGGAACCAGACTACTCGATCTCGAGTAGACCTTACTCGACCTAGACGAGCATGTCCGAGCACAGCCTTGTCGACAAAGCCTGATCGAGCAAGCCAGACCAACCCGGCTCCGGACCCAACTCGATCTCGACAAGCACTAGTCGAGATCGACGAAGCCCAGACACCTCACCCGGAGTCGAGAAGAGTTGATCGAGAAGCCGAGGACGAGAAGTCGAGCAACCTTACTCGATCTCGACAAGCAGTGGTCGAGATCGACAAGCTATCCAGAGCCAGTCCGAGGAGGGTTCCTCGACACCACCACAGAGGGTAACCCTAGTCGATCTCGAGGAGCAGTGGTCGATATCGACGACGCTCAGAGTCCAGATCCAGGCTTGTCGACCACGCCTACCCGAGGAAGCCCAGTCGGCAAGACCACCCTGGTCGAGATCGACAAGGCTTTGTCGAGGTCGACGAGCACTGTGAACCAAGTCCGAGCCACATCGAGCAGAGCTAGCCAGGAAGTCCAGTCGACGATCCACCCTACTCGAGGTCGACGAGCCTTCGTCGAGGTCGAGTAGACCAGTTTCCAGCAGCTTCTCGACGAAGAACAATCCGACTAGAATTGGGATTCCTTGGGGCCGAAGGAAGTCGATTCTATCCCGATCTATCAAGTTCTATCCATGGGAGACAAGATCTATCAACATCATGAAGACTTACCTATTTAGTTTTATCTTTTCCTTTTAGATTTATTTCCATTAAAACAATTTATTTATCTTTTAGCAATTTAGATATAATTTTAGATAGAGATAGATATTTCTTTCCTAGATTAGCTAGGGAAAGAAGGCTATAAATAAGGCCCTAGGGGGCTCAGTTTCATTCATTCAATTTCAGAGCAAGACAAGTAGTTCCACAGAGAAGTTTAGGAGTTCTAAGGTTTTTAGGGTTTTGGCTTTCTGCGAAAGTTGATTGAGGAGATTGTAAAGGCTTTTGAATATAGTTAATGCAAGTTTCCTTTTATACATCAATGTCTGTTATTACGATGAGGCGTGAGTAGTCCACCCACTTCTGGAGCTGGGGTGAGCCCAACGGTGGCCATGTGAGGCGATGCGATAAAGGTCAGATTTTGTCGTGCGATTCATCTTCTATCCCTATGAGCATGATTCTTTTGCGAGAGTTGAAGGTGATCCTTGTTTGTATTATTGAAGTGAAAGTGATCTTAATGCAACTTGGATTAATTATGTGAAAAAGGGTTAGTAACAATTAGGGTTTATGCGAAAGCCTCTATATGCCTATTTGTTAAAGACGAAAGTTATTTGATAGAAAGCATGATCTTTTGTGCCTTTATGTGTTGTTTTGCATGGTTATCGTTGTGGTGTTGATACCCTGGCTTTGGAAGTCTTTTTATATATTGATTTATTTCTGTTAAATTTCTGAATCTGTGTTCGAGATTTGCAATTTAAGTTTTTGTGTTCTTGTCGAGATAGAGGAGAAGTTCGTCGAGATCGAGTACCATCTAGTCGATCTCGAGTAGGTCCAGTCTTAATCGAGTTGACTTGTCTTCTATCATCGATTTTCAAGTTTCTGTCTTTGCATGCTCTTGTCGATCTCGAGTAGTGGTAGTCGAGATCGAGTAGCTTGGTCTTCGTCGAGTTGTTTGCTTTCGTTTATGTTTTTTTTCTGTTTTGACACTTTTCTTTGTCGATATAGAGGACAGCTTACTCGAGATCGAGTAGCTTCTGTGTCCTCGTTTTATTTGCTGCTTTACTTTGCCTTTTCTGTTTTGCTTCGTTCTTTGCTTTTGTTTGTCTTTTCTGCGCTTGTTTCTGTCCTTTCTGCTGCTTTGCCTGTGAGATTTACAGCTACCTGAGAACTGCTGACGTGCTTCCTCGTGGATTCGATCCTGATTTTCTCTTACTACAATGGGAGGAAGTCTTGTATTTATTTGCTGAGACAGGGAAGTCAATCTGGACTATATTTCATATTTATTTCATACTTGACACATCCTCCTGCAACAACAAATTGGCGTCGTTGCCGGGGAAGCAATCATTCGCGCCTTAGGTAGTCAGTTTTCACTGTTTCTTTGAGTTACTTTTCAGGTGTATGCGCCGTTCTGGTCAAACACCTGAGTTTGACGCCTTAGACGAACCGGATACTGCTATCGCCACTAAGGATGCTGCAGAGACACAAGAACAGTTGGTCGCTAGGCTTACCAGGGAATTGGCCGTAAAGGATACTGCTATCGCTGCTAAGGATGCTGCTATCGCCGCTGAGAGAGCAGCAAGGGAACAAGCACAGGCTGAGCTTGCCCAATATCCAACCACGGCAGAGGACTACATGCACCCAACTCTTGTCGTGCCTGAATCGGCGATTCTAATCCCTGATAACTCTTTCGAAATTCGCACTCAATTTCTTATAGAGCTTAAAAATAATGCCTTTTATGGTAGATTTAATGAGTGTCCTCTTGAACATATTACAAACTTTTCTGACATGTGCCGTACTATTGCTGAAGGTACAACTCTGGAATATGTCAAGATGAAATCTTTTCGCTGGTCTCTCGCTGGGCCTGCACTGAAATGGTTGGAAGGGCTGAAAGCAAGATCACTCACAACCTGGGCCAAAGTAGAGCAAGAGTTTCTGAACAAATTCTTCCCACCTGCCAAAACAGCACATCTCCGCCAGAGAATCACCGCCTTCAAACAGAAGCAAGGGGAACCGCTGGCAAAGGCATGGGAGCGCTACAAGGAACTTCTACAATCTTGCCCTACTCATGGACAGCCACCCTACGTCATTCAGGAGATCTTCTTCAACTCTCTTGATCAAGTCACAAAGGACATAATCAACCATTATACTCGCTATGAGTATCTGACAATGCCGCCAAGTGACGCATGGGGTGTGCTAGAGAAACTCACCAACTACGACAACAAGTATGGGTCTACTGCAACTTATGAAGAGAACCCATACGCCAGGCCAGCACCATCCATGCCCCTATATGAGCCACCTAAGGAGATTGATCCTGATGTTAGGGAGCAGTACTACAGAGACCAGAATAAGAAGCTCATCAAGCAAGTAAAGTATCTCTCTGTCAACCAGCCTTGCATTGAATGCGGATCGCAAAGGCACACCACTCCTGAGTGCCCACACGCAGAACAAGTCAGGATGGCAGAGCATCATGAGGATGCAGCTTACGCAGGGGGTCCCATTCGCTACATGGGGGACCAAAGGTTTCAGCAACCACAATGGAACCAAGGTGTCCCTAGGAACCCCCCGCCCTACATAGCTCCAGGACATCCGGAAAGGGAGCAGAAAAAGGATGATATACAGACAGTCCTGGAGGAAATACGGAGAAACCACTCAGAAACTAGGCAATCCGTCAACTCTGTCTATACTCAGATGCAAGGTGTCAACTCTAGGCTTGGGGAAATTGATATCTGGCGGAAATCAGTTGATACACAGATTGGTCAGCTAGCAGCCGGAATCCCCAGACAGTCAGGTGCGCTCCCTGGATCTTCAGAACCAAATCCTAAGGGAAAGACTGGACACATCGCTGCTATAAAACTCAGAAGCGGCCATCAACTACAAGAGCCAGAGGTCGGAAAGCAGCAGAACGACGAGGAACAGCAAGTCGATCTCGACAAAGCAGTGGTCGACCTCGATAAGGACCTAGTCAACCTCGAGGAGAGACTTCCAGAATCCTCCTCTGCGCCGAACAGCAACTCGACAGCACCAAATCTAGTCGAGATCGACAAGACTGTGGTCGATGTCGAGGAGCCTCTGGTCGACATAGAGCAGCCTGCAGCACCTCCGATGTCTGTTCTGGCTCCGAATCAGAAAAAGAAGCTGCCTTTCCCCACAAAATCTCTAAAGGACCCGGCAGAAAAGAAATTTCAGCGCTTCATCAAGATGCTTCAGAAACTCAACGTCACCGTCCCCTTCACAGAAGCTCTCAATGAAATGCCATCCTATGTCAAGTTCCTGAAGAAGATTCTGAGCAAAAAGCGGTCAATGGCTGAAATCACAGAGGAATGCAGCCATCTGGACATATTGGAGAAGAGGCCGGATCCAGGTAAGTTTGCTATAACTATTGGATTTGGTCCATACAAAATTAATGCCCTATGTGATCTCGGAGCTAGTGTAAGTATAATGCCTTTAACAATTTGGTCCAAGATTAAGATAGGTGCCCTGGAGCCTGTGGATGCTAGACTTTACATGGCCAACAACACGGTGGTCATTCCAACAGGCATGGTGGACAACGTCCCAGTACAAGTAGGTAAATTCTTTGTCCCTGCTGATTTTCTAGTTGTTGATATGCAAGAAGATCCTGCTTGTCCAATTATTCTAGGAAGACCATTCTTGGCGACGGTGGATGCCAACATAAGCGTAAGGAAAGGAGTGCTCAACTTCAACATCAGCGATGAGGTAATTGAGTATTCCTTTAATAAAACTGAAAGGCATACAGGTCCAATGGAAGAGGTCAAATCTATCTCTGCTGGCTACATCACCTGCGGGGAACCCAATGTCAGAAATATGACCCCTGAGGAGATAGAAAAGAGGGACATGGAGGCCCAGGTGGAGGAGATCATGGAAATCCTCAAGCAGAACACAGAGAATCCAATCGACACAGACCAAGGTAAGTCGTTGTGGATTAATTATTTTTCGGATGCCTTGACAGGAGCTAAGTATGGGGTCAAGATCGACCAAACCCTAGTCGACCTCGACCAGACCTCGGAGTCTCCACCAGCACCAGCATCGTCGAGCAGCAACACTGAAGGGCCAGGCTCGTCGAGATCGACCAGCCTTGTCGAGATCGACAAGACTTGCCCTAGATCGACTTCGCCCTCCTCGACGCTGAGACCACATGAGCCAGGAGCCTCGTCGATCTCGACAACCCTTGTCGAGGTCGACCACCACCCGGTGCCACCAGACCTTTCTTCCTCGACGCCACGGCAACCAGGAGGAGAGCCCTTGTCTAGATCGACTACCCTAGTCGAGATCGACCAAGATCCTCGGGCACCGTCTTCCTCGACACAGACTCCACCAGAGCCAGGACCAGCCTTGTCGATCTCGACCACCCTTGTCGAGGTCGACCACCACTCGGCTCCACCAGATCCGCCTTCGTCGATGAGCAAACCACCAGGAGCGGAGTCCTTGTCGAGGTCGACCAGTCTTGTCGAGATCGATAAGCCATGCTCTTCGTCGACTTCTGCCTCTTCGACCAGACCACCACCAGAACCTGCAGTCTTGTCGAGATCGACTAGCCCTAGTCGAGATCGACCAAATACAGTGGTTCCCGATCCCGTCTCTGCGAAGGTAAGCCAAGGTATGGATCTTTCTTCTCCTATTTCCATTAAAGATTTATCTATACATGGGAGAGGTCTGCCTTGGTATGTGCGATTGTGCAGGATTTCCAATGAGGAGCCTAAGGAATAAGAAGTTGGAGACAAGCTCTATGTCTCCAAATCAAAGGATCATTGGTTTCCCAACAAATTCAACAAGAAGCGGATGGGACCTTTCGTGGTGAACAAGATCCATTCTGGAGGATTACAGCTGATGGACAAGAATGGAGTCTTATTTGAGGCCCAAGCTACATGGGCCCTGCAGATGCCACCTTCAGCATTAATGGAAAGTCGGCCTAACGACTATAAAATCTAGAGCATGTACATAGACTTTTTAGGACATTTGAGACTTTGTTTTTGAACACTTTTAGTTTTGCTATTGTGGGAATATGTCTTCTACTTTTCAGGTCCATGGATAGAACCAAGCTATATTCAAACTCGGCCTAGGAGGTGCTCCATTCGAAATTTTGAGGCCCTGCACACCTGTCTTGTGAGTTTCTTTCTTTACCCTTGTTTTTATACAGTGAGGACACTGTAATGTTTAAGTATGGGGTGGGGGAAGGGCTTACTTTATGCATTATTTTTCATATTTGACTTTACTTTGTGCATTATTTCTTAGAATTGCTACATGACTATTTTGGAATGCATTATTGATTTATGTGCTTATATGCATGTTTTCCAAAATTTTGAGAAAAATGACCCCCATTGAAATTTTTGATAAATGTCATGGAAGCTTATATGGAACTCGACGATGCAAAATTGGATTCATTAGAGATATAGCATGAAATTGCCTAGTAAAGGGAAGTCACAATGAAGTGCATTATTTTATTGAAAACCATGAAAGGAGGTAAAATTTGAAGTTGCTTTTGACATGTTGCATGATAAGATGATGGAGGACTTTATATTTCCATATAATGCTCATATGTTTATAATCCTAGCCTTACCTATGCTTATGCATCACAAAAGCCATAATATGCCTTATTTCAAATATTTGCTCCACATGATCTAAATATTTGCCATTCTTTACCTTATCCGGGGATTATGTTGAGAATGATGTTACATTATGGAGATGTTATATGGTTATTGTGATTATTATCATTATATGGAGTTTGGAAGGAAATTGTTTGAATTATATGGAAAATTTAATGAGTGAAAAAAAATTCAATCACCTCAGGAGATAAAGGTAGATTGACCATGCTCTCTGAGATAATAGTTTGGAGAGATGGGACACATTGTGAGGAGTCCAAAGCACTAAGTATCCGGGGCCATTCATGACACCCATGTTTGCGACTCGCGAGAAGGCAGTGCTGAGGTTAGAGAGGTAAAAGCATTATTATGAATAAAAGCATTATGAAAGGTGATGAATCAAATGGAGAAGGAATGTGGAAATTCAAATTGGAAAGTACTCCATTTCCCCGGATCATTAGCACCACATTGCCAAAATTTGCCCACCTTTAGCCTTTTACCCATCTACTCCTTATTGAGCTTAAATTAAAGTCTTCTTGATTATTAATGCTTTGTCACCTATGAATGTTTTTGCATAACCTTCCTTTTGTCAGTAGATGTTGCTTTTACATATTTGCACATGCATGAATCTGTGACACTAGTACCTTTTCGAGGATGGTAATTGATTGCAGGGTTATATGAAAATGAATCTGATATGTTGAGAGTTTTGATTTCTTCCCCTGAATGACAAATAAAAGTATTGCTTGAGGACAAGCAAGCTTAAGTATGGGGTGTTTGTTGTGAGCTGAATCTGCCATGTTTTACAGTAACTTTTAAATCGATTTATGTACACATTACATTCATTTGGGTTTAGATAGTACAGAATCTATGTAGTTTATGTTTATTTGCCAAATTATGGAATCTACACCAGTTTCTGTTTAATTCGCAGAAATCGAGGCGTTTTACAGCAATTCTACAGAAGGTCGGAAAAGCTCGGAAAACCACTACAGAAGTCCAAGGTCAAAGCAGCGAAACCAGTCAAATCGAGCCGAGGAACCAGACTACTCGATCTCGAGTAGACCTTACTCGACCTAGACGAGCATGTCCGAGCACAGCCTTGTCGACAAAGCCTGATCGAGCAAGCCAGACCAACCCGGCTCCGGACCCAACTCGATCTCGACAAGCACTAGTCGAGATCGACGAAGCCCAGACACCTCACCCGGAGTCGAGAAGAGTTGATCGAGAAGCCGAGGACGAGAAGTCGAGCAACCTTACTCGATCTCGACAAGCAGTGGTCGAGATCGACAAGCTATCCAGAGCCAGTCCGAGGAGGGTTCCTCGACACCACCACAGAGGGTAACCCTAGTCGATCTCGAGGAGCAGTGGTCGATATCGACGACGCTCAGAGTCCAGATCCAGGCTTGTCGACCACGCCTACCCGAGGAAGCCCAGTCGGCAAGACCACCCTGGTCGAGATCGACAAGGCTTTGTCGAGGTCGACGAGCACTGTGAACCAAGTCCGAGCCACATCGAGCAGAGCTAGCCAGGAAGTCCAGTCGACGATCCACCCTACTCGAGGTCGACGAGCCTTCGTCGAGGTCGAGTAGACCAGTTTCCAGCAGCTTCTCGACGAAGAACAATCCGACTAGAATTGGGATTCCTTGGGGCCGAAGGAAGTCGATTCTATCCCGATCTATCAAGTTCTATCCATGGGAGACAAGATCTATCAACATCATGAAGACTTACCTATTTAGTTTTATCTTTTCCTTTTAGATTTATTTCCATTAAAACAATTTATTTATCTTTTAGCAATTTAGATATAATTTTAGATAGAGATAGATATTTCTTTCCTAGATTAGCTAGGGAAAGAAGACTATAAATAAGGCCCTAGGGGGCTCAGTTTCATTCATTCAATTTCAGAGCAAGACAAGTAGTTCCACAGAGAAGTTTAGGAGTTCTAAGGTTTTTAGGGTTTTGGCTTTCTGCGAAAGTTGATTGAGGAGATTGTAAAGGCTTTTGAATATAGTTAATGCAAGTTTCCTTTTATACATCAATGTCTGTTATTACGATGAGGCGTGAGTAGTCCATCCACTTCTTGGGTCGGGGTGAGCCCAACGGTGGCCATGTGAGGCGATGCGATAAAGGTCAGATTTTGTCGTGCGATTCATCTTCTATCCCTATGAGCATGATTCTTTTGCGAGAGTTGAAGGTGATCCTTGTTTGTATTATTGAAGTGAAAGTGATCTTAATGCAACTTGGATTAATTATGTGAAAAAGGGTTAGTAACAATTAGGGTCTATGCGAAAGCCTCTATATGCCTATTTGTTAATGACGAAAGTTATTTGATGGAAAGCATGATCTTTTGTGCCTTTATGTGTTGTTTTGCATGGTTATCGTTGTGGTGTTGATACGCTGGCTTTGGAAGTCTTTTTATATATTGATTTATTTCTGTTAAATTTCTGAATCTGTGTTCGAGATTTGCAATTTCAGTTTTTGTGTTCTTGTCGAGATAGAGGAGAAGTTCGTCGAGATCGAGTACCATCTAGTCGATCTCGAGTAGGTCCAGTCTTAGTCGAGTTGACTTGTCTTCTGTCATCGATTTTCAAGTTTCTGTCTTTGCATGCTCTAGTCGATCTCGAGTAGTGGTAGTCGATATCGAGTAGCTTGGTCTTCGTCGAGTTGTTTGCTTTCGTTTCTGTTTTTTTCTGTTTTCACACTTTTCTTTGTCGATATAGAGGACAGCTTACTCGAGATCGAGTAGCTTCTGTGTCCTCGTTTTAATTGCTGCTTTACTTTGCCTTTTCTGTTTTGCTTCGTTCTTTGCTTTTGTTTGTCTTTTCTGCGCTTTTTTCTGTCCTTTCTGCTTCTTTGCCTGTGAGATTTACAGCTACCTGAGAACTGCTGACGTGCTTCCTCGTGGATTCGATCCTGATTTTCTCTTACTACAACGGGAGGAAGTCTTGTATTTATTTGCTGAGACAGGGAAGTCAATCTGAACTATATTTCATATTTATTTCATACTTGACACATCCTCCTGCAACAACAAATTGTCGTAAAACCATACTTCAAATTTGTCTAGACACCTGAAAAGTAACTCAAAGAAACAGTGAGAACTGACTACCTAAGGCGCGAATGATTGCTTCCCCGGCAACGGCGCCAATTTGTTGTTGCAAGAGGATGTGTCAAGTATGAAATAAATATGAAATATCGTGTCTAGGCACTGCCTAGACCTGCTTAGGTAGGTCTAGGCTTGTCTAGGTCGGCAATTATTCAATTTTAGTATTTAGGCAAGTGATTGGTCGACTTGGAATTTCTTTATGTCAGGTCACAATGTATTTGCTTTTGACTCAAACCTGTGATTTTGAATTTTATGAGGTTTAGAGTCGTTATAGTTTGATGCGTGCTTTTGTATTTATTTACTTTAGTGTTAGTTAAAGATCGCAAATTCGGGTTTATGAGTGATATTAATTATGGATTATTATTACATTATATGAATTATTGAGATGTATAGTACGTTAAAATATAAGAGCATCCACATTTGTTAAACCCAATACGATTCCTTAACTCAACTTTTTACCTCTCTCTCTCCTTAAAAAAACTCAATCTAATTGTATACTTGTTGTTGCAGGAGGATGTGTCAAGTATGAAATATAAATAAATATAAAAGCAAACTGACTCCCTGTCTCGGCAAATAAATACAAGACTTCATCCCGTTGTAGTAGAAGGCAGTCAGGATCGAACCACGAGGAAGCGTGTCAGCGCCCGCCTTTTCAGTTCTAGAAAACCTCTCGATTTCGACCAGAAAAGCACTCGATATTGACCTATCTAATCGATATCGACCACACTATTGACAGAAACTGTAAAACAGAAACAAAATTAAGAAGCAGAAACGAAAAGAAACAAACCGGTCGATATCGACCTACTTACTCGATATCGACTTAACTCCTCGACGTCGACCAACAGTGCTCGAAATCGACTAATCACAGAACCAAAGATCGAAACTTTTCGTAACACATAACACGAAACTAATGAAAATAAATCAAATAAACTAAAGACTTACAAGATCAGGATTTCAACACCACAACGATAACCATGTAAAATAACACATAAAGGCATAAAAGATCATGTCTTTTCATCAAATAAATCTCGTTATTAACAAATAGAAATAGAGGCTTTCGCATAAACCATAATTGTTACTAACCCTTTTTCACATAATTAATCCAAGTTGTATTAAGATCACTTTCGCTTCAATAACACAAACAAGGATCACCTTCAACTTTCGCAAAAGAATCATGCTCATAGGGATAGAAGACGGCATCGCATCAAAAGATTGTACCTTTACCGCATCACCTTACATGGTCACCGTCGAGCTCACCTCGACCCTAGAAGTTGGGTGACTACTCACTCTACATCATGAATAAACACATTAAAGATTTCAAGAAAATAAATTGCATTAAATAAACTAAACAAGACTTACAACCGAACAAAACCGATTCCGCTCTCGCTTCACAAACTTGCACTCGGCTCCAAGTCTCTCTCCTACTCGCTATCTCTCTCTCTCTCTATGTGTTCTCTTGTGGCTTGGCTTGGATTGATTGAAAGAATAAAATCCAGCCTTTAATGCATTATTTATAGTATTCATTCCCTAGCTAATCTAGGAAAGAATAATCTATCTATATCTAAACTTTCTATCTTTTTTTTTTATCAGATATCTAAACTTTCTATCTAATAACATGAAGATAAAATTTGGGAAATAAAATAATTAAATCTAAAAGGAAACTATATCTAAAGCGAATAGATCTCTCTTGGACTTGATAAATCCTCTCTTGAGTTGATAAAATATCTCTTGCTTCATGTGGAAGAAAGCCAGCTCAGCACTCAGACTCGAAATCGACTCGAAATCGTCACTGGGGGTTGGTCGATATCGACCTATGTTGGTCGATATCGAGTTAATTTCTCGGATTCGGCTTCTGATAACTCGATTTCGGCTCTGGCAGAAACTTTGACTTGGTATTTGGTCGATATCGACCAACATAGGTCGATATCAACCTCTCTTTTTTCCTTGACTCGATCTTGGCCTCTGGGTGGAAATCGACCTGATTGACTCGATATCGACCAACATAGGTCGATATCAACCTCTTCTGTTCCGCTCCCACTCTCTAGTCGATTTGTGACTTTTCTGCTCCATTTGATCTACTCGATATCGACCTACTCTAGTCGATATCGACCACTTTGTGATTTTCTTTTCTTTATCCGAATTGCTGTAAAACGCCTCGATTTCTGTGAAATTAAACAGAAACTAGTGTAGATTCCATAATTTGCCGATTAAGCATAAACTACATAGATTATGTACTATTCTAGCCCAAATGTATGAGATGCATGCGGAAATCGATATAAAAGTAAGTGTAAAACATGGCAATTTAGGCTCATATCAATACCCACATTAATACAACCCGTTTTATTAAAAACCAATTAATAAAAATAAATAAAACCTACCCCACAACTTTTTTTTTATAAGGAAAGAATTCGAGCGAGCGAGCTCTAAAAGACCTAAATCGTTGTGAATATCGACACCCCAGGCAGAGTGGCAAAGGTGTGCAATCTTATCAGCCACTCTATTGCCTAAACGGGAAACATGAAAGAAGAAAACTTATTTCAAAGTCGATATAAGGAGTTTAATATCTGGCATGATTAGTTCAATTTCCCAAGGACATTTAGATTTTTGGTTCAAGTGATTTATGATTATACTAGAATCTCCCTCAATGTGGATTTTGTCGATACAAAGTCGCAGAGCGTGTTGGATTCTCAGTTTTAGAGCAAGAGCTTCCGCTTTCAGCGGGCTTTGTGTACCGAGTTTTTGATAACATATTTGTAATTGGGCTTCCTTTCCAATCCCGGATTATGGCTCCAGCAGAGCTGTCATTGTTTGTAATTGTGGATCCATCGAAATTAAGCTTGAGAGTTCCCATCGGGGGTTTACACCAAGTAACCTTACCATACTTATTTTTCTTCTTTGGGTGATTGGCGTTTTGTGTGTGTAAGAGGAAGTCCACATCTAAACTACCCTCCAATTGAGATGTTTTACTCCAATTCTCCCTATGAGTTTTAATAATACGTAATGAAGTATCTCTACACGGGATAGAGACCTGACTAAACACGTGTTGGATCCTAATGTACCAAACCGACCACCAAGTGAAGGCAAGCTCCACCTTAGCCGCAGAATTAAGGGCGTTCCCAATGAAGGAAATGATAGGTTTTATATCTCGGGAAGGATTTATCATACTGGATATTGTTGAACTTATGCAAAAAGGAATATGAAGTAGAGAGCGCACATAGTGGCATTCTAACAAGAGGTGAACATCATCTTCGGCCGCATAATTACACAGGCTACATGTGGACGGGACAGAGACCCCACGATCAGCTAGCCTAGAGGCCATTGGAAGACCATCCTGGAAAATCTTCCACGTAATTTTTTTTACCTTAGGTGGAATATCCAAATTCTATATCCATGCGTTATTGTCTAAGTTCAGAGAGGATTGAGATGTAATTAGTTTGTATGCACTCAAAGTGGTGAACCAACCTGCTCTATGAGGCCACCAATATAGTCGATCCTCAAAAGTAGAGACGGGGAGGGGAATGTCCACTATTTCATTGACAATATCACAAGGTAGCATATTATATAGTTTTTTCATCCACCATCTACCACCCATAATGTAATCACTAACAGTTTCCCCCAGGTTTCCAATTTGGGGGCAATTTTCCCTAGACTCCAGAGACGAGGTTGTGATCCAATTATCTATCCAGAATTTGATAGATTTCCTATTTTCAACTGACCAAATAAGTCCCAATTTGAATTTATCAATGAGAATTGTCAATTTGGCCCATTGCCAAAAAGAGACACCACTCCTTTTATATTGAAGGATGTTAGTCGCGCGTAAATACTTGTGTTTAATCAGATTAACCCAAACATTATTTGGTTCAGCCAATATTTTCCATAGTAGTTTAATTTGAAGGGCTTCATTCATCTCTTTGGACTTCCTAAGCTCTAACCCCTCACACTTTTTTGGTCAGGAAATCCTATCCCAGCTAATTAGTGGCCGATGTTGAAGATCTTTATTCCACAAGAACGTCCTATTAATCAGATCTAGTTCTTTATGTATCGAAGTGAGAAATAGAAAGTTTTGCATTGTATACAACGGTTTACCTGATAGGTTTGTATTGATTAGGGTTGCATGTCCCAGTTGTGATAAAAAATTACCACGCAATTTGCTTAGTTGTTCTTTAGATTTACAGATGATGTCTTCAAAAGTATGTTTGTTTAGTCTACCATTAATAATTGGGCAGCCGAGATATTTTTCCAATGAGTTTTCGTTTGTAATATTCAAATAACTACTAAGCTCACAAATCCTTGATTTTGAAATACCTTTTGTAGCTTGGAAGCTCGATTTATGATAATTAACTTTTTGTCCAGAAACTTTATAGTATGTATCAATTATTGATCTAACTTTCTGTCCTGAATAAATACCGTCTCTTGTGAAAATAATGATGTCATCAGCAAAGGATAGGAAAGGAACCCGAGGGCTGTTTCTTCCGAAGGAAAAAACAATTGGATTGTGAACTAAACTAGTTTCCGTTGAGAGCTTCCGAGCTAGGTATTCTCCTCCTATGATAAACAAAAAAGGCGATAGTGGATTCCCTTGGCAAAAACCTCGAGAGGGGAGGAACATGTCAATGGGGCCACTGTTTACTAACACTGAGAATGAAACAGGCGTTACGCATTCCATCACCCAAGTGATGAAAGTATGGTGGAGCCCATATTTTTCTAAATTTTTTTTTTTGTAAAATTCCAATCAACTCTATCGTACGCTTTCTCCATATCTAATTTTATCGGTAACCAACCCTCACGGCCCGTACGTGACCTGAAGGAGTGGAAGATTTCGTGAGCTATCATAACATTATCTTGAATAGCCCTGTCTGATACAAACGCACCCTGTAAAGGGTGAATTAGTTGGCCGATAATTTTTTTGATTCTTTCAGTCAAAATTTTTGATATGATTTTATATAGTGTTGAACATAAACTGATTGGACGGTAAGGACTCGTGGTAGAAGGGTTGTCTCGCTTCGGTAGTAGTGAAATAAACGTGTGATTTATTTGTTTCAGAATTTTTCCAGAATGGAAAAAACCTTTAACAACTCTAGTGATATATACTCCAACAATATCCCAATAATTTTTATAGAATTCGGTTGTAATTTCATCAGGACCTAGAGATTTATTGTTACCCAAACTAAACACTGCAGATTTTATTTCCTTATTAGACGGATGTCGAATGAGAAATTCATTTTCCTCTATGGTAATAGAGGGATGGATTAGGTTAAGCATTTCATTTAGCAGTCTATCGTTGATAGGCTCCTTTTTCAACCTTTTTTCAAAGTCATTTTTAATTTCATTTCTTACATTTTCCTCTCCAACAGTTAGTGTTCCTTCAGTAATAATTATGTTGCGTATTTGTTTCCTATGTCTTCGCCCAGAAGCAACACGATGGAAATACGATGTGTTAGAGTCTGAAAGCTTGAGATGCTTTGTTTTGGCTCTCTGATTCCAAAAAGTTTTTTGGAATAGAAGGAGTTTTTCCTTTTTTTCTAAGAAGGCAGTGTTCTTTGTTGTTGGTTCTATCTGCGTTATTTACTAATTCTGCTGATTGAATTTTAAGCAATTCAGTCTCCACCTCTTTCAATTGATGAAATATGTTTCCAAATGTGTGTTTATTCCATTCCTTTGCTTTTTTTCTTCAGATTTTTTTGTTTGAAAATAAGTTGGAACATAGAAGAGCGGGGCAAGTAGCTCGCCAGGATTGTTCGACGATGTTACGAAAATCCTTCCGTTGAAGCCAAGTGTTCTCAAACATGAAAGGTCGAGCTTTGAAAATTGTGCTACTCTCGAGTGTTATCGATATGGGACAGTGATCTGATGATGAAAAGGCCCCATTACTAGTAATTAGGTTGGGGAATTTATGAAGGATTTGGTAATGAACTAGAACTCGGTCCAATTTTTCGCGAATGTTATTATCCTCATCTCGATTCTTTCTCCATGTGAATGGGTTCCCGAAAGTTGGAAGATCCATGAGTGAACAATAATTTTTGAATTTTAAAATTCTAGTGAACCGAGAAGAACGGGAATCAGCTTCTCCTTGCTTGTCCTCACTACATAGAATTTCATTTAAATCTCCAAGCACAATGCAAGGGAGAGACGAATCAATCACAATTGAAGTAAGTGTTTCCCAAAATGAGTCTTTCTCATGAGGACAAGAGGAGCATACACAAATAAAAGGAGAATCATAAACCTATCGTTAACATTTTCATATCGTAAACCTATGATTCGAGGTAAGAGGAATTCTACATAAATAATTTCATTTGGTAATTGGTGAGTTTTCCACGGAATACCAAGCCCACCCGATCGCCCAGTAGCAGGCGACCAGATAGCCTCATCAAATCCTGCGTATTTCCAAAGTTTGTCTACAGGAATAGATTCAGTTTTAGTCTCCGCTAGTGCCAAGTTGCCAACATTTGGATATGTTCATTTTTGAAAAGTGTTAACTTCCATCCAAAAGGTTGTTTTTCTTATGCCTCTACGATTCCAATAACTGATCTTCATTTATAACACTCGTTGATATAAGGACGAGATTTATGAGTCCTTATATCGAAAAGCAATTTTACATTTAATCCATTTTGGAGATATAGTTTAATTGTGAAAAGTTCTTCCAGTGACTTACTAATACCACTTTGATTTTTATCGAACAAATTAAAATCTACATTTTTACCGATAGACATCACTTTTATTACACCAAAGTTTTCAAACGAAAAGAAAAGGTAAGAGTCGTAGCCAACAAGTAGCGAACATCTATAGCGCCTTAAAGATACATGCAACCCAAAATCCAAATTAGTGTGTTCCGATTCCAAAAATATGAGAACTCGAGAGTAAATAAACCAAAGAGCAACACTAACAGTTAACCAATGCTCAAGTGTATCAATTAGTATACACTTTAGAGATACATGATGCGTAATGGAAGCACACACCTGCCGCAGTTTATGGCCCATAAAGGGGGTTATAGAATAGTTTTTTGTGATTTCTAATATGCAAAGATCAGTTACAATACTCCTAGAGATACACCTTGCAAAGGGAGAACATGTTATATTACATCTACTTTTAATCCTAGCAAAAGGATTTGTTGCTAAATTTAAAGGAACGTCGAATTCATGCCTACTAGTACCACACATATAACCCTGGTTAATTGCATAGTTTTGATGATTCCAATTAGCTGCATAACTAAGCTAATGACGCACAAACCAGCCGAACGAAAAGAATAATCTGATTGAGACCTAATAAAAAAGGAAGGCAATATTTAGATACATATGGGAGAAGCGAGGGTGAGTTTTAAGGTGACAGACAGGCTGCCAGCTCTCATCCAGGAGTAAACTCCCTTCCCAGTGATTTGCCTCGATAAGCGGATTTGTGCCCTTTTAGGAGTTGTTTGGGGAGGGAGCAAAACTCTCAACCGCCAATAAGTTCTTCCCATAATATTTGTAGGGTGATTCCATACCAGCAAAACTCTCAACCGCCCATGAGTTCTTACCATAATAATGAGTTCCATTTCCATATGGCAGAGGGTGATGAAAGCATTTATAAGGCAATTGGAAATTAATGAATTGGTTTCCTTTTCCATTTGTGACGGCCAAGGCCGGTGTTGTGAGCTGAATCCGCCATGTTTTACAGTAACTTTTATATCGATTTCTGTATACATTACATGCATTTGGGCTAAGATAGTACAGAATCTATGTAGTTTATGTTTATTTGCAAAATTATAGAATCTACACCAGTTTCTGTTTAATTCGCAGAAATCGAGGCATTTTACAGCAATTCTACAGAAGGTCGGAATAGCTCGGAAAAACACTACAGGAGTCCAAGGTCAAAGCAGCGGAACAAGTCTGAAAGTCAAGGCTACTCGATCTCGAGTAGGCCTTACTCGACATAGACGAGCCTGTCCGAGCAGCTTGGGTCGACAAAGCCTGATCGAGCAAGCCAGACAACCCGGCTCCGGAAGTCTACTCGATCTCGACAAGCCCTGGTCGATATCGACGAAGCCCAGCGCCAGCACCCGGAGTCGACGAGGAGAAGCTGCCCGAGAAGCCGAGGACGAGAAGCCGAGCACCATCTTACTCGATCTCGACTAAGCTTTGTCGAGATCGACAAGCGACCCAGAGCATGTCCGAGGAGGAGTCCTCGACGAGACCACCAGAGCCATCTTCGACGAACCCTACTCGATCTCGACAAACCTTGGTCGAGATCGACGAGCCTAAGGTCAAGATCCGGAGCCCATCGAGGAGAGCCGCTCGAGAAACCCTAGTCGGCGAGCTAGTCTACTCGAAGTCGACTAGGTCTACTCGACATCGACGAGCGCCAGGAGCCATGTCCGAGTCCGTCGAGCACCAGTTAGCCGAGACGACGAATCAAGCCAAGTCGACCAAGGTCCCTTGTCGAGATCGACAAGACCCTTGTCGAGGTCGACCAGACTTCCAGAAGCTGCTCGACGCGGATTGATCAACTCTACTCGGATCGGGATTCCTTGGGCGCGAAGGCGGAAGATTATATCTGAATACATCAAGTTCTATCCAAGGAGACAAGATCTATCAACATCATGAAGACCTACCTTAATTAGTTTTATCTTTTCCTAGTTGATTTAATTCCTTTAAACATTTATTTATCTTTTATGCTTTTAGATATAGATTTAGATAGAGATAGATATCTTCTTTCCTAGAATAGCTAGGGAATGAAGGCTATAAATAAGGCCCTAGGGGGCTCAGTTTTATTCATTCCAGTTGAGATCCAATTTCAGAGAGAAGTAGTTAGTTCCACAGAGAAGTTTAGGGATTCTAAGGTTTTTAGGGTTTTGGCTTTCTGCGAAAGTTGATTGCCAGGATTGTAAAAGGCTTTGAATATAGTTTAATGCAAGTTTCTTCTTTTACATCAATGTCTGCAATTGCGATGAGGCGTGAGTAGTCCACCCACTTCTGGGGCTATGGTGAGCCCGACGGTGGCCATGTGAGGCGATGCGATAAAAGTCAGATCTTTTGTGCGATTCATCTTCTATCCCTGTGAGCATGATTCTTTTGCGAGAGTTGAAGGTGATCCTTGTTTGTGTTATTGAAGCGAAAGTGATCTTAATGCAACTTGGATTAATTATGTGAAAAAGGGTTAGTAACAATTAGGGTTTATGCGAAAGCCTCTATATGCCTATTTGTTAATAAGGAAAGTTATTTGATGGAAAGCATGATCTTTTGTGCCTTTATGTGTTACTTTACATGGTTATCGTTGTGGTGTTGAAACCCTGGCCTTGGAGGTCTTTTAGCATATTGAGTTTATTTCTGTCAAATTTCTGAATTCTGTCAAAAATCTGCAAAGTTGTGTTTTTTTTCTGTTTCTTGTCGACCTCGAGTATTGTTCTTGTCGAAGTCGAGTAGAGACTTGTCTAGGTCGAGTTAAGTTTTCTGCTTTTCTTGTCGATTTTAAAAGTTTCTGTCTTTACTTTCTTTGTCGATTTCGAGGAACTCTTGTCGAGGTCGGGGAGAACTTTGCTTGTCGAGTTGCTTTGTTTTCAATTTTGAGTTACTGTTGTCGACTACCTTTGTCGATCTAGAGGACAGCTACTCGAGATCGAGTAGCTTCTGTGTCCTTGCTTTTAGTTTCTGCTTTGCTTCTGTTTTGCTTTGTTCTTTGCTTTACTTTCTGTCTTTAGTTTACTTGTTCTTTGCTTTTGTTTTAGTTGCCCTTGCTGGGTTATTTGTTTCTTTCTTTCTGTTTCTGCAATTCTGTCTGTTCTGCTCTGCTGCTTTGTCTTTGAGAATTTACAGCTATCTGAGAACTGCTGACGTGCTTCCTCGTGGATTCGATCCTGATTTTCTCTTACTACAACGGGAGGAAGTCTTGTATTATTTGCTGAGACAGGGAAGTCAGTCTGATCTATATTTCATATTTATTTCAATACTTGATTAACTCCTGCAACAACAGCTGGATGGATACGAAAGTCACAATATATCACTTTAGGAAGAAGGGACTTATCCCAATTCGAAAGCACACATGAAGCAAAACTATCACAGACAAAAGCCAGCTCAAAGCGAGGAAGCAACACCAGCAACAACAAGTTCGTGGAGGGCAGCCAGGCCAAACCGAAATTCCTCGACAAGACACTCCATATCCGAAAACGGGTGCAGCCAAGACAAATTCTAAGCCAATTTTATTAGAAAATCAATAGCATATATTCCTTTTTCATACACAGACATGAGAAAATGAACCTACCCCACTACTCTCTTTGCTCACCAATCAACTCTCTTTCTCCCTTCCACTTCTCTCTCTCTCTCCCTCTCTCTCTCTCTCACACACACATATTACTTTATCTCCTCCTTTCCCACCCGGTATTTAGAAGTTCCTTATAAATGAACCTATCTTATCGTTTCTTACCTTTCCATTTTGCAGATGTAATATAATAATAATAAATTCCTTATTTTACATACTTAAATACACTGATGCAGGTGCTCTAAAGAAATAATCAAGTTTGTTCTAAGTCCGTCTAGGCGCTGTCTAGGCATCCGCCTAGCTACCTAGCGAGGTGGCCGCTTATTGCCTTTTAGAATGCTTGAACAACATATAAGTTTGGTGAACTACTCTTCTTATTGCCAATTGATTTTAAGATGGAACTCCATTGTGTTTATGTATGGTTTGTACCTCCCGTAAATGAACCCGTAGAGCTGGGTTTGGCTAGTTTTGGTGTCAGCTTCGGATTAGTACTTGCAGGCATTGGTTCTCATTTAAGTGCATGTGACAAATGCAACTTGTTGGCTAAAAAGTCGTTGCACTTGAGGGGCACAAATTTATTTATTGTTCGTATTTTCTATACGTGGTCCACACACACGACCTTCCTTTCGCTCGTCTTGACCATATTGGATTTGGCCGACTTTAACAAGGGTTACGTTGTTGGATATAATCCCTAGACTTGGTGGTTTTAAGGTGTCTCATGGACTTCCTCATCCCACATTGAAAGCCCAAGAGTATCCTAAAGGTATTTTTAAGGAAACTCTTCCACTACCTACATTGAGAGGTTGAGGGAGGAGATGGGGCACCCACACACACACCCGCTGCCATCATCTGTCGTGCTCGTGTAGGGCTGTTATTCGAGCTGAATATTGCTTGATCATATTCAATTCATTTAGGATATGAACGAGCTCAAGCCAAGCTTTTTTGAGCTTTAAGCTTTAAACAATTCTACTTCTCATTATACATTCACTTAAAGGAAATTTTGTTGTCCAAGAACTTTCTCTTTCTCACTCCTTTAGACTAAGAAATTTCATAAAATTCTACCTATTTGATCAACTTAATTCAAACGAGCCAAGCTTTGGACCGAGCTTAAAAATGTGCTCATCATACTCGACTCGTTTAAAAAATGAACGACCTCGAGCTGAGTTTTTATCGAGCGAGTAAGTACAAGTCAAATTCGAGCTACTCATGTTTACATAACACCCCTATGCTCGTGCTCCGAATACCTTTTCTTGAGGTCGAAGATATTAAAGATATACTTTTTAGTGTTTATCCGCGAATATCTATTTTCACCGAAAAATATTTTGCGGAAACTTATCTTTTCGGTTTTGGATAGTCACGATTCTCTGAAGATAGAATGAAATCTTCTCTCGTATATATTTGCTCGCGATCAGTGGCGGACCCAAGGGGGGTCCTGGGGGGTCACGTGACCCCCCCTCGGCCCGGGAAATATGTACTTTAAAAAAAAAAAAAAACTCGTTTTGGATATAATTAAGTGAAGAGGGTAAGGAATCACTAAACAGCATTGGCTCAATTGGTAAAGGATGTGGGTAAGCTCTTTTGGAGTCAAGAGACCCGGGTTCGACTCACCAAATTTTAAATTTTTACCTCTATTTTTTTTAAAACTCTTTTTATAGGTTAAAATTCAAAAGCCCCCATTTACATTTACAGTCAGTAGCCGCCCCTTCCCCCATTTACATTTACAGTAGCCGCCGATTGTGAGAGAGAAGTCCGAGTCGAGCCCTCGACCCGCCCAGCAACCCGTCGCCGCACCCACCCTGGTGACCCCCCCCCCCCCCCCCCCCTCAAAAGTTTCTGGGTCCGCCACTGCTCGCGATTGAAGGAGGCAATTTCAACAACCATAAAAGGGATCGCAGGTTAGGGTTTCAAACACACTGAAAACGATCGCCTCTCTCCCTCTCTTTCGATCTCCTACCATTTTTTCGTTCTGAGCACCTGTTTCAGTTTCATCTTCTCTCTTGAGAGACGTTCGATTTGCACCTCTGTCGGGGACAAATACGCTTCTCATTCAATAACTTTTATATCACGCTTCATCCCAACCCTAATTCTTTACGGAAATGAGTTCGACCTACATCCATTAACGCCCTATAACAAAGTTTGTGGCTTACCGTAGATTTCAGCAAGGTTGTTATCCAACATACGTCTAATCCAAGATATTTGAAACCAATTTGAATGGATTAATTTGATCCAAACCGAACTCCGTCAAATCCAATTGACTCTCCATCTTAATCCATTAATATAGACAGGCAACATAATTTTCATAGATATGGACCCGGAAAAAAATTGAAAGGGCCGACGAAGTAGGTGCACCTATGCGAATAATGGCGCTCGTCAGTCGTCAGTAAATTCTTTATAGGAATGCAACCTTTTTTTGGTTAATTAATAATTACTGCTGTACTCTTTGCTTTCTTTTATTTCGCCCCCCATGCAATAAAATAAAATAATTGAATTAATTAATTAAAATTGAATTAAATGCATTCACCAACGCCCAATGTGAATGGATGGGCAAATGGTGTGAATTAATGTGAGGCTACGTGCCTATTTACCATTCAGTAGATCTGATGTTACTCAACTCAACTCAACTCATTTATGCCCCCACCTAGCTTCACCTTCACTCTACCCCTATCCAAATGTGACCCATATGATTTGAGACATTATATCCGAGATCAAATATAGTCAAACAGATAATAAAAAATCTATAAAAGAACGCAATACAACATAAACAACGCACTCAACGACAGCACGAATTTAAACAAATCTAAAATTAGCTAGTTGAGGAGGTAGACTAAGAACAAATAATAATTTTGATTACTTGCAATAATTACTATTGCTTTTGAATTCGACTTTTTTTAGGGGCATTTAAAAGTTTTTCGTGGTATCGATTAAGGATTAACAACTCTTGCTTGAATAATAATTTATGTATAGAGTAGGGAAGTTTGATAAGGTAAAGATGGAAAATGTGAAAAATCGGTAAATTTCTTTTAGGGTTTGCCAAATTCATAAATCAATATGATTATATTTCTAGATGGTCAAGTAGTCTATTTAATTACATCAATTATATCTATATACAATATTATAACTACTATATAGGTTGGATCTAAATTGTTAAGAAATACTCCCTCCGTTCCAAAATAGATGGGCGTTTGCTTTTTGACACGCTTTTTAAGGAGCGAAAAACTCTATAAAGTATTATTTTTTTTAATTAAAATTTTTATACTATTTGATACTTATTACTAATAAGTATCTAATTATATAAAAAAAATAAATAAAAAATAATATTTTATAGAGTTTTTCGCTCCTTAAAAAATAAATAAAAAATAATATTATAACTACTATATAGGTGTGTACTATGCCTTTGAGATACCTTAAGAGAAACAAAGCATCTTGGAAATGAGGAGCTTTGGGAGCGGAGATGAACTGTGACAATTGTTGCACAGTGTAAGCAATGTCTGGGCATGTCATAGTGAGAAACAACAACCTTCCAACCAGCCGCCTATATGACTCAGGGTCTGCTAACAACTCACCCTCATGAACACTCAAGTGAAGGTTGCGTTGCATAGGAAACTTAACAGCTTTGCAGTTCACCGTCGAAGCATTAGACAACAGATCAACAATATATTTCTGCTGAATCAACATAATCCCATCAGTGGACCGAGAAATTTCCATCCCTAAAAAATAACGTGCCATACCCAAATCTTTGATCGTAAATGCTCTATCTAGAGACTGCTTCACATGAGTGATGAACCGATCATCATTCCCAGTCAATCGCATATTGTCTACATATACCAAGGCAACGGTGAGTGAAGAATTCCGAGAGCAAGTGAACGGGGAATAATCATGTATCGATTGACAGAATCCCAGCTTCATAAGATGCTTAGTGAGCTCCACGTTCCATTGCCTACTCGCCTGTTTGAGGCCATAAATTGATCGATTGAGACGACAAACTTGGTTGCCTTCAACCTTATCATAGCCTAGAGGTGGTGACATAAACATCTCTTCATCCAAATAGCCATGTAAAAAAGCGGTATTCACGTCTAATTGTTGTAAATTCCACTGCTTGACCAAAGCCATGGCTAAAAGAATTCGAACTGTTGCAAATTTCGCAACAGGAGAGAACGTTTCTTTGTAGTCCTTATCTTTAACTTGGTTAAAACCCTTTGCAACGAAATGAGCCTTATACCTCTCTATCTGACCATCTGCTCGAAATTTGATCTTGAAGACCCACTTACACCCAATGGCTCGTTTACCCGGAGGGAGAGAAGTAACGGATCATGTATTGTTCTTCTCTAACGCATCCAGTTCCTGACCCCTCCACTCATGGACCTTCTTTGCTTGAGCATGCGAAGTAGGCTCAACAATCGTCAAGACATTGAATAGAGAACGAATGTAATCCGGAGAGTAAGCAGACATATCTTGTGGACGGATAACAGAGAATACACTCGACATTGAATCGTCACTCGATATCGAGTTATCACTGTCAAGCGATGTAACCCGAGTTGGAAGGTTTTGATACACAAAGTCATGCAATCGAGCAGGCCTCGTGATCTTCCTAGAAGCTCGAGGCAAGGGTTGAATAACTCGATAAGAACTGTCAACAGAACCCTGGGAATTGGAATCTAGATGCTCAAACTGAGGACTGAAACCCTGACTTGGAACCCAATGCCAGATTCTCTCAAATCAGTATCAGCTACCTGAAGACCATCTAATGACTTCCTATGCAATTCAGTAGGAGTAACAGCTTAATCCTCAACAATCCTAATATTGACCAACCCATCATCATCACCAAACAAAACTCTGGGAAGCTCAGTAGACATTGAAACTTCTTTACCCAAAGAAACATCCTTGAAAGGAAAAACATCTTCCCGGAAAACTACATCCCTGCTAACAAACACTATATGAGTCTCTATATCATAGAGTTTGTAGGCCTTCACGTCAGGGGGCTATCTTATAAAAACACAGCATCTACCTGCTGCATCAAGTTTGGTTATATGAACCTTGGGGATATGGGCAAAACAAAGGCATCCAATCACCTTTAGTGATTCATAATCTGGTTGTTTTTTGAACAACAGTTCATAGAGAGATTTCTATTCTATCACTGATGAAGAAAGTAAGTTGATCAGGGGTGTAGCCCCAAGAACACACTCTCCCCAGAATTTCATAGGTAGCCCTGCACTAATACGGATAGCCCGAGCAATTTCAATGACATGCATGTGCTTTCGCTCCACTCGACCATTTTGTTCCGGGACATAAGGAACCGATCGTTTATGTGATATCTCAAACTCCCCCAACATATTGCTCCCTACATTATTCGCAAACTCTAATCCATTGTCAAATCTGATATTATTGACCTTAAGTCCAAACTGAGTTTGAACAAATGTCAAGAACCTCCTGATGATACCCCCCCCCCCCCCCACCTGACCTTTGTCTCTCATGAGAAAGGTCCAAGTAGATCGAGTGTGGTCATCTACAATTGTAAGAAAAAATCGAGCACCACACAAGGAATGAGTGGAATACGGTCCCCACACATCCAAGTGAAGCAAATCAAAGGGTTGAGCAGCAACAAATTCACTCCTCATAAACGGCAATTTGTGAAATTTAGCTAAATGACAAGTATCACAATCAAACGAATTGAAATCCGCTCCATGAGCACCACCCAAGTGTTTCATCTTAGAAATTGAAGCGTGTCCTAAACGAGCATGTAACAACTTTATTGAAATGTTCTTGTTGAAAGATGCAGCAAACCTACCCAGAGACAAAGCACCATCAGTGATCCGAGTAATGTCTGAAGACTTCACAGAAAAGCAGCTAAATCCAGTAAACTTGTATGTCCCACCTTCTCGAATGCCAACAACTACCTTCTCATTAGTTGAAGTGTCATGTAGCCAGCAATTCCATTTTGAGAAAATAAACAAACAACTCTCATCATCAAGCAGTTTAGACACATACATCAAATTATACTTGAAATTCGGCATGAACAACACGTTTTGTAGAGAGATGTGATTGTTCATCCTGACATTTCCATAGTATTGCACAGATTGGGTCAAACCATCAGGGAATCCAATCACTATAGGCTTGGCAAGAAGATGTAGATCCTCAAACATCTCCCTGTCACACACTATGTGATCCAAAGCCCCTGAAACGACAATCCAAACCATGGATTTGTGATCAACCTATTGTCTCAAAGAGGAATTATAAATCATACCTGCAAAATTTACAGATCCTGCACCAGGAGTGTCCGAGTCCATCACTCCCTTTCCTTTAATTGCTTTCATGACTTCGGCAAGAACAACACTAACTAGACGCATATCCGTTCCACCAAGAAGAGAAGTACCATGGCCTGAGCCAGAAAGATCACCACACACCAAAGGACTCGTATCAACAGCTATCTCATGAACATTGGCTACCATTTTGTCCTCTTGAGGACGCTTAAGTCCATTGTATCAATCTAGAACGCCTACAAGCTTAAAGCATGTGTCCTTGGTGTGGCCCCTTTTCTTACAGTAGTTACAAAATAACTCCATCTTCGCCTTCTTAAAATCCTTCTTCTGATCAGATCCCTTCCAAGAGTTTTTGCCAGACGCAGATGACTGTCTAGTGTTTGAATTCCCTTTGCCAGTGCTAGAACTCCCAGGATTTCCTCCTTTATCATTTCCAGATCCTGAATTCCCATAGCTTCTTGCAGCCAGAACCTCATGACTCTGCGAATTGACGCCTGTGATTCCTTTCTGGTGCTCAACCTGCATAACCATATGGAATGCACGATTGACAGATGGAAGAGGTTCCATAGCCAGAATACTACTTCGAATTCCCTCATATGTGTCTGAGAGTCCCATGAGGAACTGCATCAACTTAGTAGTAGCTTCACGCTCCAAAAGCTTATTCAAAATCGTACAGGAACACATCTTCAATCCTCTACACTTATAGATAGGGAATGACTCGACCTCCTATAATCCGTCCCAAGCTTTCTTTCTCTTTCCGAAATATTCAGAAACTGGAAGATTCTTCTTCTTAATCTAACTTATCTTCTTCTTTAATTGATAGACCAGCGGTGCATTAGCCTCTGCAAACCTCTCATGGATCACCTCCCAAAGTTCCTTTGCCGAATTGACACAGGCGAAATGCTCGGCCAGATCCGGCTTCATGGAATTGATTATCCAGCTTGTAACCATGAAGTCACATCGCATCTAGCGATCGTAGTCTTCGTGTATCTCGCAAGGCTTCTCCACTTTGCCGTTAATGAAGCCAAGCTTCATTTTGGCTCCAAGCGTCATACACACAGCTCAAGTCCAGCTGTGGAAGTTCCTGCCGTTGAATTGTGTAGACACGAGCACCATCCTAGGGTGATCGGAATTTGAGAGAAACAATGGATCTGCCTGATTCGCTCCAAAGTTCCGAGCACCGCGAATTATCGTCGACGATCCTGGATTTCCATCATTGTTGATCTCATTCTCTGCCATCTCAAATTCGAACCAAAACCAAACAATCTCAGATGCTAGTGAATGGCTCTGATACCATATGAAGGTTCAGCAACGAAAGCTGACCTTCACAGTGATCAAATCAGATATGAAATCAGTAGTTTCCCACCATGGGAATGAGAGAGTTTGTAGAGATTTTCTGTGTTATTTCATTACTAAGCCAGCTACCGGATAGTTACATATATACACCTTCTATCACACTAACTAACCATGATCAAGTCTCTAACTCTACCATTAACCCAAGTTGTAACAACCTCTAACGAACACTAACCATCTCCCTCTATAATTGCTTGTCCATATTCAATTCATTTAGGATATGACCGAGCTCATGCCAAGCCTAAATTTTGATTCGAGCTTAAAAATGTGCTCATACTCAGCTCATTTTAATAAATAAACGAGCTCGAGCCGAGTTTTTTTCGAGCTTTAAGCAATTCTACTTGCTCATTATATAGTAACTTAAAGAAAATTTTAGAAATTCCATAAAACTCGAGCTATTCGAGCTTAATTTGAACGAGTCGGGCTTTGGACCGAGCTTCAAAATATGTTCATACTCGGCTCGTTTAGAAAACGAACGAGCTCAGGCCGACTTTTTATCGAGCGGGTAAGAGACGAATTCGAGCTACTCGTGTTCACATAATATCCCTAAGACCAAATTAATTTGGAGGAAAAAAATTCAAATCATATTTCTTAATTTATCACCTTAATTTATGACCTTAAAACTATTCCAACCGTACCACACAATCAAGTGTAAATTGAAAGATTTTAGGATTATGGGTGAATCAAATTTTCAATCAATGGGAAGTGTAGCAATGAATACAGATCGATGGGCATTGCCTTTTGCCTACACAAAATGTATAAATTAAATTAATTGCTACATACCTTTAATTCCCGGTTTTCTCCTTTTACATGCATAATGCATGTTTGCATTCCGTTTTATAATGCAACAACAATGAATTTAAGTTATGATAAGAGGAAAATCCGTCGTCAAGAGTGTAAAATTCATGAGGGTTAAAGGCCCCTCTATTCGCACGCAAGCCCGATTATTCAATAAATTTCCTAATAACCAATAAGTGATATCAAAGTCGAAGGTTAGGTGAATTTTCTTTAATAAATTTTATCGGGGCAGATATTTTCACCGCTAATTTTTAATATTTCCAGCGCTAGTCACCGCATAGGTATGCGGTGGTCTTAATCCACTTTTTTTCAGACCCACCGCATATACATGCAGTGGATCCGTTGACCGTATACAAACTCACCGCATACATATGCGGGGTTATGGCAACCGTATGCATGCGGTCAGTTTTTGGGCAATTGAAAACGGTTTGTAGGAGTGGTCCAAAACCGTCGCCATAACCCACCACAGGTTTTGGACTGTTATGACGACGGTTCAAACCCACTGTAATACCTCTGCAGTGGGTTATGGCGACGGTTTTGGACCGTTATGACGACGGTTTTAGGCATGTATACTCTCGACCCACCGCATAAGTATGCGGTGGGATCGTTGACGGTCATTAAACCCACCGCATACCTATACGGTAATTAGCGGTGAAAATAGTAAAAATTAGCGTTGAAAATATCATCTCTCAAATTTTATTAATGAATTAGTGAGAAATTAATTTACTTCGAGTACGTGACTTGAAAGCTTATCAAAGTATGATGAACCAATTACATGGGACGCCTAGATAATAGTATTACTAGATTCTATTTATAGTTTTCTCAAATAGATTCTATTTATTTACAGAGTTTTAAGTAAAATAATAAAAGATTGCACAAGATCAAATATTTTCAACAATATGAAAGTAATCCTAAAAATATCATCCTAAAATTTAAAAAAAAAAAAAAAAGGATATGGAAAATATCTACTACCCAAAAATGAGTTATTATTTCCTAACATGTGCACACAAGTGAGACCACTGTATATTAAAGCTGCCCAACGAACTAAAATGACCCAAAATTGAAAGCCCAAACTCATTGAAACAGACCCATCACTCTCAAAACACCTCCCACCTAACCTCCTTTACACACCGTACTCTATAATACTATAAGTTATATCACCAAATAAAGACTCACCAAGAAACCATATATATGTCCCAAACACATATATGGTGATGCTCCTATTCCTCTTCCAAGCAGCGCTGCTATTGCGCCTCAGCGCCTTGTGCGGCGGCGCCAAGGTCACCGCGGTCATCGTCTTCGGAGACTCCTCCGTTGATTCAGGCAATAACAACTGGATACCGACCATTGCAAGGAGCGATTTCCCGCCTTATGGTCAGGACCTTCCGAGCAGGATGCCGACAGGGCGATTCTGCAATGGGAAGCTGGCTCCGGATTTCGCCTCCCAGGCCTTAGGCCTTAAGGAGCTGGTCCCTGCTTACTTGGATCCCGGGTTTGATATCTCCGAATTCGCTACTGGTGTTGATTTCGCCTCCGCTGCCACTGGCTTCGACAATGCAACCTCTGATGTTCTTGTAAGTCCCTTTGTTTCGCCTCTGTGTTTCGGAGGCGAAATTGAGATCAAACCATGGATTTATGGTGTTGAATTTGGTTGTGTTTTGCAGGCAGTAATACCACTATGGAGACAAGTGCAGTACTACAAGGAATACCAAGAGAGATTACGAGACTATCTAGGCGACAAGGAGGCGACACAAGTCATATCGGAGGCGTTCTACATCATAAGCATCGGAACGAATGACTTCATCGAGAACTACTACGCGTTACCGAACAGAAGATCCGAGTACACAGTCGATAACTACCAGCTTTTCCTAGCACAACTCGCGGAGAGTTTCCTCCGACAACTCTACAAGCTTGGAGCTCGGAAGATCTCCCTTGGTGGCATCTGTCCTATGGGATGCCTTCCCTTAGAGAGAGCCACCAACCTCGATCACCCGAATTCCTGCCAAGAGAAATACAACACAGTTGCTAGAAGCTTCAATGACAAGCTCCATAACTTGGTCTTAAAGCTCAACAAGGACCTTCCCAAGATCAACCTTGTTTTCGCTAACCTCTATGATTTCTTTGTCGAAATCTTGGCCAAACCTCAATCATATGGTAAGTCCTATATCGATACGAAAACGTTTCATTCCAATTTCCAAGTACTGATGTTTCTTCAAACAGGATTCGAGGTGGTTGATAGGGGATGCTGCGGAACAGGAGTGTTCGAGGCCGGGATCTTCTGTAACGGGCTAACGGCATTGACATGCCCGGATCCGAGCAAGTTTGTGTTCTGGGATTCAATCCATCCTACAGAGAGAACAAATCAGATTATTGTTGATTATTTGATCAAGACTTCATGGTCACAGTTCTTTAAATAAATCCCTTTGATGATGAATTTCTGATTGCAATAACAAAACTTATTGAAAGGCATTAATGTAAAGGGCTTGCACTTGGTGTGAAGTTGCCTACGTATCCTCTCGGGGTATGAGGAATCAAAGCCCACGTAGTTCTCTTACCTGAGCCCCCGCTTACCTAAGTCAGGTCCATGTCGGATTCTGAAGCAGTGGAGATCGATGTGTCCGATGTTGAAGATGAAGCAATGTTCCTTTGGATTGCAGATTCCGCCCTCGCCCAATCGCTGACGCAAACTTGAGGCTCCAGCAACTCGATTCCTATGTCTGATCCTCTTTGGTCTAGAGTGTGTCCGCCTTGACTAAAAGCCGGATCCAATGCTGTCGCTGAGGCGGGAATGGCGAGAATTTGAGCAGCGATCTTCGATAGCGTCGGAAATAAGTCCCTTCGTCGTCTCCACCAATCCAAAACGTCGAAATCTGCACTATCATCAAACTCAAAAGAAGTTGTTATATAAGTGTCGAGCTCCGATTGTGAGCTCGACGAACGCCTCCCCTTCTTGGTCCTTTCTCGTAGTAACACGGTTCCTAACGGAAACCGACTATACAAGGATGAGGACGGAGGTAACTGAGACGACGAACAACCAACATTACCGTTACCATTACCATTACCATTAAAACGAGCATACAAATCGCCAACAAGAGATTTAACTCGAAAAATCATACGACTAACATCACAATCATCATCATCATTCAAATCTAACATTTCATAATAGTTCTCTAGCAACTGTTGCAAACCGTCGCATTTCAATCGAGGATAAAAAAAACAGGCGACAAGAAAAACATCAGGAATAACTTTGTAATAGCGTAACCATGTAATTTTCATTTGCGCAACAACATCCGCGATTTCTGGAATTTTCGCCCCCTCATTGAAAACATGTGCAACATTCAAAGCTTCAACACAAAATAAGTGTAAACTCGGTTTATATACACAACTAAAAGTACAAACTGCATCATTTAAAGTCTTAAAAAGTTCAATTACTTTACAGCAACGATCCCAAACTTGTTCCAGAAAAGCGCTGCAATTTGGGACATGGTGTAACGCAAAATAACAGAACACATTTTTATACTCAGATTGACAAAGTAATCGATAAGTCGAGTTTAAATAGTAACCGACATGTCTTGGCAAGTGTTTTGGGGGCAAATCATTTTGTTTACAATACATTTTCCACTCTTTTGAAACACTAGGGCGGATCCAAATATACGAACAAACATCTCGAATCGGTTTAGCCAAATCAATCATAACACGCAAACTATCTTGAATACATAAGTTTAAAGCACGATAAGCACATTTGATGATAAAGAACTGACCTTTGAAATTGGGTTCCCAAATCGCTTCCAAATCATGAATAGCGACGGTTTCAGCGGATGGATTGTCAAATGAAATGGAAAAAACTCGATTGATCAATCTATATTCTTCTAAAACGGTATGCGTAGTTTCCCAAATACCTCGCGCAGTAAGCGGCGAATCAATTTCTCTAAAAGCCAAAAGTCTCTTATGCAATGTGAATCGATCATCAACAAAATGACATGTAACGCCCATATAGAAACTCACATTGTAACAATCAATCCAAATGTCACAACAAATCGACACACATATATCGTTGTTACTAAAAAAATCAACCAAAGAACGTTTCCGTTTGTTATACGATTTTACGACAAGCTTCTTGATTTGGTGACTAGAAACCATTTTGTAAGCAGGTTGAACATGATTCACTATCCAACTGTTAAAGACAGGACATTCACTAAATTTAAATGGTAAGCCTTCAACACATATCATTTCGGCTAATTGATACCGACAAGTAGCATGATTGAAACGAAATAAACTAGTAGGATTAGAAGAAGATACCGCATCGGGTGCTTGCAATGGATCTCCCTCCATTGCCAGTTTCTCGGGGTGTCGGATTTGAAGATGTCGCGACAATGTGGCGTAGCTCTCTTCGTTTTCCCAGTCGTACCTATCGTCGCAATAGTTACAAAATACATCAAATTTATTGTTTGTTTTCAAAATTCCTTTTCTGAAATGCTTTGGAAAAATATCAGAAGCAAGAACTCTTCCTCCTTGGGTTCCATTGCCTGCCATTATAAGAACTCAATTCAAATAATTAATATGAATAAAGTAGATAATAGAAAAATAATGTAATTCGAATTCAAGTAAGCAATTTCTGAGAGGGATATGAGAGTAGGGAATCTTGAAGAGAGAGAGAGAGTAGAAAGAGATTGGTATGGAGTAAAATGGAGGGAAAGAGGTATTTATAGATTTTCAGAATTGTTTTTTTTTTTTGAAAATTTAAAAAGGATTTCTAGCCGTTGGGACAGTCCTCGAAACGGGCAGATCCAACGGCTCCAAACCCGCCGGGTCAGAAGCTCCAACCCGACGGGTCCAACGGCTCTGAAACGCAGGTTCAACTTTGAAAATATTTTGGGCCGGAAAGCCCAAACTTTTCTGTAATGGGGCCCAATTAGTTTGTTGTTTCTTTTTTCGTCTATACATCACTAAAATTGATCGTCGTCTAAAACGTTAGGGTTGGTTTCTCTGTGGTGAACATGGCGAAGAAGAGGAAGCACGTTGAATCAGAAGCTGTGAGCGACGGTGGAGCGCCGGAGAGGCCGAAGAGGACGCTATTAGGATGGAAAGACAAGAATGCGAAGGAGGAAGATGGAGGAAATGAGCTTTCTTATGGCGGAGGAGGAGGAGGATTCAGGAACAAGGAGAAGGTTCTGATCACTTGCTCTCGCCGGATTAACTTCAGGTACCGGCACCTGATGTTGAACTTGGCTACGATGTTTCCTCATTGCAAGAAGGACAGCAAGGTCGAGTCCAAAGCGACCAAAGGCGCCACCTTGAATGAGCTCGTCGAGCTGAGGAGTTGTTCGTCCTGCTTGTTCTTCGAGGTGTTCGATTTCTCATTAGTTCAACGGGAATAGTATTTGATTCTCTGCGAATTTCTGTGTGGTGATAATTAGGCTTTGTTTGGTTTCTCTCTCAGTGCAGGAAACACAAAGATCTTTATCTGTGGATGGCAAAGTGTCCAAATGGTCCATCTGTTAAGTTTTTGGTCAATGCAGGTAATCTTAGACCTGTTGGATTGGAGCACAGACAGCAACACTTACAGCAACACAAAGGCAACCACAGATACTTGAATCTGTGATCTACCAAGCCGACAGAAACTGTGTTGAAAGAGAGAGTAAAAACTGAGCCAATAACTTATCCAATCACATTAAGAAAACTGCTACAAACTTGACTACATACCCACACAAACACTAACTTCATAACTGCTAGGCTAAGCTCCACTACCTCCACTAACTTAGCCAAAAACAACTGCTAGAAAACTAACTTAAACTGTTCTTGACTCATAACAGAAATAACAGAAATTCAAACACCATGAAATTAAGCTTGAATCATAAGTGCCTAAGCTACACTTTCAACACCACCCCTTGATTCGAGCTTTCTCATTCCAAGTCTTTCCATGAAAAACTGATGCTTTGCTATGCTCCAAGCCTTGGTCATCAAATCTGCATTCTGGTCATTTGTGCCACAAAATCTCAACACAATTTCTTCCTTTGCAACCAATACTCGAATGAAGTGATGCTGCACTTCAATATGCTTGGTCCTGGCATGGAATGCAGGATTCTTTGTCATGGCAATTGCAGACTTGTTGTCACACCACAGCTCTGTTGCACCTTCCTGCTTGCAACCCAGATCATCAAGCAACTTCTTCAACCACATAGCTTGTTTTGCTGCTGCTCCTGCAGCTACATACTCTGCTTCAGAAGATGACAAAGCAATTGTCTCTTGCTTCTTCGAGCTCCAAGTCACAGCTCCTGTACCAAAGCTGAAAACTGAGCCTGAGGTACTCTTTCTGTCATCCAAACATCCAGCCCAATCACTGTCAGTGAACCCTTGAAGCTTGAACTCTTCTTTCCTTCCATACCACAGGCCATGATCAAGAGTTCCTGCAATGTACTTTAGAACCCTCTTGGCTGCTCCCATATGTTGCTTTGTTGGACCATGCATAAACCTTGACACCACACTCACAGAAAATGTGATATCTGGTCTTGTATGTGCCAAGTAATTCAAGCCTCCCACCAGGCTTCTATACATTCTTTCATCTGCAGCTCCAGTTCCATCCTCTCTGTGCAGCTTCTCATTCACATTCATGGGTGTGTATGCAACATCACATCCCTCCATATGGAACTTCTTCAGAAGATCCCTAGCATATTTCTTCTGACATAGATAGATACCTTCTTCTTGTTGATCTATCTCCAGCCCAAGGAAGTACTTCAACTCCTTTAAATCTGTCATCTCAAATTCTTCCATCATGGATTTTTTGAACACACTCAGCATCTTCTGTGATGTGCTAAAGTAGATGATATCATCCACATACAAACACACCACTATAAACTCCTTCTTTCCTCTACCTTTCACATATAAAGTAGGTTCATTTTCACTCCTGCTAAAACCATTCTTTTCAAAGAAAGAATCAATTCTGCTGTACTAAGCTCGTGGAGCTTGTTTTAATCCATACAAGGCCTTCTTGAGCCTTAGCACCTTACATTCTTCACCAGCTTTCACAAAACCAACAGGCTGCTCTACATAAACTTCTTCTTGAAGTTCTCCATTCAAAAATGCAGACTTGACATCCAACTGATACACATTTAGTTTCCACTGAGCAGCTAAGGCCAATACCACTCTTACTGTCTCAATTCTCACCACTGGTGAGAAGGTTTCTTCAAAGTCAATCCCCTCTTGTTGTGCATAACCTTTGGCCACCAGCCTTGCCTTGTGCTTTGCAACACTTCCATCTGTATTAAACTTGGTTCTAAACACCCACTTCAGGCCAATTGCTCTCTTTTCTGCTGGCAATTCAACCAAATTCCAAGTTTCATTTCTCTGGATAGCATTCATCTCTTCTTTCATAGCTTTCATCCATTTGCCCTCACCCTTAGCTTCTTCAAAGCTTTCTAGATCTGCTGCTGCAAGTGCAAATCCACAACTGGCATAGATGTCTGAGAGTGATCTAAATCTTCTTGGAGGAGTTTCACTTGATGAACTTGAAGGAGATAAATGTTGACTACTGGATGAGCTTGACTGTTGTGCAGGTGATCCAGGAGCACTCCCATTCTGATCATTATCACCATCATCTTCAAACATATTTCCTCCATCAGTCTCTGCACTTGAACTGTCAATGTTCACCACATCTCTAACACCTTGATCACTTGCTGGCTTCTCCCAATTCCAGCTCACATCCTCATTGAAAACTACATTTCTACTAACTATAGTTTTCTTACTCACTGAATTATACAACTTGTAAGCTTTTGATTGAACTGCATAGCCAATAAAGATGCACTTCTCAGCTTTGTCATCTAGCTTTGCTCTTAAATTCACCATTGCATAGGCCACACATCCAAACACCTTCAGATGGCCAACAGATGGCTTCTTTTCTCTCCACACCTCAAAGGGTGTTCTATTCTCAACAGCTTTTGTTGGAGAAATGTTGAAAATATACACTGCTGTAGCCACTGCCTCACACCAAAACTGGTTTGGCATCCTCCTTGCCTTCAGCATGCATCTTGCCATCTCAACTACTGTTATATTCTTCCTTTCAGCCACCCCATTTTGCTCTGGTGTATAGGGTGCTGTGAGCTCTCTCCTTATGCCATTCTCTTCACACCATGACATGAACTCAAATGACATAAACTCACCTCCTCTATCGGTCCTCAAAGCCTTCAACATCTTGCCTGACTGTTTTTCTGTAAGAGCTTTAAACTTCTTGAAGCACTCAAAAGCTTCAGACTTCAATCTCAGAAAGTAAATCCAACTCATTCTACTGAAATCATCAGTTATGAGAAAGAAATACTTGCTTCCTCCTAGTGAATCTGTTTGCATAGGTCCACAGAGATCTGCATGAACCAATTCTAAACATTCACTAGCTCTCCATGCTTCACCAGTTGGAAAAGGTCCCTTAAACTGCTTTCCATACACACAGCCTTCACACAAATCCAACTCATCCACCTTTGGTAGACCATTCACCATTGATTTTGTACTGATCATCTTCAAACTTTGAATGTTTAAGTGCCCATACCTGTGATGCCACAACCTTGACTCATTACTTCCTTTTACTGTCATAGCCCTATTCACACCTCTTGCCAAATCAAGAGGAAACATCCTGTTCTTAGTCATGCTTACTCTCACAACAACTTCACCTGATCTCTTGTCTCTGATCAAACAAGCATCCTCATCAAACAACACTGAGTAGCCTGTCTCTTGGAGCTGACCAACACTCAACAAATTGTGAGCAAGCCCGGGCACATACTGAACATCTTGCAAGGACTTCTCTCCTCCTTGCACACTCTTGATCACAATGGTTCCTCTCCCTTCAACCTTTAACACTTTGTTGTCTCCTAGCTTGACACTTCCCTTCTTAGATTCATCAAGCTCTCTAAACATTTCTTTTGAGCTTGACATATGGTTTGAACAACCACTGTAAAGATACCACATGTTGCTTGCAGTATCTCCAAATGAAGACAAAGCCATGAACAGCCTTTCCTCTTGCTCATTCTTCTCTGTATAGTTCACTCCCTTTTGCTCATTCTCCTATTTCTCCCAACAGAAAGCTTCCTTGTGCCCGAATTTCTTGCAGTAGTAGCATCTAATGCCACTCTTCTGTTGCCTTGAGTCATTACTTTGATTCCTATTAGAATCCTTCCACTGCTCCTTTCCTTGGTCACTTCCATTGCCCCTACCTGAGCCACTGTACTGACCTCTGCCATAACCTCTTCCTCCTCTACCTCTTTGACCACCTCTGTAGTTGCCTCTTCCTCTGTGACCTCCTCTAAAGCCACCCCTACTTGAAGAACCCTCATTCTTACTCTTCTGATTTTCATCTTTCACTTGAAAGACCTTCTCTTCCTTCTGCTCACTTGTCCTGCTCATTCTCTCTTCATGAGCTTGCAAAGAGCTAGACAATTCTTCAAATTTGTACACAGACAAATCTTTTGATTCTTCAATTGCTGCAACTACATGATCATACCTCTTTGTAAGGCTCCTCAAGACCTTACTCACTATGGTCTCACTGCTCATAGTCTCTCCATATGTCCTCATATGGTTGACAATACCAGATACTCGAGACAAGAATACTTGAACAGTCTCTTTCTCTTGCATGACCAGAGTCTCAAACTCCTTTCTTAAGGTCTGCAACTTGACTGTAACTACTCTCCCATCTCCCATGTATTCTTGCTTCAAAACTTCCCAAGCATCATGAGCAGTTGTAGAGGCTGCTATCCTTGGAAAGACCTCATCATCTAGAGCACTTTGAATCATGAAAAGTGCCTTAGAGTCTTTCTTTCTCTTATCTCTCAAGGCCTGGTCTGGCTCTGGAGGATTTGCATCTTCAAATCCTTGATCAACAAGGCTCCAAACTTCCTGTGATTTGAACAAAGTGGTCATCTTCAGGCTCCAGAAGTGATAGTTCACTCCTTTGAAGATTGGCAACTGAGGATTGCCAACTCCACCTCCATTGTTCTGCATATTGCTGAAAACAGAATTCTCACAAGTGTTTCCCTGTGTTTAATCCTCACACCACTCAATTCCCAGAAGATAAACCCGATGAGATCTTCTAATCTCAGCTCTGATACCAATTGTTGGATTGGAGCACAGACAGCAACACTTACAGCAACACAGGCAACCACAGATACTTGAATCTGTGATCTACCAAGCCGACAGAAACTGTGTTGAAAGAGAGAGTAAAAACTGAGCCAATAACTTCTCCAATCACATTAAGAAAACTGCTACAAACTTGACTACATACCCACACAAACACTAACTTCATAACTGCTAGGCTAAGCTCCACTACCTCCACTAACTTAGCCAAAAACAACTGCTAGAAAACTAACTTAAACTGTTCTTGACTCATAACAGAAATAACAGAAATTCAAACACCGTGAAATTAAGCTTGAATCATAAGTGCCTAAGCTACACTTTCAACAAGACCCTCCTGATTTTGAATTTTGATTCCCATTCTTTCTGCTAGATGTTAAGGGCTTCCAGAATAGGTCTGATATCTGATAGATTTCCTTCTTTTATGAAGTTCACACAATGGAAGAACTGAAGCTTACAGGAAATCATTTGAAAGGCTCTCGTCCTCTTTTGACTTTCTCGTCGAATTTTGATACTGAACCTCACTGGAAGCTCTTGAAAGAGATAATCCTTCAGGTATACCTATTCACTATGTAGATGGCACTTATGTTGATTTATGCTCATGTTGTTTGTTTCAGGAACATGTATTATTTTTATTTTGAGATTCTGAGATGGTCCCTAGTTATGTACTGTGCTTTTAGTGTTAGTTGCCTTAGTTTTCCAGTATAGCAGAAGGATGGGATTTCATACGAACTGTCGTGAGTTTGCATTTTCTATTTGGCAACAGACTGTCATGAGGATTCAAATTGTTGGTTTCCGCCGTGGTAGCGGAAACAAACAATTTGAAAGAGTTATTTAAGCATTAAGGCAGTGGACTAGTGAATTGGTGAAATGTGTCCATGTCCATAGAAGTTTTACTGATGCGGTTTTATTTGGCTTTCTTCAGATATTTGGAACTCCAAAAGATCATCGGAAATCAAAACCTTATCATGATCATGTGCTTGTTTTTTCTCTTCTTGATGGTCACATATGGTTCAGAAACTATCAGGTTTGTGTTTTATACTCTACAAATGCAATGACCATGCTATTTTCATTGTAGTTGCATCAATGCTTTCATGATTGTAAAGGCATTCACGAATATGATCATTTGATACCTGTATATGTCTGGTAGGAGAAAATTACGCAGTAAATAAGGATACAGATTTTAACCTGGATGATAATTATCAATCATATGCAAATTTGAATGTTGTATACAATGTTTTATAGCTTGTCTTTACACAAGCCGCATTGTGTCTCTCTTTTAGAAGATTAAAGGATGATGCCTATCTCTCTGGTAGAGGCAATGTAGATTTATGCAAGACTATCTTTCAGTATTCTTACCCAGATGTAGAAGTTGACGTGCTTCCTAAATTAGCTATAAAATAATAACAGGAAAATGAAACCAAATTAGTACTCCTGATTATGATATAACAATAACATGAAAGTCAATAGTCTCAGTTTTCATAATTATTTTCCCTGCATTTAGCATTGTGCTTTTTTCCTCTACCATGCATCCCTGTAGGGCTGTGCATGATTCGGTTCAAACCGAATTTTTGGGCCGAACCAACACAAACCGAACCGAACCGAACCTAACCGAAGTTTTTCGGTTCGGCTTTCGGTTCAAGAATTTTCGTTTTTCGGTTTCGGTTCGGTTTGTGTTCGGTTTAGGTTCGGTTTGTGTTAAACCGAATTTTTTTATACACTATATATATATATATATATATACACTTTATATATACACTAGCTAATACATACATATATATATACAGTGTATACATACTTACTATGTATATATACATATGCAGTGTATATACCTACTTTATACTTACTATGTATTACATCATCAGTGTGTATTTATACACGTACACACACTGTATTTGCACATACATTGTAATATTTGCATGTAACATATATATGTAGTATATATAGTATATTATTTGTATACTTTAAATTGGAATATGTGTATATATACACATAAATACAAATATAATATATATTTTTTTGTATACTTTAAAAAAATTTAATGGAAATTCGGTTCATTTGTGTTAAAACCGAACCGAACACAAACCGAACCGGTAAATAACCGAACCGAACCTAATGCTTTCGGTTCGGCTTTCGGTTTGAAATTTTGAGATTTTCGGTTTCGGTTCGGTTCGGTTCGGCCCGGTTCGGTTAGGTTTTCGACCGATGCACAGCCCTACATCCCTGTTCTAAGTCTCACTTACATGTATCTTCTGGTTCCATATGCTATCTTGCGCAGATATCGGTACCTCATAATGAATCAACTAAAGTAGACAGAGGGGGCCTAGATAAAATGACCCTGATAGAGGTTTGAGCCTTGTTCTTACTAGTCACTACAAATGATGCCTTGTCATCTAATGTCTGAAAGCTTTGATTAAATGAAAATCTTGCCCACACAGGTTGGCCCTAGATTTTGTTTAAATCCAATCAAGATATTTGGTGGCAGCTTTGGCGGTCCAACCTTGTACGAGAACCCATATTATGTCTCACCAAACCAGGTGAGTGTTTAATCTGGGTCTACTTTGCCATTTTTTTCTTCGCTGTTTATCATATCAATTAGTGACGGGTCTACTTTCTTTTCAATGTCATCTACCATGATGGTGTATTGATTTTGAAAATGATAATGCTTTCAATTTTAGCCTGAAAAAAGGATTATGGCAGTGGTTGATGTGGTGTTTTTCATTTTACATTTCTAGATTCGAGCTTTGGAGAAGAAGCAGAAGGCTGGCAAGTATGTGAAGAAGGTGAAAGCCAAAACTAGGAGGAAAATGCATGAGCTGGCAAACCCTATGGAGCGTGACGAGTTCACAGACATGTGGAAGGAGTAAAGATGTGTCCGGGAAGTAGTGTAACCTGTGCACGCCCTCGAAAATCCATGAGCTAGCGTAGCGAGGACATACCACAGGAAAAAGTGCATTTGGCAATACAGCAACACAAGTGCAACTTGTGCAGTTGTGCGCACCCTCCAAAAATCCAAATACAATTTCAATTCTCGAGTGAATGTTTACTGAGGAATGAAACAGTTTTGGTCACCTTTTATATGAGAATGAGTTTATTTTAACCCTTTTGTGTAAGCTTTCAGGGGCTGGTAAACAATGTTAGACAAAAAAAAAAGGGGGTAAATCAGCAAGAAAGTACAGGTTGAAGGCAAGCAAAATTCAAATAAGATCATCATTTACCTAGTTCTCCACATACATTGAGTTGCTAACAATCTCTCCATTCACCCAACAGCCATGAAAACTTTTATTGAGTTACTAGCAACGTGTTCATGGCACCTTCAAACCGTTACACATCCTCTAGAAAAATGGAAGTCGCATTTCACCAGAAGCATACAAAATGATATTTCTCTTCAAAGGTGACAGATGGTGTGCTCCTTGCATTGCAGCAGCTCTAAGCACATTCAAAGGGCCAAAATCAACAGAGTAGGCCTTCTGAAAACCATCCAGTACAGATGCCATCACGGTGTTCACAGGCCGCCGATCTGCCTCGTACTTCCCTAGACACGATACCTAAGAACAGGATATATTATTCGTTAAGTGGGTGACAATATACCCTTCAACCAATTCGCATGTAAAGCATCCATCTTGGATGATTAAAAACTGGATATGGATAAATTTAGACGATATAGTACCTCCCCATAGTCAGCGCCAAGAGCAATGCCTTCCGCAATCACTCTTGCAAGAGCAGATGCATCTCCAAAGCCCAAGTTGACTCCCTGACCAGCTAGAGGATGAACAGTATGTGCAGCATCACCGATGAGAACAACACGATTTGAAGTGTAGCTCTTGCTGTGTTGAAGAGACAATGGGAACACCATCCTTTCAGAGATTAACTTTGTGACTTTTGGAGGTACCTCGAAAGGATCATTAGGTGATACTGCAGCTGATAGCAATGAAAAAAGGTCATTGCCACGTACATTAGACTGTGGATGAGGATAACCATAGTCCAAAGCATTGTTCACAGCTTTCACGAAATCATCACTATTCATAGTTTTGCGATCTGAAGCCTCCTCTGGACTCATAGACCAAACGATATTGCTATAGTTATCTCCCATTGGCAAAAGCGCAATTGGACCATTTGGAAGAAATCGCTGCCAAGCACAACTGTTGTGTTCAGAATGCTCAACCGTGCAAATGAGGGCATTCTGTCGATAGCTCCAGCCAGTGGTGTCAAATCCAGCTAACTGCCTCACGCGAGACTTCCCTCCGTCAGCGCCAACCTATCACAACATGCATAAGACAAGCTAATGACTTGACATCCATCCAAACATATAACAGGTCTGCAAATTGTGTTACCATTCTCACTTGCTTGACTGAAATCTAAGAGGCGTAGGCAAGGTCAAAAAAATCAAAACTTCAGATTAAAAAGAAATCAATAATCCAAAATTGCAGCAGATGCTACAAAAAGGAAACAAGGCATTACCACTAACTTTGTGGCTAGAGTACTTCCATCATCTAGCTCTAATTTTGCTAATTGACTGTGGCTAGACGTGGAAGATTTTGAAGGACTGGAAGGTAAGGTCATCGAAGTCAGTCTAGAGTTGAGCAAAGTCTTCTGGAAAACACTTTCCTGTCAAAAAAACAAATCCAAGGAAGATATAATAACTACAGCAAAGCTCAACTATTCAGAAAATTTACCATTTAAAAAAAAATTACAAGTAAATGCAAGATGTTTGAAGAATTGATTACAAACCAAGTCCTAAACAACAAGTTGCCCCATTTGTCCCATCCCACAACAAAACAGAGAAAGTCCCTTAACAGTTCTCCAAGTTCTCTGGTAATTCCACTGGTATTAAGGATTTAAGGCAGATAAGTAACAAAACAAATACTTGAATATACCTACTACCAGAAATCCTACACCCAGAGTTGAATAGGTCCCTTCCAACTACCTAGCCACTTCCAAATGTAAAGGAAAGAGAGCTTTGTTGGCCTTTTTCCCTTTATCCAGTGGCAAGGCTCCAGGTGCTCTAAATTTCTTAGGTGATGCAAATGCTTGACTATTTTTATCCATGGATTGGTTACACTTATTATCAAATTAATTATTTGAGTTCTTTTATCTAGTCGCTATGAGGTAAGATGTCTGATATTTATATAATATTTGCCCTCTGTTGCACATCATGCACTAGCAAAATTTCACTTCTTACTGTTTAATTCCTTCAGAGCAGCCTCCCTGATGTTTGCACGAAAAATACCTACTGGGTGTGCCTGATGTTTACACCAAAAATACCTACTGGGTGTCTGCCTACGCCCAATGTTCTAAAAGGCGCTAGGTGGTGGGTGGCCCCCTAGCGCCTAGGCGGTTAGGCGGGTGTCTAGGCGGCGCCTAGGCGGACTTAGAACAAACTTGATTACTTCCTTATATTTTGACGAATAACACTTGTCAATAATTCATATAATGTAATAATAATCCATAATATCACTCATAAACCCAAATTTGTAGTAGTTAACTAACACTAAAGTAAATAAACGCAAAAGTACATGTTTGACTAACAACTCTAAACCTCCTAAAATCCAAAACTATAAGTTCGACTGAAAAGCAAATGCATCCCGACATGGGGATAAAAAAACCCTAAGTCAACTAATCATATGCTTAGAAGCGCAAATTGAATAATCGTTGGACTAGGCACCAGCGGGCCCAGGCAGCGCCTAGGCAGGACTAGGCGGGACCAGGCGGTGCCTAGGCGGCGCCTAGGCGGGACTAGGCGGTTCCTGGACGAATTTTCGCCTAGAGGTCCGCCTAGGCTTAAAAATTCCTAGGTCCCGTCCCGCCTAGCGCCTAGGCGGCGCCCAGGCGCGATTTTTAGAACACTGCCTACGCCTTAACCTCTCTCCTTTCTCAACCTGGCATATATCATTAACTCCTATTGTTCGAATCCAAACTGTTTTCGCCAAAAAGCCATAATTGTTCCACCTACACTATACCACTATACTTGTGAAATTCTCTCCCGACCGCTTAAAAGGTACAATTTGTTTGAAAGTTCCCGGTCGGTTTAGCTTAATTATAAATCAGCCATAAGAGCAAAATGCTGAGCGTACACCCCTCAGGCAAGGGGTTTTGAAAAGTCAAATTCACTTAACTAGATTTGCCCAACAGCATTCAAGCACATGCACAACTAGAAACATAAATATAGATGTGTATACATATCCCTGGGTTTACAAACACTGTTTACCTGTAGGGATGACAGTAACGAACTATGCAGCAACTTGTTCTCAACAACACACCTACATAATAGGAACAGAATTCATATATCAACAGACAACACAGAGATCAAATTATGTAAGCATTTGGGTGAGATTTTTAATTGCTCACCCAAGTATTTCTTTATTGGCATCTTTTGCATTGTATCTCGTGTACCCTAGACCAGTATAATCCCAAACCTGCACATATACCATAACTTCATTGTCTCTAACAAACAAAAATCATATTATCAATCATACAAACAGAAAAATGTAAGAAAGAGCAAAATTTTGAAGAAATCATAGTAAGAAGGTGACAGTAAGTGATAATGCAATTTATGACCAGTAAATAATGAAAAAAATAAGCTTGAAATGTCTCAAAATTTATTAAGGGAACAAGAACAGTTGATTGACAAGCTAAGAAGTGGCATTTGACTTTTTTTTAGAGTGAAACAAAGCTGCAAATGTCACATTAGATATTTCAGCAGTAAAGAGGGAGACTACTAAATGCCTGTAATCTAAAGGGAAATAATTCCACGGTTCCTTAATGGAAGTGCACTCTAGCGGTGAAAAACGCAGCAGAGGACATTCAACAGAAAGGGGTAAGGGAGTGGTTTTAATAATGGCTTGGGGAAGCAAAAGCCTTTCATCGACTTTCCCATACCTAGATACAAATGATGCTAGTAGTATATTATAGCTACAATGTCAATATAAATGGATACAGATCATATTATTAGTAGTCAGCTAAAGTTATAATGCCAATATACATGGTAGGCAATGTAAACATCGAGTTTTTCCATAGTCAAATTATCAATGGTTTAACTCCAAGAAGCTCAATTCCAATTGTGAAACACATCAATAACCATGAAAAGGAGAAAAGAACACCACCTGCATCTTACTAAAGTATGCATGTCGATGTTGTTCAACAATTCTCCAGGCTCCAACATCTGCAAAATGAAGCCATTTGATGAGCAAGAGTATGTTTATGTCATTTGAACAAGAAGTAGAAAAGTTGTCTTGAATGGATTCTGCTAAATTAAAGCCACGATGAGAGTATGAGACAGACATGCTTAATTTATTCCCTTGCACAAGAAACTGAAATTTTTAGCTAAAGACACCCGCCAATGGCTATGGAAGAATATTCATAATGATCTAAGAAGATATACGATCAGCAGCGGAGTGATAAAATTGCTAAATACAAATTACAATTACAACAAGATCGAATTAATGATGCAATCAGTAAGCAAGTGAATAGCATCTGAACATAAATGAGGAGCAAACATGCCCTGGGATTGTCAATACCTTTAAGAAGAGCGATAGAAGCTGGTGTGATCGCACTAACCCTCGGGTCAGGGGGCTCATTATCTTTCAAACTTATCCCATTGCGCAAAACAGGGCTTCCATCAATTATTGCAACATTAAGCTTTTCAGTTAGAGGATTGCTAGCTACAATACAAACACAACAACATTACTTGAGACCGATACCACAGTGGCATAAAGAAGCTAGCATCGCAACTAATTGTACACAAAGCTTCAGTGAAGATCACAATCACCTAGAGAACAAGCGAGAGCCATGCCAACCATACCACCTCCAACAATAGCAACATCATATTGTTGTGGATCATCAATCAAGGCAGTTTTTCCAGCATGATCCTGAATTGGCATTTCCAGAGACATTTAGGGCAATCAAACAGGGTATTTCTTCATCAAGTAACACTAAACCGTTTTGATTCAACACACCACCATTTTTTCGATTTTCAAAACATAAAACCCCGCAATGATCCAAAACAAGTAAATAGCGAACAATTACACATGGAATTGGAAAATCCCCATTGAATTGAAAAACTCACAGAAGTAGGCGTAGGGCAACTCCCACTCGCCGAAGAAAAACACCGAATAGACCTCGTTAGGGCTTCTTGCCGAAAGAGATTCGAACGGAGCTTGGTCGCAGCTAGCCTGTACATGTTAAGCTGCGAAGAAACAGCAATTGTTGATTGAACACTGAAATCAGCTATGAAAATAGCGAAGGGGGATTCAATTTGGGGTTTATCAAACAACCTAATTCACAAACTGGCTCTCAATCTTCAAAAGTTTTCGAAAATTATACAAAATAACCATTAAATTATAAATTTTGCATAAGACTACTGAATTTTGGTGTTTTGTTTTCAAAATACCACAAAGAACTCATTATTTAACATATTTTGCACAAAATTAATGCATTTTTTTAACAACAAAGCGCGAGCCCATTCTTGGAACCAAAGAGCAGAGATAAAACATTTAAAATTATCTGACACAAATTCTACGTACTTTCATAAAATTGCATCAAATTATAAGACAAATAATTTCACTAGAAGAAACACAAATTCCACCTGCGTCTAGATCCGCCTCCCTCCTTGTTGCAATCGAACACCGCCCACCGCCCAATCCTCTCCTTGTTGCAGTCGACCTCCACCACTGCCCAAATCCCCCTCCTTCCATATTTACCCAAAATTGTTGAAATTTGTGTATTTTGATGAATTTATGTAATTCATAGGTTGAATTTGTGTATTTTTATGTTAAATTTGAGAGATTGGATTTCAGTTTTTGAATTGGAAATGTTAAATTTGGGTATTTTTAAGGTTGAATTTGTTAATTTCTCATTCCCGAATCATACCAAACAACATGTTTCGGTAATGATTTATTCCAATTTTTTATTCTCATTCAGATTACTACATTCATACCAAACGGGGCCTACGTACTTTCATAAAATTGCATCAAATTATAAGACAAATAATTTCACTAGAAGAAACATGAGTGATAGCGGAAGAAAATATCAAAAAAGAGATTCAAAAAGACTTTGAAAAAATGGTTTATAAAGGTAGAAGAAACATAAACAACCTTACTGATTATCTAAGGCTTTTAGATCCTGCTCTGTTTGAAAACGAGAATAATGAGTTAATCAAACCAGTCACAAATAGTGAAATAAAGAATGCGCTATTTAGCTTTGGGAGAAATAAATTACCTTGCTCAGACGGAATGACAATGGAATTTTACAAAACATATTGGGATATAGTTGTTCCATCAATTATGAAGGCAATAAAGGGTTTCTTTGGATCGAGAAGAATCCTCACACGAGATCGATGGAAACTATCTCGGGTGTCCAATCATCAATGAGAGAGTGAATAGATAATCTTTTGCCGGTGTAATCTGTAAATCTAAAGAACAACGGACAAAATGGAGAGCGAACTCTCGCTCGCAAGTCACAACAAGGTCGTGCAGTGCTTATCAACTCAAATTTGGCATCAAAACTCATATATAGAATACAGAGTTTTATATTACCAACTAATTAAATAACTAATATCCATAAAGAGTTAGATCATGATAAATAGAACCTTCTTCTGGAACAAACACTTACAGCATAGACCATTAATAAGCTAGGGCAGAATATGTAAACCTAAGAGGAAAATGAAACTCGAATCCTTTGGAAAACCGTAACCTAGTTGAACTAGAAAATTATTGGGTTAAAATCGTAAAACATAATTACCTAAAAGAATCAGACATACTACGTTAGCTCATTGATAGACGATGAATTAGACCAGGATATAGTAAAAGAAATTACTAATATCCCAATACCAAGCAACGCACTCTCAAACAGATGATATTGGTGGCAAGACTATGAAGGATGATTCACAACGACCAACACAATGAAAATCATATCTAATCCAAATAGAACACCACATGACCCAAATAATTGGATATGGTTCTAGGAAAATAGACACGATTCCGAAAATTAAAATTTTTCTTTGGAAAATTAGTTAGAGAGGAGTACCTACGAAGGAGAGACTAGCGAATAGAGGAATTCCGATTCTTAATAAATGCACTTTTCTGTGGCAACCATGGTGAAGAGAAGCACATCTGTTCATCGAGTGTGGGATTTTAAGTGGTTCATGTCTAAAAATAGATAAAATAAACCAAAAACCAAGAACCACCCTGAACTCCACAAGAGATATCAAAATAATCATGAGTTATTTAGGTGAGAAACTCGATAAGGAAGAGAAAGAAAACTTGGCAATAAAATGGTAGACTACCTGGTTCTATTGAAATAAGATAACATTATGGCAAAATCAAATCTCATCTACCTAGGAGATTACAAGATTTGTACAAACAACACGAGACCTCCAGAGAAAAGCGAAAAAAAGAATAATATATATAATTCAGCTATAACTGAGACCACATTGGTTTCTCAAAAAAAAAGATTAGTAGGAAAAATGTCAAATAGAGAAAACTAGAAAACGGTTATATGAAACTAAACTTTGATGGCTTAAATACACTAATGGGGGATAGTCATATAGGCTACATATTCAAAGTCTAGGAAGGTAATCCGAGTAATATATGATACAAAGACGTAGGATGACATATATCACTCCCTTGTTATAGACAGTGGCGGATCCAGAAAATTGTTTAAGGGGGGGCTAAATTTTTTTCCGATAAAAGAGATTTTACACAAGTACACAACCCATAAGAATACACAAATCACAAAGACACAAATTTATTTCTCACAAATCACAAACCCTAATCGAAATTCCCCAAATCGATTCTCAAATCCACAAATTCTAATCTAAATTGATTCTCAATCAATCAATTGAACTTAAAAACATTCAAATTCAAAGGAAGAAGAAGAAAACTAACAAACCTATTTCTCACAAATCACAACCCTAATCGAAATTCCCCAAATTGTTTATCAAATCCACAAATTGTAATCTAAATTGATTCTCAATCAATCAATTGAACTTAAAAACAATCAAATTCAAAGAAAAAGAAGAAAACTAACAAACCTATTTCTCACAAATCATAAATCCTAATCGAAATTCCCCCAAATTGATTCTCAAATCCAGAAATTGTAATCTAAATTGATTCTCAATCAATCAATCAATTGATCTTCAAAACAATCAAAGGAAAAGGAAAAGGAAGTTAAGTAACAAACCTATTTCTCACAAATCATAAACCCTAATCGAAATTCCCCAAATTGATTCTCAAATCCACAAATTGTTATCTAAATTGATTCTCGGTCAAACAATTGAACTTAAAATCAATCCTATTCAAAGGAAGAGTAAGAAAACTAACAAACCTATTTCTCACAAATCATAAACCCTAATCAAAATTCTCCCAAATTGATTCACAAATCTACAATTGTAATCTAAATTAATTCTCAATCAATCAATTGAACTTAAAAATTATCAAATTCAAAGGAAGAAGAAGAAAACTAAAAAACCTTGAATTCTAGATTAATGCGGGAAGCGGGAGTGCTGCGTCGCCTGTAGAAGCATTCGCAGACAGCAGGTTGCGGTGGTGCGCCGCCGGTACCAGGGTCGGCCGGAGGTGGAGCTTGCAGCGGCGCCGGCGGGTTGCTCGCCTCGGCCGCTCGGGTTTAACCTTCGCCCTTCGCTGTGTGTGTGAAAGTGCGGTTTGACGTTTGCTGTCTGTGTTCTGTCAAAAAAAAAAGGGGGTTTGATACTTTGATGTTTAAAAAAAAAATACAGATACAGGGAAAAGGAGCGAGAAGCGAGATTCGAACCTGGGACAAGGGGGTTTGATGTTTAAAAAAACAATACAGATAAAGGGAAAAGAAGCGAGAAACGAAACTCGAACAATGGGACGATTGCATAGTTGATTAAGGGCTTGTTTGGTATGCATTACTGGTAATCAAAAAGGGTAATGTGAATGGATGATTCCCACTTTTCTTGTTTGGTAGGTTGAAAATTGGTAATCGGAATGATTACCGGTAATCAACCATTACCCTTTTCATGGTTGATTTCATTCCTCCCCAAAAGGTAGGGAATGGTTCATTACAAATTTCTACTTATATTATTATTATTATTATTATTAATTATATTATGTTATATTTATACTTATATTAATATTATAAATACTTTATTATTTAATATATTATATTATATTATTATTATTATTATTAATTATATTATGTTATATTTATACTTATATTATTATTATTATAAATACTTTATTATTTAATATATTATATTATATTATTATTTATAATAATAATAATATTTTTATCTACATTTTATTATTTTATATTATTTTTATATTATTATTAATTATATTATGTTATATTATATTTATACTTTTTTATTATTATCAATATTTTATTATTTAATATATAATATTATTTTTTATTTTTAATAATAATAATATATTTCTAATAATATTATTATATTTATCAGAATTTTATTATATTTATACTTATATTATTATTATCAATACTTTATTATTTAATAAATATTATATTATATTTTAATTTTTAGCTATAATAATATATTTATATTAATATTAATATTTTTTATAAATGTTTTATTATTTGATATATTATATTATATTTTTATTTTTAATAATAATAATATTTTTTTATTTTTTTCATTTTTATCAGTATTTTATTATTATATTTATACTTATATTATTATTAATATCAATACTTTTTTTTTATCAAAATTTTATTATTTTATATATATTAGTTTTATTATATTATATTATTATTATTATTATCAATATTTTATTATTTAATATATATTATATTATATTTTTATTTTAATAATAACAATAATATATTAATATTATAACTTTTATCACTTTTTTAATTTTATTATTATTTCAAGAATGGTTGATTCCGATAGCATACCAAACAACCAGCTCCAGTAATGAGTGATTACCATTTTCTGATTCCATTCCGATTCCGATTACCATTCCGATTCCAGCACTCATACCAAACGGGGCCTAAACGCTACCCGCGTCTGAACCATTGAGCCAAGTTTTCTTTGTCCTTCTTTCCACCTTCAGCAATATATATTACAAAATCAACAGATGTATAAAACCATACTTATACCCTTTTAGGGGGAGAGGGGGGCTTCAACCCCCAAGCCCCCGTAGATCCACCTCTGGTTATAGAAGCCCTTGCGTGACGCGAGGCTCTTAAGAAAGCGCGAGAACTAGAAATAAGAAAACTAGAAACTAGAGGTGATTCTCAAATCATTATAAATCATTTGCATGTAAAAGGTAGCTGACCTTGAGAACTAAAACTGATTGTGGGAGATATCAAACTAATAACCCAAACAATTCAGGAAGTAAAATATTGTCATATACCCCGCCAATGTAACAGAGTAGTTGACAAGGTTATACACATTGCTCGATTGGTAGGATTGCAATAATTACAAATTCATATCGTCTAGATTTCATCTGAAATGATGCTATCGGCTTGTTTTTTTAACTGCTGAACTATTACCTTTATAAAAAAAAAAAAACTCGAGCACATGTAATCTCGGGTGTAATACGGTAAAAAGCAAGCAATTAAAATCGGACTCCCCTTAAGATTTGGACCAATTAGCAAGAATGTATGCAGCGTTATTAGATTAGATGGGTGTTGAACATATCTAACCTAGACCTCCCAATAAGTGTCCTCAATGAGCTTTCAACATTGATAAACTAGGAGCTCGTTTGGTTGGAAACCTAAAAACTCAGGAAGTAGAACTTCTCAGGAAGTAGGAAAAATTCCTGTGTTTGGTTGCTGTTTTTGAAATAAAAAAACACAGGAATTCAACTTTCCAGTAAGTTGAATTCCCCCAAAATGGAGGAAGTTCACTTACCTAGTCTCCCCTAGGTAAGTTCAACTTCCCCCATTTTTAATTTGGAAATTTCCATTTCTTGCATTTAATATCCTAGAATAAAAAATCAACCAAACATATTTTTAGAATTCCCGTCAATTGGATTTCCCGGGAATTCAATTCCCATGAAGTAACTTCCCGGGAATTCAATTCTCATGAAGTAACTTTCCGGGAATTTCAATTCCTACATTGAACCAAACGAACCCTAGGTAGAAATTAGCAAAACATCTCCCCCTAGACCCTTATTCTTAAAATTATCTCTAACCAACCTATATTCATATGTGGTTTCCTATTGTATCTTTGGCTAGTGGTGCTAGTGCTTATCTTCACTCATGGTCTAAATCCTCAACTTGCTAATTTTTTATTTGCTAGGTTTAGATCATAAGAAACGGGAGCGAACCATGAGAAACGAAAGTCGAGTCGGATTTATTACTTTAATTTTTTTTATTATAAAGTTGGATCCATCATAGTATACTAATACAAAATTTTAATCCATTCTGCAAGGACTTTCACCCTAGGTCGAATCAGTCGAATCCTAACACACATCGCACACCTTCATTCCATGGTCATTCGAATAAGCACTACGCACTGATAGCTATAAAAGAACGATGTAAGACGATTACTAGAGAGCAACACCCTTCGGCTGATCAGTAGCAAGACACAGCTCGGATCGGCTGCTTGCTGCCGGTGCCAGGGCGTCTATGGCGCTTCCCAATCGGATTCTTAACTGACAAACGAGACCCCCCGAAGCACAAGTAGTGGTTCATAAACAGCCTGTTCTTCGGCCCGCCCTTGTGCACCAGTCGCGGTGCCTCATCAGCTTCGTCTTGGACAGAGAACGAAGACCCTGTCGTTTCGTCTGCTCCCTTTCGCTTATCTGATGAGCTATGCGAAGACAGTGACGTCGATGAACCCATACATTGAGCGCTTCCATGTGGCCAGCCCGCCATGGCAGAGGCGAACTTCTTCCGGTTGGTTGGACTCGAAGTGTTACTCCTTGCATCAAGTGTCCTCTTCTGCCCTAAGAATCTCTCCCGGAGTGGAATCGGAGTTTCGTTGACGCTACTGTCATCCTTGTCCGTCCTCTTCTTGTTCGTCTTGGGCCATCGGAACATAGCCCTAAAATACCTCTTGGCAGCATTCTCCATCGGTCCTCCCCCACCATTTGATCCGCACTGGCTTATCTCGCTAGGAGCCGAAACAAGGCGTACAGTGGCCCCTCTGTGACGAGTTCTGGAACCCGACAGCAGGACCTCCATGCCCGAGTATTTGAAGATTTCGGAGTCCAAGACCCTGAAAGAGGTTCCCGGGCTGCTGCAAACAGCGCCCTGCATCCTCAAATGGGAAGCGAAAGCTCTCCTTGCCGAGTAGTCCTGGCAATTCGACATCCCGCCTGCAGAGACCAGCTGCCTGATAAGCATCTCAGACGACGAAGACCGAGGCTGGTGCCTCAGGTGATCAAGAGGGGTCATCCCATGCTCATCCCTGAAGTTCAAGTCGACGTAGCGAGCTGCCATCAGGATTCCCACTAGATCGGACCGGACATTGCCAATGATCGCCGTGTGGAGAGCAGTCCGCCCTTCATTGTTCTTGGCATTGATGATATCATCTACATTGAACTTGCTTCGGTTTGTTATCAACTGCTTCACGAGCTCAATCTGGCCATCGAGCCTTTGAAAACCGGGGCTCAGGGCTCCAGCCACGGCCATATGGAGCAGGGTGTTGCCGGCTTCGTTTGTCGCTGTAACGGATGAAGGAGATGCAGTAAGAAGCACTTCAACCACTGATAGCTGCCCTTTGTAGGCTGCCACATGAAGAGCACCGTTGCCTTCGTTGTCGGTTGCAGAGACGATATCGTCATAAGCTGCTATCAAGTACTTCACTACCTACAACAACAACATCAACATCAACGGCGAATTATCAGCGAATTTCAAATGATCCAAAACACAATCAACCATCAGAATTTAACTTCTTCGACCAATCACGAAAGAAGATCGGAATTAGATTTCAACGCAGATGCCATATTCATCAATCGAAATTAGATAACTGGGGGCAATTTTTGATCATTTGAACAAAATTTCATGAAATCAAAGCAATCAAAGATCACAGGGATCTCAGGAAATCAAGTTAAATCAAATTGAATAAAAGTAAAATGGAAAAAAGGCTCACCTCGACCTGGCCGGTGCCGGCAGCAGCGTGCAAAACGGTATTACCATAAGCATCTCTATAATCCAAAACCCTATCCCCGGCGACGGCGAGAAGTTCGGCCAAAACAGCTGAGTTACCGCCTCTGGCGGCGGCATGAACCGCTCGGTTCACAACCTCCGACTTAAAACCTCCCGGTACATCACCGGCTCCATGAGACCCCTCGAGCCTCGGCGCGGCGGCGAAATCGTACAGCGTCCAGAAAACCTCGGCGATCCCGCTCCTGGCCGCGGCGTAGAGCATGTCGGTCATCCCGTACTCGCCTTCGCCGAAGACAAGCAGCGGATCTCCGGCGAGGAGGTCCTTAACGAATTCCAGGTCTCCGGCGGAGGCGGCGGTGTAGAGGAGCCAGGCGCCGTATCCAGCGCCGATCAGGGGGCTTCTCTTGCCGGAGGAGATCTCGGAGTCCTGGAGGAGCCTCCGGGCGACGGCAGACCGGGACTTAGCAGCGTTGTCGTCCCAAACGGACTCGAGGCGGCGGAGGCGGCGGAGGGAGGTGAGCGAGATGAGGTGGTTGGCGTCGAGTCGGATAAGTTCCCGGACGAGGTCGTAGTGTCCGTTGGCGGCGGCGCAGTCGATCGGCGACGCGTACCACCACTTGTCGCCGGTGCTCTCCCACCGGAGTGGGAAGTAAGTTGCAGAGGGGAGATTATCCGCCATTTTTCTTCCTAGCTGAATCTTGAATTGACAGAAGATGAAGATTTAGTTGAAGCACCTACTCAGATTCGTGGAATGGATGGAGATTCAGGGAGCGGGGGAGGGAGAGATTTGGGCGGGGAAATGCGAGAGAGCCCGGGAAGAAGAAGATGAAAGCTCAACAAAACTGACACAACTCACAAAAGACACTGCATTTGGAATTGTGAAAGATACTCCACAACAGTATAAAAAAGAGTTCCACTGTCACAACTCACAGCTCACAAATTTAGAGTTAATTTCGGGAAACGACGAAGAAATGGGCGGAATTGTGAGTTAATTTTTGGAAACTAATACGAATTTTAAATATTGCGATAAGTAATCCCGCAGTGAATTTATTGCTGATGGAATTTTAGAGTTAATTATGGGAAATGACTCGAAATTGGGAGTTAATTGTGAAAACGAATATGAATTTTAAATGTCACGATGTAATTCTGTCTTTGAGTGAGTTGGTAAAAAATAAAAATGGTTAAATTTGTTGGTGATGGAATTTTAGAGTTAATTACGGGAAATAATCAGGAATTGGGAGTTAATTGCAAAAAGTAATAAGAATTTTAAATGTTGCAATAGATAATCCCACCTTTGAGAGCATCCGCATCCATGGAACCCAGTTTGGTTTCTTAAATCTTTTTTTTTATTTTTCTCTCTTTTTAAGAAACTAAACTTAATTTTTAACCACATCCCTACAACTCATTTTATTATAAACTAAATAATATAAAATTAAAAAAAAAACCACACTACATACCTAAACCCCTCTCTTTCTCTTTCCTACCCTCTCATCCATTTTCTTTCTTTTTTAGAGCACCAGCATCGGCGTACTTAAGTATGCAAAATAAGAAATTTATTATTATTATATTATACCTGCAAAATGAAAAGCTAAGAAATGATTAGACAGGTTCATTGGCAAGGAACTTCTAAATATCGGAGGAGAGAGGTGGTATGAGAGAGGGAGAGTACGGAGTGGAAGAGAGAAAGAGAGTTTGATTGGTTAGCAAAGATAGTGGTGGGGTAGGTTTCATTTGTTTATTAATTGGATGGGTTGTATTGATGTGGGTATAAAATTAGGTTGGATTTTCTAAAGAGAGAGAAAAGTAAAAAGTTAAGTTAAGGAACCGTATCGGGTTTAACGGATGTGGATGCTCTTAGTTTTTAAGGGTTCCTTGCTAATAAACCTATCACATCATTCATTAACACAATATATCATTCATCTATTAATCTACTATTAAGTTCCTTATTTTTATCTTCTAAACACCCCAATGTAGGTGCTTTGGGTGAGGTGAAAAAAATGGTTAAATTTGTTAATGAAATTTTAGAGTTAATTATGGGAAATGACCCAAAATTGTAGTTAATTGCGGAAACTAATATGAATTTTAAATTTTGCGATAGATAATCTCGCCTTTGAGTGAGTTCCTAAAAATGGTTAAATTTGTTGGTGATGGAATTTTAGAGTTAATTATGGGAAATAACCCAGAATTGGGAGTTAATTGCGAAAAATAATATGAATTTCAAATTTTGCGATGGATAACCCCGCCTTTGAGTGAGTTGCTAAAAATGGTTAAATTTGTTTGCGGTGGAATTTTAGAGTTAATTACAAGAAAAGACCCGGAATTGGGAGTTAATTGTGGAAATTAATATGAATTTTAATTTTAAATGTTGCGATAGATAATCCCGCCTTTGAGTGAGTTGCTAAAAATGGTTAAATTTGTTCGTGATGGAATTTTAGAGTTAATAATGGGAAATGATCCGAAATTGGGAGTTAATTGCGAAAATAATATAAATTTAAATGTTGCGATAGATAATCCCGTTAAGTGATATAGATATGGGAATTCTAGACCCAGTGTATAAATTTGTTCGTCTTGGTGTTGCTTCATCGTTGATGATATAGATATGGGAATTCTAACTCCTTTTTTTTATTAGGTAAGAATTCGAGTAAAAAGAATTACCCGAGGGCATCCTGACGGATGAGGTCACGAAGACCAATATTGTTGTATATGTCTGATCCCCTGGCATAGTGGCAAAGGTGTGCAATTATCTGCCACTCTATTGCCCATTCGGGGAATATGGGAGAAAGAGACTTCGCTCATTTACGACATTTGCATTTTGATATCCGAGATTATTAATTCTATTTCCCATTGACATTTACTCTTGTTGTTCAGATAATTGATAATAATTAAAGAATCCCCTTCTATAGTAATGCTAGAAATCTGTAATTTAATAGCTTTGGTTATCCCAAGTTGTAATGCCAAAGCCTCGGCCATAAGTGGAGAATGTTTACTAATTGATTTATTCCCCATCCTAATAGGTCAGCCTTCCCAATCTCGGATAATATAGCCTATAGAGCTGTCTTTGTTTGGAACTGCAGATCCATCAAAATTTAGTTTGTAAGAGCCTTTAGGGATTTTTTTTTTTTTTTCCATTTAGCGGTTTTTGTTTTACTATGACGTTTTCGAATGTAATTCCTATAATACAAAGCTTTATTTTCAAGAGTGACATCTTCCTCAAACATGCTTGCTCTTTTCCAACTCTCTCTGTGATTCCTAGTCATATGTTCGAACGAAGCTGCTGAAGGCGGCGGGACATTATTGAAGGTTGCTTGATTTCTCAAATACCATGTTATCCACCATGTGAAGGCCAAATCCTCTTTTTCTACGTTTGCCATCTTTTGTCCTAGTAGAGCCAGGATAGGTTTAATATCTCTTGTATTGTTTATAATGTTTTGTATGTCGTTTCGATATTTAGTTGGTAAACCGTTCTTACCATTACTACAATTACATTCAAGGAAGATGTGAATATCATCCTCTTCTGCATGATTATAGAATATGCACGTAGTGGGGACCAAGGTGCCTCTTTGGGCTAATCTAAATGTTGTAGGCAAACCCTCATGACCTAGTTTCCATAAAAAAAAAACTCAAACTTTCGGGGGAACATTAATTGTCCAAGTCCAATAATTAACGTCCTCTACCTGATTAACAACATTTGTCAATAGTTTATATGCACTAGCCGTGGTAAACCAATAGCTTGCAGGAGGATGGCAACGGGATTTTAATGATATCTTCCACCATAGCTTGTAGGAGGATGGCAAGTAATTTTTCCATCCACCATTCCCCCCCCCCCCCCCCCCCCCAAAATGTACTCGCTTACCGTTTCGTCCTTATTTACCACTATTGGACAACCTTCCATGTTACTAATAGGTGCGGTAGAAAGCCCATTGTCAGACCAGAACTTTACCGTCTTGCCATTACCAATAGCCCAAATAAGTCCAGATTTGAGCTTGTCAATGAGTAAGCAAAGTTTTGACCATTGCCAGGAGGAACCTCCTGTCTTTTTATATTCTAAGATGTTTGTTCCTTTGAGATATTTGTAATGAATGATGTGTACCCATAAATTGTGAGGTTCTGCAAGGATTTTCCATAGAAGCTTCATCTGAAGAGCTTCGTTCATTTCTCTCGATTTTCTAATACCCATACCCCCAAAACGCTTAGGTTTACACACCTTATCCCAACCAATGAGAGGCCTATGATGTAAATCTTTGTTCCAGAAGAAACTTATATTAATTTGATCTAATTCACTATGCACTGAGGCCGGTAACATAAAGCTAGCTTTGCATGGTATGGAGTGGTTTCGCCGCAAGATTCGACTTGATAAGCATTGATCTTCCTTGTTGGGATAATGTACTCGCCCTCCATTTACACAATTGATCTTTGGATTTACAAATAAGATCTTCAAATGTGTGTTTATTTACACGACCATTTATAATGGGGCAACCAAGGTATTTTTTCAAATTCCTCTCATTCGAAATACCAAGACAACTTTCTAGAGTTTGCATAATACCTTTGGTTGTTTGGAAGGCAGATTTATGATAATTTACTTTTTGCCATAAGATTTTACAGTATTCATCAAGTATATTTTTAACCCGTTGACAGGTTGTCACAAATCCCTTTGAGAAAATACTTATATAATACACATTTACACTTCATATATGAGAAGTGACTTATTGAGAAATAGACTTCATAATAATTATATTTAAATGTGAAAAAAAAAGAATTATTATTGCATTTTTTTTTTGTTTAAGGTAAATTTTATAGTCAATGATATAGAAATGAATATAAGATTTGGAATTTAAAAATGGTGGAAGAAAATCTAACCCGATAATTGCAATTCTTCCCTTTGCAACTGAATCAACACATATTTTTTAAATCATTTTATTGATAATATTTTTTTCGTCAACATTGATGATATAAGATACTTTGCTTTGAATGCTAGAACACAAGACCTCTGATCAACTAACTTGATTTCCTTTCTAAAGCTCGTTGTAAGTTTTTAAAACTTTTGATTTTAATATTATAAAGTTGCAATTGAGGTAAATATAATATTTTAGTTTAATTAGTTTTTAAAATTAGATTTTTAATAGCTCAAGCTTATCAAATTTTTTGTTATTCACAAGTCTTTTTTCTCTCTCGTCAACTAGTTTGTATCAACTACCATATTAGCTGAAATTATCAAACATTTTAGTATAACTGTAAACAATTAAATTAACATATATTGAGCACATCTAATCAATTAGATTTAGAGCAACCCCAACAGCTTTGGTAAAATAGGAAAATTTGGAGATTTTAGAGAAAAACGACATTTTTTCTCCCCAACAGCTTCTCTAAACACATCTCTAAAATAGAGAAATGGATGGAGAGAGGGAAAAAATCTCTAAATTTGTAGGAAGATAAGTTGATCTCTATAATTTAATGTTCACTTCTCCCCATATAAAATTTAATGACAATAATATAGAAAAACCTACAAACCCATGCAATGACAATAGACAAAACAATAATAAAATAAAAATAATACAAACGGAAATTTTGTATTATTTGCAAACCCAATGACAATAGACAAAACATTAAGACATCTATAAAATATTATTTTATTTTATAAAAATATATATTAATAAATTGAAAATAATAAGATCAAATTTGAATAATATTTTATCCAATTTTATGATAACTTTTATATAGTAACAATCTAAATTTAATATTAATACTATTTAAAAATAAATATCAAAGTTATCACTAGAGTTTGTTTTAAAAAAATATCACGTGAGAATATTATAATAATAATAATAATAAAGTAATTTATAATCTCCAACATTTATTTATTATAGTCTTTAATAAATGTAAAAATCTGTAAAATAGAGAAGCTGTTGGAGTTAGAGTGGATTTTTTTTAGAGATTTTGACATTTTCATCTCTATTTTAGAGATTTTTTACCAAAGTTGTTGGGCTTGCTCTTAGCTACCTTATTAATTTCAGTTATCCAATCAGTTACGAGTTGCCAAAGTAACCCTAATTCACTTTGTCCAGATTATTCCCCCACACCAAAAGTTTGGACCTTTTCTCGCAATTAACTTGTTTTGGGGGGACGTTACAATAGGCAATTAGCTAAGTAAAACTGTAGTTGAGATTGGCCTATTATATGCGGCGGGCCTCAACCTAGCTATAGTTCGGCTTTAATCTGATGGGGTCTTCGGTGATACGGTGGAGACTCCGCTCCGGCGCTCTTGTATGGCCAAAAGATTGATTTGTAATGTAATACTACCTCCGTTCCACAGTACATGTCCTTTTATTTCTCAACACGTTTTCTAAGGAGCGAAAAACTCTATAAATTATTGTTTTTTTAATGTATTTTTTTATATAATTTGATACTTGCTACTAATAAGTATCAAATTATATAAAAAAATTAATTAAAAAAATAATATTTTATAGAGTTTTTCGCTTCTTAAAAAACGTGCTGAAAACCAAAAGACCATGTATTGTGGAACGGAGGGAGTATATTGCAAGTGTGGACAAATCTATAAAAAGTTTAGCATTTAATTAATAATTCTTTTAAAATCAGGATTACACGTTAAAAGATATCACCATATGCGGGGTATGATATAGCCGTTTGTATTAATCTTTTAGATAATCACCTTTTTTTTTTTTTTTTTTTTTTTACAGTAGGCAAGAGTAGATCGACGAAGCGATCTTGAAGCCATCAAAAGATGGCTTGATAACCCTACGCAGAGGGTCGCCAGTAAAAAAAAGAAAAAAACACTAACTTAAATCTAAGATTACAATCACCACTAAAATTACAATCACCACTAAAATTGAAATTTAAATATCTAAAAAAGACCCTTAGGTTGCAGAGTTGATTGCGGATATGGATTCAGATACGAAAACGAGCAGCTTGTTCAGCAATATTGTTGCATGTATCCCTCGAACTGGAAGACTTAGAACGGAAGTTGTACAGCCATGGATATTTCTGTAATTTTTATTTTTTTGAAGAGGGCTGCACCAAATCAATTAGGTGGTAGTGGTGATGAATCTAGACCCGACCTGAGATCCATCAACGGGCTATATTGGGTTTTTTGATTTTGTGGGTTTTTCAATTTTGGGGTTTATAAAATCAGGTTTGGTTTTTCAATTTTGTGGATATAGGCTACAATCAGATTTGGGAAAAGGGATTTGGGTTTGCATGTTTACAAATCCAATTGAATCTGAGTGTTTTAGGAGTGGGAGAGGAGGGAGAGACGGAGAGGGCACCTGAGAGGCAGGAGTGGGAGAGGAGGGAGAGGCGGAGGTCGTCGCAGTGGGAGCCCGCACCGTCAGCCCGGCAATGGGGGAGGAGACCGACAACGGAGGAGAGGGTCTCCCGACAGTGAGGGCGGCGATGGGGGCGAAGTTGAGGAGGAGGCGGCTGAGGAGGGGGAGGAGCGGCTCGCCAAGGGGTCGAGGGGATCGACATCTCACGGTGAAGAGATGAGGAGTCGCAGGAGCACACCAAGGCCAGATCTGTGAAGAGTGGCACATTGAGGGTGTGAGTCGGGGCGGGGGAGCCGACCACACGGTGGCCACCAGGGAGCCCATCGGGGTGACCACCCAGGACCCGTCGCTGGGGTGTGGGATGAGGCCACCAGGGAGCCCATCGGGGTGGCCACCGGAAGCACCCGCCGGAGATGAAATCCGCGGCGACGGCGGCGGTTGTTTGTGAGGGTTGCTAGGGTTAGGTGTGAGGGTTTGGGTTTTTTTACCTGATGTTTTTAGATAATCACCTTCAAATTCTGCTTTACCAAGTGAAATCAACTAATCTCTCATATTTTTTTTATGACGTGGGGGTTCCGAGGTTGTCGACTAATCCCCCACGGGTCCGAGCCCTAGCCTGCAAAGGACCCGAACCGGGCAAGCCAGGCGGCAAGCCACCAGGCAGGCTCACCCAAGCCAATGAAGGCTTGAGCACCCACTTAATTACACAAAGTGTAAGTAATGGGATTTGAACCCTTGACCTCTTGCAAGGGTTACCTCTCCCTTACCACTAAAAAAAAAAAAAAAAAAAAAAAAACTAATCTCTCATATTTAAGTTAAAGATTTATTGATTATTATCCTCCTTTTTTTTTCTACAAAATCTATTTCATTTATAGTTATTAATTACCTAATTTTAACATAGCATTATCATATTCCTTAGGATATTTCAATAATTTCTTTCTCCCCTTCTAAAAACTCAAAAAGAAAAAGAAAAATCCATGTCTAGAAGGGTCGATGATGTGTTTTCAAATTATTACGGCTTTTATATAAGGTCCAAACTAAGATTTAAACAATAGTTTCATAAAAATATAGCTTTATTCACCTTCTTTTCTTTTCATGTTTCGAATCATCACGATTTTTATAAATGAAAAAATTCAAGAAATTAGCTAACACGCTGATTGATAAATCGAGAGAACGACATCTCAATAGATAAACTAACCGTTGTAATACATAACAAGAAAAATGACTTAGGTCTACTTAAAATACAAACCCAATTGTCAACTCGCGTGGAAGTCATGAAAAACCCTTAGAATAGGGGAAAGTGTTGACCCTTATCTTTATTTATTGATTCTCTTCTTTCCTTTTATTGTTTTTTTTTACAATCGGATCTATCTTATTATGATCTTTATATTCAATGGATTTATCTTACTCTTATTTTATACATTGATTGCATCTTCAAAGGAAAATATGTAAGCAACTATCAAACATCAACCATGTAAAAGATCGGAGCAAATCATCTGCCCCATTTCCCCGTCCAAAATCCATGTCCCACGTAAATATTTGGCCTCCAAATTAAAATTAAAAAAATTTTAAAAAATATATTTAGCTTCTACGTACTTTTTATAATATATTTGAAAAAAAAATCTTAAAAAATCAACCTACAAAAATTATAATAATTCAAAAGAGATATAAAGATATTTTTAAGTTTTAAAAAGTTGTTGTTTTACTATATATATTTTTTTTAAATTATAATTCGATTTTTTAAGATATTTTTTTTCAAATATGTTATAATAAGTAGGTAGAAGCTAAGTTTTAAAAAGTTGTTGTTTATATTTAAATTATAAAAGTTAATGTGAGTGTACTTTTTCTAGAAAAGATAAGTAAATCCTAAAATAAACCGTGGGTGGTTTTTATTTTTTATTAGGTAAAAATTCGAAGACCAGATCATCGAGAGGCTGACAGAGTCGGCAGACGGCGAACCGTCGAGCATACAATCGTGCAATACAAAAGCGGCAACTAAACAACCCCAGACGAACAGACGAACCTAACCAAAAAGAGTTGAAAACAACACGGACAAACTCCGGAGCCAAGCGTCACCAAACGATGACACCACTGGCCAGTGGTGCATCAGGAGTCCTTCCTGTGGGCGATGAAGACGAACCTCTAAGGAAATTTCCGGAATACGAAGTCGCATCGATGCACATTGCCACGACCTCAGCCAAACCCGAAACTAGACGCCAAGAACACCCGGAAACGTCGTCGAGAGCCACCCTGTATATAACGCACCAAAAAACCCTTACGGGAGATTGTCAAGAGCCTTACGGGTGAGTTACTCAGACCCTTACGAGATTTTTCTCTCTCTGGGGAGTTTTTTTTTTCCAATGGTCTTGGCGTGCAAGGTATAGAAACCATCCATTGCACACCAAGGAGAACCTGCACGCAGCAACAATGGTGGCAAGATTACCCCAACATTATCAATATCCAACTTCAAATATTGATAGAAAGGGGAGTCACCACCGAAGAAACCTCACCTAATTGGGCATCAGCAACTAGATCACACCACTAGAATTTTGTTCATAGACATCGGGTATAAACCGATGTTAATAAAAAAAAATTCAACGTGTTAGTGGGTGGTGTTAAAAATCCAAACTTTACCACGTCGGTTTATAACCGATGTCTATAAGTATTTATAACATTGTTTTTATTGTTGATAACGATTTAAGTACGTTGATATAATGACGTTTTGGTTGATGAACCTAATGTTAAACCATTATTATTTTGCATTTCTAGCCATTTGAAGGTTCGTAGGAAAACCCAAAACATCACATTAACATCGCTATTTTTTATAAACATGACGTTTTACATTAATAAACACACCGGTTAGGAATTATTCAATTTGTGCATAATCTTTTTTCATGTTTGATTTTTTATATTATTTTATATAAATATAATGAACCACATTTAATATTTTAAAAGTCGATGTTATTTATATATATTCAAATCATTTTTTATATGAAAAACGATGTTTTTGTATTTTATCACATCGTTTTATATTACGATTTTGGCATATAGTGAGTTTTAGAAATCGATTTGTGTCTTCATAATCGACGTATCTATAAAGATAGATATCGTTTTTTCTCTCTCAAGTCCGATGTTTTTCATCAAATATGCCAATCATCGAATACCTTTATTGATCTATGTTGCAACCCTGTTTTGGCTAATATAAACTCAAACATTGTGAAAAACGAACACATGCATTAAATAATAAAAATTAAACATTGTTCTTGTTTGCAATAAGTCATCTAATATACATTGGTGTCTCTAAGTCCCTTACACATGTGCTATCTTCCACTTTCCCATTCTTGAACTGAATCATGTTTGATCATGAGAGCTTTGTAATTACACGTTCACATTTCTCCTCCAAGATCTTCACGGCTTCAATATGAACAAAAAGTTAAAAAAAATCAATAGAACATCAAGCATAAATGACATAGTAGGCCGAAAAGCTATTGCTGGACAAATGATCAACAAATAGGTAAAATGTTTAGCGCATCACACTGAAGAGCATAAAAAAAAACATCCAGAGGCATGACAACTTTCTTGAACAAGCTACCAAAAAGAATGAAATTGAGGAATGTACTGGCTTTCATAGTTGAAGTCAGAGGCAACTTAGGTGAAATGCAATGTTGTCGGACAGATTCATGTTGCAGAGGTTGTGCGTAGCACTGGAACAAGTTCAGACAAGGCAACCAAAAGCAAGAGCAAGAGAGGAAACTCAAGAAAAGATAGTGGAATTTGTTCAACCTGTGATGATCAAAATGGAATTACTTTAAAAAACAGAAGGAAAAAAGCCACCTGTAGGAAGAAAGAAACAAACCGAGAAAGAAACAGAACTCGGATATTGTAGACATACTAGGAAGATGGGATAAAAGAAAGCAGGCACATAAAAACCTTCTTAAGCGGAATTCAGTCTTTTTCAAGATCTATTCCATGATTGGCAATCAAGACTTCCTCAGGAACAAGCACTGAAATAGATGGTGCAAAAACATGCACAATTAAGTTAATATCTCACATGACATCCCACTAATCACAAGAGAAAAAGCAAGCTTTATAGCAACAAGAGAAAGTTGTCTGAAAATGCGAGCTAGTCGAATACAATTTCCTAAAAAGTAAGCTTTATAGCAACAAGGGGCATAGTAAATGACCATGCTTGTGACAAAGAAAGTTCCATAGATATACAACCGAAGTCTCATGCCAGTAGCGGTCTTTTTTCATGAATTTAGTTGTTAAACAAGGACTAAAACTTCTATTTAACTACCTATTTAGCATAAAAACAAAGGTTAATACAGGAAAATCAAGCGAACTTAAACTGAAAAACAAAGTGCCAAATTTCTCTGAAAAATAGATTTACCCTGAATGCCGTCTGAACTCTCTTGGTGTCCAAGAAAGATGGCTGCAGAAAATAAAAAAAAAACATGTAAATAAACAACTAAATAAAAGTGCTATCAAAAGAAAAGCTTCCAAATTATAATATATAAACAAGCAAATGTAATAAATAAATTAGATTTATCTTAGTATTTTAATGCCCCCTCTTAAACCGGCTAGACGGACCCGTTCTATACATTGTCACTGATCAAAATGGGTACCTGCAGCAAGAAACATTTAAACTTTTAACCAATGCAAATTCAACATGCCACAAAATGGATGGCCCTACAAATGTCTTACAGATCACATAGCCACACAAAAAGAATAAGTATGATTATCTTTAGATTGAATTGAATGAGAAAATTGAAGAATTAATCACAACCTGAGCTAAATAGATTTGATGAGAAGCACTTTCAATGACTGAAGAGCAGCCTTCAACATCACATTCTGCAGGCTTAAGCTCACTAAGAGGAACTTTTGGGTTCATCTACAAAATCAGTAAATGATTGAGATACCATACCATTTCCCTTTTTGGTATATACATGAAGATATGCGATTACTCCATTTAGGCATCCTAATTCCTAAATAGATTTAGTGTTTCCCTTTTCCTAAAATATAGTCCAAAAAAGCTTGTAGCTTCTAAACATGCTCAGTCAATAACATATCTTGACAGAAGCGGTATATTTGTGTGCAAAAACATAGGCAAGTGAGGTAACAAAATTTATGATAACCTCTAAAAGCCAAACTAGACAAATCCACCAGGCACCAACTAAGAATAATTTGGTAAAAGCAAGTGAACTGCCACAACTTCAATTAAAAGGGAGAGGAAACTCACTTTATGTAATACCCTGAGACTGTTCCAGAAATCCGACACCAGCAAGTGAACTGCCTCCTCCTGTGTTGTCTGTTTTTCAGGAACCAAATCCGACACCAGCAAAGGTTCAATAACAACAACAATAAATACAAATCAGTTTTTCCAAGTTACTTGTTCTATTAGGCTCTCTAAAAATTTGCCAAATTTGACACCCTAGCCAATTGTGAGCCTAAATTGAGAAAGCGAGTCTAACCTTCGAGAGTTCAGAAACCCTAACCTTTGAGAGTTCAGAAACCTAGAGGGAGCCATAAAGAAATCGAGCCTAACCTTTGAGAGTTCAGAAACCCTAACCTTCGAGAGTTCAGATTGACTTCAAAAGCTCATCACACATTGGCATCGGCTTCCGTCCCCAGGTCCACGACGAGTTCAGAAACCCTAAGCATCGAGAGAGCGAGCAATATAAGGCGGAGATCGAGAGTGAGCCATAGAGAAAGCTCCTAGATCTGAAATTGGAAGAGAAAGAGAGAGAGAGCGCACCTCATAGAGAGAGGGGTCTATGCTCGCATCTCAGAGAGAGAGAGAGAGAGAGAGAGAGAGAGAGAGAGAGAGAGAGAGAGAGCACCGTCGGAGAACGGATCCAGAAGCCAGAAGACGACCGGTGTGACGGAGAAGTCGGCGAAAACGATGGAATCGGAATCAAGAGGGCCATCGCCTCCACCCTCGCCGGCTTGGTTTCTTCAATCGCCGAGCCATCGCCATGAATCGCCTATTACTCCAATTTGGGGATTTTTTATTTTCCTTGCGGGTAGTAATGAATTAGGGATACGAGATATTCTGGGTCCTTTTTACCAAAAATCCAAAATACCTTTTTTTTGGTTAAGTGTGTGGATTTTACCGCCTTGAGTGTTATAAGCGCGCTTTCAAAAAAATTTCAAAACGCATTTTTAACATTGTCCAAATAGTAAGACCGATGTATATATTTCCATTAACATCGATAATTTTAAAGACGATGTTATAATAATTTTTAACATCGTGCGTTTTTCTAACCGATATAAAAAATCCGATGTCTATGGACACAATTCTAGTAGTGTCAGTAGAAAACTTTCGTTGATAGAGAATCACCCTGTCATCCAAATAGACTACTTCCATGCCTAAGAAGAAATTGAGGCGCCCCAAATCCGTGATGCTAAACAAGGTATCCAGTGTGGTTTTAAGATGCTCAATAATAGCAGGATTGGTGCCAGTGACAAGGATGTCATCAACATAGACAACAACAATGACCAAATCATTCTCAGTGTGCTGTATGAACAATGATGAATCAAATTTCGAAGGATGAAAATCCAAGGTGAGCAAGGTTGAAGTCGGTTTAGCATGCCACTGACGTGAGGCTTGTTTAAGGCCGTATAATGACTTTGTCAACATGCAAACATTACCTGATGAGTTGGATATACCAGGTGGCATAACCATGTAAACGTCCTTAGGTAAATCCCCATGTAGGAACGCATTATTAACATCCATTTGATGGATCAACCACCCCTTTGTGACAACAAGAGAAATCAGTGCACAGATAGTATTCATACGAACTACATGCAAGAAGGTCTCATCATAATCGATTCCTTGTTGTTGAGTGTACCCCTTGGCAACTAAACAAGCCTTAAAACGCTCAATTGAACCATCGGCTTTGAGCTTGATCTTATATACCCAACGACACCCCACTGGATTCTTGTGTGGTGGAAGAGGAATCTCCTCCCATGTATGATTAGCTTGCAAGGCCTCAATTTCTTTCTTCATGGCTTCGACCCATCGTGGATCTTTGGAGGCTTGGGAATAGGATTTAGGTTCAGAGATGATGGATATGGGTGAAGTGACAGTGGTGCATCAAATGGAATTAAGAAAGTTGGGGGACAAAGGAAAATGGGAAGAAGGCAATGTGACATTCATCAAATAGTCCTTAAGGGGGGATGGTAAGCAATGAGGACGAGTAGAACGTCGAAGAGGGGGGTCAGGTGAATGCACATCATGAACTGGAGAGGTAATTCCAGTGGCAATATTAGATCAAGAATCTAATGGTGTGGCAATATCAGTGGCAGCACAAACCTGGTCAAATGCATTAGTTGGATAGTCAACTGGACACACATCAGAAGCAATACTGGGTAAAGGAACAGATGAAGACTCTGAATGGGTTTTATGAAGAAAGGGAAATGTCAATTCATGAAACTTAACATCCTTGGAAAAAAAAACTTTCATAGTGGCAATGTCAAGGAGTTTGTACCCTTTAATACCAGAAGGAAAGGCCAGAAACACACAAGCACTGCTGCGAGAATCAAATTTGAGACGATTAGCCTTGATAGTGCTAGGAAAGCATAAGCATTCAAAAGGCCTGATGTGGTCATACGTGGGTGCTTGATTATATAGTTTCTCAAAAGGGGTAAGAAACTTGAGAGATAACAAAGGAAACGATTGATCAAGTAAGTAGCATGAAGCACACACTCTCCCCAAGACATGCTTATGTTTTCGTTCAACCACCCTATTTTGTTGAGGTGTGTAAGGACAAGAAAGTTGATGAACAATTCCCTTTTATGTGTAAAAAGACTTAGCAGTAGAACTGCAAAACTCTCCCCCATTATCTGATCGAATAACCTTGATAGTAGCCTGGAACTGTGTATGAATAAAAGCCACAAAAGCTTGCAATATGGGAAAGGCTGTGAGAAATCAAGTGTGTCCATGTAGTGCGAGTATAATCGTCAACAATGGTAAGAAAGGAATGATAACCAATGTAAGTATGAGTACTATAAGGACCCTAGATGTCCACATGTAAAAGCTCAAAAGGAATTACAGATTTGATAGAACTCACAAGGAAAGCATCTCTACAATGTCGTGCTTTAGGACAAATATCACAGACATGTGATTTATTGAAACTAACATTTCTTAGAAAAGGAAACAAATGCATATGACTATAGGGAATGTGACCCAATCGGTAATGCTAATTTTGCACAGAAAGGTTGCAAGATATGGTAGCCGCAGGAGCTACAATAGAACTAGAAGGCTTGGTGAGATACAATCCATCTTTCTCTTCACCAAGAACCAGAGATGTGCTCAGTGAAAGGTCCTGAAGCAGCAAACAATGGTATGGAGGAAGTAAGACATTTTTGTGTAAGGATCTAGTGAGTTGTCTGGCGGACAAAAGGTTATAGGCAAAAGAAGGGACATGAAGCACATCCGTTAAGACAATGTCTTTTTGTAGATGAATTGTACCAATGTGTTCAATAGAAGATTGGGTTTTGTTAGGTTTAGTGATATAGGAATTAGGTGGGGATGTGGAGAAAGAGTGAAATAAGGACAAATTAGGTGTAATATGATGGGTAGCACCACTGTTTATGATCCACTTATGATCTTGACCATGAATTGAGAAACAGAAAGCTTTACCTGCCATCATTTCTGAGGCGGTGGGTCTGTCACTGGTTGAATGCTTGCTTAACATAGCCAACAACTGACTATACTACTCCTTGGTGAACGCCGGCGCCTGATCACCAATATCATGTTCTCCCCCAAAAGCCAGATCAGAAGAAGAGTTATTAGCAGAGTAACTCTTCTGTTGAGGTTTATCTTTATCGCCCTTAGGATAGCCATGAAGCTTGAAACACCTCTTAATACTGTGTCCGTCCCTTTTGCAAAACTCATAAAAATACTTGGACTTCCTGTTCGTAGAATTACTTGAACTCTGATTACCAAAGCCAGTCGTAGCACCCTCCACTGTTCTTTGATTGACCATTAGACCACTGCTGAGAGGATTGACCTCCATTGTTGGTGCTTTTGTTGTTCTGATAACTAGTACTAGGACCTTTTTGAAAGGAATTCAAGGCAGGGGAGTTGATTCCAACACTTGTGGAAGAACGCAGTTCTCTCTGCTTTTCTTCATCAAGGCACATACGATACACATTAGCAATATTCGACATCGGTTTTTATCATCAACATGTTCGCTCGCACCATGTTGTAAGAATCATTGAGACCGACTAAAAACTGGATTACTTGCAATTTGAGCAAGAATTGTGGAAACATACCAGCAGCACCACAAGATCCACAATTCTCAATCTCAATCAACACCACAAATTCGTCCCAAAGACACTTGAACTTAGTAAAAGAAGCACTGATTGCAAGATTTCCTTGAGACAGAGTGAAAAACTCCTTCTGGACTTGAAAAATCCGAGTGTAATTCAGAAATGCATACCTCAACTGAAGATCGAGCCACAAGTTCTCAGCAGAATCGAAGAAGCGGTGAATCAACCGGTGGATGCTGGCACTTGTCGGTGATGAAGCCAAGTTTGTTCTTCCCTCTCAGCGACACCTCCACGAATCTCTTCCAGGGATAGTAGTTGCAATCAGTCAGTAACTGCGTAGAGAGCACATAATTCGGATGATCCGAATGATGAAGAAACAATGCATTGTTGTAATCAATTCCGAGACTGTCAACTTCTCCCGTCGATTGCGAATTGCGAGAATTGTCGATCGAAGCACTCATAGATCTGATACCATGTTACAATCTAGAGGATTGTTTGAAAAAGAATCGAATTCGAAAGAAGAGATTAAGGAAGGGAGGAAGGAAGAAATCAGAGAGAACGAAGCTCGATTGGGACCATCAATGACGATGGCTTTATTTCACTCTCAATTAGAGAAAAACAGATTACAACTTCTGTTATGAGATGCTAATCTCATTTATTGTTGATTACAAGAAACTTAACAAACAAAGTTAGTTACAAATCAACCATGATCTGCATCATCCATTCTTCACTTGAATGAATGGTTTTGATCTCTTGATTCCTCTGCACCCCGGATTGCTGACCTGACATTTGGTCCTTCTTCTTCCTTAGACGACACACGTACTCTGCATTAACACTTAATGGATGAAAATAAAATAAAATCAAGAGACCCATTTAAATTTTTTTCAAATAACATTATCTCTCAATAAGACCATACTTAACTAAGACTTTAACCTAATTACCTAAATGTGAATTCATGTCGATCCATAGAAGATGCACATTCTTCTTTGTCAACATTATCAAACAATATTCTAGGTAATTAAATACATACTCCATGTTAAAGATGGAGGAGAACTACAAGACCACGTGAAAAGGGCAGCTTTTTATAAGCCTTTTTAGGCAAAGCTGAAGTGAAAGACATGTCTCGATCAAATGCCACAACAATAATGACGCATATGTGTAATGCAAAGTACCCTAAATCCAGTACTACATCTGTTCCAAAATACATGGGTTTTTAGTTTTTGACACGCTTTTTAATGAGTGAAAAACTATATGAAATATTATTTTTTTAATTAAAATTTTAATATAATTTGATACTTATTAGTAATAAGTATCAAATGATATAAAAAAATTTGATTAAAAAAATAATATTTCATTGAGTTTTTCACTCCTTAAAAAACGTATCAAAAAAGAAAAGTCCATGTATTATGGAACGGAGGGAGTATATAAATAGTGTTCATCACAAAACCAGGTAGACTAGGGGAAAGGGAATAGAACTTATAATATCACGTTACACCACTTATCATGTTCCATTAATTTATGTCACAAATTAATTCATATTGCTCCAAATTTTCTTTATTAACTTATTTAATCAAATATATTTTTAAATATGTTCATAGCGTTAAAGGGTCGCTTAATTTATAAACACCGGCCTTATATTGATATAGGTTTATTATATTCATGTAAATTTAAAGATGTCCAAGTAGTGGCAAAAACCAATAAGTCTCCATTATTCTTTTGAAATTACAATATCTCACTCAAAGGGATCATTTGTGTTTTTTTTAATTAAAAAAAAAAGTGCTATGTTAGGTACAAAGGGGGCAAAAAAGTTGGGAGACTCCAAAAATCCAATTACAATCAAGTAATTCCTGCCTATACAAGTTTTCTCTCAATTACAAAAAGGTCCATAACTCCATATGGTGTCTTTAGCTACAACTACAAGGCATAAAAATATAAAATGACTTATCATACTATCTTAGAGGGGAAAATGAAGAAATGATTTAAAACAAATTAAAAAGGAATCACAAAACATCAAAACCTTAAAGACATATCACCTACTTGACATTCTCATCATCATAGATTGCTCCATTCAAGAAGACATGGTTAACCAAAGGCATGATTAAAATGCCAAAGATTAATCTATAGTATTAAATTAAAATTTGTCTTAAAATTATAATTATAATATACATAAAATTATGTAAATAGATTGCAATATTTATAGAATTTTATATGAAATTAAAATTAAAATCTGTCTTATTTAGCATGATAAATTTCCCAATATTTTACAAAACTATTTTCATAAATATCGTAATTTTTTTACAGCTCTTTGAAAAGCTATGCCAAATAAGCCCAAGTAATATTATGACTAGCCCAAAATAACTCAAAAGCCCAAATACAGGCCCAGTTGCCACTTGCCAGGGCAATTGCCCCTCCCCCAAGTCACTAGGGTTCTTAGTTAAACCCTGAAAACCCCTTCTTCCACCTCTCTGCATCACCTGATCATCGGCGAAAATGGCGAATCAAGCGGCAGTTGCGTTCCTCACGAACATCGCCAGGGCGGCGTTCGGTCTCGGCGTCGGGATCACCGTCGTCAGCTCCTCCATCTACAACGTTGACGGCGGCGAGCGCGCCGTCCTCTTCGACCGACTCGGCGGAGTGAAGGATACCACCGTCGGGGAAGGCACTCACTTCCTGATCCCATGGCTCCAGAGGCCGTACATCTTCGACATCCGCACTCGCCCCCACAACTTCTCTTCCACTTCCGGCACGAAGGATCTTCAGATGGTGAATCTAGGTCTCCGTGTTCTGTCTCGCCCCGACGTCGAGAAGCTTCCCACCATTTTCCAGAACCTAGGGCTGGAGTATGATGAGAAGGTTCTGCCTTCGATTGGGAATGAGGTTTTGAAGGCCGTTGTGGCTCAGTTCAACGCTGATCAGCTGCTTACTGAGAGACCTAGGGTTTCGGCTATGGTCAAAGAAAGCTTGGTTAGGAGGTAAGATTTGAGATGCATTTCTGTGAATTGATTCTACATTGGTTAAATTTGACCCGTATGATGCCCGTTTCAATGAGATTTGCTGCTTTTCATGGTATTTTTGTGGTTTCGGAAGTGCATTTTGGAAATTCTAGGGCAATATTGCACTTCATTATCTCGTTTCAGTGTGCTTTACCTAATAATCAGATTGGGATGTTAGGCTTGATCTTGAGTTATAACAAATGTTGGCTATAAGATGGTGGAAATTAATGCGTTTCTGAAGATTATATATCCTAGCTTCGGATTTTGATTAGTTGTTGCTGTTGTGATGTAACATTCTTAAGGACCGTTCTTAAAAATAGTTGGGGCAATGTATGTTAAAATAAGATTTTATGCCATTGATTTTGGAAATGAATGTCTTTGCATCCCTTTACTTATGGAAATGTCAGTATATAGAGAATGTGGATGCAATTGCTTTGCAAAGGCTTCATAGGGACTGGACTGGGCGACTGGTTAATTTAGTGTACACTGTCCACATACTTATGTGAAAATAGTTTAACTTCTTTAGCTTCTCTTTAGGCTTTCATTTTTGAAGCTTTTAGATGATTATCTTCCTACTTCTCTTTGTTTATTGCTGACCATTAGGGGTGTGGCATCACCTCGATTGATCACTACTTGGCCATTTAGCCCCCTTTTTTTTCATATTCAATAAAGTGTCTCCTTCTCACAAAAAAAAGAAAAATATAGCTACGCCCTTATTAGAATCTTGAATTCTAAACACCAGCAACAGACAATTTGAATTTATAGGAAGGTGTAGGATTTCTAATATTCCGGATGTAGATGTAAGTGCAGTCCATAATGTGTTTTTAGCAATTCCATGCTCTAGAATATTGAGTTCAGAACCAAAATTTGGAAAACTTATGCATTGACAATGTTGATTTTTTTTTGTTTTGTATTTTCAGGGCCAAGGACTTCAATATTCTGTTGGATGATGTGGCTATCACTCACCTTTCTTATGGGGCTGACTTCTCCCGGGCTGTGGAGCAGAAGCAGGTTGCTCAGCAGGAGGCTGAGAGATCCAAATTCGTGGTGATGAAGGCGGAGCAAGAGAGAAGGGCTGCAGTTATTAGGGCAGAGGGAGAAAGTGAGGCAGCGAAGCTGATCTCAGATGCTACTGCAGCTGCTGGGATGGGAGTGGTTGAACTCAGGAAAATTGAGGCTGCCAGAGAAAACGTGGCCACTATGTCGAGGAATAACAGTGTGATTTACTTTCCAAAGGGAAATCAGATGCTCATGGGTATGAATACTCGCTAAGAGTTCAGGTGAGTCAATAGTTTGGCATTATTTATTGGTTTCTATTGATAATCTCCTAACTTTTGCTGACTTGCATGTTTGTAGTACTGCTAGGGTTGCTACTTGTATTTTGGTTCTTTGGTTTCAGTTTAGTAGCAGAAAAGTGCAGTGATTTCCTTAAAACAGCGATGCTGACCCCTAATACTGTTGAAAGTAAATTGATTACTTTTGGGAAAAACTGAGGAGTTTAATATGTGTGAGGATTCCATATTTTTCTTGCAATAAAACAAGTAAATATCTTCGATATATACTGTGTACGGATACTTTCCCTTTAATCAGTGTTATATATGGATTATGGACACCCTTCCTTTTAATCAGACTCACGGTGATAAAGCAAATTTTTGGACTGAATTGTTCTAGTCGTACTAGATTTGATATTTCTTTCAGTTAGTACCCTGTGACGGTCCAGTTTCCACTAGAGCTCTTAGTTTCAGATTTCTTAGACATTAAAGGCGTCATATGTCGATATCAATGTGTGGTATATCTTCTGCTTGTTGCCTGTTGGTGTATGAAAAGGGGCTGCTATTCTATAAAACTACTGGCATTGTGGTTTTTTTAATTTGGTCGAATGATACCAAATCTAGTGCTCAATACTAGAAGTTTGTATATGGATTTGCACTTTCTCTTCTTAGGGAAGTTGAGAGAAAATGCTTGTACAGTTGCTTAACTTGATGTACAACTCTCTTGAATTCTACTAGACTTGATGAATTACAACTTGTGAAAAATAATTCTCAAAATTCTCCCTCTCTATTTTGCAGAAAAATGCCTAGGGTTACATGATCAAGATGCTGAAGCTTACATGCTGCAGTTCCTCCTTGAGAAGCTTCAATTCAACAGTTCTTGTAATTACACTGATATTCAATAGACTTGTTTTTTTTGGGCGATAAAGATCATCAACTTTGCTGAATGTCAAGTTCTGCTTCTAGGAACAGTTTTTTCTTGGTTCAAAAGTGCCCGTTTTTCAGGGAAAATAAGATGTCTGACTTTGATAAATGCCCAAGTTTCCGAAAATTTTGAGTCTTTAACTACCATCACGAAATGAGGCATTTGTTACGCTGAATCACAGACGATGCGCCTGATGCATTGTATCCATTGCCAGGTTTCTGATCACAGGTGTGATCGCCTATAAGATCACATTGCTCCACCGGAATACAGATTACTACATCCGAACAAAGAAATTATATGAATTTGTAAAGAGTGAGCTAGCCTTGCCAACGGCGAGCATGACAGGTTTGGATTTGATCTCTAATTTTTATGGTTGTAACTGTAAAGCAATGGTCACATTTTCAAATTGAATTTCAAGATCTCAGTAGCCAAGCTGTGGTATTTCCAGCAGCTTCCAAATGCTGCAAACTACTTGCATAGATCTATCTTCCATGTATAATCGCATATCCTCCTCTCAGTTTGCAGTTCACGCTTTGGGTCGTATCCTTGTTTTGCATCTTGATATAATCGGGAAAATGGCATAAATGTTGCAACTCTCAAGACCTTGCCATAAGACCAACTCCAACGGCTTTCCTAAAATTTTTCCAAAATGGGGAAATAAAATACATATTCTCCAAATTATTTTTGTTGAATATGATGAGGAATCTGTTGGATCAAAAAATCCCTTAAAATTCCCTAAAATCTCCAAAATCCCCAAAATGGGAAAACTGTTGGAGATGCTCTAAGTGGGATATACTGAGTCTGTTGTTGTGGTGTATTGGGGATGTCTAGGTGGTGTTATTCGGCAGTGATCAACGGTGTTAATCAGTGTGTTCACTGTCAGTGACGAAGGACTAGCTAGGATTCTTGATTTGAGATTCATCAACGAGGTAAGTGAAAGATGAAGTCTAGTGAAAATATGTATTTTCAATTCATACCTCAGTATTTTATCAGAGACATTGTATCTATAAATGCTTACAATGCATACCTCTTGCTCTCGCAGTGTCAAAATTTTAAATAAAATAAAAGATTATTAAAATACTCGTATAATAAGGCACGGGCACTAAACTAGTAATATCCTGATTATTCAACTATTACTCGAAATCTCAAAACCAAGTTGAAGCGCGCGCTGAGTAACGATATCTTCTCAGCAAGAGGCCATATGCCGGACCAAGTCCACCACCCGGTTACTGCAACCGAGCAAGACACAGTTAAACAAGAGAGCTGATGATCATGGAGATACATATATGACCATGGAGATCAAGGAAGTGTGTTACCTGTAGCCCCATTCGTTGTCGTACCATGACACGAGCTTCACAAAGTTGTCGTTCAACGAGATCCCAGCCTTTGCGTCGAAAATGCTTGACCTGCACATAAGATAGAAGTCCATTAACTGCAACTCCAAGTCATGGTTTAGTGCTATGCCTATGAATCTGAGTCGAATCCCTTACCTGTTGTCGCCTACAAAGTCAGTTGAGACGACATCATCCTCAGTGTAGCCGAGGATTCCCTTCATTGAACCCTCAGACTCCTCCCTGTTCAAACCAACAAGCGTTTATAAGAGCTCATATAGACTGAAGCTTAGCATAGAGAGCGACATTCGTACTTGATAGCTGCCTTGATCTGGCAATAGCTCGCCGCCTTCTCCAATCTGACCGTCAGATCAACCACAGAGACGTCGACAGTAGGAACACGGAATGCCATTCCAGTTAACTTTCCATTCAATGCAGGCAAAACCTTCCCTACTGCCTGAACAAATCGGTCACCCAAGATGGATCTTAGCGAGTGCTAACTCGTAAGAAGAAAGAAAACGAATGCGCTTGAGTTCATTTATCCGAGAAGGCACCTTAGCTGCTCCGGTGCTGCTAGGAATGATGTTGAATGAAGCTGCTCTTCCGCCTCTCCAGTCCTTCATAGACGGGCCATCAACCGTCTTTTGTGTAGCTGAAACGTCGCCATTAGAGGTTAGTACATAGTAGATAGGAAGATAATTGGTTGATTGAAGATGAGTAGAGATGATGCAGACCGGTCATGGAGTGGACAGTGGTCATAAGGCCCTCAACAATGCCGAATTTGTCATTAACAACCTGTGCAAAACACGGAGAAGAAGACGATTTGTATTCGTAGTTGAGACGGAAAAACAAGTGCAAGAACTCAAGCTTGATGCCTTGGCTAGAGGAGCAAGGCAGTTGGTGGTGCAGCTTGCGTTGGAGACAATGTTGATGTCGGATTTGTACTCCTTCTCGTTCACTCCCATGACGAACATCGGTGCATCCTTGCTAGGAGCCGAGATGATGACCTTCTTCGCGCCTCCCTGATGATATTCATACACATTGGAGGTTCAAGTTTGGGCTATGTAGAGAGCTAAAAGGAAGGAGAGAGAGTCATGTCTATGAACCTTTAGGTGAGCCGCGGCTTTGTCCTGATCGGTGAAAACACCTGTTGATTCGACAACAAAGTCAGCTCCACTCGTGCCCCATGGGATCTCCTCTGGGTTCCTATTCGAATAAGATCATATCCATTATGAACTAAGCTATAGGGATCCTCAAAAAAGACGAGATTTCGGAAGGATCAAGAGGCCAATACCTCATGCCAAAGACGGCGATAGGCTTGTCTCCGAAGAGAAGGGTCTTATCATCCTTCATCTTGAGATCACTGTGCTTCCACTGTCCATGAACACTGTCATACTTGAACATGTACACCTGCAAGGCCAAATCCAAAGATCAAACCGAGTTTTCGAGGAGAAACACTCCTTTGCACCAATGATGTGAAGGGAAAATCAATGTAGTGATACCATGTAGTCGGTGGAGATGAAGGGATCGTTGACAGCAACGAGCTCGACATCATCTCTCTGCATCGCTACTCTCGCTACCAAACGACCAATCCTTCCGAAACCTTCACAACGACCCACCGAAATCAGCAACAACTTTAGTGCAACAAGATGTTAAAAAAAAAGGACCAAAAATACAGTATTGCAATGTTTTTGACTTACCATTGATTCCAATCTTTACCTTGCCTGGAATCCATCATTCAAAAGGACCAAAAATTAGGATTAAAAGAAATCATTCAATCTTAATAAGACTTCAAATGATCAAAATCAAACTATTATGTATAAAAACATCACTCATGAAACTTTTAAAAAATACAGTATTGTAAAAGATTGCGTACTCATGATGATCGAGATGAGAGGAGTAGTCCACAAAGCGAGGATTAAAGGTTTTTTTTGTTTGTTTGTTTGTTATGAATGAAAAAAAAAAATTCTTTTTTTTTTGTTGGTTGAATGAAGAATGCAAAAAAGTAGGGTGGTATAAATAGTGAAAATGAAGGTAGTTTGTGAATTGATCTCTGCAACTCTAATGGCTTTGCAAGATCTTCGGCGAGTTTGGTGTTTTGTGTGAAGCCGGAAGAACAGCTGCAGGAAGTTTGAATGCTTCTTTTAGATTGAATGATCCATTGGTGTTCACTTTGACATGACTTTTTCCTAACAATTTCTTGCATCTAAAAATAGGAATCCATCACCTTCCCATTGTAGGAAAATTTATCCGATGTGTAATTGACTCGAATGGTAGAGATTAGCTATAAGATTGGAAGACATCAGTGCAGCTTTGAGATTCGAATGATTTCAATTTCGAGTAATTTTAGTTCGAAGCAATGAAGGGAGATCAATTGGTGTGGTTTAGATTGGAATCATTCCGAGTTCAATCGACATATCTAAGGTGAAGGTGAAGGTTATTACAGCTAACACAGAGCAAAAGTTGGGGATATATTTTTGCCATTTTCAATTCATCTTAACAATTGTTCTTAAATTGATCAAGGGACATTGATATATTAGTAGTAAGAGATCATTGGTTAAAATACCAATGGTATGTTTTGATTCTTCAAAAAACAAATGCTGAAAAGAGGCTTCAAAATTCAGGATGAGGAAACTACTCTCCATACATATTTGACATTTTTTCGAAATCTGCAGTGACCCAATTTCAGCTTTTTTTGAAAATTAGTAGTGATGCACTTTAGGAATACTCTTTTACCAAATTCTTTTAACATTGCTGACAAAACAAATGCTAAAAACATTCGTATTGGGTAGGGGTGTTATTCGAGGCGAACGAGCCGAGCTTGACATGTTCAAACTTGTTCATTTAGTAAACGAGCTCGAGCAGAGCCGAGCCGAACCCAATTTTTAAACGAGCTTTCTTTTTTTTTGTTCAAGTTTGGCTTGTTTTTAGCAAGTGAATGAGCTCGAACCAAGTTTTTTTCGCGCTTTAAACCGTTTTACTTGGTCATAACATATTAAGTTAAAGGAAATTATAGAAATTCCATAAAATTCGAGCCTAAATCGAACGAGCCGAGCTTTCAACTAAGCTTAAAATGATGTTCAGGCTCGGCTTGTTATGTGAAGTCGAGCTCGAGCTCTTCAGTTTATATAACAACCCTAGTATTGGATAAAAGAGTATTGCTAAGTGGGCCACTACTAATTTCGAAAAAAAAATGCTATTTTGGAAAAAAATTAGTAGTGGCCCACTTTATCAATACTCTCTGCCCGGATTCCCTTTAACATTGCTGACAAAACGTTACTTAACGGACCGACTAAATACACCACAAATCTGCACGTCGGAATGGACGTAAAAGGGTGATTTGTGGTGTATCTAACAACACCCGTTACTTAACGGGCTTTCAAAAAAAACAAAACGCTGATGGAGCGTCTAGAGGTAACCCAGGCCCTGCTTGCTATGGCGGGGTACTCCGGAACTCGGCTGGGGAAGTCATGACGGGGTTTAGCTCCCGGCTTGGCTACTGCACAGCTCTAAGGGCAGAACTATTGGCAATGCAGAAAGGGCTGGACCTCTGCAGAATGGCCACGTCTCGGAGGATCAGAGTGGAGACCGACTCAACAGAGGTCTGCAAGCTGATCACCCTCCAGCTCATGAAGATTTCTTCCTAATCCAGGAGTGTGGTTGGCTGATTAACCTCCCCGGATGGGTGGTGATGTTGATCACATCCACAGAAATGCGAATTCGGTAGCGGATAGCTTAGCCAAGCTGGCCTTTACTGCCAATGAGGCTAACATTGTTTTTGATTCTATTCCCCTTGCTGTACAGGCCCTTGTCGTTGCTGACATGGGTCATGAACTTTCTAGTGCTACCTCAATATAAATAATTCACCCGGGCCTTGGCCCTCTTTCAGACCCAAAAAAATAAAATAAAACAAAACGCTACCCTGCCAACAACTTTTTGTATTATTTATATTTTTTGGGGAGTTTGCATTCCTGACAAGCAAGTAAACATGAATAATCAGATGGTAAATTGCAGCAAACAGATGCACTGAAAATTTAAATGCAGCCAGAAAGGATCTTTCTGAAAGCACAAGAGAAATGTTAAAAGCATCTGACATCTGAATTCAAAGTCCTTTATTCCCAAAACACAAATTCGGCGTAAACAGGAAGAACAGGAAGAGTATATAGTGATTCATAACAGGGGTGATATTTTTTTTGGTCGGAAACAACAGGGATGTTTTAGGAGGTGATGAATTGTACACAGGAACTGTATTTCACAAGGTCTAATAAAGGATGCAGCTTGCTCTGATGCGTGACGACGAGGCCAGCAGCAGAGCCTGCCCGTGCAGGCACCAACAACGCTGTTTGAGAGTGACATTGCCGGAGGAGGAAGAAGCACTGCAACCATCTTCATAATGCATCTGAAGACGGGTGCTTCCCAGAATCCCCTCATTTCCCTGCTTTCATACAGGAGACTTGAGATCATCAACTCCACTGAATCTGACCATCACTGGCTTAGTGTTACTCTATGAGAGATGATGACACAGATGATTAGATGATAGGGATTACGTTGTGACGAATCACCAAGAGAAGGCGGTTGTTGATCAGTAAAAATAGCCTGATCACAACATGACACAGCTTATTGAGACAAAATCACACACAACTAGCAGCTTGCAGGCACAATCTGTATAGCAAAGTCAAGGAGTTTCTTCAGCTTTAATTGACAGTCTTCGACAAATATGGCATTATGCTTCAACTGATCTTGCTTTATGCATTTGAGAAGCAGCTTGGTCACACATATATTGCATTCTTCCGTCGTAAGTTTACCAGATCAGCTTGCAGACACATTGCATTCTTCCTTTTTTTTTCTATTTTTTTTTCCATTTTTTGGGGACAAACTGGCAGGCAGCAGAGAAAGCAAGCAACTTCAACAAAGAACTAGAAATCAAGCGATCATCAGATATAAGATCGGAGCTATCTAATCTTGCGTTTACGTAGGCGAACAGCAGGAGTCCTGTAATTTTGCAGATTAATAGCAACATATTTCCCTTCCCAAGTCCGGAAGAACGATCATCTTTCTTCAGCTGGCAAAAAAAATACCGAGAATCTGACTCCCAACTAGCCATAGAAGCAGAAGTAACTTGTGGCTTGACAGAATATGGGCTGGTTGAAAATTGAAATACCCTCTTGCCTCCCGGCCTCTTGGCAGTTGAAGATCTTGTCCCAACAGTCTAAACAGATAGCGTCGAGAACAAATGTCTCCACATAATCACGGTTGGTGAGGCAACATCCGCAATTGATACACCGGTTAACGCATAGGAAACAAGCTTTGCAAGAGTTAGCGGCCTCGGCCTTTTGGCAACTCTCTGTTGGACAGTCATATACGAGCCTCACTTCATTGCATCTAGGGCACTTCTCTATATCAATGCGCCGATCATCGTCAATAGAAATACAAGAATGACCATCGTGATAAAACACCGGTTTATGAGGCCTAGATTGTAGTTGTTCGTCTACACGAAGTAAGACCTTCAGCTCCTCATACTGTTCACTTGTAACACCAGAAATGCCTCCAATTCTTAACTGTTTTAGCGCCAACGCCCCAGCAGACTTGAATGTTGTTAGCAAGCCTTCAATGCTTAGTCTAAAACATCCAGGCACACTCAACTACAATGAAAAAAAAGATAAATATGTGAGAATTGCGTTACCAATAGCAAGGAAAAGCACTGTGTTTAATATCATAACATGGAATAAAATGGCATTACGACAGCAAATAGTTATTTGCAATCAATGACTAACTATTTAGGTAACATCTTGGCATTTTCATTCTTTTAAGCATCCTCCTCCTGCAAACTTGATTTTTGTTAAGACAATTTTGTAGTCATACAAATGCATTAAAATGCACGCTGGTCACCTGATCAGGATGCTTTTACCTTATAAGCCACATTATAATCGACCCTACAAAACATTATAATCGACCCTACAATACATTAAAAGCAAAAGGTGCTTTATAAATATGAAAACCCCAAGTATTAAACCAAAGATATCAAAGGACCAATTTAAAGCCAATCTTGACATCATGGAAAGTGGCCCAAAAGTTCAACATGGAGGCATTCACAGTCGAATAAGTTATTCATATACGGCATGAAATTGAAAGGCATTTATCTTACTAGTAATAAACATTGTAAATACTGACCTTTGTGAGACCTGGATTGCTGTCAATAATTTGATTGATACTAGCATTTGTGATCCGAAAACACCCAACCAAGGTCAAGCTCTTGAGAAGCCCACAAGCCCGGCTAGTTAGCCTTATAAGAGACTCATCACTAATTATGTTATTCAATGGATGATCCACATTAACATGCATCCACATTGAAGGATCACTTTTGACAGCGGTGTTGAGCGACTTGCAAACCGTTTCAACCGATAGTAAATCCTTGACACCGAGATACCTAAGGGCCAAAAACATGGCATAATGCGGTTCCCCTCCCTGTCTTTCGTCTGTGATCTCACTACATCCTTGGACATCTTCAATAATAGAGCAAGCATCTGAATCAGCCTCAGAACCTAGATTAAGAAACTCCTCCATATCATTTGCCACAATAACCCTATCAAATGAGATAGTGTTCAGTTTTGAATCAGATTCATCATTTCCAGCTTCGGGCATAAACCTTACCCTGCCCCTGCACACCAAATTCAATCCGAAAACCAACCCATCACCTCCCCTACCATTCACATAATCGCCGCTTTCAAATGACCAATCTATATCCTCCAAGCCCTCAAAGGAGCCAGTGATTCCCCAAAAAGCAGTGGACACATCCATTCCAAAGGGATCAGAGGGCAATAAATCAGCAACATCTCTTAGAGCATGCCCATAAGACACATGCTCTTCGAGATTGCCCTTCCCCTCGCCACCAACCAGCGATTCGCTGCAACCCTGAGATTCATCCACTCGATGGCCATCAATCGAAAACCCATTCGGCTTCCCATCAGATTCCATGTTGCCCATTTCAGGAATAAGCCTAACCCTACCCCGGCAAAGCAAATTCAGCCCCGGAAGCAACCCATCCCCTCCTCGATTACCCTCAAATTCCCCCTTCCTTGAATCCATCACCTGTGGCAGCAATTCAGCCTCCAAACCCTCATCAGATGCCGTAATCTCCTCAGAATCGCTTTCCCTGTCCATTTCAAAGGGATCAGATGGCAAAAGATCAGCAATGTCAACCGGAGACGGCCTACAGAAGCCCTGGATTCTGAAATTCCCCTTCTCCTCCATCAAATTATCCAATTCCGTCGACGGATTCGACATTGCGGCCCGCAATCAACAGTAGAATCCAAACCCTAAATCGCCCACCAATCCCTGGTGTCCTGGAAACAACAATCAGGAAGAGCCCACAAAATTGAAAAATACGCCCCCCAATTAAATGAATTCCTCTTTGAATCAGAAATCCAGAAACAAGGACGCACCAGGCAATACCAACACCGGGATTCAGAATTCAGAGAGCATGAGATGAATCCCAACGAAATTGATACATGGGCAAGAAAGATTCGAATCTTCTGAGAAAGGCACAACACCGAAAAGGGGCAAAAAAACCAAAGGGCGCCAGCACCCACGCAAACCAAAAACACGCCGAAAGAGAAGTTGTGAAAGGTTGGTTGGTTAAAAAAAAAAACCCTAAAAAAAACAGATCGTCAACTTATTTGGAATTGGAGGGAGGAGGAGGGGGAGAGAGAAAGAGGGAGGGCATCACAAATCCGGAGGAGGAGAGAAATTGCGAATTTTCAGGAAGAAACCAAAAATTGGAGTCCAGAGATGAGATTCTAAGCCATAAATTTTCGGGCGTTCATTTATTTTTCTAATTTCCCGTTTTGGGCTTTTGGTTTTCTTTTCTCTTTTATAATGCACACAAAATACATGGAGAAAATAATTCAATTTTATGGAGTACTAATTATTTATAGTATACAATATCAGTCCATAAATATATCGTAATAAATTATATCACGTCGTATTTAGAATGTTTTTTAAATTTAAATGTAATCAATTTGTTCTTAAAAATATTGATTGATAAATATTTTTAAAAATATTGATCGATAAATATTTTTAAAAATATTATATCATGTTATTGCCTAATTTTGAATTTTTATGTTATTTCCAACCTAAAATATAAGGTTTTTAAGCGTATTTTGAGAAACTAAAAACAATATAAAATTATTAATTTTTATTAATTTATTAAAAATAAAAATTTATATTTATTATTCATGTTGATTCATAATTAGATAGGAATTCAATTAGATAGGAATATTCATTTGAATATTATTTATACGAATATTTATTTGAATAATATTCATTCAAATATTTTCCTCATATTCTTGAATTGGTAAATAAAGAGCAGTCATCCGGGGTTCGAATCAGGAACCTTTTGGTACTACCCGCAAGTCCTTTCCAGTGAGTCATTCCGGAATGGTTTCCTCATATTCATTAGAACATTAATAACCCACATATTCATATGAATAGAAGACATAAATTTCACATTCATGTTTAATTTACCAATAATTTTTGTGAGAAAGAATAAAAGATATGGAGAGAGAAGCTTTTCAGCTCTTATAAAAGATATTTTTATCAAGATTTTATTTGTTTTGATATTAAAATGAATCAATTCATCTAACCTCATCCAATGGTACTATATATTCTCACGAATGCATAGTAAGAAGCAAATACATTGAAAAGTTATTCTATATACATACATATATATCAAGTAACAAACCAATTCTAACATCAAATTTAATACATAATCATCAATTTATTACCATCAATTTATTACTGTGGCCCCAACACGAATAATATAGAAATTATCAATCAACATAAATAAATTGATCATAAAAAAAAAAGAATAAGTAAATTTTTTCAAAAGATAGATTTATGACTTAGAATACAACATTTGATTTAATAGATTTATGACTTAGGAGAAAACATTTTATCCCTTATTGGATTGTGACACACAAATAAAACTATACCACTATTTTTTTTTTATTTTAAAAAAAGTCTTCTCTGTATCTCATTCATTACATTGTTTCAAAATTTGGTAATTTTATGTTGATATATATGAAGAATATATGCAAATGGGTTCCATTCCATTCCATGAATTGAGAGGTAGATAAGTCACATGTTCCAAATGTTGGTGTAAAAAGAAAGTGATGGGGATTGAGGAATTAAAGTTAGTTGAGAAGTAAAGAAATTCCTCCCTTGCTTTTGGGGTGAAACACATAACTTATCCTACTTCATAGCCTCACTTGGTTTGCTTTGCTTTGCATTCATCTTATTCTATGTTCCTAACTCCACTACATTACATTTCCCTAAATTACTATATATGTATATAACCTACCATCCAAACTTCCTACCTAGCTTGTTTATGAGGGTATGTCTTCTAAGTTCTAACACAAATATTTAATATAAATATATATAAAGGGTAGAAATTCACTTAAAACTTTTCGACCAAAAAAATACGAATATATATAATTAACAACAAACTCGGTGAAATTCATCCAAATTAAAAAGGGATATATAAGGGGTTTGAGTTGTACACGCTTTTTCTCCGATTACTCTTTACAATGTTTCTCAGTGTCTCAATTATATCGGACAAAACAGACGTGTACAAACACACACTAACCCAAGAAATAAACAACAAACTAAAAATACACGAACAATCGAAATATAAGAATAGCGTACCAATAAAAGCATCGAAGCAGAAATAGTGAAAGGATGAACTAGTCATCCACCACTCGGATAGCACTTCTCCACCGTACTCCATCTCTTGCCACGTTCTCTATAAGTTCCACCCTGGCTAATCACTTCCCAAACTCTTCTTCGGTCGCCCTCTGTAACACCGTACGTGTAAAGGCCCAGATTTTTAAATCCTAATTCTCAAAAAAAAAAAAAAAAAAAATTAAATATGAATTTAAATCGGGATAACTAAAATCTCTTAAAATGAATTCCGGCATATAATTATTTCAAATGGGCTTTCATTCAGATTTATTTTCGCTTTCGCTTGCTAAAATTTGAAAGTATAATATAATTTTATTATTTGATTCAGTTCGAGAATTCGATTTCAATTTGAAGTTTTAAGCTTTATATCGTTTGAGTCGGGTTAAGGTCGAGTGAGCGAGTTTCGAGATATTTTATTTGGGTATTTGAAATTTGCTTTTGACCACTTTGATTCATTTTGATCCTCTCCCTCTTGTCTTATTGCCTGTACCTCTGTATACCCAGCATGCCAACCCCAGCCTTGCTGCCAACTGCATTACAGAGCAGCATCCCCCTTTTGTTTTGTCGACTGCAGCAGTTGGTACAACCCAAGCTTCCCTTTCTTGTTGTCCCAAATGCAGCCGCTATCCAAACCTTATCTCCCCCTCCCTTATCTTCAAAATCACAGCTCACCTTCTCCCCCATTTTTCTCTTGTTTCATCAAGCTCCAGCACCCACGCTCTGTTCTGACTCAACACCAACGTCGCACCCTGTCTTGTTCCTCTGGCTTTCGAGAACGATACGCCAAGCCGCATCGCAACCTCATTTCTTCTCCTACCAACACGAGCAGCACCCTGGGAGTGCACCACCCTCCCCTCGACATCGACGAATCCGGAAGCAGGACTCCGACATTCCCAGGCGAGCCAACCCGGCGGAAGCCACCACACCCTCCCACCGGAGCCCAGAGACTCTGCCGAAGCCGCCGGAGCCGCTCTTTCCCCTTCCTTTCCATGTTCTTATTCGATCGACGCGGTAAGCTTTCGATCTCCTTATTCCGACTTAAAACCATGTAAAAGCGCACATTTGAGCCTCCTATATCTTTCCTAGGCCAATACGACTGGTATCCGATGCCGGAGAAGTCTAATCGAGTTGAATCGAACCACTGTCCCCTTTTTCCGGCGAAACTCGGTGAGATTCCTTCTCCTTCCTCCTTGCTTCGCTTCGTTATTTCTGTGTGTAGTGGGGTCGGGGAGAGATTTCGATCGGAGTGGGGGTGGTCCGAGTCGAGAACGGAGCTCCGACGGTGGCCAATCTCTCCTCCCTTCTCTTTCGTTTTCCGTTGTCCAGCGTTTCTTCCTCCTGTTCTGATTTGGGGATGAAGACGGGTTCACTTCCTTTCTTTTCTTTCTCTCTTGAACCGGGTTCTCTTATATTGGCCGGTTCATTAAGCTCCAGAATGGTGGAAATCGGGTTGGGCTTCCTCTGGGCTCGGATCCGGGTTGGGGAGTGTGAGATTGGGCTGTTGGGCTGAGTTGTTTTGGGTTGTTTTAAATGTGTTGGGTTGTGGGTTTTGTTTTATGTGTTATGGTTAGTATTTCATGATAGGTAATATATTTATATGTCATGTTATTTACATATGTGATATATTATGAGTATATATTATTCCTGATTTTTGAAAGATATATTTCCTGAAATTATGATTATCCATTTTAAAGTGTTTTAAAATAATATTATTGAACTAATTATGTTGTGAGGAGTAAATATTTTATCTTGGAAATTTACGAGATGATATATGGTTATTAATTTGTAAATGTAGTTTGGTGTTTATTTTAGTTAATACAATTTGAAAAGCTATTTAAAAGGGTTTTAGATTTTGAAATAAAAATGACGGAATTATTTTAATGGTATGAAATTGTAAGTTGATTAAAGATTTAATGTTTATAAAAGGATTTTGGCCAGACATTATTTGAGAATTGTTTTGAATATGGGTTGAATTAATTTGGGATTTAAGAGTTTGGAAAATATGGTTGGTACGATTTTATCGATGGTTTTTGATTGGAAATGGAATGATTTTGGTTGATGTTGATCATATCGGAAAGGTTTTGGAAAACGGTTTCACTATCGGTTGGTTTTGAGTATATTGGGAACTTGGGTTTCGTATGTATGAATATCGGTTTGGTAGCTTATGGAATTGACTTGATGATAGGTGTGTATTGCTTTTGGACTTGCATTGGGCCCTTGCTTGTATTATCTTGCTGTTCTGCATCTTCAGGTAAGTCTCTTCGGAGCTTACTCAGATTGAATAGAGCTATTCCCTGCTTTAGGTGCATGATATACTAGGTGCTTGCATTCATGATCAGCATGCCATGTAGTACCATGCTAGGTTGCATCGATCGTTGAGCATTCTATTTCTTTGTGCGTATGTAAACAGAACGGCCGTTATCTGTGATAGTCCTAGAAGTCTTTGCTAGGGTCATAGGGTAGCCCAGCCTCATCGGGTACCCTGAGTCAATCGAGTACTTCCTTATATTATGATATGCCTGCGGGCTTTATTGTGGAGCGGGCTAGGCATGCGTGCCCCCCGATTATGAATGAATGCATTCACGAGCTGGCCAGTCTCCGCCTTTCGGAAGGGGTGGAGGTAGGAGAGGGATATGCCACTTGGCATTGTCTTGGGCCCTTTACAATATTTCTGCACAATATTATGAACTAGGAGCATGCTAGTGTGTTTGAATTGCGTACTGCATTAGAGCATCTTTATTAGGTATAGCGTATATGTGTGCTTATGGTTGGGATGCAGAGTTAAGTGGGCATCGATCTGATCCCCCCCCCCAAATCAATTTTTTTAGGAATTATTTATGTTCATCTTATCGGTGCTGTTTGCTTATTGCGCGGGTCATTTTGTCGGCGGAGAGTGAGCGCTGGAGCTATAGACTTCACCAGACTCTGATTATATTGTTTTGGATTTATACTTTTGACTCCGTTTTGACCCGGCTCCGCCGTGGCACTTATATCTGTACTTTACTTCCGCTTTACTTCCGTTTGAAATGGTTTCCGCGACATAGTCTTAGGACAGGTTAAGGGTACCCAACGGCCCTTCGATGTTTTAGGGTTTGAAATCCCTCTTTCTACAAATCTTAAAATGAGTTTGAAACCTCGACCCGTACCTGGATTGCAAGATCCGAACAAGGGGTTTTATCCCTTGAAACGTAACCCGGAAATTATAATTCTGGGCCGTTACAAAGATGGTATCAGAGCTGAGGTTGTGCAATTCGGGTACGCAAGGGTCGAGTGTATGTTTTGAAAAAACGCCCATGAATTTCAAAGGATTTGAAAGGATTTTAAAAAGGGAAAAATGAACTTAAGCTGTCTAACCGAAATTGGACTAAGTAATGAACTTGACTTATCATAAAATACGGAAAACCGACTAAAGAGGGGATCGAGTGGGTAGAAAGACGTTAGACCATCCCTATTGGATGTAGTTGGAAAGGGGTAGGCGAAATATTAGCTTGATGGGTCTGGAAGACTCCAAGGAGGTCATTATGAGTGTCACTAACTGATTCTGTGTTGAGTGCTTGCTATGCCAGATATCTGATTGGTATGCCTAACAATTAAATGTGTATTGACTGATCTGTGAAAATGGGATAGTGGGAGTACCCTTGTTTCTATATGGTCAAGTCCAGCTTGTGTGAAACAACCTCTTCAACTATGTTCTATCGAGTCTTCCTCCCAGATGTCAGTGTCTTCCACGGGGAATCGGGTCGGTAAACACGTTGTGTCGGAAACATGTATGGATATAAAGGTGGTTTGAGTGAGTGTTGGAAGGTAGTTCTTGATGTCATTTTGAGTCGAGAGTAAGGTGTTTATGAGGTTGTCCTTCTTGTTTTTTATGATGATTAACCAGTGGTTTCCTACCACAAGAGTCGTACCAAAGTTCCACGGGAAAGAGGGGTGATGAGTCGGTTGGTAAGGTCAATGGTTGCCCTTAGGGATCTCTGTCTGGATGTAATAGTGGCTCTCTCTGAATTGCATGACATGATTTTATAGCCTCCTGCATGTACTTTGCGAATGACCATTAGTACAGGCTACTCCTGCTATTACATATGTGATTGATTATATTGCTTGAGTCTCATGTTGTGTCTTGTCTTCCATCATGATTGTATGTTGTTATAGCATGTTTACTTGGCCTATTGATCGTATGATTGATTGGAAGGATGAACCATATGATGTGAACCTACATGATAGTTATTTCCTCCTTGACTAGGTTCATGATAGTGTTATCAACTCCCCTTTATATGAATGCTTGTAGATGATTTCCTTAGCATGCTGGATGTTGACATGTCAACACTTATTGCTCATTTGTGACAAGAATCTATAGCACGCCCATCTATTTTATTCGTCAATTGACTATTGTTGATGATTCTGCAAGTTCATATTGTTGTATGATTACGTGCGTAGGATGGAGAATATGTGATATAATTGAGCTTTAATGAATGCATATTTTGTCATGTTATGTGTTAATCTGCACTCATGCCCCGTATTCTAATCTTATTGCCCATTACTTGGACTCGTATTATGCATCGCTGAACCTTTCTCATGCTTCTATATCGTGGAATATGATTGAGTGATTTCTTATGCATCGTCATGATTAGTTGCATGCATGTACCGTATGTTATATTGAGCTTCTGGCATCATGTAGGATTATCGGTGGTGACTTGTGTGAATTCATATTTGTCTACAATATTGCTAATTCCCTCTCCGGGTAGGTCCTTGATAGTGTGATTCTTCCCTCTTCTTAAACTGTTTTACTCATCCTGATTAGAGTGATGCTGAAATCGATGATCGACTTGTTTTTCGTGATCGTAAATCCTAGCATGCTTACATGTCGTCGCTCGGTAGTGTTCCCCTATTGCTCTATGATATCCTCTTGTGCTTGCATAGATGTATGCTTTGGCACCTCGCATGGTCACACACCACGTTACATCGTAACTTCGCATACACATGACGCATGAATGTTAGAATGAATCTAGTCGAATTGCCTTGGTTGTAGTCACGTTTTGATATGTGCTAGTAGTATCTTGTAGGGCTTCTACTTTCCAATATGAGTCGTTGAATGATTACATGTTGTACTTGTTCCATAATGTGATATTTATCGTTTATTATGCCTTACGATGGTTCATTCCTAGCATGATTATAATATGTCACCCATGATGCACTTCTCACTACTTTTGATAATGTCTCATGTTCTTAAATATTATGTGAACCCCTTTTAATTACTCATGACCCTGTTTGTATCACATCATGTGTCGTTAGTATCATGTAGGACTATGCCTTCTAAATGCATCTCGTCGTATGATTACATGCCATCCTTGAACTGTCACATGATCATTGTTGCCATAGGTGATAGTTACTATAATGTTCCTATGTGTTCTCGTACAATGCGTAATCTGGTTATACCTCGCCAGGCTATATTTAACCTCACTTGTTAGTGTCTATATCTTGCTCATGCATTGTCCGTATATGTGATACTTTCTCTGTTTGCTAAATCCTGCATATCTCGCTTAGGGCTACTAGACGTCATGGCGTTCATGGAATAATAGATTGCTATTGTGCTTCGCAAGCATCGGTGCAGGACTCAATCGTGTCTCTAGGGATGTGCATGTATGTTGTTGTTCCTTGAGATAGGTACATGTTAGTGTGGATTGATATGGTTGATTTGCTTGTGATGAACTCTTGCTACTTGTCATAAATTATAACCTCACCGACTTCCATAAGGGCATCGTTGCTATTCTCGGGTTAGAGTCTTGTCTCTAGTCTTGTCGCCTTTAGCATTTGGTCTGTGTTTGTCTTCGGGAGGAACATCGGGTTGTCCGTCCCTGTCACTTCCCTATCCCTACTAACTCGTACTCTTGCGCAATACGTTGAACGAGCGACCGCACGCGGAAGAGAAATGAACTGGATAATGGTAGAGCAATGTGACGGAAGCGTGGGCCCACAACCCACGGGCCTCAGGATCAACGGTGTGGTAGGACAAGCATGCTTTGAGGGTGGCGGTTACTGAGTACGATATGACTTGCAAGCGGGAGTGTCCCCCGTTCGAATTGCTAACCCTTCTGAAATTGTTGATGATATTGCACTGACATGGCGATGGGATTTATGTGTTGATGTGCTGACTTGGTGATGATTGTTGCCTGATTGTCTATTGTCTATGATGATATGATGTGATGCTTATAGTTCAAATGTGGCATGATGCCTTGATGTGTTGATACTCTGAGTTTCTAAGCTTGATCTAAATTTCTTGCCTATAAAATGTGAACTGCAATTGTTGAGAACCTGAATTGTTATCTGATAAGGTTATGATGAAACTTGCTAGATTGAATTGACTATGCTCGTATATGATGTTTTGCAATAATTATTAAGCATACCGGTAAATTGAGACTTGTTGACATAGTAGCAATAATTGATGATGAACCCATGATGCTAGGAATGCTAGTTGAGATATTGTTGACCTTATGTGCGATGATTTTCATAACTGCTTCTCCTTGATCATGTGGGTGAGGGTTCTCTTGTGGAGTGGTTGATGAGTGGTGAAAGGATTTGAGTCGTCGGGATGATCGATGGTATTATGAGGTAAGTCGCGAGAGAGGAGTGTTGCCGTGGGTAAGACCAAGTGAGTTTTGGGATTTATGAGAGGAAATGCTTGGTGGTTCCGATGAGGTTTCAGGTGAAACTCGGGTGGGGGTATGGTTAACAATAGGTCGCCTAGGTGGTGATCGAGGAATTGCTAGAGCAGATTCAGTTAGCAGGGCAGGGTGCTTGTGAAACCTTGGGAAGTGTGAGAAGTGTAAGAAATGGCCTTGTGGATGTTGAAGACATAGTATAAGAGGGTACTCGGACATGAGGTTAGAGATAGGGGTTGGGTTCTTAGAGGTGGATGGCTAGTGAGAATGCTTGGTGAAATGAGGGGAGAGATTGGAGTATCGAGATAGATTGTGACTTCTGTAGAGGATATTATTTGAGCCGATGTTGGTGAATCTAGATGAGGCTGGTTTTGATTTGGGAACTGGAATCGGGTGAGCGGGAACTGCATTTTATTTTGACTGGTGAGGATGTGAGGATTTTCTTGCTTACGTGATTATTAATATGTACTGGCATGATGATAGATAGCGACCATGATGAACCTGATATGGCATGATATTACATGTTGATATGCGATATTGAAATCTAGTTGGTAGTGACAGATGTGATCATGATATATTGCTGCTCTGCTATGTTGTTTTAGGAGCATGTTAGGATGTGTTGTGATCTGATATACGAGATAATGACGTGTTATTATGTGAAAGTGTGATGTTATGTTATGGGGTGAAGGCATGATGTTATATTATGTGGTAGTAAACATGATTTTGTACTATATGTTTAGCAAGCATGCTTATGGATATGTTGCATCGCGAATATGGCTTTCAAAATGAATACGATTTATATATATGAGATAATGATGTCTGATTACTAAATGATCGCTACATGGCGTTGTGATGAGGTAAGATGATGTCTGGTGAGTATGCTGACATTCGATGATTGATATGCTGCTTGACCTCCCCTCTTTGCTGAATCTTAATTGCATGATTTTGTTGTGTCGATGTGTTGAAAATGAGTTTGGGTTCGTTGACTCTATGATGAGGTGATACTTTTATGACTTCTGATGTGATGTAGAGACGTTTATTATGATTTTGTTGTGTGGTTGAGATGCATATGATGACCCATAGTAGGATGTAGAGATTTTGATGTGACCTTGTGGCACTGTGTTGGCATGCATATGTTTGAGACTTGTCATATGATGTACTGATTGGAGATTGGTTGGTTAATTGGTTATGCATTTCTTATGGCTTGTGAAGCTTGCTTGAATTGAGACTGATAGCTTGTTTTGATTCTGGAAACTAGGAAGGGAATATGGGATTAGCCCTTAGAGGTGGATGATTCCACCTCCGAGCTCCTGAAGTTGATTGATTGTTATACGGGAAACTGATTTGGGTTTGGAGGATTTTGATGAAATTTTGATCGAAAAGATTTTACTTGTTTTGGTGTAAAGTCGCTTGGTTAAACGCCTTACTTGGAGATTTTGAGCGGTTTGAAAAGGTCTTACTTGAAATTTTAAAGAATAAATGTTACCGAGAATTTCGATGATTTTGAGGCCAATCTTTTCCAATTGCGGAATCCTTTTTGAGAATTTTCACACCCGGGCTTATATTATAACGCCTCACGAAGTGGATACAAGCATTTTATAGGGGTGCATATAGAATGCTTGCTAAGACCTAGTAAGGACGCTATGATCGCTTTTTGAGTTATAATGTGACCGAAAGGTCGTGGTAAGGGTGTGATAGGGGCCCATATCACATACTTGCTACGACCAATCGAGAATGTTATGATCACGTCAAGGGTGCTGTGAGAGTCTTATACGGGCCCCTATGAGATGCTTACAGGACCAATGGCATGATCCTTGGACTCACCATTTTAAAACTCCATCCCCATGTTTTAGAGTGATTTTAGTCTCGAGGACGAGACTTATTTTTAGAGGTGGATAATGTAAAGGCCCGGATTTTTAAATCCTAATTCTCAAAAAAAAAAGAAAAACGAAGAAATTAAATATGAATTTAAATCGGGATAACTAAAATCTCTTAAAATGAATTCCGGCATATAATTATTTCAAATGGGCTTTCATTCAGATTTATTTTCGCTTTCGCTTGCTAAAATTTGAAAGTATAATATAATTTTATTATTTGATTCAGTTCGAGAATTCGATTTCAATTTGAAGTTTTAAGCTTTATATCGTTTGAGTCGGGTTAAGGTCGAGTGAGCGGGTTTCGAGATATTTTATTTGGGTATTTGAAATTTGCTTTTGACCACTTTGATTCATTTTGATCCTCTCCCTCTTGTCTTATTGCCTGTACCTCTGTATACCCAGCATGCCAACCCCAGCCTTGCTGCCAACTGCATTACAGAGCAGCATCCCCCTTTTGTTTTGTCGACTGCAGCAGTTGGTACAACCCAAGCTTCCCTCTCTTGTTGTCCCAAATGCAGCCGCTATCCAAACCTTATCTCCCCCTCCCTTATCTTCAAAATCACAGCTCACCTTCTCCCCCATTTTTCTCTTGTTTCATCAAGCTCCAGCACCCACGCTCTGTTCTGACTCAACACCAACGTCGCACCCTGTCTTGTTCCTCTGGCTTTCGAGAACGATACGCCAAGCCGCATCGCAACCTCATTTCTTCTCCTACCAAGACGAGCAGCACCCTGGGAGTGCACCACCCTCCCCTCGACATCGACGAAGCCGGAAGCAGGACTCCGACATTCCCAGGCGAGCCAACCCGCCGGAAGCCACCACACCCTCCCACCGGAGCCCAGAGACTCTGCCGAAGCCGCTCTTTCCCCTTCCTTTCCATGTTCTTATTCGATCGACGCGGTAAGCTTTCGATCTCCTTATTCCGACTTAAAACCATGTAAAAGCGCACATTTGAGCCTCCTATATCTTTCCTAGGCCAATACGACTGGTATCCGACGCCGGAGAAGTCTAATCGAGTTGAATTGAACCACCGTCCCCTTTTTCCGGCGAAACTCGGTGAGATTCCTTCTCCTTCCTCCTTGCTTCGCTTCGTTATTTCTGTGTGTAGTGGGGTCGGGGAGAGATTTCGATCGGAGTGGGGGTGGTCCGAGTCGAGAACGGAGCTCCGGCGGTGGCCAATCTCTCCTCCCTTCTCTTCCGTTTTCCGTTGTCCAGCGTTTCTTCCTCCTGTTCTGATTTGGGGATGAAGACGGGTTCACTTCCTTTCTTTTCTTTCTCTCTTGAACCGGGTTCTCTTATATTGGCCGGTTCATTAAGCTCCAGAATGGTGGAAATCGGGTTGGGCTTCCTTTGGGCTCGGATCTGGGTTGGGGAGTGTGAGATTGGGTTGTTGGGCCGAGTTGTTTTGGGTTGTTTTAAATGTGTTGGGTTGTGGGTTTTGTTTTATGTGTTATGGTTAGTATTTCATGATAGGTAATATATTTATATGTCATGTTATTTACATATGTGATATATTATGAGTATATATTATTCCTGATTTTTGAAAGATATATTTCCTGAAATTATGATTATCCATTTTAAAGTGTTTTAAAATAATATTATTAAACTAATTATGTTGTGAGGAGTAAATATTTTATCTTGGAAATTTACGAGATGATATATGGTTATTAATTTGTAAATGTAGTTTGGTGTTTATTTTAGTTAATACAATTTGAAAAGCTATTTAAAAGGGTTTTAGATTTTGAAATAAAAATGACGGAATTATTTTAATGGTATGAAATTGTAAGTTGATTAAAGATTTAATGTTTATAAAAGGATTTTGGCTAGACATTATTTGAGAATTGTTTTGAATATGGGTTGAATTAATTTGGGATTTAAGAGTTTGGAAAATATGGTTGGTACGATTTTATCGATGGTTTTTGATTGGAAATGGAATGATTTTGGTTGATGTTGATCATATCGGAAAGGTTTTGGAAAACGGTTTCACTATCGGTTGGTTTTGAGTATATTGGGAACTTGGGTTTCGTATGTATGAATATCGGTCTGGTAGCTTATGGAATTGACTTGATGATAGGTGTGTATTGCTTTTGGACTTGCATTGGGCCCTTGCTTGTATTATCTTGTTGTTCTGCATCTTCAGGTAAGTCTCTTCGGAGCTTACTCAGATTGAATAGAGCTATTCCCTGCTTTAGGTGCATGATATACTAGGTGCTTGCATTCATGATCAGCATGCCATGTAGTACCATGCTAGGTTGCATCGATCGTTGAGCATTCTATTTCTTTGTGCGTATGTAAACAGAACGGCCGTTATCTGTGATAGTCCTAGAAGTCTTTGCTAGGGTCATAGGGTAGCCCAGCCTCATCGGGTACCCTGAGTCAATCGAGTACTTCCTTATATTATGATATGCCTGCGGGCTTTATTGTGGAGCGGGCTAGGCATGCGTGCCCCCCGATTATGAATGAATGCATTCACGAGCTGGCCAATCTCCGCCTGTCGGAAAGGGTGGAGGTAGGAGAGGGATATGCCACTTGGCATTGTCTTGGACCCTTTACAGTATTTCTGCACAATATTATGAACTAGGAGCATGCTAGTGTGTTTGAATTGCGTACTGCATTAGAGCATCTTTATTAGGTATAGCGTATATGTGTGCTTATGGTTGGGATGCAGAGTTAAGTGGGCATCGATCTGATCCCCCCCCAAATCAATTTTTTTAGGAATTATTTATGTTCATCTTATCGGTGCTGTTTGCTTATTGCGCGGGTCATTTTGTCGGCGGAGAGTGAGCGCTGGAGCTATAGACTTCACCAGACTCTGATTATATTGTTTTGGATTTATACTTTTGACTCCGTTTTGACCCGGCTCCGCCGTGGCACTTATATCTGTACTTTACTTCCGCTTTACTTCCGTTTGAAATGGTTTCCGCGACATAGTCTTAGGACAGGTTAAGGGTACCCAACGGCCCTTCGATGTTTTAGGGTTTGAAATCCCTCTTTCTACAAATCTTAAAATGAGTTTGAAACCTCGACCCGTACCTGGATTGCAAGATCCGAACAAGGGGTTTTATCCCTTGAAACGTAACCCGGAAATTATAATTCTGGGCCGTTACAGTACGTACATTCTCCATAGCAAGACTGTCACACTCACACCAACCGGCTGGACCGGTTTAGCCGGTCTCTCCCCACTATGTTAAACACATAAAATCAATGATCCGAGCAAAGATTGAATTGTTGTAACTTTGTCTATAGTTTTTCTTTGGCATTAAGAAGTGATACATTTGTTACAATAGTATATACCACATGAGGTTTGTTTACAACCCGAAACAACAACAACAACAACAAAAATTACAACAATGTTTATGAGGAAACAAACACACATGTTGTAAGACTTTAGGAGCTCCTTTTGTTCCCTTATACATGTTTAATGGTGATCAACCTCTTTCCTAAACAGAAGGTGGCCTCCATTTGTAGCCATGGGTCTGGACATATCCGAGCTTCTTCATCAGCTCGTCTGCTGCTTCTGGGCCTCGACTTCCTTGCTTGTACGCATCCGGCTTCATCTCCCCCTTGTCTATTCTGTGCAACAACGGTGTGAAGATCTCCCACGCAGCCTGTCCACAATCACAAAAGGTTTGGAAGGTACCTAAGCATAGGCCAATCAATGTGTAAGTTGTCGTTGTTACCTTCAACTCGTCTCTGCGGACAAAATGCTGTTGATCGCCTCTTATGCTGTGCAAAAGCAATTCAAGAGTTAGTCATTACCACATTATACATTATGATAAGAATTAAGAATCATTATTCTTACGTATCGAGTATTAGACGTTCATAGGCCTCTGGAATTGCGACGTCTTGGTAACGTTGTTTGTACGACAAGTCGAGTTCACTTTGTGCAGTTGCCATATCCAGCCCCGGCTGCTTCACCTGCAGATCCGAAGAAAAACACATCAACTAAGGCCACCATCAAATAGACCTCAACCAACAACGAAGATCAAATTGCATACGTTGAGCTTGAGGTACATGGCTTCCGAAGGCTGTAGTCGTATAACGAATTCGTTCCTACCATTGTTCTTGCCTGGTAAAAGACAACAAAATCCGACATGAGTCAAGTTATAACTTCAAATCCGATAACACGAAGAAAAGGTAAGATATGATACATTTGAAAATGTCGCCAGGAACGCCCTTAAACTGAATGCGAATTTCAGCTTTTCGACTATCTAGCGCCTTCCCTGCCTTGAGTATGAATGGAATGCCTTCCCATCTTTCGTTGTCGATTCGTAGAACCACTGATGCAAATGTAGGAGTGTTCGAGTTGTCGGGAACAGTTGGATCGCTTCTGTAGCCTTCGTATTGTCCGAGTACTACCTCGTCGTCCTTTATAGGCAGCACTGATTCGAGAACCTGAAAGCCGAATCACAACCAAAATGACCATTTCGAAACATTTAGCCGAAGGGCAAGTCATGTAAAGTACCTTTTCGAAACATTTAGCCGAAGGGCAAGTCATGTAAAGTACCTTCACTTTCTCGTCTCGGATATGCTCTGGCTTGAGAGAGACCGGCTTCTCCATTGCGACCAAGCAAAGAACCTGCAACGATGCACCGAACTTAGAATTGAAACCGAAAAACTGCATCAAAATGCGAATAACATAACGCGAACATTCTTGCCTGTAAGAGGTGGTTTTGAATGATGTCTCGGATGATCCTGCGTCGAAAAAAAGGTACATTGTTAGTTGATATTCGTAAGACACCGCGATTTTTAACTGACATAACGGAATAGCGAATTCGTACCCATATTCGTCAAAGTATCCACCGCGGCCATCAGTTCCGAAATCCTCCCTGAAGACGATCTGCCAGAGCACAAGATGTAACGATGTACGACAAGCGCGATCTATGTAGGAAATGTCTGTTCTATAAGTTCAAGATCTTTGATTTACCTGGACACTATCGATGTTATCTCGGTTCCAAAGAGGCAGGAAGAATCGGTTTGCGAAACGAAGCACCAGCTGAAACAAGAAGACACAAACTAAGGCAAAATGAACCGTAAAACTGTTGGGAGATGTGAATGAGACCAAAAGAGTCCACATCGAAAGTTGAACATAACACTTAGTGTATGAGTCGATGCGCTACTGCTTCTATTGCCAATTGATTTTAAAATGGAATCTCACTCGGCACAGTCATCGGTTCAAGTCCGACTTTGATAAAAACAAACAACAACAAACATTAGGCAGGATTCATTTACCAAGTTCTGCACGAGTTCCTTTCCCAAGTAGTGATCAATTCGGTACACTTGAGATTCGTTGAACAGCTTTGCAATGTGGGAGCTTAGCTCCTCCGAGGAATCCAAGTCCTTTCCAAACGGCTTCTCAACGACAATCCGAGTCCATCCATCTTTATCAGCTGCAAGACAGCGAGCTTAAGCATCGGCATACTGACTTAGTAAGACATGAATTTCTTCGAGCAAAGAAAACACATACACTTGTTCATACAACACAACCGGATCATCTTGCAAACGGATGGATAAACCGATGGAGGAAGCGCGAGATAGAAGAGTCTTCTAGATGACTTGCCACACTCCTCCTTGGCTATCTCCTTGTCTAGAACACGAAATCCCTCCTCGGAGTCGTAACTTCCGCTTACATACTTGATCTACAAAATCGACAAAGAGGATCACACCATTGCAATGAAGACGAAATCGTCTCAGATATCTATGAGCTTGTACAAGAAGCGACCAATTACCAGCTGAAGAAACTTATTGACTTGCTCGGATTGATCGGATTTCGAGTCCTTCCCTTGCATAAGATAGCCTCGTATCCGATCTTTCAGCTCGTTGTCCGAAATCTTAGATCTTGCATAGCCGAAAATGTGCACTTCGTCCTGCTTCAAGAATCCCTGTGCATCCCAAAACGCCGAAAAGTCAACAGAACTGTGGAGAGGTTAAGCTTTTGTGATAGAAAGGTGGATTGAAACGAACTGTAGTACTTGTCGGAAGAGATTGAAGAGGGCGGGAAAAGTCTTCTTCTTGGCAAGATCGCCGGAGGCGCCAAGAACAATGATGGAAAGAGAGCCACATTCGGTCGAATCTTCGGAATCTGTTGTTTCTGGGAAGGCATCGCCAGCTCTCTTTTCTATAGTCCACTCTCCGGTCCCCATTGATTCTCAATCGATCAATGAAACTGCAACAAAAGATCTAATTCACTAACTAATTGATTCAATTTTAGTACAGAAAAAAATCTGGAAAAATAAAAATACAAAAGCAAAATTGATGGAATTAAATTGATGAGGATCAATTGAAGATGGACTTACAAGCTACAAAAGATGTGAGTTCGATCAATCTGGAGAATGTTTATGAAGATATTTTGATTTTTGGGGGTAAGATAACGGGGGAGATGAAGTACTTGAATTATATATAGGGAAAATGGCAGAAAACCACCCTTTAAATATGAGTATTTGCAGAAAACCACCCCTTAAAATTGAAATTGCAGAAAACCATCCCTTAAACCCATTTTGTAGGTAAATCGCCACCCACAACCTTTTTTCCCGTTAGGTTTCCGTTTAAAACGGTGAAAAGTAATTTTTACCCATTCCTTTTAATGTTATTTTAATGAGAGAAAAATGTATGAATTGAAATAAATTAATAAAATATATTTATCCATCATTTTTAATGTTATTTTAATAGAATAACATACCTTTTTCTCTCATTAAACGGGATGGATAAATATATTTTATTAATTTATTTCAATTCATACATTTTTCTCTCATTAAAATAATATTAAAAGGGAGGGGTAAAAATGACTTTTCATCGTTTTAAACGCCAACCTAACCGAAAAAAGGGTTGTGGGTGGCGATTTACCTACAAAATGGGTTTAAGGGGTGATTTTCTGCAATTTCAATTTTAAAGGGTGGTTTTCTGCAAAGACCTATATTTAAGGGGTGGTTTTCTGCCATTTTCCCATATACAAGGAGGTGTGGATGCCATTATTTGAGTGGGTGGGTGCGTTGATTGCAATTGCAGGTGATGAAGGGGATGGGTGTTTCGTTGCTCACCACAACCTGATCGATCTTTCTCTTGATAGTTTAGGCAATTACATAAATTTGGATATTATTTTTTACCAAAAAAAATAAAAAAAATTGGATATTTTCTGAGCATATATAGATTACAAATACTACCTTGTTTAAAAATACAAGGGCTCGTTTGGTTTGAGGTGGAAATTGAAATTCCCGGTAACTTACTTCATAGGAATTGAATTCTCGTAAAGTTCAATTCATGAGAATTGTGAAGATATTTTTGGTTGATTTTTAATTCTAGATCGTTTGGTTAAACGTGGGAAATAGACTTCCCGAAAAGTAACTTCCTAGGATATATAATTCCCGTGAATTCTATTTCATGGGAAATGTAAAAAAGTGTTTGGTTGGAAATAATTTCTCATCAATTCAATTCCTATGTTTTGTTTGGTTAAATATGGAATTTTCATAGTAATTGGAGATTTTTGTAATAAAAAATAAAATTTATAGGAGATTTGTGATAAGTGAATGGAGGAATTAGAACTTACCTACCCCTCATGGTAAGCTAACTTCCCCCATTTCATAGGAATTGAAATTCCCATGAATTGAAATTCTTAGGTTTTTCCATTTTCAAAAAGTATACCAAACACATATATTGAGGCTTACTTCCTAGGATTTTAAACTTCTTGAGAAGTAGGAAGCTAACCAAACGAGCCAAGGGTACAAGGTAAGAGAACTTCCTCCAAATTGAAGGAATTCAAATTCCTGGGAAGTTGAATTCCTGTGTTTTTAGATGTTTAAAATATCAATCAAACACATAATTTTCTCCTACTTTTTGGGATTTTATAGTTCCTGGGTTTTTTAATGGCTAACCAAACAAGCCCTAAGTTTTTATAGAACTTCCATTTTTTTTTAAAAAGTTTTAAAATACAGTAAAATATTAAAATTTTCAAGTTTTTTTTTTCTAAAGCACACCTTATATATTAGAGTTTTTTTATATAACAAAAACACCTTATATCATATAATCAATTAATTGAAGCACCAACCTTTATTTTCATGTTAATATTTTGGTGACCTTTTATGTGTATAGCTGAAACTACTTATTTTACTAATGATTTTTATTTAAAAAACCTTATATAATAGATTTTTTAAAATAAAACACCATAATTGTTTGAAAAATATTAACAAAACCATTTATATAATTTACTCCATTCAGTTGAACCACCAACTTCTATTTTCCAACCTAATATTATATATTTTTTATGATATTTTATTTTATTCACCGTTATTTAATTAATTATTTATTTTAAAAAATAAAATATTTATTGAATAAATATTATAACATTATCTTTTTTATAACAATCCACATATTTTTTTATCTTTTGATTTATTATATAAGATTTAAAATAAATTAAAACACATAAAATATAACCTTTCAATTTTTAAAATAAATTAAAACGTATAAAATGTCAACCTTTGATTTTTTTAAACAAATATCATAAGATTATATTTTGATTTGTCGGAAAAATAAATTTTAAGGGTGCTAATTTTTTACAAAAAGCTATACGGAGTATTATATAAGGTGCCTTAAAAAAGTGTTAATTAAACAAGGCATTTCAGACATAGATATAAAATATTACTGGAAAATTAAACATGTGGCTGAAAAATAGAGATTGATGCTTCAATAAAATAAATTATATTATATAAGACGTTTTTGTTTTAAAAAAAATTAAAAGATGTTTTGTTAAAAGGCAAAAAATATTTTTAAAATTAATTTCATGCTTATTACTAAGAAGTATGAAATTTTAAAAAACATTTTACTATAATTTTTTACTTCTTAAAAAAATGTGCAAATCTTACAAGAACTTATATTTTTGAAAGAAGTAAGTATCGTTTATTTTTTTTGGAAACTAACCTAAAATTATTTAATATATTAAATCATGACTTTATGTATAGGAGGAGATGGTATAAGATAAACTAACATAAAAATAATAATTAGAGTGATACTTCAATATTTTTAAACATTTTTTAAAACCATTTTCAATTTAGAGGTTATTTTAGAGAAAATTTGTTGGAATATCACCTTTTGCTAATTCAATTAGGTTATTAGCACCATAATAAAATAAATTGGCTTTTATAACACCTTATTAAAAAAAATTAACACCCTAACACTCACCTGTTCTCTCTCACGCTAATTGACTTCTCCTCCAACCACGGTGAGGAATCCGGCTCGACGATGTGTGAGGGTGGTGGATCCGACTCGGATCCGGTGAGAGGTGGCCGGAATGGGTGGTCAGAGACCTTCGACGAAGCGTCTGGGCAGGTGCAAGAACGGGAGGGAGTTTGCGAGGCTTCGTCGGTGGTGGCTGGGTGTCGAATCGACGGGATTCGGGCTCGAGAGGGCGGTACGTGGCCAAGGAGGGGCGGATCTGGTGAGGGGAGCGCCAGATCTGGTGTGGAGGCGCCGGATCTGAGCCGAGGACGAGCGAGGCGGAGCGAGTGAGTCCGGATCTGAGCGAGGGATGGAGGCGGTGACGAGCGAGCGGGGGAGCGAGGGAGGTAACGAGCGGCGGAGCTATCGAGCGAGCGTCCGGAGCGAGCGACGTCGATCGGCCGGAGCGAGGGACCCTGGAGCGGCGGCCGGAGCGAGGGATTGACGAGCGGCGCCAGCGGCAGGAGCTATCGAGGCTTACAGAGGTTGAAGAAGAAGTTTTTATAAAATTACAAAAATTAACCCATAAATATGAGAATGAAAAAAACTATATGTATTTTATTATATGATTCACTTCTTCTATATTTTTATATGTGATCTGGATGTGCGACTCGATCAGTCCATATATGTGCACAACGTAAGGTTTTATTAGTTACTTATATGAGTTTTACTCAAAACATAACCTTATAGTATTATAATAAGAATTTATTACTTAGTATAAGGTTTTATTAGTTACTTATATGAGTTTTTCTCAAAATATAACCTTATAGTATTATAATAAGAATTTATTACTTAGTATAAGGTTTTATTAGTTACTTATATGAGTTTTCCTCAAAACATAATCTTATAGTATTATAATAAGAATTTATTACTTAGTATAAGGTTTTATTAGTTACTTATATGAGTTTTCCTCAAAACATAACCTTATAGTATTATAATAAGAATTTATTACTTAGTAAATGGTTTTATTAGTTACTTATACGAGTTTTCCTCAAAACATAACCTTATAGTATTATAATAAGAATTTATTACTTAATTAGTATAAGGTTTTATTAGTTACTTATATGAGTTTTCCTCAAAACATAACCTTATAGTATTATAATAAGAATTTATTACTTAGTATAAGGTTTTATTAGTTACTTATATGAGTTTTCCTCAAAACATACCCTTATAGTATTATAATAAGAATTTATTACTTAGTATATGGTTTTATTAGTTACTTATATGAGTTTTCCTCAAAACATAACCTTACAGTATTATAATAAGAATTTTTTTCCTCAAAATATAAACATATAGTATTCTAATAAGAATTTATTAGTTAATACTGTATAAGGTTTTATTAAACATTTATTTGTCACTTATATCAGTTTTCCTCAAAACATGCACTTATAGTATTCTAATAAGAATTTATTACTTAGTATAAGGTTTTATTAAATATTTATTAGTCAATTATATGAGTTTTCCTCAAAACATACCATTATAATATTCTCATAAGAATTTATTAATTAGATAATATATGTTTTTTTCAACACTTACAATTTATATATAAAAAAATTTCATAGTTATATTTGGGCTCGTCAATGGGCCAATCGGGGAAAGTATAGTCCTATTTGGGCCCATAATAAATGAAAGCACATTTGAGCTCAACCATAATAGCAACGGATTTAGCCACGGACCGAGTCGTTGCTAAATACACATTTCATTCTACGGGCTAATAAGGTAATTGGGCTGATCATTTCTAATGGGCTATTGATCCATGCCGAGCCCATAACATTTGGTCTTCTTTGTTGGCCACATATTCAGCTACAATTCAAGCCCACTCACCCCATGTCTGACCCGCCTACAATAACTGATCCAAGCCCACTCACCTCGTGTCCATTCCATCGTCGGATTTCTGATGCTGAATAGCCACGGATTTAGCCACGAGGTTGCTGTTGTTGCCAAATCAGCATCGAATACAGCCACGAAATAAGCATTCGTAGCTAATTTTGTGGCTAATTACCACTATCATCAACTTCTTCAGTCACAAAATCAGCCACAGACATTTTGTTCGTTGCTATTAGCAACGAATTTGATGATGTGGCATTCTTGGGTGAACACCAGTCACGAAAATAGCCACGGTCAAGAATAGTCGTGGCTAATGTCATTGCTATTGGCAACCAAAACAGCGTCGGCTGGCATTCGTGGCTAAAAATTCGTAGCTATTTCCTGTTTTTTTAGTAGTGTTTACTAATATTTATATTATAAGCTAACGACATTGTGTTTTGTGTCAAGGCTCGGATATGGGCGCACTTCCCTCGCTTCCGAGGCGATCTAGTCCAACGATCCAGCTAGGAAGGACGATCGACGCTGGTATGCGAAGTTCATCCCTCCAAAGGCGCCTACCCGTGCGAACGCAGTGGCCAAGCACAAGAAGGTGAAGAATATGCGGGACGATGTCGACCGCCTTACCGTCGTCGATGTATGTATTCGAAGCTCTAATTTTATGACATATATTTCATAAATGTGAATTACGTCTGATTTTTTTAATTATATAGGTGGAGTAGATGCCCTTTGGGCGTGATCTAAACTTCGATGGCGAGTACCGTCAATCCACCTATCGGGGAACCATCTTATTTTGCGGGGAGGACGAGCCATATATGCCCGATAGGTGCCTTCGACAGGTCGGACGAGTCCAGGGGGTCCCGCAGGCCGTCATCAAGCCGTGTATATGATGCCGCGCACGATAGGTGGCAGGACTTACTGGACGAGGGTTGCTTTTACCGGCTGGCTGATCACAGACGCATCAGCGAGGACTGTCAGGCCGGTGTCACTGCTCATTACCTGGCTTGGTACGCATCTCAGAGTCAGCCGTACGTGCTTCCCACCACGCCACCCCATCCGGACCCTACGACGCCCGTTCATCCGATCGCCCTAGATCCATGGATGGACCTTTTGCATCGTGATCGATGCAATCCATAGAGTCAACGATTGTCAATTGCATGAGCTGCAAACTGCTTTGGAGATCGACCGCTTCAAATGGCCAACGACGGCGTATAAAGTCAACCTTTTTGATGAGGTAAAGACTTTAATCTCTAAAAAGTGTTTCGACTATCTATATAAGTTGTGGCAGGATGTCGTAAACCAAAACATTCCTCCGGAATGCACGGACCGACATTGGAGGGTTTGTTAATGGATCCCTTGTGTCCATGAGATTCAGACATACGTCAATTCCGGTACTCCGTTACCCGCTGAGGACATCCACCCGTTCTGGATGGATTTGTCATTGACTGACATCGACGACACCCCACTCCCGTATGAGTTGTCATCTTCATACACGACTTCCAACAATTTATGCGACGATGAGCTCCACCCACCCTCATCTGCAAGTGTCCGATCGAAAGGGAGGTCTCGGGGGTCGATGAATGCCTGCAGAACCAACCCGTTGCCATTCGAGGAGTTCAGGGCAAATTTTGAGAGAGAAGAAGCACGTGCTGCTCGATATGCTGCTCAACATCGTCCACAAGCGACTTCAGCTCGACATGGACGTGATGATGTGTTCGGAGGGTTCAACTAGGGTCGAAACAACGTTGATCCCTTCATGCTCGGACATATTGAGGGTGTGAGGCACACTATTGGAGATGGTCATTGTGACTACCGTGCTTTGGCGTCATTGACATCACCGATCGGCGAGTCTGCTTTCCCGGAACTCAAAACGTTATTATGCAATCACTTGGAGGATCACGCCGATCTCTACGCCGGTTGTTATATGGGAGGGTACTCATTCCAGCCGTTCGCAGACAACCAGAGATGGGCGGGACCTGTCCATGGTGATAGGAGACGGTGGATAGAGCTACCCATCATGGGTTTAGTATTGGCAACGGTATATCAGATTCCTCTCGTCGTCCTAGCTTGGCATCATCCGTTCACATGTCTACCAATGACCTCGCCTACACCTGCTAACAACCCTCAATCAGCAACCCTTTGTTTAGCCTGCATCGGAAACCAAAACCATTTTGCCGCGGTACGTCATCAAACGTCTTATATTATTACCTATTCTTGCTTTTCATCTATATGTCAATACTCTAACTCTAATTTTCCGTTCTCATAGATCTGGTTGCGTCCTAACGCTCATATTCCGCCGCCTGCGCCAGAATGGGCCGCACATCATCAACTGAGCGTCGAAAGATGGGATACTCCTTTTCAAGCTCGGTTTGACAGATTTCGAGCCTTACGTGTCGAGTCTGGTCGCCCTTTACACTCTGTTTAGATTTTATTCCACCAGTTTATTACAATTATGAATATAAACCTTTTTTTCCGTTCCTTGTAACATTATTCGCATATTATCCGAATGAAAACCTTAACAATTATTGCTTGCCATGTAATTAGACCCTAAATCCTTAAACTCCACTAGCTAAACCCTTCAATTTCTTTCAATTAACGCTAAAAAACCCTCGGAAAACCCTAAACCCTAAACCTTAAACCCTAAACGCGAAACTCTAACTAGGGTTTGCACGTCGAAAATAACGTGCAATATTTGCACGTTGGTAAGGACGTGCAAATCCTAGTTTGCTAACGATGTGCACAGTTCCACACTTACACGTTGTTAATTAAGGACGTGCATGCATGTTAATAAGGACATGCAAATCCTTAACTATCATTTGCGGTGTATCTAACCAGGCTCTCTGACATTTAAGACGATCCAAACTTTTTCTTTCTTAAATTTTTTGTTATATTTTCATTATGTTCAACAAGGTTTTGGGTCAACAAAGTTAGTTAAATCTATTAATATTACTAATTCTGCTAGCATTTTGCTGACGTGTCACGCCCACGATTAAAGTTGAATTTTTTATTCAAATGGGATTTTCTTATTGGTCGATATTATTATGGAAATTTTTAAATATTTGTTTCTTATTTTAAATTGGTTTGAATCCCTTCCCTTTTTTTTATTTGTCGGTTATATTGCCGTAAATATTGAGATATATTTCCTTTTTTTTCCGATTGCAATATTCTCATAATTCGTCTACATACATTGAACTTAAATTTGAATCTTTGCATTATCTTTGGGAATTTTGACTCTACATAGACCCATATCCAATTGCCAGCTTATAAAGTGCTACGAAGTATAAATTAACTTTCACGTATGTTCATATTTTCTCACCAATCATGCAAGTATTTCATTTTCAAATAATTAATCAAATATCTACTCGGATTACCTGCATTCATTATCTTAACTAATTGAATTCATTTAAATATTTGTTTATTATATCACATTTATCCCCATCCTGTTAAAATTTACTATTCTCTATTCGTTTAGGTAAATAAGTTGTTTAATATTCATTCACGCTTTGTTAGTATGGTAAAGATTATATAAAATATTTGTTTTCAATTTTTTATATAAATTAACTTCGATAATAGGTAATCTATTATCTATCTATTATCTATTAATAGTACTAATTCTACTATCATTTTGCTGACGTGTCACGCCCACAATCTAACTTGGATTTTTTATTCAAATGGTATTTTCTTATTGGTCAATATTATTGCTGAAATTTTAAAATATCAGTTTCTTATTTTAAAAATATTTATTTCCTATTTTTATACTAAAATATTATTTAAGTTGATACGTTGTATGTCAATTTGTGATCTAATTTAATCGTCTACATACATTGAACATTCGTCAAATCTTGACTCATATTTTTTTTATTGAAATTATTGATTTATCGTATTTAACTAGACCTGTCAAATAGGTCGGGCGGGTCGGGTTTGGGTCGGGTCGTCTCGGGTCCGGGTCCATTCCGGGTCGGGTCATTTCGGATTACGGGTCTTGAAATGCTCAACCCAGACCCATATTTAACGGGTTCGGGTCGACCCAACGGGTCAAGAGCGCTACTCATCCATGATTTTTTTAATGTCATTTACTATTTATACACGTTGTTTTAAAATGATAAAATTATGTAAAATATCAATAAAATTTTATTACTTGTTATAATTTCATTCTTTTTAGTTTTTGAAGTATGAAATTATATATAATATAAAAATGGATATTTTATATAATTATTATCATCCTTAAAACCATACATGAATAGTAAAAAACATTTAAAAGTAAACAGATGGAGTATTATTAATGAATATTTACATAGTTCCTAAATCTAAAATTGTTATATTATCCTAATAATAGTTATATTATTGAAAAAAAATAATTAATGTCGCTACAATAGTAATATGTAATTTTATATACATAACAAATTGTAATGTTAAATTATAAAGTAAAGTTGATGATGCAAAATATAATATTCAATCCTAATTATTATTAGTAATAAATTTCAATATTAGGTTAAATTGTAATTTATTTATATTTTTATTATCTTAAAGCTTGACCCAACGGGTGACCCACGGGTCGACCCAACCCGACCCAGAAATTTGCGGGTTGAACGGGTTCGGGTTGCTTCGGGTTTCGGGTTGAAATATTTGCGCCAAAACCCACGTTTTACGGGACGGGTCGGGTCCTCGGGTCGGGTCACGTTTTGACAGGTCTATATTTAACCGATTGCAATATTCCCCACAATGTCTACCTACAACGAACATGTAATAATCAATTTGTAAATATTCGATTTCAAAAATTAATTATAAAAATCATTTAGAACAGAAAAAACTTTTTTTTTAAAATTTAATTAGTTTAGAGATCTTAAATGACTATCGAAAAATAAATAATATTTTAAGACTCACAAGCATTACTAATGTTTATTTTACATCTTTGAGGAGATTTCTTAATTAGATCACTTTTCTACCCTTTCATGATCTTTTTTTTTATCATCTTACCTTTATTTTCACAATTTATTTCCCTCTCTTCCTAACCATCTTTCTCATGAAAATAATGAATAAGTTATGTATGTCTACATAACTTTAAAATTATTCACACAATATATAATGTGCTTATGATTTTTTAAATATTTGTATGAGAGATTATATTTTACTTTTTAGATCTATGCGAATGATAATAATTATATATTTATTTCAAATTATATTAGGTAGTGTGTTTGATATAGTATTATATAAATATATAAAATAATGTTCAAATTAAAATGGATCAAGTTCCCGTGCCTTCAAAGCACGGGTAATACACTAGTGATTAGCTAAAACTGCAAAGAATATTATAAGATCTATGTTATCTAAGGGTTTCTCTACAGTTTCCAAGTTGATTAATTTGGGATAATTTGATTTGTGTTCACTTTCATGGAGAAACCGTGTGCTTAAACTTGTGTCTTTCATGCTCGAATTTTCCCTCCAACTGTTTCTTGGTAAGTTTAGACATAAGTGCACCATAGAGCTAGCTGGTGTTGATCGATACGGGAGCGACTTAAAATGACAAATCATTTTGAGTCAAATTTGTAGTATTGGTTTCAAATGTGCTCTCGATCCTTTCTCATCTTCGTATCTCCAAATGCTACAAATGAACCCCATTTGCATACTTTCATTTCATTGCAGCTCTTAACGACCACTAATGGCAATCAGATGCAACCATCTTCCCACTTTGCATGTACCAGAAATTCGTATGAATTTTATTTATTTGGAAACGTTGTAAGCTGCCAAATTACCATCTTCACCAGTTTTCATCCCCCACAATCAAGAATCAAACTGGGCCTCCTTCCTCCGGCCTCTCTACATATCCGGTGCCGCATCCAACACCACCGACACTAAGACCGTGTTTTTGGAGGTTTCAGAATTTACCTTCACCTGCATCTCTCCCCTCTCTTCGATCTCTCACAACTCTTTAGGGTTATTTGCGTTTTTTACTCATTTGTTGCTTTTTAAGGGTCTAAATCTGTGTAGTTGTTGCAATTCTTAATGATTCATCGAATGGTTTCTCTGGATTAAGCTAGTGATGAATCAATTGATACTTGTTCATTGTTTTTGCCCTTGTTTGTTGGAAATGAGTTTGTTCTGGGATCTGATGTTGTTTATCATTTGGTTGTAGGTGTTTCCAATGGATTCCGACATCTTACCACGCAAAGAAGCGACTTTATCCTGGGCCGATCTTCCGCCGAAAGCGCTAGCAATCATCTCCACAAAGTTTCTAATCCCTGAACAAATTCGCCGTTCATGGCGATCCTCTATCGCTCCCCACGGTTACAAATTCTGCGCTATCTTTCCTTTCACATACTCGTTGTTGGGTTTGGGGGAACCCATGGTGCCCACCGTCACCATTAGCGTCAGTGCCATATACCTTGTCCAGAGTCATTCCAATCCTACCAAACTCTATTTGGTGTCTGTAACAGAAGTTGCCCCTGGAAAACTGATCATCTGCCATCCGCTCACCTATCAAGATATTAAGACGAAGACAGATGCAGCAGCTGCTACCACTAGTAGTAGTAGTTCTCTTTCATCTTACAAAACTGCGCTCGTCTTTAGATCTTTAATGTGCAATGAAACCTGTATTGATTGCAAAGGACCGATACGGGTATCGACAGCATGTGTAATCCGGAGACCATCAGGAACCCCATTGGGATTTGTTGCAAGAAAAGATATTGCTGTGAAGCACCTGTTTGCGTTTACTGTCAACAAGGGCCAAGCCATCACTGGTTGGAGACAGTCAGTGCTGCTGCGAGTTTGTCAGTTATGTGATATTCGAGCGACAAGTGTTTGCTATCGACAGACAAGGCCGTATATATACGTGCTGAGACCCGAAATGCCGGGAGCCAATAAGTTGAAGCTTGATGAAATAGGCATCCTTAAGGGGGCAGAGCGGGCTAACAAAGATTTGGTGGTATCTAATGGAGGATTGTATTTAGTTTCAACGTTGTATGAGGAATACTGTCGGATTTACAAGCTATATGTGGATAAAAGCAGTCTAGACAAGGTGTTTTATGACAGAACTGGTCATATAGTGATGAAAAAAGTTGCGAATGTGGGCGAAGATATAGTGGTTTTCATTGGGATGGCTTGCTCTTTCTCGGTCCCTGCCCGTGTTCTTCCTCGTCCTTGGAAAGGAAACTGTATTGTTTAATTATTTATTTGGACGTTCCCAGTTCTACTTGTGGATGTAATCGATCTGCAGCTGAATGCAGTGATCAGATTAGGGTAGTCCACCTTGCAGGTGCAGGAGCGGATGAAAGGCAACCTATAAATTCAACAAGATATTCACTAGTTTATAATATTCTGTTATTTTGAATTATCTACTACCTGATGTTCTAATAATTTGGTTGGGTCTGCAATGTTGTTGCTCCGGATATATGGATATTAGGTATCAGGTATGGGTATTGGATTGCTCATTGTTTGGTAATTGGTATGTTAGTATCTATATCTATATATATAATTACTTAATTTCGTATACTTTCTGCTGACGTGGCGCGCTCTCCTTATCCCTTGAATTGGTAAATAAAGAGCGGCCATTCCGGGGTTCGAACCGGGGACCTATGACTATTATCCACAAGTCCTTTCCGGTGAGCCATTCCGGAATGGTTACGCTCTCTCCTTATCCCACTCCCTTCTAACCAATCACGTTTTTTCTTTTAATTTTCATTTTTTACTCATTTACTAACCATTGGTTTTAATTTAAAATATCTATCGATATAATATCTTAATTTATAATATTTTTGATGATATGTCAACAACTCCTTCATTGGGTTTAATTTTTTACCCATTTACTAAACATCTATATCTATATAATTACTTAATTTCGTATACTTTCCGCTGAAGTGGCGCGCTCTCCTTATTCCACTCCCTTCTAACCAATCACGTTTTTTCTTTTAATTTTCATTTTTTACTCATTTACTAACCATTGGTTTTAATTTAAAATATCTATCGATATAATATCTTAATTTATAATATTTTTGATGATATGTCAACAACTCCTTCATTGGGTTTAATTTTTTACCCATTTACTAAACATTGGGTTTAAATCAAAATATTGGATTAAATCTAAAGTCTACTATTAATCTATATTTAAACCTTTATACATTACAATACTAATAATCTATATCAACATAATATCTTAATTTAAAAACCTTTTCATGGAGCTTAACTTTATGGTTAACATTTTTACCATTTTCTTAAAGATTTCAAATCTACCTTCATTATTTTATTTAGTATTAAATATCTCGAACCTGTCTTATGCTTTCAAATCTGTTTCATCTGTTCAAAATCTGGAATCTGTTCGCACTTCGCAGCTGGTGTTCGTAACCATAATTTGTTATCGTTCGATAACAATATTGTTGTTTTAAAATTTCCAAACATTTGTTTATGTTTTATTTGGTCATTCCTTATAATAATTATTTTATATTGTCATTTTTTTTCCATCGCAACTGCGCCATGGCGCGGGTATTACACTAGTATGAATATAAAAGTGATATCTTGATATACTGATGGTGACTTTGCCCCGTTTTGATATCGGTTGGAATTGGGGTATAGTGAGTGGTGACCTTACTGCTCAGTCGAATTTGGACTCAAAGAAAAGAAAGCATGCAACTGAAATAACTCGGTTATGGCAACTGGACGACGAAATTGGGAATTTAGGGTTTAGGAGATAGGGTTTCACCACCAAGATCCTTGTTTGAGTTGGGGATTTCAGTGCTTAAGTTTAACTAGCCTAGAGTTTAACAATCTAGCATCTCTTAATCTCAAATCAAACGACAAACAGCTTCCTTCAATCTTAAACCATACTCCCTCCGTTCCATAATACATGTCCTTTTACTTTTCTGCACGTTTTTTAAGGAGCGAAAAACTCTATAAAATATTAATTTTTCAATTAATTTTTTTATATAATTTGATACTTGTTACTAATAAATATCAAATTATATAAAAAAATTAATTAAAAAAATAATATTTTATAGAGTTTTTCGCTCATTAAAAAACGTGCCCAAAACTAAAAGGACATCTATTGTGGAACGGAGGGAGTATAACGTACTTCACTCGATTCGACGACAACAATCTAATTTCCTTGACAGCAAACTAGATTCGACAACATTAAATAATCTAGAGGGATTTTGTTCAAATGGACCTTTAAGCATATTTGGTTAGCTAGTAAGGCCCATTAATTATTTTTTTAGCATGCTTAGCCCATTAATTGTTTTTTTAGCTTGCTTAGCCCTCTTAAACGGTCAATGGTCAACGTTGACCGTTGACCGGTCAACCCATTTTGATGCCAACTTTTTTTTTTTTTTTTGATGCCAACTTTTTTTTTTTTTTTTTTTTGATGCCAACTTTTTTTTTTTAGTGATGCCATATTTTACCGTTTTGATGCCAAAATTTTATGGTGACAATTTTATATAATTGATGGCATAAGAGCTTAAAACGTGGAATCAAAATATTGTCACTTTTCTAATGAAATGATTGGATGACTTTTTTTTAATGCCACTTTTTTAAAACATTGATGACATTTTTTGTGATGTCATATTTTACCGTTTTGATGCCAAAATTTTATTACATTTTATTTTCACTCTGATTCCACTTTTCTAATTAAATTATTGGATGACACTTTTTGAAAACATTGATGACATTTTTTGTGATGTCATATTTTACCGTTTTGATGCCAAAATTTTATTACATTTTATTTTCACTCTGATGCCACTTTTCTAATTAAATTATTGGATGACACTTTTTTTAAACTTTGATGACATTTTTTGTTCACTCTAATGTCACGTTGACCATTGATGCCATTTTGAAAAATTTGTATCACATTAAAGAAAAAAATGTCATCAAAAATACTACTTTGAAAAAATATCATCAAAAATATGGCATCACGGTAAAAAAAATATTACCAAAAAATTGACATAAAAAAGTGGCATCAAAGTGAAAATAAAATATAGTAAAATTTTGGCATCAAAACAGTAAAAATATGGCATCACTAAAAAAAAATAAAAAATTGGCATCAAAAAAAAAAAAAAAAGTTGGCATCAAAAAAAAAGAAAAAATAGTTGGCATCAAAATGGGTTGACCGGTCAACGGTCAACGTTGACCATTGACCAACCCATCCTATTGGGAAGGGGGCTAGGGCAAAACTAATTAAATTGATTTAGAGGCTAGGTGACTAATTGAATATTCCAAAAAGTCCCTCTACCAAAATCACCCAATAATCTAACTCTTTCTCTGATGCAAAATTCAGGCTCCAAATCAGATAACTTGTTCATTGAGCTAATGAACTAAGTTGTCCTTTAAAATTAGACAAAACATTTCTATCAACTGATTTGTCCAATGGGCATAGATTACCAAGATGATGCTAGTTCTTCAACTTTCTGTCAATTATATCAGCCAATACGACATACGAAACATTTAATCCGCTTTACCGAGTTGGAAAACACCAAATGCCTACGAGGAAAGGGGAAAAAAACAGAGGGACTAACAAAAGATTGCCTGTACAAAAGCCTACTCTCTTCCAAACTTAGATGTTGTGGATACATACAAGTTGCCGAGCACTTGAGCAAGGAAGGCGGCTAATCGAACAAAAGCCTACGCCTCACAGACTTTGAAAGATTCTGAGGAGGTGACCGTTTAGATTTTGAGGATTCATCATCCGGTTTCTCCTCTCCTGCTTTCCCCTGATTTAACAATTTAGTCGAGTGGAAAAATTCGGTAATGTTCACCTGGCGGCCTCTTGAGTTTGGTGATTCCGCTTTCCCCTGCGCGCCTTTTCTTTTGAGCTCTTTCGCTCCCTGCAGAGACGGAAAAGAACAACGAGAGTTACATGCAGAAGCTTACAGTTGAACATATATGAATCCTTTTCTCTATGAGTGGGAAGCGAGTTTCATACTATACGTACATTTTGTTTCAAGAAGTGTTCCACTTTCTCAGGGAAAGCACGCTGAACTAGCTCCATATTTTCGTCTGTCAATAAAAACGAGCATCCACCCTCGACACGAATCTGGAGTCCATCCGGGTCATCCAATAAACTATCGGATTCAGATTCAGAATCATCAATCAGCACGATCTCTTTTGCCTGGGAGCCACGCTCTTCTTCATTACCAAAATTGGCCATAATGGAAGCCGGTTTCTTCCACTTGACAACGTAAAAGGAATACCCATTTCTCACCTTTACACGTTCAATAGAATCGAACTCAAACTGCCCACACAATAATGCTGGTCTTGGATTTTCAGCCATTTCCCTCAAAAAAATGGTGGACAGCAGCGGTGGCATCTTTTGCCTTGTATAAGATGGCGACCAATGCTGATGATACTCTAAAAATTCGATCAGCATATCTGTTTGTGGGCTTCCCCAGGTTAGAGAAGAGGCAGAGACATGATCTTCTGCAGCAACATTATAGAAGTTGATGGTTAGCATAGGATTTTAGAAAGGTAACAGAAGTCTTAAATGTTCGTTATTTAAAGGGTGATAAGTTTACTCTCATTTCATCTTAAATGTAAACTAAGAGAATTTCTCTGAACTAAAATTTACTTCTCAAATAATAATGTGCACTAAATCAAGAAACCGACGAAAAAGAGATACATCTTCGTAAAAGCCATGCAACTGACCAAAAATTTCTTTTCTTTTTTCTTTGGTCCAATGAAATCAATTGACACCTTTAAGCTTAGACATTTACATCTTTGAGCTCTCTGCACTTCGAAATGCAAGTCACATGATTGGTCATATCACCAGCAGTTAAGCAATGTATTTTTAATGAAAAACTGCACAAGCAATCAAATTACCAGTACTTCTGCCCATATACATTTCAATGATCTCAGTTTTCGGAAATTTGCCTCCCACGGCTATTTTCTTGCAAACTCTGAGATGCCAATCTTCATCCTTCTTCTTCACCTTTTCTTTTCTATTCTGTAATTGAAACACAATGAAAAGCCATAATGCTCAAACACATCAAACTAACATAACTTTAGAAGGAAAAAAACATTCTTGATTAGAAATTTAAAATTAAGGGAATATGCTAAGCACAGATTCAATAAGATGTCAAATTCAAGGCATACAAATCAGCTAATCCAACATATGAGAACTAGAGAGAACTGGGCAAGGAAGAAAGCATAATGGTTTTACCATAACACAAGAAGAGCATTCACACATAAAACCTGGTGGTTTCCTATTGCAACTTTCTCCACTGGTTGACCTGCAGTACTCGCACGCAACCTTGCGATGAGCTGTCTTGTTGCCCGGATGACCACAAAAAGAACAATGTGGAGTTTTTGATGGTTGCGGGACCTTATCTGAAGTTGGTATTTGCTCGTTATTTGATGCAAAATTGCCATCTGATAGTGAAGTGGTTCCAGCGCCTATGCTATGCAACCTGAAACAAATAAAGGACAACGAGATGGTCTGTAATACTTTTCTCTGCACAGGAAAAATGATGTTTGGATAGCCACACAAACCTGTTAAATATTTCATCGTCACTAAATCTTTTCACAAAACGAATGGCCGTATCAACACCAATTCCTTGCACCCCATTTAGATCATGATCATTCCCGACCAACAGAGATATGGCAATCAGATGTTTCCTCTTCAAACCAAGTCCATTATTACTATCAGACATAAAGTAGCATTCAAATGGTTCCTGTACATGATGAAAAGTTCACACCAGTCAAGCAAAATCCAACCAATTAACAGCTTAGGAATTTTTGGATATATATATTTAAGTTGATGGGAAAGAGTTTTTTTTATATATATATGGTAAATAAATTATTAGTCGTTCTATTTGTATCAAAAAGTTTTGGAGAGGGAAAGAATGAAGAACTAGAAAAAGCACATATGGTATGGTGACTGCACAAAGCAGGAGACAAGAAAAACAAATACATATAGCCTGACAAATAAAGGGGAAGAAACAACTAAATAAGTAGAAACTTACCTTAGAACCAGGCTGAATGGATTTTATAACACAATTTGCCCCATACAGGAAAGCATCACTATCAGCCGTGATACAAGCATCAACAAGACCCTCGTGATTTAATTGAGCACACAGTTCTTCAGCTTCAGCTTTTGCAGTTAAAACAGGAATGTCAAGGAGTTTGAGAAGCTCCTGTAATTGAATCATTTGATCAACACACATATTTTCTGCTACAAGTTATCACAATTAAATAATAATAATAATAATAATAATGATGATGATGATGATTGGGCAGATCCTAAATATTGCATTGATTATAAGATGACCATGCTCAGATAAGGGGGAGAGAGGTAGTTCTATCAACACATTATATGAAAATCCATTAAAAAAACATTTCTCATAAAACATACTGTAGTTAACTCATAGTTCAAAACATTGAAATAACATTTTTCTTTTCCATTGAATCTTCTGACCATAAGTTTCATCCTCATTTATTTTATTAATTGAGAAAAGTTATGTAAAGAGTATATAAAGTGCATAAATACAAGCGTATACAATGATGACTGGTCAACGGTAATGTATTTATTGGATGATTTCAACTGTATATTGAAACTGTCCTAAAACTCAAAATATTCTGCCCATCTAAGAAAGCATCCCACCAAAGATCTATTCTCATTTCAGAAGAACCAGTGATGTAGCAAAAAAGTCATTAAATTACCAAGGACACATCAAATGCATGTACGTTGTAACTCAGTAAATAACATTTTCAAGTACCACTAACCACACACTCCTTGACACTTTTCTGAAAAGCCTGGTTCCTCTCAGGTGGGGTGCTTTCTTCGGCTGTAGGGAGAGTGGATAGATCAACTCCCGTGGATCGAAAGAACCTTTTAATCCTTGCCTCTGATTTTAGTGGAGATGGTGACCCGTCCACGACAAATACAGGAAATGCCCCAAACTGCACATTTTTCAACAACATCAAATTCTGGTACAGGGAATTAAGGAAACTGAGATTCATTAACATGGGAATTACAGAAGATAACTTGAGCAAAATACTGAAAACTGCTCATAAACTGGGCAGAACTGTGTAAAACCACCTGTTAAATAGAAAATTACCTAAGAAACCCCACTCGTAACATGTAAGGGATTAACAAAGCACCACCAACCGGCAATATTTCGTTACAGTCATGCAGCTGACTTTGTACAGAGCCCTAATGGAATCAAGGATTGGGTGGTTCTATGTTATTTTGGTACATTACGGGTGATTTTCAATATTTCTCATCAAAGGAAGGTTTAAAAAATTCCACCTATTTAACTCATGGTTTTTGGTATTTTACCCCAACCTGGCAACAACGAATACCACTATATGATTGAAGACTACATAAAATTACACTAAATAATTCTGGATTGTAAACTGACACTATTAGTTTATAGTTATTGGCTTGAATTTCAATTTTCAACCCCAATAAGATAACCCAAAATTAGTAATCCTAAAAAGGTGCCTACAAAGATATGGAATCTAGTAATCTACACCCAGCCCTAAGTGAAGACTGCAATGCAACCAGACATTACACACAAAAGAGTAAAACAAGAACCCAACTCTTTGCAGAATTCAAACACTAACAAAAAAAATCGACAAGACTCTCTCAGTTCAAACAACATGAAAAAATCAACTTAAAAAGCCTATGTGAAGCTCTCAACACATATTCAAATGGACCTACTCCTACACCAAAGATATCATCAAATTGACCGAAAATAGAAACTAAAATTCAAAAAAAAAAAGGATAAAGACGATTCCTTAAATTTTTGTTCCTCACTTGACACTGAAACTGAAACAAGTACTCAAAAGCCAATTTTCAACCAATACATCAATTAAATTGACAGGGGAAAAAAACCGAACCTTGGAGAAGAGATTGAGGGTGCGAAAGAACGTGAGCCTGAGATGGGGGTTCCGAGCATTATCTTTAATGGCGGTTTCGTGCTGAACAATCCAAAAAGAGAGATCAACCGCGACCTTCTTGTTCCTCAGGAAATCAAAGCCCTCGTAGCGAGCGTAGGGTTTTAGGACCTCCCAGAAATGGCCTCCCACCCCCATATGTACGGAGCAATCAAAAACAGGTTTTCCTCGAATTCAGTGCAGTGCAGAAGGGATGACGAAGGAAGATCGAGTTGATGATCTGCGATTATGCAACTTTTCGAATTCAACATGACACCGCAATTGAACGTTGGAGAGTTGGAGACTTGGAGTGATGAATTGAAGAACAATTTGATTTGATGGTGCAGATCTCTCCCCAAACCCGCAACGCAACGGGAAGAAAGTTTTGGTGGGCCCCGTTAACATAGCCCGTTAGGCCCCATCCGACCTTGTCAAGCCCAACATTTAATGGGCCAAATTATTCGGATGACTAGTGAGTATGCCCGTGTTACGGACGAGTTGCACTTTTTTATACGTATTATTTTTAAAAGGGAAAACAAATTAAAATACCCCACATTTGGGAGTATGATAAAAATATATCCTAAATTTTTAAATGTAATAAAAATATTCCGACCTTTGAGGGTGGTGGTAATATATTACCATTGGTTTTCTCACGGATCAAAAATGCTGACAAGGTAACCTACGTGGAATTTTTTTTACAAAGCAATCTAAGTGGAAGCTTTTTTACAAATTAACATTAAAATTGAGTTTTATTGAACTGTTTCTTTAAGAAAAAAATAAAGAGTTGGACTGGGTTCATACCCAACCACTGATTTTCATTTTTAATGATGAAAAAATCTACCTTAAACCTAGTCAAGAAACTGCTCCTTCTCGAATCTCGATCAATCTCCTTAAATCCACACCAGTTCAAGAGGTGATCACAGACGAAGATAAGAGGGAGGAAAATGCATTGGGTATGAACCCGAAACTCTTTATTTATTTATTTTACCTAAGGAAACCATCCAAAAAAACCCTTGTCAAAGAAAATTCAGGTAGGCTGCACTTAGGGGTGTTATTCGAGCCGAACGAGCCGAGCTTGACGTGTTCAAGCTTGTTCGTTTTTTAAATGAGCTTGAGCCGAGCCGATCCTAATTTTTAAACGAGTTTTTTATTTTGTTCAAGCTAGGCTTGTTTAGGAAATGAACGAGCTCGGCTTGTTTAGGAAATGAACGAGCTCGAGCCGAGCTTTAAGTAGTTCTACTTGGTTATAATATGTTAACTTAAAGGAAATTTTAGAAATTCCATAGAATTCGAACTTTATTCGAACGAGCCAAGCTTTCAACCGAGCTTAAAATTTTGTTCAAGCTCGACTTGTTTAAATAAGTGAACGAGCTCGAGTCGAGCTTTTTCGAGCCGAGCTGTTGAGTTCATATAACAGCCCTAGCTGCACTGTCAGCATTTTGACCCGTGAAAAAACCCGTGGTAATATATTACCACTACCCTCAAAGGTCGGGATGTTTTTATTACATTTAAATGTTTAGGATATATTTTTACCATACCCCCAAAGGTGGGGGTATTTTAATTAGTTTTCCCTTTTAAAATTATTTATCTTCTTCAAGTTGATGCCCAGATGGAGGAGCAGTATTTGAAAATTTTCGCTTAATGATTCTCAAATGAATCCTGATTTATAGGACACTTGATTTCTGGTAGCTTATACTGTTTCTAAAGTTTTGATTTAGAGCACTGACAATAGACCACTTGATATCTTCTACAATGAGTTTCCACTTGAACTCCAAAAACGGGAAAGATCACAACAGATTCTGCCATCCAATATCAAAAGAACTAGTAAGGCTGGAATAAAATAACAATAACTTCTCCTTGTACATATCTTATATTCTATTTTCCTCATAAATAACTCAAAGCAGAAGTCCTTCAAACTATCAGGAAGAGGGAGAGGCCATAATAGACATGTAACAACCTGTATATAAAACAACAAATTGATTACAACAATTTAATTTTTACAAATAAAATAAATAAATAAAAAACCAAGGAGTAAGTAAATAGATCAGAAACTGTTCATACTTCATACTAGGATTTCCACTTTTTAAACGTGGATAGAAATTTGCCATGTAAATGAAGCCAGTGCACCTTCCACAAGCTCTGGTGGTGTGTAGATACAAAGAAAAATGGCTACAATGAGAATATGATACCAGTAGTTTTAGCACAGAGGCACTATCTACCTGAGTCATGGGAAACTCTGGTGGTGTGTAGGTCAAAAAATGGGAACCACCGTCTGTATATTGTTTTCCATTTGTATCTAGAATATCACCCTCAAAATCGTCAAGCACAATCTGGTGACCCATGTGAAAACACACACACATATTACTTAGCAACAGCATATATATCTTCTGTTGTGCTTTTTTCATCCTGTCCTTCAACACTCATCTCTGAGCAGACAACCTGAGCCTCCTTTAGCCTTCCCTCTTCTCTGAGACCTTCCACAAGCTCTTTACAAGTACCAACAGGTAGAAGGAAACCACTGTCAAACATTTCTCTGTACCAGGCATATGCCACAGAAAATTCTTTTAGCTTACAATATCCATCAATGAGTACACAGTAAGTATCAGTTTTTAGAGGCAATCCTCTAGCTTTCATGTCATCAACAAGGCCCATGACTTCTTGTGGTATCCCAACTCTGAAGTGTCCAAATATCAAACTATTAAATGTCATCTTATCAAGATCAATCCCATGATTCACCATCTCGCTATGCAAAGATTGGGCCTCCCCGAGCTTTCCATGCTCAGAATAAGAATGAATTAAAGCATTGTATATGACCCTATCAGGTTTCAAACCAAATAGTGACATTTCCTGACGCAAACCATCCAACAGTGCCAATCCTAACTTGCTGCATTGGCTGGTGAGCATATGGTAGGTGCTAAGAGTTGGCTGAATGCCACTACTTTTCATTGTCTTATACAGCTCAAGAGACTTCGATGCATTTCCAGTACCAGAGTACCCCTGGATCAGGGTATTGTACGTTATTACATCAGGTTCAAAACCGTTTCCCTTCATCTCTAAAACTTTATCTTGAGCTTCATCCAATTTCCCCTTCTTACAAAGAACATTGATGAGAGCATTATAAGTTACAAGTGTCGGAGAAATTTTACTCTTCAACATTTCATCAAAGAATCCACGAGCTGACCGCCACTTCCCTGCAGCACCATGAGCATCAATGAGCATGTTGTGTATGTGCGTATTTGGTTCAACTCCTCTCCCAACCATTTCCCTGAGCAACAGTTCAGCTTCAAGAAGCTTTCCATCTTTGCAAAGACAATTTATAAGAGACCCATAGGATACAACATTGGGTTTCAGACCTTCCTCTTCCATGCCTTGAAGAATCTCAAAGCACTGATCAAACATGCACTTCCTTCCATAATCATCAATCAAGATGTTATATGTCTGTAAAGTGGGAGGAACTCCTTTCTCTTTCATCTTTTTCATCCATTCCTCCATCCTCTCAAATTCATTGGCTAGACAGTATCCCTTCAAAATTGCACTATACAACACCTCAGTAGGTGGAAGGCCGTTATGAATAAGCTTCTTTAGAACCTCTTCTGCCTTTTCCATCATACCTTCATTGCATAGACCCCTCAACAAAATGTCAGAATTGACGTTGTTAATCTGAAACCCCTTTGCTTGTGCTTCATCAAACACTGCCAGCATTTCATTGACATTATGGCACCTTGAATGTCCTTCCAAGAGTGAGCTATAAGTAAATGCATCAGGAAGAAATCCATGCTCTTTCATTTCATTCAACACCTCATATGCCTTATCCATCCTTTTTGATTTGCAAAATCCATCAAGTAATGTATTAAATGTAATAACACTAGGAGGAGTTTTGTTCAGTCTCATCCTCTCTCTGACCTCCAAAGCAGCTTCCATATCACCAACTTTACAGTACCCATCCATGAGCGTGTTGTAAGTCGCTTGCTTTGGTACCAAATTTCTCTCAAGCATTTCATCAAACATCTTGCGTGCATCCCTCATCTTCTTCTCTTTAATAAACCCACTGATCAAAATATTATAGACGAACACACTAGCACCAACACTTCTCTTCATTAGCTGGAAATGGTCTCCCTATGTACACCGCAAACGAGGGATAAAGTCGAATATATGTGTCGAGGTAAATGCATAGGTTGAGTCTATTGTACCAACTAAAGCTTTGTCACACAACAACAGTAATGGAAGGCTTCTAATACAAGTATATAATTCTTATAATTGGATCATTGCTAACAGTAACAGTGAAAGAATTGCTCATTTGTGAAGGAAATCAAAGTACACATCTGTGGCTATTTTAAGTGCTCAGCCAAACTTGTTGGTTGTCAGTTATATTAGTGATTTACGATTACTGGTGTTGTCACACACATTTCTGCAAGGGTCTATTGTTTCATGATCATAAATGTCGTGTCCTACCTTGAGTTGTAATCGTGGCAGTACCGCTTTCTCCCGTCTCTCATGCCTCTTCGGGACAAAGCTGAGTGTGTGAGCCGAAATCTGTTGACACACCTGAACCAAAATCTGAGTATGAGGACACTGATATGCATTGCTGTTAGTATGGTTAACACCAGCAACTTCATGAACCTGGTATCAGCAATGAAATTTACATTCAAAGAATAGAAACTACTCATGTGGGAAGAAATATTAGTTAATTTGGATTGTAGATAGATTCAAAAGTAGGAGTATTTTCTACCTGGGTTCAATTTACTCTTGCTTCTAAAATGTCAGAATTGACGTTGTTAATCTGAAACCCCTTTGCTTGTGCTTCATCAAAAACTGCCAACATTTCATTGACATTATGGCACCTTGAATGTCCTTCCAAGAGTGAGCTATAAGTAAATGCATCAGGAAGAAATCCATGCTCTTTCATTTCATTCAACACCTCATATGCCTTATCCATCCTTTTTTATTTGCAAAATCCATCAAGTAATGTATTAAATGTAATAACACTAGGAGGAGTTTTGTTCAGTCTCATCCTCTCTCTGACCTCCAAAGCAGCTTCCATATCACCAACTTTACAGTACCCATCCATGAGCGTGTTGTAAGTCGCTTGCTTTGGTACCAAATTTCTCTCAAGCATTTCATCAAACAGCTTGCGTGCATCCCTCATCTTCTTCTCTTTAATAAACCCACTGATCAAAATATTATAGACGAACACACTAGCACCAATACTTCTCTTCATTAGCTGGAAAACATCCATTCCCTTCTTCAAATCCCCACTTTTCACAGCCTATTGGACGGACTTTGCATAGGTGAATTGATCAACTCGAATGCCCGAATCAACCGCATCATTGAACAAATTGAGCACAGTTTCAAACCGCCTATCCGAAACCAACCCCTCAAGCAGCAAATTGAAATCCGGAGGGAAAACCCCGTCCCTCTTCATTAACCCAAGCAATTCCACTGCCTCGGGTTGTTTCGACTCAAGTCAGACGGAGAAAAGCATGTGTGCAAAAGAGCGCGTCAGCGGCGGATTAGAGATGCAAAAGCGGGAGAAGAGATCAACCGCAGAAGAGAAGAGCGGCTTGGAATCCAGTATCAGCGACTTGACTAACCTCTTGGCCGGATCGTCGCGGCGTTGTTGGATAAAGATTCGAAGCTTCCGTAACTGCTCATCTCGTTCATGCTCCTCCCCTCCACTGACATTGCTGCTGTTGGTGGTGGCGGTGTTGAGCTCAGGCGGGAATGTACAGAGACCGTTGCAGAGTTGGAGGAGCGAGGGCTTTGAGAGTCTGAAGAAGGTCGTCAAGGGTGAGAAAGCTTTCAATTGTCTCGCCATGGTAGAAAAGGTTCTCTGTATATGTCTCCTCTGCTTTTAAAACTTCCAGCAATTCCGCAACGAAAAGGGTAAAATATTCTCAACTCAGCACGAAGTTGTAATCAGAGAGAATTCAATGGAAGGAGCGAAAAAACAGAGAGCGTGTGAGGGCGAGATACAGTGGAAGATCAGGAGAGGCGGTGGCCGGCGACTGGTCATGACGACTAGGGATTCATTTTCATTCACAAGAGGCAGCGTTACTTTTTCCCCTAAGGAAAGGGTAGTGATTAGACCAAAAAAAAAAAAAAAAAGACATTTTTGCTAAACTAGACATGTACCTAAAAAATTGGCTATGGGTAGAAAGTAGTATATTTTTGCAAATGCAAAAATACCATCGGCAGTCGAGGTAGCAGGTAAAGGGGCGTTGAGCACTATAGCTCCATCTTTTGAAAAAAGAGAAATCAGGAGGGGAGGTGATGGACATGGGGTGTGGCTCCAATAAAGTAGAAAAATAGGGGGCATTTTTGAGGGAAAATTTCAATGATTGAATTAAGGGTGTCCATCAACCCTTCGAAAATCTTGATTGATGAGTGTCATTCCTTATTAAATGCTCTGCAAAAAAGGGAGCCAACATAGAAGACGAGTGGAAAGGTGAGGGTAAAACATCACCTTCATTTATGGAAACTGGACAAGTTTGGCTTCCCAATAGAAGACATCTGTCTTACCAATAGAACACATTTGTCTTACCAATAGGCCAAACTTGTCCTACCATTAGGGGTATGCAGAAAACCCCGACACGGCTGACCCGGCACGAAAACACGATAACACGATACGAAAAAACACGAAATCGAAAAGACACGACACGAAAATGACACGAACCGATAAAACACGATATTAAATGGTTCGTGTTCGGATCGGGCATATACCCTTGTCGGGTATCCGACACGAACCGTTTATTTTTTAAAAAAATTTATATTACGCTATTATAGTATTAATATATACACTATCCTTAGAATATCACTAAAGTCTGTTAGCCCAGTTGGTATTGGGCCTATGTCCGTCCACCTAACTCCATCAACCAAGGTTTGAATCATGGTACTGGCCTTTTTTTTAACTCCCATTCTCGCCCCCCTTTTTTTAATGCCCAAGACTAAACAACACACAAACCCTAAAGTCTCAGCCGCCACCCACCACCACCCCTCGATTTCTTCTCTTCGTCAGTCCACAAAACTCTCCATCTCACTGGCCAGGCCACATCCGTTCTAGCTTTCTCTTCGATCCCCACTTCTCCTAGCGCCCATAACCCACAATCGACAGCAACGCTGTGCTAGATCTCAATCTCTTCCTCTCAAGCATACTCTCAATCTCTTCAGATCTAGTTGAATCCGTTCTGTTCTATCTTCTATAATCGAATTGTAATTCGAAATTTCGAACATCAATTTTTTTGTTCAAATCTATTGCATCCATTTGAAATTTCTCTCATGAATATATTGCATCCATTCTCTTCGGTCTTTTATAATCTATTGCATTTTAGTTCGATTTCGAAGCTACTGCTGCACATGAATTCGGACCTACTGCTGCACATGAATTCAAATCTGGTTGCATCTATTAGCAACAACAACCAACATTATTGCAACACAATTTTTTTTTTAAATGGTTCATGTCGGATAACCGCCGATCCGAAACGGATCCGATTAGCTTAACCGTGTCGGGTACCCGACTTAAAATGGTTCGTGTACGGTTCGGGCATTTTGGACTAAACGGTTTCGGGTACCCGACACGATTATCCGGTTCGTGTCGGGTACCCGGATATGGCCACCCCTACCTACCATACATGGAAATTTTGGAGATAATATGGAGGGGATTGTCCGTAGCGATTTTGGCGGGATGTCCGTGTAATTTTGGCGCCAAAACAGGGTTCTTCATTGGGGGAAGAGGGAGAGCATCTGTCTGACCAATATGGTACAGTTATCTAACCAATAACATATAGTTATCTCACCAATAGGCTTAAAATGTCTTACCATACTTGATAATTTGGAACGGATTGACCATAGCTGTTTTGGCGGGTTGTCAGTGTAATTTTGGCGTCAAAACGGGGTTCTTCATTGGGGGGAAGGGGGGAGCATTTATGAGGGGAAAATGCAATCATTGCATTGATGGGTGTTCCCCAAGCACATATATAAGCTTGAGAGGAGGATTTCAAACACCCCAACATGGCCTGCAAAAAGTGAGGCAGAACAGGAGAGAGGCGGAAAGGACGGGGGAAAAGCCACACGTGCATCCGAGGAAACGATACGATTGTCATCCTACCAATAGTACAGTTCTGGCCTGCCAACAGTGTTCAACTGTCTTTCCATTCCAGGAAAAGTGCAACAAGCTTGTGAGTGGCAGTGACAGCGATGGGTAAGTCATCTTGTACCTTTTCTTTGTAGTTGTTCCTCTTTCCTATATCAGAACTACCCCCTAGGCTGATCTTCTATTCCCGTAGCGTACCTCAGGTGATAGGGTATGTATAAATGTCGTGTGCGGCGGTTGGTGGGCTCCTGGGAGTGGGAGCTTGGTGTTCAAGGGAGAGGCACGTACTGCATCTATGGTGGTAGCACAGAATATTGGCTACGACCAATTGAAGGAGAAGATTGTTTCCAAATTTGACGTGGACATGGTATTGTACGACATTGAGCTCACCTACTTCCCTCCTTCGATGGGGCGGGCCACTCAGATCCGGGTCCGGGACGACGATGACCTAGAAGCCTACAAGTTCTACAACACTGAATCCGGTGCACGAGCCTGACCAATCGCACTGCACGCCACCTTATGGATGAAAACGACAACCCCTTCCACAACCTCCAAAGAACATGAGTCCGAGAACTCCGACTCATGGGCTGAGGACCTGTCGTCTCCCACCCCAGGGGAAATACTCCTGACCGGGCCTCTCACCACGCAGGAAGACTTCGATGATGGTCTTGATGGAGGCGGAGGGGCGAATGAGAAGGTTCGAGGCTCCATCGAGGAGAAAGGGGAGTTGGACGACCTTAGCAGCGAAACTGGAGGGACCTGCCTGTGTGCTGAGTGTGTAGCGGGGGAGGGAGAGTGTTGTCCCACTGCAAAGGACAACGTCAGTGGGATGCATGATGAGCTTGCTGGGAGCGGTATACATTCTGGTATTGGTAGGATGGACCACAACATAATGGTCGGAGAGTCGGACGGAGTTGGTAGGATGGATGACAACATAATGGTAGAACAGGGCGATGATGTGGGCAGGTCCGATGCCATCCGACGCGGAAAGCAAGTGGTGATCGTTGATACCGACGACGATGTGGACGACCTACCCCCCCACGGAATGGAGGACATAATAGACATAGGAAGCTCCGACGATGAAATGATCGGGGGTGGTTTCCCCGTGAAAGTGGAGGGTAGGAGGCCGAACGAGACATCTGAATCGTGGGATGAGGAGGCTGAGGCATCGGTGAGAGAGATAGAGCTAGCGTACAAAGGACACAAACAACCTTTTCCGACGTTGGAGCAAGTGGAAGAGGACGCGGCTCGGTTCATTCCTCTAGTCGGAGACTCTCGGGAGAGTGTGAAGATCTTACGTGAGGGGGAGATGTTCGATACGAAGGCTGCCATTCAGTCCATAGTGAAGTGGGAAGCTTTGCGCGGGTGCTTCACGGTCCAAGTGAAGCGATCGACAACAAAGGCGTACGTGGTTGTATGTCCCGAACCGAATGGCTCATGGTACTGTCGGGCGTCAACATATCGGGAAACTAAGAAGTGGGTGGTTCGTAAGTTCGTTGACACACACAGTTGCAAGGTTAGTGTCGTCAGCAACTACCAGCGCAACGCCAATTAAAAGCTGATGGGGGAGAGTTTGGTGTCCGAGTAAGTTTCTAAACCGGCGTCTTGTTCCCCGTCTATGTACTATGTGTTGGTGGAATTTTTTTGGTGTAACTCGTATCTTGACATCTTTTTAGTTTTGCTGGGTCAGGGAAGGAGCTGCTTCCCCGTCAGATCAGGACGATGATGAAGTCTCGGTTGGGCATGGACTGCAGCTACTGGAAGGCACGCAGGGCGAAGGGAGCCGCACGGGACGACTTGTACGGGACCTACGAAGCGAGCTACGATCGGATGGCCTCATACCTTTACATGCTTGAGCGAGCAAACCCCGGGACCATAACCACATTAGTCCGTGATGATAACCAGCAATTCAAGTATGCGTTCGTTAGCTTGGGTGTTTGGCGGACAACCATCCCACACCTCAGACAGGTACGTCCTCGCAACTTTATTATCCTACCAAATGGCATATGTCATCTTACCATCTATATAGATTTGTCATTCCAATTCATGTATTACCAATATGCACAGTACATCTTACCGTTTATGATCCTACCAACTGTGTCCATTTATCCTATCAACTGTCTCCCTCTGTCATACCAATAGCAAAATTTCATCTGACTGTTTAAAACTTTGACATTGGCAGTATCCTACCATTTGCACATATATGTCATACCATTTCGCTTAATATGGTATACCAACACAAAAACATTATCCTACCAATTGCACATATGATGTACAATGAAGCACATACCTTTCCCTTGTCAGCCCTCTCTCATAACGCCTTCTTGCATTCTCTAGAAACTTCAGTCACCTTCTCCTCGAGCTCCCTGAACCTGATCCCCATCTCCACCAGCATGCCCTTGAAGAGAGCCTCAACCTTTGCCACAATCCGGGCCTCCAAACTGACGCTCGACGCGTCTGACCCGGACTGGCTGGTTCCCTGACTGGGTCCAGCAGTGGCATCCTCCTATCGCCGCTTCTCTCTGTGGGCCCTCATGTGCTCGCCCACAATCTCATCAAAGAAGACGTCTGGAGCATCTTTCTTGTACGACGAGTTAGGGTAGGCATCTTTCTCCTTGTGGGTAGGGTGCAAGATCGGCTCTGGCTTCGCAAGCAGAACGTGTTCATCTATGGGGTCGTCGGCGGGGGTGTCCAGGCTCAGGAACGACTTCACGTTCTCGTATCGGATGTGAGAGTTTGGCGTTTCCCATCTCAGACACCTAAGGATGGTGGTGTCGTCGATGTTGCGCCCGAAATGATTACCAATCTCAAGGAAGGTCTCGTACACCCACAACTGCAAATACAATATGATAAGATATTAGACCACAACTGCACACACATTTGGGTAAGCTATTATGACACAGTTTGCATGACAACTTCATAGAATTGGTAAGATAGAAATACACAGTTTGCATGTAAACTTGATATTTCTAGTAAGATAGAAATATAATATTGGCATGATATAATTTCCTATTTAGCATTCCACACAGTCACACATAATCTGAAATGGCAAGGGGTTGACCCTTTTTTCAGAACTTGACTAACCTGGAAGGCCATGGGGAACCCGTAGAGCGCGTACGTTGGCCTATCTTTCAGGTGAGCTTTTGCAGCCACCTAGTCCTTCAACGTCCCGACCAGGCTCTCGTGTAGCCTCTCGTACACCAGTTGTCCCCACGGAAATTCCAGAAACCGCGTCGTGTCCTCCAACAGCAGCTTAACCACCCACCCTCTAATTTGTGTCTTCTTCTCCAATCCAAAAAGAATGCCCTCCACAATGACTAGGAGGGCAAGCTTGTACTTTTTCATTAGGGAGCCCGAGTCCGTCTGTTTTTCGTGCTCCCAAGCTCTCTCCACATCCTTCAGACTTACATTCTCTTTCTTGAACAACTGGTATATGGCGTCCTTGTGATCCCCCTCCATCACATCCCTAGGGGGTGGTGCGCAGTTTAGCCCCGTTATCAACGCGAACTCGTGAAGCGAGAATCGCACGTGATGCCCCTGGATGGAGTACCACGTCTCGTGTTGCTTCCGGGTCTTCAGCTGCCACATGAGGTAAAAGTGCACCAGCTGTGCGGCGAACTTGTTCCTCGACCCCATCTTCATTATGCCTCCGAATTGGCTCTTCGTGAGGGCCTTCACATCATCAAGGTCGATGGCTAAGTCAAGTCCATCCAGGAGGTCAAAACTGGCATGTGATAGCCCCCTGCCGCTGAAGTGGTCCTTCTCCGCCACAGCCAAGACAGCCTGCAACACATCTACCACTCATAGGTTCCAAATTTTTTTCCCAAGCATTACTACCAAAACAAGGGAACTATCTCAGTTTCCTTACCCCCTGACTGCTTGGTCCTGCCTTTACTTTCCTCTTGCCGGCCTTTGTCATTTTTTATGGTTGTTGCACAAAAGTTACCTGCAACACAATCACCACACACATGCATTCAGACATTCAGATCACCTAATCATTCATACCAAGAGTGTATTTGTATCCTACCAATAGAATATTATTTTCCTACCAACTCTGCTATCCTTTTCTGTCCTACCATTTTCGAATTTCATACAAATTTGGTTCATTTTATCTCTTTTCCAACCCAAGAGATAGCCAAAGTAATTCACCAACACCAACACCAATTGACCAATAATTCATCATACATATAGGCATTTAACCAACAAGTAATTCACACATTAAGTTTCAAACATATAGCCAAACACCTACTCTTTCATACCAACATGTCTTACTTGTTTTCTTCATTTTACCTCTTTTACAACACATCATATAGGCAATGAGATTAACCAAAACCAAATCACCATTTATTCATCATATTTTTAGGCATTTCATCAAGCGCTTGGTGGGCACTTACGGTTTCAACATTAAAAACCAATCAACCAAAAATTCCTTCACCCCACTCGGCATACCAGATGTTCAATTTTATCCTGCCAATTTCGTTACTCGATCCTACGAAATCTGCTACCACAATTTCAGACACAACCTTCGATAATCTGTCTTACCACATGTGCACATATACCCTACCGATTACCCCCAATGTTGTGGATTCCCTACCCATCCGACCCCCTCCTTGCCCTTTTGTCCCCAATTTCTTACCCAACATCACCTAACCCTTACCCATCATTTTCCCGACACCCACAAACCCTAATCGCACCCACCTCCCCAAAATCGACTCACAATGGCCCCCCTAACCCCTCCTACTTCATTCCTCCTCTACTGCTAGGCATCTACCTCAAATTCGTCTCAAATCCTTTACAAAACCGCATGTAGCCGCACCCCCATTACCCCAATTTCGCAACTAAAAAAAAAACTCCACAGTTGCTTACCTTTGTCTTCGTCTTCAACCTTCTCCTTCCTCCCTAGCGGTGACTGATGGCCCTTCTTCTTCAACGGGTTCTTCCTCCTTCCAGGTTTTTCTTCGTCTCTCTCTGTCTATCGCTTTCCACAAAGCAATTGTAATCGTCTCTCTCCCTCCCTCTCGTTTTAATTTCAGAAATCCCCCACCCTCTACAACCGGTTGTGTACAGTTACAAAAAACCGACAATTAAATTTGCATGGGGGTAGAGAGGTTATTTTAGGCCAATTTTTGAGCTAGTGATCTATTTGTGGAATTAGGCCCATTTTTTGGTCTAGTTATGCAAATAGGCCTTTTTTCTACTTCTTTTTTGGTAAATTACACATAACCACCCTTACTTAGATATAAGGGCTAGTGACAAGACAGTAACACGGCTATTGACAAGACGATTTTAAGTAAATTGCAAACAAATCCTTGTTCATTTTACAGAGAAATAAAAAAACTACTCTCCTCCTCTCTCTCCTCCATGGATGTTTACCAAAAAAAAAGGTAAAGTACACAATAGATGTTCAAATCTTCAAATTGAGTTTTGCTACAATTGATTGTGATGTACGTGTCTAAAATTTTTGAATTTGGTTTTCGAATTTTGAAATTGGGTTTTGATTTCAAACCCTAAATTTGGAAATTGGGTTATTTTCCTTCAAATTAGGCATAGAGATTGATAAATAGGTTTACCAAGAGGCAATGACTTTAAATGGGCATACAATCCGATTCAATTCAACGATCGTGATGAAGTTCTTTGCGATAAATTGATCGAAGATAGTAGACGACGGAGACTTTGAATGAGCAGACAATCGCCGATTCGGCTCAAAGATCGAGTTGGCGTCCTTCGACGATGAACAGATTGAAGATCGTAGACGGTGGTGAACCATGGCGGCGTTGATGGACAAACAAGTCACCGGAGGCGGTGACGACGAGGGTGCAAACGGTGACGACGAGGGTGCAATTGAAGATGTATATATCCATACAAATAACAAGAATAGCCATGGATGAGAACCCTTCCATTCTAATGGCAAGGGCATAGGATGCATTGGTGATGGAGTTCGGCGGCGGAAGCCGGAAGGGGAGTATGAAAAGTATAGATTTTCTATAAATTTGTGTGATGGACTAATGTGCAATTTAGCGGAAATCATCTTGTCAATAGTTGTTCCATCGTCTTGCCAGTAGCCTCACTCTTAATTATATTAGTTTTTAGTAAACATTCCCCAAGAAAAACAAATTACAAAAAACCACGTGCATTCATAATTTTTTTCAACGAACTACCCACCGGCCACTCCCAAACTCGGTTAACAACGCTTATAATTTTACGGGAAAGCTAAATACACTGGTAATTTTTACTGGATACACCGCTAATCTACGCTACCATTTACGGACCTAGGTCCGCAACAATATGCGGAGTTCTCCGGGCGTCGTGCCAAACACGCCCTAGCGTGGAAGGGAAAAAAATGTCTGCAAACAATTGCAGATATAGGTCCACATTAAAAAGGGGACTTCATTTAAAATGTAACTAGACGCGGCATAAGTAGAATTTGAAAAGTCTTTGAATTGGGATGCAGAGTAAACCAGTGTATTAAGTACGATTCGCAAGTGGAAGCGGAGCATTTGTAATCATTCGAAATCTGTAGTAATAGCCTTTGATTTTGACAAAGAGAGCGACGACGGTGAGAGATAAGGCGGTGGGGTGTTTGTCGGCGACAAAGGACAAGGGCGAGAGAGAGAAAGAGTGACGGCGAGAGAGAGGGAGGGGGTTTGGGAGAAAAAAATGGCGAATGAAAGGAGCAGTGGAGAGAGGGTGGCGGGGAGGCGAGGTAGGTGGTAGAAGCCCGTTGGATCTGGCAAATATATAGGTCGGTGGAGGAGGCGAATATGACGACGATGGAGGCCCTATTGGTGGCATTGGACTGGGAATCGGGTGCGAAGACGGAGATGGAGAGGGCAACGGAGTAGGTGTTAGAGAGGGCAACAGGAGCAGGGTTGGTGAAAATGGAGAGGTCGGCATAGGCAAGGTCAGTGGAAATGGAGAGGGCGGCGGGGGCAGGGTCGGTGAAAATGGATAGGGCGGTGGGGGCATTGACGGAGGTAAACCTATCGTTGATCCGCCAAAGAAACTCAAACCTATAACTAGTATAGCAATAAGCAAGAGGTCGATCCACATGGAAATTTGTAATTCAAGTATGATTCAAGTGTCAATTAAAGTAACCAAAGAGGGGGGTTTTGTGTGTGAAAGTTCCGCCTTTTATCAAAGCGGAGTAAGCAAGCAAAGTAAATGGATTCGGTTTTAGACAATTAGGAGAAGTAATTCTACCTACAATTTTCCACTTTATTGGATTGCAGCGATCCTTGTAACTTCTTCTCGTCCTATTATGTTTTCTATGAATGCCCTTGTCCCGACCTAATATAGTTACTAGTCCAATCAGTCCTAGAAACCCTTATCAATCGAACAGTCCTTAAAGAAGGATTTAACCCAATTGATAGCTTTAAGTTCAGAGATTAGTCAAGGTATTTGCAGTCCCCAAAGAGGGATTTAACAACACATTCAACTTCTTACTCATTCAATTAGTTCAATTAGCTCTAAAGGAACAAGTTTGCCACATAGGTTAAGGTTCACAATCAGGAATCTACAAAACCTTAGCAATTGAATTGATTCTAACTAGTTGCGCGGGCTAGATAGAATAAAACAATAGACAATCAAGCACAAAGAAGTTGAATCATTCAAATATAGGAAACAAGGAACGAGAATTAGAAACTCACAATCAATCCAAATAAAGCTTCAAATTGCAGGCAGAATAGATGAGTTTAGTTCCTCATGGAAGACATCGCTCAAATTTTCTAAAGTGTCTGATGAATGAATAGAATAGAAGTGCTGAAAATAACATAAAACTTGGCCTTTTAAATCATCCAAAGTCGGCCATAAAACAAACAAATAGATCTAAGGTTTTTAATTATCAAAACGACGCACAAAAGTGCTGACGACCAATGCTGCGGGCGCAGCATACTGTTTATTTGTACCCCACTGCAGCGGCCCTTGCGGCAGCCGCGGCATGCATGCTGCGGCCGCGTCATATTGTCTTTCACGGAAAATCTACTTTGAATTTGCTATTCTTATCAACAAGGAAGTTGTAGCTCTTTGAAAGAGCTTTCCAACGCATGGTCATAATAGTCAATCGGACAACCGAGCCCTCCAGAAAGTGCAAAAAAAGTTCAGCATGTCCGACGACAACTTCTGCAGACTTGTTCTTCGTTTAGGTCTGCTTCTTCTTCTCATGACCTCTTGAGATCTTCATGTAGGCTTCTCCGATCAACTAGACATTCTCATCTAATGCGTTAACAACTCATGTCTCATCATCGGATCCACGATTACCTGAAATAATCAATTAGAGTGTGTAGATTCCGACTCCACTAACATAGAGAGCAAATATGCAAATTGTACTTAATCCATGCATAAAATGCATCTTAACTAAGCTAAATGCAACATATTATGTCTACCTAAATGCATGCTATCAGGCAGGGTCGATGGAAATGGAGAGGGCGACAGAGGCGAATATGGCGGAGCCGGTAGAGATTAGGGAGGAGAGTGCATTGGCAAAGACGATGACGTGGTTGGGTGGTCATGGTTCTACACAAGTACATTTGTGTCCAACGATCTTTTTTTGGAGTTTCTGAGTAACATGGTTTGGAAATGAAGACAATTACCAACTACTAATAAGAAATTGTTCCCAATCAAGTAATTTCTAGCCCGTGTTAGTCATATGATTGATTGAATATGAATTTCAACCACAATAAAAGGAAATGTAAGCAATGAATTCAACACTGGTGCAATTACTTCTAGAGATAAACTCAAATTAGATTCCAAAAATTCATGCAACAGTTGATTATAAATTGATCAAGAAAATCCAATCCTCAAACATTACCTAGCCAAAATCAGTCAATTTTAGAACTCCGTCATCCGAAATTAACAGATTCGAAGGCTTCAAATCCCGATGAACAATGAAATTCCGGTGGAAAGGATCAACATCGTGCAAAATCTGAATCATGATCTGCCCGGCTGCGATCCCTCCCTCCCGCGAGCTCTTCGTAACCGCGATCAGCAAGGGCGAGCACGACATCTTCATTGTCCTACGAGACGTGATCGTGCAAAGACGACGTACGTTTGGGCAGTTTTGAAGCGTTCGGAGAGCCTTGATCTCTCGGAAGGCGCTCTGGTGATCGTTGATCTACTTAAGCGCGACGAAGAGGCTGTCAAATCAACTACGGTCGTGGTAGACGTCGCCAAATCAGGGCGACTATGAGAGAGCAACGATGTCGGAGGGTAAAGGTCGCGACGCAATTGACTCGACACATGCCAGGAGGGTGAAGGCGATGGCCCCGGAGGCTGAGGGCGACAACCCAAAGCGGGAGGGTGGAAGCGATCGTCGACCGGGAAATACGAATCGACACAGCGCCGGGGAGTGAGGGCGACGAGCCGGAGGCTGAGGGCGGCGAACCGAAATCGGAGGATAAAGGCGGACTAGGGCGAAGGATCGGTGCAGTGTGTGCTAAGGATTGGGGATTGTACAGATGAGATTTTTATACATTTTAGATTTTAATTCTTTTTATTTATTTATAATTATTTAATATAATTTAAATATAATAGGAAAAAAAGATAAATACAAAAAATATTTTACTTTTTTATTTTCTGATTTTTTTGGGTGGTGGGGTAGTTTTGCTAATTGAATAGGGTATTTTTGCAAATTTTCATATCTGAGTGTAATTGTTTTCAAAAGTAGGTATTTTTACAAACCAATTATGAAAGTGGGCTATTTACTAATAATTTCCCTTGAGGATATCCTAATTAAAATAACACCATAGAGGCTTTATATTAATCTAAACGGAACGAGATTATATATAATTTTTAGGGATTACAAGTCGAGGTTCTTACTATATACAAATTAAAACCTCAAAGTTAAGGGGTCAAAAAGCATATAAAACATCGTGAAGAACCGATCAGTACGTAATATAAATACTGATAACATGAACACTCTAGAAGGGGTTGAATAGAGTATGCATAATTTTCGCAAAGTCTTCTGCAGCAGCAACTTCAAGGGCTTTAAATCGGATCTCAAGGCCTTGAAACTGAACTGAGTCTTGCTGAAGCTATGACAATTCAAAATAAAAGTAAGTGCAGAAATAAAATATAATGAACACGTGAATTGTTAACGAATTTCGGATCTAAACCAACCTACGTCTTCGCTTAGGGTTATCTAACCCGTAGGATTCAAATAACATTTATTCCTCTCTTCCTTATGAGTCCTATATACCACCTAGAATGCCTTCTTCTCTTCTATAACTAGAAGAGAAGGAGGCATTCTAGGTGAAAGCGTATTTTTTCCTCTCTTTCATATGATACTTTTAGTATAACAGGAATTAACTAATACTATCACGCTCGGATTTTTTCCTAACTCTCAAAGCTTAAAGCGCTTACAAAAAGAGTAAGAAAAACGTAGATCAGCATATGACAATGGAGATTGAAAGTGAAAGCTTTTTATCGCAGAAGAGAGCTGGTGAGATATGTTGATTGTGAGAACCTTTCTTCTCAATTTATAGTGCAAATCCTTCTTTGATGCTTTTCTTCGTCCAAGATTCTCTCGCCAACTTAACATTTGTTTGAATTTGAATTCCTAGCTCTAAGCTTTTGAATTATCGATCAGGAGGAGCGTTCTCTTTAAATCTCTTACCCAGATTTTACGGACCTGCTACTGATATTTGGTTGAATCATCTACTAGTATCTCGGACCTGCTACTGAGATTTAGTTAAATTTTAATAAATTCATATTACAAATAATCGATCTTTCATTTATATAAAATTTTAAACATGACTTTTCAGTAATTTTTTTTTATAAATATATACTTATAGTTGTTTAAAATATAAATATAAATTTTGAAATTTTTTTAATATAATTTTATAGCTTAAATAATTTAGTGTCACACACAAGGTGAGACCTTGTGTTGTATAGAATCTTTACTCAGGTCTATCATGGTTGGAGTACAAGGAGTTTATTTTTATTTATTATTACCTCCGATCCAAAAAGGATGTCGTTTGACTTTTTAACACGTATTTTAAGGAGTTAAAAATTATATAAAATATCAACTTTTTTTAAATTATTTTTTTACAACTTAATATTTGTTGGTAATAAGTATTAGATTATAAAAAAATAATAAAAAAAAGTTAATATATTATATAGTTTTTAGCTCTTTAAAATACGTGTTAAAAAGTCAAATGACATTCTTTTTGGATCGGAGGGAGGGAGTATAATTTATTTGGGTGAAAACCTAAAAGAAACATTAATTGAATACTACCTCTCTTTCAAAATTTATGTCCGTTTAACTTTTTTTTACCCATTTTTTTTAATAAACTATAAATAATACTCGCTCCATATTAATATAATTGGTCGGAGAAATCCATAGTACTCGGAGAAACAACTGTATCGTTCTTGTCGCGGGGGTTTTGCGACGGTTTGCAAAGATCCAGTGAACCAGTTGTAAAGAAGGAAGGCTCCATTGACTACTTCAAGACAAGCTATTCCGTGAGACTGTGTGAGGATCTGATCAAATTGGGATGATTGTCATGGCGCGCGGGATAGGACTCGGTGCACCGTGAAGGGAGGAACATGGGGGCCAATCCATGGATGCGCGCACCTTGTTGTCGTCGCTTATGGAGACGAAGTAGAGGCCGTCCCGGCTGTGGAAAAAGGCCGTACAATTGGTATCTTTGTAGAGGGTGTAAAACTTGGGATCGCTGATGAGATTCTTCCATTGTTTTGACAGGAGTTTACATCGGAGGAGCGATCGGAGGGGGAGTCGGCGGATAATCTCTATGATTATTTCTTGAGGAAGATGAAGATGAGCCATTCAGATTTTAGAGATCGATGATTATTGAGATTGGATCGCCAAACTATAACATATACATGGATGGATGGATGGATGGATGGTAGTTGCCGAAATACCAAAAGAACAAACCCTGAATTTTAAAATCGCTCACAAAAATTCACCCTCTCTGCCTCCCCTACCCGTCTTTTACGCTTTCTTTGATTTAGCCCTCTCCAATCTCCACTATCTTCAATCTATCTATTACTACCTCCGATCCAAAAAGGTTGACTTTCTGAATTTTCTATCAAGTTAAGGTAGAAATTACTTCGAGGCTAATTTAAAATAAAATTACTCCAAAACTTCATAAATTAGTTTTTAAAAATAATTTTCTGTGTTCTCGCTATTCCTGGACATGTCTTTTGATTTTTTTTTTAAATCTTTCATTTTACCAAATATTAGCGATATCTGGAAATCTTATCTTAAAAAAAAATTAGTAAAGCATCTGCATCCATTTAACTCAATTCGGTTCATTAACTCTCCTTTTTATCTTTCTCTCTTCTTAAGAAACTCAACTTAAATTTTTACCCACATCCCTACAACCCATTTTATTATAAACTAAATAATATAAAATTAAAAATATCCCCACCACTTATCCAAAACCCCTCACTTCCTCTTTTCTACCCTCTCACATATGTCTCTCATCTTTTTTCTTTCTTTGGTTTTTAAAGGTTCCTTAATAAAACATCTCCCTCCCTTATTATTTTATTCTTAAGTTTATTATTTTTCTTCTTTAAACACCCCAATGTGGGTGTTCTAATTAATTTTTTTTATATTAATTTTTAACTCTTAAAAATCATGTTAAAAAGTCAATGGTCATGTATTTTGTGCCGGAAGTAGTATTATTCACTTTATCTCTCCATATAAAAGACAGATGGACAATAAGTTGGATTGGTAATTCTTTCATAGTAACAAAACTAATTCTTTTAAAAACAATATTTATATACTCGGAGTCGGAGTCATGACATTAAAATTTTTGGATTCTGTTGATAAGTTCCCACAATGGGTGTGTTTGGATTCCAAAATGCATTAATTATAATGTATTTTTTTTTACCTCGGTTTATGTGCGTGTTTGGTTGTATAATTGAAAATGTCGCAAAAAATCGAGGTAAATATGTGATGTAAACAAACATGCACATAAACCGAGGTAAAAATAATGCATTATAAAATATGACAATAAATTACTTGAATGCATTTGGTTTAGTAGTTTTTTCTATGTGCAGATTATAAACTAGGAGTCATAACCTTAAATGAATGATCTCATGAATGATTTGATAAATACGTACTGTACTAAATTTGTAATTTATGAGTATATGTTAATATCTAATTCATCATCTTATACTCCTTAGAGCATCCCACCAACTTATGTAAAATAGAGAAAATAGGCAATTTTAGAGAAAATATAGGTTTTTTAACCCCAACAGTTTTTGTAAAACCATCTCTAAAATAGAGAAATGAGAGGAAAGAGAAAAAAAATCTCTAAATTTAGAGTAATGCTTAAAATCTGTAAAATTAAATGCATTCACTCCTTTTCATGTCTACCAATTTATTCATTGGTTGTTACATATTAATTTAATTAATTTATTGAAATTTTATTTATTAAATTATGAATTTATGTATTTATTATAGTGTATAATAAATGCATTTATAATAGAGAATTTTTAGAAAAGCTGTTGGAGTTGCTATTGCTCTTATATGGCTAAACTAACAATTCAAAACTTCTTATTATGGTTAAACTAACAATTTAAAACTCCTTATAATGGACCAAAAGGTCCAAAACTGTCAACTCAGCTATCAACGCCATAATTCAATGGGTATAGATAAACACACCAAATAATCTTATTTTACATCATTAATAAACAGCTTACTTACAAACCTCAAAATTAAAATTGATAGTACCAAGGGTATGTTTTGATTCCAAATGGATTATGTTTAAAATACAAAATAATAAGAAGTTGTTTGGTTAACACAAATTTTAAGGTATTTAAATTATAATGTTTTTGAATTCCACAATGCATTAATTATAATATAATTATTTTATCTCGATTTATGTGATTATTTAGTTAAATTATGATTTTGTCTCAATTTTTACGAGATTTTTATTTTTAAAACCAAATGCTCACATAAAACGAGGTAAAATAATTGCATTATAATTAAAATACAATGGAATCCAAACCCACCCCAACTACAAAGCACTGATTTATATTACATTATATATATATATATATATATATATATATATATATATATATATATATATATATATATATATATATATATATATAATTCTCTCATACACTTAATCAATACTTACCCAATTCTATCCATAATCCGTTGTTTGGGGGTAAAATTTCGTGTTTGATTAAAAGTTATCGTGTGAGCTCAAGAAATATTTTTGTAGAGGCTTTCATGTAATACTTTATATGTCAAACCCGAGTACACATTGGTCAACAATATTTACAAGCAAATAAAGAGTGCATGAAATGTGAAACTAAAATATACAAATTTAATATGATAGCTGAGCATACAATAAAAAGAATGTTATATTTAAGATGTTGAGAGCACAAATCTTGTCACTTGGGTGGCGATTGTCTTGAAATCCAATGGGCTCAGCTGCATGTTCAGATCTGCAAAGGCAAGACACAAAGTCAAATGAGTGGGTTATAACAAAATAACCACATGGGCTTTTCTTTTTACATTACAGGACAACCCAAAATAGAGCCCAACTTAATCATTCTCACACAAACGTGGCTGGCTAAAAGAATCAGCTAAACACCAAAGAGAATAAAAGGATCTGTTCATATCTATTAAAAAAGGATGGGCAGTTAAAAAAATATAAAAAAAAAAGGATAGAAGATCAGCCAAAGCAAGGAAAAAAATATATCTTAACAGGAAATAAGATATATCTTGAGCTCCCCTTTCTCCCTATAAAAGGTAGTCAAGGCTAGGGTTTAGAAAAAAAAAAAAGAGACGGCAAAAAAGAAAAGAAGACACGCCAGAAAACACAAAAAACACACAGCCTGCAGAAAGCAAAGCAAAGAAGAAGAGGAGGCAGACAGGTAGCCTTCTCTCCATGTTAGGTTATTGGTGATTCCCGAAGCCCCGTCCTTGCAAACCCTGCGGGCTTTCGCTTGTGGCCAGGGCTTCGGAGTCATCAGATCACCCTCAAAACCCCGCCCTTGCAAACCCTGCAGGCTTTCGCTTGTGGCCTGGGTTTCGGAGTCATCAAATCGCCCCAAAATACGTCGAAGTGCTGTCAAAATCGATTCTCGAAACCCCGCCCTTGCAAACCTTGCGAGCTTTCGCTTGTGGCCTGGGTTTCGGAATCATCAAATCGCCCTATAAGAGGGCGAAATGCTGCTGGATTTTTCTCTAAACTAAGCGGCCAAATCAAGCAAACAAATTCACAAGCAGTCAAACAACGAAGTTGGAATGCTGTTCAGTTTCAAGCAAAATGATGTTGAAGTCGTTCACCAAATTCTAAGAGAACAAGGGTGAAACTTGGCAAAAATCTATTCAAAACACTACTCAAATTTTCTGAATGATCCAACAAGGTCACAACACAAATTGCAAGCAATCTCATACAAGGCTAAAGAACAAAAATCACTGCCGCCACAAACAGATTTCCAAATAATGCACAAAGTAGCGGCATTAAATTGGAAGCAATCCCAAGCAAATCAAACAAACTGGTGTCCTACACTAAGCAAATCAGTTGTGGGGATACATGGCTTTCCATCCAAATATCCAAATCTAAGGCCCTGACTTGCATTTAAAAGGGAATCTAAACTTTGAGGAGGCAAAATCAGCATCACAATTTCAAACAAACAAAGAAGATAAGATTACTGCATTAAAGACATGAGAACAAATTTTCTCGTCTGGACAAAGCAAATCAGTTTAGACAAACTAAGTTCCTGGAAGAGGACATCTTCTCAAACAAGTCAAACACAATCCAAATCAAACAAATCCCAAACCCTCACTAGTTGCTACCAAGTTGCAACTAATCCTAGAATAAAACATCCAAATCAGCAGCAGTCTGTGCCTACTGTCAATTGACGCTTTGGCTCAATGAAAACAAAGAAAAGAAGGGAAGAGAAACCGGCATACCTGCTTCAAATGCCGAATCGGTGGCCACTCAGAAATCGTTGCCTACCCTCTTCTCTTGATTTCCCTAAACCAAATAATCCCAACAGTGCAAATTCCACGAAATTCAGTCACACAAGCATCGACAAATTCACATAAGCCCTAACTCTGAAATTGAAGGCTAAAATTCCTAAAAAGAAAAAAAAAAGGAGAGCCTCAAACATACCCAGAGTTGGGATTGTAAATGTCCTTGGTTCGTTATGGACTGGTAACGCCCGACTCAGCAACCTTCTCTTCCGAGCAGCCCAGGTCGGATGCACGAAGCCACCGGTGACCTTCACAAGCGTTCACGCGACTCCCGTCGATCGAAATTATCCCATATTACAAAAAAAAAAAAAATCGATTAGCGGAACTTGCGAATTGGGCGTTCAATTAGAAGTACAAGGGAAGGAAATTCAACACTTAGAGGGTCTATCACTCGGATTCCACCTAAGTGGAAAAATTAGGGTTAAAAAAAATATCAAAACAAGGAACCCTAGAAATTACCTGGATGGAGGTCCGAATTGGATTTTATTTTTTCAGTTCAGAACCTTGTGTTCTCTTTCCCGGGTTCTCCTTCCGGTGACCCGCTGGCTCCTCCTCCCTTGTCGATCAGCCCCAATCCAAAACTACCAAAAATCACAAATTCTGAAAAATCAATCGATCCCCGAAATTGATGACCCAGTTAGAGGTAGATGCAAAATGGGATTCAACATTTGTAACCTAAATTATCCAAATCCTAAATCAAACATCAAATTTGGGATTGAGAATCCTCGAGCAAGAGCCCTAGAACATACCGGCCCAGACGCGAAATGTCTTCGGTTTGAAGTAACGAAGGGCGACTCGCACTGCACTCCTCCGTTTAGGTTGCCTACGGTCAAAACTCCAGGGTGGCCAACCGGAAAATCGTTGCGGTCACTGACGGACGAGCACCAGAGAGAAGAGAAGTGAGCAGCTGTGGTCCCGTGACTCTCGAAATGGAAAGGAGAGGCTGAATTTGCCTAGAAAGAAAATGACGTCTTTGTTTTGTTTTCTCAAGAAACAAAAACATGGGCCAAAGTAATAAAAAAAAAAGGGGAATGGGCTCTCTTAAAATAGAAGTAGGAATGAGTTAAAAAAACAAGCCCACAACTGGCTAGTATGTATATATATGCGTACAGGCTTGCCGACTTCGGAGGAATCTTTATTTAATTACAAAATTAACCCACTAAAGTATAAAAATTATAATCGGCACAAATTAGAAATTGAGTTTGACAAATTTATAAAGTTAAACTCGTAAAATTTCATCGTCGGTTTATGCTACTGGGTCAATATCAAATTTGACTTCTAAACGAGGAAAAAGAAAACAGAGGCAAAAACCCTAAATCAAATTCCTCCAAATTCAAATTGTTCTTAAAAGAGAACTACGTAAAGACTTGACGCCTCTTATCGGCTACGTAGGTAACCCGATATTAAATCCTAAAAATATATCGGGTACAGTCGTCAACCTCTAAATTCACTTTTAAATGAATACGGGGTCAAAGCCCAGCCAAATTAAATCATTTGTTCTCAAAAGAACTACGGTCGATTTGATTCTGACTCGTCGGATACGTAGGACACCCGACAAAAAGCTCAAGCTCGTCGAGTTCAATCACCAAAAACAAAAAAAATTAAATCAATTCCAATACTCTGAACTACGTAAGGCTTGATTCTCTTCCAAGAGATACGTAGGCAACCCGTTAAAATTCGGGTGCAGCCCAAATCACCAAAACCACTTAAGTCTTGGTGTCGATACGACTTCGAATCAAGAGGATAACCAAAAGGGGTCGAACTCAAATTCTAAAAATTAAATAAAATATGTTTTACAATTATTCGCGCATTTTTGTTCAACATCCGTATTTTTTTTTAAAAAAAAACTATTGCATTATATATGAAAACTTCATAAAGTTAAAATAATAAGTTATATAGGGTTTATATTATATATAATGAAAGATCAAATCGTTAATTTTGCCTATAAAAATTAAATAATCAATTATATCATCTAAGGTTTAACCTTTGGTTTATTTTGGAACCATAGAATTAGTAGAATGAGTATTAATACTAAATTTATTTAAATATAAATAAATAAATAAATAATATATATGTATATATTATAATATTTTTTATTCTATACTACCTCCGATCCAAAAAGGTTGTCGTTTGACTTTTTAACACGTATTTTAAGGAGCTAAAAACTATATAATATATTAACTTTTTTTTTTTATAATCTAATACTTATTACCAACAAATATTAAGTTGTAAAAAAATAATTTTAAAAAAGTTGATATTTTATATAGTTTTTAGCTCCTTAAGATACGTGTTAAAAAGTCAAACGTCATTCTTTTTGGATCGGAGGGAGTATTAATTATGTAATAATTCAGAAGTATGAAAATAAATTAATTAGCTAAGAAAGGCTATGTTTGGCAAAAAGGTAGCTGATGCAGTAGCTGAAACTGATTAGGTAGTTGAAGTTGATAGATTTTTTGTGCTAAATATATGTTAATAAGCTAGTATGATGCTTAGGAAACGTAGCTGTTAAAGTAGCGGATGAAAACTTGTGAATAAAAATCATAAGGTTCGAAAAGCTTGGGTGAGTAGCTGATGAAAAATTAAGACAAATGAAACTTATTTGTGAATGAACGGAGGGAGTAATAACTAATACGTTGTACTTGGATTCAGTTTGACTTCTCAATCAAGCAAAAAATGAGGCAACATTAAAAACCAAGAGATTCCACAACCAATGGGATTCAAATAAGATAACAAGGACGAGGAAAAAATAGCCAAAGGGCCAACACGCAAATGGTTTGATAGAGGAGGAAAAAATAACCAGTGGGATTCCTTATGAGTCAATTTGTAGAAAAGTGTAAGAGGAAAAGCTTGCCTTCCATTGATTAATTGATGAGAATATATACATCACAATTAGGTTAACTAGGTTAATTCTATCCTAACTTACAAAGATATGGTACTTGCTATACAAGGATAAAATCAAAACTAATTACAAAGATATGATATCTCAACATTCTCCCTCAAGTTGGAGCATGGAGGTTCCGAATGCCCAACTTGCGAAGTAGCGTATGGAACTGGGCGTGTCCAAGGGCTTTGGTAAGTATGTCGGCCAGCTGAAGAGATGACCGAATGTGAGCAGTCATGATGGTGTTGGCCTGAACATGATCTCGAATCAGATGGCAATCGACCTCAATGTGCTTGGTACGTTCGTGAAAGACCGGATTAGAGGCGATATGAAGAGCTGCCTGATTATCACACCAGAGGCGCATGGGCTGGCGGTGGAAGATGCCGAGGGATGACAGAAGGGACTTGAGCCACACAAGCTCACAAGTGGTAGTAGTCATAGCTCGATATTCGGCCTCCGCGGAAGAGCGAGAAACAATGGACTGTTTCTTTGTTTTCCAAGAGACCGGTGACTCTCCAAGCATGATGAAAAAGCCCGTCAAAGAACGACGAGTGAGAGGGCATGTAGCATAGTCAGAATCACAATAAGCATTGAGCCGAAGATCACTGGATCGTGACAAGAGGATACCTTGACCAGGACTGCTCTTGAGGTAGCGGACGACGCGAAGGGCTGCTTGCCACTGGTTTGCCGTTGGTGACGCCATAAACTGAGCAAGAATGTGCACGGAGTAACTCAGCTCGGGGCGAGTAATGGTGATGTAGATCAAACGGCCGACTAACCGACGGTACTGTTCAGGTTGATCGAACAAAGCACTAGTGTCCAAAGCCAGCTTGTGGTTCTGTTCAATCGGAAAGGAAGCCGACTTAGTAGCAAGAAGGCCTGTTTCTGTCAAAATATCAAGAGCGTACTTTCGTTGAGACAGGAAGATGCTGGCGGGGGTGCGAGTGATCTCAAGGCCAAGGAAGTACTTCAAGGGGCCGAGATCTTTCATATGAAATCTGGAGTGCATGAAGGCTTTGAAGCGAGTGATGGAAGCGGAGTCATTCCCAGCAATGATCAGATCATCCACATATATAAGGACATGAAGGACAACGCCGGAACGCAGAAACGAAAACAACGAGTAATCGGCATAAGACTGGACAAACCCGAAGTGCTTGAGAGCGGAGGCGAGCTTGAAGAACCAGTTGCGAGGAGCCTGACGAAGGCCATAAAGAGACTTACGAAGATGACAAACCTTGGAGGAACCCGGAATGGAAAAACCAGGCGGCATGGTCATGTAGACATCCTCATGTAAATCGCCATGAAGAAAAGCGTTGTGCACATCCATTTGATGAAGCTCCCAGTCACGGATTGCAGCCACAGCCAAGAAAACCTTAACAGAAACCATCTTAGCAACCGGAGCAAAAGTTTCGGAGTAATCGGTACCTTCAACCTGCCGATTGCCAAGCACAACCAAGCGAGCTTTGTAGCGCTCAATGCTTCCATCCGCTTTATACTTGATTCGGAAAACCCATTTACAGCCAATAGGAGTCTTGTCAGGAGGCAAATCGACGACCTCCCAAGTCCCGTTCCGATGTAGAGCGTCAATCTCAAGACGCATCGTATCTCGCCAGTGTTGATGCTGAACAGCCTCACGGAAAGATGTGGGCTCAGGAGTGCTAGTGACGGCTGCAAGGAAATGCCGATGGGACTCGGACAAGTTATCATATCGCACATAATTAGCTAAGGGATACAGAGTACCTGAAGACGAGAGTGAAGAGGGATCCGGCGAGATAGGGTAACAGGAGCGAGCAGCTGTACACACGAAGTCGCGAAGACGGGTGTTGGGTTGGGGGAGACGAGAGCTGCGACGAGGAGGTGGGGGAGGAGGATTCCCCCTGAGGCCGACGGTGGCTGTAGGAGCTGGGCCATCGTCGTCATGAGTGAGGGGCGAAGGGGTATCGGGAGAGGGTGTGACAGGAGGGGGGGAGGCCGGGGATGGTTGTGTGTAGGGGAAGACGTGCTCATGGAAAGCAACGTCCCGAGAGGTAAAGAAGGTCTGTGTTTCCAAGTCATAGAGCCGCCAGGCCTTTTGACCGAAGGGGTACCCTAAGAAGATGCAGCGACGGCTTCGGGGAGCGAATTTGTCGGAGCTACGAGGGACCCTGGTAGAGTAGCAGAGGCACCCAAAGACCCGTAGGTGAGAGTAATCAGGGGGCTTGTGAAAGAGGAGCTCATAGGGAGTTTTGCCGTTGAGAAGGGTGGTTGGGGTGCGATTAATAAGATAGCAAGCGGTAAGGACACATTCACCCCAAAATTTTTGTGGTAATGAGGCTTGGAACATGAGAGCGCGAGAGACATTAAGAATGTGACGGTGTTTGCGCTCCACACGACCGTTCTGCTGGGGAGTGCCGATGCAAGAAGACTCAAACAGAATGCCATGATCTCGAAAAAATGGCTTAAGGGCGATGAATTCCGAGCCATTATCACTGCGAAAGCACTTGATAGACGTATGAAATTGTGTTTGAACCATAGCGCAAAAATTGCGAAGTAATGAAGAGACTTCGGATTTATGACTCATAAGAAATACCCATGTAGTACGAGAATGATCATCAACCAAAGTGAGAAAATAAGATGCACCACAAGTGGAGGGGATACGATAAGGACCCCAAATGTCACAATGAACTAATTCAAAACAAACAATAGCCCGAGAAGTACTAATGGGAAAGGAAATGTGAGGTTGCTTGGCCTTGTGACAGATATCGCAAGGAGCAGTCTTATTTGAAACAAGTTTAGAAGTAGAAATACTCGGGAAGGACTTGACCAAGTGATGTGAATGATGCCCAAGGCGTTGATGCCAAAGAGTGGAGGAGTCGATGACGGGAGTATGATAAGAGCAGCCGTGGGGAGGGGAGGGAGGCGGAGTGAGCCATCGCAGCCAGGACACCCTATCTCGGACTTCACCCGCTCCAATCAGCGTCCTCGAAATGCGGTCTTGGATCACAAAAAGCTTATCAGAGGAGATGACAAGGCACGATAATTCAGCAGAGAGACATGCAGATGATAAAAGGTGACAGTCAAGGCCCGGAACAAACAAAACATGAGATAGAGTAACTCCAGGACATAGACGAAGTCTGCCGGCCTGTGTTGCTATCGACACAGCGGCATTGGGAAGCCGAATGTGGCACGGCGAAATGTCACCAAGATCACGAAGTAGAGTAGCATCGCCTGTCATGTGAAACGAAGCCCCAGAGTCGAGAATCCAAGAGGTAGAGAGGGTACCTGACATGCGATCAAAAGAGGACTTAGCATGGAAGTCCTTAAACTTCTCGAAGAGGAGATTCCAATCGGTATCGGAGACCAGTGAGCCGAAGGCGTCTCGATCTGCAGAAGTCAGGGGCTGCGAGGCTGAAGATGAAGCCGAATTCGCCATGACAGCGTGCATAGCGGAGCCACGAGTGAGAGATTTGGACGGCGGAGCAGGCGGTGGAGATGGTGTCGGAGCGTCGCGGCCTCGTCCAGGAGCAGGTGGAGGAGCGCCTGTAGCGGGGTCGGCAACGCCTTTGTCGTGGTTCCACCAGTCCGGAAAACCGATCACTTTGAAGCAGGACGACACATCGTGGCCGGATCGGCCACAGTGAGAGCAAAGGAGGCCGCTTTTGTCCGTCTTACCCGAGGAGGGGCGCGACTGAGACCGAGCAGCCATAGCCAGGGAGTCCGAGCGAGCGTCTCTGTCTTTAGCAATGGACTGGAGGCGTTCTTCCTGGACAGCCAGAGAGTAGATGCGGTTGAGAGGGGGCAGGGGATCCTGCGCGACGATCGTGGAGCGGATTGTCGCATAGGATGCGTCGTCGAGACCCATCAGAAACTGATGGGCGCGCTCGGCTTCGCGTTCCTTGGCAGCATTGCCACAAGTGCAGACGGTGGTTCCGATATAGGTGTTGAGCTCGTCCCAAAGTTTCTTGAGACGTCCAAAGTAAGCAGAGATCGTCTGGCCTTCCTGGCGGCAACGAGCAATCTCGGATCGAATCTGAAGGATTCGAGGACCATTGCCGACGGAGAACCGTTGATCGAGATCGTCCCAAAGCTCCTTGGCAGTAGCGAAATAAGTGATGCTGGATCGGAGAGAGGGCTCGATGGATTGAGCGATCCACCCGATCAGCATAGAATTGACGCGCTTCCAGTAGGCCGCGTCGGTAGAGGTAGCCTCAGGTTGTTTGATGGTGCCATCAAGGAAACCATCTTTGAATTTGGCAGAGAAAGCATTGACCATGGCGATCTTCCATTCAGGGAAGTTCTCACCACGCAAGATCACAGGGCAGATAGCAAGGCCAGGGTGATCGGAAGGGTGGAGGTAGTATGGCGAGGCCGGGGTAAGAGCGGTAGGGGCGGTGGCGGCCATGAGTAGGGTAGGGTCGGCGGGGTTTAGATGTGTTTAGGGGTTGAGGATCGGTAAGCCTGATACCATGTAGAAAAGTGTAGGAGGAAAAGCTTGCCTTCCATTGATTAATTGATGAGAATATATACATCACAATTAGGTTAACTAGGTTAATTCTATCCTAACTTACAAAGATATGGTACTTGCTATACAAGGATAAAATCAAAACTAATTACAAAGATATGATATCTCAACACAATTAACTAGCAATCCACACATCTATAAAATCTGCATCTCCTGTTTGTGTTTGATTGAATTCAAGCTTCAATCCCAATGGCAAATTCAAGCTTCAGAACTCAGGCCAACGCCTTGCTTAGGAAGAACTTCACCTACCAGGTTCTCTATTTCTCATCTCTCTCCATCTTTCCCAAACTTAAAAATTTAGGTTTATCAGAGCTGATTGTCTTTGGGTTTGATCTATATATGATACTTGCTGACAGAGAAGGAACAAGGGGATGAACATCTGCCTTACACTCTTCCCAATCTTCATCTGTGTACTTCTAGTTGTATTACAAGCCCTGATCAACAGCTTGTTAGACAAGCCAAAGTACCGATGTGGGTGTGCAGCTGAAACCAATGGCTCCAAAGTCTGCGGCCTGCAGTACTCAACCACCGATCAGGCTGCCTTTTGCGCCATTGACAGCCCTCAGAAGTGGCCTGCAATCTTGCAACTCCCTGCTCCAGAGTACCGCGCTGCAGCTGTCGGTGATTCGTGTAAGAGCAAGGGGTCTTGCCCTGCAACAATCCTCCTCACCGGGAGCAATCAATCTCTTGCACTAGGCTTGGGAGCGCGACTCTTGTCGTATGGCTCTCCCAATTTTTCTAATGTTCTTGGTAGCATGGCACAACATGTCTTGGTAAGAGCATCTCCAACAGTTTCCCATTTTTGGGATTTTGAAGTTTTTAGAGAATTTTAAGGTACTCTATAGTCCAGATTTCCGATTACATTCTCCAAAATGGAGAAATAGTAGAAAAAATAGAGATGATTCCCTAAATCTGCAGCATTCTCCAAACTAAATGATTGTCCGAATCTTTGAAATGGGAAGCTGGTGGAGTTAAAACAAAAATAATTTGAAGAATATGTATTTTGTTTCTCCATTTTGGGGAAATTTTAGAAAAGCCGTTGGAGATGTCTAAAGTAGTTAGTTGTTGGTTGTTTGCCGATACTCCTTGCTTTGTTTCAGAGATCTGCCTCAATGCCTTCGTATACGAATTTCATGGAATCCGCCTTTTCATCAGACCTTCCGGTGTACTATCTTCAGCCACAGTGCTCTTCAAATTCAAGCTTTTCGGTGCCCATCACAATTGCTTCAAGTTCCATCACACAAGGTATGTACATATGATGAATTATCCACTAAATGTTCATCAAACTATCAAATAGTATGTGCTATGTCTTATCTTGTTCCCTTTGCTTGAAGACGTGTCATGCTCTCCTGGTCTAAGCCTGTGGCGGAACAGCTCTTCTGATATCAACAACGAGCTATACGAGGGCTACTATAAAGGCAACTCCGAAAGAAAGATAAATGAGATAGCCACAGTATGTTTAAATCGATGTATTTACATACTCTTATGTATCATCCAATGCCTTAACGCGACTTTCTCCTTTCGTACAACAGCGTATGATTTCTTGAACTCAAACAGGCAGAACTTCAATGTGAACATATGGTACAATTCAACCTACAACAATGACACCGGCTACTCTCAACTCTATTTCCCCATCGGACTCTTACGAGTTCCAAAATCAGTGAATTTGGTAAGTTCTCTATAGAGTTCATATGTCATCTGCGTAGCTTCCGGTCTCTAATGGCTTCCATTCCTCCAAATTATGCAGGCATCGAATGCTTTCCTTCAGTTTTTGCTTGGGCCTGGAAGCAAGATTTTGCTAGAATTCGTCAAGGAAATGCCCAAACCCGAAACTCATCTTATCTTGGAGCTATCAGCTATTCTAAGTGGACAGTTTTTCGTATATATAATCACATTACTATTCCCTGTAAGTACACAAAAGTAACATAGATCCAATATGTTGTCTAAAGTAAAATTTCCAAGAAAATTGATATATGACTTTGATATCACTTTCATTTCATATATGATGCAGGTGATCTTATCGTTTCTCGTATACGAGAAACAGAACAAGCTGAGGATGATGATGAAGATGCACGGTCTAGGAGACGGTCCATATTGGCTGATTTCATACATCTACTTTCTCGGATTATCTCTTATCTACATCGTATTTCTCGTGTTCTTTGCCTCTGTGATCGGTAATGATGGCTTCATACATACTCAATTGCTTACTTTTATCGACACTAGCATTGCCTTCCTGACTATTGGCATCCGGTTTTTGCAGGGCTGCAGTTTTTCTCTGTGAATGACTACGGTATCCAGTTCGTGTTCTACTTCATATACATCAACTTGCAAGTCTCACTAGCTTTCCTCGTTGCCCCATTTTTCTCTAATGTCTTGACTGCCAGAGCTTTCGGATACCTTCTCTTGTTTGTCACCGGCCTGCTAGGAGCCTGGCTTTTCGAATTCTTCCTATTAGACACCACTTTTTCGAGTAAGTCTAATTCCCATCCATTCAAGATTCTCTATTTGCTGCTTTGATGATCATTGATTCCCTTTGTTTGTGGTTTATGTGTAGGAAAAGGGATCATAGCTATGGAATTGTATCCCGGTTTTGCCTTGTACCGCGGCCTATTTGAGTTTGGACAGTACGCCTTCACGGCTAAGTATCAGGAGACTCGGGGCATGAGGTGGAATGACTTGAACAACAGCTCTAACGGCCTGAAAGAGGTCCTCGTTATCATGCTCGTTGAGTGGCTGATCATGCTCCCTCTCGCCTTCTATTTCGACCAAGTTGCCTCATCAGGCAATGGGGTGACTAAGAGTCCTCTGTTTTGCTTGCCTGCCTTGCAACATAAGTGTTCTTCGTCGTCTTCTCGTAGGCCCAGTCTAAGAAAACATGGATCATCCAAAGTTTCTGTCCAAATGGAGACACCAGATGTTCTCCAAGAGGTAGATGTAACAAACTACAGTCTATATGATTTTACCTTATGACTATCTACAATTTTCGTATTTTGTCGAAATAGAGAGAGAAGGTGGAGCAGTTGTTGGAGGAAGGGAACGTTGGACACTCGATAATCTGCGATAGCTTGGTGAAGGTTTATCCAGCCAAGGACGGGAATCCTCCCAAGACCGCGGTTAAAGGGCTCTCTCTTGCTTTGCCCCGAGGTGAATGCTTTGGGATGCTCGGTCCCAATGGTGCGGGGAAAACGTCGTTCATCAGCATGGTTAGGACTTATAAGTCGCCGATTTTACCTGTTTTCCTTGGTAAATTTTCACTTGGATAACACTTGGCACATACATTTTTTCGAGTCTTGGTAGATGATTGGGCTGTCGGATCCAACTTCTGGCACGACATTCGTCGAGGGCAACGACATTCGGACTCAAATGGATCAAATCTACACCAGCATGGGTGTTTGCCCACAACACGAGTACATATATATGCCACTAACAATTGGTTTTGAGATGGAACCTCATCAGACTTTTATTATCTGTCTTTGCTTATTGTACGTCTTCCTTTTGCCAGCTTGCTATGGGGATCCTTGACCGCAAGAGAGCACCTCCTGTTTTATGGCCGCCTTAAGAACCTCAAAGGCGCGGATTTGACAGAGTTGAGAGTGTCTTGATCACGAAGCATTGCACTCACAATCAGTTTTGCTTAGTTGACCATATATTTTGTCTTTAGGCAGTGGAAGCATCTCTGAAAAGTGTCAACTTATTCCATGGTGGTGTCGGCGACAAGCAAGCCAGGAAGTATAGCGGAGGGATGAAAAGGAGGCTCAGCGTCGCCATCTCCTTGATAGGCAACCCCAAGGTTTGTTGATTCATCACCAAACATGGTAATCGCGAGGATAAATGTAGGTCCTACGGTCCCTATGGCTGAGAATGGTTCTCTAGGAGGGTGGGCGAACTCCATGAATCCGACATTCCAGCTGAAATTCGGATCTGAAATGAAAGCAGATACACTTTTATCACCAGTAAATTTGAATGAAGAACAGTCTTATAACGAACTTGAGATACACCGACCTCCAATAAGGGATCTCGCGATCTCACGTTCAGCTGAAATTTGAAGCGGAATCTGGAATTTGAATGTAGGGTCTTCGCGCTTTCCTCTCTTTAGGGGCGAAGTGGAATTGGTCTGAATTCCATAGCTTATGACTGTACTGTTTCTGATGACAAAATGCAAAGCTCCTGGACAGTGCCTCGGATTAGTAGCAAGCCAAGCATCTACTTCCTCATCAGTCCCAAAAGATTTCACCTACATATATAGATACTTGAGTTTTCCGATTAATTGAAGGCAATTTAACCAATTCCCTACAAAATCGATCAATTGGAGTCAATCTAGTTTGATTTAAGGCCGACGAGGTTAGATTGGTACCTTAGAGGAAGGAATTGGGCGGCCAGGATTGTTAGCCCTAATCCGATCAACGATCTGAGAGATAGAGGAACTGGAATTGCCGCTCCAAGCGAAATCGAAGCAAGGGAGCTTGACGTAGAACTTGTCCTCGCACGGGGGGGTGGGAGGGAAGGAGAGGGGGTTGGGATCGACGATGTCCTTGAAGGCGGTGGAGGAGGAGAATCGGGATTCCAGAGCCTTCTGGACGAAGAAAAGCAAGGAGATGAAGACGAGGGAGGAGAAGATCTGGAGGAGCGTCGCTCGACGGTGCCGCCATGAGAGCAAGGCGTTCTTCCACACCAGAGCTCTCAGCTGCTGGATTAGCAGTCCAACTCCCATTCTCGAACTCGATTTCGATCTTTCTAGATCTCTCTCTCTCTGATCTGTGGGGTGTTGAAGTGAAAGTGGAGTGGAGGGAATGGAGGATGGAGAGGGTATTTAAGTGGAATCAACGCGTCGCCGGGACGCGTGAAGTGGTTGTGGGGGAGGCGGCAAAATAAACTAGAAATCAAGGGGCCGTTAATTAGGCGGGAAAATTAAGGTTGACTTTCTGAATTTTCTATGAAGTTAAGGTAGAAATTGCTTCGAGGCTAATTTAAAATAAAATTACTCCAAAACTTCATAAATTAGTTTTTAAAAATAATTTTCTGTGTTCTCGCTATTCCTGGACATGTCTTTTGATTTTTTTTTAAATCTTTCATTTTACCAAATATTAGCGATATCTGGAAATCTTATCTTAAAAAAAAATTAGTAAGAGCATCCGCATCCATAGAACCCAATTCGGTTCATTAACTCTCCTTTTTATCTTTCTCTCTTCTTAAGAAACCCAACTTAAATTTTTACCCACATCCCTACAACCCATTTTATTATAAACTAAATAATATAAAATTAAAAATATCTCCACCACTTATCCAAAACCCCTCACTTTCTCTTTCCTACCCTCTCACATAGAGCTGGCAATACCCGACCCGAGAAAACCGATCCGATTAATCCGACCCGAACCCGTCCGACACCCGAATAATTGAAAAAAAAGTTTGGATCCGTGACCGACCGACCCGATCCGAGTTAAGCCCGAACCCGAAAGCAATCCGAACCCAGTAACAACCCGAACCCGATTATATCCGAATGGACAGACCCGAAATCATTCTGAAACCCGAAATTGCCCGACTCGAACATATCCGAAACCCGAAATTACCCGAACCCGATTATACCCGAAACCCGAAATAACCCAAACCCGATTATATCCGAAACCAACAAAAATCTTATCTTTTTCCCTAAAATACTAAAAACAACCTAAGTATTTGATTACTTAATAATGGATTGTAATATTATCATACATATAGTATAATTAAATATAATTTTGTACACCCTTCATTAAAAAAGTCACTTTTTAGCATTTTTTTAAGACACCAAAACCACATAAATATCAATTTTTTTGACCATTTTTAAAATTTCGTAGTTATGAGAAATAAATATGAAATTAATATTGAAAAATAATATTTTATATAATTTTGAGTTTTTTTTTTTTTAAATGTTGGAAAAACTTATATTTTTTTAACGAATGTAGTAGTATTGATTAAGAATTGATAAACATTAGCTTAATATATATAGAATGATAAATAAATCGTAGGTACAAAAATTGATTTATTTTATCCAATATAATTCTTGCGGGTTCGATTTCACTGAACCCAATTCGACCAAAACTGCTGTGAGTGAAACCCGATTAACCCGAACCCATTTAGACCAAAACCCGGTTCACCCGAACCCGTTTAGACCGAAACCCGATTCTGCCGAACCAAATAGAACCCGAAAACCCGATTATATCCGATAAAATAAGGCCCGAATAAACCCAACCCGAACCCGATCAGACCCGAATTGTCATAACACCCGATATCAACCCAAGTCCGATATGACCCGGAACCGAATAACCAGACGCGAACCCGACCCGACTCGCCCGATTGCCACCTCTATCTAGTGGTGTGGCGGTGGAGGTGCAGAAGGTGGGGGCGGAGGACGAGCAGAAGATGGTGGTGGAGGAGGAGCAGGCGGTGGCGGAGGAGGAGCAGTCGGACGGAGATCAGCCGCAGGCGGAGGTGGTGGTGCCGGATGCGATGCAAGTCCTATTACCGCCGTGGAAGCGGCGTTGTATGTAGGTATCGTCCGTCCTGACCCCACCAGTAAATTAGTTTATAGTTTATATGTTTAAAGTTTATAGTTTATAATATAGTTTATAGTTCGGATATTTCGTCTGGTAACCCTGAGATTAAGCCTAATTCGCGTGGTAAACATAACTTTCTATTATTTCTCCAAGAAACCCTGAGCTTTTAAGTGTTTTTGCAGCGTGCCCTTTTAAGTCTTTTAGCCTTCCCTCTTCTCTGAGACCTTCCACAAGCTCTTTACAAGTACCAACAGGTAGAAGGAAACCACTGTCAAACATTTCACTGTACCAGGCATATGCCACAGAAATGTCTTTTAGCTTACAATATCCATCAATGAGTACACAGTAAGTATCAGCTTTTAGAGGCAATCCTCTAGCTTTCATGTCATCAACAAGGCCCACGACTTCTTGTGGTTTCCCAACTCTGAAGTGTCCAAATATCAAACTATTAAATGTCATCTTATCAGGATCAATCCCATGATTCACCATCTCGCTATGCAAAGATTGGGCCTCTCCGAGCTTTCCATGCTCAGAATAAGAATGAATTAAAGCATTGTATATGACATTTCCTGACGCAAACCATCCAACAGTGCCAATCCTAACTTGCTGCATTGACTAGTGAGCATGTAGTAGGTGCTAAGAGTTGGCTGAATGCCACTACTTTTCATCGTCTCATACAGCTCAAGAGACTTCGATGCATTTCCAGTACCAGAGTACCCCTGGATTAGGGTATTGTACGTTATTACATCAGGTTCAAAACCGTTTCCCTTCATCTCTAAAACTTTATCTTGAGCTTCATCCAATTTCCCCTTCTTACAAAGAACATTGATGAGAGCATTATAAGTTACAAGCTTCGGAGAAATTTTACTCTTCAACATTTCATCAAAGAATCCACGAGCTGACTGCCACTTCCCTGCAGCACCATGAGCATCAATGAGCATGTTGTATATGTGCGTATTTGGTTCAACTCCTCTCCCAACCATTTCCCTGAGCAACAGTTCAGCTTCAAGAAGCCTTCCATTTTTGCAAAGACAATTTATAAGAGACCCATAGGATACAACATTTGGTCTAAGACCTTCCTCTTCCATGCCTTGAAGAATCTTAAAGCACTGATCAAACATGCACTTCCTTCCATAATCATCAATCAAGATGTTATATGTCTGTAAAGTGGTAGGAACTCCTTTCTCTTTCATCTTTTTCATCCATTCCTCCATCCTCTCAAATTCATTGGCTAGACAGTATCCCTTCAAAATTGTACTATACAACACCTCAGTAGGTGGAAGGCCGTTATGAATTAGCTTCTTTAGAACCTCTTCTGCCTTTTCCATCATACCTTCATTGCATAGACCCCTCAACAAAATGTCAGAATTGACGTTGTTAATCTGAAACCCCTTTGCTTGTGCTTCATCAAAAACTGCCAGCATTCCATTGACATTATGGCACCTTGAATGTCCTTCCAAGAGTGAGCTATAAGTAAATGCATCAGGAAGAAATCCATGCTCTTTCATTTCATTCAACACCTCATATGCCTTATCCATCCTTTTTGATTTGCAAAATCCATCAAGTAATGTATTAAATGTAATAACACTAGGAGGAGTTTTGTTCAGTCTCATCCTCTCTCTGACCTCCAAAGCAGCTGCCATATCACCAACCTTACAGTACCCATCCATGAGCGTGTTGTAAGTCGCTTGCTTTGGTACCAAATTTCTCTCAAGCATTTCATTAAACAGCTTGCGTGCATCCCTCATCTTCTTCTCTTTAATAAACCCACTAATCAAAATATTATAGACGAATACACTAGCACCAACACTTCTCTTCATTAGCTGGAAAACATCCATTCCCCTCTTCAAATCCCCACTTTTCACGGCCGATTGGACGGCCTTTGCATAGGTGAACCGATCAACCTGAATGCCCGAATCAACCGCATCATTGAACAAATTGAGCACAGTTTCAAACCGCCTATCCGAAACCAACCCCTCAAGCAGCAAATTGAAATCCTGCAAAGGAGGGAAAACCCTGTCCCTCTTCATCAACCCAAGCAATTCCACTGCCTCGGGCTGTTTCGACTCAAGACAGACGGAGAAAAGCATGTGTGCAAAAGAGCGCGTCAGAGGCGGATTAGAGATGCAAAAGCGGGAGAAGAGATCAACCGCAGAAGAGAAGAGCGGCTTGGAATCCAGTACCAGCAACTTGACTAACCTCTTGGCCGGATCATCGCGGCGTTGTTGGATAAGGATTCGAAGCTTCCGCAACTGCTCATCTCGCTCATGCTCCTCCCCTCCACTGACATTGCTGCTGTTGGTGGTGGCGGTGTTGAGCTCAGGCGGGAATGTACAGAGACCGTTGCAGAGTCGGAGGAGCGAGGGTTTTGAGAGTCTGAAGAAGGTCGTCGGGGATGAGAAAGCTTTCAATTGTCTCGCCATGGCAGAAAAGGTTCTCTGTATATGCCTGCTCTGCTTTAAAACTTCCAGCAATTCAGCAACGAAAAGGGTCAAATTTTCAATTTTCAACTCAGCATGAAGTTGTAATCAGAGAGAATTCAATGGAAGGAGCAAGAAAACAGAGAGCGTGTGAGGGCGAGATACAGTGGAAGACCAGGAGAGGCGGTGGCCGGCGACGGGTTGGGGATGACAACTAGGGATTCATTTTCATTCACTAGAGGCAGCTTTTTTTTCTTCTTCTTTTTGGTAAATTGCACATAACCACCCTTAATTATACAATATTAGTAAACACCCCAAAAAATCACAAATCTGCACGTTAATTACGACGTGTAAGCTGCACGTCGTAATTAACGTACAGGTTGAAGGCTACACCCACGTGCAGACGTGCAAGCACATTTTTTTTATATAAAAAAAGTGCTTGCACGTCAAAAATGACGTGCAAAAGTGTCCGTCAAAACTGACGTGCACATTTGCACGTCTATTTAGACGTGTAACCACGTTTTTTAAAAACCAAAAAAATGTGGCCCTTCGCCTCCACTTCCTCCATCCCAGACCCACGAGAGAGAGAGAGAGCGAGAACGTCGGCGATGAGAGATCGACAGAGAGAGAGCGAGATTCCGAGCCAGAGAGAGAGCGAGATTCGGTTACAGAGAGAGCCGGAGATGGAGACGGAGGTGGTGGTGCCGACGACGAAGGTAGAGGCGATAGAGATGGAGACGGAGGTAGAGACGATGAAGGCAGTGGAGGGTGGTGGTGGTGGGGCGGTGGAGGCAGTGGAGGGTGGTGGTGGTGGGTAGAGGTGGCAATCGGGCGAGTCGGGTCGGGTTCGGGTCTGGTTATTCGGTTCTGGGTCATATCGAACTCGGGTTGATATCGGGTGTTATGACAATTCGGGTCTGATCGGGTTCGGGTCGGGTTTATTCGGGCCTTATTTTATCGGATATAATCGGGTTTTCGGGTTCTATTTGGTTCGGCAGAATCGGGTTTCGGTCTAAACGGGTTCGGGTGAACCGGGTTTTGGTCTAAACGGGTTCGGGTTAATCGGGTTTCACTCACAACAGTTTTGGTCGAATTGGGTTCAGTGAAATCGAATCCGCAAGAATTATATTGGATAAAATAAATCAATTTTTTTACCTACGATTTATTTATCATTCTATATATATTAAGCTAATGTTTATCAATTCTTAATCAATACTACTACATTCGTTAAAAAAATATAAGTTTTTCCAACATTTTTTTTTAAAAAAACTCAAAATTATATAAAATATTATTTTTCAATATTAATTTCATATTTATTTCTCATAACTACGAAATTTTAAAAATGGTCAAAAAAAATTGATATTTATGTGGTTTTGGTGTCTTAAAAAAATGCTAAAAAGTGACTTTTTTAATGAAGGGTGTACAAAATTATATTTAATTATACTATATGTATGATAATATTACAATACATTATTAAGTAATCAAATACTTAGGTTGTTTTTAGTATTTTAGGGAAAAAGATAAGATTTCTGTTAGTTTCGGATGTAATCGGGGTTGGATTATTTCGGGTTTCGGGTATAATCGGGTTCGGGTAATTTCGGGTTTCGGATATGTTCGAGTCGGGCAATTTCGGGTTTCAGAATGATTTCGGGTCTGTCCATTCGGATATAATCGGGTTCGGGTTGTTACTGGGTTCGGATTGCTTTCGGGTTCGGGCTTAACTCAGATCGGGTCGGTCGGTCACGGATCCAAACTTTTTTTTCAATTATTCGGGTGCCGGACGGGTTCGGGTCGGATTAATCAGATCGGTTTTCTCGGGTCGGGTCAGGTATTGCCAGCTCTAGTGGTGTGGCGGTGGAGGTGCAGGAGGTGGGGGCGGAGGACGAGTAGAAGATGGTGGTGGAGGAGGAGCAGTCGGCCGGAGATCAGCCGCAGGCGGAGGTGGTGGTGCCGGATGCGATGCAAGCCCTATTACCGCCGTGGAAGCGGCGTTGTATGTAAGTATCGTCCGTCCTGACCCCACCAGTAAATTAGTTTATAGTTTATATGTTTAAAGTTTATAGTTTATAATATATGTTTATAGTTTATAATATAGTTTATAGTTCGGATATTTCGTCTGGTAACCCTGAGATTAAGCCTAATTCGCGTGGTAAACATAACTTTCTATTATTTCGCCAAGTAACCCTGAGCTTTTAAGTGTTTTTGCAGCGTGCCCTTTACTTTAAGTTTTGGGTAAAAATGTTAATTTTAAAATTCTCTGAGTGCACAATGAAAATGAAAACAAAATTAAGTAAGATGGAGATAGTCGAGAGAACGGAGAAACAATGGAGATGGAGGATTGAAACATTTGCAGGTGGAAGACCACCGGGCACCATCAACACCAACCCCACCCTAAGCCCACCATCGGAACTCCACTTGAGCGCGATACGACTGGGGTTGCTTGATGCAGGGCTTAGTTAATGGGTTATGTTTTTATTTTAGTAATGAACCCGGTTCCCTTTATGTTTTATATGTTAATTGTCAAACCCGGTTAAGGCTTATATATGCTTGTATTTTCTAATTTCAGAATCAACTAATGAAAATCAATCTCCTTCTTCAACATCTATCTCTTTCCTCCCCTCTCTACAATTCCTGCCTGGGTTTTCTCCCTAACACACCCACCACTATCAATTGAAGACTGATTTCGGACCTTCCGTCCCTAATCGGTTCCACAAACCTATCAATCTGCATCATTGGTATCAGAGCGATCCGTCCTCCGACCTCGTTTCCATGGACGAGAACACGCGTGCGAAGGTCACGATTGAAGTCGTCGTCCAACGCTTGGATCGCCTGCAAGAGTCCTTCAAGGTTGCTCAATCTCTAGAGGCAAAACGAGATGCGGCTCAGGCGCAGCGAGACGCCGAGATGGATCAGATTCGGAAGCAATTCGCGCAGTTCATGAGCGCTAGATCCCCAGAGGTACTCGACCCGTCGGGATCTGGAATTGCGTCCCCAACGGAGCACGTTCAGCGGACTTCCGCATCCCAATCGGAGCGTTGGCAAGGGGCCATCGCATCTAATCAGTCCGCTCAAGCACAGCGTGACGCGGAGATGTCCGAGCTCAGGAAGTTGTTCGCTCGCTATATGGCTTCGGTTCGACCACCAGACACTCCCGATCCACTCAGATTCCGAAATCTGACGCCGATAGAGCAAGCACCACTTCCGGTTTCTCAAGGTAATCCCACTCTCACGCCTAGGAATCCAGTTGCTCATCAATTCATCGATGAAATGTGCAAGGCAAGTGACAGCGAGGAAATTGAGTTCACTAAGGACGACGATGTCACAAGTGATGTTGAGTTCACTCTCGGAGTCGAGACGGGGAGCCCTTATGAAGCAAACACTGAGTTGAAGCTCCTCAAAGTAGAGGATGTTTCTTCTGAGACAGAGAAGGTCCTAAACCCTAATGCACGCAAACTGCTCGACGAAATGCCAACAAAGATGGTTGGCAAGGAGATTGATGAAATCACCCAACTGCGAAGCTTATTGACAGGTAACTTTCCTATCGATCGAGATCGAGTCTTGTCACTTAACCGTGAATTAGGGAAGGCTCATGCTATGTCATATGATGGTGATTAGCTGTTGTGTTTCGATCCGGGAGGAGAGTGTGTGTTGGTTGTTGGAGAAGGTTTGCTGAGGGAAGGAGTAGTGAGTGATTCAGTTCAATCGGTTTTAGAAGGGCTTCGATTTGACAGAATATTTTTCATAAAGTTTGTGCCTATAGAGTGCTCAGGTGCATCACTAATCTCCTTAAACCACATTAAGCCAAGTCCAGTTGATTGTACTGATTTTCCTAGATTCAATCTAGATCATTCTCTTAATATGAGAAGAGATGCCTTAAAGGAGATGGGTGATTGTATTGATATTTCAATTTTTGATCCTGGAGAAGAGTGTTTGATGACTGCTAGGTATGGCTTGCTGGAGGAATCACCTAAGTCGGTAAGTGACAAGCTGATTCCTACGAAGGAAACCTTCAGTTCGATCACCCACAAGGCACTCGATGAAATGTCTGCACCAATGTATGGCACGAATAGGAAGGAAGAACACCCTTGGGTTGAGAATAGGATTGAGCTGATTGTTGTAAGGGTTGGGTTAATTAGTTCGTTTCAATCGCAACCTGTTTTTGATCCCGGAGGTGCAAGCATGATATTTGAGGTTAGTATTTCCTCGGGATGTTTGCCAATATCCAATGTTGCAGGGCTGCTAGAGAACTCTCAAAAGACGGTGGAGTGTAGTGAATTACTGGCGTTCAACTTGGGAAGACGTTTAGCTGTGAGTAAAGCCCTTTGCTCATCCATTAATATTGTTACTTTTGCTCCTCCACATCTGGTTGAATACTTGGTGGGTGATAGGCACCAAATTAGCGCTTAATGCCTTGTTGAATTGCTTTTATATGATTCAACTTTGGTGTCTATAAATGTTTATGGTGTTCCGAGAGGGGATTTATTAATGTGTGTTGAGCCCAATTTGTTAATCCTTATTGGGGTTGATTCTGCTATCTACTCATTGAGAATGAGTTTAAGTGATCTCAACGGTTTTGGCAGCCTTCATGATTTCGGTAGTTCTCTACCTATTGTTATTCTGGACAACTTCATCTCAATAGAAATCGGCAATTCTGTTCGACATGTGTTTGATCTCGGAGGAAAAGAGGAAACTTCTCATGAGTTGACCTTATCTATACTCAAGCTGTACATGTCGCTTAAATTACAGCAGAGTGCACAAAACTGTGATGGAGGGGTAGTCGATAAGATTGCAATCCTGAAGCAAATTGCAAAGGGAGATCAGGAAGACACCAATCATGTGACCTCGGATTTGAAGCCAAAGAGAACATGGGTGCTGCTATTGTTAGATCCACCTAAGGAAATGATGAAGGAAAGTACTGATTTTGATGTTCGAGTTTGGGCAATCAGTGCCACTTATTTGGTTTTTGATCCCGGCGGCAACCATTCAAGGGATCATTTGGCGACTGCAGCTGCGAGTATTCAGCTATTGCTGGGATTTTTATGGATTAGACCGACAGATGCCACTCCCCTCATCTTCGATCCCGGTGGCTAGTGGTTAGCTAATGCTTGCTGAATGAAGCTTATATGGGTATTGCTGTCATATTGCATTGATCATTGAGGACAATGATCTTTGAAGAGCGGAGTACTGATGCAGGGCTTAGTTAATGGGTTATGTTTTTATTTTAGTAATGAACCCGGTTCCCTTTATGTTTTATATGTTAATTGTCAAACCCGGTTAAGGCTTATATATGCTTGTATTTTCTAATTTCAGAATTAACTAATGAAAATCAATCTCCTTCTTCAACATCTATCTCTTTCCTCTCCTCTCTGCAATTCCTGTCTGGGTTTTCTCCCTAACACACCCACCACTATCAATTGAAGACTGATTTCGGACCTTCCGTCCCTAATCGGTTCCACAAACCTATCAATCTGCATCATTGCTCCTACTGTAGATCTTCACCAAGCTCAAATCGCTCATGCCCTCCTCCTTGCAACAAACAAAGAACGACAGTTCAAAAACCTCAAATCCCAACCCACCTCAAACTCGATCAAATTTGACACCAAATCAAGATGGGGTTTTTAAAGAATTGCAGTCCAAAAGCTCAACACTGTCGTTTTCCATGGCCAATTCGAACCACAACAACTCAAATTTTGAATCTAATTTTTAGGCCAACATAGATCGAAGAACCCTAATCTCTAATTCAAAATAAAATAAAAATTGAGGATAGTCCTACCTTTAGCCATGCTTTAGCAATCAAAAAACAAATTCAACAAAAATTCCCATCACCCCAAATCAAGCAAATCAACAACAACAGTTAAATTTTTTTCTCCCTGTTTTGGCCAGAAGAGAAGGAAGAAGATGGGCCATTAGTACGGTAGTTTACTCCATTCTTATTTATTTTATTATTTGGCCAAAGTTTTGGAAATTTAATATTTTTTACCCAAAGAATTTGGAAATTAACAATTTTAACCGGAACAAAAAGGAAAGGGCACGCTGCAAAAAAAATTAAAAGCTCAGGGTTACCTGGCGAAATAATGGAAAGTTTTGTTTACCACACGAATTAGGCTTAACCTGAGGGTTACCGGGCGAAATATCCGTTTATAGTTTTATAATATAGTTGGGGAATATAGTTTTATAGTTTATAGTTTCTATGTTATTTTATGTTCATATTTCTTATAATATAGTTTTCATTAATTGAAATATTTATTATATGTTTATAGTATAAAGTTTTTATAGTTTTTATGTTCTTTTATGTGAATGTAAAAGACATTAGAAGACATTAAAAATATAGTTTTTATAATATAGTTCTTACAACATCTAAAAGACATTAAAAGATAGTAAAAATACATTAAAAGACGAAATAAAAAGTTACGAACGAAAAGAATGAACAAGTTACGAACGTATGAACCAGCTATAACTAATAATGTTCTACATTTCAGAATTAGTCCACGCAGCCTGCACAATAGCCATAAATTCTTCCTCCTGTCCCCAAAAGTTTTTGTATTTAAAGGGGTACCTCTTTCTGGAGATCTCATTTCGAATCAGAGCCACTGCTGGAGAGTGATCCGAGAAGCTACGAGTATCAAAGAACACCTTTGTATTCTCAAATGCTTCCATCCAGATTTCATTGACCATTACACGGTCCAATTTTCTCTCAATCTTGCTCTGTCCTTTCTGCCTGTTCGTCCAACTGTCCAAGTGAGGGATGCACCCATATAAGGCAGATCAGAAATGCCACATGGTTCCATCATAGAACTCAGCTCCTCAAATTCCTCCTTTTTAGCGGTTTTCTGGGGCCATTTCTCCTCCATATTCAAGATACAGTTCATGTCCCCAAGCACAATCCATGGCTCATCTATATGCTCAGAAATCTGTCCACAGCTCAGCTCTCTCAGCTTTTGTATTTTTTGCATAAACAAAAGTGGCAATAAATTTCAATTTCAGATCCTTTGTTTGGACAAGGCAGTGAATCAACCTCAAACATTGCTGGATTCCAGGAGACCCAAATCCTCCCCTTCACATTCAAGTCCCCATTCATACAGCAGCCCCAGTTTCTCATCAATCCATTTTTAATATTCTGAATATTTCTATGCAACACCCTAGTTTCCAATAGCCCTATCATACCAATTTCATTATCAAAACAATAAGAATTTATTATACTAATGCTTAAACGAGTCCTTTAGACCCGCTATATTCCATGCCGCGATTTTTACCTTATCCATGTGTCTCTCCAGAGTGAGTGCTACCCTCACGTTCAGCATGTGCCATAGATCCTGAATACACATCCTTCTGCAGAGAATCACCACCATCTAATCTCAGAGAGCTGAATCTAGACCCATTACTGTCAACCAATCTCCCCTGCACAGAATTATCATTCATTCCATGGGGCTTAGCACTCTTTTTCCTATGCTGTACATACCACCCTTCCTCTTGAGTGCCTTTCATAGAACTAGCAGCTGCACTTTCTCTAACTGTTATCTCATCCTGTCTTGCCTTGCCGCTTTGCTGCTGATTCAACTCAGAGCTAAAACTGATCTTCACACTATCTGTTGACTGGTTTTTCTTGGAACTGTCGACTGGTTGAAATCTCAAACTGGTTGCCCCGGCCTGAACAGACTTTTGCTGGGAGCTGGAACCAGCAAACGTCTTAGCCATATCCACATATAATCCTTTTCCTTTCCTGTCAACCTCCGTCTGATGCATCACCTCCTTCGATTCAGCTGTCTGCTTAACCACCCATATGTTCTTGTTTCTTGGATGCAAGAACCGCTTACGCTTGTAGCACCTATCATCTGAATGACCAAATTTCTCACACCCATTAAACATAGCAGGAAGCCATTCGAAGACCACTGGCTGTTGATACTTTGTTCCATCCACATTTTCTATTTCAATCGATATTACTGCTGCTTACTTGAGTGTAACCTCCACTAGCATACGCGCATACGATATCCTCTCCCCTTTTGCAGTCAGTTCATCCAAGCAGATCGGAGTTCCAATCGAGCTCCCAAACCTGCCCAAGTTTGTGGCCGTGAAGAGGGTAGGCTCCAAATCGGGAATACACGCCCAGCTGGGAATCTTATCAAACGAACTCCAGGCAATTGGCATGCCCGCAGTCCATCGTTTCAGAATTAGGGGTTTAGACCCTTGCAGGCTCCAGGGTCCGTTGCTCAGCACCCAGACTAGATCTGCCTCAGATCCAAACTTGAAGACAAACACGTCATTGGTTTTCTGAAACAACTTCGGCATCTCCACTTTCCAGCCCTGCTCGCATAACTCATAGACCATTCTATAGGGTACTTGTTCACCGGCTACCACTCCGATCAACGTTGCTGCCCAGTCCTTCCTGGAATCTTCAATATATCCTCGGCCCGAATCTTGAGTTTGCCCTTCTCCACATCTGGGAAGAAGGTAAGTTTGTCAGCTGCACCAATATCCCTATTCCCCTTGAAGGGAGACTCCGGATTCACAGGACGGAACCATCGATTCTTTGCAAGGCTTTGCCTGACTGCTCGAGCGTATCAGAGTAAGAATCCTCGTCAACTCCTTTCAGTTCAGCAGATAGAACCTTTACAGCAACAGCTTTTCCATTTTCCAGCTTACCTGGCTTGAACATTTAAAAGTATCAGGAGTAAGAATCCTTTCACTAATCAGACTTTTCAGTCCCAAATATCAGACAACTAAAAATTCTTGTCAAGTGATCCAAGCTCCACTAGCATGTGACAGGAGTAACACACTTGCTAAGCAAGGGCTTCAATATCTTCTTGTTGAAAAACTCTACCCCTGAACTAAAATCGATAGCCAGAAATTTACTTCTGGATAAGTAAAATGAATGATGCTTTTTGAAGCACAAGCTTAACAAATCTTGGCAATATGGGCAAAGAAACAAACAACTCTCTCTCTCTTAAAACAAAAGGGAAAGCAAATTGCTCTCGATAAATAAAGAAGTGGGCATGCTCACCAAGGCAGTCAAAAAATCCAACTCTCTAATGCCTGGCCCCTGGGCATGTGGAATAAGGTACAAGGAGAAATGTTCTTCTCAGAACTAAATATATAAATGTTGACAACTAAAACATCTTCCTCCTCTCTTCACATTGGTAGAAAGAGAGCATAAAAGCAACAAAGGTACAAGGATGAGAATTCACCATAAACTAGAACATGACAAACCAAATAGACCACATTTGGACTCAACATAACCTACACGCTTTCTGATGTTCAGCACCTGATCGTTTCAGTGCCAGATGCCTGCTTGTAATGTTCACTGCTGATGCCCAGAGAGAGGAGCAGTATTTGAAAATTTTCGCGTAATGATTCTCAAATGAATCCTGATTTATAGGACACTTGATTTCTGGTAGCTTATACTGTTTCTAAAGTTTTGATTTAGAGCACTTACAATAATAGACCACTTGATATCTTCTACAATGAGTTTCCACTTGAACTCCAAAAACTGGAAAGATCACAACAGATTCTGCCATCCAATATCAAAAGAACTAGTAAGGCTGGAATAAAATAATTCGACAATCAACCACCTTTAAATTCAACTGAAGAACAACAAGCAGATTTAGGCAATTAAAGAGGAAGGTTTAAATCAAAAGATAAAGACTCGCGGTGAGTAGAGGCAGAAGGAATGACAAGGGCAAATCTAAGCGCTGAAAGGTTAGGTCCAATGAAAAGCAAAAGCTATCAGAACAACTACATAAATATGAAAAGACCGTAAGAAATTCTAATAAACAATGGGAAACCAGTAGCAGGTAGAAGAGAATAAGAAATTCTAATAAACGATTCCAATAAAGAAAGCAAGTTCAAAAAGAGAAACACCAAAGAAGACTTGAAATTGATGGTGGTAAACCCTCAAAGACACCAAAGAAGACTTGAAATTGATGGTGGTAAACTCTGAAAGCAAAGATGATGAACCTGCAGAGATGGTACCTGGTCAGAGTTGAAGACGAATTTGGGAATCGAATCTGAAACGAAAAAAAGGAAAAATGAAAATTTGTTGAACAAATTGGAATAAGTAATTGAAAAACCTGAAATTGAAAAAATAATAAAGAGGGAAGAAGGAGAGATTGCCTGATTTTAAACATGAATTTCATTGAGTAATCAAAACCCTAGCTACAGAATTTGGGATACCTAATTGAATATAAAAAACCACAGATCAGAGGCTAACCAAACAAGAAGATGAAGATGGATGAAATTCCGAGTATAATCGATATAAAATGCATTGATTTTGTTAAACCTACTAACATGGGCATTTTTAACTCATTTTTCTCAGTGACCTCTTTGAACATCTGCATGTAAAGAAGTACATCAGCCGTGTAAGAGAACAAACACAAAAAAGTTGAAGGTGGATGTTTAAAAGGTCAATGGGGCCTCCTTGTGATGCAAATAAGCTTTCACTCTTCATCATCTCAACAATCTTCTGAGTGAATCCTTGCATCACGCTCTTTACAACCAAAAAAAAAAGATCCAACATGAAAGATCAATAAGTAATCTTTCTAGATAAAGACAATATGAGATCATCTAAGAAGATATAAAAGGAATATCCCAAATAGTACATTGCCGGGAGAAGGTTCGTGACCATTCCAAAACACATAGGTATCAATACAATCCAAGCCTCCATCTTTAGCCTGGTTTATGAGATCTTCCCACATCTGCAAGCACAAACCCCATGAAAAATCCCAAATATCCATCTCATCGCCACATTGTGACCTAAAGGATCATACTTTGCAAATTTTACAAAATGTAAGACACCAAACTCACATCAGGGGTGCTCCTAGGGTAATGGATGGAGCCAGAGATGAGGATTTTCCTTTCCCCATTGATGATTAAGCTCTTCCCGTCATAAGTGATTGCAGATTTGACCAGATGAGAACAACCCAGAAGCACAAAACTAAGGAAGAGCAACAAAGATACCATCTTAGATGGAAATGTGATAGCAATTGCCATCTCAATGCAGAGGAAGATCAGGGAATAAAAATCTGAATTTTAATTGAAGGTGATGTTGTGTAAATTGAAGTGGGAAGAAGTTGGTAAGTTCAACGGCTGGGAAGGTAGTGGGGGGAGGAGGTGCTGCTTCACTCTAATCTCACTGACAAACACACTTTTGGGTATTTCCTCACTTGCAGCTTTAAAATAATGTGAAAGCCTTCAATTAAAGTTCATCTCTTTTTTTATAGAGGCTTTCTGTACACCGTTCACTATTTCAGTATTTCACAGATTCACCATTTTCATTGCGGTGAAGGGGAAAGGGGGAGGAGGAGCATGAGGGAAAAGGGTTTCTTGCAGGACATAACTCCACATGACCAAATATCAGCCAAAGCACCATTTTATCCCTTGTGACTAATAACCTGAAAAGACAACGAAGTTAAACTTTCAGAAAGCATGAATCAGACATGATATTTATATAAAAGACAGTGAGCTTCGTTACTACCTTAGGCGCTACGTAGTTGGGAGTCCCACAAGTCGTCTTCAGGATGCTAACACCCTATGCAAATAACCAAGAAACTTTGTATCGCCAAAAAATTCAAAGTTCCATCATTTGGGAGAACAAAAAAACACCTTCAGGAGGACTAATGAATAGAAGAAGAAAATCCCATTTGGGAGATGAACAATACTGGCTTAAGAAAGTACATGAAACATAAAAGGGATCAAAGGCACATGGGGAAAAACAAGGTAAAAGAGATTAAAAATGAAAGCATAAAGGTGAACATAATGAGAAACTTAAGGCAAAGCTGAAATTCCAATAGTAAAAAAACAAACAGGCGCAATTTGAATGCAGCAACATGAAAGTGAAATGAAGTTCTACCCGAACTCTAAAACCAGAGGATACGAAATTTCAATTCAGCACCATGTAGACAAAGTAACAAATGGACAGTGAACAAGACAAACAATGATGAGTTGTTATGCGACTGTTTGGGAGTAAAAATTCGTGTTTAATTAAAAGATATCATGAAAGCTCATGAAATTATTTTCGTGAAGGATCTCATGTGATATTAAACATGAATACAAATTGACTAACAATAATTACAAACAAGTAATGAGTGTGCAAAATGTGTTAAATATCAAATACACCATTTTAGCGTTCTGTAAACTCATAACTATAGTATACAAATACAGTAGTTGAGCATACAATGGAAATAATGATAAAAGTTGAATTGCCGAGAGCGGGAATCCTGTCACTTAATTGGGTGGCGAGCTTCTCAAAATCCAACGCTGGCTCAAGTAGTCTGTTTAATCTGCAAAAGTAAAACAAGGTTGAATTAGTGGGTTAAAAAAATCCACAAAAAAAGACTACCAGCTTGGTGTTTTCAAAGAAGGGCAGGCCCAAGACAATTAAAAAAGAAGAAGATAAGGAGCCCAGCACAGAAATATATGGCTGCTGAATTTACGAAATCCAGAATCAAATGAAAGAAGGAAGAATCAGCAGTTAAAATAAATACTCTGTAAAAGGCAGAAAATCACCCAAAAAAGAAAAGGTGAAGTTCAACAGGAAAGTAACTGTATATATGAATATATGCTTTCGAAACTAAAAGGAAGGAAAGATATATTACCTTCATGAAAAAAGGTAAACGTGTATTCTCTAAAAGAAATAAGGAAAAGAGAATAATATTGCACATAAAAATAAGGAAGGGAGGGATCCACTGATCTCTTAAATTTTCCCTATAAAAAGAGGCTGAATTTCTCTCTTACAGACGGCTAAAGCAAAGAAAAGCTTCACGCGATTCCCGGAACCCCGCCCTGGCAAACCCTGCGAGCTTTCACTTGTGGCCTGGGTTCCGGAATCATTAAACTACTCTAAATTGGGTGGAATTGCTACCGAAATCGATTCTCGAAACCCCGCCCTAGCAAACCTTGCGAGCTTTCGCTTGTCGCCTGGGTTTCGGAATCACCAAATTGTCCTAAGGGAGGGCGAAGCGTTGCCCAAAATTTTAAAACATGCCAGCAAGTTTGCGCACAAATCACAAGCAATTTCACACAAGCAAAAGGAAAAGAAAAAAAAGCAACTTCATCAAGTCGGAGCCATCAAATTGACCCAAAACAAGTCGAAGTGCTGTCAAAATCGATTCTCGAAACCCCGCCCTTGCGAGCTTTCGCTTGTGGCCTGGGTTTCGGAATCATCAAATAACCCTAAAAGAGGGCGAAATGCTCCTGGAAAAAAACTCACTGCGGCCAGATAATGAAGTTGGAATTAAAAAAGAAGAAGAAACTGATCATATCATCTGTTCATTTTCACACAAATCACTCTCTCAAACAAGCAAAAGAAAGCAATTCAATTGCAGACAGCCATGGCAATGATGCAGTTGAAATCCAAGAAAGCAAATTGTTTGGGTAAACTAGGCCAGGAAAACTCTCAATCAAATAAAAGAGAGTACTGGCAAAATAAGGCCAAGCAAGCAGAATATAAGTCGCACACATCCAGCCAAAGAGAAGTGGCATCAGCAAAGACCAAATAAATTCAATATCGAATTACACTAAGCAAACCAGGCCTTTGTGGCAAGTCTAAACTTGCACCTCAAGGAGTCTAAACTGAAATTGGAATCAAAACCAGCGTCAAAGCCAAAACAATCTCACCAAATTGGAATCAATTTCCATCCTAAACAAACCAAATAAATTGGTGAAACTTCAATCAAATTGATCAAATCATCAAACTGGGTACTGTCAGAAGCATATTAAAAAAAAAAAAAGAGAAAGAAAAGAGAAGGCCACGGCAGAACTCAGGGAAAAAAAAGATGTCAAATATTCAATCAGAAGAGAAAGTTGATTGAGAGTTTGAAGTTTGGAGGACAAATTACATAAAACCTAAACCAAAACCAGCATACCTCTACGTCGGTCGTTCAAAGTCCTAAGTCGTCCTTCTCTTCCCTTACCCTCTTTCTCAACTCTTCCCTTACCCTCTTTCTCAACTCTTCCAACCGAAAAGCCCTAAGTCGTCCCAAATCACAGCCCTAAAACGAGTGCAAGCAAAAAGTTATCGAACTCAGAAATTGAGAACGTAATTAAGGAGAAAGGCAAAATAGGTTCTTGATCCAAGCTTGAATCATTCGAATCAAATGTTTAAGGGCTGGAATTCACATATTGGAGATAAGGCAAGTGAAAAAAAAAAGGGAAAAAAAGAGAGGAAACCTAAAACGCACCTAGTTGGGGAAACCTGGGGTTGGAAAAGCCTTGTTCACGCCCCGTCGTCAAGCCGCCTGTGCTCCACCTTCCTCCGAGCGGCGCTCTGAGATCGAAGAACGCTATAGTTGAGAGGGCACAAGAAGCGAATAGAAGAGACGATGAACAGGAAAGAAAGAGGGCGTGTCGATGAAATTGTGTGTTTTTAGGAAGAAAGATAAAAAAAAAAAATTAGATAAATAAAAAGAAGAGGAAATCAGGTCCGATTCAAAATTCAAAATAAAATAAAGCAGAGATAGAATTGGGCTCGATTTGGGTTCGGAAGGGAGCAATTTGAAATGGACCTTCTGTTGGAATTTGATTATGGCCCTGTTTTCCTCTTTCATCTCCCCACCACCTCCTTTTTGCCATCTGCATCTCCTTGAATTGGTAAATAAAGAGCGGTCATTCCGGAGTTCGAACCAGGAACCTGTGACTATTATCCACAAGTCATTTCCAGTGAGTCATTCCGGAATGGTTCATCTGCATCTCCTCCACCTCTTAAAAAACACCCTATAGCTCGGACCCATTAAATTAAATCAAGTCCTTAAATTGGGCTCAAAATTGGCTTTACCTATATAGAGCTCATCTTTGTGGAAAGCCAAGGAAAAAATGATAAAATGAATGTACATGTGTGCGGCACAGTAAAAAAAAAGGTTAATTGCGAAGATAGCTACATAAAATATAAGAATTATAATTGGCACAAATTAAAAATTGGGGTTTAACAAAATTACAAAGTTAAACTCGTGAAATTTGATTGCTAGTTCATTCTAGTGAGTCAATATCAAAATTGACTTCTAAACGAGGAAAGAAAAAAAAAACGGAGTCAAAACCTTAAATCAAATTTCCTCGAACTCAAACGGTTCTTAAAAAGAACTACGAGTGATTTGATCCCATTCTAAACGGGTACGTAGGACACCCGATATAAAGATCAAGCTCATCGGGTTCAATCACCAACACCCAAAAATCAAATCAAATCAAATACTCTGAACTACGTAAGGCTTGATTCTCTTCCAAGAGATACGTAGGCAACCCGTTAAAATCCGGGTGCAGCCCAAATCACCAACAACTTCGAATCAAGAGGATAACCAAAGGGTCGAACTCAAATTCTAAAAAATAAAATAAAATATGTTTTACAATTATTCGCGCATTTTTTGTTCAACTCCTTACCTATCCTTTTTGCATCTTGAACCCCTCATGAACCACATCTTTGTAGCATGGTAGAAATTTATCTGCTTGACACCTCCTAAAAAAGCAAAACCCTAAGAAATCAAAAGGAGACGGGTGAAAGACTGAAAGGAAGAGTGTAGATGGATGAATGTCAACAATTGAAGTGATCAATAAACACACAAATGACTATCAGTTCTGAAGAGAAAAAAAAAAGCAAAAGAAAACCATCAATTGATCACAGATCGTAAAACCCAAATCCATCACCGCCCATAACAACAAAATTTAGAATAAAAAACAATAAAATTTTGGAATGTTCTCAGACAGATCAGTAGCTTTCTTTGGATCTACTACTTCATCGGCACGCACACACTCTTCTGCTACTCTTGTCCTATGAACCACTGCAGAAGAGCTTTTCGTTTTAGGAGGTAAACTCCTCAGCTCTCTCACTGTCGATGGTTCATCTCCATTAAACAAACTGGTGTCCACTATAGTAAACTTCATATGCACAAACCAGAGATTTCATTTATAAAAGCAAAGTTAATTACTTGAGATTGAATTCCATCGATCGTGAGTGCAAAATAAACAAATTCCCCTGAAAATTAAAGAAAGAGATTAGAAAAAAGGTTAGTTGCATTCAGGGGTGGAGCCAGAAAATAATCAAGGGAAGCTATGGGGATTTGAACTCAAGACCAAATCATTCAAATTCCCGCCCCTTACCAACTAAGATAACCACATTACTTAATTTTTCTTTCAAATTAACTTATTTTAACCCTTAAATTATCAAAAATTACCAAAAAAATACATATATATTTTTTTTTACGTTTTTCCTCCGACCCATGGGGGGTTCGAGCCACCTCATGCCCCCCTGGTTGCATTGCCTTCCAATTTTTGAGCCTCACCTAACACTTCATCATATTCTTTCTATCAAAGAAAGAAATTAACTTTTTTTGGTATATGGCTTACTTGGGGTGCTGGCTAGTACCAAGTGGTGTGGTCTAATTAGTAATTACTTATGCCCAACATTTCTAACCCTTTTTTTTTTCTTTTCAACACCAAAATATATATATATTTTTTCCTGCTTGATATTTGCATAACAAATTTCTCACCCGGTGTACGGTTATCACACCGATTTGGGCTGGTGAATTTTTACCCACTTACCTCCGTTGTTCTTGGCGAATTTCACCACATTACATCTCTATCGGTCCGGCCTTCCCAAGTGGAGAAAGACCAGAGTTCCTTATAACACATGTGGTTTAAGAGGCGTCAATTGAAAATATCCACCAACTTAGAAAGCCGGTGTCATAACTATGTGGTTAACAATGTTTTAGACTTACGTTTAACAATTTCCATCTTTCTAGATCAAAAATAAAAACAATTGCCATCTTTTTTAAAAATTAATATTCACAAATATTTTTCTTCTTTTTCTCCATCATCGCTCATTTTGTACTAAGCTAACATATCAAATAGGTACTAACACATGTTTCTAGCTTTCTAGCTCGTAATAAAAATGTACTACTTCGTAATAACTCAATTTGACATTTATTTGCATAGTTAATCCATCCAATTTATTTGACATTTATTTGCATAGTTAATCCATCCAATTGCTCTAAAAAAATCCATCCAATTCATCAAGTCCATCGATTTTAGCAATCCACCAGCTTCGAATTATCAAACACACTCCTAAACTTTGATAAAAATGTAAAATAGGCAATCTAAGAATTTTTTAATTAACAAAAGTAACAACTCTTTAATTTATTTCATAACAGATTTTGCAATTAACTTAAGTTGGAAATATAATGTATAATATTTCCAAATTAATGATGGTTGGTGATAAGTTGGAAATATAATATTTTTAGAACTTTTATAAAACTAGGTGATTTAATGATTTTTTTTTACCACACTCATCTCTTTTTATTTGAATTTTCTTGATTCTTGATTTTCGATGTCTTTTCTTCCATGTAGAATCATCATAAATTTCGAGACCGAGTATTTTCAGAATTCAAATTATTTATTACTATTTGTTTGAATCTCTAAAAAACCTATCCACAAATCAAAACGTGAACCCGTTGGAATTTAAATTAAGGACCTCCAAAACCTCCGTAATTACAATTCCTACCCCCATTCGGGTCCCTTAATCGCAATTACCTAAAACTTCAGGCCCTCCTTTTCAAAACCCCCCACAAATTTCAAAAGCTTAACCAACCAGAGAGAGAAGGAGAAGAACACAGAGAGAACGAAACGTCTACAGGGGAAAGAGAGAGAGAGAGAGAGAGGGGGATGACAATGGACAGGGAGAAGGAGAGAGAGATCGAGCTGGAGAGTGCAATGTACACCAATTGCTTGCTCCTAGGCTTGGATCCGGCCGTAATAGGGCTCGGATCCGGCACCGCCACTCCCCGGGTCGGGCTGTTCCGCCACTCAAACCCTAAATTGGGCGAGCAGCTTCTCTACTTCATCTTGTCGTCGCTAAGAGGTCCTGTTCAATCTGCCAAGGTATTGTTCTGGATGCCTTTTGAAATTACTAGGTTTTGGTGTTCGGTTTCCCTTTTCCGTTTCGCGTTTGCTGAACTCTGAGATCTCGCCAGGATTTCGACAAGGTTTGGCCGATTTTCGATCCTTCTCAGTCTCGTGATTTTCGCAAGGTGATTTTTGGTTATTGTCGATTATTTTTCTTATTATTTGTGGAAGAATTCAAAATCTTCGAAATTTTGCGAGTCGTTTTCTTTTCCCCTCATTTTGTTTATTTGGAATTTTAGTAATTTTCTCCGGCTCTGTGTAGGTAGTGCAAGGAATTATTAGCGAGCTAGAATCACAAGGGGCGCTCCCGAGAAGCAATTCAAGGGTTTCATCCCTGGCGACTTGTTGTGGACCGAGGTAGGCTTGGCTCTCTCTTATTTATTACATTACATAATCATTCCTGAATTTCTACTTTTTTTCTATTGAATTTTCTTAGTTAATTGATGTATGAGGCATTATGCTTAGAGGCATGACCCTCTTCTAAAAAGAAAAGGAAAATTAGCGAACAAAAACCTCTGGGAGGGACTTGTATACACTTAACATGGATGATGAGTAAAAATCACAGAGGTAAGGGGGATTTGGCATACTGGGTATGATATGATCTAGTGGAGTTATCCTAGCTTGTGGCCATTTCATTACTAGATTATCATCTTAGTGGAAAATGAATTTGAATGGTTGTATGGATCCCAAGTTTCTGGTTTCAGTGATGGGATCTTATTCCTCTATACATAGTTGGAGTTGAAGATAAGTAATCTATGATAAATTTGATGGAAAAGTTTAGTAATGAACTGATTTTCTTTTTTCTTGGGAATCCATGTCCAACTGAGATCAAGTAGGGTATAAATACAAGGTACATAGATGCAAATTTTTGGAAGCTTATCAGTAACTTCTGAGGTAATGCAATTTGTGCCCCTTTTAGTTTTCAGTTTCATAGGGAGAAAGATTCACTGAAGCGCTGTAGTAACTCTCATGCTTGGCTGCTGGCTAAGATTCCATAAGTTTTCAAGGCTTTCTTTTGAACTTTTTAGGCCATTCTAATCAAGTATATAGTGATTATTTGAAATTACTTCGGGGAATGCAGGGCCTCATTTTTTCCATATGTCCCTCAATAGTCTTAAGGTTTCCTTCTTACCAGACTTATCGAAAGCATCAACTAGGGTATATACCTTGCATTTCCAGATCACAGAATGCCCTGTTTAGGTGACGTTGGCCAGAAAGCCCTGAATAGAAATTTATGTTTCTATTATATAGTACAATGTAATATCTATATGGCAAGTACGTACTGGTTCCTTTGATAGCTTGCTGCTGCACTCAGGTTAACCGTTTCATCATAGAATTTTTTTTATGCTTTCATCCAACATTTTCAGTTCCAGTTGCACAGATTTCTGGTTATTCTTTGTTTAATTCTGGATGTATGACTTCTAGATGTTTGACCACAGGTTTGTTGAACTTTTGTGGCAACTTTCTTTGCATGCTTTGCATGAGGTTCATCGACGAACATTTCCGGTGGATGTTTCTTCCAATCCTCTCCCTGCATCCTTGACAGATGTAGCAGTTTCACATGCTGCAGCTTTACTTCCAGTAACAAAGGTAGCTTGATGAAAATTTGATTATTTTCAAGAATCATGATTGGTTTATATAGAATTATTAGAATGCTGATTTGTCCAGTCATGTTTGAGTATGATATATTTGTTTCTGTATAAAAGCAGCAGATTGCCCTTAGTTGTTGTGACTTTCTTAGTGTATTTTATGTGATGACCAATTCATTTGCTTAGGAGTACTAATATTTTTTTTTAAAATTATTGTATTGGATTTCTTGATTTTATCCATGTCCATCTACTTCTGTCATTTTATAAACTGGTAGTGAAGTAATTGTTCATGTTGAATAGGCTAGAATAGCACTTGAACGGAGGAGGTTCTTGAAAAATGCAGAAATGGCTGTTCAGAGACAAGCCATGTGGTCAAATTTGGCTCATGAGATGACTGCAGAGTTTCGTGGTCTCTGTGCTGAGGAGGTAGTTAGCTGAATTAGTTTCATCTGTTTATTTCAAGCTGTGCGCATTCTTAGTTTCCCCTTCTTGCACAGAAATTTGTATGTTTCACTAATTTTTTCTGAACTTTTCCAGGCTTATTTACAACAAGAGTTGGAAAAGCTTCAAGACTTGAGAAATAAAGCAAAGTCTGAAGCGGAAATGTGGGATGACCGTGCTTCTGGTTCTAGTCAAAGTTCTCATTTGGTCTCAAAAGCTACTCGTTTGTGGGATTCCCTATTATCTCGTAAAAGTAAGTGGAAGCATCTTGGAGCTCGATGCTTTTCTAGCAATCTTGGAATTTTAGATTTAGCTTTATTGGTTTGTTGAGTTTTTTCAATACATTGTTAGGAATTAAAGTTTCAGGGTAAAACATCTTATTTCTCTCTTCTGACTAGGGATCTCTTATCATCCTGTTTGCTGGGTTAACATTTTGAACTACTTTATGTTTCTTGCTTTATGGAATCATCTATGAGAGGGTAGTTTGTTCATGACATGCATTGTTTCAAAAACTTATTTATAGATTAAGATTTCTGATTTCTTTGTGCTTATTAATTCTCACAGGTCAGCATGAGATTCTTGCTTCAGGACCCATTGAAGACTTGATAGCCCATCGAGAACATAGGTAAGGCTTTCATCTTTCCAGGGTATCGATTTTAGTCTTTTTATTTTTATTTTTTTTACCCTGACTAACCTCCTTTTTTTTTTTTTTCCTTCAGGTATCGGATCTCTGGTACTTCTTTGCTTGCCGCCATGGATCAAAGTACTCAAACTTTATCTGGCCAACTTGGAGATCAGCCTTCCTCCCCTAACGGAGATAATGAACAAACTGACGGATCATATGGGAACTCAAATAAGGACAAGCAGACCAGTTTAGATTCTTCACATTTACAAAGACATGATGAATTAGTTAGTCGAACAGATGATAGAAGTGGGAGAAATTATCCCACGGTCGATGTCGCTGAAATTCTCAGACGCTGGACGCATGCCCTGCAACGAATTCATAAACAGTCGCTGCAGCTGGTAAGTGTCTTCTTATTGGTATTTGAGGTCAATTGTTCTCTGGATTTTTTATTTGATAAAACCGTAGCTCATTGAACTTAATCGTGTGAAAAACTAAATGGAACTGCATTTAATAGGCAAAATCAAATGATGGAGAGGGTCCGGAGCTTCTACGAAGTGCTCAAGATGGTGGTACAGGTGGTCATGCTGAATCTCTTGCAACAACCCTTACCGAACATCGTCAGCATCTTGCTAGTATACAGGTAGGAAGTGGTTTTAAATGCACTTGATACTTGTAAGGAGGCAGTGCTTTCCCTAGATGATGACATCTAACATAGTTTTTTCATGTTCATAAAGTTATAGTGTACCGTTGTTTATGTGAGTTATTGGTGATCATTGATTATGCGAAATGATCTTTCCTACATGGCTCCAGATTTTATCGGTGTATGCAGATAGTTGTTTAATTCTGCCTGTATAATGTTTTGCAGGTGCTAATCAACCAGTTGAAGGAAGTTGCCCCTAATATTCAGAATTCAATAACAGAGCTCTCTGAAGAAGTAAACAGTATTTCTTCCAACCTTCCTCCTATGAATAAATCTTCGGGTTGGTCCACATCAATGCATGCTCAAAGTAGTGGAAGAACAATGGTAAATTTTATCAAATTAGATTGTTATATCCATCACTTTATTTCATGTTGCCCTAATATTAATTATAATATGCTTCAATTTTTTTTATTTTTTTTTTTATAGGATGGTACAGTTGATGATGTTGCTGAAGTGACTTCAAAAATGTCTAACATTCAGCTTGAGAAAGTTGGAGCCAGTCCTACTCTAAAACTGCCTCCTTTGATCAGTTTGACTCCAAATTCTTCGGCAAAAGGTGGTAATGTACAAAAGCGGAACACTTCCTCTCAAACGAACCATATAGAAAATCTGTCAGATCGGAAGTCATTGGATGGTCAATCTTTACATAATGCAATCGATAATCTACCTCAAGGTTTGTCGTATTAATATGGAATTATCTTGTTTGTTTTATTCCTGTGAAGCAAATACTTTTTGGAATTATCTTGTTTGTTGTAACTACCCTCCTTTGGAAGCTGAAATTGTTTCTGTGTTTCAGAAAATGACACCACGTATGTCCTTAATCTAAAAAGATCTGTCAGAGAAGCGGCATTGTCTGTACCTTCCTGCAATTCTGAAACATCAAGAGATAGTCACTCAGAAGATGGATCTGAACACTTCTTTATGCCACTTTCATCTACTGGCTTCTCTCATCTTGGTCCAGAAAAGAAACAAACTACTGTGAGGAGTAAAAGGCTGTTTCCAGAAGGAGATTCATCATCGTTCTCACACCAAACTCCTGAAAATCTTGCTTTGAACAAATTTGATGAACCAGGGGATGTTTTATATGAATTTGAAACGCTGAGTGAATATGAACGTGCAAATGGTTTGCTCTCAACTACTGGTTCAAATGTGCAGCTTCCGAGTCACACACATCTTTCTATGACCTGGATGAAACTCCTGATCAAGTGTTTTCACCTCCTCTGCTGATGGAGTCTTCATTGTTGGCCGACACTTATGAAGATCTGCTAGGTAGTATTTCTGCTTTCTTTACATTAGTTATGGTATTCTATTCTACTGTCCACTTTTTCTTCATGGTGATTCCTTTTTGTTCACTTTATATTCTGTTGGGTAGCTGGGTTGGTGATTTTATTTTTTGGGTCAAATGGGTTCCCTTCAAGTGGATATTAGCACATATCAAGACTGCATTTCCATCACAGAAAAAAGCCTGGTATTTCATGCGCATGTGTTTTCCACATTTTAGAGCAGCTTGTGAATTTCTTGTCAACTCTTGCTTGGCAGAAATAGTGCACTGAAGTAGTGTATTTTAATTGCTATGAAAGACTGATACAGTGTGCTTCTGTTTTTTTGTTGCTAGCTTGCTATTACATGCTTTATGTAAATTTGCAGTGCTGCTAACTTTTTTTTATATGTTTTTTTTTTAAAATGTGCTACAGCCCCACTATCAGAAATGGATGCTGCTTTGATGGATCACTGAAGCAGAAAAAAAAAAGCCATATAGCTTTGTTATTGGCTCTTCTTCCGGCATGGCTACTTACACAGCCTTTCAGTGTAAATGCTTTGTACAGGAAGCAACATAATTGCCGGAGAAAACCAATAACTAGCATGACATGGGGAGGCCATCGGATCAGATATGGCCCAGCCTAAGCATGTGCAGGTCATGTCGTAGATATGGTAGTGGATTCCACGGACTGCTAAATGGTCATCCTTGGTTTAACGGGTGTAAGGCTGAGAGGTGGCATTCATTTATTTCTTTTAACCTCAGTTTGGAAACTCAGCATCGGTTGCTGATTGACTGATTTGACGGGGACAAAAGAATGTTCGACTGACATTCATGTGTGGGGACTGTGTTTGCTCGGACAAGGTGAAGATTAGAATAACAGGCGACATTGATTGTTTTTCTGCACCCAGCTCTCTTGGAAGGCGTTTTCGTGGTACGTGAATCTTCATCTTTGTGGTTGTGTGTTTGCGATTTTCCCAGGCCTGCTTTAGGTAGGGTGCTTTTGTTGTAATCTTTAGAGGACAGCTCTTATTTTTTTCTCTATCTCTGTGATTCACTGAATACTTGTTCAAAGAAACAATTCGCCCTCGACATTGATATTGCCTGCAAAGAGGAGGGCTTGTATTCTTTTGTTGGGGTTGGAGTAGTGTTGAAAACAGCCGCATGATCTAATGCAGTAATGATTATAATGTGAGTAGAATTTGTGTTAATTTATTCTGAAACAAATCTTACTGTAAACTTTTCATTAGATTTTGCTCTTTTATACAGAGTATGATTTACACAATCTTCTTTTGAAACAACCGAAACCCCAAAGACTAAATCCGCAAACAGTAAGATCATCCTAACCATTCTTACTCATTGGAAGGTGCACGGGTGCAAGGCCTGTTGTCGGTAAAAACCACCTGAAAACCCATCGATGTATCAGAGCTTGGAGAGCAATACAGCAAGCTCTTCATCAGGCACTTGGACTTCTATGCATACTCCTAATGACGCAGCAAGCCTGGCAGCAAGCTGGTGCTTACACTAATCGACAAGAGAGACGACAATGGTCAGTAGCGACAAACATGGTTAAGTTACAGTTTGAGAGAGTTGCAATGCTGATACTTACACAAAGCTGCTCTCCTCTGTTTATGGTGTCGTAGAAAAACGAGTAGCATCCACAATAAGACTCGGGAAAACAGGAGTACTCTTCCTTCCTCTGGGACTCGCCCATCACCTATCAATGCAAGAGATGACAACGAAAGTGACTCTAAATACACGAGTTCGCAAATCATACAAGGATCATTGGATCATAGCCGCAACAACACAAATGCAAAACATTCAGAGTTTAAGAACACCATATTTCATCCCCTTTCATTGGGTTTATGTTTCTTAAACCTAAAAATAAAATGCAAAGCTGAAAAATCCTATTAGATGGATTGATCATTCATGTCAAGAACTCGAAAAATCCCAAATGTAATGAATGATCCAAATAGCCATTTCCCTATCTAAAGGAGGGGAATGCACTGAGAACCTGAAATATGCAGCGGCCGCTGGGCTCGCCGGAGATCCTCTTGACACCTCTTTGATCCACAATTCTTATTGCTCTTTCCAAGTTCTTCCCAAACAAGAAGTGAAATCTGTATGTTTAGATCAGTTACATGTACATTAACCTTAACCCTAACCTAATTTAGTACAAAATCAGGACTTTACAAAGCATTTGAGGTTTTATGGGATGAAAATACAGACATTGCAAGCTGATCGTCCGTCACTGAATCCAATTTGAAGCACAGCAATAGGCGAAATTGTAAGCCTCGAGAATCAATAGGAAATGAAGATTCATGTGAATTTGTGAGGAAAATACGAATGAGGGAATGGGTTTAGGGTTTTGTTTGGGGAATCACCTGAACGAGTGGATTCAATTTCAGTCCACACAGCTTCAGCTGCCGAATTACTCGCTGCCATGTCTGCTTCCTTTTGACCCTAAGAGATGAGAACGTGAAGAAACAATTAAAATCTGTTCGGATACACATGTTTACTGGCTTTGACATTGGGCCTTTATTTTGTAAAGCTTTACTTAGCATTGTTTGGGCTTTTCGTCTTGGGCTTATATAAAGCCTTGTTTATTTGTAAGCACATACACAGAAAATCAATTGAACGAAATCAGATTTCCCTCCATCCTCTCTCACTCAATCCTCTTCTTCCTCCAGCTGAAGCTCGTTTCACAAATTCTCAGATCTACACCAATTTTCGTTTCCAACATGGTATCAGAGCAGATCTAGTGATTCTAGTGAGAGTTTGTGCTTCGATTTAGCTCCTCTCGCTTGATTTTGTTCAAATCACCAGAAACTGCCATGGCAGAAGATCAGACGAAGGTTGAGGAACAGATCAAATTGGATCCGAATGATCCATATTTCTTGCATCCGAGTGATCATCCCGGCCTCATACTCGTTACACCTGCCTTCAATGGAAAAGGCTTTGGAGAATGGCGCCGATCGGTTCGGATGGCTTTGTCAGCGAAAAACAAAGTCGGCTTCATCAATGGAACGATCGTGAAGCCAACAGCGGATTCTCTGAAGTTCAGGTTGTGGGAGAGGTGTAACGATATGGTTTTCTCTTGGATTACCAATAGTCTAAGCCCGGAGATAAAGCGAAGCGTGATCTATAATGATACGGCTCAAGCGGTTTGGCGCCAACTGGATTCGCGTTTCAACAAAGTTGGAGGCACTCAAATGCACTCAATCCTGCAAGAGCTAGCCACCACGGTGCAAGGTACCAGTTCATTCTCAGATTATTTCACTAAGGTGAAAATACTGTGGGACGAATTGGATAGTATGAAGAACCTAGCACCGTGCTCTTGTGAAGGATGTAGCTGCAATTATGTTGCCAATTTCTCTAAGTATGAGGAGAATCAAAGGATTATACGCCTCATGATGGGGCTGAATCAGAGCTATACCACGGTACGAGGTTCCATTCTGATGATGGAGCCATTGCCGGACATAGATCGAATATATTTTTTGCTTTCTCAGGAAGAGAATCAAAGAGAAAGCAAAAGCACAAGTGGATCCAGTCACAGCGATGGAGTTTCAATGCACACAAAGACTTCCAACTCTGGATCCAAGGGATTCGCACCTGGATCTGGTGGATCTGGATCAGGATCAAACAATCAGATGACTGGGACCACTGGAAGAGGCAACACAGAGAAGGAGAAAGGAAAATTTGAGCGCAAGCCTTTGTTCTGCACAAATTGTAAGAAAACGAATCACACAATTGATAGGTGTTTTTTTTATCATTGGCTTTCCACCTGGCTACACAGAGAACAGGGACGCTGGGGAGAGGAAAGAAGCTGGTGATCGGAAATTTGCTGGCAATGTGAATCAGGTTCAGAAAAATGGCTTTACTAGTGAACAAATTGCGCATCTAGTGTCCTTGCTGCAGTCCAGTGGAGCACCTTCACGGAGCAAGGAGCCAAGTGCAGATGATTTTGCTGGTTTTTCAGGTACTACACTTTCCCAACAAGTTCTCGATGGAAGAACCTGGATTGTCGACAGTGGAGCTAGTGGACACATGTGTGGTGATGTTGATCTGTTTACATCATCATACAAGTTGGCCAAGCCTTTCACTGTTACATTGCCGACTGGTGAATCCACTCACATCACTAGTGCAGGCACAGTGGAGGTTGTGCATGGGTTGACATTGCACAACACCTTGCTGGTACCTGAGTTCAAGTGTAATTTGATTTCAGTGGGAAAACTGATCAGGGATCTTCAATGCTATGTTTTATTCACTGCAAAGGGTTGTTACTTGCAGGCTCCTTCTATGAGTAGGCCTTTGAAGATTGGAGAAAAGGTCAAGGATCTCTTTCTGCTTGGGTACAAGGACACAGGTCAAGTTGCTGCTCACTCTCATAGCAGCCAGAATAAGGTGCCAAGACTGGTGGATTCCTCTACTTGGCATAAGAGGTTGGGACACTTACCTCTCAAAAGACTTCAAAGTTTGAACTCAGTTCATTTTTCAGACAGTTGTAATGCAAGTTTGAATTCTTGTTCTGTGTGTGCTCGTGCTAGACAAGCCAGATTACCTTTCACTTTGAGTGCTATTAAGACATCCTTCCCTTTTGAGTTGCTGCACATAGATGTCTGGGGACCCTATAGGGTTCCCACACATGATAATTTTCGATATTTCCTGACTATGGTAGATGACTACACTCGAACCACCTGGGTTCAGTTGTTACCAAATAAAGCAGTGGCTTTCACTGCTGTGAAGCAATTCTTTGCTTTGGTTGAAAGACAGTTTGGGAGACAAGTGGTTGGGATCAGGACTGACAATGCCATGGAGTTGGGTGGCAGTGTTGAGCACTCTCAGTACCTCCTAGATCATGACATTGCTCGTCAAACTTCCTGTGCTGCCACTCCACAGCAGAATGGAGTGGTGGAGCGCAAACATCGCCACATCTTGGAAGTTGCCAGGAGCCTCATCTTTGTATCAGGCTTACCTAAGAGATTTTGGGGAGACAGTGTGGTCATGGCAGTGCATATCATCAATAGACTCCCCAGTAGATTGCTTCAAATGAAGTCTCCATATGAAAGATTATATGGTAAGCCTCCTTCCTTTGATTACTTTAGATGCTTTGGTTGCTTGTGCTATGCATCCACATTGTCACATGGGAGAGATAAATTTGCTGCTCGTGCATTCCCTTGTGTTTTGCTTGGATATCCTCCTGATAAGAAGGGATATAAGCTCTTCAACTTAGAAACCAAATCTGTTCTTTTGTCCAGGGATGTTGTGTTTCATGAACACATCTTCCCATACATTTCCAGTCTCTCCAAAGATCATGATCATCCCAATTTTTCATTTCCTCTTCAAACCTCTGACCAATTTGCCTATACAGATGACAGTATTGCTCCAACTTCTTATGTTCCATCCCCTTCAGATGATACCCAAACAAATATTCAACTTGACCATTCACTACCCTCCACACAACCTACCATTTCCCATGTCATTCCTAGAAGATCCACTCGAGAGCATCACCCTCCTGCCCACTTGTCAGATTATGTGTGTTCCATGTGCAGTCATATTGAATTTTGCTTTCATACTCTCACTTCCAATTGCCATTTTCCTTCTGGCCTTGCTCCTGCCATCACTAGGCCTGAGCATGAGCCTCTCACCTTCAAAGAAGCATGTGAGTTTGAGGTTTGGCAGGGTGCCATGAAGGATGAATTCAAGGCACTTGATGCTAATAAGACCTGGGATATAGTTGAGATTCCTAAAGGCAAGCGTGCAATTGGATGTAAGTGGGTGTTTAAGGTGAAAAGGAAGGCTGATGGTTCCATTGAGAGATACAAAGCCCGCTTGGTGGTGAAAGGCTTTACACAGAAAGAGGGTATAGATTATACTGAGACTTTCTCTCCAGTCGTCAAGATGACTACTGTTAGAGCCTTGGTGACAGTTGCTTTGCAAAGGAATTGGACAATTATGCAGATGGACGTCAATAATGCGTTTTTACATGGCCATTTGGATGAAGAGGTGTACATGAAGGTCCCTCCTGGCCTGGTCGTTGATGGTGCAAATAAGGTCTGTCGATTGAGGAAATCTCTCTATGGCTTGAAGCAAGCCTCGAGACAATGGTATGCTAGGCTGTCTGCGGCTTTGAGAAGGCGAGGGTACACTCAATCTACAAGTGATTACTCCCTTTTCTTTCGCAAAAACCGTGACAAGGTTTGTTTTGTGGCTGTGTATGTCGATGACATTCTAGTCACTGGCAGTGATTCTTCTTAAATGCTTAGCCTCAAAGCATTTCTGGATGCTCAGTTTCGAATGAAAGACTTGGGCAGTCTAAGCTTCTTCCTTGGAATTGAGTTTGTTAAAGTTCCTGATGGGATACTGATGAGCCAGTAGAGGTTCATCAATGAGCTGCTGAATGATTTTCCTTGTTCAAATTCTCCTGTTGTGAGCCCTTTGGAACCTCATCTTCAACTCACCCCTGCAGATGGTGACTTCCTAGAGGATCCCACCGCTTATCGACGTCTAGTAGGAAAGCTTAACTTCCTTGTCCATACCCGCCCGGATCTGGCCTTTACCGTTCAGTTTCTTAGCCAGTTCCTTCAGGCTCCACGCACAACTCACATGGATGCTGCCTTTCATGTTTTGAGGTACCTCAAAGGGACTGCAACCAAGGGCCTTCTTCTCACCAAAAGCTCAAACCTTACACTCCGCGCATATTGTGATGCTGATTGGGCCAGTTGCCCCTTCTCCAGACGATCCATTAGTGGTTTTGTGATCTTCCTTGGCCCTTGCCTGCTATCCTGGAAATCCAAAAAGCAGCGAAGCGTTTCCCTCTCGTCAGCTGAGGCTGAATACAGGTCTCTTCGACGTGTTTGTACAGAAATTGCTTGGTTGACCCGCCTCCTACATGAGCTTGATGTTCCGGGAGTGACACCTGTGCCAGTTCGTTGTGATAATATGGCTGCTATCTATATTGCCAAGAACCTAGTTTATCATGAACGCACTAAACACATAGAACTGGATTGCCACTATGCCCGGGAAAAGCTTATGGAAGGCTTGATTTCTCTTCATCACATTGCTTCTCGCGATCAATTAGCTGATTTCTTGACAAAGAATGTTGCTGGCTGTCATCTTACTCCACTTTTGGGCAAGATTGGAGTTGTCTCAGCACCACCTCCATCTTGAGGGGGGGTGTTCGGATACACATGTTTACTGGCTTTGACATTGGGCCTTTATTTTGTAAAGCTTTACTTAGCATTGTTTGGGCTTTTCGTCTTGGGCTTATATAAAGCCTTGTTTATTTGTAAACACATACACAGAAAATCAATTGAACGAAATCAGATTTCCCTCCATCCTCTCTCACTCAATCCTCTTCTTCCTCCAGCTGAAGCTCGTTTCACAAATTCTCAGATCTACACCAATTTTCGTTTCCAACAAAATCTAGCGATCAAAATAGTGCGAGCGAGATGTGGGTCACCGGCGGTGAGTTTCTGCAACGGAAAATGGTCGCCAGCCACCGGGGAACGGTGGTGGGCTTGGGGCGGCGCTCCTCAGTTTCGGGGGAAATTGGTTTTCGATTTTGGGTGTAATATTTTTGGAGCGAGCATGTGATTTTGGAACGAGAGGTAAATTCTAATAAAATCAACAAATATACTATTATATTATCGTTTATTACACTTGTTTAGTTTCTTGAAATCTATAACTTATACGTAGTAACTAGACACGACCACGGGTCACGGGTCGGGCGGGTCGACCCGTGACCCGCCGGGTCAGGGTCCACGGGTCCGAGGGTCGGGAAGGGTTAAGGGTTAGGGTTAGGGTCGGCCAAATGTGAACCCGTGACCCGGCGGGTCGATCAATTTCAAAAAAGCCGACCGTTGGGTGGGGCCCACCATTTTGAACGTTTTTTTTTTAAAAAAACTAGCCGTTGCTCGGCTATGTGTGTAGTAGGCTCGAGCCTATAAATAGGCTCGATGTTCTTCCCAATTAATTTTTACTACACATCAATCAATCAAAATATCAAATCACTCTTATCCAATCCCGTCGAGTCGTCGACCGTCGTAATGTCGAGCAAAGGAAGCAAAAGTGGGTCATCGTCCTCGACGGCGTCGACGCCGAGCACGTCCGAATTGTTCGACCACCATTTCAAGAAACTTGTCAAAGCCCCGGGCGAGACTGAAGGCCCTGAAGCGGAGTGTTGCTACTGTGGTAAGAAGTACAAGATCGGGAACAACCTTTGTATTGGCAACTTGATGACTCATCTTGCCACGAAGCATCCCGGCAAGTAAGTCCAAGTCCAACTACAAGCATCGGGTGTAAGTTCTTCAAACATGAACGTATGAAGAACTTAAGAAGTAAATAAAGTAGGAAGTAAGTTTGTTTTCTAGGTTGTGAACTTGTAATCTCACGCATGACGTGATGAATCCCCGAGCCCGATATCGACCGGACTATGAATCCGGTACGAGTTTGTAATCGATGTTCGGTTTGTAATAAGAATGTGTGTTATGTGTTTATTAATTTGTATTTTAACTAATCCAACATGTCAAAATAACAACCTTAGCATTTAAAAAAATACTAACAAGTAACAACCATAATTAAAATTTAAAAAAACATTTACACAAATATAATTAATGGAAAACAAAAAAATAAATTGCCTTCAACCCTCCCGGCCAGCCCTCCAACGGTCAGCATGTTTAAAAAAAAATAAAAATAAATAATGAGCAACGGCTCTTTTTTTTGAAAATAGCTGACCGACCCGCCGGGTCGGCCGTTGGACCCGGCCGATTTCCCTCCCCATTTGCCCCTATAAATACTACCCTTTCCCTCCCATTTTCATCACACCATCTCATCACATCTCCTACTCTCTAATCACTCTCTAATCGCTCTCTAATTGCTCTCTAATCGCTCGAGAATCGAGGAAGTCGGAAGTCGGTGGTTCACGAATCAAGAATTCCGAGAATTCGCATCACCAATTCCTACTTCTATCATCTCTTTCTTTATTTTCATTATTTCGTCATTTGTCTTAATTACATATTTATATTATTTCAACATATATCTAATCCACTTTTATTGAAAATGTTTTCACGAGGTCGAAGGAGCGTTAGCGGAGCCCCGTCTTCAAGCAGGGGTGGAGACCGTGGAGGCGGCTCGGGATCGGGTCACCAACCGGAGCCTAGCCTTCGACGTAGTGCCTCCGTTTCCGGACCAGGATCCCGACGACGTCGGGATCAGGCACTACTCGATGAGCATGTCGGAGTTGAGGAGGAGGAAGTTGCCCCTCTGGGAACTCCTTCCATGCCTTCAACCGTCCCGACTCAAGAGTCCGGTTTGGAGGCCGAGGAGGATCCGACCGCCACACCCGATCCCGAAGCCACACCAGTCGCTTTTAAGGCCGCCACAATGAAATTCTGGTTCACGAAGGGGCCGCCAGCACAGGGATGGGGCGAAAACTATTCCTCCGTCAAGTGCAGATTCTGCCCGCAGGTCTACAAACACAAGAAGGGGAACGGATATGGCAACTACGGACGTCATATCGAATCGAAGCATCCGGAGAAACTCGGCTTGGCGAGAGGCCAAACACAACTTACCGGGTACGCAACTACTTCCTCTCAACCCCCTGGTATATGGAGTTATGATTATGCTAGTTGTAGTGATAACTTTGCTGAAATGATAGCGGCCGAAGGCCTAGCTTATAGTTTTGCACAACGTTTAAGTTTCAACGAATTTATTACGGAAAATGTTCAGCCCGCTTGGCAACCTATGAGTCGAAACACGGTTAAGAGGAAAATGATAAAAAGGTATAACACCCGCAAAGCTGAATTAATTGAATATTTTGAAAAACATAGCGATTTACATGTTTCAATTTGTAGTGATATTTGGACCGACCATTGGCAACACCACTCATATATGGGTGTTACTTGTCATTGGGTGGATGAACGGTTCATCTTACACAAACGAGTTTTGGCTTTTCGAGTTTTTGACGAGGCCCACACGGCCCGTAACATAGCTGCGGTTATTTTTAGAGTTTTACAAGAGTATAGATTGACTCAAAGAGTTTTTTCAATCGGTTTTGACAACGCATCTACCAACACTGCCTCTATCCCAGATTTAACACAATATTGCCAGCCCGGGATAGGGGGGAGATTTTTCCATATTCGTTGCGCCCCTCATATTTTAAACTTATGTGTTCAAGATGGTTTAGCGTATTTACAACAGATTACCGAACCTATTCGATTTGTTTTACGGGCACTTTGGCGAAGCAAACAGCTTCGCCACCAATGGCATCAATTTTGTCGATCTAGCAACCTTCGCCCGAAGAACTTCCCCCGAGATGTTAGCACTCGGTGGAACCCGACCTACAGAATGATTTATGATTCTTATCAATATAGAGAAGCTCTTTCCGCTTTTGCCACCCAAAACATCCCAGATTCAAACGTTTTTGGGGATGTGTGGGTTGTGGCTCGAGATATAATTGAGGTTTTCAAGGTTTTCAACGATGCAACCGAAACTTTTAGTCATGCTTACATTCCTACTTCTAGTGTTTTTTGTTTTGTCGCGATGAACATTGCCATAGCCCTCCAGGACGGGCTACAAGTGCAATGCATATCCGACGCTGTTTTCACCATGCGGGAGAAATGGTTGTCTTATTACAAAGTTATTCCTGATATTTTCCTCGTAGCTTGTTGTTTCGACCCTAGATACAAATTAACTGGGCTTCAAAAGTTTTTAGAAAACTACTTTCCCACGCTCGAAGTCCAAGATGATCCTGATTGCAATGTTTCAATTATAGTTGCTAGAGTTAGAGGAATACTTGAATCATTATATACTCATTTTTCTACGGGCGCTAGAGCGCCTAACATTCCTCCTCCTGCGCCTTCAAGCTCGAGCGGATCCTCACGCACTAGTATTACCGCTCGAACTAAGGCTCTTGCCAGAGATATTTTTGGCACAAAGAGGTCGAGGTCGTCGTCGAGCCCGCACTCAGAGCTCGACGAATACTTGTCTACTAACTTTGAATTCCGCAGTGATGAAGATGAAGATTTCGATATTTTAGAATGGTGGGGCCGAGTAGAAAGACAGCGATTTCCGACCTTACAGGTGATCGCTCGACAAATACTAGGAGCCCCTTGTTCCACCGTTGCTGTGGAACAATTATTCAGCCGAGGGGGCCAAATTCTTACCGAGAAGAGATCAAACTTGCTCCTTGAGAACCTCGAAGCACAAGTATGCCTCGCCGATTGGAAGAGGGCTAAGATGAGAATTCAGAAGAACTCCCTCAACACCGGGTCGGAGCAAGATGATGGAGCGGACTCGGAATCGGTCGGGTCCTCCGTGGACGGTGGAGTCGTCGATCCCGGTAGCCAGCGCCAATCCGACACCGACGAATAGCCGAATAGGTAAGCGGGGTTCAGACAAACAGGTAAAGAACTACGTGGGCTTTGATTCCTCTCCCCTGGGAGGATACGTAGGCAATTGGGAAACCGATTCAAGCCCTTCTTCCCTCTTTTTTTTTATTCCCCATTCAATGGCCAATAGCCCAAATACCCACAAACCACAATTCACACATATACATCCGAAAATTAAAAAAAAAATAACCCAACCCGGCCTGACCCGCCGGGTCCAACCCTTTTCGAGTCTCCCCTGCCACGTGTCCGACCCGGGACTCCGACCCGCCGACCCGTCGACCCGCCGGGTCAACCAACCCGCTGACCCGTCCCAACCCCGGGTCAGGGTTAGGGTCGACCTCCCCGGGTTGTCGACCCGGCGGGTCGGACCCGTGGCCGTGTCTAGTAGTAACTACTAATCACGAGAGGCAGAAGGGCATTTTATGAAGTAGAGATCAAAATACCTACAATGACATGATTTTTTGAACAAAATTAACGCTCTAAAATATTTTTTTGTAGAAAGAGCCACAATCTAATTTATTTGTCTATTTACGATAATTAATTGTCTCATATAACAATATCTACCTAGACAAACAATCTATCTATAGCAACGAATAGATACAACTCAAGACCTTATTTGCTTCAGGTCCTCGTGTCTTTCGCTCCACCTCACTTGAATCTCATCAAGTAAGATCAAGTCCAAGTATCACTCTTTGAACTTCCTCCTGGTGGCATGCTTAACCGATCTGGTACCCTCCATCATCTTCCATCTTGACAACCTTTATTTTAGATACAACTTGTTGGACAAAAACTTATATATCTCTTCTCCGATCGAACCCGAATCTTCTTCAAAGACTTCATGTCAATCATGTGGTGGTAGTCGTACACCTGACGATGTCATATCTTGTATCTTCTCTCATTCACGATCTTTCAACGAAACAAGTTTCGTCTCTTTCGACCCCTTCAACATTCCCTGCCTCGTCAGGAAATCCTTCACTCGCCATTACCAAATATCGAAATTTCCAGTGTCATCGAAACAGAGAGCCTCGAATTTCAAACTAAATATTGGCCATCAGGTTACGCTTTGATACCAACTGTTATGAATTTCTGCGAGTGAATATCATTAAAGAGAAAGAGAATGAAAGAAAAATGGAACACAAAGTATTTATATGTTGTGAGAATAACCGCTCAAAATACCCTGCAGAGTAAAACCTTCTTGCAAGAGAAATCCCTCTAGATAGAATATCCTATAGATATACCTAGATATAAATAAAACTTATCTTATCTAAAACTTATTACAGATAAAATCATCTATAATAATCCTTCTATATATATAAAACCATATATAAAACCCTATATAAGCAAAACCTACTATAAATAAATTGATTCGATATTTGAGCCTCGATCTTAATTGTCTCGTACCCACCAAGAGATAGAGCGTCGCTTCCACCATCTTTGATTTTCTCATGTCAATTGAAGAGGCGTGCGTGTGTTTTGAAGGAGATAGGTGAGAGTGTGAGACACGGTTAAAACATACAGGTTTAATTAATAACTAATTCTATTACTCGCGTTCTTCGCGGTTTTGTTTATATAACTTTTATTATTCGTACATTCCAGGGTCGCACATGTACAAATTAACAAAGAAACTGCAAGAAGTAAAAAAAAAAGAGCAAACTTTGGAGTAAGGTTACATTTGGTAACATATTCCGTCAAATAAACCAATTAGAAACCGAATTAGAAGAACTACAAACTAAAATATGTAATAAGTATGATGCCACTTTAGACACCAAAATAAGAAGGCTATCCATCAAACATTCCTCTCTTCTGAAGTTCCAGCATAAATACTGGGGGCAGAGAGCGAAAAGAAACCATATAAAATCAAACGACACCAACACAAAATACTTCCATAAAATTGCAACGGGGCGACGGAACAGGAACATAATAAAATCAATCCAAACAACATCAGGTGTATCCGTAACAAATGAAAAAGAAATTCGGGATATAATTAAAAATGACTTTGCAAAGCGATACTCCCGACAACCCAGACCACAATTTTCTAGTAATCTACTCAATATCATTGGTAGAGAAATCACAAATGCGGACAACGATTGGTTAACAAGACCAATCTCAAACTCAGAAGTTAAAAATGCCGTCTTTGGCATGGCAAACGATAAATCACCTGGCCCTGACGGTTTCCCTGCTGGTTTTTTTAAAAAATACTGGCCTATTGTGGAACCTTCTGTCATTAAGGCTGTTAAAAGCTTTTTCCTTAGTGGAAGAATTCTTAAACAAACAAACCACACCTTCATAGCCTTAATACCAAAATGTGATAATCCGACTACAACATCCCACTATAGGTCAATAAGTCTTTGCTCAACAACATATAAGATCATCTCTAAAATTCTAGCCATTAGATTAAAGAAAATCATCCCTAAAATAATTAACCCACTCCAAAGTGCGTTCATTACCGGTAGGTCAATACAAGATAACATATTAATAGCAAATGAAATTTTTCACTCATTCTCAAAGAAAAAAGGCAAGTCTGGGTGGATGACAGTGAAACTAGACATGGAAAAAGCCTTTGATCTGGTGGACTGGGAATTCCTTCTTTTGATCCTAAACAAATTTGGCTTCTCTGATCGATTTTCTGGATGGATTAAGGAGTGCATAACAACAGTAACTTACTCGGTCCTAGTTAACAACGAACCAACTGATCTATTTGTACCGCAACGGGGCCTTCGTCAGGGAGACCCTTTATCCCCCTATCTATTCCTCCTTGTATCTGAGATCCTAGCTAGGGGTCTACAGCAGGAATCTGCCAAACCCCAGAGTCATCTAGGAATAAAAATTTCACGTGGTGGAACCAAAATCCCCTTCCTCGCATTCGCTGATGATGTAGTCATCTTTGCCTCGGCCACAAACACAGCATGTAACCAAATAAACAGCATTCTAACAGAATACTCATCTATTTCAGGACAACGAGTGAACAGACATAAATCAAATTTCCAAACATCTGCCAACATTGCCACTAGTCAGAAGAACCTTATCCGCAATGAGCTACAAATTGCCTACACAGCAAGTCTAGGAACCTATCTTGGATGTCCCATAATAAATGGACGAACAACAAAAGAAGACTTTACAGAGCTCATTATCAACACAAAGGCGCAACTAAATTGATGGAAAGCTAATGGCCTATCCCAAGCCGGGAGATGCACGCTAATTAAATCCACACTATCAGCAAAACCTCTCCACATAATGCAATGCTTCATGCTCCCCAAGGCTATCCACACAGAACTTGACAAAATAAACAGAAACTTCCTATGGAATAAGGGACCAAAGCATAAACCGCTCATTAGTTGGTTTGACATCTGTAAGGCCAAAGAGGATGGAGGTCTTGGCCTCCGCAAATCAGAAGATATGAACAAGACACTACAACTCAAATTACTATGGAAAATCCTTGCAGATCCAAACAACCCATGGGTAACAATAATAAAAGAAAAATACCTAAAACAGCAAGACATCCTACACTACTCCAGAAGTGGGAACTCGTCTTGGCAATGGACACAACTTAATAAGTTGCTACCATTATTTAAAGATGGCTTACGCTGGTCGATTGGTAACGGGAATGATATAAAATTTTGGACTGACCACTGGTTTGGGAATGGTCCTCTTATTGACTTTACCTCTTCAATCCAGCCGATAAACATAAACATTAGAGTTTCAGAACTCCTAAAACCAGATAAATCCTGGGATCAAGAGAAATTATATGACACCACTCATGGTATACTCCCTAATGATATAAAAGACTCCTTAGGGCAAACACCTATACCTAAAAATATTCACCTAGATAGATTATATTGGAAATGGAGCAAGAATGGTTGGTTCTCCACCAAGTCAGCCATTGATATGATAAACTATATGAAACATCATCAACGTTCCGATGTCAGATGGATTTGGTATCTTGACACGTCGCCAAAAGTAAAAGCTTTTCTCTGGAAAATCACCAAAGACGGAGTACCCACCGCAGTTAAGCTCGCTTCCCGCCGTTTGGGTATACCAACAAACTGCCCCCACTGTGACAGTGCTTACGAAGACTTACACCACCTACTCTGGAGCTGTCCAATTACACGGGAAACCATACTATCAATAGACCCAAAAATTTTCATCAAGATAAACTAGGGGTGGGCACAAATCCCGCAAATCCCGATCCCGTCCCGGTCCCGTCCCGATCCCGTCCCGATCCCGGTGGGATTTAGGACAAAATAGCGAATCCCGTCCCGATCCCGTCCCGCAAAAATTATGCGGGACGAAACGCGGGACGATCCCGGTGGGATCCCGCAAATCCCGTCCCGTCCCGCATATAATAATAATAATAATAATAATAATAATAATAATAATAATAATAATTTTTATAATAATAATAATATTATAATATTATAGAAAATAATAATATATTATTAGTATTATTATTTTGAGCAAATATTATTTATAACTATAATAATAATTTTCAATTTATAATAACAATAATATCATATAATATTATAATATAATTTAATAATAATATTAATTTATAATAAATTTATTATTATATTATTATTATATTATTATTATTATTATATCATATTATATTTTTTTTCTTGTAAAGTATAATTATTTTATAATAATAACAATAAAAATAAGTAATATTATTTTATTTTATTTTTAATTATAACGTGGGATTATTATTATTATTATTATTATTATTATTATTATTATTATTATTATTATTATAATAATAATAAAAACGGATTATAAGAAATTAGTGGGCAACCGAGATACTATCTGGGCACCCACTCCTTTAGCGATAACAAAGCCAAGTCTAGTAAAAATATAACGTGCAGCACGAGCCCCAGCATCCTGAGATACCGAGAATTTCTGAATCCGCTTCAGCAATGCAACCGCATCTGCATCCAACTCCCCCAATGAAGAGAATGAGAAGGGTAGGAAACCATAACCAGCCGCCGTATACAAATCTCGATACTTGACACACTTACGTCGAGCAACATCAACAACAGCACGACCAGGCATAAAGTCAGAAATTCCAGACAGAGTCAATGAAGAGGATCCCGTCAGATCGACACACACATCCCGCCCATTTAGAGTTACAAGAGGCAAATAGATAATTAAATACGGTATTCTTCCTAACTATCAATCGCTAAATATTAGACAATATTGGTAAATCTCGTCTCAATTCCTTTCCGTCCTGATCTAGTAAGATAATGTAGCCAAATATGTTGAACATTACAATTAATTATACAATCATTGTATGAATTAATAATAGTATTATAATATTATTATTATTATTATTATTATTATTATTGAATAATATAGTTGAGAATAATACCGTATTCAACATATTATACTAAATAATGAATTATGAAAGCATTTTTCACTTTGCAAATTTATATAATATTTTATTATTTTTATATGCGGGACAAGGCCCGTCCCGTCCCGATCCCGTCCCGTCCAGACACCATCCCGTCCCGAAAAAAAAATGTCAATCCCGTCCCGATCCCGTCCCGAAAATATTTCGCGGGACGAGTCCCGTCCCGTCCCGTCCCGTGCCCACCCCTAAGTTAAACAACTACTTTGTGAATGGATTGGATCTAAACCAAATCATCAACAACAATAAAGAAGCACTTGGTCTCCATCGCTTTGCTAAATTAGCGTTTATTTGGTGGGCCGTCTGGTATTTCAGAAACAAAGTACTATTTGACAACATAAAACCGGACTACAGAAGCATTGTTGCATTCACCAAAAAACAAATGATCATGTGGAATTTTACCAAAACCAGTGAGGACAATGATGGGCTCCAACCGCCAAAACCTACGAGTAAAACAACAACAAACAAAAGAAAACAAGCAAGATGGAAACCACCAAAGCAGAGCTTATAAGCTCAATTTTGATGGCGCTCTCTCTATTAGTAACTCAGGATCCTATGGCTTCATCATCCGTGATTGTAGGGGATATCCGGTTTTCTATGGCTCTGGGCCCTGCCCTGCATCTTCGGTTGCTAGTTCTGAATGCCTTGGACTATGGTATGGGATTTCAGCAGCCCAAGAACTGAACCTAACAAACATTGAAATTGAAGGTGACAACCTCACCATAATAAATAGTCTTAAAGGTATTGGGAAGCCTACTGGAGACTCCGAAATGATTGTCTCAGACAGTCTAGTCTCGCTAGGTTTCTTTGTTTCCGTTGAGATTCGTCATGTCTATCGGGAGGCTAACCAGGCAGCAGATCGCTTATCGCATCTGACCTATGCTCTCCATAGTTCGATCGCTCCAGACGATTCTCTGCTTCATAGTCTCATCCGTAAGGATGCTCTTGGCTTTTAGAGTTAATCCCCTTGGCCAAATTTTTTCCTTTTCAAAAAATAAAAAAATAAAAAAATAAAAAAATAAATTATTCGTACACAAATTTTTAAAGATAATAAAAAAATGACGGGAAATTGAGAATATTAGTTTTTATTTTCATTTTTATTATAATTTTTTACTTATTTTCAATTTATTATTAGTGATAATTTTTGTTTGAAATGACTAACTTTAATTGCTAAAATATTATAAAATACATACTTTCTCTTTAATTTTTGTATAGCGATATGATGATATTTTTTCATTTCTTTGTAATATATAAGCCCATTTGGCTATTAAAATTCGTCAAATTAATTGAAAATTATCAAAAGTAATATTCATCAATTTAGTATTTCATACTATCAAAATGTAAATAACAATAAAAAATTATTATTTGAATTAACTTTGATTGTTAATCAAAGGATCAAGGGGTGATTGAGTTTTGTCTTTTTAAATGGGTTTATACTAATTACTTCTTCTAACTAAAATTGCTTACGTACAAAAGGATTAGAATTTATAAATTAAGTACTTTTTACAATAAAAGAAATTGCACCCGTACAAAAACATTGAGTCATGGGATTAATTATCAAATTAAGGTTAGGGTTAAAGGCTAGGGGGGTTTTGCAAAATAGACACGAAATTGGCCTAATTTTGCAAAATAGTCGCGTTTTGGAACATTTTTGCAAAATAGACGCAATAAAAACCCCTTTTCTCTGTTTCACGGGTCTTTCTCTCTCCTCTGCCCTATCCCTCTCCGCGCGCTCTCTTTCTCAATCTCGATCTCTCCGGTCGCTCTCTCTCATCCTTGCGCTCTCGCTCTCCCTCTCCCTCTCGCCGGATCGCTCCTCCTCACCTCCCGTTCGCCGCCGCCGTGCGCCCACCAGATCTCCTCCGTCCAGCAGACTCCGACCTCTCTCCCCAGCAACAACGAGCGTCCGAACCTCCGGAGTGTCGAGCAGCCAGCGGTGGTTTGGACAACCTCCTTCCCAGCCAAGCACATAGAGTCCAACCTCCGACTAGACCACCGACGCCACTCTCCGATCATCCTCTCCTCCTCCATGGAATCCACAAGGTAAGTTTCTAAATAAACCGCAATTTTTTAGGTTTTGCTAAATTGAATAAATTTGTAGAATCTTAGGAGTGAATGAGTGAAGTGAAATCGATCTTTGCTTCCGACGATTTTCCTTATCAATCGATCGAAGATCGATTGATAAGGAACTCGATTTTTGCTTCCGACGGTTTTACTTATCAATCGATTTTTGCTTCAGACTGTTTTCCTTATCAATCGATCGAAGATCGATTGATGTTGTTGGTCTGCTGATTTGCTGCATTCGTGTTGCTGTTGGTTTGTTGCATTCATGCTTCATCAAATATAGTCGAATCTGTGACTGTTTTATGCTAGTTTTTGCTATATCTGAATCAAATATAGTCGAAACCAATGATTACAATAATGGAATGACAGAAAATTTGCGCCTTTGGCGCAAATTTTGTTTGATTTTTGATGTATCAATTACTGTTTATACTCATTTTGCTATATCTGTTTGATTTTGAAGTCTCCATTCGAATCTGTGCCTGCAGCAGCCTAGGTCCTGCAGCGGGAGTCTTGGTTTCTTTTTCATCAATATTTGAATACTTACAGCTGTGGAGCTTGTGTGATTATTTATGTTCGGTGTTAGGTTTGGATTTTTGATGCTTTTTATCCTAATTGAGAATTCTATGGCTAATCCTATGTTTGAATTTAGAGCTTTGCTAAATTGAATAAATTTGTAGAATCTTAGGAGTGAATGAGTGAAGTGAAATCGATCTTTGCTTCCGATGGTTTTCCTTATCAATCGATCGAAGATCGATTGATAAGGAACTCGATTTTTGCTTCCGACGGTTTTACTTATCAATCGATTTTTGCTTCCGACTGTTTCTGTTTTTGATTATACTGTTCTTTTCCTTTGCATCTCACATGATTGTAGTTTCATGTTTGAACCAAATCAGCTTTGAGTTCCAGTTCATGTCAAACAAAATTAGATTTTTGAGTTCCTGAAATTAGGCTACTGCTGAGCCTCTTCCTTCTACTGTCTTAAAGGTCTTAATTCCTGAAATCTTGTTGATCTGTTGATGCTCTCTATTGAATGTGATTCCCTCTTTCTTGAAATGTTCCAGCACTATGGTCACAGATAAGGTACATACATGTAGATAGGGTTGCCAAACAAACTTATATTAGGAACAGCAGGCCTTTGTCAAACATGATTTTCTGTGATTCCTTTAGATGTTCATGTACTATGAACCGTGATTTCATATTGAATCCTGTACATATGTCACTGAAGATTAAATGTGATGTACTTTCCTTATTATTATATTTCTAGAAATCAGGTTCATGAAGGTGTGGTGGAAGATGTAGCATGGCATGAGGCATGAATATTTATTTGCTTATAAAGGGTTTTTTTTTTGGTGCAAATTTGACTAGAAAAAGAGCATTTTTTTATATAATTTTCCTTGAAAGAAAAAACAAACCCTCACTTCTGCTATCCAATTATCCGTCGTGCTCATATCATTGAGATGAGGTATGTTTTCCACATTAACCGAGCATATATCTATTGTTGTGCTGAGCATATATTTATGGAGGCGTGATGTGCATAGCACCACTAAGTAAATAAACACTTGGATTTTTATTTCCCTGCTTTCTTACTGAAATTTTAACTCTCTTAAGATTGAATGAGACCGAATTGTTGAGAGTGTGGGTGAGGGGCTGACGCCGTGACGGAGCTGAATCCGGGAGACCATGTGTTGCCGGTGTTCATAGGAGAGTGTGGGGATTGCCGCAATTGCAAGTCGGAGGAGAGCAACATGTCTGACCTCCTGAGGATCAACACCGAAAGGGTGACCATGTTGAGTGATGACAAAACAAGATTCTCCATCAAAGGGCAGCCCATCCATCACTTCCTTGACACTTCCACCTTCAGCCAGTACACTGTTGTGAACAAAGGCTGTGTTGTCAAGATCAACCCGGCTGCCCCACTCGACAAGGTTTGCGTCATCAGCTGTGGATTCGCTACCAGTAAGCCTCTCTGTCTGACTCATCCCTCCAAATCCGGTGTCCCTTTGCTATATGAAATTCACAACTTGATTGATTTTTGTTCAGGCTTTGGTGCTACTGTCAATGTTGCAAAACCCACCAAGGGCTCAACTGTGGCTATTTTCGGGTTGGGAGTTGTAGGCCTTGCTGTAAGTACCGCCTTCTCTCACCTTATTGCTTGTGATTGCTCGAATGAATCACACTGACTTGTTGGTTTTCTAGGCTGCTGAAGGGGCAAGAGTTTCTAGGGCTTCAAGGATTATAGGAGTTGATCAAAATCCAAACCGGTTTGAAACAGGTAAGTTCGTGTCAATACGAACATCCATTATCGCTTTTGTATGCGTGTTAAGGCTTAATATTGTGAATGAGCATACCGTGATGGCTCAATGCAGCGAAGATATTTGGATGCAATGAGTATGACAGCCCTGTTCAAGAGGTTTGCTACTAAACACAAACACTAAGGTTTAACATTTAAATCAATCTCTGGAAATGTTATAACAGCCTGATCGGTTGGATGTGCAGGTGATCGCTGAGATGACTGGTGGAGTAGACAGGAGCGTTGAGTGTACTGGAAGCATCCAAGCAATGATATCTGCATTCGAAAGCGTACATGATGTAAATACACAATTGACAATCCCCTTCAATTGAAGCCTAGATATATTAAAGTTATCAGCAAAATAACGCTTGTAGTGTGTTTCGGTTGTGGTAGGGATGGGGAGTTTGAGTGCTGGTGGGAGTTCCAAACAAAGTCGACTGCTTCAAGACACACCCTGTCAACTTCTTGATCGAGAGGACGCTCAAGGGCACCTTCTATGGCAACGCTTGTAGTTCATATTGATGCTTGAAAACATCAGAATTGTTGTCTGTCTCCATGTTTATGTTGAAGCTAGATTAAAGAATAAAGCCATGTTTGGTTGACTTTTTAGTTTTTACCAACTGCTAGACTCGCCTGCAATAGTAATCACACAATTGTGTAAATAAAAAAATTTCAAGCTTGTACACAGAACTTGTAATGAGTCTTAATTGCAAAGTTTTCATCTGCTCTTGCCACATCTCATCCATTGATTTCATTTTCAGTTCGTAGTCTGATATTCAGTTCTCATATTGTTTCAACTGTAGCTTAAGTACAACTCTAAACTAAATTGTGCAACTCTAAAATACGGTTGTGCAACTCTAAAAAATGTGATGACATGAAGAAAAAAAAGTGATGACACGGAAAAAATATATACCGAATTACAAAGTTATTACTTGGTAAGATGACTCGATTGTAACTAATATCAGTGTCATCACTAATTGTAACTAATATCAGTGTCAACACTAATTGTAACTAATATCAGTGTCAGCACTAATTTTACCACTAGTTGTGCAAAAATAAGGTATTGATGAGCAAAAATAAGAGCATGTTGTAAAAGAATTTATTGAGAAAATATGAAATTATATTGAGTCGTGCAACTCTTAAAATAGAGTCGTGCAACTCTTACAACAGAGTCGTGCAACTCTTAAAACAGAGTCGTGCAACTCTTAAAACAAGAATCATGCAACTCTTACAACAGAGTCGTGCAACTCTTAAAACAGAGTCGTGCAACTCTTAAAACAAAGTCGTGCAACTCTTACAAGAGAGTCGTGCAACTCTTAAAACAAGAGTCGTGCAACTCTTACAACAGAGTCGTGCAACTCTTAAAACAGAGTCGTGCAACTCTTACAACAGCGTAGTGCAACTCTTAAAACAGAGTCGTGCAACTCTTAAAACAAAGTCGTGCAACTCTTACAAGAGAGTCGTGCAACTCTTAAAACAAGAGTCGTGCAACTCTTACAACAGAGTCGTGCAACTCTTAAAACAAGAGTCGTGCAACTCTTACAACAGAGTCGTGCAACTCTTAAAACAGAGTCGTGCAACTCTTACAACAGCGTAGTGCAACTCTTAAAACAGAGTCGTGCAACTCTTAAAACAAAGTCGTGCAACTCTTACAAGAGAGTCGTGCAACTCTTAAAACAAGAGTCGTGCAACTCTTACAATAGAGTCGTGCAACTCTTAATAGAGAGTCGTGCAACTCTTACAAGAGATTCGTGCAACTCTTAAAACAAGAGTCGTGCAACTCTTACAACAGAGTCGTGCAACTCTTAATAAAGAGTCGTGCAACTCTTACAACAGAGTCGTGCAACTCTTAAAATAGAGTCGTGCAACTCTTACAACAGAGTCGTGCAACTCTTAAAATAGAGTCGTGCAACTCTTACAACAAAGTCGTGCAACTCTTAATAAAGAGTTGTGCAACTCTTACAAGAGAGTCGTGCAACTCTTAAAACAAGAGTCGTGCAACTCTTACAACAGAGTCGTGCAACTCTTACAACAGCGTAGTGCAACTCTAAAATTTCATAGTTTTATTCATGAAATTTAAAGTTTTATTCATACAAACTAATATCTAATTTGATTCTTCTAAAAATCTAATTTGGTCACATTATACTATTATTCTTGCACTTTTTAATCTAATTTGGTTCTTAAACTGTATTTTAAAGTTGCACAACCGTAGTTTAAGGCGCTTTTTGATCCAATAGAAAAAACAGAGGCGTACAACTCTTAAAATAGAGGCGTGCAACTCTTTCAACAGAGGCGTGCAACTCTTCCAACAGAGGCGTGCAACTCTTCAAACAGAGGTGTGCAACTCTTCAAACAGAGGCGTGCAACAGAGTAGTGCAACTCTTCCAAGAGAGGCGTGCAACTCTTAAAATAGAGGCGTGCAACTCTTCCAACAGAGACGTGCAACTCTTCAAACAGAGGCGTGCAACTCTTCAAACAGAGACGTGCAACAGAGTCGTGCAACTCTTCCAAGAGATGCGTGCAACTCTTAAAATAGAGGTGTGCAACTCTTCCAAAAGAGGCGTGCAACTCTTACAACAGAGTCGTGCAACTCTTACAACAGAGTCGTGCAACTCTTACAACAGAGTCGTGCAACTCTTAAAACAGAGTCGTGCAACTCTATAAATCTAAATTATTATTCTTGCACCGTCATTTTATTATTATTCCAATATTTTTGCGCACAAATTAATATTATTCCAGAAAATAGTGCACAAATAAATACTATATGTGCATTTTATAATATGAGAAAATAAGTATAAAAACAATGTCAGCACTAAAAATACACATAAAAAAACTGTCAGCACTAAATTTTTTTGCAAATTACTAAAAATGTAAACTTTAGCCTATGCGGGATTCGAACCCACGTATTTGCGCATAAAGCACATCGCTCTACCATTGAGCTAAAAGGCTTTTAAAACTCAATAAGTGATAGACTATAAAAACAAACTGAGCTAAAAGGCTTTTAAAACTTAATAAGTGATAGACTATAGAAACAAACTCATGAGCTTCCGACAGAGTATTTTCCTGTTCTTAGTTTCAACAATGTAAAGTGCTAAGCTTCAGAACAACTTTAGGCTTTTAGCTTGCTAGCAATGATATGCACTGTAATCTATTTGTGTTTTTAGCTTTATGTTCAGGCCAACTGCGAATAACAAATATTTCCATAGCTAGGACCAGGCAGATGTATCGAGCAGAAAATATTTATTATTATTCCAATCTGATTGTGCAATTCCTCTCCCTGATGGAATGCAACCCGTCATTGCCATATCTCAAGTGAAGACTGCTGAGTTCCCTGCAGACTGCTCGCAATTAAGAGAGCTCGGGAGCTCGTGAGATATACATACACAATCTATAAATATTATCATCTGCATAGTTATAAGAGGGGGGAAATGAGATTTCCTTACAACATTATTGTGGCTGAAAGTTTGCTGGGGAGCGACCACCTCATGACCGATAGACTCGTGAGGCTTCCAACGAAGTCGTCTCCCTGTAATGCAGAAGTCATATAGCACACGGTGAATTCATCGACGATGAGAATGTGATACTACTTGTATGACAGAATCACTTGTTTAAGAAAGGTTTTTTACCTATACTGGGTTCGATAGGAGAAATGCTTGGAGTGACAAAATAGGAACTATTTTCCAAAGTGATTTGTACTTGAAGCATTCGCATATCAAGCGAAGAACGGTCATGATATATATCATATAAATAAACAGAGAATCTTGCTTCTTGCCCAGCAAAAGAAGTGTTTAAGCCAGATCCACTGATGATGTTGTTGGACTTATCACAGTACCCTATCAATCCGAAAGACAAAAAACACCAAGTGAGAGCAGATATCCTAAAAGTAAGAAGATGATTTTAAGCTTAAGTATCTAATATGTAAAAACAGTGAAATTATATGGCACACTTGTGACATGGCTGAATCCATCCATGATGCAGCAGACATGCCCTTGTCCCGGCCTCAAATTCGTTCACTGAATCCATCCATGATGCAGCAGACATGGCTGGATGCATAGGTCCTTCAAAAGCAAATTCAATCATTCGTTACTCTTTCACAACTTCAATCCTTTAAGAAACTTGATTATATTGGTTGTGGACTTTTCCACAAAGGACTATGTCAATTTTCTCTTCAAACAGAATAAAACAAGATGCGTGTTTACTTTCTAAACTAAAAAGAGAAATAGCAAATGATAAGAACCCTTCATCTCCTACTTTTCATTTCAGAAACATAAGATAATTTAGTCAATTATATAAAAGAAAATAGTTGGATGTCGATAATTCACCACTTTTGGGATGCAAAATATAAAATACAAATCATCAAGCCACAACTAGTGAAAAGTGTTGCAAACAAGGAAACAATGGATACTCTTAGATCTTATTCATACAAATCATGCATAAAAACAGGATTCTTCAAATATTGAACCACTTGCTCAACAAAAGGATATGCGGCGTTATCAATATTCATTTACAAGACTTTTCAATTTTCATGGTACTAAAACATATTACATCTAACCAAGACTGATATAAAAAGATACAACCAACAGTAGATTAGAGACAGGAAAGTGATAAGTCAAACCTACACAATTAAAAATTCCTTCTACACCAAATTAATGGATACTCATAGTAAAGCTATCCAATTTAAAAGATCTTTATGATAGTCAAATTTAAGACAATATTGCAGGATAGATCAAGTCATGTAAAGCTAAAATCATCATGAAAATAATACTATATTATACAAGAAGGATTATTCCCTAACTATCACAAAATGAATCATGCGGTACAAACTTATTTACCAAGTTCGTGCTAAATGTGCATCAGAGTGTGCAAATATACAACCATGAAGAATCCATATCTGCTCCATATTGGAATAAGGCGTACACATCAAAATGTCAGGCTTCTGGACATCCAACAATGATCTATGGCAAATTAAACGACGTATCCTCCTTTTGGCGCTCACTCCAAACCTCAAAAAACGAAATTCCCTTTCATAAGAATAACAACTAACAAGAGCAGATGATCTTGATCTATCCCCTTCATTTTGATACATTCTTGGACCCTTTGTTCATAATGAACATACTTCCACCTTAGGTGCTATTTTATTTCCTTGCATTATCCTATGAATCCTCCTCCCAACAGAAGTCTGCAATCCCCCCTCCCCCCTGACTTGAACTCATCATAGACTCACTAAGGGAAAGGAAATAGATTCAATATGACCGTTCCATTTTAACGAACTTTACCTACCCAGCATCAATTTTCTATAAGCACAAGTCCAAATAGCAAAAATGAAGCTTGTAAACTGAAGGCCCATATTTATACTCTCTGCAGGCAACCTAAATTAGTACCTATAACTGACAAAAACGTAGCATTGACTACGTCAAGTTGCAAATTAACATAATATCCGTCACACTCACCTAGCACTCGTACTCAACCTAGAACTCAAGCTCAATACCAGACAAGCTCAAAATCGATAAAAACGAAACCAGACAAGCTAAAAATCGATCATCAAGCAAACAGAAAACGTTTCAGCATATATAAATAAAAAATCAGCGATCAAGGAAGAAGTAGATACCTCGATTTCAGAATCCAGATCTGGAAAACGGAGGGAGGCGGAGCCACCGGTTTCGCAGCTGTCCAGTGGGCGGAACGGGGAGAAGCAACCACCAATTTCATAGAAATTCAACCAAAGCAGAAGCAGTCAAGCAAATATCAATGATCAATTTCGAAAACAAAAAAAAAACGCTCTGATTTATACCTAGAAGAGCGAAATTGCGCATCGCATCCCTCATCTTCATCGCCTCGCCACAGATGTGGCTCCTCCATCTGCAGCAGCAACATCTCCGTCGAGAGCGCGGTGGTGGATCTGGTGGCCAGGAGGAAGAGCGATATGAGGAGCGATATGAGCAGGGGAGGAAGACGATCGATCTGGCTGCTCGACCTCGTCTCGCGCTCCTCGATCCATCTGGCTGTTCGACCTCGTCTTCCGATGGCGAGGCACACCGCCATGGCGGTAGATCTGAAACTTCGACGAAGCCGGAGCGCATCGTGAGGGCGAGGGCGACAGACATCGAGAGGGCGAGCGCATCGCGAGGGCCAATTGCAGGGAGGGAGGAGAGTGATGGATACGGAGAGAGAAAGAGAGAGGGAGGGAGGTTGAATTAGGTATATATAGGGGCTATTTCGCAAATTTGTCCAAATCCGCGTCTATTCCGCAAATATGTCCAATTAATGTGCCTATTTCGCAAATTTTTTCTAAAGGCTATATAAGATAAAATTTTATTCAATATAGTTTTTATTAATAAATTATTCTTATTGAGTTATTGTTGTTGTAGATTTGAGTTTGTGAAATTGATATGATGAGGTTTTATTGTTTAATAGATATTTAATTAACAATAAAATCTTATCTTCTAGTTTTTTTTTGTTGTAGATTTGAGTTTGTGAAATTGATATGATGAAATTTCATAATACATTTAGGATGACACGTAGATAAAGAGATTAGGTTGTTGTATGACATGACTTAAATTTATTGGAACTTTGTGGAGACCTTTGTTTTTTTGTAGATAAATAGATTAGGTCGTTGTACAATGCTCAAGGCTCTAGGTTGAGTAAAAAAAACTCGATCATATTAAACCAGAGAACAACATGTAAGTGAATTGCACTAGAACCTGCTACATAGGATTTACACGTCTCTATTTTAGTTATAGCTGGTAAAATCTGACCGACCCGACTCACCCGAACCCGACCGAAACCCGAAAATCTGAAGTCATCTGTAACCCGAACTCGAGACTGAACCTGACCCGACTCGAAACAGATCCGAACACAGATAAACCTGACCCGACCCGACCGACTTGAAATGGTTATTTAACATCAACATTTTAATGCTTGAATGTTAAATGTTTTTTTAACACAAGTTTATGATTATACTTTTAACATATAAAACACCAATTATTTTTGTTAATTGTTATCATATGAATAAGAACCCAAGTAAAATCAATAGATAAACGGATAAGTCAATGAGTCAAGTAAGTCAACCGATGAGTCAATGACAATGAGTGTATTCAACCGAGTCAAAATTACATATTCAAGTATTCAACCGAGTCAAAATCATTTATTTTAAGTAAATTACACATTTAAGTATTCAACCGAGTCAAAATGAACCTAATTATCCAAACGGATCGAATATGATTCGACCGAAAACTCAAACAAACTATACCCACTTTGATTCGAAACTCAAATGAGACCGACCCGCCTCTTGACCCGAAACCCGAACGAGCCCAACCCGCTTTGACCCGAACTCGAATGGGCATGATCCGATTTAACCCGAAACTCGACCAATCTAAAATTCATTATGACCGAACCCGACCCAAACTCGACCTGACCGTACCCGACCATAAATTTTACCCTAACTAACCCGACCCGAGCAAGCCTGACCCGAACCCGAACCCGACCCGAACGACCGAATTGCCAGCTCTAGTTTTAGTATTATATATTGATGATATATTGATAGGGGTAGTTTCAGAATAATAAGGAAAAAATGGGACAAATAGCTAAGGAATTTATTGGGACACTTGTGAATCCCACATCGAAAGTGTGGAGATTCTAAACATAGCATATAAGTAGTTGGGCTACTCCACCTAATGTCAATTGATTTTGGAATGGTGCTCCATTCTGGCTTATATGTTGGGTATAAGTAGATGGGCTACTCCACCTAATGTCAATTGGTTTTGGGATTTGTTTGTTTTATGAAAATGGATAATGAATTTTTTAGGGGTTCAGTATTTTTTAGGAGGTGGAGTTTATTTTGTGTATTATGAATGTGTGAGAGGTGGAGATTTTTAAAAAAAATAACCTTGTAAAAAATCTAATTGGTGTTTGGTGGGTATAAGGTGTTTGAGATATAATTATGGGGAAAATGACTATAATACCCTCACTTATTTCTTCTTCCCTTACCCATTGCCCTCTTTTTTCTTTCTCAACATCGAACAAACAGGAGTCCGAAACCCTAGACGTTGCTGCTGGATGGCTGCTTCAAGGTAAGCGCTTCCTCCTCCAACAATGAACAACTCCATTGGAAGGAGCAAAACTAGCACTTTAGCTCTGCTCGCTAATCTTGACGGATCGAACGGTGAAAGCGTCCATGGAAAGACATCGACTCCTGTTGCTAGTTCTGCTCTTGGCGGCGTTCAACAAGTGCTGGTCCTTGGAGCTTCTCGCCGATAACAAACGATCAGAAGCCTTAACGGTGTCGGACTTCAACATAGACATTTGTATCGTCGAGAGATTCACTGTTGCCATTGCCGCTTGTTGTTGGCTTGATCGCTAGCTTAACTATGATTGTTAGATTCACCGATCGATCGAGAGAGGGAGAGGGCACGTAGTGGTGGCGGAAATCCTGAGGAAAGAGACAAAGGGAAGGGAAAAAATTAACAACGTTTCCAAAACCTATCAAATAACCTCCATAAGCTCGCCTCCCAGCTTTGGAAATCAGAGAAAATAACCTCCACCTGCAACTCCATAAACTTCATCTAAAGCTGCATCCAAACACGCCTGCCAATAGCTCAATTTTTTTTTGTCAACCTCCGTAACCTCTATAACCTCCCCAAAGCTATCCCCAAACACGCGCTTAAATTGTTATTTTTCTTTCCTACCCATTATCATCTTTTTTTTCTTAAGTTTTTTACAATTAATATTTAAATACTTATTATGGAGTTTACATGTATTTTGAATAAGAGGAGTATATAATATATATACATTGGGTATGACAGTATGACTTTGTTAGTCCTATTCTAAAAATCAAACACATAACAATATAACATCATTCATAATTATCTCCTTATTAATTAACTAATAATGGGAAAATTAGATAAGGCTAGCTAGGTATCCTCCTAATTCCTATTTTGATTTTCCAGTAGAAATTAACGACGGAGCCATCGCCATTGACAAAGTCACTGAAGCTCACCCTTCACCAACTTCTCAAAGCTACCTTCCTTCGATCTTCATCTATCTCCTTATAATTTCTTCGTTTAACAATTCAACCCCCCAAACCTTTCCCAACTCCCCCCAATTTTTTATAATCCAAAACATCACATCCACTTTCTTACTATATTAAAAATAATTAAGAACCACACCTTTGACTTTCTCAAAAACTCAAACCAATTCAAAACCAAACCCACCCCTTATGAATTTCATATACAACACAACACCCATTTCAGACCTGACCAGCTGACCTTCCACAAGGCCTCTTCCATGGCGAATTTTATTGGCTTTGTGGTGTTCATGGCAACGGTGGTTATCGGGTCGGGTCAGGTTCGGGTCGGGGAGGCACCGTGGAGGATCCACACGCTCTTCTCCACCGAGTGCCAGGACTACTTCGACTGGCAGACGGTGGGGCTGATGCATAGCTACAGGAAGGCCCGACAGCCCGGCCCGATCACCAGGCTGCTCAGCTGTACGGAGGAGCAGAAGAAGAGCTACAAGGGGATGGAGCTTGCTCCTACCATGGAGGTCCCTTCCATGAGTAGGCATCCCTCCACTGGTGACTGGTAATCCCTTCTCTCTCTTTTGATGGACACTTGCTAGTTTGGTAATACTTAGCTAATGGAATAGTTGAAACTAATACAATAGGTAGAGCTAATACATTAGATTAGATGCGTTAAATATATGTTAAATTCAATAGATGGAGCTGAAACTAATAAGGTGTTTGATAGCCAATAGGGTAGTAATACAAACTAGCTGATGAGAAATAACAATTGTGAATAGAAAAAAGAAAAATTCAGAAAAGCTTGAAGTGTTCAGAAAAGTTTGAGTGAGGAAGTGGTTAAAAATTCAATTTAAAAAACTAATTAAACTAAAATATTATATTTAACTCATTTAAAACTTTATAGGATTAAAAATAAACTTTGGATTACCAATACCCATTTTCATAAAAACAACTTAAATCGAGTTGCATTTGTAAAGTTAGTGCTAGTTTGGTTGGGAATTATATATTGAAACAGAAAGAGTAAGGGAACAGAGATAGTATAATTTGAATAACAAGTTTATATATTCTTGTTTAAGCCCATCATTTTGGGAGTGTGGAGAGGGTGTGAAGGAATGATCCTGAATCAAATAGTGAATAATGCAGATTAATAAATTGTGTATGAAAAATGAGAGTCTAAGTTGAGATTAATTAAAATGATGATTAATGAATAGTAATTGTTAGAACTCAACATGCCCTTATTATGTATCAAATTCTTGGAAGAGATGAGCTAAACCTTTTGGGTGAGTTGAATTCCTCAATGGTCTTCTTTTTATTATAACTACTAAGATCATTGAAATGATAAGTTCTATTGGTAGAATGGGTAAACTACACAAAACAACCTTTGGTTTAGCTCAATTTGTACAAAACTCCTTGTGGTGGAGAGTAAGAAGGTCTCGAGTTTAATCCCTACCTCCACCCCTTTCCTAGGTTTATTTTGCTCCGGTTAACGCTAGCCGATTTATCTGGTGCGTGGCTTTTGTCGGTTGGGTCATCAGCCCGGGGTTTGCCACCTAAGGTGGACTCCTCGTTGTAAAAAACGCCAACACGTCAACTATCGATTCGAGTTCTAATCAAGATAAACAAACGTAAATCTAAAGAACACGAGGATTTGTTAATGCGGTTCGATTTCCCTACTCTGCGAGGCCTCAAGATTCCCTACTCTGCGAGGCCTCAAGAGGGGAGACCCGGTCCCGAGAAAACCACTAACTTAAACAAAGATACAAGATCTGGTTACAAGTTTTGGATATAGGACGAGAAACACCTAACGAGCTATCATTCAAATCACAGATAACGAAAGAGGTGAGGGTTCAGAGATTTAAACGACAAGAGCTCTCTTTCACAACAATCCATATGAAGACGTTGCATACTCCAAGGGACAGGAGTCGAGGCTTCCATGGATGAGCAGGGCTCTTCCTTCTTCTTTCTCACTTTGGATTAGGGTTTGTGCCGTCAGAGCTTCTCTCTCATTGCTCCAACTTGTGAACATGAGCAAATATATAGAGGAGGGTGTTACCACTTAGGGTTACAACGTATCCGAAAAGGGATTCAAATGAAGGAAGCAGGCCATGGGCTTGAATTCCATTCTCGAAAGAGAATGTTATCCAAGTAATGGGCCGGCCCATAATCCAGAACCCCTTAAACCCGTAACACCAAACATAGCTCACACACACATCATAGGTTAGTCTTCAAGAGCCTTGGTGCACCTAGAGTCCGAACCAAGATGGTCTTGGGGTCCCTTAGGTGTGTCCAAAGGCTCGAGACCATGCCTATGAACCTAGCTAGCTCTTTAGTGTTTCTTCAAGTCCATTACATCCAAAACTCACCATCCTAAAACTCACCATTCTAGATCTATGAATTACAAAGACAAACTTAGGATTACATTATATAACACTCGTCATTTAAATTTCCTTGTCCTGTTTTGTGCAAAATAGGATAACTGGGGTGATTCACTGTAATTTACGCTAGCTAAATTTAGCATATGGCTGGCTGTGATTAACATGTCCACGTAGGGATGGTTTTATGCTTATTGTCTGGTAATCAAATTGTTCCTACCATAGTTTAATTTTTATTTTTTACTAGTTTCTAAGGGGTTGAAATTACACCTCGTCATGTCTATGAAAAGATTCTAAACTAGTAAACTTATGTTACTCATTTTAGCACTTCCATCTGAACTTGACAATGCTTCTTATTTTTGATGATCATTTGAGGATCAAATACAGAGTTTATTTTTTGCATTTCTTTTTTCTGTCATAAGATTTCTTCTGCTAAATTTGATCTCTTTCAAGGCACCAGTAAGACTATGTGATCCATTGCACAGGTATCCTGCAATCAATAAGCCAGCCGGTGTCGTCCACTGGCTTGAGAACAGCGAAGATGCTCAAAATGTAGACTGGGTAGTGATCTTGGATGCCGACATGATCATCCGAGGCCCCATTGTTCCCTGGGAGCTCGGCGTAGAGAGGGGCAGGCCTGTTGCTGCTCACTACGGGTATGATTTTTTTTTTTTTTTTTTTTTTTGTATTGTTCAAACTTTCGATGTGAGACTTTTGTTATAGATAAGAGTCCCTGACATAAGGGCTCCTCCAGGTACTTGATTGGGTGCGACAATATTCTCGCGAAACTGCACACAATGCATCCCGAAATGTGTGACAAAGTAGGCGGCCTCCTTGCTTTCCACATCGACGATCTTAGAGCCTTAGCTCCGCTTTGGCTGTCTAAGACCGAGGAAGTGCGAGCTGATAGAGATCACTGGGCTACCAACATTACCGGTGACGTTTATGGCAAAGGTTGGATCAGTGAGATGTATGGATACTCATTTGGTGCAGCTGAGGTGAGCTCATTGCAGTGTTCTAAAAAGTGCTAGGCAGATTCTAGGCGGCGAGGGGCTGCCTAGTGCCTAGGCAGGATTTTTAGAACAGTGGCTCTTTGTGTACTCATTTGTTTCGTGTTGCGGCTTAGTGTTTGATCAAGCTTGTGTTGATTGATTGATTCTCCCTGCAGGTTGGACTTCACCACAAGATTACCGACGATCTGATGATCTATCCAGGCGACGTTCCAAGGAAGGGCGTCGAGCCAATCCTTTTCCATTACGGATTACCTTTCAGAGTCGGGAATTGGTCTTTCGAGAAGCTCAATTACCACGACGACACCCTTGTATACGAATGTGGACGGCTTTTCCCTCAGCCTCCTTACCCTAAGGAGGTACCAATGTTGGTTACATCTGTGTTTTTTCTGATCAATCCTTCTAACACAAAAGCTTAAGTACGGGTCCTTACTGCTATGCAGGTAAGGCTGATGGAGAGCGATCCTGATAAATGGCGAGGTCTAATGCTAAGTATCGAGTGTATCAACACACTGAATGAGGGCTTTCTTCTTCATCACATTGCGAGAGGATGCCCAAGGCCGCGATTGACAAGGTATCTGAGCTTCCTTTCGAGCAGGACGTTTGCTGAGCTCACTAAGCCGAAACAAGCGAACCATATAACTTTCCTAGACGACGAGGAGCCTTTCGTTGATGATGAAATCGATGCACAACCACTAGTAGATAGCTACCGAACACCAACAAAACCGCGTCCTAAGATCCACACCGTCTTTTCCACTGAATGTAACTCGTATTTCGATTGGCAAACTGTCGGCTTTGTTCACAGTTTCCGCCTCAGTGGCCAACCGGGTGACCTTACCCGCCTTCTAAGCTGTACCGATGAGGATTGGAAGACATACACTGGCCGAGATCTCGCTCCAACGCACCACGTTCCTTCGATGAGCACTCATCCTCTTACTGGCGACGTGTAATGCTAGCTCTTATCCTCGTATTCAGCTTCATTGTTTGTCGTACTTCGTATCCTTGCTTATCCATGAATTCATGTCTTCAGGTATCCTGCCATCAATAAACCTGCTGCTGTTCTCCACTGGATCAATCATGCTCAGATCGATGCTGAATTCATCGTAATCTTGGATGCGGATATGCTCATCCGAGGGCCTATCACTCCTTGGGACTTCAACGCCTCTCGTGGACACCCGGTCTCAGCTCCTTACAAGTAAGCCAATTCCACATCGATTATACAAAGAGTTGGTAAACACTGGACTTTTGACATCGTCTTCTTCTTGTCGAATTCATGTGTACATCAATCATCAGTTACCTTGTCGGTTGCGACACAGAGCTGGCAAAGCTACACACGCGGAATCCTAAAGCTTGCGACAAAGTAGGCGGTGTCATCATCATGCACATAGATGATCTCCGAAAGTTCGCTATGCTTTGGCTACATAAAACCGAAGAGGTTCGAGCTGACAAAGAACATTATGCTACTAAGTATAGCGGAGATGTTTATGAACATGGATGGATCAGTGAGATGTATGGCTACTCATTTGGGGCTGCAGAGGTATGTTTTTATCCGTTTCGTTACATGATTTGATCGATCTTAATTTCTATCAAAGTCCGACTCCACACAAACCAAGTGAGGTTCTATTCTAAAACCCCAATTGGCGTTAGAAGAAATAGCACACTGACTCGTATAGTAACCTTTCGATGTGGGATTCTTTATGGTCTCATTCACATCTCTCAACAATTTGTAACGATGTTTGTCTTCTTGTAGCTCAATTTGCGACATGTGATAAACCCGAACATAATGTTCTATCCGGGAGGCGTTCCCAATCGAGGAGCAGACTACCGAGTTCTACACTATGGTGAACACTACAAGATCGGCGACAACTACACCTTCGACAAGAAGAGTTGGAGGAATGTAGACTTGGTGAACAAGTGCTGGGCCAAGTTTCCCGACCCACCCGAGCTTTCTAGTCTCGACACGAGTGATGAAGATGCACGAGCACGCGATTTGATGTGCATCGAGTGTGTCAGGAGATTGAATGATGCTCTCTACAACCATCACATTGCGAGAAATTGTTCGGATACCATGTTGGATGATGAGGTTGTTAGAGGCTCTAAGAGAATTGAAGCTAAGGCAGACGAGACGCTGAGCTCATTCAGAGTCATGTTGATCGGTGTATGGGCTGCTTCGGTTGCTGGTTTCTTGGCATGGATGCTTATTGTGTTCTTCGGATGCAGACGGAGAAAGGGTAAGCATCATAAGAGCAAGAAACGAATGTCGAACCCTGAAAGATTCGTGTCGGATGGGGCTGATGTGCAAAAAGATTTGAAGGGTCATATAGTGACATTATGAGATGCATCATCCTTCATAGAAGCAATACTTGTACATGTGCAGGAATAGGCCCGAACGAAGCACTATCGAAGATGTCACAGCAATCTCTGTGTCGAAGATCATGGTCTCGAAAGGTCGAATTTTGTTGTTGTATAATCATCAATGTCTTCTTCAGCAACAAGTGATGTTCCAAGGAATTGTACAATTGAAAATCTTTAAGGAGATAAGGTTAAATGCCACATCTTTTTTGCATATGTTGTACTCTTATGTACAATTGTACATATTTTTTAACTTGTAACATGGGTTCCGAGGTTATCAACTAATCCCTACAAGTTAAGTTCGAGCCATAGTCTGCAAAAGACGCGAACCAGTAAGGGATAAGTCAGACGGCAAACCATCAGGCAGGTTCACCCACTGGAGGCAGACCAAGGGGTCATTGGTACATACAATTTCTAATCAGTGTGTTGTTAATTATCATAGAAAATTGCAGAAAATGTGCTGAGAAATAAACAATATATTGCACATTGGATGGGAGGCAAACCATATAACAAAAATACAAGGGTATGATCAATGAAGACGACATGCTCCATTACTTTATACATTATCTTTAAGTTTTGAATCCCGACCTTATAATATAGGTTCTGTTTTGGAGAATAAGAGAGAAGAGACAGAGGGTGAAGACTGAAGAGAATGATTTGATGTTCTCATTAGAGTTTCACTGAGTCGTTTATATAGGAGTTTACAAACGAATTAGAGGTTGATATACTTCTCAAACAAGGTAAATCTAGTGCTTTTTCTTTCGTGTCGGGTTCATTCCAAAAAGAAAGTCTTTTTATTGGGTTCATCTTTGCTATCTAGCTAGAAATTCTAAAAGGACAACTTTTCCTAATTCTGTTTTTTTTTTTATATTCTTACGTAAAACTATCATAACTGCACCTTTTTACTGGATTTATGTTGCATGTTTCGATGGTTTTCCATCTATCCGCCTATCTATCGAGATTCATGTTTACTTGATCCCGAATTTTTACTTTATATATAAAAAAAAGATACCTGCAATTGGAATGGAATGAAACTATGATAACTCCTAATCCCGCTAGGTGACCGAGATTCGTACAATGGTTGAACCGCGAAGGGGCCACATCGCCTATTGGTTTTAGCAACAAGTTATAACAGTCTAATGGTGTTTACCGATCCGCGATCATTGAAGAGCTTCTTCGAAAGACTAAGCAAGGACTCGACACATTGGTTTCGCGGTTTGTGTGGCTGTTTTTGTACCTACTACATTGCACTTTGTTGTGTTCTTTGTTATAGATAGATTATGAACCATTCCTTATTTCCTTAGGTGATTACAAGTTACAGTCCCCATGACATGGAATGAAAAGTATTTAATGACCCAGCTAACTAAATCTGATATATTATATGAAACGGATGTGAAATTTTAATTGAATTAAACCCAAATCCCCTTTGTCACAATCAAAAAGGTACACCAAATATGTTCACAATAAATAAATTGTAATTTATTGTACATTATATTTAGCACTAGGAATATATCTATTTGATCCGAATATCTTTAAAGAATCTTTCGTAATTAGTTGAGTCGATCTTTTCCAAAGGGTTGTTCAAATTTCATTTTTATAATTTCATCAAGTATCAATTCCAAAAAAATTTGGATTATTTAACACATTTTAGCCTAACTTTGCATATGAAAAACAAACTCCAAAAATATAAATGACCACACGTCAAGTTTTTACCACACTATTTTGATCAATAGTTTATTCTCATCATCCTAACAAATTAAAATTCACCACATCTAGACCTGTCAAAACACAACCCGACCCAAACCCGAAAAACCCAAAATTTTCCGGGTAATCTGGGTTTCGACCCGGTGACCCGATTGACCCGGTAATTTTGACCTGATTTACCCGATTGACCCGGTTGATTTATAAATATATATAATTATTTTTTTATATATAATTAAAATTTATCACAAAATAATCAAATCTTGATTTTTTTTAATTTTAAAAAGAAAAAATTGACAAACCCGAAATCGATCCGAAATGACCTCAAACCCGGGTTCGAGTCAACCCAAAAATACCCGAAACCCGTTTTAACCGAGACCCGTTTTACTCGAAATCTGAAGTGACCCGACCCGAATGACCCGTTTAACAGGTCTAACCACATCGTAGGGGCTGAAAAAATCGACCCATAAAAAGACCATCATAGGGTTCATAGATAAATACAACTGTCACATACACATCTCGAGATTTATGCCTTTGACGTAGCAGCTTGATATAAAAAAACATAAAAGATTAGTTCCATAAATGAAGGCGTGGGATCTTAATCTTATGAACGTGACAACTTATTTGTTTGACAAATTCAATGATTGCTTGGTGTTATAGAAAAGTAGGAAAGGGAAAGTAAACAAAATTAAACAAGCTTGCAAAGCAATTAAAATGCACATAAAATAAGTAATTGCTGTACACACTGAAATTGATATTATTTCTTTCTTTTTTTAAAAAATAAAATAAAAACAAGTAGTTTAGCCTTTGAAGCATCAAATAAGGGAGATAAATTATTTGGGTAACCATATACCAAATTTACAAGGAATTGAAATCAAACCAAACCACCAAAGTTAGAAACCACCAATCCCCACCAATTCAAATTTCACCAATAAGAGACCAACCTTCATCCTCATCTATTGGGTCCCACACAATAGCCACGTCATAGAATCCAAAATCATCATCATCACCATCATCTTCAACCACATCCATTTCATCGAATTCGTTAGCGGATCCATCTCCATCTTCATCCTCAACTTCATTGACGATCTCTCTTGAAATCCGAACAATCGGAGGAGAAATAAATGGATACTCATCTAAGCAATCGAGATTCATTGATGTACTTGAAAATAGATCACCAAATGTATGATTGTTGTTGTTGTCGTCGTCGTAGTAATAACTATTGGTATGGTCATCACACTCCTCTTGATCATATTCGAGGCTTGTGAGCTCATCCAAGATACCCGAAGCTGAGCACATGTTGAGCTTCAACTTATAATTATCGGGCCTCCACCCGTCTTGGGCCTTGCCCATGACGCGCCTAGCGAGGAGCCCGCCAAAGCCTAGGTCCATGTCGTTGGAACGGAGCTTGCGGGCCCCTTTGATCTTGTCCTTGGACTTCCAAGACGGGTGGAGGTGGCAATCGGTGCACCGGGGACGCCCACACTTGCCGGTAAACTTGGAGTGGTTGGTGGGCTTGGTGGACACCCGGGTGAAGATACCGGCGGTCGGAGGCGACCCGAGCGGCGGGCCGCCCTTCCTTTGGGCGGGCCTATTTGGGCCGAGAGGGCTTGATTGTATGATGCAAAGGGTTCTCACCGTGCCATGTTGCCTGCCCTCTCTCTTCATGTTTTTTGTTAGCAAATGGGCTTCTTTTTTATTGGATTAATTGAGAGGTTTTAATTTGATCAAAGCTTTTGTATTTATAGGGGTCAGAGTTTGGGTTGGCTTGGTGAAGGTTTGTCTTGGCAAACAAGGACTTTTTATTTATTTTTTATTTTTTAATGAAGGTTAAAAATAATAATATAATAAATCCTTGCTTGTATTGGTTGAGAAATTCAATCAAAATTTTTAATAATAAATTTATTTATGAGGTTTGTTTGGGAGGTGGATTGACAACTCATTTCTCCATCAACAATAAATGAGTGGATGAGTTTCTCTCTTATGAGAGAGAAACTCTCATTCTTGAGAAACAAATTCTGAGCAATCCCCTTGTGCACCGCCTACCATCCCAATCTAGATTTGGGGCAAATTGTCTCTGACCTCTAAATTTGTTTCAATCTCCTCTAATTAACCTTCCCCTTGTGTTTATTGGTTGGATGTTACTGGTTTTTCGGTCGATTGACCTTGCCGGTTCCTTCCGCCGGTGACTCCGGTGTTTTTGTCGGTGGATCGATCTCTTAGATCCCCTTTCCTACCTTCTGGTTGTCGATCATCTCTCTATTCCTCTCTATTTCGCAGATCTGTTTTTCCGACTGTCTCCGATCACTTTCGGTTTCAGTCTTGTTTTACCGTCTCTGTGGTTTTAGATTGGGGCTTGTGTTGTTCTGGCCGGTTCGTTGTCGGGGTCGTGTCTGGGGCGGTCGTCGGTGGAGCGGGTGTCCGCCTCCTCTTTCGATGTCCTCCGGGTGCGGTCCTCCGCTTTCGTCTTTAGGCTGCTGCGAATCTCTTGTTGCTTCTACCTTCATATCGTCCACCATCGGCCTCCGGCCGGCCGCCGTGGCTTTGCCCGTCTGTGGGTTTGTCGGCCTTCCTTGGAAGCTGTTGTCGGCGCCAATGCTGACGCCGACAATGCTGACGCCGACATCGGAAATGTTGACGTCAGCAATGCTGACACCGTTTACAAGGAAGGTTTTTTTTTTTTTTTCGCGCGTCAATGCTGACACCGTTTACAAGGAAGTTTTTTTGTTCCACGCGTCAATGCTGACGCCGACGACGGGAATGTTGACATCAGCAATGCTGACGCCGTCTACGAGAATGCTGACGCCGACGACAATGACGTCGGAAATGCTGACGTCAGCATTGCTCACACCCTCTACGAGGATGCTAACGCCGACAATGATGACATAGAAGATCAATATATTTGACGTATTAAGTCATTAAAAATATAAAAGGGGGAGAACAAAGAGACAAAGGAGTGTTCTACAAAAAAAAAACGAATATTTTATTTTATTTTTGGTAGTGAGAAACAAAAAATAACGGTAAACAATTAAAACAAAGAATTTTTCGACGCCGACAATGCTGACCTCTTTCCTCATCCATCTCTTATATTGAAAAAAACGATGTCAGCAAATATATACCTACACAAAAATATGCATGAAAACGATGTCAACACTAAAAAATACGTATAAAAACGATGTCAGCACTCAGAAATAAACCAATTTTTAAGGAGTCAAGCATACATATATACTTACATATATAATATCAAATTAAAAACGATGTCAGCACTAAAAAATACTCATAAAAACGACGTCAGCACTAAAAAACAACCAAATTTCTAAGGACTCAAGCATACATATATACCTACATATATAATATCTAACTAAAAACAATCTCAGCACTAAAAAATATGCATAAAAACGTTGTCAGCACATAAAAATACGTATAAAAACGCTGTCAGCGCTAAAACACAAACCAATTTTTAATGCCTCAAGCTTACATATATATGACAGTAGCAAATTCAACAGTAGCTAAAGTAGCATCAGAAGCCATTAACAATTAAAATTCATGAGAACCTACACCTGGATTCTAATAGTTCATATATTATTAAGCCATTCAATAGGTCACGAAAGATATAAAATAGTAAACAAAGATTTTGCGAAATATTTATATAAAGGATAAGGATGCAGGAAGGTGAAATTATGTGATTCACTTTATTATTCAAACTGCAAAGGAACATCATTCACACTGTCAATTGCAACTTTCAATTGGTGCACCTTTCAATTAGTGCACCTGAAAAGGTTCGATGCGAAAGGCCACCATTTTTATGTGGGGCCCGGGAGCCTCCCCGATGAAATTTATACTCTTCCCGACGGACTTACCTGACCCGCGTCGAAAGAATCGACGCGGCCCAACCTGTGCCGTGGGAAGTTAAGCTAATTAGTTCGATTTTACAAGATGGCGGTTCCCTAATCGAGCTTTCCCTAGACAATTTGGAAACCTAACTTATTATACCTGTCGTTGTTAAAAGTCTTGAGACTTATTAATACTGACTCTTAATAGAATTTTATACTGAAAGTAGACAGGTTTCAGGTCCGCGGAGATAGATGTTCACGCAGGTTAGCGTTTGTTCTTCCTCTTCTTATCAGGCTTCTCTTTCGCGTACGATCATTTCTTTTGCTTTCTTTTCTTGGTTTTAATCTATCTTCATCCGCTTGTCCTTTTTTCTTTTCTCTTCTCCTCTTTTTCCCAAAAAGTCCCTTCTCGTTATGTAGTTCTCCTCTATTTATAGTCTTTTGGCCCTCTTGCATGTCATGCCACGTGGTGTTCTTTGTTCAACACGTGTTGCGCTCGTGGGATGTGGGCATGGCTGCCACGTATCTATTTCCCTATCTGCGGACGTCCTGTTTAAGTAACCACTTGGCCTCTCGTCCGCGGATGATGAAATCTTTTTGTCTCGCTTCTTACTTGATTTTCTGGTGTTTTGACAGGTGTTTTTTTGTCTCGGTTTAGTCACAGCTCCTCGGTCCGCGTTGATTATTTTTAGTAATTGACGCGGATCGATACTAAATATAAATGTCTGTAGTTTTGTTTTCGTTGCTGATTCTGATGTGGTTGGTGGGCCTCTTTTTGATGAGTTTTGGCCCAATTTGGGCCCATTGGGCCCATTAATACTTGGAATTTCAAACGCCGTTGAATTCCCTATAAGTTACCCTGTTCCATTCACTTTTTCACCCACATTTGTCCTTTTCCACTTTCCGCGATTTTTAATCTTTATCTTTTTCGTTTTCCGGCAGCGATCTTCTAGGGTTCTGGCGGTTTGTTTTGAAGTTTCAGGCGGTTTTCTTCAATTCCCGCAAGGTATTTCTTTTTGTTCTTGGCTTGTTCTTGAGTTTTCTACGTTGATTTCTTTGATTTTTCGTTCTCTGGATCATAGATTTGAGTGTGAAATTGACTTGGAGGTGTTTTTCGGACAAAGTTTTTCTCTGGGTTTAGTAAAGGTTTTCGTACAATTTTCCTCTAGTTGTTTTTAGAAATGGCTGATCGCAACAAAGAAGGTGACTCACTAGAAGATTTTGAGAGGGATGAAGGATGGAGAGGTGATGGTGCTTCATCTTCTCAAGCGCGTCCGTCTTCGGGGCCGCTTTCTATTTCCTCAGGGAGTTCTTCTTCTTCCTCTGATGATTCTTCGTCAGAGTCATCTTCTTCTACGTCCGTGTCTACCCCGGATCGCGTTGGACCTAGTGGTAGTCCAATCAAGGTGAGAAGGCGTCGGAAGCGTTCTGACCCTGATTACTATTCATCACCTTACTCAGTTTCTTCTTATTCGAAGGGATGCGCGGATGGTGAAAATACAACAGCTGTGGATGATTCTGGCGTTAGTTCTTCCATGGACGAGGGGATATCGTCCGCGTCTCAGTCGTCAATCCAAAAAGAAGAGGAAGTTTGGATTCCTTATGAGCTCTCCCCCATTAGTTCGGCGGAAGACGCTAAGGTAATTCGTTCCAAAGAGAATTTGAGTGACTTGGACACCCCCGCGTATGATTTGAAGGATCTCGAATCTTGTCTCTTTTTGGGGGATTTCAAACTTCTTCCACCCCCAGCTAGCCGCCCACCAGTTGTGCTCGAAAGGATTCACCCATGGAGATCCCCAGTGAGTGAATCGAGGGGTTGTACGACCTTGTTGAATCTTGGGTATCTTGATGCCCTTTCGCAAGTTTTTCCATGGCCGAAGGGTGTTGAATTCTGTCTTCCCGAAGAAGGAGGTGGATGTTTAGATGCTTATGAAGACTGCTTAGTCGTATACGCGGCCTGTTTATCTCAAGGTTTTCGGCTCCCTATTCATCCCCTTTTTTTGAAGTTTTTGGAGGAGTACAACCTGAGTCCTGCTCAAATCGTTCCCAATGGTTGGATGTTTTTTACAAGTTTTGTCATGAGATGCAAGGAGATCGGCGTTGTTCCTTCGTTGGAGCTGATGCTAAGCATTTTCTCTCTGAAGAAGGGGACCCAGGACCAAAGATTCTATCAGTGTAACTCGAGTTGTAAATACATGGAGAGGTTGTCTAGTAAGCCGAATTGGAAATATAAGTGGTTTTTGGTCCGTGACAAATCTGGACAGGGCTTTGGTTGCCGAACGGTTCCAGGGCCTTTTTGCTCTGCTTTAAAACCTAAAATTTCCAATCTTTCTCAGTTCAAGTCATCTTTTTCTCATGTCCCTATATTTCCTTGGGACAAAATGTTGTCCGCGTTTCGTCTTGAGATGGCTGGCTTGAGCCTGCCTCATCCACGACTAGGTGGCTTCTTTGTTTAATAATTTGTGCTTTCACATTGTTACTTTTCCTAGGGTGGATGACTTATCAGAATGAATTTTATGTTTTACAGATAAGATGAATTTGGACGCGCTTTTAAAGCGACATAAGACTAAATCGGGAAAGAAGAAGAAACTAAGTTCGGTGGCCGTTGAACCTTCTGTTCCCCCTCTAGCCTTGGACGCGACACCAGTTGTTGATATAGGCGCTGCAGATGAGACGGGGGCTTTAATCGAATCTTCGTCATTGGTTCCTGCCCTTAGAGAGGAACGTACTGGTCCGTCCGCGCCAGAATCTTCTAGGCCCAAGAAGAGAAAACTCTCCATGGTTGCTGGGTCAACTGCTTCGGACAAAAAGGAGCTCTTTTTGGAAGGTGAGGCTACGCTTCGTGAATTTCCCATGCCTGGTTTCGATCCGGTCGACCTGCAAGGTCTTGCTTTTCCGGCCAAGAAGCGTTGCCTTCCAGAGCAAGGTTATATTAAACGCATGGATCCTGTTACCCTCTCTGCCTACTTTGATCGTTTAATACAGTGGGTAAGTTTAGACTTTTTTATTGTTTCTAACTTTCTTTATTTACTTGACGCGTTCCAATTTGATCCCTCTTCTTTTTACTCTGGTTTTATAGTTAAGGGTGATTCAGCCGGACGTTGAGAGACGCATGGTTTGCGGAGATGAAGACCTCAGGAAGAAAGAAGAAGAAATCAAAAAATTGAACCACAAGCTCCGCATATTGGGGAACACAGTTGGGGATCCGGCTTCAGTGGAGAAGTTTAAGAAAAGGTCGGTCGAATTTCATGAGGAAGTGCAAAGTCTGAAGAAAGACATGGCCGTTTTTCAGAAGAAGTATGATGACTTGAAAGTTTCTTCGAAATCCATTGCCTCCCGCGTCAAAGAGTTAGAGGCTGCTGAGGGTGAATCACAGAAGCTTCTCCAGGCTAAGCAGGCTATCATAGGCAAAATGGAGGAGGATTTTTCAATTCTTCGAGAGGAGCTATTGATGACCAAACAGGAGCTTGACGTCGTGAAGGCGCGATCGGATCAGGATGTGGCTCTACAATGGCTTCAGAGTCCTGAAGGTTTGAAGCATCTGTCTTCTGAATGGGTTAAAACTGAGGCTGGTATCTCTTTTCTATCCTCCGCGGCAAAGGCGTGTCTTCAAACTCCCAAGGGCTCCAGTATCCTGAAAGATAGATGTTTCAGCTTTTTTCGAAAGGGAATGGCGGCAGGGATCAATCAAAGCGTGACGCGGTCGTTAAACAATCCAGGCATCCCTTTGGAAAAGTTCGAGCCAAGCATGGAGAGTGCTGACTGGGGTCTTTCGAAGGAGGAGATGGAAGCGGAAGACTCTTATTCCGAAGGTGAAGATGATGATGAAGCGGAGGAAGAGAATGAGAAGGCCAAATCCCCCTAAGATACTTTGTTATTCTAGGTTCTTTTGTGTGGTGATGAACATTGGGAATGCGTACATGATCCCTTGGTTTTTGGTGTGTCATTGAGATCCTTCTTTTGTTTTGAAGATAGGTTGAAGATCTCCTTGGCTAAAACATTCGCGTTGCTTGCATGCTTTATTTGCAGTAAATATTATATGTTTATTTTCTAGGTCTTCCAAGTGTCGAAAAGATTTATCCCGGTGTTCAAGATTTATCACCACTTGTCTTTATTGCCTTGGATGAGTTTCTCTTCTTAAGGCTCCGATCCCTGTCTTCTGTGATTTCTTGAGTTGGGTTTAATAGGTCGCGTTTATTGTGAGTATCATGTCTTCTGGAAATTTTAACCCATGGGCCTTTTTTTCAAAAGATTGAGAATGCCGAGCAACTCTCTCGACTAGTGAGTATTTTTAGTCTTTGTTTTTAACAAGGCTTGAGTTATTTTACCTTAAGTGTTGGTTTGTTCCATATGTAGGTTATGCCTCCCCAATTTGAGGCTGAGTATGGACCTCTTCCTCCACGATGGGCCTTTCTATCGTCTTATCTCGTCCGCGACTTTCCTGTGGCCGTATCATGGAGTGAGAATAATCTTTTTCAGATTGATAGTGGTTGGGATGAATTCCTCATGCTTCATCATCTAGGGATAGGAAGTGCTATGATGTTTTTTCACAAGGGGAATGTTTCTTTCCAAGTTTGTCCGCGTCGTGAAGTTGTGAATGAACCTAAGCCGACCTTGGACTCGGTTTCTTCGTCATGTGGTTCTAGCTGAATTATTTCCGTGTAGGCCTTTTGCAGCCCTTCAAGCTTATTGCTTGTGATAAGTTTCTTAGTGCACTGGAGAAATAAAAAAGAAGAATTTGTGGTTTCTTTATCGTTTTTGTGTATTTTATCAAGCTATAAATAAAAAGGGAGGGGATCTTTATTAATATTGATAATGGAAAACGCGTACAAGATTAGGGGCGGTTTATCTCCCCGTTCTCTTCGCTATCTGGGCTAACAACGTCGACTTCAAAGATAGAGTCTCCCTTGTAGGTGAAAATCAACGCGGATCCTACATTGACTCAATTTGCTTGTGTGAAGTCGCGCCATCCTTGGGTTAGCCAGAAAAGGCCATCTTCATCTTTGTCTACCTTTACTTCGTGTTCCTGGTTGGAGCGGGACCAGAGCCTGGCTTGAGTGTGAGCTTCTTCATCGATTAGGACGTATGCGAGAGGGAGACGAAGGGTTTGAAGTTGCTCCTCTCTCATAATGACTCTGTAGAAAGCCCTAGGCTGGGGGTTTGGATCCATTTTGTTTTTAAGTTTGCTTTCTGTTTTTGGGTGTCCTAGGTGGGTTTTATACTCGTCCTTGTGAGGTTTCCCATCTTTGGTTTCGTCGCTTCTTTGTAATTTGAATGAATTGAGCTTTTACTTTCGTCAATCTTGGGAAAAGTTTTTTACATCTGGTAACTTTGTTTTGAAACGACGGACGCGTGCTCTTGACAGTTGTGCTACCTGATGCATGTTATACATGTGTTTCTTTTTGCTTTTGTTTGATTGTCCCCTTGTTGTTGATAAGGAAGGAATTTTTTACTGTGGTTTTCAGTCTTCATAGAGATGCGGGGTTCTATTATAGTTCCCCCTTTGTCCTTTAGAGCAGGCGGGGTTGCTGATCCGGGAATCCGCTGGGCTTTCTTCCAAGCGATTGACTACCCGGAACAGTTTCTGCATCTGGTGAGCTAGCAATGTTAACAATCTAGAGAAAACTTACTCTTAGCTAACATCTCTTTGCTCCTTCTCCTTTTTTTTTAGTTGCTCCCACTTTGTTTTGAGGAGGAATATGCCGATGCTGTCCCTAGTCGCGTCTTTTTATCGTCCCATCTATTGCATGACTTCATGGTTTGCATAGAGCGGCGTAACGGTGGTTTTCTTTACTTTGGCCGCGGATGGAAGGACTTTGCGGACTCCCATGGTTTTGAGCAGGGGGCTTCTATGATTTTTACTCATACAGGTGAAGCTCATTTCGAGGTTCAAGTGGTTGATCCGCGTGGGGGAAATAACGAGGGTCGGGCCTCTTCTGAAATAATCTCGAATGGTTCTTAAAAAATGCCCAGTCCTTAAGCAAAGTTTTGGGCTTTCTTATCTGTTTTAAGTTATAAGGGTTTAGCTGGCTCGCAGCAGCTACACCTGGGTATTTCTCTGTTCATGTATGTTAAGTCTTTCGAGGTTCGCTTGTCACGATGTCATCCTTTCAAGATTTCTGAAAGATTCTGTAACAGTACCTACTATTCATCTTATGCATGGCATCTGTGGTCTTTGTCAAGTGACGTGATATCTTAGCTATATGTGTTCAATATTTTCAGTTATTTTTTGACATGTGTCTGGGTATTTGCTATATATAAAAAAGGGAAGTATAGTGAAGGAATCATTGATCCATTGCCTGTATCTTTACAATGCCTTCCATGGACGGTTCATCTTGGTCATTCTCTGAGAGGGTTCGTTTTCCTGAGCAACTTCTTCGCCTGGTTAGTTTGTTGGTTGTTGATTTTATTTTTGTTGAATCAATTTATCTATTAGCATTCTTTGAAATCCGTTTGTTTTCGTTAGTCTTTGCCTTTATGTTTCGAAGACAGACTTGGGCCAAGTCTTCCTAGGAGTGTCCTTCTGTCCACCAGGATTCTTCATGATTTTCCGGTGGAGGTTGTACGCGGTGATTATAGGATCCCTTTTTTGAGGGGCGGTTGGAATGATTTTGCCGAGACTCACAGCGTCAATATTGGTTCTTCTCTTACCTTTGTTTATAAAGGTGAGAATCGCTTCGATGTTCGGATTTTAGACGCCGTGGGAGATGAGGTGGATGCAGAGTGGGCCCCTTCAGAGTCAGAAGGTCATCTTTCAGAGTCAGAAGGTCCCTCCTCAAATGGGTTTCGTTTAAGCCAGGGCAGGACTCGTATCATCCCAGGGCGCTTTCCGCGGACCTAGGTTGACGGGCTCTTTTGCTTTTAATTCTGAGTCACCTGCAGCAATTTCTTTTCAAAAATCACGATACTTTCTGGGGAATCCCCGAATGAGCATTTCCTTTGTAATATTTTGACCGTGATCCGTTGACGGGTCTGGTTCTTTGAAAGGTTGGTCAGACTTTGATTTCCAATGATCTAATTAATAATGAAATGCTTTCTTTATCGAGAAGAAGGATTTAACTACAGACTCGTTGCGAAGTTATACTGTATTGTTTTTAGGACTTTTTACGAAATATCATCTCTGAGAATGCGGATTCGATCAGAGGCCTGACGCGGATAAAAGCTCCAGCATCTCAGGACTTTATACGAAGTATCATCTCTGAGAATGCAGATTTGATCAGAGACCTGACGCGGATATAAGCTCCAGCGTCTCAGGACTTTATACGAAGTATCATCTCTGAGAATGCGGATTCGATCAGAGGCCTAACGCGGATAAAAGCTCCAGCGTCTCAGGACTTTATACGAAGTATCATCTCTGAGAATGCAGGTTCGATCAGAGGCCTGACGCGGATATAAGCTCCAGCGTCTCAGGACTTTATACGAAGTATCATCTCTGAGAATGCAGATTCGATCAGAGACCTGACGCGGATATAAGCTCCAGTGTCTCAGGACTTTATACGAAGTATCATCTCTGAGAATGCGGATTCGATCAGAGGCCTGACGCGGATAAAAGCTCCAGCGTCTCAGGACTTTATACGAAGTATCATCTCTGAGAATGCAGATTCGATCAGAGGCCTGACGCGGATATAAGCTCCAACGTCTCAGGACTTTATACGAAGTATCATCTCTGAGAATGCAGATTCGATCAGAGACCTGACGCGGATATAAGCTCCAGCGTCTCAGGACTTTATGTGAAGTATCGTCTCTGAGAATGCAGATTTGATCAGAGGCCTGACGCGGATATAAGCTCCAGCGTCTCAGGACTTTATGCGAAGTATCATCTCTGAGAATGCAGATTCGATCAGAGGCCTGACGCGGATATAAGCTCCAGCGTCTCAGGACTTTATACGAAGTATCATCTCTGAGAATGCAGATTCGATCAGAGACCTGACGCGGATATAAGCTCCAGCGTCTCAGGACTTTATGTGAAGTATCGTCTCTGAGAACGCAGATTCGATCAGAGGCCTGACGCGAATATAAGCTCCAGCGTCTCAGGACTTTATGCGAAGTATCATCTCTGAGAATGCAGATTCGATCAGAGGCCTGACGCGGATATAAGCTCCAGCGTCTCAGGACTTTATACGAAGTATCATCTCTGAGAATGCAGATTCGATCAGAGACCTGACGCGGATATAAGCTCCAGCGTCTCAGGACTTTATGTGAAGTATCGTTTCTGAGAATGCAGATTCGATCAGAGGCCTGACGCGGATATAAGCTCCAGCTTCTCAGGACTTTATGCGAAGTATCATCTCTGAGAATGCAGATTCGATCAGAGGCCTGACGCGGATATAAGCTCCAGCGTCTCAAGACTTTATGTGAAGTATCATCTCTGAGAATGAGGATTCGATCAGAGGCCTGACGCGGATATAAGCTCCAGCGTCTCGGGACTTTATGTGAAGTATCATCTCTGAGAATGCAGATTCGATCAGAGGCCTGACGCGGATATAAGCTCCAGCGTCTCAGGACTTTATACGAAGTATCATCTCTGAGAATGCAGATTCGATCAGAGGCCTGACGCGGATATAAGCTCCAGCGTCTCAGGACTTTATACGAAGTATCGTTTCAAATGCGAATTATCATAGAAAGCGCCCTCTAACCGCTTTATTTAATTTTTGCGGGGGCGACTTAGTTTTATATTTCCTTAGCTGTTTTGATGGTTACACATAATACTTTTTTATATTGTCCGCGTTCCAGGTCTTGTTTAGGACGATTCCTGCGGGAGTGCTGAGTTTATATGCCCCTTTTTGGACTTCCTTGACAATAATATACGGCCCTTCCCAGTTGGGATCCAGCTTCCCTCCAGTCGTAACACTAGATCCCCTTCTTTAAGATGCCGTGGGGAGATTCGTTTGTCTTGATATTTGGAGAGTCTCCTCTTGTATTCTAGCTCCTTCAGAGCAGCTGCCATTCGACGTTCTTCAATGAGGTGGAGCTCAAACTCCAGTGCTTCGTCATTGATATCGGGATCATAGGTCATGATCCGCGCTGATGGTATCAACCTCTCAACTGGAATGACCGCGTCCATACCAAAGACTAAAGAAAATGGGGTTTCTCCGGTAGGAGTCTTTATTGATGTGCGGTATGACCAGAGTACTAATGGTAAGAGTTCTGTCCAACGCCCTTTGGCTGTGTTGCCAAGCTTCTTTTGTATCCCATGCAACAGCTGTCGGTTGGTTGTTTCCGCCTGCCCATTCGTCTGAGGGTGGACTACGGAAGAGATTTTAAGATTAATGCCCAGTCCTGCACAGAAATCCCTGATCGTTCCACAATCGAACTGCGGCCCATGGTCTGTAATTATCGTTTCAGGTACTCCGAAGCGGCAAACAATGTTTTTCCACAAAAACTTTCTCACTTTTTCCGCGGTGATTAAACCCATTGCTTCGGCTTCCACCCACTTAGTGAAATAATCAACTAAGACCAAAACAAACCTCAACTGTCCAGGAGCAGTGGGAAATGGGCCGAGGATATCCATTCCCCAAACAGAAAAAGGGCAAGCTCCGGTTATACTCTTCATTGTCTCAGAAGGACGATGATTGAGATTTCCAAACCTTTGGCACGCGTCGCATTTCTGTATGTAACTTCGGACATCATATCTCATCGTAGGCCAATAGTATCCCATCCTGATCGCTTTGGCTACAACTGCTCTCCATCCTTGGTGATGCGAACAAATCCCATCATGCAGTTCTTCAACCACTTGACTTCCTTCTATTGACGATATGCATAACAGATCAGGTAAGCTGTACCCTCTTTTGTACAGTTTTCCTCCCCGGATAGTGAATCGAGATGACTTGAGGAGTATTTTCTTAGCTGCGGCTCTATCTTCAGGAAGGGTTCCCTTACCCAAATAATCTGCAATGGGTGCCATCCAGTCTTCCATCTCTAGCTCTTGCACTTGATAGATTTCTTGAATGAGCCTCCGGTTGCTCATTCTTTCCAGCACCACTTCTGTTCCTACTTCTTCTGGCATTACGGCCCCCAATCGTGCCAACGCGTCCGCTTGCTGGTTGTCATCTCTAGGAATAGTTGTTATACAAAAACTCAAAAATGCTTTAGAAAGCGCCTGCGCTTTTCTCTGGTAATCTGGCATCAATCCTGTCCTGGCTTCATATTCCTCCGATATTTGACGCGTCACTACTTCTGAATCGGTGAAAACTGAGACTTGCCTAGCTCCTTTAATCAAGGCTATTTCCAGTCCAGCTAACAGGGCCTCGTACTCGGCTTCGTTGTTGGTAGTTTGAAAATCCAACTTGTAGGCATAGTTGTACTGCCGTTCATCGGGCGCTGTTAGTGTGACTCCTGCTCCGCATCCATTTTTGTTGGCTGCACCGTCTACCCTGAGTGTCCACTCACTTCTTTCTGTTGAAGAGCTCAATTCAAAACTTGTCTCGCTGATGAAGTCAGCCAGAGATTGAGCAAGGATTGCTTTTCGCGGAGTGTATTCTATCTCAAATTCTGTGAGTTCGACTGCCCACTTCGTCATTCTCCCTGACAAGCAGGGTGAGTGGAGAATTTGCCGCATAGGTAATTCTGTCATTACTCGGATTTGATGATCTTGGAAATAGGGCCTTAGTCTTCTTGCCGCGAATACTAGGCATAGAATCATTTTCTCCACTGGTTCATATCTTGTTTCCGCGTCCTGAAGAACACGACTGATGTAGTAAACCGGAAATTTTTCTTCTCGCGTCAAGACTGCACTGATGGTGACGTTTTTTACAGATAAGTACAGATGGAGGGTCTCTTGTTTCTCAGGTTGGTGCAGGGTAGGAAGCGATGTTAGGAAAAGCTTTAAATTTTCAAAGGCTTCCTGCAACTCAGGAGTCCACCGTATTGGTCCTTTTTTCTTGAGTAGAGCAAAGAAAGGTAACGACTTATCCGCCAAGCAGGAGCAAAAACGGCTTAAATAGTTTACTGCTCCATTCAGGGATTGTAATTCTTTAATCGTCCGCGGTGGCTGAAGATTCTGAATTGCTGTGACTTTTTCGGGATTGACATCAATTCCCCTGTGGCTAACCATAAAGCCTAGGAATTTCCCTGAGTCAACCCCAAAGACGCACTTTTCCGCGTTCAAGTTCAAGCCTCCCCTTCGAAGAGAATCAAAAGTTTCCTGTAAATCCGCTGCATGGTCTTCTGCTCTCTCACTCTTAACGACAATATCATCCACATAAATCGAAACATTCCTGCCAATTTGATCACGGAATATTCGATCAACTGTTCTCTGAAATGTTGCTCCCGCATTTCTGAGCCCAAAAGGCATAACACGGTAGCAAAAGATTCCTTGGCTGGTGATGAAGGTCGTAGCTTTTTTGTCTGAAGGTTCCATGTTAATCTGATTGTACCCTGAGTAGGCATCGAGAAAACTAAGGACCTTGTTTCCAGCGGTTCCGTCGACGAGTTCATCTATGGACGGAAGTGGGTAGCTATCTTTAGGGCAGGATTTGTTAAGATCAGTAAAATCAATACACATTCTCCACTTCCCGTTGGATTTTTTCACTAGGACAACATTCGAAAGCCATTCAGAATCTTCCACCTCTTCAATGAAGCCAGCTTCTAAAAGTTTATTAGTTTCTTCCTTGGCCGCCGCAGCTTTTTCTGGTGCCATTTTCCTCCTCTTCTGCACTACAGGCTTCGTTCCTGGGTGAATTCTTAAAGTATGCAGCGCTATTGTAGGCGGGACACCTAACAGGTCCCGAGGATTCCAAGCGAAGACGTCTCTTGACCTCGCTATAATTTCCAAAACTCTAGTTCTTTCTCTTGCTTCTAATGCCTGTCCCAGGTAGATTTTTTCCTTTGAGTTAGAGAAGGGTGTAACTGCAATTTTCTCATCCGCGGTAGATGTTTTGACTTCCATTGGCCGGACTTCTAACTCAGCTTCTGAGAATTCGGCTGACTCACTGTCTCCGACTTCAGATTGGCAATTCTCACTTACACACATTACTTCTTTATTTTTCTTGATGGAGGTTAGGTAGCAGCTCCTGCTTTCTGGTTGCTGTCCGCGGACTTCGCCTATTCCTCCACCTGGTAACGGGAATTTTCCCAGAAAGTGGTAGATTGAAACTACCATTCGAAATTTATAGAGAGAAACTCGGCCCAGCAAAGCATTATATACGGTAGGAATTTTTACCACCGTGAACATAACATTTTCCATGCGTCTGTTAGGAGGGGTCCCTAGAACCACTGTAAGCTCGATTGTACCAGCAACCTGAACTTCTCCCCCTGAAAATGTGATTAGCGTTCCGGGATATGGTTTTAGTGAAGCCGCGGAGATTCCCATCTGAGAAAATGCTTCCCATGATATGATGTCTACAAAAGACCCGGTATCAATAAATACTCTCTTCACAGTTTTGGCAGCTATCTGTGCGTGAATGACCAAAGGGTCTGAATGTGGCATTCTTATTTCCTCCGCGTCCTTCGGTGTGAAGGTAATGTTTTCATGCTGCGCGAAAGAAATTTTTCTACTTGACGCGGATGGAGGCTGTCTTCCTTCCCTCTCATAGTTTCTTCTTTCCTGCCTACTGGATCCGACCATAGATAGCCCTCCTGCAAGGGTGTTGATGAAGCCCTCCGGTTCGGGTATCTGTTCTCCTTCTGCCTTTCGTGTTTCTCTCTGATTGACAGACCTCTGAGCTACCGGTGTGTTGTTGTATCTCCCTCCGCGCCCTCTTCTTCCTCTGCCTCTCCCCCGGTTATGGACCGGGAAATTTCTGCGCGGATCATGTTGTCTATCAAATCATTCTTGGGGGTTTCGGGATTCGTCGAATCTAGGACTTCTGTCTTCCCATCGAGGTCTGTAATCAGGTCGGTTCTCTCTTCTCCACGGAGATCTCATATCGTGGCCTCTGTATTGACTTTCACGCGGATGATGAGCACGGGGAGGATCCTCTCTATGGCAAGATCCTTGGCCCCTTTCCAGGTTCATATGCACTTCATCATGATGGGGACGGAAATCTACTGCTTCTGAATGATGTCTAAGAGGCTTGGCTTTTTCTTTTTTGAATTTTCCTATCAACTTCCCAAATGGTCCTGAGTTCCCAGTATTCGCCTTTGAACTGGACGCGGCGGCTTCCTCTGCTTCTATCTGTCTGGAGACTCGCTCCCTCAAGTCATCGTAACTTGTGGGTTTTTTCCGAAATAAATACGTCTTGAAATCCCCCTCGGCTAGGTTGCCCATAAGTATGATGATAGCCGATTCGTGATTGAAGTTAGGGATTTGGACCACCATGCTGGTGAAACGAGTGAAAAAATGCCCCAACGACTCTCCAGCTCCTTGCCTGATAGAATTCAAATCAAGCATAGTCTTCTTTCTTGTCCGCGCACTCCCAAAATGGGAAGTGAAGATGTGAGACATCTGTGTGAAATTGGTCACAGACCCTTTGGGGAGGTTGGTAAACCAAGTCAGCGCGATTTTGGTCAAGGTTGAGGGGAACGTTCTGCACAACATGGCGTCATTGTACTCGTTAATCCCCATTGCAGTAGCGAAATGGCAAAGATGATCCTCGGGATCAGATGTTCCGTCATACTTCATGAGGTTCACATCTCTCCATCGCTTTGGTACTGTCGCGGAGCAGATTTCTTGAGTAAATACTGACGGGAGTCCGGTCGGTGCCCTCTCATTCCTTCTTTCTGCGGAGTCAGATTTAGTCGAGGTTGAAACATCAGTTGACCTATCTCCGCGTCGATGTTTGTTTTCTCTGTGATAGTGATCATCTTGCCATGTCTGGTATGGCACTTCCTGGTTCTGAAAGCCATAGTTCCAGTTGCTGGGGTTTTCAAAAACAGTGTTACGACGATCAAAAATCCCATGTTGTCCCTCTGGCCTATAATTCCCTTGTTGACGCGGATTTTGTCCCCACTGATCATAGTAATAGTACTGAGCCTGCTCCTGTTGAAAAGGATTTGGCTGTTCGTGTCGTGCTTCATAATACCAGAAGTTTTGCGGGATGAACCCTCCGTTCAATCCATATTGATTGTCGTAGTGCTGTGGAGGAGTTTCAAGGTTCTGTCCTCCCATCTCAGTATTAGGATTGGTTGGAGGTGTCAGCGGGACATACATGCTTGAGGCTTCTTGGTCCTGGGGATCCCCTTGACTCATGTCCTGAGTCTGGTTATTTTGGCTATCACCCATTTTCTTGCTATTACGAATTTGACCTGTCGCGGCAGAAAGTTTGATGTCAGACACCCAAAAACTTATATTTGTAGATTTTAACAAAATAGAAATTGGAAACCCCTTAGTGTGAGGGGGTTCCCACAGACGGCGCCAGTGAAAAGGTTCGATGCGAAAGGCCACCATTTTTATGTGGGGCCCGGGAGCCTCCCCGATGAAATTTATACTCTTCCCGACGGACTTACCTGACCCGCGTCGAAAGAATCGACGCGGCCTAACCTGTGCCGTGGGAAGTTAAGCTAATTAGTTCGATTTTACAAGATGGTGGTTCCCTAATCGAGCTTTCCCTAGACAATTTGGAAACCTAACTTATTATACCTGTCGTTGTTAAAAGTCTTGAGACTTATTAATACTGACTCTTAATAGAATTTTATACTGAAAGTAGACAGGTTTCAGGTCCGCGGAGATAGATGTTCACGCAGGTTAGCGTTTGTTCTTCCTCTTCTTATCAGGCTTCTCTTTCGCGTACGATCATTTCTTTTGCTTTCTTTTCTTGGTTTTAATCTATCTTCATCCGCTTGTCCTTTTTTCTTTTCTCTTCTCCTCTTTTTCCCAAAAAGTCCCTTCTCGTTATGTAGTTCTCCTCTATTTATAGTCTTTTGGCCCTCTTGCATGTCATGCCACGTGGTGTTCTTTGTTCAACACGTGTTGCGCTCGTGGGATGTGGGCATGGCTGCCACGTATCTATTTCCCTATCTGCGGACGTCCTGTTTGAGTAACCACTTGGCCTCTCGTCCGCGGATGATGAAATCTTTTTGTCTCGCTTCTTACTTGATTTGTTTGGTATTTCTGGTGTTTTGACAGGTGTTTTTTGGTCTCGGTTTAGTCAGCACCTAGTACAAGAATTCAGTGTCAGCACTTAAATTAACTACCAACTATTTAGATGTCAATTTAGTGTTCAAATGAAGTTGAATGACATTACATGTAGCAAATGGGGGAAACAAAAAAGAAAACAATGGGGAAAATTTTAGTGACTAAAAAATGTATAATTAAAGTAAAGAAACAACTAGAATACAGTAGAAGGCATAAGCTATTAGACTACTCCGTATTAGCTACCAGGCAATTTCAAACAGAAGCGATCACACTGCTTGAAGAAATCAATGGAAACTCATTTACAGATGCTGCACAAGAATGAAGTCCAAGTCTGTCCAACGGCACAAGATATCAACAAGGTCCAAAGGCAGAACAGGAGGGGAAAACAAAAACATCAATCAGAAAACAAAATAGTAACAGTGCTAGTCTAATGCAAACCAATTCATCAACCAAAATCACAAAGCAATTCACGATTACCTGGTTTCTGTTACCTGAGGATAGATGCAAGCCTCAAGCTGCTGCTATCTAGTCTCCACTGGAGTTTTGGTCAGCGCTGACAGTGATGAATTCAACGGGATTCACAACACTGAGCAAAAGAGATTGAAAGAGGAGTTGTCAGCGCTGACGGAGATCCAATAACATCCCCAAGGCGATGAGCGAGAGCTTCGTAGTTGTCGGCATCACCGGAGTCAGCATCGATCCACCGCCTCGCCTCCAATCTCGATTGCCTCTAATTTCGATCATCAAGCACCAACTCCGGTTCAATCACCTTTGTGAAGCTGAAGCACAGTGCTCTTAAATCTGCAATTGGAAGGAAACCAACCGTTCTCAAGCACCAACTCCGGTTTCACCTCATCATCAACGTTCGAAGCCTCCAAAACCTTTGCAGACAGTAGCAACAAAACGAATTCACAAAGCAGTTTTACACTCCATACTATATGTATGTCAGCATTGAAATGGAAGAGAAGAAAGAGGGAGAATACCGTGGGAGGAAAGCGAAGAAGTTCCAGATCCAATGCCGACAGGGGCGTGAAGAAACTAACAGCGTCAATGCCGACAGGAGGCAATCACCGGTGCATCCAGTCATCCAGAGATGCACAGAGGAACTATCTCTGGAGGCGCTAAGAAGCAGCGAAACAATTGAAGTCTGGAAATGAGACAGAACAATTGAAATCTCTGGAGGCGCTAAGAAGCAGCGAAACAAAATCGAGCAAGCAACAGCTCCTGCAGATCTGAGATTTGTGCTGGACATTCAAGCTCGAACTCGAAAATAGTCGGCAATCTCCGGCGAGGCTAGAAGCAACGCAACAGCTCCTGTAGATCTGTCCGGCACGTACTCCTCTTCCTCCTCCTCGCCGTCCGCCTTCGCCGGCCATTGCCGCGACGATCTCGCGCCTCTGATCTTCTTTTTCTTCTTCTTGTGCTTCTTAATTCGGCCGGATCGCGGCGCCCTCGCGGATCGTCTCGAGGTGAGGACTGAATTCGGTTGAGGAATCCGTCGAGAAGCTTCTCGAATAGTTGAAATTCGAGACAAGCGTTTCCGTTTCCGCTCCGAATCGCTCCTCATCGTCGCTGAAGAGTCCGCTATCGGCCGAGGGGATGCTAAATCTCGATCCATAAGGAGATGGAGAGCTCCGGCGAGGCTAGATCCAGAAGAACGAGGCGATGCAATCTCCAGAAGAACGAGGTGAGGCGAGAGGGAAGAAGAACGGGGAGGTGAGCGGCTAGGGTAAAATTAGTGGTGTATACTTTCACAAATTATACAAAAACGTGTATATTTCGCTAATTGGGCCAAAATTTGCGTCTTCGGCGCAAATTTTCTCATTTTTTAAACTCTTTCTCTTGATTTGAGCCAACTTTTAGGTTGAAGGTTAACATTCTTTGACTCAAAATTAATTCTGACTTTTTTTTATATATATCTTTTCTATTATGTTCCTGTATATTTGATCAAAATCTATCTTAACTTATCCAATTATAATATAAATTATAATAAATAGAGGTTATGCCTATACTTTTTGTCTTTTTCAATTAATGCAAAATAATGCCATATAAAATACATGCTTATAGATTATCAATTCAATCTTGTTTGCTTGGAGGTTTTTATTGTTAAATATGGGGGAGAATCGATTATTGTTGAATTTTCTCTTCCTAAGTGACTGAGTTAAAGACATAAAGGTTAAATTTAGGGGGAAAAAATCAACTACTGTATTAATTACAACGTCTTAAGCCCTTTGTGAAGGATCTCATTAGGAGATGATCCTTTTCCTTGTTTTGGTCGGAGAACGTACAAAAGAATATTGAGACTATCTTAAAAGTCCTCATAAACTGTGTGTTTAAAAAAGATAAAATGATAATAATTATTATACATGTTGAGAACGTAGAAACTGTAAAATGACCCTTATGTCACGGCCTCAAAAAAAAATGACCTTCATGTGTAATGCCCAATTACAATTTATTTTATGCTTAATATTTTGTCAAAACCATAACAAAACAAAAAAAAAAGTCCACTGTAAGGGAAATATTTTTCAACCTTTGATAGAACCGGTCCAGCTTCGTTTCAGTTTATTACTAGACCGGGTTCACAGGACTAAACCACCTAATTTGACAATAAAAAGAACTTTAGATTTTTTTTTAATTTATTACATGATTGATGCTATTTTTCATAATTTTGAAAGTTTATATTATTTTTCACAACTATATAAAACATGGGGTTTATTTAGTGCAAAATTATTTTGAAATAAGAAAATAAAAAAAGCAACAATACTGAGGTCAATTGGACCACGATGCCCAATAAATAAGTCATATGTTCAGCTTTATGACTCTTTTGGTCTTATTCATATCTTTTATTAACAAATAACCTCACTCTTATAATATTGGAATGGCTATGATATAGCATAAAGTTCGATAATCGTAGATTGGAGAAACAGACAAGCGGAAGCGAAGAAACTCAAAGCAAGAACACAACAAGTTTTACGAGGTTCGGTCAAATGACCTACGTCCTCGGGGCCTCCAGATCAGGCCTAAATCCACTAACTCAAGGTGTTCACAGGCTTACAGAGAAACAACAAACAAAAGATAAACACGAAGAACATGCAAACACAAGAAACCACAAAAGACTGAAGAAGAAACGAGAGCGAGACGAAGAAGATCTTTGTCGAAGGTAGATCTATAGAGGAGCAATAGATCAGCCACCAGAGATCAACACCGGAGAAGACCACCGGAACCAGGAAGAAGCGACGCTCCCGGAGAGGGATGCGGCGGCGCTAGGGTTTCCTGGATCTCTCTCTTTCTCTCTTTCTTTGGAGCTTACCAAACGGCGGAGCGGCTTCAACAGTGACAAGCAAGTAGGAGGTAAGGCATATATATAGGCGAGCTTCTTGCGAGAACCCTAATGATCCGAGCTCAGCTTCCACAAGGAGAGGTTGGGCTGGATTGGGCTCAACGGGTTTGGACGGCCCAGCTATAGGTGGCAACCCAAAGGCTAACTCCCAACCCAAGCTTTAGCCAAAGCCCAATTCCACCCTTCAATCATAGCCCATGTACATATATATACAACCATACAATATTACATGTATAAAATACAAAACCTAAGATGCTTAATGAAATATCTCTACAATATGCCCATGTATTTCTTTAAGCCGCTTATCATTGATTTGCAGCGAGTTAGAGCTTCATAGCCAACTGGATTTAGGTGTACTGATCCTTCTCAGGCCCATCCTACCTTGTAACACCAGCTAAGTGGGATCCTCCACATGGAGGAAATTCCTGCAGAATACAAATTTGTCAGATGTAACAATTTTTGTCCCAAAATCTGCAAGGTTCTTATCACCACTTATTTTAACAACTTTTATAATATTTTTATCAACCTTTTCTCTGATAAAATGATATCTCACATCTATATGCTTTGTTCTTTCATGGTACATAGGGCCACGACAAAGATATAAAGCAGATTGAGAATCAATATTAATAGTTGAAGTGCAAGGTTTTCCAGAAATCTCCCTGTTCAGGCCTTGAAGCCATATTGCTTCCTTTGCAGCTTCATTTGCTGCTATATATTTTGCCTCAGTTGATGAGAGAGCAACAATAGGCTGTAACTGTGACTTCCAAGAGATACAGTTTCCTGCCCATGTAAACATATAAGAAGTAGTAGACTTCCTATTGTCTTTGTTGCTTGCATAATCTGCATCCACATATCCTTGAAGGCTCATAGCTGAGTGTCTGCCATAAACTAAGCCAACATTTTTTGTGCCACACAAATATCTCAAAAGAAATTTCATAGCAACCCAATGCTTTTCACTGGGGTTAGACATAAACCTGCTTAAAACACTGATAGCAAAGGCTAAATCAGGTCTAGAACAGATCATTGCATACATAACTGAACCCACAGCAGCATCATAAGGAACTTTCTTCATATAAGCAGCTTCATTATTAGAAAGAGGATCAACAGTTTTGGTTAGATCAAGATGAGCACCAAGAGGCATAAGAGATGTCTTAGCACATATAACACTGAATCTGTTCAAAACTTTAAGAATGTAACCAGATTGAGACAAAATAATCTGATTCTTCTTTCTATCTCTAATAATGTCAATTCCAAGAATTCTTTTAGCTGCACCAAGATCCTTCATGTCAAAGTTGGACTTAAGACCATTTTTCAGATCTTTAATCTTAGTCATATTTTTACACACAAGCAGCAGATCATCAACATATAACAGAACATATATAGGTTCAGCAGTTCTCACACCTTTCATATACAAGCAAGTGTCATACTTAGATCTATAATAACCCAATTTCAGCATGCATGTATGAAATTTAATATTCCATTGCCTGGGAGATTGTTTCAGGCCATATATAGACTTTCTAAGTAAACACACATAATCAGGATTCTTTTCATCCACAAATCCCTTAGGTTGTTTCATATAAATTGTTTCATACAGATCACCATGCAAGAAAGTTGTCTTAACATCCATTTGTTCAATATGAAAATCGTAAACAACAGGGGCAAGTAAGAAACGAAGAGTTTTATACTTAACAACAGGGGCAAATATCTCATTATAATCTTCACCCTTCTTTTGGGTAAAGCCTTTGGCCACAAGTCTGGCCTTATACCTAAGATGATCATCAGAAGTAGAACCAGATTTGATCCTGTAAACCCATCTACAATCAATAATCCTTTTATCTTTAGGTTTCTTAACTAAGGTCCAGGTTTTATTAGCATGCATAGATTCAATTTCATCTTTCATAGCAGCAAGCCAAAGATTAGAATGAGAACACTTAACAGCTTGTTCATAAAGATCAGGGGTGTAAGAATTTATAACTTCAGAAACCATAAGAGCAAATTCAACCACATTAGACTCAGTATACTTAGGATTTGGCTTCTTAGTTCTGGGTTCCCTATCTCTAGTCAATTGGTAATTAATCAGCCAAGGGCTGACCATCCAAGTTGACTGAGATGGCATCCTCAGCATCATCAGGAGCCAAATCCCCAGCATTAGAATCAGAATCAGAAGAGCTAGAAGAAGAGGAGGTGGTAGAAGAAGATGAAGCTTCAGTGTCACCACCATCATTAGCTCCTACATTTACCTGACCCCCGTGGGGTTGAACTTGATCATTGTCAGAACCATCCTCCAAGGGGGGAGTCTGAGCTTCAGGCACATAGAAGGGGGTGCCAGGAGCAGCTCCAGTAGCCTCCACTGAGTTGTCAGGCTGAGCTGTAGGGGTAAGCTTAGACTTGAAGTAGTATTCAGTCTCTTTAAACACAACATTCCTGCTCACAATCACTTTATAAGCACCAGGTTGAATCAATAAGATTTTATACCCTTTAACTCCCTCAGGATACCCCAAGAAAACACCCTTTTCAGATCTAGCATTTAGTTTTACATCAGACTTATGAGAAAACACAGTGCACCCAAAAGGTCTCAAGTAACTCAAGTTAGGTTTTCTTTTATGCAACAACTCATAAGGGGTTTTAAAGCCAACAGCAGAAGAGGGAGATCTATTAATTAAGTGAGCAGCAGTCATGATAGCATCACCCCAAACAGAATGTTTAATGCCAGAAGAAATAAGCATGCATCTAGTTTTTTCAAGTAGAGTTCTATTCATCCTCTCAGCAATGCCATTTTGTTGGGGAGTTCTAGGAACAGTCAAGTGTCTCTTAATACCATGTTCTTTACAATATGCATCAAAGTCAGAGTTGCAAAATTCAAGCCCATTATCAGTTCTTAAACACTTAACCACATAGCCAAATTCTTTTTCAACACTGGCTTTCCAGTTCTTAAAGGTAATGAAAGCATCACTTTTAACCTTTAACAAATAAATCCACACATATCTACTGTGGTGATCAATGAGAGACATAAAATACGTCATGCCAGAGAAAGAATCAACCTGGGCAGGGCCCCAAAGATCAGAGTGAATATATTGTAAAGGATGCTCAGCAATGGAACTAGACTTATCAAATTTAGATCTAGTATGCTTACCAAGCAGGCAATCATCACACATATCCAATTCAGCAGGTTTCAGCTTAAGAATATCAGTTTTATAAAGCTGTAACAGACCAATGTTTCCAATATGTCCTAATCTCTTATGCCACAAAGCAGTTTTAGCATTAGAGATAGAAACAGAAGCAACATAAGCATGATGTTTCAATGCAGACTTAGCAATAACATGGTAGAGACCTTTCTTTTTCACAGTTTGAAGCAAAACTTTTCCATTTTTTGAAACTCTCTTATTTCCTAGATAGGTGTTAATGTGACACCTCATATCATCAAACACACTTTCAGATAGCAAATTTCTTCTCAAATCAGGCACATATCTAACATTCTGAATAATCCTAATCTGGTTATCAAACATGAGCAAAGGCACAGAACCCACCCCTTTAATAGAAACAGCATGATGATCACCCAACAAAACATCCCCTTCATCAATGAAAGTAAGATGATCAAACCATTTCTTATCAGGTGTAGCATGCATAGTGCAACCAGAATCAAGGATCCAGACATCATCACATGCAGAATCATTACAAATAGGCAACAATTCATGCTTAGAACAAGAACCAGCTTCAAATAATGCAGAAACACCAGACTTTTCCTTCTTAGCCTCATTCTTCTTTTTCTTATAACAATCTTTTTCATAATGTCCAGTTTTGTCACAGTAATAACACTTCACATTTTTCTTATGATTGTTATCCTGCACATTTTCAGACACCTTTTCTTTACCTTTATTGTTATTATTAGAAGGAGGCTTGTCAGTTTTAGCATTATCATCCTTTTTCTTGAAGTTCTTGTTTCTTTCCTTTCTAAAATTAGCCCTAGTCATTAAAGCCTCAGACTTAGCTTCCTGTTTAGACTTAAAAACCTTCATAACATCATTTTTCTGAGTAATAGACTCTATAATTTCCTTCTTATTCAAATCCTTACGACTGAATTGAATGACATCTTTAAAAGTATCAAACTGAGAAGGTAAAGAATTTAACAACAACACAGATTGATGCAGATCAGAAATATCATCACCACATCTAGTTAAATCCTGAGTCATACCCAAGAACTTGTCAAGGTTATCATTCAGAGAAGCATGCACATCCATTTTGAAATTGAACAATTTACACAACAGATTAATTCGACTAGGGAGAGATTTTACCAGATACAGCCCCTCAAGAGCTTCCCACAGCTCTTTGGCTGTTTTCTTACTCATTATCCGTCGAGCTACCTCATCAGAAAGACGTATCATAATCTCACTGTGTGCTATAAGGTCCAACTCCTTCTTTTTATCATCATCAACAGTAGCAGGGTATACTGCATTGATAGGTAACCAGCATTTCTCCTTAATGAGAACTGCTTTCATCTTTAACTGCCACATTGCAAAGTCAGAGATCCCATCATAGGGCTTAATCCTAACAGAGGACTCAACCATGGTTTATCCTGACAACAAAAGGCAAGAAAATAACTTAGCTTTTAGAATAACTAAGAAGACCTTAGCTAAAGCAAGCAAAACAACTGCAGAGAATATCTCAGCACACAAGAGATCTCAGAAGATTACTCAAAAGCTTACAGATCTTCAAGAAACCCTAGATCCAAACAGTTAAGTCCAGATCTGAAAGTTTCGAGACCAAAAAACTCAAGAATAATCAAGATCTAAAGATTCCAAACACAGAATAACAAACAGCAAAGCTATAGGTGCAGAAACCCTAAAGCATGCAAAGAACACACAAGATTTCACACAACAAGAACAGGATCTGATGCGTCGTACAGGGGGGGATGGCACCAGGTGATACACCCTATCTAGACCCACCCGCTTCCTACACCAATTTCCGTTCCCTGAGATCTATAAAGATTCAGAGAGTTTGGAAAGCGGACACTCAATCTCTAGCATCAAAACACATGCTCTGATACCAATTTGATATAGCATAAAGTTCGATAATCGTAGATTGGAGAAACAGACAAGCGGAAGCGAAGAAACTCAAAGCAAGAACACAACAAGTTTTACGAGGTTTGGTCAAATGACCTACGTCCTCGGGGCCTCCAGATCAGGCCTAAATCCACTAACTCAAGGTGTTCACATGCTTACAGAGAAACAACAAACAAAAGATAAACACGAAGAACATGCAAACACAAGAAACCACAAAAGACTGAAGAAGAAACGAGAGCAAGACGAAGAAGATCTTCGTCGAAGGTAGATCTGTAGAGGAGAAACAGATCAGCCACCAGAGATCAACACCGGAGAAGACCACCGGAACCAGGAAGAAGCGACGCTCCCGGAGAGGGATGCGGCGGCGCTAGGGTTTCCTGGATCTCTCTCTTTCTCTCTTTCTTTGGAGCTTACCAAACGGCGGAGCGGCTTCAACAGTGACAAGCAAGTAGGAGGTAAGGCATATATATAGGCGAGCTTCTTGCGAGAACCCTAATGATCCGAGCTCAGCTTCCACAAGGAGAGGTTGGGCTGGATTGGGCTCAACGGGTTTGGACGGCCCAGCTATAGGTGGCAACCCAAAGGCTAACTCCCAACCCAAGCTTTAGCCAAAGCCCAATTCCACCCTTCAATCATAGCCCATGTACATATATATACAACCATACAATATTACATGTATAAAATACAAAACCTAAGATGCTTAATGAAATATCTCTACAGGCTAGGATCGGACGAAATTCACAAAATATTGATATATAATTATAGAAAATAAACCACACATAAACCAATTTTAATTAAATTGGTTATTTTTATACGGATTTTCTAGGGTGTCACTATATATACCACAAATTCGGATTAAGGATTTGCACGTCCTTAAGGACGTGCAAGTCTGGGACCGTGCACGTCCACTAGCATTGACTTGCACGTCCTTAACAACGTGCCAGCACGTTAAGGACGTGCAATACTTGCACGTTGTTAAGGACGTGCAAACCCTACTTAGGGTTTCACGTTTAGGGTTTAGGGTTTACGGTATAGGGTTTAGATTTTCCGCCGGTTTTGTAATGTTAATTGATAAAATTGAAGTGTTTAGCTAGTGGAGTTGAAGGATTTAGGGTCAAATTAAATAGAAAACAATAATTGTTAAGGTTTTCAATCGGATAATATGCAAATAACGTTACAAAGAACAGAAAAAAGGGTTACATTCATAATTTTAATAAAGTTGTGGAATACAATCTAGGAAAATAGTAAAGGGCGGCCGGACTCGATACGCAAGGCTTGAAATCTCTCAATCTGAGCATGAAACGGAGCATCTCATCCTTCCACGCTCGAATGATGATGTTCGACCCATTCTGGAGGAGGCGGCGGAAGAGGAGCGTTAGGACGCAACCAGATCTATGAGAACGGAAAATTAGAGTTAGAGTATTGACATATATATGAAAAGCATGAATAGGTAATAAAAAAGACGTTTGAAGTCGTACCGCGGCAAAATGGTCTTGGTTTCCGATGCAGGCTACACCAAGACTTGTTGATTGAGGGTTGTTAGCAGGTGTCGACGAGATCATGGAGAGACATGTGAACGGATGATGCCAAGCTAGGACGACGAGAGGAATCTGTTATACCGTTGCAAATACTAAACCCATAATGGGTAGCTCTATCCACCGTCTCCTATCACCATGCACAGCTCCTGCCCATCTCTGGTAGTCGACGAACTGCTGGAATGGGTACCCTCCCGTATAACAACCGGCGTAAAGATCGGCGTGATCCTCCAAGTGATTGCATAGTAACGTTTTGAGTTCCGGGAAAGCAGTCTCGGCGATCGGTGATGTCAAAGCCGCCAAAGCACGGTGGCCACAATGACCATCTCCAACAGTGTCCCTCACCGTCTCAATATGACCGAGCATGAAGGGATCAACGTTGTTTCGACCCCAGTTGAACCCTCTGAACAAATCATCACGTCCACGTCGAGCTGAGGTCGCTTGTGGATGAGGCCGAGCAGCATTTCGAGCAGCACACGCTTCTTCTCTCTCAAACCTTTCCCTTACCTCCTCGTATGGCAACGGGTTGGTTCTGCATGCATTCCTCGACCCCCGATGCCTCCCCTTCCTTCGGACGCTTGCTGATGAACGTGGGTGCAGGTCATCCTCGCATACATCGTTGGAAGCCGTGTATGAAGATGACAGCTCATACGGCAGTGGGGTGTCGTCGATGTCAGTCCATGACAAATCCATTCAGAACGGGTGGATGTCATCGGCGGGTATCGAAGTACCGGAGTTGACGTATGCCTGAATCTCATGGACACAAGGGATCCCGTAACAAACCCTCCAATGTCGGTCCGTGCATACCGGAGGAACATTTTGGTTCACGACGTCCTGCCACATCTTGTACAGATAATCGAAGCACTTTTTGGAGATTAAAGTCTTTACCTCATCGAAAAGGTTGACTTGATATGCCGTTGTTGGCCATTTGAAGCGGTCGATCTCCAAAGCAGTTTGCAGCTCATGCAGTTGACAATCGTTGGCTCTATGGATTGCATCGATCACGATGCGGAAGTCACCGGCCGATGAGTGAAGTGCCTCCTTCAAAACCTTGTGTTGACTCTCAACTCTGTACACATTGAAGTGCATACCACTAAATATTCGATATTATATCATATTGTAATGGGAGATATGAAGTAAGGTTGTACCTGTTAGTCATACGGGTGCCGAGATGGAAGACATTATCTACGTAGCATCGTACGATGCTCCTGCTGTATGGAAGCCAAACTGACTCTAAATACGCCACCACACCTGGGAATGGGTGCCATGCAGCGTGTAGCGCCCGACGACGTCAGTTGAATGATTCCTCCGACCTCGATTCGAACAGCCCCCAACAGTTGCCCTTAAAGATGCCAGCGTGGTTTAAATTCTTCGTGATCTTCAGAGCAGCTTCCTCGCATCTTCTTGTCACGTGTAACCAACAAAGGAGATGTTGGACGTCGGGGAAGACAATATTCAGCGCCGCCAAGAGACCTAGCTCTCGATCAATCATGATAGCTTGAGGCTGAACCGTCCCAAGCAAGATCTGAAGATGTCGCAACACCCATGCATATGTGTCTTCGTTCTCTTGCGACATGAAGGCATAGGCGATGCAGTAAGTATTGCCTGAGGGTGTGAACCCGACCACCTCGCACAAAGGAATCCCATATGTGCAAGTGTAAATATGTTACATATACAATACTTTATAATTGGCTATATGTGCAATAATGTAATCGTAATTAAGTAACTTACGCATTTGTTTTGTATGTGTTGTCCATTATGATGACGTAATGGAACCTTCGGAGAATGCGTATCCCATCGGGATGCGCGAGGAAGAGGTCGCTCAAGACGTTGTCGTCATCCGGATGTCGTCTGAAGTCGTAGTAGTACCTTCTTTCCCGCAGATGGTGCAAGGTATCCTGGGTCATCGTCCGACTACCTCTTTCTTCGGCGACCACCATGGCGAGCGTGTTGGTAAGGCTCTTCCTTGACGTGACGCTGGTCTCATCCAACTGCCTCCATCCGTACCCAATGGATTTTGGAGGAGTGCCAATTTCCTTCATCCACCTCACCATCTTCTTTTCCCCCTCTGTCATCTGTCCGGCGATGGCGCGACCCTTCAAGCTCGTGGAAAGCCCGTGGTTATGAACACCGTGGGTTACCGTCATAACCTAGTGACCCGGCGGAGCTTCGTGTCCGTGTAGAGAGAATGGACAACCACTTTTCTTCGACTGCGTGCTCCGGAGCTTCCTCCCGCGCGGTCGGTACTCCCCAAATTGCTCGCAAGCAAGGAGAACCCCGCCTGGACGATTCGACGCCCTCGTCCAAGACCGCTTGATTACTAAAATCATGCAGTGTCTCCGACCCAAGTCCTTGAAATGCGTAACCATTTCGTCACGGTCATTCCAAACCCTTGGGTCCCCGAGAACTCAGACGTAAAGTCTTGAAACTGTATTAACATTATTGGAAATATGAACAAAACGGAATGAATACGAAATATATTCACTCTACGAAATCAATCCGTATCTGGGATACTTGGAGACGAGGATTGCTTTGCGGCTCGGCCATAACGATTCTAACGGTGAAAGAATATATCGAACTTGTACCTGGCTGACTGCTGATCGGGGATGTCGTAGACTCCTGTACCTGGCTGACCACTGCCCGGTCGCCGAACCTAATAGGCCGAAGGGTACCATCACCCCTCATGAGCCTCCCTGCCTGTTATTATGATCCAGTTGAATATTAATGTCTTTTCAGTATATTTTAATGTTATTCTAATGTCTTTTGATGTATTTTAATATATTTTCATATGTTTTATTGTCTTTTATTATATTTTAATGTTAATTAAGTATTACAATTATATTTTAATTTTTTTTATTGTATTCAATATCAATTTTTTTATGTATTTGAATATATTTGAATATATTTAAATATATTTCAATGTTAATTAAATAATTTTGAAGTATTTTAATATTTTTTAATGTTTTTTTATTATCTTTCAATATAAATTTATTTTTATGTATCTGAATATATTTGAATATATTCAAATATATTTTAATGTTAATTAAATACTTTTGAAGTATTGTAATATATTTTAATGTTTTTTATTGTGTTTCAATTGTAATTTTTTTTCTATGTATTTGAATATATACTATCTATTATATTCTATCAAATTAAAACTATATTTTTTTTCTATCAAACTATATACTATAAAAAACATTATAATATATAAATAAATCAAACAAAATATTATCAATTATATTCTATCAAACAATATATATTATTAATCATATTCTATAAACTTCTATTATAAAACTATATTATTATACTATCAAATTATATTTTAAAACTATAAAAATAAATCAAACAAAAAGTAATTCAAATAACATACCGGTGGAGTCGGGATCGGGGACACCTCAATCGTCCGACGCTTCTGCGGCGGTAATAGACCGTCGTCCGCCTCCGCCACTGCTCCGCCTCCATCGCCGCTGCCAGACGCCGCCCCACCACCACCACCCTCCTCCTCCGCCACTGCTCGGCCTCCGTCGCCGCCGCAAGACGCCGCCCCACCACCACCACCCTCCTCCTCCGCCAGCCGCACCGTCTCCACCGCCACCGCCTCCCTCGATGCTCCACCCCCACCACAACCCTCCACCTCCATCACCGTCGCACCACCACCACCCTCCGTCGCCGCCAACAGATCCGCCTCCATGGCCGCCACCGCCGCCTCGAGCTCTCTCTCTCTCTTTCTGTCTCCATGTCTCTCGGTCTCTCTCTCTCTCTCTCTCTCTCTCTCTCTCTCTCTCGATCTCGATCTCGGTCTCTCTCTCTCGGTGCTCCGGCAATGCTCTCTCTCTCTCGATTTCTCTAAAGACGATGAACACGAAGACGAAGAGGCACGTCCTCTTCGTCTTTAAGGGACGAGCTTGCACGTCCTTAAGGACGTGCTTGCACGTCGGAGTTCGGGTGGCTCTCACCCCACTTGCACGTCCTTAAGGACGTGGGGATTTACGGTGTATATAGCCGAAACGATTTTCTATGGGCATATAATAAGAAGCCAAATTGAGAAATATCTAATATAATACTAAGGGAAAACTAATTAAAATACCCCCACCTTTGGGGGTATGGTAAAAATATATCCTCAACTTTCAAATGTAATTAAAATATCCCGACCTTTGAGAGTAGTGGTAACATATTACCACGAGTTTTCATATGGGTGAAAAATTCTGACAATCCAGCCTACGTTGATTTTGTTTTTGACAAGGCATCCTGCGTGGAAGCCTTTTTACAAATTAGTACTAAAATCGGGTTTTCTTAAATGGTCTCCCTAGGGAAAAAATGCACCGACAGCAAAATTAAACCCGAAAAAATGAAATTGATTCAACCAAGCAGCTAATCCGGTCAAAATTGCCTTAAATTAACACAACACGACTATTCCTAACACCAAACCGACAACTACAAAACTAAACCGAAAACAAAAGCAACAACAAAGAGGGAAAAAAACTTATTCAGCTAAGTTTGTGAACGAATCAAAGAGGAAGAAGATGTGAGAGAGATAGCTCAAGATAGCCGACCACGAGGGAGGGAGACTGTCATTAAAGAGGAACTATTAGTTGCCTGGAAGACCGGAAGACAGCTCAAGAGGCGATCACGAAAGAAGATAGGAGAGAGGAAAAGGCGTGGTGTATGAACCCGATCCAACTCTTTATTTTTTTCCTAAGGAAACCGTTCAAAAAAACTCTTGTAAAAAATCAACGTAGGATGTCTTGTCAGCATTTTTGACCAGTGAGAAAAATCGTGGTAATATATTACCACTACTATCAAAGGTCGGGATATTTTTATTACTTTTTAAAGTTGAGGATATATTTTTACCATACCCTCAAAGGTGGGGGTATTTTAATTAGTTTTCCCTAATACTAAAACAGATGCTAAAGGATGCCACATGGCGGCACCTCCTTAAACCAGGCTTACGTGACAAGTTCTCCTTTAATGTGGCCCCACCTAAATAATTAATTCAATTTACTCAATTATTAATTATTCTTAAACAACAACCCGCTAATTTTGAAATAATTTTTTTTATGGTAAATCAATTCTTTATCTGAAAGATATATTATATGTTGATTCAAGTTGCACGTACTTTAACCCTTCCTTTAAAAAGATCTCTTAATTTGATTAAAATAATATTTTGAAAAATGGTTAGCATGAGTTTTTAACAGGAATCTAAACATACAAGTTATGAAATTACTAATTTAACCATAGAAAATGACAAATGCTAAACATACAAGTTATGAAATCAATAACAGTTTATTTTCTGAGTATGTAAATAATATATTCCAAATATATAAATTTATAAAAATTAAAAATATTTATTATTCAATTTTTACATAAAAGATATATATATATTATATGTTGAATAAGTTTACGGTGACACGTGTCTTCTTCATCACTAATTTAATTTTTTTTAACGGATTGTATGGCACGTTCATTAATTTCAACCAATAATTTTTTTAATAAAAAAAATAAATTTATTCTATTTGAATCTTCTCAAACAAACCTCTTTAATTATTCTTAAACAACAACCAACTAATTTTGAAATAATTTTTTTTATGGTAAATCAATTCTTTATGTGAAAGATATATTATATGTTGATTCAAGTTGTACATACTTTAACCCTTTCTTTAAAAAGATCTTTTAATTTTTATATCCAAAAATAAGTATACAAACATACAAATATGTAAAAGATTTGATATTAATTAGCGTAATTTGATTATATCATATCGATACTTACAATAAAGAAAGAGTCTCTTACACCACATGTCGTCTTAATTGCCTATTGATCGAGGTCCTATGTGGCATTTTATTAATTAATCAAGTCATATATAAATTTTGTGATTTTTTAATTTTTCTTTAAATAAGTGAAATGGTTTTTTGAATTTTTCTTTAATTATTAAGTGATGAAACTTGATAATGTTGTGCCTAAAATTTGTAATAAGTCAAGTTTGAGTGTTTTCAATTTTTTAAATTAATTGATGAAAGGATTTTTACGAGAAAAACTATGAGTTGTTACATGGGATAAACTTGATCTATTTGAAAATTCCAGAAACTTTTTCCATTCACTTTGATTAATAAATAAACGGGTTTTTTTTAAAAGAATTTATACTTTATTTTTCCTTTTTTTATCCAAATAACTTATTAAAAAACATGCTAAAAAAATAAATAAAAGGACCTATATTTAGAGACGGATGATGCATTTTTTTTTACTTTTAAGTTTATTACAAGAATATTTCTTCTCCAACATGTTTATGTGTTCTCCATCCAAAAGTTCTTAAAACTTTATTAACCTAGCGTTTGTGTAATATGTAGCCGAACTACCAAAAATTTTGGTCTTACCTTCCAACCCATTACCACAACAAGTATTTGTTTAATACTCAAAGTAACCAATCAACTTGCTGAAAAAACTTAGAATGCTGGAAAAAAAACACTCTACAATTATGTACTCCATCCGTATCGCAATACTTGTTGTTTTAGCTCTATGCACGCTTATTAACAAAACCCATATTTACTTTACTTTTATAGGTTAAAATACCTAAAAGCAGTAATTATTACCTATAAAAAGAGCCATTATTACCTATAAAAATAATAATTATAGCTAAAACAACAAGTTTTTTGATACAACTTTACTACTCTAAAACAACAAGTATTGCGATACGGAGGGAGTATACAATTGTTTCCATCTAGGAAAGTATGAAGATGAGACATTGACGTTTTGCCAAATATTATATATTGATATAATATAAGGATTTTTTTATCCAAATTTATATTATTTAGCTATATCATTTTCATATTATTATAATATATCTAATATATAATGTAAACTAGTGTAGATCCCGTCCCGTGTACGGGGAATCCGTTAATCTAACTATAAATTATTTTTTCCTCCAAAAATTAATATAAATATAAATAAAATATATAGATTAGTTCGACAGGTTATATATAATCTAAATATTTTTAATTAGATTCTCTCAAAATATAAATAAAATTCACATTTATAAGGTACTACGTAAAACTTTTTTTTTCCTAATCTATGGTTAATTAAATCTCATGTAATTTAATTAGATAGTTGATTTTTAAAAATATTTTAATATTCTTTTTATTAAATATGTAGTATATATTTATTACATTAGTTTACTAAAATATCAATGTACGGATGGATTGTGGCTACATATATGGCTATATAATATTTTAATTATTTATTTTGTCCTAAAAAATAATATAGATAGATATGAAATAACAATTATTAAATGATTGATTTTGATATAAATAATTCTTTCCATCAAAAAATAATCTAAATATAAATAACATAGCACCTATCAAATATTACATATTTATCTATTAATATTTTTTGGTAAGTATGACTATGAAAATTAGTTTTATTAATTATTTTTATTATTACTACTATTATGTTTAATTATATTAATGATTTATTTTTTTCCCTATATAATATTTACTCTTTTATAAGATATTCCATCTATCCAAATATATGTGTTAATGATAAAATAAAATAACTATTTTTTATTAGATTTCCTTTTTGACGGGAGAAATTAAGTTCTGCGAGACGCGCTCACGTGCTGTCACGTAGGCAAATTCACTCACATGCCGCCACGCAAGCACCAATCCATCGGTTTTAGTATATGTATATAGATAGATTACATATTTATCTATTAATATTTTTGGTAAGTATGACTATGAAAATTAGTTTTATTAATTATTTTTATTATTACTACTATTATGTTTAATTATATTGATATAGTTTTTTCCTTATATAATATTTACTCTTTTATAAGATATTCCATCTATCCAAATATATGTGTTAATGATAAAATAAAATAATTGTTTTTTATTAGATTTCCTTTTTGACGGGAGAAAGTTCTGCGAGACGCGCTCACGCGCTGCCACGTAGGCAAATTTACTCACGTGCCGCCACGCAGGCACCAATGCATCGGTTTTAGTATATGTATATAGATAAATTATGATATATAATATCTTCTAAAAAAATATAATATATTTTACAAATCTCGTGCGATATGCACGGGTACCGCACTAGTTTCTCCTAAAAATACATCTAATTTACCCATTTTTAAAATAGATTATAGGGTTCATACATTTCCTTTTAGGATTATTTTTCCGATAGAGTATCTCTATCCTATATCTTTAAAGCACATAATAGAAAAATTGATTTTTATACACATAAGAGAAATTAATTATATCAAAGAGGACATTGGTATCATCTGATTGCGTATCTTTAACCAAGATTGGACGCAAAAAACATCTATATCTATATCTATATCTATTTATATCTATAAAAAATACTAAAGCAGAGACCGTTGGAGCGACCTCGCTGGCACGGAATTTTCTGGATTAAACGAGATTATTTTCGCCTGCGTGGCATTTTCTGGATTAAAGTGGTATTATATTTTTGAGCCACTTCAATTAATAAACCAATATAGTTGGGTAAAAAACTTATCTTTTTAGATCAATGATTTATCCTATATAACCTTATATCTTAATTAGATAAATTTTATGATGAAGATCTTTAACGGTTTGATTTTAAAAAAAAAAGAATATCATGCAGGATAAATCTTAGTGTTTGACTTTTTTTTTTAATTTGAGCAATTTTTTTTAGAATATGTGTTAATTTATGATATTAAAAAAATTGGGAAGATTTTTTTCTTAGAATATTAATATGTTTATTAAGGTTGTCATTTTATGTTTGATCCCTCCCAATCCTATTTACGATTTTCAACAAATGCATGCATATAATGGATGATGCAAACCGTAGAACTTATTTGTTTTCAATAAATAATAATTAAATTGAATTTATTTGTTTTCAATAAAAAAAAATTGGTTGGGATAGATAAATCTTGGATATGGTTCATATGGACATACGGGGTGATGTTAATTTTTTTTATTTACCGTATCTGCACTTTGCAATATATCTTTTGAACTTTATATGAAATTCCGTAATCAATCTTGGATACATTATTAGTATACTATTTTATATGATTTTTTTTCTAATTATTGCTTTTGAATTTTATTCAAAAGTTGAAATTTCATAACAATATTTTTTTAAAATATTGGATCGAAAGTAATATTTTTATACAATCTACAAAGTATCGGTGAACATTTTCTGGATTAAAACAGGATTGCTTTTGCTTATGTGTTATATTTTGAATTAAATTGGTATTATATTTTTGAACCACCTCAATTATTAAGTCGATATAGTTAGATAAAAAACTTATCTTTTTAGATCAATAATCTATCCAATATAACCTTATACCTTAAATTAGATTAATTTTTTTTATATAAATATTCAACCTTATATCTCAATTAGGTAGAAAACTTATCGTTTTAGATAAATCTATGTAATATTATTCATGGCAACAATTTTTTTTTTACCATGCCTCATCCGTGTAATCGAGAGTAAGCGGGGCTTTAGAGATGCCATTAAAGGTTTTTTTAAACCATGCTTAATACTGTACACCAAGAGCTTGGAGCGTATTAATAATTCAATATAATTTTTATAAATATTCAACATTATATCTTAATTAGGTAGAAAACTTATCTTTTTATATCACATAATATATCCATTTTATTTGTTTTCAATAAATAATAATCAAAGTGAATTTAATTGTTTTCAATAAAAACTGGTTGGAATAGATAAATCTTGGATATGGACATACGGATTGTTAATTTTTTTTTTATATACCGTGATCTACTTTGAAAAAGTTTAATTTTTTTTAGAAGTTACCAATTTTTTTTTATACCGTAATCAATCTTGGATATGAGAAGTTATCTTTTTATATCAATTTTTTTTATATACCGTAATCAATCTTGCAAAAGTTAAATCTTGGATTTGAGAAGTTACCATTTTATATATATATATATACCGTAATCAATCTTGGATATATACATTATTGGAATACTATTTTAATATTTGCTAATTTAAAAAATCTAGACAAAGTTATAAATGTAACTTTGACAAGAAAAGATGATCAATTAAATTATTTTATTAATTGGTTTTAAAAAAAGTTTCAGAGCCCTAAAATTTTAGAATATGATGTTCCATATCACCCCAACATATATACGCTATCATTTTAATCTATATCTATCTATATAAAATACTAAAGTAGAGGTCTGAAATCAAATAAAAATGTATTTTTTTATATCAAATCATCTATCCAATACAACCTTATATTTTAATTATGATTATTTTTTTAGATCCGTTTTTTTATAATATGTGACCAAATAAATATATAAATACATATATATAGCAGCGATCCGACCAAGACGTCCGATCTTATCAGGCTAATATGATACAACAGTGGGAGATAAAATCTCTACGTAAATGACATTCATCTTTTTAGATCAAATTTGAAATTTTTATAAAATGGCATTCATCAAAAGAAATAATTTTGGAAATATTTACATAAAATTGAAACAAATTAAGATAACTATATATAACTATCAAGAACTTAATTTATAAAAGTTCTGCCAAGTGGTGAAAGCCTATTCTTACATCAAATAATATATCCAATATTTGATCAATTATTCTACGTTTTAAATCAAATTCGATATAATATATCTATATATAAATATGTACCATGTTATTCTACCTTTTAGATCAAATTGAATACAATATATTTATATAATTTTTGTGCGCCACAACAATTGATAATCTAATATAATATTTTAATATAATTAATATAATAAATTGAAATTAATTAACAAAACGCGCAATATTCTGAATTAAAGTGGTATAATTTTTTTTGGACCACATCAATTAATAAGTTAATATAGTTAGTAAAAAACTTATCTTTTTAGATCACTGAAATTGATTATGACTATATTACAAAAGAAATCTATATAAAATATAACTCAATTTATGCATGTGTGGATTACTTTTTAGATAAGTCTTAATGATAATTTTTGAAACTACTCAACTACATTCCGTCATATACCCAAAATTAACTTCAACATATTTTAAACTAATTTCTAATATTCTATTGCTTCCTAATTTTTAAAAAACAAATCTTTTTTTTTTTATATATATAGTCGATTAAGAAGATTCTATATGTCAATCATTTAATTTAATCTTTCACATCATATAGAGTAAAATTTCATCAAACTTCAATAAAAAAAACTTATCTATTTTAGCCTTCAGACTTTAATAAAAAAACTTCATATAAAAATACATAATATATATAATTATAAAAAAACCGCACAACGGGCGGGTAACATATACTAGTAAAATACTAAAGCAGAGGTCGCTGGAGCGACCTCGCTGCCGCGGAATTTTCTGGATTAAACGGGATTATTTTTGCCTGCGTGACATTTTCTGAATTAAAGTTGTATTATATTTCTGGGCCATCAATGAATAAACCAATATAGTTAGGTAAAAACTTATCTTTTTAGGTCCAATAATCTATCCAATAAAACCTTATATTTATAATATTAAAATTGTGATTTAAGATTCTCACGTGATGTTAATTTATTGGGAATGTTTTTTTGTGATAAATAAAAAGGATTTTTATAATATTCTCACGTTTAACAATGTTAAACCATATGGCTATATATAATCTATCTATCTACTACCATCTATATATGTAAGTAAATCCATACAAATATAAATCGATTTGAAATTTATCAATTGGCGTATTTTATTTAAAACAATAGTGAATTGAAATATATCATGATAAGTTTGGTATAGTAGCCTTGAAATATATCAATATATCATGATACATGATTAGCTTTTTATGTTAATTTTAGATGGTATTATTTGAAAAGGCAATGGTTAATTAATGGAGTTTAGTTTTGCTATAAAAACAATCTTTACATGCCAAGATTACAAAAAGAGCTATAATTATAATAAACCTAATTGATTTTATCTTTTGTAAGATTTATTCAAATAAGTCATAAAATTTTATCAAAATATAACTAACAAATATATGAAAATATTTTATTATTTATAATATTAATATATGCCTTATAAAAAAACGGATGGAGTATAAGATATTTATATATGACTATCTATAAAAGATATCCATCTAATTAAAGTGCATGCAATGTAGTCAAACATTAATTTCTAGGTCCATGAAATTGAAAATTGGTATATAAATAAATCACATAAATTAAAATTGCCATTAAAAAACGAGCCATTTTTATCAAATCGAGACATATTTGATAAATTGAGATCATATATATAGGTCATTAATTCGTCGTTAAATTATACGGAGTAAGTATTTGAATATTATGTATTTCTATTTTTATTAGATATGATTTAGTACAAATATAGTCAAACTTCATCATATAAATAAGTTTGAAATTAATAAACATAAAAATAATAAGTTTGAAATTAGATATGAAAATTTATCAATTTGATATATTAATAATGTTATATGCTACAAGATTTGATATAGATCTTTTAGCTAAATATTAATCAAGATATGACGATATTTTAATTATATTTTTTTTGTTTAAATTGTTTAATTATAGATAGAAATTAAGGTGGACACATAAGATGATATGTGGTTAAAATAAAGTCATTATTAAATTAAATTTAAATTTAATTTAAGGGATAACTATCTTTTTTAGTAAATACAATAAAATATATTGTTGTATAATAGATGTAATGTGAACAAATATAATAAATAGGAAGAAAAGAGAGGTAAAACTATACACTTTTTTTTTTTACAAAATTAACAATTAAAGTTAGACATTATCCATTCGTTCTATATATATTTATAAAAAAAATTATCACCAATAATAAATTGATATTCATTTAAAGCTATTTCAGAAAATTAAATATTAAACAAAGTAAAATAAATAAGATAAATAAACAATTTTTAAAAAAAAAGTCTTTTTATTAAAGGTTTATTGTGATTTTATATATTTAAAAAATTGACCCAAAAGAAGAAAAAATCTACTTTATTTGGTGAAATAAAATAACCACTTAATTTAGTTTATAGTTAGATGAAATCTTCCATTGAAATATTTAAAGTAATCTATTTTAACCTTCACACTTAATATAAAAAATATAAAGTATAATTATAAAGAAACCGCACAACGGGCGGGTAGTATAACTAGTAAAATAATAAAACAGAGACCGCTGAGCGACCTCGCTGGCACGGAATTATCTGAATTAAACGGGATTATTTTTGTTTGCGTGTCATTTTCTAGATTAAAGTTGTATTATATTTTTGGGTCACATCAATTAATAAACGAATATAGTTAGGTAAAAACTTATCTTTTTAGATACATAATCTATCCAATATATAACCTTATATTTTGATTAGATTTTTTTATAAATATTCAACCTTTTATTTTAATTAGTTAGAAGTCTTATCGTTTTAGATCAAATAATCTAATATAATATTGGGTAAATTTCCTCTATAATAAATCATACCCTTGCTTCAATTTCTTTAATTTACATACCTTCGGTAATTACAAATTTACACTTAGGAACCTCTTATGATAAAATTTTAATATGTACCATCGTAATGATAAAATTTGAAAAGACAAATCTATATATAATGCTATAAAAAATAAATATATACAATGTCATAAAATTTTGTTAGGCAAAAGCGGGATTATTTTTAACCTAGCTCCACGTAAGTTTTTTGCATTGTATTTTAATGTAGTATTGTTATATTAATTAAAATATATCAAATAAGGTAATATAAATTTATGCTATATATCATCATATGATGAGATGTAAATTTACTCTATATATTTGCACAAGTTGAAATATAAATTTACGCTATATAAATTTATGTGGTTATAATTCATCTCATCGGAATTTGAATATTCTCAAATTAAATCTTTGTCAAATATTCTATCTTTTTAGATGAAATTGAATATAGCTGTATAAATATTCAACCTTATATTTTAATTTGGTATAAAATTTATCCTTTTTAGATGAAATTGAATATATTTGTATAAATATTCAACCTTATATCTTATATTATATTTTTTGGCCACATCAATTAATAAGTCATCATAGTTAGGTAAAAAAATTATCTTTCTAGATCACTGAAATTAATTATGATTATATTACAAAAGAAATCTATATAAAATTTATATATAATTTACCCGTAAATAAATCAAAAAAAAATTTTAAAAAAAATTAAGTGGTGAAAATTTTAATGTAAGATGGTACATGGTAACGTTAGCAATTGATATCATTAATTATTAAACAATTTATAGGGTTACAAATAAATTTATAAGAACATGACATGTCATAAATAAACTATTATATTTTGATACGTAGTAATATATAATGATGGATTTTGAACAATAAAATAAATAAATTTATAATGGTTAAATTATTTGATTAAGATCGGGTATTTTATAAGGGTTTTGATTTTTTATACGCGTCACATCCTTGATTAAAATGGTGTTAAAGTAGAGGTCTGAAACGACATTTGGTGCGATTTCACATCCATGGAATTTTCTGGATTAAAACGGAATTAGTTTTGCTTACGTGTCATATTTTGAATTAAATTGGTATTATATATTTGGACCACATCATTTAATAAGCTAATATAGTTAGGTAAAAAAAACTTATCTTTTTAGATCAAATAATCTATCCAATATGACCTTATATCTCAATTAGTTTTTTTATAATCTTTTTAATGTTAACATTAAATCGGATTATAATATTAGTTCATAAATAAGTGGTGAACGTATAGCATAGTTAAAAAAAATCAGAAAAATACGTTAGAAAAAAATTATGTTGATATTAAAAGATCCAAAGATATCAACCAAATTATTGTAACCTTTAAATTTCAAAAAATATATATAAATTAAACGTTATTTTGTTTATTAAGAAACCGCGCAACGGGCGGGCCACGATACTAGTAAAATACTAAAACAGAGACCGCTGAAGCGACCTCGCTGCCACGGAATTTTCTAGATTAAACGGGATTATTTTTGTCTGCGTGGCATTTTCTGGATTAAAGTGGTATTATATTTCTGGCCCACGTCAATTAATAAACGAATATAGTTGGGTAAAAACATATCTTTTTAGATCAATAATCTATCAAATGTAACCTTATTTTTTAATTAGTTTTTTTTTTCAAATAAAATTTCAGAAAAGAAATCTATGTATAATCCTATAGTATAAAATATATACACGCACAATACCGGCAGTAGCATATTAATTTAACCTGCACCGCAAATTTTACCACATAATAACCAATTCAATGAAAAAAATTATTTATATAACAATCTTTGTTGAATAGTTTTTTCCTATCCTTTTTTTAAAAAAAATCATCAATAACTAAAATCAATCTTTAAGGTGGAGGATGATAGGAACAATGAACAAAAATCAGTCTTCAAGTGAAATATACAACTCTATATATTAATTGATGAACACATTCACTTTCAGGGTTTGGACTTCGGATAGTATGGACATGGTACATCACTCATTGTATGCACAATTATTATTTTTGATTCAATTATTGCTTTGTGTGTGTAAAATGTAAATTTGTTGATTTGTATTAGGAATTAATTTGTTACCATATATCATCATTCGTACCAATATATATTAACTTTTTTGGTGTTTGTTCAAGTGTAGATACCTTGAGGATGCACGGCCTCTGCGTAAACTCTCCGTCAATTTTTTGCAAATTTTAGTTCAAACTAGATCCGTTAAACTTTTTTGGTGTTTGTTCAAGTGTAGATCCATGTTTGGTGGATTAAGAAACACAAATCTTTTTAATTTCTTGCAAATTTTAGTTCAAACTAGATCTGGTAAACTCTCCGTCAATTTCTGTTTAATTATCATTTTTGTTTTTGGGTGTTTTAAATTTTCTCCTAGGAATTTAATTAAATTTTGATTTTATCATGGTTATTTACAGATTTGCAATTTTTTGATGCAATTTTACGTAATGAGTAATGGAGAATGTAGGGATTATTGAATTGATTACTCAATGAGTAATGGAGAATGGAGAATGAAGTATTGTGAAGTGCAATTTAATATTATAATTAGTTTTTATTTAGCATGCAAATTAATTTGTTGATCTTTTTCATGTTTATTTATTGGAAGACATTTAATTGCCTACTATATTGATATATTTGTACAATTGTCTTTGAAGATAATAAGATTTATACTTTAATAAGAAACGTGAAACTGATAGGTGAAAAGAACAATTGAAACGTGAAACTGATAGGTGAAAAGAACAATTGAGATTGTTGGGAGTTGTTCATGATTTCGAAAGAGGTAAATATTCATTCATGTCTAATTCTTTATGAATAAAAAAGTATGAAAATTTATGACCAAAAAGGCAAAAAAAAGTATGAAAACCAGGAAAAGGATATGAATTAAAATATTTATACGGCTAATTGAAATTACTTTTGAGTGGGTCACTTGAAAATCTTATCCATATTTTTTAAAAATTCTATAAAATATTATTTCTATAAAATTTAAATTCTTTTATTCATATTGTAATTCTCAATATATATACCATACGGACTACGGAGTATATGGTTTTTTACGTAGATTAAAATAATATTCAAAGTAACCATGACTAATTTGATAAGATTTGATAAAGTTTAAATTTTTTGTTCATATATAATAGTATGGTTTTATTTTGTAATACCAATGAAATGTACATATAATTTGTTGAACGTACGTTCTTTAATCTACCCTAGCTTTTATAAAAAGAAATATATAAACTTTTAATTATTTATATAGTTTGAATCTGAATATGTTTTTTATATAGAAAAAATCATAAAGAAATAAATTTCAGAAATAATTAAAATTAAAAGATTCAAGTTAACATCAACCCCATATTTTAATTCAAAATTATTTTATAATTTTATTCTTTATGATTTTTCAAAAAAAATAAGTGTATATAAAATATCATATATGAAATAAATATATTTTAAAATTATTTTTAAACCAATATGCTTAAACTTACATTAGTGTTGATTTTAAGGGAAGAAATCCTATGTGGCGCGTTGTGGTTGATCATAGGAAAAACTAAAATAAAATAATATGTTGTCATAGTTTATAGAAAGTTATATCAGCCATAATCTATATATATATATTTTAGTTAATTGACAAAATATAAATTAAAAAATTTCATAGTCATACTTACCAAAAATATTAATTGATAAATATGTACGGTATAGGGTAACTAATTAATTAAGCTATTTTTATATTATTAATATATATATTATAAGTTAATAGAGTTAGGTAAAATCCTTATCTTTTTAGATCAATAATCTATCTAATATAACCTTATATCTTAAATTAGATTAGATTTTTTTTATAAATATTCAATATTATATCTTAATAAGGTAGAAAACTTATCGTTCTAGATAAATCTATCTAATATTATTCATGCCGACAATTTTTTTTTACCATGTCTTATCCGTGTAGTCGAGAGTGAGCGGTGCTTTAGAGATGCTCTTGAGTTTTTTTTTTTTTAAACCATGCCTAATATTGTATCCATTCCTAATATTGTACACTAAGGGCTTGGATTGGAGCGTGTCAATTTTTTTTAAATTGCCCTTGGAGCGTGGCTTAAAATAGATATGTACAAGGGAAAATTTGAAAGATTTGGTTCAAGTAAAAATACATTTTTATAAAACTCAATAAAAACCTAAATTTTATACTCCATATTATTTTTAACTAATAATAAAGACTTTTTCAATTAAAGAATTAACATGTGATTGAAAATCTTGTGCAGAGGTTTCATAAAACTTATTTCGTATTATATTCATTAATTGACATGATTCTTAATTAAAAAGGCATAGCTTATGAGATAAAGTTTTACTAAATGAGATTATACTTATTATTTATTTAAATTATGATTCATAAACTGGTATTGTTATAGGTTTTTAAATATTTTTCTGAGTTTAGATTATAATATAATAATACAAATTAATCCGAATATACAAATTAAAAATAAGCTTGAAACGATGATAGGTCATTTTGTGAAAGTTGATGGCTCCTTAGACATAAAAGATAATTATGAAACTTCTAAGATAGAAATAAATATCTTTGGAAAGAAAAAAAATGAAGAAGATGGAAATATAATTTAAAATTAATGTTTTTTTTTTGTAATATACATGCATATGATTAAAACATAATATAAATTATATATTTAATTATTTTTCCAACATAGATTTATCACTTTACCCCTTATCATACATGATATTGTAATGAATATTTTTTTTTTAAGTTGTTACGAAGTAATTTATGTATATAGCTAACCATATATTGATTTTAAATGAAAAGAAGGTTAGTTTAGTTTATGATTAATTGAAAACTTCTAGAATAAAGATTCATTGAAATAATGTTAATCTTTATAATTTAATAAAAATTAATAGTTTAAAAATAAATTAATGAAGTAATAAAATATAATTTTTAAGAAACCGCGCAAAGTCGCGGGCTACGATACTAGTTAAACTTAAAGTTATGCCCCATAAATTCGCTAGTTGATCGAGAGCTTAACATTTAAGTCTACAAGAACATATTTAGATTGATCAAATTCAAATTCTTATGCTATAAAAAAACAAAAACAAAAACTTAGAACACAGATCGCATAAAAAAAATAGATGTTTTCTCTTCATCCTTAAATTTCACTTCGATATTCAAAAGAACAATACCCTCGTTTTATTCTTATTGTTTGAAAAAAAATGTTCAAATACAATAAAACAAATACAATTACATCGTCCGTGGAAAAAATTGGTAAACAACTTAAATTGTTGGATCATAAAAACTGATCTATCGATCTCTACTACTAATGTCTAATAATGATCATCAAAGTCGAAACTAAAGCTCTCAAGTGCATCCACGAGATCTTGAGCGGAGTACCTATCGAGTTTCAACTTATACTCGGGCAAGGACTCGTCGTGGGCCTTCCCCGTGACGCGCAGCACAACGATCTCGTCGTAGCCCAAGTCGAGGTCCGAGGCCCGGAGCTTTTGGGCCCCCTTGATCTTCTCCTTGGACTTCCAAGAGTGGTGCAGGTGGCCGTACATGGCAGCGGTGGACTTGGAGGGCACCCGGGTGAAGCCTCCGGAGGTCGGTTGCGTCGAGCCAGGTGGCTTAGTTGGCTTGGGAGGGCTCGACGGTAGGTTGCAATAGGTTCTCGCCGAGCCCTGCTGCCTTCCTTCTCTCCTCATGGTTTTTGGTTTCTTGATTTGACAAATTAGGGATTTGTTTCTTGCCTGGATTTTGATTAATGTGAGTGCTTAACTTGATCATCAATGTTTAGGTATATTTATAGGGAGAGATCGACATAGATTTTTGCTTGGGGAGCAAGGATTTTTACCACCCTCTTGCTTTTATTAGGCCACCCCGACTGGAATCATTATTTGTGATTATACATTTGCGGGATGACCCGTTCCAAAATACATAAGCTTTTACTTTTCAGTACACTTTTCAAGGAACGAAAAACTCTATGAAATATTATTTTTTCAATTAACTTTTTTATATATAATTAGATACTTATTAGTAATAAGTAAAGTATCAAATAGTACAAACATTTTAATTAAAAAAATAATATTTTTTTGAGTTTTTCGCTCCTTAAAAAACATGTCAAAAAGCAATGGGTGATTTTGGTAGATAGCCCTTTTTTAATGTTCAGTTAGATACTTAGACCCCAAAATAATTTAATTACTTTTTGGTAAACCCCATCTAAATAGATTGGAATGGTCAGCGGTTTGACCGCTGACCGGTCAACGTTGACAGTTGACCATATTTTAATGTTCAGTTAGATACTTAGACCCCAAAATAATTTAATTACTTTTTGGTAAACCCCATCTAAATAGAGTGGAATGGTCAATGGTCAATCGGTTGACCATTGAACGGTCAACGTTGGCCGTTGACCATATTTTAACGTTGACCGTTGACCCAGAATAATTTAATTTAATTAGTTTTTTTAGTGATGCCGTATTTTACCGTTTTGATGCCAAAATTTTATTATATTTTATTTTAACTTGGATGCCACTTTTCTAATGAAATGATTGGACAACGCATTTTTAATGCCACTTTTTTTAAACCTTGATGACATTTTTTGTTCACTGTGACGCCACGTTGACCATTGATGCCATTCTTTTTACATTGACCATTCTCCTAATCTCTCTTCCTCTCTTCTACTTTCTTTTGCTGATTCTCTTCCAGAACAATATTGTAGGCTGCCAACAAGTAATAAAGCTCCTCCATGATCGATATCAAAGAGTAAACTCCCTCCCGGGTCGAACATCGGTAACTCAATACACTCTCCTACTCCTGGAGAGTTTCATAGAGGCCCAATAACTCCAAGTGGAATCTGATTTCCAAAGGACGTTTCCAAGGATAAAACATACTCCTCCTTAGCTTGCAGAGCCTTGTAATCCTTTGCCGAGCCTTGCATCTTTAATCCATCAACAATGCCTTTGTTGATTTCAGAAATTAGGAGAACTCAAAGTCGCCCACTGCTCCTCCGGAATCAAAACTCAAAGTTGCTTGTTTCTTATTTATGCTCGTTGCACTCTCAACACACCAAATTTCATCAAGCAACTCAATTTTCCTTCTCCATGAACTCAAGACTTTCATCGAACACTTGGTGGGCAATCGAACTGAAGGGTTCCTTTGTAGGAATCAGCTTGTCACTTACTGACTTAGAAATTCCTCGAGCGAACCATACCTAGCAGCCATCGAGTACTCTCCTCCCGGATCGATAACTCATCAAAATCATTTAGCACCACTTGAACATTCCCAGATTCACAAACGAGGGGCATATTTCAATTTCGATAGATAGAAAAGTTACCTGCCATGATGTTTTGTGGTTGGATTTACAAATGAGTTCAACATCGCCTTCAATTGAGCCCAATAGTGACGTAGGAAGCGGGACAAGGCGATGGCTCCTTCGAGCCCGACCGAGAGGGGGGAAAGTGAGAGATTGGGAGGGGCGGAGGAAGGTCTAGGTGGAGAGGATGGCGAGCACGGCGTCCCGGGGAGAGGGATTTCCGCCGGTGAGGGCGTCCCAGATGCCGGAGACGGAGGGGAGAAAGGCGGATCGAAGATCCCCCCTCGAAGTCGGACTTCCCCGTGCCGGGAACAAACCGTCGGCGAAGACGAGATCATTTTTCTGGAGGACAGATTCAAGCCACCAGGAGACCTATTTGTAGAGGAATTCGCCGGTGGTGCGGAATCCATGGAGGCAGATGAGCCTCGGCTTCCCGGCCAAGCGTCGCCGGAGACCTGGATCTGATTCAAAAAGTCGCCCTTCAAGTGTGGAAAGAAAGAGAGAACGAGATGGGGTGCATCCAATGTTCTAAAAGGCGCTAGGCGGCCGCTAGGCGGCGGGTGCCTAGGCGGCGCCTAGGCGTACTTAGAACAAACTTGATTATTTCCTTATATTTTGACGAATAACACTTGTCAATAATTCATATAATGTAATAATAATCCATAATATCACTCATAAACCCAAATTTATAGTAGTTAACTAACACTAAAGTAAATAAACACAAAAGTACATGTCTGACTAACAGCTCTAAACCTCATAAAATCCAAAACTATAAGTTCGACTGAAAAGCAAATGCATCCCGACATGAGCGATAAAAAAACCCTAAGTCAGCTAATCATATGCTTAGAAGCTCAAAGTGAATAATCGTTGGACTTGGCGGTGCCTAGGTGAGCCCAGGCGGCGCCTAGGCGGGGCCAGAGGGACCAGGCGGTGCCTAGGCGGCGCCTAGGCGGTTCATGGACAAATTTCCGCCTAGAGGTCCGCCTAAGCTTAAAAATTCCTAGGTCCTGTCCCGCCTAGCGTCTAGGCGGCGCTCAGGCGACGCCTAGGCACGATTTTTAGAACACTGGGTGCATCGGCAAAAAATCATTCAATGGGGTCTTACACACCTAAAAAACAATTGAAAGGGGTTAACTAACTAATCAAATGTCTAAAAGGGACCAAAACAGCAAATTCCCTCGAAAGCAAAAGGTCATCTATTCTGACGGAGGGAGGAATCACCTTCCTTAAAGAAAATAATCTGAACCGGTCCCCACATGCTGAATCGGTATTTGTTTGGTCGAGGCTGAACCGAGTCAATCTCGAGCCAGCGGTTTGATCCGGTCCGAAATCACCCCTCGGTCCCCTATAGTTTCTTGTCGTTGATTACGCGGAAGCCAAAACCCCCATATGCGAAACCCTCCTCCGCTCCACCTTCAATGGCTTCCAACGCCATTCGAAATTCTCTCAGATCGATCAACCAATCAACCCTCAGAGCGCTCGGAACTCACCGCGCCCGCCCCTTCTCCGCCGCCTCCGCCACCGCCGCTCCCCTTGACTCCTCCGATGCTTCCTCCTCCTCCTTCACTTTCTCTTCGGACAGCGCCGCAATCGCCGATGAGAGCATACACCTCAAGGATCCGGCGAAGAGATTCACCAAGTCGTCTTCCGTCACGATGCCGATGTCCTTCATGACGGGATCGATCGTCGGGAGGAGGTTCTACAATCAGGTCACTACGAGGTTGGCCGACGACGGCAACGGCTGGACGGTCATGCTCGATTACCGCACTCTCAAGACGCCGTCGAAGAGATCTCTCAAGCTCCCCACTCCCTTCCTTGCCAAAGCCATTGCTGCCGAGTGGGACTACCAGGTTCTTGTTGTTCTCACTAGCTGATTTTGATTAACTCCAGTTTCTGTTAGTTGCTGGTCAAATTGGCTGTCTTTTGAGTAATTAGGGTTGATTTGGTACTCATTCAGGGTTAGATCATAATCTCTGTGGCTGTTTTAAGATCCTTGTTGACTTGTGCAAACTGATTCCTTCGATCCCCCGTACTTGTATGCACTGTTCTCCCATTTTAATCATCATCGTTGCTATTGTTCAATTAAATCTAGTTTTTAACTTCTGGATTGACTTCTTCATTAAATATAATCTTCACCCTCTCTGGCGGTGTTGGTTATAGATAATTTTGCTGCAACTTCTCTGATAAAAATGGGTACTGTGGGAATCTGTGTTTACATCTAGCTAACTCTTTCTTGTATTTGCTGTGGGAAACAAGAGCATTTTAACCGTGGGATTTTTGTATGCTAGTTTGACCTTAGATTCTAGTGTGTTGTAACTTGTAATGAGTTGATGTTTATTTGTAGCAAACAGATGGCATTAGACCTTTTACAATGCCACTGATGAAGCTTGCTTGCACTGCCTTGGAACGAGTTCCGCTTACCCGTTCTAAGATCCTCGATAATTTGATGAGCAAGTTTAATCAAGATTTGGTATTCTGTCGTGCTCCTGAGGACGATGATCTTACTAGTGGAGTATATGGTATGAGCCACCTCCATTTATACTATGAGCTAGCTCCATTAATAGTAGTTGATTGATGTCTTCATCTGTTCTTTGTGTCTTTCGTCACCATCTTCTATGGCAGGCATCCTTACAGTTAGTATGAAAGTACTTTTCTTGACAAATGATTTGGATTTTACACACAATGAACTCAATTATTGTAGAAGCTTAAAATCTTAAAACAGTTTTTGTTTGGATTGTTCAGTTAGGCTCCAAGTTCAATGTTCTTGTAAATGGTTAATGAACTCGTTTCTTATTTTTCCACACAATAAAGTTCCTTTATGGTTGGATTGATTATTTTGAGCTTAAGCTCATCCTGTATAAGCAGATAAAAGGGGGGAAATATTACAACTTGATAGCTCTTAAACCTCATGGGAGAAAACTAACTGATGTTTTAAATTTCATTTGCAGAACGCCAGGTGGAGAAGATTGATCCTCTGCTTCACTGGGTGAAGTCAGAGTTTGGATTTACACCTGTTTTGTACTCCTGTTTCTTCGGAGGCAAGCAGGAGGAGGGTCTTGTGAAGGCTATCGAAGGTTTTTTGAAAGGAACAGATGATTGTGAGCTTGCAGCCATTGACGCTTTGACTTCAGCCTCACATTCTTTGATTATATCTATTGCCTTGTTCCGTGGTAGACTTCAAATTGAGGAGGCCATAGAGTTGATCAGGCTTGAAGAAGATGTCCAGGTTTGTTGAGATAATAAAACCTTATAATTGTTGTTGCTTCTCTGAAAACCAATTCTTAAGATAGAAATATGATAGAGATTTTTCTAGAGAGGTTACTTTGATGGAGGCTACTTGAAAATAAAATTAACTTCTGAAAGTTTAGGTAACCATTCTCAAGTGGCCTTTTGGTCATCATAACCATGTAGATTGTAAAAACTTAAAATTGATGTCCAAATAAGTCATTAGTCCGATTTTCAAAGTATTGAGCTAGTAACCTGGACTATGCAGATTGACAAGTGGGGTCTCGTTGAGGGTGGCCATGATGTTGATATTGCTGACCTGAGGGTGCAAATCTCGTCTGCAGTCGTGTTCCTAGGGCTCTCAAGGAGGACCCTGTGACATGTTCAACGTTTACCATTTTCACCCAGCATTTTATCCCTTCATCTTTTATGCACTTGGGTTATTGTATTTGCTCCTCTTGCAGTGAGTTGCCATTAGTAATACCAGTTCATCGGCTTGCTAACTAGCCTTGTGATAAATTCACATTACTTGCTATCCGATGTTTCTGTTTTGTCGAAATAAATAGCTGAGTTTGTTGTTCAGAGTTTCTTTTTACCATGTATGTCAGTTAAAGCTTCAATATTTAAATCATTTTGTATATTCTGTGATTTCTGTCTATTAGCATCAACTGATTTTCATATGCTCCTGTGATTAACCAAGAAGTCAGATACGATACTCGAAACACTACTAAACTACGAAACTATAGCCACGAATGTATGATAAAGATACGACATCCGAAAAGACTACTTAAATACCTGTAGGGTATCCAAGAAAACGGGCTACTCAACCTGACATGCCAAAACAAGATCATTTCTCCAATCTATTGAAATAAAAGCAAGCTAATATGTTAATAGTATGCGAAATCGCACACCGGTGTTGCACTGTGAGCAAGATCTTCATCGCTGAAGCAACTGGACTCTCCCAATTCAATACTTTGAACCCCAAAATCAACTACCTAATAACATCAAAAACCACATCAGCAGCTAAATACAGCCAAATCAAACAAAGTGGGATATGAAATTGAAGTGCAGCGGACCTCAAAATAGGCTTAAAGAGGGAAACCATGTCCATTGCCAGATACCCACCAAACCTGTAAAGAAAATGAGGTGACTGAATCTTCAACCTCGACAACAGTAATTACAAATTTGCAGTTTATATAAAATCAGCCAAGACCAAAGTAATTGAGGGTGGTAATGCTTAATTACTTGGTGGGAAGAAGGCAAGGGAGAGGCTGATGGAGTACAGATTACAGTGGAACCGAGCTCGCCAAGCTCAGATTCAGCTCACGGAAGTCAACAGAGGGAGCAAGACTTTCGGTTACAGATCTATGGCCAGAATTAGATCTTAGCTTTGTAAAGCCTAGGATTGTGACACGTGTACTGAGCTGTGTGTATAAATTGACTCAACCTGTACTTGACCAATTCATTCAATACAACACAGATTTCATCTTCTTCCTCATTTCTCCTTCAATTCAATGGAGGTTTTCTGTTTCTGTTTCTTTACATAAAACTGACATGGTATCAGAGCAAGCTCTCTGATTCTTGATCGTTTTCACTTCCGCACGTACAGATTCTCGAAATTCGATCGTCGTCTATCATCTTCCATGGCGTCTCATTAAAGAGTAAATCCTTCTGATCCACTTTATCTCCATCCCAGTGACCATCCTGGAGCAACTCTGGTCGCACAGTCGTTCGACGGAAAGAACTTTGGGGAATGGAGAAGAGCAATGCGTATGGCTGTCTCGGCGAAAACCAAGCTCTGCTCTGTGAACGGAGTTTATCCAGTTCCGGCGGCTACATCACCAAATTACGCTTGCTGGGAGAGGTGCAATGACATGATTACGTCATCGATAATCAACACTCTAAGCACCGACATTAGAGGCAATGTGATATACACTGATACAGAAAAGGAGATCTGGGAGCAATTGGAATCAAGATTCGGCAAAGCATCTGGATCACAGGTGTATTCTCTTAAGAAGGGAATCAATACGATCGCTCAAGGTACTTTGTCGATCTCAGGCCTAACCCATTAGCTACCGATTCGAGTTCTTAACAAGATAAACAAACGTAAATCTAAAGAACACAACGATTTGTTAACGCGGTTCGGTTTCCCTACTCCGCGGGGCCTCAAGAGGGGAGACCCGGTCCCGAGAATACCACTAACTCGAACAAAGATACAAGATCTGGTTACAAGTGTGGAACACATACGAGAAACGCTTAATGAACTAGCAATCTAAACGCAGAGAAACTAAGAGGTAAAGGTTCAGAGATTTGAAAGGGTAAAAGCCCCTTTTCCAGCTCTTCAATCCATACGAGGACGATGCAGACTCCAGGTGACAGGAATCAAGGCCTCCATGGATGAGCAAGGTGCTGCCTTTCAGTCTCGCTCTTCCTCGCTCTAGGTTTAGGGTTTTGCCGTCGGAGCTTCTCTCTCATCTACGCTTCAGATGATGAACATGAGCATATATATAGACGAGGGTGTAGCTATGTAGGGTTACAACGTCTAGAAAGGGATCCAGATGAAGGATACAGGCCATGGGCTTGGACTCTATTCTCACAAGAGAATGTTGTCCAAGTAATGGGCCGGCCCACAATCCAGAAACCTTTAAACCTGTAACACAGAACATAGCACACACTCAAACACACAATAGGTTAGTCTTCAAGAGTCTTGGTGCACCTAGAGTCTGAACCAAGATGGTCTTGGGGTCCCTTAGATGTGTCCAAAGGCTCGAGACCACACCTATAGCCCTAGCTAGCTCATTAAGTATCTCTTCTGGTCTATTACATCCAAACACTTGTCATCCTAGACCTATAGAATACAAAGACAAAACTTAGGATTACATTATAACAAATGCCCTCCTAATCTTGAGTTTGTATCTTCTTTGTCCTTCCAGTTTTGTGGTCTTCTTCCAATGACCTTCCTCTCCCGTCAGTCATCAACCCGCGTGCTTATCATGAGCTAAGGCACATCAAAGATCTTTAGGAAATTTCTGCAGAAATGGAATTTGTTAGTAGGAACTGTTTTGGTACCAAAATCTGCAGGATTCACATCTCCTAAGATCTTATCAACAGAGATATTTTCTTTTTCAATCTCATCTCTAATAAAATGGAATCTAACATCAATGTGCTTGGTCCTCTCATGATACATAGGATCCTTGCATAAGTATATGGCACTTTGATTATCAGAAAACACAACAGGGATATAAGATTTTCTTTCTACTTCCTTCAAGATTCCCTTTAACCAAATAGCTTCTTTTGCAGCCTCAGTTGCAGCAATATATTCAGCTTCAGTGGTAGATAAAGCAACAATAGATTGTAACTGAGATTTCCAAGATATACAGTTTCCAGCCCAGGTAAAGAAGAATGAGGAAGTAGATTTCCTGTTATCCCTATTACCAGCATAATCAGAATCAACAAATCCATGAAGTTATTTTCTAGATGTGTGTTCAGCAAACATAAGACCCATAGATTTAGTGCCACATAAATATCTGAGCAAATATTTCATTGCATTCCAGTGTTTTTCTCTAGGATCAGACATGAATCTACTAAGAGCACTCACAGCAAAGGCAAGATCTGGCCTAGTGCACAACATAGCATACATTACAGAACCAGCAGCAACATCATAGGTAATGTTTTCCATTTTCTTAGATTCTTCATCAGTTTTAGGACTAGGATCTCTGTATAACTCTAGATGCCCTCCTAAAGGGATAGGTGTAGGCTTAGAGTTGTTCATACAGAATCTATCCAAAATTTTAAGCAAATAATCACTTTGAGTCAGCCACATTACTCTGTCAGATCTGTTTCTAATAATATTAATCCCTAAAATCCTTTTAGCTGAACCCAAATCCTTCGTATCAAAATGCAGTTTCAAGTCATTTTTAGCACCAGCTATAATAACTTTGCTATCACTGATCAGAAGGATATCATCAACATGAAGCAGAACATACAAGGGATTCTTAGAACTAGCATGCTTCAAGTAAAGGCAGGTGTCATATTTGCTTCTGGTGAAACCTAAAGATCTCATACATGCATTGAATTTCAAGTTCCATTGCCTAGGAGGCTGTTTCAGACCATAGATAGATTTTTTAAGCAGACAAACATGATCAGTTTTTCTCTTATCTATAAATCCTTTAGGTTGTTGCATGTAAATAGTTTCTTTTAGGTCACCATGTAGGAAGGCTGTCTTAACATCCATCTGTTCAAGTTCCCAGTCATTAACAGTAGTAATAGCAAGCATGAGTCTCAGAGTCTTATACTTAAAAACAGGTGCAAAGATATCCTTATAGTCTACCCCCTCCTTTTGCCTAAAGCCCTTAGCTACAAGCCTAGCTTTATACTTAGGTGGATCAGTAGGAGTAATACTATCTTTCAGTTTATAAACTCATTTGCACTCAATAACTTTAGCTTTATTAGGTTTAGGAACTAAAAGCCAAGTTTTGTTAGCATACATAGATTGCAACTCTTCATGCATAGCTTTCAACCACTCATTAGCACAGGAACTTTTCATGGCTTGTTCATAATTTTCAGGTGTAAAATGTTTTACCGTTTCAGCAGCCAAGAAAGCAAACTCAACAATATTAGAGGTGAACCTTCTGTTAGGTATCCTAACTCTAGGTTCTCTGTCTCTAGTAAGTTGATAATTAGACAAGTCAGGCACAACATTTCCAGCAGTATTCATAACAGGCAAAGGAACATGATCAGAAGCAGAAGTATCAGTAGAAGAGGATTGAAGAGAGCTCGAGGGAGATGAAGTATTGTCACTTACACTTCCACCAGATTGGTGGGAATGAGTAGAGATACTACCTTGTGAGCCATAGCCTTCAGGCTCACTGTTTTGAGGAGAGTTTGACACCTCAACTTCTGGAGATTGAGTCTCAGAGGTTGAGTTTCCATTATTTGAGCCTTGTGGAGTTCCAATGTCAAATTCATCATCCTCCATGTCATCATGGTCATTGGGATCATAGAATCCTTCAGCATGGGAGGGATCTTCTGGGGTACCTGCATTCTCAATCTCAAGTGTTAGATTCTTCTTGAAATGAAATTCCTTTTCATTAAAAGTTACATTTTTAGAAGTTATGCATTTATAAGCTCCAGGTTGAACAACAAGCAATCTATATCCTTTAGTTCCTTCAGGATAGCCTAGCATTACACACTTTTGAGCTCTAGGTTTTAGTTTTCCCTGAGATACATGGGAATATGCACTACAACCAAATGGTTTCAAGTGTGTAATGTCAGGCTTCCTTCCTGACCACATCTCTTGTGGAGTTTTGAAGTCCACAATAGATGATGGGGTCCTATTGATTAGATAGGCAGCAGTTGTGATTGCTTCACCCCATAAGGAACTCTTAAGGCCAGCACCAATGAGCATGCACCTTGCTTTTTCAAGCAAGGTCCTGTTCATTCTCTCAGCAGTGCCATTCTGCTGAGGGGTGCCAGGGACTGTGAGATGTCTCTTTATCCCTCTTTCTTTACAGAATTCATTAAAGGCTTTATGGCAAAACTCTAAACCATTATCAGTTCTTAGCACTTTTAATTTGAAATTAGATCGACTCTCAACCATAGCGTTCCAAGACTTAAAGCTGTCAAAGGCCTCATCCTTGGATCTTAACAAATATACCCATACTTTTCTAGAATAGTGATCAATAAGAGAAAGAAAATACTTTCTTCCTCCTATTGTCTATATCTGTGCAGGCCCCCACAAGTCAGAGTGCACATACTCAAGGGGCCTGGAAGCAGTATAGGTAGATTTGTTGAAGGGATGCTTGGTTTTCTTACCAAAAATGCAATTTTCACAGAATTCCATATTGCAAGGTTTAAAATTTATCATGCCATTTTTAAAGAGATGCATCATGCCAGTGTTACCTATATGCCCTAACCTATCATGCCACATCTTAGTATGAATGAGATTTTCATCATCAACCACATGGGCAAACACATTCAATTCAGGAGATCCTATCACATGATATAAACCTCCCTTTTTGATGGTCTTTATAAGAATGACTCAATTTCTGGAAACATTCTTACAACCCCTAAATGTATTGATGTTGAAATCCATATCATCAAACACAGACTCGGACAGTAGGTTTCTCCTCAAGTCAGGCACCCACCTGACATTTTGGATAACCCTGACCCTACCATCATGCATTCTAATAGGAACATTACCTGTGCCCTTGATTTCAAGGACAGTGAGATCCCCTAACATTACCTTGCCACCATTGCAGATTGTAATGGAAGAAAAGAAGGCTCTGTTGGGGGTAGCATGTAAAGTACACCCTGAATCAAGTATCCAAACATTGTCAGCAACATTTTCAGAAGAACACACAAGTAATTCCTGGGGATAACTATCACAAGTTTCAACAACACCAGTGAAATCAGGTTCAGATTTAGACTTGTTTTGTTGATCCCTTTTCTTTTTTCTACAATCCCTAGCAAAATGACCTTCATTATGACAATAGTGACACTTATAACCCTTTTTATCATTGTTTCCTTTCTCAGATGATTTATCTTTATCAGATTGACTCTTCTGACCACCTTTCTTGTTGTTATTACTCTTAGGTTTGCCTTTCACAACCAGAACTTCAGTTTTAGTCTCAGATCTATCAGTTCTAGAATCAGTTTTAGACTTAAACACTTTAAGGACCTCATCTTTTTCAATAACAGCTTCAATGATTTTGTCTTTGGTGATCTCTTCTCCGCTATACTGAATAATGTCCTTAAAGTTGTCAAACTGTGAAGGCAATGAGTTTAACAAAATAACAGCTTGGTGGGTGTCTTTTATCTCGTCGTCACATTTTGCTATCTCCTGTGTCATTTTCAGAAATTTATCCAAGTTTTCATGCACAGTGAGACCAACACTCATTTTAAAAGTAAACAACCTACATAGCAGAGAAATCTTCCTAGGCAAAGAAGTTTTCATGTAGGTGTCTTCAAGCGTTTTCCAGAGAGTTTTAGGGTCAGAAATCGTTACCACTTGTCGAGCTACCTCATCAGACAACCTGATAACTATTTCAGAGTAGGCCTGATCTTTGAGCTCCTTTTTGTCTGCATCAGACATTCCAGTAGGAAACTCTTCGGTGACAGCCTTGTAGCACTTCTCCTTCATCAGTAGGGCCTTCATCTTGAACTGCCACATGGGGAAGTCCATTGTTCCATCGAAGGCCTTGATTTTTAAGGAGTTATCAGTCATATTTTTGTACCTCCAGCAGAGGAAATACAAAAAATTAGGAACTCTCAACTTAGAAAACGCTAAACCAAAGTGAAAACGCAGCGAAAGAATAAACAGAAACAGTAGCTAGGGTTTGGTTTTCGGAGTCAGAACGAGGCTCTGATACCAAATTTGTAAACCCCTAACCCGTTAGCTACCGATTCGAGTTCTTAACAAGATAAACAAACGTAAATCTAAGGAACACAACGATTTGTTAACGCGGTTCGGTTTCCCTACTCAGCGGGGCCTCAAGAGGGGAGACCCGGTCCCGAGAATACCACTAACTCGAACAAAGATACAAGATCTGGTTACAAGTGTGGAACACAGACGAGAAGCGCTTAATGAACTAGCAATCTAAACGCAGAGAAACTAAGAGGTAAAGGTTCAGAGATTTGAAAGGGTAAAAGCCCCTTTTCCAGCTCTTCAATCCATACGAGGACGATGCAGACTCCAGGTGACAGGAATCAAGGCCTCCATGGATGAGCAAGGTGCTGCCTTTCAGTCTCGCTCTTCCTCGCTCTAGGTTTAGGGTTTTGCCGTCGGAGCTTCTCTCTCATCTACGCTTCAGATGATGAACATGAGCATATATATAGACGAGGGTGTAGCTATGTAGGGTTACAACGTCTAGAAAGGGATCTAGATGAAGGATACATGCCATGGGCTTGGACTCTATTCTCACAAGAGAATGTTGTCCAAGTAATGGGCCGGCCCACAATCCAGAAACCTTTAAACCTGTAACACAGAACATAGCACACACTCAAATACACAATATGTTAGTCTTCAAGAGTCTTGGTGCACCTAGAGTCCGAACCAAGATGGTCTTGGGGCCCCTTAGATGTGTCCAAAGGCTCGAGACCACACCTATAGCCCTAGCTAGCTCATTAAGTATCTCTTCTGGTCTATTACATCCAAACACTTGTCATCCTAGATCTATAGAATACAAAGACAAAACTTAGGATTACAATATAACAGAACATCACTACATTGGGAGACAGTTTTGCAGGTAAGGATCTCCTTACAGTTGAAACTGATCAGTTTTGGATTCTTGATAGTGGAGCAACTAATCACATGTGTTGTGATAGTTCTATGCTTGATCCTTCTTCGATTGTTTCTCAATCTTATTCCATCATGTTGCCGAATGATATGTCATTACAAGTGAAGTCTTATGGTGATGTTCAGCTTTGTCCTTAAATTATACCCAAAGGAGTGCTATATGTGCCAGATTTTAAATGCAATTTGTTATCCATTGGAAGGATGGCTAGAGATATGTGGTGTAATGTTGTTTTTACACCAAACTTCTGTGTGATGCAGGCAAGGCACATGAAGGATCCTCTGATCCTTGGTAAGTGCAAGAAGGGGTTGTACTTGACAAAGACAAGAGAGTTGGGGACTTCTGCATGTCAAGCTAAAGCTACAGAAGAGGTTGCAGTGCAGCTTTATAATGTTTTTTTCAGTTCAAGTTCAAATAAAAGTTCTATAGATTTGAATAAAGCCTCTCTGAAGTGTTCTTCTACGGATTTAAAGCACTTGAGGTTGGGTCATTTGCCCAAGTATAAACTTCTGAATTTACCTTTTGTTAGAGATTATAGCACATATGTTGATCATTGTTAGATATGTGCTCGAGCTCGGCAACATAAGCATCCTTTCTCCAGCAGTGTTACTGCATCTTCTAGACCATTTCAGTTGGTCCACAACGATGTTTGGGGACCTTTTCATATTGCTACATATAATGGCAACAAGTATTTTGTTACTATTGTGGATGATTTCTCTCGTGCAACTTGGATTCATTTGATTTCTTCTAAGAGCAGTGCCACCACAGTTATTAAGAATTTTGTTTCAATGGTTGAGACTCAATATGATAGCAAAGTGCAAGTTCTTCGTTCTGATCTATGTTGCACGGACACGGACACGGGGACACGACATGATACGGACACGGGGAAACGGCATTTCAAAAATTATAGGATACGATACGTCAAGGACACGGCAACATAAATAATATATTGTTTTAAAGGTCTAAATATAACTAATAGATATATAAATAAATTGAATATAGATAATAAATAAATTGAATTAGATGATAGATATAGTAGGGTATTTTTCTTAAATAAGTTTAATATATAGATATTAATTTGATTATATGAGAGTTTATAAGAAAAGTGATGATTTTAATGGGTTTTGAGTTGTTTAAATAATTGGACCAAACTAATGGGTTTTATTTGGATTGGGCCGACCTAGTTAGAAAAGTAGGAAACCCTCCTTCCCCATCTTCTTCTTTGCACGCAGCCATTAGTCTGCAAGACTGCAACTCGTTCTCTTCCTCCTCACTTCGTCTTCTGCCCTCCTATGATGCTCTCGTCTCCGTTCTTCCCTCCTACAGTGCCGACAATTGAAGAGGCGGTGTACCGGATACGCGTCGGAGGCAAATCCAACAGCCCGTGCCCGTTTCTTCATGGTCTCCGACACGTTGACTGTGTCCGACACCGATCCACCGTGTCGAAGCCGTTTCGCCGTGTCGTCCCGTGTCCGACACAGAAAACGGTGGCCGGCGGCGTGTCCGTGCAACATAGGTTCTGATAATGCACAAGAGTTGGGTTTGAGTTCTTAGTCTGCATGTTTCTTAGCTCAAAAGGGCATCATTCACCAAACATCTTGTGTTGCCACACCTCAACAAAATGGTGTTGTTGAGAGAAAGCATAAGCACATCCTTGAGATTGCTAAAGCTTTATTATTCCAGTCTCATTTACCTCTCAATTACTAGGGTGAGTGTGCTTGTGTGTTCATTGGCTATCCATTTGGTAAGAAAGCCTACAAGGTTCTTTCTTTGGACACACATACCATCCACACACCAGTAGAGATGTTGTGTTCCACGAGCACATCTTCTCTTACACCCAACCATCACAAACTCATCCTTTGTTTCCACCTCAACCTCTTTATTTTGATGACATAAACCCACCCTCTCAGCCCCCTCATTCACACCCTCCACCCAATTCCATTCCACCACCAAGAAGATCCACAAGACAACACACTACTCCTCTTTACCTGCAAGACTATGTTTGCAGTCATGTCATTGCAATGTGTTGTCACACCCTTACCTCTACCATTGATTTTCAAACCACAAACACATCATTTTTCAAACCCACCACTGAACCCTGTTCCTATACTCATGCTTGCCAATTTGAGTTTTGTCAGAAAGCCATGATGGATGAGTTTTCAGCTTTGGATAGCAACCACACTTGGGATATTGTCTCTCTTCCAAAGGGCAAGAAACCCATTAGTTGTAAATGGGTGTTTAAAGTCAAACACAAGGCGGATGGCTCCATAGAGAGGCATAAGGCTCGTTTAGTGGTCAGGAGATTCACCCATAAAGAAGGCATATACTACACTAAAACCTTCTCTCATGTTGTGAAACTTACAACAGCTCGAGCTCTTGGTTCAGTTACTATCAAGAATCAGTGGCCTAACCTACAATTAGATGTCAATAACACTTTTCTACACGGGGATTTACATGAAAAGGTGTATATGAGAGCTTCTCCATGCCTGTTAGTTGATCATGGCAAAGTCCGCATGCTTCGTAAATCTCTTTATGGTCTTAAGCAAGCTTCACGTCAATAGTATGATAAGCTTTCTCAAGCTCTTAAAGTTCGTCATTATGTTCAATCTTTCAATGACTACAACTTGTTTGTTAAGAAAACTCCTACTCGGTCTATCTATGTTGTTATATATGTTGATGATGTTATCATCACTATTCACCGGTGACAATCTTGTTGAGATGGAGGATTTAAAGCACTTTTTACATGCTACTTTCAAGATCAAGGACCTAGGCAGACTTCACTATTTCCTCGGTATCGAATTTATCTCCACTGATGCTGGCATGATCATGAGTCAAAGACAATTCATCAAAGACACAATTGCTGAGTTTGATTGTAGTGATGATTCCCCCGTCATTAGCCCCCTTGAACTCAACATCAAACTCCTTCCCACAGACATAAACATCCTTCCCAATCCAACTCGCTTTCGACAACTTGTGGGCAAACTCAATTTCATTTCTAATACTCGCCCTGACATTGCCTTCACCGTCCAACATCTTAGCCAATTTATGCAGAAACCTGCCCTCTCTCACATGAATGTTGCTCTACGCACTCTCAGATATTTGAAGGGTACCATTGATCGATCCCTTCTCCTTAGCAACTCATTTGCTTCAGATATGTTGGCTTATTATGATTCGGGTTGGGCTTCTTGTCCTTTAACTCAGCGTAGTGTCAGTGGGTATGTTATATTCTTTGGTGGAAACTTGATTTCATGGAAATCAAAGAAGGAGACGATAATTTCATTGTCACCAGCTGAGGCAGAATATCGTTCCTTGAGACGTGTTTGCTCTGAGCTTGCTTGGCTTTCTCGTCTCTTGTCTGAATTGGGAGTCTCCTCAATCATGCCAATTCCAGTCAAATGCGATAACCAGACTGCAACTCACATAGCCCGGAACCCGGTCTCCCACGAGAGGACCAAGCACATCGACCTGGACTGCCATTTTGTGAGGGAAAAGCTACTAGAAGGGCTCATCTCCTTGCATCATGTCCTGGCAGGTCATCAATTAGTTAGCTGATGTTCTCACTAAATCATTACCCGATTATCGTCTCCCTTCTATTCTTGACAAGCTGGGAATGGTTTCACCCTTTCCACCTCTAGTGGGGCTGATAGAGTACAGATTATAGTGGAACCGAGCTCGCCAAGCTCAGATTCAACTCATGGAAGTCAACAGAGGGAGCAAGACTTTCAGTTACAGATCTATGGCTGTTAGAGATGTGAATGAGACCAAAGTGTCCCACATCGGAAAGTTGAACATAACAAGCCCTATTATATGAGTCGGTGAGCTACTCCTTCTATTGCCAATTGGTTTTAGAATGGAACCTCACTCGACTTGTGTGCTAGGCTACTAGCGCATGTGCGCCTATGCACACGACCCCCAGTTATCGGTCCGAGTCGGACTTTGATATGGTATCAGAGCGGTTAGCCTAACGGCATGTGTCGATCCTAGTCTGGGTTACCCAGTTGTCCAAGTCTCAGCTAGATGGTCATTCCTAGTTGGACTTGCAGAGGCGTGTCAGAGATGTGAATGAGACCAAAGTGTCCCACATCGGAAAGTTGAAAATAACAAGCCTTAGTATATGAGTCGGTGAGCTACTCCTTCTATTGCCAATTGGTTTTAGAATGGAACCTCACTCGACTTGGGTGCTAGGCTACTAGCGCATGTGCACCCGTGCACATGACCCCAGTCATCGGTCCGAGTCGGACTTTGATAATGGCCAGAATTAGATCCTAGCTTTGTACCGAGTTGTGTGTATAAATTGACTCAACCTGTACTTGACCAATTCATTCAATACAACACAGATTTCGACTTCTTCCTCATCATTGAAGGTTTTCTATTTTTGTTTCTTTACATAAAACTAACGGAGGCTATACATTTGACCCCTTGTCTGGCCTTGATCCACGATCGTGGGGTTTTCGGCAGACACGGAACTAGGGGTGGGATGGGCTTTGTTGCAGCCCACCCCAAAATAATAGAATTTAGGTAATAGAAGGACAAGGTTAGCTTAAAACCAATGTGGCACAGTGATTTTTTATTTTGGGTTAAAAAATCTGCACTTCCCATAATTTATCTTTCTATTTTTTTTAGCTTGAGTTATTTAATTTATCTTTCTATTATAGCCTGATTTTATTTTCATGATGTTTTTTTAATAAATAATGCATCTTAAAGTGTTTGTATGTGTAGATACATATTATTTGGAAAATGTTAATAACTTTTGAAATTATTTTTCATTATATAAGGTAATTTCAGCCTACCCGAACTTTTCATTCTAGTTTCATCCCTGGTCTTCGAGTTGTTCATTCTTGCTGCTTTTCGTGTTCATCGATGTCGTTGAAGGTGCAACGATCTGAGTTGACACTAACTAGGGTCGGGGTAGTGTCTTCGCAAAGACTCTATTTCCAAGAGGTACTTCCTTGGAGTTAAATAGTCAAGAGTATTGTTGTATTGTTGGTCAGCGGTGCTACTGTATAGGCCTGGATCTGAGGCGAGGCCCAACAAGCTGTCGCCTCAGACCCACTTTCATTAGGGGCATAATCATGGCCGATCTTATCATTTTATAGGCCCCGACTGAACTAAAATATAAAGGGCCCGATAAACATTACTCCGTAAAAAATAAAAAATGTGTATAACTTCATAAAAATTTCATATTATTTTTATATTTGAATTATTTTTCAAATTTAAGAAAATAAAAGTAGGTCAATGAATAAAAAATAATATACATTAAAAAAATAAAAAAAATATAATTGTAGTGAAAACTAATTATTTTTGCTTGATATCCAGTATAATATGTCGTACAAGTACGTAAGTTGTTGTGTAGAGGAATATTAAAAAATTGTCTAACAATACTAAATATAGTTTTTGTTCTAAGACATCACCTATGTGACCTCCTATGATGACATCACCTATATGAACTAAAAAAAAAATTAAAAAGGGGTTTTTTTTATAAACAAAAATAAAAGGGTAAATTAGATACATCGAGCATATATAAAGAAAAAAAATACATTTTTCTCAAATAAAATAGAAAGAGTTATATATGTAAACAATATAGCTTTATTTGTCACATAAAAAGTGTCTAATATTGTGTTGGAAAGAAAAAAGTACAAAGAATCATATCAAAATTAAATGGATATAGGCTCCTCTATAAAAACATAAAAAAATGCAAATTTTAATGGATATAGGGTCTCTCTATAAAAACATAAAAAATGCAAATAGAGAGATTTGAACTGTACATGTTTAGGAATCCAAATCCAGATTTTGTTAAGATTTAAACTTACCATTGAGCTAAACTCGTATTTTGTTATATTTTTTTTAGAATACATATATATAACATATATTTTTAATGGGCCCCTACCGAAAAATGGGTCTTGGGCGGTCGCACACCCTACCCATGCCCTTGGGCCAGCACTGGGCCTAATGCCCATATATATGTATATATAATATATACTAGTTCAGTACCCGCACTATGTGCATTTTTTTTACTTTAAATAATTTTGATACTAGAACCCGTTTATTCAATTAATTAATTTATTTCATATTTCTGATTTCTCAAATCTGAATGAATTTATACTTTATTAATATAAAAGGTAATTTCTCCTTACTCATTACTCCTTACTAATATATTAGTGGAAATAACATATAAAAAACTATTTTCCCAAATCTGAAAGAATTTATACTTTATTGATAACATACGAAAAGTTAGTATATATTAGTGGAAACAACAAAATAACATACCTTGTAACCACCAATGACATCTTGCCCTAGTGGTAAGAGTGAGCCAGTGAGGTACTTCCTTTTCCTTGTGCCTCACTACCATGAGGTCAAGGGTTCAAATCCCACTAGAAGCAATTTGTGCTTAAGTGGGTACTCATGTCTTGGTTTGCCTTGGCATGGGTTAGCCTGGCTTGCCGCTTGGCTTACCCGGCTCGAGTGCTTTGCAAGCTAGTGCTCGGCCCGTGGAGGACTAGTCGATAACCTCGGAACCTCCACGTCATTAAAAAAAAACATACCTTGTAACCAATCAACATGTTATTTCAAAAAAGCTTACCAGGGAAATCGTAAACAAAGTCATAAATAACATGCAATAACAACAACAAAAAGAAGGGAGAAGACGTGAACATTTGGAAAACAACATAATTATATATCCATAATTATATATGTATAAAATCAAAAAATATATCTCATAAATATATCAATATCTTCAAGATAGGAAAATTTTATTTATTTATCCGCAAAAGCGATATATATCTTCCATAAACTCTTCCAAAATTATATCCATATCTAAAATAATTGGGGAAAATAAATTAACAAAAATTGAATTCCATGAGTTGATGACTTTTAAGTATTATTTCAATTCACCCAATTTTTTTTATCTTCTTCATATTGATAAAGTTATTTAATTAGTATGATCATGCTAAGTATTATTTCAATTTCGTCAAAACTTTTTATCTTCTAAAAATATGTTAAATATTAATGAAGTTATTGATAAATTTATTTAATTAGTATGACCATGTAATATATTGATAAAGATATTATCTTCTAAAAATATTTTCATATATAGTGAAAATAGGTAAAATCTTATCTTGTATAATAGTCTTTAAAATTAGTTAATTTCTTATAAAAATATATTCATATCTAATCGAATTGGGTCGAATTTTATTTTATACATATATAGATATAAGGGAAAATTGCAAAAAATATCCCAACCTTTAGGGGTTGTTGCACCCAATAGCCTAAACTATAAAAATGAAAAAAATAACCTCAAGTATTTACTTGGTTGCAGAAAATAGCCTCAAGCTACATTCAAATTCACACAATTAACTTTAAATTCAAATTAATTATAAAAAAAAAGCTTTAAGTTGCCTTTAAATTCAAATTAATTATAAAACTTCTCCAAAACAATTTTTATTTAAAAAAATCATCACTTCTTATCTAAAAAAAATGGCCTAAATAATTTTTACTCCTAAAATCTACCACTTCTCATATTATTTTTTTCTCACTAAGTCATTATTAGCTAAATTCATCATTAAATTAATTATAAAAACTACCTTATACCATATAAATTGTGTAAATAAATAAATTTTAAAAAAAATCTAAGTAATTGTGAATAGAAGCTTATTAGATCAATTGTAAATAGAAGCTGAAGTATTTATATACTTTTAATGATATGTAAATAATCTAATTAGTTTTTAAAAATAATAAATTTAAGTTATATTTATATGGTTTGAGTTAGTTTTAATAATTAATTTAGCTATGAGTTTAGATAACAACAATTAAGTGTAACATTTTTTTATATAAGAAGTGATGATTTTTTAAATAAAAATGATTTTGAAGAGGTTTTATAATTAATTTAAATTTAAAGGCAACCTAAGGCTTTTCTATAATTACTTTGAATTTGAAAGTAATTATTTGAATTTGAATGTAACTTGAGGCTATTTTCTGCAACCAAATAAATACTTGAGGCTATTTTCTACATTTTTTATAGTTCGGGCTATTGAGCGCACCTACCCTTATAGGTTAGACTATTTTTTTTTTTTTTTGCAATTTTCCCTAGATATCATATAATGATTAAATAGAGTTAGAATAAAAATTTATCTTATACATATATTTTAAAATTAGTTAATATCCTCTAAAAATATTTCCATGTCTAATCAAATTGGGTTAAATTTTATCTTATAAATATATAGATATATGGATTAAATAAATAAATGGAGTAATAGATAGATAGATAATACAGTAGATATTAAAACAAAAATAAATAAATGGAGTAATAGATAGATAGATAATACAGTAGATATTAAAACAAAAATAAATAAATGGAGTAATAGATAGATAGATAATACAGTAGATATTAAAACAAAAATAAATAAATGGAGTAATAGATAGATAGATAATACAGTAGATATTAAAACAAATTGGGTTAAATTTCTGCCTTTTAAAAAAAACACATCAAAGAGACAAACTTTCTCTTTTTCGCACAGACGCACAGCGAGGCCGAACCCCGAAGGCGAAACGCGGTAGAGATAGCCGAGCCGCCGCAGCAGCAAGCTCCACCTCCGGCCGATCCACCGGCCTCCATCCAGTACTCGGCAGTCGACGGCGAACCTCGCTCTGCACCCCACTCCTGTCTCCCGCACAGGCTGCACAACAGAGCCGCCTTTGTTCTTCTTCGATCTAGAGCTTCAAGGTTAGTGGTGTTGTTCCTCTACTTTTAATTTGATTGTTTTTAAGTTCAATTGGTTGGGTTGAGAATCAATTTAGATTAGAATTTGTGGATTTGATGGAGTTTTTTTTATTAGGGTTTGTGATTTAGAATTTGGTTTTGATAAATAAATTTGTGAATTTGTGCTTTGGCTTTGGAATTGTGGTTTATGTTTTTGAGAAATAAATGTGTGAATTTGGGGTTTGTGATATGAAATTGTGCTTTGTGGATTTGTTTTGTCCTTTACGATTTTCCAGGCAAAATTTCTAGATAGAACAGTTATACAATAGGAAATCAAAACCCAGAAAAAAAAAAAAAAAAAAATCATTTGACCCATGAAAACCCAGTTTTTGCCTCACAATACTCAGCAAAATAGGCTGATAATCAACTCAAATTTAGGAGATGTTAACTGTACAATCCAATGGGAAGGGGAAGAGAGCAATGAAGGAATATTTCATACAAAATAGGGGATGGTGAAAGGCAAGGTTGAAAATTTAATTTAATTTTTATATATATATAAAGGAACAATGGAGAGGGGTGGCTTCTATGTATTTGTAACATTGATTTCAATTAACGGTATGTTTGATTTCAATTCTGTTTCATTGTTAGCTGTCGACTGTCATTGTTGCTCAGTTGCTCTTTGATGTCTGTCATTACTGAATTTTTGCAATATGATCAAAAATCATCAGTCAACGTTGCTACTGCGCTGGCTGGCTGAATGTTGCTCCTATTTGTTTTTTATGTTTTTATACTTTGATGTTACTTTTGTTATGGTTGAAAATAGTCAAGAGCCCCATTTTGAAATCTCACTTCAAGCATTCAAAATCACAGGTCCGGTGTCGAATTTTCCAGAGGTCACATACACCAGCACCATGTCGGTGACGGCTGGCGTCAGTGATGCCATTATCGCTATTAGGGAGAAGCTCAGAGGTAAGATCGGCCAAACCAAGGTCAAACGTTACTGGCCTGGAAAAGCTCCAGAATGGGCCGACGAGGCCGATGAGGACTCCGACATCAGAACCGCCCGTCTCAAATCCTTGGATCAGGCTTTCCCGCCTGCCGGTGACTCTCAGCTCCCCAGGAAGGACGATCCCCGTCTCCGCCGTCTTGCGCAGAGCCGCGTCGTTGATCGCGAGGAAGTGCGCGCTGATCACCGCCGTATTCGGCAGGCAGAGATAATTTCGACCGTGGAAGAGGAGAGCCGGGGGCAGGACGAGGCGGAGGAAGAGGACGAGGATGCGTTGGAGGAGAAAAGGAGGAGGATTCGTGAGAAGCTTTTGCAAAGGCAGCAGGAGGAGACGGCTCCCTTGGAGGAGGAGGAAGCCGCCGAGGAGGTGGACGAGTCGGAAGAGGAATCCGAGTACGAGACGGATTCGGAGGACGACGATGTGGGCGGGGTAGCGCTGGTGAAACCTGTGTTTGTTCCGAAATCAGAGAGAGATACCATTGCAGAACGGGAGAGGCTGGAGGCGGAGGAGCAGGCATTGGAGGATGCTGTGAGGCGGCGGATGGAGGAGAGGAAGGTGGAGACGAAGCAGATTGTGGTGGAGAAGATAAGGGAGGAGCAGGAGATTCAGAAGAACATGGCAGTAGATGAGGCAAACATCGCTGATATAGAAACCGATGACGAATTGAATGAGGCTGAGGAGTATGAGAGCTGGAAGGCCAGAGAGATTGCGAGGATTAAGAGGGATAGGGAGGATAGAGAGGCCATCTTGAAGGAGAAGGAGGAGATCGAGAAGGTAAGGAATATGACGGAGGAGGAGAGGAGGGAGTGGGAGAGGAAGAACCCTAAACAAGGTGCAGCAGCCCCCAAGCAGAAGTGGAGGTTTATGCAGAAGTACTACCACAAAGGTGCCTTCTTTCAGGAGGATGCCGATGATCGAGCCGGAACGGCTGGGGCGGACAACATTTACACACGCGATTTCTCTGCCCCAACTGGGGAGGATAAGATGGACAAGTCAATATTGCCCAAGGTTATGCAGGTTAAGCACTTTGGAAGGAGTGGGCGGACCAAATGGACTCACCTTGTTAATGAGGATACTACTGATTGGAACAACCCGTATGTTCTCTATCTCAATTTTTAATTGGCTTCCTCTGATTTGAGTATGGTATTTGATTGATAGCATTTGCAGTACTCTTTGTGATTGATGATAGTTTTGGATGATTGACATTGCTGCACTTGTGTTATATCTTGATATGTTAGGTTTAGAACTTCTTTCTCAGGTTCTAATGTTATTGTTTGAGTTACTTACTAGTTACTATAGAATTCTACAAGCCTAAAGATATAATTCCCTATTCTAGCATTGTATCTTTGTCATGGATAAATAACAGGCTATACAATCTCTCATTGTGAGCCTCTTAGGCAATAAGATTCTTGGAAGACATCTATTCATGTGCTAACATTAATTTCTGACCGATGAGGAAAAAGTAAGTAGCACCTCAACAGCTTGGAAACTCTCTTTCAAGTTCAACCTACATGATTTCTAGTTTTATCAACGATAAAATACCTTGGAGGTTCTGTCCTTTTATTAACACAGCTTCCTGGTGTCTGCTAGCATTTTGAGGTTCTTTTATTTGCACAATTTTTTGATGGCTGTTTGTCAAACTGACTTCCCTTACTTCCCAACTTTGCTTTCTTTAATGCTTTCAGATGCATGCAAGTCTGGTAATTTCAGTGTGATTGTCTGATATGCATCATCTAGTCATTTTCAGTCACTAATCCCTCCACAATCATGAAATGCAGGTGGACATACAATGATCCTCTTCGGGCCAAGTACAATGCAAAAATGGCAGGCATGAATAAGCCAATCGAAAAACCCAAGGGAAGTAAGAAGTTGAAGGATTGGGAATCAAGGTAACCGAAAATCAATCAGCGGGTGACTGGATATAAGTAAGGTTTCACAGTTATTATTCTGATTTGTGTGCCTCATGTTAAGAGTTGTGTAATGTAAGCTGAAATCGATCAAGCGCTGTACCTTTTAACTAGTTAACTCTCGTTTTTATCCAATAGCAACTAGAGCAAGAATTTTTTCACTTGCATCTGCATTCTGGAAACGTGATTCCTGCTTGTTAAAGAGGTCGCTGTGTTTCCTCTATGATGTGCATTGCATTTAAAATAGGACTGGTTATGTTATGCTATGCAACCCTGGTCGTTTGCTTAAGAGTTACCTTCACCAGAAAATAAGACCTGATTTTTTGGAGGTTCAAAAGAAATTGTTGTCCTGTTTCAGTCTGGACTTTGGAGAATGTTTACACTAGTCAAGCAGATAAAGACCCATTATTTTCAAGTATTCTCAAACATATATATGGATGGAAAAGTATTACTAATTCTAGTAAAGGTGTAGATAATTAGTTAATTACCTTATCTTAATCTCTTGGATAATTTTTTTTTTTTTATCGGAAATGGAGTACAACATTGTATAGTTCTTCAAATCAAACACCTTGTATACACTGAATGGAAATTCAATATATAATAACCAACATTAATTCCCACATAAATATGAAAAATGCTAACTACAAATTACAATGACAGTAAAAGCTAAAAACATACCTATCCTGAGCATAATAAGTGAGCACCTTTCCATTTACATCATCAAACTCTACAAATCCAGGCCATTTCAGTGACTCGGATTCAAAAAGTACCTGAAGACCAATATCATCAATAATTAGAAAGAACTGAAATTGCCAGAGGCATAAACTGAAACAGTGATCAAGGAGTCATTGTTCTTGTTATAGAACAAGCTCTGTATCACTACATCTACACTTAACATTCAGAAAACACATTCTTTGATTTGTCTCTGCAATTAAAAAAATTTACACCTGGTTAGCTATTCTTCCGGCCTTGAGCATAAAACATGCAACATAGACCGCAAAACTGAGATGAAAATCCAAAGTACTGACCTCTACGTACTAAAAGCTGCACAGATGCAGATTGAGCAAGAGCAAATACAATATCGTGTGCTGCTACTATCTCAATGATTTTTGATACCTTGGTTAAAAATGGAAGAACAGTGGAGCAGTGTCCTTTTAGAGCATGGGAATCACACTCTTGCTGAGGAAATGAGAACTCACAATCAGTTGGTACTTGGTAGTAAAGGCTAAGTACAACCACAAAAATCCAAGTAAAAAGAGGGATGGACAATTAGTGATATGATAATATATAGGTAATCATTACAAAAATATGTGAACTGATATAATTTCTTAAAACTTGAGTACAAGCCTAAAACGAGACTTAACATTGACATACAAATGTACAATGACAGAAAAGGCTAACGTCACTCTTGCCGAAATAAGGAACAATATTGGCTACAAGTATCCCCCTCGGGTAGTCTCCATGAGCATACATACAACACAACGCCTCACTGATTCTATTGTTCGATCTACGACGTTTGTTCTTCATGCTTTCCTCTTCCAACGACGAGGGTTTCACTCTCGAGTTCAAAAAGAATATCTAGTTATGTAAACTCGGCGATATCTTTGCAACATAGCTTCTTCTTCACGTCCTCAACTCTAACTGCGAAATGATGTGAAGCCTTGGGGTCGGGATGGTCACGTTTATAGCCGATCTCGCGCATCGCGTTGCCCATCCAAGACTTGCAAGTCATGCAGAAGTAGCTAGCCATAGTTGGTGTTGGTGTCACAATTGGCGATACGAGCGGTCCTGAACTCCTCAAAAAATCCCACAAGGGGTTTCTAGGGGATGGGGCTGCGAAGCGATGGGGCCTCGTCACTATAAAAAGTTGATGGTTGAGCCGGAAAGACCTCAGGGTAGTACCCATAGGTCCCTGATTCGACTCTCAGAGGTGGTCTGGTATGGCTAAATATCCGTGTTTGATATTGTCAAATATCGATATCGCTTGATATCTAGATATTAGGTTTAGACCTATTTGATATACTGATTCGACCAAATTTACTGGTTTAGGAAAATGCAAAGAATCACAAGGCTCCGTCAAGGGCTGCGAACAGCGGTTTGCTTTCGATGGAACTGTGGCAAAGACAAGGGTGCAAACATCAATTAGGCAGAGATCGATTCAAAGATGTGAATCAGATGGATGCAAAGATGCGAGAAAACCGAATTAGGAGACGAAACCAAGCACAAATTCCATTAACACCACAATCACTAGAACAGATGAGCTGTGTGTGCCCGTCAAGCAGTGTTTATTCTTCAATATTTACTCAGCAAGTAGGTAGAAACTAGAAAGTGATAAGACTAACACAGACATGAATGGTGGAAATACAATGCTCAGAGAACTGGCTTCTCTTTGTTCAAATTGGGGTTCAAGTTTACACAACAGTGGGTTTGATTATGGGCCTACGAGCTGGAGGTGCTTGATGCTCTGGATTTGCTTTCCCGGGTTCAGTCCTTTAGGGCAGGCACGAGCGCAGTTCAATATCGTGTGACACCTGTAGAGTTTGAATTCGTCATTTATAGCCTCCAATCGCTCTTTGGTGTACTCATCACGGCTGTCAGCTATCCATCTGCATAAGCAATCAGGAAAGTCAGCACCTTCTAGTTCACAGCAGTTCTCCAAGATTAGAACATAGCAGTTCAGCGAGATATTAATGAGATCTTTAAAATTAGCCAAGTTGTTGCAAGGTTTACGTTAAACAAAACATGCCAAATAGTCACCTCAACTTTAATTGCTACTCCGTACTTGTTTATCCCAATAATCATTAATCTCCAGAGATATTAATGGTATCTTTAAAATTGGCCAAGTCTGGGAGATGTTTGGATGCATGCTTTGGACAGCACAGTGTCACAAGAAGAAACTGTGGGATTGCTCTATTCAACACAGCAAGTTTTTTGTATAGCACAGCCAACAATATAAGAATGATTCTGGAGGGGGGGGGGGGGGGGGGGGGGGGACACAAGACAGCAAAAGGATGACATGGATAGCTAACATTCAAGAAGACACTGTATTGGAAAAACAAGGAATTTATTCAAAATAGGTTAACATACTACAATTTGTAGTATGTTAAGACTTCATCAAAGATATTAAATTCCTGTTACAAAGAGTATATCAACACCTCAATTTTGTATCTTAACTACCTTCAAAGAAGCAAATTCCTGAAGATGCTTTGACTGTCTCTTACTGATAATTCCAACAAGCGGTTATTCATACAATTCAAGAAATTCTACATTGATAAACTGGGTTTCTAACAATGATCCATAGAAAGCCCCAAAAGGTAAGTTAAAACAAGAGTGAAATCAATTAGCTTCTTGATTATGACAAGGAATAACAGGCCTTTTTCCCCTCCAGCATGAAGTCCTCAACAAAATTCACTCGTCAATATAAGATCATAACTGCAATTTTGAACCCACTTTTTCCTCCTCCTCCATTAACACTTACAATGAAACTATTGCTGAACATTGGAAAGACCTTATAAGCTCATACTCCAACCTATTGAGAGCACTATGATGATAATTATGTAATTCAATTGCAATGAAAGAACTGTATCCGCCCACGTCCACTCCCCCCAAAAATAAGGACTTTAAGCTCCTTCATTCCATGACTTTTACTTCCTTGCATTTCTAAACTTCTATTTGTATAACTATAAGGCAGCAAAAACAAAAACAATATCTCCAACATCACTATCACAATGACTACCAAAAAAACATCACTCTCACAATGTCTAACTCAATCCACAAAAACCTCATCACAATCACCATTTTTTACCGAACTTTCTCAGTAACAGGCACTAGCCAGGCAGCAAGAAAAACTCCAATAACTTTCATTTGTACAATGTAAACCCAAAGATGAAAATCTATCTTTTCAAATTCGACGAAAAGTCAACCTTTATCTATCCTCTTTTTCGCATCATCAGCAACAAGGGAAAAAAAAACGCTCAAATCTGGCACATAACTCATATATGTTGAACAGTCTCTACCCCAAAGCAAATCAAAGAATTCTATTTGAAACTCACACACAAAAAAAGAAAAGACAAAACTAAAACCAAAAATCATTGAACAACTATCAATTTCACTCACCTGTGAGCATGGAGCAAAGCAGCGGGGCCGAGGTACTCCTCGGGGTTCCACCAGTAGCTAGGGCAAGAAGTGCTACAACAAGCACAGAGAATACACTCATACATCCCATCCAGCTTCTTCCTATCCTCCTTACTCTGCAAAATCTCCTTCCCAGGGTTGGGATTGGTGCTCTTCCTCTTCAGCCACGGCTCAATACTCTTATACTGGTTGTAGAAGTTGGTCATATCCACCACCAAATCCTTGATCACGAACATATGCGGCAGAGGCGTGATGGTCGACGCCTCAACGTCGGCGCTCTGAATCTTCGTAAGGCAGGCGAGGCCGTTGCATCCGTCGATGTTCATCGCGCAGGAGCCACAGATCCCCTCCCGGCACGACCGCCGGAAGGTGAGGGTGGGATCAATCTCGTTCTTGATCTTGATGAGAGCGTCGAGCACCATGGGGCCGCACTCCTTCAGGTTGATCTCGTAGTTCTGGAGGTGCGGTTTCGAAGGCTCGTCCGGGTTCCAGCGGTAGATCGAGAAGGTTTTCATCTTCGATTGGTCAGACTGAGCCACCACGGCGTACGGACGTAGCGATCGGATCATCTGGGTGGGGAGGCGGGAGAGCGCGCGCCGGTAGAGGCTGGTCGCCATTGATGGGGTCGGAGCTCGGAGGAGAGAGAGGGGATGGCCGGATGGGGAAAAGGTATATATACATGGGAGGAGGGAGAGGTGTTTGTGGAGGTGATCAAAGCCGTTCATCTGTGGGACTATGAGAGATGACGTGGCGTGGTGAGGAGAGGTATCGTGGTTGGCTCGTGGATCAGTTCGTTGGAGTGATCTGGGCCGTCAATGGCAAATGCGTCATCAAACCCTAGCTTGATTTTAAAAAAAATTCAACAGAGTTGCAAATTGGATGACGCAATTTGGGTCTAAGCTCCGACATTCTTGTGGAGTTGTGATTTTAAAGTTTTTGGTTGATCAACCGTGGTTGACTCCATCCAAATTCTCGCTTTGTAAATTTTTTTTTTTTTTTGAGAGGTTAGAACAGGACATTGGTCCCTCATTTTATTTGTATCGTTCGCGGATGATATGATAATTTATCAAAGTCATTCATCAACAAATAAAATTAAAAGAATTATTGATGAATTTTTTTCGATCTTGGGTCAGCTTGTTAAGTTCCACAACCCGACTTTACAAACAACATCAAAAGTACCGGAATTTCTAAAACAAGAAATTCATCGTCTAACAAATATCACAAACCAGAACAAATTGGATAAACATCTTGGTTGTCCAATCATAAATGATAGAGCAAATAAAATTGTCATTTTGGTAGTTGTGATTTTGTCTTGCAAATCTTTTCTTCAAAGATTGTTTTATTGACTCTCACATTTATGATTGGTGGGCAAACGCACTATCCTTAATTCATAAGGAAGAGTCACCCTTATCAAAACAAACCTAGCGATAAAATCAAGTTTTGTCATGCAAAATTTCATGCTCCCAAACTCTATGCACAAAGAGCTTTATCAGATAAATACAACTTTTTTCTAGAATAAAGATTTGTCGTATAAACCGCTAATCGAGTGGGACAAAGTATGCGAAGAAAAGAAAATTGTGGTGCAGGAATCCAAAAGACATGAACTTGGCATTACAAATGAAACTGTTGTGGAAAATACTTACGGAGTCAGAAAGTCTATGGGTCCAAACCATCTCACATAAGTACTTGAAAGATGGACACATTCTAAGCTACGAAAGGAAAGGAAAAACATATTGGCAATGGACAAAACTAATGGAGATAAAATATGAATTCTGTAAAGGCCTCATATGAAAGATAAGAAATAGAAAAACGATCAACTTTTGGACCGACAGATGGTTGGACGATAACACGCTAGAAGCGACAAAGTAGACAAATACTAAAATAGCATAGTTTAGACAAATCGGTTGTGTCACTTAAAAGCCCCTCTAAAAGAGGACAAAAAAAGAAGAATCACTAAGAAGAGTCAACGGACAGGATGGGCTTACAACAGGGTCATGTGTTATCCGCGGACAATAATGTAGGTCACTATAATGACCACGTGTCAAACATGCCCACCACCCATGAGTCATGGGAACTCACCACGTGTAGAAGCCATTCGGACACTTGTCATGACGATGTCCTTACAACTAAGACACTATATAAGCAAAAAGAAGCCATAGATCAAGGGGCTTTTGAAAGTTGAAGAATTGAAGAAAGGGGAGAGATAGAAGAAGAAAGAGAGCTACATTTGAGTGTGTTAATAACCCGAGCCCGTTTAGGCGGTTGAACCACTAGTCAGCTCTACGGAAGAACATTCGGTAGGTTTGTTTTGATAAGGGTGACTCTTCCTTGTCCGTGACGACTCAATTGGCAAACCGCTCGCGTCATAGGTATATTTCTTGATCTCAATGGGTTTAAGACGTTGTTCCTCAAGGAGGAAATCGTGGGACATGTTTTATCTGCGTCCCCGCGGCACAGGCTGGGCCATATGAACAGTGATCACGTGATTAGGTAAGTCTGTACGTGTTGACCGCAGAAGGTCCCACGAGTTCCACCTAGATCCAACTAAAACGGGATTTTTAGGAGAGGACTTCGTCATATACAACAATTAATGATACAATAAATTTTGAACTAAAATGTAGTCGTTTTTAACTAAAAGACCGTCGTTTTTAAGCAAAAATGTCATTGTTTTGAACTAAAATAATGTTATTTTGAACTAATACATCGTATTTTAAACTAAAATATCATAGTTTAGATATACTAAGCTAAAGAAAAAAATCTATTGAAGATAAACTAAACAATTTGTATAAAATTATGCCCCTTTTGATAAGTTTCTGACTCTGTCGTTGGTTGTCGTCCAATATGAGACGGCTTGCTTATGTCACTTGCACACTAGCTTCTAATCAAAGCACTCACACAACAACTTGGTCTACTCTAACTTGAGCCTATTTACAACTTGAGTCTTTTCTCACCTCGTTCTATTACAGTATGAAGTTTACAATTTGCAGTAGGCCGGAGACGGACGGTGATGTGATCAATTATGGCCAAGTAGGTGATGGATTTGTCAGCACTGGCGGCCGGAGACAATATCGTGTGTTTGACGAGATAATGATTGTCCCTATAATAACCTCTTTTTTAAATTTAGATGATAAAGATAATAATACTTTTTTTTTTTTTTGATATAAGGAAAGAAATTCGATTCTCTAGACAAGCCTAGAGAAACCGAGAGCCCGGACAAGCCGGGGGATGGACTAACCATCATGTACAACAAGAATCAAATGACAGAAGCAAATGACATAAATTAAATGACAGAAAGAAAAGAACAGAAATAAAGTACAAGCCAAACTACACTGAAACAACAGATTAGCAGAACCAAAACCAACTGGTCAAAATGCAGACGGACACAGAGAACTCTGGGGATCACTAGCGGACACCTCAACATGGACTCTTTACAAAATCAACAGGCATCATCGCATTTCCACGACGTCTACAAGCTCGACAAACTAGTCACCGTTCACATGAAACCTGTACCACAGCAAGAAAAGCAAAGTACATTAACCCGCAAACCAAAATTCCAGCCAAATCATTGCCAAAACAAATCCCAAAACCCCAACTCACACCCTCAAGTACGTATATTTAAAGCATATATTATAATATTATATCATTTGTTTTCACATGTATATATGTATATTGACGTACAAATATATTATAATATTAAACTAAGTAATATTTTGACGTAATATATTTACAAGGTAAAAAGTTGTATTTATATTCTCACATGGATAAAGTACGTATATTTTTTCAATTCAATGAACTAGGCCCAAAAAAAAAACACCATAATTTTATTTTATTTGAACACTAATCCAATTTAGGAGTTCACCAATAAACACACAAATGAGTTTGCCATATATACACATTTTCTAACTATAGGAGAGCCTCCTCTAACTTGCCTTTGAATCTCTACCATTAAATCATCAAGATCCCCCTTAAGACCCGTTCTTCCTCTCCTCCTAAATAGTGTCATCTTTCTTCTTCTTCTCCTATAAAATCCCCTTGCACTCATCCCTCATACACTCGCCCCCGATTTCGTAAGCTTTCTGCTGTAGCTAGTTTCACCATCTCCATCTCCGTTTTTGGATAACCGAGCGCCCTCCTTCCATTGTCAATATGTCACCGGTATCATCTCTTAGATCTTACGCCATCTGTGCTAGCCCATGTCACCCAACCCGTTGTTGAACTTGCAGTTTCAATGTATGTCTTAACATTGGGATTAATGTAACATGATAATGCAGGAAGCAGGAAGCGCTCGGCCATTGCCCAAGTTCGGAGAATGGGATGTGAACAACCCAGCATCAGCGGAATCCTTCACGGTCATCTTCAACAAGGCCAGAGATCAGAAGAAGACCAATGGCTTAGCGGCGGGCAATAACGGGGAGGATGCAGAAAAGAATCACAAATCCAACAAAGACCATAAACCAAGCCACCACCACCCGGTACACATCCAATTCCAATCCAATCTACTGCAACAAATTCTTAAATCTCTTCTCATTATTCAATCTGACCATTGCTTTTTTTTTACTCTTCTGGAAATGCAGAAAAAGATTTTCTTGTGTTTCTATGGAGCTTGAAGAGCAAACCCCAAAAGGAGTAATGGAGTTTAGTCATGGTAGGGTTTTGTGTTTTTGACAAGTCTCCATTTTTTTCCTACCATGTTCATGGTCTGTGTGCATCCTCCACACTAAAAGAAAAAATTACATAAAATTTTCTGGTGATTTTGAAATAGAAGCAAAAGCTCAAAATTTTATGTTTTTTCATCATACATTTTTTTTTCCAAGCAACAACCATCCATGCTTCATTCAAATCAAATCCAACTCCAACGAGGCGAAAACTTCCCAGAACATCAAAATTGACCACAATAAGAGTTTCTGAAATATGAAGTGTGCAGTGCAGAAGAGATGAATCAGTACAACAACCCAAGCTTACTACTGTCCATGAATATACGAATCTACGCTTTCTAATGTACAGTTTTCGGATGCCTGATTGAATACTGTGTTCTTGATTTTAAGGGTAAATATAGACAATTGCTGGTACTAGATTCAGATAAGAAGCAAAATGGGCAACAGTATGATGAAGAGCTGCTACATTACATATGTGACATACCTAGTTACCGAACCCAAAACCATGGATACAAACCTGTCACTGTATTTCAACATCCCTTTCGGCTTGATGACCATTGGATCCTCTTTCGGATTCACTGTTACTTGTCTTGCGTTTAAAAGACTTGCTGCTCAGAACCCGGATGATGCTACTTGATGACCGCGAAGGCAGCTTTCTGATGCCATTCTTTTTAGCCAGCTCCTCCAATATTGTCTTCTTGAGGCTCTCGTATCGCCTCCTGTAGGTTGGGTATCTGGAAATAGACTTTGTGATCCCACGCAACCTTTGAACACAAACAAAGGAAGATTAGGGATATCGAATGATGCAGCTAAAGTTGACAAGGTTTACTTAATTTTTACCTCCGGGACAAAGCTTCAAGTTCAGCTCTCTTTACTTCTGATGCAGGAGGATTGCCAGGGCGCATTTCCTTGAACCTATCAGAATTTCCATTTGACAAAACTAACTTGCAGAGATACTCTTCATCGCCCTCTGAGAGGTTTTCTGCTTTAATTTGGTCCTTGATGATCAGAAGCGGATTCAAAAACATGTCGTAGAACTTATCTTTTGGCCTGTTCGTACTGGTCATTTCGGTAAGATTATCACCTACATGTATCATGAATATAGTTTAAGCAGAAGAGGGAAGGGGAAAGGAAGAAAAAAGCTCGTAGATGTAAAGATTAGTGAGAGGGAACTGAGACAGAAGCTATTAAGACGTACTGAACAATATGCCTGAAGAATTGGCTTTTGCAGAGCGTAAAAGTGCCCGTAAGATGCAATAGGCTGGTAAACCAATGTCTATGACACCGTTTCCACCTTGGTTAGATGTTGCATCCTCAACATCTTTTAACGTAATCAGTCCATCGGATACCAGGCTTGCTCCGACGCACTGGAATTCCTTAAGGAAGGTTTCCAATAGCTGTATGTATGAACTTGGATTAGCAAATACAAGAGACATCTTATAGCCAACAAATCAGATGTGCATACAGATTCGTCAGAAGTATATGAACAATCATGGATCTAGTGAAAAAAAGACAGAATTATGGGAGTGCTAAAAAAGACTACAGGTAAGCTCCAATTGCTCGGTTTCTAAAAGGAATTGCTCTAATCCAACAAACTGCTCTATGTGTATCCTAAAATAACCATTTAGGCTCAAGATTAGTTGGATATGCAAACAATAACTCCTCTATGGATTCGAGAATGCGAGAATATTAATCTCTTTCAAAATTAATCAAAATCTTTTTCAATCTCAATCTTGATATTTAACATAAAATTATAAAATGTCTCAAGCATCATCCAAAAAAGCTTTATGGGAAGCATACCTCCAGAGGGCTTAAATCCATAGTGTTGGATGAAGTAGTTTGGACAGACAGATTCGAGTCTGCATTTCCCCTCAAAGAAGGTTCTTGTGATTCATCCAGCTTCCCATACTTTGGCCTGTTAGAAAGAACAAATTCAGATTACTTCCATTCTGTTTGGAAAATCACCACTTACTATAGGCATGCCCGGTAAATAAACCTGGGAAAGCATGATCCTCTGCGCACGTCGATGTCGAGAACGTCATTGCTGTACTCATCATAAATAGCCAAGGAAGCGAGGATGTAACAGAGCCCCATCCACAGGGATGACTCCTGCAATCAGTATACACCAAGCTTTCTTTAATCATTTTTTCTAGCAAAGAGGTAATAGGCTCTGCTATAGTAAGTATTGAGTAGCATTTTATACAGGTTACAGTGCTAACTATTAAGTGGAAGATTGAATAAATCAATATGATCCATTTCAATATCTTAGAAGCACTTTAACAGCTTTTGAGGAATAATCACAAAATGCAAAATAGTAGTTTTAAACAAACCGGCAACCCCGCAAGTTACAACCTTCCACTGAAGTCTTGTGGATAAGGTAAATTACAGGATATGCAATGACAGAGCTAGGGTTTGAATCTACGAGCACTTGGTCAGAAGATGCTTGTCTTTCACCAATTGTATTTTTACATGAAAAAGATATCAACCAATTTCCAATGTATGATACAACCGAGGGCAGTTGAGTATTTTTTTTTATGTGGGAGGAAATCTAATGTTAGAAAACATTTTCTAGAGGAGGCCAAGAACAGCACAGCAATGTAAGAACACAAGCATCTCACGAGATGAACAAGGGAATCTGCCTATTAGATTGCAGAAAACTGACCGTATAAGCAACTGCTGCTGCATAGGCACCCAAGAAGAAACTTGAAACAAATGAACCCAATACAGCCCCAACTACAGCCAAGGGCCATAGAAGTATTGCAAGGCCTGCAAAAGGTACACAAATTGTCTCCAAGAAAGGCCCTTCCCGGCCAATAAGGTCATGAAGCAAACGTTTCCATCCCTTCAAAAGCATGTAAGGGCTTTTGAATAATGCAACAACCGAGATCACAGGAACGTCAACCAAAACACCAAGAACAGCAGCTATAAATGCAGCGGGTAGACTGAGCACTCTGCAAAATACTTGAAGACATTAACGCAAGTATATAAAGACTACTAAAATCCACATCAAAAGATATAGTGATAAGCAATAGATTTAAAGTTTCCCCTACTAAATACCATGATTTTGTAACAAACATTATGTACCTGATTTCATAACGTTTTTCACTGGTTGACCATTTCGGTTGAAGATCACCCATAAACGAGAAGTATGAGTGGTAGCAGACATCTTTAAAATCTCTAACAACAGTCATGCACCCCTTAACACTGCTCCAAGTTCCATCCTTCAAGTACAGTAAGACACCATTTCTAAGCGATATGAACAATGTGGAAATAAGGAGCATAGATTCCCCTATCTCAATCTTTCCCTCTCCTAAACACACTCCAAAGATAAAGAGGAAATGATCACGGATGGAGAAATTAACTACGTACATAGATGACATGGAAGAATGCATTGCTCTTCCCTCCTCCAACGGCATCAAAAGTGGCAAAGAGTGGAGAAAGAAAGCCATAGAGTACACCTCCTAATATGCTTGCAGCAATACCGACCACTGGCCAGATTACGAGGGCAATCAATATGCAGCAACAGATAACAAACTTCAAGAGTGGACCTAATGCCTTTGCACTGCCATTGGAGAAACCGAGAAGTTAAGAAACAACAAAGAACCACTCACGAACCCGATCATGCAATACGATAGCTGATTTTCTGGAAAAATACCTCAATATATAGTAATATGTCCAGTAAAGATGCACTGGCCAAAGACCCAAGATGACTGCTGTGTTCCCAAGGGCCATAATTATAAATATGAACGGACAAAATAAGATACCTGCAATGAAAGTTTTAAAATTACATGAGCTTTCATTCATCAAACTGCATATGAACGAATCAATTATTTCTACTAATGGACCATCAAGCCAAATCTTTAACCTTCGTTTCCATCCTATTCCTGATTTGAGCAAAGATTTTTACAGGTTCACAAATGGAATGCAAATTTAAGGCACTGGGATAACAATTAATGCAGGACTCCTGAAATGTAGAACCCAATTTATTTTGGGTTGTGGAAACACAAATGCAATTCAATTAGTGCCTTATATGCCCATTTTGATGTTTCTCATATTTAGGTCTGATTTGGAAAAATCAAACATCTCAAACTCAGAACAAGTAAATTGGTTAATCAAACTAAATGATCAATCAATTCTATAATAAATGGGGTAAAAGAAAGAGATGATCCTGAAATGTAGAACCCAATTTATTTTGGGTTGTGGAAACTCAAATGCAATTCAATTAGTGCCTTATATAACCATCATTTTGACGTTTCTCGTATTTAGGTCTGATTTGGAAAAATCAAACATCCCAAACTCAGAACAAGTAAATTGGTTAATCAAACTAAACGATCAATCAATTCTATAATAAATGGGGCAAAAGTAAGAGATGATTCCACAAATGAAATGGGCATATATAGTACACAGAAAACATCACAAATCAACAAAGCCACTAACCTTTGATGGTACCCAGAAGAAGAAGACCGATAAAGAAAGGCAAGAAGCGCAAGAACTGCCACAAAGAATACCAAAACCCTCCAGCAACCTCCATCTCTCTCTCAACAACCACCACTAACACCAACAGATCAGAGATCCCCCACCCAATTCCACTACACACCCATCTCAGTAAACAATCCAATTTCCCCAAATCCAACTTCAAACCCACAAGAGAACAACCCTATTTTGGATTTACAGTGCAAAATCTCTGTTACCCAGATGACCAGATTCGACCATTTCACTGTTCAAACAGTTTTTGCTTTTCAAGAATTTAAAAGAGGGTATTTGCAATTGGAGACCCCGCTCGCAGGGATTATAAAATTCGGACGGGCAGAGGAAAACTGCTTGCAACCGTTCAACAAGCCTCGAAAAGATTTATTTTTTTCTTTTTTTTTTGGGGGGGGGGGGGGGGGGGGGTGTTAGGGAGTTTGATTTGTTATGGAGATTGGAGAGAATCAAATGGGTGAATACGCAAAGAATAATACTAGTACAACGTATTGTTGTGAATGTGATAATACTTTGGGGTCCGAAAACAAAGCAATGACAGGAAGACACTAGTGGAAGTGGATACCTGCCAAGTTGTCTCTTGCCACTTCACCGGTTTCTTTAACCAGTACAGTACTGCTTTAATTTTTTTTTTATAAGGAAAAAATTCGAAGTCAGCTACTGCTTTAATTATTTCTCTCCATTTTTAATTTACTCAGTGGAGTATTATTTATATTTTTTTTAATAAAGATAAAAATTATATATTAAATTTTTGTCTAAAATTTTTACGTTTCGGCTATATACACCGCAAATCCCCACGTCTTTAAGGACGTGCAAGTGGGGTCAGAGCCACCCGAAGCAGGACGTGCTTGCACGTTTTTTTTTTTTAATAACGTGTTTGCACGTCCTTAGGGACGTGCAACACGTGCTTAGGGACGTGCAAAATTGCACGTCCCTAAGGACGTGCAAGCCCGTCTTCTAAAAGGCGAAGAGGACGTGCCTCTTCGTCTTCCTTCCTTCTTCCTCGGAAACCAGAGCGAGAGCGAGAGAGAAAGAGAAGGTCGTCGGAGAGAAATCGAGAGCGAGAGAGAGCATTGCCGGAGCGAGAGAGAGACCGAGAGAGAGAGAGAGATGGAGACAGAAAGAGACAGAGAGCTTGAGGCGGCGGTGGCGGCATTGGAGGCGGAGGCGACAACGATATATGGAGGCGGAGGGTGGTGGTGGAGCATCGGGGGAGGCGGTGGCGGTGGAGCCGGTGGCTAAGGGGCTGCAGGTGCTGGCGGCTGCGGCGGCGGAGGAGGGTGGTGGTGGTGGGGCGGCGGCTGGCGCCGGCGAGGGAGCCCCAACAGTGGACGAGGAGGAGGGTGGTGGTGGTGGGGCGGCGTCTGGCGCCGGCGACGGAGGCCGAGCAGTGGCCGAGGAGGAGGCGGAACCGCCGCGGAAGCGTCGGTCTATTGAGGTGTCCCCGATCCCGACTCCACCGTTATGTTATTTGAATTACTTTTTGTTTGATTTATTTTTAGAGTTTGAAAATATAATTTGATAGATAATATAGTTTTATAATAGAAATTTATAGAATATATGATTGATAATATATATTGTTGAATAGAATAGAATTGAAAATAGATTTTTTGATTTATTTATATATTATAATGTTTTTTTATAGTATATAGTTTGATAGAAGAGAATATAATTGTAATTTGATAGAATATAATACATATAAACAAATTACAATTGAAAGACAATAAAAAACATTAAAATATATTATAATACTTCAAAAGTATTTAATTAACATTAAAATATATTTGAAGGTACTACTGCGGGAAAGAAGGTACTACTACGACTTTAGACGACATCCGGATGACGACAACGTCTTGAGCGACCTCTTCCTCGCGCATCCCGACGGGATACGCCTTCTCCGAAGGTTCCATTACGTCATCATAATGGACAACACATACAAAACAAATGCGTAAGTTACTTAATTACGATTACATTATTGCACATATAGCCAATTATAAAGTATTTTATATGTAACATATTTACACCTCGGATATGGGATTCCTTTGTGCGAGGTGGTCGGGTTCACACCCTCAGGCAATACTTACTGCATCGCCTATGCCTTCATGTCGCAAGAGAACGAAGACACATACGCCTGGGTGTTGTGACAGCTTCAGATCTTGCTTGGGAGCGTTCAGCCTCGAGCTATCATGACTGATCGAGAGCTAGGTCTCTTGGCGGCGCTTAATGTTGTCTTCCCCGACGTCCAGCATCTCCTTTGTTGGTTACACGTGACGAGAAGATGCGAGGAAGCAGCTCCGAAGATCACGAAGAATTTAAACCACGCTGGCATCTTTAAGGGCAACTGTTGGGGGCTGTTCGAATCGAGGTCGGAGGAATCATTCAACCGACGTCGTCGGGCGCTACGAGTTGCATGGCACCCATTCCCAGGTGTGGTGGCGTATTTGGAGTCGATTTGGCTTCCATACAGCAGGAGCATAGTTCGGTGCTACGTAGATAATGTCTTCCATCTCGGCACCCGTACGACAAACAGGTACAACCTTACTTCATATCTCCCATTACAATATGATATAATATCGAATATTTAGTGGTATGCACTTCAATGTGTACAGAGTTGAGGGTCAACACAAGGTTCTGAAGGAGGCACTTCACTCATCGACTGGTGACTTCCGCATCGTGATCGATGCAATCCATAGAGTCAATGATTGTCAACTGCATGAGCTGCAAACTGCTTTGGAGATCGACCGCTTCAAATGGCCAACAGCGGCGTATAAAGTCAACCTTTTCGATGAGGTAAAGACTTTAATATATCTCCAAAAAGTGCTTCGATTATCTGTACAAGATGTGGCAGGACGTCGTGAACCAAAAGGTTCCTCCGGTATGCACGGACCGACATTGGAGGGTTTGTTACGGGATCCCTTGTGTCCATGAGATTCAGGCATACGTCAACTCCGGCACTCCGATACCCGCCGAGGACATCCACCCGTTCTGGATGGATTTGACATGGACTGACCTCGACGACACCCCACTGCCGTATGAGCTGTCATCTTCATACACGGCTTCCAACGATGTATGCGAGGATGAGCTGCACCCACCCTCATGCTCGGTCATATTGAGACGGTGAGGGACACTGTTGGAGATGGTCATTGTGGCTATCGTGCTTTGGCGGCTTTGACATCACCAATCGGCGAGGCTGCTTTCCCGGAACTCAAAACGTTACTATGCAATCACTTGGAGGATCACGCCGATCTGTACGCCGGTTGTTATACGGGAGAGTACCCATTCCAGCAGTTCGTCGACTACCAGAGATGTGCCGGAGCCACACATGGTGATAGGAGACGGTGGATAGAGCTTCCCATCATGGGTTTAGTATTTGCGATGGTATATCAGATTCCTCTCGTCGTCCTAGCATGGCATCATCCGTTCACATGTCTCCCCATGATCTCGCCGGCATCTGCTAACAACCCTCCCCAATCAGCAACTCTTGGTGTAGCCTGCATCGGAAACCAAGACCATTTTGCCGCGGTACGACTTCAAACGTCTTTTTTATTACCTATTCATGTTTTTCATACATATGTCAATACTCTAACTCTAAATTTTTGTTCTCATAGATCTGGTTGCGTCATAAAGCTCCTCTTCCGCCGCCTCCACTAGAATGGGTCGAACATCATCATCCGAGCGTCGAAGGATGGGATGCTCCGTTTCAAGCTCAGATTGAGAGATTTAGAGCCTTGCGTGCCGATGTCGGCCGTCCTTTACTATTTTCCTAGATTGTATTCCACAACTTTATTAAACTTATGAATGTAAACCTTTTTTTCCGTTCCCTGTAACGTTATTCGCATATTATCCGAATGAAAACCTTAACAATTCTTGTGTTCTATTTAATTTGACCCTAAATCATTCAAATCCACTAGCTAAACACTTCAATTTTATCAATTAACATTACAAAACCGTCGGAAAACCTAAACCCTAACCCTAAACCCTAAACGCAAAACCCTAACTAGGGTTTGCACGTCCTTAACAACGTGCAAGTATTGCACGTCCTTAAGGACGTGCTTGCACGTTGTTAAGGACGTGCAAGACTTAAATAGTGGACGTGCAAATCTTTAATCCGGATTTGCGGTGTATATAGTGACACCCAATTTTTATTTCATAATTATTAATATTAAAAACGGCCACAATATTGGGAAAAATTGTCAATAAAATTTGAGATGGAAAACTCTATGGGCATATTTCAAAAAATCTTAACCATTAATTTGCTTTAATTAAAATTAATAAGTTTAAATCTCATTTTAGGAAGTGTTTTGAAAGTAAATTAAGACCTATTCTATAACTAATATTGATTCATAAGAGTTTATGATGTATTCCTTTTAAGTATTTCGATCAATAAAATTTTATTTCATCTAGCAATTAAAATAGAAGCATTTTTAAAGAGAAGTTATCACCAAAATAATTGTAGGATTTCAAATAATCAAATTACAATATGTTTTTTTCCCCTTAACATTTTCTATATTTTTTAATCAATGGATTCAATTCAAAACGCTAAATTGATATATAATTTAATTCTCAAATACATTTCATAATCAATAGGTTCAATTCAAAGGGGACCCACTGTCTCCTTTTCTTTTTCTGTTGGGTGCTGAGGTACTAGCCCGCAAACTTGCAACTGAAACCAACATGGTTAAACCACAAATTGGCTTTCCGATTGGACAGCATGGGCCGCGGATTCCGTTCCTATCTTTTGCCGACGACATCATCATCTTCTCCAAAGGAAGCGTGACTGCGGGGTGTAAAGTGAGATCGTTAATTGACTCATATTGCAGGGTGTCGGGCCAAAAGGTCAATTACCATAAATCTAGTTTTCAAGCATCAACGAGGATTCCAAACCATAGAATCCTTGAATTAAGTAACTGCCTCAACATTACAAACGTCAACTCTATAGAAAAGTATCTGGGCTGCCCAATTATTAATGGCAGAGTCACCAGCAGTACATTTGAAGATATCGTCTGTAAATCGAAACAACAACTATCAAAATGGAGGGCCAATGCGCTTTCCCAGCAGGGTCGTGCTACCCTCATCAATTCTAATCTATCGGCTAATCCGTTGCATGTAATGCAGAATTTCATGCTTCCCGTCGCTATACATAAAGAACTGGATCAAATTAACCGTTCTTTCTTCTGGAATAAGGACTTACAGTATCGGCCGCTAATTAGTTGGGATAGGATTTGCAAACCGAAGCAGCATGGCGGGTTGGGAATTCGCAAATCGGGCGATATGAATGTCGCTCTGCAGATGAAACTTCTGTGGAAAATACTGGCTGAACCGAACAATATTTGGGTAACATTAATCAGACATAAATACCTACGTTCTGCTAGTATTTTCGAGTACAAACGATCGGGATCCAGCTCTTGGCAATGGGCTAAGCTTACTAACCTAATTGACACTTTTAAAACGGGCCTTATTTGGTCGGTGGGAAACGGCCGTTCAATAAAATTCTGGACAGACAATTGGATCTCTACCTATAACCTTCTGTCTCGGGTGGGTAACATCCAGGGCTTTGATCAAAATGAGACCGTCAGTGACTATATTATGGGGGGGAAATGGTGGAGTGAAAAGTTGCGGAGAGTGCTACCAAACAACATTGTAAAAGAAATTTTAGACATTCCTATTCCGTAAACTTATCTGCAAGATCGCCTATACTGGTGGCCAGATAGGGAAGGATGGTTTACTACAACCAGCGCCTATAAACTGATAACAGGACAATCCTCAACTCTAACCGATAGGAACACGTGGATTTGGAAAACTGATGTTCCCCCGAAGGTGAAGAATTTTCTATGGAAGATTGCACAAAATGGTCTGCCCACGGCTGTGCGCCTTTCGTGCCGGGGGTCGGCTGTTCCAACTACCTGTTCACTATGCAACACGGCTCCTGAGGACGAGGCTCACCTGTTCTTGGAATGCCCTTTCATACGGAATATATACCGACTTCCGAGTCAAGAACAAACAACGGTTACAAGATTGATCAACCAGTCCAGGGATTTCAGCCCCATTCTTGCTAGTCTTGGAACAAGTTTAACGATTGCCGCTCTAATTGATCTCTCCTTCACCTGGTGGACGACCTGGTACATCAGGAACCAAAATTTGTTTCAACAAGAACCAATCCCCCACCACCAAACGGCCATCCATCGGGTAAGAGCACACATAGATAACTGGAAGAGAACATCCGCGTTCGACAGTAATGGCAATGACGAATTTCATTCCTCCTCAAGGGTCTATCCAAGAAAGACCGACAAACAACGTCTAGTTAAATGGCGCAAGCCTCCGTTACGGTGGTTCAAACTGAATTTTGACGGTTCGTCTTTAACCAACGGAGACAGTTCGGCTGGTATCATTATTAGGGACTGGAATGGGCGCCCTGTCATCATCGAGCACAAAGTACTAGGAAAACAGCCAGCTATCAAGGCAGAAGCACTCGCTCTCAAACTGGGTATTCAGAAGGTATTACAACTTCACATCGACAAAATCCAGGTGGAAGGGGACTGTAAAATAATTATAGACTATCTAAACAAGACAGCTAAATGTCCTTGGGAGATTGAACTAATCCTCTCCGATATTCAAGCCATGTTGTCAACTATAAAGGAGGTAGGTTACTTTCATGTACCTCGTATGGGCAATAGAGTAGCTGATAAGGTTGCACACCTTAGCCACTCTGCCCGAGGTAATGATATCCACAACAATCCTGGTCTTATTGACCTCATCCACAAGGATGCTGCCGGGTAGGGCTTGCCCACCCGAATCTTTTCCTAATCAAAAAAAAAAAAAAGGTTCAATTCAAATCATTAAATCAATGAATTTCCAACCAAGCAAATTATAATAGTTTTTTTTTTAATTTCCTTGACATATGGTACATTTTTAATCAATTAGTTTAATTCAAAATATTAAATTAACGGGTGCACATGGGGACTAGTTTATAACCCACCTGAAGTTCAAAAAATAGATTTTATTTTAAATTATAAAAGTTAATGTGATTGTATTTTTTTTGGGAAGACAAATAAACCCTAAAATACAGATCCAATATCTATATATCTATATCTACATCTAATTGTTAAACAAGAAACATTTTTCCTAGGTGTCAAAACCATCTTAATTTTTGGCTTTTAAGCTAATTAACTTAAATAAATTGTTAACTAATGAATTTTTACAAATTTTTTAACCATCTATCTATAATCTATAACATATCCATCTTTTTTTTTTGGTGTAATATAACATATCTATCTATAATCTATAACTATCTAATAAATGAGAAATTAAACATTTTAGCTTAGGTGTCATAACAACCTTATTTTTATCATTTTTATACATTTTTTAGTTTATCAGCTATACATTTCTTATTTTGCGCTAAATTTTATTTAATTTTATAATAAGAATTTGTTAGCATATTATTGAGATTTTATTTTTGAAAAAAACCGCACCATAGCGCGAGAATGTACTAGTAGTTAATCATATTAGGAAGTGCTTTCTAACAATTTTAGAGGGAAATGCACAAAGTAACCCAAAAAACCGAAAGTATTGCAAGGTTTAACCCAACCCGGTTTTTAATTGGGTGAAACCCGATAATTGGGCAACCCTTGGAGCCGGTAGCAGGTAAGGGAGGGGGTGCAACCTTCCAATGTGTGACACCTCAGAGAAGAGAGGCAGAGAGGGCGAGAAAAATAAGGGGAGAGAGAGGGGGGGAAGCAAGTCCCATCTGCATGAGGAGAGAGGCAGAGAGAGACAGAAAAAGCAATTGAGAGAGAGAGAGATGAGTGAAAAAAGAAAAGTAAAGTTGCAGAGAAGAGAGAGATTAGTGAGGATAGGACAGAGAGAGATGGAATAGTCCTCTCTCCTCTGCAACTTTATTGTTGCTATTTCACTTCGAAGAAGAAGCAATTGGGCGGAGATTTATTTGCAGGTTGACGTGTAAGCAGTTAGTTTTAAATGGACACCCAAAGCAAAACGACATGACACATATTGGAATCGAATGGACAAGATTTATCGGAGAAACAGATTCTCCATCGACTTCGAATAGAAAATGGGCAAGTTTGCTTTCGATAAAGGTTTTGCGAGAGGTGTCTCCCTCAAATCTGAAGCAAATTTACTCATTTTCTATCTGAAGTCGATGGTGAATCTGTTTCTCAAATAACCCATGTCAAGTCGATTCCAATATGTGTCATGTCATTTTGTTTTGGGTGTCCAGTTAAAACTAGGGGTGTGCAGAAAAACCCGAAACCGAAAACACGACACGAAAACACGACAACACGACACGAAAAAACCCGAAACCGAAAAAACACGACACGATAATAACACGAACCGTGAAAACACGGTTCTAAATGGTTCGTGTTCGGGTTGGGCAAATCCCCTTGTCGGGTACCCGACACGAACCGTTTAAATTTTTATTTTTTTAATTTTTGGTTGGAAAGTATAATACTAGTATAAATATTATCCTATTGTATTAATAAGTTCCGCTAGCTCAACTGGTTTCGTATATGCGCAAGAATTAGACAATTGCTAACAGACCCAGGTTCGATTCCTCGCGCCTGCACCTATTTTTTTTTTTTTTGTGAGGGGCGGCTGCTGAGAGCTAAACATGTAAACCCTAAATTCCCTAATACCCTATCTGTCCACTGTCTTCTTTGTTTTTTTTTTATCGCGACGCAGCCTCCACTTCCACTACTCCAGCCAGTAGTCTAGACGCCCAGTGAAACATATTTCACCGTCGCCAATCGCAGCCTCCAGCCGTCCTCGTCGCTCGGCCTCCAGTAGTCCAGGGGACCAGGGACGCCGCCGGCAGCCCCTCTTCACTCACGTCCAAGTCGCTCGGCCTTCAGCATCCATGGTAAGTCCTATTTTTTCGAATCGATTTGTGGGTGTTTTTGCTCGAACCATGGTTGATTTAGTATAGTATTTGTGATGTCTGATTGTCTTCTCTCCTTTACTCCATTAGTGGCAGTGTAAGTGTTCTTGAATGTTGGAAAATCGAAATTTCGAATTTCGATTAGGGTTTGTAGGTTTAGAAATCGATTTGCTTTATTTTCGCTCTTTCAATTTAAATGTTTTGGATTGAATACTTCGAAATTCACTCTTACAGTAGCCTAAGATGGAGGAATGAAGGAATTAAGTATTGAGCAACCACAATTCATGATCGAGGAAGATTATGACTATTAGCTTGTGCTTGATAGCCTCCGAGTCTCCGAGCATGTGAAAGACTAGAAAAAAGGTAATTTAAGTTTTGCTACTTACTAAGATTGTTGTTCATCATACATATTATACCCCTTTAACTTTATTTTTTCAACTTTATGTATTGATTGTTGTAGTGCTGCGTTTCGAGGCTTCGATGCTACTTTTGGGACCTTGGGGTTGTGCTACAACGTTCTTACTTCGTTTAGAACTTATGTATGGATTTATGTTTGACCTTATCTATGGATTTATGTAAGAACTTATGTATGGATTTATGTTTGTGTTGAATGTTGAATTGTTGAATTGTTGATCATTCATTTTTTTTTTCATAAAAAAAAAACAATAGCTGGGGAGGGGACTGCACAGGTGAGTAGGTGACAGGCGTGGGTTTACTGGGTTATGGTCCATGTCCATGACTCCATGGAATTATGGAAATATGGATTCCATATTTCCATCCATATTTCCATCCATATCTATGCAATTTTTTTTTTTTTATGTTGGAGTTGATGTATGCAATACATGTATATTTTTTATGTTGGAAATATGGACTCCAGGTGAGTAGGTGACAGGCGTGTACGTATGTATGCAATATATGTATATTTTTTTTAGAAGTTGCAGCAGTATATAAGTACATAACAGACAGAATTAGAAAAAAAAAAAAAAAAAAAGCGGTTCGTGTCGGGTACCTGGGTATCCGACACGGAACCGGATACCCTAATCGTGTCGGGTACCTGGGTTTAGGCGGTTCGGATACGGTTCGGGGTATTTGGACTTAACGGTTCCGGGTACCCGACACGGTTAACCGGTTCGTGTCGGGTACCCGGTTATGCGCACCCCTAGTTAAAACTAATTGCTTACATGTCAACCTGCAAATAAACCCTCACCCAATTGCTTCTTCTTCGAAGTGAAACAGCAACAGTAAAGTTGCAGAGGAGAGAGGACTCTTCCATCACTCTGTCCTATCCTCACTGATCTCTCTCTCTCTCTCACACACATTTGCAACTGTACTTTTCTTTTTTCATACACACGCACACTCTCTCTCCTCTGCAAGTTTTCTCTCTCCACTACAGACTTTCTTTTACTTCTCTCTCTGTCTTATCCTCACTAATCTCTCTCTCTCTCTCCTCTGCAACTTTACTTTTCTTTTTTCACCTCTCTCTCTCTCTCCCCCTTGTCCTCTCTCTCCTCTGCAGACTTTCTCTTGCTCTCTCTCTCTCTCTGATTTTTTTTATCGAAAGCAAACTTACCGATTTTCTATCCGAAGTCGATGGTGAATCTGTTTCTCCGATAACTCTTGTCCAGTCAGTTCCAATAGGTGGCATGTCGTTTTGCTTTTGGTGTCCAGTTGAAACTAACTGCTTACACGTCAAACTGCAAATAAACCCCAACTCACTTGCTTCTCCTTCGATGGTTTTTTCTCTGAAACTTAAGATTTAATTCAAATTATATTAATGGTTCGATGGTTTTTCTCTGAAACGTAAGATTTAATTCAAATTATATTAATTCCCCCGTACCGTCACTCTTCCCCCCTCTATCTCTGTCTTTGTCTTATCCCCTCTGTCCTCTCTCTTTTTACCGTCTGGGCTTAGGGGGGAGGGCGACACTAGAACCAGGGAAATATTGAACAACACGCAAGACATGAAACAACCATAGAGTGTCTCGTAGGAAATCATTGAGTGTCCAGTAGAGTACCAAAGGGTGTCCAGTAAGAAACCATAGAGTGGAAAGTTGTTATATTGTTCATTCATCAATAAAAAAAACAAAGCGGTTCACCAAGCCTCTGCGAGGGCTCCTCCACTTCGATTCCACCTTCTCTACTCCAATTCGGCCTCCACTCGCCTCGAATTGACCTAGAAAAGCCAATAGAACGAAGGAGAAGGACGAAAGCATCCAAGCAAACGATTGCTTCATGTGGACGATTGCTTGTAACTCAAACTCCAATCGTCAATTATGGTTATAAGAATTCGCTCGTTATAATAATTTTAGGTATAAGTAATTAGTTACAAGAATCAAATATATTACCAACAACAAATTAGTAACAATAATGAGATTGTGTTGATTACAATTATAATTACAATAATTAAGAACGATTACAAAAAATTAACTACAATACAAATTATTAAGGTTACACTCGTCTAGAGTTATATTTAAAAAATTTAATTAAGGTTTTAACATATGGTAATTAAAGTTTCAATAGATTACACTAGATTACAATAGTTTTCAACTTATGTCGTTTAAATTACTTTAATCTAGATTACACTAATGAAGGATTACAATAGGTCTCATTCTCCTTTCTCGTCCGCAGCTGCTGCTGAAGGACGTAGTGGACCAGCTGGGCTGAGAACTAGACACGCGAACCAAGCCTCGCGATTGCGGCCAACAGGCTTGTCATCAAAAGCTTCCAGTCCCCCTCGCTCAAGTAATTGTCGAGGTTGACAAGTAACTGGGGTCGCCCGTACTGGTTGACCCGACCCTTGTAATGGCGGTCCTCGGGGACAGCATAAATGGCCTGCACAATGGGGTGAAAATGTCATTCGCGCATCGACAATACGAAATTCCGTTGATCAACACTACACAAACCATACCTCGCATGTTGTCTGTGAATGGGGAATCCTTTTTACAGAGCAGCTAGTCGACATGTTCTCCTTTGCTGGATATCCTGCAGAATTGGGAAGCAAAACCTTAGGACGCTCCACACAAAGCATGTATATAATGACACCAGTCACAATGCACATGACAATAGGGTTATCTAACAAGACAGCAGTTACAATGCACATGACAATAACGATGCTGCAAACCATTTCCCACCCTATACATACCAACTGTCGTATGTCTGTCGCCCCTAAACATATCAAACGTTTCCGCATTCAGAGCAAACTTTGTAAGCTTTTATAAGGTTCAACTGAATATACGTCGAGGTAGTTTCGAGTTTCACATGACAGGAAGAGTTATAAACATGACATCTGACTACTACAAACATGACAGAAATCAAAGTGTCGGCAAATCCATTAAATGTTCAAAGGTATCGCAAGATTAAACATATCCAAGTCGCCCTACTCCTGGTATTTCGTATTTCACATAGTCGTTCCCATATTTTCCCAATTCCCCCAAAATCCCCAAAATCCCCAATTCCTCCAATTTCGCCAATTCCCCTCATTCCCCCAATTTCCCCATCTAACTACAACCAATATATCCATTTTCCTCCATTTCACCCCAGTCATCCCCAATTTTACCCAATGTTCAAGACCAACTGTTATTTCCCCCCAATTTCTCTTCTATTGCCCTCGTCAAAACCCCCATTCGGAAACTTTCCATCCCTTTATTTTTACATGCCGATTGTTGCTACTTACATGACAGAGTGAACCTGGAATAGAAATTTCGCTCTTCACCAAATTTTCAACAATGGCAAACACATTTGGTTCTTCCACTCGATTGCTTACTTGATATCGTCACTTGTATGTGGTGTCTGCCTGCTGCTTGTTTGATGTCCGCTTCTTCTTCCTTCCGTTTTCAAATCTGTAGACTTGCTCTTGTTCTTCTTCGAACACCTTCCTCTTATTCCGTCCGTCTTGAAATTTAAGAGAGAGAGAGAGAGAGAGAGGGAAATAGCAAACTTTTGGCCTCCCCCTTCCCCTTGAGATGACAGTTTTAAAAAAAACTGTCAATTCCTCTTCCATCCACACGTCTCACTCTCTCTCCTCCATAAATGCAACCGGTCTTATCCCTCTATTGTAACCGGCTGGGTGCAATTTTTTAAGGGGTTAGAGGTTACTTTTTGCAATTAATAGTGGATAGGGGATAGGGGGTGCAACCCAACCGGGTTTTTGGGTTAGTTTTGCAAATGCCCCACAATTTTATGTAGGCAGTGGCGGAGCCAGGGGGCATAGGGGAGCGCCTACCCCATCCCTCATCTTGCGAACTATCTATGTTATTCTCCTCATCGATAGGTTCATTTTGATTTATAATAGGTCATAGTCCGACATATTCTGAGTAAAAAGTTATGGATGTTTGAAAATTGAAGATATAAAATAATAACTATAATTTTATTTCAATAAATTATAATGCTTTTATGTTTTAATTAGATTGACACTCATATATATATATATATATATATATATATATATATACTATAATTCATCTCGAAAACTTCAAAACGAGAGGTTACATTATTCATTTCGATAATTAGGTAAGAAGTTAAACAAGTTTAAATTTTTTATAACGGGTAATATGTTATTTACATATTAAAAGTGCAACAACTTATATATTGACTCAATATTTATTATTCCATATACTGTGTTTATTATCCTTATTTTTGTTTTTTAAGGTGATATAACAATTAACAAATATTGAAAGGAATTAATTAGCAAAACAACAAATTTATTTAAAGTCTTGTCAACTGTATAGTTACTAGAATACTCATGTTACATGAATTCGTTGATTAACCAGGGCCGATGAATGATTAAGAAGGGTCGATCGATATTGACTATATATTACAAGAATGTGGGTATAATACGTATTGAAATTACTTACATGAAGATTTGGTTCCTAACTATAAATTAGTTACACGAGTTTCGTTCCTAAGAATTAGTTATATATCTATCTATAATCTATAACTATCTATTAAATGAGAAATTAAAAGATAGCTAGATGAGGTAAGTCGCAAAGAGAGAGATGTTGGCTTAGGTAAGACCGAGTGAGTTTTGGGATTTATAAGAGGCAATGTTTGGGTGGTTCCGATGAGCTTCTAGGTGAATCTTGGGTGGGGGGTATGGTTAGGAATAGACCGGCTAGGTGGTGACCAAGGAATTCTTATAGAAGAGGTGTGGTTAGCAGGGCATAATGTTTGTAATGTCTTGGGTAATACGAGAAGTATAAGGAATGATCTTTGTGAATATTGAGGACATAGTATGAGAGAATTACTCGGGTATGAGATTAGAGATAGGAGGAGTTGTATTCTTAGAGGTGGATGCTAGTGAGAGTCCTTGGTGGAATGAGGGGCGAGATTAGAGTATTGAAATGAATTGAGACTTCTTTTAGAGGATGTTATCTGAATTGATGTTGATGAGTCTAGATAAGGATTGGTCCTGACTTAAGAATGGAGACGAATGAGTAGTGATTGTGTTTTATTTTGCCTGGTAATGATGTGAGGATTTTCTTGATTATGTGATTTATTAATATGTACTGACATGACATTTATATGTAATAGTCTCCATACTAATACGATACTACGATGACAATTGAACCGCGATACATACATGATCAATGATTGTTTAACACAATGTACTCACCAATTACTTATTATACCACACACAACGCATATATGAGTTGGCTCGAATTCACTGTTGAAATTGAAAGCATGGTTTGGCTCTAATGCATAAGTAAGTTCCTTTTCAAGCTCCTGGCCTGATGACATGTTATTGGTTCGAGGCCATGTAGGATCAACGGTGGGACCTGAGTTCATGGGATTTGGGTCCTACCTTAGGCTGCAAATGGCCAACGGTGCAAAAAAAAGAAAAGAAAAGGAATGACGCCCCAAAACCAGTACTAGCCACTAAGTGGGTTTTGATTCAAGCCCTTTACCCCGCGCTATTGCTACAATGCCTAAGAGCGCCTAAAAATAGCAGTTACTAAGACGAGTTTCATGGTTCATACGATGACCTAGCAGTCCTCGCAACTCAGAGGCAGTAGTGCCTCGGCCATTTCCCTTCTCTGAAAGTCTATCATCAGTCTCAGGTTCTCCCTTACGTTTCCAATTTCGAATATCAGCTGCTCTAAATCTTCCAGCTCGAAGAGGACGCCATTTTCTTGCTCCACTTCAAGTTCAACCATGCTTTGTTGTTCGGCCTCTAATGATATTTGAGGCTTTTGGCTCTGATTCGCCATCTCTGCCTTGACTTGCTTGGCTGGATTCCCCGGGTTCAATGCTTGTGCAATTGGTGGGTGCGACTGCAGATACCCACCCTTGTTCCATGTCCTCCCAAGCTCCAACTGAGCCCGCAGATAGGACTTCATAGTCAATTTCGTAGGCCGATTCTTCTTCTTCATACACCTCTAAGCAAAAGCAAATGAAATGAGAAAAAAAATTTAGCGATTGATGCATATTCATGTGAGGTATGCCGTAAAGGTGAGTTGTATGGACCTTTTCTTTCAGGAAGTGATGGCTGAGCTATCTAGTTTCCTGATTTCAAAACCATTCCAGGCCACATATGGGTAGTGAGTGCACCGTCGAGTCGTTCCAATCCTTGTAAATCACCATCAACAGACAGACCTGCATTTAAACAATTGGTTATTGATGAAAAAAATGAAAATATGAAGATATGAAAATGTAAATATATATGGAAGGGCAGCCAAGCGATTCCATATATTAGCTGCCCAAAATCCTTGAGTATATAAGCTACCAGAAGAAGTAAAAGTTAAAATTAAATTTTATACTGCAAGAAGATTAACTCAAGTTCAAAAGCCAACAAGGCAGTCATCGCATCAAAAATCACAGCAATTCAGATACATATTTAATCGAGAAGAGGGTGGAGGGAGGCTAACATCATTCATGTCAAAGACCGTAACAAAGGCCGTAAGCTGTTCAAAATTTGGCAATAAGTGGGCTGAAAACAAATTGCGTAGAGGGGTCATCCATATAGAGACATCAGCAGAGTAGTACTTTGTGTTGATTGTCCACCTATTTTTTAAAAAAAATATTAACTGAATATCATTTCCTCATCATCTCAAAGACAATTATTGACCTGAACCACAAGATAAGAACTGACGAAACACCAAATAAATAAATAATATTTTATTTACATATGCATATCACCTAAATGTCGAATTTTGGATGCATACAACTAGATAGATTTGTTGGTATATCTCCGTGCATCGCAAACTTAAGCTATTGAGCTCACCTCGAGTGCATCTTCTTCATACATTCTTTGCAAATTAAAAATCGGTGATGCTTCACGGCTGGTTTTCGCGGATAGGGTTCCCGCTTAGTTACAATCCTTGAGGATCATTAGCGACTAAATGACCTGCTTGTATGTCCCCTCGCGGAATATTATTTCAATAGAAGCATTCAACGACAACCTTTGTTTTCTTAACTGGGACTCAAACTGGTTTCCATGAGAATAATGGAGCCATTTATTGATTATATTTGTCCGAAGCTAGCATAAAAAGATGTAATTCTCACCTCGATTGAATTCTTTGTGCATAAATGGAAGTCTAGACTCTAGTGAAGTAATTCTTTGTGCATAAATGGATGATCGGTCTGGCAACGGGGCATCCTTTTCCTTTAAGTGCACCGTGGAACCGATGATAGTAATGACCTCCTGTAAATCTCTCCAATGGAGATCACGTGAGGAAGGCAAGCAAATTGATTAACAAGTGCTCCGATCGGCACGCGAGCAAATTGATCTATATATAATTGTGCTATATATCGTTCGTATTTTATTTTATTAAGTCCCATTATGCGTGATCTTGCTCCGCGTCGGGCATCCGGTCGTAGAGCTGGTCTCCCGGATCGTAGATTTTATTTAGTCCCCTTACTATTTAGTCCCCTTACGCGTGATCTTACTCCGCGTCGGGCATCCGGTCGTAGAGCTGGCCTCCCGGATCGTAGATTTTATTTAGTCCCCTTACGCGTGATCTTACTCCGCGTCGGGCATCCGGTCGTAGAGCTGGCCTCCCGGATAGTAGATTTTATTTAGTCCCCTTACGCATGATCTTGTTCCGCATCGGACATCCGGTCGTAGAGCTGGCCTCCCGGATCGTAGATTTTATTTAGTCCCCTTACGCGTGATCTTGCTCCGCGTCGGGCATCCAGTCGTAAAGCTGGCCTCCTAGATTGTAGATTTTATTTAGTCCCCTTACGCGTGATCTTGCTCCGCATCGGGCATCCGGTCGTAGAGGTGGCCTCCCGGATCGTAGATTTCATTTAGGGTATGTTTGGCAAAAGCAAGTAGCTTTTCAGAACTTTTTGTTTTGATATTCTATAGTCTTAAATGAAATAAATATAAGATTTTAGTTTAATTAGTTTTGAAAGCTTTTGAAATCTAAGCTTTTCAACAGCTATTCACCAAAGCTTTTCGGAGCTTTTGTTTTTTTATTCACAAGTTTTTAACAGCTACCCTAACAGCGAGGTTTACCAAACACTGTACTAGCTTATTAGCATATATTTAACTCAAATAATCCAACAGCTTCAGCTACCCAACAGCTTCAGCTCCTCCAACAGCTACCATTTTACCAAACACACCCTTAGTCCCCTTACGCTTGATCTTGCAAGCTCCGCGTCGGGCTTCCGATCGAATCTACATTCTCGGAGATGATATTTTATATTAAGTCCTAGGACGCTGGAGCTTGGCTCCGCGTCGGGTCTCCGATCGAATCTGCATTCTCGGAGATGATATTTTATATTAAGTCCTAGGACGCTGGAGCTTGGCTCCGCGTCGGACCTCCGATCGAATCTGCATTCTCGGAGATGATATTTTATATTAAGTCCTAGGACGCTGGAGCTTGGCTCCACGCCGGGCCTCCGATCGAATCTGCATTCTCGGAAATGATACTTTATATTAAGTCCTAGGACGCTAGAGCTTGGCTCCGCGTCGGGCCTCTAATCGAATCTGCATTCTCGGAGATGATATTTTATATTAAGTCCTAGGACGCTAGAGCTTGGCTCCGCTTCGGGCCTCCGATCGAATCTGCATTTCCGGAGATGATATTTTATATTAAGTCCAAGGACGCTGGAGCTTGGCTCCGCGTCGGGCCTCCGATCGAATATGCATTCTCGGAGATGGTATTTTATATTAAGTTCTAGGACGCTGGAGCTTGGCTCCGCGTCGGGCCTCCGATCGAATCTGCATTCTCGGAGATGATATTTTATATTAAGTCCTAGGACTCTGGAGCTTGGCTCCGCGCCGGGCCTCCGATCGAATCTGCATTCTCGGAGATGATATTTTATATTAAGTCCTAGGACGCTGGAGCTTGCCTCCGCGTCGGGCCTCCGATCGAATCTGCATTCTCGGAGATGATATTTTATATTAAGTCCTAGGATGCTGGAGCTTGGCTCCGCGTCGGGCCTCCTATCGAATCTGCATTCTCGGAGATGATATTTTATATTAAGTCCTAGGACGCTGGAGCTTGGCTCCGTGTCGGGCCTCCGATCGAATCTGCATTCTCAGAGATGATATTTTATATTAAGTCCTTGGACGCATGATCTTGCTCCGCGTCGAGCATCCGGTCGCAGAGCTTGCCTCCCGGATCAAATATTTTATTAAGTCCCATTACGCTGGAGCTTGCTCCGCATCGGGCATCCGGTGGAGCTCGCCTCCCGGATCGAAGATTTAACTAAGTCCCTCAACGCTGGAGCTATCACTCGCGGATGGCCTCCGATCGTAGCTGGTAAGCTCGCGGAGATAAAACTCTTAACGAGTATAAACTAAGTCCCTCAACGCTGGAGCTATCGCTCGCGGAGGACCTCCGATCGTAGCTGGTAAGCTCGCGGAGATAAAACTCTTAACGAGTATAAACTAAGTCCCTCAACGCTGGAGCTATCACTCGCGGAGGGCCTCCGATCGTAGCTTGAGCCTCTCGGAGCACACTTGATAAAGTCCCTCGACGCTGGAGCTATCGCTCGCGGAGGGCCTCCGATCGTAGTCGGTAAGGTCGCGGAGATAAACTCCTAACGAGTATAAAATAAGTCCCTCGACGCTGGAGCTATCGCTCGCGGAGGGCCTCCGATCGTAGCCGGTAAGCTCGCGGAGATAAACTCCTAACGAGTATAAACTAAGTCCCTCGATGCTGGAGCTATCGCTCGCGGAGGGCCTCTGATCGTAGCCGGTAAGCTCGCGGAGATAAACTCCTAACGAGTATAAACTAAGTCCCTCGACGCTGGAGCTATCGCTCGCAGAGGGCCTCTGATCGTAGCTGGTAGGCTCGCGGAGATAAACTCTGAATGAGTATAAAATAAAGTCCCTCAACGTTGTAACTCTCATCCGCCGAGGGCTTTCTGATTGAACTACGAAAGACTTGATTCTCTTCCCAAGAGATACGTAGGCAACCCACTAATAAGTTGGGTACAGCCCAAACCAAACAAACTTTAGTTAAAACATTACACCAAAAGTCTTATATATCAAGTACTCTTATGAAGGAGGACAAAGTACAAATGCATATGTTGTCTCGTTTGAATCGAACCCTAGCTAAGACTCATCTTGACTAAGGTCCGAGGAGCTGTAACGAAACACCAAATAAATAAATAATATTTTATTTACATATGCATAAATCGGGTTCCCGCTGTATAAATAAACCCGTTTTTAGGTTAATTATAATATATCAACCAAATTATGGGAAATTCCACCTAAGCCCACTACAAATGGGAAAGTGTCCATTTGGATGACACTTGTCCCAGATATTGCTACACTTATCGACAACCTTGGAACATATGACGACACTTGTCGTCGACCTCATGACATGTGTCGATGAAGGCTCATGGGTTTTCCCTATAAATAGAGGGCAAGGCTTTGAGAATAAGGGTCGGTTTGGGAGGGCTGAAAGAGCCTTCCCGAGCGGGATTCACCTTGCTCAGCAGGAGCCGACATTTGATGGAGCCCTAGGAGGACAGTGGTCCGCGGATGGCTTGAGCTCGGATTGACACAGGTTTGGGTACGCGGACGGTAACCTCGTCGCGCGTCTCAGGTAAGTCCGATCGTCTGAGCTCGCCCACGCCCCACTTGATCCTGGAACCCGCGAGCACGGGATTCTTAAAATCGGGTTTCGTCAAGAACAACGAGATGCAAATGACAAGAAATCTACTAAACTATCTTTACCATACCCTTGGACGAGTACTTCGGATGATGAATCAGAAAGATCTTCAAAGTCCACATCAAGTAATCCTAGAAGTAGAAAATACATTACATATTAAAGGCTAACCAGCTTTTGCGGTGTATTTACTCGTTAGCTCTGACAACCAAACATTAAGAAAAATGCTAATATGCATTTATGCTACATAATACACGGCTCATGTGGGAAATTTTAAATGTCATATGAACTAATACAATTCATGTGGGAAATTTTAAATGTCATATGAACTGATACAATTTATATATACCAATAAACTCTAATCCATGAATATATATGCATTAGGTCAAACATCCCTTTTAAGCCTAAATGCAAGTGTGTTCATGTAGGTAACAAATCTCAATTTCCACAAAATCACAATAGCAAGTTCCCAGGAAGAGTAAACCAGGACAATATGGAGGAAGAGGCATACTGGATAGGAGGGTGCGCATGCCGACGTTGGGGGCTTCGATCATGAGGATACCGGGTCGCTTCTCCAGGATTTCCCGACTCGTTTGTTTATCCATTTTCAACTACTAACAGATCCCGGTCCTAATTTTTTCCAAAACATTTCGGGTGAGAGAACCAGTACAAAACAACCAGACTTGATCAGTTTGCCCCTAAATCTGTGGGGTTTCTTCGGTTCACAAGTATTTAGGGCGGCTTACGAGGGTCTGATCAAACAAAACAACTAGAGTTGATCAATATGCCTGAAATCTTGATGAAATACCCAATTGATTATCATCCATAATTCAAATAATCAAAATGAAATCGGCAAGCTGTACCTTTAATCCAAATGACACAATCAGAAACCCTAGTTTTAAATCAAACCCAATTACAAACCCTAAAGTGGTAGAAAGCAATTGAGAGGGGGCTAATGGTGACGAAGCGATAGACAGAAGTACCCACCAGTAGTGAAAGGATTACAGGGAAGGGAGGACGGCCAGCGGCCATCACTGTGGAGTTGACAATAAGGAGGGGCGGAGGAGACTTATAAAGCTTGGTCCGCAAAGCTAAAAACAATAGCAAATATTAGATTGAGTATGACACAAAGGCAAGAGCATGGTGTGCATCACAACTTGTTGGCATCATATGTTGCATTCATATCTTGTAATTGGCAACAAGGAGTCCAAAATAACAGCAACTTGTGGCATTATGACAACGGTTTGTAAACTAACCTGTATGGGTAGTAATGTAGGATTGGGCAAGCTTCCTAGCTCCAATAGCCTTAATGCAAAAAGAATCAACCAAAGGCTTTTATTGAGTCATAGCTTCATTTCAATTTTTAGGATTCAGTAGTACTTCCCACCATATTATCAACATTCTTTATTAATTTGCAGCAGCAGCACTTGGGAACAAGTTCTATCAATTTCCCTAACTTGTGAGAGTAAATCCACTTGACGAGAAGGACAATATTGCACCCCCAATAAGACCCAAGGAAACAGCAAATCCTCCTTTCAATTCATCAATGGAAGTTCACAAAACCATCAATTCTAATCACAATTTCTCAAAATTTATTATCAAAATTACAAACCCTAATTGAAATTTCTCCAAATTGATTCTCAAATCCACAAATTCTAATCTAAACTGATTCTCATATTAACCAATTAAACTTAAAAACAATCAAATTGAAAGGTAGAGGAACAAAAACTAACCTTAACGGTTGAAGGTCTAGAAGAAGAGGTCAGCGGCTGCGGGAGACGGGGGGGCTATGGGGGTTCGCCGACTGTCGAGAGGGTGGGTGGAGGTCGACGGCTTGCGGTGTGCCAGGGTCGGCCGGTGGTGGAGCTTGCGGCGGCGCCTGGCGGCTCGCTGGCTCGGGGACTCGGGTGGCTCACTCGGATTTTCCTCGATCGATCTATCTGCTATTGCTGCTCGGGTCTCTGTTAAAAAAAATTGGCCTTTTGATCTATATCTGAAAAAACAGAAGGAAAAAAAAGTAGGGGATGGAATTCGAACTTCAGTTTGCTCCTAAACAAACTTCTCCCGTCCCCTTCCCATTAAGCCAAGGCGTCATAATGTTTCAACGTCAACTTCAATTTTATTTATTCCAAAAAATAAATCCAATATATATAAAAAATATATATAACTTTTATTTAGGATTTGGGGGAGTGGGCCTTCGGCCACCCCAAGCCCCCGTAGATCCGCCACAGATTTGGTACGGGGGTTTGAAATTAACTTTCGGGGAGTATGCTCGGGTTTGTTTAGGGGGAACCCCGATTTTTCCATCTTCGGATTGGGAGAGGAATAGATTTTCCCACCTTGATCCGTCTTTTTTCCATCTGCCTAGAAAAAACCTATTTGGTGCCCTTGACCCTTCGGCTTCCCACAACTCTTCTCAAATACGCTCTATCTACTTCTCCTCTTCACTCTCTCCATTGCCTCAAATCCAAAGCTTAAAAAACCTCTGAACTCGAAGATCCGAAGGCCCATCACCACTAACAGGTAAAAGCCCTCGACTCATCCTTAGTCAGTCGTCGACCTACCATTTCTACCCACCCTAACTCCTTCTTCCAGTTTCTATGGACAAATCGCGGGGAATCCCACGAAGCCACGCTACAATCTGAACCCCCACCCTCCGGTGCTCCATCCTCACCGAAGGTATGGTCTCCATAAACTTCTGTTCATCGCCTTCATTGTGAAACCCTAATTTGCCGTCATATGAGAAAACCTCTAAAATTGACATGACAAGTTAGAATGGGGGAGAGAATGTTTTCCTTCACACTAATAAAACCCTAAAATTTGCTGATATGTTGGACAAGTACTTTATGCTCCTAAGTTTTGTACAAACTCTCAAGAAAAATCGAACCCAAGTTGTATTACCACTAACTTGGACAAATATCCATGCTTGACCATTGAATGAACATCATCTATAGATGCTTGCTTTAGCATAAACCTTCTTGTTTTCTTAGTCTATGCCCCCAAACTATATATAGTCATCCTGATAGATTACATAGGTCTCCTATTGTATAGTGGGCTGAAAGCCCGTTAAGGCCCAATACCTTGTAACCTATATATATGTTATATCAATGAATGGAAACCCTCAAGGAGGACATTACAATCAATCTCATGATCTCACATGGTATCACAGCCTAAGATCCAAAGACCCTAAATTCTTTTTCTCTAACCCTAGCCGCCACCTCCTTCTCTCTCTCTCCTCGCCGCCGCCCTCCCACCGTCGCCCCCCCCCCTCCTTCTCTCCCACCGTCCGCCAACCCCTAGCGCGCCCGCGCCACCCCCTAGCGCGCCCGCGCCACCCCCTAGCGCGCCCACGCCATTCCCCCCGCGGCCGCGTCACTCCCACCGTCGACCCCCTCCTTCTCTCTCTCGCTCGCTAGCACTTCCGCAAACCGCCCTTAGCCTTCCCTTCTCGTCCCAATGGCTAACCCACAACCTACCGACCCTATTAAGCCACCCTACCATTCCGCCCTAACCATCTCCAACATCAAAAATTGCATCCCAATCATTCTTGATCATGAGTCCAGTACCTACACCATATGGTCGCACCTTTTCACGACCCATGTTAAGGCTCATAAAGTCCTCCACCACATCGACTCCTCCGCTAACCGTCCTGCAAGCGAAGACGACGATCTCTTCGCTCAACTTGACACCATTGTTCTTCAATGGATCTTTAACACCATCTCAAAAGATCTATTGACCACTATCCTTGACCCCAAAGACAACGCCTTGCAAGCTTGGAAGAAACTTCAGGATCTCTTTCAAGACAACAAGTCCACCCGTGCTGTCTATCTCGAGCACGAATTCTCAGGTTGCAAGCTTTCCTCTTTTCCGTCGATATCTGCCTACTGTCAGCACATCAAGACCCTGGCTGATCAGCTCGACGCTGTCGACTCCAAACCCAGTGCCACCCGTCTGGTTCTTCAGGTTCTCTCTGGTCTCCCTTCCGAATACAACGCTGCTGCTACTCATATTCAGCAGACAGAGCCTCTCCCTACATTTGAGAAGACCCGGTCTCAACTGATCCTGGAGGAGACTCGCCTTCAACGTCAGACAACCGACGCCGCCAAAGACAAGACGGTGTTGGTCTCATCCAGCGACATCATCGAGCAACTCGCCCTCCAGCCAGGCCGCACCAACGATCAGCAAGGACCTAGAGGCGGCGGCCGCAGCACCTGACGCCCGCAGCAACATGATAACCGCCACCCCTCTTGGTACCCCACCCCTGGCTACCCTCCTTGGATGCCCTATGGCTACCCCGGTGCGTCGTTTCGTGGACCTGCCCCATATCTCAACCGCCAGCAGGGCTTGTTGGGTCCTGCTCCCCGTCCATCATCCGATCAGGCATACCCGACTGATGTGCACAACGCCTTCTCTTCCATGCAGCTGACACCTCCTGACGGCTCTTGGTACATGGACACTGGCGCTACCTCTCATATGACGAACTCCTCAGGTACTCTCTCATCTCATTCTTTTAAGGGTCCTGCTCATTCTATTATCGTTGGCAACGGTGGTCGCCTTGCTACTTCGGGCATTGGCCACACCACACTACCAACCCCTACCAACCCTTTGCACCTAAACAATGTCCTTATTGCCCCCAAACTTGTCAAAAACCTTATCTCTGTCCGTCGGTTTACCACTGACAATGATGTTTCTCTTGAGTTTGATCCGTTTGGTTTCTCTGTGAAGGATCTTACTACGGGGGTTACTCGCCTGAGATGTAATAGCACTGGGGAGCTCTATCCTGTGTCGTCGCCCTCACCATCCAGCCCGTCAAGTCCAGTCGCCCTCTCGGCATCATCATCCAGTCTTTGGCATGCTCGTCTTGGTCATCCCAGTCCTGCAGTTTTAGATTTACTTCGTTCTAAGAGTCTTGTCATTTGTAATAAAGAGCACCGCTCTGGTTTATGTTCGTCTTGTCAGTTAGGCAAGCATGCCAGACTTCCGTTTCAGCGTTCTTTAAACACTACTTTCGCACCTTTTGATATTATTCATAGTGATATTTGGACATCTCCTGTGCCTAGCAAGGAGGGTGATAAGTATTACCTTTTGTTTCTGGATGATTTTACACACTTCTTATGGGTTTTCCCTTTGCACTTTAAATCTCAAGTGTTCCCTATCTTTGCCAAATTCCATGCTTACATTAAAACACAGTTTCACACCTCTGTCAAGTGTTTCCAATGCGACAATGGCCGCGAATTTGACAATAAAGATTTCCACACTTTCTTTAATACCAATGGGATCTCCTATCGCTTATCCTGCCCCTACACCTCGCAACAAAATGGCAAAGCCGAACGAATCATCCGCACCATCACCAATATGATGCGCACTCTTCTCTTCCACGCATCCATTCCCCTCCCTTATTGGCCTTACGCCTTGGCCACCACATGCTACCTCCTCAACATTCTCCCTTCTACCACCCTCAACCATCGCTCACCGTTTCAGGCACTGTATTCTGCTTTGCCCATATATGATCACCTTCGTACATTTGGTTGCTTATGCTTTCCCAATCAAGCATCCACCGCCCCCCATAAGCTTCACCCTCGCTCTACCCCTTGTGTCTTTCTTGGCTACCCGTCTGATCATCGCGGTTATATTTGCCTTGATATCAAGACTCACAGGATCATTCTCTCTCGTCATGTCACCTTTGATGAGTCGCGATTTCCCTTCGCATCTCCCACACCCCCTGTGTCGTCGTCAGAGTCTGAGTCACCATTTCCTCACTTCATTCTTCCCCAGAGCTCTCCCGGTGCTCCTGCGTCTCCCCCTCCCCCACCTCCCTCGCCACCCCCCACAACCAGACCTCACACCCGCAGCGTCTCCGGTGTCTTCAGACCCCGACAGATCGTCTCCATGACCACCGACCATCACCCCGCCATACACCCCACATCCCCTACGCCAACATCCCTGCCCCAAGATGGCGCGCCCACGCCCCAAGCAGGCGCGCCCGCGCCCCAACCTGACGCGCCCGCGCCCCGCCCTGGCGCGCCCGCGTCCCGACCTGGCGCGCCCGCGCCCCGACCTGGCGCGCCCGCGTCCCCGGCTGGCGTGCCCGCGTCCTTCGCCTCTCCTGCCCCCATCCTTCCCGACTCCCTTTCCCCCTCTGCCTCCACCCAGACCTCCCTCTCCCCCGTTCCCACCTCCCACAAAACAGCCCTCCTAGACCCGAATTGGCAGGCGGCTATGCTCGACGAATACAGGGCCCTTACGAAGAATGGTACTTGGGTTCTTGTTCCTCGCCCTCCTGAGGCGAACGTCATTCGTTGTATGTGGCTCTTCCGTCACAAGTTCCGCTCTGATGGGACATTGGAGCGCTACAAGGCCCGTCTGGTGGTGAACGGTAGATCTCAGCAGGCAGGTATTGATTGTGATGAGACCTTCAGCCCTGTGGTCAAGCCTGCCACTATCCGAGTGGTCCTGAGTCTGGCTCTGTCGCGCAACTGGGGCATCCATCAGCTGGATGTCAAGAACGCCTTTCTGCATGGTCATCTGAATGAGACGGTTTACATGTTTCAGCCTCCGGGGTTTGCTGATGCTGAGCGTCCAAAGCATGTCTGTCTCCTCAAGCGCTCTCTGTATGGTCTGAAACAGGCTCCACGGGCATGGTTCCAGCGGTTTGCCTCTCATCTGCTCCGCTTGGGTTTCACTGGCAGCCGATCGGATACGTCTCTGTTTATCTATCGTAGAGGCTCGGACTTGGCTTTCCTGCTGCTCTATGTCGACGACATCATTCTCACCGCCTCTTCTGATGCTCTTCGAAAGTCCATCATCTCGAGATTGAGTGCCGAATTCGCCATGTCTAATCTGGGTCCGCTGTCTTACTTCTTGGGAGTTGCCGTTCAGCGGCATGCGTCTGGTCTGTTTCTCTCACAGAGTAAGTATGCTGCTGAGATTGTTGCTCGTGCTAAGATGGTCAACTGCAATCCCGTCGCAACCCCAGTCGATACATCCAACAAGCTCAGTGCTCATTCGGGTCCTTTGGTTGATGATCCAACACTGTACAGGAGCCTCGCTGGTGCTCTTCAGTATCTCACTTTCACCAGGCCTGATATCAGTTACGCCGTCCAGCAGATCTGCTTGTTCATGCATGCCCCTAGGGAACCCCATTTTCAGGCTTTGAAGCGGATCATTCGGTACATCAGCGGCACCCTCGAGCTCGGCACCACCATCACTCCTTCCTCTAAGCTTGATCTTGTGGCATACACTGATGCGGATTGGGGTGGTTGTCCAGACACACGTCGCTCCACGTCTGGTTACTGTGTCTTCCTCAATGACACTCTTGTGTCTTGGTCAGCCAAACGTCACTCCGTCGTGTCTCGCTCCAGCGCTGAAGCCGAATACAGGGGTGTTGCCAACGTTGTCTCTGAGTGCTCTTGGCTCCGCAATCTCCTGCTTGAGCTACGATGCCCCTTACAGAAGGCCACTCTGGTCTACACTGACAACGTCTCCGCCGTCTACCTGGCTAGCAACCCAGTCCAACATCAACGCACGAAGCACATTGAGCTTGATCTCCACTTCGTCAGGGACAAGGTTGCCATTGGACATGTCCGCGTTCTACATGTCCCGTCCTCTTATCAGTACGCTGATATATTCACCAAGGGTTTACCTAGACAGTTATTCATTGATTTTCGTTCCAGTCTCACTGTACGGACCCCTCCCGTTTCGACTGCGGGGGTTTGATAGATTACATAGGTCTCCTATTATATAGTGGGCTGAAAGCCCGTTAAGGCCCAATACCTTGTAACCTATATATATGTTATATCAATGAATGGAAACCCTCAAGGAGGACATTACAATCAATGAGATCTCACACATCCTACCATAAATTGACAATATGTTTCTAACCTGCTCCTAACCCAAAAGGGGCATGAGCCAAGTAAGGACGCCATTACCCAACATTTTCCTAATCTGCACCTAAGCAAGAGTGACACTACACATTACATCCTATCGAAAGTGACAATCCGTTCATACACGAAATTCACAACCTACCCAAAAGGTTCCATATAGGCTGTCCTATGATGTCTTGAAGGCTTTTCATGCCCACTGGTGCATCATCATCATCTTTAGCCTCGAAAAGCGGGTTGATCTCGATGTCCTCTGCGTCGTCGGGTAGTCATACGATCATTGTCGTCATCCACATCACCACCTAACTCTGCAACCTCGTCTCATCATCACCCTCCTGATAGGCATCCTCCCTCTACATCCGGATGATGTTGTGAAGGGCAAAGTAATAGTTTCTGAGCGATACCTGCCAAGCGACGGCGTAGCATGACAACCCACAAATTAAGGATCTTCCACTGGCTCTTCAAAACGTCGAATGCTCACTCAATAGCTCCGCACAATGACGAATGTACCCTGTAACGCTTCTTTGTGGTTTCCAAGTGGTGATGCTTAAAACATTTGTATGTGGTACTTCGTCAGTGATTATGGAACTATGTACTCTCTCGGTTCGGGTACCCCTGTCACATAGGTAGTGCCGACCCATGGGCGGGTCGGGGAAGTGAAATCCTGGTGTTCTCAACCCGTGATCAAATACTCGTGCATCGTGTGCATTTCTCTCCCATCCGTACAACATGAAGGTGAACATCAAATCAAAGTCGCATACAACCATGACATTGAAGGTGCATATATCTTTTAGGCCATGGAACGAGGTCTACTCGCCCTGAGGGATTGTAGCTTGGAGTAGTGGCGGCCGCATGAATTGCTAGAGGGGGGGAGAAATTGTTTGTTGGGAAAAAAAAATTCCTCGATATATATATATATATATATATATATATATATATATATAATAAAGAATTTTTTTTTAAATATATTGAAATAAAAATATAAATTGTGGTATAAATATGATATTTTATTAGAAAAATTCATGCAATAATTTAATAATTTATATGTGTGTATACTGTATAGCATGATTAAGATTTTTTTTAAATATTGAAAGAAAATTATAAATTTTGTAAGGAATTTGTCATTGGTAAATGAAAAAAAAATTAATATGATTGAAAAGTATGACAAAAAAATCTCATCAATTGTGGTTTAACTATGACATTAATAGTAAAAAAAATTCATAGAAACAAAAATTAGAAGAATTTTTTTAATATATATATGTAACATAATGAATAATCTTATGAAAATATTAAAAGAAAAATATAAAATTTGATTTAAATATGACATTTATAATAGGAAAAATTATTTTTTAAAATATTTGTGTAACCTAATGATTAATCTTATGAAAATATTAAAAGAAAAATATAAACTTTGATTTAAATATGGCATTTATAATAGGGAAAATTTGGTTGTTCTTTTTCACATTTTTTTGTATTTTGACCTTTTTTTTTTAATCATATACTACGAAATTCCGTCGTCGGAGGGTTGGGCGGCCGCCCCTGACTTGGAGGTGGGTCTCTTCGATGGCCCTTATGCACCCTTACGAAGACAATGTCATTCAATGGGGTTACCACTCGATCGTGAATGTTGAAGTTAATGATTATCGGATAACCGTTTATCTTAAAGTATGACCAATAGCGGTTGTCGTTGATGATTTGTTCGGGGATTCGCCGAAAATGGGGATCCCGAGGCCGTATGACTTCCTTGTTTAGTCCAATGAACTCGTTGGTCGGGCCCCCGTCGATGGCATCACTCACTTCTCGTATCACCTCTAGGATGGCGTAAGTGGAACATTGGAAACGTTTACACGCATTACGTTGGCTTTGGCCCCATGCCATTGTGTTGACGAATATTGCAACCTTCTCAAGCACGGACAACTGGATTGACCCTCAGAGGACATAATGATGTTAAAGAACCCCACAAAGCCGAAGGAACACGCGCCATTGTACTCCGATATGTTTCATGGAATATTGTACATGTGGGTGTAGTAGTGAAACTAGTGATCCAAAATGGGGAATCCAAACACACTCTTAATTTAAACACCTTAAAAATTGTGTTAACCAAACACCACCTTAACTATTTGCATTATAATTAAAATGCAATGGGAATCCAAACACACCTTTTATTGATGATTACAAAAAATAATTTTTATTTTAAAATCAGTGAAAACTATTGCAATTTTTTCTAAAGAAGACAAATAAACCGAAAAATAAACTAGTTTATTTTATGCCAAACATAAAGTGGGTTTGTGCGCAGAATTGAAATTCCTTGTGCTGCAAATGGTAATGATCGAGCTTTTAAAAATAAATGGTTGCCCACTTGGCAGTTGTGCCGGAAAAATGAATATATACTTGCATAGATTCGATATTTGTAAATATGAGTGAAATCAAACATAAAAAAAGCTACAATGACTTTACTAGACATGTTATAGTCTCGATACTAATACGATACTTCGTTGATAAGGCATTATAAGACCTTATAATTGCATCGCTATCAATGCTTATGGACTATGATGACAATTGAACCGCAATACATACAAATATGATGAATGATTTTGATACAATGTCCTCACTAATTACTTACTTATATCACACAGAATGCAGAGATGAGTTGCTTGAATTAACGGTTGAAATTGAAAGCACAGTTTGGCTCATATGCATAACATGTAAGTTCCTTTTCAAGCTCTTGCCTTGATGACATGCTATGGGTTCGAGGCCATGTAGGGTCAAGGGTGGGACCCGAGTTCATGTGATTTGGGTCCCACCTTAAGCAGAAAATGGCCAACATTGCAAAAACAAAGGCATACACCCCAAAACCAGTACTAGCCACTTGGTGGCTTTTGATTCAAGCCCTTTACCTCGCGCGATTGTTACATACTAAGACGAGTTTCATGGTTCATTCGATGACCTAGCAGTCCTCGCAACCCAGAGGCAGCAGGAGCTGCTGTAGCACGAAATACGCAATTTGAGTTTCTACTCGAAACCCTCTTCATCGCCACTGTTATCTTCACCAAACATGGTGGCCATTCTCATGGCAAGTGCCGCAGCCATTTCCCTTCTCTGAAAGTCTGGCATCAGTCTCAGGTTCTCCCTCACGTTTCCAATTTCGGACATCAGCTGCTCTAAATCTTCAAGCTCGAAGAGGGAGCCCTTTTCTTGATCCACTTCAAGTTCAACCATGCTTTCCTGTTCAGCCTCTGATGATGTTGAAGCTTTTGGCTCTGATTCGCCATCTCTGCCTTGACTTGCTTGGCTGGATTCCCCGGGTTCAATGCTTGCGCAGTTGGTGGGTGCGACTGCAGAAACCGATCCTTGTTCCATGTCCTCCCAAGCTCGAGCTGAACCCGCAGATAGTACTTCATAGTCAATTTCGTAGTCTGATTCTTCTTCTTCAGACACCTCTGAGCAAAAGCAAATAAAAAGTGAAAATTTTTAGCGACTGCTACATATTCATGTGAGGTAAGCCGTAAAGGTGAGTTGTATGAACCTTTTCTTTCGGGAAGTGATGGCTGAGCTATCTGGTTTCCTGATTTCAAAACCATTCAAGGCCACATATGGGCTGTGAGTGCACCGTGGAGTCGTTCCAATCCTTGTAAATCACCATCAACGGACAAACCTGCATTTAAATAATTGGTTATTGATGAAACAAATGAAATATGAAGATATGAAAATGTAAATATATATGGAAGGGCAGCCAAGCGATTCCATATATTAGCTGCCCAAAATCCTTGAGTATATAAGCTACCAGAAGAAGTAAAAGTTAAAATTAAATTTTATACTGCAAGAAGATTAACTCAAGTTCAAAAGCCAACAAGGCAGTCATCGCATCAAAAATCATTGGTCAACTATGTGATCTCACGAATTTTGGTCTAAAAAATGACTAACTTCTTTTCCAATTAGGCTAATATGAGGAACTTACACTTGTCAAAGTCAGCATTTGAAGCACAAGCCTCAATGAATTCAATATTACGCTCTGTGAACCATTCCAAGAACGATCTTCTTTCATCCCACGATGGTTCTTCATTCCCTAGCAAACTGGTTCCTTCAGTTTCTGAAATTCCATACTCAGTAAAATCTGCATCTGAGCTAACATATGAATCTTCCTGCTTCAGGTTACGTCTTCTATACTCAGTATGAGCACGATGACCTGGAATAAGGTCCACTTTATTTCCAATACATAATAGTATGTCAAAGTACTGGATGTTCGTGCGAGAAACCCACTCTTTTAGTGCAGCTAGTGTAGATAACTGTAGGTACATGACACAACGAAAATAAGGAAACATATAAGAACCAAATTTACAGCAACAGATTCTAACCATGAAAAATGGTGAACTAGTCATCCAAGAAAGACTTTTCCCCTAAAAGAAATTGAAGCAATTCAGATACATAATTAATCGAGAAGAGGGCGGAGGGAGGCTAACATCATTCATGTCAAAGACCATAACCAAGGCCGTAAGCTGTTCAAAATTTGGCAATAAATGGGCTGAAAACTCATTGTGTAGGTGGGTCATCCATATAGAGACATCAACAGAGTAGTACTTTGTGTTGATTGTCCACCTGTTTTCAACAAAAGAGTAACTGAATATCATTTCCTCATCCTCTCAAAGACTATTTTTGACCTGAACTACAAGATAAGAACAATGGGATGCAAATGACAATAAATCTACTAGACTATCTTTACCCTACCCTTGGACAAGTACTTCGGATGATGAATCAGAAAGATCTTCAAAGTCCACAGCAAGTAATCCTAGAAGCAGAAAGTACATCACATATTAAAGGCTAACCAGCTTTTGCGGTTTATTTAATCGTTAGCTCTGACAACCAAACATTAAGAAAAATGCTAATATGCATTTATGCTACATAATACACGGCTCATGTGAGAAATTTTAAATATCATATGAAGTGATACAACTTATATATACCAATAAACTCTAATCCATGAATCTATATGCATCAGGTCAAATATACCCTGTAAGCCTAAAATCAAGTGTTCACATAGGTAACAAATCTTTCATTCTTCTCAAATATGAAAACCACTAACGTGATCCCCCTGTGCTTTTAGTACTAACATGATATAGCTTATTTCCCATTTGATATGCTAACCAACGATGCCCACATTTCTTCAAGGATGGGCTATTTTTCTACAATCGGTACGAATATGAAGCTAACATACTTTTTCCTAATCAGCACTTTATCAGCATCAAGACCACTAAAACAATTCACAAACTTGCAAACACTTGAAAATAAACCAATATTTATGGCAAAGATCCACCCAAAACAGGCTAGGATTTCGGAAAAAACCAAATCTCAATTTCCACAAAATCACAATAGCAAGTTCCCAGGAAGAGTCAACTAGGACAATATGGAGGAAGAGGCATACCGGATAGGAGGGTGCGCTTGCCGACGTTGGGTGCTCCGATCACGAGGATACCGGGTCGCTTCTCCAGGACTTCCCGACTCGTTTGTTTATCCATTTTCAACTACTAACAAATCCAGACCCCAATTTTTGCCAAAAAATTTCGGCTTACGAGGGCCTGATCAAACAAAACAACTAGAGTTGATCAATATGCCTGAAATCTGGATGAAATACCCAATTGATTATCATCCATAATTCAAATAATCAAAATGCAATCAGCAAGCTGAACCTTTAATCCAAATGACACAATCAGAAAACCTAGATTTGAATCAAACCCAATTACAAACCCTAAAGTGGTAGAAAGCAATTGAGAGGGGGCTAATGGTGACGAAGCGATAGACAGGAGTACCCACCAGCAGCGAGAGGATTACAGGGAAGGGAGGACGGCCGGCGACCATCACTGTGGAGACGACAATAAGGAGGGGCAGAGGAGAGCGAAGTCACTACTTAGACCCACGAGTAGAGCTGTTCTCATTTCATACTGTTTTGTGAATAAATGATGCATTCTGGGAGATTAAGGTTTGAACTCACCGAAAAGGCGAGGAAGGGCGTGTTTGCGAATTGCGATGGGATGGGGTAGAGCTACCAAAATCTGACCCGACCCGAGAAATCCGACCGACTCACCCGACCCGAGACCCGACTGAATCCCGAGCATTAGGAGTCAAACATAACCCAAACCAGAGGTCGAACCCGACCCAAACCTAACCCGACCCAAACCTAACCCGACTCGAAATAGACCCGAACACAAACAAACCCGACCCGAATCTCAACCCGACCCAACTTGAAATGGTTATTCAATAATCAATATCAACATTTTAATGTCTAAATGTTGAATGTTTTAATTTCACAATTTCACAATTTCTCATTTTCATAATTTCACAAATCACAAACATCAATGGGGGCCAATCACAATTTCACAATTTCTCATTTAACAATTTTCACAAGAATCACATCCACCATCCACCATTCATATTTTCACAAGAATCACATCCACATTTACTTTCCTTCATCAAATAAACAAAATGAAATTTTACATTTTCACCATCAATAATTCATTTTCACAAGAATCACATCCATTCACAATTTCACAAATCACAACCAACGGGGGCCAATCACAATTTCACAATTTCTCATTTTCATAATTTCACAAATCACAAGTAATATGATCATGGATTGTGAGTCGCTAACCAAATGCTTCTATACAGCACCGTGATCAGTATATATACAGACTGGAACAGTAAATAATCTTCTGCTGAGATACTGTCATTTACATTTTTATTAACTTTGACAGGCCTAGGGGAATCATGCTCAACTCCCAAAGTAGCAAATTTAACTGAGCACCTGAGCAATAGGTATTCACAACCATCAACGGGGGCAATCACAATTTCAGATTTTCACAATTTCACAATTTTCACAAGAATCACATCCACCGTCAACCATTCACATTTTCACAAGAATCACATCCACATTTACTTTCCTTCACCAAATAAACAAAATGAAATTTCACATTTTCACCATCAACCATTCACATTTTCACAAGAATCACGTCCATTCACAATTTCACAAATCACAAATCACAATCATCAACAGGGGCAATCAAATCCGATATTTATGAAATCTATATGTCACCTGCTCGCCTTCGGAGGAGGAAGATGTCGCCTGCTGCTCCCTCGCCTGAGACGTGCTCACCTTCTGCTCGCCTAAGGCCTGGTCGCGGCTTGCCTCAGCTCGCCTGCTGCAGAATCGGAGGAGGACCAAGAGATTAGTCACCTGCTGCAAGTCGACGGAGGAGGAACAAGAGATTTGCTCGATTTCGGAGGAGGAAGAAGTTGTCGCCTGCGGGGTGCGGCTGTGCGAGTCGACGGAGAAGAGATGTGCGGCTGCCTAGGGTTTCGACTTTCGACAGAGAAGACAGATCGAAGAGGTTGAAGAGCTGATGAAGAGGCCAGAGAGATTATAAATTTAGGAGATTTTAAATTTTACCCCTCATTTGTTAAAAATTTTCATTTCCCTCTCACTTGCAAAAATAAAAAATTTATTGCCCTCTTTTCCTAAACCCTAAACCCTATATTTATAAGTTAACTAGTATTTGTTACCCGCGTCCCTGCGCGTTTTGTTAATAAATTATATTTAATTATATTGATTATATTAAAATTATTTTTTCATAAATTTTATGTGAAGATTAAAATAGTTGATTTGACTTTTAAAAAAAAAATCAAGTAATCATAAAAATTAAAGTTTTGTAACGAGTTAAGATATGAAGTTGAGAATTAATATAAATATTTTAATAATAAGATTTTATCATTCAATAGATAATTAATTAATAATAAAATCTTATCATTAGATATAATGAACTAAAATAATCAGTTTTAATGAGTAAAGATAAAAAAATAATTCAAGGTACAATATTTATAAAAATAACTCATGTTAAAATGATAAACTTTGTAACTACTTAAGATGTAAGATGAACATATAGGATGACATGTGAATAATATTTTGAAACTAAACCTTGTAACCTATATATGCCCCAACAAAAATGGTTAAAAACGGATTAGCTATATAGATCTAAACTCTATCTTATCATAGAATTTCATAATCAACTTTTGAAATTTTGTTTTCGGAATTAAAGGGATAAATAAAAAAAATTGTATTAATTTTTTTTCTAAGAAAACTTTTAAATTTTAACATCTTTGACGACTTGGATTCTACTAATTAAATTAGCACTTTTTTTTCTTTTTGATTAGGAAAAAATTCGGGTGGGCAGGCCCTACCCGGCAGCATCCTTACGGATGAGGTCATTAAGACCTGGGTTGTTGTGAATATCACTACCTCGGGCAGAGTGACAAAGGTGTGCAACCTTATCCGCCACTATATTGCCCATACGAGGTACATGAAAGTAATCTATATCTTTTATAGTTGATAACATGACTTGCGTGTCAGAGAGAATTAGTTCAATCTCCCAAGGGCATTTAGTTGTTTTGTTTATATAGTCTATGATTATTTTGCAATCACCTTCAATTTGTATCTTTTCAATGTGAAGTTGTAGTGCTTTCTGGATCCCCAATTTGAGAGCCGGGGCTTCTGCTTTGATGGGATGTTGTTTCCCTAGCACTTTGTTCTCGATGGCAACAGGCCGCTCATTCCAATCCCTAATAACGATACCAGTCTTACTATCGTCGTTGGATAAGGAAGAGCCATCGAAATTAAGCTTGAACCAACTCAAAGGAGGCTTGCGCCATTTAATTGGACTTTGTTTGTTGGTCTTTCTTGTAAAGACCCTTGATGATTGATGCCTAACTTCATCCCCTTCTCCCTCCACGACGGATGTTCTTTTCCAGTTCTCTATGTGCGATCTGACTAGATGAAGGACCTTTTGGTGTTCGGGGATTGTTGCTTGTTGAAACAAGTGTTGATTCCTGATGTACCAAGTAGTCCACCAAGCGAAAGAAATGCCAGTTAGAACGGCCGAGTTTAGGCTGCTACCCAGGCTGGATGGAATGGGTCTAAAGTCCCAGGATTGGTTGATCAAACGGGCAGTTATTGTTTGTTCTCGGCTTAGAAGTTGGTATAATTTCCGTATGAAAGGGCACTCCAGAAACAAGTGGGCCTCATCTTCGAGGGCCATATTGCAAAGTGAACAAGTAGCTGGAACCGCCATCCCCCTACAAGATAGGTGCACAGCAGTAGGTAGGCCATTCTGTGCAATCTTCCAAAGGAAACTCTTCACCTTTGGAGGAGCATCAATCTTCCATATCCAAGCGTTCCTATCAGGCGTAGCTGTGGATTGTGCTGTTATTAATTTATAATCACTAGCCGTAGTAAACCATCCTTCCCTATCCGACCACCAGTATAGACGGTCTTGTAAGTTTGATGCCGGTAGAGGGATGTCTATAATTTCTTTGACGATGTTCTGTGGTAGAGCAGTTTGCAGCTTTTCTTCCCACCATCCCCCCCCCCCCCATAATATAGTCACAAACGCTCTCATTCTGATCGTGCCCCTGGATGTTACCGATCATAGACTGTAGGGAGGAGGTAGATATCCAATTATCCGTCCAGAATTTTATTGTGTGTCCGTTCCCTACCGACCAAATAAGCCCTGATTTAAATTTGTCAATTAAATTGGCAAGCTTAGAGCATTGCCAAGAGCTAGATCCCGATCGTTTGTACTCGAAAATACTTGCAGAACGCAAGTATTTATGTCTCATTAAAGTTACCCAAATATTATTGGGTTCTGCTAGAATTTTCCACAGAAGTTTCATTTGAAGAGCGACATTCATTTCCCCCGATTTGCGAATTCTCAACCCGCCAAACTACATCGGTTTGCAAATCCTATCCCAACTAATTAACGACCGATATTGCAAATCCTTATTCCAGAAGAAAGAGCGATTTATTTGGTCTAGTTCTTTATGTATAGCAGCGGGGAGCATAAAGTTCTGCATTACATGCAAAGGCTTAGCCGAAAGGTTAGAATTAATCAGGGTTGCGCGTCCTTGTTGAGAAAGCGCATTGGCCCTCCACTTAGACAGTTGTTGTTTGGATTTGCAGATGATATCTTCGAATGTACTACCGGTGACTCGACCATTAATAATAGGACAGTCCAGATGCTTCTCTAGTGAGTTTTCGTTTGTAGTGTTTAGGCAATTACGTAATTCATGGATCCGATGGTTTGGAATACCTGAAGACGCCTGAAAGCTAGATTTATGGTAATTGACCTTCTGGCCTGACACTCTGCAGTACGAATCAATTGTCGATTTTACTTTACACCCCGCATCCACACTCATTTTGGAGAAGATGATGATGTCATCTACGATGGAAAGAAACGGAATATGTAGCCCATTTTGTCCAATCGGAAAGCCGATGAGGGAACGTCAATGCTGGCACCCGCAGTGAGTTGACGGGCCAGCACCTCTGCACCCAAAAGAAATAGGAATGGAGAAAGAGGGCCCCCCTGACGAATTCCACGGAATGGAGAAAGAGGGCCCCCCTCTGCACCCAAAAGAAACGGAATATCTCACTTCCAAATGACCCCAATACCACCCGATCTCCCATTGGAAGGCGACCAAACCCCTTCGTCAAACCCGATGTTTTTCCACACCTTGTCATCCGGAACGATTTCCGATTTTGTTTCTGCTAGTGACAAGATTTGAATGTGTTCATTTTTACACATTGAATCAATTTCCGTCCAAAAAGTTCATTTTCCAATTCCACGACAGTTTCAGAAACATATCTTCATAAAACATCATTGATGATGAAAGAACTAAGAGGCGGAGTCCTTTCATCGAAGCAAAATTGATAAACTAGTTTGTAAATTCCTTTAGAAAGGCTTTTTATCTGGACAAAAACCATGTCTGCATACCTCTCCGGGCTAGACCAAGGAGCCCATCTCGTGTGGTGGGACCAAGCCCAGCATTTTAACCACCCTTCCCAACAATCCCAATCCAATAACATATTCAAGCAAATTGATAAGTGGTCGAGTCTATAACGAACGCATGTCATCAACTTCCTATTATCCACATGGCCGACGAGGCCCAATCTGTCTCTCAGGAAAGTTGCATAGGAGGCATGCCAAGAACTAAGTGAAGAGAGAGCCCAACTACGACAAGCCCGGATTGACCAGGTCCCTACCAAAGCAGACAAAACAAGAGGCAATTGCTCACCAAGAATGTAGTAGAGAAACACCCAACAGAGGGTTCTAAACTTCGTATAATTCTTAACACTCACACACCAGATTGCTTCTTGGAAAGCCACGAAAATATAAGCTAAACGAGTAGAATTAATACTTAATAAGTGAGAATTACAGGGCTGCCTACAACATCTGCATATAGCAAACACATAACCCCTTTGATCCTGTAATCTTACTGATACAGCAATGAGAAATCTTGAGCAAAGCACAACTAGGATCGTGGTGCTAAAATGATTTAAGTAGCAAACTAATACAAACAAAATACATGGATTATACGAAATTTTGAACAGCCCACCGAAGAGCAACCTTAGTAGCATGCCGAAAGGGAAAACAAGAGCAGGTCGGCGTCGGCCCGGTGGAGAATTCAACATTCCAAAAGTAATTGCCCGACGTAACAAAAAGGGGCAATTAAGCCGATAGTAGATAGGAGAGCTAACCATGAAGACGCTTGTTGCTACTTGCCGACATGTCGGAGCAAGCAGTATCAGTTTCATCCAATTGTAATTTCCTCTTGCAAGAGGAGGACCTCGACATAGAGATGGAACCCGGAGTACCCGACTGCTCGCCCACACCAAAAGCGCCGGCGAGAGCGGCAACAGATGGAGAAACATACATAGCAGTGCCCTGAGGAGTGATATCAGCAAGGCGGACCTCCGCAGAAGGAGCGAAGTCCTCTAACATCCTGTCCAGGGCATAGTTAGTGAAGTCCACAGGCAACGCCCTACACTCGTGTATCAACTCCGGGTCCTCGTCATAATCCACCATGTCGAGGTCGAACACCTCGTAGAAGCTGGTTCAAAGTGCTAATTATTAAATTAGCACTTTGTTATAAAGGATGAAGTGATCGATGAAAGTAATTTCTATATTTATAAGATTTTTTTAGTTTGTCAAGATTCATTAGATTTATTCAAAAAATTTATCAAAATGTAACCAATTGAGATATGATAAAATTTTGTTATTTAAATTAATTATGATTGTTACTAAGGATAAGTTAAATGACGTGGCTAAGAGATATGAAATCTGGCTTACATTTATTGATACTCATTACTTGATGTGTCAAAAAAATTCGGCCAGATTATACCATAGAACGACACGTAAGCGAATTCGATCAGAGCCCGCCACGTAAGCGAATTAGATATTAGATATAAGTACAAAATTATCAAAAAAAATCAAACAAATTTTTTATATAGTTATTAACTTCTGAAAAAATGTGTTAATAATCAAAGTGACATATTTTTATTAAAGGAGAGAATATTAGAACATTCAAAATTGTTGCCCCATAATATTATATTTTAAAATGTTAAAAATAATTTACAAAAATATATTTATTTTTTATGATAATTCATATACATTTATTTTAAAAAAATTGTTAAAAAATTATACAGTACAAAATCAATCAATCAACCAATATATATATTTTCTAATATCTAATCTAATATAATACTAAAACAGATGTTGAAGATGTCACTTGGCGACATTTGCTTATAAATAGGCTTACGTGGGAACTTCATATGAATCACGGTCCCACCTTTATAATTAATTAATTTTTACTAATCAAATTACTTAATTATTTACCCAAAATATTTATTTGAATTTGAATATTTTGAATTTGAATATTTTGAATTTGAATTGTTAGGTCCTTCCTAAACACAAATTTGTAAAAACCTTTATCATCTTTTATTTACAAATTTTTTATTTTACCGGTTAGTATTGTTACATTAAAAGATAAAGGTTGTGTAATTATTATTATTATTTTTCATTTTATTATAATTGTTGTTGTTGTCAACATATTTAATCATAACAAATCAATATAATAATTTGAATAGTTGTTAACTTACTAACAATAAATAACTGTGACGAATTTGTTGCTTTTATTTTTCTCTCTCAGTTCTACATTGCAATTTAGTTTATGGTTCCTTGAATTGATGCCTTTATTTTTCTTTCTCACTTCCGAACTAGATTTTGTATGAAATAATTGTGACGAATTTGTTGATGATGTATTTTCACACATCATTGTTTTTCTAGCAAGGCTTCTTTTTTTTTCTATTAATGAGTTCGATCTATTCCTTTATACTTTTTTGTATAAAATATTTTTTTAATTTCGAATAAATATTTTTTTGAGCAATTTTCTATAAAAATAATGCATATAACACTAAGAACCAATTTTTATTCAAATTAATTAGTTTTTTAAGCTTAACATTTTTTCAATTTTTGATAATCAATTATAAGTATGATGAAAGTATATTAAGACTAGAGTCTCTTACATTCTGATGTGTTTTCACCACATTTGAATTTAAAATAGTATAATATAAATCGATCAAATTTTATCCAAATTTATAATTTGTGATTATTAAGAAAGCAGATGTACGTTGAAGATTCCACTTGAAGACTTTTGCTTATAAATAGGCTTATGTGACAACTTCACATGAATCATGGTCTCACCTTTATAATTAATTAATTTTTACTAATCAAATTACTTAATTATTTACCCAAAATATTTATTTGAATTTGAATAGTTGTCAGGTCCTTCCTAAATACAAATTTGTAAAAACCTTTATCATCTTTTATTTACAAATTTTTTATTTTACCGGTTATTATTGGTACATCCTCTTCAAGGTGCTTTTGTGTCCGACAGAGCAATTCAAGATAATATCCTCATATCGCACGAAATATTTCACTCCTTCGGGTCTAGGAAAGGAGCTAAAGGATGGGCTGCGATCAAACTGGATATGGAAAAAGCATATGATAGAGTAGATTGGCAGTTCACACGATTAGTCTTAGAAAAATTCGGATTTCATGAAAAGATTGTGAATCTCATTATGGAATGCGTTACTACTGTCTCCTTCTCGGTGTTAGTAAACAATGGACCTACAGAACCCTTCAAACCCTCAAGAGGACTACGCCAAGGAGACCCTCTGTCCCCTTTCCTATTCCTTCTTGGTGCAGAGGTACTGGCAAGGAAAATATTAGAGGACGCGGAATCAAGCCATAATAGTGTAGGATTCAAATTTGGACATTCAGGCCCGATTATTCCTTTTCTGGCGTTTGCTGATGACATTATCATCTTCGCTAAAGGAAGAAGCGCGGCATGCCAAAGAGTAAAAGATATTATTGAGGAATACTGCAAATTCTCGGGACAAAAAGTGAATTATCATAAATCTTCCTTCCAAGTAACAAAAGGGATTAGGAGAACTCGAGCCCAAGAACTAGAAGGAATTCTTAACATCCCATTGGAACGGAATCTAGAAAAATACCTTGGATGCCCAATTATCAATGGAAGAGTAACAAAAGATACGTTTGGGGAACTAGTTTGTAAATCGAAAGACCAGCTAGCCAAATGGCATGGCGTGCCAATGCTTTATCGCAACAAGGAAGGGCAACCCTAATATCAACTAACTTATCATCAAAACCCCTCTACGCTATGCAAAGTTGTATGCTTCCGGCCTCAATCCACAACCAGCTTGACCAAATAAATAGAAACTTTTTTTGGAATAAAGATGCACAACGTACATAGCCCGTTAATTAGTTGGGATAAAATTTGTAAATCAAAAGCAGCTGGGGGACTGGGATTACGCAAAGCAAGAGCCATGAACGAAGCTCTATAGTTAAAACTTCTATGGAAAATTCTTGCGGAACCACAAAACTATTGGGTCAGAATCATACAATACAAATACCTAAAAGAAACCTATATTCTCACGTATAATAAAAAAAGGTAATGCCTCATGGCAATGGTCGAAACTCAGAGCACTAATCCCGAATTTTAAATCGGGGATTATATGGTCAGTGGGAAATGGACAATCTATTAACTTCTGGAAAGACAATTGGGTTTATACAACATCCCTGGAGGAGAAGCTGGGGTCCCAACAGAACAATAACACAATTGAATCTGTAAGCGATTACATTGTGGGGGGTCAGTGGTGGAAGGAGAAGCTCAAGACAAGACTCCCTGAGAGTGTAATAGAAGACATTATTAAAATACCCCTACCAATCACACCTATCACAGATAGACTCTACTGGTGGCTAGACAGAAAGGGATGGTTTACAACTTCGAGTGCATACAATCTTATCACATGTAACCAAACTCACAACTCCGAGGATTATAATTGGATATGGAAACTAGACGTCCCACCGAAGGTTAAAAATTTTGTATGGAAAATCAAACACCATGGACTACCCACAGCTGCCCGCTTAGCCCTTAAGGGGGTGGCGATACCCATAGGATGTGCTTTCTGTAACCACTTTTTGGAAGATGACATTCACCTATTTATAGAATGTCCCATCAACCATTTCCAGCGACAATTCTCGGCTGACATTTCTGACAAGATCAACTTGGTACTAACCCAAAACAGATGCATGGACCAAATATTACAAATTCTTGGGACGTCCCTGTCAAAGGAAAACAAACAACATATAATTTTCAGATGGTGGACCCTATGGTTTGTTAGAAACCAAGTGATTTTCAGAAATGCAAAAACACCGTCCATTGAGGGTTTTAAGAAATTAATAAAGGATAATATCGACAACTGGAAAAGAGCAAGCGCTTTGGATACAACAAGTTTTGGGGAGGATGTGCTGCTTCCCCATAATAACGAGAAACGCAAGGTAAGAAATACTCCCTCCGTTCCATAATACATGTGTAAAGGCTCGGATTTTTTTAAATAATAAATTTTAATAAATAACATAAAATGGATTTAAGTCGGAAAAATTCACGTATTTTAAAAATTCTCGTCCTCAATAAAAATTCGTATTTTAAAATTCTTAAAGCAAATTCCGGGGTTATTTTCCGCGTAAATTAAAATTTGGGTTGAAACCACTTTGATTCCCTTCAAATTGTCTTCTTCCCTTGTCTCATCCGAAAATTCAGAGTGAGCCTGCCCCATTTTACCATTTTGTGTTCAACATTCACACCTGCTCCCTACCTCCCTAACTTGCTAAGCAACAGGCATAACAACAAAAGCAATTAATATCCCCCTCCTCCCTTTTATCAGTTCAACACTCTTCCTCCCCATTTCTGAGTAGCAGCTACTCTACAAACAACTCATCCCGTCTGCAGCTCCTCCTAATTCCTTTTATTTTCTTCAGAAGCACAGCTCACTTTCTTCCCTTCAAAAATCAGGAACTCAACCCATCCCCATCCCATTTTCTTTTCACAAAAACAAACAACCCCTTATTTTTCACCCTCATTCTTTCGATTTCAAAAAAAAAACAATGGGAAAGCAGATCCCCCCCTCTACTCCCATTCATTTCAAAGAAATCCCCCACCCGCCACCTTACCTCCTCCTCGCCGGCCACCAATTCCAGTGCCCTGAGAACACCTCCGCCTTCACCGCTTAACCACTCCTCCGCCTTCTCCGATCGGAAACAGCAGCTCCTCCGACGCCGAGCCAAATCTAGAAGCGCCAGCAGCAGCACAGAGCCGCCGAAGAAGCCTCTGCCGAGCCCTGCGTCCCCTGTTCCATCGAAAACTCTAGTGAGACCCCCTTTTTCTCCTTCTAAGCAAATCCTTACGAAAGCCTCTCCTTCCTCATCCATGATCCTCGATCTAGGCCCGGGAAGTGAGAGACGCCTCCGACGCAGCTCCGACGGTCCAGATCGAGCTCCGATCGAACGTTTCCGGCGAGTCGACGCCCTCGGTGAGCACCCCCTTTATCGTCCTTTCCTTGTCAATCTCTGTACCTTGGTGTCGGGTTTGGGTAGTTGGGAACGACCAGTAAAAGTGATCGGAGTGGTGGTCAGGTCGCCGACCAAAGCCACTCCCCTCCTTGGCTCCTTCGTTTTTCCGGCGAAAAGAGGCTAGGCTCCACCTCTGGTTGCTTTCAAGCAGCAAAGGGGAAGGGGAAGAAGATGGGGCCGCCTCCAGCTTTCCTCATGTGGGTCCCGTTCCCACTTGGCAGCCACGTCAGCACGCGTGGTCCCCCCTCTTCCTTTTGTTTTCGGATTCAATGTGAAGAAAGAATGGGCTGTGTCTTTTATGGGCCGGGTTGTGTTTTAAAGATCAAAAATGATTTGAGCCTGTTTACAAAGGGGATCCGGTTTTGGGAGATTTAAGACAATTGAGCTCGATTTTGATTTTAATAAAAGAAAGGGGGTCGGTTGTAACTTTTACAAATATAAGGGCGGTTTTGGTAATTTTAAAAGGACTGATTTTATTAAATAAGAATGGTTGGAATTTTTAAAGGATTTAGAAATATTTTGTGAAAATGTTTAAAAGTAAATGGTATTTAAAATATTATATAGTATTATGTGAGATTAAAATGTAAAACATTATTTTGAGAATAAAGATGTAATATTATGGTGAATTAAAAAGATACATTATCGGGTTTGAATCGACAAAGGAATTTGACGAATATTTTCCAAGGACGGAATTTCTAACTAGTTAACTCGGTTTTCGAAACGGTTTCGGGACTAACTCGGGAATTATGTGCTCGGTGACTGACTAGCATGATTGATGTGAATGATTGTCTAATATCATGATTTGTGTTGACTAACAGCATGATGAACTGTTAAGATTATGTATCGTTAATTTATACGTTGAGATAGGATGAATATGATGCACTTGAGCTATATGATATGCAAATGTATGGTTATGAATATATGAATGTGGTTGAATGGGATGATGAGAACGATATGGTATTGAGGAATGTGGCAATGCGATGAATGGTTGAACTTGAAGAAATGACGATTGCGATATGGTTGTTATTCTCGTTGAATGATGTATGCTTTGAGTGCTTGAATGATTAGACGTAGACTTATATATGTGTTATGATATGCATCTAGGTGATACCTTGTGCTATGACTAATGTGTGCCAGACTTCCTATTATGCTGTTCTGCATAGCCAGGTAAGTCTCTTCGGAGCTTACTCAGATTGAATAGAACTATTCCCTGCTTTAGGTGCATGATATACTAGGTGTTGCATTCATGATCAGCATGCCATGTAGTACCATGCTAGGTTGCATCTACGTTGAGCATCCTATTTCTTTATGCGTATGTAAACAGAACGGCCGTTATCTGTGAAGTAACTAGAGTCATTGCTAGGGTCATAGGGTAGCCCAGCCTCATCGGGTACCCTGAGTCAATCGAGTCATGCACTTCCTTATATTATGAGATGCCTGCGGGCTTTATTGTGGAGCGGGTTAGGCATGCGTGCCGCCCTATTATGAATGAATGCATTCACGAGCTGGCCAGTCTCCACCTATCGGAAGGGGTGGAGGTAGGAGAGGGATATAACACTTGGTATTCTGTGCTAAGGCCTTATTATTATTATGTACTTGATCTTAGGAGCATGTTAGTGTGTTAATATTCCGCCATGGATCTAGAAGCATCTTTATTAGGTATAGCGTATATGTGTGCTTATGGTTGGGATGCAGAGCTAAAGTGGGCATCGATCTGATCCCGCCCCATATCAATTTTTTTAGGCATTATTTATGTTCATACTATCGATGCTGTTTGCTTATTGCGCGGGTTATTTTGTCGGCGGAGAGTGAGCACTGGAGTTATCAACTTCACCAGACTCTGATTATACTTTTGGATTTACACTTTAGACTCCGTTTTGACCCGGCTCTGCCGTGGCACCCTCTTGTATTACACTTGTTTTCGCTAGTCGCATGATTCCTGATTTCCACGCTTAGACTTACGGCAGGTACAGGGGATTTCCCCGGGGATTCCAACGATCCCTTCGAATTTTGGGTATGAAATCCCACTTTAAAAGATTAGGATAGAATTTCAAACCTTCAACCTGTACTCGGGGCGCAAGATCCTAACGAGGGGTTTCATCCCTCGAAACGTAACCCGGGAATCATAATCCCGGGCCGTTACAACATGTCCTTTCACTTTTCGGCACGTTTTTTAAGGAGCGAAAAACTCTATAAAATATTATTTTTTTAATTAATTTTTTTATATAATTTGATACTTGTTACTAATAAGGATCAAATTATATAAAAAATTTAATTAAAAAAATAATATTTTATAGAGTTTTTCGCTCCTTAAAAAACGTGCCCAAAACCAAAAGAACATCTATTGTGGAACGGAGGGAGTAATAAACAAAAAAACACCTTATGGAAAAAACCCCCGTGGGGAACATACAAGTTGAACTTTGACGGATCCTTTGTATCACCAAAATCGGGCTCTATAGGCTACATTATACGAGATTGGACGGGCAACCCAGTAAGTATAGGAGGAAAGGATATTGGGGGCCTTTCGCCACTAACGACGGAAGCTCTGGCCCTTAGACTAGGAGTACAAAAGGCAAGAGAATTGAATATCAACAACCTCTTCATTGAAGGAGACTCTAAGATAGTCATAGACTATCTGAGCAAACAGACGACCTGTCCCTGAGAAATTGAACTTATAATGTCAGACATCCAACTCATCATAACAAAACTAACAATCCTCGGTATATCCCATATTCCCCGCATTGGTAATCAAGTAGCGGATAAGGTTGCACACCTTAGCTACTCTACCAGGGGAGCAGACTTTCAAAATGATCCAGGTCTTCACGACCTCATCCGCAAGGATGCTTTCGGTTAGAGCTTCTGCTCAACCGAATCTTTACCTAATCAAAAAAAAAAAGATAAAGGTTGTGTAATTATTATTATTATTATTTTATTATAATTGTTGTTGTTGTCAACATATTTAATCATAACAAATCAATATAATAATTTTCATTAGAATCATCTTACTAACAGTAAATAACTGTGACGAATTTTTTGCCTTTATTTTTCTTTCTCACTTTTACATTGCAATTTAGTTTATGGTTCCTTGAATTGATGCCTTTATTTTTCTTTCTCAATTCCGAACTAGATTTTGTATGAAATAATTGTGACGAATTTGTTGATGATGTATTTTCACACATCATCGTTTTTCTAGCAAGACTTTTTTTCTATTAATGAGTTCGATCTATTCCTTTATACTTTTTTTGTATAAAATATTTGTTTAATTTCGAATAAATAATTTTTTTGAGCGATTTTCTATAACAATAATGCATATAACACTAAGAACAAACTCTTATTCAAATTAATTAGTATTTTAAGCTTAACATTTTTCCAATTTTTATAATCAATTATAAGTATGATGAAAGTATATTAAGATTAGAGTCTCTTACATTCTAATGTGTTTTCACCACATTAGAATTTAAAATAGTATAATATAAATCGATAAAATTTGATCCAAATTTATAATTTGTGATTATTAAGAAAGCACGTGCGTGTAAGACATATGAAAAGACTCACTTCAATTGATTAAGTTATAAAACGTAATTGTATAAATATCCATCCGGTAAATTAACTATTAGTACATATATTTGAATATATTGGGCTCAACTAGCATTTGTCGAACGTGTAATCCACCTAACAAAATATTTGGTTCTACCTTTCAGCTTATTATGGCAACAAATATCTTTTTAGTGTTCAAAGTAACCAATAAAGTTACTAAAAAAATTAGAAGGCGAAACAAAATTTTTTAAACAATCTCTACATTAGTGCATGCAACTGTGTCTATCTAGAAGGTGAGACATTTGCGTTTTGCCCTATATGTTATATACTAATATAATATAACCATTATTTTTTCCAAATTAATATTATTTGTCTATATCATTTTCATATCATTATAATATTATAATATATCTAACATATAATGTAAATAAATTATGACAATATCTTTTAAATAATATAATATATTTTACAAATCTCGTGCGCTACGCACGGGTACTGTGCTAGTATATCTATATCTATCTATATAAAATACTAAAACAGAGACCGCTGGAGCGACCTCGCGATCACAAAATTTTCTGGATTAAACGAGATTATTTTCGCTTACGTGTCATATTCTGAAATAAATTTGTATTATATTTTTGGGCCACATCAATTAATAAACCAATATAATTTCGACATCTCAATTAATGGTCTCACTTATTTTTATAAATATTCAACCTAATATCTTACTTAGTTAGAAAACTTATCTTTTTAGATCAAATAATCTATCCAATATTTGGTCAAAATTGAATACAATATATCTATATTTAAATTTGTATCGATTAAAATAAATATAACATAAAGCTATAATTTAATATTCACTTTCTGCATGTAGCTTTTTTTTATTGTTATAAAATACTACGTATGGATTTGTTTATTTATAATTTTTAATAGTATTAAAATGAATGCAATGGGTATATTTTATTATCACTTTGGTTTTTCCAGTAAATAGTAAATATGCATTCAATAAAAGGATTAGAAGAATCATTGTTAACCGATTGAAATTTCATTTAATGCAACTGTTGGTTTATCAAAAAAAAATAAAAATTCTTATCATTTATCATAAAAAATCTTAATAACTAAAATCTTAATAACTAAAGATAAAATAACTCAAGGTGAAATATTTATAAAATAACTAAAGTAAAATGATAGATTTTTTTTAACTACTTAATATATGTGACTGATGATAAACTATAATTGATTTGATCAAGGATAAAGATTTGTAATAGATAAATACAATAAAATTAGTTTAGTTAAAGTAAATAAAACAATCAGTTTGGTTAAAATAAGTAAAACAATCGTTGAAGATTTTTTTACATAATTGATAATTTATTAAAATGGATGGATGTTAAACTCAAAGTAATATTAGACTATTAATTTATATTGTGCCAGTAGTAAATATGAATACAAATCACAATTAATATTGGAAATATATTGGGTAAAAATATATATTATATATAGCGTAATTGTACATATATGTGAATTAAATAAAAAATGTATATTGTTAGTTAAATCAATGCATAAATATAAAACGGTAGAAAATATTACATGTGTTTTTAGTTCATGATTTAAATATAAAATTCAAAAATATGTTTTTTTTTAAAGTGAAGTGTTTTATTAAAATTTATGCAAAAGAAATTAATTATCTTTATGCCAATATAGTTAGGTAAAAACTTATCTTTATAGATCACTGAAATTAATTATGACTATATTACAAAATAAATCTAATCCGGATTAATATGATGAAATTAATTATTCTGGATTAATATGATGTTATCTTTTTTTTTATCAACATTAATTAATAAATAAATATAAATTCAATATTTTTTTTTATATATAAAAGGCATGCATAGAATGAATGTTGCAGATTAAAAGGTAGAATGGATGATCCAAATCTGACGGCATGAATATCTATATATCTATCTATCTATCTATATCTATATATCTATATAAAATACTAAAGCTGACGCGACCTCGCAGCCACGGAATTTTCTGGATTAAAGCGGGATTATATAATCAAGCCTATGTAATATTTGATGCAAAGATAGATGCAATCCGTATGAAGGATTGCATACGGATTGCTTGTGATTGAAAATCTTGTGAGGAGGTTTTATAACTTAATCCATATTATATTCACTAATTGACCTGATTCTTAATTAAAAAGCTATAGTTTATGGGATAAAATTTTATCAAATAAGATTATACTTATTATTTATTTAATTTATGATTCACAAAATGGTATTGTTTTAGGTTTTTAAATATTTTTCAGAATTTAGATTATAATATAATAATACAAATTAATACGAATATACAAATTAAAAATAAGTTTGAAACGATGGTATAGCTTTCCTGAAGCATCAAGATGTTGTATATTATCTTCTTTAATCTGTTTTTTATTATTTAAACTAATACTAATTATAACAACACTAATGCTATATAAAATATATATACCACGTCGCAAATTTTTTCCCAATTATCTTACCTTTTACCATCAAATTTTGGTCAATATATTATTCTACATTTTACATCAAATTGAATCTAATATATTTAAATATAAATATGCACCATCTTAATTTGATGATAAAATTTGAGAAGATAAATATGTATATAATTCTATATTAAATATACCATGCCATAAATTTGTAGTAAATTATTTTACCTTTTAGATCAAATTTAATATAATATATTTAAATATAAATACGTCATTAAATTTAGTGATGTAATTAGATATTATTATTTTTTTATTAAGAAACCGCACAACGGGCGGGTACCGAATACTAGTAAAATACTAAAACAGAGACCGCTGGCGCGACCTCGCTGGCACGGAATTTTCTGGATTAAACGGGATTATTCTTGCCTACGTGTCATATTCTGAATTAAAGTGGTATTATATTTTGGGTCACATCGATTAAAAGGCCAATATATTTAGGTAAAAAACTTATCCTTTTAGATCAATAATCTATCCAATATAACCTTATATCTTAATTAGGTTTTTTTATAAATATTCAATCTTATATCTTAATTAGTTAGAAAACTTATCTTTTTAATGAATAATATTATTAATGATAACCACAACTAATGGTTGAACTAACACTTTCAATATATATTTTTTCCATTAAAACTCAAAATGCATCGTTATTATCATTATTATCATATGATTCATATTCATGATAATTCAACTTATCACATAATTTTATCACACGGAGGAAGTAATCACCATACGGAGTAATGAAGATATATTTTGACTACGGAATTGGATAGATCAATATTAATCTATCCAATAGGTTCATTTTTTTTTTAGAAAACTTACCTTAGTAAACTATTTTTATAAAGCTTAAACCATTTCTTAAAAAAGTCATACTGTTATTCTTATTTAAATAATTTACCCCATCATATTCATATCGATTTGAATACTCAATTCTATATATAAAAGTCATTCTTGAGTCATATCGATTTGAATACTCAATTCTATATATAAAAGTCATTCTTGAGTTATTCTCCAAAAAATAATAATATAACTAGATAGACATAGATAATAGGTTAAGTTAATTAGTTGCCTTAAATAAATAAATAAAATAATGTTCATTATTTTTTGTAGGTCATTTTGCAAATGTTGATCGATCCTTATTAGAAATAAAAGATAATTATGAAACTTCTAAGATAGAAATAAATATCTTTTAAAAGAAAAAAAATGAAGAAGATGGAAATATAATTTAAAATTAATGTTTTTTTGTAATATACACGCATATGATTAAAACATAATATAAGTTATATATTTAATTATTTTCACTACATAGATTAATCATTTTTACCCTATATCATACATGGTATTATGATAAATATTTATCTTTTCATTTTTAAGTTGTTACAAAGTAATTTATTTATACATGCTAACCATATATTGATTTGAAATGAAAATAATGTTAGTTTAGTTTATGATTGATCGAAAACTTCCAGAATAAAGAGTCATTGAAACAATGTTAATCTTTATAATTTAATAAAAATTAATAGGTTAAATATAAAATTAATTAATTAATAGAATATATTTTTTTAAGAAACCGCGCAAAGTCGCGGGCCACGATACTAGTCTATATAAAATACTAAAACAGAGACCGCTGGAGCGACCTCGCTGCCGCGGAATTTTCTGGATTAAACGGGATTATTTTCGCTTACGTGGCATTTTCTGGATTAAAGTGGTATTATATTTCTGGCCCACATCAATTAATAAATCAATATAGTTAGATAAAAACACTTATCTTTTTAGATCACTTATCACTTAAATTTTATACCAATTAATTTTTTTTCAATTAATTAATATAATATAACAATATAGGTTGATGATAAGATTTTACCAAATAAAACCTAGCTCAAATTTAAATCACCTCCATTTTTATATAGTATAAAAATACATATATCACAAGTCCAATCCATGAACAAATTTCTAATCATCTTTACGATTAAAACTCAAAAACCCACCAAAATTGTACAAAATCAATAATTATAACTCTTCAATGACATAAATAATTATTCAATTTGAAGATTCACAAATATAATATACCACTGCAATATTATAAATATTTATGAAGATCTATATATAGTAATATACTAAAATAGAGGCCTGAAACGGGTTTTGATGCGATTCGTATACGTGGCATATATTCTGAATTAAAATGGTGTTATTTTTTCATACGTGTCATATTCTATATTAATATGATATTATCTTTTTGAGTCATTGTAATTAATAGGACAATATAGTCATGTCTTAATTAGTTAGAAAACTTATCTTTTTAGATTAAATTATCTATCCAATATTTGGTCAACTAAAATCTTGGATTAAAACAGAGGTTGATTTGATTAATGTTTGATTTTTTAAAAAATAAAAAACTAATATTTATAATACCATGCACTCCCTATGATTTTATGTGAAAAAATGCATCGTGTATTCTTTCTTTCACATAAATATGAAATAATTTAAATAATCAATCAACACTTAAATATAAATACGTCATTAAATTTGGTGATGTTATTAAATATTATTTTTTTATTAAGAAACCGCACAACGGGCGGGTACCGAATACTAGTATAATACTAAAACAGAGACTTGGAAATCCTGTGTGGCGGGTTCTGGTGCGATTCGCTTACGTGTCGTACTCTGGTGCAATCTATCCCGGATCTTTGACACGTCAATTAATGATGATCCCAATATATTTAAGCCACGTCCGATGATTAAATCATCTATTTATACACATGTCATCCTATGTGTCTACCTTTATTGATTATTATAATTCATTACGATTGTGGTTATAAATTCTATCATATAGATTACTGTATTAAACTTATCAATATGAGTTGTTACAATTAATTTTTACTCCTATCTTAAGTGTTTACAAAACCTATCATTTTACCTTAAGTTATTTTATAAATATTTTAGCTAAAAAAATCTACATAACCTTAAAATTAAAATCTACATAATTTTTTTTTTATCTTCATTTATGATGGGGCGTAGCATTGCAATTCCGAGCAATTGGAAGCCAACTTCTTTCATGCAAAAGTTCTAATTTATATAAAAACAAAATTAGACTAATTTATATTAAAAGGTCATACACACACATAATAGATAAGTAATTATGTATATTTATATATATTTATAAATATACATAATAGATACGGAGTAAGTGATTATAGTGATATTTAATGTTTAATTGTGATTTTCAACTTATAAAAATAGTGATATTTGTATTTTTAAGTAATAAAAAAAATTAAAAAAAATATATTTATTATTTGATTTTTTTTTTGATAAGGTAAAGATTCGGGGGCCAGACAGATCTGACTCCCTGAGAGGCAGATGGACTAACCGCCGAAGACAATACAACAAAACGTACAAAAGGAGAGACCTAGACTAAATGAGGGAAGAATGTCGGCTGATAACGCATACGCAGATAGAAGCCAAGCACCACCATGACAGCACCGCTGGTCAGCGGTACATCAGGACGTCATCTCCCGTGGGCAGTGAAGACGGAAACTCCAAGGAGCAGTCTCCTAGAAACAGAGTCGTCTATAAGCACACCACCACGACCCCAACCAGACCCGACTCCAAGCGCCAAGTCGTCAACCAAACCTAAACGAAGCTAGGTCCACCCAAAAGCACGCACAAGCCACAACCCCAACATGGTGCGCCTGAGGGAACGCACAAAACAAGTTGTACTCAAAGAAATAACATTTATAATCCTTTCGGAATTTGGACATGCCCTTTCGGGAATTTATTCGAGCCCTTTCGGGAATTGATCAAACTCTTTCGAGTTAGTTTTGCATGGGAATTCAATACCTTCTTATCGAAGGGGACTTTCTTGTCATTAGGCTCTCCTGAAGGACTGGTCGTGCCCCTGGAACATTGAGCTGCTAATGTCAGATACAAAAACGCATTTGTATCTGCAAATACCGCTAGGGCCTCATGTTGCTATTCGTCATATTTTCAGGGGTTCGAATGTGGTGGCTGACAGGATTGCAGGTCTAGCCTACAACATCCCTGCCGATGATAACATGGTGGATCCAGAACTCGATGTTCTCGTTCGGTCGGACGCGCTAGAAAAGAGGCCCAGTCAGTGGTGGCTTTCCTAATTTTTATCCTACTTCGGAAAAAAAAAGAAGTTACCATCTTAATGGTAAGATGAAAAAAACTCATTTGCAAAACTAAACCAATCTACTTTTTCTTTTTGTCAAATCACCCACACTCTTGAAAGGTTATATATGTTTGGTCTCCCATCCCCCTACAGGAGGGTTTCTCTCTTTTATGAGAGAGAACCTATCATTGTGAAACCCCAAATTGAGAATCCATTTCCGTCTCCCTCCTCAAATTAATCTTTCTTTGGCAATTTATCCCTTCAGATTTCTAATTTTTGGGTTCCTTTCTAGTCTAATCGCTTTCTTCTTGAGGTTGATGACCGAATTCGGTGGTTTTCCGGTCGATGTCCTTCTTGTTGGGCTCCGATGCCGTCGGGACTTCCTTCTCTTGCTAAACTGGTTGGGGGTTTCTTCTGTGTTTGGTATCCATTCCCCTTCCCTTGTCCGATTGCCTTCCAGTTAGTCCGGTGTCCCGGTGGGGTGGCTTGGCGCGTCGCTAGTTCCAGTTGGGTTCGTGCTTCCTATCGCCGGCCGGCCTGGGTTTGGTCGGGGTTATGGGTTGTCGATTTTAATTGAGTCTGTTTTGGGTGGGTTTTTTTGCACCTGGGGCTTCTGCTTTCCCCTTCTGTCGGAATCCGGTGGTGCTGCATTGACCGACGACTCTTCCTCCAGGGGGATTCGACTCCGTTCTCTATAGTGTATTGTCTGTGTGGTGTCTCCTGTTGTCGGGTCTCTTTGGGCTCCTTGGGTTCAAAGGTGGCCTGCTTTTGTGAGAAATGGACCAATTTTGGTGCTTCGGGTCCTTAGGGCCCAAGTTTTGGGTCCTTTGGGCTCAAGGATGACGAGTTGCTATTTCGAAAAATTAAAATAATTGAGTAGCTGTCCTTAAGGGTTTTATTTAAATCCCGTAACGTTTTGTCGAAAATTCCGAAAGGGTTGGTAAAACTCCCGAAAGGGTCTTGATAAACTCCCGAAAGGGTTTGAGTAAATTCACACGAAAAGGTTTGACTAGATCCCGCAAGGGCTTGTCGATATTCTTGTAGGAGAAATATTGTTGGCGGTTTGTTCAAAGAGCTTGCGGCTCTGCTTCCGATGTTTCTAGGAGGTCTTCTGCTTGGTTGGCGTTTTGGGCGTGGAGTCTGGAATCGGGTCTGGCTGGGGTCGAGGTGGTGCGCTCAGGGCGACTCCGTATCCGGGAGAGAGTTTCCTTGGACTTCGTCTGCACTACCCACAGGAGTTAGAGTCCTGCTGTACCGCTGGCCCGCGTTGCTACTATTTGGTGGTGCTTGGCTTCGTTATTCGGCGGCTTCCTCGGCTTTTTGGTGTTGGTCTTCTAGGGATGTCTTGTTGTAGAGTTTATTTCTGCTTGTTTCATTTCGTTTGTTTTTCTATATTTTTGTATTGTGATTGTACGTTTGAGGATTCGTCGTTTGCTGACTATGTCAGCCTCTTGGAGAGTCAAGTCTGTCTGACCTTCGAATTTTTTCCTAATAAAAAAAAATCACCCATACTCTTGTATAACCACGTTTTTTTTTTGGCAAAACGTCATTTAACGAAATCTTACAACATTTGATTGGGAATATATTAATATAATATTTCAAAATTATATTAATTATCTAACTTAGCTTGTATCTATTGGATCATTTAGGGGAACATGTTAATATAATATTTTAAAATTATATTAATTATCTAAAAATATATTAAAAATATAACAAGAAAAAATTTCAATTTGCTTTTAAAAAAATATTTTTTTCAAAAATTTATTTATAAAAAAAAACTAAAGAGTAACTTTTTTTAATCAAAATTAATATTTTTTAGTATTTTAAAACAAATCTTTTTTTAAAGTTTTTTCATTTGTTTTAATAAAATAAATCATAATTTGTTTCTGTTAACGAATGTCTTTCATCTTAAAAAGTAGTTTTTTTTGTAATGCATTTAATTTTTTTTATTTGAATAATACTTCATCTGTTAAGTAAAAAATGTTATGCATTCTAGCATTTTCACAAATTTTAAGAAACATAACTAAAGATACACTTATACCCCTAATTATTACTTTATATTTTTACTTTTTTGAAAACTTCCTCTAACAACTCTATAATTATTATAAGGGTAATTTTGTAAAGTCCTAAACACCAAAATACCTAAAATTACATCTTTTTATTAAAAGATTCACTCCTTAAATTAAAATGAATTTTTTCCTTAATGAAAGGAGCCAATTAATAATGACAGAAAAAATCTAATAACGTTTTAATTTAATATTAAGTAGAACATAATTAAATCAATTTATGGGTAGACATATTTCAATGAGAAATAATCTAGATATAAATAATACTTTCACATAAAATTAATTTAGATGTAAATAAAATAACAACTATATATTAAATATTTATCTATTAATATTTTTTTTAATTGTGTATATGAAATAGTTCTAATCTATATTTTTATTAATTAACAAAAATATATATAGATAGATAGATAGATAGATGTAGATTTAGTTATTTCAAAATTTAGGCAAAATATGTAATTAAAATAAAATTGTAGATTAAATAAACCCGAAACAAGAGGCCAACTAGATGATAGAATTAAAATAAAATTGTAGATTAAATATTTTATATCATGTATCTGGGTCTATCTAAATATTTTCTAACATGTATCGGACTATATATATATATTAGTCCTATATATACACATGGGCAAGGAAGTTTACAGGTATCACATTGATTTACCTCCTTCGACCAATTCAATAGATTGAATTGGAAAGAAGACCGATCGATAAAGAGAGATCGAGTACGGGACAGAAAGAGATCGAGCGATGGGTGGGACGTCGTCAGAGTCGACAGCGGTTGCAATTGCAGGCGTTCATCAGAAGTATCCATGGCGATGCACTGTCTATGTGGTCGCTTGCTGGGTTCTTGCCGCCTGTGGCGGCCTCATGTTTGGCTATGACATCGGTATTTCTGGTATGTTTTCAACTTTCTTACACAAAATCATTGTAATTTAGTTAAAGAATTACGGAATAACGATGGATCGAGGATTTGGAATTGACATTTGACAGGAGGAGTGACCGGAATGGACGACTTTCTGATCAAGTTCTTCCCGGGAGTATACAGAAAGAAGCTTATGGCGCACGAGAACAACTACTGCAAATTCGATAACCAATTCCTTCAGCTCTTCACCTCCTCCCTCTACCTCTCCGCCCTCTTCTCCAGCTTCGTCGCCTCCAAATTCTGCTCCACCCTTGGCCGCAAAGCCACCATCATCGCCGCCTCCCTTTTCTTCCTCGCCGGCACTCTCCTCAGCGCCCTCTCCTCCCACCTCTGGATGCTCATCGTCGGCCGCGTCGTCATGGGCGTCGGCGTCGGATTTGGCAACGAGGTACCTACTCGATCTACTCTCATCTTATCTATCTATCTATCTATTCGATCAATTATTTATAAATTTGGTGGATGATCATCGGAGTGCAGTCAGTGCCGTTGTTCCTGTCGGAGATAGCGCCGATCGAGTACAGGGGAGCGGTGAACATCCTCTTCCAACTGCTGGTGACGATCGGAATCCTGATAGCCAATGTGGTCAACTACTTCACCTCCACAATCCACCCCAACGGCTGGCGCTACTCACTCGGCGGGGCGGCCTTCCCCTCCCTCCTCCTCCTCCTCGGCGGCCTCCTCATCACCGACACTCCCACAAGCCTCCTGGAGCGCGGCCACCAGGCTGACGCCCGCCGAGCCCTCCAGCGCATCCGCGGCCTCCCTGATGTCGATGCCGAGCTCTCTCAGATCGAGCTCGCCTGCACTGCCGGCACCGCCGCCTCCAACAAGCCCTTCAAAGAGCTGGTGTCCACCAAGCAGAGCGTCCCTCCGCTCGTCATCGGCATCATGATTCAGGTGTTTCAGCAGATGACCGGGATTAACGCCGTTATGTTTTACGCGCCAATTCTGTTTCAAACGGTTGGGTTCAAAAGCCATGGATCGTTGATGTCAGCAGTCATCATTGATTTGGTGAATGTCGTCAGCACTTTGGTGTCTGTTTTTTGTGTTGACAGAGTTGGTAGAAGAGCCCTTCTTCTCCAAGCCTGTGTTCAAATGTTCATCAGCCAGGTATGTGATATCAATATCTAATGTTTCGTATGTGTATGATATCGTCAGATATCGGTTGATATCTAGATATCAAAATTAGCCTTACTTAATATATTGATTTCTGTGCAGATGATAATTGGGATCCTATTGATAACACAATTGCATGACACAAACACGCTAGGGAAGGGACCAGCGATGGTGATAGTGATCCTAACGTGCATGTTCGTGATGTCATTCGCGTGGTCGTGGGGCCCACTGGGGTGGCTGATCCCGAGCGAGACCTTCCCGGTGGAGACGAGGACGGCGGGATATGCGTTTGCGGTCAGCTCCAACATGCTCTTCACCTTCCTCCTGGCGCAGACTTTCCTGTCAATGCTGTGCCACATGAGGGCCTACGTCTTCGTCTTCTTCTCGGCCTGGATCGTCGTCATGGGCGTCTTCGTCGTCTACCTCTTGCCCGAGACCAAAGGCGTCCCCATCGACATGATCGTCGACCGCGTTTGGAAGCCCCACCCAGTCTGGAGCCGTTTCGTTGTTCAGGGAGATTCCAAGGCTTAATTTCGCTCAGTTGCTATTAACATTCATATTTACGGAGTACTAATTACTAACTAGTCGTCTTATGTGTTATATTTTACAAGTTTGCAAACTTCAGTACGCTATTAATTTGGATTACAGTTTGTTTAATCTTTTTTGTTTGTTTAACTATATTTCAAATTTCGAATATATTTATAGGTTTTTTATTTTCTTAATTCGGATTTCAACAACATTTTCTTTATTTATAAAAAACTTTCGTTTAATTACCACTTAATTTAAACATTTCCGTAAAGTATGCATAGAGAAATCTACAAGAGAAATCATTTGAATTAGGTAAATACAAAAACATAAAACCGCACTAATTGACTATCCATGTGATTTGAATTGCGACAACCAGATTTCAGAAGATAATTAAACCATTAACACAGCAGCAAATTTCAAGGTGATTTAATAAGTAGCAAAGAATCGATTCAGAAATTTGAGATGGATGATATAAGCAACAGCTCCATTAATTGACAATCCATGTGGAATTATCTTACAATCAATTCAATCATTCACCAAAAAGCAAAGCAATTGTTCAAACAGAGACTAAGATTACTTTCAATTCCTAACCAAATCGTACAACTCCATTACTGATTCCTTCAAAAGAGGGACTAGAAAACAGTAAACCTAAGAGCTGGTGAATTTGGTCACCGCCTTTGTCCCTTCAGAGACAGCGTGCTTGGCGAGCTCACCTGGAAGAACAAGGCGGACAGCAGTCTGGATCTCCCGTGAAGTAATCGTCGGCTTCTTGTTGTAACGGGCGAGCCTCGACGACTCCTGAGCGAGCTTCTCGAAGATATCGTTGATGAAGCTGTTCATGATCCCCATCGCTTTGCTGGAGATCCCGATATCAGGGTGCACCTGCTTCAGGACCTTGAAGATATAGATCTTGTAAGTCTCAACACTCTTCTTCGACCTCTTCTTCTTCTTGTCCGCAGCGCCGGCGCCGCCCTCCTTGGGGAGCTTCTTTCCGGCCTTCGGCTTCTTCTCCGCCGGCGCCTTCTCGGCGGGCTTCTTCTCAGCGGGCTTCTTCTCGGCCTTGGGCGCCATTGGAACACAGAGGACGGAGGAGAGAGATTAGGGTTTGTGGTGGGCGGGAAGGAGAAGATTTGAAGAATTTGGGATAGCGGGGTGGAAGTGAAAGCGGGGACGATTTCTATTTATTGGGGAATATAATTTGATTTCATTGGAGGGTATATAGAAACGCGGATCGATGACGTGGCAAGTTATGGTGCGTTAGATTGGTTGGGAGGGATTGGGTAATCGACGGCCTAAGAGAAGCTTCGTAGTGGAGGGAAGCGGGACTGATTTATTTAAGGCCAAATTGCAGAAAACCACCCTTTTAAATAGCCTGTTTTGCGTGAAACCACCCCTTAAAACGGAAATTGCAGAAAACCACCATTTATAACCGTTTTTTTTTGCAAAGTCACACTCATCACCAAATTTTCGTTAATTAAATGTTAAAGTGTGTGGAAATTTAATTATACCCCTTATTATTATTATTATTATTATTATTATTATTTTACTCATTTCAATTGATATTAGTTGATATTTAACTTTTTGAGATATTTTTCAAAAGCAAAAAACACAATAAATATAAAAAAATATTTTTTAAAAATAATTTCATACTTAAAAAAACTCTATAAAAAATTGATGTGTAATTTATGTTTTATACATATAAAAAAAATGTGTAATACTAGGGCTACTTGAAAAAATAAATTTTTTTTTAAAAATAATGTTTCATATAGTTTTTATTATTCTAAAAATGTATGTGGAATATTGAACATATTTTTAGAATAATAAAAACTATATAACATATCATTTTTTAAAAATGTATTTTCTTTGAGTAACCCTTTAGTAATATACACTTTTTAAAATATATAAAACATCAATCATATCTATTTTTTACTAATAAGTGTGAAATTATATTTAAAAAATGATATTTTATTAAAAAAAATTACTTTTGAAAAACATGTTAAAAGGTAAAAATTAATTGATACCGATTGGGTAGAGTAAAATAATAATAAAAACAAGGGATATAATTGATTTTCATGCACTTTAACATTTAATTAACAAAAATTGGGTGATGGGTGTGACTTTCCAAAGAAAACAGTTTTAAATGGTGGTTTTATGCAATTTTCGTTTTAAGGGGTTGTTTCACGCAAAACATCCTATTTAAATGATGGTTTTCTACAATTTGGCCTTTATTTAAAGAACGATTACAAGTGGCGTTCCATGATTCGTCATCCCCGACACATTATTATTATTATTATTATTATTATTATTATAAATTACGTGTTTTTTTTAACAAATATTGTTTGACTTTCAATTGGGCATTAAATGGGCAAAAAAATCTCTTTTATATGTCATATAGATAGATATAGATTGTTTGAATTAAGTCCAGGTTTCCCTAACTCCTTTGAGCATTATTGAATTTAGACATTGTTATAATTGAAAGAAGCTTCAGGCAAGTCATAATTGAAGGTGACAATCTAGAGGCAGTGAAAGCAATAACGGGAGTGACAACAGCAAATTGGGAGATCTTGCGCCAAGTGGAAGAAATCAAGCTCTTATCTAACTCCTTTGAGCATATTGAATTTAAACATTGTTATAGAGAAGCAAATAGAGCCGCAGATTTCATTGTTAAGAGTAGAAGGAATTGTAATTTTCCTACTTTCCCTTTGAACAAGGATCCTTGTAACATCATCTTTCTGGATGATCAAGGTTGTGTTCTGTTTCTTTAACAGAACCTTCCTACCGTTTGCCCACTATAAAAAAAAGTCCATGTTTCCCTACCAAAAAAAAGATTGTTTGAATTAATTCATTTTACTATTTTAATGTGATAATACTTATCTAATTTTTTGAAGTGTATATATTGATGCATAGGGTCTATATATAGTTTAGGGTCCGTTTGAAAATTGTATATAGACATAGGATATAGGTTATGGGTATGAGATATAGATATCAAGCTATGGCTATTGGGTATGAGATTGGTATCTATATCTTATATATATGTTGTCTAGAAATGGTATATATAGATATCAGAATTTAAAAAAAAATAAAAAGATCACACCACCACTCAACGGGATGCATACCCTAATTCGAGAACAAAAAATTCGGTCCTAATTTTCGAACAAATTAGGAACCCCCTTATGTTCGAACCATAGTTCGAATAGAATTCAGACAAATGCATTAAGATTCGAAAATTCGAATAAAATCCCTCACCTCGTTCCTAATTTTGCAAGAAGGAGAACATCACGCATTTCGAATCAAATAAACCCTCAATTTCGAGAAAAAAATCGACCATAAATTTTTGCACAAATTTTCGACTAGATACAACTAGATGTAAAGCAAAAACAAATCGAGCATAATTGACGGTGAAAATTTCGAACAGAAGTGACAGATGCGCGCAAGGAGATTAGAGAAGAAGAAGGTGAAGGAGAAGAAGAAGTCGCAAGTCGCTCATACGTCCCTCAAGAGATCCTATAGCCCCTGATTTTTGCAAATATCCGAAACTAAAAAAATCCCCTAAAATTAGTATATGGAGATATATGATTGATATCCATATACCAATTTGGATAAATATATCAAAAAGAGTATATAGATATCGGACCTTTTATACCCATAACTTATATCTATATACTCATCCCAAATAAGCCCTTACTTATTTTATAAATATCTGGTTTACTTGTACATTTTTTTAGAGAAAAAAATTGAGGAGAAAATTAAAGAAATATTAGTAGTATTATTTATATATGCAAGTAATTAAAAAGAATAAACAAATGAGAATAAAATATTTTGAAGTTCTCAAATAAACGGCTAGAAAATCATTAGTACTCACTATGGCATTCGAGCTCAACTTTCACATCTAACATTTTATCTGTTGTTTCATCGATTAATCTCATTCAAACAATATATTTATGTCATTAATATTCTACTTTGCATAAGTAAATTCTATAAATGAAATTAGATTTTGAAAAGACTAAAGCTAATCATTCATTAGATTGGTAATTATTTTTTTTCAATCAAGGAGATGGGATCACTCACCTTTTTTTTTTTTTTTTGGAAAGGAAATAATTTGGCTTTAGGGAGGCCCTAAGAGCCAAGGGCATCCTTGCGGATGAGGGAACAAAGCAAAGAGTCGTTAGGGCTGTTATGGCTGTGTAAGGCAAAGTTCAGATGCGATAGGCGGTCCGCAACTTGGTTTGCCTCACGGTAGACATGACGAATCGCATATGACGATAGGAAACCTAGCGAGACTAGACTGTCCGAGACAATCATTTCAGAGTCTCCTGAAGGTTTCCCAAGACCTTTTAGACTGTTGATTACAATGAGGTTGTCGCCTTCAATTTCTAGGTCCTTTATTTGTAGGTCTAAGGCGGTTGTGATACCTTGCCAGGCCCCATAGCTTCCAGCTCCAGCAACAGAAGAGATCGGGCAAGGACCACAACCAAAATAGACCGGGGTTCCCGAGTGGTTTCTAATTGTAAAGCCATAGGAGGCAGAACTTGTCGGAGAAAGAGCCCCATCAAAGTTGAGTTTATATTTTCCCATCGCAGGTGGTTTCCATTTTACTTTATGTCTTTGTTTACTTGTAGTTTTAGTAGTGTGTTCTTGGTTTTCCTTGGTACCGATTTCTTCTGCAATTTTAAATGATTTCCGAAGTGTGATTTGGTCATTAATGAAGGATTTTATGCACCGCACATCTGGATGGATCTTATCGAATAGTGTCTTATTCCTGAAATACCAGATGCCCCACTAGGCAAAGGCAAGAGTGGAGAAGCGAGATTTGCCTAAATTATTTTTAATGTCTTGTAGTATTTGGTTGAGGTTAGAGTCAACATTAAATGCGTCAGCGGTTTTCCTGAACAGAATTGGATCCATGGCGAGTATGGTGTCCCTTGTAATAGAGCAGTTCCATAATAGACGAGGGATATCCTCAAAATTAGAGTCACAAAGCAGGCAGTCAGTAGGAATCCCTAATTTTCTCGAAGCTAATTTAGCGGTAGTTGGTATACCATTTTTTGTGATTTTCCAAATGAATGTTTTGATCTTTGGTGGTATGTCTAGGTCCCAGATCCATCCCATGTTTGATTTTTGGTGTTGTTTAAGGTTACCCAACATATGTATTGCAGATTTGGTAGAGAACCAGCCATTTCTGCTCCATTTCCAATATAGTCTGTCCATGTGTATGTGTTTGGGGATGGGTGTCGCTTTAATGTTTTCGATTACTTCCCTTGGTAAGTTGTAGGCATTTAGACAATTCAAGTTATCACAGTTCCAAGTCTTGTCATCTTTTATAAATTGACTTACCTTCGTGGTGATGTCTATTTGTTGTGGATGAGATAATAGTGAAATAAGGGGTGCATTTCCCATCCAATGATCAAGCCAGAAGTTAACGTTCTGTCCATTCCCGATTGACCAGCGGATACCTTGCTTGAATAAATGGATTAGTTTTGTCAATTGGGTCCATTGCCAGGAGGTGGGCCCCTTCCGGTCATAGTGCAGTAGATCTTTTTGTTTGAGGTACTTTTCTCTGATTAACACCACCCAAGGGTTGTGTGGTTCTGCTAAAATTTTCCATAATAGTTTTAGTTGTAGGGCTTTGTTCATGTCTTCTGATGTGTGCAAGCCTAAACCACCACTAGATTTGGACTTACAGGTCTCATACCAGCTGATTAAAGGCTCATGTTTAGGTCCCTTGTTCCACAGGAAATTTCTATTTATTCTGTCAAGTTCTGTGTGTGTTGATTTTGGCAATAAGAAGCACTGGATAAGGTGTAGTGGTTTTGCCGATAGTGTGGATTTTATCAGGGTGCAACGACCAGCTTGGGAAAGGCCATTGGCCTTCCAACGCTGGAGCTGATCCTTTGTAGTGTTTATTAGCTCCTCAAAGTCTGCGTTGGTTGTGCGACCATATAAGACCGGACAGCCAAGATATTTGCCTAGGTTAGTTGTGTAAGAAATCTGCAGCTCATTGTTAATGAGTTGGTTTTGATGTCTAACCACATTTGATGATGTGTGAAATTGTGATTTACATCTGTTTACTCGTTGTCCTGAGAGTGACGAATATTCTGTAAGGATCTTGTTAATTTGCTGGCAGGCTGTTTGTGTGGCTGAGGCAAAAATGATAATATCATCCGCGAACGCCAAATATGGTATTCTTGTTCCATTGCGAGTTATTTGTATTCCTATGTGACTTTTAGGTTTAGCATATTCCACTTGTAGTCCCCTACCTAGGATTTCCGATAGTATTAGGAATAGATACGGTGAAAGGGGATCGCCTTGTCGCAATCCACGCTGCAGTGTTATTATGTCTGTTGGCTCATTGTTAACCAAAACCGAGTATGTGACCGTAGTTATGCACTCTTTTATCCACCCAGAGAAGCGGGGTGAGAAGCCGAATTTTTCTAGTAACGTGATCAGAAATTTCCAGTCTACGAGGTCAAAAGCTTTTTCCATGTCTAGTTTTACCGCCATCCATCCCGAAGCTCCTTTCTTCCTTGAAAAGGAGTAGAATATTTCATTTGCTATTAGAATGTTATCTTGAATGGCCCTGCCGGAAGTAAAAGCACTTTGCAGGGGGTTGATTATTTTCGGGATTAGTTTCTTCAGTCTATTGGCGATAATTTTGGAGATTATCTTATATGTGGTAGAGCATAAGCTAATCGGCCTATAATGGGATGTGGTGTTTGGGTTTTCACATTTAGGTACACCTTGATATGTTATAAATAAGCTTCTATATCATATAAGCGTGGTGGACATTAGGGTGGCTCAAAATGGACCCGACCGGGAAACCCCACCCGACCCGACTCGGAAAACACGGGGTCGGGGTTGACCCGAGACCTCAGGGGTCGGATCTCAGGTCAAATTTTAGCAAATCCCGGGTCAACGGACGGGTCGGGATCAGACCCGATTTTTTTTTTTGTGGCTCTACCTACCAGCCAGATTTTCCATATGTATAGGCTTCCTATTGTTTTTCTTTCTTTTTTACAAGTAGAAAATTAGCACTTTAGAATTTTGCTAATTTTGGCAAATTAGCACTTTTTCCTCTTTTAATTTTTCTTTTTTTTTGAAATATTTTAGCACTTTAGAAAATTAGAACGACTTTTTTTTTTTACAGTAGCATAGAAGATTAAGAAGAGTATGTTTATATGTAATACGTAACTAATTTGGAGACTACGGAGTATATGTAATAACTAATATGCGGATGAAAAGTAAAAAAAATCCTTTTTATTTAATTTTAAATATTTTAATTTTGTACTCCGTAGCAATTAAGAAAATTTTAAAATTCGGGTTTTCGGGTGAACCCGTCACCCGCCCCGGAAAACTCGGAATTACAAATCTCGGGTTCGGGTCGGGTGGCGGGTCGCATTTTTGAAAATCTCGGGTCTTCGGGTTGACCCCCACCCGGAATGTTCGGGTCGGGTCAACCCGGATGAGACACACTAGTGGACATTGAATAAAGGGATGAGTACCTCGATGTCCAAAATTTTGGGCTTTATTAGGAAAATGTCCACCACCCTCTCCATATTAATTAGCAAAATGTCCACCCCTAAAATAAAGTTGCTGAATTTTTTTTTTTTCAGCTAATTTTTTTTTCCGCGAATTTTTTTTTCCGCGTTTCCAGAGTTGTTAAAATGGAATTGTTGAAACCCCTGTGCCACCATCTATTTTCAGCAGTTTTTTTTTCTCTTTTTTTTTTCTTTTTTTTTTCACTTTTTTTTCCGCGTTTCCAAAGTTGCTGAAACCCATGTGTCACTCTCTGTTTCAGCAGTTTTTTTTTTCGATTTCAGCACTGTTGTTGATGCTGAAACCCCGATTTCAGCAACGTTGCTGGTGCTGAAATTGTTGCTGAAACCGTGTTACGAGATATAAAATTTAGCCTATGCGGGATTCGAACCCACGTATTTGTGCATAAGCACATTGCTCTACCATTGAGCTAAGAGGCTTTTAAAGGAGATTTAAAACAATGAAAATCAAAATTCATTGCAGTCCACATTTTCAGCGATTGCTGAAACTACAATCCGCATTTCAGCAATTGCTGAAATTGCCAATATCCAAACCCAAACCGTGTAAAAATCAAGATAATCCATTAATCCATTAATTTTGTGCAATTTGACAACAATTCAAAAATAAAATATTATAAGATGCTGAAATTATAAGATGCTGAAATAAAAAATTAGCATGGAATCAATAAGCAATTATGAATCAATTAGCAAAATTTGATAACAATTATGACTTACAATAGCATACATATATGTATATGAATCAATTGACATACATATATCAATATGCAATTAGCATACATATATTATTTTGCTAAAATGAATTGCAAACAAACATTCAATACATTTCACGTTCATTCATTGAGACCAGATCTCCATATTAGAAACTCTATTACTGATTTATTGGTACTTTAGTAATAAATCTCAAGGACAAACACAAAATTAACACCAAAACCAGTCGCACCCTCGGCAGGTCAATTTGAATGATAATATGTTGCAATTGAAGTGGATTGGAAAGTCATTTCACGTTTAAATGAAATAGCAGTACCTAATATAAATATATACAGATGCTTTAGACCATGTGCAACCATGGGTTTTACTTACCTTATAGGTCTTAAAAGGTAAACCCATGGTTGCAAGCCAAACCTTAAGGGAAGAGGTTGGAAGGGGTTATCCTTCCCACTAAGGTAACCTCTTTCCTTTTATTTTTACTTTATCTTTTTTTTTTAAACACATAAGTTGATCATTACATATTATTTATATATTTTTTAAACACACAAGTGGGGAACAAGGTAACCTCATGGTTGCAAGGGTAACCTTTAAAGAAGAGGTACAAAAATTACAAAATAATTTAGAGAAAAAAATATATAAGGTGGCAAATTATAATAAGGTAATAAAAATTAAAAAGAGGAAGAGGTAACCCCATGGTTGCACATGCTCTTAAGCACTCAGAGTTCCATGAAAGCAATGAAATATATATGCTATACCTATACTACACAAAATTCCAGCATCCATCAAATCCTATTTCACTTCCTTGGAGACAGGTGAGCATCTTCAATTCTTCCATGAAATATATATGCTATGGAGAGGAGCAATGCAGATCTCTGATTTCGAACTGAAAAGTTGCTGAACTCTAATGGAGATCGAGAGATAATCAACAAGTAAATTGGAAAGGAGATGAAATCGATCGAAGAGAGATAAAGAGGGATTCACCTGCGCAGATAAATCCAGAAGGACGCGAGGTCGTATATCGATGGACTTGAGGCTTCCTACGAGAGCAAATTGAGTTAAATCGAAGCAGGAATTGAACGCTGAAACTGTAAAATTGACGATAGCTAATTTGGAATCCAATTAATCGATCAATTGAAAAGCAGATCTCTGAGTTCGAACTGAAAAGTTGCTGAACTCTAATGGAGATCGAGAGATAATCAACAAGTAAACTGGAAAGGAGATGAAATCGATCGAAGAGAGATAAAGAGGGATTCACCTGCGCGGATAAATCCAGAAGGACGCGAGGTCGTATATCGGTGGCGGCGGCGACGCTGAGGAGGAGGAACTCGTACGGATCGAGGAGGCAATAACCGTCCAGATCCGGTCGGAGAGGGTGGTGGACTCCTCCCGCTCCACCGACGTCAATTATGTGGGAACTCGGAAGCAATAGAGAGATCGAGAAGAGAAGCAACCAGAGTCCACCTCCGCTTTCGCCGAATCTCCGCCGCCTCCGCCTCTTGCCCGTCGCCATCGAATTGAAAGCTTATGAAACGATCCGGAGCCGGAGTGAGAACGAAGGGAGCGGATCTGGCGCCTCCTCAGATCCAAGCGAGAGAGTGGTCGAGGAGTTCCGACAAAGATGATGGGGGTTGTGGTGGTCGCCGGCGGTGGATGGTGGTGGCGGCAACGGTGGAGGATGTGGTGGGGTGCTGAGCGCGAGGAAGAGGATGAGTTGCTGAAACGCTGCAAATCTCTCAGATTTGGTTAAGATTTCAAGGGCAATTTTGTCCAAAAAATTAGAGACGGACAAAAACCTAATTTGCCTAACTTGGAAGACACTCCCTCAATAGGGCCCAAAAAAAAGACCCGTTGAACAAATTTTCTCTTGAATAAATTGTTGCCTCGGTTAAAGTCGTTAAAATGCATCTTTCTTTCTTCTTTGGATCAGTTGAGTTGACATAGCTTGGTTGGATTACCCAAAAATAACAGAGATCGCCCTTTCTCCTACTCTCTTTTCTTTCATTTTACAACACGTTATCAGCATGATCAACTCGATGCGATCGACGTCCATCATTATCTCGTCATCTTTTTTTTTTGAATTGAATCGATCGGGATTAAAAGAGTTGATGTTTCTCGGGGTTAAAAGTTTTATCGATCATTTTTCATCCATAAGGATCGGTAGATTTATATGTAGGCTTACCAACCATGATTAATTTGAATGAATTCCTGTAGATATCCGTCCTGCGTGGTTGTGTATGCAGTACATCAGTCTGTTTTCTTATTACATGTGAATATATTTTCATACCATCCAATGTAGATTTTATTTATTTAAGATTATTATTGTTGATATATATGTCTCTTAACATACTTTTTTATTATTCAGTATTAGCTTTTACATAATAATAATAATAATTATTATTATTATATAAAAAAAACAAATTTACAAGAAATTAGCGGGTAACCGAGATACTATCTGGGCACCCACTCCTTTAGCAATAACAAAGCTAAGTCTAATAAAAATATAAGATGCAGCACGAGCCCCAGCATCCTGAGATACAGAGAATTTCTGAATCCGCTTCAGCAAGGCAACAACATCCGTATCCAGCTCCCCCAACGAAGAGAAGGAGAAGGGCAAGAAACCATAACCTGCTGTCGTGCACAAATCACGATACTTGACACACTTACGTTGAGCAACATCAACAACGGCACGACCAGGGGCAAAGTCAGACATCCCCGACTGAGTCAAGGGGGAAGATCCCGTCAGATCAACACAAACATCTCGCCCTTTGTCCCGTGAATAAAGAAGCAAATCTGCCGGACGTAGAGACCTATCGTGCCCATCGACCAAACCGATATCAACTTCCTTACCGGCAGAAATCCCAGCTCTAAAACAGATATCCAATAAGGCGTCGCGCACAAGGTTATGTCGATGTTTAATTCCCACGGTACTAGCACAGGACACAGCATGATCTCCATAGACATCACCATTAAAGACCCGAGAACAAGCCGAACAAGCCGAACAAGGCCTACACACCGTGAACAACGGAACACCCAGTCGATAACTAAGCACACTACGATAGGTCCTTCCATTCATAGTCTGCCCCAACCCAGAAATAGGAATTGCACGCAACCAATCAGAGGAGTGAGTACCTTGCTGAGACTTCCACAATGCCACCTGTCGCGGAGTCAAAGAGAAAACAGAGTCTGATGTAGCAGCAACCTTAGCGAAATATATATCTGCCAATTTCTTCATAAGTTTGGGGGCAGCGATTTCACTAGGATCGCGTAGAAGATCAGAATCTGTAGTCTCATTAAAAGCACGACAAGCATAATCAAAAGTAGGACCAGCAGCAATGATACCAGAAGGGTGTAGGAGCTTAGCCTGCAACTTAGCAGACTGCAAACGAGACGCCAAAAAGGCATAATGTAGGACATCCCCAACAACATATACTCCGAGCAAACCAAAATGAAAAGGGAAGGTGGCTGTTGTAAGGAGTGAATCAAGTATGAAATATAATGAAATAGATCAAACCAGACTTAGGCCTCAGCAAATAAATACAAGACTCCTCCAATGCAGTAAGAGAAAGTCAGGATCGAATCCACGAGGAAGCACGTCAGCAGTTCTCAGGTAGCTGTAAATTCTCACAGAAGCAGAGCAGAAAGACAGAAACAAATAAACCCGGCAAGGGTAAAAACAAAAGCAAAGAATAAACTAAAGACAGAAAGTACAGCAAAGGAAGTAAAAAACAAAGCAAAGCAGAAACTAAAAGCAAGGACACAGAAGCTACTCGATCTCGAGTAGCTGTCCTCTATCTCGACAAGAACAGAAATAAAAACAGAAAACAGAAAACAAAGGCAATCAACTCGTCAAGCAAGAACGTACTCGACCTCGACAAACACAACTCGAGATCGACAAGCAGTGATCAACAGGAAGTGAAAATCGACAACAGAAAGCAGAAAACCAACTCGACTAAGACAAGTCCCTACTCGAGATCGACAAGCACAGTACTCGATCTCGACCAAGGCTCCTCTACGTCGACAAGAAACAGAAAACACAAACTTGCAGATTCTCGACAAAATTCAGAAATTAACTTCAATATAATAAAAGACCTCCAAGGCCAGGGTTTCAATACCACAACGATAACCATGAAAAGTAACACATAAAGGCATAAAAGATCATGCTTTCCATCAAATAACTTTCGTTATTAACAAATAGGCATATAGAGGCTTTCGCATAAACCCTAATTGTTACTAACCCTTTTTCACATAATTAATCCAAGTTGCATTAAGATCACTTTCGCTTCAATAATACAAACAAGGATCATCTTCAACTCTCGCAAAAGAATCATGCTCATAGGAATAGAAGATGAATTGCACAAAAAGATATGACCTTTATCGCATCGCCTCACATGGCCACCGTCGGGCTCACCCCAGCCCCAGAAGTGGGTGGACTACTCACGCCTCATTGCAATAACAGACATTGATTGATGAAAAAGAACTAACTTGCATAAAACTATATTCAAAGCCTTTTACAATCCTGGCAATCAACTTTCGCAGAATGCCAAAACCCTAAAAACCTTAGAACTCCTAAACTTCTCTACTGGAACTAACTAATTGTCTCTGAAATTGAATTGTGATGGAATATTAATAAAGCTGAGCCCCTAGGGCCTTATTTATAGCCTTCATTCCCTAGCTATTCTAGGAAAGAAGATATCTATTTATATCTAAAAGGCTTAAAAGATAAATAAAAGACATAATGGAATTAAATTAACTAGGAAAAGATAAAACTAAATAGGGTAGGTCTTCATGATGTTGATAGATCTTGTCTCCTTGGATAGAACTTGATGGAATCGGATAGAATCTTCCGCCTTCGCGCCCAAGGAATCCCAAGTCTAGTCGGACAAGTCCTCGTCGAGAAGCTGCTGGACACGTCTCTAGTCGACCTCGAGTAAGGCTCGTCGACCTCGAGTAGGGTGGTTCTTCGACTAGACTTCCTCGGCTAGATCTGCTCGATGTGGCTCGGACTTGGTCACTGGTGCTCGTCGACCTCGACAAGAGCTAGTCGATGTCGAGTAAGGTTAGGTCATCGACAAAGCTTCCTCGGGTTGACGTGCTCGAAAAGCTCGGATCTGGACTCAAGGTCTCGTCGATCTCGACAAGGGTTCGTCGAGATCGAGTAGGGCTCTTCCCTTCCGCTTCCGCTCCCGCGAGTTGCTTCATCCGCTGGCAGCGAGTGGCCTCTTCCGCGGCAGCGAGTGGTCCGCTGCAGCGAGTGGAGTCGCTGGCAGCGAGTCTCGCCTGGTCGTCCTCGGCTCCCCTCCTTGTCGACTCCTGGCATGGCGCTGAGGCTTCGTCGATCTCGACCAGGCTCGTCTAGGTCGAGTAGGCCTAATCGAGATCGAGTAGCCTTGCTTCTCCGACTGGTTCCGCTGCTTTGACCTTGGACTTCTGTAGTGGTTTTCCGAGCTTTTCCGACCTTCTGTAGAATTGCTGTAAAATGCCTCGATTTCTGCGAATTAAACAGAAACTGGTGTAGATTCCATAATTTGGCAAATAAACATAAACTACATAGATTCTGTACTATCTAAACCCAAATGAATGCAATGTATACATAAATCGATATAAAAGTTACTGTAAAACATGGCTGATTCAGCTCACAACAAACACCCCATACTTAAGCTTGCTTGTCCTCAAGCAATACTTTTATTTGTCATTCAGGGGAAGAATTCAAAACTCTCAACATATTAGATTCATTCTTATATGTCCCTGCAATCAATTACCATCCTTGAAAGGGTACTAGTGTCACAGATTCATGCATGTGCAAATATGTAAAAGCAACATCTACTCATCAAAGGAGGTTTATGCAAAAACAATTCATATGACAAAACATTGATAATCAAGAAGACTTTAATTTAAGCTCATGAAGGAGTAGATAGGTAAAAGGCTAAAAGGTGGGCAATTTTTGGCAATGTGGTGCTTTTGATCCGGGGAAATGGAGTACTTTCCAATTTGAATTTCCACATTCCTTCTCCATAAGATTCATCACCTTTCATATTGCTTTTCTCAATAATAATGCTTTTACCTCTCTGACCTCAGCACTGTCTTCTCGCGAGTCGCAAACATGGGTGTCATGAATGGCCCCAGATACTTAGTGCTTTGGACTCCTCACAATATGTCCCATCTCTCCAAACTATTATGTTAGAGAGCAGGGTCAATCTACCTTTATCTCCTCAGGTGATTGGATTTTCTTTCACTCATTAAATTTTCCATATATTTCAAACAATTTCCTTCCAAACTTCAATAATTATAATAACAACACAACAACCATACACCATCTCCATGATGTAACATCATTCTCAACATAATCCCCGGATAAGGTAAAGAATGGCAAATATTTGGATCATGTGGAGCAATATATGAAATAAGGCATAATATGGCTTTTGTGATGCATAAACATAGGTAAGGCTAGGAATATAAACAATGAGCATTATATGGAAATATAAAGTCCTCCATCCTCTTATCATGCAACATGTCAAAAGCAACTTCAAATTTTACCTCCTTTCATAGTTTTCATCAAAATAATGCACTTCATTGTGACTTCCCTTTACTAGGCAATTTGATGCTATATCTCTAATGAATCCAATTTTGCATCGTCGAGTTCAATATAAGCTTCCATGACATTAATCAAAAATTTCAATGGGGGTCATTTTTTAAAACTTTGGAAAACATGCATATAAGCATATAAATAAATAATGCATTCCAAAATAGCCATATAGCAATTTAAAGAAATAATGCACAAGTAATGTCAAATATGATCAATATGCACAAAGTAAGCCCTTCCCCCACCCCATACTTAAACATTACAGTGTCCTCACTGTATAAAAAAATAAGGTAAGGGTAAAGAAAGAAACTCACAAGACAGATGTGCAGAGCCTCAAATTTTCGAATGGAGCATCTCCTAGGCCGAGTATTAATGTAGCTTGGTTCCATCCATTGACCTGAAAAGTAGAAGACATATACCCATAATAGCAAAACTAAAAGTGTTCAAAACCAAAAACAAAAAACAAAGTCTCAAATGTCCTAAAAAGTTTATGTACACGCTCTAGATTTTATAGTCGCTAGGCCGACTTTCCATTAATGCTCAAGGTGGCATCTGCAGGGCCCATGTAGCTTGGGCCTCAAATAAGACTCCATTCTTGTCCATCAGCTGTAATCCTCCAGAATGGATCTTGTTCACCACGAAAGGTCCCATCCGCTTCTTGTTGAATTTGTTAGGAAACCAATGATCTTTTGATTTAGAGACATAGAGCTTGTCTCCAACTTCATATTCCTTAGGCTCATCATTGGAAATCCTGCACAATCGCACATACCAAGGCAGACCTCTCCCATGTATAGATAAATCTTTAATGGAAATAGGAGAAGAAAGATCCATACCTTGACTCACCTTTGCAGAGACGGAATCGGGGACCACGGTGTTTGGTCGATCTCGACTAGGGCTAGTCGATCTCGACGAGTCTGCTCGCTCTGGTGGTGTCCTTGTCGAAGATTCAGAAGTCGACGAAGGCGGGGGCTGGTCGACATCGACAAGCCTGGTCGACCTCGACAAGGGTTCCGCTCCTGGTGGTTTGCTCATCGACGAAGGCGGATCTGGTGGAGCCGAGTGGTGGTCGACCTCGACAAGGCTTGTCGAGATCGACAAGGGCTCTCCTTCTGGTTGCTGCAGCGTCGATGAAGCAGGCTCTGGTGGCGCCGGGTGGTGGTCGATCTCGACAAGCTTAGTCGAGATCGACGAGGCTGGTTCGTCAGGCGGCTTCTGTGTCGAGGAAGAGGGATCTGGGGAAGCCTGCTTGTGGTCGACATCGACAAGCCTACTCGAGATCGAGTAGGGTTGTGGTCCTGGAGTCGCCGTCGTCGAGGAGGGTGGATCTGGGCTCCTCGTCTGGTGGTCGATCTCGACTAGCGTACTCGAGATCGAGTAGGGTGGCTCGTCGACTGGTTTGCTGCTCGACGATGCCGATGCTGGTGGAGGTTCCTTGGTTTGGTCGAGATCGACTAGGGTTTGGTTGATCTTGACCCCATACTTAGCTCCTGTCAAGGCATCCGAAAAATAATTAATCCACAACGACTTACCTTGGTTCGTGTCGATTGGATTCTCTGTGTTCTCCTTGAGGATTGCCATGATCTTTTTGAGTTTGGAGTGGATGTGTAGGTAGCGCTCCGGTTCGTCTAAGCTGTCAAACTCAGGTGTTTGACCAGAACGACGCATACACCTGCAAACTAACTCAAAGAAACAGTGAGAACTGACTACCGGCGCGATTGATTGCCTCCCCGGCAACGGCGCCAATTTGTTGTAAGGAGTGAATCAAGTATGAAATATAATGAAATAGATCAAACCAGACTTAGGCCTCAGCAAATAAATACAAGACTCCTCCAATGCAGTAAGAGAAAGTCAGGATCGAATCCACGAGGAAGCACGTCAGCAGTTCTCAGGTAGCTGTAAACTCTCACAGAAGCAGAGCAGAAAGACAGAAACAAATAAACCCGGCAAGGGTAAAAACAAAAGCAAAGAATAAACTAAAGACAGAAAGTAAAGCAAAGGAAGTAAAGAACAAAGCAAAATAGAAGCAAAGCAGAAACTAAAAGCAAGGACACAGAAGCTACTCGATCTCGAGTAGCTGTCCTCTATCTCGACAAGAACAGAAATAAAAACAGAAAACAGAAAACAAACGCAATCAACTCGACAAGCAAGAACGTACTCGACCTCGACAAACACAACTCGAGATCGACAAGCAGTGATCAACAGGAAGTGAAAATCGACAACAGAAAGCAGAAAACCAACTCGACTAAGACAAGTCCCTACTCGAGATCGACAAGCACAGTACTCGATCTCGACCAAGGCTCCTCTATGTCGACAAGAAACAGAAAACACAAACTTGCAGATTCTCGACAAAATTCAGAAATTAACTTCAATATAATAAAAGACCTCCAAGGCCAGGGTTTCAATACCACAACGATAACCATGCAAAGTAACACATAAAGACATAAAAGATTATGCTTTACATCAAATAACTTTCGTTATTAACAAATAGGCATATAGAGGCTTTCGCATAAACCCTGATTGTTACTAACCCTTTTTCACATAATTAATCCAAGTTGCATTAAGATCACTTTCGCTTCAATAATACAAACAAGGATCACCTTCAACTCTCGCAAAAGAATCATGCTCATAGGAATAGAAGATGAATTGCACAAAAAGATCTGACCTTTATCGCATCGCCTCACATGGCCACCGTCGGGCTCACCCCAGCCCCAGAAGTGGGTGGACTACTCACGCCTCATTGCAATATCAGACATTGATTGATGAAAAAGAACTAACTTGCATAAAACTATATTCAAAGCCTTTTACAATCCTGGCAATCAACTTTCGCAGAATGCCAAAACCCTAAAAACCTTAGAACTCCTAAACTTCTCTACTGGAACTAACTAATTGTCTCTGAAATTGAATTGTGATGGAATATTAATAAAACTGAGCCCCCGAGGGCCTTATTTATAGCCTTCATTCCCTAGCTATTCTAGGAAAGAAGATATCTATCTATATCTAAAAGGGTTAAAAGATAAATAAAAGACATAATGGAATTAAATTAACTAGGAAAAGATAAAACTAAATAGGGTAGGTCTTCATGATGTTGATAGATCTTGTCTCCTTGGATAGAACTTGATGGAATCGGATAGAATCTTCCGCCTTCGCGCCCAAGGAATCCCAAGTCTAGTCGGACAAGTCCTCGTCGAGAAGCTGCTGGACACGTCTCTAGTCGACCTCGAGTAAGGCTCGTCGACCTCGAGTAGGGTGGTTCTTCGACTAGACTTCCTCGGCTAGATCTGCTCGATGTGGCTCGGACTTGGTCACTGGTGCTCGTCGACCTCGACAAGAGCTAGTCGATGTCGAGTAAGGTTAGGTCATCGACAAAGCTTCCTCGGGTTGACGTGCTCGACAAGCTCAGATCTGGACTCAAGGTCTCGTCGATCTCGACAAGGGTTCGTCGAGATCGAGTAGGGCTCTTCCCTTCCGCTTCCGCTCCCGCGAGTTGCTTCATCCGCTGGCAGCGAGTGGCCTCTTCCGCGGCAGCGAGTGGTCCGCTGCAGCGAGTGGAGTCGCTGGCAGCGAGTCTCGCCTGGTCGTCCTCGGCTCCCCTCCTTGTCGACTCCGGGCATGGCGCTGAGGCTTCGTCGATCTCGACCAGTGCTTGTCGAGATCGAGTAGGCTCCGGAGCTCGGGTTGGTCTGGCCTGCTCGATCAGCTCTGCTCGACCAAGGTTGCTCGGACAGGCTCGTCTAGGTCGAGTAGGCCTAATCGAGATCGAGTAGCCTTGCTTCTCCGACTGGTTCCGCTGCTTTGACCTTGGACTTCTGTAGTGGTTTTCCGAGCTTTTCCGACCTTCTGTAGAATTGCTGTAAAATGCCTCGATTTCTGCGAATTAAACAGAAACTGGTGTAGATTCCATAATTTGGCAAATAAACATAAACTACATAGATTCTGTACTATCTAAACCCAAATGAATGCAATGTATACAGAAATCGATATAAAAGTTACTGTAAAACATGGCAGATTCAGCTCACAACAGTGGCAAGCCGCCACTGCCAATCACCAAACCCAGGCCCAAACGCAGTGACAATACGCTCCAAGACACGCGGTGAACAAGTACGCAAAGCAAAGTAAAGTTTCGAAATACCCGTACAAGCCCGAAGCAGAAGCAACTCGCAATGTGGATCCTCAATCCTCGCGACAGAGTCCATACGCTCTATGGTTCTAGTCACTCTCTTCGCCACAAGGTCGGTGCCGAAAACAGGGCACGCGCTGATAGGCCCACCCAGAACTTTGACACCACGTGAAGGCCAAGCAATAGAGGGGGGAAAAACCCCAGGGAGCCGACTCCTGGGGTCTTTTGTAGGCCAAAAAACCTCAGTCTTATCCACATTAAGATGAAGGCCGAAGCGGGGACCCTCCATCATAATCAGATCCAAGACCTTACCCACAACCAAAGTGTCCCCAACAATAGTGCCATCATCTAAATACCAAGCATGTAGACTCAGGGAAAAAGAATCTCTGATCTTGCAAACCAAAGGATGCAAGACCAAAGCAAAAAGTAAAGGCCCTAAAGGATCACCCTGCTGAACCCCTCGACAAGACCATAAGCTATGCTCCCCAAAATACAGTCGGGCAGGACTAGAGTAACAAAACTCCACCCATCGTGATAGAACCGGGTAGTGACGGCGAACTTCTTGTAACATGGAAACACGATCAATTAAGTTGAAGGCATTCTGAAAATCCACCAATAACATAGACAGACCCTCCTCACCGCCACGAGCCTCAACAAACCGGTTCAAGGCATGCAGAATAGCCTCTCCTCCACCGGATACCCCGACCCCAAACTGAAGACCGGAAAAATAACCAGACAAAGAGGGTCCGACTAAACAAGCACCAATCTTAGAGACAAGGCGTCTCCAAATAGTGCCAACGGCAATTGGACGTATGCCCCCACTTGGTTTAACAAGCGGCGTGAGCGGAGCACTAGCAATATACTCACCCAAATCCTGCGGACAACGGCCTTCAAGGAAAAGATTGACCACCCGAGTAATAGAGGAGACCAAATCATCCGCAATAGCAACAACAGCCCCACCCAGACAATCAAAAATATGCTGAGCACGGAACCCATCCCTCCCACATGACGTGCCCCGCGGGAAACTTCGAATCATATCCAAAACAACAGTCGAAGAGGCAACAAGAGGATGGTGATCAACCGGCAAAGACGGCAAGTCGGGAGACGGGGCAGTGGGGTGCTTATCTCGCAGGGCCTCAAGAGTGGCATCAGAATAAGGAGCAATACCTGATGAAGAAAGAACCCGAACAGTAGCAGTGTAATGACCATCACAAATCTTTCTCCGACATTGCCGGGGGTTAAGCTCACTCAAATCAAGGTCCTCCTCCACACTAAAAGATGGCGGAACCTCAGCTAAGAGGCACGCCCCAAGCACGAATAGCACTAGCAATACTCTCCTCTTGATGCTGACGCTTGACAGCAGTCCTACACTCAAGATTACTCCGCGGGGAAAAGGTCTTAAGTATACAAAGAGGCAGCACGAGCAAGCGAATCCAACATGAGAGGTCGCCAGGAGATTCAGCCACATCATCTAATGCCCCTTTCAACACCCGAGAAAAACCTAGGCGACACTTAGGAGGGATAGATCTCACGGTGCGTAACCCCATAGAGAACAACCGGTCAAGCGAAGATAAAGACAATCCAACAGGCACAACCTCAACATCAGTTAAAGGAACCGACGAAGCCGGAGTGGAAGGTCTAGGAATATCATAAATAATAAAGCGAACAAGGCCATCACCACAGTCCGGAGGGGCCACTGAATCATCCTGACTATGCCGACACCGAGCACGAAAAGTATGAGTTTTAAGGCAAACTCCACACAACCAAACCCCCATGCGCTTGAAAGTCGTCTCAACATTAGAATAAATAGGCAAACTATCCACAAGAGTTTGACGAGTAAGTACTTGAGCATCACCACTGCAATGTCGATCACGAAGATGCCTGAGCATGGAGGTTTTAACAAGTCCTCTACCGCCACCATCAAGGCACCCACAAAGACCCACAAAAGGGCAATGGTACCGAACAAGGTCGGGCATCGATCAAAGTCTTCAACAAATTGAATAACCAATTATATATAGCAGCAGCCGATCAAGGTCTTCAACAAAAGACTCGAGCAGGTCTGAATTTTTTGTTTTTTTTAATTTTTTAATATGAAAAAACACAAACAAACTTAAAGACCAAATGCAGCCTTAGCCGATCAGCAACACCAAAAATAAACACCGACAACTGTGCAGCAACACCAACAATTACCGTCGGAGAAGACCACCAGCAGCTACAACGGAGAAGCCGCTCCAAAGCAAGCAACAGCCGAGTCAAAGTCGACCAGTAGCCGGGAGAAGATGCAGCAATGGCACACTCCGGCTGACCCACGGACTGAACAACAAACAAAACCAGACCCGCAAAATCGAACCCGACTAAACCAACTAAACAACGCGCAATCAACCCGACTGAACCAACCCACAGAGCAACCGCAGAACAGCGACCCACAAATCGAGCAATCGCGGAACCGGCTGAACAACAACTACCCCGACCACCGTACCGTAGAAAATTCAGAAAAAAGATGAAGAAGAAGAAGGGCGGCAAACCTGCAGCGACACCCCACGGACCAACTTCAGATGTCGAGAAGGACGACAACCCGAAAACGGAGGCCCTCGAAACGGCAACGCCGGGCGCCGGACTGAGCCGGAGAAGCCACCATCACCGATCGGAACCCACGATCGCCAATTACTATTTACAAGAAATTAGTGGGTAGCCGAGATACTACCTGGGCACCCACTCCCTTAGCAATAATAAAACTGAGTCTAGTGAAAATATAAGCGGTAGCACGAGCCCCGGCATCCTGAGATACGGAGAATTTATGAATCCGCTTCAGCAAAGCAACCGCATCCGTATCTAACTCCCCCAACGAAGAGAATGAGAAGGGTATGAAACCATAACCAACCGTCGTGCACAAATCTCGATACTTGGCACACTTACGCCGAGCAACATCAACAACAACACGACCAGGCACCAACCCCTTTAGCAATGGAAAAACAAACTCTGGTAAAAATATGAGCAGCTAGACGAGAACTAGAATCTAAGGCTAAAGAAAAAGAGCGGATCCGTCCCAGTAGCGCAACAACATCAACATCTAGCTCACCAAAAGAAGAGAAAGAAAAAAGCAACGATTATTATTATTATTATTTTTTTTTTAATAATAATAATTATTATTATTTACTTTCAAATCATACTACAAGAAATTATTATTATTATTATTATTATTACCTTAATCCACTATACTGTGAGTTTTTCAACACCTATTTTGTGGGTTTGAAGTTCCTAAACTCAATGCTTAAACAATCCAGTAGATTGTGACAGTTATCTCGCTAAGAGCTCAAAGTGACGATACCATGTGTAAACAATCCAGCAGGTTGTGAGTTTTCATCACAATCTGCATAAGAGCTTGAAGACTATAATTTCAGATTCTTATAAACTCTAGAAGAGTATATAAGATCGTATTTTAAACATCTGTACTCTTGAAGAAGTACATGGAATTTGGGTTATAACACATTCAGAACTATTTTAATTTGGTTTAGTACAACCAATATATATAAATAACCACAAAACATGATCCGGTTTACAAAGCCACTTCATGACAATCCTCTCAGCATGACCTGAAGCATGCCCCTCGTGTAGATGGTGTAAAAGAGATAATGGTTAAGCGCACAACCAAAGTTATTGTTGTGGCTTATAACCAGTTCATCTTTGTAAGGTTAATTTCTAATGTCCTGAAGAATATTATGAATAATGGTAGTTAGTTTCATACTTGTAGTATCACTCCAACAGAAGTTCTGAAAATACCCAGTTAACGGCATCAGATTAAATAAATGGATCACCATGTATATACAAAGTTCAATGGTTAGAACTTAGAATGTTTTACCACTGAAACTTATGATGTCACTAACCAGAAGTTAGTTGATGATAAAATCTTATTCTTTGTGGCATTTGGTTGCTCAAGTAAAATGATGATTTGCAAGATCATTGAAGTTCACATGAATTCCCACCAAAAGGACTAGACGATCCTAGGACCGGAAGATCCCGAATAAGAATGACCATACATGTACGGTTTGTTTTCTTGGCAAAATAATAACAAGACCGTCTATAATAAAGCGTAAATGCAAAGTATCTTATGTCTCTTGATCAAGTTCAATGAGACAACTGCGAACATTAAACATTGTCATATGGACCAGTGTTATTCCAATATAGACGCCTTAACACATTGGTCATTTGAAAAGGTAGAGAATGTTATCAATCACATTGTTGAGCATTAAGTAGCTCATAACGACCTAGAAGATTCGTGTCAAATGGGCCCATGCAATTTTGCATTTCGAGTTTGACACAATAACTTCTCTTAAATTATCTCCAGAAGAGAGGATATGTTCCGATGCCTCCTCCACAATTAACTAAAAAGACCACAAAGAAGTTGAAGGATACATGAGGTTTGAGTCCCTAATGGTATCAAATACCTCGAGCTTTATAAAGGTGATCAAATTCTCGGTATTTAGGGGGAGAGGAAGTAAGACTATATTAAAGAAAGAGATTGCATGAAAGCAACTTCTCTATATATCATTTGGGATCCGCGGATGAATGAATGTGAACCAGAAGTTCAACACTTATGTACACCAAATGATGATTATATGGTTTAGCTAAAAGTCATTAAATGCATTTACTAATGCCAAGAAAGTGACTAAGTCATGTATATTGCACTAGCTAGCTCATTTGGAGGTTCCAGAAGTAACTCCGAAACCAACAAAAATCAAGTGATTCTCAAATACACAAGAAGTGTTGGAGATCGATCACTAGGCTCTCACTTTAGGATTCCTCGGAAGTGGAAAGAGCTCATGGAAATCTGATGATCATCAACCAAATAATGGATGCCGACATCGAAATGATATATGATAAAAGAGATAGAAAGAAGGAATTAATGATGAATTCTTTAAGCATGATCCTATTGGACTTGTAGTTCCAACATCGGATGTTATAACATCATTGGTTTTAATTGGAAGTTTATACAAAACCGCAATAAGGGAAATGAAGTTTTAACATATAAAGCAAGATTGATTGCACAAAAGTCCCCTTTTGGACGATATGAAAATATAATCATCAGTAGTGGATATAATCTTTGGTTGTTGATGAACCGACTCCAACCGTAATTGACGGACATAGTAGTTGTATACTCAAATTGATCATTAATAAAAGAATATAAGTGAAAATGATCGATTAATTTGAAATGCCCGAAGCATCAATATGAAAGCCTCGTCATATGTACACGATTAAGTCAAAGGGTGCTTATAACACTTGAAGTATTGTGTAAGTGGTGACATAGTGTATTGTGTCCTAAAGTACTATACACAACGTTGTACTCTTTTCCTTAATCTTGGTTTTTATCCCACTGGGTTTTCCAAGGTAAGATTTTTAGTGAGGGAACTTATACATCATCTATACATTGGATCCCCCGTGTCAAACGATGAAAAGCAAACTAGGTCCTGAGGTACCTTATATTTGTGAATTGAAAGCAATTCATCACCAAAGACAATGAAATCTATTGCATCGAAGTCGAGTGTGATACATGAAAGCATTTTAACTTTCACACATCGGAAGACAATGTTCAGACTCGACCATGCAGCTCATAAAGTCGGCATTATCAAGAAGTTCGAAGAGCTTATCAAATAGAGAAAGCTGCAAGAAGAATGTTGAATTCAGGGGGAGAATATACGCATTGCACTATTTTTCCCTTCGATCAAGTTCTGTTCCACTGGGTTTTCCTGATAAGGGTTTTAACGAGGCAGTATCACCAAAGCGTATCAAACTACATGTACATTTTTTCCGTTTGATCAGGTTTTGTCCCATTTGGTTTTTCTGACAAGATTTTTAACGAGGCAATATGTAGACTATAAGGTGCACATCCAAGGGGGAGTGTTGTAATATTTTTTATATTATGGATGTTTCACCTTCTAAACTCCCTACATCCAAGGGGGAGTGTTGTAATATCTTGTAATCCCACTTGAAAAGGCACACAACTAATAGAGATCTCCTTCTATGCCTTTCTCATACTCTTTTTCTTTCATTTTACAACATTTTTAGATTTTTCTATTAATTGTTTTTTTAACTTATGTTACTTGAAGATAGTTTAATCATCCAGACACCCATAATGAGAAATATTCTTTAAATGTTAATTATTTTAGATATTTATTAATTTTTTTTTTTAGGATTTATCCATCGAGATTTATGGAATTTTTCACACAATATGGTTTCTTAAGGCATAGTTTCACTACTAAAAAAAACAGGATTTAGCAACGGATGATTAGCCACGGAAAGATACTTTAGCTAAATTTCTCATATGACAAAACTGTGTCCTGTGCTCTTCCATATGTTATCTTCTTCCATCTTATGCCTAGCACTTGAAGCTTGTGGCCACTCTCCCATGGAAGCATATGCATTACATAATGAAACATAAACTCCGGGTTCTTTCATCTTCAATCCATTAACCCTTGACATCACTCGCTCTGCAAGCTTCGCATCACCCCATATCCTACACCCACCAAGCAAAGCTCCCCATATAGCCACATCCGGCTCAAATGGCATCTTCTCGACTAAAGAAAACGCCTCTGCAAGCTGTCCCTTTCGGCTCAGCAAATCCACCGTGCAACCATAATGCTCAATCGTCGGTCTCACCCCAAAATCCGCCTCCATGCTATCGAAAATCCTTTGGCCCTCGCTGAGTAATCCTGAGTGACTGCAGGCAAAAAGAACGCTGGAAAAAGTGTGGTCATTTGGCGTCAATGGCTCTGTTTTGGTCATCAAGAAGAAGAGCTTTACTGCATCTTCAGCCCTGCCATGGGTTGCAAGTGACTTGATCATTACATTCCAACAGAAGACATCCTTGTTCTTTCCGAGTTTGATAAATAGTGCGAAGGCTAAATCGATATGTCCACATTTGGCATACAAATCTATCAAGGCAGTGACGACTTCCAATCCTAGATTGGACCAGTCACGTATGCGGGATCTTGTCCATTTCCCGAGTTCTAGATCGCCCAGATGGGAGCAGGCTGTCAAAGCAGAAGTGAACGTGAACCCGTCTGCATCTATGCCCTTTGATTGCATCTGTACAAAGAGATTCAGTGCCTCTTTGTATTTCTTGTGTTGGGTGTAGCAAGAGATCATGGTATTCCAAGAAACAAGGTTCCTGTTTGGCATGTTTTCGAAGAACTCTCTAGCTGCCTTAAGGTCACCGGAGCTTCCATAGCCTGCAACCATGGAAGTCCAAGAGATCACGTTCTTATCCGGCATCCTTTCAAAGATTTCTCTAGCTTTCACAACATCCCCAGCTTTGATAAACCCTGAAATCATCGCATTCCACGACACAATGTCCCTCTCAGGCATTTCCTCAAACATCTCTTGAGCACAATCAATTTTGCCAACATCCACATAGACACTGATCATCTTATTCCATGAGTCCACAGGCCTAGCATGCATTTCATTGAACACCTTCCGCGCAGAACTCAGCCCTTCAATTATCCCTGCAGATGAACTAGAACTCCGACACACATTCAAGTACATATGCAGAAGAGATTCAGATACCTTAAATGCACCCAAAAAACCAGATTTGATTACATGGGAATTCACTGTCATCCCGAGATCAAAACTCCTCATTTGGGAACAGCAATCGATAACAAATGGGTAAGTGAAATTATTCGGTATTAGCCCTCTCCTTTGCATATCGATGTAAATCACTAAGCAATCCTCAAAGGGTCCATTAAATGCATATCCCCTGATCATCGCGTTCCACAGCGTAACCTGTGTACTAAAGGGACTATCTAAGAGGTGTGTGAAGACCAGATTAGGGTATTCCATGTCACTGAATTCGGTGCTTCGGCGTAGAAATCTTGATAAGATTCCAACATTTTGGTAAAGAGATGTAGTGATGATGAATGCATGAATTTGTTTCAGCTGGTTGAACGTGCATCTCTGCAAAAGATTTGAGACCTTCACCTCCATAGTTGATGTTGAAGTATACCATTGGAACACACGGATCAATTAAGGTCTGGGTACACAATATAAACCTTAAGATGTTACAGAGTTTTGACCATTAAAATTGAGAGTTTTTAGCAAGTTTCAAATTTTGAACGATAGGTAAAGGTGGTGAAACAATAAATACGGAAATACCCAAGTCTGATGTGCTGAAACCAAAAACCCATTTTAAAGAAAATCGCCAAAAATTAATTTAAACCATCCACTGAGTCAAGTTTGAAAGTTTGGTGGTGCAAGAAAACCATTTTATTTTATTTTTCTGGCAAACTGGTTTCTGAAGAGTGGATCTAAGCATTTCATCTCATTAGCAACTCATGCATCCAGAGGGAAGGGAAATAGGCAATTCATAAAATTGGGTAGCAACATAAGCTTTCTAAAGGAAACACAGAAACTGATTAATGTCATGAGGGGGATTGTTGAGAAGGCAAATCACAAAACTGGGTAGCACCATACACGTGCACGGAAAATAGAAATTAATGCCATGAAGATGTTCACAACATAGGAAAGCATAGAAGGCAATTATCGGCATAATCAATTATCCTACGTGAGTAAATAAGTTTTAACCTAGAAAATGATTAGGTTTTATTACTTTTATCATCAAATCAAAAGCCCTCTGCAAACATCTAAGTTGATCCACAAGCCATTGCTTATGGATCAACATTCCTAAAGTGATCATTGATCAAGACCACGTCATACATGTACATTTGAAATGCCTATCCACGAAATTTTAAATTTGACTGAACTTCTAACTTCAGCTTCTTGCTAGTTTAAAAAGGCAATTATGATACTACTTAAATTGAGTACTGATTCATCTATATACTAAATGCCCGAGGTTCATGATAACTGCTAGTTGCTTAAACTTTATTCAAGATTGAGTTGCATTGTGGATTATCCTAGAATAAGTCGAGGGTTCTCTTTTTAGTTTAAGCTCTGAAATTGCACAAAAAGGATTGCTTAACCTCTTATGTCCTGTTCTTTCACCAATTTTATGTGAATATAGGCTTAGGATTGGACCACGCATTTTATCAAACACCTTATGTGCATGATTATTAGGCGTTCATGAAACCAGACCTTCAACAGCTTTCACCTCATAAATTGCTAACATTCAATCAACCACACATAAACACATTCATCTCTAACCATAACATTCATCACAATTTCACTAAATTAGCAAACCCTACGCATCAATGTTTCGAACTTTTTAAATATGTAAAACGGCGAAAGTGATATTACCGTGTATGAAGGAGATACTGGAATATGTGACGCGGCAGGACCACCCACGTCGGACAATGGAGAGGTAGTGCCGGAGGAGAAAGGCGGCGCTTTTTGGGCTGGTAGATTTCATGAGGCCTGACCGCGTGACTGCCTGAGGGAGTCAGCAGAGGAGTAACGTTTATTCGAAAGGGAGCACAAGCAAGGAGGGTCCGAAGAGAGAGAGTTTTTTTTTTTTGGGCCGTGTTTGGCACGGGGTGGGAGGGGATGGGAGGGGTGGGGTGGCTTCTCGGGAGTCGCGTCCGCGCGTTTGGCATGGGATGCGAAGGGGTGGAGCGGGATGGGAATGAGGGGATGCGGAGGGTGAGGGCGGGTGAGAGGTCCATCTGATTTGGGGGAGATGGACGGGATGCGAAGGGTTCCCATCCCGGATTTGCCCCTTCCCCTTCCCTCTCTCCTCATAAATCCGACCCTGGCTTCCATTCTTCTCACGCACGAGTCGAAAACCCTCTCCAGAGACGACGACCATCGAGCTCTTCCCTGACCTCTGCGCCGACGAACTGAAGGCAGGTAATCCCGTTCAACTCCATCTCTTTCGATTTGTAATGGTTTTCTTCCCACTACTGCTCCACTTTCGGTTCGAATTTGGGTGGGTTTTACAGTCCTTCCCATTTTGATTGAAGAAATTAGGGTTTTGTTCAAACGTTAGGGTTTCGATTGGAAGTTGTGATTTTCGCTTCCATGTTCACGCTTATAGTTTAACATTGATAGCCTCGATTTTTCCTTCCATGTTTCCACATGTGCGATTGAAATATCACTCTTTGAATTTCTGCAAATGTGTAGTAGTGTAGGGTTTTCGATTGATCATCAGGGTTTTGTTTTGAGTGTGTCTGTGGGTGTGAAGGGACACTCTAGTAGGTTGCACCCACCAGTTATGCATCCAACTTGAAACCAACAGTTATGCATCCAACTTAAAAATGCACTCCATTTGTATATCTTCATGCTTTGCAGTTGCCATTTCATCATGTTTTATGCTATTGCATCTACAACCATTGTTGGCAGATCTTGATATGTTAATTTTTGTGGTTATCTTCGGGGTTTTGTTTATTCGTTGTTTGTTTGCATTTGTGTTCATGGGGTTTTGTCCCAACTCATCAGGTATTTGCATCCCCTGTCAATCAGGAACTTGCTTTTGAAATTTTTTTATGTGCTACTCAGTGCTTGCAATTGGATTATATAATGCACAGAATCTGTTCACATTCATCCTGTTTCTTCGATGGCTTTCACTTGCTGATATCATTCCCAGTTTAATTGAACTCTAATCGATATCCTACTGTATTTGAATTTAACTTCCATGGGTAACATCTTGATTATGCATATGAAATCTGTAGTTATTCACTTGTCATATATTTGCAAACCTGTTACATATCTTTCTTCGTTTTTCTGTGTTTGACTGTCTGTTGTTGCAATGTGTGTTTGACTGCTCATTTCAATATTATTGCAAGTTGTACAAGCAGATTGGGGTTATACAAGCAGATTCTGTTTGGGGTTTGATCTACAAATTTGCCATGTTCATAATAAGCAAAACACTTATATTCTAACTTTCTTTCATACAACCTTCTGCCGCTTCCAATTAAGACACCCCTTTCCAGATTTTTGTCTTCTTTAATGAATGTTGTTTCTTTTAATCTTTGGATTTAGACTTGGGACTTATATTCTATCTCTTGAATATGAAGAGATCTTCTTTCAAGTGAAGATTGTGCCATCCTAAGGCAAAACTATGGTGTTCTTTCTTTCTTGTCCAAGCAGACTAGGGTTGGTTCTTTTTTCTTACCAAAACTTCTTTTTATTCATTTTGTTGGTTTAATTGTGCCACTTATTTATTTTTGCTGAAAGTAGCTCCACACTTAATAAAGAGGTTGATTGGTTGTGCTAATTGACCTTGAAAGTACCCATCCAAGGATGTTGTGCTAATTGACCTTGTACTTCTACCATCTTGCACAGTTTTCCATCTGATGAACATATAAATAATTTTGCTGGGGTAGAGGCTGATTCACCTAATGTCTTTTTTTAGGAAAGGTAATATCAAGATGGAATGCATAGCAATAGCATTATTAGTATCAAAGAGGAACCTTGTTTATAATGAGGATGTGTGTTAAACAAGATCAACAACTTCTCTGTTTACTTGTGGTTTATCTGAACCTTGTCTAGTATGCGCAAGTCTTCTCTATATGTGTTCTCCTCAATGATCCCATTTTCATCAAAGGTAAACACTTGTTTATTAGCTAGTGAAGATTGTACTAATTTAAGAAAAAACTAGGGTGTTCCTTGTTTCTTCTGTAAAATTTGATTTTTATTAAATTTTTTAAAATTCTGATGTGTATCTCAGTAAAGCCTTTTATTGCCCATAGGAGGTAGGAAACTAACAAACTTTCAACAAGAATTTGCTATGAACATTGCTGAAAGTGACAATTTTTTTCCTGAATTTTGTGATGGTTTGGACTGATCATTTCAATATTATTAATCACACATTGCTCTTATGCTGAAAGTCACAAACATTTTGAAATCATCTTGGAGAAAGGAATGGAGGTGCTCTGTCAAGAAAAAATAATTTTCTACTCTCAATGGTTCTTCAGTGCGCATTTCAAATATTTTTGGCCATATGGTTTTGAAGTGTTACTCTAGTTGTGGTTGCATTTTATTGTTGTTTGGGTGATGACTGTTGTGTTCATATCTACTGAATTGATGATGACTACTTTGATCCTTCATTTTGTTTGGGTGATAACTGGTGGCAATAGGTATTGTACTGGTGTGAACAAACATTCAAATGAAGTGTTGGCAATTCAAATAAAGTGAGCATTTCAAATATTTTTGGCCATTATGGTTTTCAAGTGTTACTCTAGTTGTGGTTGCATTATGGTTTTGAAGTGTTACTCTTGTCTTACTTGCTAAGATTTTAATTGAATAAGATATGATTGATTGACTGTTGTGTTCATAGCTCATGTGAATGTTGTTGCTTCTCCTCTGAATAATGTTTCCATTTGTCCACGTAGGAATCATGTGGCCTCACTCTGACACCGAGTCCGAGACCGACTCCGATAGTGACCGCAGCTACGCTAGCGGTGACCCTCGGAAGTACCCATGGCTTCGGTCCTCATACGAGCAAGGCCAGTCAAGTCGTAGGCGGGCACGGGATGACTCTGACTCTGACTCCGACCGTCCTGACCCCGAGGACGTCAAGGAGGACAATGCTCTTTGGGCCTTCGCTGCCGACGAACTGAAGGAGCTGCGCGCCGGGGTCCGGGGCCTCCTCGCCGCCGACGCAGTGAGGGAGAACGCCCTGACTGCCGTCCACAACCACCTGCAGGAGACCAGGGACCACAACGTCTCCTTGACGACCAGGCTCGTCAACTCTGAGGCGACCAACAACCATCTCGTGCAGAGGGTGGCCGAGCTGAGCTCCTTCATGTGTGGCCGCTGGGTGGACCACGCAAGCGACCAGCTCCGTGCGCAGCGGCTCTCCTGCCTCGTCAGGGTCCTCGGCTGGGTCATTCTTCTCCTGCTGCTGATTATAGTGCCTATGGTCTCCCGCCACTAGGACATCAAGCCTCTACCTGCTGTTGTTACCCCTTTTTGTGTAGATTTCCAACTATTGTATTGTACTTGTTTATGGTCGTTGTGAACCTGTAACCAAACTGTGGATTTCGGCCCCCATTTTGTGCATTTCGGGGCGTCGGATGTTGGAACGATGTATGTGCAACCTCGACATGCTTACCCCTTTTTGTAAGCCGAGGGTTGTTGCACCGCTTCGCAATGGTGCATTAGCCTAACCGTAAGTTATGCAATGTAAATTTATATTCCTCCAGTACACTTGTTGCTCACATACTTTCATCGGATTCCTTTCATCATGTCGTAGACAACATAAACGTAACCATTATAGGCACTTGTCCATACGGCTAATACAAAAGCGTGACGGCCAAACGCTTCAAATTGGCTTCCTTACATGAACCATGTACCAATATACAAAATGACAGTAAGAAAATGTCCATTACATGAAGTAGCTAGAACCAACCTACCCACAACATCATACGCCTTTGGAAAAATGGCTGATACAAAAAGGTGATGGCCATATGAACTAGTTAGAACCATCTACCAAATATACAAAAGACTGATGAAGCAAACACACTCTAGCGCCTTGTGCATTCAAGGTTCACCTGCCTCCGCGACGGTCGTTCCAAATCTGCTGAGCAATATCATCCCTCAGAGCCTTGATCTCTGCATTTGACCCCGGCGCTTCGTCGTGTGGGAAAAAGGGGTCATCATCATCATGTCCAACTTCCTCCCCCGCGTCGTAAGCGTCTTCATCGCTGTCCCCGTCGGAGGGGATGTCACTCTCCATTGGAGGCTCCATGAACATCTGATCGTCTTCATCGCAGTTGGACTCTGAAGAACCGCGTGAATCACGCACGTAGTTGTGGAGGGCGAAGCACGCAATAATAATACAAATCTGCTTACGTATCGGATACCTGGGGACCTGCCGGAGGATCCTCGACTTCATCTTCAACACCCCGAAGACCCTCTCAATCGCTCCTCGGAGGGAAGAGTGTGACTTGTTGAAGGCTTCTTTCTCGTTTTTCGGTTGGGATGCGACGAAGGTCGGATGGTGGTACTTCGTCGTGGAGTAAGGAATCATGTACCCATTTCGGAAAGCGTAGCCCTTGTCACATAGATAGTACCTCCCGGCCGGTGGGTGGGGGAACCGAAGCCCCGACGTCTTCAATGCGTGGTCGAACACCCGTGCATCGTGCGCACTTCCCTCCCAGCCGGCGGATACGAATATGAATCGAAGATCGAATTCGCAGACGGCCATGACGTTGTAAGTTGTTGTACCCTTCCTGCATCGGAACCGGATCTGGTCATCCTTCGGCATGATAGCCTCAATGTGCGTGCCGTCAATTGCTCCAATTGCGCCCTTGAAGTACGGCCAATATCGGTTGTCGTTCCTGATTTGCTCGGGTATGGCTCGGAAATGAGGGTCACGAGGCCGTATCAAGTCCCCTGCTAGCCCGCGGAACCCGTTACAGTTGCCCCCGCAAATGGCGTCTAGTACCTCCGATGTTGTCTCTGAGATTGTGTATGTCGATCGGAGGAAGCGCTCGCATGAGTTTTGCTGACTGGACCCCCAGGCCATGGTGTTCACGAAGATGGCAACCTTCTCTATGACAGAAAGTTGGATGGACCCCCGAAGGCCGTACTGGTGCTGCAGCAAGCCACACAATCGAGTGAAGGCCGCCTTCTCCATTCGGAATGCGTTCACGCTCCTGACGTCTGATCGGTGGGTGAGGATCTGGTCAACCCATCGTGCCCCAGTGTAGTCTCCTAGGAACTGGGGCACCTTGTGCACCCTTTTGAAGTAGTGGTTCGCAAAGGTGAGCCATATACCAAAAATGCCGAAAATTCCTGCCACGCCCTTTGCAAGCCTGCGTCGCCGTCGACGACGACGTTCGGTGACCGAATCCTTCGTCCTGCATGCACAGCCCTCGATGTTTATGACAATGAACCACAACATAACAACGAACAAGTTTATGACAAGGGGGGAAATCAGTGATTTATGCGCATCAACCACAACAACAATGCATTAACACACAACAACGAACAAGTTTATTACAAGGGGGAAAACGTTATAACGGCCACACAACATGTGCGGAAATGTATATAAGTGTATCAACTAGTTCTCATTAGCTGGTATTTGAAAGCAGTAATAATAAACAAACAGATGAAGCAAACACAAGGGAGGTCTCATTATGGTATGTCTTCCAAGGGAGGTCTCTCGGCGATGGGAAGCGATCACTCTAGCTGGATGGCGCTCAGCTGCTGACCGTCGTTCGTCGAATACAACCACCGAAGCCACTTCAGTCGGGCAACGTTGCTGTCAAGATGAACGAACACCTCACGTCGCTCGGGTGACTTGATGATGGCTAAGCTGAAGCACCACAGAGGATCTCCTTCGGCGAACAGGCCCTCCCCAACCATCGACCTCACAACATCCAAGACTTCCTTCGTTGTGTCTTGGGGAGCATTAGACGACACCTCATCCTTCTCCTTATCTTTTTTCATCAAGTCAATGATGTCACGTGCGCTGTCTTTGATGACCCCGACGCTGCGCTCGAACAGCCGGGTCCCCTCCGACGCACGAACGTTGCGCTTGGAGCTCCTACGGGAGGAGGTCGTCTCAGAACCAAGGCCTCGCTTAGGCCTAGACGGCTGTGACACCCCTGCGCTTGAAGCACCAGGCACCCGGCTAGAGGGTGAGGCATCGTCATCCACAATGCCCTGGAGAACGTTTTGCATGGAGGGCGTTGCAGAATCAGGGCGAGGGGTGTTGAACAGCTCCAGGAACTCCTGTTCAACGCTGAACAGGAGTTCCTGGAGCTGTTGGGGTTCCCCATTGCGTCGGGGTTATCAGCATCATCAGCAGCGTCTTCATCCGAGGGGTCATCAAGCCTCTCCTTCTCAACCTCGTTGTGTGCCAGCGCAGCCAAAGCCTCCGGGTCCATGGAGGGGGCGACGCAATACTCTCCAGTGGCTACGGTGCCTCCGAATACCTGGTCGAACAGCTCTTCCAATTCCGGACGGATCCCCTTCTTCCGGAACCTCTCAAATTTGCTATCCTCATGCGCAATTGAAGTCACGTGACGAGTTTGGCGTCATTGCACTCTCTCTTGCATTGACGTAAGGGAAAGGGAAGGCGAGCACATCATACCTTGATTTTTTTGTCCCACCATTCGTCAGGTGCCCTTACGGTGCCAGCTGCCTGATCCCATCCGAGTCCGGTCTCCCCTTTTTTCAACTTACCCCAGGCTAGGTATATCGCCTTCATGTCGCGAGTTCGGTTCTTCAGCGTGAACAGGTTGCACCTCTTACCCGTGGCCGCCTCGAATGCGGTGGTGATGGGCCCCCATTTGAAGGACTGATCACGACCATATTCCCGCTGATAACCGAGGAGCACATGCATCAGCTTCTTTGTCAATTCCAAAGACCAGTAGAACGCAGCGGGGACATAGTTCTTCTCCTCGGAAACAGACGCTGCTTTCTTGGTCTTCCCTTTGCCTTTCCCCTTCGCTTTGGCAGAGGAATCCATATAGGTAGGTACGAAAATGCAGTCGACGAGGCTCGCTAGTATATCGAATGAGTAACAGTCGTTGTTGTGTTCGACAAAAAGGATATACGACAACAGGCGACATTCAGTAAATGAAATAAAAATAATGTCAATTGTAAAATGGAATCTGACACCAATCAAAGAAATCATTCATTAACCTAACATGGTTCAGAATAATTCTCGTCTTCCAATCTGTTGCCAAATTCAACCCATTTTCAACCCAATTTCGAATAGATCATTCCCATCTTCCTAAGCATACCCAATCTCGTTCCAAATTCAACCCAATTTCAAACAAATCATTCATCAAATTGTAACCCTAACCGAACATGGAGACTTGTTCAATCTCCTAGGAACAGTCGCCGCTTCAAAATTCAACCCAATATGTTGCCTTCCTAATATCCTATACTCAGCAGTTCCTCTCAATCGCCATTTTTCCACATTGCCGATACCCCTACTACAGACATGGACCCAAACGCTCGCAAGGAGATCGAGAAAATCGTTGAAACTCACTGAACAAGACAACAGTAGGGATCCAGGACTTACATGGAGTCCGACGTTGCTGTCGTCGGTTGCGCTGAGGCAGGTCGGAGGTGCGTTTGGCTGCAGCCGGAGGGAAGGTCGCCGTCGCCGACCTCTCGTCTGTCTTCCCAATCTCCCTTCGACTAATGGGAACTGATGACAGTGAAGATGGGGTTTTGTTGTTGAGGGGTAATTTTTAGGGGCAATTTTGTCCTTTCATATCAATAAGTGGGGGCAAATTTGTCTTTGTTATTGTCCTCCATCCCATAAACTTGAAACCAACACCAAACACGAACGGGATTAAACTGGATTACAAATTTCACACCGTCCACCCCGAAATTCCATCCACATCCCTTCCATCCCCAAAATTCCATCCCCATCCACCTACCCCCACCCCGTTGCCAAACACGGCCTTGATATACCAGCACCAGCACTGTTCTAAAAAAGCCAAACCCTATGAACCCTTGACCTCACCCAACCGCCAAGGACCTTAAAACCCGCCTAGATTATAAAGACTCGCCATGAAATCTGGCTAGACTCTGCATGGACCCTTAACCCTGCCCTACTGTCAAGCACCCGTCAAGCGTTTTATAGAACATTGTAAACAAGGAAAGAAATTCGGACAAGTCTGGAGAAAACAAGAGACCGGGCAAACCGGTAGATAGACTAACTATTATGTACAATCAGAATCAAGTAACATAAGCAAATAATAAAAACAAATGACAAAAGGAAAATAACATGAAACAAATGATGGAAAGAAAAATTCAAAAATAAAAGTACATATCATTCTACACTGAAAACTACGAGCTAGCAGAACAAACGAATTCACTAGCCAAAAAGAAGACGTACAAAGATAACTCTAGAAATCACTAGCCTTGGATTATAGACTTCAACAGAGTCATAAGGTGTCGATTGTAATCCCATATATATATATAGGGGATGGTTCCGGTGCACTCATGCCTTATTGTGTATCATGTACACACATCTAGGCCATTGATTAAAGAAAATGGGTGGGTGAGATTAAAAGGTAATTTTACACTTTTTTTAATTGAAAAAATGGTGGGCCCCACGTCTTTTCTTACCCACTTCACCACTTGCCAGCGTGTGTGATGCACTCTCCTTAAATTATTCGATTATATATTTAGATTATTCGATCGTATCGACGGATTATACGATGATATATCTAGATTATTCGATCGTATCGCCAGATTATGCGATGGTATCGATAAATTATTCTAATTGGCTACCACCTTGAAAACACCAATTATTCGATGATATATCTAGATTATTCGATCGTATCAACGGATTATGCGATTGTATCGATAGATTATTCTAATCGGCTACCACCTTGAAAACACCCAGTGACTTGATTATTTGATAGTATCACCGGATTATTCGATGGTATAGGTTAATTATTCGATGATATTATAATATTATTCGATTACTTATGTGATATTAACAAATAACTAAATATTATTCGGCGATATCGCTAAATTATTCAATGATATCGCTAGATTATTCGATGTTATCACACGATTATTCGATAGTATAGATGCATTTTTTTTATATAACCGCCAATGTAGAAAAAACTTATCTCCTTAAACACAAAATCAGTTCATACAAATGAATAATTTGGTTCATACACCTGAATAATTCGATCATACATCGATCATACAACTGAATAATTGAAGAACCAATGGACAAATTGCAGACAAAAATAAAATTGACATTGAACCTATTGAAATTGAAATTGCAAGCCAAGCACTGCTCGGAGTATATATACACACAAACGAAAGAGAGCAAATTAATAATTGAAATTGCAAGCCTGACTTCTAAGGTTACAAAACCCCCCTGAGAACAAGACTTGAGAATAGCAGGAAAAGAAATTCCAAGGTTACAACATGAAACCCGACTTCTGTAATAATTTGGTCTCAATCCCCTAATTCATTCAATCAAACCCTGCCTAATTCATTCAATCAAAACATGAAACTTGAGCCTTACCACAAAGACAACGCTAATTTGCACTCGCTTCTCGCTCTCCCTCCCCGCAGGTCCACCTGAAGCACATACTACTGCTGTCTTCTTCAGGTCTACTCTAGGACTCGCGACCTCCGCAGTCTCCATTGGCCGCGGGAGAGTGCTTTCCATCGAGGCTCCGCGGAGTGCAAACCCCTCAAAACGGAGGATCGAAGCCTATGTTGCCACCGAAGTCGGTGTTGCTCCTGCTGCCATCAAATTCGACGAGGGAAATTCGACAGAAGCAGCGCCATCTCGTCCATCTGGCTGGGTGCCTGCACTCACCAGCACACCATCGCCATCGCCTCTCATTGGAATCAAACGAACCACCCCTTTCATTGTGAATCGAGAATGGAGGAGCAGAAGAGAAAGGGGCGATTTGTCCCCCAGCCCACCATCGCCATTCCAAATCGCCGCCGAAATCGCCTCCCCTTCTCTTTCTCTAATTCTTTAGGGTTGAAAAAGATTGTTGGCATGGGTGGGATTGTCGGTGTACACACGCTTGTATATAGAAGTGGGGGGTGTTTTTTTCATTTTAATTTTCAATTAATAAAAATGCCGGATTAATCTCAGCCTTTCAAATCCTCTAAATCAATGGTTAGGATTTGTGTACATGATACACATTAAGCCTTGAGTACATATGATCCTCTCTCTCTCTCTCTCTCTCTCTCTCTCTCTCTCTCTCTCTCTCTCTCTCTCTCTCTCTCTCTCTCTCTCTATATCTATATATATATATATATATATATATATATATATATATATATATATATATATATATATATATATATATATATATATATATATATATTTTGGAAGCAAATAAAGATTAGGAACCACGCCAACGAGCCGACATCTTTCCTAGTGCGTCCAAGCTGACGAGAACCCGAAGTTCTGGATCATCCGTGAAGCTAGCATCGACAAGGACAGAGTAGGCCAGATGTGCAATCCTGTCGGCCACCGCATTGGAATCCCTGAAAATATGACGAATAGCAACATGAGAGAAAGAATATAAATCGACTTTAACATCAGCCATCAGCAGTTCGATCTCCTAGGGGCCAAGCAGTCCCCTTCGATCAAAAGTTTATTAAAACCCATTAATTTGGCCTTGGAGGCCCCATACGAAGGCCCATAGCCTCGGGGAAAACAACTGAGCTATTATTACATTGTCCCGCACCTAAGGACATCACTTTGCCTAAATGATCTCGGATCACAAAACTGCAGGTTCCGATCCCCGACTGCAGTACGACCCATCGAAATTGAGTTTGTAGTAACCTAAAGGTGTTTTTTTTTTCCAACTCTTTGATCTGGAGGTCTGGCCTCTCATAGTCTTAGGCATTACGGTTGTCGATCCTGGCTTGTTGTTATTTTTGCTGAAAGGAATCGTCTCAGAGTCCTCAATTCGAGTACCCTAAGACCGGTATGTCGAATTGCAAAATACAGTAATCGTCTGAACCGAGGAGTTTGATATCTGTTGAAATACCATCTGATTGCGAAAATACCAAATACCCCACCACGCAAAAGCCAGCTTAGTGAAAGTATTGGTGCCGAGATTGTTGTGAATATCGTTTAGCAGCCGATTGGGCTTTGTGTCTAAGTCGAGATCAACCTCTGAGGGATGGTTTATATTTAGCGATTTGGTGAGCGACGACGTCATGTGGCATTGAACCAGGATATGACTAGTCGATTCAGTAGTACAACCGCAGAAAATACACCCTGAAGGGACAGAAACATGAGACTGTTCCAATCTGTCAGAGGTTGGTAAGCCATCACGTGCAATTTTCCATAGGAAATGCCTTATTTTGTACGGAACGTCCATTTTCCAAATCCAGTTACAACCGAAATTTTTGTCGCCCCCATTATTTGGTATAATCTTTGTTGCCGCAGCCGTGGAGAACCAGCCATCTTTGCTGGATCCCGAAAAAAATATGTCAAAGAACCTATTATGGGGAAGGTGAGTCCTGGAGATTGTGGATATAATATCCATGTCAAGAAGGCCTCGTAAGTCCGTTTGGAGCTTTTGAATGTTCCAAGTGTTGTTGTCATTAATAAATCTGGCAACCGACCAAGTCGCAATATCATCCGGGATTGATTGTGTAACCATCTGATAGAGCGGTTTTTTGCTGTTCCAATTGTCACTCAAGAAATTAACGGTCTGCCCATCCCCGATTGACCATCTCAGACCCGATTTGAAGAGTTTTGTGATATAATTTAATTTAGCCCATTGCCAAGAAGTATTTCCCTTATGTTTGTAACTTAGGAGTGGAACCCCCTTAAGGTACTTGCCTGCTATCACCTTGACCCAGATATTATCTGGTTCTGCGATAAGCTTCAACAACAATTTCATTTGTAGTGCTATATTCATCGTTTTGGCTTTATAAATACCCAGACCCCAGTCTAGGGTATACGTGCATATCTTGTCCCAACTCACCAGAGGCGTATGATTGGTGTCTTTGTTCCAAAAAAAATTCCCGTAGATCTGGTCAAGTTCGTGCAGAATCGACGAAGGTAATAAGAATGCTTGCATGAGGAACAAAGGTTGGGCTGAAATATTGGCTTTAATCAGAACTTTCCTTCATTCGGCAGAAAGAGACGAGGTTTTCCATTTAGTCAGTTGCAACTTTGTTTTGAGGAAGATATCCGTAAAAGTGTTTTTGTTGACCCGACCATTTATAATGGGACATCCTAGATATTTTTCTAGATTATTTGCATGTGGAATGCCCATAGCATTTGTGACCGTGTGGATGGTTATGGTTGAAGTGTTTGGAGACACCTGGAAACTGGACTTATGTAGATTTACCTTTTGGCCAGAGATCTGGCAGAAACGATGTATTATGTTTGAGAACTCAAAACAAGTAGATTGGTTTGAAATATATGGAAAATTTAATGAGTGAAAGAAAATCCGATCACCTCAGGAGATAAAGGTAGATCGACCCTGCTCGCTGAGATAATAGTTTGGCGAGATGGGACACAAGGTGAGGAGTCCAAATCACTAAGTATCCGGGGCCATTCATGACACCTATGTTTGCGACTCGCGAGAAGGCAGTGCGGAGGTTAGAGAGGTAAAAACATAATATTGAAAAAAAGCAATGAGCGGTGATTGTAAAGTGATTAATCTTACGAAGAAGGAATGTGGAAATTCAATTTGGAAATTACTCCATTTCCCCAGATCATTAGCACCACATTGCCAAAAAATTGCCCACCTTTAGCCTTTTACCAATCTACTCCTTATTGAGCTTAATTAAAGTCCTCTGGATTATTAATGCTTTGTCACATGAATTGTTTTTGTATAACCCTCCTTTTGTGAGTAAATGTTGCTTTTTATTGCACATGTGTGGATTTGTGGCACAAGTACCTTTTCGATGATGGTAATTGACTGCAAGGACATATAACAATGAATCTAAAATGTTGAGAATTTGTTTTCTTCCCCTGAATTACCATCCAAGTTATTGCTTGGGGACAAGCAAGCTTAAGTATGGGGTGATTTGATGTCCATGTTTTATGCCATGTTTTTATGCTTATTTCAACTCCTTATTCTATCGTCATATGTATTCTGGGTTGGGAATATAGCGAATTTGTGTATTTTATGCTTATTTGCAAGAAATAGAGGTCTGCATAAGTTTTGGTTTAATATTGCAGAATTTGGAGCCATTCCAGGACAAAACCAAAAGAAAAAGACGAAGGGTGGATTCTCCTCGATCTCGAGTAAGTTACTCGACATTGACTACCACTGAGAGCAGAACCAAGTCGAGAACCAAAGACAAAGAGAACTCGAGTTCGACTCTACTCGACGTCGACCTACTTCCTCGACGTCGACCAAGACCAAGAAGCACACCCGAGCTCGAGGAAGAGGAAGCCATTCGAGGAATCAAGGAGCCAAGCCGAGATCGAGCACTTTCCTCGATGTCGGCCAATTTTGTGGATGTCGACCAACCCAAAAGCTTGCCTGAGTTCAAGAAGAAGAGAGAAGCTGCTCGAGAAGACGAGAAGAAGACGAGGTCGACAAAGTTACTCGACGTCGACCAAACTGGTCGATGTCGACCAAAACTTTCTTGGGCCGCGAGTCCGGTTGGCCAATCCGAGCATATGTGGATTACTTGGGCACGAAGCAAGGTCGGATTTCATCCTATTCTATCAAGATCTATCTATGGAGAGAAGGATTTATCTACCACATGAAGATATTTAGATATTTTAGATATTTCCCTTTTAGATAAATGTTCCTTTTATTTAAGTTTTATCTATAGGAATAGATATAATTTTCTTGCCTTGACTAGAAAGGATTAAAGCCTATAAATAAATCCCATGGGGCTAGTTTTTAATCATTCCAATTCAATTCTAGAGGAGGAGAAGAGGTAGTAAGTAGAGAGAGAGAGTGGAGGCCGAGTAGGAGCAAGAGAGTGAAAGCAATTTGGCTTCGATCAGTTGAAAGCTTTTATTTAGTTTATTAATGCAAAGTTATTTCCTTTTATTATTGATGTTATTCGATGAAGAGCGAGTAGTCCACCTACTTCTAGGGTTGGGGTGAGCCCAACGGTAGCCATGCGTGCTTGACCGAGCGAGTAGTCCACCGACTTTTATTATGCATTGATCATCCACTGCCTTTTATATGTTTATTACCTATTTAATAGAGATCCATGTTAACAACTTGGAATATAAACATAAAATCGGTAAATACAATTAGGGTTTCTTGAAAGAGTTGTCTAATTGTTGGAAAAGGCGAAAGCTTGATCCTTTGATGAGATTGCATGATTATTCTTCTTTATCTTGCCTTATGCATGTTTGGTTATCGTTGTTGCAAACCCCGATCTTGGGAGTTCTTTTTCATACATAGTTTATTTCGAAATTGGCATTCGTTTAGTTACTGTCTTTCTCCTCGATTTCGACCAACCTTGGTCGACGTCGACTACTGATTCTCGGTCAAGCAAGATCTCTTTTGTTTCTGTCTCTGTAGGTTCCTTGACATCGACAAAGCTTCCTCAATTTCAACCAGTTTCCTCGACGTCGATCAGCTTCCTCGAGATCGACCAACTTTAGTGGCTTCTGCTTGCTCGAATTCGACTGTACTGACCCCATGTCGACCACCCTTGGTCGAGGTCGAATACTATGAAGTCGAAATCCCCCATGAGATTCTTCCGCTACTTGAGATCCGCTGACACGCTTCCTCGAGGATCGATCCTGACTTCCTGTCGCTACATCGGGATGAAGTCTTGTAATCATTTGCGTGGGCAAGATCCGGTTTGATTTATATTTCTATATTTTGAACTCGATTTCCTCCTACAACAATTATGCTGCTCCATAATATTAATAATTGCCTCACGGCACATAAACTCGACTGGAAAAATTCGGAATGCGGACCCAGATATCAAGATGAGTAACCTTAGTTGCCATGGGACTAAAGGCAGGAAACCATTGAAGTAGCACAATTAGAATGCCTTTGATGTGTCAGGGGCGGTTTTCCCAAACTCGATTGAGATCGGGAATGTTATTGAAGCGGATTTCAATCCAACCATAAGAACGATCAACAATGACCGAAGTCTTAGAACAGAAACGCCATTCACTGCGAAGTTTAAGAACGTGAGATTCGAAATCCATACCTCCCCCAAACAGAGTGCCCAGAAGAATACATTGATTTGCCACGAGGGCCTTCTGGCGGATATTCGCCATTCTAGCGAAGAAAGCCGACTGATCAGCAACAATAGGAGTCGACATCGGCTTGGTCAAGACTTCCCCATCTGAAACTTTGGCCTTCCCTTTGGTCTCAGCATGTAGCCTGGGAGTAGGCGGGGCTCCAGGATTGGGCCGATTGATAGGGCGAGGATTGACAATAGGAGCAGGAGGAGCCACTTTAGGTTTAGAGGGAGGAGCGTTGGGGGATTGAGTGTCTTTGAGTGCATCAAGAAAGGATTTAGAAGGATCCATGTCGAGATGGTACAGAGAGATAACAAGGGACCAAATTTTTTAATCACAGAGAAGGTTACTCAGTTGAATATAATTAGGGTTATAACCCAAAAGGCACATGTTCTGTGTTCTTAAATAGTAATTTTGCCGGTGGGCAAATTGATTGTCGGTTTGGGAAGAGGTAGAGATAGAGAAACTTACAAAGGAGGATTTGCAGAGCACTTGCAGGCAACAACTCGACGGACAAGACCCCGGAACGGGCAGGAGGGCACGCCACGGACGACAACAACTCCAACCGTCAGGCCACCACATGCACCTCTCAAATCTCATTTATGCCCAGTTACAAGCCCTTGAAACATTGCTAGTGGATCGAGACTATGTGTAACAAAGCCACTTGGGAGGCGCCACCTCCTGTTTGCTATCCGGGTTAGGGCAGGCTCCGAGTGGAGCGATTTGCTTGGTGGAGGCGAGCCAAAGTGGGTTCAACACTAGCATGTCAACAACAGGGGCCAGGGCGAGAGGGGTTCGATCTGTAGGAGCCGAGTGTGGGTGCAGATTGGCCTGGATTGAGAGGCCGAGGGAGCCATGGCGGCGCTGGGCAAGTTAGGGTTAGCAGGGAGATCCGCGTGTGGAGGCACGTTCATCTGGGGAAAAGAAGGGTTTACATGCGATTATTGTAATTCCATATATGAAGAAAGATCTACAATGTCTAAAATTAAATCATTCTTCAAATCTTTAAAACAAAAGAAGCTAAATTTTAAATGAGTTGTTGAAAATGGTTTAAAGGCTAAAACCATATAGTAATAAAATGCAGGCGCTAAACAACCGAGTTATGAAGTACAAGTAAATATTTTCCCGTGTTTTTGTGGCTTTATCCGACAATTATATATGAGCGTTATTATTTGCACCACAATTTTTTACTATTAGCACTACGTATTTATTTTTTCGCTTTTTTTTTCTGAAGTACGTGCGTCTTTTGACACGTAGCCCATGACACATAAGTCACAAATCTTGAGTCACATATGTTTACCTTTTGTGTGAGGTTCTTTTTAGAGTTATATGTCTGATCCTCATGAGTTATAACCTTGTACCTCGAGAGTCACAAGGCTCCTCTTGATGCGCACATATTTGTAAAAAAAAAATGAATTTGTGGTGCCAATAGTAAAAAATGTGGGTGTATTTAAGGTACACCTCGTTATAATTGACGATTCAGACAATTCTATATTTAGCCAATTTTGTATTAGAGCATTCTCTAAATTATTTTTATTTTAACTTTAGTAACTTTTAAAATTTAAAAAATATTTATGTCATACATATTTGAAAAAGATTCTATATTTTTTTAATGTTTTGGATAATAAAATTGAAAATATATTGAATTTAAAAAATCAAGATATTCCAAAAATCAAAATTTTGATAATATAAGAAAATGTTAGAAATGATGTTAGTTTTTTTTTTTTTTAATGTGGGGGTTCTGAGGTTGTCGACTAATTCCCCACTGGTCTGAACCCTAGCCTGTAAAAGATGCGAATTGGTAAGCCACCAAAAAAGCTCACTCAAGCCAGTGAAGACTTGAGCATCCACTAATAACACATGGTGTGCAAAGAATGAGATTTAATCTCTTGACCTCTTGCAAGAAAAATAGGGGAACCCTTAAACCTGACCCTAATAGCCCTCTTAAACTCTAGCCGCCGCCGCTGGTTTCATATCTCCGTCACCCTCCGGCGGGCGCTTCCGGTGGCCACCCGGTCGGGCTCTCTGGCGGCATCATCCCACACCAACATCGACGGGTCTTGGGCTGGCCTGCCCTCTCGGATCTCCGCCACCGTGTGGTCGGTTCCCCCCTCCCCGACCCACATCCTCAACGAGCCACTCTTCACAGATCTAGCCTTGGTGTGCTCATGCGGCTCCTGATCTCTTCACATCGAGATGTCGATTCCCCTTGACCCATTGGCGACCCCTCCTTCCCATTCTCAGGCGCCCCTTCCTCAACTTCACCCCCATCACCGCCCTCATTGACAAGAGACCCTATCCTCCCCTGTCGGCCCCCTCCTCACGGGCCTCCTCCCCTACTGTTGGGCCGACAGTGTCGGCTCCCACTGCGACGACCTCCGCCTCTCCCACTCCTGCCTCTTAGGCGCCCTCTCCATCTCTCCCTCCTCTCCCACTCCTAAAACACCTTGTTTCAATCGAATTTGTAAAAATACAAACCCAAATCCCTTCCATTAGATCCACAAAATTGAAAAACCCAAATCCCTTTCACCAAATCTGATTTTAGCCCTAGATCCACAATATTGAAAAACCCAAATCTGATTTTATAAACCCACAAAAATTGAAAAACCCACAAAATTGAAAAACCCAAAATAGCGAGTTGATGGATCTCAGATCTACGACCCCTGGGTCTAAGTCCATCACTACCACCACCTAAATCGATGAGGTGCGACCTTCTTAAAAAAATCATAAAAATACCCATGGTTGTGCAACTTTAGTTCTCAAGTTTTCGAGTCCGAGGCATTACATGCAACAATTCGTTGCCGTATCTAGATCCAGATCGGCAACCAACACCGCAATCTTCACTGCTTTCTAAGCAACCAGAACAAAAATCAAGAATAAAGGTTTTTTTAGATGTTTTAATTATAATTTTATTGGTGATTGTAATCTTAGATTTAAGTTAGTGTTTTTTTCTTTTGACTAGCGACCCTCTACGTAGGGTTATCAAGCCATCTTTTGATGGCTTCAAAACCGCTTCGTCGATCTACTTCTTGTCTAATGTCAAAAAAAAAAATCCTTGACCTCTTGCAAGGGACATATCTCCCTTACCACTAGAGTAAGGGGTCATTTGTTAGAAATGATGTTAGTTATAAGCTCCAACAGAAATCAACCATTGTGGTTTCTGTTTGCAATCCATTATATTCTACATATCTATATATCTATATGACTATATCTATATATACTCATACCCCCGTTTGTTTTTGTGTAGAGAAAGGTAATGATTACCTTTATGAATATAGTCCATTTTTAAGTTAAGATTCATTGATCACTATTATAATCATTCCCCTTCTTCTAACATTTTTCACACAAAATTTGTTACCTTTTACCATATTGTATTATCTAATTTTAAGGAGGGTAACTATTACCTCTATATATGATGATCTAATCATTTCCCCCACCATCTTCTTTAAGCTCACAAAAAATTTAATACCTTTCTTTTCTATTCCCCTCTTATATAAACAATTGAGCCCTTAATTTAGAATACTTATAAGGCTTATGTGTCATCTTCTCCTTAATCTTCTCCTTTCCACCAATCAAGTGTTTTTGTCCTTTTTTAATTATCTGTTTCCTTTAATTATTATTTTTTGTTCTTTCATTTATCTCTTTAAATCAATCATATTTTTTTCTTTTATTCTTAACATATTTACTAACTATTGGGCTTAATTCAAAATATTGAATTCAATTTAATATAACTATCTATCCATTCCTTTCAACCATTCAAGTTTTTTTTTTGGCCATTTTTAAATTATTTATTTCCTTTAAACCAATCAATTTTTTTCTTTTGTTTTGAATTAAGCCCAATAGTTAGTAAATATGTTAATAATAAAAGAAAAAATATAATTGGTTAAAAAATATAAATGGAAGAATGAAAAATAATAATTAAAGAAAATAAATAATTAAAAAAATGACAAAAAAAAATTGGATTGCTGCAAAAGAGATGATTGAGGAAAAGATGACACATAAGCCTTAAGTGTGTGTGTGTGTGTGTGTGTGTGTGTGTGTGTGTGTGTGTGTGTGTGTGTGTGTGTGTGTGTGTGTGTGTGTGTGTGTGTGTGTGTGTGTGTGTGTGTGTGTGTGTGTGTGTGTGTGTGTGTGTGTGTGGAATATAAAATCCGGGTAACGTTTTTTAAGAGTCTATAAGGCGATGAATAATACTCTAGCAGGGGGTGAATAGAGTATGGACGATTTTCACAACAATAGAAATTTAGTGCAACTTGTCAAGACCTTGATACAGGCTATCAGGACTTGACGAAGTAAAATCGAATATGATAATGTAAATGCGGAATATAAAAGATGAACACACGAATTATTAACGAGATTCGGCACCAACTGGCCTACGTCCCCGCCTAGGGTTATCCAACCCGTAGGATTCAAACACTTCTTATTTCACTTCACTTGAGCCTAGAACTTCCTAGAGAAACTACCCTTTCTCAATGCAAAGCCTCACCGCTTCTATTTTAGCTCTCAACCTTACAAGTGAAATAAAAGCTCACACCACACACCAAGTGCTAGTGTGTCTCTCAACTCTTATACAATGAACAACACTTAGGCTTTTGGAGATGTAAGAGAAACTGGGGATGACGAATGCTTTAAGATGCTATAATTCTTGAATGCTTGCTTAGATTGTCCTCATTCTTCTTGGCCTTCGTCTTTATATAGTCGGAAAACTTGTAGAGCTTCTTGGAGGGAGAACCGTTTGAATTTCAAATTATTTCCAAGACATTTGAATTCTTTCCAGAAGTGATCCTTCCAATTGTGTGCTTTCCAAGATTGTTCCTTCAATCTTCTTCATGATCACGTATGATCAAATATGGATCGGTTCTTTCCTTGTATGGCAAATGAAATCCTAAAAGAACATTCATAATGTATCTAGCACACAAAATGGGTTAGATGAGAAATACATATATAAATCGATTAAGATCAAATCACATCTCATAGCCCAATATAAAACCCATGATAATTTAGGCCCAACAAGGTTGGCCTCAGATTCTTTCCTATGAGAGAACAATTCAATAGAGAAATGCATAAGTGATATTCCAAACATTTTAGTCTGGATTTCAAGACCTTGAAACCCAACTTTTTGTCTTTCATCATCCTTTAGATCACCTGCACGTTAGGTCTCAAGATCTTACAATCAAGGTGGAGTCTTCAGTTTTGAAGGTCGGATACCTTTGTTCGGATCTTGCAATCCAAGTACGGGTTGATGTTTCAAAACCAAAGAGTTAGATGGAAGAGAGGGATTTCGGAACCCTAAATTCGTGTTAGGTCTATTGGGGACCGAGACTTGTCCTAAGATTCTAAGTCGCGAAGAACCGATTTAGTTAGAAAGCACGCAAACATAAATACGATACAGAGTCGCCACGACAAAGCCAAGTCAAAACCAAAATGATAAGTATAAAGTATGAAACCCCAAAAGTATGGTAGAGTCTAAGTCAGTATCTTGCTCATACTATGCCATAAGGAATATCCCCGCCAAGCAGCATTAAGCACTCAAAGATCTGCAGACAAACCTTTAAAAGAAGAACGGGGAAATGAGTAAAGTCAAGCCACGCCTACGGGACCGGAAGTCCTCGTTGAGGCCACATAGTCTGTGTTATACCTAATAAATATGCTTCTAATGCAATGCTGAATCTTAAACATACAAGGCATGCTAACAGTTCATATATATACATAATAATAGAAATGCAATAAACGGACCCATACAGAATGTCAAGTGGCATGTCCCAACTCTCAACCCGTGCTTCGGCCGGGGCGAGGTATCGCTCTCCTGTCCATACCTTAATCGGGGCCGGATGTACCGATGCCTCAGACGGGGCTGGAAGTCCTCACCTCAATCAGGGTGAGTGACTCGATCATTGTCGTAGTCATATATATAGATAGATAGGAATCATGCTCACACTCTTATAAGACTCTATTAGGGCAAATCCTATGGGGATAGGCTCTCCTACGACCCTAGCAACGACTCTAAGGACTCACAATTAACGGTCGTTCTCTACCAAATGCATTGAGTAATTAAACAGATGCTCATTCAAATTGTGTATCCTAAGCAGGATACTAAATGATCATGCTATTATGAATATGCAACACCTAAGATAAAATGCAACAACATGCATGAGAGTCCAACTAGAGTAAGCCCCCTTTGGAACTTACCTATAATAGCAGAACAACAAAAGCACAACCAACAATATAGGTAAGCCAAGCACGTCACATATCACTTAGCAGTTAATAGAATAACAACATAAGTCTAAAGCATAAATGACCCATTTACCGGTAAAAAGAAACTAAGCAAACATGGAAAGAACTCATTAACAACCATCTTATTATCAATCCATTACAATTCATTTCATCATCCTTCTCAATCTCGTCACATCGACAATACCTATTAAGTCTCAATTATGGCCAGACAGTTCGTTAAACATCAACGTCTAAAAGATCGTTCTCAAAACATTAAGTCCAGTTAAATGGCTCTCAAAATTTATAACGTTAAAGTGGTTCCGGCATTTTCAGTTTCAAAACAGAACAACACGCAAAGAAATATTCAGTCAAGATATCGATATTCAAAACAACCCCTTTAGTCTTCAAAATAAAATATCCAAGTTATCATTTAAATATTTTTATAATAATCCTTTTGACCAAATCATTAAGCATGTAAATTTTAAATCCAAAATCCATATAAGTCATGAAATACCATAACAAATCATTTTAAAATCTAATTCATCAAAATATATCATAAACAACACATATCATTTAAATCACACAACAAAATTAACCAAAATCGGGGTTAACCAAAATAGGTCAAAGCCCAAGGAAAAAGAGAGGGGAACCGGCCTCGGCCAAGGCTCAGAACAGGGTTTTGCCGCGGCGAAATGGCCGCTCGTCGCGACGAAACTCGGCCCTTGAATTGGTTTCTAGCGAAGACATGCTCTTGAGTTGTTCGCGTTCGCTGCGGCGACCATGGTTTCGTCGCAGCGAAATGCGTGCTTCGAGCTCGGTTTTGCTTCAACTCCGATTGTTTCTTCTCTAAATAACTTTCATCCTTTCCGACCATGTTCAACACCGAGTAAAGGTCCATTTACAACCCTTTTGGTCTTCAAAATAAAATTTCAATATCCAAGATATCATTTAAATATTTTTATAATAATCCCTTTGACCAAATCATTAAGCATGTAAATTTTAAATCCGAAATCCATATAAGTCATGAAATACCATAACAAATCATTTTAAAATCTAATTCATCAAAATATATCATAAACAACAGATATAATTTAAATCACAGAACAGAATTAACCCAAATCGGGGTTAACCAAAATCGGCCAAAGCCCAAGGAAAAAGAAAGGGGAACCGGCCTCGACCAAGGCTCAGAACAGGGTTTTACCACGGTGAAATGGCCGCTCGCAGCGACGAAACTCGTCCCTTGGTTTCCAGCGAAGACGGGCTCTTGAGTTGTTCGCGTTCGCTGCGGCGACCATGGTTTCGTCGTAGCGAAATGCGTGCTTCGAGCTAGGTTTTGCTTCAACTATGATTGTTTCTTCCCTAAACAAATCTCATCCTTTCTGACCATGTTCCCCGACCCCAAACATCACAAAAAGAAGAAAACGTGAGCATGAGAGGTGGAGAGAGGAAGAGGGATTGCCAAGAGTTTCGAAGGAGATCCAACGTGCTTCAATGGCGGATTTCGAGCCCGACTTCGAAGGGAAAACTGGTTTAGAGCCTAGGAGGGAGAAAGAGTGAGTAAAGGTCCATTTTTACATGGTTTGGAGTTGAAAAAGAAAGGAAATGAGTGAGACCGACCTTGTCAACGAAAAACAGGGGAGAGAGTGAGTGAATCGGCTCGGCCTTACTTTCTTCGGTGCTGGATCTTCGTGTTCTTGGCTTAGGAAAGGGGGGAAGAAGCTAAAGGTGAAGCTTTATGGAGTTTTAAAGAGGAAGAAAGCAAGACTAAGGCTCACCGTGCCTGAGACTTCGAGGACATGGCGTTTTGCGGGCAGATTGCCATGGTGACCTCACAGCGAAATAGAACTAGAGCTTCTACAACTGATGGACGGGGACGAAAATGGGGATGGAGCTTCTTCTGGCACATGGAAATGAAGAGGAAGGAAGCTAGAGGTGATCTTAGTGGTCCTTGGCTAAGCGAAACAACAAGAACAAGGTAGTGGGTGGTGGTTCGAGCTTAGCTCAACAAAGGTGGGACAAGAGGGGAGGTTTTGGGTGTTTGTTTAAAATCTGAAAATGAGAGAGAGATGAGGGGTGTGTGTTTAGGGTCTTCTGAATTGGATGAAGGGTTTAGGGTTTGGAAGGATGCCAAATATATAGGGGGGAAGAGAGGTGTGGTATGTTGGTGTTGTTTGGCATAAGAAGGATGGAGACAAAGGAGAGACCAAAGAGAGAAGAAGAAGAAGAGAAGAAGAATAAAAGAAAAAGGGAAAGAATAGTGGTCCCAATGTCCAAATTTAAATATCCAAAATTCGAATCCTGACATCGAATCGCTCAACCCAATCCCGACTCAATAATTTCAAAACGAACTTTCAAAACCGAAATAATTAATCCGATAAGATTCCTCCCATATTTAAACATCTCAAGTCAAGAACTTCTCAAAATTCGTCTGAAAACCGAAATAATTAATCCGATAAGATTCGTCTGAAAATCCGTCTCAAAATAACGTCGGAACTTGTTTTAGAAGATTTTAAATAATCCGAATGCTCGAGGAAGGAACTTCTCAAAATTTTCCCGAATTCTAAATTTTAAATTCCTTTATAAAACCTTAACAAATAAAATACTATTTTAAAATCTCTCGGTCTTTATATATCTATATACTTATTATACTTTACATGAGATTTAAAAAATAATAATTTTATGAAAGAATTATAAGATACATTTATGGTAAATATTTTTTTTATTTTTTTCATAAATTTTACAATTTATAATAATAATTTTTTATATTATTAAGATTTTAGTTTTAAAAAATCGCAATATGACACAGATATTGTACTAGTTGTGTTATACGTGCAGATAAGTGTTTCTTTTTTATTGATTCGTAGGTGAGCGCTTCTTAAACTTGTCCTTACGCGCATAATTCGATATATGCAAATTGTTTGTTAAGAATTGCACTATATTCACATTTGATAAGGCTCTAGTTAATTACACGACAATTATTCATATTCATGATAGGAGTAAGTAAATCACGTACATATGCAATCTTTTCGATCTTAAATCTTAATTAATCTTTTTTTTTTTACTTATTTAAATGTTACTTTATTACACTATATATCTTTTTAAATTATTGTAACAAATTGGATGCATATACGGCACACTGCACATGGGTTGATACCCTCATGTACAGTCTACCACTGATCACTAATTAATACTGTATAAATATATTATTAATCGATCAATGAATGTTTTAAAAACTATAATCTCTATCAAATTAATTATTAAATATATATTATAAAATAAAATAAGACTAAATATAAATTACGTACACTAAGAATTCCGGCCAGAATCAAATTAAATGAAGACCTATGCTTCAAGTGAAGTCAAAATAACAGATTTTGAAATTATGCATTGTATCTTTCCATGATTTAAGGCCACCTTCACATACATTCCCATTTTATACACCAAATATATATAAGATTCTAAAGTCTTTTCCGGTGTTGGGACACAATCCATGCATATGGTGTTAATGATTACATGTAACATGGAAATAATGTTTTTAGTTCGTTCATGATAAGATAGCAAAACCAATCACAAGTTGGTGTGTTCATATTAAGAGGTTGAAAGTTCGAATCTTCTTAAAAATATGGAGTCGCTTGTGAGTGGGAGGATCAATCCCTTAAATGGATTATACAGTACCCAATTCGGATGTAGAGGGACCGAGTCGATCAAAGTGAACTAAAATTAATTTTTTTTAATATTTTTAGGAAAAGAGGGAAAAAAATTCAGCCAGTTAAGTAAGGGATTTGGATTACGACGTGTTAATGAGGGTGATAGTTACACGAATCACGATCACCAATTGTATTTCTAGAAAGTGAAAATACCCTTGGAAGATTGAGATAGCCTACATAGACATTTTGCATCTCCTCCTGTGCTTTGAGTAACCCACTTGCACATATGTCTTTCGCGAGGTCAATTAAGTGACGGACAAGGCGGTTCGACTCTGACATATTATAGACCATGAGGTGCTCATGTTGCATCTAGATTTCCTTTCCCTCGTCCGAAAAGACTATTAGGTTTTGGATCAGTAAGATCTGACACCTTTCAAAATTTTGCCTTCTGGAAAAAAAAATATTTATCTTTTTTTATTATTATTATCATTTATTATACATATTTAAATATAAACGAATGTAGTTCTACGGTATAGTCGCGATTTTATTAAGTTATTAATTAAATAGCATATTAAGCAGGTTCGATCCAATTGAGGTTAATTCCGTAATTATCTTAATAAAAGGTCAATCTGCACAAGTAGACCAATTTTTGGCAACATGACAAAACTAGACCACAAGGTGTGATTTTTGCAAAAGTAGCACATGGGCCACTTTTGCAATTTTGTGGGGGTAACCGGTTGGGGAAGTGGCCGTCGGCTCTCCAATTGGCACTGTAGTAGCAAGTGGAGAGATTTTGAGGGGCTTATGTACTGCTGCAGTGGCAGGTTCTCAAAGCCAATTTGTCGCCAAATAAGGCTAAAGCCTTAGGGGAAGGGGAGCATTAATTATGGGAAAATGCAATGATTATATTTAAAGGTGTCCCTCAAATACATATATAAGTTGAAGTGATAGATGAGAAACACCATTAATTGCTCTGTAAACAGAGAGACATGATAGGAAAGGAGTGGAAAGGTGAGGGGAAACGCCACTCATTCATTTCTAGAAATTGCACAGTTCCCGTCCTATCAATAGAAGATCTCGATCCTACCATTAGTTTCAAATTGTTCTTCTATACCTGGAAAAGTGCAAGCAGTTTGTCCGGTGGTAGTGACAGCGATGGGTAATTGATCTTGTACTTATTCTGCGTAGTTGTTCCTTTTTGTTACAACAGAACTACCCCCCATGTTGATGCTATATATGTTTCTGTGTCGTGCCACAGTTGATAGGGTATGTTTGAAGGTCGTCTTCGGCTATCGGTGAGCTCCCGGGAGTGGCAGCTTGGTGTTCAAGGGAGAGGCACGTAGTGCAGCTATGGTAGTGCCACAGAATATTAGCTACACCCAACCGAAGGAAAATATCGTTTCCAAATTTGACGTTGACATGGTCTTATACGACATTGAGCTCACATACCTCCTTCCGTTGATGGGGCACGCTACTCCTATTCGGGTCCGGGATGACGATCGTCCTAGAAGCCTACAAGTTCTACAACAATGAATTAGGTGCACGAGCTTGACCAATCGCATTGCACATCACCTTACGGTGCAAACCCACAAACACATCCACTCTCTCCCACGGACATCAGTCAGAAGATTCCGAATGGGCGGACGACGTCTCGATTCCCACCCAAGGGGAAATACTCCTAACCGGGCCTCCTATCACTCGGGATGACTTGGATGATGGTCTTGATGGAGGAGGATGAGGGGCGGATGAGAAGGGGCGAGGATTGATCGAGAAGAAAGGGAAATTAGATGACCTTAGCAGTGAAACTAAAGGGCCTTGTCTGTGTGATGAATGTCTAGTGGGAGAAAGAGACTATTGTAGGACAACAAATGAGAGCGTTAGTGAGAGGCAAAAGTGGCTTTCTGGGAGTGCTATACAATCTGGTTATGGTAAGATGAATTACAACGTAATGGTAGGACATAATCACGCAGTTAGCAAGCTTAAAAATCTTGATGCTCGATATGAGGGTGACAACCTGAGCATGGTCGATGCCATCTGACGTGGAAAGCAAGTTTTGGTCGTCGGAAGCGACGACGATATTGACGTCGTACTCCTCCACAGATTTCAGGAAATAATAGACATAGGAAGCTCCAACGATGACATGATCGTCGGTGGTCTCTCAATGAAAGTGGAGGAGGAGGGAGGGGGGGCGACGAAGGAATCGTCGAACACATGTGATGAGGAGACTGAGGCAGCGGTAAAAGATATATAGCGTTCGCGAGACTCGGAGACCCTCGTGAGACTTTCAAGGAGTTTCGGGAGGGAGAGATGTTTGATACCAAGGCTAAGATTCAGGCCATGCTGAGGTGGGAAGCTTTGCGGGGGTACTATGCGATCGTAGTCAAGCGATCGACAAAGTCGGTGTATGTGGTTGTATGCCCCGAACCAAACTGCAGCTGGTTCGGTCGGGCTTCAAAGTTTCAGAAACCTAGCAAATGGTTGATTCGTAAGCCCGTGGACGAACACACCTGCAAGGTAAATATCATGAGAAACTACCAGCGACATGTTGATTACAAGCTGATGGGGCAGAGTATAGTGTCTGAGTAAGTTCTTTAACCGCCCTCTTGTTCTCCGTTTATGTACTATGTTGTGAAGGATACACAAGTAACCTGGTAATTGCATTGATTTAGTTTCAGTGGTTCACGAAAGGAGCTCGTGCCGCGTCAGATCAAGACGTTGATGAAGTCCCGACTGGTTGTGGACCGCAGCTACTGGAAGGCACGCAGGGCAAAGTGCTTCGCACGAGAAAGCTTGTACGGGACCAACGAAGAGAACTACGATCGGATGACCTCGTATCTTCACATGCTTGAGCAAGCAACCCCCGGGATCATAACCATATTAGTACGTGATGAAAACCAGCAATTCAAGTATGTGTTCATTAGCTTGGGGGTTTGGAGGACAGCCATCCCACACTTGAGACATGTGCGGCCCTGCCACTTGATGCCTACCATATGTATGTAATTATCCTACCATATGTCAGAATATATCCACCATGAAATACGTTGCCAAATGTGGAGCATTATCCTACCATTAGCATAACTCCATACTACCTATAGTACAATCTGTCCCTAGTTTGCATACTGATTGGGAGACATTGGTAGGTATTCTTAGTGGATGAAAGTTTCTTAAAGGGGAAGTGTCGTGGATGCATGATGTTTGCGATGACCCAAGACCCCAACCACAACATATACCCCGTTGCATTTGCCATTGTGGACGGGGAGAATGATGCATCGTGGGGTTTTTTTTCCCGTCAAATGCGACGCGTCATTCCGGATGAGAGCCATGTTGTGTTTGTCAGTGACAGACACATGAGCATCACCAAGGGGATTCGATGGAGCTACGACTTTGCAAAGAATGGGTGATACACTTACCACCTCTTTCAGAATTTGAAGTCGTATCACAGGGCGAGAAAGGGGAGGGGGGGGGGGGGGGGGCTCCAATCCCTCGATCTTCTTCCAAATGGCAAAGGCGTACACTATGGAGGAGTTCAATGGGTACTACAATGTCTTCAAGGCTCAGTTGGCCAGTGGGCCAAATTATATTAAGTTGGCAGGTTTCTCCAACTGGGTTCGAGCTTTCTATCTCGTCAATCGATTTAACATCACCACGACAAACCATGCAGAAAGCTTGAATTCAGTCTTCCTTGAACCCCAGGACCTGCTTGTCACCGCCCTGATCGATTGCTTACTCGAGAACGTGGGCAGGTGGTTCTTCAAGAAATGAGAGCTCGGTTCGAAGCTTGACAAGGTTGTGACTAACCACGTGGACACCAAGATTAGGGAGAATGTCATGCAATCTATTTGTCTTCAGGTTACCACGTTAAGTGAACACGAATTTGACGTCCGCAAAGGGCTATCTTCCTAGCTGGTCAACCTGTCCACGCGAACATGCGCTTGTAAACAATTTGATATTGACCAAATTCCATGTGCACATGCAATCGCAATGGCCAACTCCGGCGGATCGACGTCTACTCCCTCGTCCATCATATGTACAAGGTTGAGGTTTGGTGCGCGTGCTACGAAGATGTCATCTACCCAGTGCCAGCTCGTGACACCTAGAGGGTGCCTCCAGAAATAAGTAGACACTTTTGTAAGAGCCAAAGGCCAAACTTTTTTTTTTTTTTGTTAGACAACTTTTGTCCTCTAGCAAAAGCTTTCAAATTACACATTATATATATAAGTAGACACTCTCTTGAGCTCTTCCACAACTCCATTCTCTTATAAACCTTATTCTTAGTTTTCACACTTTATACAATATAATTGACACCTTTTGGGTATTAAGATGATCAAATTGAGATCAATGAGGTTTGGCAGAAGCAACTCCAAGCTCATCAATGGAGGAAGACACGACAAGAGCGAAAGACGAACTGATCAAATTAGAGTCGGAGAGATTCGATGGGAGCTCCGGCCAGGAGGAATGCTGGTTCAGAAAAGAGAGAGTGTTGAAGGTGAAGGGTTTATCACCATCAAAGTCTCAACTGTGTCACATTCCCATGATGTTTCCATAGGAGCTACTTCTACTTTTGGTAAGTTTTTTTAAAATAAAATAATTTGAATTCTAATTTATATTTTTCTTAACACTTAAACTGACCAAAATCACAATCCATTCATTTGTTCTAAATTGGCAAAAAAAATCATTAAATCATCACTTTAATTTGGGTGGAGATGATTTAATATAATCATATATTTCTTAGAAATTGGTCAATTTCCTAAATTAAAAAAAAAATGTAGTGTTTAATGTTACTTTGTAAACTTTTTTGTTGGGCTAGATGGATTTTTAAGAGAAATTTCTCTTGATATATTTAAGAATATATTGTATAGTTTAAAATTTTCAAGTATGGGTCAATGTAGGTGAACTAAAGATGGTTCTATCACTAGTAACCGGGTTCGAGCCAAGGGAACAAAGGCTTCTGTACCGGGGAAAGGAGAGGGAAGACCGCGAGCACCTACACATGGTTGGTGTAAGCGAAAAAGACAAGATTCTGTTACTCGAAGATCCAGCCATCAAGGAGCGCAAGCTTCGCAGCTTCATGAAGACCGATCCCTTAGGAACCACTTTTCGCACCATTAGTGTATAGCTCGCTGCTCGTACATACAATCCCGAATGTCATGATGGATTTCGAAGCATCGGTTGTCGATTCGGGTGCCGGGTTAGCGTAGATTTAGCATTAGAAGTACAAGGGCATTGGGTGTCTTTTTGCTAACTACCCTCCAAATTAAATGTACTATATATTTATGTGTGGTTGTATTGAATTATATATGTATGTCCTTGTCGTGTTTTAGTCATGTTGTTGATAATTGATTGTGATTTGGCTTCAAGTTTTAAATGATCGAACGTACGATCTTCTTTTTATTCGTTTGTTTTTTGTTAAGCTCCTTTTGTACAAGGGCATGTGTGGGGTGATGGAAATTAGATGCGCAGCGGAAGTTTTAGAAACTATTTTCTATCATCTAATCGTAAGGATCTTCATGCATAAAATCGATAGATCAAATCATTGTTCATAGGAGATACCTCTTGATGCGTGAACCGGATCTGAACGGGGAGGATTCGGAAGAGAACTAGAGCCCCACGTGTTGCTCCTCTACTTGGTCCACAAGAGCCCGGTCTAGATCTCCTTTTCCTTTGACTGCTAGGACGAAGATCGAAAGGTGAACAATCAAATTGTTCTTGATTGATGATGGTGGAACAGTCGTACGTCACAAACCAAAAAGGTGCGGCCAACTCACGTTCCTCTCTTTGGGAATTGTTAATTAGGTCAAGTCATAATAAGCCCATCTTTATAAGCTTATATTTATACCATACTTGATTAATTATTTATTTCACAAATAAATCTTATCCCATTATTATTAATATATATCTAATATACACTAATAATAAAATCATCTATCTTTTGATCAAGCCCGTCAACTCTAAGTGTGTGACCGCATATGACCCGTTTATAATAGCCATGGGTTTAACCCGTTTAAGCCCATTAATCGTAGTTGGCTTCTAGCAAAGCATTACGACTCCTAAAATAATCGGATTGAATATCTCTATCAAATGTCCTATTCCATAACTAGTCATTGCACATTAAATTAAAGGACACAATTCCTTCAATCTCCCACTTGCCCTTAAACAAGTGTGCAATTTAAGATACCCGTGTCTCTTAATGTCATATTTGATGGTATGGTGACATTCATATCTATTATCAAATATATATTCCTTGAACTCCGAGTTCGAACTGTCAATTAAACGGATGATTACAAATAATCCATCCGAGCATGGCCATGCATTTTCAGTTCTTGCTCTTCAAGTGGCCTAGGCACCATTCCTTTTCAATGCATCATAGTATGCATGAAGAAGGAGGACATCTACAGTCTTGTATGACTATGGCTCCCACTCAACTTTTGGCAATCCCAACTACGACCTTTATAACTCCCTGTTACGGAAAGCGTTTAGCCGTGTCAAAGAAATACTAATCATTAAGAGGGACCATAACACACTCATGTATAAGGAATCTACTAATCATGGTTTAACTTAAAACTCCGCAATCCCTTTTGTAGAGTCTTAAGGTGGGTCTGTCCTATATGTATCATCCATACATATATATGTAATTGACTAGACATCTCCATGTCCCTATAGCCCATGAAACCTGGCGCTATCAGTCAACTTACAATATAGTCATTTAATAAAATCACCTATGTCCAATTTGATGATTTCAGACTATGGACTTGTGATAATTCATAACTGCATTTCACTTAATGAGGTTTCATTTACCAGAACACTTAAGATAAGCCCATTTGCGAACTACGAATTATTTGGACATTTTATTTATTATCGTTCAACACGATATATAAATAAAGATGAAATATCATATATCATAAAATCATCCAGTCGAACATAAACTTAGTGTCTAACACTCTAAACATAAAATGTAAGAGAAAGCAATCTCAAAGCCATTCTCCAATGTGTTTGAGACCCTTAGCCCTAGTGTGACCATCATGCTTGGGCTAGGCATAAGCTTCGTCAATGGATTTGCAATATTGTAATATGTATGCACCTTACACATCTTAATGTCAAATAAGGTGAAACATCCTCATAAAATATACGATCAACTTGTCATCAACTTTAAGAAATCATCATTGGTTCTTCTCAAGAACTTCAGGATGTTCTTAGTTGCACACTAGTGTGCCTCTCATGGAATCAATTGGTATTTGCTACACCTGCTCATAGCAAATGCAACATCAGGTCGTGTACACACCATGACATAGGTAAAACCCTTTCTTGGAATCTTGCATATTGAATATGTTAAGAATCTTATCTATGTATAAGTTCCTTGATTCAATCTAAGCAATCTCTCAGATCTATCTCTATAGATCTTTACTCCAAGTATGTACACTGCCTCCCCAAAGTCTTTCATTGAGAAACGTTTCTTCAGTCATTCCTTAACGGAGCATCGGAATGTCATTCCCAATAAGTAGTATGTCATCCACATACAAAACAAGGAATACCATTTTACTCCCACTAAACTTCTTGTATACACAAGGGTTCTTTTCACATCTGACGAAATCAAACTCTTTGATCTTCTCATCAAATCGAATGTTCCAACTCTTGGATGCTTGCTTAAGTCTATATATATAGATCTCTTAAACTTGCATACCTTCCCATCATCACTTGGATCTTCAAAACCCTCTAGTTGTGTCATGTACACAACCTCTTCCAAGAACCCATTCAGGAATGCGGTTTTGACATCCATTTGCTAAATCTCATAATCATAATATATAAGCGGTAATAGCAAGGATTATCCTAATGGATTTTATCATGACAATCGGTGAAAAGGTCTCATCATAGTCTATACTATGAATCTGTTTAAAAACTCTGGCAACTAATCTTACCTTGTATACATGTACCTTTCCATCCTTATCTGTCTTAAGTTTGAAAACCCATTTGCTCCCTATGGGTTTTACCCCATCTGGCAAATCTATCAAGTCCCATACTTGATTTTCAAACATCGAATCCATTTTGGATCTCATGGCCTCAAGCCATTTCTTGGAGTTTGGACCCGTTGTTGCTTGCTTATAGGTATTAGGCTCATCATGTTCTAGCAGAAAAACATCAAGGTTTACATTCAAGATGAAATCATCATAACGTCTTGGTTGTACCCTTGGCCTATCTGATCTACGGGTGGGTTCAACTGGTTCAACAACTGGAGCTGGAACAGTTTCCACAACTATTTGTGGATCCTCTTGTTCCGGTTCTAGGATGATTTGGGTCCCTTGTGATGCGGGACCATCCAAGACACCTTCGGACACACCTATACTTGGGGATGGACCTATGATTCAAGCTCGTGAGAATGTTGTCATTCTAAAGAGGAAGAAGAAGGCTCCACCATGGGAGAAGGTCCAAAGGTGGAAGTTTGACGTTTTTAAGATTCGTTCAGCAGTTTGACAGCTTTTCGACGTCTCAGTAAAATGAGTCGTACGGATTCAATATTAATCGGATTGAGGCGTGCTATACCTTGTCGGAACGAGGACGAAGAGATCTACAACTTTGCTGTTGAAGGTTTTTCAAGATTCGACATGGAGCTTGGCCGAAAATCACATTCTTTGGGCTGTCACTGTTTTAGACGGGAAATTCTCAAGTGTTGGAACTCTTTTTATTGCTATTTTTAGAGACCTTATTTACTTAAGTTATTTTTAGTATTTTAGGGATTTAAGTTAATTTCTATTATATTTATTATTTTCATTAAAATCAGCTCTAGGGTTTTCTATATTAGAACGGCTGATTCCTCCATTGTAACGAAGACGTCTCTTTTATGAAATTTTCAGTTTGTGTGAAACACAATTGAGAGAAAGTCAATCGACTCGAAGCGTGGCTCGTCGATTGCAACAATTGGTTATAGATCTAACTTGGTTTGCTTTGAGTTCGTCAACCTCGCGAGAGCTTGGTGATCCAGGTAATCACAAGTCCCCTCCTTGTGCCTCCAAGTTGTCCGCTTGGTTGTGTAAGGTTGTAGAGGCGGGCTTTATAGTCGTTGGTATTTGGTTCCTACCCTCTAAGGAGGCCTGGGGTCTTTGCCACTATTGGAAATTTTCGTGTCTTGTTTCTTGCTCATTCTTTTGTTCTCTTACCTTGTGTTGCTAAGTCTTTGCTTGAGTGTTGATTTGCCCAAAGCGGATTGCCCCAACAAGCTTGTCATAACCAATTAGAGAGAAGTGTGCGAGAGAAACACATTGTGATCGAGGTTGTTTATATTTTTCTAACTTTACATATTTCTTTGTTTGTTGTTTTATGATGGCTAATATGCAGGGACGAGGGAAAGGACGATGGCAACAAGAAGAGTACTACTTCTCAGAGGACGACGACGACTTCCAAGAGGATGATTATTGGGAGCAACGTCCTAGACGAAATGATAGAGGAGGTCGATACCACTATCGAGCACCTAGAGAGCCTGCGCAAGATGGCATAGGTAAGGTAAAGGTAAAGATTCCTCAATTTTATGGTAACAACGATCCAGATGCATATATTGAGTGGGAAACTAAAATGGATCGAATATGGATTTGTCATAACTTCTCTGAACATAAAAAGGTGCAACTAGCTTCCCTAGAATTTCAAAGTTTTGCTTTAATTTGGTGGGATAATCTAGTAAAGGAAAGAAGACGAAACCTTGATGCACATGTTGCTTCTTGGATTCAATTAAAAGCACTTATGAGAAGTAGGTTTGCTCCTCCGGATTATGCTAGCAAGCTTAGACAACGATTAGAAAATCTTAAGCAAGGTAGCAAAACTGTTGAGGAAACCTTTTATGCTATGCAAGAAACCATGGCTAGAGCTAATGTAGTTGAACCCTATGAAGATACTAACGCTAGGTTTCTTAGAATATTGCACCCCGCCTTAGCTCATGAAATTGATTACTTTCCTTATTCTACGCCTACTGAACTTTTACATTTAGCTATGAAAGTGGAAAGGAATGCTAGATACAGGAGCCAAGGTGGTAGAATGTCGAGTGGGCAACCCCAAAGGTGGCACCAAGGCCATGTGCAGCAGCCCCAAAGGAGGTTTGATGGTGGCTCAAGGGAGAGAGCAAGCCAACCCCAAGGGAGGAGTGAAGACCGAATGCCTCAGGAGCCCATCGACAAAGGCAAAGCGCCTTGGAACGGACGTGATTCGTCTGGGGCATCTCCTGGCCCTAAAGGGAGTAATCCTAACTCTTCTACTCTTAAACCTTTGTACGTTCCTTGCTTTATATGTCAAGGTAGAGGACATGTTATGAAGGATTGCCCAAATAAGAAGACTTTCATGATTAATCACCTAGTAAAAAATGGATCTGAAAATTCTAGTGATAAACATGATGAGCATGTTCATAATGATCAAGATATTAGTTTACTTGCCTCTAAAGATGATTGTCTTGAACATGAGCATGTTGATTCCTTGATTGATTTAAATCTTCAACCTATACCCTGTGCTGAAAATCAAGGCAAAGATTTGTATCAAACTACATGCTTGGAAGAAGCCATAGTTTCTAATATGATCATTGATGATGAAACTTCTTCTACTATTGCTAGCATTGAGTTAATTGAAAATTCAGCCTTGAAAAAGGATGAAAACTTGCTAGTCATTGATGGAAACATAGAGCTAAATGAACAACCTATAGTGCATATTCAGTTAGAACATTTTGAAGATGATATGAACTCTAAATTGTGCACTCGTCAAGTTTCTTTTCCTGGTTTTGTAGAAAGCTCTAATGGTTTACAAGATGGCGAAGCCAAGATCAAATCCATCCAAAAGTGGTCAACCCCTGCAACAATCAGTCTTCAGATGAGTTTCCATGGGCATGAGGTATTCGATCCAGGAGCTCGTGTGGATGCATTTGCGGAATCTTATACAAGCTTGGATTCGAGGTCGAATCCTTTTCAAGTAAGGGGGAATGATGCGGGACCATCCAAGACACCTTCGGACACACCTATACTTGGGGATGGACCTATGATTCAAGCTCGTGAGAATGTTGTCATTCTAAAGAGGAAGAAGAAGGCTCCACCATGGGAGAAGGTCCAAAGGTGGAAGTTTGACGTTTTTAAGATTCGTTCAGCAGTTTGACAGCTTTTCGACGTCTCAGTAAAATGAGTCGTACGGATTCAATATTAATCGGATTGAGGCGTGCTAGACCTTGTCGGAACGAGGACGAAGAGATCTACAACTTTGCTGTTGAAGGTTTTTCAAGATTCGACATGGAGCTTGGCCGAAAATCACATTCTTTGGGCTGTCACTGTTTTAGACGGGAAATTCTCAAGTGTTGGAACTCTTTTTATTGCTATTTTTAGAGACCTTATTTACTTAAGTTATTTTTAGTATTTTAGGGATTTAAGTTAATTTCTATTATATTTATTATTTTCATTAAAATCAGCCCTAGGGTTTTCTATATTAGAACGACTGATTCCTCCATTGTAACGAAGACGTCTCTTTTATGAAATTTTCAGTTTGTGTGAAACACAATTGAGAGAAAGTCAATCGACTCGAAGCGTGGCTCGTCGATTGCAACAATTGGTTATAGATCTAACTTGGTTTGCTTTGAGTTCGTCAACCTCGCGAGAGCTTGGTGATCCAGGTAATCACAAGTCCCCTCCTTGTGCCTCCAAGTTGTCCGCTTGGTTGTGTAAGGTTGTAGAGGCGGGCTTTATAGTCGTTGGTATTTGGTTCCTACCCTCTAAGGAGGCCTGGGGTCTTTGCCTCGTTCTATTTTAGTTCGAATCAGTCCACTATCGGTCGTGTCTTTGTTATCAATTTTGAGTCTTGTTCTTGTTTCTTGAGTCTTTGCTTCCGTTCTTGTCGTTGAGTCTTGATTGTCGAAGATCGGGCCACCCTACGGCTAACCCCGTATCACCTTGGCCTTCCAAAGCCATCAACTCGTCCTCGGCATCATATATGTCATCTCGTTGTTGAGTTTGTTGCTCTTCATCATGAACTGGTTCAAGATGAATATATTTCTCCCACTTGACTTATTGGAAATAAACTCTCTTTCCAAAAAGACACTATCCCTTGCAACAAACACCTTTTGTTCAGCGGGATTATAGAAGTAATATCCAAAACTACCTTTTGGATACCCTATAAAATAGCATTTATCTGATTTAGGGACAAGCTTATCCGTTTGTAAACGTTTTACATAAGCTTCACATCCCCATATCTGCATAAAAGGCAATTTTGGAACCTTTCCAGTCCATATCTCATATGGAGTTTTATCTACAGTTCTAGACGGAGTCCTGTTTAGTGTAAGTACGGCAGTTGTGAGGGCATATTCCTAGAAGGATACCGGAAGGTCAGCAAAACTCATCATAGATCGGACCATGTCTAACAGGGTCATGTTTCTCCTTTCAGATACACCGTTAAGTTGTGGTGTTCCTGGAGTAGACAACTGTGTTACTATCCCACAATTTTTCAAATGATGATCAAATTCATGGCTCAAGTACTCACAACCACGATCTGATCGAAGTGCTTTTATTTTCTTGCCAGTTTGAGTCTCTACCTCATTTTAAAATTCCTTGAACTTTTCAAAGGATTCCGATTTATGTGGCATAAGGTAAATATATCCATATCTACTCATGTCATCAGTAAATGTGATGAAGTATTTATAGCCACCTCTAGCTTCTGTACTCATTGGCCCACATACATCAGTATGTATAATGCTCAATAGCTCAGTAGCCCTTTCACTTGTTCCTTTGAAAGGTGACCTTGTCTTCTTGCCCATCAAACATGACTCACATGTATCAATGGATTCACAATCCACGTCTTTTAGAAGTCCATCTTTATGGAGCTTCTTCATGCGGTCTAAACTGATGTGACCCAAACGACAGTGCCATAGGTAGGCTTCACTCAACTTACTTGATTTTTTTTCCTTTTTGTATTTATGTTATATGATTCTGTTGTAAGGTCGAATACAAATATTCTATTAATATCTTGAGCACGAGCATAGAAGATATCATTCTTGTGAATAATTATACCTTCATCTGTAGTGCTAAAATTAAAACCTTTAGAATAAATTACTGCAGCCGAAACAAGGTTCTTTGTAATGCTAGGAACAAAATAACAATTATTTAGTTCTAAGATTAAACCAGAAGGAAGAGATAAACTAAAATCTCCTTCGACAAGTGCAGCAACGCTTGCTCCATTTCTAACGTGTAGCTTTATCTCCCCTTTCTTCACTTGTCTCCTATTTCTTTGTCCCTGCACATTTGAAATAATGTGAGCACCACATGCGGTATCCAATACCCAAGTAGGACCATTATCTAATGTGAGGACATTGGTTGACAGTAATTCAATAACATAAATACCTGAAGTGTTGGAACTCAAACTCCCATTCTTCTTATCTTCCAGGTACTTAATTGGGACAATTTCTTTTCCAGTGTCCCTTAGCCTTACAGTGGAAACAATCATGGTCTGCAGCCACCCTTGGCTTATCACCACCCTTAGGTTTTGCAACTTCCTTGCCCTTCCCTTGGGTATTGTTCTTGTTCTGGGCTACCTTCTTGAACCCTTTCCCTCTGTTGACGTTAAGAACTTCCTTCTTGTTGTCAGTGGGAGTATTCTGCTCAACAACTTTGAGCATACCATGGAGTTCGTTCAGGTTTTTCTTAATACCGTGCATATGGTAGTTCATCCTGAATGAGGCAAAGCCATCATGTAAGGAGTGCAAGACGATATCTGTGGCCAACTCTTGGTCATATGGGGTGCCCAGTGTCTCCATACGGCTAAAAAGACCGATCATGTTGAACACATGGGGACCTACTGGCTTTCCCTTCACAAATTTGCTATCCAGTATAGCCTTGTGAGTTTCATATCGTTCAATCCTTTCCTGTGCCCGAAACATCATTTTCAGGTTGGTGATGATAGAGTAGGCATCCTGGTATTCAAACCTCTTTTGAAGGTCAGGTTCCATGCTTGCTAGCATCAAACAAGTGACAGGTGAAGAATCGCTCCTTAACTCCATTTCTCTAACTATCTCCTCATCCGATGAGGCATCGGTAATAGTAGGGATAGGGGTGTTCAGGACGTCCTCACGCACCTCGGACCTGAGAACAATTCTCAGATTCCTTTCCCAATTCGAGAAAGTTTGTTCCATTCAATTTGTTTTTATCAACTATTGAGCGCATGGTGAATTTCAAGTTATCGTTCGACATAACGCCTATATAAAACGGAAATGACATACAAATCAGTTTATGTTCGAAATGCAAATTACTTAGGATTAAACACCTTTAAAATAAGTAAATGCGCATTTTATTCAAATTGTTATTGTTCCTAGTGAATAAAATGATTCCAAGATCCCATTACACACAAGACCCAACGTACTTTTGCACTGCCTTGAGTCTTGTATGCTCAAGGTAAGTAACAATTACTAATTATAACTCCTTATAATTCTTGGTTGATGATCCACATCCAATGTAAAATCATCTTATGCCTCAAGATCCAAAACTTTGCCTTTTGGTCTCTCGTTGGGTACAACCATATCAAGGTTTATGAACCCCCGTATAGATTCACCCTCATTAGCCCAAGATTATGGAAAGACACCCTCACTTTTGTGAAGCCCGTCCAACCAAAAATCCAAAACTTAATGGGTTATGATATGGAAAGGCATATCCCCAATTTACCTTAGGAACTTAAGTCTTTTATTTGTCTTTATTTATAAGTGAAAAATGTCATAAATAAAAACAACATAAAACTTAAAATAAGGCATTCAAAATGCAATGAAATTGTGATCCTAGTATGGCCCCTACGATGTATAAAATAAAGATCTAATCTTCATGGGTCTCCACCCTCGCACCCTTCATGGATCTCCATCCTTAAACTTCTTATGTCTTCTTGTCTTCTTGTATTAATTACAATATTTTCTAATAATCTAATTACTGAAAATAAATTACAAAAATACATAACGATACGCAGATCGTGTACAAAAAAACATAACGATACGCAGATCGTATTTATGGGCCATACTAGTCTCCTTATGTAATAATATCAAATATTAAAAATATTAATCACAATTAATATAACATCAAAATATTAATCAAATTAATATAAACAAGAAATAGAATATTAATCATATTAATAAACTATTTAACTCAAATCAATTAAATTATCTAATAAAATAACTAATTTAATATTCTTGATATTTAATTCAAAATTAGCAATCACATATATGGAATAAATTTTGTGGTAACTCTTACCTTGTATAATTGGATAGAAATTTTTTATTAGGGATAAGATATCTACCATATCTATTTAAGGTAATTTAAGATTTTACACTAAAATCATAAATATCTTACATAACCCTAATTCTGCCCCCATCCACTCCCACTCAAATTTTGTAACAATTACAAACTTTGACAATTGTAGGATTAAGATGGTAAGTTTTCATAAAACTTAAACTTTTGACAAATTAATATATGAATCAAATTCACATAAAATTTATCAACTTTATGCATCAAAATCATAAAATTCTTAATTTCATAAATTTAAATCAACTTATATTTTCATAAAATCAAATATTTTATAGTTTATACAAAAAATCACATCTTTCATATAAATTGTACAAATTGATTTGACCAATCGATTTTAAAACCAACTGTTTTTGAGAAGAAAAAAAAAAAAATGATGCATCCTTCGAGTGAATCCAATCACGTGATCGGCAATTAGACTTTCTATGATTCCAAATCAATTAGACTTTCTATGATCAATTAGACTACGTAAACATTGATTCTAAATCAATTAAATCTAACAAGAAGTCTACGTATACATAGATCGGCAAGACTAGTCAAACATTGATCGGCAATTAGACTTTCTATATTGTCCAAGAAGTCTACGTAAACATTGATTCCAAACCAATTAGACTTTCTATGATCAATCGAAACAAAGGTTGGCGGCTTACGGTAGGAACCAAATTCCGTAAACTAATTTCACATACATATATACAGTATACCCGACCCATAAAAATCATATTTTTAATTATACAAATTATTCAATATATCAATTGTATTGCTAAATTGAATTAAAACTAACAAGAAAATCAATTGACCATATCAATTTATGCAAGATGCTCTAATGCCACTGATGGAAATTAGATGCGCAGCGGAAGTTTTAGAAACTATTTTCTATCATCTAATCGTAAGGATCTTCATGCATAAAATCGATAGATCAAATCATTGTTCATAGGAGATACCTCTTGATGCGTGAACCGGATCTGAACGGGGAGGATTCAGAAGAGAACTAGATCCCCACGTGTTGCTCCTCTACTTGGTCCACAAGAGCCCGGTCTAGATCTCCTTTGCCTTTGACTGCTAGGACGAAGATCGAAAGGTGAACAATCAAATTGTTCTTGATTGATGATGGTGGAACAGTCGTACGTCACAAACCAAAAAGGTGCGGCCAACTCACGTTCCTCTCTTTGGGAATTGTTAATTAGGTCAAGTCATAATAAGCCCATCTTTATAAGCTTATATTTATACCCTACTTGATTAATTATTTATTTCACAAATAAATATTATCCCATTATTATTAATATATATCTAATATACACTAATAATAAAATCATCTATCTTTTGATCAAGCCCGTCAACTCTAAGTGTGTGACCGCATATGACCCGTTTATAATAGCCATGGGTTTAACCCGTTTAAGCCCATTAATCGTAGTTGGCTTCTAGCAAAGCATTACGACTCCTAAAATAATCGGATTGAATATCTTTATCAATTGTCCTATTCCATAACTAGTCATTGCACATTAAATTAAAGGACACAATTCCTTCATGGGGGACACTTTGTGATCTTGTTTGTAGATATACGAGTTATTGAAAAGAAAAGATATTAAAAATATATGGAAAAAAACATGTGTTTTATGTATAAGAGCAAAATTTTGAGTGAGGTCAATTTGATGATATTAAAAGTATCAATCATAAAATCTTTGAGTTGAAAATCATTAATGATACACCCTCCTGACACAGGTAGTCGATGAAGTAGCTGAAGTTGATAGGTTAGCTATAAAATTGATAGATTATTTGTGTTAAATATATGTAAATAAGCTAGTATAATATTTGGTAATCCTAGTCGTTAAGGTAGTTGATAAAAACTTGTGAATAGAAAATCAAAAGCTCCGAAAAACTTAGATGAGTAGTGATTGAAAAGCTCTTGTTCTAAAAGTTGATTATACTAAACTCTTATATTTATTTTATTTAAAATTATATAATATCAAATCCATAAATTCCGAATAGCTAGTTGGTGTGCCAAACGAAGTCGATCATCAACCTATTAATGAGATAAGCAAAGAATTAATATAAAACAAATTGGGAAGTATAGTGTATATGTTGTGGAGGCCGGATTAATGTAAATTTGGGAGAAGAGAGTAATGATTAAAATATTTTTAATGATGTATTTTGAATTATAAATGAAGTATATTCGTTTTATTTTTCTTTGTCTTTTCAACATTTAAATCAAACGGGCTCTAAGATATATTGTGAGGGGAGGAAGTTGGGAGATAGATGTAGACGACAAAGTTGAGGATAATACAAGCGATTATTTGAATTTGGGGATTTGATAGCTACTATTTATCCTATGTTTGGTAATTACTACATCCGTTAAAAAATAAGTGGCGTTTGACTTTTTGACACGTTTTTTAATGAGTTAAAAAGTATACTCCCTCCGTCCTAAAATACATTGTCTTTTAGCATTTTGCACAAGTTTTAATAAAATAATTTACTTTTAAAAAAACATCATCATTACACTAACTTTTTCATAAATTTTATTATTTTTTAACACTCACTACACATTTTAACCAATCAAATTATTTTAAAAAGTCAACATCACACAAACCAATACAAATCATTACAACTTCCTACCTAGAAAACATAAAAGGTCATCTATTGTTGGACAAAATTTGACCTCTAAAAACCCATGTATTGTTAGACGGAGGGAGTATAAAATATAAAGTTTTTAATTGATTTTTTTTAAATAATTTTAAATAATTTTAGACGACAAAGTTGAGGATAATACAAGCGATTATTTGATTTCGGGGATTTAATAGCTACCCTTTATCCTATGCTTGGTAATTAAAATATACATATATATGATCAATGGGCCGGTAAGGGACACCACTCTGCCCGGTGAGTCGAATGTCGATATCTCAAACAACTCTGATCTTCTTGATCGTTCTCGGGTAGAGTCTCTCATCCGAATTCTTTCCTAAAAAATAAATAATAAAAAAAAGGGTAAGGGACAGAAGGTTCCTAAAACAAGGCTTACTCGATTGCTGGGTCTCTGCGTCACTTTTGGTATTTGGGTCCCAAAAATATTGGTGGTTACAGCTCCAAGATAACGACTTTTAATGTATGTTTAGGTTAAGTGTTGTATTTTCGATTAAAAAAAAAGAAGAAGAGGTTAAGGGTGTGTTTGGGAACGGGATGGATTTTAGTGGATTTGGTGGATTTTAGGGGATGTGGTAGATGGGGATGGATTTTTGGGATGGAAGAGATGAAAACTCAACATCCAAATTTTGGGGTTTTGTGTTTGGTTGTATTTTGATTTTTTGGTGGATGGAGTGACGGGCAAATACCGAATTACCCCCACTTACGCACACGAAAAGACGAAATTGCCCCCAATTCATACCCTCGCCGGAAAGCTGACAGCTGCGGCGGCACCCGACGACGAAGTCGTCTACTGGTCGTCGAACATGTAAGTTGTCCTCATCTCCCACCTTAGGAGCTCGAATCGAAATAACGTCGAGTTGTTAGGGTTAGGTCGTCTATGCAATTGGGGAAATTTGTGTTAATTGAATGGGGGTTTACTTGTGTTTGGGGTCGTGAGTCATATGGAGTCGATTGAATGCATACATGCTTTTTGGGGGCGAGAATTGAGCATTTCACAAGTCCGGAAGGGCAATTGAAACTCAACCCACCTCATGAATTCAGTTCGTACTGGACTTGCAAGAGCAATTGAGTTTGATAGGGTTGGGAATGTGTTAATTCAGATGGGTTTTCTTGTGTTCTGATTGCTGAATTTGCTGCTTTTGTGTCAAGTGTTTTCGTTCCGGTTGAAGTTGAATTCAATATTAATTTGCTTTGGAAACATTCGATTGTTGTTGTGCATCGCCTTCCATCGGGCCCTCGCATTCCTCGTCATCCTTCCATTCCAGATTGGCATGGATTCCACGCCCGTTCCCAATGAAAAAGGTAAGAGAAAGGCGACGAGTAATCGAAGGGGAAAAGCTAAGCCACCCACCAGTGGTGACGACAAGGTCTCCGTTCCAGCCGCCTTCTACTGGTCATACGACCTCACGATGAAGCTGATGCGAGTTCTCCTAGCATACCAGAAAAAAAAAAAAAAAAAAAAAAGGAGCAGGCCTTCCTTTGGGCTCCCCTTAAATCTCAGTTTGAGGAATTGACGGGGAAGAAGTGCAACACCAACACTCTTAAGAACCACACTTGCGATATGAAATCTTATTACAACTGTTGGAAAGAGCTGAAGAAGGATGAGACGGGGTTGGGTTGGGATCCCGTTAAAGGAACCATCATGGCGCCTGACGAATGGTGGGAGAAGAAAATTGCGTTACGTTCTTGTTTTGTGTTTGTCTCGTCTTCAATGTGCACACCGCAATTACGGAAGTCCCACATACATGCCCTCATTTCCCATTGAGCAGGTCGACCATAACTTCGGGAAGTTTTGAAAGAAGGGCGTCCCTCCTGAGTTGGAGGACCTGTTTGACCAAGTTTACGTTGGCACCAGCGCCACCGGTGAGTACTGCGTCGCCCCATCCATGGACCCATCGGCCCGGGCATCTCAAGAACCCCCCCCCCCCCCCCCCCCCGCCGATGAATGACAGTCGGAGTGCATCTCCATCGATGACGACGATGGTCGATAGGGGAATTGAAAAGACAATGCAGGTGACCCTACGGGTTCCCAATATGAGAGGGTAGACGAGGAGTTTGATGAGTTGTTCCCCAATCATACCCGGACTCCATCTATGTCTGAAGCAATGAACGACATTTGCGACGAAGAGCCTAATGACGGGAGCACACCTGAAAATGTCCCTGCCTCCGAGGCTTCAAATGGGGCAAGATCTGGTCCTTTAACTGCCCAGCATTCGGGTCCTTCAAATGCGGTAGGTTCTGGTCCATCCACCCACAAAAAGCGAGGTCTAGCCAATTCCGGGTCTGGGGCATCAACCGTTGCTCCAAAACGCAACATTCGGAAGTCGGAGGGCTCAAAGCTTGTGACATTTTGAATTGGCGGAGGACACCAACAATTTACTGAAGGCCATGATAGAGAGGGATGCGAGGGAGGAGAAGGAGGAGGTGTCATCCAACAAACCACATGGGACCACCCGGAAGGTGATGGACATTGTGAAAACCATGGTGACAGATGGGCTAATGAAGGAAGATGATCCCATGTGGTGCTTCACCTTGGCCCTTCTCACCCCCAAAAGGCATGAGGTAGAGGTGTTATTCGAGCCGAATGAGCCGAGCTTGACATGTTCAAGCTTGGCTCGAATGGGAGACGAGCTGAGCCGAGCTCGAGCCTAAATTTTATACGAGCTTTTTTTGGCGTTCAAGCTCGGCTCGCGAGCCCAACCACATACTCGAGCTCGGCTTGATAGGCTCGTTCAAGCCAAACGAACAAGCTTAGGCTCGTTCAAGCTCGATGCCCAATCTCGTTCGTTCAGGGTCGATAGGCTCGTTGGAGGTTTTCAAGCTCGATAGGCTCGTTTGAGATGTTCAAGTTCGATAGGCTCGTTTGAGCAGTTCAAGCTCAATAGGCTCGTTGATCTGTTCCTTTAAAAAGAAATATGTACAACTTGTATACAGTTTGAAATCAAAATGTACAATAGATATTTTCTACTAACAACACATAAGAAAAGCATAAAATATAAGTTCGGTCTCTAATTTTACAATTACATTACAAGCACAAGACTAAAGTTAAAAGCTTGCATGAGTTCAATCTTGCAGCTTGGTTCCTCTTCTTCTAGACAAGCTACTCTTTTCTACCTGGTTGTACAAGTGAGACATTGCCCTGCTCATAACAACAACGTGAAAATATCATTCACCTATAAGATAATATCAATGTAATGCAAAGGACTGAAAGGAGAATAGGTACAAAGCAAGATTAATATACGCATCAAAGGGAGTGTATTAGTCCATACACATCAAAGGAAGTATATTATTCCATACTTGTATTATATTCACCTATAAGATTAACATTATTCAAGATGCAGGCACTAACATTTAAACTGTAACTTAGATTAAGTCCTTGGAGTTTTGGATGTTGTTGTCGTGCTTGCCTAAGTAAAGGAGAATGGCTGCAAAGCAAAGGAAGTGTATTAGTCCATACAACTATAACAAAATGAAAAATGTCCCCTACAGAACTAATGATATTATATGCTAGTTTGCTACTGCTAAATTTGAAAGACAGTTGTTTCTATTAAAATTTTAGGTGTTTTAATCCACTCGGAATGGTTCCGATGAAAGCACTACTGCAGCAACTAACCTTTGAATCATCCAATTAAACTTAATTTAAAATACTTTCTAAGCATGAATTGAACAATAACAAACATAACCATGAACAAGTGCATAAGCCGAGACAAGCAGTAAAAAATCAATATTGGCGAATCAACAGCTGCAAAAAAAAATGGCCATGAAATTTCTCAGATCTGATGGTTGAATGGAAGCAGTGGCAAGGGCAGAGGAAAAGTCAGATCTTCTCAGATCCGCTCTGCTATAGAGATGCCAAATCTTATCAGATCTGGTTCGTCCCTCCTTCTCTCACTAACCCTTCTCAGATCTGCGACAAAGATGTCAGATCTTCATTCGAGGGATTAAGATGAACATGAAGGATAGATTGAGGGAGTAAGATGAAGAACTTACTTGGTCAGGGACTCGAGGTGCTATTGGAAGGCGACCGAACAACGACGAGTCCGAGTTGAGGAGGATGATCCGCAAGCGAGAGAAGGAAGGACAATTCGAGGAGGACGAGCCAACGAGCGAGAGAACGAAGGAGCGAGAGAACAAAGGGGAAGTCGGATGTGCTGTAAAGGGAAGTCTTCGGCGCCGCCTGAGTAGCGTGGAGGATAGGCCGCGAGCGAGAGAAGGAAGGGCGAGAGAGAGCTCCAGAAGCACGAGAAAGAAGCGAAGCGGCCGACATCGAGTCCTTTACACGCCTAAACCCTCCTACATCATAACCCTAGGGGCATTATTGTAATTTAATACCTTGGGCTTCTGAGCTCGGCTCAGGCTCGGCTCGAGCTCGGTTCGAGCCTTAAACATTGTTCAAGCTCGGCTTGTTTTGCCTCTTCGAACGAGTCGAGCTCAAGCTTTTCCAAGCCGAGCTCGAACTGTTCGGCTCAGATAACAGCCCTAGCGGGAGGTGTTCCTAGAGATTGAGACGAACGAGTCCCGGATGGCGTGGCTCAAGTGGCTATACTCCACGAACGACGGGCAGCATTTGGGCGCTTGTCCCCCCTGAATCCCAATACATCAACATCCAACTCTGTTCGAGCCTTCCGATGGCCCTCCATTTTCCTTTGCAACTTCAAAATTTTCGTTCAGTAAACTTGTTAGTTTGTAATAATGCGACTTTGCGTTCGGCTTTCGTTTCCATCATTTGAGGTTGTCAACAGTTTGTTATGGTTTGCGTTACCAAACCAAATTATGAATAATGTGGCTGATGTTGGGACCTTCATGTCCTTCGTTTGTGAATAATGTGTGTGATTGTGTCATATGTGTGCTTCTTTGACCTTCAACAAGGAAGTTATTAATGACGCCTTCATGTTCTTCAAGTTTTGAGTTTTCTTAACTAAGTTATACATGTGCGAGCCGGGATATTGGGCTCTCCATGCTTGTGTTACAATGTTCTTATAGTCCTGTCTTTCTAACCACATCTTTTCAAATCTAAAAGGTTGGGCTTTGTATTGTTCTAGGTTGTCTAAATCAGTTACGATTGGACAATGATCTGATGATGTAAATGCATGATTTCTTGTATTAATATTTGGGAACCAATTAAGTATTTGATCGTGTATAAGGGTTCTGTCAAGTTTCTCAAGGATGTTATTAGATTCTGATCTATTTTTCCTCCAAGTGAACATGCTTCCGATAGAGGGTACTTCTTGTAAGTGGCAGTTGTCTTTGAATTTTGTAAGAATTCTATATCGATTCGGATGAGGTTCCACCCCACCTTCTTTCTCCGAGCTACTTTGAATTTCGTTTAGATCTCCCATGATCATACATGGGCAGTCGATGTTTTAGACATGTTGTAGATATGTCCAGAAGTTTGTTTTGTCAACCTCATGAGGAGGACCGTATACGAAGTAGATTGCCAGATTAATATTTCTTTCAACATTTTCATATCTTATCACTATGAATATTTGGTCTAGATGTATCATTTTCAATGTTTCAGTTCGTAGGTTTTGACTTTTCCAGAGTACACAAATACCTACTGCTCGCCCCATTGCTGGTGCCCATATTATTCGATCAGTCCGGCTTTTTTCCACACTGATTCGTGCGGTTGTCTTTCGGTTTTGGTTTCTAGTAGTGCAATTATTTGTATTTTCTCTATTTTACAAAAGGAGTCTATTTCCGTCCATAGGTTTCTGCGGTCTATCCAGCATATGTTCCATGCGCATATCTTCATATTAACTTTTTTGGTTTCACCGTCCGCCAACTATTAAGGAGCGGAGGTGATGCTAGATAATTTGATTTAATTTGTTGAGAGTATGAATCATGTTTTGTTTTCATTTCCCTTTTATTTAGGGAGGAGTTATAATTGTGAGTATGTCGAGTGGTTATAGTTTGTCGGTTGTATGGACGATCTTTCAACTTGTTAAGCAGAGTTGAGTCAAGTGCATAGTTCTGACTGTTAAGCGGAATTGAGACAAGTGCCCAGTCCTGGCTGTTAAGCATGGACTGTTGGGCCTCAATGTTCAAAGATACAAACTTGGCTGCTCTTCTTCTCTCTGAGGAGCAAATAACCTTAGCATAAGGCATGGTAGGTTTAGTCTTTGAACTCCTACCATATGACTTTTTTGGATTACTCAATTTGGACCGGTATGTCCAATTCACATCACAACTTATAATCGAGTAACAACAATAGAAAGATAGTAGATTTAATTGGTAATTGTTATTGGATGTTATATTGTCCATACACCTTTTGATTCAGGAATAAACTACATAGAGAAGCAAGTATAAGGATTGAATGGACCTGAGATTGGTTTGAAAATTTCTAGATTTGGGGTTTCTTGTCTCCCGGAGTTGAAACCGGCACCTAGAAGCGGCAAGGACTTCCCAGCCTTCGCCGCACATTGTCAATAAGATTGAGGGAGTAAAAAACAACATAGATTCTGCCATCACTCAATGTTACTATATTGTTAGATTGGATAATCCCCCTTGGGGTTGCCTTGTATTCATTATCAAATATATATAGTGATGCGGGACCATCTTCTACAACTCCAAACACGCCAATCATATTAGGAGAAGGACCTATGACTCGAGCCCGAGCTAAAAAGCTTCAGAGAGACTCATTCCTATTTATCAGTCATGCTTTGTTCTCGAGCACGGTTCAACTTCCGGAGCAAACATTGAAGACTTATATGTGCCTAGGGATTCAAGACATCACTGATCCACCTTAGTCCTAGCTATGCCGATTTGCCTATGTGTGGAACATCTATGTTATTACTATTTTTAGTATTTCTTTTACTTAAGTTATTTTAGGAAACTTTAAGGTTCTTTTAATTATTTCTTTAGTAGATAGATTTAATTATTTTCGGCCCAATAAGCCTTTGTTATGGTTGTATATGTCGATTGCTTCATGTAGAACATCTCACGTTTAATAGAATTCAGAATTTCTCAAATTGTATGAAACACATTGAGTGCAAGTCGATCGATTAGAAGCAGAGCTCGTCGATTGCAACATTGGTATTGATCTCAGCTTGGTTTGCTTTGTGTTCATCAACTTCGCAAGACTTGGTGATCCTGATATCCACGAGCCCCCTCCTTGTGCCTCCAAGTTGTCCGCTTGGTTGTGTAGGGTTGTAGAGGCGGGTTATATAGTCATTGGTGTTGGTTCCTACCCTCTAAGGAGGCCTGAGGTCTTCATCTTGTTCTATATAGATCGACTTAGTCCTTATCGGTCGTGTCTTTGAATTATCGAGTCTAACTCTTCATAAATTTCGAGTCTTTGTTTGTCTTTATCGAGCCTTTGCGAGTCTTGGTCTCAGTCCACATCGAGTTCAGTGATCTTGGTGTTTCTTGCTTTGTTTCTTGGTCGATCTTGAACATCTTGGTCGATTCTTGTTGGTTCTTGCTGCTTCTTCTTGCTTCTTGTTTCGTTTCTTGAAGTTCTTCTTGAGTCTTTATTCGTTCTTGCTTCCGTTCTTGAGTTTCTTGTTTGATTGTCGAAGATCGGGCCATCCTACGGCTAACCCCATATCAAATTGGCATCAGAGCTTTGGTTTTCGACATCAAGTTCCGTCTTCCCTTTCATAAACACAAAACCCCAAAAAATAGAGTCTTTTCTTTATTTGGTCTTTTACTTCTTGTTCTTTAATTGATTATTGCAGTAATCTTTCTTGTTTGTGATTGTTGTGGTTGTTTAGCCCAAACACAAAGCCTAGCTGAGACCAGTGGAGTCGACCAAGCCGTGTGCGAAACCCTTTGTGTACACCCTAGTCGGCGGCATTCTTGTCCCCATAAGTCAAGCTTGGCCGAGTCTTTCACCACAAGAAACCCTAGTTTGTTACTTTTCTATCTTTGGAGTTTTGTTCTATCTTTAATCTATCGTGTGCTATCTATTTTGCCTTATTAAAAATCTGATTTTTGGTAGATATAATTCATATTATCTATCATATATCTTAAAAGGCTTAGATAGATCCACTTACCAAAGATAACAAAACCTCACCTATATATATATATATATCATTAGGGCTACAAATTTTATCTTTTATCACCTATCTCTAAGATTTTCGAGTGCTTCTCTTATTTTATTGTCTTTCTTGCATTAGGTTAAAAAAAAGTCAATTTTATTCAAAAAAAAAATGAGATTGAACTTGGACCTATGAGGATAAAATTCACTAGGGGCAAAAGTAAGTCCAAAAAAAAAAAAAGTTTGTTATCTAGTGCAAGAAAGCTCCAAAGGACCAAAATTTGGTGATTTTGAAAGCCCTAGTCGACATACCCTTCTACCAAACACATACCTCCACAAAAAAACACAAAATTGAAACCCTACCTTGCAACTACAACATCCTAACTAAAGGTTTCAAATCAAAAGAGGTAAATTTCCAAACTTTCTCTTCTTTTCTTTATTTTTCTCTATTTTTCTTTTGTGTCGAGTACTTTCTCCTTTGATCGAGTACTGGGGTGTTGTTTATTGCTTGTGTCGAGTACATTCGACCCATGTCGAGTGTTCTCTTGTCCGAGTCGAGTACTGCGAAATCTAGCGTCGAGTGCTCCTTTGTTATGTCGAGTGTTCTTGACCTCCATCGAGTGCACTGTTGCTTGTGTCGAGTGTTGCGAAGTCTTCTTTTCGAGTGCTCTTTCCTTTGTCGAGTTCAGTGATCTTGGTGTTTCTTGCTTTGTTTCTTGGTCGATCTTGAACATCTTGGTCGATTCTTGTTATATCTTACTGCGTCTTCTTGCTTCTTGTTTCATTTTTGTAAGTTCTTATTGAGTCTTTATTCATTCTTGCTTCTGTTCTTGAGTTTCTTGTTTTATTGTCGAAGATCGGCCCATCCTACGGCTAACCCCATATCAAATTACATGCTTTGTCGATTTGCCCAAGGCGGATTGAAACAACAAGCGCGACATACCAATTAGAGAGGGAGTGTGAGCGAAACACATTGTGAGTTATTTATATTTTATCTAACCTTTCACATAGTTCTTTGTTTGTTTTATTTGCTATGTCTAATTAGGTTAACAACGAGAACAATGCCAACAATGGAAATAACGAAAACAACTCCAACAACACCTCAACCGTGTCACCTGAGATGTTCAACAATATGATGAACACCATGAACACCAACATGGCTACCATCACATAAAACTTGGCTGCGTTGGGAGCAAAGATGGCGGCATTGGAGTCCAGGCCGAGTGGTTTTAATACCATTGGAGGCCGAGGTGAGAAAAGGTGTGACGATACGCCTCGCGACGAAAGGGTAGTACTTCATCTTAGCTTAACCCTAATCCTAATCCTGATTTAAATAACCCTTTATTTGATGAGAACGACTCTCCACGAAGGGAGAGATATGGTAGGAATAATGGGTTTGTTAATGTGCAGGGACAAGGAAAAGGAAGAGGGAGAGGCCAAGGCTTCTAAGAAGAGTTCTACCGGACGGAGGACGATGATGGCTACCAAGAAGAGGAGTATTGAGAGCAACGTCCTAGACGGAACGATAGAGGAGGTCGTTACCAATACAGAGCACCTAGGGATCCTGGCCAGGATGGGATAGGTAAGGTAAAGGTAAAGATCCCTCCATTTGAAGGTAAAACTGATCCAGATGTTTATATTGATTGGGAAACTAAAATGGATTAGATTTGGAATTGTCATAACTTCTCAGATGCTAAAAAGGTGCAACTAGCTTCATTAGAATTTCAAGGCTTTGCTTTAATTTGGTGGGATAACCTAGTTAAAGAGAGAAGAAGAGCCCTTGATGCGCCTATCACTTCATGGAACCAATTAAAATCACTTATGAGAAGTAGATTTGTTCCCCAACACTATGCTAGAGAGCTTAGGCAACGATTAGAAAATCTTAAGCAAGGTAGCAAAACTGTTGAGGAAACATTTAATGCAATGTAAGAAACCATGGCTAGGGCTAATGTAGTTGAACCCTATGAAGATACAAATGCTAGGTTTCTTAGAATATTGCATCCTGATTTGGCTCCTGAAATTGATTATTTTCCTTATTCTACGCCCACTGAGCTTTTGCATTTAGAAATAAAGGTAGAAAGAGGAGCACGATATAGGAGCCAAGGGAGAATGTCGAATGGCCAGCAGCAGGGAGGGCGCCAGAACCGACCACAACAGCCCCAAGGGCGTACGGATGGAGGTTGTCGAGATCAAGCAGGTCAGCCCCAATGGAAGGGTGAAAGCCGCGCACCCCAACAGGCCATCAACAAGGGTAAAACACCCATGTACGGACGTGATTCGTCTGGGGTATCTACTGGCCCCAAAGGGAGTAATCATAAACCTTCTACCACTAGATCTAGGGATATTATTTGTTTTAAATGCCAAGGTAGAGGTCATTATATGAAAGATTGCCCTAATAAGAAAACTCTCATGATTAATCACCTAGGAGAATATGAATCTGAAAACTCTTGTGATGAACATGATGAGCATACTATTGATGAAAATGATCAAAACCTTAACCTTCTTGCTTATGATGATGATGATTATGTCGAGTGTGAACATGGAGAGTCTTTGATTGTTAGGCGAGTTCTAAGTGTTGCTCCTACTCCTTGTGATGACAATCAACGTGAAAACTTGTTTCATACTCGTTGTTTAGTTAAAGGAAAGGTTGTTAATGTGATCATTGATGGAGGAAGTTGTAGTAATTTAGCTAGTCAAGAAATGGTTGATAAATTGCAACTTTCTACTGTTCAAAACCCTAGACCTTATAAATTGCATTGGATGAATGATTGTGGAAACTTGAAAGTGAATAGACAAGTTAAAGTGCATTTTAAAATAGGACATTATGAAGATGATGTTTTATGCGATATAGTACCTATGCAAGCTTGTCATATTCTATTAGGTCGTCCTTGACAATCTGATCGTAAGGTCTTACATGATGGATTTACTAACCGTTACTCCTTTACTTTTCAGGGGAAAAATGTCATTCTCAAGCCTATGACGCCTACACAAGTGGTTGATGAGATTGAGAAGCGCAAAGTAAGTAAAGGTGAGTTAGATAAGGAGGCTCAATGGAGCCAAGTGGGTTCACATTCTCGGCCTAAGGATGTACTATTGGCTTCCAAGAGTGCATATTTAGACGAGTTTGTGGATGGTGAAACAACCCTCACGCTCCTATGCAAAGGGTTGAATATGTTGAGTGAGGAGCTTAGAGCTACCCTCCCTCCTCGCATCCTATCTCTTCTTGAAGAGTATAAGGATGTGTTCACCGATGACATACCAGTAGGTCTACCCCCTATTCATGGCATTAAGCATCAAATTGATCTCATTCCAGGGGCTTCTTTGCCTAATAGGCCTGCCTATTGCACCACAAAAAAAATGAAATTTGCTACCCTACCTAGCTTCGACAGAGGCTAGTCGTGGCAATTGGCACTCTTTTGCCACCAATGGTAGCTTCGGCAAGGAGTACCGTGGCTATTAGGTCGAACTTGCCACCCCTGCTAGCAACGGCAGTGGTTCCCGTTGCTAATTTTTTCAAAGAGGGGTGATATATGTGACGGTAAGGTGATGCCGAAGCAAAGGCCAATAGAGTTCCTGGCTAAATCGCACCGTATAATTTTTTATTTAAAAAAAGAAATAAAAAGAAAACCCTAACATGTATAATCGTATGCTTCCTCGCTCACTGTCACTTTAATATCTAGAAACCCTTGCTCTTCTGTTCCTTCCTTCCTTCCTCTTCTTCGTCCTTCCAGATCTAGAAACCCTGACCCTCAGATCCATCCATGGCCGCCCTTGTCCGCCATTGAAGACCAGTGGAAGTTTCTTGTGACACTCCGACCTCTCGATCTATCATCCTTCCTGGCTCTCTCATATCTCTCTCGCCATCACTCTGCTCGCGTTCCCCTTCTTCGCCACGTACCTCCCCTTCTCGCATTTGCCTTAACCTGACACCGACAGGAGCTTCGATCCCCGTCAACCGGAATTCGGTGTCAAGACGAAGGCCGACACCCAGCCCTCTCCTCCCTCGGATTGTCGCCGAATCTGAAGCCAAGCAATGCTCCTCGCCTCCAGATCTCGAACTCCTCCGTTCCTCTCTCCACCCCTCTGGTTCTCTCTCCGATCTCCCTTAAAGGGTTGAATCAAGGCATCTCCGCCCTCATTCAGAGGAGTTAGAGACTCCTTATCGCTCGCCCATCCTAGTATCATCCTCACCGGTATATCAATTTTTTTTTATATTCTCTGCCCATAAATTGTTACTTATAATCATATTATAATCTGAAAGGTTTTTGATTGCTTCCATTGGTCTGCTTCATGGCGTGATCTGAATTGCCCCTGTGATTCGGATCTGATGTCCAATTTAGGGTTTTAATTGTTATCCTACAGTTCCAGATTTTGCTCGTGCTGATTTTCTAGCAAGTTAAAGTGTACCTACATCTGTCGCTACTGGTTCTTGATTTCTCATGAATCACAAAATCAGTTTGTTCTATGTGTTAACAGTTTGCAGAAAGATGCATATGATTGTAGCTTGTGTTGATACAAGCAAGTATCTTTGATCTATAAATTAATCTCATGGATTATCACAAAATCAGTTTGTTTCTTGTTTCTTGTTTTTCTGGTGGATTATCAATTACTTACTAGACTAAGGAGAATGGAAAGTCCTTGTTACAGTTGAAGAAATTAATTACTTATATTATGCTGGTGGATTATCAAACTATGTGTTTAAAGAGTTCTTATTGTTTGCTTCTGTCTATGTATTGCAGGTGGAAATAAACGGACATGTCTTCTCTAGATGAATTGGATTAACAAGGGATGAGGCTAAAGTCAAGGTAGTATAAGATATGCTGGCTTAGCAGTTTGGTAATTTTCCTACATGTTTTCATTATGCAGTTTATGAGATGACATGGTAGTAGGAACGCGAATAAACCTGAATAAAAGACTGAGTCACATGGTAGTATAAGAAAGTTGTACTTAGTTTAAATAAGCTTCATGTCCTTTTACTGATAAGGCAGTGGAGTATGTGATTGAGGGTGAATTAATAATCACATGCTTCTTGAACAAGATGTGTGATGTTTTTAAAGCTTTGAAAATCTATGAACCTAAAAACTGGCACATGCTCTAAATTGGTTCTAAAATAGGTTGAGTTCAGTCCTAGACATTCCTTTAGAATGAAATAATGTTCAAGTTGCTTGCATTTGTTAGCGTGTTTGAGCTTTGTTGCTAAATAAATTTGGATAAGTGGTGTGTGAAAGAATGGAAATGAGCTTACACTTTCTTTGGCTCCTCCAATATTTGCTACTCAAGTCCCTCAATGGGATGATAGCATATTTTTACTGCTTGTCCAACTAGCTGATGCCTTTTGTTTTGATTTATGATAGCAACTAGTTGATACCTTATTTCTAAGTTACTTCATTTGCTTCTGAATAATATCTGATATGCTTTTTCTTGTTTGGACCATGATAACTTCAATTTATGTTGTTAACTTACAGTTATATTATTTTCTGTGACCATTTTTTCATAGATATTTATCTATTCAATTCGGAATTTTCAAGCTGTCATGTTGGAGATCTTGCATATCAAACACGTTCAACTTATTGATTTTCTCATGTAGGGTTATCATGTGATTTATGTTGATATTCCTCGTGTATGAAATTATCAAGAATGGATTCAGGCATTTGAAAAGTTCTTGGATGCTTTTGATGTTCATCATGTAAGGATTTGTTTGAAATTTCCTTACTGTATCACTCTCCCTTTTTAGCTTACTTTGCTTCCCGTGCTAATTTAAACATTCAATGGTAACTAAAATGTGTGATGGATTTACAAGTAGTCCTAAGGATTGAACTCGTACAGAGCTTAAGCTTTCGTTACTAACTAGAACTGGATATTATATTGGGGTTCATTTGGTGAACTAAGCTTTGTATACATTATAAGATCTTATAAGCACTTTATCAGTAATAATAAGTACCAAGCACAAATGAGTGCGTTATCAGAACTAAGCAACGAGTTTGCTAGATTGGTCAGGCAAACTCCAATACTAGAGATCATCTTCCTGATTACTTGTGGTAAGAGTATTTAGTACCCTTGGTGACATCTCCAATTCAGTTTATATTGTGGCAATTATTTATCATCTGAATAGGTTTTATGTAAAATCCCTTTTCCTGTATGAGTGTTTTTTTTTAAATTAAAGTTCAATTGAAGTTATATGATATGGAACATTTGCTTTGAAACTGCAGGAAAATAAGAGGAACAGTCTTATTGACTTGTTAAATGTGGCAGGACCTATGGGCGTGACACATTTCCTTATGTTATCAAAAACCCATTCAGCGCCGTATTTAAGAGTTGCAAGGACACCTCAAGGTCCAACTCTCACCTTTAAGATCCATGAATACTCTCTAGCTGTCGACATTGCGCAATCCCAATTGCATCCTAGATGTCCTCCGGACCTTTTCAAGAACCGTCCTTTGGTATGTAGTAGCTATGGTTAAATCTACAGAATGTATTATTGGAATGTTTCATACATTCCAATGAACTGATTTGCATAGCTAGAAATGATTAAAACTGAAAATTAAATTGGAGAAATAGGTCAGGTTGGAGAGGAGGTCATATGAGTATTTGGATGATCCTACAAAATTGAGGCTTAACTATTCTCAAATAAGCTGATAGACTATTTGGACGATCCTGATATCTGAATCATACATATAGGCTTGTTCACTCCTGCTTGTAATTAGCCAAAATCGTTAATCTGATATGCTTGTTGTGAAGCTATAGAAATTGCTTTATCAATCATACATATGAGATGGTTTTATCTCCTTTGTGAGTTAGATTGAGCATATATTAGTTTTTAGTTTCCATGGTATAGATTTCATTAAAAATTAACTTAACTGCTTGCTTTTCATCAGGTGTGATGACAGAATGTTAATCAAATGCATCTTAACTATGGATTTTCCAGCTGCTGGCCTGCTGTGCATTTCTGCTTTTTATTATGAGATTTCTTTCTTTCTTTATTAGCTTGTCCAATTTGATGTAAATTATGTAGTTTTAGACAATTTTTTTGGGTTAAAATATAATTTTGGACATTTTATTGTATATGTAAATTTTATAATTATGTATACAAATTTTGTAGATTTTTACATGTAAATTTTGTATCATATAATTAATGAAAATTTATTATATGTAAATTGTGTATTATTTTTTTATTAAAAATATGGGACTTTTTAGCCCGGGTATGAAGAAACTGGGCTAAAAAGCATTAGCTACGACAGGCTGCCGTAGCAAATATGTACTGTCTTTCATGGGGTCGCTTAGCCGTCGTTTAGCCGTTGCTAATTTTTTTTGCTACGGCTATTTGTCGAAGCTACTAAATTTTGCCACCCCAAAATTCGCCACCCCCCCCCCCCATTTGCCGTAGCTAAGCCGAAGCTAAACCCCGTTTGCCACCCCTTGAACCCCTTTTGCCACGACTTTTTGCCGATGCGAATTTCTTTTTTTTTTGTAGTGTTGTATGAATCCCACTGAGACCCAAGAGGTCCAATCCCAAGTCCAAGAACTGTTGGATAAGGGATACATTAGAGAAAGCTTAAGTCCTTGTGTTGTGCATGTGTTATTAGTCCCTAAGAAAGATGGATCATGGAGAATGTGTGTAGATTGTAGGGCTATTAATAACATAAATGTTAAATATCTCCATCCTATTCCACGATTAGATGATATGCTAGATGAATTGCATGGAGCATCCATATTTTCGAAAATTGATCTTAAGAGCGGATATCATCAAATTAGAATGAAGGAAAGCGATGAAGGGAAAACAACATTTAAGACTAAGTTTGGTTTATATGAGTGGTTGATTATGCCTTTTGGTTTAACTAATGCTCCAAGTACTTTTATGCGCTTAATGAATCATGTGCTTAGAAACTTCATAGGGAAATTTGTTGTTGTTTATTTTGATGACATATTAATTTATAGCAAATCTTCTAAAGAACATGAAGCACATCTTAGGGAAGTACTTAAAACTTTAAGATTAGAACACTTGTATGCGAATTTAAAGAAATGTGAGCTATGTAATGAACAAGTGTCTTTTCTTGGTTTTGTATTGAGTTCGAGTGGATTGCGATTCGACGAGGCAAAGATCAAGGCAATCCAAAACTAGCCGACACCCACCACAATCGGCCAAGTCAGGAGCTTCCAAGGCTTGGCGAGCTTCTATCAGCGTTTCGTGCGCGATTTCAGCACCATCTCAGCCCCTCTCACGGAGCTCACGAAGAAGCGGTGCGAGTTCAAGTGGGGAGCAGCTCAGGAAGAGGCGTTCAACACGCTTAAGGAGAAGCTCACACACGCCCCTCTACTCGCAATACCCGACTTCTCTCGGCCATTCGAGGTCGAGTGTGACGCTAGCGGAGTTGGTATTGGCAGAGTTCTTATGCAGGAAGGTAAGCCTATTGCTTTCTTTTCTGAAAAGTTGAAAGGTGTTTGTCTTAATTACTCTACTTATGACAAAGAGTTGTATGCATTGTATAGAGTTCTTAAAACATGGTCCCATTACCTATGACCTAGTGAGTTTATTCTTAGGACTGATCATGAATCTTTGAAATATTTTTAAAGCCAAGATAAACTTGATAGGAGGCATGGTAGATGGATGGAATTCATTGAAACATTTCCTTATGTTATAAAGTATAAGAAAGGCAAAGACAATGTGGTTGCTTATGCATTATCTAGAAGACATGTTCTTTTAACCACTTTGGATTCTAGAGTCTTAGGCTTTGTTTACATTAAGGATTCTAGAGTCTTAGACTTTGTTTACATTAAGTTTTTAAATTTATTTCTAAAATAGAAAAGAAGTATATGGATTTAATTTATAAGATTTAGTAATTAGATTTTTGGCATTACTAAGAATTAGAATTTGAAATTGAGGATTTAGGATTTGAATTTGTCTTTAAGATATGTTTTTTTTCATTACTGATTTTTTTTTTTAACTCGTGAGGGCACAATTTTCGTAACTCATCTCATACAAGTAAAATCTCAGGTCCGACGTTTCCACCCTTTCTCTACACTACGAGTATATAATTAGTGATTCGAATCGTTAAGAGTTGAGTCACAACAAATAAATCATAGCTTAAATTAATGTTATTCATTAATTACAGCATCTTATACAAGTAAATCGATCGTCTATATTTCACGGCTGCTCCATGAAATAAATTATAAAAATCAGCCCTGCAATGTATATAACAACATATCAAAACAAACACACATAACAAATTAAAAACACACAAACACTTCTTTAACCCAAAAAAAAATCAAATTAAATTAAAAACCCACGCAGCGTTGTTCAGGCCGGCTTAGAACAAAAACACCCCAGCCACCGCAAGGGCCAAGACGCCGGTGGCAGCCGACACGCCTAAGTCGGCAGCTGCCCCCTCCTTGGCGGAATCAGCGGCAGCAGTATCGGAGGCAGGGGCATCGGTGGGGGACTCCGACGGGGAGAGCTCGGGCGTGGTGGACTCAGCCGACTCCGACGAAGGGGCGGAGGCTTCTTCGGAGGGGGCGGCGGAGCCAGAGTCCTCGTCCGGAGAGCCAGCGGAGCCCTCGGAGGAGGTGTCGGGGGAGGAGGCGGATTCAGGGGCGGACTTGGAAGGGGGCGGGCTGGCGGACTTGGCGGGGGCGGGGGATTTGCCGCTCGGAGGAGGGCTGTGGGATTTTCCGCCGGTCGGGGCGGGGGAGGACTTCGGGGATGACTTCGGTGACGACTTTGGCGACGACTTCGGGGACGACTTCGGGGATGACTTCGGGGACTCGGACGACTTGGAGCCGTGGCCCTTGGGCGAGGAGGCGGGTGCGGAATGGGGGGACTCGGCGGCGTGGACGACGGCGGAGGCGACGACGAAAGCTATTGCAATGGCTAAGAAAATTGGGAGCTTACTCGCCATAACGACTTTAACGGTAACGAAATATTAATGTTATTTATTTATTTATTTATTTGGTTTTTATATCGGTGGCGGGAAGAACCGGTTTAGTTGATTCTTGGAAATGCAATGTGCCAAAGAAATAACTGGAAATGCAAAGAACGAGAAAGGGGAGAGACAGAGATCGGTTAATTTGTAAAGGTTAGAGTTTGATGGATTGGGAGATTAAAGGGAGGAATAAATGAGGAAGGATTGGTAAGGGGGGATGGGCAGTTAAATCGGTTGTGTTTTTCATTTTTGATGGTGGGAATTTGTAATGGGAGGGATGGGTTTGACCGCATCTACCGGTGAATTGAATCATATACCTTGTTTTTTGGATGTGTATAAATTTTCTATTTTTAGTTTGTGTGTTTTGTGGCTGTGTTTTTCTTCTTCTTTTTTTTCAAGTTGTTGTGTGAAAGTATGAATATGATGGAATGCAATCGAAAATACCATTTATTATTGTATCAAGTGCAATAATAATCTTAGTTTATCTCGCTTAAAATAAAGGTTTAAGAGTTGAGGCGTAAACATTTCACTCCTAATTAAGTTGAGATGATATTTTCGATTGCTCCTGATGGGGTGGTCTAGTGGTGTGGAGTAAGGAGGGAGCAAGGAGGTTTCGAGTTCAATCCCTACTCGAGTCACATTCTCGAGATTTGTCACCAAATGGTGGGTTTCCTCGTCATCGTAAAAAAAGAAAAAAAAAACGTACACACATATACAGACATAGACCAACACAACCAAGAGTAACACACACTATCCTTCTACAAAGTTGAGACGGAGAGGCATAAAGAAGAACAAACTGAAACGAAAGACGGATAACGAAAAATGATACACCCCCAAGCTTTCCTCCGTCACATTGTCCTTCTCGACACAAATAACGATCCTCTACTAAATTCAATCTTGTGCCAAATTCTTTGTGAGGCCTAAAGCGGTTTAAGTCATATCTAATAACCTCCTTTCAACTTTTTTTTTAGCTAGGTCACTCTCTGTTATACCCAACATTTTCAATAGTAAGGATATCCTCCCCTGCAAGAGTGAATTGTGGCGCAGGAAAGGCGCCATACCAAACCTATTGTGCGTGAAGTGTAGGGAAGTGCCCACCAGCGAGAGCGATGTGGAGGCTGGTGTCGGGAATCAAAAACATGGAAAGAGGGGCAAAGAACATCTTTGCCGATTGTTGAAAGAGTGGTTGAGTAGTGCAAGAAGAAGGATAGGATATTGTGGGCGTATGTCACAGCGGGGATCTCGCATGCTAGTAACCGTCGACATTTTGAGGGGGTGGAGGGGGATCCGACTCACCTTGTGAAAGCAGCAGTGCAGTTGTGCAACAGGAACCCAATGGGGGTGGAGGGGGAACCGACTCACCTTGTGGAAGCAGCAATACAGTTGTGCAACAGGAACACAATAGGGGGTGGGGTGGTAGGCTCGATGAGAGATATCGATGGTGCGCTCGAGGATTAGGCTCGATGGTGGCTGCCAGAGCCGGGGTACACAAAGATTAATTGCGACGCTTTGGCCTCGTATGAGAAGGGTTGTGGAGGGGGTATGATTGCACGATACTCTTTTGGTGCAACTGCTTAGGCTGCTGCAAAATAGATCCAGCAGGGGTCGGGAATGTTTGTAGTTGAATTGGTGGATATACTTTGTGTTGTCCAAGTTGCTGGGGAGAAGGGTGTATATGAGGTGGTGCTTTGTTGGGGGGGATCTGTAGAATAAATACAAATATAAACTCAACCTACTCCTATCCACGCAAATAAAATACAAGACTCTCTCCCGATGCAGTAATAGGGAATCACGATCAATCCACGAGGAAGCGTGTCAGCGTTTGCCTAAATAGTCTCGAAATCTACTCTCTGTATCGACCAGAAGTCACTCGACGTCGACTGAAGTCTAGTCGATGTATAATGTGGTTGTCGATTTCTCCTAACACAAACAAAGCAATCGATGTCGACTACAGGGCAGTCGAGGTCGAAGTCAGTCCACTCGATGTCGACTAGGTCATTCGATCTCGAGTACATAAACAGAAAACAATAACTTTTGTTCAACAAATAACGACCGAAAGAATGTGGGAATGGATGTGAAGTAATGATCAGAAATATCAAAAGGGGTTTTCAACAATATGTGAAAAGCTTCCAAGGCAAGGGATTACCACGACAATAACCATGTATGCATCATACTCAAATCATCGAAAGATATATGCTTTTCATCAAATAGACAACTCTTGTTATCATCAAATAGGAATATAGAGTCTATCGCATAAAAACTTATTTGTTTCTATCTTTTTCATAATTAGGGTTAACGGACTTTCGCAAGCAAAACCTCACTACTATCCAAATTCATAATAAATCCACTTTCGCTTCAAAATCATGTATAAGGAATTGTCCACTACTTTCGCAGTGGATTTAAGTACGGAATAGAAGATGAAAATCACATAAGAATCATAAACTCAAGCATACTTACATGGCTATCATCGAGCTCACTCTGACTTAGAAGTGGGACGACTACTCACGCCTCATCATCATGGACATCATCATAAACTTAAAGAAAATAAACTTGAATTGAACTAACGAAAGAGTACAACCGAAACTTCCAATCTCTCTCTCTCCTCCACTTGGCCAACTCTCTCTCTCTCTCTAAACTCGACATTGACTAAGGTCTAGTCGATATCGAGTTAACTCACTCGATCTCGGGTGCTCAGGTGGATCTCGAGTGGCTCTTCCTCTTCAGCTTCTAAGTGTGGAACTCTTCACTAGACGTCAAGTCATCTTCAGTAGATGTCGAGTGGATTAATCTCAGTAGCTCGCCTTGTCCAACACTTAGCCAAATTTAGCCTCACTCCAGTAGACGTCGAGTGATCTTTAGTTCGGTTCCTTCTTCTCCAAATTGCTCTGAAATGTTTCCCATTCATGGGAAATCAAACCAAAACTTGTGTAGATCTCTATTTCTTGCAAATAAACATGAACTACACAAATTATATACTTTCCCAACCCAAGAGTATAAAATACAAACAAGAATCAGAATAAAAGTGAGCATAAAACACGGTAAAATAAACGCATAACATGTTTGAGACCGATTGCTTGCAACTTGTCATGTACCTCAGACAGAGGAAGCCAACTAATGGGGTAAAGGGGGTGTTGTTGGGTAAGATCCTGCGAACGGCCCGAGGGTTCAATGAGTACAACTGGAGTTATGTGCGTAGAGAGGGAAATAAAGCGGTGTACTAACTAGCGTCTCTACTACTGTCCTCTCATTTTCACTGTTCTTCGAAGGATGATTTACCTCTCTTGTTTTTTGTTTTTTTTATTAAGTAAAAATTCGACACACCGGACAGGCCCGGTGGGTCGAGAGGTTGTAGCAACGGCGACGGAAACCCGTCAAACAAACAACTACAAATAAAGTAAAGCAAACCTGCAAAACCGAGAAAACAGAGATGCAACACAGGCAAACACTAGCACTAAAGAACGATGAACGAGCATGCAATGAAACCACTCAAGCGCCAGAAATTAAAGTAGAGGCAACTCAGGAACACCTGGGGAACTTGTGGAAACCTCAGATTTGGACCCGGACGACGACGAGCCTTCATGTTTCGATCACGTCCACGACCTCTCGCAGACAGCAACGGAGAGAAGCACCGCACAAAAACCGCTAGTCTTCAAGCCCAATAAAAAGCACCGACGAACTCGATTAAGGGGTTTTATTGAAACCCTTTCGGAATTTAATAGCACCCTATATGGTGGAATTAATAGAATGAACCCAAATTATATATATAGATATATACACCCAAATTTTTATTTTTTTTTAAAGTTAGTATTGGGCTACCCCGGGCCCAAGGGTTTGCCTTGGGCCCAAAGCATGAGCCCGCAATGGCTAATCTCCCTCCCCAGGCAAACCAGAAAAAAGAATGCTTGAGAATCAGTGCTTCAACCAAGCAACCGGAGGCGAACAGCCCAGCCACCGCCAGCGCAAGCGCCACATAAGACAACCGAAAGACGACCGACCAAGGTCGGAATCAGCTCGGACAACCGTACCAGAGGAGCCGAGAAAAAGGCCGCCGATATAGTTCTAAAAGTTATTCGATTGGAGGACAAGGGTTCGAAATCGGAGGACGATTGTTTGAAGTATGGTTAGATCGGTCAAGGGATTGAGATTCCAAGCCTCAAATCTAAAAAAGCCCCAAAATAATAGAGCTAATTGGCCAGAAATTTGTTATGGAAACCCAAGGTTGTCGAGCCCCAAGGAGAAGGGCAGATTCCGGCAACCAGTAAACGGACCACCACCGCAAGCCGGAAGCGATGAGGCGACGGGGATGTGAGCGAGGGGAAGAGTTCCGAGGCCCCGAAACGCAAGAAGATTCGAGGATGTAGGGAGGAGGATGAACGAAGGTGGCGATCGAGAACCGAAGGCCGCCAGGAAATCCATCCAAAACCGGAAGTTGATGATCACCACAAGAGGTAACCGAGTTTGTGGTGGCCGGAGCCTAGTTTGGATCAGCCGAGGCTGAGGTTTGGTGTCCCTCAAAGGGGGTTTACAACCTCTCCTTCTCTCTAGAAGAAGAGAGAGAAGAGAGCGTTTTTTGATCCGACTTATTTTAGTTGATTGAAGACTCTTTGACACCGTGTTTCAAGACCTTATAATTGTTGAATAGAAATTGTGTTTTCATAAATAAATAAAAAAATGACCTCTATGAAAGATCTTTCCTGGAGCATTATGAAGAAACGAGTACTTAAGGTAAATAAAAGTAATAGACAAATACTCTAAAGGGGGGGTTGAATAGAGTATGAACGTTTTTCGCAAAGACGTGTAGAGCAAGCAACCCCAAGAGCTGGATATTGAATCTCAAGACCTTGAACTCGATCTCAAGGTCTTGAACAGAACTTTTGTGCCTTGTGAAATCTGCAGTTTAATCAGACGTTATAAATTTAACAGAGAAATAAATAACACAGGACTTGTTAACGAGGTTCGGCTCTAAACCAGCCTACGTCCCCGCCTAGGGTTATTCAACTTGTGGGATTCAACAACTTTTATTCCTCTTTCCTTATGGATCCTAATAGCTCACCGAGAAGCCTCTCTCCTATACAATTGCAATCTAGTCAACTCAGATCCCTTAGAGTCCTAGACTAATCTAGAAGAGCCCCACCTCTCTCAGCTATCTAGTACGTACAACCCAAGATACAGAGAAATAAAAGTACCCTTTGCCACACCTAAGTGTGATACGTTTGAGTATATGATACTCTTAGTATAACAGGGATTGAATATAAACTATGAAGCTCAAGACTTCCTAACTCTCAAAGATAATAAATCAAATACAGAATAGAGAGAGAAAGGAAGCAAATAAAATCAGGAGCGTCTGTAAACTCAAGAGCTCTTTGTCGCGCAGTAAAGACCTGGCAGAAGGTGTGTGTTTGAACGTTCTTCTCCTTCTGCTTTATAACCGAGAGCTTCAAAAGATTTGTTGATTTTGTATCTCTCCAAATCTGATCAGTTGGAACAATAAATTGAGCGTTGAGTTGGAGATTTGATGTTGCCGATTCTTCTGTGCTTTTGAATTTGAATTTGCTGCCATTGAGACTACTTGGCCGAGATATCCTCTTGGAGCAACTGACGCTCCACGTTTTTCTTTTCAATTTAAATTACGCTGAAATCTTGCTGGGAGATATTGGTTCCAATTTAAATTCAAATTACCTACAAAGATAATTCTAACTAACACAAAATCTTTTTCCAATATATCTTAAACCGAAAATACTAGAAAAGATATGATAGAATTTAAACCAATAAAAGACGTGAGATAAAATTAAACCAATTTAAATCAATTCCATCCGAAAATACTAAAGCAATTAAATCTCACGTAAAGCTTAATCAATGTTCCAATATCTCACGTAAAAAAACAATCAAATCAAAAGCAATTCAAACTTTGACCAAATCTCACGCACAAAATCAAATCTTCTTTTTCAAATTAATATTTGTTAAATCAAAGCTTCCAAATCTATCCTAAAGCATGTAGGAATATATATAAGATGGATAAAATGCATAACAAATTACTACGTAAAATATATATCATAAATCTAAAATATATAATTGATATTTGCATAAAATACTACCTTATTTGTCTTCCATCATCCCTCCAAAAATATATATCACATATTATCATCAAGGTGGAGTCAACAATCCCCCCCTTGATGGAAGACAAAACAAATATCAATTATGCAAATAAATAACACATGCAAAGCATCATATAACGAGCATAAACATAAGCACCATATAGCATTTCTCCCCCTTTTTGTCTTCCAACAAGCAAGGGAAGAAATTGAGTTTAAAAAGATAACAACCAAATAGTCTCTTACAGTCAAGACCTTGAAACCGATCTCAAGGCCTTGAGATGTTAGGAGACAACATTATAAGAATTTCAATTCAGCAGTCATTGCTCCCCCTACGATAGTGCTTCCCTGTTCAACATATCAAGCTCTAAAGAGAAATATTAAGCAAGGATAATCATTAGTAGCATATAATAAAAAAAATTATATATCACCAAGAGCGATTGTTTCGATCCATTTATGCTCTTTGATCTTGGTGACATCTTGCAAAACAACCAAAAATTCAACCTTTCCGGCTAGACCAAGCTACAACCTTAGATTCATAATCGGGATTGACCATGTTTGGTGGTCTAGTCCCTTTAGGAACCCAAATTTGCTTTACCTGTCCTTTTAAACATAATGGAAAAGTATTACGAATTATATAAGGATCATTTCTACGATAAGGACAAGTAGTCTTCACATGACCCTTCTTACAACAAAAATAACATATGGGTGTGCGCCAATTCCCTTTCTTTGGAAAATTCTTGTTGTATCCAATACCACTTTTGTTGAGGGATGATTGGTGCTCGCCTAACATTCTATCAAGATTGGCATTGGAATGGGTAAAACGAACAAGTGATGTCTGCTGGTCTCTACACTTCTCAGTCAACGAGATCTTTTCTTTCTCTAATTCCTTGGTGCAAAGACTTAGAGAAGAAAGATCTTGCTTCAAGACAGAATTTTCTGTCTCCAAGGCCTTGACTTTAATGTCAAGGGCTGACCGAGAGGCTTTGAGATTTTTCATTTCCAGCGATAAATTACTCATGCGTTTCTCCTGTTCCAATAGCTTCTCTTTCAAGGTGTTAGTTTTCAAAATATAATCCTCTTCATTTATAATCATGTTTTACAAAAATTCATACAGCACAGCAGCAGGACTAGAAATCAAATTTCTTACGATAGTTCTAAGATGCTTCTTTGGAGTTTCCTCATGATCTGCCATCAAGCAAAGATTTGCTGGATCATTTTCCGAGTCCGATTCACTGGAGGAATTTGAATCATTCTTTCGGTGTTTATTCTTCTTCTTTTGAGGACACTCGTTTGCAAAGTGACATGTTTCACCACATTCAAAGCAAGTTAGAACCTTTGATTTCTTACGAGGGTTAGAAGACTTACCTCGATGCTTTGAAGATTCGGAATATTCTCGATTTGAGAATTTCTTCTTCATCTTGAGTATTTGTGCTAGCCCTCTTGTGATGAGTTCAAACGGATCCTCCTCATCTTCACTCTCGTCGTCGTCTGAGGATGTTTCTTCCTTCTTAGTTCGTAGGGCCAAGTTCTTTACAGTAGGGGCTACTTCTCCATCTTCTTCACCAAGAACCATCTCATGGGTAATCAACTTACCGAGGAGATCGTCCAATGGCAAAGTTGTCAGATTTTGAGCTTCCTCTATTGCAGTTACTTTTGGCCGCCATTTCGCCTTTGGTAAGCTCCTCAAGATTTTCCTCACCTTTTCTTCATTGCTGAAGGTTTTGCCGAGAGATTCCAAGTTGTTGACGATTTGGGTGAATCTGGTAAACATTTCTTTCACCGTTTCCATGGAGAGCATCTTGAATAGCTCATATTTGCGTAGGTAGATGTTGATCTTTGATTCCTTAACTTGGCTAGTACCTTCGTAGGTTACTACAAGTTTATCCTAAATCTCTTTAGCGCCCCTGCAAGATGAGGCACGATTAAATTCGACTCCTCGCCGATCCGGCTTCGCTCAGCCCTTCTCCGGTTCACCAACCTTTGCTCAGCCCTTCTCGGTTTCACTGTTGCCTAGGCTTGGCTCGGCTTCTCTTGGCGTCACCTCCCTTGGCTCATCCCTTCTCGGTTTCACCGCCGCCTCGGCTTGGCTCAGCCCCTCTCAGTTGTTCCGGCGCCGCCTCTCACCATTTTCTTGGCCTCCGAATCTCCACCGCTTCGTCTTGGCTCAGTAATCTCGCCCTGCTGCGAGTCCAGCGCTTCACCGCCTCAATCGCCTTCCACCAGCGGCTCATCCATCGGTGGTCCGTGTGTTGGCTCCTCCTCAGATTTGTTTCTGAGCAGCCCTACCTCTCATACATTGTTGCAGTCCACCGACACATGTTCTCGACCTTACTGGCCGATTATCCGGTTCACCGCACAACAGCGTCCTCGGCAGTCCTCGCCCTTCTCTGCAACCTTCAGTCCCCTCGGCCTCGGGCTTCGCCATCCAGCCAACCTCTCCGACCTTCCGCCACGGCTCTACTCCCCGTGGTTGCCAGCCTTCACCTTGGCCATGGTGACACGGTTCTTTATTATCCTCTGGATATTTGAAAATAAAATTACAATTTTCAATCCTTCTGGTCTGTGTCCTTTCCTTTTGATTGTTGTTTTAATCTTTCGCCTTTTGCTCATCTTGCCTATCTCTATTTTGGCATGCCTTGTGCAGTCTATTACGATCTTTGTTATCGTCCTTGAGAGGTTAAGATGGGTTTTTGGGTTTGATTGAGCAATGGTTTGGTTTGGATTTAGTCTTGCGGATTTATGTGCAGTGTAGTTCTTGTTGTTTGTAGGCTTCATGTGAATGGTGGTCGATATGCTATGTTCGAAGACGTCGTGGAAGGGCGATCGATATCTGATGGCTCTGTTGGAGTCCATAATCTGAGATGTCTGCTAGGTTCCCCAGAGTTCTCTGTGTGCGCCTTCCCTTTGGCAGATCGGTTTGATTGTTCTGTTAGCTTGTAGTTTCGGTGTAGGATGACTTGTACTTTTATTTCTGCTTTTATTTCTGTCATTTGCTTCTGTATTTTACTTTCTGTCATTTGCTTCAGTTATTTGCTTCCTATTGTATTTGATGGTTAGTCCATCTACCGGCTTGTCCGGTCTCTCGATTTCTCTAGGCTTGTCTAGAAAACCGAATTCTAATCTTGCTTCCAAAAAAAAAAAAAAGACTGAAAACAAAATGGATACATACATTATTGACTGCACTATAGTGACAAGTATATTAAAAAAAAGTTGGAGTTATTATATGCACAATCAATTTTTTGTTAAAGACAAGTGTATGGCTATTTCACCTGCTTTCGGTGCCTAAAAACAACATATGAAAGCCAATGAATTGATTATACGTTTGACGAGAAATTAGTGGTGCATATAACAAGCCGGAAAATGTTTTTGGTGGACAAATTATCTTTTTGACCCGACATATTTTATTCCATTTGATTTTCTTAATAAAACTAGTTTAATACAAGTGTGTTATTTAAAAACTAATTGGCTATATACTCACATGAAAACTTAAACATTTGGTCATAAAACTCGTCTTTTTTTTTTTAAGAAATGGTAATATATTTGTTAAACCATTAACTTTTTATATGTATATCAAATTATAAAACTATTGGTTTTTTTTCACCCTTGAAGTGATTGTGACAAATAATTTTGTATAAAAAACTATTATATAACGACGTTATTGTATAAATTACACAAAAGTTTCTCATAAAATATGAGAGTTTGTCTACAAACCATTTGAATAATAAATCATTTTTTTTTTAATCTAAGGAGTATTTTAATATCCTTCATTTGATTATTAAAATACAGTTCTTTTGACTATTTTTTATAAGGACAAAATTTTGATTGGATCAGCTCTTACGAGATCACCAATTAAGTGCATTATTTTGAATGAGTATATGTAAGTCTGTAACTCCGAGTCAAAGAGGAGGATGTTAGTATCATCGAGTGAAGAAGAGCTGCGACCCTGTTAGCCACTTTATTAACTATACAAAAAAGTATGGATCGAATACGATTCTTGAAATGATTGGAGAATGAGGCAATCGGCGATGGGAGGTCACTTTTTTTTTTTACTAATATAATATCAATTTGTCTCCTGTGTGATAAGAATACTTTATTGGAAAAGAAAATTTTAAAAGAAAATGAGTGAATTCCATAATCTAATTTAAATATGGTTAAACCGGGTATATCTAAGTAAAATATTTCCCAATTAAAGATAGAAAGCCCACACTCCAAGGCCCAATATTTCGATTAATCATAAGTAAATGGGCCAAAAATGGCCTTGTTACTCTTTTATACTTCAAAGCCCATATTTCCAAGACAAGCTAACTTGGCAAAACAACCTCATATAAATGTTTGGCAAAACCCTAGTTCTTCAACTGTTCTTCGCAAGCGCCCAATCCCTCCTTCCACAAGCGAGTAAAGCCAATCTCCGGGCTATCTTCGAGTTTTAATCATGGGTAAGTATTTGTGTGTTAATTCTAGGATTCAATTTTTAATTATTTTTGAATCAGAAATGGCGGATCTTCGTATCTCTGTAATTTTTGATCGATTTTTTTTTGGGGAAAATTTATGTGCAGGTAAGGTTCATGGATCTCTCGCTCGTGCCGGTAAGGTGAGAGGCCAAACACCGAAGGTTGCCAAGCAGGACAAGAAGAAGCAGCCCCGTGGACGCGCCCACAAGCGCATCCAGTACAACCGCCGCTTCGTCACCGCCGGTATGTAACCCTAGCTCTCCGATCTGTGTTTCCCCCCCCCCCCCCGCCTGATATTGAATGTCGAATTCCGACATGTGTTCATTTGCTTGTGGAATTGTGGTTTCAGTTGTTGGATTCGGCAAGAAGAGGGGCCCCAACTCATCGGAGAAGTAAGATCTGAGCTGAGAATCGGGGATGAGTTTCATAGGGTTAGGTTAAATGCCTATGTTTTTTGTTTCTTTGCATCGTTTTGCATTTGAAAGTACTTCATTTACTCCAATTTTGGTAATCGGTGTAAACCTGGATCCTTTGTTCAAAGATATATTTTGCTATCTGATTGTGCTTTGATTCAACTGTCATTGTTCCTTCAATTGCTGTTCTTAAAGTTCACTGCTCTTATCAATTCTTAGCTGAAAAATTGCAACAGCAGAGGATTAATGCTCTTTATTAATTATTAGGCAACCGTGGATTTGTTATTGCCAATAATGATTACTTACAGTAGTATTTAGATTGCTGGATGTTGAGTGAGTTTGTCATGTTTGGTATAGTAATCCTATAACTGTTCAGTATCGATATCAATACAAATGGAGCCCTTGATTGATAGTACTATATCTGTTGAGCTTTGCAACAATTGTTGATTACTCCCTAGTGGCCTTCTGCATTTTCTAGTCCGAGTATGCACCTAGAAAACTATTAGATAACTATCTTGCCATAAGTTTCAACACTGTATTTGTGAGTCCTGACAGTGATCTTTACTTGTGTTCTGAATACTAATGTAGAAGGGTCTTAGATTGCATAAGCAAGCAATCTCCTAGATTTCTCTTGTTCTTTGAGTTTAACTGTTGATCGCTAACAGTCTTAACTTACTAATGTCGGTATAGTTGAGTTAGTTTCAAGGTATAGGTTACGAGTTGATTGCAGTTAGGGTTGAGTCACTCGTTTCCAACCGGTGAGAGCTTGCATGAGTCACTTCTTCCTTAATTAGAGATCTCGACTTTCGGATTTGAGTAATGAGAATGGAAAATCTTTTACGGATTCTTTTTGTCCTCCTGAGCCCAAAAACAGTGCATCTTAACACATACTGCATGCTTCTCAAACTGAAAAACATCTCTATCAACAAAAATAAGCAACTCTTTTTACACAGCTAAACACCAACGATTATCTTACCAATAATCCAAACAAGAGCAAGAGCCACCTCTAAAATGATGGAACCGAGCCCGGTCTCGCACTATGATCTCAACATCAAATGCCTTCGATATAAGCTTAGTCACCTGGTGACAGTCTTTGCATACCCTCAGGTTCTTGAACACCCGAATCGGCACCCCAGGCTTCCTGTGCAGCAGCCCATAAGCAATGGCGAGCCTCTCGCTGTGCAGCTCAAGTGCCCTTCGTTTAATCGGCTCCTCCTCATCAACCAGAGCCGCCTGCGATGTTTCCGGAACGTACCCTTCTGCTTTCAACCTCTCTTCAATGGTGTCTAATGCCTGATATATCAGTTCCGTCTCCGGATGGCAAGTGTCCCCTGCGAAGAACTCGTGGTTTGTTCCATTGATCTCGATTGAGCTGCAGCCTGGTTCCTTTGTAACCCCTCTTTCTGTCATCAGCTTCCTCACTAGTCCGACTTCATCCCAACGAGCTGCTGAAGCATAGAGCTTCGATAGGAGCACGTAGACGCCGCTGCTGGTTGTGGCACCTTCTGATTCGAGGATTCGTTTCACAACTTCCTCGTTCAGTTCTGCACCTCCGTTTTTGTTGACACAAGCGTCGAGGAGGCTCCTCCATATCACCAGATCAGGCTTCATTGGCATCTCAGAGAGCATATTCAAGGCCTCGTCAATGCACCCAGCACGAGCGAGGAGATCGACAAGGCAACCATAATGCTCTAACTGAGGTTCGATCTCGTAACTCTTAACCATCATATCGAAGTAAGCACGGCCCTGTTCGACCATGCCACGATGATTGCAAGCACTCAGCAACCCCACAAAGGTAACCGAATTCGGTAGCAATCCTTGCACCTCAACCATCCGATCAAAGTAATCCAGCGCCATCTCCGCCTCCCCGTGTCCTGCGAACCCAAGAATCATCGAATTCCAAGCATTAACATCGCGTTTCGGCATCCTATCAAAAACCTGCTGACCCAGTCTCAGCATCCCACATTTACAGTACATTTCCACAATCGAAGTATCCACCAACATATCAGTCTTCACATCGAACCCACACCGTCGAAGGTAATAAGCGTGCGCCCACATCCCCAACGACAAAGCCCCGAGACCGGCACAGGCCGATATAACACTCTGCATAGTATACCCATCGGCCTCAAACCACTCCTGCATCTCCACAAACATCCTCAAAGCGCCCTCGAACTCACCCGACCTAACAAGCCCATCGATCATAGCGTTCCAGGAAACACAGCTTCTCTCAGACATTTTATCGAACACCTTCCGTGCACACTCCATCCTCCCACAAGAAGAGTAAAAATGTATCAAACTGTTGTTAATGTACACATCCGACCCAAATCCGAGGGCCAAGAGCTGGCCATGAACCTGTTTCCCGAACCCCTCGGCGAACAAGTAGGCACAGGCCTTGAGGAGGAAGGGGAAGGTGTGAGTATCGGGAGGGGCTCTCCCATGGCGGACCATCTCACGGTAGGCGGTAAAGGCGCCGTCTTTATGGGCGGGGGAGTTGGCGTGGGCCCTGATGAGGGTGTTCCAGGAGAAGGAATTGGGGGTGGGAATCTGAGAGAAGATTCGGGAGCAGTAGGGGAGGTCGTGGAAGGAGGAGAAGTAGAGGATTCGGCTGAAGAGGAAGAGGGTTTGGGGGTCGTCGTCGGCGTGGTTGGGGGATGCGCGGAGGGCGCGGGCGTGGATTTGCTTGATGTGGGAAAGGGGCGTGCGGGTGTCCAGCAAGGAGAGGAGGTGGGCGCGGTGGTCGGAGGGGATGGGTTGGGGAAGAGATGAAGGGGAGTTGCAGAGAGAGGGGGTGGTTGCCATGGAGGAGGAGATCAGCATTGCTACACGTTAATGCGATTTCCAATTTCTCTGTTTACCTCTAAAAATGAAATCGAAACTAAAGAAGATCAGCATTGCTACATGTTGTATGAAGGTATCAGCCGCTGGCCAGCGACGTCGGTGGTGCTTGGCTTCAGATCTTAGTCTACGTTGTCCTTTATTGCCTTTTAGGGTTAGGCTCGTTTGTTTCATCTGGTTATGTTTGCTCTTAACATTTTTATTGCACCGTTTTTTATTTCCGTTGTGTGTTCTGATAGTACGCCTTATGTCAATTTTATCGGCCTATCGATTTGTCAAGTATGTCTCTCTAAGTATTTTCTTATCAAAAAAAAAAAAGTTATGAGCTAATCATAAAATAAAAACAAAATCAATTGTTAATACTACAAAAAAATATTTGACTGAAAGGCAACATAAATAAAGTCATAAAGTTACATTATTATGTAAAATTTAGAATTAAAAAAAGCTGAAAAATAATTAAACTTGTAGAATGAGTCTTGAATGCAATGATATGAGTCCATCCATACAAAAAATGGAACAATGAAAAACCCCGCATAAAAATAAAAAAGTGCAAGAGATTAGATGAGAGACTATAACAAACAAATAACAATTAATAATAATAAAAGACGAGTATAAAGGAAGAAAAGAAATACCGACTTAGTGTAAATTATGACAAACTTCTTTATAGACAACATTAGTTGTTGTGTTCATGGATTGCCCATCTTCGCCACAAATAAAAACCTTCAATCCCTTCCTTGATGCCACTCTAGATATTGCAACAGTTGACCATATGTAAAAATAGGGCGTGGAAGATACAAACTGACATACGAAAGTGATTGCCCTTGGCTCTTGTTGATTGTCATGGAAAAGCACACAAGCACCGAAAATTGCATTCTTCTAAGCTTGAAAGGAAAATGAGTGTTTAAAGGACTAAGATCCATGCGAGGGATAAAAACCAATCGACCAATATTACCGCCTGAATAATGTGCTTTCCAAGATGGGTGGTTATAAGCCTAGCACCATTACACAAACCAGCCGACTGGTCACTATTTCTAAGCAACATGATGGGAACACCCACCTTAAGCTTCAAATTGTGATTTTGGAGACCAGAACATTTGATACTATTAAAATAATCGGGGGGATAATCATCACCACGTAGACTTGCATCTGATTTGCAAATAGAATCTGAGCTAAGATACTCCTTTTGATCACCCGACATGATAGATAACAAATAGTCATTCACCTCGTCAACAGTGTCATGTCAGTGGGGGCAAGAATAGCACGTTGTTGGAAGCATGCATCACTTGAAAAATTCAGCATGAGTGAAGAGTAAGTAGATTCCACAATCAATAGAATAGGACCAATGACATTTTATATAAGTAGATCAAGTGGAATTTCAATTGATACTGATAGTTTAATATTTTGAGGATATTAACACACGCAAGGTCTAAATTAATGCAAAGATTTTTTAATGAAGAAAATTAAAAGTTTGAAATATATCCACTATTAGTAGACCTGTCAATCGAGTCATTTGGGTCGGGTAATTTCGGATTTTGGGTAAAACGGGTCCTAAGTAGATCCAGGTTGAGTTGAACTCGGGTTTGACCAGGTTTTGGGTCAAATCGGGTCGATTTTGGGTTTGTAAATTTTTTCTATTTTAAATTAAAAAAATCATGATTTGATAATTTTGCGATAATTTTAAAATGGTAAAATTAAAGATGTAGTTCATAAGTTCTAGTGCTTGTAATTATATAATATATATCTGAACTAAAATACTTGATTTTATTATTTCTCATAATTTTTAATAAAATTTAAAAATATATAAAATTTCAAAATTTTAAATAAAAATTTTAAAATAATTTCATGCAATTAGTAATAAGCATAGAATTGTTTTTAATTTTTTTTAAGAGTTTTTATCTTCTTAAAAAATGTGATGAAAGATTAAAAATCAAATACTATCGATCGGAGAGAGTATTATACAATACAAATAAATATAAAAATTGATTTGAAAATGAAAGATCGAGTGCTTGTAATTATAAAATGTAAAATAAATTGGAATCTCCATAAAAAAAAAATCATATATATTTATAAATCAATTGGGTCAATTGGATCACCGGGTCAATCGGGTAACCGAGTCTAAACCCAAATGAACTGGAAAATTACCAGATTTTTGGGTTCAGGTCGAAAAAACTTTCCGAGTCTTGACCCAGAATTTTTCATGCGTACTGGTCGGGTCAGGTTTTGATAGGCCTAGCTATTAGTATTATTAGTATTATGGACATTAAACTATACGGAGTAGTATATATAAAAATATAACGACAACAACAACATCAATAATATTAATAATAAAGGTATTATTATTATTATTAATATTAATAATGGTGCTTTATGTCATACAGTAATAAATGATAAGGTAATTTTTTAATCGCGTTTTTTTAAAAAATAAAATTAATTAAATATCATCAGTGCCGATTTGGTAGATAAAGACTACATATAATTTGGTATATACTTAGCTAATGTAAAATAAAAATAAATTATTAATCAGAATCACCAATACATAGAAAATCAATCAATATAATTCTCTAAGGAAAAAAAATCTACAATACTTAAATATGGAAAGAGGATCTCATGAATAGTTTGCAATATTGTATTATAATATTAGATTGAATTATTGAAACAACAAAATCATTTTTTTACATATACATGTAAAAAATGGATAGAATCGATTATTATAAAATGATAGTATATGATTAAAAAAAGAGATGGTATAATAGATGGCAAAATATTTACACATGGCAGAAAAATTTTGGATACAAAATGGGCGGGAAAAAAATTAATGAGAAGCTGACATGTGGCAATTAAGCTCCCACTTTAGTATTGTTTAGGATATTGTATAATAATATTAGATTGAATTATTGAAACAACAAAATCATTTTTTTTACATATACATGTAAAAAATGGATAGAATCAATTATTATAAAATGATAGTATATGATTAAAAAAAGAGATGGTATAATAGATGGCAAAATATTTACACATGGCAGAAAAGTATTGGATACAAAATGGGCGGGAAAAAAATTAATGAGAAGCTGATATGTGGCAATTCCGCTCCCACTTTAGTATTGTTTAGGATGATATTGATTGTAAATCGGTTATCATCTCTTTGAATAGAGAGCTCTGTAACATCATCTTAACGGATGATCAAGAATGATTTTTACTTGCAAAAGCATTCTAATGGTTACCTAATGTATATAAAAAAAAAGTAAAGAAAAAAAATGAAATTGCAATTAATGGTGTTTTATGAAACATTTTAAGATTAGAGCCAGAGGTTAAAAAGACGACCTTGCTTAAAAAACTGGCAAAAAAATGGCACAAGCGTACCTTTAACAATATCCACAAACAGATCTACCAAACCGATGAAGAGATCCTGCGCTTACAACAAATTTTAATTAAGGACTACAGACCGGACATTGCTATACAACACAATAGATTACAAAACAAAAGAGAAAGAATGCTCGACTTCTAGAGGCGCTATTGGAGCCAAAGAGCCAAACTCAAACACGCAAAATTAAATGATACAAACTCAGCTTATTTCCACCGTATCGCCTCGGCTCTATGGGGAAAGAAAATAATCAAACACCTAATTTCATAATCAGGATTGCATCTAACCGATCATAGTTTGATTAGAAATGAGTTCGCCTCAAACTTCTCGTCCCACTTTAAGTCTTCCTACAACCATGCCATTTCCTTTAGCAACGACCTTGATGTCATCGGTACTGAGATTTCGGAGGATGATAGTTCTTTCCTAACCTCTCCAGTTACAAATGGCGAGATAAAAAACGGCATGTTCTCTATTAAAGCCGATAAGGCACTGGGCCCTGACGATATGCCGGCAGGTTTCTATCAAACCTACTGGGACATTGTTGCCCCGTCCGTCATAAAAGCGGTTAAGGCCTTCTTTCATTCGGGGAAAATGCTTCGTCAGATAAACCATACTTTCATTACCCTGATCCAAAAGATAGATAATCCTGAAACGGTCAACCATTTGAGACCAATCAGTCTATGCTCTACAATTTAGAAAATTATTTCCAAAATACTGACCAACAGATTATCGAAAGTTTTCGATAGACTAATCCACCCTCTACAAAGGGCATTCACTAAAGGCAAATCCATTCAGGATAACATTCTGATTGCACATGAAATTTTTCATTCATTCTGAGTCTCCAAAGCTAAATGTGGCTACATGGCAATCAAACTGGACATGAAGAAAGCATATGACAGAATCGAGTGGCCCTTCCTTTTCTCCATTCTACAAAAGTTCGGTTTTGATGAGAAGTTCATTCTTTGTATCAAAGAATGTGTTCAAACCGTTTCTTATTCTGTTCTTATAAATGACGAACCATCTACGCCATTTATACCATCTAGGTGTTTGAGACAGGGGGACCCTCTCTCTCCCTTCATTTTTATCTTAACAACAGAGGTGCTGGCTAGAACTCTACATCGATAGGCAGACGTCTCCAAGGATCTTGGTTTCTGTCTTGGGAAGGGGGGTGTTAGGGTCCCGTTTATGGCATTCGCAGATGATATTATGCTTTTCGGTAAAACCAACCAGACAACATGTAACAATATGTCGAACACAATCTGCCGATTTTGTCTTATCTCATGACAAAAAAGTTAATTTGAACAAATCCAGCTTCCAAGTTTCAGCTCCCACTACATCAATAGTAGTGAATACTGTTTCAACGGATCGGGCACTTGTAATAACACATCGGCGGTTTACGATGAAGCATTATGCCTTCATATGGGTGTTGCTAGGGCTAGATATCTGTGCATTCAAAATCTCTTAATAGAGGGAGATTGTTTGGTTGTCATAAAGACTCTTCTGGGCGACTGGTCGTGCCCTTAGAATATCGAGCTGTTGATGGCGGATACGACTATAAATCTTAATTTTATCTCTAATGTTGATATTCGTCATATTTCCAGGGATTTTAATGCGGTTGCTGACAGGATTGCGCGTCTGGCTTACTGCATCCTTGCCGATGATATGACTACTGATCCAGAACTTCGTGTTCTAGTCCGCTCGGACGCTCTAGGAAAGAAGCCGGCTCGACGGCGGTTTTCCTAACTCTTATCTAGCTTCCAAAAAAAAATAAAAAAAATAAATAGAGCCAGAGGTGGTTACAGTGAAAATTGAGAGGTTGGTTGTGTAATTTTCCCATTTTTCATTCCCTTTAAAAGAAGGGTTTGGGCCGGTTGGCAGTCCAATTGAGAACCCCATTTGGTTTCGTTCGGTGTGTCACAGTCGCCATTTTCGATTCTCCATCGTCACAAACCCTCGTTGAGGAATCCGCTTCTCCATCGTCGCAAACCCTCGTCGAGGAATCCGAAGAACAAGATGAGCGGTGCAGGGAAGAAGATCGCAGATGCGACCTTCAAGGCCTCTAAGAACATCGATTGGGAAGGCATGGCGAAGCTTCTCGTCTCCGACGAGGCCCGCAAGGAGTTCTCAACCCTCCGTCGCGCCTTCGACGAAGTCAACCACGACCTTCAAACCAAGTTCAGCCAGGTCTGTTCTCTCTCTCTCTGCCGCTGTTCCGATTCATTTGCAATCTAGGTTTCCCCCGCTTTACCCATGGTCTTATTTGGATCTGCGATATGATTGGCGTGAAATTGACTTCTAACTATTGCCGATCTGGAAATTGTTGCAAATCGTGTTGTGATTCGTAGTTTTGTGGACTGTTTATTGATATGGATTATGTATTGGATCTAATTGTTCGTCTACTGTGACAATCTCACGAGGTATTTGTGATTTGTGCCACATTTCACATTTGTGATCTATTTTGTGATACTGTTATTTCGTTAATTTTCTTTTGAGAAATTGGAAATGGATTCAAATTCATTTGATATCCACTGGCTCACTGATAATGAAAGGCATGGATTTCATTGAAAATTGCGCAGACAAATCATATAGCATGATGTTAATGTGGCTATAAGTGTCTTGAATGAAATCATTTTTCTTATAAGCTGTAGTTGTATCATGTTAATTTAGTTTTAAGCTTCATCACGGCATGAAACCTTTTTCTTTGAAGTTATGTGCTTAATGTAGGTATACGATGTTTATTTTTGTCTTCCCCGCCTCTGTTATCTTCCCATTGGTAGGTTTTATGTTACTTGTGGATAGCATGGTAGGTGTTGATACCACAACTATGTTTGGAATTCTTTTGCAATGTATTGTCTGAGACAATACTGCAGTCTGCAGTTGTTACTACACAGCTATGTTTGAAATTCTTATGCGATATTTTGTATGAGAAGTGTTATCATGGCCTTATTGATGCTTAAACGCCTGATGGGAATGCTATTAATATCGAATGATTATGGGTGGATTCCTGCTTGTGGATCTATAATGTTTCAAGGTCCTTTGCAAGATTTTTCATGCAATTCATGTCCCTCATGTCAGGTAAAAAGTACAGTGTAGGTTTTGTGCTATGACCTGTGGGTTGTCTGCTAGGTTCTCATGGTATTGATCTGAATCATTTCTCACTTGATTCATTAGCTTCACAAAATCTGCTTTGGAAATCTGAATACCTTTAGGGTTTATCTTCCCAATTCGTACTTATGATCCTTTCATTTTCTCATGACTTCATGGTTATATTCAAAGATCCAAAACCGCCTTTCTTATTATCCAGTCACATCGTCAACTTCTGTTTGTTGAATTCAGAGAACTGCTAATGTGAAGTGGTTCAATCAAGTTGCTACACAAAATCATTTGCTGCAAATTGTTATAATTTATTATCTGCTAGGTTAAGTTTCTTTTCTACTGTGCCATTCCGCCAACCTGATAGTAAAGGAAAAACAGTAAAAGCTACTCCTGCAATTCTGTCAGAGACTAGAGTATATACTTTTCCTAGACATAAAGGAATTGTTGTAGCCAGTCAGTGTTGCTTCGACATCATAAATTAGTTGGCTACATGCTTACATGCCTGAATTAAATGGTTCTCTATGTATGATTTACAGGATTCTGAGTTTTATGTATTTCCTATGTTGCCGTTTCTAATTATATGTTTTTAAAGATTCTAGGTGAAGAACATTTTTGTTACTTTCAAATTACTACGAGTCATCTTAAATTTGTCTTCCCTCCTTAATCTTGATTTCTGTCTTCTTGTTCAAATGGTAATATGCGATAGACCACTTGTGATTGTGTGAGTTCTATTAGTATACTGGTTATGTTGTAATTGTTCATATCTACTTGCATGCAGGAACCTGAACCTGTAAACTGGGACTACTATAGAAAAGGAATTGGCTCTAAATTGGTTGACTTGTACAAGGAAGCTTACGACGGTATGTCTTCTAGAAAATATATTTTCGACTGATTGTCTTGTTTGTTTGGATTTTGTAGTCCAACTTTCTATTTGCACTACCAGCTTATTCTAGTTCAGAGCTTGTACTTCCTAACACTAGGCTCTTGAAGAAGATTTATGTACACATTATGTTCTTAAAAAGAGAAAATATTTCTGTCTAAACATTAACATGATAATGTAGCCTAGATTTATCTAATCTAATAATGGTCGTTGCCTATTAACTTCTCTGGTGATATGCAACTTTGTCTTCTGCAGGCATTGAGATCCCAAAGTATGTGGACAAGGTCACCCCAGAATATCTGCCAAAGTTCGAACAACTGGTAAAGAGTTCTTCGTGCAGCACATTTCTGTTACATCCTATATCCTTCATTTTCTGTTTTCACAGTGCCTTTTGCATATATGACTTCATCTCTTTAACTGCATCATTCATCTCTAAATGGGGCCATTGCGTATATGAGAACAGAGATTATAATGGTTTTAAACTAAGATTTTCACGATGGTGGCATTAGTCTGCATTCTCTGTGGTTCTGTGAATAGCTGGAAGCTTTTGAAATGCTGTTGTTCTTAAAACTTTATTTGATTCTTTGATTCTATCTTTCTGGTTATTCTAAATGACATTTTCAGAGATAAAACCTAACCATTCCCTTCACCAACTTATAAATTCTTGTTGTGTCTCTATACAATAGCTGACAATCCTGACATTGGAATTGAAGTATTTTTTCTTCTAGTTTTGTTTGAGAGCATAGTTGCTATTTTAAGCCTTGTTAGTTACCGAGGAGCCAGGAATATGATCCTTTCTTCTCTCCTTTACTCTTCTATTATGCCCACTCAACTTCGAGAAGCTGCTGGTTTGGCCTCGTAGCACATTTTTCGCCACTACTATCTTACGGATGTATTCCGACACCCAGATATATAAGTCCTAGGAATACTCTGCTGGGAGCCTGGGATGGAAATAAACCGAAATGGGTTGGTTGAATATGTTGTAGGTTGTTTAGTCTGCCAAGACTCACCTATCTCAGCTAAATCTGTTTTGGGCAGAAAGTGGACTTGAAAGAAGCTGAGGCAAAATCTCTCGAGGAATCCGAGAGATTGGAAAAGGAAATTGCAGATGTCCAAGAGTTGAAGGTAATTCCACCAATTGCTTTGGGTTATTTGCATTTCCCCTCCAATCTCTACTCATTCTCTGATTTTCTTTGTTGTCGCTTTTGCCTATATCTTGCTTCCTTTTCATCTCTGAGTTCTTGTTGCCCAATTCCAGAAAAAGCTCAGCACTATGACGGCTGATGAGTACTTCGAGAAGCATCCAGAGTTGAGGAAGAAGTTTGACGATGAAATCCGTAATGACTATTGGGGTTATTGATGTGAGACTTTCTGTTGATGAACCCGGGAACCCGCCTGCTTTTATAGGTGACCTCTTGTTAAAAAGTTGAGGTCATTCTGCAATGTCGCGTCAAAATAAGAATAACACATCCTTCCATTCATCATCACTCGCTGTTTTTTGTTCTATTTCATTTGCATGGTGTAGGATTTGCAACATGCTTTACTTTGCAAGTCACTTGATTATGTCTTATGAACCTACCAAAGATTGACATGATCATATCATATGATATTGCAATTTGACCTCTATTTGTTTTAAGTTACTGAAGACTTGTTTCAAGTAAATTTTGTGTGGTTTGTCTATTGATATGCTAAGTTTCTTTGGGTGGCATTAATGTGTCTAATTTCTATAGGCTGAAATACCAAATTGGATATTAAAAAGTGGCAATGTTTGGACAAAATTGACAACAGTGTAATAAGCCCAATAACTTTGATAAAATAGAGAAAATAGGAGGTTTTAGATAAAAAAACCCATTTTTTTTTTGTCCTCAACAACTTCTCCAAATTTAATGTTCACTTGTCCCTATATAAAATTTAATGACACAACCCTACATTTTCACACATAATATAGAAAAAAGTATAATTTTGTACTTGCTAGTAATAAAAATATAATTATTTTTAAAAAATAATAATAAAATTGATATGATTTGATATAATATATAAATTAATTATGTTAAATCGATATAGATAGATAAACAAAACATCATAATTCTATGTTAACTTTTATAAATAAAATAGCATAACTAATTTCCTGCAATTTAATGCTATAAAATACACATTAAAAAATTAGTGTATAAAATTTTCACTTCAAAAAATATATAGTTCATTAACAAATGTGAGACTAAAGTGTTAGAATTAAGTTTAAATGAAGTTTTTAGAAATGTAGAATTAAATATTTTGAATCAATGCATTTATTTATTACAGTCAATGTTCTAAAAAACGCTTGGCGGTAGGGTGTAGGGTTAAGGGTCTAGACGGGGTGTAGGCGGATTTCATGGCGGGTCTTTGAAGTTTAGACAGATTTTGACTACCATGGTGGCGGGGCGAGGTTAAGGGTTTTGGCGAGTCTTGCAGGGTTTTTTAGAACAATGATTACAATATTTAATAAATGTAAAAATCTGTAAAATAGAGAAGCGTATAGAGTTAGAATGAATTGTTTTTAGAGATTTTGATATTTTCATGAGATTTTTTTATCAAAGCTTTTGGGCTTACTCTAAACAGGATAAAATAGATAAATAAAAATTAACAAAATTATATAAATGCAAATGTTATCGACTAATTTTGTTTAATACTACGTATACTTGTGGGAAAAAGCTGTACATACATTATATAAATGCTATCGATAATGACGAACCTTGTGCGCGGACGTTCGCTATTTAAACTTTCTGATGTCATTGTATTCTTTTTTTTTTGGTCAAGATTGTATTCTTTCTAATAAAGTTCTAAATCCATGAACTCACCAATGACGCTATAAGCTACATTCATATGACGACTGGTAGTTCGTCACCATTATATTTTGTTCAATTTCTTTATAAATTTTAAATGCGGGATAAACCCACACCACCTTATAAGTTATAATGTGTCCAACATACTATAACCTCAATCAACCTATATGTTCACTTAATTCCCCCTTTTTTTTTTTTTTCCCTTTTTTGTTTTGTTGGTACACGCCTCCAAGAGTCCAAGGTGTGTTGATAATAACCCGTTCTAGTAAAAATCTCATATATGCTATCTAGGGGTTACTTTGAATCTTTGATAGATGATGCCTTTGAAGGTTTTAGATCACAATTTTGCGTTCATGTTGGAAATTTATTTGCCAAAACCAACGCTCATTAGTGGAATTTAACAAGATTTATGAGTTATGCTACAGTTTGATAAGAGTTAGCTTTGGACATAAGTCGATCTACTAATATATAATCGCCCTTGCTTGCCCCTGTGAACACACACAACACAAGAACCAGAAGATGAAGAACCCACCAAAGATGATTCAAATTGCCCATAAAAAGAACAAGAAACCCATTTTGTAGAGAATAATCAATGAACTGACATCCTCCAGGGTCAACATCCCGACCAGAGTGAGAACAACTAAAAAGCATCACCTGGAAAAACTATCCTAGAGCTCGGGTTCGAGAAATGAGTTAAAAATAGTCTTTTCAAGATATCATGCTGATACTGTAGTTTTCGCTCATAGGACCCGATAAGGTCATTGATGGAGTAAAAACATGCTGATACAGAGGCCACAGGGCGCTGCTGAACAGACTCTTGCTCAGGTTCTACATCTCGGTTGTGCTGCCTCATTCTCCTGGAGGTGCAACACCTTGCTTGAGCCTCTCCTTCTTCATCTTCTTCTTTGACAAAGGCTTCTTTTTCTTTGGCGGCAAAGTTTTCTGCGCGTATGAGTAGAGCACATAGTTGCCTACCAAGAATGTCAGTAGAAATCCTCCAATAACAAGAAGCACGATCAGCCCAGGGTTGAAACCCTTTCCTTCAACATAGTCTTCCATGTTTCCTATTCATTAGGGAAATTGACGAGTTAGCGATTGAAGAAAAATGCTGAAATAACAATGGCCTTCAGATTGTAAAAATGATTTATTTATTGTAAGATCTGTTGGCCCTTCGTGATCAATTCAGTGTAGACAAGACCAAACGAACATCACAAAGTTTTATCCCAATGGTGATCACTAAATGGCTTTGCTGAAGAATGCCAGTATTGTGATGAGCAAATTGAAGAAACTATATAAAAAGTGCCAACAAGGTGAAAAATGATAAACATAGGTGAATTGGCATTGCTGAGCGTAATAAAGAAAAATGACAATTTTATGTTAGAGACTGTAGAAATATAGCAAATATACAAAGCAATAGAGGGGTTTGACCACAAAAGCAAATATATTAAAGCAATAAAGCGGAAATGATTTTCTTCTAAACACAAACAAAACAATAAGCATCTCACCCTAATTTTTCCTTATTTGCTCACCACTACTCACACGATGTTAAAATCAGAAACATTATGGTAGCTTTCTACTTTCTTCCAATGCAATTTGTGATGGACAACTCGATGGATTTCTAATCCATGAACTTAACAGGCTATTGATAGAGTGAAGCGAAAAGCACAAACATAACAAACAAGATATGCCTGTAGACTGTAGTTATATTGTATCATCTACTTTTCAACAAACCATATTGTAGGATTTTACCAACAATATCATAATAAATATTGATTATAATGTATCAAAGCATAAAGTTTTCCTTTTGTCTTAAATCCTAATCTCTTCACCTTGAATGGAATTAATTATAACATGGATCTCTGGAGAGTTCAGTATTTCCTTCCATGGTTCTTTACATTTATAAATGAATGATAACGCTTTATCAAAAGCAAGCAAGGCTGCAGAAGCTACATATTGACCATGTTTTCACATATGAATTGCAGATCAGAAATGAGGATGAACAGCTTAGATGTTTTGATAGATCATATATTCAACTATCAACCAATTTTAGTTTTAGATAATCCCAATTAGCAGAGTGGAGGTTTCATGAAGCTCAATTCATCGCCCATCTCAATACCAAAGGTAGAGTTCAGATTGGCCTATTCATATCCTAAGACTTCCGTAAGTGTATACTAAGGTCTAAGCTTCGTCTACATCTAGATCTCTTACCTAAATCCACAATTCGCTTGCCACCTCATTTTATATGAATTTCCAAACCACAATTCTCCACAAAGCTGAAATCTGTTACAAATCAAAGTTGTAGGCTTCACAGATGGAAATTATCCAAAGCATAAAAGCTTCAGATTCCAGCTAAAAGAACAAAAGATACCAAATTGATCTGTTTTTCCCTTTTTTGCCACCCTGACTCAAATTCCAAATCAGAGGAAAAAAAAGCACAAACTGCTCAACAATTTACCTTTTAGGCTTTTCCTTTCAGCAACCTTTTTCACCTCTAAAACAAGGAATCTGCAAAAGTAGAGTGGGACGAAGAAAAACAGACATCAGCATCATCCGAAAATGTTCTCCACTCCCACGCAAACGCAATAAACACGAAGCCTATCAAGCTTCTCCAAAACCAAAATTAAAGCTCAGAACGGTCGTATTCCTGAAGAAAATCGCAATTCCCCATCCAAATTACCAAATCCAAGGGGAGAACTATTCCACTTCAACTGCTTCCATGCATTAATTTAGAAATAAAAAAGAAGAAAAAGCTGCTTCTAAGTTCTATCCATCAAATAACAAGACGAAATTACATCGAAATCCAAACGAACAACACCTAAATGCAACAGAGATCAAACAGATGCTAAGAAAGAGGTCTGATCCACGGCGAGATATGGCAGATGCGTACCTTCGCAAATCAAACTTCGACGATCGAGACTCCGATCTTCAGATTCGGAGAGGAATAGAGAAAAAGAAATAGATGAATTGGATATGGCCTATGGGTTTGCGTCGACCCGAATCCGATGGGTCAACGGATTTTTTTTAAAAAAGAATTACTCCGTAGGTGATAGGTGGATCCGTGGATGAGATCAATAAATTTTCACAAGGTGCTTCAGACAAGATGGACAAAGGGTAAATTACACACAATCTTTTTTATTTTTTTTTCAAACAATTGCACACAAAGTCCTTTTCAACAAAAATCGACCCCCAACCCATCCTCCATAGAACGTTATCCTCCATTTCACGCTACCAAGAACATCTCGTGTGCTTTCAATGAGCAACCAAGAGCAACAATATTTTGGAGTTTTAAAGTCCATTTGAGAGAGAGTTCGATGGATATATCAACTTTAAGTTAAGAAATTTCATTATAATTTGTTTTTGATAAGCTTTTGGAGAAGAAATTGTATGTTTTAGGCTTTGAAATTGGAATTAAAATTGATGAAATTGGTTGTTTTTTTGTCTTTTGTTTGATTGTCGTTGATTTGAGTATTGTTTGAGTTGAATTATGAGTACAAATTGGAATGAAAAAGAAAGAAATTGGTTGTTTTGTTTGCGATTTGGGTGCGATTTCTGATGTCGTTTCTATCAGGCATAAATCTCGTGAATTGGTGTCTGCGTCGAAGAGGCTCAATTGCTATCACCGAGCTGATGATGGAAGCTCAATTGTTGTCACCGAGCTGATGATGGAAGCTCAATTTCTGTCACCGAGGTGATGATGGAGGCTCGACTTCTTTCACCGAGGCTTTGATGAAGGCTCGTCTAAACCTGCCGAGCTCCATCATGTACCTCGTTTCTACCTGCCGAGCTCCTTCTTTCGACGGTTTTTTCAAACGAAGATCAAAATCGCCATTCGACAATCATGTAAAGCGAGCGATATACCAATTCGTGTGTCGATCAATAGATATTTTGATTAATTTCATCGATTTTAGGTTGTTTTCGATCAAAACAATTCGATCGACGGATTTAGGTTTCGATTCGAGAAAAGAGAGTTTTGGGTCTTTTTGCAATGTGTTCGGAAAAAATGAAAAGGACATGCGTGCAATTTACTTGAAATTATCTTGTCAATAGTCATTCGGACATCTTGCCTCTAGCCTCACTCATAAATTTTTGGGAAATTCAGGTTGATGCCCTTCAATTTAAAGAAATTCCGGATGGTGTCCCATGTTTAAATTATTTCCGGATGGTACCCTTGACCATTTGAAAAAGTTCACTCCGTGCCCATAGTTCATTTCTATCTTTAACTCTCCGTTTGGTTTGTATTAAAAAAAAGGCATTTAAAATAAATAAATTAAAACATTGAAAAATAGAAAACCCTCAAACAATGTTCCACCTTGTTAGTTATAATTGTAGATTTGTATATCTTTCATACTTATCATATCTTCTGAGATCATGTATAGAAGATCTCATATTTTGTAATATAAATACAGATTCTCAATGAGAAAGAAATCATCTTCTCCTCTAAACTTCACATGGTATCAGCCTAAACAATCGATCCTTCCGATCAATCATGTCGACCCACCCTACCTCCCCTACCCAGCTACTGTTCTCGGCCTCTTCTGCCGATGGCAGTTCCCCCAATTTTCACTTACCTAATTTCGCCATTCGTCTCGACCGTTCCAACTACTCGTTGTGGCGAAACACAATTCGCTCCGCTCTTGAGGCGTTCAATCTGGATTCCTTCCTGAGCGCCGCCGACCCACCTTCGCCCACCATCCCTGTCATCGGTGAAGACATCCTCTCCTCCACCACTCTTACAACGGCCGCATCCTTGGCTGCCTTTTCGGCTGGTTCTCAGCCACCGACTTCTCCTGCCCAGATTCCAAATCCAGACTACCTTGCCTGGATTCGCAAGGACCGATTGGTTCTCTTATGGATCCGATCGACTCTCACCACACCCTTGCTTGGGTACGTTGCTCGCGCCACCACCACTGCTGAAGCCTGGGAGATCCTCGCCAGGATGTTCCATGCCCAGACACAGGCTCGACAGATGCATCTTCGGCATCAGCTTCAAACCCTCACGAAGGGAAACCTCTCTGTGCTCGACTATGTCCAGAAGAAGCGCGCGATTGCTGATGAACTTGCCGAGAGCCTTTGCATCATCTCGGATTCTGATCTCGTGACCTTCATTCTCTATGGTCTCGGGTCGCAATACTCCTCCTTTCGGTCCGCTGTTGCTCTATCCAAGGATCCAATTTCCTCTGATGAACTCCTCGGTCATCTTCTTCAGGAGGAACAGCGATTGGAGGAAGATTCAAACTCTGTCCTGGATGCGGATCCTCCGGCTGCTAATGTTGCTTCGTCCCGAGGTCGTGGCCGTGGACGGGGTCGAGGGCGTGGCAGGGGACGCCAGTCTCCCTTCGAGCGCTCCTCTATGGATGCTCCTGATGCGTCCAACGGCTCCACAGGCGGGAGTTCTGATCGTCCTCGCCCTACCTGTCAGATTTGCAGCAGACAGGGACACGAAGCCTTCAACTGCTTTCAGCGTCTCAATCTTTCCGATTTCCCTGTGACTCATCGCCTTGCTCAGGAGGCGCTTGCCCGATCTGAATCCTCCAACAAAGCTGCGTTCTCGGCTGCTTCTCAATCTGAACTTGCCGACCCTTGGATCATTGACTCCGGTGCGAGTCATCACGCCACTGCAGATCCTAATGCCTTCCAGTCACACTCCCCTTACACCGGTACCGACAATTTAGTTGTCGGCAATGGTATGGCTCTCCCCATCACTCGTTTAGGGCATTCAGTTCTTTCTGTTTCGCATGCTTCTCAACCTTTAAAGCTCACCAACATCCTTTTTGTCCCACAAATTTCTAGAAATTTATTAAGTGTCTCTAAACTCTGCCGAGACAACAATGCATATATTGAGTTTCATGCTAATTCGTGTGCTATTAAGAACCTGCAGGGTCAGACACTTCTAAGAGGAACCGTTGATAATGGGCTCTATTGTCTTTCCCGTCAACCTGAGCACTTGCGTCGTCCGTCAATCTATCTTGGGGAGCGTGCCTCGGCCGATTGTTGGCATCATCGCCTCGCTCATCCAAATGAGTCTATCCTCCGTCGTCTTCTTTCGAGTCATAGTCTACCGGTCTCCTCACACACACTGTCTTCAGTCTGCCCGTCTTGTCAACTAGGGAAGAGCCACCGCTTGCCCCTTCCTCGCCGGCCATCCACTGCAGCCAGGCCGTTTGATATTGTTCATTCGGACGTATGGGGTCCGTCTCCAGTGTCTTCCATGTCTGGAAAAAAATACTATGTTAGTTTTATCGATGATTGTACCAAGTTTACTTGGATTTATTTTCTATCAAATAAAGCTCAGGTTTTTCCCACATTTCAATTGTTTATCCGCATGGTTCAAACACAATTCTCTACGCTCATCAAATCCTTTCAAACTGATTGGGGAGGGGAATATCGAAATGTTTCCACCTACATTCAAACCCTTGGTATCCGTCACCGGGTATCCTGTCCATACACTCCAGAGCAAAATGGGACTTCCGAGCGTCGCAATCGCTCCATTGTTGAGAAGGGTCTTGCCTTACTAGCACATGCCAAATTACCATCCACATTTTGGGAATATGCCTTTCACACGTCGGTTTATCTATCTAACCGCACCATCACCCCGACTCTCCAGTTCAAGTCACCATTTGAGGTGCTCTACCACAAACTCCCTGACTACGGCTTTCTCAAGTCATTTGGGTGTTTGTGTTACCCCTTCTTGCGCCCATACACCCGCTCCAAGCTTGAGTTTCGGTCTCTTCCTTGCATCTTTTTGGGGTACAGTACCAAACACAAGGGATACATATGTTATCACAGTCCTACTAACCGTCTCTATGTGTCTCGATATGTGATCTTTGATGAGTCTTCTTTTCCGTCATCCACACTGTCATCCTCGGTCTCTTCACAACCTCCCTCACCCACGATTCCCCTTTCACTGCTTCAGCAGGCCACTACTCCCCTCTGCGCTCCTTCTGTCTCAGGGACTGATGCTTCCCAAGCTGTTCCACCACTCCCTCCGACTGCGCCCTCATCCCCCGTTGGGCCTCAGGTGAGTCCTGTGACTCCCAACAGTCCTCCTATGTCCCCCTTAGCCTCTCCGACTATCTCTATCGAGTCACCTCAGTCAGTCTCTTCTTCCCATGAGTCATCATCGTCTAGTTCTTCCGCGTCTGAGCTCCAGTCTTCGGCTTCCTCAAGCACAGCATCCGGGTCCTCTCTACCCGCTTCTGCAGGTTCACCGTCGCCCTCCCCTACACCACCTCCAGTGCCGCCTCCACTGCCTCCTGTGCCGTCTTGGTATCGACCATCCACCACATCAACTCACCCAATGGCAACTCGTGCCCAAACCAACAAACTCACCCCTAAAGCCCTCACCACCACAAAATATCCCCTTCCTCTTGCCCTTTTAGCCAACCCAGAACCTCGGTTCTTTCATCAAGCATCCAAATCTCCCCCATGGCAGCATGCGATGCAACAAGAATTTGATGCTTTAATGAGTAATGGGACCTGGGACTTAGTTCCCAGGCCTAGTCATGCTAACATTGTTGGTTGCAAATGGGTTTACAGGATCAAGACCAAGGCAGACGGATCCATTGATCGCTACAAGGCTCGCTTTGTTGCCAAGGGCTTTAATCAGGAAGCTGGCGTTGATTATTTTGACACCTTCAGTCCGGTCATCAAGCCTACGACTATCCGTCTCATTCTGAGTCTTGCAGTTACTCATGATTGGCCTCTCCGGCAAGTTGACATCAACAATGCCTTTCTCAATGGCGATTTAGCTGAAACTGTATATATGGAGCAACCCCCGGGCTTTCAGGCATCTGATAGGCCTTCTCATGTCTGTCGGCTACGCAAAGCCTTATATGGCCTCAAACAAGCTCCGCGTGCCTGGTTTCAGAAGCTTCGATCAGCCCTATTTCACCATGGCTTTACCAGTTGTGTGTCTGATTCTTCTTTGTTTATCAAGAGGGCGGGCGCTCATGCGGTTTATGTCCTAGTCTATGTGGATGATCTCATTATTACTGGCTCCCAATCTACATTCATCAATGAGTTTGTTGCCAGCTTACATCGAGATTTCTCCCTCAAGGATCTCGGCCCACTACATTATTTTCTTGGCGTTCAGGTAACTCGCTCGCCTACCTCTCTTCACCTAAGTCAGCAGAAGTACATTGCCGATATTCTCACTCGTTGCGCCATGACTGGAGCCAAGCCGATAGCTTCCCCAGCGGAACCAGGCTCTCGTCTTCGTCGGGACGGAGATCCATTTCATGACCCTCATCTTTATCGTAGTATCGTCGGTGCTCTACAGTATGTTACCATCACTCGGCCTGAGATTTCCTATGCAGTGAATCGAGTGTGTCAGTTTATGCACCGTCCAACTGATGCTCACTGGTCCGCCGTGAAACGTGTTCTCCGCTACCTCAAAGGTACTATCTCTGCTGGTCTCAGTCTCAACCAACTTCATGATCATCGTCTCGTTGCATTCTCCGATGTTGGCTGGGCATCCGACCCGGATGACTGTCGATCCCAGCATGGATTTGCTATATACTTTGGTGGAAATCTTATCAGTTGGTCCTCCCGAAAGCAACGAGTCGTCGCCCGCTCTAGCACCGAAGCCGAGTACCGCGCCATTGCTTTTGCCGCTGCTGAGCTTATTTGGCTTCAACAATTGCTCAAGGAGATGGTGATCTCCATTCCTCGCGCTCCGATTCTCCTATGTGACAACCTGTCAGCGACTTTCCTCTCTGCTAATCCAGTGTTCCATCAGCGATCAAAGCATATCAAGATCGACTATCACTTCGTCCGAGAGCAAGTTGCTGATCGGGATCTTGTTGTTCGTCATGTCAGGTCCCTTGATCAGGTTGCCGATATCTTTACAAAGGCCGTCGGCACCTCCAGGTTTCGGACGCTGCGTTCCAAGCTGCATGTTCTTCCTCGACCAAGAGCTTGCGGGGGCGTGTTAGTTATAATTGTAGATTTGTATATCTTTCATACTTATCATATCTTCTGAGATCATGTATAGAAGATCTCATATTTTGTAATATAAATACAGATTCTCAATGAGAAAGAAATCATCTTCTCCTCTAAACTTCACACACCTAGTGCTCTCGGAGCTTGGGCGTCTCGTAGGGGAGGACGAAGCTGGTCGGCATCCTCACCGGTGGATTCGGGTTCTCCGACATGAATCCGACGGATCTGGTGAAGGGACTACCTCGGAATTAGGGTTTACTCGCACAGGTCATCATCAACGATATTGGGATTAGAAGATGAAATTGGAGACGCTCGAAACAAGAGGGGGAGTTTGGAGCTTTCAAGAGCAATAAATGGGGGTGTACTTATGGTAATGAGAATTTTTTTTTCCTGGAATTCCAATCGCATGTGAGAGGAAAGGGTGGGACTTGGGAGAACTGGAAAATGCGAAAAAGGGGTATGTCTGCAAAAAAGCAAATAAATTGTTCCACCTAGAGTCAGTCACCAAGGTTGAAGACGACTAGTGGCAAGTCGGCAACCGGTGGCCGGTGCCCACGACGAAGACCATTGGAGATGATCGGAGAAGGTTGACGTGGGTGCCTCAAAGGAGACCACTAACGAGCAGTGGCCAAATTTGTGGTAAATGATTATCTGAGGTTCAATTAAATTTGATTAGGATGAAATTTCGAACAATAGTATGGAATTATTTTAGATTTTTGATGGTTTTAGGGCAATTTTGTGAAGTTTAATTATTGATAGGGTTCAACAAGCAGTCCATTGAAGAGGAAAATCACAGGAGGAGTTGCTGCTATAGAGGATTCGATTGCATCTTTTCTTTTCATTCTGTTTTTTTTTATACTAAAAAAAAAGCAAACAGAGTTAGGACTGGAAATCACCGTGGGTGACCGATTCACCCGACCCGATTATACGGGTGAAAACCCAAAAAAAACCGGGTGATGGATGGGTGAAATGGGTGATGGGTCGGGTGATGGGTGATATGTTTTTCACCCATTACCCGACCCATCACCCGACTCATTACCCGACCCGCTTAACCACCTGTTAACCCACCCGATTATTTAAAAAAATCTTAGTTTATAAAAAAATATACATATATTTTTTTTTTTTTCTAATTCTATATATCTTCTCTATTCTCTAATTGTTTTTGTGCAAAAAAATCTAAAAGAATATAAACTTATTTTTATTTAACCTCATATCACATCTTTTAAAAAAAAGTTATTTTATTTGTTTTGCATACACTAGTAGAATGTTAACAGTTTTACCCATTTCAACGACTTAGCATTTAGTGTGTTAAAGACATGATTTAGCCAAATTATTTTTCCTTTTTTTAACTACGAGTTTAGCAAATGGCTAAAATTCATCTCATTTGATTTGATAATAAACTTTTAATTCTAACTTTATAAGATGAGGATAATGATATAATGTATGAATACACCTTTTATATAATTAATAAGATTTCCACGTTGACGTGGTTTGTGAAAATATCAAATATGACCGATTTCTAAGTATAACCTATGAATTTTTTTCTTTTAATTTACTTCACCCGATTACCCACCCGATTAACCCGGTTCACCCGACGGATCGGGTGATGGGTGAAATATTAGACGGACGGGTGGCGGGTCGGGTGAAATTTTTTTGTGACGGGTCGGGTGAAAAAATGGCTCCACCTATCCATCACCCGACCCATTTCCACCCCTAAACAGAGTTAAAGGGAAAATGAACTGTGGGCACGGAAAGGATTTTTTCAAAAAGTCAAGGGTACCATTCGGAAAAAAATTAAACATGGGACACCATCCGGAATTGGTTTAACTTGAAGGGCACCAATTGGAATTTTCCTAACTTCTTTTGAGTAAATTACAGTAAATCACCCTTAAATTGTACCATTTTTCACAAAACCACCCACAAAAATAAAATTTTCAGAAAACGACCCAAATTCATCAAACGCTTTCAATTAACTGCCCATATTTCTTCTTCCGTTAACCCATCGTTAGCTTTGAAGGCGGGGGACTAAATGCGAAAAAATCCTCGCTCGAAACCGGAGATTTCGCATTAACTTGGGTCTCTTGAGTTGTGCGGGTGTGAATATATGAAGATTTATTCAATTGGGCAGCCACCATTAAAATAGTTTGTGTTCATTTTCTTCATCCTCCTCTCCAAGTCCCATGGCACCATCTTTCTCCCTCTCAACTCTCACAAATACTTGTCTCCATTACCTTTGTTTATCTCCAAATCACACCACCTGTGATTGCATCTCCCAATTTCTACCACCACTACAGCTCCAACAACATCCACCAACACAGACACCTCCAACACCGAGCGCCGCCACGAACCCGACCTCCATGAACATTTCTCCCTGTCAATAGCAAAAAAAAATCATAGCCCCTCTTTGTTTATTTATTTATTTATGTAATATCCCCTCTTTTGTATTCAACACTTTATTAAAAATAAAATAATATAATTAAGGTATAAAAATAAGGGTATTTTTGTCGTTTAGACCAGAATTAATAGCAATTCAACGGATAGAAGAGTAGTTGTGGTTAATTGAAAACATTTGATGAATATGGGTGGTTTTTTGAAAACTTTATTTTTATGGGTGGTTTTGTGAAAGTTGGTATAATTTAAGAGGGGTTATGTAATTTACCCAATTTTTTTTATTAGAATAACGAACTATCCCCTCTAATTAGATGGAATTATGTTTGTAAATCTAAGTAAAATGAAGGAACAAATATTAGGAAAGTCGAAAATAAACATAACATTCACTACAATTTAAGTTACTCTGGAAAATCATCTCAGAACCAGATAATATATGAGTCAAAATTATTAGACATAAATATATTAAAGATTCCAACCTAATGCAATACAAAAAGAAACACTCCATATCTTGACAATGGGATAAACTCATGTCCATATATAAGAGACCTTGCCTCGGGTCTTAAGTGGCAAGTAGAGGATGAAAACATCATCAACTTCTGATTTGATATCATAACTGGAGCTTGAATACACTTCTAACTGAAATAGTAAAAAAATAAAAACTCGATAAATTAAATAACCAAAGTTAACGATTTTATCACTTTCCAATTTAATATAAACAGATCCAAATCTATCTACAGGCCCACAAACATATTCAAAATCTATCTTTTTTAGAATTTCCAAAAAAAGGGGTTATTACATTTACATGTAAAAGCAAACAGACGGATTCATGATCTATTTAAGTTGATAGGTCATGTATAAATAAAAAATAAATTGTATAATGGTTATGATGATATATCATATACTAAGATGTTCAAAATTCGAATCTCCTTGAAAACATGTAGTTGCTTGTGAATGAGAAGGTTGCATATTAATTATAATTTTGTTATAGTTATAATAAAAAACAAGATAAGTCGATCGAACCGAACTATGATAAAATTCTGCTTGTGAATGAGAAGGTTGTATATTAATTATAATTTTGAATGAGAAGATTGTATATTAATTATAATTTTGAATGAGAAGGTTCAAAATTCGAATCTCCTTGAAAACATGGAGCTGCTGAGTCAATCGAACTGAACTATGATAAAAAAAAAGAATTGTATATTAATTATAATTTTGTTATAGTTATAATCACTGGAATAATACATACTTTAATAAGACAAGGTCTCTGACGATACCTTGAAAATCAGACATCTTTAACTTCGGTTATTTAATTACATGCTAAAACATTATATCTAATAATATATTCGAAAGCTAACTAATATTGGTATCATGTTAAAATGTGTTGAAAGCTCTTCATGTATGTAGAAAGTGCAGGCGAAGGTGAACGGCAAAAGGTGGTTGTCCACCCTCCTTATTTCCATTATTGTTTATTTAAGCCGTTTGTAAAGATGGCTGATAGAACATAAACGAGAAGGAAAGAGGAATCCAACCTCGTTTTTTTTCTTTTTTAGTTGGACCAAGGTATGAATTCAAAATTTCAACATCAATGTCTAAGAATTCGAGATGCCGAATGGTAAATGGCGAACGAAAAAAATACCAAGATACAACCAAGAAAAAACACCGTCTCGAACACAACAGGAGGGATTCTGGCGTCGTTCTAAGGCACCAGATGGGTAGTCCGCGTGGAAAGATGGGTCAAAGATGGGGCTGAGAGTGAATGTCAAGAATACAGGTGAGTCTTGAGACTGACACTACGCTTCTTGACGCTAAGAGACATAGCAGAAGCCAAAGATGGGAAAAGAATCTCCGGGAAGTGTGGATTAGCGATATCCCCCTATCTGGATGAGGAATCTTCGGGAATCACGTACACTGCCACGATAATCTCGATCAACAAAGTGCATGAGACTACTGCTTCTATCGAAGCCTCGTTCTATTACCATTTACGTTTATTGTTATGAGAACTAAACCACTAAGCCACTCAATTATGTGTTACTTCTCGGATAGAAAATACTTCAAAGTCTAAATACCAACTGCTCCTAACACATAAGATCTCAATAACCCACGAGGTCACACGAGATCCTATATATTGCGGATTATTCCCACATGGCGTCACACGAGGTCCTATATATATTGGGGATTATTCCCCTCCGCGTGAATAGCAAACCCACCTTCGAAGAGACACCAACAGCCGCCGTCGACTCCGAACGCTCTTAGACTATAGGCCATGAGCTGAAAAACCCAAACCCTAGAGCGTTTGTGAGGGGAGAGAGAGATGAGAAGTTGAAAAAGTGAGAAATTAGATGGAGAGGAGAGATGAGAAGTTGAAAAACTGAGAAATCAGATGGAGAGGAAGCACACACACTATATACCTTATGCATTAATCCCACTATTAGATGTCTAATCTTATTAGAGGATTATTAGACATGGACTCAATACAACTCAGTCAAGATTATAGATATAATATATATACTATATGATATACGTATACACACCATTTACACATACATGTACACACATAAAATAATATTGCATGCCAACAAAAGATTAGGAAAGTAAACACATAGTTATAATTAATTAATGCACTAGATCAAGATCAAGATCTGAGTCAATGTCCAAGTCCATGCTAGTGCCTCTGCTAGGTGCAAGCTAATGCTAAAGTTTATTTATCCTTGAAAGAATTAAATAAATTTCTCATAAAATTTCTCATAAACAGTTCTCAAGTTTAATCTATACTTTCCAATAAGCTACAACTTTATCTATTTATCTAATCTCAATTCTAAGTTGTCGCGTGTTGAACATCAAAAGGATTCCAATCAATACAAAATCAATCAGATTAAGCATCCATGGATTAAATCAAACAAATTGTTAATTTTATTCAGGCAATCATCGTGCACATGTCTATTTCAGCATCATTAGGATCACCCCAACCCTAGAACAAGAAAATTAGTCAGACATGTTTGGAAACATGTAAAATTGATCAACTGGCAATGAAAAATGAAAGGGGGAAAACTCAAGAAACCTCCATTGAAGCTCTCAGTTTGTTACAAAACCAATTGAGGAAGAAAACCAACTCTCCCGCCTAATATACTCCACACACAACTTGGAAGAGTTTGTAATGTGTGTTAAAAGACTAATTTGCCCCTTCTTAGTGTGTTAAGATGTAAAGAACAAACTGGCAGTTTCTAGGGTGTGTGAACCACAACCAAGCACAACCATATGTGCTTACATACCCCCCTTCAAGCTGGACCTACACAAGGGAGGACAAAGCACAGCTTGGCTCGAAGAAATGCATGTTGCTTGGCGCCCAATGCATTAGTCAGAATGTCTGCCAATTGAAGAGCAGAGGGAACATGAATGGTGGTGAGGAAACCTTGATTGGCCATTTCCCTGATGAAGTGGGCATCAATCCGAACATGCTTGGTTCGCTCATGAAAAACTGGATTAGCTGCAAGCTGTTGAGCCAATTTGTTGTCATAGTGCAACTGAATAGGTAAGGCAGTCTCAATAGCAAGATCAAAAAGGATACCCTGAAGCCAAACTAGTCCACTTGCTGCAGATGACATGCTTCTATATTCACTTTCAGTGGAAGATTTTGAGACCACCTTCTGCTTCTTTGTTTTCCAAGAGATCAGTGATGATCCAAGAAAGACACAATACCCAGATAGAGATCTTCTAGTATCCAGACAATTACCCCAATCTGTATCACTGAATTCCTTGACCACAAGAGATGAAGTGGCTGAGTATGACAAAGCATAGTTAAAATTGCCTTTAAGATATCTTAATAGGTAGAGTAAAGCATCCCAGTGTGGTTTCAAAGGTTTGAGAATAAACTGACTGAGTTGCTGGACTATGTATGAAATATCTGGTCGGGTAAGAGTGAGATAAAGGAGCCTACCCACTAATCTCCTGTAGTCCTCTGGATTATCAATAGGTTCACCAATGTTGCTAGACAGTTTCACACCATGTTTCATGGGAAAACCAGCTTCCTTGCACTTCTCCATGTGAGCATCAGAGAGTATGTCAAGCACATACTTCCTTTGATTGAGCAAAATTCCAGAGGAAGATCTGGCTATATCCATCCCTAAAAAATATCTTGCCTTCCCTAAATCTTTAATAGTGAATTCCTTTTGTAAAGTTGCTTTAGTCACCTCAATATCTTCATTGGAATTGCCCAAGAGAAGCATATCATCTACATAAACTAGAGCAATAGTCATAAGGGATCCAGATTTCTTGACAAATAGGGAGAAATCATGACTGGATTGAACATAACCAAGCCTGATCATGAACTTAGTGAGTTCAAAATTCCATTGCCTGCTGGCTTGCTTAAGCCCATACAAGGATCTTTGCAATCTACATACATGACCAGAGGGTACTTTGAATCATGGTGGAGGTGCCATGTAAACTTCTTCATCAAGATAACCATGTAAAAAAGCATTATTAACATCCAATTGATGAAACACCAACCCTTTACAAGCTGCAAGTGCCAGAATTACTCTCATTGTTGACAATTTTGCTACTGGAGAGAAAAGTTTTGCTTGTAATATTTATATTTGACCTTGTTGTACCCTTTTTCCACGAGCCTTGCTTTATATCTCTCAATGGAACCATCAAGTCTGTGTTTGATCTTAAAAACCCACTTGCAACCAATGGCCTTTTGTCCATCAGGTAAGGGAGTGACAGTTCATGTATGATTAGTAGTGAAAGCATCCATTTCTGCTTTCATAGCCATTTCCCATTCAGTGATGCCCTTAGCTTGTGTATAAGAGTGAGGCTCAAATACAGTACACACATTTGCCAAGGATTGATCATAAGAGGATGACAAATAGGAAAGATGTTGGATGTTGAACACAACAAATGAATCTGAAGCAGACGAGGTAGATTGACCTCTTAAAGGTAAGCCTGAGCAAATGAAGTCTTGGAGCCTGGCAGGTCTATGTACATATCTCCTAAGAGACATATGATGCTCAACTGGAGCATTTGGAACCACATGAGCAATAATGGGAGGAGGGGATGATGGTGAACTATCAACAAAGGGAGGAGTAGCAATATCATTGAAATTGGGCAATGGGGAAGAGTGATCATTAGATGTAGGAGAGGAGGGGTCATGAGCAATAGGAACATTGATGGATACCTCAGGAATATCCAGCTCATCAACCAACTCATTTGAATGTTGAGGCACAGAAACTGGTTTAGGTGATTTGAATGGAAACACATATTCAACAAATTTGACATGTCTGCTAATAATGATAGTTTGCTTATCCATATCAAAAAGCTTGTATGCTTTCTGTCCTGGAGGATACCCTAGGAAGACACAACATCTAGCAATGACCCCCAGTTTATCCCTGTAGTCATTTGGCTGAAGAGCATATCAAAGACACCCTACTACCCTCAACTGATCATACTGTGGTGGCACCTTGTACATCATTTCAAAAGGTGATTTTCAACCTAAGATTGAGGAGGGCATTTTGTTGATAATGTGAGTAGCACATAACACATAATCTCCCCAAAATTTCATAGGGCAACCAACATGTAACCTGATTGCTCTGGCGGTCTCTAAAAGACGTCTGTGTTTTCTCTCTACACGCCCATTCTGTTCATGAACCCCTGAAGCAGATCTTTGATGAATAATACCTTTAGAAGCAAACAAATCCACACACCTACTCTGAGTGAATTCAGTCCCATTGTCAATTCTAATAGTTTTAACTGATACTTGGAACTGTGTTTCAACCATTTCCAAAAAACCAGTAAGCAACCTAGGAACCTGCATCTTGTCTTGCATTAAGTAAATCCAAGTAGTTCTGGTATGATCATCCAGAATAGTAAAAAAAATATCTAGCACCACATCGAGATTGAACTCTGTAAGGACCCCAAACATCCACATGAATGAGGACAAAAGGAGAAGAGGCAATAACATCACACCTTTCAAACTATAATTTGTGAAAATTTGTCATATCACTAGTGTCACAATTCAAATCCTTTACATCACTACCCTTACAACTAGGGATATGCTGAAATTTGGAAAAAGACATATGTCCAAGTCTGACATACATTAGAGGCATGTTATTACAATTGAAACAACTAGTATTAAAGGACTGAGAATCCAATAGGCTGCTCTTTTCCACTCCATGAGTCTTGAGCACATATAATCCTCTATCTTCGGTTCCTCTAGCTAGGATTACTCTAGTAGTCTAGTTGTAAGGTCATGTAGCCAACAATACTGAGCATCAAAACTGAACTTCAACTGATGATCAACCAAACACTTAGACACAGATATAAGATTATGCCTAAACTGAGGTACCAACAACATATTTCTCAAGATCAAATCACTGCTCAATACTACTTTACCATGTTGTCTGACATATATACAATTTCCATCAGGCAATCCCAACTTAATAGGAGGATTCAAATCAGAAATCTCAGAAAATATATCAACATCAAAAGCAATGTGATCAATTGCTCATGAGTCTATTATCTAGACATTATTTTGAGCTTTATGAATGCCAATAAGAAATGAAACACTTAAGGTACCTACAAAGTGTATCATGACTTGATTGGTAGAACTATCAACACTCTCCATAGGTGCTTTGCCTTTCATTAACTTCATAACCTCTTTAAAGACAACATGCACCATGGCCTGATCAGGTTTGACATTGTTATGACCATTAACAAACTCATCAAAGGTAGTGTCCAGTAAACCACAATCCAGTTGTGCAGCAAATTTACCATGAGGCTTAGGCTTATCTTCATCCTTAGGCCCCTTAAACCATTCAGGATATCCAACAAGCTTGAAACAGAAATCCTTTTTTATGACCTCTCTCACCACAGTGATCACAAAGTCTGTCTAGCTTGGCCTTCTTGTAATCTCTCTTAGCTTGATCAAACTGCTTAGATTGCTCAGATCTAAACATGTTCACATCATTAGCTTCTATCTCAATTTGTTGATTGAATCTGGACACAGCAAGGGCCCCAACATCAACCTGACTTGTACATGTAACAACTTTTGATCTTTCAATTTGTGTAGCCATCTGAAATGCCTTATTAAGTCCAGGCATAGGATCTTTAGAGAGAACATTGCTCCTCAGATTCTCATAGACAACATTAAGACCCATAAGAAATTGCATTACCTTTGCCTTTTCTTCCCTTTCTAACATTCTCTTCAATAGACCACAACCACACTGATTGAAACCACCACAACTGCACACAGGCATAGCATCTAAGAACTGGAGCTCGTCCCATATCTTTTCCAGTTTTCGAAAATAAGCTATAACAGAAATATTATCTTGCTTTATAGTGGCTAGATCACGTTTCAAATGATATACTAATGGATAATTAGACTCATAAAATCGGCCTTTGATTTCATCCCATAGCTCTTTTGTGGTCTCAACATACATGAAACCTTCCGCAACCTCACTGGTCATGGAATTTATTATCCAACATATAACCATTGAATCAGCACGCACCCATTTCTCATAATCCTCAGTTCCTTCCTCTGGTTTCACACAACTACCAGTAATAAAACCGAGCTTAGCCTTAGCTCCTAGCGCCATTCTAATGCTACGACTTCAGCTAGTGAAATTCATTCCATTGAAAGGAGTAGACACTAAAACCATCCCTGGATGGTCGGAGTTTGACAAAAAAACTGCATGGAATTGGATTATTTGAAATCCAATCCTCCTAATATATTAGTAATGTTAGAAATTTTGAAAATATTCCTAAAATAATTATATAGATAGAAGATAAAAAGATAGAATATAAGAATGGATAGAAGATAGACGTGCAAATTCGGAAGAAACGAAGGCGGAAAGGAAAGTTCCGGGTCAGAACATGTATGTTTCGGGTTAGAAACTTGTCATCTATTCGGAACCGTCCCAGATGTCGACTCAGAAGGAGGCATATATTGGGTTGGAACATGTAAATTCCGAGTTGGAAAGTCCGTGGTTTCCGTGATACCGAGTCGGGATGTGTAGGGCCTCAAGGTATTGACTCGAAACTTAGGAGTTCCAACTCGGAATATCAATATGTATATGCTCCGACTAAAAATTCCGCTTTGTTCCTTTATTTTGACCTTAATGACTCTCTTCGAATCTCTTGACTCGATGCATGGGTTTCAAGGGCACCCCGTAAAGCTTGCTCCGACTTTGAAGATCATCCCAAACACAAGCTCATGCTCATCTCTTTTTTCCTTAGTTCGAAAAATGGTTAACATCTAAAATTTCACACACACAACACACACACACCATGCATATACATCTATAATTGAAATAACTCATAAATCATATAAAACACATATAAACTAACACTTAATTAATAGACATAATTAAAATCGATTCAATATGACACCCAAAATCATGTAAAATAAGATGATATCAACTACCCGATTTCCAAGAGGTCGACGAATCGACAAACTTACTAAATGTTACTAAATGTGATCACACAATACAAGAAAAACCATAAAACAAAAATAAATAAAAAGGGTTAAAAAGCTAAATGCGCCATTGAAACAATGGAGTATATTTAAAGGTTAATTTCTGTAATTTGACCTTTTGGTTAAGGAGTAATAATAGGAATTATTTTTGATGATGTAGCTGCTGATTTGGAGATTGAGTAGTTGAAGTTGTTTTTTCATCCAAAAAAAAAAAGGAATTATTTTTTGTTATTTTTTTCTAAAATTAATAATGAAGGATGAAATTAGTCAAAACCTTTTTGTATTAGGTTCCGTACTCGGTAATCTCTATGATGTATAGATATAGAATTACAGTATCAAACTGCTGAATGAATTTAATGCAATGACAACAATGACTAAAAAGTCTTTATTTATCACCGAGCGAGTAACGTAGAATCTCCGTATAGCTGTGAGATTAGAAACTAAAAAGCGTAGGCAGACAAATATGGCAATCCACTTAAAAATCCGTCTAATTTTTTTTTATCCATTTTTGTTGATTATTTTGCTCCATCGAATGATATCCACAATGTAATAAACGTTAATTTGTCCTTACCAGATAATTATAACAATTTTATATTAAATCCATGGAAGATAAGTCAGTTAAAAAAGCTAAGCTAACACCTAATCTATAATTAAAATATAGATAAGGCAACTTGCAAAAAATCCCCGGACTCTGGGTTTTGTTGTATCATCTACATCTACTAACCCAAAACACCCCTACATTTGGGAGGGCTTTCCAAACAATGATCCAAAAGATTTTTAAAATTATTTTGTTAATGAGGTTACGTGTTTGATTTTTTTTTTTTTTTAAAAGGGAAAAGGTATGAAGGTTATCAAAATAATTTTATCAAATATGGCGAAATCGGGTATATACTCATGTAAACTTTATTAATTGGGTATATACCCATCAAAACTTCAAAATTTTTTATATACCCGTCAAATCATTTAAATTTTGTTTAATTGTTCATAATTCATTTGATCTAATATTAATGAGTGAAAATTAGATTAAAATTTAATTATATACTAAACTTAAATAATTATAAAATACTTAGAAAATTTATCACTTTACAATTATTGGATAGAAAATATAATTAAAATTTTAATATAAAAGTTAAACTTCAACGTAATTATAATTATATTTTTATCCAATGATTTTATTTTGAATATCAAGTTTCATGTATAAGTTCAAAATAATTAAGTTATAAAAATGACAATAAACCATAGTAAAGAAATAAAATACATATTTTTTTAATGTAAAATCACATCAAATTAAAAAAAATTACTTAGTTTGAGAGATATTGAAATTAATGTCTCATTTTAATAATTATTTGAAAGTTAACTAATTTTGATATTTAAATAATTAAATTTTAATATTTTTTTCATTTAATAGTATAAATTAAATATATGATGGACAGTTAAACAAAATATAAATGATTTAATTAATGGGTATATAAACAATTTTGAAGATTTGATGGGTATATACCCAATTAATAAAGTTTTTATGGGTATATACCCGATTTCGCCTTAAATGGAAGTTATTTTCATAATATGATTTCACTTTTTTAAACCTTAGAAGGAAATATTTTGCTCATAATATAAGCTCACCTCTTTAGCTATACCAAAAAAATATCATATTCAGTGTTTTTTTAAGCCGTACCAAATAGGATTACAAAATTCTATAGAAAGAAATAAACTTATATTATGAAAACACTTTTATACTTGTAAAATTATGAAAATTAAACACTTTTTTATACCTTCTTTGATTTATTTTTTTTATATAAAAATACTTCATTAATTATAAATAAAATATCCTTGAAAATATTTTGGTCATTGTTTTCAATTTTCCCCAAAGTATAGGCCATTTTATGATTTTAGCAGTTTAGATTTATACATAAAATTCAAACTTGGGTTGGCTTTAAAATTGATCAGTAGGTCTTGAACATTCAAACTTGAAAGCAATTTGGGGTTTCATGTTCAAGACCTACTGACCAATTTTAGTTGCTTGTGAATATTGGTATGTTAGAAGTCTGTTTATCAAAACCTTGTTACCATCTCACGGGTACTTATGTTGTTATGTAACACATTTTGGTAGGAATTAGGATACATCTCTGATGTATGAGATGTGGTGGTGTAAGAGACCATGTGGTTGTGTACAAATGTTTTTCATGTTTTGCATCTATGATTGGACTAGTTCTCAAGTTATTTTTTTTTTGTGTATTATTGATAGCTAACACGTCTTTTTGCTCCCCTCTTTTGCTAAAATCTTTGATGGAAAACACACATAGTATAAACGTATGTAGATATGTGTTGGAGGTGAATGCCTTGTCACCCTTTACCTCCCGAAAGGGCCATGACCAAACTTCGATTAAGGTGATCTCTCTGGTAACTATGACTGTTTTATGGAGCCTTGCATGGACTACCGCTTTCCAGGTAACGTTATGTTTGCCGACTTCTATTTATTGCTTGAAAATCCTAAGTAAGAAACTAATACCTTATTCGGGGTTGGGTGATTATCCCTTTGTAAAACCGCCTTCGATCCTTTTGAGTTGCTTTGGAATTCTCATCTCCTCTCACAACCCTCATGAGGTTATATTGGAATTGTATGTCTTGGATTCACCTAAAGCTTTTTATTACCTAGATGTTGGTGTAGCTGCTCTTGATGTTGATTTTGTGTTCGCCGAGTCTGCCAATCTGTTGAGAAGCTTCCTTGCCCACTTTGCTACTCCTTGCACTTTACATTCGGGTGGGTGTAAGTGTAAGTTTAAGCAGCAGGTGACGGGGATGTTATTCAAAACAGAATCGAGTAACTGTTCTGAAAACTTTGGTAAATCCATCGGGGCTTCGCCCAATCTGATGAGTGAGAATCCTGATTTCTGTTGTAGGGGACTTTTTGTGCTCTTTATCAAACTCTTTTATTTTATATATATATTTTACGTGTCTAAACTGCTATGGTTTGAATACACCTCCCTTAAGAGCATCAATCAATCTCAGCATTGCATGAAGGAAAAATGGATGCTCCTTGCTTGGGAATATTGGTTAGCTAGATGTTTGGGGCTCACAACCTTTTTATCATCTAATGGGTACTTAAGCTGTTATGTAACAATGTCTAAAGAGAATTTGTTGTGGCTTATTGATAGCATACATTTAGGTAGGCATAATAGGTTGCATTTAGCTTAGTTAAGATGCATATCATGCATGATTTAAGTAGAATTTGCATATTTGCTCTCTATGTTGGTGGAGTCGGAATCTACACGTTTTTATTGATTATTTCAGGTAACTGTGGATCCGAGAAGGAGAAATGGGTTGATGACGCATTAATATTAGGAAGTCTAGTTGATCGAAGAAGCTTAAATGAAGATCTAAAGAGGTCTTGAGAAGAATAAGCGAGCCTACACGAAGAACAAGTCTGCAGAAGTTGTCGCCAGACAGGCTGAACTTGTTTTGCGCTTTCTGGAGGCCTCGGTTGTCCGATTCACTATTATGACCATGCGTTGGAAACCTCTTTCAGGGAGCTACAACTTTCTTGTTGACAAGAAGAGAAAATTCGGGATAGATTTTCCGTGAAAGGCCCCTGGCTGCGGCCACAACAACCATGCCGCGGCCGCGGCCAATCAATTTGCAATGGGTTTGGAAGAAGCCGCGGCCGCAACATTTGACGTATGCGCGTCGTTTCGTCTAAAAACCCTAGTTTTTATGTTTTGTGTTTTGTGGCCGACTTGGATCTTTTATAAGGCCGATTATTATGTTAGTTTACACACTTCTATTCTATTCCACGTTCTATCAGACAATTAGAGAGAGAGAGAGCGATGTTCGGCATGGGCGACTAAACTCTCTTCGTTCTACTTGCAACTTGAAGCTTTATTTGGATCGATTGTGAGTTTCTGAATCTTGTTCCTTGTTTCCTATATTTGAATGCTTCAACTTCTTTGTGCTTGATTGTTTATTGATTTGCTCTATCTTGCCTGATCAACTTGTTAGATCATTTCAATCGCTAAGGTTTTGTAGATTCCTGATTATGAACCTTAACCTAAGTAGCAAACTTGTCCCTTTAGAGCTGATTGAACTAATTGGATAGGTAGGAAGTTGGATGTGTTGTTAAATCCCTCTTTAGGGACTGCAAATACCTTGGTTAATCTCTGAACTTAAAGCTATTAATCGGGTTAAATCCTTCTTTAGGGATTGTTCGATTGATAAGGGTTTCTAGGACTGATTGGACTAGTAACTATATTAGGTCGGGACAAGGGCATTCATAGGAAGACTAAAAGGACAAGAAGTTACAATACCAATTCAACAAAATAAAGTGGATAGTTGTAGGTGGATTGATCTTCTCTAAATTGTTTTGCATCAATCTGTTTATAGTTTATTTTGCTTTCTTTCTTGTTTCAATCACCAAAACCCCCCTTTCTACTAATTGGTAAATACACATTGCGGAGAAATACTTGATTCTCTGTGGGATCGACCTCTTACTTACTTGCTATACTAGTTTGTAGGTTTGAGTTTTATTTTGATACGGTTTACGCGACTAAAAAATCGTTCATCAAATTGGCGCCGTTGCCGGGGAATCAAGTTAATTTCTTTATTTTGTGTGTTTATTGATTTTTGTGCATATATCTAATCTGTTGTGAGCCTATCTTACGGTTCACGACACCCTTGCTACTAACCTTTCAAGATTTTGAGATTAACGCATTTTGAAGGTCAAAACTTTCACATATACTTCACTAGATTGCATGAGTATGTTGACGACCTTGGTTCATGGGGTTATCAATTCAGCATCCGAGATATGATTATTTGTATAATTGATGGGATGACTGTTGAGACGCGAGTGATTGCTGAGTACATGAGTAACAGAGGCCTGAAACGGTTAGGAGGATTGTCGGGGTTGTGGGATTTTTTCTGTTATATGGATTACCATGTTTCACAAGAAGTCTTGCTCGCTACGTCTTCTCCGCCGATGGAGGACTCTGTCACACACCTGGAGGATCCATTGCACACTCTTACACAAGTGGTGCAGCAGTTAGAGGAAGGAAAAATGAGCCGAATTGGAAAACTGTAGGAACAAATGAGCCGCTGTAAAAACTTGGAAGAGCAAATGAACCAACTCATTCAAATATTAAGTGCAAAAGGTGAGAAAGAAAGGAGCTTCGAAGAAGAAGATGTGGAATTGGTTGCAGACAACGATAGTGTCTTCGACGATGGAGGAGAGGGTCTAGTGCTTCCTGACTTGGAATCTCATGAGTCGACGCATAAGGTTACATGTGATGTGTCTCCTAATCCATATGCAACATCCATTCTGAGCTTGCCCATTGATGAACCAAGTCTAGAGCCATCAGCTGAGGCTCAAGAAGTAATAAAGGTAAACTTTTGCAATTTGTAAGGTAATGGTGGTTATGTTGATCCTTTTGATTGCTATTTTGAAAAGTCACCAGCGGAGCTGTGCTGGTGATATCATATTCCTTTTGCAGAGAGTCATGCTAGACTCTTTGATAGATTGAAAGGGTTTTTCAGTTCAACATTTATGCTTTCAATTTATTGTGCTATGATGTGCCTTGTAAGATGTGTGCACAGGAATATGATAGGCTACTGAGGGCTTTGACGATGTCTGATTGGTAAGATCTTGAGATTGAGAATAAGTAAAGCCAATGACATTAAAAAAAGGCGCTTCTTGGGAGGCAACCCGAGGTAAGTTTTCTAATTTAGTTATTTCAATTCCTAGTTAGCTAGTTTTCTTTTCAATAAATTAGGTTTCCCATTAGGAATTAGATAGTTGTTTTTGGTTTGGGATATACTAAGCTTTCAGGAAAGGCCACCGAAATCCTCAGATCCGACCTATAGAGATCCATCCACCACATTGTGAGTATTTCATTCATCTCTTCCTCTATGTTTTTGTGTTTTTGCTGTCTTTTATGTTTCATTGAGGACAATGAAAGGTTTAAGTGTGGGGGAGGGATTGCATTGCATATAGATAGAGTTTGCATATCATGTTTATGTATGTTATCATGTTTATTTATGTCTTCATATTTATTTTTATTCATATATCACATTAAAAAAAATCACAAAAATAGCATGCATTGCATTTAGGTGTTATTAAAGATACCCATCTTGGCTTAGTTTGTCCTCTAATTTATTTTTATGATCTTATTGCATAAATCCCATGATTTGATTGAATTGATTGAAAATGATTTTTGGAGCATGATTTGAGAATATAATTGAGCAAGTGTGATTCATAGTTGAGGTTTAATTGAAATCTAAAAAAATATAACCCTTGTGAGTTTGTTTTGGCCTTATAGGGACTATTCATAATTATTTCTCTTTTGCTTTTATTCTGTGATTATACTCTCCATATGCTTGTTTTTCATGACCGTATTGCACATGTTTGTTGCTTGTGAATTTCAAATGATTGAGGCATGTTTTCTTTAGCCATATTATACCTTCTATATCCTTTGCATTATCCTTTGCTTGAAGCCCATCTGAGCCTTAAAGCCTATTCTTTTTGATAGCTCCACAAAAATATATCATAGTCAATGATTAGCCTGACCCTATCTGAGAATTAGGAAGATAATTGGTGAAAAATCTTTATGTTGGAATTGCTTTGAGTGGAGATGATGTGTGTATAGTTGTGCATTGCGAGAGGCATAGCCAAAATAAGGTAACCCTTCTTGCATAATAGAGATGACTTGTTACAAGGGGCCTAAGGAGGATAAAATTCACTTAGGAGTAAAAGTCTAGTAAGCTTAGACCTACTGAGGATAAAATTCACCTATGGGAAAAAGTAAGCATAAAAGAAAAGAAAAGAAGTCATCATCCAAATAGAAAAAATGCATGAGTTGTATGGCTATTGAAATCGAAGAGTGCTTATTGATGTGTATTGGAGTTTATGTTATTGGAATGGTTTGTGAAGTATGGAAGTTTTGGTGTTGTTCTGGTTGGTTGTTATTCCTTTTTCCCGGATTTTTAGCACCACAAGCCTAAATATTTCTCATGCCTTATGTTCCTACCAAAGCCCCATTACAACCCTATAAAAGTCCTCATGATGTTGTTTGCAATTGATAACTTTCACGGTGTATAGAGCATTTTGGATTGAGTTGAGAGTTGGACTTTAAAGACTAAAGACATGAGAGCGTGAGTGAAACACATTATCCCAGTGAGGTTGGATTAAATTTTCTTTTACTATTGGATCACTCATATATTTGCTAAGATATTTTTTCTCTTATTCATGACTCCTATTGCTTGATGTTGCTTTTCTAAAACTATAGCATGAATATCTTATTTGTGGAATGATTAATTCTATATTTGTTTTTCATTGCTTGAGGACAAGCAAAAGCTTAAGTGTGGGGGAGTTTGATAGCATGCATTTAGGTAGGCATAATAGGTTGCATTTAGCTTAGTTAAGATGAATATCATGCATGATTTAAGTATAATTTGCATATTTGCTCTCTATGTTGGTGGAGTCGGAATCTACACGTTTTTATTGATTATTTCAGGTAACTGTGGATTCGAGAAGGAGAAATGGGTTGATGACGCATTAATATTAGGAAGTCTAGTTGATCGAAGAAGCTTAAATGAAGATCTAAAGAGGCCCTGCAGAAGTTGTCGCCAGACAGGCTGAACTTGTTTTGCGCTTTCTGGAGGCCTCGGTTGTCCGATTGATTGTTATGACCATGCGTTGGAAAGCTCTTTCAGAGAGATACAACTTTCTTGCTGACAAGAAGAGCAAATTCGGGATAGATTTTCCGTGAAAGGCCCCTGGCTGCGGCTGCAGCAACCATGCCACGGCCGCGACCAATCAATTTGCAGTGGGTTTGGAAGAAGCCGCGGCCGCAACACATCTGCGCGTCGTTTCGTCTAAAAACCCTAGTTTTTATGTTGTGTGTTTTGTGGCTGACTTGGATCTTTTATAAGGACGATTATTATGTTAGTTTACACACTTCTATTCTATTCCACGTTCTATAAGACAATTAGAGAGAGCGATGTTTGTCATGGGCGACTAAACTCTCTTCGTTCTACTTGCAACTTGAAGCTTTATTTGGATCGATTGTGAGTTTCTGAATCTTGTTCCTTGTTTCCTATATTTGAGTGCTTCAACTTTTTTGTGCTTGATTGTTTATTGATTTGCTCTATCTTGCCTGATCAACTATTTAGATCAATTTAATGGCTAAGGTTTTGTAGATTCCTGATTGTGAACCTTAACCTAAGTAGCAAACTTTTCCCTTTAGAGCTGGTTGAACTAATTGGATAGGTAGGAAGTTGGATGTGTTGTTAAATCCCTCTTTAGGGAGTGCAAATACCTTGGTTAATCTCTGAACTTAAAGCTATCAATCAGGTTAAATCCTTCTTTAGGGACTGTTCGATTGATAAGGGTTTCTAGGACTGATTGGACTAGTAACTATATTAGGACGGGACAAGGGCATTTATAGGAAGACTAAAAGGACAAGAAGAAGTTACAATATCAATTCAACCAAATAAAGTGGATAGTTGTAGGTAGATCGATCTTCTCTAAATTGTTTTGCATCAATCTGTTTATAGTTTATTTTGCTTTCTTTCTTGTTTCAATCACCAAAACCCCCCTTTCTACTAATTGGTAAATACACATTGCGGAGAAATACTTGATTCTCTTTGGGATCGACCTCTTACTTACTTGCTATACTAGTTTGTAGGTTTGAGTTTTATTTTGATACGGTTTATGCGACTAAAAACCGTCCATCACTTATTCAATTGATTAGTATGTTATCCTTGCTTGTGAATCAGTTCCATTGTGAATCAAATAGTGACTCGAATTATCGAACTAAAGGGGAGGATTTGGTAAGTATGAGAACAAACAAGATGAACTGTTTAAGTGGCAAACATTGCCTCTTATCCATAGGCATGCTGAGTGTTATAACGGCACCAAACGAATTAACAATTACCTAATGCAAAATCTCAACAAGAAAACACAGGGAAAAAATGGGACAAAAAAAATGCAACAATCGAATAGAAGGATCCCAACCACCGGGCATACCACACAGTATTCACCGTTTTTCAGGAGAACTGTAGGGGTATTGATAAAACAACCCTGTGGACAAATATAAGTGCATGGAACAAGGTGGAACACATTCAAATGGTTATATTGGCTGAAACCAAAACTAATAAAGAACCAAGTGACTTGTTGTGGAAAAATGCGGGATACACTAACGCTTGCTGGTCTCCGGCTTTAGGGAGGTCCGGGGGAATTGGTCTTATTTGGAATGAAAACTCTCTAAATAACGAAACAATCTTAATCACAACTCATCTATAGAGAATAATTGGAGTACAATACTCAAATTTGAAAACAAATTTTGAGTGCAGAATGTTCTTTGTCTATACCCCCTAACCCTAGTGATAAGGATGCCTTCTGGTCTGATCTCTCGGAACTCATTAACCAACAAAGCACACCCTGTTTAATAATAGGGGCCCTGAATGAAATAGTACAACTCTCAGACAAGAGTGGCGGTGTTGTTAGGAGTGAATCGAGTATGAAATATAACGAAATAGATCAAACCAGACTTAGGCCCCAGCAAATAAATACAAGACTCCTCCAATGCAGTAAGAGAAAGTCAGGATCGAATCCACGAGGAAGCACGTCAGCAGTTCTTAGATAGCTGTAAATTCTCACAGAAGCAGAACAGAAAAGACAGAATCGCAGAAACAGAAAGAAACAAATAAACCCGGCAAGGGCAAACAAAATAAAAGCAAAGAACAAAGCAAGAAAAGACAAAGCGAAACAGCAAATAAAACGAGGACACAGAAGCTACTCGAGGTCGAGTAAGCTGTCCTCTAGACCGACAAGAAAGGTAATGAAAGCAGAAAACAGAAAACAAAGGCAATCAACTCGACAAGCAAGCTACTCGACCTCGACAAAGGTCCTCCTCGAGATCGACAAGATCTCCTCTGTATCGAGTAACACTGCAGAAAACTGTAAAGTAACACATAAAGGCATAAAAGATCATGTTTTCCATCAAATAACTTTCGTCATTAACAAATAGGCAAATAGAGGCTTTCGCATAAACCCTAAATGTTACTAACCCTTATTCACATAATTAATCCAAGTTGTATTAAGATCACTTTCGCTTCAATAATACAAACAAGGATCACCTTCAACTCTCGCAAAAGAATCATGCTTATAGGGATAGAAGATGAATCGCACAAAAAGATCTGACCTTTATCGCATCGCCTCACATGGCCACCGTCGGGCTCACCCCAGCCCCAGAAGTGGGTGGACTACTCACGCCTCATCGCAATCGCAGACATTGAATGAAAAGAAATAACTTGCATTAAAACTAAATTCAAAGCCTTTACAATCCTGGCAATCAACTTTCGCAGAAAGCCAAAACCCTAAAAACCTTAGAACTCCTAAACTTCTCTGTGGAACTAACTAATCGTGCCTGAAATTGAATCGTGATGGAATTGAATAAAACTGAGCCCCCTAGGGCCTTATTTATAGCCTTCATTCCCTAGCTATTCTAGGAAAGAAGATATCTATCTATATCTAAAATTATATCTAAAACTTGAAAGGATAAATAAATTGTTTTATGGAAATAAATCTAAAAGGAAAGATAAAACTAATTATGGTAGGTCTTCATGATGTTGATAGATCTTGTCTCCTTGGATAGAACTTGATGTATTCGGATAGATCTTCGATGGATTTGGATAGAATCTTCCGCCTTCGCGCCCAAGGAAAGCCAATTCTAGTCGGACAAGCCAAGTCGAGAAGCTTCTGGAACGCGGCTCTACTCGAGATCGACCACGACTCGTCGACCTCGACAAGGATGGCTCGTCGAGTGGGCTTCCTCGGGTTGGTGTGCTCGATGTGCTCGGACTGGGGCTCAGGTGCTCGTCGATCTCGACAAGCCCTAGTCGACTTCGAGTAAGGTGGCTTGCCGACTAGGTCTTCTCGAGTGACTCTCCTCGATGGGCTCCGGATCTGGCGTCAGGATCTTGTCGACCTCGACAAAGGCTCCTCGAGGTCGAGTTGGGTGGTGCCTCTTCCTTTCCGCTCCCGCGAGTTGCTTCATCCGCTGGCAGCGAGTTGCCTCTTCCGCGGCAGCGAACGGTCCGCTGCAACGAGTCGAGTCGCTGGCAGCGAGTGCTCCTGGTCGTCCTCGGCTTAGTCCTCGGCTTCTCGGGCAGCTCTCCTCGTCGACTCCGGGCATGACTTTAGGCTTCGTCGATCTCGACCAGGGCTTCGTCGAGATCGAGTAGAGTCCCGGAGCTGGGGGGTCTGGCTCTCTCGATCAGGCTCTGTCGACAAGGTTGCTCGGACATGGCTTGTCGAGGTCGAGTAGACCTACTCGAGGTCGAGTAGCCTTGGCTCGTAGACTTGTTCCGCTGCTTTGACCTTGGACTTCTGTAGTGGTTTTCCGAGCTTTTCCGACCTTCTGTAGAATTGCTGTAAAACGCCTCGATTTCTGCGATTTAAACAGAAACTGGTGTAGATTCCATAATTTGGCAAATAAACATAAACTACATAGATTCTGTACTATCTTAGCCCAAATGAATGCAATGTATACAGAAATCGATATAAAAGTTATTGTAAAGCATGGCAGATTCAGCTCACAACAAACACCCCATACTTAAGCTTGCTTGTCCTCAAGCAATACTTTTATTTGTCATTCAGGGGAAGAATTCAAAACTCTCAACATCTTAGATTCATTCTCATATAACCCTGCAATCAATTACCATCCTCGAAAAGGTACTAGTGTCACAGATTCATGCATGTGCAAATATGTAAAAGCAACATCTACTCACAAAAGGAGGGTTATGCAAAAACAATATAAGTGACAAAGCATTGATAATCAAGAAGACTTTAATTTAAGCTCATGAAGGAGTAGATTGGTAAAAGGCTAAAAGGTGGGCAATTTTTGCAATGTGGTGTTTATGATCCGGGGAAATGGATTATTTCCAAACTTGAGTTTCATTCCACATTCTTTCTCCCTATAATTCATCACCTTTCATATTGCTTTTCTCAATAATAATGTTTTTACCTCTCTAACCTCAGCACTGCCTTCTCGCGAGTCGCAAACATGGGTGTCATGAATGGCCGCGGATACTTAGTGCGTCGGACTCCTCACAATGTGTCCCATCTCTCCAAACTATTATCTCAGAGAGCAGGGTCAATCCACCTTTATCTCCTGAGGTGATTGGATTTTCTTTCACTCATTAAATTTTCCATATATTCAAACAATTTCTTTTCCAAACTCCAATAATGATAACAACACAAACACCATATAACAATCTCCATAATGTAACATCATTCTCAACATAATCCCCGGATAAGGTAAAGAATGGCAAATATTTAGATCATGTGGAGCAATATTTGAAATAAGGCATATTATGGCTTTTGTGATGCATAAGCATAGGTATGGCTAGGATTTTAAACAATGAGCATTATATGGAAATATAAAGTCCTCAATCATTTTATCATGCAACATGTCAAAAGCAACTTCAAATTTTACCTCCTTTCATGGTTTTCAAGAAAATATGCATTTCATTGTGACTTCCCTTTACTAGGCAATTTCATGCTATATCTCTAATGAATCCAATTTTGCATCGTCGAGTTCAATATAAGCTTCCATGACATTTATCAAAAATTTCAAATGGGGGTCATTTTTCTCAAAATTTTGGAAAACATGCATATAAGCACATAAATCAATAATGCATTCCAAAATAGCCATGTAGCAATTCAAAGAAATAAAGCACCAATAATGTCAAATAAATCAAATATGCACAAAGTAAGCCCTTCCCCCACCCCATACTTAAACATTACAGTGTCCTCACTGTATAAAAACAATGTAAAGGGTAAAGAAAGAAACTCACAAGACATGAGTGCAGAGCCTCAAAATATCGAATGGAGCACCTCCTAGTCCGAGTATTAATGTAGCTTGGTTCTATCCATTGACCTGAAAAGTAGAAGACATATACCTATAATAGAAATAACAAAAACCAAAATGTTCAAAACCAAAAAACAAAGTCTCAAATGTCCTAAAAGGTCTATGTACATGCTCTAGATGTTATAGTCGCTAGGCCGACTTTCCATTTATGCTCAAGGTGGCATCTGCAGGGCCCATGTAGCTTGGGCCTCAAATAAGACTCCATTCTTGTCCATCAGCTGTAATCCTCCAGAATGGATCTTGTTCACCACGAAAGATCCCATCCGCTTCTTGTTGAATTTGTTAGGAAACCAATGATCCTTTGATTTAGAGACATAGAGCTTATCTCCAACTTCATACTCCTTAGGCTCATCATTGGATATCCTGCACAATCGCACATACCAAGGCAGACCTCTCCCATGTATAGATAAATCTTTAATGGAAATAGGAGAAGAAAGATCCATACCTTGACTCACCTTTGCAGAAACGGAATCGGGGACCACTGTGTTTGGTCGATCTCGACTAGGGCTAGTCGATCTCGACAAGTCTGCTGGTCCTGATGGTGGTCTGCTCGAAGATTCAGAAGTCGACGAAGACAGGGTCTGGTCGATCTCGACGAGCCTGGTCGACCTCGAGTAGGGTTCTGCTCCTGGTGTCTGCAGCGTCGAGGAAGGTGCCGTCGAGGAAGACGTGGTCTTGTCGATCTCGACAAGGCTACTCGAGATCGAGTAGCCTTCTCCTCCTGGTGGCTTGCTCATCGAGGAAGGCGGGGCTGGTGGCGCCGGGTGGTGGTCGATCTCGACAAGGGTGGTCGAGATCGACAAGGGCTCTCCTGGCTCTGGTGGTGCGCTCGAGGAAGCAGGGACTGGTGGCTCCGAGTTGTGGTCGACCTCGACGAGCCTACTCGAGATCGAGTAGGGTGGTTCCTCTGGTTTGCTGCTCGACGAAGCCGGCTCTAGTGGAGTCTCCTTGGTCTGGTCGAGATCGACTAGGGTTCTACTCGAGGTCGAGGAGCCCTGGTCGATCTTGACCCCATACTTAGCTCCTGTCAAGGCATCCGAGAAATAATTAATCCACAACGACTTACCTTGCTCTGTGTCGATTGGATTTTTTGTGTTTTCCTTGAGGATTGCCATGATCTCTTCCACCTGGGCCTCCATGTCCCTCTTTTCTATCTCCTCAGGGGTCATGTTTCTGACCTTTGGTTCCCCGCAAGTGATATAGCCAGCTGAGATAGATTTGACCTCTTCCATTGGACCAGTATGCCTTTCAGTTTTGTTAAAGGAATACTCAATGACCTCATCGCTGATGTTGAAGGTGAGCACTCCTTTCCTTACGCTTATGTTGGCATCCACCGTCGCCAAGAATGGTCTTCCTAAAATAATTGGACAAGCAAGATCTTCTTGCATATCAACTATTAAGAAATCAGTAGGAACGAAGAATTTACCTACTTGTACTGGGACATTTTCCACCATGCCTGTTGGAATGACCACCGTGTTGTTGGCCATGTATAGTCTAACATCCACATGCTCCAAGGCACCTATCTTAATCTTGGACCAAATCGTTAAAGGCATAATACTAACACTAGCTCCAAGATCACATAGGGCATTAATTTTGTATGGACCAAATCCAATAGTTATAGCAAACTTACCTGGATCCGGCCTCTTCTCCAATATGTCCAGATGGCTGCACTCCTCTGTGATTTCTGCCATCGATCGCTTCTTGCTCAGGATCTCCTTCAGGAACTTGACATAGGATGGCATTTCATTGAGAGCTTCTGTGAAGGGGATGGTGACGTTGAGCTTCTGAAGCATCTTGATGAAGCGTTGAAACTTTTTCTCCGCCGGGTCCTTTGGAGATTTTGTGGGGAAAGGCAGCTTCTTTTTCTGCGTCGGAGCCAGAACAGACGTCGGAGTTGCTGCAGATTTCTGTACGTCGACCAGGGGCTCCTCGACATCGACAAGGCCTTTGTCGACATCGACCAGATTGGGCCCAGTCGAGTGGCTGTGTGGTGCAGATGAAGATTTTGGCAGGCTCTCCTCGAGGTCGACGAGTCCTTTGTCGAGGTCGACTAGTCCTTTGTCGAGATCGACCACGGCTTTGTCGAGATCGACTTGCCGTTCCTCGTCGTTCTGCTGGTTCCCGACCTCTGGCTCTTGCAGTTGATGACCGCTTCTGAGTTTTACAGCAGCGGCGTGTCCAGTCTTTCCCTTAGGATTTGGTTCTGAAGATCCTGGAAGTGTCCCTGACTGTCTGGGGATTCCGGCTGCCAGCTGACCAATCTGTGTATCAACTGATTTCCTCCAGATATCAATTTCCCCAAGCCTAGAGTTGACACCTTGCATCTGAGTATAGACGGAGTTGAAAGATTGCCTAGTTTCTGAATGGTTCCTCCGTATTTCCTCCAGGACTGTCTGTATATCATCCTTTTTTTGATCCCTTTCTGGATGTCCTGGAGCTATGTAGGGCGGGGGATTCCTAGGGACACCTTGGTTCCATTGTGGTTGCTGAAACCTTTGGTCCCTCATGTAGCGATTGGGACCCCCTGCGTAAGCTGCATCCTCATGATGCTCTGCCAGCCTGACTTGCTCTGTGTGTGGGCACTCAGGAGTGGTGTGCCTTTGCGATCCGCATTCTATGCAAGGCTGGTTGACAGAGAGATATTTGACTTGCTTGAGGAGCTTCTTATTCTGGTCTCTGTAGTATTGCTCCCTAACATCAGGATCAATCTCTTTAGATGGCTCATATAGGGGCATGGATGGTGCTGGCCTGGCGTATGGGTTCTCTTCATAGGTTACAGTAGACCCATACTTGTTGTCGTAGTTGGTGAGCTTCTCTAGCACACCCCATGCGTCACTTGGCGGCATCGTCAGATACTCGTAGCGAGTATAATTGTTGATTCTGTCCTTAGTGACTTGATCCAGAGAGTTGAAGAAGATCTCCTGGATGATGTAGGGTGGCTGTCCATGAGTAGGGCAAGATCGCAGAAGTTCCTTGTAGCGCTCCCATGCCTTTGCCAGTGGTTCCCCTTTCTGTTGTTTAAAGGCGGTGATTTTCTGGCGGAGATGTGCTGTTTTGGCGGGTGGGAAGAATTTGTTCAGAAACTCTTGCTCTACTTGAGCCCAGGTTGTAAGTGATTTTGCTTTCAGCCCTTCCAGCCATTTCAGTGCAGGCCCAGCGAGAGACCAGCGAAAAGATTTCATCTTGACATATTCCAGAGTTGTACCTTCTGCAAGAGTACGACACATATCATGAAAATTAGTAATATGTTCAAGAGGACACTCATTAAATCTACCATAAAAGGCATTATTTTTAAGCTCTATAAGAAACTGAGTGCGAATTTCAAAAGAGTTTTCAGGGATAAGAATCGCCGATTCAGGCACGATGAGAGTCGGATGCATATAATCCTCAGCAGTGGTTGGATATTGGGCAAGCTCAGTTTCCGCTTGCCTCGCGCGTTCAGCTGCTTGTTCCCTTGCTGCTCTCTCAACGGCGATAGCAGCATCTTTAGAGGCGAGTTCCCTGGTAAGCCTAGCGATCAGCTGTTCCTATGTCTCCGCAGCTGCCATGGCTCTTTGTAGTTGAGCTCGGATGTGAAATAGGCGTTCCGGTTCGTTTAAGGCGTCAAACTCAGGTGTTTGACCAGACCGACGCATACACCTGCAAACTAACTCAAAGAAACAGTGGGAACTTACTACCTAAGGCGCGATTGATTGCTTCCCCGGCAACGGCGCCAATTTGTTGTTAGGAGTGAATCGAGTATGAAATATAACGAAATAGATCAAACCAGACTTAGGCCCCATCAAATAAATACAAGACTCCTCCAATGCAGTAAGAGAAAGTCAGGATCGAATCCACGAGGAAGCACGTCAGCAGTTCTTAGATAGCTGTAAATTCTCACAGAAGCAGAACAGAAAAGACAGAATCGTAGAAACAGAAAGAAACAAATAAACCCGGCAAGGGCAAACAAAATAAAAGCAAAGAACAAAGCAAGAAAAGACAAAGCGAAACAGCAAATAAAACGAGGACACAGAAGCTACTCGAGGTCGAGTAAGCTGTCCTCTAGATCGACAAGAAAGGTAATGAAAGCAGAAAACAGAAAACAAAGGCAATCAACTCGACAAGCAAGCTACTCGACCTCGACAAAGGTCCTCCTCGAGATCGACAAGATCTCTTCTGTATCGAGTAACACTGCAGAAAACTGTAAATTGCAGAATTAAAGACAAACGCAGATTTTCGACAGAAATAAACTTCAATATATAAAAAAGGACTTCCAAGGCCAGGGTTTCAACACCACAACGATAACCATGCAAAGTAACACATAAAGGCATAAAAGATCATGTTTTCCATCAAATAACTTTCGTCATTAACAAATAGGCAAATAGAGGCTTTCGCATAAACCCTAAATGTTACTAACCCTTATTCACATAATTAATCCAAGTTGTATTAAGATCACTTTCGCTTCAATAATACAAACAAGGATCACCTTCAACTCTCGCAAAAGAATCATGCTTATAGGGATAGAAGATGAATCGCACAAAAAGATCTGACCTTTATCGCATCGCCTCACATGGCCACCGTCGGGCTCACCCCAGCCCCAGAAGTGGGTGGACTACTCACGCCTCATCGCAATCGCAGACATTGAATGAAAAGAAATAACTTGCATTAAAACTAAATTCAAAGCCTTTACAATCCTGGCAATCAACTTTCGCAGAAAGCCAAAACCCTAAAAACCTTAGAACTCCTAAACTTCTCTGTGGAACTAACTAATCGTGTCTGAAATTGAATCGTGATGGAATTGAATAAAACTGAGCCCCCTAGGGCCTTATTTATAGCCTTCATTCCCTAGCTATTCTAGGAAAGAAGATATCTATCTATATCTAAAATTATATCTAAAACTTGAAAGGATAAATAAATTGTTTTATGGAAATAAATCTAAAAGGAAAGATAAAACTAATTATGGTAGGTCTTCATGATGTTGATAGATCTTGTCTCCTTGGATAGAACTTGATGTATTCGGATAGATCTTCGATGGATTTGGATGGAATCTTCCGCCTTCGCGCCCAAGGAAAGCCAATTCTAGTCGGACAAGCCAAGTCGAGAAGCTTCTGGAACGCGGATCTACTCGAGATCGACCACGACTCGTCGACCTCGACAAGGATGGCTCGTCGAGTGGGCTTCCTCGGGTTGGTGTGCTCGATGTGCTCGGACTGGGGCTCAGGTGCTCGTCGATCTCGACAAGCCCTAGTCGACTTCGAGTAAGGTGGCTTGCCGACTAGGTCTTCTCGAGTGACTCTCCTCGATGGGCTCCGGATCTGGCGTCAGGATCTTGTCGACCTCGACAAAGGCTCCTCGAGGTCGAGTTGGGTGGTGCCTCTTCCTTTCCGCTCCCGCGAGTTGCTTCATCCGCTGGCAGCGAGTTGCCTCTTCCGCGGCAGCGAACGGTCCGCTGCAACGAGTCGAGTCGCTGGCAGCGAGTGCTCCTGGTCGTCCTCGGCTTAGTCCTCGGCTTCTCGGGCAGCTCTCCTCGTCGACTCCGGGCATGACTTTAGGCTTCGTCGATCTCGACCAGGGCTTCGTCGAGATCGAGTAGAGTCTCGAAGCTGGGGGGTCTGGCTCTCTCGATCAGGCTCTGTCGACAAGGTTGCTCGGACATGGCTTGTCGAGGTCGAGTAGACCTACTCGAGGTCGAGTAGCCTTGGCTCGTAGACTTGTTCCGCTGCTTTGACCTTGGACTTCTGTAGTGGTTTTCCGAGCTTTTCCGACCTTTTGTAGAATTGTTGTAAAACGCCTCGATTTCTGCGATTTAAACAGAAACTGGTGTAGATTCCATAATTTGGCAAATAAACATAAACTAAATAGATTCTGTACTATCTTAGCCCAAATGAATGCAATGTATACAGAAATCGATATAAAAGTTACTGTAAAGCATGACAGATTCAGCTCACAACAGGCGGGGCGAAAACCCTTCCAGGTAGATTTCAGTGGCTTTCGGACTTAAAAAATGCATGCTCACTAATCGACATCCCATCATTTGGCAACCCATTCACTTGGAGGAAAAAAGTTTCAGGACCAAATAATATTCATGAAAAAATTGACAAAGTATTAGTCCATCATGAAATTATCCCAGCTTACCCGGATCTCACAACCAAGAATGATGCATTCTCCTCCTCGGACCATTGCAAAATCACGATCTATCTCTCACAAAATTCTAGCTTCAAAGCCCCTCCCTTTAAGTTTGAAAATATTTGGCTTGAAAGAAAGGATTTTAGAAACATTGTTAAGCAATCCTGGAGAACATTATGTGTCGGGTCAGCCATGTTCTGGTTGGTTTAGAAAACAAAAACCCTTAAGAGAAAAGCGAAAATATGGAACAAAAAAACCTTTGGATTAAAGAACGTCTTCAACTACAAGAAGTTGAAGACGCTCTTCTTGAAATTCAATAAGCAAATATCTACCCCCAAAATGACAGAGATAGGATTAAAGAACAAAACTTGATAAAAAAAAAAGAACAACTGCTCCTGTTCCATAAGACTTTCTGGTTACAGCGAGCAAAACCAAAACACCTTAAACTAGCAGACACCAATTCGTCCTACTTTCATAGAGTAGCATCAGGTAGAAGGAATCGGAAAATTATTCGATCAATCACGTCAACAGAAGGAACGCAAATCACTGGTGAAGAAAATGATAAAGAAGAAATTAAAAAGGACTTTTAAAAAAGATTCTCTAAGGAGCAAACATACTCAAAGAATAGGTTAGAAGAGTATATATCCGTCGTAAACCCTGCAATAATAGGCGAAGAAAATGAAATGCTAATATGACAACCATCTAATAGTGAAATTAAGTCCGCCGTATTTGGTTTGGGAAATAACAAGTCCCCAGGTCCGGACAAAATGATAGCAGAATTCTATAAAGAATACTGGGACATAATTGGAAAAGATATCATACGAGCCATCAAAGCTTTCTTCCATACTGGAAAACTTCTCAAACAAATAAACCATACATTCATCTCACTAATCCCAAAAAATGATAATCCTTCTACAACAGCTCATTATAGACCAATAAGCTTATATTCGACCATCTACAAAATAATCTAAAAAAATAATCACTGAATGCCTGAAAATCATCATGGGAAAACTAATTCATCCGCTCTAAGGGGCTTTTGTGTTTGATAGAGCAATTCAGGACAACATACTTATAGCGCATGAAATCTTCCACTCCTTCCGAAACCGTAAGGTTGCCTAGGGGTGGATTGCAAGGAAGCTTGACATGGAAAAAGCTTACGACAGAGTAGACTGAAACTACACAAGATACATACTCCAAAAATTTGGCTTCCACCCCGATTTAGTAAATAACTAAATATGATTATGGAATGTGTGACTACTGTCTCATTCTCTATCTTAGTAAACAATGGCCCTTCAGAGCTGTTCATACCCTCTAGAGGGCTACGTCAAGGAGACTCCCTCTCCCCAATTCTATTTCTCCTTGGGGTCGAAGTTCTAGCTTGGAAACTCTCACTAGAAATAAACACCAGTAACAATGGTGTGGGATTCAAACCACGTCAAGCATCTCTAGAACAAGAGCATGAGAAATTGAAGGCGTCCTTAACATCTCTTTTGAGAAAAGTTTGGAGAAATACCTTGGATGCCCTATCATCAATGGACGCATAGCAAAGGATACCTATGGTGAATTAATCTGCAAACTAAAAGACCAACTAAGTAAATGGCGAGCAAATGCATTATCTCAACAGGGCATATCAACTCTAATAACCTCCAATCTATCCTCAAAGCCGCTTTATTCTATGCAGAGTTTCATGCTCCCTGCTTCGATGCATAAACAACTTGACCAAATAAACATAACTTTCTTCTGGACCAAGGACGCACAACATAGCCCACTTATAGGATGGCACAAAATCTGCAAGTCTAAAGCTGTTGGGGGACTGGGCATACGTAAAACCAAAAACATGAATGAAGCACTTCAATTAAAACTTATGTGGAAAATATAAGCGGAACAAGACAACCCTTGAGTTCAAATTATCCAATACAAATACCTAAAAAATGAACACATTCTTAATTACAAGAAAAAATGAAACGCTTCTTGGCAATGGAGCAAACTATGCTTCTTAACAGAAAAATTCAAATCTGGGCTTGTTCGGTCTGTAGGCAATGGAAAATCTATCAGGTTTTGGAAAGACAACTGGATAACAACCAACTCCATTAACAACATAATGAATACCCAAAACTCTGAAAATGAAATTGTCAGTGAATATATTCTGGGTGGTTATTGGTGGAAAGAGAAATTGGAATCAGTCTTACCAGAAAACATCGTTGAAGATATTATTAAGATTCCACTCCCGATTAACACCTTTGAAGACAGACTCTATTGGTGTCCAGATAAAAAGGGATAGTTTTCAACGAGTAGCGCCTACAATTTAATCTTAAATTCAACAAACATAACTATGACTGGATATGGAAGATTGACGCTGCTCCGAAAATTAAAAATTTTCTATGGAAGATTAAGCAAAATGGACTCCCGACGGCTTTACGACTAGCTCAAAAGGGTATATCAATACCCACTACCCGTACATTGTGTAACCATGGCCAGGAGGACGACATCCATATTTTCATGGAATGCCCCTAAAATAACTTCCAAACACAATTTCCTCAAAATATATCTCGGGCAATTGACATGCTTATATCCCAAAACAGAGATATGGACCAAATCACGCGCTTTCTTAGTACCAATCTTTCCAAGGAAAACAAGCAAAATCTAGCTTTCAGGTGGTGGACTATATAGCATATGAGAAATCAAGCTATCTTCAGAAATGCTCCAATTCCGTCCGCGGAAAGTATTAAAAAACTCATCTTAGGAAACATCGAAAGTTGGAAGAGAGCTGACAAACTACATCCACCCAAAAAGAATACAAACATACCACAGGAACAAACTACAACTAAACAGTTGAGATCCCGGGGAAAATGAACTTATGGAAAAAACCACCCATTGGTTGGCTTAAATTAAACTTTGTTGGCTCATCCATCTCGACCACAAAAAGCTCGACATGTTTCATATTTCGCGACAGTTGTCGGAACCCTGTTTGCATAAAAGGAAAAATGATGGGCGGTCATACACCACTAATGGCTGAAGCAATCAATCTAAGACAAGGGATCGAAAAGGCAAAAGAACTCAACTTAAACAACTTAATCATTGAAGGTGACTCCAAGATTATTATAGATGTCTTACGAACAAATAGTGAATGTCCCTGGGAAATTGAGCTTGTATTGGTTGACATCCGCACCCTCCTTATGGAATTAGAGAACGTAAGGATTTCTCACATTCCCCGCATTGGTAACCGAGTAGCGGATAAGGTTGCACACTTTAGCTGCTCTACCAAGGGAGCTAATTTCTATACTAATTCAGGTCTCCTTGAACTCATCCGGCATGATGTTTTTGGGTAGAGGTTCCCGTGTCCCATCCGAATTTTTATCTAATAAAAAAACATTTGGGCCGGAAAATGCAAGTTGTTCTAAAATTTATCATTAAAAAAATACCTACTCAAATACCTATTCAACCATCAATCCAGCATTTTTTGATTAGGTAAAAATTCGATGGTCAGACAGACCTGACTCATCGAGAGGCAGACAAAGTCGGCAGATGGTAAACCGTGAATCGTACAACCTAAGCAACAGGAATACAGATAATAAGCAAAATGAAACAAGCAGATTGAATAAAACTCTACAACAAAATGTCCCAAGAAGACCAACGCCAAAAAAGCCGAGGAAGCCGCCGAAGAACGAAGCCAAGCGCCACCGAACAGTAGCACCGCGGGCCAGCAGTACAGCATGACTCTAACTTCTGTGGGTAGTGCAGACGAACTCCAAGGAAACTCTATCCCGGATACGGAGTCGCCCTGAGAGCCAGACCCGACTCTAGACTCCATGCTCCGCAATCAAACAAAAGATTTCTTAGAAACATCGGAAGCAGCGCCACAAGCTACTCGAACAAAACGCTAACAAGTTTTCACCTACAAAAATATCGACAAGCTGTTGCGAAATTTCATCAAACCCTTTCGGATGGGTTTACTCAAATACACACACACACACATTCTATTTTTCGGGCCCCACACACACACACACACATTCTATTTTTCGGGCCACTTGGGCCAAAGAAAATGACCTTAAATGGGTCCAAAGGATGCCAACCTTGGGCCCAAAAGACCTTGGGTCCAAACATATATATATATACTCTCTCTCTCTCTCTTAATCAGCTTGGCGTGCAAAGGAGGAAGTTAATCCTTGCCAAGGATTGATCGAAGCCCACACGAGCAGGCCAGTGCTCCAAGGAGGAGAACACCAGCGGATCGTCGGCGGAAGCAGTAGGCGGCTACTGAAAGAGAGAGCAATACCAACACCCCAACCACCACGAGAACCCCCCAACCTGCGGCCAACACCCAACACGGGCAAGCCAAAGAGCAACACTTCGACGACAACGGCTACAACATGCCGAGACGGAGGCGAACTCCACGACAGTTAGAATTCACACAAAGCGATTTTTGGGGGTTTTCACATAAACACTATCGGAGAGGCGCACATGGAGGATTAGGAGGAAGGAGATATGGGAAAAGCTAGTCAACAACGGCGCGGGCGGGGAGGGCGGTTAGAGAGGTAGGGGTTGCTAGCGGAGGAATCCCGACATGGACACCGACCGAAATACAAAAATCGACAACAATGGACAATATAAGGTAGAAAGCAAAGGATTGATCCGAGAAGGAAAATTGTGAAGTTTTGCACAAACGATTGAAATTAGGAAGAGGGATTTACTCAAAATTGGATACTCGAATGAGAGTTTCTCTCATAGGAGAGAGAAACTCCCAATTGATTTTTACACCCTACATCAACCAAGCATTTACTCTATGTAAAGATGTTGAATAACAAAAAAAAAATATTGCCTCCATTTTATTTTTTGACATGTCTTTTAATGTGTAAAAAATTCTATAAAATATCAATCTTTTTTTAAACTAATTTTTTAAAATTTATTACTAATAAGATGTATTTTAAGTACTCTTAATACTAATTTTTTTAGACTTCTTTATATATATATATAACATTCAATCTTCTTATATTATTACCTCAAACACAAAACGAAAACTAAGACTTAAGGCCAAATGGACTAAACCAACACTAGCATATAACAAACTAAACTTTGATGGTGCTCTTTCCTTTAGGTGTCAACAACTCCTATGGATTCGTCATCCGAAACCATAAAGGCTTTGTGATCTTCTCTGAAGCTGGGCCATCACCAATTAATACGGTATTCACTATTCAGTTGTGAAGCTTTCATCCTTCGGCAAGGTCTTATGGAAGCTTCTGCCTTACAAATACCACATCTTATCATCAAGGGTGATAATCTTTTTGTCATCAATTCCATATTTAAGGGTTAAACGTGCCCCTGGGTAGCAGAAATCATTTTATCCGAGTCTTTATTCTTGCTTAAGAACTTTATAGTTCGTGCACGTTTTTTGGGAGGTGAACAGAGTTGCTGACTGGCTCTCACATTGCAGTCTTCTTTACTCTCACTCATCTCCCCCATCCGACCCAGTTCTCCTGGGCCTCACCCGCATAAATGCCATTGGCTAGATTGTCTCAATCTTCCAAATTCTTTTCTGTTAAAAAAAACTTCTTATATTATTGTATAACACAAGAAGATAAATAAATAAACTAATATAAAAATTACTCCGTATAGTATAATATTTTTTGGTGAACAATTATAGTATAATATTGAATGTGTAGTATTTTGCAAAATAAAAAACACTACAATACCAACTTTCAAATACTAACAAAATATAATACAAATAGAAAAAATCTTTTTTTTTACAGTATGCAAACAGTTGGAGTTTGTCACGAAATTCGTAAAAAACAACAAGGATCATCCCTTAGGATGATGGAGTACAATTCCTTAGTAAGAGGAGATGTAGGTCTAATACAATCGATACCTTTTCTAGCTACGAAGTCGGCTACATAGTTGGCTTCTCTATAACAGTGTTTAAATTGTATAAACTCGAACTCTTGAGCTATAATGATGATCTTCTCAACTTGATGGATGACTTCCCATGGAGTAATGATCTATTTGCTTATTGCTTTGATGATAGTCTCGTTATCGCTTTCAATGATAGCCTTCCAGATCCCTTTACTTCTTGCATGCTGGATGCCTACAATGATAGCTTCTGCCTTTGTCTGTAAAATCGTACCTCTTGATGTATTTTGAAAGAATACATCTAATAAACCGCTCTCTGAGTCACGAATGACTCCTCCCACTTGGCAAGCGCCCGTGGGCTTAACCGAGCCATCTATATTAATCTTATAGATACTACTCGGTGGTTTAGTCCATCTAATCTTATTCCTATTAGTATTTCGAGTATTCGACTTATTTTCCGGTTCTATTTGCGAGTTCCATAACTTTATGTTTGAGTTAATCTCAAAGGCTAGATTGATTGTTGCGTTTGGACTTTTATCCTTAAATATATACTTGTTTCTGGCGTCCCAAATAGCTTGCCATATAAATCCTAACTCTTTTATCGCCGATTTATTACTATTTTTTTTGTATTTAAGGATATCCTTAATATTTTCATCGTAGTCTTCTCTAAGAAGTAGTTTTTTCCCGCCTGTGTTTTCATAGTTTTGAATGAGTTGTCTAGCAAAATTGCAGTTGATGAATAAATGGGTTGTACTCTCATCTGTACTATTACAGAGTGAGCATTGTGCTGGTACTCTATTGTAATGTTTGTTTAATCTCTGGGTGGTTGGTAATCCATCTATCATTATCTTCCAAATAAGGTTTTTTTATCCTTGTGGTATATCAAGTTTCCATATCCATTTGTAGTCCTCCATATTTCTATTATTACTATTTTGATTGAGTAGGGGAGTTGATTTGGTTGAAAGTACGTCTACCGTCCTTTTCGAGTTTCCAAACTAATTTGTCGGTGGTATCCTAGTTGGGTATTTGAATTTGTATAATCTGATCAATAATTTGAATTGGGAACAATTGTTGTAGCATTGTTAGATTCCAATGCTTCTGGTCGTTTATTAACTGGGAGACTTTGAGATTGGGATTTACCAAACTTTGGTATTGACTTAGGTTGATTCCTTCCAACCATGGGTCCCTCCAAACATTTATTTGGTTTCCATTGCCGATTAGCCATTTGATTCCACATTTGAATTTTTCCCTTAAGGATAACAGTCTCCCAAATTGCCAAGATGTATTTTGGTTATCCCTATCATTTATATCCGATGTTTGTAAATATTTTTCTTTTATTATTTTTACCCACACATACTAGAATTGTCTGTATGAATTTTCCAAAGTAGTTTCATCTGTAGACCTTCATTTAAGGATTCTGCTTTTTTGATTCCTAGTCCTCCTTCATATTTATTTTTACATATAGATTCCCAACTTATTAATGGTGTATATCTTTCAGACTGTAATTTGTTCCAAAAGAAATTCTTGTTATTTTGATCTATCTGGTTAAGAAGTTCTACATAAGGTAGTTTGTCTTTGAGCTGAGATTAGATTGGATTAATATGGTTCTACCCGCTTGAGATATGGAGGAGGATTTTCACTTAGATAGTTTTTTTTTTTTAGGTTTTGCAATGCATCTTCGAAGACCCAGTTTTTAACCCTTCCATTGACTAGGGGTATTCCGAGATATTTCTCAATTTTGATAGAAAAAATCTTAAAATAATACAGACTATCTAACTATAAACCAAAATTAATAAGAACTTTAAAATCAACAAAAAATAATACAAATCATAAAATTTTGACTTAAAATAATTATAAAAAAATTGAACTTGAATTATGGCATTATTCAAAACAAATTTTATCTATCAAAATTACAAAAAATAGTCCATATTTAGTCGTACTTTGCACACATTCACCTTTTATATTTTAAATAGATCAAAACCACAATTCGTTTGTCCAACTTTGTTCAATAAAACCCAATTTTTAATTTCAAATTAAAAAGTTGGTTTGTTGTAATGTTTAACAAATAAATAGTAGTTTTGGCATATTTAAAAATAAAAGAGGTGGTATGTGCAAGGCGTGACTATTTATGGATGTCTATTGTATTTTTGATAAATAGAGTTTTGATTTGATTCTTCCCCTGATACAAGTTAAAAAGTTTGTATTATTTTAAGTTGAAGGAGTATTATTTTTGGTCAATTTATTCATATTTTGTTTGGTTCATTTCTAATAGTCCTTATTATTTTAAGTCATTTTTCCTACTTCAATCAGAACATGTCTCTTACATAAACGGTAACTTAAAATTTATGTTTTAAAAATTACATGCAACCAATTCAAATATACATCCCATCTTAGTATGTAGAATTGAAAAAATTAAACTAAATAAAATTCATCAGATCTCATATATGTACCAAAATTATTAACTAAATTATTTTTAGTGTAGCATAAATTAATTCATAATAAAAACACTTTTAAGAGAATAAAAAATCAAACTTACTAACATACTCAATAAAAAGAAATCAAATGCTTTTAATTGAAAAAAAATACTTACAAAATATGTCAAAAAATATTCAAAATTATTTAGTAATGTACTTTTATTTAAAATAAGAATATATTTTTTTTACATATAATTGCAATTACTTAATATGACTTAGTTAATTAATAAATTGTTAGGAGAAAAATCAAGTATGAAATATAAATTCCAAATTTGACTCCCTGTTCTCCGCAAATTAATTACAAGACCTCTTCCCGCTGTAGTAGAAAGTAGTCAGGATCGACCCACGAGGAAGCGTGTCAGCGCCCGCCTTTTCAGTTCCAGATATCAGCACAAAATCGACCAGAAGAGCGCTCGATATCGACCTTACCACTCGGTATCGACCACACTGTCGACAGAAACTGTAAAACGCAGAAAAAAGCAGAAACATACAGGAAACTCAAACTGGTCGATGTCGACCTACCTACTCGATATTGACTAAAAATCTCGACCAACGGTTGCTTGAAATCGACTGCACGGAAACTAAAACTCGAAGCTTTTCTCAAGACAGAACTCAAAACTGATGAAATAAAAACAAATAAACTAAAGACTTCCAAGATCAGGGTTTCAACACCACAACGATAACCATGTAAAATAACACATAAATGCATAAAAGAACATGTTTTTCATCAAATAACTTTCGTTATTAACAAATAGGAAGATAGAAGCTTTTGCATAAACCCTAAATGTTACTAACCATTTTTCACATAATTAATCCAAGTTGCATTAAGATCACTTTCGCTTCAATAACACAAACAAGGATCAACTTCAACTTTCGCAAAAGAATCATGCTCATAGGGACAGAAGACGAAATTGCATCAAAAGATTGTACCTTTGCCGCATCACCTTACATGGCTACCGTCGGGCTCACCCCGACCCTAGAAGTTGGGTGACTACTCGCTCTTCATCATCAAGAAAGACATTAATAACAAGAAGGAACTAAATGGCATTAATAAAATCAAAGAAAGCTTACAACCAATCGAAGCCAAAGCCAACTCTCGCCTTCTCCAACCTCTCTCGCCACAAGCTCTCTCTCTCTCTCTATGTAAATAATTGTAACTGAAATTGAATGATTAAAACTCAGTCCCTAAGGCTTTATTTATAGGCTTCATTCCCTAGCTAATCTAGGCAAGGAACATCTATCTATATCTAAATTTATCTATCTAAAGACTTAAAGATTAAATTTGGAAATAAAACAAATATATCTAAAAGGAAACTATATCTAAAGTGGATAGATCCTTCTTCTCTTGATAGAACTTGATAAATCTCCTCTTGAGTTGATAAAATATCTCTTGCTTCATGTGGAAGAAAGTCAGCTCAGCACTCGGACTCGGATTCTCTCAAAATCGGCCTCTGTAGGTTGGTCGATATCGAACTATATTCTCGGATTCGGCTTCTGTCACTCCATATTGGCTCCCAGGAGGAATTTCGACCAAAATCAGGTCAATATCGACCAAAATCAGGTCGATATCGACCAAATCTTGTCGATATCGACCACTTCTTCAGTTCTCAGCATTATGCTCCGTCTTGAAACACATTTTCCTGGGTTCTCGTTTGTCCGATTGACGCATATGAATATGCGTTGGAAAGCTCTTTTTGAGGGCTACAACTCTCATGAAGACATCAAAGCTTGACTCGGAATGATGAATGGTGAAAAATGACATTTTCTCCATCTGCACAATCCTTAGCTTCTTCATAACTTTCCTTTAAGCTTCAAACTGCGTTCGATTTCTGCGAAATATAACAAAAACTTGTGTAGACCTCCATAATTTTCAAATAAGCATAAACTATATAGATTCTGTACAATTCTAACCCAAATGTATAAAATGCATGCAGAAATCGATATAAAAGTTAAGGTAAAACATGGCAAATTATGCTCACAACATAAATATATAATGTTATAACAAAGAAAAAAAATACTAATATACTCAACAAAAAAATCAAATCTCATTTTATTATAGTTTATAAATTTAACGACTAGAATTATCTTATTGAATTAAAAAAAAGTTAGGTGAATAATGGATAAATTGGATAAATTGACAAAAAGAAAAATTAAATGAAAAATAGTATGTCAACCTTTGCAATTAGGTTAGATATTTTTACCAAATAAGAGTTATTTAAAATTATAGAAAATAAAATCGCAAATATCTTAAACCTTATAATAGCATGAAGTTGTAAATGAATAGTAACTTCCACTTACAATTTTTAATTGTTTTTTTTATGGTTGAAATGTCTATTTTTAATTGTTTTTTTTATGGTTGAAATTTCTATTTTACCCTTATAAACAGAAGTTGAATTGTCACATGCAAAAGATTTAGCATATCATAGTATGCCACATATACCTTGTAATGCCACATATTTAACCATACTAGGCCAAGCGCCGCGCGTTACAAGGTATATGTGGCATACTATGATATGCTAAATCTTTTGCATGTGACAATTCAACTTCTGTTTTTAGTATTGTAATAATTGAAGACTTGTGCTCTTCACGTATATAATAATTTATTTTGTATTATCATTTAACAAAAAATACATTATTAAATGTCAATAAATAAATAAAATGCTATAAGTAATAAAAATATTTAATGTGTGATATTTTGCAATTTAAACTATATAAATTAACATGTACACTTGATATTGTAAAATAACAAAAAATCAACAAATGCATTAGTGCAATATAATTGTATTAACATGTTGTGGTTCTTGGAATAACCAAAAAGATGAAATTAACGGAATTTTTGCCAAATGCTCTTGAGGTTAAGGCTAATTCGCATGGTGTACGAAAGTTTTGTAAGAACTGGGGCGTTAAGAGACGCCAACCCATGTCATCTAACCCTCTCAGGTCTGTTATCCTTACATTGGGCCAGAAAAGGAAGATCTCTCGTGACACAGGTAGGGCTTAAAACACTTATAAATCACTCTCAATTAACATTCTTATGATATAAATCACTCTTAATTAACATTCTTATCATATCTGATGTGGGGCGAAATATTACAAGTTTGACATATTTCGCCAAATGCCCCTAATGTTTTCATTTTTTTTTCACAAAATTTCCTAGAGGTTTTCATTTTTTTCCGCCAAATTCCCCTTTGTCTAATTTGTTTACATTTTGGTTGAAAATAAAAAGAAAATAAAAGGAATTAAAAAAAACCTATTGTCATGATCTTTTACCTATATTTGAATTTGAGATGGACTTATAGATTTTTTTTTTTAAAAAAAAATCAACAAAAATGTTAATAAAATAGTGTAATTCTCGCGCTATTGTACACTTATTTTAAAATTAATAAAATAATAATGTTATAACACATTACTATGATAAATATAAGAAATATATATTGATAAAATTTAAAATAAAAATATTACTTACTTTCAAATTATGAAATATTTACATTTTTATGTCATGATGTTTTTAGTTGAAACATTCTTATTTTAAAAATGAAATGTAATATAATTAATTAACAATTAGAGATGACGATACCATAAATTAAAATCAAACTGCTTTAGGGGTGGGGGTTGCAAAATGTCCAAGACAAAACCCTTTAAAAAAAATTATCGTGCAAAATATAATAGTATGTTATGCTTGTGAAAATGAAAATATAACTGTATGTTGTGCAAATATAACATTTGGTTGTGCAAATTGTGAAAATGCAATATTATGGTAAACATTTTACAACATAAAAATAGCGGACATATTTTGTAATTTCTCTAAGTTAACCTAATTAATTATCGAGCGGCCGCTCGACCTATTCACTTTCTCCCACGATGAACGTCGCTCGCCGGAGATCTGAAACCTTCGATCTCGCTCCCTCGATCGCTCGCTCCGACCGTTCGCTTGATCTCGTTGAACCCCCGATTGAACCACCGACTGAACCACCACGTCGATTAGGGTCTGAAGGCCGATGGAACTGGAATTCGGCTTCAAATCTAAGCACAACAGATCTGACAATCAACAGAGGAAGACATGGGAATTCGGCTTCGAACTGGAATTCTCCCTTTCTCTTTGCCGATTGTCCGTCTCATCTGTTTCTTCTGTATGTACAATGGGGGAGATGGATGCTTTCACAATTTGTCTCAAACCTTGGATACTCTGCTAATTAGGCTTAAAATAGTGCATGTACCTCAAATTTTCTCGAACCCAAATGATCAAAATACTTTTTTCCTTTGAAATTCATTACTTCAAACTTACCCATGCATGGTAACTCGAATTAGAATGAAAACTGACTCAAATCATACTTGAATCAAAAGAGTGCCTGATCTAAAACAATTTAAACTCAAATATACACCAAAACTAGAAACAAACTCGAACCAAAAATAACTAAAACCCGAACTCAATTATAATAACCGAATCAAAATAAATTATTATAAATATTATAAATAAAAGTACATGGTCATGTATATAGTATATAGATGTATTTATGCATAGTGAATACTTTGAAAATTTTCATTATAAAAATTCACATACAAAAGACAATAATAAAGAAAGAAACAAGAATGAGTTAACCAACATATGGTGGTGCTGGAAGAGTGTATAATCTTGCCCTCGTTAATGCTGTCAACGACACCTGACGGTGTCCATAGAAGATTGAAATGCTCATCTTTGACATCCTGATGTTGGCTCGGGCTTTTCTGACGATGTCTTTTAGGCATATCTTCCGGGGAGAAGTCAACTCTATTGTAGAGTATATATTATTCGTATATTGATACTATCGTCTACCTACCTCTTCATCCAGAGTTCTAAATAAACTCTCATCCTTAGGGACACTATTAGTTGGCGTATCAATCGTGTATGATGTTTAAAAAAATGTGAGCATGTTCCTATTAAGGATTAATTAGTGAATAATTTGATTATTTAGGGTTCAAAATATGAAATTTACACCTAATTTTCTCTATAGTTAATTACATTCCCTGCTATTCATGAATCCCTTAATCACATTTTTTTTGATACAAGGCGACGATTTGAGGGTGGTTAACCACGGTTAAACCACCGCCCAAGGGCGTCCTGCCGGACGGCATCAGCACACTGAGCAGGAATACAGACGTCTACGAAGCGCGAGGAAAGACTCATATGAGCAAGCAAATCAACCACCCGGTTCCCCTCACAGAAGATATGAGCGAAGAAGACGCCATCAAACGCACAACAGAGACCCATAGCATCGGAGATCGTTGGCTCAATCTCCCATGACCACTGTCAAAATCCCTTCAAAGCATTGATCACCTTCAAGCTATCCCCCTCGACCTCAAGGCGGAAATAGCCCCGCGTCGCAGATTCCTGCAGGCCAGTCAGAAGGCCAAAACACTTAGCACGATCCACTGACATCGTATCATGATCCCGAGCACCGCACAACAACACCTCCCCATGGCAATCTATGAGAATGAATCCGGAAGTTGTACGACCCGAACTGATCTTCGCACCGTCGAAATTTAGTTTAACGACACCTGCGGGCGGTTTTTTCCACTTTACCATTTTCTGCCTTTTCGTTTTCTTTTGACAGGTGTTGTTCCTACTATTGTCTTTCTCATTTTCTAGATCCTTCGTTTGCGCTTTCTTCCAGTTTATTCTATATAGCTTAATAAACATTTCCCAATCTTCTATCTTGCCGACATCATTGTTATCAAATAAAATTTTGTTTCTCATGTTCCAGGCTCCCCATAGAGAGAACGCTAGGGCTGATTTTTTCTCCGAAGAGAGATTAGAAAATAACTCTGAAATGATATTCTTATAGGTTTTATTGTCTTTGTTAGTATTTCAGATTACTTGTTCAATTTGTCTATCCATCCTTCCAACCAAAGAATGGGTTGTCCGACATTTGGTGAAAATGTGGACGTTGTCTTCCATATCATGATCGCAAAGAGGGCAATTCATCGGGACATGGACTCCTTTGCTTTTTAGTCTAGTTTTTGTTGGTGTCCCATTTAGGAGATTTTTCTAGAGAAAATTTTTAATCTTTGGGGAACAATTGATTTTCCAAATCCATTCCACATGGTCGGGGTTTCCTCTTCTGGATTTCGTGATGTGGTTTACAACACTGGTTGTACATAACCACCCATGTTTATCTGGATACCAATATAATCGATCTTCAAAATCAGAAATCGGGATGTGAATTTCAATGACTTTGTCGACCGAATCCATAAGTAGTACCTCTGCTAATTTTGATGTGTTCCATGTTTTATTTGGTTTTATAAAGTTGCTCACTGTTTCTTGATCGTCAACATGGCTCTGGATACATCGATCTCTAACTTTTCCACCAATATCCAGTCACTTGTCTTTCTAGAATTTAATTGTTTTGCCATTTCCAACCTGCCAGAATAAACCTGAGCAGAACTCTTCTTTGAGCTCGATCAATTTTGTCCATTTCCAAGAGGTGTTTTTATTCTTCTTGTAGCCCCAAATATTCTCTTCATTTCAGTACTTTTCTCTAATAATTTTTACCCATTCATTATGCGGTTCTGCAATGATCTTCCATAATAATTTCATCTGCAATGCCTTGTTCATATCTTTTGATTTTCGGATGCCTAATCCACCATCACACTTTGGTCTACATATTTTATCCCATCCTATAAGAGACTTATACTTAGGGTATTTGTTCCAAAAAAAGCATATGTTGACTCGGTCCAGATAATTGTGAACACTTGCCAAAAGCATGAAGTTTTGCATAAAATAGCTTGGTTTCGTTGAGAGATTTGCTTTGATCAAGACCGCCCTCCCTTGTTGAGTTAGCTCATTCGCTCTCCATTTTGCTAATTGGTTCTTGGATTTCCCTATAATTTCTTCAAATGTATGCTTATTTACCCTACCATTAATGATCGGGCAACCAAGATATTTTTCTAATGTTGTTTGGTTCGTGATATGTAATAAGGATTGAATCCTCTGTCGTTGGTCATTGGTTAAATCTTTGGTCGTTTGAAAAGCTGGTTTTTGAAAGTTAACTTTTTGGCCCGAAATTGCGCAGTATTCCTTGAGTATTGTTTTGATCGAATCGCATGCCTCCGTCGTGGCTTTAGAAAATATCATAATATCATCAGCAGATAAGAGAAAGGGGATCGAGGGGCCAGTTCTAGATATCTTGAATCCAATAGTGTTTCGGGATACTTCTCATTATCTTTGAAGTTTTCTTTCCAGGATCTCATTATCGAGGCCTGAATCTGTCCGTTCGTTCGTCATTGACCAAATCGGAAAAAGACACCGTTTTGATGCATTCTTTAATCCATCCACAAAATTGTGGACAAAAAAGGAAATCCTAGTTAACTCTGTCGTAAGCTTTTTTCATATCTAATTTGATCGTGATCCATACACCACGTCCTTTCATGAGCCGAAAGGAGTGAAATATTTCATGAGGAATGAGTACATTATCTTGGATCCTTCTGTATGAGATAAATGATCATTGAAGTTGTAGCTAGCTAGTAGCCCTAGAATATTTTTCATAATAAAAAAACAATTGTAGCTAGTGGATAGCTATGACAAACGTGAATTTATATACAATATTAATTATATTATCCGTGTGCTATAACTTTAAGTAATCCTTACGTTTCAAATCTGTACAGTAATTAATTAAAGCACATGTTTTCATTTACATATACTCAGGCATACCGCATATATCATACTCCATCCGATTAGAAATATAGGACGTTTGACTTTTATACACGTAATTTAATGAGTTAAAAACTAAGTAATTAAAATATTAGTTTTTTAATTAAAATTTTTTATATTATAATATTTATTATTAATAAGTATTATAATATAAAAAAATTCAACTAAAAAAATTAATATTTAACATAGTTTTTAGCTCCTTAAACTTATATTAAAAATCGGAGGGAGTATTATTTTTTTTTTTTTGGGTCGAAGGGAGTATTAATTTGTCACATATGCAGGCTTACTTTCCCAGTTTTTTTTTGGAGGTGATCGAACATCCTACAAAGCCTATATAGCTAGATAGATTGACTCTTTCCCAGTTTTTTGAACTTTATATTTCCGATCGTTTATCGGTCATCTGTCCCAAAATCCCGCCCAAATCTTTACGTCTGAATTAATATTAAAAAAAATTTAAAAATATATATATTTAATTTCTATATACTTATTACTACGTATAACATATTTGGAAAAAAAAAATCTTAGAAAATCAAATTATAATTTTTTAAAAAATATATATAGTGAACTCACATCTTTTAACTACTTAAAAAAATCTCTCTATCTCTTATGAATTATTATAATTTTTATAAGTTGATTTTTTAAGTTTTTTTTTCTCAAATATTTCATAATAAATATGTATAAACTAAATATATATATTTTTAATTTTTTTAATATTAATTTAAATATAAAATAATTTCGTGGGACGGGAAGTTGGGACGGGTTTTGGAACAGATGATTTGCACCGATCATTTATATGGCACTATTAATTTCTCACCTAATGCGTGACTTGTGTGTGATCAATTGAATTAAAACATATGTTTGGAATTGGCCGGTGCTCGGTGTCGACGGTATGTATGATCGATTGACTTAAAATATATGTTTTGAATTGGGCGGTGTTCTGTAGTGCCGTAGTGGAATGAGGTTAAGCGTTTGTGCGAGTTTTAATTTTAGCGAGTTTTGATAGATTTAACGGATTTGTAACTTTAATGGATTAAGGATAGGGATGTGCAGAAAAAGACGTTACCTTTAACACGATACAAAAATACGATGAAACCACACAAAATGAAAAGGACACGACACAGATTGATACAAAACAGTAGAACATGATAATAAATTAATAATCGTGTCGAATACGGATCGTGTGTTTTTTAAATTGAGATGCGACATGGCACGATTAATTTAAAAAAATATTTTAGAAGGTAGTTTAGTATAAATATAATAAGTATGATAAAAAGAAGATTGAAAAATAACCGATAATAATACGAACTATCAATTAACGGTGAACCAAAAATAATACGAACTTTCAAAACTACCAATTCATATACAAACTATAACACATTAAACCAAAATCGATATAAGGTACAAAATTAAAAAATTATAAATTATTTTAGACTCAAATTATAATTAATTAGAAATCTTTAAAAAAAATATATAAAATTAAAGAAAAAAAAATAAAATTTATCTAAAAAAATCCCTAATTCCTTCATCTTCCCCAATTTTTAGTGACGCCTCAACAATGGAGGAATTCAACCAATCCGCTATCCATTCGGCTGGATTTCTAGCTGGCTTTGGGGTTCTTGTTTTCTGTTCTTACGGATTCGACCTTTAATTTGGGTATCTTGACCTTTCTCTTCTCGGTTGTGTTTGGAATCGGGCTTCGAGATGGCGGAAGGTCCGCTTCAATGACGGAATTCAACCAGCCAGTCAACCACGTTCGTCTTCGCTCGTGGTGGTTCTGCACCTCCGTCGTCGTTCTGGTGCGCGAAGGTACTGCACGACCGTCGTCGTTCTAGTACGTCAACCCATTCCATTTTTCATTTTTTCTTTGGTCTTTAAAAGAGAAAACGAGGGGATGACCCTAATCTACAAAGAGACCAAATGTTTCGACAGATCTTTGAATTGAGATGCGCGAGGGATTGGGGAGAGATTCCATGGCAAAAAGGAGGGTTCGAAAATCAATGGGTTTCACTTCAGATCAAAGAGATTTGTGAAATTAGGTTGGGGGCGGCCGGCGGCGTTCCATGCTTCATCTGTTCTACAACTTGGGAAGAAGGAAGATGATGAATTCTGAATTTTACAATTTAAACCACAACTTATTATTAATTATATATTTAGTCCAAAGAAATTTAGAGTTTGTGAATTTTGGACCCTGTATCAATTTTGGTTTAATGTTTTATAGTTTGTATATGAATTGGTGGTTTTGAAAGTTCGTATTATTTTTGGTTCACCGTTGATAGTTCGTATTATTTTTAGTCAGTTTTCCAAAGAAGATATATATATAAAAAAAAAAATTGGCTCAATTGGTTAGAAGATTTTTTCCACCCAGCTAAAAGGTCTGGGGTTTGATTCCCACTCTCTTTAATGTTTAACTAAACTCTCTCTTTATTTTTTCTTTTAAAAAAAAATAGAAATCTCCCTTAATCGTATCTTGTTGTGTTACATGGGTATCTGATACGGAACATGATCTAAGACAATTTTTAACCGGATTTCTTAACAGATTTAGCCCTTGTTTATTAGAGTGGAAATGAATAGAAAGAGAGAGTTTAGTTAAACATTAAAGAGAGTGGGTTAATCAATGTTCAATCGTCGCCTTTAGAGGAAGTTTGTTCAAGTGATGTTCTTATTCAAAAAGCATTCTTCTCTGATCAAAGACCTTAAGAACTCAACTCCGAGGGTTTTTAGGTCAGGGAGGATTATAGAGCTCTTTTCCTTATCTTTTGAATCGGATCCCTGTGTTGTGGGTTTATGATGGGTATTTATAGGAGCATTAAGCTAGTAGCTGGCTAGGGACCTCGTGGGTTTCTCGAGGACAAGTGTAACACATGCCCTCGCGCCTAAGCTTTAGGCATTGGAAGGGATGCCAGTGTGGTGAGCTACACCCAGCGAGCTGCTTAATGAGGTGTAAAGTGCTTATGATCGCGATGTATCATCGTTCTTATTGTTGCTTGCTTCGCAATCTCTTGTGGATTATCATAACAGAATTTTCTTTAATATCTTCTATCTTTTTTTATAGGGGGGGGGGGGGTAGCCTATTTTTGACTTAATAAGTCATATTTCTTTAGGGGGTGATTTTCTATGGCATCATCATATCTCCTCGCGACTTAATCGCGAAAATGAAAATTTCCGCGATGGAGTCTCGATAAAAACGATGATCCTTGCTAAGTCTATTCTTGTTTTACTGGGCCGATGGTTTGGGTTCCATTTTGGGCCCATAAAAAACCGGCTCAAGAAAGGCGATCCGGGGGTGGTCCTACACTAACAATAAAAAGGGACTAGAGCCCTGAATTCGTCACTCTTAAATTTATAATCTCTTTTCCAATGAAGTTTCTAACAGGGCGAAAAGGAAGTTTTGTAGGGTTTTCACCATTTTCAGTCGACTTCTTTCGTCTCTAGAATCTCTCGGTCGTATTTCAGGTAAATTGACTATCTTATCTCATTTTTTAGGGTCTACCTTTCACCAGTTGTTTTTTCCTTGGGGGTTTTCCTTAATAGGAAGATGTTTTAGGGTTAGAGAAGGAGTAACTTTCTCCGACAGCGTAGCCCTTCACCTCTTTCTGAGGTGGGTTACCGGGGCTGGCGTGTTCTGGTCGTTTCTTTTTCGAAAATCGTGTGTGCGGGGGTTAGGTGTTTTTGGTAGGTGTTTCTTTCACTTTACAGAGGCGTTTAGGGTTTCCGGGGACGGTAATTTTTCCCGGAGATGCCCCCCCCACACCGGCCATTTCCTGGGAATGGGCGTTTTTAGGGAAGGGGGAATTTATCGTTTTCCAATGGATGACCTTTCATCTTCTTGACTTTGGGGTGTTTGACATGTTGCCAAAGTATCTTCATGGGAAGATTTCTTGGCGCCATTTCTTATGGTCTCACGATAGTTATTGGACGTCTCCCCCTGCTAATTTGAACTTTGTGTATTTTCATGCTTTTCTTTATTAGTCATGAGTACGATTAGTGATCGTCAAAACGTTGAAGTTTTGCTTGCGGATGATGAGGGTAGATCCGTGGAGGTTTCTGGTCGCGAGGCCAAGGGAATCACAGAGGATACTGCCTCGTCTGTAGCACCGTTGAGTGTGGCAGTTGCGATAAAGAACTCTCGTGATGACTCGAGTCATTTATCTGGTAAAATGAAGAAATCTTTGGAGAGGGGGGATCCTGACTATTGCTTCTGGTCGATTGTTGCCAATGAAGAGAATCGTGGGGGCAAAGCTTCTACTTCTGAGAAGAAAAGAAAAAACGTTCCTCGGCGAAAAAGTCATGGGGCCGCATATGGGAAAAAGAAAGCCCACGTGGTGAGGGGCGATTTCTAAGTGCCACCATATAGGTTAGAAGAGATCATGGAATGTAGTTTCTGGGAACAGCTTGATCCATCAGCACCCCCACTGGAGCCCTCGGTTTTTTCCGAACGAATTCCTCCAGCTCGGAGAATTAGGAAAGACGCTGGAGAACAATTTGTGATGAATTTAGATGATGTGAGGTTCATGTCGAGGCTCTTCCCATGGCCCACCGAACTTGAGTTAGGTTTATCCATTAGTGAGGGTGGTTGTTGAGATTCTTATCCGGGTTATATGGTCCTTCACTTGGAGAGTTTGGTGCAAGGGTTCCGTCTCCCCCTTCATCCCTTCTACCGCCAATTCCTAGAGAGGATAAATCTATGCCCGTCCCGGATATCTTTCAACACCTGAATGTTTCTCGTAGCGTATATGATGAGACGTGCGACCATATCCGTCAGGAGACAACCTTAGAACACTTGTCGACTTTTGTGTCCATTCGGAAAGGAGTTTGCAATTTGTATATTGTCACCCTTTGTAGGAAATTGTCAAATAGGTTGTCTAGCAGTACCGACCGGAGGAAAAAATGGTCTTTAGTGAAGGATAGTATCGGGTTGGTTTTGAACTTCCGTCAGGATCCAAAGATATACAATAAGTTTCCTGCGACCTTAGGGGCTCAGAGAGTATAGGAAAATTGTCACCCCAACCGGTTGGAGATGGCGGGCTTGAGTCTTCCTCATTCCCCCGGTGGGTGTTTATTATTTAAATCACGATTACACATGCATCATGTTTCCTTACATGTTCTTTTCCCTTTTGAATATTCATTCTGTATTTTTCTTTTTGTTCGCAGAAATGTTGAACTTGGTATTGATCTCCCCAAAAGCTTTGGAGTCGGAGGTGGATGAGCCTGGGGTGGGTCTGCAGAAAAATTTGTTGGCTCCTGATATTCCATAGGGTTCAGCTAGGGAGAAAGATGATTTGGGTATTCTTTCGAGCGACTCTCATCATGAGGATAGGCGATCTGGGCACAAGATCATTCTTTTTGACTCGGAGGATCGTCGGGTTGTTACTACAAATCCCCCGTCGTCTAGGAGTCATGAGTCCAAGAAGAAAAGGAAGGTGGATGAGATACTGGTTACGACTATCGTGATTGGTTCGGGTGATCGCGTGGTTAATGTCCCCCCCTGGTGGGGCTGCGACTACTTTCTACTTGTAGCCAGGGTTTGTTTTTCCATATACCAACAAACTGAATTTTCCAAAGAAGTGTTTTCATGCTGAGAGATCGTTTTTTAGAAGGTTTAAGCGTTGATGTTTTGATTGGGAATGGTCGGAAAACTACAGATTGGGTGAGATAGAAATCTTTAAGATTATTGTTCTTGTATTCATTTTTTCTAAATGATTTAAGCACGATTTTCCCTACATTGTATTTTCAGGGGAGATTCTATTGGGACGAGGTTGATAGGCGATGTGACACATTCGCGATGGATTTAAAGGAGGAGAAAGAGAAAAGGAGGCAGAGTGGCAAAGAGAGGGACATTGCTAACAAAAGGGTGGCTGCCTTGGTGGAGGAATTGGCCAATCTAAAGAGCACTGAATCTAACCTTTCCATCATTGAGAGTTTGTGGAATCAAGTTGAAAACCTAGAACATAGCCTAGGAGAGGCGCGCCGTGCTCAAAAGGAGACCACTCTGGAGATGACAAAGTTGAAGGATGAGATTTCAGTTCTAGCGAAAGCCAAAAAAGAAATTGAGGAGACGCATGTTGCTGAGGTCGTAGTGATGAAGGATAATTTGAACGAGAAAGCAAAGGTAGCAGTTCAACTCGCGAATCAGGTTCGTGATCTCACCACCGAACTAGATTCGCTGAAAGGTCAGTTATCTGTTGCTAATGAAGAACTAGCGAACCTCAAACACCTCGATGCCGACATGCAATTGACAAATGCAACATTGGGCGAGTATTTCACCACCGACGTTGGTCAGAAATGGTTGGATGTTTGGATTGGGTCTAAAGCCGACAAGGATGTTTTAGTTGGGCGTTTGATGCCTACTTTTGTTCAAGGGATGAGAGTTGGTATTCATCAAAGTGTGGCCCGCTTTTCTCAACCTGGGGTTCCTGTTGAAGTGCTTAAGTCCAGTTTGAAACATCAGGATTGGGGGCTTGGGGACCAAGCTTGCCGACTTGTTTCTGTTGGATTGACGCATAATTTTGTTGTTTTTTGGATTTGTACGTGGGTGGAAAACAATGTTACCATAGTCTTTTTATGTTTGTTTGTTTGATACGTGCGTGTTTATAAGTTTAGTCGCATATTTTGCTCTTTTTCTTGTTTCTTGGTTTCTTGTATGGCGATTGCTTGGTTCTATCTTTATTTTTCTTTGCGAGACTCTTACCAATCTTCTGTTATTGAGCGTTTTATGAGAATAACTCGCGATATGACACAAATAAGGGTTCGCAGATTACAAGATCTTAAAATGCCAGCGGAAGATAGGATTTAATTTATTTATTTATCGCGATGCAGAGCAAAACAATTTGTTATAGAAAGTGCTTATTTTGAGTAGGCTTAGGCGATTTCTATATTTTTTTCATAGTAGAGGAGGTCGTGGAAAGCGTCTTCGTTCTTTTCTAGTCCTGGTTTCTCTATTGCTACATCGAAGTGTGACCCTCCTTCATACTCAAAAGTGAGGCAACATCCTATTCTTAGGTTATTTACTCTTGCGAATTCCCTTCACCCTTCTGATAGAGAGAACCAATCTCCTTCATCTCTTTCGACTAACATTGGGAATTCTTGGTTTAGAGGAGAGCGCAAGAACATTTGGTCCAATACTTTGTCTCCAAATTCTACGAAGATGTAAGGTAAAGGAAGTCTGAATAGATGACTTTCCCTAAGGATCATTCTGATGAACCTGGGTTTGGGAAGGTCATGGTATTTGTGATAAAGTTGGGTGGGGAGATTTCCTCTGAAGCCATGTCGAAACTAGGCATTCTGTTTTCGGTGGGGTGTTGGGTTTGGGTATCATTGTGTGCCTATTTATACCAGGGTTTTGTTTATAATGGTAGGTGTTACTTTTCTGGATTGGTTTCGATTCTTGCCGAGCTAGTAGATGTTGTGTTGAATGCCGATTTTGCGGGTTGCTAGCTGGCTTGCTATCGTTTATAAAGTTGTTACTGCTGGGAAGGCGGATGAGTTTATCTGGCGGCTTTTGTTCTAAGAACGTTGATTTTTTATGACCTCGTGGTTTAAGAATGTGGCTAGCGGTGCCGTTTGTTGCTTGCGTTTTATTGCCTCTTATAAAAGGTGAAATCTTTCCATGCTCCTCGGTGTAGCTTATTTTACCCGGGATATAGTGGTGTGAGGAAATTTATACATGCTTGTGAGTCTTGTGTATTTGTTTGTGATTTTTATTTATGCGTTGCTCTCTTTGAACTTTGTTTGTTGTTGTCGAAGCCTCTGCCCTATATATATCGTGGCTATGGTTACGAAGCGCTAGGCTACGTCCATCTATGGTTGCGAGCTGATGAGGAGTTCACAGTGAGGGTGGAGCCACTAGGCCCTAACTATTACTGGTTTACATCGGGGTGGCCTGAGTTTGTGGTATCTAATGAACTGCGGATTGGTACACGATTGAGATTTTCTCAAAATCAAATGCAATCTCCAGCGACGTAAAAGCAAATGAGATTGATCGATATTAATAAAAGTAATTTCCAATGTCTCATACACGATGGAGATTTTCTCAAAATCAAATGCAATCTCCAGCTTTGTAAACGCAAAAGAGATTAATTGATAAAACTAATCTCTAGCGTTTCATACGCGATGGAGAATTTCTCAAAATCAAATGCAATCTCCAGCGTTGTAAACGCAAAGGAGATTGATTGGTATTAATAATAGTTTTTATTTAGGGGTTGATTACACGATAGCGTTTTTAACAACGAGGGTGCTAGTGTAAGAGACTGGGGTAGAGGTATTTTTTAGAACAGGAAGGAGTTCAAAATCGTTGCGTAGTGGACCCTCATATTGAGCAGCCTCTATCTCTTCTTCAATATCATAGCCTTCTTTGTCTAGGAAGTGGAATTCAAACCTTGTTTATCTTTGATGAGTGAATGATATGGTTGTACCTAGGTCGAGCCCGCGGGATTCAACAAAACCTTTCCAACCTTGTGTTACCCATAGTGAATGGTAGTGACCGTCTGCAATATGGACATGAAAATCTTGTAATGTGCGATTTGATAACAAAATTTTCTCTTGTACATGAGTTTTTAATTTTTTGCCGAAGCTGTAAGGTAGCATCATGCGCAGATATTGCTCCTCGCCGTCTAAATAGATTTTAAAAGAGAAAGGAGTGTTTGAGCCCTGGGTTGCCATTTTGTTTAGTGTGGGTGATGGTTGGGCAAGAGTTGGTTAGTCCTTTTATAGCAGCGGGGGAGGAGTCACCTATTACGATTCATAATGTTTTGCTAGGATAGGTTGAACTTTCTCGTGATTCAAGGGACTGTTTATTGATTTGAAATATGCAGATGGATTGGCAAGATTCTGAACATATTCTTTCCATGTGTAGGCCATGCAGAGTGCCTTGGGAATTCCCGATTCAGGCCCTCTTCCTCGCTCAGTGCGCTTAATAAATGTTGGTGCAGACTATATGGTATGTACTATTATGTTTGCAATATATAAATGTGTGTTGAATCAGTGTTGTGATTCATTCCACCATTGCATTTTTTTTATCTTGGTAGAGGAATGAATGGCTTCATCAGATTATGGGATGCGATAGTTTTATTGTTCTGTTGATGTGGAGGAGAGGCTTCATCGCTTGGTGACCTTTCGACATTTTTTAGTTTTTTTTTGCTGTTGTGTTGTGATAATCCTTATCTAATGATACCTTGTTACAACCTCTTCCTTGTTTTTTTTAAAGAATGTATGGTCATGTGGTGTCAGATCGTGTCTGATTAATATCTTCGAATGGGCGGGAATTTCGTGTTCAAGTTTCTAAAGACAGTTTTAACCATTGGTGGTTGACCGAGGGTTGGAATAATTTCGCGATTAACAATGGCCTTCGCACTGGAGCGGCAATGATGTTTTTAAAAAATGTAGGGGGTATCGCTTTAAGGTTCTCGCTCTTAAATATGATGAGTAATGTAATTTGTAGAAAATTGAATCGCGAGGCGGTATTTATGGGTTTGTAATAAAGCAGATGACTTGTTCATTCTGTACTTATTTATCTCTGTTTTTCTAAATTGAAGTTATTTTGTTGGTTTAATCGCGGAGTATTTTATTTTGCCTTTGTGTAATATAATTGTTTCAAAATAATGTTTTGGAATTCGCGCGTAATATGGTAATGCCTTAGGTAATTTACCGGTTGCTTGTGAGTTGAAAATGACTATTTCCTGATCCGACGTGGGTAGGCAGGGTGGCAGGGTGTTGTCCTGATATTTCGCCACATGTATTACATACAGAATACTTTGAGAAATTTTGGATTGGGGCAATCTCTTCGTGCAGTGTATCCAATAAATGCTAATCATGAATGCTTTTGGCAACAATATATATGAGAGTGTGGGGTGTGTTTTTCTATGCTGTCTTTGCTTGCTCTCGTCATTTTCTGTACTAGTGCGAGAAACAAATGGCTTTTATTAACCCGATGTATCAAGATTTTATCAAGTCTATTGATTCTGAGGAAAAGCTCGAATATTTGGTAAATCTTTTAACCTTTTATACCTGTTTCTTCATATTTTTTGAGTTTTTTCGAGTAAAGGTTTGTTTTGATTTTTGGAAGCTTGTTCCAGATTCTTTTGACGATATGTATGGTCGTGTGGTATCAGACCATGTTTGCTTGGTTTCCCCTACAATGTGAGATTTTTGCGTAAGGGTATCTCGGGATAGTCAGGCTCGCTACTTATTGACTAAAGGTTGGTGTGTCTTTGCAGAAGACAGTGAGATGTGTGCCAGCGGGTCCCTGGTAATTTTTAAGTATGAAGGAGGGCATCGCTTTACTGTCATTGTTTTAGAAGCGAGTGAATAAGTTTTTTTTTTGCGAGTGAGCGACCATGTTGCTTTTCCTTGTCTGGTTTTAAACAACGACTTTGTTTTTATTTGTTTGTACTTTACATGTCTGCTGTTGTTTGAATATTCATCTTGCATGTTTTGTGCTCTGTTTGAATCCATGATTTGATGAATGTTTCGTGCGCTTTGCTACATTTATTCTCCGTAGAGGCTTGTTTGAATATTCGTGTTTGAAAGACACGTGATTGCTAAATTTATTCTCCGTAGAAGCTTGTTTGCACATCCGTGTTCGAAAGACCTGCAATTGCTAAATTTATTCTCTGTAGAGGCTTGTTTGCACATCCGTGTTCGAAAAACACGCGATTGCTAAATTTATTCTCCGTAGAGGCTTGTTTGCACATCCTTGTTCGAAAGACACGTGATTGCTAAATTTATTCTCCGTAGAGGCTTGTTTGCACATTCGTGTTTGAAAGACAAGCGATTGCAAAATCTATTCTCCGTAGAGGGTTGTTTGTACATCCGTGCTGAAAAGACACGCGATTGCTAAATTTATTATCCGTAGAGGCTTGTTTTCACATCCGTGTTCGAAAGACATGCGATTGCTAAATTTATTCTACGTAGAGGCTTGTTTGCACATCCGTGTTCGAAAGACACATGATTGCTAAATTTATTCTCCGTAGAGGCTTGTATGAACATCCGTGTTTGAAAGACACGCGATTGCTAAATTTATTCCCCGTAGAGGCTTGTTTGCACATCTGTGTTCGAAAAACACGCGATTACTAAATTTATTCTTGGTAAAGGCTTGTTTGCACATCCGTGTTCGAAAGACACGCGGTTGCTAAATTTATTTGTAACGATGACTATATTTGGGTTTGGAACTTTCATTTATATATATGAAGAGGTGCACCTAATCGGGATACCTGGTGACTCCTATACATAGAAAATCTAAGTCATCAGGTGTCTAAGACATATGGTTGAATTTACGCAAAATAAGCTTTGAAATTTCTGGCATTCCATGACTTTGCGAGGATGCTCCTTTGGAGTTTCGAAGCTTGAAAGAACCTCGAACTACTTCGTGAATGACATAGGGGCCTTCCCATTATGGTTCAAGTTTTCCTCTTATTTTTTGCTTGTCGGAGGACCAGGTCTCCTTTCTATATTGGGCGCAAGAAACCATGCTCGTTGTATCCTTCAGCCAGTCGAGGTTGATACTTGTTTACTTTGAGACAGGTCGTGTCTCTCCTTTCTTCTCGCAAGTGGAGTTCTAATTCGAGAGCTTCGTCATTGGTGTCTTTGTTAAAAACAATTATTCCACCTGATGGTACCAACAACTCGACTGGAATGATCGCGTCAACCCCGAAGGTTATTGCGAACGATGTTTCTCCGGTTGGACTTTTGGCAGAGGTCCTGTAGGACCATGGCCTCGGCCTCTACCCATTTTGTAAAGTAATCGACTATAACAATGATGAAGCAGAGCTGCCCTGGTGCTTTTGGGAAAGGGCCTAAGATGTCCATTCCCCTCATTGGGAAGGGGCATGGTGCAGATATGCATTTCAATGGATGAGGAGGTCGATGATTGAGCGATGCGTACATGTCGCTAGTAGGGATCACATATGTGGATGATCATTTCAGTGTCGGCTCTGAGAGTGAGCCATTAGTATCCTAATCGCGTGATCTTGTCCACCACAACCCTCCACCCTTGGGGGTTCCCGCATATACTTGTGTGTAGCTCACGGATGAGGTCGAGACCTTCTTGGTCTGATACGCAGAGGAGATCAGGGAGGTTAAAACCCTTTTTGTATAGTCACGCATCCCTGACTCGAAAACGAGCCACTCCTTTTTTGATATCTTGGTCGTCCGAGCAAGTGTTTACTAATATGCCTTCGGTGATGTACTGTAAGAGGGGATTGCGCTAATCTCTAAGATTCGTTATTTTGAAGTCCCCTTTATGGATTCTCCTGCCGTGTTTTTGCTCAATTACCACGCGATCGATCAAATCGAGAGGCAGTGTGGCTCCTATTCTGGCCAAAATATCGGCACGTTCGTTTTGCTCGCGGGGAATGGATGAAATAGAACAATGTCCGAAAGCCGCTATTAGTGTTTGTACGCGAGCTAAATATTCGGGTAGCATTCCTGTTTTCGTCTCGTACTCTCCTTTGATTTGTTGAGCGACTACTTCTGAGTCTGTGAAAATCTAGACCTGATGGGCCCCGTTGATCAGTTCTTTTTCAATGCCCGCAATTAGTGCTTTGTGCTCTGCCTCGTTGTTGGTGGCTTTGAATAATAGTTGAAAAGGCAGATCAGTCACTTCTCCGTTTGGGCTTGTAATTGTTACTCCTGCCCCACATCCTCCCACGGATACTGAACCATCAACGTTGATGACCCAATACTCTCCATCGCGATCCTGAGACTTCGTGAAAATGGCTTCAACCACGAAATCGGCTAGCACCTGAGCTAAACGAGACTTTCTGGGTTTGAAGTGAATATCAAATTCTGAGAGTTCTACTTCCCATTTTACCATTCTTCCTAAGAGGGATGGCGAATGGTGAATTTGATGTAGAGGCAGATCGGAGAGCACTTCGATGGTGTGACCTTCAAAGTAAGGCCTCAATCTGTGGCCGCAAAGATAACTGATAGGGCCATTTTCTCTATGGGGGTATATCTGGACTTTTCGGGTTGTAAAACCCTGATGGTGAAGTAGATGGAGAACTTGGATCCCCTGGTGAGCATAGTACTGATGGTGGTTGAACCGACCGCGAGGTATAGTTGAAGGATTTCGTGTTCGCGAGGAAAATGAAGAGGGGGGAGCGTTGCGAGGTATTCCTTCATATTCTTGAAAGCTTTGTCTAGAACAAAGGTCCATTCCACTGATCCTTTCTTCTTTAGTTACCCAAAAAAGGGTAAGGAATTATCAGCCAGTCGCGAGCAGAACCTGCTTAGGTAGTTGATGGAGCCATTCAGTTTTTGGATGTCATTTAGTGTCTTCGGAGGACCCGTGTCGAGTATTGTATGTACTTTCGAAGGGTTCACGTTGATGCCTCGGTGACTTATCATGAAGCCTAGGAATTTCCCGGAATCGACCCCAAATACGCACTTCTCAGTGTTTAAACAAACACGATTGCTTCTGAGAGCGTCGATGGTTTCTTGGAGGTCGTTAGGATGACTTTACTTTGTCAAGATTTTAATCACGATGTTGTCGACATATACCGCTATATTCCTTCCTAATTGTGGTCGGAAAACCTTCTCGATCATCCACTAGAATGTGGCACCGACGTTTTTGAGGCCAAAAGGTATTACTTTATAGCAAAAGGTGCCTTGATTGGTGATGAATGCAGTGTTTTTTTCGTCGTGAGGGCTCATCTTGATTTGATTGTAGACGGAGTAGGCATCGAGGAAACTCATAGTGGCGTGTCCTGCGGTGGTGTCTACCAGTCCATCAATGGAAGGCAGAAGGTAACTGTCTTTGGGACAGGCTTTGTTTAGATCTTTGAAGTCCACGCACATCCTCCATTTACCACTTCTTTTCTTTACTAGAACCACATTTGATAGCCAAGTTGAGTCATTGATCTCGTGAATGAATCCGGTATGCAGGAGCTTATCTACTTCTTGCTTAGCCGCTTTAAACTTATCTACGGCCATCTTTCTTTTTCTCTAGCATACAGGTTTCTTATCATGATTGAGTCTGAGATAGTGCTCCGCGATTTCTCGAGGTCTCCCTCGAGAAATCGCGGTCTAAAGCAGGGCCTATCATCGATTACCTTCGCTTTCAACGACCATGGTAGAGGGATAAGTTGTGCTCATGGTAGAGGGCTTCAGTGTTGTCTGAAAATGGAAAGAAAGCGACATTTTCTTCAATGATCTAATCCGCTATTTTTTCAGGTCTTACTTCTAACTCAGCTCGTAGTTTCTCGGACGTGGCTTCTTGGTCGCTATCATCGATTACCTTTGCTTTCAACGACCATTGACCTGGTTTGTCAATTGGAAATACTCGTCCATGGCCCTTTTTAAGCGAGGCTAGGTAGCAAACTCTGCTTTCCGCTTGCTCTCCTCGGACCTGGCCCACTTTTCCATCAGCGCATGGGAACTTGATGCCGAAATGGTAGATGGAGCATGCAATTTCAAATTTGAAAAGGCTTACTCGGCCCATGATGGCGTTATAAATAGACGGCAGTTTGACCACAGTAAATTATATCATGCGAGTTCTTCTATTGGGAGTCATCCCTAATGTCAAAGCTAGTTCAATGGTCCCATCTACTTCCTCCTCATCTCCTGATAAAAAGACAAGCTTCCCTGAGTAGCGACACAAAGCACTTTCTGCGACCCCTACTTGTTCGAATGCGCTCCAGTAAAGGACGTCCACCGAGGACCCCGTATCTACCATCACTTGCTTGACTTTTTTGGTTCCTAGCTGCAAATGAATCACCACGGGATCCAAATGTGTCATCCTGAGGTCACGAGCATTAGAAACAAAAAAATTTAATATCGCGTGTTCAACAGACGCTTGTCTGATGCTAGCTTCAGAAGGGGGTTGTCGGGCCTCTCTCTCATAGTTTTTACTTTCTTGATTGCTAGTGCCGAAGGAGGCGGGTCCCTCTGCGATAGTGTTGATGCACCCATCGGAGGGTGGCGGGTTCCGGTTGTCCCTGTTGAAACGTTCGGGCCGATTTGACGAGCACCTATCCTCAGGAGCATTTCGTGTGTTTCTTGGTGGGGGCTGGTGCCCTCCTCTTCTGTTTCCATGTCGTCCTCCTCGGCCTCGCGGGTATGATCCCCTTCCTTTCCCCTTGGCTGCGTATGGGGGATTGTACTATCGGGGCAGAGCGACAGGAGGGTTATATTTTGTGGTGGCGCGATGGCTTGATTGGGAGCCACTGGGGGGGGGGGGCAGATTTAAAAGGGCATGTCATTTTTAGGAAGAGCCGGTACAATTCCATAAACAGGGGGAGAGTTCTCGATAGGGTGCGCCATCATTTCATTTGGTTAGGCGTCATGTGAGCTGGGGCCGGTTTGTTGGTTGTATTGTACTTCCTGTCGTGGAGCTTGTGGTGGAGCGATGGGGTACTGCCAATGGGGGTGGTTGCGTGGCTGATTATTTGGTTCTTCCTTTCCGTGGAATCTATTGGCGGTTTTATGGAAAAAAAGAGGGTTTTGCCTCGCTGGGTCGCGAGCTTGAGCTAGAAGCTTCCATAGCATGGATCTATATAGTGACGAGCTCCCGTAGTTCGTCGTAGTTTTTACGCTCTTTTCGGAACAAATAAATCTTGAAATCGCCTTCGGTTAGATTTCCCATTAGTATAGTGCTCGCGGACTCTTGATTAAACTTTGGGATCTGTACTACCATATTGATGAATCTGCTGAAGAAATTTTCCCAAAGATTTAGATGGCCTCTACTTGATGGAATTGAGGTCCAGCATGGTCCGTTTTCGCGTGCGGGTGCTGCCAAAATAAGCGTCAAAGGTGCCTGATAGCTACGCGAAGTTGTTGATGGATGATCGGGCCAGATTGGTGAACCATGTCAAAGCTACTCCGCTTAATGTAGATGGGAACGATCGGCAGAACATAGCGTCGTTGTCTTCGTTCCTCCCCATCGATGTTGTTAATTTGTTCAAATGATCGTTGGGGTCGGATTCTCCTTTGTATTTTGGAATCGACACATCCCTCTATCTTTTGGGAATGGGTGTTTCGCGTATCGTTCTACAAAAAGGAGATGGAAAAGTAGGTTCGTCTCTACAAACCGGGTCGGTGCTCCCGGAGAGTCGAAGCGCGATGACACATCCCTGGTGTTGCAGTCACGGGCCCTTTTGTCGATGTTGTCGTTGTCGTGCTTCATCTCAGGGTTGGGCAGGTCGACATCAGGGTTAAGGAAGTGGTTTAAAGTTGTAGGTATTGGGCCTCGCTGTCGATAGTAATCGTAAGGATTGTACTAGGGTAGCGACCCGTTTGTTTGTTGCCCATAATATGGATTTTGTGGATGGGCACCCACGAAGTATTGATAGAGGGTATCCGCCCTATGTCCCATATTGACCGAAAGGAGGAGGCAAAGCTGCATTCCAGGAGGATTGTTGGGGAATGTTCTCATCGTGGTGAGGTGGAGCCTCTTTGTTGGGGGGACTATTGAGGTTTAGTCCGTTGGTTTCTTCGACGTCGTGGTGTTGATTTCCGAATTCTTCGCCGAACAACGCGAAGTTCATGATTCCTGCAAGGTGGTTAGTATAGAGAATAAAAACAGTATTCATCGCGAAACATAGGAAGTCATGAAGAAAGATTTTAACAACTGTATATTTATATAGATGGAAAAGAGTTAAAAATGATAAATGTATTTCTACGAGGAACCTCTCACCGTGAAAAGTTCCCACAGATGGCGTCAATGACGCGATCTTGGAATTTCACCTATACTTATTACATCAAGGTGACGACAGATGTCCCTAATTACCTGCAAGTCTAACTGAGATGGCGTTATGATTGGTTCGTGTGTTAGGGGTCTAGGTAATCTTCGCGATGCCTTTGGCTCGAGATCAAGTAATCACTGTTCAATCGTCGTCTATAGAGGAAGTTTGTTCAAGTGATGTTCTTATTCCAGAAGAGTTCTTCTCCAATCAAAGACCTTAAGAACTCAACTCCGAGGGTTTTTAGGCCATGGAGGATTAGAGATCGAGCTCTTTTCCTTCTGTCTTGAATCAGATCCTTGTGATATGGGTCTATGATGGGTATTTACAAGAGCATTAAGCTAGTAGCTGGTTTGCGACCTCGTGGGTTGCTCGAGGACACGTTTAACACATGCCCTCACTCCTAAGTCCTAAGCTTTAGGCCTTGGAAGGGATTCCGGCTAGGTGAGCTACACCCAGTGAGCTTCTTATTATTGCTTGCTTCGCGATTTCTTGTGGATTATCATAACAGAGTTTGGTTTAATGTCTTCTTTCTTTTTTATAGGAGGGGTAGCCTATTTCTGACGTAATAACTCATATTTATTTAGTGGGTGATTTTCTATGGCATCTTCAAGGGTAATAGTTAAAATATCGATAAATGAATCTTAAGTTAAAAATGGACTAGACTCGAAAGGTTAACCATTATCTTTTCGTACCTAAAAACAAATGGGGGCTGAATTGAGCACGTAGTAAAAAAATTATTAATATTATTTAAATTTTAAAATTATTTCAAAAACAAGTGTGGTTTTGGGAAAAGTTTGCCCTTTTGTTACGGTTGTGCATAATCGGGTATCCGATATGACACGACACGACACGGTATGTCAGATACAAGAAACTAATAACACTAAAAAAGTCGATCCGTACACGACACGATAAGTACCGGGTATCCGACATGAAAACATAAAATGGTTTCGTGTCGGATGCTCATGTAATACGACAGGAACCATTTATAAAAACCTTTTTTTAATTCTCTGAATGTTTTGGTCTGAACTAGTGAACCGAAGGTACATTGAACAATGAAGGGCGAGCGAAATGTGTACATGTCACGAACCATCAATGGAAGTTGATTTCGTGTTGGATCTAAACTAAACAAGAGGAAATCGAGGGCGAGCGAACTGAACACGGCGGCTGAGATTGTCCTTTTTGTAGGCGTAGCGATTGGGCTGCCATTTCAGCCATGTCAAGCGAATAGTGAACACGGCAAGAACCATCAATGGAAGCTGATTCGTGTTGGATTTGAACTTGAGGATGTTGGAGGTAGGAGACGAGTTTCGCCTCAGCTTCCCGCTCTTCTCACACGATATAATTTCTGCCTCTTTCTTTCCCTCTTCATTTTGTAAATTCGAGCATGTGTAACGCACATGATCTTCTCCTATAAAAGATCACATGTTGTAGTTGTAGAGAACTCGATTTCAGTTTTGATTCAATAATAGAAAATGTCAATTCTCCATTTCGTTTTTGTTTTTCCTCTCCAAATTCGATTACTATCAACATGGTATCCGAGCCTACAGGCGATTCTTGATTGTCTGTGGTTCGTGTTCTCTGTTTGCTTATGCGTTCTCAATGGATTGTCAATTGGTTGATGATCGAATCGATCCGAATGATCCGCTCTATATTCAATCCTCTGACAACCCTGGTATGGTTTTAGTTTCAAAGGTTTTTTATGGATCGATCTTTGGCACTTGGAAACGTTCGATGTTAATTGCCTTGTCGGCTAAAAATAAGATAGGATTCATAGATGGAACTATTGAGCGACCAAATGTTGCAGCTCCTGGTTTGAGAGCTTGGCGGAGATGCAACGATATGGTTGCCTCCTAGATGATCAACGTTTTAAGCAAAGAAATTGTTGAAAGCATCATTTACAGTGATTCTGCTGTTGAGATCTAAAAAGATCTTGTTCAGTGCTTTGACCAGTCAAATCTTGTGCAACGATTTATTGTTCGTTAGTAGCTTTGTGTGATTTCGCAAGGTAGTGATGATTTCGCTGCATTTTATACTAAGATCAAGCGTCTATGGGATGAATCGAAGGCATTGCAGGTTATGCCTCATTGTTCTTGTGGCGCAAATCAAGAATTCTGAAAATCGGAGGAAGATCGTAAGCTTCTTGAATTTTTTATAGGGTTAAATGATTATTACAGCTCTGTCAAAGGTCAGATCTTGGTGATGAAGCCTAGTCCTTCGATTGCAGAGGCGTATTCGATCTTAAGCCATGAAAAGAAACAGTGGAATTTCAAATCTTCATCCCAAGTAGCTGGAGATTATTCTGCTATGTTTACACAAAAGCAAAAATCTTGTTCTCAGAAACTAAAATCTGAATCTGAAGGAGTCATACCAGGCAAGCGAGCTCCTTATGTGTGTACTCATTGCAAGAAGACCGAATATAAGGTTGAGTTTTTCTACAAGTTGATAGGATATCCGTCTGACTCAAAGGCACCAAAGAAGAAGAAGGTTGTTGCTCAAGCCTCGGGTGAGGACACTGCTGATGACCAAGCTTCACCAATTTTCGGCTTCACTATTGAGCAATGTGCACAGCTGATGCAGATGTCGACCAAGGGTGCACCTTCTTCATCTTCTAGTTTGGATCTTGTCGGTTGCTCCATGGTAGGCACTCCTTTCGTGCTTTCTAAGTATTTTGAGTATATGGCTCTTAGTGCACAGTTAAGTTCAAACAAATGCGGTAGTTCTTGGATACTTTATACTGGTTTAACTGACCATATGTGCTTTGTCCAAAGTTGCTTTCTTCATCTTAAACTTTTGCCTCACTCTTATAAGATTACCCTCCCAAATGCTTCCTTTATTAACGTCAAATTTCATGGCTTTGTGCAAATTTTACCAGATCTTACGATTGATCATGTGTTCTTTGTCCCTGAATTCAAGTTTAACCTCCTTTCAATAAATAAACTCATTGCACAAATTGGTGGTAATGTTTGTTTTTCTCCCTCTGATTGCCTCATGCTGGCCCCTTTTCTGAAGAGTTCAGTAGAGCTTGGTAAGCAGATTGAAGGGTTGTACTTGTTGAACTGCACTCTTTCAAATAATCCTTTTGTTTTGCATTCTAATGGCATTGCTTGTAAAACTTTTGCTTTTTCTTCTGATGTTTCTTTGCTTTGGCATTTGAGACTTGGTCACATCCCTTTTCATAAGCTCAAATTGTTGGATTTTTGTGATTTTGTGACAGATATCAAAGATTATGTTTGTGATGTTTGTCATAAATCTAGACAACACAAATTTCCTTTTCCTCGCAGTAGAATCAAAACCTCTCAACCTTTTGATTTGGTTCACACATTGATCTTTGGGGTCCCTATCACTCTTCTACATATAATGGCCATAAGTATTTTCTCACAATTGTGGATGATTTCACAAGATGCATTTGGACACATTTGCTTCCCAACAAATATGTTGCTTTCTCATTCATAGAGAGCTTTATCCATATGGTTCAAACTCAATCTTCTGTCATTCCTAAAATTATTAGGACTGACAATGCCTTTGAATTAGGTTCCAGTAATGCAGCTTCTGTCTTCTTTTCCTCAAAAAGAATTTTGCATCAAACAAGTTGTTCTCATACACCACAGAAAATGGTGTTGTAGAGAGAAAGTATAAGCATCTCCTTAAAACATCCCGTGCATTACTTTTCCAATCCAAGTTACCAATTAAATATTGGGGGGAGTGTGTTCTCATGGCCACCTTTATGATCAACATATTTCCATCCACACTCCTACATAATGCCACTCCTTTTGAAATGTTGTTTCATGTCAAACCCAACTATGATCAACTCAAACCTTTTGGTTGTCTATATTATGTATCCACTATTGACAAGGGCAGGGATAAGTTACAGCCTCGTGCTCAAGCTTGTGTTTTTCCGGGATTTCCTTTTGGCAAAAAGGCTTACAAACTTTTAAATCTAACCACAAGGGACATTGTCATTTCCAGAAATGTGATCTTCTATGAGACTACTTTTCCTTTCCACACTCTATCTAATTCAGATCATTCTCATTCTATCTTCCCAATTGCTATTATAGATCACTTATCCATCAATTGGTTTGATTCACCACTTTCTCATCAAACACAAGTTGCCCCTTCTCATCCTGTTGTCCCTCCTCCTACAGTTCAACAACTTGTTGTTCTTCGTAGGTCGTCCAGGGTTCATGTTCCTCCTTCTCATTTATCAGATTTTGTTTGTAACAACACCATCACCCTTGCTTGTTTTTGTCCCAAACCCATTAGTTGTGCAAGTGTTTTATCCAGAGATGACCATAGTTTGTTTTCCACTTTGACTGTCACGAATAAGCCTAACTCATATGTAGAAGCAGAACAGTATCCAGCTTGGCAAGAGGCCATGGCCAAGGAATTTGCTGCTCTTGAGCTCAATAGGACTTGGGACCTTGTTTCCCACCCTACAGGCAAGAAACCCATTAGTTGCAAATGGGTATATAAAATCAAGCCCAAGTCAGATGGTACCTTTGATCATCACAAAGCTCGTTTGGTAATCAAAGGTTGCACATAACAGGAAGGTATTGATGTCACATAGACCTTTTCTGCAGTTGTCAAAATGAAAACAGTACGAGCTCTTATTTCAGTGGCTTTGAAGAGAAGCTGGTTTGTGTTTCAATTAGATGTCAACAACGCATTTCTTCATGGTGACCTTCATGAAGATGTGTATATGCGTCCTCCACCTGGCCTTGCAATCTATGATGCATCTCTAGTCTGTAAGCTTAACAAATCTCTTTATGGTTTACGTCAGGCATCGAGACAGTGGTATGCCAAGCATTCTGATTCTCTTAGATCTCAGGGCTTTGCTCACTCAGAGAATGACCATTCTCTTTTCACCAAGGTCAGGTTCTCTGGTTGTTCATCTTGCAATTTATTTTGATGACATTCTCTTTACAGGCAATGACATCTCTATCATTCACAATTTGAAAGCCTTTCTTGATGATAAATTCAAGATCAAGGATTTGGGTACCTTACATTACTTTCTCGACATTGAATTTGTAAAGGTTCCACAGGGGTTGGTCATTAGTGAAAAGAAATTTTTGCTTGAGACTCTCAAGGAATTCAATTGTACTGATGAGAAAGATGTTGTTGCTCTCTTGGAGGTAGGTATCAAATTGCATGATTCAACAAGCCCCAATTTGGAGGATCCCACTGTGTACAAGAAATTGGTGGGAAAATTGAATTTTCTCACCAATACGCGTCATGATATTGCCTTCTTAGTGCAATTTCTTTCTCAGTTTATGCATTGCCCTAACACCATGAAGGTTGCATTACACACTCTTTGTTATCTCAAAGGAAAGCCAGATTTGGGTATTTTGCTCAATTCATCTCATGTTTTCACTCTTTTGGGATACAACGATTCGGACTGGGCAGTTTGCTCTCATACACGTCATTTTGTCAGAGGTATTATATTTCATTTGGTGGTTGCCCAGTTTCTTGGAAAGATAAGAAGCAATCCATTGTTTCTCTGTCCTCTGCTGAGGCAGAATATCAGTCTCTCCGACGCCTTACAACTGAATTGTCATGGTTGTCTCGCCACTTTGCTGAATTAGGAGTTCGTGACATCATTCCAATACCCGTTCGTTTTGATTGCCAGACAGCAATCCACATTGCTAGGAATCATGTATTCCACGAGAGGACAAAACATGTGGATCTCGATTGCCAGTTTGTAAGGCATAAGTTGTGTGAAGGATTGATTTCGCTCTCATACATCCCTACAAATTAAACGATTAGTTGGTAGACATCTTCACCAAGAGTTTGTCGGGTCCTCGAGATTCTGAGCTCTTGGGAAAGCTTCAGCTGGTTTCATCGACTTCAGGTTGAGGGGGGTGTTGGAGGTAGGAGAAGAGTTTGGCCTCAGCTTCATGCTCTGCTCACACGACGTCGTTTCTGCCTCTTTATTTCCCTCTTCATTTTGTAAACTCGAGCACGTGTAACGCACGTGATCTTCTCCTATAAAAGATCACCTGTTGTAGCGATAGAGAACTCGATTTCAGTTTTGATTCAGTAATAGAAAACATCAATTCTCCATTTCGTTTGTGTTCTTCCTCTCCAAATTCGGCTGCAATCATTAGAGCATGCCAGATCTGGACAAGAGGAGAGCTGGAGAGGGCGACCGCGACTTGAGAGGACGAACACGTACGTACACCGGATCTGAACAAGAGGGAAGCTGGAGAGGGAGACCGCAAGATGAGAGGGCGAGTAAGAGGAGAGAGACAGCGGTTGAGGGGAGAGCGGGAGAGGGCGACTACAAGAAGAGAATGGAGAGGACAAAACGAGCGACTGAGCGAAAGGAGAGAAACGACAACAGATGGTTTGTTTGGGGCGACATAAAACCCAATAAAAGTAAAGGATAAATATAAAAAATTAGGATTGGGGGTGAGATCTGGAGTCACACGCGAGACCGGCCTCCTGGTAAGGTCCATATCCACATGTGTTGCTCAACCAACTGGGTATCCTCGCTTTAATGTGTTTATTAGACCGTTATTGTATTTGTACTCTTTTAGATTACTGATATTTAAAAAAAATTAATGTGTCGTGTCGGATACTCGACAAGGAAAATATGTTGATACATGAAACGTTTATTGTCGTGTTTTACCGTTTCGTGTCATGATCGTATCGTATCTATATCGTTTCGTGTTTTTTCGCGTCGTTTTGTTGCAGTTTTGTGTCGTGTCAACTATGTCGTATTATTCTGCACATCTCTACCTTTTGTTATTTCTAAATTAAAATTTGGATTATATTGAAAATATAATTACGTATTATTTTGGTTTATAACCTAATAATCCTTATTATTCTTTTATAGTTAAATTTGTAATCCGTACTGTACGGTGTATGTTGAAATATTATCACTTTGTATTGTTATATATGTAATTAATAAAAACAAACAATTTTTGATATCCACTAGTATTATTTAAAATAATTTCCCCAAAATTAAATAATCATAATTAATTCAAAAAGGCTACTTACAGATCGAACATAAAAAGGAATTTACCCATCAATTTTGGGTTTTTTTATACATATTAATAAGATTTTTTTAAAAAATATTGAAAAAAAAAAACTAAAATTGCGATTCATTTATGATATTTTTATTTAAATAGTTGAGAGAAACAAAAAAATATAGGAAAAAAATCAAGAAGAATTACTTTTAAAATAATATTGAAGGAAAATATTAAATTTAAATGTGACATTTTGTAATTGAAATAATTTAGAAAAACTAAAAATATAGAAAGAAATCCCTAAATAATTATGTGGAATAATGATATAATAAATTAAACAAATAAAAAGTGAGGAGATTGAGATTCGAACGAAAGGACATTTAATTCTCTTCATTCCCCTTTACCATTTGAACTAGATAACACTTCTGTTTCAAATATCACTTAAAAATGTTATATCACTTAAAAATATTATATTATATTATCTTAAATATATTAAATATATATATATATATATATATATATATATATATATATATATATATATATTTAGTTTTTGTATTTTATTTTCTGGCTAGGAGCCGGTTACCCATCAATTTTGTCAATGTACGTACCTAGCTTAGCTTTGAACAAATTTGTAGTTGCATGTCAGTTCTTTAAAACTCTCAAAAAAGAGGTAGAGTAGATTAAATAATAAATAAACTAATAAAGGATATCATATTTACCCATCAACTTGTCAATATAACTAGCTAGCTAGCTTTAGATTTGTCATCTAAGCTGTCAAAAAAGATCAAAGAATTTTCAATAACTTCACATTTAATTTGTCAACATATATGATTTTATCAACAAAAATTTGTCAACATATATTACGTACGTACGTAGCTAGTTTTGATATGCATATCAATATATCATCATGCTAACTACTCTTTTCTATAAATACATGCACATATATTGTGTATATTATCATTTCAATTGCAACTTGATCTCCTTCTCCGTCGCCTTTACCCCTTAATTCACTCCATCGATCCCTATAGCGATGGCCGGCGGTGGTGGTGGCTCGTTGGAGGATACCCCGGTCTTTGCAGCTGCAACTGTTTGCTTCGTATTCATCGTCGTTTCCATCGCCATTGAGCATTCTATCCACCTCATTGGCAAGGTATTTAGCTTCCTTGATAATTAATTAATACTCCGTATATATTCATGAATAACTCATACAAATATAATCATGTTAAAACGTACATACGAATAATTTTCATATGAAAAAACTATATATTAACACATATGGATCATTATATTATATCAAATGAATAATATGGTGTTACATATGAATAATTAATTAGTTTGTTTACAATTTACAGTCTGTAATTGATCCTTGCATCTAATCCATTTCTCTCAATACAATATGATTAAGTGGCTATACACTTATCATATATAGAATATTTCCTAGGTCTCAAAACATATGTTATTTAATGTTTTGGCAATATTTTATGACAAAGGGAGTATACACAATAAACACAAACTATATATAATATGAACACAAGAGGTATTATATATTTACCCATACGTACACGTTGTAAGAAAATATCAATATGAACACACGTTGTAATATTGAATGTGAACGTGTGTATTTCTCAATTAGTTTTTCAATGAAATATATTCCGTAATTAATTAACACCAATTAATTTTGCAGTGGCTACAAAACACAAACAGGATAAAACTCTACGAAGCACTAGAGAAGATCAAATCAGGTGAGTACTTTACTTATAAATATAAAATGATTTAATTATAAATATGAATAACAAATTAAAAGGATTTATATATTGTTATAATTAGTAATTGGATTTGTGTGTGGGTGGATGCAGAGTTGATGTTGTTGGGATTCATATCGCTTCTACTAACAGTAAGCCAGAATGGGATAACTAAAATATGCATAACCCCACAAGCGCTTGCAGAGTCATGGTTGCCCTGCAAGGACGCCAACATCACCCGTCCCGATCCACCCGTCTGTAAAGAGGTTCGCATCTTATTTTAAGTGGCGTGGCGGAACCAGAATTTCAGTCTCATCAATTCTCAAAATACACCTTTTGAATTAGACATACTAGCTTGTGAATTAATCATAATTAGTACGTAGTAAACTAAAAAGGATTTGATGAATCAAATGTAGAAACATATTTTATTTCCTAATTAATAGTAATATTATTGTTAGTTGGAAATGAAGAACAAATGAATGGTGTATGCAGGGAAAAGTGCAGTTTATAACGCAGGGAGCACTTCATCAACTACATGTATTTATCTTCGTATTGGCTTGTGTCCACGTCATCAATTGCGGTGTTACCATGCTATTCGGCAAAATTAAGGTATTATTATTATTATTATTATTATATCAATATGAATTCATAGTTATAAAAATCTTACAAATTAAAAGAAAAATCTTTTAAAATTATGAATTTAAATTATAATGACAAGTGTTAATTAAGATAAAATTGAGGATGTGAGTTGCAAAATGACTTATATTGTTTATAATGAGAATTATTTAATTTATATATATACGTATAGTAATTTTTAGTTACGAATTTGCAGATGAAGCAATGGCGGAAATGGGAAGTAGAAACAAAAACAGAAGAGTACCAGTCCACTCACAGTAATTTAATTACACACATGCAAAATATATTCATACTTAATTATAATATATATATATGCACTTTTTGAAACTTCTTTTGTGAATAAATTGTAATATATATTAAATTATTGTATATATGAAATGGAGCAGATTCAGAGACACCCAGATACACGAGACAGACTACTTTCGTAAGAAGGCACTTCAACTGTTGGACCACCAACCCTTTTCTTCTTCCCTTTGTAAGTATTAATCCCTTGTTGCACCTCTATCATCTCGATCATTAAACTAAAACAAAAAAAAAAGAGTTAACTATTGAGATTAAAAATAACTGGTTATTCGGTAGTATTAAGTGATTATTTTTTGGTACTAGCTAGTGACTATTTGTTAGAAAGAAATTTATATTTTCTACAGACGAATAATTAAGTATGTAAAAACGGATGGATAATCATGTAAAAGCAAATGAATAATTATGATAAAACAAACAAGTAGACCGTAAAGGATGTGGACACGTACTAGCTAGAACCAACCTCAACAAAACAAAAACATACACAAATTAGTAAAGATACTCCCTTCCTTGAATTTGTAAGTAAAAAGCGGTCATCCGGAGTTCAAATCAGAAATCTTTAAATACTATCTGCAAGTCCTTTCTATTTAAACAATTTCGGGTTACTCCCTTCCATATATGCGTTGTGGATGCTATTAGTATTGAATACTAGGCTTACTAGCATAGGTTGCATCCGTTTTCGGATGCAAGTTATTTGACCATTCTTCTGGATCTCTCATAAAATTATGGAAGTGGACGTAACGTACCTATATTTAAGGAACGTACAATTTAATTTCTACACCTTACAATATATCTATACCTAGCTAAGCTAGGGATAGTTAATTAATTAGTTTATAGCTAAGCTAGGGATAGTTAATTAATTAGTTTATATATATATATATATAGACTTAAAAATTATATTGAGGAATGCTTAAGAGGGAAGAGCTATTATATATTTGACTCATTTAAATTTTTTAAGATGATCAATATAAATGTGTGTGTGTGTGTGACGCTTAATTAATTTTATTATTATCAGAGGTGTTTCTGCAAGCAGTTCTATAAATCGGTTCGAAAAGTGGATTATCTGACACTACGCCATGGATTTATCACGGTGATTTCCGCTTCCTCTTTATAATATTATATATGTAAATTTTGTTTCAAAGCTTCTCTGGTTTGATTCTTGAGATGAGGATTGCACGTACTTCATTCGCACCCTAAACTTTTAACCAAGGGGGGAAATGTTTTTTTTTTAATCATAATTAATTAATTAACACTATATTAATTCATCAACTATTTAAATCGATCAGGCATATGTAGCACCCGAAAGCAGGGCAAATTTTGATTTCCATGACTACATGGATAAAACACTTGAAGAGGACTTCAAAGTTGTCGTCGGGATCAGGTTCGATCGTTATCATCTCCCAAAACTCTCAGGCTAAATTAATTAAAAACACAGCATAAGCTAACTTCAAAGGTTACGACAATAAATATATATATATATATATATATATATATTCTTTCCAAAATACATGTTCTTTTTCTTTTCGGCACCCTTTTTAATGAGTGATAATATTTTATAGAGTTTTTTCCTCATTAAAAAGCGTGCATAAAAGCAAATGAATACGTATTATGGAACGAATATATTTACTCCGTAGTAGTTAAGCACTTGTACGTTGTAAATGTCCGTTATTAATTAATGTTGTTGATATGAATTAATTTGTCAGCCCAACAATTTGGTTTGCGGCGGTGATATCTCTACTCTTCAATAAATACCGTAAGTACTTCCAACCGGCCTATATATATATATATACATATATAATAAGTACATATTTGTCAACCTTTCCCATATATTGTTGATTTTAATTTTTCAATAACGTCGATCTCTTTAATTAGAAAGAAATTACTATACTATTTAGGTAGACGTACAAAAATCGTACTTAATTATATATACATTTGTCAAACTTTCCCATATATTGTTGATTTTAATTTTTCAATAACCTATCTTTAATTAGAAAAAAAATTACTACTCCCTCCGTTCGGCAAAACTTGTCATTTTAGCTTATTTCAGAAGTTTTAAGGCAATTAACAAATGTACTAATTTACCCTCAATTATTACCCTCCTTTTTTACTTTATCAAAAACTACAACTAACAAACCATCAATCACATCAAAGGCGTTTTTGTAAAGTAAAGGGCAAAATACCTAAAATGACAAGTTATTTTGAACAAAACTAACGCCCTAAAATGACAAGTTTTGCCGAACGGAGAGAGTATTTAGGTATAGTAGACGTACAAAAATCGTACTTAAATATACATTTGTCAACCTTTCCCATTGTTGGTTTTAATTTTTCAATAACCTCTCTTTAGAAAGAAATTATTTAGATATACTAGAGAGAAAAGCAACTTTTTTTGGTAACGTGGAATTTTGAGATTATCGACTAATCTTCCACGGGTCCGGGTCCGGGTTCTAACCTACAAAGAACCGCAGGCCGTAGCTCGTTTTATATGGTTCGATTCCTGAGAATTTCACATAGTATCAGAGAGATTGGGGAAATAATCAATACGCAATGGTTTAATGAAGCTTTTATACCGAAACCGACCAGAATTCCTGAAATTAATTTCACATTAAAATGTAAGAAAAGAATATAATAATAACAATATATATCAGCTGAATTCATTATGTGAACGTGTACAGATTCGTTTGGAAATTAATTAATTAATTAATTAAATGAATTGGACCAAATCCTTGCTTAATTTTGACAAATTTTATATCCGGATGCAGAGTTCCACCACTCCCTCTGGCTACCTGCTGTTCCACTAATTGTAAGTACAAATTAAATGACCTAATCAAAACTCAATCTGGACCGTTGATTCGATGATGGATGGATCTAACGGGGATGATGGGATGCGCAGGTGCTCCTGGCGGTGGGAACGAAGCTGCAGGGGATCATAACGAAGATGGCGATAAGAATACAAGCCACAAGTGATATGGTGGTTGGAGACCCAATTGTTCAGCCCAGAGATGAGCTCTTTTGGTTCAACCGCCCTGCTTTTCTCCTCTACCTTATCAACTTCGTCCTCTTCCAGGTGAGTCAGCATCTCCTACCTATACACCCCAAATCACACTTACTCATGCGATGCGACGGACAACTTTGCCGTCGCATAATGGATTTCAGATGTCCAGCGCCCAAAACACATCTCAAGCGACCAAGTAGATCCGTCGCCTTAGTGTATTTCTGGCGTAGTGTAATATAATAATTTTTATTGAGATTTATAGATTATAATATATTAAGAAAAAAAAAATTCCCAATTTTGATTTCTTAAGCTGTGCTAGATAGATCATGTCTTCTAAAATATTATTGATGATCAATGTGGTTTTTTTTATATGATTTTTTGCAGAATGCCTTCCAAGTTGCTTTGTACATATATACATGGGTGAGCAAAATTGATTGGATGCTTTGCACCATTAATTAATGCACTGATTTAATTTATATGATGATTATTATTACAAATTCTTCACACCGTTTTTTTTTTGTTTTGATGCAGTGGATGTTTGGGGCCAATTCTTGTTTCCATAAGGAGAAACAAGATGATATCATTATAATGGGCATGGGGTGAGAAATTTTTTTGGGGAAATGATTTTTTTACTAAATGACACGAGTTTTAAGAAATATATCCTCGTTCTACTAAAATTTTCATAAATTTTATCTGATTATAAAAAATTTAAAAGCAAAAAACTCATATATATCAATACAAATTATTACAATTCACGACTTTAAAAATCTATTAAATCATCTATTATTGATTAAAATACTAACAATGTTCATGTGACTTGTGTACTTGCAGGTTGCTTCTCCTTGTCCTTTGTAGCTATGTGACACTCCCACTTTATGCTTTGGTTACCATGGTGAGAGTTTTACATTCCTCATTAATTATATTTCTAATTCTAAAAGAAAGGTCTCAAAACATGCATTAAGGGGTAATTTGAAAAACACATTATATATTAGATTCATTTTTAGTTGAGCATTTTAAGCCATGATGATCTTGTTTCTTTTTCCTAATTTTATATAACGTCTATTTAATTAAAACTTGTTGTTTCGAGATTAATTAGGTGAAAAAATGATATATGATACCCCTACATTAATCTATTAATTCTCTTGTAAATAAGTGTTCAAAAGTTACTATATATATTTTTAGCTTAATTAATTATAGATTTGGTGATGATGAGAAATATAATTTATATAGATGGGAGCAACCATGAAACCAACGTTGTCAAGCCATGATAAGCGCGGCGTCACCCACCGACGGTCATCGTCAGTTAGACCCGATCCCAACCCTCTAGACGAGGGTTTGGGTCATGATCAAGCCCTCCATCATGACGTTAATGCCAACCATACGATTGACATTGTACAAGTAACGACTCCTCATTTTCTTGGGGATCGATCGAGGTCTTGCAATTGAATAAGGGGCTCAAATATATCACAATTTGTTTGATATTTATAAGGCCATGTTCGAGGCTATAGCTAGTTCCAAAGTGCTATATATGTACGTAAACCACTCTTTCAAAAGGGTGGAGATCGACTATTTTATCAAAGTTTAAAAGCTTCAATTTAGCCTCAAATTCATGCAGCTTTAAAACATGTAATCATTTATTAGTGACTGGATCTATTCGATGATTGATGTTTAACTTTTACTACGTACACATGAAATGAAATCAAACCACCATCCAAAATAACTTTTGAGAAAACCTCCATTGTAGCACTAATTGAAGCTCAGAAGGAGAGAATTGTATTTCTGTATTCAAGCTCAAGAGTACAAAAAGTTAGTTGTAACTAACCTCAGGTCTCGTATATATAGACCTTACAAATAATATAATTACAGTGAACCTCCCTATCTTTTTTACATTGTTACAAACTACCCTTGATCATTTATATTCTAATACCCCCTCAAGTTGGATCTGGTGAATCAAACACCAATCCCAACTTGGTAGACAGGAATTTGTGTTGTTGTTCACCCAAGGGTTTTGTCATAATGTCAGCCAATTGTAAGGAAGTAGGAAGATGATGAGTGAGGAGGAAACTTTATTGTTGCTTTTCTCTCATAAAGTGACAGTCTATGCGTAGGTGAATAGCTGCCCAGTTGTCACAATGCAATGGAATGGGTAATGAAACTTGTATATGAAGATCCAGAAATAAACCTTCACCAAACAAGCTCACTACTTGTGTAAGACAATGATCTATACTCTGATTCTGCAGAAGACTTGGAAATTGTAGCTTGTTTCTTTGTTTTCCAAGAAATAAGAGAATCACCTAATAACACACAATACCCAAAAAGTAAAATAGACCTGCACTGATAGAGCCTGCACTGATAGAGCAGATAAATGATAAATCCTAAATCTGCATTACTGAAAGCAGATAAATGAAGAGCAGAATTTGCATAGTAAAATAGACCTGCACTGATAGAGCCTCGAAGGTATCTGAGGACATGGATTGCAGCTTGATAATGAGGGACTCAAGGATTACGTACTAACAAACTATGACAAATGTTGCACTGAGTAGGAGATGTTAGGTCTAGTGAGATTGAGAAAGAGCAATCTCCCTACCAATCTCCTATAGCCTTCCTTATCTGGATACAAATCCCCTTCTTCGGTAGATAGTCTAAGGCCCTTAGGTGATGGGAATGCAGCGGGCTTAGTTTCCATCATCTTCACGTCCTTCAAAAGATCAACAATAATATACTTCCTTTGATGAATCATCATCCCTTCTTTAGATCTTGCAATTTCTAGACCAACGAAATACCTTACAAGACCAAGATCTTTTATAGTAAATTAATGATGAAGTTGTTGCTTAACCTTGATGATTTCACTTTCATCATCTCCAGTAATAAGCAAATCGTCTACATAAACCAAAGCAATAATGATTCCAGATGACACTGATTCGGTGAACATAGAATAATCATGTTTTGATTGAATGAAACCCAAGGTGACCAAAAACCTTGTTAACTCAAGGTTCCACTGACGGCTTGCTTGCTTCAAACCACATAAAGATCTTTTGAGGAGACATACTTGCCCTGGTAGTGCCTTAGAGTATCCTTCTGGAGGTTTCATGTAGATCTCCTCATCCAAGTAACCATGAAGGAATGTGTTGTTGTTGTCCAACTAATGAATAACCCACTCCTGTATGGTTGACAAAGCTCATAAACACCTAACAGTGGTGAATTTTGCTACAGGGGAGAAGGTGTGCTTGTAGTCCTTCTCATTGATTTGGTTATAACCCTCTGCAACAAGCCTTGCCTTATACCTTTCTAGAGAGCCATCTGGTTTATGTTTTAACTTGAAATCCCACTTTGAACCAATAGCTTCCTTGTCTTTAGGTAGATTTGTGAGAATCCAAGTCTGATTTCTTTCCAAACATCCATCTCAGCCTGCATAGCATCTATTCACTCTTGCTTTGACTACGCTTGCTTGTAAGTATGAGGTTATTGGATTTGAACCAAATTTGCAAATGATATATATGATGAAGTCTTGAGAGAATAAACTAAGATCTCCCAATGCAACTGTCATAAAAGACTGAGATTGTGACTCTATGTCACCAATAGTAGGGCAAATAAAATCCTTGAGTTTAGTAGGAGGTAGGTGAGATCTTCAAGACCTTCTAATAGATTGTACATGTTGTTGATGACCATAATTGCTTGTAGAGCTGGTGTGTGAGTCACTGGAATGAGAATGCAAATGTTGTTAAACATCATTTGTAGATAATAGCTCATTCTCTCACGACTGGCAATATGTAGATGAAGTATTTAGAACAAAGCCAGAAGACTGTTGATGATTTTCAACAGGAATCTTTGTATCTAAATCCACTGCAGGATTTGCCAAAGAGATAGGAGCCACTCCAACTAGAGATGTGATCACATGTGAAGTCTTGATAGGAAACTGATCTTCTAAAAATATAGCATCCTTGCTGATCACATAGTTATTTGCAGACAAATCATATAGCTTATAAGCTTTTTGACCAAAAGGATATCCAAGCATTATGCACTTTCTGGCTTTGGAAGCAAACTTAATTATCTTGTTTGTGATTATGAGAAAGTGCATAACACAAACATCCCATTGTTCTTAATTCATAATAGGTAGGAACCTTTTGAAACAAAACTTCATAATGAGTCTTCCATTGAAAAACAAAAGAATGAAGTTGTTTAAAATATAGGTGGATGCTAGAACACAATCACTCTAAAATCTATCCAGTAACACAGCATGAAGTTTTAGTGCTCTAGCAGTCTCTATAAGGTGCCTATGTTTCCTCTCTATTCTCCCATTTTGTTGGGGAGTATAAGGTGCACTCCTTTGATGAGTGATACCTTTAGAGGAAAACATTTGTGCACAATAATACTGCACAAACTAAGCTCCATTATCACTATGAAAAGATTTAATAGTAACACCAAACTGAGTTGCAACATAAGCAATAAAATGAGTAATGACAGGGAACATCAGATTTTCTATTCAGCATAAAAGTCCAAGTAACTCTACTCTTATCATCGACAACAGTAAGAAAATAAGATGAACCAATAATACTTTGAACCTTGTAAGACCCCCATATATCCCAATGTACCAAATCAAAACAATTGACATAAACAGAAGAGCTAACAGGAAATAGCAATCTATGAATCTTAACCATGATACAAGTTTCACAATCAGCTAAAGTTTTAGATGAAAAACAATCTAAGTGACACAACTTGCTTAATGAGGTATGTCCCATCCGAGCATGTAATGCTAGATCACTCTTATTGACAACATTGATAGAAGCACCAAGATGCACTTTAGACAAAGGAAACACATATTTGCAAGCCAGGGAAGATGAAGCCAAGCCTTCTGGAGCCTTGGTGTTCAACCTGTATAGACTAGCACTTCTCGACCCAGAACCAATGATATTACTAGTTCCAAGGTCCTGAAACCACCAAGACTTAGGAGTAAATACAGCTGCAACATTAGAATCTTCAACCAAACGCCCAACAGACAAAAGATTATGCTTGAAAACAGGAACTAATAATACATTTAACAATGTAATGTTAGGAGTTAACTTTAGAGTTCCCATTTCATGTACTATAGATAAAGACCCATCAGGCAATGCAATATGAATAGGCTTAATCAACTGCCTTTTATCAACTAACAAATGCTCAAATGCAGTCATATGGTATGTAGCTCCCGTGTTAATGATCCAATTATTACCGTCATGACTAGAAATACTTAAAGCAAAACCATAAGATACATTTTTATCTGCTATGGATGTAGATACAGAAGCACAGTTAACTTGAGACTGGCCCTGCATAGCCTTCATCACTTCTGGATATATGGCACTGATAAAGGATTGATCCATTTTCCCACCATTATGATCTTCCAAAGGAGTCTCATACATAGGCTCACTGCTTGCATTATTAGCCCTTCCAGAAACCTTCCCATCTTTAGATTCTTTATACCAATCCGAGAAGCCATGGAGTTTGAAACAACTCTCCACAGTGTGTCCTTTCTGTCTGTAGTGAGTACAATACCTGTATTTCTTATCTTTCTTAAAATACTTTTTCTCTGATAGAAAATTCCAAGATGCAGACAGTGCAGTACTGGTGTCCATGCTAGACCCAGGGTGAGATTGCAAACTTGCACCACCACCCTTATAATCCTCAATATACTGCACCATATAATAGACCTTGTTCACCATGGGTAACGGATCAATGACCAAAATACTATTTCAGACACCCTCAAAATCATCACCTAATCCCATCAAGAATTGAATAACCCGGTTACGAGAATCAGCATCCATGACTTTCTTGAGTAATTCACAAGAACAGACATCCATGGCACCACAAGTACACTACGTGAGTCCTTCCACTACCTTCAATTCATCCCAGACTCGCTTGATTTTATTGAAATATTCAGCAAGAGAGCTATTCCCTTTGACAATCGTCCCCAATTCCTTCTTGAGACGAAAAATCAATGGCATATTCGTCCGACCATACCTTTCAGACAACTCTTCTTAAAGATCTTTCGCAGAATCAACAAACAAAAAACTCTCAGAAATCGAATTCTCTAGAGAATTAAGTAACCGGCATCAAACCATGTAATCGGCTTGAGTCCATCTATAGAAATTCGCAGGTCCGACTGAAGCTTCACTGCAGCTACCGTCAATGAACACAATCTTGTTCTTGGCGCTTAGAGCGAGACGAACTCCACGACTCCACCCTAAGAAATTATTACTAGAGAATTTTACCGGAATCAATTGTGAACCAGGATTGTCCGAGTTGGACATAACCAAAGGATCACCAAAAATGTTGACTCCATTGTTAGAATTTAACATCTTTTTTTTTCAGCAGGATAAAAATTAGGAAAGTCGCCGTCGACCGGGCCTCTTTCCTAGCGCGTCCGAGCAGACGAGAACACGAAGTTCTGGATCATCCACCAAGCTATCATCGGCAGGGATGTTGTAGGCTAGAGGTGCAATTCTCTCAGCCACCGCATTCGAACCCCTGAAAATATGACGAATAGCAACATGAGACATAGAGTTTAAGTGAATAGTCGCCTCGGCCATCAGCAGCTCAATGTTCCAAGGACACGACCAGTCCCCCAGGAGAACCTTTATAATGATCAAACAATCCCCTTCGATCAGAAGGTATTGAATTCCCAAGGCTTTCGCCTTTGCAACACCACTGTGGAGGCCCAAAGCCTCGGGAAACACCGCAGAACTGTTATTACAGCGCCTCGAACTTAAAGAGAAAATATTGTCGTTGTGATCACGGATGACAAACTCGTAGGAGCCTGCCTCAGACTAGCAATAGGATCCGTCAAAGTTTAGCTTATAATACCTAGAAGGCGGTTGTTCCCAAACTTTATACTTACATCAAATATATATATATATATAGGGAAAGGTTTGAAATTTTTTTAATTTTGTATTTACTATTAGACATTGTAATTTAGGATTTTTTTTTTTAAAAAAAAAATGGTATTACCTCCTCTCATCTAAGAAATAGGCTTCATTCGAACCATATAACCCATTCTTCTCTCCTTGACCCATCCCTCTTCTTCTCGGTTAGATCTATTCTTCTAAGTGGTATTGTTTCTTTGATTCGGTTGTGTTTAGTTTCGGATGAGATGATCACATATTCAAACACCATATTGATTGTGGCAATGTTGTAGTTTTTAAAGATCTCTTCATTTAGTTGAGGGGAACGTCGTTGATCCACACTTATGAGACATCACTTGTCGGTTGTGGGGTTTTGCTTCTGTCTTCCCGACATTAAGACGTCGCATCAGTCTTTTGACTCTCTCATATTCTCGGCATTCGTAGTCTTACCTTGGTTTTCCTCAACTTCCACTCTATCGGTCTAATTTTGCTAGGAGCAGTGTATGGGTCATTGTATTTTGGTTGCATATTTCCTTTGTTTCTTCATGATGGTTAGCCGATTCTTTCGACCTCTCAATTCACCAAGCAAAAATATTTTGAATTCTCACCTTTATTTAAAAAAAATCTACAATTTGGGAATTCATTCAATAACATGCAATAAACAACTATCCAAAACTTACACCCAAAGACATTGACATTTTTGTGTAAGATGGTTGCACATTCAATTCTTGCACCTTCATGCATCCTACCTCCATTGCCCTAAATTTGTGTACCTCCAAAGTTGTTCTTTCATTAACTTAGTGATGGATCTTCAATACCCTCTAATTTTCTTCTTTCAATTCTCAGTCTTTAATCTGATAGTTGTGGTTACTAAACGATCTGCAAGTGATATATGACCTCCATCGAAAAATTAAAATCTTAATTACTTCTGTTAATGATGTTTTTCCCTTCAATCCTAAGCATATAAAACTCAAATCCATGGCCTAACATAAACCCTAAAATTCAATTCCCACCTAACATCCATCCTTGATTCATAAAAACCCTCATACACTTCCTCTCACAAATCACACTTCCATTCAAGAAGAAGAAAAAAACAAGAAATTAAAATTTAAAAAAAAAAACACACAAATATTTTAAAAAAAATGATCAACACCACTCCAATCTACGTCCTCGTCAGCCTCCTCCTCCACCTCACCGCCACCGCGGCACAACCACCACCGCCAACCGCAACACCGTCTCCGTCCCCACCTCACCCTTTAGCCCCTGGTCCGGCCCCAGCCCCATCCCCGGCCAAGCCAACACCACCACCTAGCATCACCAAAATCCTCAAAAAAGCCAAGGGGTTCAGCCGATTCCTAGGGCTAATGACTCGAACCCAAGTGGTCAACCGGCTAGAAACCGAGCTCAACGGCGCCTCGAAGCAGAACCAAGGCGTAACCATATTCGCCCCGAGGAACAAGGCCTTCGCGGGCATGAAATCCGGGGCCTTGAACTCCCTCAGCTCCGACCAGCTTGCGAAGCTCGTACTGTTCCATTGCGTCCCGTCTTTCCTCGCCCTTTCCGACTTTGAAGCGGTCACCAACCCGCTCATCACCGAGGCTGGGGATGCTTCCAACGGTGCGTATATGCTCAACCTCATCACAACCGGCAACCAGGTGAACTTCTCTACCGGCGTAGGCCACAATGAGGCCACGGTGGTCAGCACCGTGTACTCGAACAGTGATCAGCAGCTCGCGGTGTATGAGGTCAGTAGGATGCTTCTCCCCAAGGCAATCTTCCCAGTCCCGCCTTTCTTGGAGGCCCCAGCGCCTGCCCCGGAGGCCAATGCTGGCAAGAGCGGTGGTGGGAGCGCTGCTGATGCTTCGTCAAGTGATGGCGGTGATAGTGGTAGTGGTAAGAGCAGTGGTGGTGGGTCGACGAACAATAGCTCTTCGGGTAGGTGTGGAGGCGGCCGTGGTTATAGTGGGGTTGTGTCTTTGGTGGTCGGAGTTTCGGTGTTGTTGATTTGGTGGTGATGGAAATCGGACGAATTTCATGATGATGATGGATGATTCAAGTTCATTTAGTTCAATTGTTTTGGCATTTTATGTTCGATTATTGCAAGATTTGAGTTGGTTTGATCTTTTTTTGCTTTGTCATTTCTATTGGAATGTACTCAAATGTACTCTTTCTTATTTCTATGAGAATAATTGATTTGTTTGATTGAGTAGTTATTAAAGAAATTGTGATTAAGAAACTTGATCAAATGTCATGTTTTTCGTTTAAGCATCTTCTGTTATACTTGGATCATCCACAATGATTTTAGATCAAATGTACCCATTTGCATAATTGCATAAGAGGTACAAAAATACACATTATTTTTTGTAACAATTTGCTCCATTGATGAAATGTGTATTTTTTACAAACCATTCAAATACAATTCATTTAAAACAAAAAGGGAAATAAAATCATAAAAAAATCAACCAATGAAATTGTCTTGCCTTTTTAAAAAAATTTATAAAAATTTGCACATAAAGGAAGTAGTGTGCTCAAATGTGTAAATTTACACACTCAAAACAACCATTGGAGTTAAAAAATGTCTACAAAATGCACATTTGGACAGAGCATGGTGGGTGGTCTTATAGTCAATTTGGCCCAAATCAGATCACCCTCAGGCCCGGCAGTTGGGCATGTAGTCACAATTAGGTATCAAACGCATGGTGGCTTGATGCTTTGCCTTGTTCTATAACGAGCGTGAACGCATAACCATTTGTCGCACATGTATACACTACTACAATGATGGTTAGCAACGAGCATTACACGTTACATTAATGAACATGAAGACCCGAAATCCACATCAAAGAACCAAATCATCCTATGAGCTTAATATAGAGCAGTGGCTAGAGAGTTTTAAGCAGGGAATCACTTATTAAAGATATCCCCTCTTTCTTAAAGCCAAGAAACAAACCTGGGCCCCTCAATTCAAACACAGAAGCTATTTACTTGACTTACCTGTAAATTTGTAAATTAAATGTGGTGAAATTTGATGTTCTGAGCATCTTTTCAGGGCGAGATTGATCGTGAATGGAAGGTATTTCTTTTGAGTTCCTTGCTATGGCAGGTAAATTGGCAAGTCAATTTTTGTTTCTTGCAGTGCATCCAAGTCTCTTCCGACTGGGATGATACTTTTGTTTGAGGCTCCTTCCCTGAGCTCAAGTGTCATCTTTAAGAAGTAGCTGTGCCTGCCATAGGAGCAACAAGTTTTGTAAAATCACGGATAGAACACACCAAGTTGGACATTGAAGGTGCAAGCAGGTCTTACCAACGGGTATCAGCTGTCAGTTCGGGATGGAAAGCAGTGCCTAGCAAATTCTTCTGCTTAACAGCAACGATGACTTTCTTCTTGGGCTCGGGATTCACCTGGCACGTTCAAGCCACAAAGAGAAATAAGATAGCAGGATGAAATTCTACTTGCTAATACTATTCAGTACACACCTTTGGATTGGATGTTGTAGAAATCAGAGACACTAATAAAAAATGAAAATTTCCTCATTCCTCAATAGACTTTCAATCTGAAATATCAAATAACAACGTAGAGGAACAAACAGCAGTGTATCATGGGATGGAAGCCTACAACCAGGTCCACATTTGGAATTAACAAGCAAAACATTGATGAAAAAGAAAGTCTATCGCTGATAATCAGAAATAACTTCAAAAAGTAGTGACTCTTGAACAGAAACAAATGGTTGTGGGATGACGGTCAATTCTAACAGAAAACAAGACAAATAGCAATGTTACAATGCTCAAGAATACACCGACTGATCCACCAAAAGAAATTACCATGCCAGTTCAGGGGCCGAAAACAGCCATTAAAGAAAATGTGTGGTGATAGTTGCACAGTTATCTTCAAGATGGAACTTGTCCAGAAGTTTCACTCTTGCTATAGATATTTATGAATAAAAGATGTTATCTCTATCAAGGGTTAAGGGACAAGGGCACTAAAAGCTTAATCATAAGGATAGCACAAAAGACCAATCAACCCAATAAGATATACAAGGGAAAACTTGAAAAGAAAATTACTACAGCACAGGAAAAAAGAGAAGAGAAGAGAAAACCTGTTGCTTGTCACTGAGAGAATTCGCATTCAAAAGTTTGTCCGAGGGAACATCAGCATAAGCCAAAACTTGAACATCTGGGCCAACTTCCAGAATAGCAGGTGCCCTAATAAATACTCCTCGAAAATTTGGAGGACCACCTTCTTTATCTGCAAGCTCAGGCACTGAAAGCTCTTCCTCAAAGCTTTGAATCTAGATAGAATCAAAATTCAAAGTTGTAAACCACATTATCCAGTATCAAAGCCTAAGCCAGATGCTTTCAAGGAATAGATAATGGAGGGATGCATGAACAATCCTCGTATTAAGAGCAGGTCAAATTTTACACAAATACCATACAGATAAAGTGAACATAAAGCTGACTTCCATTTTCTAATTCTAGCCTTCAACTTAGTGATTACATTTGAGCAACTGATTTGGAAGTGTTGAGAATGTGATTTGAGTAAGGCCAGGGTGAACTTATAATCCATAAGCACACAGTGCTTCATTGAACTATTCATGTTATCAACATATGAGAACCTATAGTTGATTATCCTCCAATCAGTGTTGTTCACAGACAAAAAAGCTCGAGGCAAAGTGTCAATCACACATATAACTTTATGAATATATCCACCATTCCAGCCTAGTCAAGAACAAAAGAGGTACTGACCTGGCTGCCAAAAAAATTCCTGTGAACAGTGCAATCTAGACCACCAACTAAATCCTGGCCACCAATTTTCTGCCCTGAAAAACATGAGCCACATTTTTTGAGCTTCAAATGATAGATGATAGACAGACACATATCAACATTTAAAGGTACAACTTTAGACAGAGGCAATAAGCACCCCCAAAATTTAATATTTTGACCTATGAAATAAACGTCACAACCAAAAATGCAGAAACAAAGCAAGAGATGGACAAGAAAATAAGTCCTGCACAAGTCCCCCAAACCAGCTTTGAAAGAATTGTCTTACCAGTAGCTTTGTTTGCCAAGAAAATAAGTCCTGCACAAGTCCCCCAAACTGGCTTTCCCAGTTGAACAAACTCACGTAAAGCCGGAAACTGAACATTAAAACAAAATAAATAAGAGTTCATGTTATGAAGCATTATCATAGTCCAGATTCAATCACAAATGCCCGGGTTACAGTTGGTGAGATGTAAGATCATCATAAAATCAGGAATAGAACAGTAACAGTACTCAATCAATTCTATATTATTGACCCGCTCCTTCAGTCCCTATCACACTATCATCAAAGGAAATATGAATCTTAAAAAAGGAGTACATAGAGCAACACAATACACCAACCATTCATGATCACAAATTCCCTTCGGAACTGCCAAAAAAGGCACCAATCACCATCATAGAAACAAACAATTATCAGAAAACAATTGAGGCAATAGTTTCATTTCAGACACATACAAAATTCCAGCCTCAAATTGCAGTTCCTCAAAACAGAACCTATAACAAACCCTAATTTGCGACCCCGGAAGAGGGAATCCGCAAGGATTCATCCAACACATACATGGATATTCACCACACAAATAGAGAAATAAACAATAGCAAGTGATTCTGAACGGAAGAAGACTTACGACAATCCAAGAACAAAAATCAGCGAATTCAAGAGGGAGAGAAGGGGGGAGAGACTGACCAAATTGTGGAACTCGGCGAGCTTGGCCATGGTGGTGCTTTCACCGCCAGGGATGATGAGTGCAGCAAGGCCATCCAACTGCTCCGGCTTGCGTATCTCCACTCCCTTGACGCCCAACCTCCGCAGCGCTAGAAATCGTAAAAACAGAGATCGGCGAAGAATCAAGTTCCGAAGGAAGAGAGATGAAATACCGTAAATACTCGAAGCAGCGAAGAAAGAGAGGCGGGAAGAGAAACGCACCTGCGATGTGCTCGTTGAAAGAGCCCTGGAGAGCGAGGACTCCGACCGCCATGGAAGAGGAGGAAGAAAGGAGTGGTGGGAGAGAGGGAGAGATGGCGGAGGGAGAACCAGGAATTTGGCAGAAAAAGCAGCAGCCTCTGGTTTGGTTTCCTCTGGTGGAGTGGTGTGGTGCTTTCTTTATAGCTTAGCTTAACCTATGAGCTATACAACAAAATCAAAATAAAAACAACTTAAATGCAATTATTTAATCCATATAGGAATGTCTAAATGTTGTTAAAATAACTAATAACTAAATTAGTGTATTTAAAAGTATCTTATCTTAATTAAATTAAAATGCTTAATCTATTAACCAAATGATTAATTTATTAACTAAATAAGTGTTTTCAGATAAGTTAACAGCGTTACAGATAGATTGAATTTGAATTCTGATACATAATTACAAGTTCTGGTCCACAATGATGTTCTAGGTAGCCGGACCTAATATAGTGTATATGTTAGAAAAACAGTTGTTTTAACTTTCATCGTTTGGTGGTGCTTGACTCCGGTTTTAGCCTGTGATGTCCCCTACTTGATTGGGTTAGACTCGTTTGTTCGATCGGGCCTATTTAATTGCCACTCTCTGTATTGCACCATTTTGATTTTATGTTGTATGTTTGATGCTCGATGAGTCAGATTTGTCTGATTCTCGAATTATTTTCTAATAAAAAAATAATAGATGATGATGTTGCTAAAAAAAAAAGGTGTCACTATATACACCGCAAATCCGGATTAAGGATTTGCACGTCCTTAAGGACGTGCATGCACATCGTTAACAACGTGCAAGTGTAGAACTGTGCACGTCGACTAGCAAACTAGGGTTTGCACGTCGAAAGCAACGTGCAAATTGCACGTCGTTAATTAAGGACGTGCAAATATTCCAACCGTCACGTACGTAGTTAAATTTCATATATTAAAGTTTTATTGATTTATATAAAATCAAACTGGCCTTAAATTTCATTTATCAAAGCTTCATTGATGTATACTTTATAGCTTTTTTGTTTAACTTGACTGTGAATTTTTGGAATGGGGCATGATTTAATTTTGTAATCTATATATATTCATTAAAAATTCTCCAATGCTTAGTTATCAGAAATGTTGTTAAAATCGAGATTCTAGATTGGATCGGTAATATGGTGTAAAAATTGGATTATAGAATTGAATTGTGAGATCATAAGATCTCGCCACACGAATGGATTTTTTAAAATGAAGTTAAGATGTTTCATATTAGATAAATATTATGTTAAATCATAACAAAATACCAATAAAAGGTTATAAAATTTGAAAAATAAACTACGTACAATATAAACGTTGGAATTTCCAACCTTGGAATAAACGTTGGAATTTCCAAGGCTTTGTTGAGGAATAGAGAGTCTCCAGAGGTTGAAGACGACATGTTCAAAAGAGGAATTGGGCATCAGGCAATACGACGACGTTTTGGTTAAAAACGTTCTATCAGTTTTCATTAAATGGAACGGCGCCGTATTGCCCCACAACGACGTCGTCTCACACTCTCTTCCTCCTCACTTGCAATTGAACGCCAACAAACCCAGAAGCTTGGAAAAGCCATTGGAGGGCCGGATTCCAGATTCAAGAAGAAGGAGTTAGGCAGTTGAGATTGGCGGGAAATTAAGGACACGTGGATCTCTACACACCAATCAATTTGTAACCACCTTTTGTATATATAGCTTAGATAGATCGTTTAGAGAAGCTGTAACAAACAATCTTCAATTCCAAAAATGAAGTTCCATTTCTCTCTCTGAGAATTACAAATCCCTCTTTCGATTTCTCAAGTTTCTTCATGGTATCAGAGCTTTCTCTGAGAAATTTCTGAAATCGAAGTTGTTTCCATTGAAATTCCGCTGCACTTCTCAACAATGAAGACAACTTTTGAAGAAGGATCGAATTCGAAGAGTAACCAGCAGAAATCGCATGAGAAAACGAACTTCGAGGAAGGTTCAAGCTCAAGGAGGAACGTGGAGGCGTATGCGATCAACAACGCAATGATGAGTGATCCGCTGTCGCTCTCAAACTCAGACCATCCCGGAATGAATTTGACGAGCGTTCCGTTCAACGGAGGGAACTACCTCGCATGGAGGAGGCAGATCCGCATGGCGCTGGGAGCAAAACTCAATCTAGGTTTCATTGACGGAACCTGCTTGAAGCCGGATGCAAGGAGCGCTGACTGCGAAAGGTGGATCCGGTGCGACTATATGGTCGCTTGCTGGATCCTCCATTCAATGGCGCCGGAGCTGTCCAGTGCCTTCATGTATGCGAATTCGGCCAGGGAACTTTGGCTGGAGATAGCTGAGAGGTACGGCCAAGCAAATGCTCCATTGATCTTCCAATTGCGCCAAGATATTGGTCAGATCAGACAGGTGAACGTTTCCATTGCTGGCTATTTCTCGAAACTGAAGAGGTGCTGGGATGAGTTGGACAATCTTTGTGGAACTCCAACTTGCACTTGTGGAGTTCTAAGTCAGTGTTCATGTGCTATTCTGTCACGAGTGATGGACATGGAGAATCAGAATCGCGTGATGCAGTTCCTGATGAACTTGAATGCTGATTACGATCAGGTTCGGAGCCAGATCCTAGTCATGGATCCCTTCCCGACGCTCAACAAAGCCTACTATCTGCTGCAACAAGTTGAAAGGCAGAAGCAAGTCATTCACATCACTTCTGATCCAACTGCTTTCACAGTCCAGCAAGGAAGCAATTCTGGTGGATCTTCAAAGAAGGATTCAAAGAAAGCCAAGACTGGGAAGAAAACTTGTGATCCCTGCAAGGATGAAGGTCATTCAATTGATCAATGCTTTGAGATAATAGGCTATCCGGATTGGTACAAAGGAAAGCGTGGGAAGAAAGGGAAGCTGGTGGCTCAAGTGAGTTCTGGTGGCCATGATATGATGGACACTCCCATGACTGGTGAAGGTACCTCCTCTTCTTCAGTGCACATGAATCCTGACTTTGTTCAGGCTATTTGCCAGGAGGTGCTTCGAGTTATCAAAGGAAAGGGAGTTGATCAATCAGGCTATCCTACTGCAGGACCTTCCAACAGTTCAGGAAGCTTTGCAGGTATAATTCTCACTGAACCTACTATATTGAGCACTAAATTACTTGATGGCAATGGTGTCTCATGGATTCTGGATACAGGAGCTTCAGATCATGTATCTTGCTCCTTGCATCATTTTATCTCTACTGAAAAGGTTCTGCATCCAGTCTATGTGATTTTGCCTGATCATACTCGTAGAGAAGTCACTCTCATTGGTTCTATTCGTGTGAGCAACAATCTTATTCTATTTGGGGTGTTATTTGTTCCTGATTTTCATCATCATCTGATCTCAGTAAACAAATTGCTCAGAACTCATAAACTTGGGGCTTATTTTACTGAAGATTATTGTTGCATACAGGACCCTTTGAGTGATCAGATTATAGCTGAAGGTTGTGTCACTGATGGCATTTACAGACTAGGGGTTGCTGATGGCATTCAAAGAAAGATTTGCATTCCCAAGTTCACTGGATTTACTTCTGCTGCTGCTGCTTCCATGTCTTTGTTTCATAATAGACTAGGTCATCCCTCTATTGGGAAAATAAGGCATATGCATGTGTATAAGGATCATGTGGATCCAAAATTTGTTTGTGATGCTTGTGATATGTCCAAGCTGCATCGTCTACCTTTTCAGATCAGTTCTTCTGTTTACAGTGTATTGGATTTGCTACACGCTGATGTTTGGGGTCCATATAGGATTCCCTCTTTGAATGGAGAAAAGTTGTTCTTAACTCTTGTTGATGATGGCTCTAAGGCCACCTGGACTTATTTGCTTCAATCTAAGGCTCAGGTTCCAGGCATTTTGAAGGATTTCTTGCTCTATGTCAAGAACCATTTCTCTATTACTCCAAAGTTTGTTCGAACTGATAATGGATCCGAGTTCATAAACAAAGATTGCCAACAACTTTTTCGATCTTTGGGTATTATTCATCAACGTTCTATGGTGTATACTCCTCAACAAAATGGTAATGTTGAACGAAAGCATCGCCATTTGCTGGACACTGCTAGGGCCTTATCTCTCTATGCAAATCTGCCTGGATTTCTATGGGGAGAATGTATCCTAGCTGCCACCTGTCTTATTAATCTCATGCCTGTCCAGGCCCTTCAATGGTGCACTCCCTTTGAGAAACTCTTTGGAAAAGCGCCTTCCTATGATCATTTAAGGGTGCTAGGCTGTCTGTGCTACGCTGTGAGGAATGGCCCTCGCCATGACAAGTTTGCCTCTAAAGGCAGACGTTGTGTATTCGTGGGATACCCTCCTCATCAAAATGGGTATAAATTGATGGACTTGGACTCTCATGAGTTATTCTGTAGCAGAGATGTCCTATTAAGAGAAGATCAGTTGCCTTTCAAGTCACCTGGGTTTCCAGTTGAGCCTCCCAGTGCCTCTCCAACCCTTCCAAATTCCTTTGAGGATGTTGTCTATATGCCTACTCCTGCACTGGCTCATGGATCCAATACTCTTTCTGATCACCCTCCACCATCTCCTTGCCCAGTGTTATCCCCTACATCAGCAAGTCCCTCTACTAAATTCTCCAGCCAGCAGCCTCCCAATCCCTTGCCTGAAGCTGTGCCTTCATCCAGGGCTTCTCCCCCCACTTCTACAGTTTCCCACAGACCTAGGAGATCCATCAAAGCCCCTGCTTGGCAGTCAGATTTTCTCATGGCCAATTCATCCTCCTGTTTTGGCACTGTGGATGATTCTCACACTTACCTTGCTTCTCTTGCTAATGTGCTCAGCACTAGAGAACCTCAATTCTTCAAAGAGGTTGTCCAACATAAGTGTTGGCAACTGGCTATGGATCTAGAATTGCAAGCCTTGGAAAAAAAATCAGACTTGGGAGCTCACCACCTTACCCCCGATAAGTCTGCCTTGCCTTCCAAATGGGTTTATCGGGTGAAATACAAGCCGGATGGAACAGTAGATAAGCACAAGGCTCGGTTAGTTATAAAGGGCTACAATCAAAAGCTTGGGAAAGACTACAAACATACCTTCTCTCCCGTTGCTAAAATTGCCACAGTTCGGATTCTGATAGCAATTGCAACTGCTTTTGAATGGCCTCTTTGTCAAGTCGATGTGAACAACGCCTTTCTTCACGGTTTCTTAGATGAAGAGATCTTCATGAAACCTCCTTATGGCTACCATGGGGCTGCTCCTGGTCAGGTTTGCAGACTCAAACGCTCTTTATACGGCCTCAAACAGGCCTCTCGTCAATGGAACTCTGAGCTAACTCGGTTTTTTTGTTCCCTGGGATTTGAACAATCCATCCACGACTACTCTCTATTTGTCTTCAAAAGGGGTGAGATTTTCACTGTTGGGCTTGTCTATGTCGACGACATTCTGTTGACAGGCAATAGCCTTTCTCATATCACCTCTGTCAAAGCGGCTCTAGACTCCAAATTCACCATCAAAGACCTGGGTTTTGCTCGATATTTTTTGGGTATTGAGATCCTTCGTACTGAGGCTGGCACCCACCTCACTCAGAGAAAATATGTTACTGATATTCTTCAGGATTACGGCATGACCTCTGCCAAACCTTCAGGATTTCCCTTTCCTTCTGGGTTGAGATTGAGTGCTGACAGTGGTGAATTGATGGATGATCCTGAGCGTTATCGAACACTAATTGGTCGATTGTTGTATCTCACCCTTACCAGGCCCGATTTGAGCTATTCTGTCCAGCATTTGAGCCAATTTGTTTTTGCCCCTCGTCTTCCTCACTGGCAGGCCGCCCAGTATGTTTTGCGTTACTTGAGTGGTTCAATTTCACAGGGATTATTCTATCCTGTGCAGAGTTCCTTAAAATTGGCGGGGTTTTCTGACGCCGATTGGGGATCTTGTCTGACCACTCGACGCTCGCTCACTGGATACTGTATTTTTTTGGGGCACTCCTTGGTCTCATGGAAGACGAAGAAGCAGGCCACTGTCTCCCGCAGCTCGGCCGAATCTGAATATAGGGGCATGGCTACCACCACCGCCGAATTAGTCTGGGTTTCGTATATTCTTTGGGATCTCCATATCCCAGTTGACCTTCCTGTTACCCTTTTCTGTGATAACAAGGCTGCCCAGCATATTGCGGCTAACCCTTGCTTCCACGAGCGTACCAAACATTTGGATATCGATTGCCATTTTACCCGCGAGCGCATTCAATCTGGGTTTCTATCAACCGCGTTTGTTCCGTCCAAACTTCAATTGGCCGATGTTTTCACTAAAGGATTGTCCCAGGCTCAGCATGAGTTCTTATGTTCCAAATTGGGTCTTCAATCCCCTCCAATTTGAGGGGGGGATGTTGAGGAATAGAGAGTCTCCAGAGGTTGAAGACGACATGTTCAAAAGAGGAATTGGGCATCAGGCAATACGACGACGTTTTGGTTAAAAACGTTCTATCAGTTTTCATTAAATGGAACGGCGCCGTATTGCCCCACAACGACGTCGTCTCACACTCTCTTCCTCCTCACTTGCAATTGAACGCCAACAAACCCAGAAGCTTGGAAAAGCCATTGGAGGGCCGGATTCCAGATTCAAGAAGAAGGAGTTAGGCAGTTGAGATTGGCGGGAAATTAAGGACACGTGGATCTCTACACACCAATCAATTTGTAACCACCTTTTGTATATATAGCTTAGATAGATCGGTTAGAGAAGCTGTAACAAACAATCTTCAATTCCAAAAATGAAGTTCCATTTCTCTCTCTGAGAATTACAAATCCCTCTTTCGATTTCTCAAGTTTCTTCAGGCTTTAGCTAAAAACATTGGAAATTCCAACCATCATCACCCTAGGGATTTCCTATTAATCCAGTAGTGTGCACTATTGCACGTCCTTAAGGACGTGCAAGCACGTTTTTAAAAAATAAATAAAAACGTGCATGCACGTCCAGGCTCGGGTGGCTGCAAACCCACTTGCACGTCCTTAAGGACGTGTGGATTTGCGGTGTATATAGCCGAAACGAAAAAAAATGGATGAGTTGTTAGATCGCTTAAACAACCTCACAAAATAACAATTACCGGGTGTTTGAGTTATTTCATCTTTTTGTCATCCCAACAAAGATCTAAATTTCTCACAAAACAAAAGAAAATACATATGTGATTTCTTGGACTTTTCATTCTAAGAAAAAACTGCATAATAAATTCTTATTACAACAGCAAACTATACAAAGGGAAATTATGTGTTTTATATTTACAATGCCTAAGACTCAAAGAGGCTATAAGGCTAATACACAATACTTACTGGCAATATACAGATTTCCACTACAAAAATTATGTCTATATTTAACAATTGATAGTTTTTGGGCTCATGAGAGTGCATTGGAAGCCTGAGCCTCCCCAGCAACCTTGATGAACACATCCTCTAAGGTGGTGTCGGCGAGGCCCCAAGCAAACACCGAAAACCTGGTCTTTGCGCGCTGCACCGCTTGGAAAACATCCGAGATCCTCACCTCTTGCTTTGGCAGCTCGAACTTCTGGGTGCCCAAGATGTGGTACATCTTTATGGCATTGGGTGAAAGGCTTCGCACCATGGCTTCTACCTCGCTCTCGTGGCTTTGAGATGTCGTTATGGTGAACACATATGAGCTTCCATACCGACCCTTCAGCTGTTGCAGGATTCGACATAGAAAAATAACGCGCAATTGACAAAATGTTCATTTGGTTTCGTCGACATTCACTTTTAGAGCTTACCTCTTTTGGATTTCCTATGCACTGCAATCTGCCATTGACAAAAATCCCCAATCTATCACAAAGAACCTCAGCTTCCTCCATAGAGTGTGCTGAAAAAGATTAAAAGGCGAAACTTAGAAAACTTTCCAACGGTGAAGTAACTCATTCACTTATATGTTAGGTAGTAGTACTAGTGAGAATGACAGCTCGGTCTTGCTTCGCCTGTTTGACAACATTCCATAGGTTGTTCCTCGAAGCTGGATCAAGTCCGGTGCTCGGTTCATCCATGTAAACAACCTTCATAACACAACACTTTCTTAGACATTTGGATTCATATTGACATATATATGGATTTTGGTGATGAATCAACAAACCTTGGGGTTGCCTATCAAGGAGATGGCGACGCTGAGCCTCCTTTTCATCCCTCCGCTATACTTCTTGGCTTGCTTGTCGCCGACACCTCCATGGAATAAGTTGACACTTTTCAGAGATGCTTCCACTGCCTAAAGACAACATATATGGTCAACTAAGCAAAACTGATTGCGAGTGCAATGCTTCGTGATCAAGACACTCTCACCTCTGTCAAATCCGCGCCTTTGAGGCTCTTAAGGCGGCCATAAAACAGGAGGTGCTCTCTTGCGGTCAGTGATCCCCATAGCAAGCTGGCAAAAGAAGACGATGAGCAAAGACAGACAATAAAAGTCTGATGAGGTTCCATCTCAAAACCAATTGATAGTGGCATATGTACTCGTGTTGTGGGCAAACGCCCATGCTGGTGTAGATTTGATCCATTTGAGTCCGAATGTCGTTGCCCTCAACGAATGCCATGCCAGAAGTTGGTTCCGAAAGCCCGATCATCTACCAAGACACGGAAAAATGTATGTGCCAAGTGTTATCCAAGTGAAGGTTTACCAAGAAAAACATGTAAACTCAGCTACTTTTTAAGTCCTAACCATGCTGATGAACGACGTTTTCCCCGCACCATTGGGACCGAGCATCCCAAAGCATTCACCTCGGGGCAAAGCAAGAGAGAGCTCTTTAACCGCGGTCTTTGGAGGATTCCCATCCTTGGCTGGATAAACCTTCACCAAGCTATCACAGATTATCGAGTGTCCAACGTTCCCTTCCTCCAACAACTGCTCCACCTTCTCTCTCTATTTCGACAAAATACGAAAATTGTAGATAGTCATCATGAGAAATGCTTAAAGGCTCAATAAGGTAAATTCATCTAGACTACAGTTTGTTACATCTACCTCTTGGAGAACATCTGGTGTCTCCATCTGTACAGAAACTTTGGATGATCCATGTTTTCTTAGACTGGGCCTACGAGAAGACGACGAAGAACACTTATGTTGGAAGGCAGGCAAGCAAAACAGAGGACTCTTAGTCACCCCATTGCCTGATGAGGCAACTTGGTCGAAATAGAAGGCGAGAGGGAGCATGATCAGCCACTCGACAAGCATGATAATGAGGACCTCTTTCAGGCCGTTAGAGCTGTCGTTCATGTCATTCCACCTCATGCCCCGAGTCTCCTGATACTTAGCCGTGAAGGCGTACTGTCCAAACTCAAATAGGCCGCGGTACAAGGCAAAACCGGGATACAACTCCATAGCTATGATCCCTTTTCCTACACATAAACCACAAACAAAGGGAGTCAGTGATGATCAAAGTAGCAAATAGAGAATCTTGAATGGCTGGAAGTTAGACTTACTCGAAAAAGTGGTGTCTAATAGGAAGAATTCGAAAAGCCAGGCTCCTAGCAGGCCGGTTACAAACACGAGAAGGTATCCGAAAGCTCTGGCAGTCAAGACATTAGAGAAAAATGGGGCGACGAGGAAAGCTAGTGAGACTTGCAAGTTGATGTATATGAAGTAGAACACGAACTGGATACCGTAGTCATTCACAGAGAAAAACTGCAGCCCTGCAAAAACCGGATGGCGATAGTCAGGAAGGCAATGCCAGTGTCGATAAAAGTAAGCAATTGAGTACGCGTGAAGCCATCATTACCGATCACTGAGGCAAAGAACACGAGAAATATGATGTAGATAAGAGATAGTCCGAGAAAGTAGATGTATGAAATCAGCCAATATGGACCGTCTCCAAGACCGTGCATCTTCATCATCATCCTCAGCTTGTTCTGTTTCTCGTATACGAGAAACGATAAGATCACCTGCAGCATATATGAAATGAAAGTCATATATCAATTTTCTTGGAAATTTTAGACTATGTTACTTTTGTGTACTTACAGGGAATAGTAATGTGATTATATATACGAAAAACTGTCCACTTAGAATAGCTGATAGCTCCAAGATAAGATGAGTTTCGGGTTTGGGCATTTCCTTGACGAATTCAAGCAAAATCTTGCTTCCAGGCCCAAGCAAAAACTGAAGGAAAGCATTCGATGCCTGCATAATTCAGAGGAGTGGAAGCCATTAGAGACCGGAAGCTACACAGATGACAAATGAACTCTATAGAGAACTTACCAAATTCCCTGATTTTGGAACTCGTAAGAGTCCGATTGGGAAATAGAGTTGAGAGTAGCCGGTGTCATTGTTGTAGGTTGAATTGTACCATATGTTAACATTGAAGTTCTGCCTGCTTGAGTTCAAGAAATCATACGCTGTTGTACGAAAAGATAAAGTCGCGTTAAGGCATTGGATCATACATAAGACTAATGTAAATACATTGATTTAAACATACATGTGGCTATCTCATTTATCTTTCTTTCGGAGTTGCCTTTATAGTAGCCCTCGTATAGATCGTTGTTGATATCAGAAGAGCTGTTCCGCCACAGGCTTAGACCGGGAGAACATGACACGTCTTTAAGCAAAGCGAACAAGATAAGACATAACACATACTATCGGATAGTTTGATGAACATTTTGCGGATAATTCATCATATGTACATACCTTGTGTGATGGAACTTGAAGCAATTGTGATGGGCACCGAAAAGCTTGAATTTGAAGAGCACTGTGGCTGAAGATAGTACACTGGAAGGTCTGATGAAAAGGCGGATTCCATGAAATTCATATACGAAGGCATTGAGGCAGATCCCTGAAACAAAGCAAGGAGTATTGGCAAACAACCAACAACTAACTACTTAGACATCTCCAACAGCTTCTCTAAAATTTCCCCAAAATGGAGAAACAAAATACATATTCTTCGAATTATTTTTGTTTTAACTCCACCAGCTTCCCATTTCAAAGATTTGGAGAATCATTTAGTTTGAAGAATGCTGCAGATTTAGGGAATCGTCTCTATTTTTTCTGTTGCTTCTCCGTTTTGGAGAATGTGATGGGAAATCTGGACTATAAAGTACCTTAAAATTCTCTAAAAACTTGGAAATCCCCAAAAATGGGAAACTTCTGGAGATGCTCTTACCAAGACATTTTGTGCCATGCTACCAAGAACATCAGAAAAATTGGGAGAGCCATACGACAAGAGCCGCGCTCCCAAGCCTAGTGCAAGAGATTGATTGCTCCCGGTGAGGAGGATTGTTGCAGGGCAAGACCCCTTGCTCTTACACGAATCACCGGCAGTTGCAGCGCGGTACTGTGGAGCCGGGATTTGCAAGAGTGCAGGCCACTTCTGAGGGCTGTCAATGGCGCAAAAGGCAGCCTGATCGGTGGTTGAGTACTGCAGGCCGCAGACTTTGGAGCCATTGGTTTCAGCTGCACATCCACATCGGTACTTTGGCTTGTCTAACAAGCTGTTGATGAGGGCTTGTAATACAACTAGAAGTACACAGATGAATATTGGGAAGAGTGTAAGGCAGATGTTCATCCCCTTGTTCCTTCTCTGTCATAGCAAGTATGATAGATCAATTAAACCCAAAGACAATCAGCTCTGATAAACCTAAATTTTAAGTGTGGGGAAGATGGAGAGAGATGAGAAATAGAGAACCTGGTAGGTGAGATTCTTCCTAAGCAAGGCGTTGGCCTGAGTTCTGAAGCTTGAATTTGCCATTGGGATTGAAGCTTGAATTCAATCAACACAAACAGGAGATACAGATTTTATAGATGTGTGGATTGCTAGTTAATTGATTCATAAGGAATCCCACTGGTTATTTTTTCCTCCTCTATCAAACCATTTGCTTGTTGGCCCTTTGGTTATTTTTTCCTCCTCCTTGTTCTCTTATTTGAATCCCATTGGTTGTGGAATCTCTTGGTTTTTAACGTTGCCTCATTTTTTGCTTGATTGAGAAGTCAAACTGAATCCAAGTACAATGTATTACCAACGTATTAGTCCCTCCGTTCACATTCAGAAATAAGTGTTATTTGTCTTTTTTAACACGTTTTTTAACGAGTTAAAAATTATACGGGTACTACCTTCATTCAAAAATATATTTTATTTTATTATTCATGCACGTTTTTTTAGAGCTAAAAACTACTCCCTCCGTCTCACAATAATTGTCACTTTATTTTTTAGCACGCTTTTTAAGAAGCCAAAAACTCTATAAAATATTGATTTTTTTAATAATTTTTTTTCATAATTTTATAGACAATTATATTAAAAATGAAATTATTTTTTAAAATTAATAAAATTATTGATATTTTATATAGTTTTTATCGTTCTTAAAAAACGTGCCAAAAGTAAAGTGACAATTATTGTGAGACGGAGGGAGTATATAACATATTAATATTTTTATTAATTTTTTTAATAATTATAAACTTATTGATAATAAGTTTGTAATTATTAAAAAAATTAATAAAAAAGTTAATATTTTATACTCCTAAAAAACTTATTGATAATAAGTTTTTAATAATTATAAACTTATTGTGAGACGGAGGGAGTATAGTTTTTAGCTCCTAAAAAAACGTGTTAAAAAATAAAAGGATATGTATTTTTGGATGGAGGGAGACAGGGAGTATAAAATATCAGAATTTTAACTAATTTTTCTTATAGAATTTTATACTTATTAGTTTTTGTAACGGCCCAGAATTATGATTTCCGGGTTACGTTTCAAGGGATAAAACCCCTTGTTCGGATCTTGCAATCCAGGTACGGGTCGAGGTTTCAAACTCATTTTAAGATTTGTAGAAAGAGGGATTTCAAACCCTAAAACCTCGAAGGGCCGTTGGGTACCCTTAACCTGTCCTAAGACTATGTCGCGGAAACCATTTCAAACGGAAGTAAAGCGGAAGTAAAGTACAGATACAAGTGCCACGGCGGAGCCGGGTCAAAACGGAGTCAAAAGTATAAATCCAAAACAATATAATCAGAGTCTGATGAAGTCTATAACTCCAGCGCTCACTCTCCGCCGACAAAATGACCCGCGCAATAAGCAAACAGCACCGATAGGATGAACATAAATAATTCCTAAAAAAATTGATTTGGAGCGGGATCAGATCGATGCCCACTTAACTCTGCATCCCAACCATAAGCACACATATACGCTATACCTAATAAAGATGCTCTAATGCAGTACGAAATTCAAACACACTAGCATGCTCCTAGTTCATAGTAATGTGCAGAAATACCGTAAAGGGCCCAAGACAATGCCAAGTGGCATATCCCTCTCCTACCTCCACCCCTTCCGACAGGCGGAGACTGGCCAGCTCGTGAATGCATTCATTCATAATAGGGCGGCACGCATGCCTAACCCGCTCCACAATAAAGCCCGCAGGCATATCATAATATAAGGAAGTACTCGATTGACTCAGGGTACCCGATGAGGCTGGGCTACCCTATGACCCTAGCAAAGACTCTAGGACTATCACATATAACGGCCGTTCTGTTTACAAACACATAGAGAAATCGAATGCTCAACGATCAATGCAACCTAGCATGGTACTACATGGCATGCTGATCATGAATGCAACACCTAGTATATCATGCACTTAAAGCAGGGAATAGCTCTATTCAATCTGAGTAAGCTCCGAAGAGACTTACCTGAAGATGCAGAACAGCAAGATAATACAAGCAAGGGCCCAATGCAAATCCAAAGTAGTCCAAGGCAGTACACACCTATCATCAAGTAAAGTCAACTCATCTTCAAAACATTTTCTCAAATCACAATTGGTCAAAACCCATTTATAAAACATTAAGTCTTTAATCAACACGTAATTTATACCCTTTAAAATAATTGCGGCATTTTTCTCATTTCGAAATCGTTATAGAATAAAGTCCGGCATTTAGTCACAAATAATTCTATTTCCACAATTTAAAGCATCACTAAATATATTTTCCAATTAATAACACTTTCAATAATTTTATAATATATAATAATTCCCCGAATATATTTATCACAAAATAATAATATTAACGATCATATAACATATCAATTAACGTAACAATGATATACTATATACACAACACAAAATGTAAAACAATGAAACAACTTAACCCAAACCAAAAGAAATCAGGCCCAAATGAGAGGAATTAGAGAATGAACCCGGATCAAGCCCAAACCCGGAACCATGCCCAGCTCAAGCCCAAGACTCTTTTTAAATAAATCAGACCCACTCAAAGGGCCCAGATTTTTCTTTAAGTAAAATAGGCCCAATCCCTCCAAAATGTCCAGCCCAAATCCTTCTCAAAACACCCATTTGAAAGCTGGTAAAACCAAGCCGGCCTATTTGTTTTAAATTGATGAACCGGTTTTCATTTAAACAAATCACTGAACCGAACCAACAAGGAAAACAGAGAACCCAAACCCGCTTACTGTTCATCACCCCCTTCAACGAAGTCCTGGGTTCTAAAATTGGAAGAAGGAAGAGGAAAGGGAGGAGCTGGCCGGCGACGACCTAACTCCGGACACCCCTTCCGGCACCGAGAACACAGAATCGACAAGAAAGGGCGAAGAAGGAGGTGCTCACCGAGGGGATTAGATGCGGATGCGAGGGCTCGCCGGAGGTCCGATCGGCCCCATTGGCGTCGGGAATCAACCGAGATCGCCTGGGCCGGTAACAAGAGGTCAAAAGGTGGAGCCTTTATCGAGTTTAAGAGCGAAATGAAGGGTGGGGACTTACCATCTTCGAATCGGAAAAACAGGGCTCACAAGAGGGGGAAAGGCTCGACGGAGGAGCTGTCGGCGGCTCGGCTCGCCCGGGAACGTCGGAGGGGAGAGTGTTGTATCCCTGGGCTGCTGCTCATGGAAACGAGGAGGAGGAAGAAGCCTGGAGCCCGGATTTGGTTGCTCAAGAAAACAGGGCGGTCCTCGGCTTGAGCCATCGGGAAGCAGAGAAAAGCGCTCAGAAGGCGCTCCGGAGGTGATCAGGAAGACGGTGGCGTGGTGGTGTCGGAGGCGGGGTGCTGGCGGTTCTCTGTGGGTGCGGCATAAGCAAGGGAAGGGGCTGAGAGGTCCGGTTTTGAAGAGGAAAGAGAGTGAAGAGAAGAGGAGGAGGGTGTTCCTTCTGAATTGAAATGAAAGGAGCGCAGCAGAAGGCGTGGGATTTGTTGGGATCCAATGCCAAGATAGGGAAATGTCATGGAGAAGATAGAGAGGAGGGAGTGTGGGTGTTTGGACTCAATGGGGAAAGAGACAAGGAAAGGAGCTGGAGGGAAGAGGGTGCTCCCTGTAGCTTGGAGAGATGCCGAAAGGTAGAAGGGAGAGTGGTCCCAAGGGTTCAATTAATACCGGAAATACATAAACTCCAAAGCCTGGTATTTCTACCTTATCTCAAACCGATCCAAAATAAATTATAACTCTCAAATCCGAAATAATAAATGAAATCCGCATAATATTTTCAAATTTTCCGGTATATAAAAGCAGAGTATAACATATATTAAATTTTCGATTAAATAATGTCGGAACTCGTTTTAAGGATTTCAATTTCGATTTAGGAGATTAAGGACGGGTTTTTCTTGAAACATCCGAATTTTTTATTTTATTTTATTATTTATTGAAATTTATTATTTAAAAATCCGAGCCTTTACAGTTTTAACTTTTAAGTTTTAAAATATTTTAAATAAAAAAAAGGTTACTCAATATTTTATATAATTTTTAACTCCTTCAAAAATGTCCCGAAAAATCAAACGATTATTTATGAACGGAGGGAGTAAAATATTTGTCACTTTAATGTTCAACTAGTTCAGTACTTTTTGTACGCTTTTTTTAATTTAAATAATTTTAATATTAATAGGCTCTGTTTGGCAAGCTTTTAGGAGCTTATAATTTTAATATTTTATAGTTTCAAATGAAATAAATATTAAATTTTAGTTTAATTATCTTTTGAAATCATATATTTTCATCAGCTACTCATCCAAGCTTTTCAAATCTTATGGTTTTTATTCACAAGTTTTCATCAGCTACCCTAACAGCTACGTTTCCCAAACACCATTCTAGCTTATTAACATATATTCAACAAATAATCCATCAGCTTCAGCTACTGCCTCAGCTACCTTTTTGCCAAACGTAGCCTTTCTTAGCTAATTAATTTATTTTCATACTTCCAAATTATTACATAATTAATATAGAATAAAACAATATTATAATATATACATATATATTCTTTATTTATTTATTTTTATTTAAATAAATTTAGTATTAATACTCATTCTACTAATTATATGGTTCCAAAATAAACCAAAGGTTAAACCTTAGATGATATAATTGATTATTTAATTTTTATAGGCAAAATTAGCGATTTGATCTTTTATTATATATAATATAATCCCTATATAATTTATTATTTTAAATTTATGAAGTTTTCATATATCATGCAATAGATATTTTAAAAAAAAATTACGGATTATGGATAAATTTGGGTATTTATTGATTAAGTGTATGAGATAATTTTATATATATATATAATTATTAAGACCTTATAAATTTTGATGAAATCTTTTCAAATTATATCCATATCTAGAAAAATTGGAAATAATATTATAAATTTTTATTAAGGCGAGGAGAGAAATTTTCCTAACTAGTTAATATTACTATGATTAATGAGAATATTACATGCATGTGTTACAACCAACTTATCCTTTATTATATATAATAATAATAATAATAATACTAATAGTAGATATTTTTTTAATAATTTCATACTTATTATTAATAACAATTAAATTATTAAAAACATAAATTAAAAAAGTTTATATATTTTCTGTAATTTTACAATTCTTAAAAAGCGTATTGAATGGTAAAGTAAGACGATTGAATGTAGTATAAATCAGTACTAGCAGGGTCGGCCCTAGGGACGTTTACAAAAATATCCAAAAAAATTACCTAAATTAAAGGAGTATCTACATATTTGAATATATTACAAAAGTGTCCATCCCCCTTGCCCCCCTCTGCCCCCCCTCGCTGGACCATTGACCGGTCAACGTCCGGTCAACGTTGACCAAGTCTTTCGGATTTTTTTTTTTTAGAAAAAAAAAAATTCATGTCAGCACTTTCAGATATGCAACTATAACCCGATGTTATGCAAATAGAATATTATGATATTCAAATATAATACTATGTTATGCAAGCTTAAAAAACCTTATGAGAAAAATATGCAAATCCATATGTATTTTAAAATTGCATTAATATATCTTATTTTCACATAAGCACATCGTTCTACCATTTATTGACATAAGAGGCTTTAAAATTGCATTAATGTCAAACCCGATGTTGCTAACACCAATATTTCTGACACCGTTGACACTGACATTGTTGACATTGCTGGCACTGCTGACACTGTCACCACTAACATTGCGAACACCACCAACATTTTTGAAGGTTCGATAATGTAAAAACAATGTAATAAAAAATACTCTAGAAGGGGGGTTGAATAGAGTATGCCCGTTTTTCGCAGAAAGTCTCAAGACTTTTGAAGCTTGAATCAAAACTCTTGAGATTAAACCTGAATCACAAAGTTAGACAATCGAACCAAGTGCGGAAATAAGGTAAAGCAAATAAGTAAAGGACACGAGTAATTGTTTACGAGGTTCAGCACAACTGGCCTACGTCCCCGCCTAGGGTTCTTCCACAACCCTAGGATTCAAAGGCTTTATTGAATGCTTAGCTTAGGATCCTAATAGCTCACCGAGAAGCCTCTCTCCTATACAATTGCAATCTAGTCAACTCACGTTCCCTTGGAGTCCTAGACCAATCTAGAAGAGCCCCACCTCTCTCAGCTATCTAGTACAATCCTCTAACTCTCGCAAATCAATAGCCTAGTGCAACTTCCCGAGTTATAAACTCTCGAGTAACACTTGTAATAAATATATCCTATAAGCTCACAATGACTCTCAAAGGCTTTGAAATAAACAACAAACTATTTGAGCGCTTTGCAGAGAGACACTTGGAAGACAGATCGCTTGAATGAATTGAAGCTCGTGTGTAGCACTTGTTACTTCTGTCTTCTCCTTCCTTTCCTTTATATAATAGCATGAAGATAGCATGGAGCGTGAGGATCTTCATCACCAGATCTCCAACGGCTCTTTCCAATCAGGTTGATCTTGGATCTTCTATTTAAGGACACTTCGAAGCCATGATCTATTTTTGAACCGATCTTCTCAACAAGTAAAAGGAAGGATGTAATCTGATTTATACTTCCTGAAATGGTTAGTTATTCATATATATATATAATATAATGGAAGTATATAATAAGATAAAATAATATACGAATAATAAGATAGGTTTTGTATTTCATCAACTGTTAACGCTCCAAGGCCTTTGACACAAAAACCTGTCAAAGCCTTTGGAACATCTTTTCCGATTTTCATCAAGGGAGGGAGTTATCAATCTCCCCCTTGATGAAAGACAAAACCTGTGCATCCCTGCAGCTTAGTCAAACAGATATATCATAAGCAAGATCGGACTAAGTACCTGCAAGGGTTAGACAAATGTTGGATCAAATAATTTTTAACGTAAGAAAACATCCAACCGAAAACCAGAAGTTAAAAAGCGAGGTCTTTCAAGACCTTTAAACAGAGGTTTTCAAGGTCTAACGATCATCTCCCCCTTTTTGTCTTTCAACAAAGGGCGGAGGTAAAACAGTCACCAAAAGTTTTGAAAATGTTTCCAAAAACCAGCAAAGTAATAAGTTTTTAGGGTGGGATAGGGTGGGTTAAGGTTTAGGCTTGGTCAATCCAGAGCATCATCAGTGAGCCTCGTCCACAGTCCTTCCAGCAACGTTGAAATCCCGCTCATCTTCGTCATCACCTCCGTCTGCAGCTCCTTAATATCCAGGCGAACTTCCTCCAAGCCCAACTCTAGGTTGTCCATGCGTTCATCGAAAGCTGGAGCAGTGGGAAAGGCTTTTGAAGGAGTGGCAAGACTCAAGATCCCTTGGGGAGACCGAGTGATGTCAATCTTTTCAAGGCCTTTAGAGTCGAACATACCCGTGTGACGCAGCTGCTCTTCATTTTTGACATCAATTCCAGAAGCTTTGAAGATAGGGGTCAAAAGGGTAGCAAAGGGGAGGGGAGAGCCTTTTCGAGCTTTTCTGGCATGGGCCATGGTTCCAAGGATAGTGTTGGCCAGATCAGGATCAAGGCCATTTAGAATGCGGTAGAGCAGGACCATGGCATTGTCGGTTAGGAGTGAGCCAGAGTTGAGACGGGGTAATAGGCATTTAACAATGATGTTAAAGATAATTTTTGCCTCAAGGGTTAGGGATGAGTGGGTGAGTTGTTTTGAGGTGCTGTTGGACGCTTCGGGTAGGAGATATTTTGCTCGGGCTAGGATGATGCAGTTTTCTTTTGAGGGGTTTACTTGAGCAGGTGGAACAGGGGTAGGTAAGCCTAGAGAGTCTGCGAAGTCATTGGAGTTGAGAGAGATTCTAACCCCTTTGACGACAGACTCCAAAGACCAACCATCAGGATCACTTTTGGCTTTTAGGTTTATGTAGAAAAGTCGGGTAAGCTCGGGGTAGTAAACAGTCTCAAGATTAATAAGGTTCCAGGCAGGGGATTTTTTGAGGAGCTCAATGCAAGATAACTTCAAAGCTTCAAAGAACTCGATAACTAAAAAATCAGAACAACTAATCTTACGAGTTCTAAACTCGTCTACCCACTTACCAGCAATCTCAGCATCTTGAAACCATGAGGAGGGCAAGGATTGATTTACCTGGATATAGGCCGGGGGTTCAGCGTTCTTTCTGCGCGCAACAGTTGGAGCAGCTCTCTTGACAGGCGCTACAAGACTCTTGACAGGGCCCTTCCTGGTACGCTTACGGGATGGAGGCTTGACTGGAGCAGTGGCTTTCCGCTTCTTCGGAGACGGGGGAGGAGGAGGAGAGGGAGAAGGGGATTCTTCCTCCTCTTCCTCAGACCCCGAGTCCTCACCGGACCCCGCTTCATCACCTTCAGGTTCCTCGTCCTCTCCGGATCCCTCGTGCTCTTCCTCTTCCTCTTCTTCTTCCTCAGGCTCCACCTCAGATGGAACCTCTTCGACTTCGGCTTCCTTCCGAATTCGCTCAGCTTCCTCCTCGGCCAGTCTCTTAGCAAGCTCGGCCTCCTCATCGGCCTTTTTCTGTCTCAAGGCCTCCTCCTCGGCTTCCCTAGCAGCATCTCTTTCCAGGGCAGCATCAAGGTCGTCTTCCTCTTCTTCCTCATCCTCTTCCTCAGCCAGGATCTTTCTCTTCCCCTTTTGTTTAGCACTCAAGGGTTTCTTAGCAGCATGTTTCTGAGAGCCTTTGGGAGCCGTGGGTGAGCTCGACTTGACGGTGCTCTGGACAACTGCTGGGATGATGGCTTGAGTAGGAGGTTCGGGTGTGGGAGAGGTAGCAGTGGCCTGGCGTCCCTTGGGGGTGGCGCCAAGTCTTTTAGGAGTGACAGCTTTCTTGGTTTTGGGTGCCATGGAGGTAGTTGGTTAGGGTTTCTTTGAGAGGTTGAAGATGAAGAAGTGGAAAGGGTTTGGATAAAATCTGAGTGTGGGTTGTAGTCGGGTACAGATTTGGTTTAAGTAGAGAGAGGGTGACGGATTGATGGGATGGGTTTAGGGTTCCAAGGAAAGAAATCATTACCTTGCCAAGTTGAAGGATTTTCAAATTCAAATTTGAATTCAAATTACCATAAAAATCGGACTAAACACAAACCAATTTAGTTCCAAAAATAAAATATCTTAACGGTTAAGGAAAACATGAAAATAGGCAATTTTTGAAATCCGATTAAAACAAATATAATTGATTAAATATCTAAAAAGATATTAACCAAAAATATATGATCCGATATATGTTCTCCACTATTCAGTTGGCAGACCTTGACATAACTCTCAAAGGTCTTGACACTGAGTGGAGTATATCTTTCGTAAAGGGAAAGCTCCCCCTACGAAAGTGCATCCTTGTCAAGCATCCCAATCTCTCGTCTAATGAAGGTGAACCTGTCCTCTGCCAAAGGCTTAGTAAAAATGTCAGCCCATTGATAATCAGTAGAAATAAAAGATATGGACACATCACCTTTTTCAACATGATCTCTAATGAAATGATGTCTCACATCAATATGCTTGGTCCTTGAATGTTGAACAGGATTCTTAATGATAGATATGGCACTTGTATTGTCACACTTAATTGGGATACCCTTGAGGTTGATGCCAAGATCTCGCATTTGTTGAGCTATCCAAAGGATTTGGGAACAAAAAGCTCCAGCTGCAATGTATTCGGCTTCTGCAGTGGATAGAGCGACTGAATTTTGCTTCTTTGAGTGCCAGCTGATCAAGGATGCTCCTAAGAATTGGCAACATCCTGATGTGCTCTTTCTATCCACCTTGTAGCCTGCAAAATCTGCATCAGAATATCCAATTAAAGTGAAATCCTTTTGCTTTGGGTACCATAGTCCAAGTTCCTTAGTGCCATTGAGATATCGAAAGATCCTCTTCACAACCATGAGGTGAGATTCTTTGGGACCAGCTTGAAACCTAGCACACATGCAAACACTAAACATAATGTCAGGTCTACTAGCCGTGAGATATAATAATGATCCAATCATTCCTCGATACTCCTTTTGATTGACACTAGTTCCAGTCTTGTCTTGATCTAGAGACAATGTTGAGCTCATGGGAGTCTTGGCTGCTTTAGATTGATCCATCTTGAACTTTTTCAAGAGATCCTTAGTGTACTTGCTTTGGTTGACGAAGATCCCTTTCTTGGATTGATGAACTTGTAACCCCAAGAAGAAGTTTAGTTCACCCATTAAGCTCATCTCAAATTCACTGCACATGATGTCAGAAAATTCCTTGCACAAAGATGTGTTAGTAGCACCAAATAATATATCATCAACATAAATTTGAATAACCAAAATGTCCTTTCCTTTGGTCTTGATAAAAAGAGTCTTGTCGATCAACCCCCTTTTAAAATCATTTTCTAAAAGATATTTTGACAAGCGCTCGTACCAAGCTCTTGGGGCTTGTTTCAAACCATAAAGCGCCTTGTCAAGTTTATAAACATGATTGGGAAATTCTGAACTTTCAAAACCTGGGGGTTGAGCCACATAAACTTCTTCTTCTAAGAAACCATTAAGAAAAGCACACTTGACATCCATTTGATATAACTTTATGCTCATAAAGGATGCAAATGCTAATAAAATGCGAATGGCTTCAAGCCTGGCTACGGGAGCAAAGGTCTCCTCGTAGTCAATACCTTCCTCTTAATTGTAGCCTTGAGCAACAAGCCATGCCTTGTTCCTCACAATCTTGCCATTCTCATCTAGCTTGTTTCGAAACACCCATCGAGTGCCAATGACTGATTGATGCTTTGGTCTAGGCTTCAAAGTCCAGACTTTGTTCCTCTCGAATTCATTGAGTTCACTTTGCATAGCTATAATCCAGTCTGGCTCCTGAAGTTCCTCATTTACCTTCTTTGGCTCAATAAGAGAAACAAACGCGTTAAAAGCACAAAGATCTTTAAGTTTAGAACGAGTTTGAACACTAGAAGTAGGGTCAGAAATGATATCCTTTAATGAGTGTGATGAGGAGTATTTGAATTTCCTTTTGCTAGTCTCAGCTCCTTGATTCGTCACATCATCAGGATTGATTTGTGGTACATCTGACTCCGTTGTCCTGTTAGGTTCTGATACAGCAGTTTCAGACGTCTCAACACTGTTGGATTGGACACCAAGGGCTTTGGACGCATCTTCAACACCTTGAGCCAATTCTTCAGTGTTAAGAATCGGTTCCTGCATGTTCTTCTTCTCTGTGTTCTTGGTAACATCACCTTCCTCGTTCTCTTCATGGATATTAAGATCTATATCTGCAACACTTTCACTCAAAGCACCATCATTGCATTCATCAAAAATAACATGTATACTTTCTTCAACTACCTGGGTCCTTTTATTGAAGATTCTATAAGCTTTGCTACTCGTGGAATAGCAAAGAAATATACCTTCATCACTACGCGCATCAAATTTCCCAAGGTTATCTTTTCCATTGTTATGAACAAAACAAGTACAGCCAAAGGGTTTAAAATAAGATATAAGTGGTTTGCGGCCTTTGAAAAGTTCATAAGGAGTTTTCTTTAAGATGGAACGAATAAGACAACGATTTAAAATGTAGTTAGCTGTGTTAACAGCTTCAGCCCAATAGGTTTTAGGTAATGCATTTTCTAAAAGCATAGTCCTGGCCATATCTTCTAAGGTGCGGTTCTTGCGTTCCACAACCCCGTTTTGTTGAGGTGTCCTAGGAGCAGAAAAGTTATGGGAGATGCCATATTTAGCACAAAACAAATCAAATTGAAGTTGATCAAACTCCCTACCATGATCACTTCGAATAGACACTATGGGCTCATTTCTTAAAGTTTGCAACTCCTTACAAAGTTTTGAAAACTCAAATAAGGCCTCTGATTTTTCTTTCAAAAAAGCAACCCAAGTATATCTTGAAAAATCATCGACAACAACTAGCATGTACTTTTTACCATTGGGAGATTTGACTCGCATAGGACCACATAAATCCATATGTAAAAGTTCAAGGGGTCTAGAAGAACTTACAACCTTTTTGGGTTTGAAGGAGCTACGTGTTTGTTTACCTCGTGTGCAAGCATTGCACATGTCAATACCTTTGAAGTCCATCTCAGGTAGCCCTCTTACAAGTCCTTTGGACACAAGCTTCTGTAGTGTATGTGGACTCACATGACCGAGTCTCCTGTGCCAAAGCTTTGGATCGTCCGTCAAGGCCTTTAAACAGGTTAAGCTTCCTTGTGCCACTTGATCAGCATTTACAGCGTATATGTTGTTGTAACGGTATGCAGTCAGAATAACTTCACCTGTATCATCTCTGCACACTATACATCTTTTCTTGTTAAATCTGACATTGTTACCACTATCACATAATTGAGAAACGCTAAGCAAATTATACTTTAAACCATTAACAAGATAGACATTTTTAATACTATGGCTGGAATCACTTCCAACACTACCAATACCAACAATGTCGCATTTCCCTTTGTCACCAAGAGTGATTGTTCCCGTGGATTGCTCCTTTAGATCATGAAAGAGAGAACTCTTCCCACTCATATGCCTCGAGCAACCACTATCAATAATCCATTTGTGTTCTTTCACTTTGGTGATCTCCTGCAAAACAAACATCAACCTTTGTGGCTAGACCAATAAGCAAATTTGGATCCATTGTTGGGGTAAACCATATTAGGTAAAATAGTGCCTTTTGGGACCCAAACTTGTGTTATCCGTTCTTTTCTCAAATGAACAGGAAATGTATTGCGAATAATATAAGGATCCTTTCTTCTATAAGGGCAGGTCTCTTTTACATGTCCCTTTCTAGCACAATGGTGACATATAGGAGAGGTTCTGCTTCCTTTAGCCTTTACAAAAGTGGTAATGTGTTGCTTCTTTAAAAACTTTGGATTGTACCCAATACCACTTTTGTTTAGAGAGCTTTGTTGCTCACCCAACATCTTATCGAGAGTGCCTTTGGATTTGGTAAAACTTATGAGGGCTGTCTGTTGGTCTAGAATCTTATTATTCAGGGAGATCTTCTCGTTCTCTAAGTCATGATGCACATTTCTTAGAGAGAAGAGATCTTGCTTGAGTTCAGATTTCTCCGAGTCAAGCTACTTGACTTTAATGTCAAGACCTGAATAAGAAGCTTCAAGACCTTTGACCCTCATAGACAGATCCTCAATAGTTTTCTCCTGATCCACAGTTCTCTTAATAAGAATGTTAGTTTGGGCAATAAGTTTCTCTTCATTGGCAATCATATTTGAAAGGAATTCCGATAATACCTCTTTTGGACTTTCCATTAGTTCTCTTACAGTAGCTTCAAGCTTTTCATCGTGGGATTCATTTTCTGAGGCCATAAGACAGATGTTGGCCTTCTCATCGTCGGAGTCAGAGTCGGAATCACTCCAAGTAGCCACCATAGCTTTCTTCTTCCATTTGTCACCTTTCTTGGGCTGGCTCTTAGTCTTTTGAGGGCAGTCCTTCACAAGATGATCTGTTTCACCACATTCAAAACAAGACAACGGTTTAGTCTTCTTTTCATATTTGTTGTATTGAGGCTTACCTCGAAATTTTGAAGACTCTGATCCATCCTTGTTGTTGAATTGCTTCTTCATTTTGAGAATTTGAGCAAGGCCTCTTGTGATAAGAGCAAAAGGATCATCCTCATCGTCATCCTCATCTTCAGAATCAGATCCATCCTTGGACTCATCCTTCTTAGACTTGAGTGCCAAGTTCTTGGTGCTAGCTGGAAGTTCTCCATCGTCTTCATTAAGGATCATCTCATGCGTGATCAGCTTTCCAAGAAGGTCATCAAGGGGTAGAGTGGTGAGGTCCTGGGCTTCCTCTATAGTTGTTACTTTTGGACCCCATTTCTCCTTTGGAAGGCACCTCAGTATCTTCCTCACTTTCTCAACATTGGTAAAGCTCTTGCCGAGAGAGTCAAGGTTGTTGGTGATTTCTGTGAATCGTGTGAACATGGCTTTGATTGACTCATCGGATTTCATCTTGAAGAGCTCATACTTTCGAAGGAAGATGCTGATCTTGGTGTCTTTTACTTGGCTCGTTCCTTCATAGGTGACGACCAACTTGTCCCAAATCTCTTTAGCTGACCTACAAGAGGAAATACGGTTAAACTCATCAGTGCTAAGACCACAATAAAGTAAGTTGATAGCCCTGTAGTTTTTGGAGATGGTTTCAAGATCTGCTTGGTTGTAATCAGACTCCTTCTTTGCCACTTTGGTATCGTTTGGTCCTTCCTTCTCTGGAATCTTCGGACCATTCTCTATAATGTTCCAAAGCTCTAGATCTTGGTCAATGATGAACATCTTCATCAAAGATCTCCAGTGGACAAAGTTGTTTCCTACAAAGAGTGGCGGTCTGCTTGTGGACCTTCCCTGTGCAAATCCTCCGCTTGCTTCACCAGACATGATCGAAAACTCACAAGATTGTTAGATCAAAAACAGTGAGTAAAGCTCTGATACCAATTGAAGGTTCGATAATGTAAAAACAATGTAATAAGAAATACTCTAGAAGGGGGGTTGAATAGAGTATGCCCGTTTTTCGCAGAAAGTCTCAAGACTTTTGAAGCTTGAATCAAAACTCTTGAGATTAAACCTGAATCACAAAGTTAGACAATCGAACCAAGTGCGAAAATAAGGTAAAGCAAATAAGTAAAGGACACGAGTAATTGTTTACGAGGTTCAGCACAACTGGCCTACGTCCCCGCCTAGGGTTCTTCCACAACCCTAGGATTCAAAGGCTTTATTGAATGCTTAGCTTAGGATCCTAATAGCTCACCGAGAAGCCTCTCTCCTATACAATTGCAATCTAGTCAACTCACGTTCCCTTGGAGTCCTAGACCAATCTAGAAGAGCCCCACCTCTCTCAGCTATCTAGTACAATCCTCTAACTCTCGCAAATCAATAGCCTAGTGCAACTTCCCGAGTTATAAACTCTCGAGTAACACTTGTAATAAATATATCCTATAAGCTCACAATGACTCTCAAAGGCTTTGAAATAAACAACAAACTATTTGAGCGCTTTGCAGAGAGACACTTGGAAGACAGATCGCTTGAATGAATTGAAGCTCGTGTGTAGCACTTGTTACTTCTGTCTTCTCCTTCCTTTCCTTTATATAATAGCATGAAGATAGCATGGAGCGTGAGGATCTTCATCACCAGATCTCCAACGGCTCTTTCCAATCAGGTTGATCTTGGATCTTCTATTTAAGGACACTTCGAAGCCATGATCTATTTTTGAACCGATCTTCTCAACAAGTAAAAGGAAGGATGTAATCTGATTTATACTTCCTGAAATGGTTAGTTATTCATATATATATAATATAATGGAAGTATATAATAAGATAAAATAATATACGAATAATAAGATAGGTTTTGTATTTCATCAACTGTTAACGCTCCAAGGCCTTTGACACAAAAACCTGTCAAAGCCTTTGGAACATCTTTTCCGATTTTCATCAAGGGAGGGAGTTATCAATTTTACGTATTAGCTTTTACGTTAATGTCGGCTGACGCTGACATCGGAGATGTTGCCGCTGCTGACGCTGACATCGGAGATGTCGGCTGACGCCAACATCGATGTTGCGAACACAATTGACGCCGACGTCGAATATGCTTTTTTTTTTGCCAACGCTTCTTTTTTCGTGTAAGCACTAATATTGTTGACACTGCTGACACTGTGGCTGACGCCGACATCGGAGATGCTGACGTTGCTGCCATTAATACTGATCAGTATAAAAGAAAGAACAATTGTGCTACTATTATGTAGTACCTATGCAAACCTCGGATGCTGCTGACAAGTATTAGTTGAGTTCAATCTAAGGTGTTGGTTGAATGGCTTCTAATGTAAAATGCAGTGAGATGTTGTGTTAGTAGCTTGTAATGATTATGCACAACCAAAATCTAATTTTGATGTCAGAATGAATTGAATTACTGTAAAAATCTATTACACTGCCGACGTTTGATATAATAAAGTAAAATTTGTGCCTTCGGCACAAATTTAGATTGAAATTTATGAAGTTACTACTCTTTGTATTGAAACTAAAAATAAATTAATAGTGATCAGTATAAAAGAAATACCAGTTGTGCTACAATTATGTAGTACATATGCAAACCTCAGATGCTGCTGACAAGTATTAGTTGAGCTCAATATAAGGTGTTGGTTGAATGGCTTCTAATGTAAAATGCAGTGAGATTTTGTGTTAGTAGCTTGTAATGATTATGCACAACCAAAATCTGATTTTGATTTCATAATGAATTGAATTACTACAAAAATTTGTTACACTGCTGACGTTTGATATAATGAAGTAAAATTTGTGCCTTTGGCACAAATTTAGATTGAAATTTATGAAGTTACTACTCTTTGAATTGTATTGAAACTAAGAATAAATTAATAGTGATCAGTATAAAAGAAATACCAATTGACAAGTATTAGTTGAGCTCAATATAAGGTGTTGGTTGAATGGCTTCTAATGTAAAATGCAGTGAGATTTTGTGTTAGTAGCTTGTAATGATTATGCACAACCAAAATCTGATTTTGATTTCATAATGAATTGAATTACTATAAAAATTTGTTACACTGCTAACGTTTGATATAATGAAGTAAAATTTGTGCATTTGGCACAAATTTAGATTGAAATTTATGAAGTTACTACTCTTTATATTGAAACTAAGAAGAAATTAATATTGATCAGTATAAAAGAAATACCAGTTGTGCTACTATTATGTAGTACATATGCAAACCTCGGATGCTGCTGACAAGTATTAGTTGAGCTCAATATAAGGTGTTGGTTTAATGTCTTCTAATGTAAAATGCAGTGAGATGTTGTGTTAGTAGCTTGTAATGATTATACACAACCAAAATGAGATTTTGATGTCAGAACGAATTGAATTACTGTAAAAATCTTTTACGCTGCTGACGTTTAATATAATGAATTAAAATTTGTGCCTTCGGCACAAATTTAGGTTGAAATTTATGAAGTTACTACTCTTTGTATTGAAACTAAAAATAAATTAGAAGTGATAAGTCTGAAAGAAAGAATAGTTGTGCTACTACTAATTAATACTTATGCAAAAATCTGGTGTTGTTGACAAGTGATAGTTGAGCTCGGTCTAATGTGTTGGTTGAATCGCTTCTAATGCTAAAATGCAGTGAGATATTGTGTTACTAGCTTGTAATGATTATGCAACACCAAAATCTGATTTTTGATTTTATAATGAATTGAATTAATGTAAAAATCTGTTATAGTGTTGACATTTGATGTAATGAAGTAAAATTTGTGCCTTCGGCACAAATTTAGATTGAAATTTATGTAGTTACTACTCTTTCTATTGAAACTAAAAATAAATTAATAGTGATCAGTATAAAAGAAATACCAGTTGTGCTACAATTATGTAGTACATATGCAAACCTCAGATGCTGCTGACAAGTATTAGTTGAGCTCAATATAAGGTGTTGGTTGAATGGCTTCTAATGTAAAATGCAGTGAGATTTTGTGTTAGTAGCTTGTAATGATTATGCACAACCAAAATCTGATTTTGATTTCATAATGAATTGAATTACTATAAAAATTTAGATTGAAATTTATAAAGTTACTACTCTTTGTATTGAAACTAAAAATAAATTAGTAGTGATAAGTCTAAAAGAAAGAATAGTTGTGCTACTACTAATTAATACTTATGCAAAAATCTGGTGTTGTTGAAAAGTGATAGTTGAGCTCGGTCCAATGTGTTGGTTGAATGACTTCTAATGCTAAAATGCAGTGAGATATTGTGTTACTAGCTTGTAATGATTGTGCACAACCAAAATCTGATTTTTGATTTTAGAATGAATTGAATTAATTTAAAAATTTGTTATAGTGTTGACATTTGATGCAATGAAGTAAAATTTGTGCCTTCGGCACAAATTTAGATTGAAATTTATGAAGTTACTACTCTTTGTATTGAAACTAAAGAGAAATTAATATTGATCAGTATAAAAGAAATACTTGTTGCGCTACTATTATGTAGTACATATGCAAACCTCGGATGCTGCTGACAAGTGGTATTTGTTGAGCTCAATATAAGGTGTTGGTTGAATGGCTTCTAATGTAAAATGCAGTGAGATGTTGTGTTAGTAGCTTGTAATGATTATGCACAACCAAAATCTAATTTTGATGTCAGAATGAATTGAATTACTGTAAAAATCTATTACACTGCCGACGTTTGATATAATAAAATAAAATTTGTGCCTTCGGCACAAATTTAGATTGAAATTTATGAAGTTACTACTCTTTGTATTGAAACTAAATATAAATTAGTAGTGATAAGTCAAGAAAGAATAGTTGTGCTACTACTAATGAATACTTATGCAAAAATCTGGTGCTGTTGACAAGTGATAGTTGAGCTCGGTCTAATGTGTTGGTTGAATGGCTTATAATGTAAAATGCAGTGAGATGTTGTGTTAGTAGTTTGTAATGATTATGCACAACCAAAATCTGATTTTGATGTCAGAACGAATTGAATTACTGTAAAAATCTGTTACACTGCTGACGTTTGATATAATGAAGTAAAATTTGTTCCTTCGGCACAAATTTAGGTTGAAATTTATGAAGTTACTACTTTTTGTATTGAAACTAGAAATAAATTAGAACTGATAAGTCTGAAAGAAAGAATAGTTGTGCTACTATTAATTAATACTTATGCAAAGATCTGGTGTTGTTGACAAGTGATAGTTGAGCTCGGTCTAATGTGTTGGTTGAATCGCTTCTAATGCTAACATGTAGTGAGATATTATGTTACTAGCTTGTAATGATTATGAACAACCAAAATCTGATTTTGATGTCAAAACCAATTGAATTACTGTAAAAATCTGTTACACTGCTGACGTTTGATATAATGAAGTGAAATTTATGAAGTTACTGCTCTTTGTATTGAAACTAAAAATAAATTAGTAGTGATAAGTCTAAAAGAAAGAATAGTTGTGCTACTACTAATTATTACTTATGCAAAAATCTGGTGTTGTTGAAAAGTGATTGTTGAGCTCGGTCTAATGTGTTGGTTGAATGAATTCTAATATTAAAATGCAGTGAGATTTTGTGTTACTAGCTTGTAATGATTATGCACAACCAAAATCTGATTTTTGATTTTAGAATAAATTGAATTAATGTAAAAATCTGTTGTAGTGCTGACATTTGATGTAGTTAAGTATGATATGCAAATAAAAATTGACGATATACAAATATAAGTTTATGATATTCAAATATAAATTGATGATATGCAAATATAAGTTAATGATATGCAATTATAACTTGATGATATGCAAATATAAAAATAAGTTGGGGAAATAAAAATAAGTTGGGAAAATACAAATTGATGTTGTGAAAATGTATGATTATACTATGCAAATATAAATTGATGGTGTGCAAATGTAAAAGTATGATATGCAGTTATAAATTGATGATATGCAAATATAAGATTAAAATATGCAAATGTGAAAGTATGATATGCAAATGTAAACGTATAATATGCAACTAGAAAATTACACTAATATATCTTGTTATTGAACAATTATTAGAAAATTTTGTAAATTACTAGAATTATTATAAATTTTAGCCTATGCGGGATTCGAACACACATATTTGCGCATAAGCACATCACTCTACCATTGAGCTAAAAGGTTTTTAATTATATTATAAGATAACATTCAAACAAACAAGTAAGAGTTATGTTCACGCCACAACCAAAAAAGGAGAAAAAAAAGAGTAGGAACACCTAATAAACAGTACACATTTGTATACACATTTGCACAAAAAGAGGTCATTTTAGCACACAATTAGAAATAAAAAAGAACTTATACATCAACTTGAATTGCACAAAAAAAGACCATGTCAGCACACAAATAGAAATATAGAGAAAAAACATACACATGAACTTGAATTGCACAAAAAGAGATCATGTCAGCACATGTATCTCTTCTTTCTGTTTATCTATTTTCAAATCAGCATAGTTAACAAATTCTACAGTATATGAGTAACTTTTAGCAAGAGCAATAACATGTGAACAATAAATATCAAATCAATATAAAACATAGCATAACTAGTAAGAAAATTCATACTTCATAAGGGAGAATGAGATAAATATAGCATAACTAGCAAAACAGATCACAAAACCTTTGCTATGTTCTCATATAACCAAAAAAAAAAGAAAAAAGAAAAAAGAGGAAGTTAATTAAAAAAAAGTGAAAATTAAGAAGTTTATGTTGTGCAAATATAACCTTTGCTATGTTCTCTCCAATAATGAATTGAAATTTTGTAACAATCTGTTACTCTGCTGACATCTTACCTTAAAAATAATAATTACTGCCAAAGGTGCGAATTTAGACCCAATCTAATAAAGTTACTGCTCTTTAAAACCAAAATAAAAAGAATTTAAAAGTGATCAACATAAAAAAAAAAAGTAGGTATGCTACTAAAACCTATAACACTTATGCAAAACTTTGATGCTGTTGACAAATATACACTGCACTACACCTAAGGTATTATATTTGTGAATTTTAATGCTAAGATGCACTGAGATGGTGTGCTTATAAGTTGTCATGTTTATGGACATCAAAGCCTTGCTTTGGCTCTAATAATGAATTAAATTAGTATAAGGATCTGTTACTCTGTTGACATTTTAATTTAAAATTAATAATTAGTGCCAAAAGCCAAGAATTTAGATCCAATTTAATAAAGTTACTGTTGTTTAAAACCAATATTAAAAGAAATTAAAACGGATCAATCTAGAACCTATGTCACTTATGCAAAAAATTAATGATGTTGACATATAGAGACTACGTTAAATCTAAGGTATTGGATTTGTGAAATTTGATGCTAAAATGCAGTGAATATTTTTGCTACTGGCTTGATATGAGTATACACATCCAAAATATGCATAGGATGATGTGCAACTAACTTAAATTAATTTTGTACAAGTGTAAAATTATGATATGCAACTACATTTTACTGATATGCAACTACATATGACTGATATGCAACCCCATATGACTGATATGCAAAATTAAGATTATTATATGCATAAGTTGATACTGATGACATATAGAGACTTAGCTAAATCTAACATATTAAGTTACTGATTTTTAATGCTTAAATGCAAGGTGATGTCCTAAAAGATTGTAATGATGATACACATCAAAAGTTTCCTTTCCCACCTTTAAATGGATTGAATTAATATAACAATATGCTACTCTGCTGACATGTGATATATATAACGACTCCACCACATCTAAGGTATTAGATATGTGAATTTTAATGCTAAAATGTACTGAGATGGTGTGCTTCTAACTTGTAATGATTATGGATATCAAAGTCTTCCTATGTCTATAGCAACGAAGAGGAAGTACAGAGAAGAAGAGGAAAATTCCTTCATTTAGATAAGTGCACAACTTTTAGCATCTCAAGCTGTACTGATGAAACTGATAAATGTACATATTGACAAATTCGTGGAGCTGTACTGATTAACCCTTCTTTCTTTCTTTTTCTTATGAAAATTCCCATTCCTATAAAGTAATCGCAGATTCATGGGGCTGTACTGATGAAACTGATAAATGCACGTATTGACAGATGCAAAAGACGCACATATTGACAGATTTGTGGAGTTGTACTGATGAAAATGATAAATGCATATATTGACAGATAAATACACATATTGACAGATGCAAAAGACGCACATATTGACACATAAATGCATATGTAGAAATGATCAAATCAGATGCAAAAGACGCACATCATCAAGCACAACTTGCAATCAAATAATCTGTCAATTTGAGCACAAGAGATTTTCGAAGAACCTAGGGTTTGGATTTGCAATTCCTTGTTGAAGATCTAAATAATGCAAGTTCAGATCTAAATATGCAGCTTCTTTTACAAACCAAATTCAGATCTAAATATGTCAGCATTGAAGATGTCAGCAGCTTCTTTTACATCTTTTTAATTAAAAACCAAATTCAGATCTAAATATGCAGACTTTAAATTCGAGCAAAGGCTTAAATTCAGATCCCTAAATTCATATTCGAGCAAATTGCAAGTCCAAAAATCAAGATCAATAATCAACAAAAGTGACATTTTCAGAGAAGGAAAAACTAAGATTAAGAATACAGTTGCTTGCTGAAGTACCAAAAAAATAACTCAATATGATAAGGATTAGCAAATAGCGTCCAACTGACAGAATGTAGCATTTTGGCCCTTTTATATGACACAGAGGGAAAGAGAAAGCCCTAACCAGGATTGTACTGGTTGAAGAAGTCATCAACATCTGGCATAAGAAGAACAATCATTATAAATATAAAAACCTTAAAGTTTATTCTGAGGCAGCAGGGAGAAATCCAAGATCGATTCAAAGATTCAGATGGATTTGAACTCAAACACAGTCGTAACACCAATATATAGCTAAAACTGATTCGAATTGAACAAGTAAATCAACTTCAGAGAGAAGGGGAGAACCTCGTGTGAGAACTCAAACGCTATCTGTCAGTAGCCAAGCAACAGATGCAATTAGCCAAGCAACAGATGCAACTGAAATAGTAGAGCTCACACCTCAATATCTTCACAGCTAGCATCAAATGGCATTGCACTTGCAACTGCATGAGAATCTAAGCTAACGAGTGTTTGCACTTCATAAGCTCGTTGCTACAAATCTGTTGAATGGGACGCTGACAACTCTTCAATCAATGACTAACACTGGGAGAAATGAGCAACCAAATTTTATTAGTATGAGAAGCACAATACAAAGTTCTTTTGCAAGGTTGTACTTGCATAAGTAGCGTAAGATCATACTTGAACATTTTATTTTATTCATGTTTAAAACATACACTATCTATATATCCCATCCCTGGGCCTACTTCCATGTACCATTTTGTTACAGGTCGTTTCAAGTAACAACTTGTAAAGCCAGAGGTAGTAAGACGAAAAACAACATTCAAGTTCTCGAGCACCTTTAACAGATTTGTTCATATGTTGTAACTTGTGAGTGTCTGTTTGTCCTCAAGAGATCTTGATGATGACGGGGCTTCAGAACGTGGCGTTTCACTGCCATTGCAGGATGCTAATCCAGCCGTGTTTGCAACATTGGACCTGTTTTCTAAATCTTGGTAATGGCTTGATTGGGCGTTTTTGCCAGCAGCAACATTGTCTGTGAAGATTGTGCATAGTTGCTCTAAGATGGGGCACTCCTTGATTTTGATTGATTCAGGCCTGCCTAGTTTGCACCTAAAAATCAAGAAGAAACATAAATTAAATGCCAACATAAGTGATGAACATTAAAAAACAAATGCAAAGTCCAAGCAAGAGTAGCGCACCAAGTTTTCCCATGAATCAAATCCAATTGTGCTAGAATCTTTCTAACACTGTGTTAAACCTTCTGGATTTATAGATGGTAAGCACTATTCTGATGTTTATTAATACCATTTCCCAATTAACACTTGTGAATTGTGGTGCTAGTTGCTTTATAACCTTAAATCAGGTCCTTTTGTGGCAAGAATGACAAGCATACAGGAATTAATCTTATTTGAATGAATTGATTTTTTTTTTAAAAAAAATTATAGGGCAAGGATACATACTTGTACCGAACCTTGAAGAGCTTTTAGCTTAGGCCTTTGACGCATCTACAGTTCATTTGAAGGACATGAGAAATTTGAACAGTTAAAATTATTCCCCAGCAAGCCAGGCCAGATCTTCTGATGATTGACAATAATTAATCTTCCGGGTCCATTCCTGCATTTGCATACCAAGAAAAAATTAATCCACTTCTGTATTAGATAATAAAGTCTGTGGCCTATATGACTGGCTTGCAGATTTAAATTTCATCAATGCTTTCAGATTATAGCCTTAAATTTCTTCGTCCTTGCACAATCAGGACTATAACGAGATTGGTATTCACGTTAATAATATAATTGAAAACCTTAAAGCGAGATAGATTTAGGACAATTGCAGGATAATTTCATAGGAGAACCCTAGGTGAACTGTTGAAGTGATTCATTCATCATGAAATATTGCAAAGACATAAGAAGGCTCCCTCCATTAGGAACCGTGTTCACTATAAAAGAGTATAAAACAAGAAAAGAAAATATTTTACATCCAAACTAGTTTTCCCCAAACCATAAAGAAAAGAAAATCATGAAGAAGTCATTATATATGGAATTCTATGGTTAATTACCTTCAAATATTAGTATTACAATGCTTGATATTATTATATCAGTCTTTCCAAACTAGAAGTCTAGAATACCTAACAAGACAAAACAAAGAACCCATCCCTTTCCAAATGTGTTCAGCTTATATGCCATTTGTAGGCCTCACTTTGCAGATGCATGAGAAGCATAAATAGCACAATTAACCCTTCATAGGCCATACAAAAGAAACCTTCCCTTTCCAAATGTCCAATTTCATTGCAGAAGCCAAAAAACATGAAAGGAAAAGGAGAGGGAAAGCACAAGAAACATAAAAAAAACGGAAAGTGAAAACAAAAGGATAAAGAACAGCTTATGGAAAAAACACACTGAATATATTTAAGATTTAGCATACTTAACACACGAAAATTCATATGAAAAAAGGTATATTTTCTATATATATTCAAAAGCAATAGAATGGAAGCATAGCAACTATAAAAATTATTAGATGTCAGCATAGCAGCCAAGACAGTTCAACACACGAAGATGTCAGCATCAAATATTCTAATTATTAGATGTTAGCATCAAATAAGCAGACTCATCGGCGTCAGCAGCCCCGTCTTTGCTCTGGTTGTACCTTAAGTTTTAGTGAGCTCATCTAAATTCACCATCTTTTAACCCACCCCTAATCCCGACAACAACACAAAAATCACTCCCGAGTCCCAATAAAGCTCCAAAACAGCCCCTAATCCACCCCCTAAAAACTATGAGCGCCAAGAAGAGAGCTAAGTCACATTGTCACAAAAATTTTGCATTAAAAAGTGACAGATCATATAACAAAAGGCAGCTAAAAAGTCATAATTCACAATTTAAAGAGAGAGGAAATGAATACCTATGATGATCATATACGCAATTCCAAGCTACAAAAGAGCCCCCTCAGATTCACTCACAATCAATGGTTTCACATCCCAATTTCAGAAGTAACATACAATAAGTTTGACTGGAGTGCGGGAACATTTCGGAGAAGTAAGGTAAAGATTGTCACCAAGCCAAAGGATCCAGCAGCAAACCGCTCAGGGACCGCTGACAAGATGGAAAAGTGGGTTAGAACAAGCGAGTTACATAAAGTGAAACAGAGACGCTGACAAGAATACACCAGTCGTCACAGAAACACAGGTAGTAAGGATAAAGAGTAGACTGATTAGCAACCTGTCGTCTCTGGCTGCAATGTTTTTCTGGGAACAATCACAGCCACTGGTTTATCATCTCCATTTAATAAATTTCTAAAATTTTCAGAAGATGTTAGCATTTAATAAAAGAGAAAGTGTAACCTTAAGGCCCCAAAGAAACATAATCATTATCCATGGGTAAGAGAAAATGTAACCTTTAATGCCTGACGCTATTACCCATGGTTAAGAGAGCTCACACATTTGATCTCCCCTGCAAATTGAATATCATGCCCCATCAAGAGAAAGTAAAGAAAGATGCATAAAGGAGGAGTTGCTCACACATTCACAAAGTAGCCATAATGCAGCATTTTAGTTCAAATGAATCAGGTAAATACTACAGAGTATTTCTAAATTATAACACAGTCAACTAAAAACTTATAGTTAGGAGCAATTCCTCACATTCAAAGAGGTGATACTGGAATTCAGTTATAAGTTATAATTATTTTTTGATACTGGAATTCAGTTTCTTTAATTAGTTGAATCGGAATGTATTTGATTTTTTTCCAGTGAATGAAAAGCACCACAATATTGAAATCTTAAAGAGGTGATACTGGAATTCGAACATCCAAGATACAAAGACGAATTGTTGTTGGACTTTGGGATGCAAGTGCCGGCCAAATCCAAAATGCCAGCTACCCCGTTTGAATCTATAAACTAAATTATTCACAAGCTGTCCCTAATTATTTGTAATCAATTTTATAAACAATTAATTAATAGTTATTTGATCGTTCGATTCAGAGTTCATGACTATATAAAAACAAAGTTGATCATACAGGAAGTTCAAATCTCATTGCTTCAATTTTTACTCTACCAAATTACAGGCCAAAATCACAACTAGTAAAGGAGAATGAGCAATACCTGCACATTACATGATGGATCTACAATCTACGGAGAAGAAACAGAGGGAGGCGAGGCGACCTCGTCCTCGAAGCAGCCGAGGTAGCAGCGGGCGCTGCGGAGCGGCCGTGGCCGAGGAGGTCGGCGGTATAGACGGCGTAACAACAGCGGGCGAGGCTGCGGCGTCGCCGTTGATGGTGCTAGGGTTCGGAGCGAGATCATCAACGATGTCGCCGCCGTTGATGGTGCGTTCACTCCGTCGTTCAATTTGGGCTCCTACCAGGTAGGCCGTCGTCCCGCTTCAGTTCGAGGTAGGCCGCTCCTTCTCCTCTGTATCCCGCTGATGATGGTTGCGGTGGCCTGAACGATTCGAGAGTGGGAGAATCAACAGAAGATCTCGGCGACGACGGTGAGGCAACGGCGAGATTCAGCATCGAGATCTCCTCCTCTTCGTCCTTGTTCAGGCGGAGCTCTTCTCTCTCTTTCACAAATTGGGGCATCGGCTTGTGCGGCAATGGGGTTAGGGATTTTGACCGTATAATAGAAGAAGGGTAATATCGGAAAATAAACATCCAAAATTAGAAAGGTGGACACTCTAGTAAATTTTACAAAAGCTAGGATACTCCTGTAATTAAGAAAAAAATTTGTGCCTTAGGCTGAAATTTTCTCCCGGCCCTAACGTTTTTAGGGCTATAGGCGGAGAAAAAAAATAGGGCCCTTTACTATAAATTTAATCACAAATTATATTTTTAAATAAATTATTTTAAAGTATAAATTTTAAACTTAATTTAACACTTGTAAACTTAAGTTCTATATATTTTCATCACTAATTAATGATTCGTAGTATACATCTAATGTTATACATTTTCATTATACGATTCAAAACAACGATTTTATACCATTATACTTATTTACTTGAGGTTAATAAATTTCCCTATTAGTACTATAAAAATAATGAGAGACTTTGCTAGTGATAAATAAAGTTCGAAAAGTATTTTTTATAATGTCTTCATTTTTCGACGGTATATAAAGTTAAACTTAACAGGTAGCAATATCAAAATTGGCCATACAAAATTGCAAATAAAATATGTTTTTTTTACTAAAAAATTACCTTGTATTATTTGTAAAATCGAAATTAAGATAAGGTTATCTTGGACTATATATCCGTCATTTATTCACTTGGATTGAAGATTAAAAAAGTTAACAACTTATGTGACAAATGTAAGTGTTTTGTTTATATCCTAATTAACATTAATGATTTTTTTTTTTAACTTATACGTACATGATACAAAATATTTATATACATATTACTTTAATTATATACATTATACATTTTTTTTACGGGGTCCTTACCGGATCGGGGGCTCGAGGCGACGGACTCTTTGGCCTAGGCCCAAGGCCGGCCCTGAGTGCTTGGTAGTATGAATTTTAATTTTGAGGTTTGTAAGTCTGTTTAGTGATGTAAAATAAGATTATTTTGTGTGTTTATCTATACCCATTGAATTATTCGGCGTTGATAGCTGAATTGACAGTTTTGGTCCATTATAAGGTGTTTGAATTGTTAGTTTAATCATACAGTATATAAGATGATGAATTAGATATTATCATATTAACATATACTCATAAATTACAATTTTAGTACAGTATTTATCAAATCATTCATGAGATCATTCATTTAAGGTTATGACTCCTAGTTTATAATTTACACATAGAAAAAACTACTAAACCAAATGCATTAAAATATGTCATACCAAGTATTTTATTGTGGAAGTTATCAAGAGAATCCAAAATTTTTTATTTTTTTAATAAGATAAGAATTCGATAGGTCTGACTTCTCGAGAGACCGACAAAGTCGACAGACGGTGTACCATCAAAACATATACATTGAAAATAACAAAAGGATCAAATCAGGTAGTGACAAGCAAACAATTTCAGGCAATTTAGGAAACCTAATTCTAACACGTTGGAGACAACATAGCTAGACTACGAACCGAAGCCAAGTGCCACCAAGCAGCGACACCGTTGGCCAGTGGTACATCAGGAGTCCATGTAGACAGTGAATACGAACCTCTAAGAAAATTTCCGAATCACGGAGACGCCTCGATAGACACCATCTCGACCTCAGCCAGACCTGATTTCGAGATGCCAGAGCCCCAACTAAGAATATGACCACCGAGACCAACCAAAAGAGCAGTTGAGACCAACCAAAAGAGAAGCCGAGAACCACTCAAGTATAACGTACCTGAATACCCTTTCGAGATTTTATTGGGACCCTTACCTGATTTAATCAAGCCCTTTTGGAATTTTGGTCCAACTCTTTCGGGAATTTTATCAAACCCTTTCGGGATATTAGACAAACTGTTGAGAATATAAGTTGTGGGATGGATCTCACATTGATTAAAAATTGAATCCAAGCCTTGCATATAAGCCGGTGGGCTACCCCACCTAACACCAATTGGTTTTAGGATGGAACCCCACTCGGCTTGTGTGTTCGGCTTGGTTGACGCGTGTGCGCTTGGCGTGTGTGGTCCCCCAACATCGGATCAACCACCGTGATTTAATATGGTATCAGAGTTTAGGCCTGCTTTGAGCACTCTAATTGTAAATTTTGACGTCAGTAATCCATAAACTAGATTCGAGTTATTGATCTCAAAAGTTCGTCTATTTTTTGAATGAATTGGTGTCCTTTAAGTTGTAGACTATGACTCGCTGGCGAGATCAATCGAGCTCACAAATAACTCAAGTTCTTGATGGGCAAAGAGGGAATAAGCAGTTGTGGTGTTACTACGACGTGGGGGTCACGCACGTTCAGCGCATCATGCGCTAACCAAGCCGAATGGGGTTTCATCCTAAAACTAATTGATGTTACGTGGGGTAGCCCACCGGCTTATATGCAAGGTTTGGATTCATCATATTATTCAATGTGGGATGTCATTTAACATCTTTCCACGCACCCCCCTCAAGTGCAACTGTCTGGCCCCGCAATATCGATCTGCCAGTTGCACTTGACGACTTAAGCCTTAAGGTCGGCCAGCCCATTAGACCAAGATCTCAGACCGCACCGCACCCAGGCGAACCTCGGCTCTGCTACCAGGTTAAATCACGACGGCTCATACGACGTGGGGGGTCACACGCCCAAGCGGCCACACGCGCTAACCAAGCCGAGCACACAAGCCGAGTGGGGTTCCATCCTAAAACCAATTGATGTTAGGTGGGGTAGCCCACCGGCTTATATGCAAGACTTGGATTCATCATATTATCCAATGGGGATGTCATTTAACATATTTTCACACAAACCCTTACGAGAGTTATCAATGTAGAATTTTATATACTCCCTCCCTCCGTCCAATAATACATGAGTTTTTAGAGGTAAATTTTTGTCCAACAATAGATGGGATTTTATGTTTTCTAGGTAAGAAGTTGTAGATTTGTATTGGTTTGTGTGTTGTTGACTTTTTAAAATAATTTAATTGGTTAAAATGTACAGTGGGTGTTAAAAAATAATACAGTAAAATTTATGAAAAAGTTAGTGCAATGATGATGTTTTTTTTAAAAGTATTCTGTAAAGTGTTTTATTAAAACTTGTGCAAAAGGCTAAAAATCCATGTATTTTAAGACGGAGGGAGTATATTAAAAAAATTTAATGTTATGACTCCTAGTTTATAAATATTGTTTTTTATATAAAAATTAGTTTTTTTTTTACAATAGGCAACAAATAGAATTTCTTAACACTAAGAACATTCATGATCATCCTGACGGATGATGTTACAGAGATCCCTATAAAAAGGGAAATTAGAACTACTATTGTGACTATTCTTCGCAATATAATCAGCAGGATGGTTAACTTCTCTATAGCAATGCTGAGTTGTAGCCTGTAGCTGTGACGAATCCTTTTTGAAGCATTTGAATCTTCTCGACTACTCGTAGAATCTCCCAAGGGGCTGATTTCTGATCTTCTATTGCCTTAACAACTCCCAGACTATCTCCTTCGATGACTACATTACTCCAACCTTGAGTACGGGCTATTTCTAACCCTCTGCGGAAAGCAAGGGATTCTGTGTGGATTACAGATCCCTTAGTAATCTTATCATAGAAAATATCAATAACTTGACCATTCCAGTCTCTAATTATGCCCCCAATATGGCAATCACCCGACAGTTTAACCGACCCGTCTACATTAATCTTGTAGACAGACATTGGGGGTTTTGTCCATTTGCTGTTTGTTCTTCTTTTATTCTTTGGTTTTTTAGTTTCCTTTTGAAGATTTACCCATTCTTTTGTGCTATGAATCGCTTTCCTTACAGTTTCCTCATACCTGTCAGGATTGCACCCCTTAAAAATTACAGAGTTGCGGAATTCCCAGATATGTTGCCATAGAATACATAGATGCTCAAAGTGAGTGTTATTAATTTTAAGGTATTGCAGATCGGTTATAGATGCAATGGGGTCAGAGAAGCCGAAAAGTTTCCCGCCACCCAATTGTTCATATTTGACAGTCATCATCTTCGAGATCGGACATTTAAGGAGTAGGTGATCCGCATCCTCATTCTCTACGTTGCAAAGGCTGCAGTGGCTAGGAACCCTGTTATAGTATCTATTTAAACGATCATTTGTTGCCAAATTATCCGAGGTGATTTTCCATATAAAAATTAGTTTTGATACTCCGAAAGAATTCCCAATACAACTTATTGTCCATTTGTCTTTTATATAGAGGGATAAAGTGAATAATACTACTTCTGTCCGAAAATACATGTCTTTTGACTTTGTAGCACGTTTTTTAAAAGTTAAAACCTATATAAAAAATTAGGTTAAATTATTTTTTACTCCCTCCGTTCGGCAAAACTTGTCATTTTAACTCTCCACACAACTTTTAATAAAACTAATAATTACACTTCTTTTTTTTTTTCTTTTTTTTTTTTTTTTTTTAAAAAAAAATAATTACACTTCTTTTTTACTAATTTACCCTCAATTATTACTCTACTTTTTACTTTATCAAAAACTACAACTCACAACAAATCAATCAAATCAAGGGCATTTTAGTAAAGTAGAAGCAAAAATACTTAAAATGACAAGTTTTTCCGAACAAAAACAAAACTCTAAAACGACAAGTTTTGCCGAACGGATGGAGTATAAGATAAGGATTTCAAATATCATTTGGTAAATCGAAAGATTAAAAAAAATCAAAAGACAGATTGACGGTCGAGGAATAGCGAGAACACAGAATTTTTTTTTTTTTTTTAAAAAAAAAAACTAATTTATGAAATTTTGGAGTAATTTGGTGCAATCCCAACCTTAACTTCCCAGAAAATTCAGAAAGTCAACCTTAATTTTCCCGCCTAATTAACGGCCCCTTGATTTCTAGTTTATTTTCCCGCCTCCCCCACAACCACTTCACGCGTCCCGGCGGCGCGTTGATTGCACTTAAATACCCTCTCCATCCTCCATTCCCTCCACTCCACTTTCACTTCAACACCGCACAGATCAGAGAGAGAGAGATCTAGAAAGATCGAAATCTTGTTCGAGAATGGGAGTTGGACTGCTAATCCAGCAGCTGAGAGCTCTGGTGTGGAAGAACGCCTTGCTCTCATGGCGGCACCGTCGAGCGACGCTCCTCCAGATCTTCTCCTCCCTCGTCTTCATCTCCTTGCTTTTCTTCGTCCAGAAGGCTCTGGAATCCCGATTCTCCTCCTCCACCGCCTTCAAGGACATCGTCGATCCCAATCCCCTCTCCTTCCCTCCCATCCCCCCGTGCGAGGACAAGTTCTACGTCAAGCTCCCTTGCTTCGATTTCGCTTGGAGCGGCAATTCCAGTTCCTCTATCTCTCAGATCGTTGATCGGATTAGGGCTAACAATCCTGGCCGCCCAATTCCATCCTCTAAGGTATCAATCTAACCTCATCTGGCTTAAATCAAACTAGATTGGCTCCAATTGATCGATTTTGTAGGGAATTGGTTAAATTGCCTTCAATTAATCCGAAAAGTCAGGTATCTATATATGTAGGTGAAATCTTTTGGGACTGATGAGGAAGTAGATGCTTGGCTTGCTACTAATCCGAGGCACTGTCCAGGAGCTTTGCATTTTGTCATCAGAAACAGTACAGTCATAAGCTATGGAATTCAGACCAATTCCACTTCGCCCCCAAAGAGAGGAAAGCGCGAAGATCCTACATTCAAATTCCAGATTCCGCTTCAAATTGCAGCTGAACGTGAGATCGCGAGATCCCTTATTGGAGGTAGGTGTATCTTAAGTTCGTTATATGACTGTTCTTCATTCAAATTTACTGGTGATAAAAATCATAAAAGTGTATCTGCTTTCATTTCAGATCCGAATTTCAGCTGGAATGTCGGATTCATGAGTTCGCCCACCCTCCTGGAGAGCCATTCTCAGCAATAGGGACCGTAGGCCCTACATTTATCCTCGCGATTACCATGTTTGGTTCTGTATTTCAAATGAGCTCATTGGTGATGGAGAAAGAACTCAAACTTCGCCAGGTACTTGACACACGAATATTGAACGAAATCTTTTTTTCGCAATAAGTAGTTTTCTTATGCTCTGTGTCATTGATCATCATACAGGCTATGACAATCATGGGTCTGTATGACACCGCTTACTGGCTGTCGTGGTTTGCTTGGGAGGCCATCGTCACGTTTCTTTCCTCGCTACTCATAGTCCTCTTTGGGATGATGTATCAGTTCGACTTCTTTTTGAAGAACAGTTTTGCTGTGTTGCTCATGGTCTTCTATCTCTTCCAACTCAATATGGTATGCAGTTTACGCTACCAAATCACAAGATTTCGGCTCCTTAATCGTTCCACAAATGTGTCGTATAATGTTAATACTGACTCCAACCTTGCTAGACTGCTCTTGCCTTCACGGTATCCTCCCTCCTTAGCAAGTCATCTTCAACGACGACTGTGGGATTCACCTTGTTTATAATAAGCGACATTTCTTTAGTACGATACTCGATCTCCTTGAGTTCTATAGCTTATAAGGTATCACTATAAGTGACTGCAGCTCAAAATTGTCCTCAACTTGCAGGTTTTGACACAAAATGGATTTCCATACTCACAAGACTTCTCTAGAACTGCCCGGTTCATCTGGTCCTTTTTCCCCTTCAATGTCCTCGGTGAATCAATCATGTTGTTGACGACAGCAACTGCTACACAACAAGATCCAGGCCTCAGCTGGAGTGGAAGGACAAAATGCACACCTGGCGATACCGAGTGTGTGACAACAATTGTATGTGTATATCTGAAAACTCTAAACCTTGCTTTAGAACTCTAGTGTGCCTAAGATTATCTCTTCTTCGACAGGACGACCTCTACAAATGGCTGATATACACTTTCTTTCTGTGGTTTGGCTTGGCCATCTACTTGGATAACATCATTCCGAACCCTTATGGCGTGAGGAAATCGATACTCTACTTTCTGAAGCCTGGATATTGGACAGGAAAAGGAGGGAGCAAGGGTCAAGGTGCCAGATTTTGCTCTTATGATTTCGTCACCAAAATCACTTCCTATTGTTTTTCACTTTCTTTTGGTTATCATGTGGCAGAAGGCGGCATTTGCAGCTGTTCGTGTTCCATTCCTCACTTCGAACATGTGACTCCTGATGATGAGGATGTTTTTGAGGAAGAAAACAGCGTAAAGAGACAAGTTAACGAAGGCTTAGTCAATCCAGATGTTGCCGTTCAACTACATGGCCTTGTTAAGACCTATCCAGGGTCAAGAAAGGGAGGGTGCTGTAACTGCAAGAGAAATCCACCTTATCATGCTCTCAAGGTACATCAGTCTTCATCTTTCACCTGAAATCGAACAACATTTTATTCAGACAATTCGATTAAAACCATCTTTGTTTTGCAATTTCAGGGAATATGGCTGAATTTCGCCAAAGATCAGTTGTTTTGCCTTTTAGGGCCTAATGGAGCTGGAAAAACTACTATCATAAACTGTCTTACAGGGATTACTCCAGTTACACAAGGAGATGGTAAATTTCAAATAGGAATTTTCCCCTTAAGTGCTATGAATTTTGTCATAATGTAAATATAACTTTGAAGCTCTTAAGATTACAGTCTCATTGCTGCATCAGTTGTGAAGCAATGTATTTACCATGTTCCTGCTTCACAGCTCTAATTTATGGGTATTCCATTCGGAGCTCCTTGGGAATGTCGAAAATCAGAAAGATGATAGGTGTATGTCCACAGGTAATTTTTTCGGTCCCAGTTGGAGACCTTCCTTCGTCGTTGTTTAGATTTGTAACTGAAAATGATGATGTCTTTGGTAGTTTGACATACTCTGGGATGTGCTGACTGGTCAAGAACATCTGCACCTCTTTGCTGGTATTAAGGGTTTGCCTCAATCAATCAAGAAAGTATGCAGATCTGTTCTATTTTTTGTTTCATTTGTTTTCTACCTTCATCTGTTCATCTCTTCATTGAGGGCCTTTTCGGATTCAGGTGATTCAGGAATCGCTGTCAGAGGTCCGGCTTACAGATGAGGCGAACATGAGGATTTCAAGCTACAGCGGAGGGATGAAAAGACGGCTTAGTGTGGCAATAGCCCTTATTGGTGACCCCAAATTGGTCATTTTGGATGAACCTGTATGTATTCATATATGCATACAGATGATGATTTGCTGATGCTTGAATCATTGTTCATTGATATATATTATTTCAGACGACAGGTATGGATCCGATAAGCAGGAGGCATGTGTGGGACATTATAGAGGGCGCAAAGAGAGGGCGCTCCATAGTCCTAACGACACACTCAATGGAAGAAGCTGATGTGTTGAGCGACCGAATTGGGATCATGGCAAAGGGAAGGCTTCGCTGCATTGGGAACTCGATTAGACTGAAATCTCGGTTTGGGGCTGGCTTTGTAGCTAATGTGAGCTTTGTTGGGAATCCTAGAGGATCACCAACAAGGGAAAATCAACATGTGGAAGCTCTCAAAGATTTCTTTAAATCGGTGTGTTCATACACACAATCTCTTTGGTTTTCCTTTACAATAGCGAATGTTCTCATAAAGAAACTGACTTCTATGTCTTTCCAGCGCTTGGGTGTGGAGCCGGAGCAGGAGAACAAGGCGTTTCTCACGTTCGTTATTCCTAACGAAAAAGAGAGCCTCTTGTCGGTAACAGACCTCTCTCCCTCGCTGCTGTTCAATTGATCTTAAGTCATTTGTCATCCAACCATTTTTTCATCTTCGAATCAGAATTTCTTTGCGGAGCTTCAAGCTAGACAAGAAGAGTTAGGCATAACGGACATCCAAATCGGTCTCACGACTCTGAATGAAGTGTTTCTGAACATTGCAAGGCAGGCTGAGCTCGAAACTGCTCAGGCTGAGCATAGATTGGCAGCTTTGACTCTTACAACCTCCGGGGCTTCGGTCCAGGTAAGCTCAACATCATGTGCACCTCCCTGAACTTGGTAAAGATACAACACGCTCCAGACGCAGCTTCATGTCGTTGATTTCCTTTGCAGATACCTATCGGGGCTCAGTTTGTGGGAATCCCAGGAACAGAATCTGCAGAAAATCCTAGAGGAATCATGGTGGAAGTGTACTGGGAACAGGACGACTCTGGTGCGCTGTGCATTTCAGGCCATTCCGGGGAGATCCCGTTGGCACCAGGCGTTGAAATGACCCAACCAACTGAGCCAGCGTCTTGCTGGAGCCGCCAAGGCCGAAGGAGAAAGGTTTATGGTGTGGTTATTGATCCTCACCACATTCCTCGTTCATACTCTTCTCACTAGTGCACTTGCGGGATCAGGTTCGTCTGAATATGCACAAACCCAGGTTAATAACTTCTATAAACGTAAGGGTGTGATGTATGTAAAAGCAAACCTTTGTTGTTGTATATGAGCATAAGAAAGACACTTCTTCGGGCCCGGTACAAACTGGAGCACATCCTGCAATGCATGTCAAGACCACAAAACATGGAGTAACAGAAAGAGTCCCTTGTATTCCTTTTCCAGAGCTTGAAAATTTAGCTGTTTGTGATCAACTTAAACTATTACAAAGAAAATATAGGATACAGATGCACGTTTATTATACTGATGTTACATGGTATTTCACTCGCTCATTCCAATAGCTGAAACCAGGGAGATTCTTCGGCCTAACTTCTTGGTTAAGTCTCGTCTTCACAAGATACCTTAATCCTCGTCCTACATAAGCTAGCAACACAGATACTTCTCATAACTCATCCTTCAAAGTTTGAGCACCGTCACCTTTGGAAGTGTCCACAGTGTCAGGATCGTCAGGTTTGGTGGATATCACTGGTTTCTGAAGCTTGAAAGGGACAGATGCATGCTTCTTCAAGAACTTGTATAGTGCCAAAACTGTGCGGTCGGCTTCAACAACAATCTGACCAAGTTTACAAGTGTTTTTATTACTTAGACAAGTAACTGATGATAAACAAATGTCTAAAGGTGTGTTTGGGAAAGATTTGCCCATTCGTCAGATATATTTTTCTATATTCGTCATATATCCAGATTTAACCTGTACCTTTTAAACTGTCTTATAAGTTATTACAACATAAACATATATAACACCAAAGTGACTCATTTTCTAACAGCTGTGCAGAAAGTATTTCAGCACACAGGTAAATATCTATCGAAGTTGCGAAACATACCGGGTCAGAACTCTTATTTCCAGCTGGGAAGAAGAGAAGAGTAGGGAATCCATCAGCCTGTACAGATACACACAGATGTGATCACAAAGCAATTTTATACTCCCCAGTTCTGCCATTTACTGACTTCTAAATACAACATTTTGCACGAAAAGATGAGATTTTGGACAACAAAAGTCAAAAATCAATTATAATGCCTGGACAAATGATCCAAGTGTACCCACCAAAAATCTTACTAACATATTACATATCCTTGTTTAGTAAGAGTTAAAAAAAAAACCTATAAGCCAGCATTCTTCGATTTGAATGATGCCAATTTTTATTATAAAATAAGAATGAAATCGAGAACAAACAAGCAATAAAATGTCATTAAGATGCATACTGCCCAAGAAATAAAATGCCAAAAAATGACGACATTTTGTACCTTTGCACGCGGGTGCTCATTTGTTGTTCCATCCATTTTGGCTATGACAATAGATTTGACATCATGTAAATGTTTACCGAGTTTGTTGTATGTGGGCTCCAACGATTGGCAGTGTCCACACCAAGGAGCATATATCTGTATTCCGAGAAACGAAAAAATAAAAATAAAATAAAATAAAATAACTACTGAGTTTCAGAAAACATCGAGGAAAGCATGGTGCAATCAGATTTAGAATGAGCATGAAGTATACGAAAATAATACCTCAAGAAGAACATCCTTGGATTCATCCAAAACAATTTCATCAAAGTTGTTTCCAACCACTATTGTCACATCACCATTATTCTGTTTCATAATTCAATATAAAAGTATTAACAAAAATGAAAGAGTGAGGTACAATGGCAGTGAGATGAAGGTATGAGACTTACAGTTTCAGGAATTGGATCTGATTTGTAGAAAGGTTTAAGCTTATCTGCCAGAAAATCTTCCCCAAAAGCCTGTTAGGGAGTGAGCAAATTTAATTGAAGTCTTACCTAGACCTAATCGATAAAGGACATAAAAAATGGGTATGCCAGAAAAAAATTAACCAGAGAAAATGAAACTCAACCTTCATCTTTTCCAAAGTCAGCTCCATGTCATAGATATATTTCTTGGCATCTTCAGTACCCAAATATCCCAGGAGCTGTATATGTCAACCAGAAGAAAAAAAAAATGATTTCCCATTTTTCATACAAGTGCAGTATCCAAGGGAGCTCAAACACTACAAGTAAAGAAGAAGCTTGTTGTTTCTTTTGGAAGGCACGACTTATGAGAGAAGGAAATTACTTGTGGAGCATCCCCAGTGATACCAAAGTACTCTGCAACAGGTTTGCCATAATCTTCATTGTCCAGTTGCACATAAACAAAGATAATCTGTGCATCATATAGAGAGAAAAATAAAACAGGCTTATCAGAAACTTCCTGCCAACAGATACAGATAATTGGTAGCAAGAAAATTCTGCCCCTAAAATCTTCCTCGTTATAAGAACTTAACAATGACCAGTGACCACCGTAAATATATATAGCTTCTTGGTTTCTAATGTTATTGTGTTCTTCCCTTACTTTCATGTACACTTCCTTTAGAATAAACTTACTAGTTTTTAGTCTTGAACTTGAAGGATGAGAGTTTCATTAAATAACCATTCAATGATGTTTGTATGAAAAAGCCAACAGCCTCTTGAATTTCATCCCAAGGAACCTTGGACATATTTGAAACAAAACCTTCTGGAATCAAATCATCCAGATTACAGTTTCCTCATTTTTGTTCCAAGAAACAAACAAAACTACCAGGCTACAAACTAGGTAGCGGAACAGCTAAGGTGCCCTAGAGAACAACTGATCCCAACTCCCAATCAAGGTGATGGGGCAAACAACAATTCTGTATCAAAATTAAAATTACCTTTCCCTTGAAAAATTTTGCAGTTTCCTGAAATTCTGGCAAAACCTTCTCTGAGTCCTTTGAAGAAGCAAACAGCAATACCTGCATAGGCAAAACAAAGTTTACCATGATGCATATTAATTATGTACGAAGCATATGGAAACAGGCATGTTAACCTGGCTAACTTAGCCATAATCAATTCTCAAGAAATTACCTGCTTCTTGACTGCACTATCAAATATTGAAGGTGCACTTTCCCGAGTGAAAATAGTAACCAACGGAAGCTTGTTTGAAAATACAAAATCAGAAATCGCAGACTTGGTTAATTGACCATCTGCAGCAAGGAAAAAAGACATAATATAAGCTTATAGGCAGCAAAATCAGAAAAATACAAATTAGTCGTTGCTTCTCGAAGGGATAAGAGGACTCCTTTTTCGTCACACTAAATTTTATGCAAAAGCGAAATTATACTTTTAAAAGAAGGATGAAAAGAGATCCAACAACTAACCAAAATGACTTATTTTCTCAGCCTCCTTTTTCACCAAAACCAAAGAAGGGCTTTTAGCTTCAACATTTATGTGGAAAAGCTTTGCTACACTCGGCTCCGTAGTTTGGTAGAAGTTGACATCATCTTCAAGTTTTGAGGCAGCAGCCAACTCCTTAGTCTCAGAACCCTGTAGATACATGAACAAGCCAATGAATGAGGACAGAGCAAATACAGCCTTCAAGCTCAAACAGTGAAGATTCAATGTAATAAGGTACATTACCTTAACTTTAACCACTATCATTCTATACAGATTAACCACAAAGAACCATATGCAAAAATGGTAGAAGATACAAAACACATAATTGCCAAGCTTGCTAGCTGGCACGGAAACAAACAGTATGAAACGCAATATAAAGCAAAAAACATACCACCAGCGAATCAAGGAATGCCAACACCAGTTTACTCTCAGAAGACAATATCTGTTCTGCCTCCTCTACTGTTGATATATTGTTCACCCCAGGTCCCACCTTCTTCCTTATCCATGTTACAATAGCCTCCCTACGTGATACCAAATAACTTTAGTCATCATATATGGCTACGTTGTCACCAAGAGTAGATTTAGGTTACTTAAGGCGCTTATTTGGATTGAGATAAGACTATTATCAGCAATCTTGGTGACAAATTTAATAGCCTAATCAACATGAAATCCTTCCAATGATATCAAACTGCTCTTGCAAGGCATTATAAAACCCTAGATCTTGCACAGCTAGGTAAAGCTCCTAAAAATTATGCAAACAAGCACATTCTATTTCAACACAGATCAAATCCAACTTAACCATGTCAATGAATTAGACTCGGGGAATTCGAACAACAAAGACATCAAAAGCTTACTTGGTTCTCTGAGCATTGTAAGGTTTGTGCTCGCCATCAACAAAGAACAAGATCGTGGGGAAACCCTGGACATTGAACTCGTGAGCGAGCTCGTTCTCCTTCGTAGCATCCACCTTGGCGAGAACCACATCCTCACCAGCGGCCTTCAGCTCCGACGCAGCTGCAGCGTACTCCGGCGCCAAGGACTGGCAATGGCCGCACCACGGCGCGTAGAACTCCACCATGACATACTTGTGGTTCTCGATCACGTCCGTGAAGTTCCTCTCCTTCAAAACGACGACGTCCTTTTCGTCCACCGCTGGATCCGCGGCGTCGTCGTCGTCGTCGGCCCCACCGTCGGCGCCGAAGTCGTCGAAGCCGCCGAAATCGTCGTCTTCATCATCGTTTCCGAATTCGTCGTCTCCCTCGTCGCCGGGATCGGAGTGAGGGGAGTGCTTCGATCCGGGAGGCGAAACGGCGTCGTCTTCTTCGGTTAGGAAGCTGAGCTCGTCGTCGTCCAAAACGACGTCTTCATCGGAGGAGGCTGGGGATTTGGAGAGGGAGAGAGAGGCGAAGGAGAGTAGGAGAGAGGAGAGGAGGAGGAAGAGAGTGAGTCGACTCGGCATTGTGCTTCCGAGTTGAGAAATTGGAGTGGGATCGGTCAGATCTGAAAAGTTTAGGGTTTAACTTTGATCAGGGTCTAAAGTGGAGAGTGAGTAACGCTGTCGTAGACGCAAAGGCAGGGGAAGCCCGGAAAGTCAAAATGATGGACTGGATTATACTGAACGACGCCGTTTAGCCCCTACAATCTTAACAATAATTTCAATCCATTCCAATGAGAGCATGGTTGGAGGGTTGTGATTTTTGAAATACAAAATCTGTGACTCGTATTTTAAGAAACCAATAGATTAGCTGATCGAATTGCTTATCTGGTCTTAGAGTCCGTTCTGTCGTTTTGGGGATCTGATTTAGAGTTTTAGACTCTCGTCTGTAAAGACATTCTTTAATGGTGGGTCAACCCCCAAATTCTCGCCTGTATCAAAAAAAAAAATTGAAATACAAAATCTTTTCTTTTTTGATGGTATGTTTGATGGTTTTTCGTATGTTGATTTATCGACCTATTAAAATTCAGATATAAGGAATATCTAATATCAAATTCTTACTTATAATAAAAGAAAAATTATGAACCATATTAATTACATAGTTCGATAATGATGCTTTCGAATGATTTAAGCAGTGTCTTGCAAATAGATAAAAAATAAATAATATGAAAAAAGACATGAATAATTATGACAATGCAAGGAAAAAAAGTAAGAAATCGAGTAACGAAAACAATAAATGATGCACACTTCTATACATCTTTGGGGTAAAGAATCTTATCCTTCGTCTCCTACACTGCTGTTCGGATATATAGTTATTTTGATCAAGTCTGTTCTGGTTCAATATTGGATTGTTGATCATTGAGTTTGGGTTGACTTAAATTTTAGGTTTTATCAACTTTGAAGGTAAGTTGTTTGGAGTATTTTGGGTTTTCATATAACACGAAGTGTACATTTGAAATTGAGTAAGATAGGAGTACTACTTTGTTCGTCAAAATATGAAATTTCAGTTTTTTCACAAATTTTAAGAAAATAACCTATTACGAATTACTATGTAGTATACTATTATATTCTCATTTATTACACCATTTTTAACCCAATCTTTGGCGGTAAATTCCGAGCACGTGATCAGTAACCTAACCGGCAAGAGCCACGTAGCAGGTAAATCGGCTTCCGCCGACCGACTCGACCCACTGGTAGAGAGCAAGGCAAATCTTGGATGGAAATTCCAATAAAAGGGACGGAGACAGGGATCGAACGCGGGACCTCCTTCCCATCCCCTTGCACCTCACCGGTCACCACTAGGCGTCTAGGCCACCCCAACGGAAGCATTACACCACTTTTTTACTTTATAAAATAGTACAACTAATAATCTGCTAATTATTACAAGAATATTTTTCTAAAATAGATACTCCTTATTAAAATATATATATATATATATAATGATATGTTTTTTCTAATAAAATTATGCTTTTACCTAAATGGATGAATTAGGTTATTAAATGTTATTACCTTTACGTTATAACCAAGTTGTGTGTGAGTTGTAAGTTGCAAGTTTTAAATTTATAGATCCGGTTTTGGATCTAACGTCATTAATTTTCATCATCACAAATGGATACTAAATTTGATTGGAACATTACAAAGTAACAATAATGTGTGGTGATTAAAAAAAGTAACAATAGTGTCTCTAATTTTTCTACCAAAATAATAATAATAATAATAATAATAACGTGTCTCTAATTTTTAATTTATTTTACTTTACGTTCGGATATGATACCGAAAAACCTATAGTTAGTCATAGGGTGTGTATGGTTGCAACAAATAAGTAGGTAAAAAAATACTAAGTAGAAGTAGAAGTTTATTTTTAAACAAGTTAAAGAGTGTATGGATGGAAAAAAAATAGGTACAAGTAGTTAAAATTGTGAGTTAAAAAAGAAGCTTGTTTTTGAAGCTTTTTTTGGGTTTTGGTATGAAGAAACTCGATTGAATCGAGAATCTTCAGTTAACCACCATGGAAGCTCGAAGGAAAGAGGTGAAGAAGAGGAAATCTGTTCCAACGGATTTCTAACAGATTTTCATTAAGTGGTTCGGGCTTACAGATTGGGCTTTATAGAGCCCAAGTTACAGCTCTTGCTTGATTACAAAAATACCCTTGAGATTATAAGCCGAATTACAATTCTGCCCTTATCTTCTATATCCCCCTCTCAAGCTGGAGGCGTTGAAGAAACGAGACCAAGCTTGCAAACCAGAAATCGGTGCTGGTCATGGCCTAGAGGTTTCGTGAAGACATCCGCTAGCTGAAATTGAGATCGAATGAACGTCGGGAGTAGAAACCCTTCTTGGAATTGCTCACGAATATAGTGACAGTCAAGACGAATGTGCTTCGTCCGTTCATGGAGGACTGGGTTCTCCACAATGGTGATTGCGGATTTGCTGTCACAGAATAACGGAATCGGTTTGGGGATAGAGCAATTGAATCCAGAAAGAAGGGAATCGAGCCACACAAGCTCACTTGACGTTTTGGAAAGGCTCCTGTACTTGGCTTCTGCTGATGGCTTGGAGACAGTTGTCTGTTTCTTCGTTTTCCAAGAGATTAAGGCTCGTCCCATGAACACACAGAACCCGGTTAACGATCTCCCACTAAACAGGCAGTTCCCCCAATCCGAATCGCAGTAAGCCATTAATGCCATGGTATTTTGGACCGGGTACATCAGTCCCAAATTCACTGTGCCTTTGAGGTAGCGGACCACTTGAAGGGTTGCTTGCCAATGAGGGAGACGAGGTGAATTCATGAACTGGCTCAAGTGTTGAACCGCATAGGAGATGTCTGGACGAGTTATATTCAGATAAAACAGTCGCCCCACAAGGCGCATGTATGTCTCAGGATCTGGAAGTTCCTCACCAACATCAATGGTGAGTTTGAGGCCTCTGGACATGGGAAATGAAGAAACTTTGCAATTCTCCATATGGGTATCCTGTAATATATCCAAGACATATTTTCTCTGGTTTAGAAGGGTGCCTTGAGATGTCCTTGATATTTCCAATCCCAGAAAATATCTCATATCACCAAGGTCCTTGATTGTGAACATGTGATGCAATGCCTCTTTAATATCAGAGATCTCAGCTGCACTATCTCCTGTAAGAAGCAAACCATCAACATACACGAGTATAGCGACTAGACCCTCTGGAACTGCTTTAAGGAACAAGGAGTGATCAATTGGAGATTGACAATAGCCTTTGCTGGTGAGAAACTTGGACAATTCGACATTCCATTGCCTTGAGGCCTGTTTGAGACCATAGAGTGATCTCTTAAGTTTGCAGACCTGAGAAGAATTCCCTTTGGAGTACCCTTCAGGCAGTTTCATGTATACTTCCTCATCAATGAATCCATGGAGGAAAGCATTATTGATGTCCAATTGCTTGACAAGCCACTGCTTCTGAGTTACAAGAGCAATCAATAGCCTGACAGTAGTGAATTTTGCAATTGGACTGAACGTATGCTTATAATCTTTTCCTTTGATCTGATTATACCCCTTAGCAACCAATCTTGCTTTGTATCTCTCAACACTCCCATTAGGACGAAACTTGATCTTGAATACCCATTTACAACCAATTGCAGACTTGCCTGGAGGTAAGGAAGTGAGTGACCAAGTGTCATTGTCATCAAGAGCAGTGAGTTCTTTCTACATTGCCTCAACCCACAAAACATCACTCTTTGCCTGAGCATATGTAAGAGGTTCTTGGAGGGACAACACATTTGCAAGGGATGCAACATAATCAGATGGATAAAAGTCTGGATCATCAACAGATGTGGCTAAGAAAGAAGTGGAAATTGAATTTGAAGTGGTGGTGGGGCAAATAAAATCTTTGAGGTGAGCAGGGAGGTGAGATGGTCTAGTGAATCTCCTGAGAATGGGTTCAGGAGCTTGGTTGTGGATGGAGCAAGATGAGTCTGATGAAGTTGGAGATTCAAGGGAATCATCAACATTGGGAAGATTGGTGTTTGAGATAGGTGAATGAGGGTCAGTGGCTATGGATGTAACTGGGTTAGGACTGTGAGTAGGGGATGGGGTGGTATGGTCAAAGGCAGGATTGACCAAGGGTAGAGGTTGTGTATGTGGTAAGGTGATGGGTTTGTCAGGTTTGTATGGAAAGATATGTTCAAAAAAATAACACATCTCTGCTCACCAATGAGGTCTTAGAGTCCAGATCATATAGCGTGTAGGCTTTGTGATCATTGGGATATCCCAAGAAGATGCACTTTCTGGCTTTGGATGCAAACTTATCCTTTGTAGCCCCTTTGACAAGAGCAAAAGCCAAGCATCCTATCACTCTCAGCCTGCTGTAGTCAGGATCTTTGCCTATCAGGCTTTCAAAAGGAGTTTGCCATTGAATAATGGAGGAGGGCATGAGGTTAATCAGGTGAGTGGAAGCTAGGATGCAATCTCCCCAAAACTGTAAAGGCAAGTTGGCAGCTAACCTGATGGCTCTAGAAGTTTCCACCAAGTGCCTATGTTTGCGCTCAACACGACCATTTTGTTGAGGCACATAGGGCACTGAGTGTTGATGAGCAATTCCTTTGCTCTAAAAAAACTCTGAACATTTGAAAAATTCAGATCCATGATCTGTTCTTACTGCTTTAACCTTGGTCCCAAACTGTGTTTCCACCAAAGCAATGAATGAGCAAACAGTTTTGGCTACCTGCACCTTGTCAGTCACCAGAAATGTCCAAACAGCCCTGCTAAAATCATCAAGAATGGTAACAAAATACTTGGCACCAGTCCTACTCTGAACTCTGTATGGACCCCACAAGTCAATGTGAATCAATTCAAATTTCTCATTAGCTATGGACTTGCTTACAGAGAAGGGAATGGAATGATGTTTAGCCATGATACAAGCTTCACAAAAAGTGTTGTCTGTACTGACAGATTCATACCCCTGCACATGCTTAAACTTGGAAAAGGAAATGTGACCTAATCTAGCATGCCAAACATGACTAGAGGTTCCTTTATTTGAATCAAGACAAACTTTATTTTTGCTATTTACAGAATGAGCAGCAAATAAGTTCCTGTCACCATCAATCTTCAAGGTAGCCTTGAACAGCCTTCCAGTTAATCTTGCAGCACTAAGGACTTCTTGACCACTCTTAGGGTCCTGAAAAACACACTTTGTCCTCTTAAAATTCACATCTATATCAGCATCATCAACAATTCTCCCTACTGATAACATATTTATTTTAAAGTCAGGGATGTGAAAAACATTCCTCAGCAAGATACCACAAGACAAACTGATGTCCCCAATAACCTTTACTGTTCTAATGGTATCATCAGGCAGACATACTCTTATAGGTGCAGTTAATACTCGTTTCTTTCATAGCAAACTAGCATCATACACCATATGATCAGTAGCACCTGAATCAATGATCCAACTAATCTTGTTTAAGTCCTGATGACTAGATGAAAGAAGAGCAAAAGAAGTACCTGCACTGTTGGATGAGCTACCACGACCTTTCATAGCTTTTATAACCTCTTGCCAGACTGCATTAACCAAGGCCATGTCCATCCCAGTGCCTTCCTCTGTGAGCTCTTCATCAACATTATCCAGAGGGGAGTTGAACACTCCTGCAACATTTGCTGAAGCTTTTGCTGCCTTCTTTCCCTTTGGATCTTTGAACCAATCTGGATAGCCAATGATTTTGAAACAACCTTCCACTGTGTGTCTTTTCATTCCACAATGGCTGCATAATTTGTCTGCCTTGTCTTTCTTGAAGGATTTCTTGTTGTCATTGCTTTTGCCTGCAGCAAAGGCACTTCCATCTTGGATTGTGCCATTGTTGTTGCTTCCTCCAGCAACTTCAACTTGCTTTACCGGGTAGTAGGCACGATTGACAGTATGAAGAGGCTCAGTAGACAAGATCTGGTTCCTCACGCTATCATACGTGTCATTTAACCCCATCAAGAACTGAAGCATCTTGTTCCTGTTGTCTGCCTCCTCGATCTTCCTCGTAACATCACAAGTGCACAATGCTCTCCCTGCACAAGAACACTTGAGAACTCCTTCAAGAGTTAGGATCTCATCCCACAGCTTCTTCACTTTGTTGAAATACTCAGCAATACTTGAAGATCCTTGAGTTTGGTTGCACAAACTCTTCCTCAATTGATAGAGAAGAGGTCCATTTGTCTGTGCATACCTCTCAACGATCTCACTCCATAATCCTTTCGCCGAATCAGAGTACATGAATCCTTCAGCAATACTGGCGCTCATCGAGTTCACGATCCAGCATCGTACCATATAGTCACAGCGCCTCCATCTCTGGACGTCTGCCAGCGACACTGAGTCCAGATCTGTGCTTCCATCGATAAATCCGATTTTGTATTTTGCTCCGAGCGCCATTTTTATGCCGCGACTCCAACTCAAGAAATTGAGTCCAGTGAACGGAGCGGCCACCAGCTGCGCTCCAGGATGGTCGGAATTGGAGAGGAAGAGTGGATCGTTCATGTTCCCATTTCCTGCTCCGACTTCGCCGACCACCTGATTCTGCAACACTTGATCCTCCGCCATGGAATTCGTCACCTAGATCCTTGTCGAATTGCTTCCAGTCGTCGGATCTCGAACCGTGAGCTCTGATACCATATGAAGAAACTCGATTGAATCGAGAATCTTCAGTTAACCACCATGGAAGCTCGAAGGAAAGAGGTGAAGAAGAGGAAATCTGTTCCAACAGATTTCCAACTGATTTTCATTAAGTGGTTCGGGCTTACAGATTGGGCTTTATATAGCCCAAGTTACAGCTCTTGCTTGATTACAAAAATACCCTTGAGATTATAAGCCGAATTACAATTCTGCCCTTATCTTCTATATTTGGGGGTTTATTTGATTTGAAAAGACAAGTATATCCCTAATAACAACCAAATAAACTCCACTTTTTACAAATAAACTGTTTTTCGCCCCATACGGAGTTTATATTTTTTCATAAATTTTTAACTACTTTTACCAACAGTTTATAAATTTTACCCTGTTTATAATTTTAGTCAGTTTATTAACTTCGTTCCATACGAACCCATACTTCTTCAGATTAATGAATAAAATTTCAATGCATAAGTTTTTTTCTTCTCAAAATCAAATAAAGTTAATTAGTTAGCTTATCAAGAGTAAAATTATTGATTAACCTGATTTCCATATTTTTATTTTTATTTTAAGAAAGACAATCTCCGCGCTAAGTATTACCCCGGTACGGTATTAATTAAACAAGATATATTATATAATAGGACATGTAGGGGTGAAAATTGATCGAATTATGCAGGGTCGTGCGGATCATTTTAGGGGCCCTGTGCTAAAAATAATTAGCAGGACCGTGTCAATTATTTTAAGAATTGGTTCATAAACTAAAAGCAATCGTATTAATTAATTGATTATTATTTGATGAGAAAATGTTGATTTTATAATTATATTTACTATATTAAAATATTGCTATATTTATCAATTAATTCAATTTGAAAATAAAATAATCAAAATTTTTAAGAATAAGAACAACATCAAATGCCTTCAAACACTTTTTTTCTCTATAGGGATTTCGGTGGTTCTAAAAAAATAGGGTATATTTTTTACTTTTCATATATATTTTTGTTATTCCATTTATAAAATTTAAATAATTTTATTTAAAAAAAAAAGTGGGCTTTGCAACTGTCAAAAAGGAAAAATAGTTAGTCTTATAAAATATTGTAATTTTTAGTTTCGCATCAAATGTAAAAATAAATAAAGGAAAGGAAAGAGCAAAAAAAATGCCATATAAAAAAATTACACTAAAAGAGACCACATGATGAGGTTTGCTGGGATTCGAACCTGCGTTTGAGAGGTAAGGCACGCACTACTTATCCACCAGGCTATTTGGTTGTTAACACATATTTAGGGAAGGAAGTTACTTATATATAAATACCGGGTAGTCAAAAATACCATAATGGGCCCCTAAAAATTTGGGAGCCCTGTTCGATTGAACTACCTGAACATGCTTGTGCACGGGCCTGGAATTATGGGTGGATGAGTTCAAACCACCAGTCCACCACCTAAACCATGAGGTTTTATGTTCCACCCGTTCCATACATTCATCATCTACTAACCCTTTCACTCGTAACTAAACCATGAAAGTAATTGCCGGCTTATAGTCCACCAACCCAGTTTTATAAATGATTATGGCATTATGCATAGTTAGGGGTGGGCATAGTACGGGACGGGACGAGATTAGGGTAATTCCGCGTATGCGGGACGAGATCGGGATGAAATTGGTTTTTTTTTTTCAAATCTCGCCGGGTCTTATCACTCTTGGGACGGGACGGGGTTTGTCCCTCGTAAAAAAAAGATTAAAATATAATCCAAAAATAACAAGTAATAAAGCATTACAAATCTGAAATACTGATGATTTATGAATCGATCTTGTAAAGGAGAAGAAGAACAGAAGCTCTGCAGAAGCTCACCTAGCTACTGTTTCATTGAATCGAAAATTGGAATTGGGAATAAGGGAATCCCCTAATTGTCTTGGTGTTATCTGATCACCTAAAGGCTTTATATACAACCTTGATTATTACATACATGCTACCCTACAGTAGCTATCATATACCCTACATAAAGCATACTTAACACTCCCCCTCAAGTGAGGAGTTTAGTTGGCAAACAAGTTATAAACTCCTAACTTGGAGAGAATCTTAGAGTACTGATCAGAAGTGACAATCTTGGTAAAGATATCAGCTGGTTGCTTCTTAGTTGGAATGTATCCCAACTCAATTTCCTTGCTTAGAACTTTGTTCCTTACAAGATGATAGTCTCCTTCAATATGCTTCGTCCTCTCATGGAAGACAGGATTTCTGGCAATGTGCATAGCTGATTTGTTGTCACAGAATAGCCTTACATGCCTTAGTTGTTCAACTTGCAGATCTTTGAGAAGCTTTAGTAACCAGGTAATCTCACAGCTCACAGTTGTCATGGCCCTATATTCATACTCAGCTGATGACATAGCCACATAACTCTGCTTCTTTGTCCTCCATGAGATAAGAGAGTTGCCTAGCATCACACAAAATCCAGTTAACGATTTTCGTGTCATAGGGCAGCTTTGCCAATCTGCATCGCAGAATGCATTGAGCTGAAGATTAGATGTGTTTGATAGGAGCAATCCCTGTCATGGAGATCCTTTCAGATACCTCAACACATGCTTGGCACCTTTCCAGTGATCATCATTAGGCTTATGCATATACTGACTTAACACTTGAACAACATAGCATATAGCAGGCCTTGTGATGGTGAGATAAATGAGCTTGCCTACTAGGCGTCTGTATGAGACAGCATCCACCTCAGATCTCTCTCCTTCCATAGAGAGCTTCACTTTGGGTTCAAGAGGAGTAGTTGCAGGTTTGGCATTTTCCATGCACGTGTCTCTGAGTAACTCCAGGACATATTTCCTTTGATTGATCATCAAGCCTTGATCAATGTTTTCATATTCAATTCCCAAAAAGTACCTCATTCTTCCAAGGTCTTTCATCTTGAATCTCTGGTTTAGATGTGTTATCTCCAATTGTGTTATCTCCAATTATGATCATATCATCTACATACACAAGAAGAGCAGTGTATGAGCTTTTAGTGACCTTAAAGAACAAATAATAGTCTGCTTGGGACTATTCATAACCATCCTCCTTCACCACTTGTGAGAACCTGGAGAACCACTGTCTTGGAGTTTGCTTAAGTCCATACAAAGATTTGTTCAACTTGCAAACCATATGAGACACTTTGTCCTCATCTATACACTCCCCCTGAGGACAAGAGTGCTGCTTGAGAAAAGAGTAAGCAGGAGGCAGCTCCATGAACACATCCTCATCCAAATCTCCATTTAAGAATGCATTTGTGACATCCATCTGAGAAATGGACCAATTTCTAGCAGTGGCAACAGCAAGCACAATCCTTACAGTGATCATCTTAGCTACTGGAGCAAAAGTTTCGCTATAATCAATGCCTTCAAGCTGAGAAAATCCACGGGCTACCAGGCGAGCCCTGTGTCTCTCCAGAGAACCATCAGCATGGAACTTAAGCTTAAACATCCATTTGCAGCTCACCACTGACTGAGATTCAGATATTGGAACAAGAGTCCAGGTGTGGTTTTCCTCTAGTGTCGAGAGCTCAATAAGCATAGCATTGATCCATTCAGTTTTACTCAATGCGTCTTGCAAAGTTGCATGTTCAGTGAAGGAAGCCACATTGAGAATGAAGGAGAGATAGGATGGGGAACAATGGTTATAAGAGAGGAAAGAATGAATAGGGTAAGGAGAAGTGGACTTACATGGAGTAGCAAGAGCAGTGCCAGAAGCAGTAGAGGTCCATACATAGTCCTTCTGCCAAACTGGAAGAAAAGTGGGTCTGGAAGAACGACGAGGAGGTGGTATTGGGTCATCATCAAAGACAAGAGGGGCCTCATAAAAGGCAGGAGGAACAGGGGAAGGGGAGTACTCAGCATGAGACTCATAAGGAGAGGGAGGGTTTAGAGATGGTGATGGGGAAGAAGTGATCACTTCCACTGGAAGAAAATCATCCATAAAAGGTATAGCATCAGTAGAGACAGGTGGTTTAGGTTGAATGGATGAGAAGAGGTCATCATTGCTAGCAAAAGGGAACACAGTTTCCACAAACCTGACATCTCTACTAATCTCACATTTTTTAGTAGAGAGATTGTAGACTTTGTATCCTTTGAACCCAAAAGGATAACCAAGGAAGACACAGGGAGCAGATCTGGGATCAAACTTCCCTCTATGTGTAGAGTGTGTGGACACAAAACACAAAGAACCAAAGACCTTTAGTCTGTCATACTCAGGTGGTTTATGAAAGAGCATTTCATTTGGGGTTTTTTGGTCTATCAGAGGGGAAGGAAGACGATTTATTATGTAGGTAGCAGTGAGAACACAATCACCCCGGCCAGAAACGAAGAGGAAGAGAAGCTTGAATCCTCAAGGCTCGAGCAGTTTCAAGGATGTTTCTATGCTTCCTTTCAACTCGACCATTTTGTTGAGGTGTGGCTTTACAAGAACTCTCATGGACAATTCCTTTTGAATTGAGGAAAGATTTAACTTCAAAGTTAAAGAACTTTGTACCTTGATCACTTCTCAGTGTTTTGACAGACACATTCAACTGATTTTCCATCATTGTGATGAAGTTTTGAAGGACAGATTGAGTCTTAGACTTGTGTTTGAGTAAGAATGCCCAAATACTCCTACTGTAGTCATCCACAACAGTCAGAAAATATTTATGACCTTGGTAAGTTTGAGTATCAAAGGGTCCCCACAAATCACAATGAAGCAAGGCAAAAGCATTCAAAGCATGAGAGTCACTAGTATGGAAACGGTGTCTAGTTTGCCTAGCAAGAGGACAAATGGAGCATGTGTAATCATGTTTGAATTTATTTATATCAGATGAAATAGAAGGAACATGTAAGGGCTTATCAAATGGAGCATGTCCAAGTCTAAAATGCCAAATAGCACTCATATCAGAGTTTGCAACAGACGGAAGAAACATAGGTAATTTTGGTTTGTCTCTACAATAGAAAGAATTTTTGAGGGACTTGTGTGGTATAAGGTAAAAAACTGAGGGGTCTTCAAGAATGGTGGCTTCCAGTTTGACATCAGGCACCAGGTAGTACAATCCTCCAAGCTCCTTACCAGCTGCAATTACTGTCCTCCTGGCATGGTCCTGGATAATACATTTATCAGAAAATAAGAACACAAAGCAATCCATGTCATGAATTAGGCGACTAATGGATATCAAATTGAAGTGAAATTTAGGCACATATAGGACATTTCTGAGAGTAAAGAGGGAAGTGATATGCACATCACCAGTAAGAGTGACACTTCTGGAAGTGTCATCTGACAAATGTACAACAAGAGAGGTGGTGATAGGCTGAGTGTTTGAGATATGACTGATTACAGGTCATATGATCAGTGGCTCCACTGTCAATAATCCACAACTTTGAGAACATAGAAGTATTGCAACAATGAACAATACATGCCATATTAACCTCATTACCTTTATCCTTCTTCTGGTCCAGAAGCTTGAGAATAGATTGAATAAGTTGATTGTCCAGGGGAGGAGACTGAGCTGCTTGATTTGATTCACCAGAGGCAGATGAAGACGGTGAAGAAGCTGCATCATTGTTGGCTCTATATTTCTTGTCCATAGCCTCCCTATCTCTGGATTTATAGTCAGATCCAGAGCCAAAGCAACGAATATGTGGCTTCTTTTTGCTCTTGACATGCTAGGAAGGATATCCATACACTTCCCAACACCTATCTGCTTTGTTATTCCCATTACAGTGCTCGCACTTCTCCTTCTTAGGCTTGTCACGAGTTGAGGAAGCATTGAGAGCAGTAGAATCCACAAATGGAGAAGGATTTGAAGCCTTGACACTTGTCTCATCCTAAATCAATAGAGCATGAGCCATACTAGCATTTGGAAAGGGTGTATTCAGAAGTATCTAGCGACGTGCAGATGCATAGCCATTATGGTTGGGCATCCGGTCTGGACCGGACCGGACATTCCAGTCCCGGTCCGATCCGATGGACCGGAATTTTCGAAAACTTGGACCGCGGATCGGACCGGGACCGAGAAATATGGTCACGGGTTTTCCGGCCCGTAGACCGAAAAGACCGTTTTGTAAAGGCTCGGATTTTCAAATATTAATTTTCGGAAAAATGAATTTAAAAATGAATTTAAAACGGATTTAATTTGGATTTTTCAAGGAAAACTCATCCTAAATTTAAAAAATCGAACTTGAAATTTCTTAGAGCGAATTCCGGCCCAATTTTTAACTTTAAACATCGACTCCGTCTTTCACCTCGGAGATTCAAATTTCCGACGTTGGGACCACAATTCCGTCTCCTATCACCTATTCTTATCTAATCTCTACACTTGGTCCCCATGTTGGACCAATTCCAACTCATTTTCTCTACTTTGGGTAAATCTTATCCCATCCTTCCTTGATTCCCTTTTCTTTTAGAAAACAAACAAATCCTGCAATTTCGACCGAAGGCCAACCCACACCTGCAACACCCTCTCCTTTTGAATTCCAATTGTTGCAAACCCCCCATTCTTCATTGATTTAAAATGGCCAAAAATCTCACGCCACGGGCTGCAAACTCCCCTCTTCCTCCTCTTTTCACATTGGAACCCATGAATGAACTTAAGCCAAAAAAAGGGGAAAACCCAGGCTTTTCTCCCCCCTTCACTCCTCCTCCACCGACGTCCGAGTAGCTCAGGGGCCGAGCTCGGGAACCCACCCGCCGAGGCGCCAGGGTCACCACCGCCGAGCTCTCCTCCTCTTTTTCCCCTGTTTTCCGTCCAACACTCCCGGTAAGGCGCCTTACTCCTTCTTTCGCTCTAAAACCCCACAAAGCTCCGCCCTTATGCTATTTCCTTCCGTTCTAGGCCGAGCTTGCTCGATTCCGACTCCGACGAAGACAAACCGCCCTCCGACGAGCTCCGAGAACGCGAATCGAGTCCGGACGCAGCCCCCGAGCTCCCCTCCGGCGATCCCTAGGAACCTCGGTGAGCACTCCTTCCTCTCCTTCTTTTTCTTTCTCGTTTTCTGGCCTCTAGTGTCGGGTTGGGGTGGTCGGAGTGCGGTGTCGCCGGCGAACTTCCCCTGTCCCTCTTCCTCTTGCTCAATTTTCGAACGCAGGGAGTATCAGGAGGAAGATGAACAATGTCTGATTTGGGTTCGGGTCAGCCTTTTATTTTCTTGGTCCGGTTCAGCAATTTTAATTAAAATAAGGCCAGTTCATGGGTTCTCTTAAATGAAATTTGGGGCTTGGGTTCTTGGATGCGATTTTGGCAAAAGGTTAGGCCTATTTTTCTCTCTTGGGCCTGAAAGTATGACTAAATGTGTTTAAGTGAGAAAATGATTTTAAGACTTACATATTTTTAGTATAAATATTATTATAAGTGGGATATTATAAATTATACTACCTCCGTTCGGAAAAACTTAACACTTTACTATTCATGCACGCTTTTTTAGGAGATAAAAACTATATAAAATATCTAGTTTTTTTAATAATTTTTTTAACAACTTCGTAGTTATTATTAATAAGTACAAACTTGTTAAAAAAAATTTATAAAAAAATGAATATTTTATATAGTTTTTATCGTTCTAAAAAAGCGTGCATGAATAGTAAACGACAAGTTTTGCCGAACGGAGGGAATATTATGTTATTGTTGGGATTTAAAAATATAATATTATTGGACTTGGATTTTAAAAAGAAAGGAATTTGAAAACGGGATTTGACATGAGTAAAGACGAGTTATGGAAACTTGATGAAGATTTGGAAATCTCGAAAAGCTTGGCTTTTAGATATTTCTCGTATCGGAAAATGGGTTTTAAAATGGTTTAACTCCCGAATGGTTTTGGGAATGGGTTGGGAACATGGTCTCTATGTGTGTGATTAGTAGCATTGTAGCTTACCGCATTCTTGACAATTATAATAGGCGCTTGTCGACTGTTTGGACTCTGCTCATTGGTATATCTTGATGTTCGGCTTTCCAAGTGAGTTCTTATATGAGCTCACTCAGATTCGAAAAAAGACCTCCCTGCTTGTAGCCATGTGCATACTAGGTGCTTGCATTCATAATAAACATGTCATGTAGTATCCTGCTAGGATTGCACTCGTGATTGAGCATTCGTTTACTCATTGCTTTTGTAAACAGAACGACCGTTATCTGTGAAGTAACTAGAGTCATTGCTAGGGTTATAGGACGACCTAGTCTCATCGGGTCCCGTCTTGAGTCAATCGAGTCATGAACTTCCTTATATTATGAGATGCTTGTGGGCTTTATTGTGGATACGGGTTGGGCATGCGTGCCCCTCGATTATATGGAATGCATTCACGAGCTGGCCAGTCTCCGCCCTATCAGAAGAGGGTGGAGGTAGGAGAGGGATATACCACTTGGTATTTGGTGCTAAGGCCTTATTATATTTATGCACTTGATCTTAGGAGCATGTTAGTGTGTAAATATTCCGCCTTGCATCTAGAAGCATCTTTATTAGGACTAGCGTGTGTATGTGTCTGCTTGTTTGGGATTATATTGCGTAGGGCTTCGATCTGACACCGCCCGCATACATTTTTTTAGGTTGTTTTGCAGCATGATTATTCCTTGTTTCCGTGACATGGGAACTCTCTTGCGCGATCTCAAAGAAATGGTCTAACCCCACTAACATTGTCTATTAAATTTTGATAAATACGCTTATTGATTTGGTTTTGACTCGGCTCTGTCGTGTCACCCTCTTGTATTACACCTTGATTCTGTTATTTGCATGATTATTGGTTCTTCACACTTAGACTTATGACAGGTACATGGACTTCCCCGGGGATTCCAACCATCCCTTCGAATTTTGGGTATGAAATCCCACTTTAAAATGTTAGGATAAAATTTCAAACCTTCAACCTGTACTCGGGGCGCAAGATCCTAAACAGGGGTTTCATTCCTCGAAACGTAACCTGGGAATCTTAATCCCGGGCCGTTACACGTTTGGACCGGAATACTTGTACAACAACCATTTTTCTTTACATTCAAGCACCCGTTCTCTACATTAATTCTTAATGTGTTTATCGGCAAAATCTAGCACTAAAAAAAACTTAGAAGAATATTTCATTCTTCTACTTATAGAACAAGAATACATGGAATGGAACAACATCACAAATAGAAGATGAAAAGCGAGAAAAGAAAGGATGCATTACTCAATCACCAGGTGATAATGCATATTTTAGATAGGCATTATAGATAGTTTTAGTTTAGTTTAGGTTGCATTTCTTGCTTGCTTTATTGTTAATTTGCATCTTGTGTTTATTTTAGAAAAGTTCGGATTCTGCGCAATTTTGTGTTTATCTCGCAGATCGAATCAGAACACACTTGGGGAGATGCAATGTCTCGAAGAGGAACACAAGATGAATGGAAAGGAACAAGGAAGAAAGAAGCAAGGCAAGACGAGAAGAAAAGCCCGCAGAAAGGAGCCAAGACCACGGCAAAGCTACCTGCGGCGGGCGCCGCAGCTAGTGCCGCGGCCGCCGCAGTGCCCGCCGCAGCGGGTAGCTGACAAGGCAGTTGCGGCGGGCGCCGCAGCCCTTGCGGCGGCCGCCGCACGTACGGACAGCGCGGATCCGCTTTTTGGAAAACCCTAGTTTTTGACTATGTGTTTGGAGGCCGACTTTGGGATGTTTTAATTAGGCTTTTTATGTTATTTTTCTTCATCATTCTTGGGATTCATTCTATTCTTCCATTCATTAGACTCTTTAGAGAATTTGAGCAATGTCTTCCATGAGGAACTAAACTCATCTATTCTGCCTGCATTTTGAAGCTTTATTCGGATTGATTGTGAGTTTCTAATTCTCGCTCCTGATTTCCTATTTGTGAATGCTTCAACTTCTTTGTGCTTGATTGCTTATTGTTTTGTTCTATCTTGACTGATCAACTTGGTAGAATCAATTCAATCGCTAGGGTTTTGTAGATTCCTGGTTGCGAACCTTAACCCAAGTAGCAAACTTATTCCTTTAGGGCTGGTTGAACTAATTGAATGAGTAGGAAGTTGGATGTGTTGTTAAATCCTTTTTAGGGACTGCAAATACCTTGGCTAATCTCTGAACTTAAAGCTATCAATTGGGTTAAATCCTTCTTTAGGGACTGTTCGATTGATAAGGGTTGCTAGGACTGGTTGGACTAGTAACTATATTAGGTCGGGACAAGGGCATTCATAGGAAACATAATAGGACGAGAAGAAGTTACAGTGATCGCTTCAATCCAATAAAGTGGAAAATTGTAGGTAGAATTCCTTCTCCAAATTGTCTAAAACCAATTCCTTTACTTTGCTTTGTTTACTCCGCTTTGATAAAAGGCGGATCTTTCACACACAACCCCCCCCCCCCCCCCCAAATTGGTTACTTTGATTGACACTTGAATCACACTTGAATAATAATTTCCCTGTGGGATCGACCTCTTACTTATTGCTATACTAGTTATAGGTTTGAGTTTACTTTGACGGGATCAACGACAGGTTTCCCCTCCGTCAAATTTGGCGCCGTTGCCGGGGACTTTTTATTAAATTCTTGTGTGTTTTTAGTGTTGATTTTGGTGTGGACCGTCCTATAGGGTCCATACCTTTGCTACTAATTCTTCTCTATTGAAAGCATTGCAGAGATGGCGAACCTCACTCTAAAGGAGCTTTCTGCTCATGATCCGGCACAGCAACCCCTGGCAATCCAATTCCCTGCGCTAGCAGAAGGAGTCAACTTCGAGCTTAAGTCAGGGGTAGTTCATCTTCTACCCAATTCCATGGGTTGAGTGGGGAGGATCCCCACAAGCATCTGTCTGAATTCCATAGGGTGGTTGTTGGGATGAAACCAGCAAATGTAACTGAAGAACAGATCAAGCTGAGAGCATTTCCTTTCACTCTGAAGGATGATGCAAACGAATGGTTCTTCTATCTACCACCCGACTCTATTGCTACTTGGGCCGAGATGAAAAGAGTCTTCCTAGAGATGTACTTCCCTGCAACAAAGCTAAATGCTTTGAAAAGGTCTATCAGCAGCATTGAGCAGTACGCGACAGAGTCCATTCATGAGTATTTTGAGCGTTTCAAGAAACTCTGCGCTAGCTGCCCATCCCATGGGTACGCTCAAAAGGATCTGGTCCTCTTTCTATTTAATGGGTTGACTGATATAGAGCGAAAAACAGTGAATTCTGCTTGTGGAGGTAACATGCTGCTGAACAAGACGCCTTCCGCAGCATGGGAGGTGTTTAAGGAGCTATCTGAGGGCTCCAGACAGTTCAACAAGGGCCCTCGCGCTGGGGGTGTACTCGCTGTTGATGCTAATGTGGCTGCACTTCAGACTGATATGGCAGAGGTTAAGGAGATGATGAAACGAATGGTTATTGATAGGACTCCTCAACAACTGAAGGCATGTGGTCTCTGCAGTCAATACACTCATCCCATGGACACGTGCCCACTTCTACAAGATCCTAATGTTGAATTGAATGCCATTGGGAACTTCGCTCAACAAAGGCCTATGCAAGGCAATTATGGAAATCCTGGGTATTTCAACAACAACAACTACAATAGGGGCTATCAGCAAGGCTATGGGAACTATCAAGCCTCTTTCAATCAGCAAGGGGGGCAACAGGAAAGGCCTCAACAACAATATGAACCTCGACAGGGAGGTCAGCAGCAATCAAATGGGAATAATGAGGAACCATTGCAGCAACTGTCACGATTGGTCATGAGGAATGATAAACAACAGTCAGAGCGGATGGCGACTCTAGAGAAGCAGCAATCAGATCGGATGACAAATATTGAGAATCAAATGAGTCAGCTCATTCAGGTCTTAAGCGCGAAGATGGCAAACGATGCAAGTAAGCTTCCATCACAGACGGTTGAGAATCCTAAGGAGAATGTCAGTGCAATAATGCTTAGGAGTGGCAAGGAACTGATTGCCACAACTCAAAAAGACGATGAGGAGATGATGGACGAAGAAATAGAGATAAATGAAGGTGAAAACGGCGTAACAGAGGTGCGGCGCCCGCGGCAACCTTTGCGGCGCCCGCCGCTAGCCTCTGCGGTGCCCGCCGCCAGAGAGGCGATTCCAGCGGCACCCGTCGCTGCTCCCTCTGCGGCGCCCGCCGCACTTGATGCCGCGCCCGCCGCTCGTTCAGTCGCCGACAGTTCAGCTTCTGGTACGTCCTCCTCCTCTCTTCCTCTTTCTCCTCTTCCTCTTTCTTCTTCTTCTTCCTCTTCTCCCTTACCTATGGAGATTCCAAAGCCCGTCCCGCCTTTTTCGGAAGCCTTGAAAGACACACGAACATATGAGAATGACAAGGAGATCTACGAGACATTCGGCAAGTGTGCGGTAAACATTCCTTTACTTAGCTTGATTAAGAGCATTCCTAGATATGCTAAATTTTTGAAGGAATTGTGCACCATCAAGAGGAAGCAGAGACTGAAAAAGAAGGAAAAGGTAAGCTTGAATGAAAATGTTTCTGCTATGTTGCAAAGGAAATTGCCTGAAAAATGCGGAGATCCAGGTATGTTTACGATTCCATGTGCGATTGGGAATACTAGATTCAAACAAGCCATGTTAGATCTAGGAGCCTCAATTAATGTTATTTCTTATAACATGTATTTGTCTTTGGGTTTGGGTCCTCTGACTGAGACTGGGGTTACAGTGCAGCTTGCTGATCGTTCACAAATCAGGCCAAGAGGCGTTGTTGAAGATATTTTAGTTATGGTGGATGATTTGTTTTTTCCTGTGGATCTCTTTGTTTTAGATATGGGGCAGGGAACCCCTGAAACACCCATTATACTGGGAAGGCCATTCCTGAAAACTGCAAAGACGAAAATTGATTGTTGTGAGGGCCTATTGACTATGGAGTTTGATGGAAGAAAGATAGAATTCTCTCTCTTTAATCACGCTAAGCTTTCTCCTGAAACTTCGTTAGATATGCCTATTGCTGAAAATACTGATCATAACAATAATTTTCGTGATTTGTTAGAGACAACTAAGGAACATAGTTTATGGAAATTTGAACCTCCTAACAAATTGCAATCTTATGTGATTCCAGGACAACTCCCAGGCATAGCCCATGGAGAGGAGCTAAGAGAAATGGCTGAACGCTGGAACAGGAAGCTACACCTTTCAAGGGTGCCTGCATTTGTCAATGAAATGACCGGTGTTGGTGACCCTGGTGGAGGAACATAGGCCGATCAAAGGCCATCACGTCGAGCCAACGACTTGAAACAAAGGCGCTTCTCGGGAGGCAACCCGAGGTACATTTTTCAGATTTATTTTCTTTTTCTTTTCCTTCACCCTGAGTATATGAGTTTCACTTTTGTTGTCTTTAATGTTTCATTGAGGGCAATGAAAACTTCAAGTGTGGGGGAGAGGAGTTTTATTTACATAGTGCATCGAATTAGAGCATATTTCATTTTCTGCACCATGTTTAAGTTTAATTAAGTTGTTGTTTAGTTTTTATTTAGTTTAATTTTCGGAATTTAAAAAAACAAAAAAAAAAAAAAAAATTTATTTCGAAAATATTAGAAATAGAGCATGCATTGCATATATATGTGTTATTCAAATACCCATCTTGCTTAGTTGTCCTCTATTTTTAAATTTCAAGCATGAATCATAAAAATCCCATGGAGTTCTGGATGTTTTGATTATTATTGCTAAATGATTTTTGTGGAGCATGAGCTAGCAATTATAATTGAGCATGTATGATTGAGCTAAAGTCTGATTGAAGTCCTAAAACATGACCCTGTGAGGATGTTTTGGCCTTATTTGAATTCTTTTACTCAATTGTGTGAATTACTCGCCTAGTGTTGCTACCTCTTGGCGTTGACTGCAGTATCTATTTTTAAAGGCCGATGCACATGTTTTATTGCTTGCGGAGTTTATGTTTATATTTTGAGTCTTTTTGTTCAATTTTATGCATATCTAGTAAATAAGGTGGCAATGGTTGATGCACTGAGTAACCGGGTCTATGCATGACACCCATGGGTATGATTCGCGCAAAAAGGTGTTGAAAATTAACCACTAGGAAAGAAAGCTTGATCATTGAGTAACCAGGTTCATTCATGACACCCATGTTTGCAACTTGCGTCAAAAGGTGTTCAAGTGGACTTCATATTCATGTTCATATTCATAGTTGAGGTGTTGATAGACCGGGGCCATTCATGACACTCATGTTTGCGCTTCGCGTAAGGAAACACCAAGACAAGAAAAAGAAAAAAAAGAAAATAAAGAAAACCAAGAAAAAGAAAGAAAGAAAAAAGTGTGCATTTTATTTCCTTTAATTGTGTCCCGCAAGTAATGACATTTCGGTAGAGAATTGGTGATATGGTGGTCAATGTCTATGAGCTTAGTGCATTATTGGTTTGAGTTGAGAGTTATACCTAAAAGCCTAAACACATGAGTGAGACACATAATTCTGGTGAGGTTGGATGATGTCTACTTCTAAGCTTTGATCACCTGAATACATGCTATGACGTTTGTTTGCTTGATTTATGGTTCTACCTGCTATGATGTTGCTTTTGGTAATGTTGAAACTTGAAGGGATTTCCTGTGGGATACATTGATTCATGTTCATCCTATCATTGCTTGAGGACAAGCAAAGGTTAAGTGTGGGGGAATGTGATAATGCATATTTTAGATAGGCATTATAGATAGTTTTAGTTTAGTTTAGGTTGCATTTCTTGCTTGCTTTATTGTTAATTTGCATCTTGTGTTTATTTTAGAAAAGTTCGGATTCTGCGCAATTTTGTGTTTATCTCGCAGATCGAATCAGAACACACTTGGGGAGATGCAATGTCTCGAAGAGGAACACAAGATGAATGGAAAGGAACAAGGAAGAAAGAAGCAAGGCAAGACGAGAAGAAAAGCCCGCAGAAAGGAGCCAAGACCACGGCAAAGCTACCTGCGGCGGGCGCCGCAGCTAGTGCCGCGGCCGCCGCAGTGCCCGCCGCAGCGGGTAGCTGACAAGGCAGTTGCGGCGGGCGCCGCAGCCCTTGCGGCGGCCGCCGCACGTACGGACAGCGCGGATCCGCTTTTTGGAAAACCCTAGTTTTTGACTATGTGTTTGGAGGCCGACTTTGGGATGTTTTAATTAGGCTTTTTATGTTATTTTTCTTCATCATTCTTGGGATTCATTCTATTCTTCCATTCATTAGACTCTTTAGAGAATTTGAGCAATGTCTTCCATGAGGAACTAAACTCATCTATTCTGCCTGCATTTTGAAGCTTTATTCGGATTGATTGTGAGTTTCTAATTCTCGCTCCTGATTTCCTATTTGTGAATGCTTCAACTTCTTTGTGCTTGATTGCTTATTGTTTTGTTCTATCTTGACTGATCAACTTGGTAGAATCAATTCAATCGCTAGGGTTTTGTAGATTCCTGGTTGCGAACCTTAACCCAAGTAGCAAACTTATTCCTTTAGGGCTGGTTGAACTAATTGAATGAGTAGGAAGTTGGATGTGTTGTTAAATCCTTTTTAGGGACTGCAAATACCTTGGCTAATCTCTGAACTTAAAGCTATCAATTGGGTTAAATCCTTCTTTAGGGACTGTTCGATTGATAAGGGTTGCTAGGACTGGTTGGACTAGTAACTATATTAGGTCGGGACAAGGGCATTCATAGGAAACATAATAGGACGAGAAGAAGTTACAGTGATCGCTTCAATCCAATAAAGTGGAAAATTGTAGGTAGAATTCCTTCTCCAAATTGTCTAAAACCAATTCCTTTACTTTGCTTTGTTTACTCCGCTTTGATAAAAGGCGGATCTTTCACACACAACCCCCCCCCCCCAAATTGGTTACTTTGATTGACACTTGAATCACACTTGAATAATAATTTCCCTGTGGGATCGACCTCTTACTTATTGCTATACTAGTTATAGGTTTGAGTTTACTTTGACGGGATCAACGACAGGTTTCCCCTCCGTCACCAGGTCTGCGAGTCCTTTGTAAGTAATGTTTCGAGGCTTGTTAACTACATCCATCACAACTTGAACAAAGAACCTGGGCTAAATATCCCACTGAAATCTTTCAACAAAACTAGAAGCTTGCTTACTCAAATTCCACCATAAGCTTCTGTAATTCAATATGCATTTCAACAAAAAAAAAAATTACAGTAACAAATCATTACTTTTTGTGTGTAATCCAATTCTTTGGGCATGACTTACGGTAGTCCCAACTCCCAACCTTTCTCGACCTCGTCTTCATCCTTGTCCTCGTCTTGTACGTCCCGCCTTGTTCTTCCTGTTCAAATTATTATGCATTAATTTTATGGTCTTCATATCTTCCAAATCTGTTTGTTTATACACATATAATTGATTAACAAGTGTGCAAATGAGAATGGACCGAAAAATATTACAAATTGAAATTTCTTAACCCTAGATTTAAAATTGGGATAAGATTCATTCTTCAATCCTAGTCTAGAACATTTATAATTTCTCCGAATCTATACTAAAATCGACATTAATTTGTCGAAATATACATAAAAACCTAGATCTAAAAGTGAAATTGAGAGAGAGGGAGTGACTTACTGAGAGAACCAAGACTGAGAGAGTCGAGAGGGCCGTTGGCCTACTGAGAGATCCGAGAGGGGTGGTGGGGTTTGGCTTCTGGCAAGGGACAGGGTCGAGCGAGGGCCGAGGGCCGGTCATTGGTGTACCGATTAACGAACAATCAACAGAGAGAGAGAGAGAGAGAGTAAGGAGCAATTGAGCGAGGGTGGGCGGCGAAGTGAAGGAGCAAGAGAGAGAGGGAGACTGAGAGAGTAACGCGTCCCTTGCCCTCTTCTTTAGTTTTTTTTTTATTTTTTTTATTAAGATATGGGTTCGATTCGGTCTATTTCCGGTCCAGACCGGAAATTCCGGTCTGGTCCCGGGTTTGGACCGAAACCCGGAAATCAGAATATCTTGGACCGTGGACCAGACCGTAATATTCCGGTCCGATCCAAAGACCGTAAATTCCGGTCTGATCCCGGTCCGATTCCGGTCCGATCCACATTTTGCCCAACCTTAATATCCATCATTCAGGCCCATTAGAAACTTCAACAGTTTCTCCTCATGATCATGAGCATCCAGTTGAGCATTGAGATCACACTCACACTTGCCACATTTACATCGGATATGAGGAACAAGGCTAGATAGCCTCTGCCATAGACCCTTGAGCTTAGTGAAATAATCGGTCATTGGCAAATTTTCTTGGCTACACTCCTAAACATCTTTCTTAATTTGAAACACAAGACGACCATTCCGTCGACCATAACTTTCTTCCAGATCTATCCACATCTCATGAGCTGTGTCAAATTCGTCAAGAGTAGCATAGATCTCTTTCGACACAGTGTTTAAGATCCATGAGCAAACCATATCATTACATCGGATTCCACATCACAGAGTTCTCATCAGTTTCAGCAAGAGATCCAGTCACTAGGCCTAATTTATTCTTTACTGAAAGAGCTTTAGACATAGCTTTCCTCCAACGTCGACAATTATCACCAGTGAGCTGAATTGTGGTGAGAATCATACCTGAATTCTCAGAGGGATGAATAAACAATGGATTGTTGAGATCGGTTGCAGTGATGAAGTCACCACGACAACGACCTCCATCATTCGGTGTTTGATCTTTGAGCTTTGCCATGACAGAGATTCAAATCAGACGCCAGAAGAGGGTTTTTTTTTAGATGCAAAGAGCTAAGATCTGAGGTGAGTGGAGCTGAGCAAGAGCGATTCAATCATCTAGCTCTGATACCATGATGATTTATGAATCGATCTTGTAAAGGAGAAGAAGAACAGAAGCTCTGCAGAAGCTCACCTAGCTACTGTTTCATTTAATCGAAAATTGGAATTGGGAATAAGGGAATCCCCTAATTGTCTTGATTATTACATACATGCTACCCTACAGTAGCTATCATATACCCTACATAAAGCATACTTAACAAATACGACAGGCAAAAAAAAAAAAACAGTATGCAAAGATAAAACAGTACATTGCAAATATGAATTAAATTCTTGAATTGGTAAATAAAGAGCAGTCATTCCGAGGTTCGAACCGGGGACCTATGGGTACTACACACAAGTCGTAGTAGGGCACACTCTATAAGATAAGATGAAATATGAAATTCCATTACAAAGCATAGACAGTCCATTACTAATTGAAGGCAAAGACATAAAATGGTCAAAAAACAGTAGGCCAAACAGCCCAAACTACTTGTTTCTTATGTATTTTTATTTTTTTAATGTCTTTATTATTATTTTAAAATTTTAATTTTGGGTTTAAATAAAGGTTAAGGTATAATATAAATATATTCTTATATATTTTTATTAATTTTAATTATATATATATAAAATATGTATAATTTTATATATATGCGGGATGGGATGGGGATTTGCGGGATTCGAACTCTTCGTCCCGCGTCATGTCCCTCTTAATTCTTGCGGGACGAGATCAAGACGGGATTTATTTATTTTTCTTTCTAAATCCCACCGGGATCGGGACGGGATGCGAAACGAGACGGGATGTGTGCCCACCCGTAATGCATACACATTTCATTACGCCGAATGTGCCTCATGCTCTTCTTTGCCATCTTTGGATAAATGGAAGGGCAATATCGTATCCAAACAAATTTGGATGTTTTGGAGGCAAACACTCTTTCATTTAACTTATGTTTTGGAGACCGACTTTGTAATGGAAGAAATAACTCTGTAAAGTGTTACGATTGGAAAATTTTAAGGAACTAACACCGATTATGATAGGAAAAAGTTTTGTAACCACTATAGAGAAGATTTATTTCATCTATTTTTAGAGTGTAATTTCGTCAAAAATATCATATAAGGAATTGATGATAAATTTTTTAAAATCGTTGACAAATGGGATAGAATTGTGAGAGACTAATATTCCATTATAAAACACTTAAATAAACAATGGGTGTTAAGAAAACTTGCATAATTGCAGCCATTTGGTGGAGTATTTGGTACTTTAGAAATCAAATAGTTTTAAAAAATTAGATTATTACTATAAAAAATGTTAGAAAAATTTATCAAACAACAAATGCTCAATTGGAAACACAACTAAGAACGATGAGAAAGAGAAAACCAGAACGTCAACTCTTAATTATATATTATAACAACCTTATTGGTGTGAAAATAGAAAGAAAAAAATATCATATGAGAAACACCTAAAAGCTAAAGCTATAATGGAGAAAATTGGGTCTCGATGAAGGGCGCCGACTTCCTGTTATGCTCGGTTATCAGAGATGAGGCTACAACTTTAAGAGAGGGAATTCATAAAGCTTTAGAATTGAAAATCTAAAACATCGAAATAAAAGGTGTTAACCCTGACATTATTAGTGCACATAAAGACATCTAAAAATGCCCTTGCATTGGGAAATCGAAATGTTCATTTCTGATTCCCTATTGGACCTCTATTGCTTTCAAACAGTCCATATTCATCACGTATTTAGGAAAGTTAACAGTGTAGTAGATAGATTGACCTTTCTATGTCATTCAACCACTGAAACTACATATTTTCATCCGAAAGGATGTTCTAAAGTGGACTACGGATCATTCTTAGTTTGTTCCAAGTGCTTTCCATTATTTTTCCATTTTTTTGAAAAAAAATAACTTCTTGTTGGTATGTTCAGAAGCTCATAAGAACATTGCTAGCTCAGCTCGCCACAAAGCTCAACAACTTTTCCCGCCATGAAGTCGTTACATAGAAAAGCTTGCTTTGCATTTCCGAATTTGTTGTGTGCTTCAAAAGTATGCAGTATAAATAATTGATGAATCATATATCTTTATAACTAATGACTCGTTTGGTATAAGAATGCAGGTAAACAGGATGGAAACAAATTTTGTATAGAAAAATATATCTACATAAGAGAATAGTGCTATTTTTTCTATAAAAAATAAGATAGGAGAGGTAATGATTAGATGGGTATAGGTGATATGATTACCTCTTGTTCAAATGAGTGATTAAAATAAAGAGAAATAAAACCAATTTTGTATGAAAAGTTGAGTGAATAGTGTAATGATTAAATTTTTTAACAATATATTTTAAATTATAAATAGACTACATTAATTTCCTTTTCTTTTCTCTTTCAAAATTTAAACCAAACGAGCCCTAAGAGTGAGAATATATTGTATTATAGCTTAGAGAGAAAGTAAATCGGAGGAAACCCTCGGAGCTTCAATTCATCTTCTTTTTTCTCTTTGTATGTTGGTTTCTATGCACAAATTCTCTTTTCTTTTGTGATCTTGTTTCTTGTCGAAGATGTAAAAGGATAAAAAAAGCCAAATGTAAAACCACACACCAATAGATTACTCATTTACTCCTCGTATTGCCAAATAGTTTTGGGGTGGAACCTTACTGGTCTTGTGTATCCAATTTGAACTAGCGCATAATATGCTTGAACATGTGGCATGGACCCTCACATTATATGGCCCATCGTAATTTAACACTTATGATCAAATGAGTTGAGCAAGATTAGCACTTGTTGTCACCACCTCTCCACACCAATACCTTATTGATATATATAGCCAAGACAACATGTGTCCGGTTGTCCCACTTCTCATCTAACCCACTATCTATGTGCATTCTAATCATCGATAATTTCATTTTGACATATAATATGTCCTCATCTAACATTCGAGTAAAAAGTTATGAATATTTGAAAATTTAAGGTATATTAATTAATTATTTTAATTTTATTTCAATAAACTAGATAGATTTTATATTTTACTTAGATTGATATTCACATACTATAATTAATCTCGGTAGCTTCGAAACGAGAGGTTATATACTCACTTCGATATTTGGGTAAGAAGTTATGTAAGTTTAAAGTTTTTATATCTAGTTATACATTATCACATTTTATTAGTACAACACGTTTTAATAGGAAAACGACGGTGTTTTGTCATAAATCGAAGATGTATTATCCTAAAATAACATCATTTTATTACATAGAATTTTTTATTCCACTCTAATCCAAAACAATACCGCAGATATAAAATTGTACCCACTCCGAAAATCTTATGGCTCGACCGTTGGATAATTATTAAGAGTTTTATTATGTGGGGATCCGAGAACATTTCATTCTCACATTCAACGTATAGATTAAACTAAAACATCGGTGTCACTTCATAGCTGTATGCATGCAGTACTCCGTCCCGAGCTTTCGTCCTCGACCCTTGTTCCCACGCTATCAATGATAATTGATTTTCCCATAGAATTGGACTAAGAAACCATTCTGGAATGGTTAAACCGGAAAGGACTTGCGGGTAGTATTCAAATGTTATCAGTTCGAACACTGCTCTTTATTTAACAAATCAAGACTAACATACTGTTTTTTTTGTTTCATAATTAATCTTTACAAAACAAGCAACAGATGGTTCCATGGTCTAGCGGTCAGGACATTGGACTCTGAATCCAGTAACCCGAGTTCAAATCTCGGTGGAACCTTTTTTTACTCCGGTCTCTTTTTCTAATAAATTACGTAATAATTTCTTAGCTATCTATCATCCATCTGAAATTGTGGCCCTGAATAAGGGATTAATGGGCCGGTCCAACAAGGCCCAAACAGGCCCATTTTACCCCTCTTCCCTTCATAACCTGCTCTATAAATAACAGGTGAAGCCACGGTCGCCCTATGAACACCCAGTCGAAGACGAAACCCCAACCCCACCGTCAACCAGGGGAAATCTTCGGCCCTTTTTCTCCGGATTGCTCTCAAACAAACTTTTCATCAACTCATTGTGGTTGAGATCGACAAGCTTAGTTTCCGGCTCCGTTTTTGCTTCGTGTTTACCTTTGGTGCTTTGCAGTTGCCTGATTAGGTTCTGTTGAAATTTTCTGATTTTGTTGGTTCACAATTGCTGAAATTGGCTACTTCCTGTAGAATTGAAGCTATCTGACATAGTTTGGGATGTTTTTCCTGACATTTGAATTGTTCAAATTATGGTTCTTGCAGGGAAGTAGGAAGAGATGTTGACTGCCGAAGAAGATGTTACTAGAATGTTCCGGATTAGGAAAACTTTGATGCAGATGCTTAACGATCGAGGCTATATGGTCACCGACTCGGAGATTAACATGACAAAGAATCAGTTCATCTCTAAATACGGCGAAAACATCAAAAGGGAGGATCTCACAATTAATAAAACTAGGAGGAATGATAGCTCTGAACAGGTAATCGACTATATCTTCTGTTTTCCCCCTTCAATTTGCTTTCTTGCTGCATCCATACCATGTGCTTCATCTCAGAGCCTTAATGCCTTGTTCAAAGCTTTGTTTGAGGGTAAGAGTCGTACCTTTATTAGCTGATTTAGAAGAGGAATTGATAAACTTTAACTTGACTCTGAAAATAGCTTACTTTTAATATCTAGTTCAAATAAGTCTATGATTTGTCATCCAACTCCAAGCTAATATCTTTAGGTTGAGGACTTGAAAAATGCAGTACCTTTCTTCTGCTAGTAAGGAGTATAAAATAATGAAATAATGAATGAAACACCCTGTAAGTGTAATTCAATCTGATTGAGTCAACATACCTTGGGTGAAATAATGAGATGATGAACAGGCCACAACATATTTTATGATATTTGTTTTTAGAGAGGGTGCATACTACCCATCTGAGGTGTACTGCATAGCTTATTTCAACTTGTCTGAGGGGCATATATGATATATCTATATATCAGAAAAATGCAATCCAGCTGGTTTGTTATATTTTAACAAAAAAGACCTGAGGTGTAGTTGGTCATCCTAAATTTTTGTTTGCTGATTTTTTGTGACTTGTGTATCCTACTTCTTAAAACCTTTTTCTTTGTTACTAACTAGTGTGTTTGGATCTAGATATATGTTTTCTACCCAGAGGAAGCAAAGGTTGGGGTAAAGCCAATTAAGACTTACGTCGAACGCATGAAGTCAGATAATGTTAATCGAGGCATTTTGGTTGTGCAACAAAGCTTGACTCCGTTTGCAAAAACTTGCATTGCTGAATTTTCTTCGAAATATCATGTGGAGGTTTTCCAGGTGCGTCTCACTCCTGTTTCTTTTTCATTAACTTTGGTCTGGGTAATGTAGCCATTTTACATATTCACTTTATAAGTCAAGAATCAAGATCACATCATCAGTTTAAATTGTCTCATTGAACTAAATGATGGACTAGGCTACATTCAAGAAGGAAATAACAAGCATTTGTTGTTCCTTATGTCCTTAGGAAAGAACAAGCATTTGTTGTCGAAAGTTGATTGCTAAGTCTGTTAAACACTCTCTCTCTAGGAAAATAAATGTTGGCATATGTTCACTTGGTTTAGTTCACTAACATGTAAATTGACAATGTATATGAGCTTTTGCTTAAAAGATGAAAAAGCTTTTATTTTATTTTATTTTGTCACACATCCATTTGCTTTAGCTTGTTTTTATTATTTCCAATTTTGACGATGAAAGGCATCAAGTGGTTACTTTTGATTGGATGTCCTTGTGTTACACAACTTTGTTAGAATGGTGTGGTAATTCTTAACTAACGAGTGGTTTCTGAAATTTTGGGACATTTCAGGCATTTTGATTGAAATTGATGAACCCCTAATGTGTTATTAAAAGAAATTCTTACATATTTCCATTCAGGAAGCGGAGTTGCTAGTTAACATTAAGGAGCATGTTCTTGTTCCTGAGCATCAGCTGCTTACGGACGAAGAAAAGAAGACCTTACTCAAGAGGTACACTGTAAAGGAAACTCAGGTCAGTATGGTACTCGTCTGCATTTTTCGTGGATCAATCTTCAGATTTCCACGCCTCTCAAATCACGAGAATTTCTTCTTTCCTCACGTGTTACCATCTTTTTGTACCTCAACAGCTACCCCGTATCCAGATGAATGATCCAATTGCCAGATACTATGGGCTCAAGCGTGGTCAGGTGGTGAAGATCATCCGTCCTAGTGAAACCGCAGGAAGATATGTGACATACAGATATGTCATCTAGTCAAGGTAGCACATGACCTGCTATCTATGAGACCCTAATTCAAATGTAAGTTATTTCGTTATCTAGTCGGACACTGGGCGCCATTGTTCGTATTGTTGTCCATGGGGATACTAAAGTTTGGATGTGCAAAACATTGGACTTTAATTAAGTGGACAATGAGCTACATATGTGCTTTGAAATGTAGTTGAAGACAAGGAGAAATGTAAGCGTGGTGCATATTTCCTTTTGAGCTTGGTTTTTGGTTTCGAGATTATTAAATCATTTGCAATTACAGTGGTTTATCATGCCTGGTTTGAGTAGGTTTAGTTCTCGTGTTACCAGGATTAGGATTAGGGTCGTTTTACATCAATCTATAGCTCTCCCATTTCCAATTACGCAGCGCTCCGAATAATGTCAGTTTCACCCAATGGTCACGAGTCCATTGGAAGGGTTGTTGAACCAAATGAAGTGGCTTGCCTTGGTGCATCTTGGCTCTGCTTGGCTAACCAATCTGCAGCTTGGTTGGCCTTGCGTTGGAATGGGATGTGGATTTGTTAAGAACTGCATTTTGTTCCGGTGGTTCATTTTCTTAGAGCAATTGTGCTGCCCAATTTACCCCTCGGTCACCTTTTAGACATTTTTTCTTTATTTTCACGGATCAGAATGACAATATTTTAGTAAAAAATGGTGTCATTTGTTATGATATATTTTTCATTTTTAAACGAACAAAATTACGTCTTTTTAACCTATAAGAGATTGATTTGGTTAGAAAGGCCGTGTCCAAAACATAATGAGTTAATATGCAATTAACTTGTGCTAAAAACAATGATTAGATATAAAATCTTTAACATGTAAGAATATTCACCTAATATGTTGTCGAATTGAGTAATAGAACATGTTGTTCAGAAATTCTTGAGCTAAATTATAATATCATATAATCAAGTTAAGTAAAATATAAAAGTATTATATTTTATTAAAATAAAATTGAAGTGATGAATTTGTATTCAATTTTTAAACATTTATAAAACTCATGTATCAAATTTAAGCTTATAATATATCTAAAGAAAGTTCGAATATAATACATCTAGTGTATTTGTAGGATGAGAGAAGGGACATTGTGCTCCCATGCCCCCTCTAACTCTTATCTCAATCATCTCCAAATTTCTTCCCTTGTAACACAAAAATTATTCCTTTTTTTTTTTTAAAGAATATTTTTAATGGGTGAAAAAGTAGGAAGGTCATTAAAACTTGGTAAGGGTATATGATAAGGATAATTTATTGGGAAATAAAACCCTAAAAGAAAATGGGTGAACCCCATAATCTAATTTAAAAATGGCTAAACCGATTATATCTAGGAAAAATATTTCCCAATTAGACTTCTTATGCTATGCCCTTGGGACATAAGATGGAAAAACCGCTAAAACTTATCGGTTTTATATTGCAAGTGAAATTTCAGAGGTATCACATGCAAGATAATACTAGTTTCCCATAAAATACTCCGTATAATTTAAAAAATGTTAGAGCCCCCACAATGGGGGTGTTTAAGCATCAATATAAGAAACTTAATAATAAAATAACAAGAAGAAAGGACATTTTATTAGGGAATGATTTGATAGGTTTCTAAGCAACAAACCCTTAAAAACTCAAAAAGCAAGAGAAGTGGGGTCATTTTGGTAAGAAGGAGGAAAGAGAGGGAGATAGGATGATAGTAGTGGGGTTAGGTGGTGGCCAATTTTATTTTTATATTATTTAGTTTTTAAATAAAGTGAGCTGTAGGGATGTGAGGTTAAATTTTGACGGGGTTTCTAAGGAGAGAAAAAAATGAAAAGTAAAGTTAAGGAACCCGGTATAGGTTTCACGGATGCGGATACTCTTACAATTTTTTTAATATAGGGTTAAGTTTTAGGAGGTGTCAGACCTTGTTCCAATTTTCATTCAAAACAACAAAATCTTATAATTTTTTTTTAGTTTTTAAAAAGGCAAAGTTTAATGCTTTTATTTTTTCGGTCTTTGTAGTTCGGACACTTTTACAAATATAACGTTTTCGTGTTTGACACTCGGAGTACAACACAACACTCGGAGTACAAATAAAACAGTACAATACAAACACGAACAATCATTTGTAGTTCTTCTGTTGTATTAGGTTGTTGTTGTATGTTGTATTCCTTTTTCTATATTGTATGTTTAGACGGCCGACTTTGTCGGCCTCTCGAGGTCCGGGCCTGTCCGGCCTCGAATTATTTCCTTATCAAAAAAAAAAACAAAAAAAAAACGTAGTAACCATGACAAAAATACGAACACAACATGAAAATGAACATGTACCTATCAAATTAAAATATAGGGCATAGACACACAGATCCGTAACAACACTATCACGACTCATTTGATAAGTTTGTCGCCAAAATTTAGACGCTTTTCTAACTCCAATCCTTCAAAAGTGTTGTTTGCTCCCATGTTTTTCGAGAAGTCAACCAAATGATTGTTGATCTTTTGTGCCTGAATTTGGTAAATAAAAGGCGGTCATCGGGTTTCGAACTAAGGACCTTTAAATACTACCCGTCTACCACAAATCTTTTCCGGTTGAACCATTCCGGAAGAGGTCTTTTGTGCACTCATTAGTCATTACCAGTGACATTGCAGTTGGAGAGGAGGCCCAAATCTAATACAGTATTCAAACCCGTTGCTTGGGCCCAAAGTCTTTCCATCCCCATCTTGCTATAAATACCGCTTCAAGCTGTTTCGTTTCATTTCTATTCGTTTCAGCGGTTGGAGACGATTTTAGACGAAGCTCAGCTCTTCGTCCACCAGGTAACCTTTTTGCTGAAATCGCAAGCAAAATCGTTTATGCTCTCTCATTTGCGGTGGTCTGGTTATGTCATGTTCAACTTTCGCGGAATTTGGCTGTTCGTTCATACTTCATAGATTGATTATCACTTTATCAGCATCATTCACTCTTGTTTTTAGGGTTTAGATATCGTTCGTAATGTTTGGTAGTTTGGAAATCGGAAATCGGTGATCCAGTTTAGTGTTTTGCTATAAGATAGTTCCCGAGTGTAAATTTGTACGCACATTGAAAAGGAGCTTGCTCTGTTGCACTTGCAGTGCAGTAGCATTGTAGCAAGATATGTTTAATAGTTTGACGGAACTTGCTCTGGAAGATGCGCAAGCCACTCGATTTTATCGGATTAGGAGAACTTTGATGCAGATGCTTAACGATCGAGGTTATATGGTCACTGACTCTGAGATTAACATGACAAAGACTGAGTTCATTGCTAAATTCGGCAAAGACGTACCTTTCTTGTGCGGAACCTTGATTCGAAATCACCTTTGGAGAAAAGAGCCTCAAGCGCGACTCCTCTAGTTGGTCCACACGAGCATGGGATTGGATCTCCTTGTCTCCGTTTGCTAGAACGAATGATCGAAGGATTGCAACTCACCCTACGAGTTAGGGAGGCAAGCGATTTGTGGTGGGAGGAGATTTTGGAGACACGTATAATCCAATCATCGGTTAAGACTTATTCTCAATAAGTCTTTTTATATATTGTAGAAACTAGATCAACTTATTCCTAATAAGTCACCTTTATCTTTTATCTTCTATCCACAAACTATATCAACAATAATAACTTATTATTATTATTAATCAATTATCCAATTCCTAATACTCTTTGTGTGTGACCTTATAGGACCCGAATAAAATAGCAATAGATTAAATATAATTTAATCTATAAATTATAGTTGGCTTCTAGCAAAGCACTATAATTACCTAAATTATTCAGATTATAAATCTCCATTTTAATCCTATTATATCATTAGTATTTTACACATCAATTAAAGGACACCAATTCCTTCAATCTCCCACTTGTCCTTAAGTGGATGTGCGGTTTCAATTCCTTTGTCACTTAATGTTCAATTTGACGATATGATAGCATCTCATGTTATCCATATCAATTCAAATTATTTCTCGATCCCGAGCTTGAGCTGTCAAATAAACAAATGATTACGTATTAATCCATTTGAGCATGGCCATGCATTTTACAGTTCTTACTCTTCGAGTGGCCAGAACATTATTCCTACTCAGATATCCTAATATCCAGAATAGGAGGACTTCTCCAATCTTGCGTGACTATAGCTCCCACTTAAATTTTAGCAACCCCAATCACTGTCTTTATGACTGCCTTTTACGGATCAGCGGTTGACAGTGTCAAAGGCTACCAATCATCAAGTGAGAGGGATATCACACTCATGTCTGAGGAACCTACTAATAATATTTTAACCTTTAATTCTTCAACTTATTTGAAAAATCTTAAGGCAGGTCTGCCTAACAAGTATCCACCATACTTGTCTATACAATTGATTAGACATCTCTATGTCCCTATAGCCCGTGAAACTTGGCGCTATCAATCAACTTGCATAATAGTCTATATTAAATCATTTATGTCCCATTTAATGATTAAGACTATGGCATAGCATAATTCATAATATCAGTTCACTTAATAGGGTCTCAACCACCACGACTTTCGCAGCGATCCTATTTGATAATCACAAATTATTAGGACATTTTATTCAATTCTAAACCACAATTGAATAATAGTGAAATTTTATTTCAAACAAACATGATGAAAATATGTTTCAACAATCTTGATCAATATCTAATGCGTTAAACATATAAATCAAATCCATTCACCAATGGACTTGAGTCCCTTAGCTCTAGTGTGACTATCATGCTTGGGCTTGGGAAGAGGTTTAGTCAACGGATCTGCTATGTTGTTATTCGTGTGTATCTTGCATAGTCTCACGTCACCTCTTTGGACATAGTCTCGTATGACGTGATACTTCCTGAGCACGTGCCTGGATTTGGAATTGGAGCTTGGTTCTTTGGATTGAGCAATGGCACCATTGTTGTCACAATAAATGTCAATGGCATCAACCCCTTTGGGAACCACACCAAGCTCGGCTAAAAACTTCCTTATCCAGATAGCTTCCTTAGCAGCATCCACTGCAGCGATGTACTCAACCTCTGTTGTAGAATCAGCTACTGTGTCTTGCTTTGAGCTCTTCCAGCTCACAGCTCCTCCATTAAGAATAAAAACGTATCCGGATTGGGATCGGAAGTCGTCTCTATCTGTCTGGAAGCTGGCATCAGTGTATCCTTGAACGATCAACTCATCATGACCACCATACACCAAGAAATCATCCTTAGTTCTTCTCAAGTACTTGAGGATGTTCTTAGCTGCACTCCAGTGTGCTTCACGTGGACTCGATTGGTATCTGCTGCACACACTTAAGGCGAATGCAACGTCTGGGCGAGTACATATCATGGCATACATAATGGATCCTATTGCTGATGCATAAGGGATCCGACTCATTCTATCCAGCTCAGCAGGTGTTACTGGACACTGCTTCTTGCTTAGATATAGACCATGTTGCATGGGCAAAAATCCCTTTTTGGAATCTTTCATTTTGAACCTGTCTAGAACCTTATCTATATAAGTTCCCTGACTTAGTCCAATGAGTCTCTTGGATCTATCCCTATAGATCTTGATGCCTAAAATGTACTCTGCCTCTCCAAGGTCTTTCATTGAGAAATGCTTCTTGAGCCAGTCTTTTACAGACTCAAGCATTTGAATGTCATTCCCAATGAGTAGTATGTCATCCACATACAAAACCAAGAATACAACTTTGCTCCCACTAAACTTTTTGTAAACACAAGGTTCTTCTTCACATCTGATGAATTCAAACTGTTTGATCACTTCATCAAATCGAAGGTTCCAACTCCTTGATGCTTGCTTAAGTCCATAAATGGATTTCTTAAGTTTGCATACCTTCCTAGGATTTTGTGGATCCTCAAAACCTTCAGGCTGTGTCATGTACACATCCTCTTCTAAGTATCCATTTAGAAACGCGGTCTTGACATCCATTTGCCAGATCTCATAATCATAATGAGCTGCAATTGCTAGGAGTATCCGGATGGATCTAATCATAACGACTGGTGAGAAAGTTTCATCATAGTCAATACCATGAACCTGTTTAAACCCTTTCGCAACCAGTCTTGCTTTGAATAGATTTACCTTTCCATTCTTGTCTGTTTTGAGTTTGTAAACCCATTTGCACCCAATGGGTACTATCCCATCTGGTGGATCTATCAAGTCCCATACTTGATTCTCAGACATAGAATCCATTTCGGATACCATGGCATCATGCCACTTCTTGGAGTCTGGACTCATCAAAGCTTGCTTATATGTAGTGGGTTCATCGCTTTCTAACAACAAAATGTCTAGACTTGTATTCAATATGAATTCAGCAAATCTATTTGGTAGCGATCTTCCCCTTTCTGATCTACGCGTGGGTTGAGCAACTAGAGGTTCCACCACAACATTTTGTGGGTTATTGGGAATGGGGTCTTGCACCTCCAATTCCACCTCCTCCATTGTATGAGTTTGAGTTCCATCTTCTTCTGGAATTAGGTCCTCAAAGCTCACAGCCTCAGTCATGGAGTGATCCATGTCTTCTTGCTGCTCGGTTTGTTGCTTCTCTCGAACCTCTTCGAGATCAACATTTCTCCCACTTGACTTTTTGGAAACAAACTCTTTTTCCAAAAAGACACTATCCCTGGCAACAAACACTTTGTGCTCGGTGGGATTGTAGAAGTAGTACCCTTTAGTTTCCTTAGGGTACCCTACAAAGAAGCACTTATCTGATTTGGGTGCGAGCTTATCTGCTAGTAAACATTTTACGTATGCTTCGCATCCCCAAACCTTGAGAAAAGACAAACTTGGAACTCTTCCAGTCCATAACTCATATGGTGTCTTTTCTACAGCCTTAGATGGAGTCCTGTTTAGTGTGAACATTGCGGTTGTGAGAGCATACCCCCAGAAAGATATTGGAAGATTAGCAAAACTCATCATTGATCGAACCATGTCCAACAGGGTCCTATTTCTCCTTTCAGATACACCGTTCATTTGGGGTGTTCCGGGTGGAGTTCGTTGTGATAGTATCCCACAACTTTTCAAATGATGATCAAACTCTTGACTCAAATATTCACCACCACGATCAGATCGGAGTGCCTTAATTTTCTTGTCAAGCTGGTTTTCAACTTCATTTTGAAATTCTTTGAACTTTTCAAATGATTCATACTTGTGCTTCATTAAGTAGATATAGCCATATCTACTCAAGTCATCAGTAAAAGTTATGAAGTATCTATACCCACCTCTAGCTTCTATACTCATAGGTCCACATACATCAGTATGTATTAGTGCCAAGAGCTCAGTTGCCCTTTCACTTACCCCAGTAAAAGGTGACCTTGTCATTTTTCCCATTAGACATGACTCACATGTGTCAAATGATTCACAATCAATTGATGTCAAAAGTCCATCTTTATGGAGCTTCTTCATGCGATTTAAGCCTATGTGACACAATCGACAATGCCATAGGTAGGTGTTATCACCTGCGTCTGATTTTTGCCTTTTGGTACTTACGTTATAAATGCCGGATGTTTGATCCAAAATGTAGAGTCCATTACTCAACACAAAATCGGCATAAAAAATGTTATCTTTGAAAATAGACAAGCGTTGATCTTTGCAAGAATAATTGTAGCCTTCTAAATCCAAAACAGAAGCCGCAATAAGGTTTCTAGTAATAGACGGAACAAAATAACAATTATTAAGTTCTAAAACTAAACCAGAAGGTAAAGGTAGACTATAATCTCCAACAGCAAGTGCAGCAGACTTTGCTCCAGTTCCAGTTCGAAGATCTACCTCTCCCTTGGCCAAGCTTCTACGCCTTTTTAGGCCCTGCACATTCGTAATAATGTGAGAACCTGCACAGCCTGAGTCAAATACCCAGCTAGAAGCATTAGCCGATAGGACTTCTATAACATGAGTACCTGAATTGGAACTCATAGTTCCATTCTTCTTATCCTCCAGATACTTTGGGCAACTCTTCCAGTGACCCTTGGTATGGCAGTAGAAACAATCATGGTCAGCAGCTACTTTAGCTTTCTCAGAAGTGTTCTTGGGTTGGGTAACTGGTTTACCCTTCCCTTTTGCATTCTTCTGCTGTCCAGATGCCCCTTTCTTTTTCCAATCGAGGAAATTATTGTCGTTCAACTTATTCTTCTCAAGAATTGAACGCAAATTGATGATGGTTGGGTTAACGTTTCTGTTCATGATATCTACAACATAGAACATGCAAATTATAAATCATGTTTGTCATGCAAAAAGCTTAAAATTTAAACATGCTTTAAATGTAAATAAGCTAATGCCATTTTATCCATAAAATAAATTTCCCTTTGAATAAAATGATTCCAAGATCCTATTACAGATAAGACATTAGCGTGCTTTGGCACTACCCTAACTCTTATGTGACAAGGTAAGTAACTTTTACTAGTTATAACATTTATAACTCTTGGTTGATAGATCACATCTTATGTAAATCTATCCCATGCCTCAAAATCCAAAACTTTGTCTTTTGGTCTTTTGTTGAGTAGAACCAATTCAAGGCTATAAATCCCTTATATAGATTTACCCGTACTATCCCAAGGTCAAAGCATGGACACCTTGCTTTGGCAAAACCTATCCATCAAATTCCAAGGGCCTCATAGGTTATGAATTGGAAAGGCATACTCTCAATTTTCTTTTAAGGGAACTAGGTTTGTCATGCAAGTCTAATTATCAAGTGAACAAACAACATAATCAAACATGCAAGCATAAACCAAACACATGCAAAAAAATAAATTGTGATCCTAGTATGGCCCCTAATGAAAAGAAAACCAAAAAGATAAATCTTCAAGGTTCTTCTAGCTTCTTGGATCCTCATCCTTGATTCTCCTTTTGGATCTCCATCATAGAATCGTCTTTTGGATCTCCATCCTTGAATCTTGTAACATCTTCTTTTGTACAATGTATAAATAAATTTACTTTCAAAAATTAAATTACAAAAATACATAACGATACGCAGATCGTGTACAAAAATACATAACGATACGCAGATCGTATTTATATGCTACTTGGGCCATACTAGTCACCGCATGCAATAATATCAAATATTAAATAAATATTAATCACAATTAATATAACATCAAAATATTAATCAAATTAATATAAACAAGAAATAGAATATTAATCATATTAATAAACTATTTAACTCAAATCAATTAAATTATCTAATAAAATAACTAATTTAATATTCTTGATATTTAATTCAAATTTAGCAATCATATATATGGAATAAATTTTATGGTAACTATTACCTTGTATAATTGGATAGAATATTTCATTAGGGATAAGATATCTATTATATCTAATTAAGGTAATTTAAGATTTTACACTAAAATCATAAATATCTTCCATAACCCTAATTCCACCCCTCAACCCCCACTTAAATTTTGTAACAATTACAAACTTTTAAGATGATAAATTTTGATAAATTAATACATGAATCAAATTCATATCAATTTTAGGGATAAAAATTATAAATTTCTGAATTTCTTAAATTCAAAATTAATTTCTACCTGTACACTCGAATTGATTCAAAGTTATAGTACTTACGTAAGCATTAATCAACTCCGATCGTTTACTGAATCAAAATTGATCAAAATTGATTAAAATCAATATTTTAATACATCTAATTCGGATCAAAATCAATTCCGATCGTTTGTCGAAAACGGCTGTTGATTCACAAAATTGATCAAAATCAATATTTTAATACATCCAATTCCAATCGTTTGTTGAATCAAAATCAATATTTTAATACATCCAATTCCGATCGAAATATAAATCATATATTTCGTACGTACTACAACTAGTATTCAATCGTTTGTAGCGGAATCAAATTCCGAGCCCGTTTAAAATTTAATACATCCAATTAATCAAAATCAAAATTTTAATCATACAAATTACTCCATATATCGAATATATTGCTAAATTGAATCAAAACTAACAAGAAAATCAATCGATCATATCAATTTATGCAAGAGGCTCTGATACCACTAAAGGAACATTAGATGCGCAGCGGAAGGGTAGAAAACTATTTTCTAACATCTAATTCGGGATCTCATGCATGAATTGATATGAACAATATAGAGGGGAAAAGTCGTACCTTTCTTGTGCGGAACCTTGATTCGAAATCACCTTTGGAGAAAAGAGCCTCAAGCGCGACTCCTCTAGTTGGTCCACACGAGCATGGGATTGGATCTCCTTGTCTCCGTTTGCTAGAACGAATGATCGAAGGATTGCAACTCACCCTACGAGTTAGGGAGGCAAGCGATTTGTGGTGGGAGGAGATTTTGGAGACACGTATAATCCAATCATCGGTTAAGACTTATTCTCAATAAGTCTTTTTATATATTGTAGAAACTAGGTCAACTTATTCCTAATAAGTCACCTTTATCTTTTATCTTCTATCCACAAACTATATCAACAATAATAACTTATTATTATTATTAATCAATTATCCAATTCCTAATACTCTTTGTGTGTGACCTTATAGGACCCGAATAAAATAGCAATAGATTAAATATAATTTAATCTATAAATTATAGTTGGCTTCTAGCAAAGCACTATAATTACCTAAATTATTCAGATTATAAATCTCCATTTTAATCCTATTATATCATTAGTATTTTACACATCAATTAAAGGACACCAATTCCTTCAATCAAAAGGGGGGAGGATCTCACAATCCATAAAACTAAGAGAAACGATAACGAAGATCAGGTAATTGACTATATCTTCTGTTTTTCCCTTTAAATTGCTCTTTCTCATACAACATTACAGTTTTCTAAACATGGATTTAATGCCTTATTAGTTGATTGTGAAAGAGGAACTTGGTTATTAGGTTTATCAGCAATGTACTAAACCTGTTTGTTTAATGCATAATGAATGAAACACAAAATATATGCTTGCTATGTATCGGCCATTTGAACTTGTTAAAGGCGTTATATAACTAATTTCAACAAAATCCACTTCAGCTGGTTTGTTTACATCTTGAGTCTTGACAAACAAGGTCTTAGGTTAAATTGATCTTTTGTCAATGAGATTTTGTGTGATGTGATAAAATATTTACGAATTGGTTTTGTTTGGATCTAGATATATGTTTTCTTCCCAGAGAATGCAAAGGTGGGGATAGGGCACCTTAGGGCTGTCATTGAACGCATGAAATCAGATGCTGTCCATCGAGGCATTTTGGTGGTGCAACAGAATTTGACTCCGCTAGCAAAAAATGCAATTGATGATTCCATTTTGGATTTGGAGGTTTTCCTGGTGAGTCAGGTTATGAAATTTTGATGGAAATTGATGTTGTCTTTCATCTAATGAACTCGGTTTCTCTGTTTTTTAAAAGGAACTCCGACATTTTTTGTTGCGCAGGAAGCAGAACTGCTAGTAAATGTTAAGGATCATGTTCTTGTTCCCGAGCATCAGCTGCTTACACTGGAAGAAACGAAGGTCTTGCTCGAGAAATACATCTTGAAAGAAATAAAGGTAAGTATTCAGATTTGCATACCTCCTAAACCTGCATCTGACATGGATTTACTTTGTTACTCATGTGTGGTTATCTTTTTGTACTCAACAGCTACCGAGCATCCCGATCAATGATCCAATTGCCAGATATTATGGTCTCAAGCGTGGTGACATTGTGAAGATTACCCAGCCTAGTGAAACTGCAGGGAAATACGTGACGTACAGACTCGTTATCTAGTTAGCTCGCTTAAGGCGTGTTATCTGTGGTCCTCATCCGAAACATTAACCAAGTTTGTGTATCTACTTGCTCCTGCCTCCTGGAAGTCGCTAAAAACTTTCCCCTGCCACTTTTGAACAGATGACATATGATGTACACACTCCCTACTGTTGCGCTTGCATTGATCAGTCACCTATGTATGGACTCATTGTTTTTGATGCTTTGGAAAAATGTCAAATGCAGGCTATTTCAATTGTCATCACAGAGTTATGTGAGCCGAGTAGCTCGAATTCGGCTCGATAAAACTCGGATCAGGCTCGTTCATATTTGAAAACGAGCCGAATACAAGCACATTTTTGAGCTCGAGTTCGAGCTCAAACTCGAGCTTTAAACGAGCCTAGCTTGTATTGCTTGTTTTATGTGTGCATTATATTACTAGTTTATCCCTATAGTATTTCAAAATGAGCAAAAAACGAACTAAATGAGTTCGAGAAAACAAGCTAAAAATGAGCAAAACCAAGTGAAAACAAGCTCGAGCCTGGCTCGGAAAAAAGGGGGAAAAAGGAGCTAAATGAGCTTGAGCTTGAGCTTGTGAGATCTTGCGAACCGAGTATGAACAAAAAGCTAAGCTTCTTTTAAAAAAAAAAAAAGGCTTGAGTTCGAACTCGGTTTGTTTATAAATGTGCTGAGCTTGAGTACCTTAATATTCCGCTTCTTCGACTCGAATAACAGCCCTAGGCATCCTCTAGTTTGGATATGCCAAACTCACTGTGGCTTAATTTGAAATTTAGAGGAGCCTCTTTCATTCCATCATCACTATATGTTTTGTCTCGGTATCATCACTATATGTTTTTTTTTTTTTTTATTAGGTAAAAATTCGAAGGTCAGACAGGCCTGACTCAACGAGAGGCCGACAAGTCGGCAGACGGCGAACTGTCAAGCATACAACCTAACAATACAGAAAGACAAAAAACAAGCGAAATGAAACAAGCACACAAAGCTCTACAATAAAATGACACAAGAAGACCAACTCCCAAGAAGCTGAAGAAGCTGCCAAAGAGCGAAGCCAAGCACCACCGAACAGTGGCACCGCGGGCCAGCGGTACAGCAGGACTCTATCTCCTGTGGGTAATGCAGACGAACTCCAAGGAAACTCTATCCCGCATGATGCTCGAACAAAACGCCAACAAGATTTCCTCTACAAGAAAACAATCAAACCCTTGCGGGATTTAATTAAACCCTTTCGGGTGGATTTACTCAACCCCTTTCGGGATTTAAATGAAGCCCTTTCGGGCCAATTCCTTGGGAGGGTTATGAAAAGTATGTATATATAAAAATATATAATACATGTATACATTGTTTCACAAGTGTTAATCTTCTCTTTTTTTATTTTCCCATCTGGGTGCTTGGCGTGCAAGTACAACAAGCCTATTGGAGTATATTCTTTTTTTTTTCTTTTTTTTTTCCCAGCTTGCACCACAAGCACAAAAATGATTTTAATTTTTTTTTTCCTTTTTTAATTTGCTATCCCCTTACAAGGATGAGCAGAGAACTGGTACATCCGGAGCCGCACAACGCCCGGAGTTAGCGCACGGCCTTCAACAACCAACATCCCCGACACCTAAAGATCACCGAGGACGATGATCGGATCGAGCCGGCGAGGCGAGAAGGGCACGAAAGATAAACCCCCAAATTAATTTCATAAATCGAAAGAAATCGACACACCCATGCCACCCCGGATCGAAAGGAAACCAGATCCAGAAGGAGGAAGGAGAGCAGCGCGAGAGCAGATTCGCCAACGAGGGTTGCCGGAGGAGGGATGCGAGAGCAGATTCGCCAAGGCCGCAAAAAGCCCCAAAGCCAAGAACTTGAATCAACTGTCCAAAAATAGACAGTCGAAGGGGATATGAAAAAGTTGTCGACGGAAAGAACCCGGGAGAACGGGAGACGAGACCATGTCAGAGGCGACCGGATTCGGATTAGGGTGGCCGGAGCCGGAGTTGGGCGGCCGAAACCGAGGTTGAACGGTCGGAGCCGGGTTAGGGAGGCCGGAGCCGGAGTTGGGCAGCCGAAGCCGAGGTAGGGCGGCCGGAGCCGAGGTTGAACGGCCGAAGCCGGATGTAGGACTCCCTCTCTCTAGATTTTCTAGAGAGAGGGAGTCCTACATAAAATATCGTTTCACGACTCAACCTTCTCCGTAACTGCTTTTATACATTTTTCGTTAATTATTCAATTAGTTTTAATCTCCGCGCCGTGACGCATTTACATAAAATAATACTAAAAATAATCAAATTTTCATCATAGTAGATACATTATATTATAATTATAAAAATTAACAAATAACAATAACTATGAAAAAAACTATTGTTCATAAAATATTATTAAAAGTTAACTACAATCGCTTAGATTGGAAATATATTTGACATGATTTAAAGAGTTATGACATGTTTTTTCTTGAAGATATATGATAATCATTTTACAATATATTCACGATAAAGCAAAAACTAAGAAGTGTTCATTGTGTTAGGCAAGAAGAAAGCTCCTCATGGACACCATTACAACATTCAAACTCCCATAGCTGTATTTTCTTCATACGTACACCAAACACACACGGGAAAAAAGTTACGGTGAGTCAATATAATCGTCACATTATGTTTATAATAAATTAAGGCTACATTTCAATTATTTAAATACTTTTAATGCAAATGGAAATAAAGAAAGAAATTACATCAAGAATCCACTAAACATCGTCTACAAATGATAAAAGAAAACTTAACCAAGCTTCTTGCCACAACACATCTAACCCAAAATTGTACCCAATTCAAACAATATATAATCGTCTTGTATGTGTAAAGAAAATAATGAGATGAAAAATGGTATGCAATGGATATAGATAGTCCAGTTGGAAAATAACAAATAAGGAGTGTCACCTATATTATGCCAATGTTTGGAAGACTTTCCTTGTATACACTACAGGAAAAATGGATATTTTTCGACGTTTTGATTTCGACGCTTTTCAAAACCGTCGATAATTTTCGACGCATTAAGTTGTTGAAAATTAATTATCGACATGTTTAACTGTCGAGATTGACACATTATCGACATCATAGGGCGTCGAGAATGGTTCGAGTAAAATATTTAACCACCACCAGCTGCGCCCGACTCGAACACCATGCCCCCTCTTACGCACAGAAGCTTCGAAACCCCTAAGATTGAAGGTCCTCCCGACTCAAACACCATCAGGAGGTTTGATTTCTCACCTGTGGTTGGAGGCGATCGAGATATTTGGAGGCGAATTCGAGATACAGGTTCAAATTAGGAGGTTGAAGGCGAGTCAATTTCGCAAATCAGGAGGTTGGAGGCAAATCAATTTCTCAAATCAAGAGGTTGAAGGCAAATTCGAGGTTCACATCCGTCGTCCCTCTCCGTTCGTCTCAAGTATGTTCCTCTCCCTCACGTCCCTCACCTACGGTAATCCTCTCTCTCATTGTCTTCAGATCTCGTAGTCTTCAGGAACCCTAAAGTTATCGCGTTGTGTTCGGAAACCCTCGCTTGCGATTTCTATTGGTAATCGAGTATGACATACCAAAAAATCCACTAGAATCAACCATGTTGTGTTCAATAGCCGGATCGATGCTTATAAGATTGAGTTGTCTCCCAATTTTCAAAGAATTTTGTACCTTCTGGATATTACTAACCTGTTTCTTATTGTATTTGCCTCGATTATCTTCATCCGGTGATAAAAAAATTGCTTGCGTCATATTGATTCTCACTAATTAGTAGTTGCTAAAGGAATTCAACAAATTAAGTGATTCTTTATGAGATCCTGTGTATTTTTAGGATTGATCTTATGAAATTGGATCTATGTCACGAATTAACGCTATACCTGAAAACTTTGAAGGTTTTATTGCTCGACCAAACAATTTCCGACCCTGATTTGTGGAAATCCTTATCATCTGTTGAAGATTTTAAGGTACATTTAAACTACTTGCTTGATATTTATAGTTTGCTTGTTCATGTTTCTGATTTTGTATATTTTTATTATTGTACATTGCCCTGGCACAAACGTCAAATGATTTGGGCATAAGTAAGTTTCTTAACTATTAATATCAAAGAATCCCCTCGATTCCAAGAAACTTTACTCATTGCAAGAAATTGGTAGGAAGTTATTCATGCAATAACCTGTATATTCTGAATGGAAAGTGGTTTTAATATCAAAGAACCAGCTCATAGTTTTGTTGAACTTGGATCATTCTTTAGTACTTTTTGACTTCCTTTTCTTTGTTTTGTTCTTTTTGGAGTTATTTGGTAATTATTTTCTTTCTCGTTTGATTATTGAACTTTGTAGCTGCTTTTTAAACTGAGTCGCTCTTTTGAGGTTGCATCTAGAGGCTATTCATTTATAATAAGCTTCTCAAAGGCACTGGCTTCACATGAGGTATATTGTCAATTTAGAATTTCTAAAATTTCCACGCAGTTTGAATATTATAGCGCATTGAAATTACTTGCGCTGTGTGCAATTTGAATTTCTAATCAAGCTTTAGTTATTCTTCATTGCTGTTCTAGTTCTCAAAGGCACTGGCTTCAAACGAGGTATATTGTCAATTTGAATATTATAGCGCATTTACTTTTGTTTTGCTTCATTATTGTTCTAATTAAGTTTCAGGTTAAGGCCATTTATGTTATAGAGTTCACTATTTCAGTTATCCTGATTCTTCAGTTCAAATGCAGATAGTCTATTTTTGTTTTAGCAGGTGGGTATAACACCACTATTGTGCAATGATAATGGCCCTTTTGAGCCTCACATAGGAAATCAAGGGGCAACCTAAATGTGCACGAAACCAGGTTAGTTTGTTTGTTCTTTACAGTAGTGAAATAGCCCTTACAATAGTGAGAGGGTAAATGATGGAGAATTACAGATTTCCCTCAAATGGGTTATGACATGATGCAATCTAACTACTTATGAACAATTTTTCATCAGAGAAGGGTGCGACTCTTTCTATAATGAGCCATGATGCAAGTGAATGAAGTGATCACTTCAGATCAAGATAAATAAACAAATGATGGGAAATGTTATAGTTTTCATGTTGGTATAATCATTCGTGCTGTCATAAATTGAAGACTTCTTATTGGAGCTGATTTGATGCAGTTAAATTGGTTACTTGTTGTTCCCTTCATCACAGCTGAGATTGTCTTTTTTTCCCCCCCGATTTCAGTTAAGTGGGAGTGTTTGATCACAGTTGATATCTTATCAACCAATTTTCAGTCAAGTGGGACCATGAGCTCATTGCCCATGTATGTTATATTTGATTATCAAGTACCAGAGCTTCTATACTTCATTGATTTAAATTTTCTGCTTCAGCTAGATGAACAAGGATCTTATGAACAAGGATCTATACTTCATTGATTTAAACTGTCTCTCATCAATCACCTCTTCTTTTTGATTCAGGAAAATTAAGGTATCACGCTGAATCCGTACTTTATTTGTTATTGTTGATGTATGACTAATATAAATCTGATCATGGTTCAACTGCACTTCACTTGTCTTATTTGCAGGTTTATAAATCCAACCGTACACTGTAAGTAGCTGAAAGTGCAGTCTTCACTTTCAGTTAATGAAATCCCTAAGCGAGATGTCTTTCATATATTACCAGATTTCTTAGTCAAATGCTTCACTTTTCTTGTTTTTTCACACCTTCGGAATATCTTTGAAAATAAGGGTTTCGCCTTTGGGATAACTTCAATTCAAGATAAATAAACAAATGATTGCAAACGTTATATATATTTTCAGGCATAGCACTACTATTTGTATGTGGTAAGGAGAATGGAAACAGTTTGCACTGTTTTATATTGATCACTTCCTAAATTTTGTTTTGTTGGGAAATTGCAGTGTTTTATAAACAAATGCCTACTTTTCGCCGTCGCCGTCAATAAAATTGAGAGAAACCAGGCTAATTTACATTGGGTATGTATCGTATGGTTAACAAATATCAGTCTCTCTCTGTATCTTGACATATTTTTAGTTTTATAATGTAAGGTGTTTTTGTATACACAGATACGTGTGTCTCTTAGTGCAGCAAGGAATGAGGGAGGCTTCTTATGGTGCCATTAGATTCAAGTGAAGTAACTAGACTGGAGAAACGTGGGAAAGAAGCTGCTGCAATTATAGATTTTACAAGTGCCTAATTTCAACACCGTGATATATAGTGGATTTGTTAACAAATGTTACATCTAGACCTGTCAAAACACAACCCGACCCGGTGACCCGGCCCGATCGGCCCGAAAAATTTCCGACCCGAACCCGAAAAATCAGACCCGAGTTTTTATTTCGACCCGAACCCGAAAACCCGAAAAATTTTCGGGTCAACCGGGTCCGGGTCCGGGTCGACCCGATCGGGTCGGTGGTTATTAAGAAAAGGGACGCTGTAACAGGCAAAACGCAGCGCTCTGTAGCTTGCCCTAATCAGACGCCTCGATCGCTCCTTCGTCCCGCTGCTCGCGACCGCCTCCAGTGCTCACCTTGCTCGTCTCGCTCCTGCTGCTCCTTCAATCTTGGCGTTCCTGCTGCTTGCTCGTCTCGCTCCTTGCTCGTCTCGCTCCTGCTGCTCGCTCCTGTTGTTCGCTGCCTCCTTCAATCTTGGCGTTCGCGACCCGTTCAGTGTCTTCCACTGCAGCCTTCAGGTACTCGTCTCTTATCCTGGTCCTATTCCGAATTGTTCTTCAATTTCGAGTTATTTTCTTTCTCTTTGGTTGCTACCTTGCACCTCCTCCATTTCAATTTTGTTTGTAATAAGGTATTGATGATGATTGTTTTGTTATGACAGCAAATGCAAGTTGTTTTGTTATGACAGAAAATGTGTAATATATGTGCTCTTGTTTAACAATAGGCTTGTTTAACAGTAAACTACAGGAAACATGCCCCCTGCTGTTCGGTGTTGCTTGTTGGTGTCGTTGCGCTGCCGTTCGCTGCTGTTGGTTGTCCGCTTCTCATCAACCTTCTGCTGCTCGTCGTCCTTCTAGCTGGTGTCCGGTGTTGCTGTCCGTTTTCCCTCTTCCTGCTGCTGCTGCCCGGCGCCATTGAGGTTGAGCCGCTGTTGTTAATTGTTCATCCTCCATCGACCTTCTGCTAGTACCTCATATTCATCCTCTTTTGTCAATTTGTTGGGCTCTTATGTCGAATACTTGTGATTTGTGAATGATTAAATTTGAGTCTATTTCTTATTTGTTCAGATCTATTTTTTGTTTCATTTAATTGATTTTTTGCATCTTTCAATTTATAATTCTCAAATTTTTTGTGTCTGGCTACTTTCAGATTTGATTTCTTGGCTACTTTCAATTAGTTGTTGTTATTAATTCTGTGCATCTACTGGAGAGACTAGTAAATAGTTGCTGAATTTTTTTTAGTTCTAGATTTTTGTGGCTACTCTCAATTAGAACTTAGAAGAATGTAAACTTGTTTTATGGATCCGACTACTTTCGATGTGGCTACTTATTTTTTGCATCTGGCTACTTTCATTTAGAAGAATCAAGTGAGAAGGCTTTACTTTGTTGAATTTTTTTCTTAGTTAGATGCAAACTGCACTGTAGACTGCAGTGCTTAAATGTAAGTAGAGCCTTTTTTAGTTCCTAATAATGTAAACAGTAAACATCATTGCTTTTGTTTATTTCTTGAATTTTGCTGATAATATAACTTGACCATTTTAATTCTCAGAAGAATCAAGTTCAGGGGGCTTTAACATTTTTCATTTTGTCGCGAATAAAAAAAAAAATTATTACAAAAATTTAAAATTGACTGACCCGAAACCGGGTCAAACCCGAATTCGAGTCAACCCGATTAACCCGAAATCCGTTTTACCCGAGACCCGTTTTACCCGAAGTGACCCGACCCGACCCCGACCCGAATGACCCGATTGACAGGTCTAGTTACATCACATGTGTCTTTTATTTATTTCCTAAATGCTATATCTAGTATAATTAACGACGAGGTTTCCTTCCTTTTTCATAACTATTGAGGCATATACATATTTTCCAAATAAGAATATTAAACAGACAATGAATGTCATGAAAATATATATTGATGTATTAAATTAGAGTGTTTCAAGGATGAATTAGAATTTGCTATTTAAAGTTGTATAATAAATCTTAACATAATAATTTTCATAACAATTGACAGGTCTAGTTACATCACATGTGTCTTTTATTTATTTCCTAAATGCTATATCTAGTATAATTAACGACGAGGTTTCCTTCCCTTTTCATAACTATTGAGGCATATACATATTTTCCAAATAAGAATATTAAACAGACGATGAATGTCATGAAAATATATATTGATGTATTAAATTAGAGTGTTTCAAGGATGAATTAGAATTTGCTATTTAAAGTTGTATAATAAATCTTAACATAATAATTTTCGACACCAGATACAAAAAGAAATCCAATTAGAATTTATATTTTCGCAACAAAAAAATAAAAAAATGGAAGAATAAAAAAAATAATCTAGGAGGGTAAAACGATTCAAACAAGTCCGTTCGAGATAAGATTTGATAAAAAATAGCAATCCATATCTAATATAATGAATATATAAAAAATTAACATAATTTATTTTGTTAGGAAAGGGGTTAAAATTTCAAAAAAAAAAAAACCTAACGGAATAGCATTAAAAAAATAAGAAAATAATAGTACTGGATTGAAAAATCCAATATGTAGAAGATCAGTGCTAATTTCATTTTAATAATATTGAATTAAAAAATGAAGGGAAGAAGTAAAAAAAAGAAAAAAAAGCATAAAACGCAACAACATCGTACAAAACTCCTTTAAAACTCGAGAAGAAAAAAAGAGAAAAGGAGAATTAAAGAAAAAAAAAATTTAAAAAATGACAGAAATAACGTGATTGACCGATATTCCTAAAATTCCTCTAAAATTGACACCTTAGCAAAGTATTCTGATTTAAAGTATTGTATAGGTATAGATTATTATACGGAGTAATTGATAATTACAATATTGTGACATACATAGTCACTTATTAAAATATAAACCTGTTTGAGAATGTAAAGAGTCAAAGCTTGTTCATCAAAGATAAAAAAAGGTGAAAGAGTGTTGGATGGTACCAAGTAACCAAGTCCAAAATATGAATTAAAGGTGTCAAGAATCAAGATCGACTTATTATCAATAATGCAGATCACCTGCAGTACGTACAAGATGCACCTAGCTTGCACCACAAAATTATTTAGACTACTTTGAAAAAAAATTCAAAAAATATATTTGTGTTTCATACACCAAGTATTTTACATATCTATAAAATTTTATTATGAAAAAAATTTATTTAAAAAATATATATAATTAAAAAAATTGATCATATTAGTTTATAATTTTATATTTTTCTAAAACATAATTTCTCTTTTTAATTTTTTTTAAAGTAAAATTATACTCTAAATAATTTCATGGTGTATCAAGTGGTAAATTTTGCATGTAAAGAAATTAGGAAATGATGGAGAGAAACAATCTTATCTGCAATCTAAATGACTTCTCTAAAATGTAGCGAAGCAAGTATGTGTAGATGTCAAAGAAGATCATCTCGATATCTCATAAACATTTTCTCAAACCTAGAACAGCATTGATGATCGATTTCGAGAAAATTGCCTTTGATAAATTTCTGTTCGTTTTCTAGATTACTTGTCTTTCAACTAAGATCTTCTACACCACTCCCTACAACCATCCCTACTCTACTAATTTTTTGACATTTATTTAATTTTAAAATATTAAAAAAAATTAAATTCATATTCATAACATCTGTTTTTATATATTTATAAAATTTTATTTTGAAAAATCATATTTTAAATTTTTAAATAATCGTATTTTGTAAAATATTGTCTTTTTAATTTTAAAATTCATTTTTATAAATATATAAAAATAGATATGAGTCACATAAATCTAACTTTTTAAATTTGTTAATATTAAATAAATACTAAAATAATTTTGTGATGTATAGAGGGGAGTAGGGACGTGGAACAGCACAAGTGCTCGTCTTTGCAACAACCACTATGAGCAATGGAGATCACCTACAACACACCGTGTATCACTCTAATCCTTCAAAGGTGTTGTTTGCTCCCATATTTTTTGAGAAGTCAACCAAATGATTGTTGATACTCTTTGTCTTAATGATAGACTGACCTAAAACGCTCTCAAAGAGAGCGAGGTTTTGGGCCGCCGCCCTCTCCGAACTTCCTTCACCATTTTGCCAACAGCATCTTGCTGTCGCCTGGCCTCCAGCCTTCCACCGGTGTTAATTAGCTCCCACTTCTGCGGTTCACTTACTGAACCGAGCCCGCCTCCCGTCACCATGGTTCCCCTTGCCGCCCCGGCTGCCCGCCGTCTCCCTTGGTTCACCACCGCTTCGCCCCGACCTCCGTCGCCGCCTTAATCACCGGCCGACCTCCTCGGCAAGTTGGGTCTGCCGCTTCTGCGGACTTCCGCCGCATCGGTTCTTCCCCGACTTCTTCCGTTTTTTTACGTCTCTCCTCCGACCGTCCGGCTCCGGCCTCCTCCGGGCACCCACGACCTTCATTGGGTTTCACCCACTTCTTGGTCGTCTCCGTCCTTGTTTTTGTGCCCACAAGCTTAATCAAAATGGGGTTGTTTTTTCGCCCGCATTTGCAATCATTTTCCTGTTCATTATTGCTCTTTTTCGTTTCCTTGTCTCGTTTTTTATCGCCCCTATTTGGGCTTATCCTTGTGGTAACCCGCTCACGATCTTGTTATCGTCCTTGAGGTTGAGATGAGTGTGTGGGGGTTTGAATGGGCAATGATATGGTTTGGGTTTGATTGCGTGGGTTGGTGTACTGTGCTATTCTTGTTGTGCTGCATGCTTCTTGTGAGCTGTTGGTGATTTGTCATGTTCGATGACCTGGTGGCTTTGCGATCGACACCTGATGGCTCATTTGAGTCCACAATCTGAGGTGTTCGCTAGTTCCCTAGAGTTCTCTGTGTGTGTTATCCCTTTGGCCGATCGGTTCGTTCACCTTCTGGCTTGTGATTTATAATGTAGGATGGCTTGGACGTTCCTTGTTTTTTATGTCATTTACTTCTGTAATTTCATTTCTGTCATTTGCATCAATCATTTACTTCTATAATTTGTTTCCAGTTATATATGATGGTTAGTCCATCTACCGACTTGTCCGTTCTCTCGATTTCTCTATGCTTGTCTACGTTTTATTTTGCTTTAAAAAAAAAAAAAAAGCGCGACATTGCAGTTGGAGAGGAGGCCCAAATCCAATATTCAAACCCGTTGCGTGGGCCCAAAGTCTTTCCATCCCCATCTTGCTATAAATACCGCTTCAAGCTATTTCATTTCATTTCTATTCGTTTCAGCGGTTGGAGACGACTAGAGTATTAGACGAAGCTCAGCTCAGCTCTTCGTCCACCAGGTAACCTTTTTGTTGAAATCGCAAGCAAAATCGTTTATGCTCTCTCATTTGCGGTGGTCTGGTTATGTCATGTTCAACTTTCGCTGAATTTTGCTGTTCGTACATAGATTATCACTTCATCGGCATCATTCAGTCTTGTTTTTAGGGTTTAGCTATCGTTCGGAATGTTTGGTAGTTTGGAAATCGGAAATCGGAGACCAGTTTAGTGTTTTGCAATAAGATAGTTCTGAATGTAAATTTGTACGCACATTGAAAAGGAGCTTGCTCTGTTACACTTGCAGTGCAGTAGCAAGATATGTTGACTCTTGAAGATGCGCAAGCCACTCGATTTTATCGGATTAGGAGAACTTTGATGCAGATGCTTAACGATCGAGGTTATATGGTCACTGACTCTGAGATTAACATGACAAAGACTGAATTCATTGCTAAATTCGGCAAAGACATCAAAAGGGGGGAGGATCTCACAATCCATAAAACTAGGAGAAACGATTGTAAAGATCAGGTAATTGAGTATATCTTCTGTTTTTCCCTTTAAATTGCTCTTTCTCATACAACATTACAGTTTTCTAATCATGGATTTAATGCCTTATTACTTGATTGTGAAAGAGGAACTTGGTTCTTAGGTTTATCAGCAATGTACTAAACCTGTTTGTTTAATGCATAATGAATGAAACACAAAATATCTGCTTGCTATGAATCGACCATTTGAACTTGTTGAAGGCGTTATATAACTAATTTCAGCAAAATGCACTTCAGCTGGTTTGTTTACATCTTGACAAACAAGGTCTTAGGTTAAATTGATCTTTTGTCAATGAGATTTTGTGCGATGCGATAAAATATTTACGAATTGGTTTTGTTTGGGTCTAGATATATGTTTTCTTCCCAGAGAATGCAAAGGTGGGGATAATGCACCTCAGGACTGTCATTGAACGCATGAAATCAGATGCTGTCCATCGAGGCATTTTGGTGGTGCAACAGAATTTGACTCCGCTAGCAAAAAATGCAATTGATGCGTTTTCTTCCACCTTGGATTTGCAGGTTTTCCTGGTGAGTCAGGTTATGAAATTTTGATGGAAATTGATGTTGTCTTTCATCTAATGAACTTGGTTTCTCTGTTTATTAAAAGAAACTCCGACATTTTGTTCTCCAGGAAGCAGAGTTGCTAGTAAATGTTAAGGATCATGTTCTTGTTCCCGAGCATCAGCTGCTTACACAGGAAGAAAAGAAAGTCTTGCTCGAGAAATACAATTTGAAAGAACCAAAGGTAAGTATTCAGATTTGCATACCTCTTAAACTTGCATCAGTGCATCTGAGATGGATTTACTTTGTTACACATGTGTGGTTGTCTTTTTGTACTCAACAGCTACCGTGCATCCGGATCAATGATCCGATTGCCAGATATTATGGTCTCAAGCGTGGTGACGTTGTGAAGATTACTCAACTTAGTCAAACTGCAGGGAAATACGTGACGTACAGACACGTTATCTAGTTAGCTCGCTTACGGCGTGCTATCTGTGGTCCTCGTCCGAAACATTAACCAAGTTTTCGTATCTACTAGCTCCTCCTGCCTTCTGGAAGTCGCGAAAAACTTTCCCATGCCACTATGAACAGATGACATATGATGTACACACTCCCTACTGTTGCGCTTGCATTGATCAGTCACCTATGGACTCGTTGTTTTTGATGCTTTGGAAAAATGTCAAATGCAGGCTATTTCGATTGTCATCCTGGAGTTATGTGAGCCAAGTAGCCCGAGCCTGGAGTTATGTGAGCCGAGTAGCTCGAGCTCGGCTCGATAACACTCGGCTCAGGCTCTTTCATATTTGAAAACGAGCCGAATACAAGCACATTTTCGACAGCCTAGCTCGTATTGCTTGTTTTATGTCTTAAAAAATGAGCACAAAACGAACTAAACGAGTTCAAGAAAACAAGCTAAAAACGAGCAAAACTGAGTGAAAATAAACTCGAGCTCGCTTGGAAAAAAAAGGAGCTAAATGAGCTTGAGCTCGAGCTTGTGTGAGAGCTAGCAGTTAAAATTAAAAGCTTGAGCTCGTAGTCGGCTTGTTTATAAATTTGTCGAGCTTGAGCTCGAGCTTGTGTGAGAGCTAGCAGTTAAAATTAAAAGCTTGAGCTCGTAGTCGGCTTGTTTATAAATTTGTCGAGCTTGAGTACCTTAATAGTCCACTTATTCGACTCAAATAACAGCCTATTCATCCATGGAGTCGCTATAGTCTGTATCGATGGAAGCGTTGCCCGTCGAGACGAGCCTTCCTAGTCCCTACCTTAGCGGGTAAAGATAACATATCGTTTTCATGACTCAAGATCGAGTTTGATCCCTTCTCCATAACTGCTTTTATTATACATTTTCGTTAGTTATTAAATTAGTTTTAAGGTCTAATTATTATAATTGATAATTTCAACATTGTGACATATACATAGTCACTTATTAAAATATAAACCTGTTTGAGAATCTAAAGAGTCAAAGCTTGTTCATCAAAAAAAAAAAAAAAAAGAGTCAAAGATTGTTGGATGGTACCAAGTCCAAAATGTGAATTAAGGGTGCCAAGATCGACTTATTATCAATAATGCAGATCAGCTGCAGTACGTACAAGATGCACACCACAAAATTATTTAGAGTACTTTGAAAAACAAATTAAAAATATATTTGTGTTTCATACTATTTACATATCTATAAAATTTTATTATGAAAAAATTTATTTAAAAAATTGATCATATTAGTTTGTAATTTTATATTTTTTCTAAAACATAATTTCTCATTTTATTTTTTTAAAAAAATAAATACTCTAAATAATTTTATGGTACAATGGTAAATTTTGGATGGAAAGAGCAAAAGCATTCTTATCTACAATCTAAATGACTTCTCTAAAATGTAGCGAAGCAATGTCAGAGCATATCATCTGATCTCTCATACACATTCTCTCAAACCTAGAACCGCATTGATGAGCAACTTCGAAAAAATCGCCTTTGATAAATTTCCGTTTCTTTTCTAGACTACTTGTCTTTGCAACAACCACTATGAGAGCGAGAGCTTAGACACTCGTCTTTTTATTACTCTCTCTGATTCAAAATTAGTACTCCCTCTGATCCAAAAAGATTGTCATTTGACTTTTTAACACGTATTTTAAGGACCTAAAAACTATATAAAATAGTAAGTTTTTTTAAATTATTTTTTTACAACTTAATATTTGTTGGTAATAAGTACCATTAGATTATAAAAAATAATAATAAAAAAGTTAATATATTATATAATTTTTAGCTCCTTAAAATACGTGTTAAAAAGTCAAACAACATCCTTTTTGGATCGGAGGTAGTATCGTTTTAGACTTTTAAATTTGATTCAAAATAAGTGTTGTTTTATGTTTTCTAGGAAATTTAACAATCCTTCCGATCGGAAATAAACGATGTTTGACTTTTTGGCACGTAGTTTTAAGAGCTAAAAACTATATAAAATCTTACTTATTTTCATTAATTTTTTTCATAGTATAATATTTATTAGTAATAAGTATTAAATTGTGGAAAAAAAATAATTAAAATAAATAAGATTTTATATACTATAGTTTTTATCTCCTAAAACTACGTGCACAAAAGTCAAACATCGTTTATTTCCGATCAAAGGAAGTAGATTGATTAATGAAAAAGTTGATATTTTATGTAGTTTTTAACTCCTTAAAAACATGCCAAAAAGTCAAATGACACTTATTGATGAACGTAGGGAGTATTATTTTGATCGAGGATTCACTTATTTGGCTAAAGACTGCTAAGTAAAATCTAATACTCTCCGTTCGGAAAAAAAATGTACAAAATCGTTTATTATTCATACACACTTTTTTAGGATGATAATTTTTTTTATATAAAATATCCATTTTTAACAATTTTGTACTTATTAATAGTAAGTACAAAATTGTCAACAAAACTTTTTAAAAAATCAATATTTTATATAGTTTTTTTATCATTAAAAATACATACGTGAATAATAAATTAATGACATGTTTTGCCAAACAAATAGGGTTGTTATTCGAGTTTGAATAAGCCGATTATTGCTTGTTCATATTTAGTTCATTTAAGATATGAACGAGCTCGAGCCGAGCCTAAATTTTGACGTACTCGAGCTTAAAAATGTGCTCATATTCGGCTCGTTTAGGAAATGAACGAATTCGAACCGAGCTTTTTTCGAGCTTTAAGCAATTCTACTTGTTCATTATACAACAACTTGAAATTTTAGAAATTCCATAAAATTCGAGCTATTCGAGTTTAATTCGAACGATCCGAGCTTCAAAATGTGTTCATACTTGGCTCGTTTAGAAAATGAACGAGCTCGGTTCGAGTTTTAATCAAGTGAGTACGAGGCGAATTCGAGCTACTCGTGTTCTCATAACACCCTTACGAACAATGAGGGTAAAAAACAAACACCAACTAATGACTGCTAATGTTTCCAACGGGTCTATAATATGAATGCACCTGGACGGATTTTAGTTGATTCAATGCACCTGGACACACTAGCTGTGCAACAGCCGGTTAATGGATCTAAATCTAATGCGACGTCTATTTTCCCGGTCTCATGATTAGATTATCAAAACGCAGCGTTTTTCCAAGTCTCAGATACGTCCAATACATCATCAACACTGGGAAAGGAAGTCCGAACCACCCCCAAAAACTAGGGCACATTCACTTTAGTTTCATCGGCTTTCGGTGTTGGTAAAAATTTTTTTATCTGAAAATAGCTTATCGATCGACCTGAAAAACCCAACGACGCTGGGGAGTGTTAACTGTATGTTGTCACTATACGGCCATTTTGGCGACACCATTTCAACATATCAAAAACAAGCTAAGGGCCCAAAGGTCAATAGTCTTTTCCTATATAAACAACTTGCAGTGGCCGTACATTGATCATTCATTTTAAAACACACAACTAAACAAGCCAGGAGAGAAGAAGGATCCGAGTGTTTCTTTATTAGGGATCGAGATCGAAGATGACGGCAACGAAGACGCCAATCAGGTTCAAGAGGATGGTTGACACTTTATTCGAGTCAGGCGACGGCGGCAGCAGCAGTGGCAGCGAACATTTCCCTACTGTGAGTCTCTCCGATCTCGTCAATTCTTTTATTCAGAATGTCGACGATCCGGGAGAGGGTGTAGAGGGCAACAAGGACTTAAACAATGATGATGATTCAGACGACGGCTCTTCAAGAAAGGAGCTGTTGAAGAAGCTGTTAGGGTACGAAGGCGATGATGATGATACTGCTAGGAGAAACATAACCGAAGAGATTGAGGTCGCTTTTCGCGATCAAATCATCAGCATTGATCCCAAAGATTCGGGATTCAAACGCCGATTGATGGCACACCTTCGCCAAAGAGGCTACGATGCTGGTAAGCATTAGCTTGTTTCATTCTTAAACCAATTGACAATAGGAGAAGTAGCCCACTGCCTTTATACAATTGCAGGTCTGTGCAAATCACGATGGGAGAAGACAGGGAGGTACCCAGCAGGCAGCTACGAGTACGTCGACGTGATAGCAGATGCAGGGAGTCGGTATATAGTGGAAGTTAACCCAGCTGGGAAGTTTGAGATAGCAAGACCCACAGAGCGCTACAAAGAGCTGCTGGAGGAGTTACCGCCAATCTTGGTGGGGAAGCCACAGATAGTAAAGCAGATGGTGCGGGTGATGAGCGCAGCCATGAAGGAGTCACTGAAGCGCAGCGGCTTGGAGGTGGCGCCGTGGCGGAGGAATGCCTACTTGCAGGCCCAGTGGCTCTCTCCCTACAAGAGGACCACCAATGCACATATGAATGGAACCTCGTCCTCCATATTTACTGCAGAAGCCAATAGCAAGATGAGGAGAACTGTGGTAGGGTTTGTCGAGGAATTGAATTCGTCGGCTGTACCGGAGATCCACCACCACTGCCGGCGGGGCGTCGACTTTTCACCCAAAGCTGGGATCAGGATCGGACTCCTAGCTGTTGCGTTTCAACCATAGTGATCCAAGGATTCGAAACTCCTCCTAAGTAATCTCCAATCAATTGCAAATATATAGTAGTAAATTTTAAGTAATTTCCTTCTAGCTTTATTTGTTCTATTCTATAGCTATTATTTTAAGTACATAGCATTGTGAATTTTGTCATTTGTAGTTACTTTGAGGATGATGATGATGATGAATGCTCTCCATCTGTATCATGAGGCTTAAATAACAGATATTAGGTTCTCACTATGCAATGGTGTTAGTAGTTTAGCACACAAGGCGAGTGAAGTTTTATCTAAAACCAATTGACAATAAGAGGACTAGTTGTGCTCGGCTTTTGATGTGTGACTCTTTTGATGTCATTCATATCTCTCAACCCTTGCCCATAAGTATCACCCCACCATATATTCTCACGGCCCGGAAAAATGCAAACGTCCATAAAAAGTTACAATCAACTGACCCTCTTCAGCTAATCTCCATAGGCGATCGGCATGAACAACAAGCACATGCATCCTGCAATGTGATAGGGCACCTTAGGAGTTAGGACTGTGATTGGGCAAATGAAATCAGATGGCCGGTGTCCATCGATCGAGGCGTTTTGATGTCGCAACAGAATTTGACTTCACCAGCAAAAAAATGTTATGATATTCTGATGGACATTGATGTCGTCCTTTATCTAATATATTTGGTTTTTCTGTTTAGTAAGTCGATCGCCTATGGACTAGTTGTTTCCGACGCTCTGGAAAAATTGTCATCCATGGAGTCACTATAGTTTGGATATGTTTTGTCCTTGTGTCAATGTAAGCGTTGCTCATCGAGCCTTCCTAGTTCTTAGCTTAGCCGGTGAAGATAACATCTCATGGCTATGAGGTCACAAGTTTGAAGCCTTCCCTGTTGTAACTGTTCAATACATTATTAGTTTGATCCCTTCTCTGAGTGAATGACATTATTAATCAGAATTTCTAATAAAAAGTAGAACTTAGAACACATTAGCCCACAAACCAAGAAAAAAAATAGAGGAAAGACAAACTCAAAAGACCACTTATAATGTAGCAATATAATTAGATCAAACAACTAATTTTTTGAATTTATTTATTTTTGGATGATGAATTTCTGTATGTTAACCAATAACACAAGAATAAGCAAAGATGGAGAAGCCAAAGAATCAAGGCATTGCATTCATGGAAACGTTGTGTGTATCTAACTTATCACTCGTACAATTTTCTAAACTTACACTATACCACTAATCTATCAAAAGAAACCATAGTTCTACGAGCTTGTAAAATTGTAGATGAACCTTGCCTGCCTTTCTCAACAATCTACTTTATGAGCAGGTCATCACCTTCATCGATGCCAAACATGTCTAGCTGCTCTAGAGTTCTACGATTCGTTGTGTGTACCTCATCATCCATGAGCGCAGGCTGGAATAGCAAGGAGCTGGGTATCATCTGTTTCGTTAACCCGGACATGCTCCTATGGAAGAGTTGGTTTTCTTGGCTCTCTTTGTATGTTGAAGATAGTCTCTGTTTGATCATATAAACCAACTACAATCATCAAACAACAAAAAACATGGAAATTCTACCCAGACCATAAAACAATCAAAACATTTCCATTCAGAAAAACAACACCCTCCTGTCATTCAATGAAAAGCACCAAGACTAAAACACAGTATACCTTATCAATTTCAACAATCAGGACAAGAGGGTCTGCAGTGCCTACATTTTTCAAACACTTAACCATTTATCCTGACATCAGGCCCGTGCCACATACATGTGCAGGTGGGTCAATCGAACAGGGCCCCAAATTTTTTGAGGGCCCAATATTTTTTGAGGGCCCACTCCACCCGGGTTCGATCCCCCACATTGAATCATTTTCTTTCCATCTGTTACATTTTTTTAATCATTTCGAAATTCCCCCCCCCCCCCCCCCCCCCCTAATTCTACAGCTTTTTTGTTTTTTTTTTATATCTTTTTTTCTATCAATAAACTTTTTTTTACAAATGACATAACTAATTAAGCAAATATACAAAATCGTATGGATGTTTTTTATTTTTGTAAGAAGCACAATCTACACTTAATTTGATAAATATAATACTCCGTATTTAATATTTTGGCAAGGAAGAAATATATTTATGTGTTGCTATTTAAAATTTTCAAAAATTCTGTTGATTTTTGTAGATGTCTTTTGATCTATGTAATTGTGTGATTCATCATTCTTTATTATTTAAATTTCACTAGAATTAGCAAATAATTTTGAATTTATTTAAATTAATTTAATATCTTAATTATTTGTAAATAAATTGTACAGGGCCCCCAAAATAATGGCCATGTCAGGCTGACATGGCATCAATATATGTATGGCGATGGCCTGCATGAAACACAGATGATGAGAAATAGATCCAGTGCAACGAAGTAGTAAATCTATACCACAAACAATTTTGTCAGCAATGAAAACTGAAATTTTTTTGTTGTTTAAGGCACAAGCTATTGACGCCCAATGCTAGTTTTTCCAACACCTAGCGGGCCAGAGAGACATGATTTTTCCTAAAGTGACATGGGAAAGAATGTCAGAATTCTAGTAATATGATACTTCACTGAATACAGTCATCCTCCTACATGACCTCCCCGTTCAAGTGAGATATCTTTCCCGGTGAAATTGACACATTAGAATTCATTTATAACAGCAAATTGATAGACTAAAGCTCATTTCTTCCAGTTATAGTGAAGTTTATGATACTACATAGTAAGAGGGCTTTGAAAAATCATAAAGAATTTAATAGAAAAACAGAAGATATATTTCAGCGACCTTGCGATGTTGCAAACCTCAGCAATTATAATGTCTTTATAAAAAATAACCCAAAAAATCATATGCAATGTTTAAAGACGGTGCCTATATTGAAGGAGGCTCCTAAATTCAGAAAAGGTTCAGTGAAATCATATCAGTTAGTCCGCCTACAACTGATGCAAGACCGGCTCCTAAATGAAAAGCTTTCTCATAGGGAGCACTTAGTCAGCCTACAACCGATGGAAGACCGGCTAATATATGGTGCTGTGCCTGCGATGGCAAAGCACTCATCCTTTCTGTTTCTGAAACATAACTGTTGAAGAAAATAAAACATGAGGAAGAAACAGAAATGAGACAAACAGATGATTTCATTTTCTGCAACTTTTCTCAGCTACACAAACTGGAGCTATATATATTGCACACTGACAGAGCTCAACAATTTGCTATATGCTAGAGCTTTGGCTAAGCATGATTTGTTTGATTTGAAGTTTCGACAGATTCCAAACAAGATAGCAAAATGCAGTTGTAAACAAGAATTCCATGTCGGTTCACCTTAAAGGTATCTTATCATTTTTATGGTCTAGCACAATGACAACATCATTACTGAATACTGATCCAGACCAGGCTTTCATCTTCCATCATAAGATTTGAATCAACATCTTCCAGTGACAGCACAAATCTGTGAAATACTGTTTGAATATGGGTTTTCTAAAACAATGTTAAATTGGAAACAGCTATTATCTTTTATACTACAACCACTGAAATAGTTCAACCAGCTCATAGCAGGCAACTTACAAGGGAATTACTCTTGTTCCATAGGTCCGATAACGGCGATAATGACCACTTCTTGTTCAGTATGCACCATTCTCTTACCTGGAAATTGATTTCAACATTTTCCCCCAAATTGAAAACCCTAAATTTATCAAAATTGTAGAATCCATTCAGAAATCCAAAAATTAAAAGCAACAAGATGCAAAATAACTGGGGACATCATAATATAGGGACAAAATTGAATTGAAAAAAAAAAAAATACCTAGAGGACGAGATTCAAGATCATCCATGTTCGACATTGAAATTGAGAGGGAGAGAACAAGATGAGTGAAGAAGAAGGAGGAAGTTAAATAGAGGGATGAATTCAACGTGAATAGGTGGATATGGCCGGAGAAAGCCTCCCCGACACCGGTAAAGGGAAAGTCACCGGCTGGAGAGAGTGAAACTGAAAGGGAGCGTGAGAGCGAATCGAGGCCCAAATCCAAGAGTCCACACTTTGCTTGGGCCCAAAGTTTTTCATCCCCTTTCTTTATCATGCTATAAAAACCGGTTTAATCCCTTATTTCGATCTTCTCCAATTCGTTCTTCGTCCACAAGGTGAAAAGCACTCAACTTTGATTCTAGGGTTTACCTATCTTTCTGAAAGTTGGACAGCACGCCTTGAAAAGGAGCTTGTAGCAAGACATGTCGACTCTGGAAGATGATGAAGCCACTCGATTTTATCGGATTAGGAGAACATTGATGCAGATGCTTAACGATCGAGGCTATATGGTCACCGACTCTGAGCTTAACATGACAAAGGAGGAGTTCATTGCTAAATACAGCCAAAACATCAACAAGGAGGACCTCACAATCCATAAAACTAAGAGGAATGATGGCCAAGATCAGGTTGTTTTCCATTATACTCCCTCCATCTCGAAATTTAAATTTAAGTTGTTTTTGGTCTTTATTTTTATATCAAAATAGATATCACTCTAGGTTTTCTAAGTAGAGGTAGTAATGATTTGTATCGATCGTTGTGTTGTTTGACTTCGGCCGTAGATATTTAAAAACAATAAAATTTATGAAAAAAAGTAGTTGAATGATGATGTTGATTGAGAGGAAGTATTGATCAAACAAATCATGCTAGGATTTAAAAGGGTGACAAAAAACCCCTTGAATTGGTGTTTAAATATGACATTGTTAGTAAAAAAATTCATAAGAATAAAAATTAAAAGAATTTTTTAAAATATATGTGCAGCATAATGAAAATAATCGTAAAAACAATTTGATTTAAATATGAAATTTATAATAAGGAAAACTTGGTAGGAATAAAAAGTTTGTCAAAAGGTAAGTAACGAGGTTTTAACCCATGATATCTTGCAATTACTTATGCCTCTCTTCATCAACTATTGTGTTCATGCTAAGAAGTGTTCATGCTAGGTAGATTTGCATCTTTCTCAATAGTTGATTCACTTGATTGGACCTCACAATCAATGAAGCCTTACAAATTTATGGGTATTTTTGGTTCTATATAAGTTAACAATTTTTTTTTTTAAAAAAAATAATTGTATAAAATTGTTGTTTAAACAAGCTTTTGTTAAAAAAATTCCAAAAAAGAACGTACCATAGAGATTTGAAATACTATTTTATTACTTAGAGTGAATCCAAGCCGGTGTACAAGCTCACATTGTATGAGCCACCGTGATGTCACAATTTCGCTGATGAGATTGTGTCGTTGTTTCGGTTGTAGATATATGTTTTCTTCCCCGATGGATCGAAGGGGCAAAAATCAGGAAAGGTTGGAACCACCCAAATTAAGACTTACATTGAACGCATGAAAGCCGATGGAGTTGGTCGAACAGTTTTGGTGTTGCAACAGAGCTTGACTACATTTGCGAAAAATAGCATCGATGTGATTTCTCCCCAATTTCGTTTCGATGTTTTCCTGGTGAGCCTTACTATATATGCAGTAGTTCTTGCTCCTTTGGCTGCCTTCCCATTGATCTAAATATCTAATTCTATATATGCAGTTAAACTCATTAATTAGATATGTATCTTCTATATATGCATCTCAACTTCACATATTTATTAGTGAGGCACAAGCACATATCATAATTATATACATTATATGAGATGTATCTATGCTTTGTTTCTACTGTAATCGGTTTTTTATTCTAAAACCAATTGAAAATAGAATGAGTAGCTCACTAGCTGACTTATATATAAATGCTTGTTCTTTCATATTTCATATTTTCAAGGTGGGACTCTTTGGTCTCTTCACATCTCTCATCATTTTCTACTTTCTCCTAATGTGTTGTTATATTATTCGGACATTTTGACGCCCAGGAAGCGGAGTTGCTGGTAAATGTTAAGGATCATATTCTTGTTCCGGAGCATCAGTTGCTTACGGAGGAAGAAAAGAAGACCTTACTCAAGAGATACGCCGTAAAGGAAAGTCAGGTCAGTATGGTAGCTAGAGAGCTCCAACTATATAGTATATATAACTTGTTTTAAGTTATATGTATGCTTGCATTTGTCGAGGATCTAGCTACTTTGTTAAGTACGTACTCATGAGTGGTTGTCTTTTTTCTCTCTACTCAATAGCTACCGCGGATCCAGACAACTGATCCGATAGCAAGATACTATGGTCTCGCGCGTGGTGATGTTGTGAAGATTATCCGGCCTAGTGAAACTGCAGGAAGATACGTTACATACAGATACGTCGTCTAGTCGCGTAGATTACAACGTCCAGCTATCTCTATACGGAGGATTTATTAGGTAAAAAACAGAATCTAATTTTATCAGTATGTAGTTTAATTTTGTCATTGCAATTTGCAAACCAATTCAATGAAGTGAAGTGATGATGAACCATACGTAATTAATAAGCTTCAGATATTAAATGATGGATTAGGGATCGAGTACGTAGTAGATATTAGTAACTCCTAAACTTTGGATTAACATTAATTAATGATGGGATTAAATTTACTCTATCTGTCTACATTTTCATTTTTGAGGATTTACTTGTTACTGAGAAAGATTGCTAAGTACAATCCAATAAAAAACAATGACCAACTTATGGTTGCCAATATTTTTTTTTTGAAATGCCGAACATCGCATATTGGAATATTAGAGGGGTGAGAAAATCTAATCTTTGGCAAGACCTAGCTTATATTCAAAAACGAAACAAGTGGGATATTTTAGTACTTGCAGAAACAAAGTCAACTGAGCCACCAGCTCAAGCTCTCTATACACGAGCAGGTTTTAATAATGCTCATCATATTGCCTCAATCGGAACAAAAGGTGGTTTCTGGGTTCTATTAAAGACTTCTAAAGTTAATCAGTCTTTTCAACAAATTTCTGCATCAGACAAGTATATTATATACTTGGTTAAAATTGAAAATTTCAGTTTTATTCTTACTTTCATTTATGCTCCTTCTAATCAAACAGATAAAAATAGGTTTTGGAATGAAGTATTCTTTGTCATTCATAATCAATCTCTCCCATGTATGATAATGGGAGATTTCAATGAAATTGAATCAGGTTTTGAGAAAATTGGAGGTGGACTTCCGCAGGCTAATAGGTTTTTGCGAATACAACAGATTTCGGAAGAATTAGATGTTCATACAATCCCTTATACAGGTAGTCCAATTACGTGGAGGAAAAGTCAACATCCTAATAATAATATCTATGAACGATTAGATAGAGTAATGATTCATACAGACATCTCAACACAGTTCCCAAATTTATCTGTACACAATCATCCTTTTACAACTTCTGATCATTCTTTAATGTCTATGTCAATTGGCATCACAAAAAATAGGGCGGGCTCACCGTTTAAATTTGAAATGTCTTGGACTAGTAATGATAACTACAGCAGATTAGTTAAATCAACTTGGCAGAATAAACTTCAAGGGTCTTTTATGTATACACTCTTACAAAAACAGAAATTACTTCAAAGAAATACAAAGATCTGGTGTAAGGCTCACCCAAATAATAATTTTCGTCAAATAACACATATTGAAGATCAGCTTCTTTTATTACAAAAACAACAAATTTTGGGAACTCCAAACGATACTATTAACATTAAACGTAATAGATTATTAAGTAAGCGTGAAGCTCTTATGGACTTTAATAATACTTTTTGGAAACAACGAGCTAAATCAAACTTTCTAAGGTTTGGCGATAGGAATACCAAATACTACCCAGTCTATTTCTAAAATAAGAAATTCAAAAAATATCACTCGTAATTTTACAAATAAATATGGTGTAATCATAGAGGACGAGGATCAAATTAGAGATGAGATTACAACTGAATTAGTGGAAAGATTCAGCTCAAATAATGCACCGATTAGTAATAATCCATATTTCCTAAATCTATTCAACCAGACCATTACTGAATCTGAAAATTTATTTTTAACTCAACCTTTTTCAGATACAGATATTAAGGAAACCATATTCTCTATGACAGATGACAAGACTCCAGGCCCTGACGGTTTTCCACCAGAGTTCTATAAAAAATATTGGGATATTGTGGGTAAATTAGTATGTAAAGCTGTTAAATCCTTCTTTCATTCTGGTGTCCTTCTCAATGAAGTAAATACAACTTTCATTGCACTCATTCCAAAAATTGATACACCGATTAACATTAACCATTATCGTCCGATTAGTCTGTGTAATACTATTTATAAGGTTATTTCGAAATTATTGGCTAATAGGTTGAAGCCTATTTTACCTCGCATAATTAATCCATTTCAAGGAGCTTTTGTACAAGGAAGAAATATTCAAGATAACATATTAATAGCGCATGAAGTTTTCCACTCTTTTCACAACAAGAAGGGTAAATTTGGGTGGATGGCATTAAAGCTAGATATGGAGAAAGCTTACGACAAAATAAGTTGGAGTTTTATTCGCACTATACTTAACAAATTTGGTTTTGATTCTAGATGGATTGAGTGGGTCATGACTCATGACCTGTTTAACTAAAACTAGCTTCTCGGTTTTAGTTAATAATTTGCCTGGCCATACATTTCAAACCTATAGGGGAATACGACAGGGAGATCCTCTTGCACCTTATATTTTTGTCTTGGTTATGGAACTATTAGGGAGGATGTTGCAACAGGAATCATTGGAATGTGACCCGTTGATTGGAATCAAACTTACAAGTAACAGTGATCCTATTCCTTTCATCTCCTTTGCAGATGACACACTTATTTTCGGACGAGCTGATGAGTTAAGTCTTCATACAATTAGAAATCTCTTGAATACTTTCTCCAATATGTCAGGACTTACTATTAATTATAATAAAAGTTCGTTACAAGTTTCTAAAAATATATCTGTCAGCAAAGCTCAGTCTCTTGCTCAACAGCTAAATATTCCAGTTACTAAATCAATGGAAAAATACCTTGGTATACCACTAATTAGTGGAAGGGTTTGTAATGCCTTGTTTGATGAGGATATAACAAGCCTTAAAAAACAGCTGTCAAAGTGGAAATCTAACACTCTCTCACAAGCTGGTAGATCGGTTCTAATTCAGGCAAACCTAAATTCTAAAACAAATTATTTAATGCAATCATTTCTCCTTCCAAAAGGAGTTCTACAAAAAATTGATCAGATAAACAAAAATTTCTTTTGGAATAAACTGCAATCTGATAATTATCATCCTTTAATCAGTTGGAATCATCTGTGTACTCCTAAAAAGGATGGAGGATTAGGTTTTAAATTGGCTGAGCAAACAAATATTGGCATGCAAATGAAACTGCTTTGGAGAATAATGGCTAATCCTGATAATATTTGGTCTAAGGTAGTCACGGATAAAAATCTCTCGAAAGAATCTCTAATGGAAAGAGGTAAATTCAAAACTTCTTGGCAATTTGGTAGGCTTCTTAATATTAGAGATTTATTCTCTAAAGGACTGCTCTGGCTAGTGGGTAATGGGAAAACCATAAATGTATGGTCTGACATTTGGGCAAATGCGCAATACCTTCAAAATTTTCGGAATGATCGTAATCCTAACTTAAAAGTTTGTGATTTATTTACAAATACCAACTCTTGGGATATTGATAAATTAAATAGTATATTCCCCTCTCACATTGTTCAAGCGATTACTAATATCCATATTCCAGTAATTGATATTCCTGACAGGTTAATTTGGATTTATAACAGTAATGGAAAATTCTCTGTTAAATCCACATCTTCTATTTGTAATACCGGGAATACTAAGAAAATTCCAGCAGACTGGATTTGGAGACTTAATATTCCTCCGAATATTAAAAATTTTATTTGGAAAAATATTTTAGATATCTTACCAACCACAACCCGTCTAAATAGATATATAAATAGAGTTCCTAGTATTTGCTCTCTTTGTAATTCTGATATAAAAGATACAAATCATTTATTGTTTAATTGTCAGATCACAAGATCTCTTATTCAAAATCTGGGTATTAAGCTGGGAAAATGTTATAATATTCCAAGTTTAACTAGTAATGTTTCGGAAAATATTTTAAATACGAGGGCTCTTAATATAGATTTTACAGACTTATGTCATTTATGGCATTCTATATGGGAGCTCAGAAATAGAATTATTTTCCGCAATACTTCTGATATAGGTATTATCTATGCTCTAACTCAAACTATAGATAAAATCTCTTTCTGGAATAAAGAGCAGGTAAAAACGAAGTTACCTAAACGAGTTAGGCCTCCTGATAAATTGATTTGGAATTGCCCTCCGATAAATGTTATTAAGATCAATGTAGATGCTTTAGTGAAAATTGATACTCAACCGCAGGTTGGTTGTATTGTGAGGAATAATGATGGTCTAATTCTTCGAATTCATAAATGTAATGTTAGGATGTGTTCTGTCATTCTAGCAGGAGCTTCTGCAGTTTATACAGGTATAAGACTTGCAGCGGAGATGGGGATCCGAAGAGTGATTATTGAAAGTGATTGTGCAATTATCATCAATGCCGTCAATCAAGTGAATAATATACCATGGGAGGTCGCTCAAATTATCGAAGAGATCCATTCGTTAAGCAAAGAGTTTGAGAGTTTCACAATTCAGCACTGCTACAGAGAGGCAAATGGTGCAGCTGATTTTCTTGCTAAATCTCAGTTGGATTGTAATTTTATTTTGAGTTCCGGTTGTTGTGAGTTTCAGAACATCATCTTGCGAGATGATCATGGGTGTCGGTAGTACACCCAAATTTTTGCTTACTGTAAAATATATATATATATATATATATATATATATATATATATATATATATGTTCTGGAAACAAGAAAGAGGCCGGGGACTTGTTCAATTGGATCTTTGTTCGAATTTGGCAAACAAAGTCCCATATTTTTTAATCTGAAATCAGTCCAATTGGAGTAGATCGATCTTCCTGTTCAGATTAATGCATGTCTGAATTGGTCAGGACTTGATTTGACCCGAAATCGGGTCAAACCCGGATCAACAAGGGATCTGGTTTACTTGGAATCCGTTTTACCCAAAATCCGAATTGACCCGATTCGAATGACCCAATTGACAGGTCTAGATGACCCAACGACTTGCTAAGTCAAAAAAGGCAACCGAGTTGATTACTTGTTAATATATATTATGACTAGTATTTGTTAATAATAGGGGTGGAATTGGTACATTACCAATTCATTTTTTCGTTTACCATGTACCAACCAATTTGAATTGGTAATCGTAAAATCCCTACCATTACCAACCACCGAAGGGGTTGTACCAACTTAATTGGTTACCAATTAAGTTGGTTGGTAAATGTTGGTAATGGTAATTTACCAACATTCGAGTGTTGAGAAAAAAACATGCAAATATAAATTATATAATACAACTTAATTAAAACGTATAAATTATTCCAATGTTTAGGTTTTCGTCCGAACCGCCTATATTTGAGGATGAAAGCAACATAAAACTTTAAAGTTATTATAAAGTGTTTAAACACTAATGCAAAAGCAACATAGTAGTAGGAATGTATTATTCCGACTAACGCTATAGGTTTTCGTCTTAATCGAGGTCGAGTTAGTATTCCTCCCTTGATTAAAAACATTTTCTGAAGAAAAAAAAGTTAAAAAAAATAAAAACAAAAGTTAAAAACTTAAAACAATTACAAAATAAATTGAAAAATGAAAATAAAACTAGATATAATTAGTTTGGTAGGAATTGGCTGGTATTATGTACCAACCAATTTGAAATTGGTTGGTAATGGTAATACCAACTTTTGCATTCTCATTACCATTACCGTACCAATTATGCTGGTTCTGTTGGTACATGTTGGTTTGTTTTTCATGGTAATTTTTACCCACCCCTATTTGTTATCCTCGCTATTGTGTGTTTTGTTAATAAATTATATATCTTATTATATTAATTATATTAAAATTATTTTTTTTTAAATTTTATATGATGATTAAAATAGTTTATTTGAAATTCTTTAACAAAAATTTAATTTCAACCAATCATAAATTAATTTAGAGTATAAAAATATCATACAAAATAACTTAAAATAAAATAATTTTAATTGTGATAAAAAAATAGGTTTTGTAATGACTTAAGATATGAGTTGAGAATTAATATAAATATTTTGATGATAAAATTTTATTGTTCAATAAATAATTAATAATGTAAATTTATCATTAGAGATAATAAACTAAAATAATAAATCTTAATGTCTAAAGATAATTTTTTTTTTGATGAAATGACTAAAGTTAAAATAATTCAAGGTATAATATTTATAAAATAACTCATGGTAAAATGATAGACAAGATAAATAATTCAAGGTAAAATATTTATAAAATAACTCATGGTAAAATGATAGATTTTGTAACCACTTGAGAGATGAGATGACACATAGGATGACACGTGGACATAATAGATGAAATTATTATCTAATGTGACTTAAAGATATTTTATCATAATTAATTGACGTGTCAAAAAACTCAAGTCGAATTGCACTAGAAAATGACACATATGCGAATTGCACCGGATGAGAGACTTCAGATCTATGTTTTAGTACATTATAAATAGATAGATGGATAATTGGATATATAGATATTGTGTAAATGAATATTGTTACTCCTGATATCGATATGAGTTTGATATGATCCGAAACCAAAACAACCCGTCCGATCACCACCTCTACTCGATCCAACCCGATCCAGCCATGAACATAATCTCGGATCCAACGTACATAATCGAGGGAGTGACACGTAATAACAATATCTAGGTTTTAAGAAAAATCATATGGCCCATACCTTTCGAATTTGGATCATCATCACTTGATGCATAAGAGCAAGCCCAACAGCTCTTGTAAAAATTCTCTAAAATAGATATCAAAACACCAAAATCTCTAAAAAAAATTATCCCCCAACTCCAACAGTTTCTCTATCATACATATTTTTACATTTATTATATATTATAATAAATGCAGAATTTCATAATATAATAAATGAATTTTTTTTAAACTTTAGGTAACTAGTATAGTTTTCGTCCCTTGTACGAGATTTATCCCATAAAATAAATAAATTATATATTATAATAAATGAAAATTTTCATAATATAGTAAATGAATTTTTTTTAAACTTTAGGTAACTAGTATAGTTTTCGTACCTTGTACGAAATTTATCCCATAAAATAAATAAATTCGATTTATTTATTATTATAATTTATTTTGTTGAAAATATCAATGTCTTCATTTTATTATTTTTCATTTACTATTACAAATCATGTATGGTTTTTCAGGATGATAAAAACTTTATAAAATATCAACCTTTTTTTTTATAATTTCATACTATAGAATATTTATAATATATATTAAATTATATAAGGATTTATGAATCCAACAAAGCTTTATATTTTGAATCCCATTTTAGATTCATATATTATATACAATATTTATAAGTCCAACTAAGCTTTATATTTTGAATCCCATTTAAATCTTATTTATGACTTAAATGGTTGACATGGGGCTTGATGAAAAGATTTAATTTTATAGGTTTTTCTTTTCCTCTAAATATAGAGAAATTTTTACTCTCTCCTCATTTTTCTATTTTACAAAACAATATAGAGGAGCTGTTGGACCATAAAATCCATCTTTTTCTCTAAAATTTCTAATTTTCTCTATTTTGGAGCTTCTCTTGGGGTTGTTCTAACAATAATCCCATTTTGATATGATGAATTGATGGGCACAACCACAAACCCGGCTGACCAATTGTTGATTATACATAATGCCACAATTGCTTGCATTTCCGTGAAAACTTTAGTTAATTCTAGCAAGTAGCCATGAGTTGGTGGTTAACCGTCGTTATCACATATGCCCATAACATAGCAAAAGTGAACCCAAGTTGGCCCATTTAAATGTAAATTGCCCCTTTGATCAACTCTTTTTGGTTTGGAGGAAAGTAGATGGGAAGCTTTTTAGTGCATCCCCAAAATAATTGAAAGTTTTCATCAAAATTCATGCCGGTCTTTGGGAGAGTATAACAAGTTAGGAATTTCAATCTTTCTTTTTACTTGTAATTTATGACTTTATAGAATTTGTAGAATAGGTTAAAAATTATAGTAATATATATTAAATACTGTAAGAAATTATAATTTTAGATTGATCGTTTGAATACAGGGAAAATGATTTAAAAAAAAAAACTATAGGTTATTGATAATGATGATCTTGCAGATCAAAGCTCAAGAGAGAGAGAGATAGATCATTTAACCCAACCGCCTTGGGTCCTTCGGTCGGCCTACCTGTGGTTCCCCTCAGTGACTACGCCCTATTTCACCAAACCCCTCCTCTTGGAGGAAAACCTAACCAGGTTCACAATCGGGAGGATAAGGCCTCCGATTGGACATGGTCTGTCACTTATGGCTCCACTTGCTGGGCCTCCTCGACCTCTTACCAGGCATTCATGAGATTTGAGGGGAGTGTGTGGTGGCCGGACGACTTGAGTCACTTCCAGCTGTGGCGTGCCTGTTTGCTCGCTCGGATGTTCCTTCAACCGTCTTACTTCTCGCTCTGTTGCTCGCCTCTGCACTCTGTAAGTCACTATCCCTCCTCTTCTGCACAAACCCAAGTTACTCCTGCTTACCAGCACCACCTCTATTTAAGCATCTTTAAGAGATGCAATTGGGCATATCACCCTTCCATCAGATCTCCATCTGCCTTTCAATTTTACAAATATTTGATCACTTCTGCTATTGGCCCGTGCTCTGGTGAAGAGCATAACGTAGTTCCCATGATTGCACATCATACATTTATTTTGGATTTTTTTGGCAACTTTTCTTGCTGCTTGGCGCTTGGTATTCGTTGTTGCATCGTCGTTCTCGGCGTGGATATTGACATACTGTCTCTACTTTATTTCGGCTCACAAGCCACGGGTGAATCCGATTACAATACAAGTGCTGCTACCCATATTTTGGATGCTGTCATACGGTATCAACTTCATTTGGGCTTACAAGCCAAGGGAAAATCCGATCATACTACAAGTGCTGCTACTCATAGTGTTCCACAAAGATTTACATTTGAACTACAGTTGTATTGGAGATTTGGGTTTCCTTTCCCTTGCATTCACAAGGATTATTCTCATCACAAGTGGCTTATAACAAATGAGCTTACTTACTTGTTATATAATAAATCACAAACGTCTTTCCTTTTAATTAACTTTAGCTTGATTGCTCTTCTTTCAAATTCGTCACTGTAATGGGTAAAATCTGCACCATAGATCTTGAGGAGGATCGGCGAGATACAATCCTGCAAGATCAACCAAGAACGAGGTCGGGGCTTGTCTCCCGAGAGCAGCCTCCGACGCTCAAGTCAGACTGTGTCGGCTGATAGAAGCCTCCGCTAACCCTAGTAATCGATCATATATATATATAATGAGAGTTAGGGTTTGCGATTAGGGTTTACCATATAAATGACGATTATGCCCCTAGATCTTTTGTTGAATTACTTTTGCTATATCAATTGCCCCTCGGGTTTCCTTATCACGATCTAGTGATGAGGGAAGACGAATAACACGAGTAATGCTTGCCCCTTGTCTTCGTTGTATCCTGCAAGCTTTAGCATTCTCAACCGAACAACACGATATAATGTAGTTGATGTGTTATTAACTGATCAATTGAAATTTACTGCTCAAAATAATTAGATGAATTTTCCGTCACAAATGAGAGATAACGTTAGTTGACGACACTCTTGCTTAAATTTTATTTATGATTGACAAGCTGATTGTTTTCATTGAGGTTGAGCATTTCGCTTTAAATGAAATTCTTATTGCTTGATTTTGAGTTTTGCTGGCCCTTAACGGCGTTGTTATGGCTTAGAATTGGCTTTAGGTGGTCTTAAGTGACGATTCTTTGGCCTTGAGTGGCGCTCTATTGGCCTGAAATTGGCGATCGTTTGGCCTTAAGTGGCGTTCTATTGGCCTTGATTGGCGATCTATTGGCCTTGATTGGCGATTCATTGGCCTTGATTGGCGATCCATTGGCCTTGATTGGCGATCTTTTGGCCTTAAGTGGCGATCTATTGGCCTGAAATTGGCGTTCTATTGGCCTTGATTGGCGATCTATTGGCCTTGATTGGCGATTTGTTGGCCTTAAGTGGCGATCCATTGGCCTTGATTGGCGATCCATTGGCCTTGATTGGCGATCTATTGGCCTTGATTGGCGATCTATTGGCCTTGATTAGCGATTCGTTGGCCATTAGTGGCGATTCGTTTATTATTTTTTATGACTTTGAAATAATGGTGTTCTATATATAAATGCGCATATAAGCATTTCAAGAATTTATATGTCACCGATGCAATTAACCATGTAATATGATTAACTAAAAAACAACCTTGTCATCACAATTAGAAATAAATAGAGAACTTAGCTTTTAGGTCTCATATGGACCGGCCGTGCATGATGTGTTGCACTTCCAAGTGAGATATCACGCTTTATGGAAGTTGGGTCATTTTCCATAACTATCTTGAATGCAGAGGCTAAGTTGCGATTTCCACAAACTCTGGGCTGATTTTGTAATTAAAACAAACCATAATAAAAACAGATCGTCTTCTACCTTAGGTTTTGCAGAGGCGGCGGCTGGATCTCGTAATTGGTCCCAATTGCAAAGTAACGTCTTCGGATTAATTACTTTGTAATTAATCCAAATCGGTAATTTAACGCTTTCCTCACAGGGTTTGTAGCAGGCCAGCAGGCGGCGGCGGCGACTCAAGACTTCAACGCGGGATCCTCGGCGACGAATTGAACCCGACGAGGGGTCCCTGCCGCTGTCATGTGTCTCCGGGAGGGGACTGAAGTCGAGCGCCGGCAGCAGCAATGAGTGGGGCGGCGTCGGGCTGAGTACAGGAACCAAATCCCGTCGGAGTCGCGCAGAGAGAGATGGCGGAGGCCAAAATCGGAGGCTGTGATGCAAGCCCCATCCAGATCCCGTCGGAGTCGCACAGAGGGAGGTTGAGGAGGCCAAAATTGGAGGCTGTGATGCAAGCCCCATCCAGATCCCGTCAGAGTCGCACAGAGGGGGGTCGAGGAGGCCGGAATCGGCGGCTGATGGAGGCTCGATCAACCGGTGTAACCATAGGAGGGGGGAGATTCGGGATCCCTCCAAATCTAAACCGATGCTCGATCAACCGGTGTAACCATAGGAGGGGGGAGATTCGGGATCCCTCCAAATCTGAACCGATGCTCGATCAACCGGTGTAACCATAGGAGGGGGGGGAGATTCGGGATCTCTCCAAATCTGAACCGATGCTCGATCAACCGGTGTAACCATAGGAGGGGGAAGATTCGGGATCCCTCCAAATCTGAACCGATGCTCGATTAACCGGTGTAACCATAGGAGGGGGGAGATTCGGGATCAAGATCTGGTCTTGATCGACACCCCGGACATCCTTCGGTTGAACCCTCGCTCTGGAATCATCAATCTCTCATCACTTTGTTGATTGGGAGTTTCAATCATATGGCTTTTCGATCGAAATCCCCACGGACGGCGCCAAATGTAATGGGTAAAATCTGCACCATAGATCTTGAGGAGGATCGGCGAGATACAATCCTGCAAGATCAACCAAGAATGAGGTCGGGGCTTGTCTCCCCAGAGCAGCCTCCGACTACTCCCTTGTTTGCTTCCTCTTTGCAGGGTGCAATGTGGTGTTGTTGTTTGGGTGCTGCTCGTGTATGCTCGGCGTCCTTAGTGGGCGACATACATGGGTGAACTGGCTCTGCCGCATTTGGTGCTCCTCAGCTGGCAGATTGATGGTCTTAGTGCATTATGCGGATCGATTGGCTTACTGGAAAACTACCATAAGACAACCCATCTCACAATTCCAAGGCTTACATGCCCCAATTGAGAAACTTAATATACTTGATGCTTATCAGAAATTCCATTACCTCATGATGCTTAACGAACCGTTTTTGCCTTACAAGGCCTTAAAAAAGGACCAACGCATTTGTTTTCAGGTTTCGAACAGCCTTGATGGTGTTGCCTTGTGTTCACTTATGGGTTTTATACCTATGATTTCTACTGCTAGTTCATATTATACACATTCAGGTTTTACGCCCACTTATGGGCCTTTTGTTTACACCATTGAGTTTTCGGATTATCTCTTGTCTTTTTACAATCGTTACGCCTCCCATTCTTCTGATTTACATTTGCTTTCCACTTCCTCTCTCGTTTTGCTACTGGTTTCCGTCTTCTGTTGCAGGGATTCTCCTCGACGGTGCAGTGGTAGCGGGGAGTTTGGTTGCTGTTGGGAGCTGCTCCGAGCGTCAAGGCTGTGACGTGGAGGTCTGTTGCTCTCTTTGTGGCTCGGGGACATCAGTTCGGTGGCTGAACACGAAGCTTCATGGGTATGCATACCACTTCTAATAGACCTACTAGCTAAACCAATACATAAGCCTTACCGGGCAAGACCGATCGAACTATACTATTGTACTACCATGCCGATCGAACAATACTATTGTACTACCATACATCCGACTCTTACAAGTCTAATTCTATGGCATAATTGCCCATTTAAATTGTATTACTTAAATACCACTATTAGGTACCAAGCTTCAGTGACAACCATGTACCTTACGGGAGTTCCTTGCTTATCTAACTCATTACAATTCCACTTTTTTCATGTAAGCTTACATGTTGCAATGAAATTATCTTCAAATTGGACTATGCCCAGTAGGCTTCTTATTACTTATCAAATTTTGAAATCAAAAGCTACAAACACTACCAATTTAGGTCACAAACCAAACGCCTTCCTAAGGCTTATAAGTTCCAAACAGGTTTCTCGCAAAAGGTTTAGGTTTCTCGCAAAAGGTTTAGGTTTCTCGCAAAAGGTTTAAATGAATATATGTTCATGGAATTGTAGGGGGATGAGGAGAAGGAACTTCTGGACTGACATAGAACTGTTCTGTAAAAACAATTACATCAATGTACTGGCTCTGCTCGAGACCAAGACTAATAAATTACCACCGGAAGCTTGCCTGAAAAAAAGTGGGTTTGCTCACATGGCTTTCGACCCTGCTAGGGGTTTTTCGGGGGGTATATGCTTACTATGGAAGGATCTTCCTATGTCAGAGGGTGATATTACTCTCATCTTAGTCAATCATAGACTTATCCATATTAATTATCTTGACAAAACTATCGATAAACTAATGGCTATACTTGTGGTTTATGCACCACCGGACCATTGCTCAAAAGACGAATTTTGGGATAACCTAACAAGTTACGCAAACAATCTCAATTTACCTTTCTGCATTATTGGCGATCTTAATTAGATCTCCAAACCAGAAGATAAATTGGGGGGCATCCACCCGTCTCATACAAGGTTTAAACGACTTCATGATATCAAACACTCACTTCAGCTAACAGAGGTACCAACCCATGGGGGTAGTTATACTTGGCAGAAAAAGAAAACGGATATGCCGAACAATAGCTATGCCAAATTGGCCCGCTTACTAGCGCAAAATGAAATCGTTGCAGCCTTCGATGGAATACGAGTCCGAATCCATCCGTTCACAAACTCCGATCACGCTCCCATCTCCCTCGATCTGCGATCACCGTCTAAGATCAACAGGAGTCCTTTCCGTTTCGAAATGGCTTGGACGACTAAACCAGAATTCTCAAACCTGGTAAAACAGGCCTGGAGACTGAATCCTAACGGATCCTACATGTTTAAACTCGTTAAAAAAAACGAGTCTTCTTAAAAATTTAGCTAAACGCTGGCATAAACGTACATTTAACAATATCCACAAAAACATTTTTGAGACAGATGAAGCACTCTTACTGTTACAGCAAACACTGATTACTAATCCAACCCAGGATCTAAACGCGAAACACAGGCGTTTGCTCAATAAGCGGGAGCGAATGCTTGACTTCCAGCGTCGCTATTGGAGCCAACGGGCTAAGGCTAAACACATTTGATTAAATGATACAAATTCGAGTTATTTCCATAGAATAGCTACGGCCAAACGAGGCAGGAAGATGATTAAACTCTTGACCTCTGATTCGGGATTGATCCTATCTGACCATGACCATATCAGAGATGAATTTGTTACCAGTTTCTCAAGGAGATTCAAATCATCATACAATCACGATATTTCCTGCGACGAGGATCTCACCGTCATCAATCATGAAATTTGTGATCAACAAAATCAGCTGCTTACAGCGCCCGTCACAAACACAGAAATTAAGTCAGCACTTTTTTCGATTGGACCCGATAAGGCGCCTCCATTATAAAAGCAGTCAAAGCTTTCTTTTCGAGCAGCAAGATGCTAAGACAAATAAATCACACGTTCATCACGCTGATCCAGAAAAATGACGACCCTCAAAATGTGGGTCACTACAAGCCAATCAACCTCTATTCTACAGTTTACAAAATCATCTCCAAGATTCTGACTGCACGATTAACAACAGTTTTTGACAAACTAATCCATCCTCTACAAAGTGCTTTCACCAAAGGCAGGTCCGTCCAGGATAATATCCTCATTGCTCACGAAATTTTCCACTCATTTCGACTAACCAAAGCTAAGACAGGCTATATGGCTGTCAAATTAGACATGGAAAAGGCATACGACCGTGTCGAATGACCCTTCCTTTTCGCGACACTCACTAAATTCGGTTTTGACCAGAAATTTGTTCTGTGGATCAAAGAATGTGTACAAACGGTTTCGTACTCAGTGCTTATAAATGATGAACCATCGAAGGTTTTCCTCCCGTCACGAGGCCTCAGACAGGGTGACCCTCTATCGTCTTTCCTATTTATCCTTACAGCCGAGGTTTTAGCTAGAACGCTCCAACAACGTTCAAATATCTCTAGAGACTTGGGGTTCACCCTCGGTAGAGGGGGCGGGGGGGGGGGGGGGGGGGGGGTGAAGGTCCCTTTCCTGGCAGAGAAAACCAATCGACTTGTTTTGAGTTCTCAAACATAATACAACGTTTCTGTCAGATCTCGGGCCAACAGGTCAATCTACATAAATCTAGTTTCCAGGTGTCACCAAACACTTCAACCATGACCATCCACACGGTCATAAATGCTTTGGGCATCCCACATGCAAATAATCTAGAGAAATATCTAGGATGTCCCATTATCAATGGTCGGGTCAACAAAAATACCTTCATGGATATCATCCTCAAAACAAAGCTACAACTGACTAAATGGAAAGCCTCATCTATTTCAGCCGAAGGAAGGAAAGTTCTAATCAAAGCCAACCTTTCAGCCCAACCACTGTTCCTCATGCAAGCATTCTTATTACCAAAGCCGATTCTACACGAACTTGACCAGATTTACAGGAAATTTTTCTGGAACAAAGACACCAATCATACACCTCTTGTGAGATGGGACAAGATTTGCTCAGATACCCTAGATGGGGGCCTCGGCATTTCCAAAGCCGAAACGATGAATATAGCACTACAAATGAAATTGTTGGGGAAGATTATCGCCGAACCAGATAATATCTGGGCTAAGGTAATAGCAGGCAAGTACCTAAAAGGGGTTCCACTCCTAAGTTACAAACAGAAGGGAAATACTTCTTGGCAATAGGCTAAATTAAATTCTCTCATAGAACTATTCAAATCGGGCCTCAGATGGTCAATCGGAGACGGGAAGACCGTCAATTTCTGGAAAGACAATTGGGTTTGCAAAAAACCGCTCTATCAAATGACTTCTCAGTCAATCTCGGATGATTTAGCGACATGGCCGGTTGCCAGATTTATTAATGACAACAAAACTTGGAACACTCAGAAACTACAAACGGACTTACAAGGCATTCTTGACAGGGATATCATATCAACAATCTCCGGGACTCACCTTCCCCATAATAGGTTCTCTGACAGACTTTTCTAGGGATCCAGCAAAGATGGCTGGTTCTCCACGGCTGCGGCAGCCAAGATTATACCAAGTAATGGGGGCGACAAAAAATTCAACTGTAACTGGATTTGGAAACTGGACGTTTCGTACAAAATAAGGCATTTTCTATGGAAAATTGCCCGTGATGGTTTACCAACCTCTGACATATTGCAAAGGTCTCACATTTCTGTACCATCAGGGTGCATCTTCTGCGGTTGTACTACCGAGTCGACTGGCCATATCCTGGTTCAATGCCCCATGACGTTGTCGATCACCAAATCGCTTAGTATAAACCATCCCTCCGAGGCTGATCTCGACTTAGACACAAAACCAAATCGGCTGCTAAACGATATTCACAACAATCTAGGCACCAATACTCTCACTAAGCTGCCCTTTGCTTGGTGGGGTATTTGGTATTTTCGCAACCAGACGGTATTTCAACATATACCAAACGCCTCGGTTCAGGCGATTACTGTATTCTGCAAATCGACTTACAGGGCTTGGTGTGCTCGAATTGAGGACACTGAGGCGCCTCCTCTTCAGAAGAATAACAGAAACTCGGGATCCACAACCGAAAAGCCTAAGAATATGAGAGGCCAAAACTTTAGGAACGAGAGTTGGAAAAAACCACCCTTAGGTTACTACAAACTCAATTTCGATGGGTCGTACTGCCAATCGGGGATCGGTACCTGCAGTTTTGTGATCCGAGATCATTTAGGTGAAGTAAGGTCATTAGGGGCGGGATAGTGTAATAATAGCTCCGCTGTTTTTGCCGAGGCCATGGGTCTTCGTATGGGGGTCTCCAAGGCCAATTCTATGGGTTTTAAGAACCTTCTGATCGAAGGGGACTGTTTGGTTGTCATAAAGGCTCTGCTGGGGGACTGGTCCAGCCCCTGGGAGATCGAGCTGCTGATGGCTGATGTAAAGGTGGATTTATATTCTTTCTCTCATGTTGCTATTCGTCATATTTTCAGGGATTCTAATGCGGTGGCCGACAGGATTGCAGGTCTGGCCTACACTGTCCCTGTCGATGATAGCTTCACGGATGATCCAGAACTTCGAGTTCTCGTCCGCTCGTACGCGCTAGGAAAGATGCCGGCTCGTGGGCGTGTTTCCTAATCCTTATCTGCTTCCAAAAAAAAAGCTCAAGAGAGAGATGGATCGAGAGAGAGAGAGAGAGAGAGAGAGAGAGAGAGAGAGAGAGAGAGAGAGAGAGAGAGAGAGAGAAATGTGTAAAACTGAAATCTGTCAGACTATGTATATATTCGGACCTCAACCCTCTCTATTTACAAAATATAGCCCATACTTTCTACACTATGTAACACTCCCCTCAAGTTTGGAATGGGAAAACTGATTTACCACTCCTAACTTGCTAAGATTCTTCATATATGGGTCATATGTTGTGGCTTTTGTAAACACATCAGCTGGTTGTTCCTTTGTGGAAATATAACCAAGTTGCACTTCCTTGTTTATGATTTTATTCCTCACAAGATGTCAATCTTCTTCAGTGTGCTTAGTTCTCTCGTGGAATTCGAGTTTCTTTGTTGTTTGCATTGTTGCCTGATTATCACAGTATAATCTAACTGGCTCCCTTTGTTGAATTCCCAAATCTCTAAGCAACTTTATTATCCAAGCGATCTCACAACATGTAGTTGCTAATGCCCAATACTCTGACTCAGCTGAAGACATAGCCACATATGTCTGTTTCTTAGTTCTCCAGGAAACTAGAGATGTTCCTAGCATGACACAAAAGCCATTTAATGATTTCCTTTCCATAGGACATCTCTGCCAATCAGCATCACAAAATGCACTCAACTTCATGTCTGATTGTTTCTTTAGCATAATCCTTGTCCTGGAGCCTGCTTCAAATACCTCAATACATGCTTAGTTGTAGACCAATGGAAATCTATAAGGTTATGGATGAATTGACTCAAGACTTGCACATCATAGCATATATCAGGTCGAGTTATGGTCAGATAGATCAGCCTACCTATTGTCATTTATATGCAGCTGTGTATCTACATGATCCCTTGGTCCTTGATCAGTCAGCTTGACCTTGAGATCTAATGGAGTTGCTACAGGTTTAGAATCTCGCATCCCTGCTTTTGTTAGCAACTCTAAGGTATATTTTCTCTGATTCAAATATATACTTTCTTCCTTCATCTCCACTTTTATTCCCATAAAGTACCTAATGTCTCCTAGGTCCTTCATTTGGAAGAATTTATGCAAACTGAGCTTTCAACTCTTTGATTTCCTTTGAGCAACTCCCTGAAGTTAACATGTCATCCACATAGACTAAGAGAGATGTGAATGATTTCTCAGTTTTCTTGACAAACAGAGAGTAGTCAGCCATAGATTGCTCACAACCTGTCTTCTTCATAACCTCATAAAACTTTGCAAACCATTGTCGTGGAGCTTGCTTTAACCCATAAAAGGATTTTTCCAATTTGCACACCAACTTTTGTTCATCATTTCTCAAATTGTGCTCATTTAATTAATGTCTCCCCTTGAGCACAAGCTTATAGGATTGTTTGATATGGAAATATGCAGGTAGTAATTGCAAGAATACCTCTTCCTCAAGCTCACCATGCAAGAAGACATTTGTCACATCCATCTGAGACACCTCCCAATTTCGAACTGCAGCCACAGAGAGCAAGATTCTTACAGAAATCATCTCTGCAATGGGTGCAAAGGATTCACTGTAGTCTACCCCTTCCAGAATTCTAGTTGTGAGAAACCTCTGGCACCAAGCCTTGCCTTGTGTCTATCCAAAGTACCATCAACCTTGATCTTAGTTTTGAATAGCCACTTGCAACTAAAAATAGATTTGTTAGCAAGTCTAGGCAAACTAGTCCATGTGTTGTTTCTTTCCAAATTAAGTTGCAAGCTCAGTGAGCATAGCCTCACACCACACATTCTGTTTGAGGGCCTCAGCTATAGTAGAAGGCTCAAAGACAGTAGCAACGTACATTACATATAAACTTGTGATAATTAGGAGAACAAGAAGAATAAGAAAGACAAGATGATATAGGATAGAGTGTGATTTTGCAAGAAGTTAGTGATGTAAAAGGTAAGTCAATCGAAGCATTACACATATAGTCCTTCATTCAAGTAGGAGATTTATGGGTTCTTGTAGAATATCTGATAATTGGTGTTAAGAGCTCAACTGTAGCAAATGTATTATACTCTTCTCGCATAATTACATTTGTTTAATATAAAAATCTGACATTTAATTTAGTTTTTTATTTAAATTAGTTATGATACTGATAATACCATCATTAAAAATGATCTATCGAGCGCGGAGTAAAACAGACTCATGTCTCTTTGGCAACGAAACTACAATGCGGATGGTTGTGTCGTGGCTCCATGGGACACTTGTCGGGGAAGTTGTAGCTACCTATTAGTTTTGAATTTTGATGAAGTTGTAAAGGTTTGAACACTCGTCGGGAAGGCAATTTTGCAGCTCAGTTTCTTGTTGGTATTAGACTCGTAAGTTCACCTTTGTTGAAAGATAACGAATCAAGGTTTGAAGTTCCAAAAATGAAAATAAAAAATCAAATCTCCCTCCTACGAAATCTCAATTGCAGTAAAGACAAAACGCTTGTTTAGTCCTTAACTAATTTTGATGTGTATTTTTTTTGGTCTCTAACTTTTGTTCATTCTATTTGACTTTTTAAATTTTTTATACCTATTTTATATTAGGTTTTTTTTTATCGTCAGTTCATTCATTGAAGCCCCCAACCTATTGAATTTAGTGCACTATTAAGCTAAGTTATTTTTAAATCAGAAATTTTATGAAAATCGCTTAGAAGAAGAAGATAATATATCATGTGATATTCTTACACTTTTAATTTAATATAGTATATAAAGAGTTACATATAGGTATCAATTATATATTAATTCAATTGTTTGAATTAAACATGTTGGTTAGATAATGTAGAATATAGTATTAAAGAAAAAAACTATAATGAATATAATGATGTCATCCCGTCAAAATTATTTTTCATTTAAATTATATTCTATAATATTAATATTAATATTAATTCTATGTTTTGAATTGAACACATTGATTAAAAATGGTATGTAATTAATTGGAAAAAAAGATTAAAAATATCTTTGTATACTATAAGGTTATGTGATATATAGAGAGAACGAAAGAGATTGAAAAATTGAAGAAAAAAACTAAAATATCTAAGCATAAGGATGACACGTGGTAGAAAGTAAGTTGAATGGGAAGGAAAATACTTGGCTTACCCAAATTTTGGGTTACCCAAGGGTAATTATGTAACTTCCATAAAATAATTCAAATGGATAAAGGGAAATGAAAATCTGAAAAGTGTGTAATGATTACCCTACCTCTAGCTAGGTTAATGATGGTTTTTTTTAATTTTACTTTTTCTATCTAAGATTTGAATTACAAATATACAAGTTATTCAATTGCAAATTCACAAATTATTCAAACTCTCCATCTCCAATACACTTCTCCTCACAAGTGCTGGCCGGAGGAGAAGCTCTAACTCGTCGGAATCAAGGTTTTCGATCACCGACCTCGCTGGCGATTTAAGGTTAGACAAACAGATCTTTAATGGTTTCAAGTCTGCATGTTGCTTTTGAATCTTCAATGGAGGTGTTTTCATTTGTTTGCACAAACTGATTAGGGTTCAAGGATGTGAGAAACACTGATTAAAATTGATTGTATATGGGTTCACGAATGTGACAAGTTCATTGAAGATTAGGTTATGAACAAACAAATTAACCTCTTATTTTTCGAAATCGAATACCTGGGGTTAGGGTTCATTCGAATACAAGTTTATTGAAGATTAGTGATTAGGGTCCTCGGAAGTATAATGTTAGTGATTAACTAGGGTTGAAAGGTGTAATCTTGCATCTGATTTGTGTCAATATAGCTAAGAAGAAGAGCTGTTTATAAGGTGTAAACTGCCCGCAGCTTGCCGATTGGCCTGCGGGTATTACCAGCGACGTGCCGATTTGCCTGCAGGCATTGCCAGCGGCTTGCCGATTTGCCTGCAGACATTGGAATAGGGTGATTGAGTGCTTGTTTTGTGAGGGTTTGAGTTTAATTATTTCATTTTAATTTATGCGCTCGATTTGGTTCAACACCATCATACATTCATTACGTTTATGTGTATCCCTCTACAGTACTGTTATCATCACTAATGAGTCAAGAACGAGGAAGTGATCTTAACATTGGACACGAGGACAGTGGGTCCGACAACGATGCAGGTAGCTGACTCAATCAATTAATATTCCATTAACATTGGGTATATATGAATCAATCCAATGACGTACCATTTGTTGCATGCATTTGCTAATAACACAGTTGGGTTGGAAGCGCAAGACCCCATTGTCGTGATTTCGGATGATGACACCGTAGAGGGTTCGTCGATGAGTGGAGATCACGTTGACCTTGATGCTAATGAAGGAGAGGGTGTCGATGTGCCAACGTCCGATGATGGTGTTGGAGGTGATGTTAATTGTCCAAAGATCGGGCATGTGTTGGAACACGAACAAGATGTGTTCAATTTCATCGATAGATATGCTAAACAACAAGGATTTCAAACAAGAATTCGGAGTTCCACATTGTTAAAGGATGATGAAAGAAGCACTGATGTGCCATGTACGAATGAGAAGTACAAGGTGTTGAGGATCGAATGTTCTAAAGGGGGTAAGTTTAACTCGAGGTCAAAGGACCCGAGTAAGGGGCCCGTGTCGGCTATTAGAGGGTGTAAGTTCGGGGTTAAGGTTGTCCGTGAGAAAGCGGGGTTGTGGAGGATGACTAGAGTTTCGCTTGAGCATAACCACGAGTGCATCCCGAAAGATTCAAGATTCCTTCCAAAATATAGGTACATCACCGAAGGGAATAAGAAACAGATCTTAGACATGGATAGGGCTGGTGTGCCTATAGCTAAGAACTACACATCGTTTGTAATTGAAAGCGGGAACCACGAGAATGTTGATTTCAATGAGCGGGACCTTAGAAACCTAGTTGGCAAGGCCTGAAGAGAAGACATGAATAAGGGTGACTTCGCCGCGATGAGGAAACATTTTGAAGAAATGTGTTCAAGCAACTCGAATTTTTTCTACGCATACGATGTCGATGACGACAACAGATTGAAGAATGTGTTTTGGGCAGACGGAAGGAGTCAAGCAGCCTATACGGAGTTTGGTGACGTCATCTCCTTCGATACGACGTACGTATCAAATAGATACAAGATGCCCTTTGCACCGTTCATCGAGGTTAACCACCAAGGCCAGAGTGTGTTGTTAGGATGTGCTTTACTTGTCGGAGAAGAAATAGATAACTTCGTATGGTTGTTTCATACTTGGCTCAGGTGTATGTACGGAAAGATGCCAACCGCAATCTTAACAGACCAATGCCAATCCATCGGTAAGTTGTACGTTCCTCCGTCGAGTTATTTATTAATACATTGTAGGCGTTTTGGTTGGTATATTAATACATTGTAGCATGCATGTTTTAATTGTAGCATGCATGTTTTAAGTTGATGTAATGTACGCTTATAGCTATTGTAGCATACATTGTAGGCGTTTTGGTTCACCAATTACGGTTCCCTCAAGAACTTCCGCATAGAAGCGCCATAACACACTATTGTGTGTGATAGGCCTCCTTCCGAAGCCATTTTCCTCAACATACTTCTGGACATGGTCTGCTTTGACTACAGATTGAAGATATTCACGAAGGAAGCCGCCCGGCGCTGTCACAAAATTACAAGTCAATCGATAACAACTTAGAAACCCTCCATCAACCAAAATTGGCATATTTATTGAAGTTGCGATTCTCACCTAATCGTGTGTCTTCTACATCCAGGTACGTATATGGAACAGGGAAAATGGCCGTGTTACTCTATGTCAAGAATATAACAAATGAGAATCGTATATGAAGCAAAGGTTTAAAGTAAAGTGGCCAAGATATAGGCCATTATGTGAATCGGAGGCTGACATCAGTTCCTACTTACTCGATTGAGTAGCGCCTTATGTGGTGAATCATCTATCAGGAGGGTGTTAGATTCGTCATAGTCACCCTTCTCCCATGGAAGAGCTGGGTCCTCCTTGTCCCACGACTTCTTTAGTTCCTTAAAAACCAGGGGTTTGTTATTCTCCCAAGGAATCACGTAGCCATAATCGGTGCAATGATCTTGATGCTGCACAAGAAGAACAACCAATGCAAAGAATGCAGGGTCAACACTCGCTCAAAACTGGATATGTAAATAAAAACACGAAATTAACATTCTTACCCAGCAGAACAACAACTTGTGCTTTTTTTCTCCTAAGATGTAGTCCACAATACTATTCAAGTTCCTCCTATCAAGCGCAATAATGTAATGCAAGAGAATATAACATAGGATATCAAAAAGGTGTTGACATGATTACATGAGATGCAAGTTGGTAGACTAATGAAGCTACCCTATTTCAGAAGTACCTAGTTCTTGATGACCAAATCCCTACATTGAAATTGTCAAAGCAAAACTGAAGAAATTCATCAGAAAATGCCCTTTTAAACACTGGCAGACGGATTAAAGTATGTTAGACATTGCAAGAACGAAAATAACATGTTGACATAAGGATTGTGCATATAACAATAACAGAAGAGGTCTTCAAACAATGTAAATACCTGCTTTATTTGTAACTTTTTTCCCATATTTGTATCCCGGTTTAGGGTCCGAAACAACGTCAGCTAATAACCCATTCACATCTAGAATGAGAAGCTTTTTTTTTCTCATTCGTCTCCTGGTTTCCTAAAGATATATCATCCGTGCAAAGCCTCTTCCCATTATTCCTCCTACTACAAAAGGCATTTTTTTTAATCCATCTAGTGTACAATATTCATGACCACATAATTTATCACAAAAAGAACATACCAGAATTTGTACAATATGGAAGCATCAATGGTATTTTCCCACTTACAGAAAACTCACATAAGGACAGTATTTGTACAATGTGGAAGCATCAATGGAGGAGAGAAATATCATAACTTAGTTTGTAGTAGTCAACTCTTGCCAAGACAAATGATGTAAGGAAATACTAAGTAAATCAAATGCCAATTATGTAGATGACATTTGATTTACTTTGTATTTATTTACACCATTTGTCTTGTCAAGCTTGACTACTACAAACTAAGTTATGTTATTTTCCCACCTACAGGCTACAGCAAACAGAAATCGATTTCATGACAGTAAACCCAATGGAGGAGAGAAATACCTGCTTCGTCGCCCCATCCACACTTAAATCGAATTTGATATCTGAGAAATGAAACAAATTCGCATTACAAAATACAAAAAAATCAAAACTCTACAGATTTCGAATATATAAGGCACACAAATTTCATATTGTACAAACCTAATCTACAAACCCTAAATTCAGATTGTACATTCCCTAATTTCAATTGTAGAGCCAAAGAACAACAAACCCCTAAATCAATAAGCCAAAATAAATGCACAAATCCTAATCTACAAGCCAAAGTCAAGAACGACAAACCCTAGCTTTCGAATTTGGGAGATCCCAGATTCCAACAAGCCAAATTCTAGACCGAGGAAAGAAGAAAGACAGAAGAATGACATAAGAGAATAACGGGAGAAGAGAGAGCGTACCTCCCCTGAGCGTAGAGAGAGCAAACGAACAGATCCAAGAGGAGAACGTGATATCAGTAGCCCCTCAATCCTTGTTATAACTGTAAGTATAAATGCCCGCAGACTGATCAGCAGTCCGCTGTCTCTCATTATATATTCCCGCAGTCTTATCGGCAATCTGCTACCTCTCATTATAACTGACCGCAGGCTTATCGGCAATCCGCTTCATCTCATTATAAATGTCCGCAGGCTCATCGGCAGTCTGCTGTGTATCATTATAATTGCCCGCGGGCTTATCGGCAATCCGCTGTCTATCATTATAACTGCCCGCGGGCTTATCGGCAATCCGCTGTCTCTTATTTTCGTATAAAAAATAAATACATAATATACATTTGTGGAAAAACGAGATTAGTGTAGTTATTAATTTATTAAAAACAGCTAAATCCGATGCTTGTTATTTTATTTTTTTCCAATGTTTTCGTATTAAAACTAAAAATATATATTTTGCATTTGTGGATAAAGATTTTTAGTAAGTTTAGTTATTAAAAAAAAGCGGACCATTAACGAGAGTCTAAATTATTATTTTTAAGTGAGCTCGGGATGTTATGATAATTCGATCCCGTTTATATGAACGACTTTTATAATATACGTGAAATAAACATAAGTATAAAAAACGTGAATTATACTTATGTTCATTAATTAAAATAAGTTAAAAACTAAAGAATTATAAAAAAAAAAAAAGCTGAATTATAACTTTGTCTTATCCGAAAAGAAAATATAAAATAAATTACAAGGATAGAGTTTAGTCCTAGAGTGTAGCCTTTTTATAGGAGGAAAAGAAAAAGTTGATCCACCTTTTCTAATTTTCATTTTTTCTTTTATCATACTTTCAAAATGACCATAAAATACCCTTGGGTAACCCAAATTTTGGGTAAGAGAATCAGCCTCTGAATGGGAAGAAGAAGAAGAATTAACTAATCAAACATTTACCAAATAATTTTGTGAAAAAAATTAATTAAAATTAGTGTAGCAATTGTCTCCGATTTTTCTTTTGTTTTTGGCTAAAGAAAGACTTTAGGGTAGATGGCCAAGCGTCAAGTAATTAATAGTATATTTTTTTCCAGAAGGAATTCTAATACTTTTTTTTGGTGAAAAAACCGGGGACAAGCCCCTCATGGAAATCACTAATGCGGAAATAAAAAAAGCGGTTTTCAGTCTAGCAAATGACAAATCACCCGGACCTGACGGCTTCCCAGCTGGTTTTTTCAAAAAATACTGGCACATTGTAGGACCCTCTGTCACTAAAACGGTTAAAAGTTTTTTCCTCTGTGTTAGGATACTAAAGCAAATAAACCACACATTTATAGCACTTATTCCCAAGTGTGATGACCCAAAAATAACCTCACATTACAGACCCATCAGTCTTTGTTCAACAACATATAAGATAATCTCCAAAGTTATGGCGGCAAGACTTCAAAAAATACTACCCAAAATAATCAGTCATTTCCAGAGTGCGTTCACTTCTGGAAGGGCAATACAAGATAACATACTAATTGCTAATGAAGTTTTCCACTTTTTCTCAAAGAAAAAAGGGAAAGCGGGCTGGATGGCAGTTAAACTCGACATGGAAAAAGCCTTTGACCTAGTGGACTGGGATTTTTTACTCACAGTCATTTCTAGGTTCGGATTCTCACCGATATTCATAGGATGGATCAAAGAATGTATCACCACAATTAGTTACTCAATACTAGTAAATAATGAACCAAGAGAGCTTTTTAACCCCCAACGAGGACTCCGACAAGGCGACCCGCTATCGCCATATCTGTTCCTCATTATTTCTGAGGTTCTCTCTCGAGGACTCCTCAAAGAATCTAAGGCTCCTCAAAGTCACCTAGGAGTAACACTAACTCGAAATGGCACCAGAATCCCCTTCCTTGCTTTTGCAGATGACTTAGTCATTTTTGCATCCGCCCCAAAAACGGCATGTGAACAAATCAACAGAATATTAACATAAATTTGCACACTATCGGGGCAGAAGGTTAACAGACACAAATCACAATTCCAAACAACTTTGAACCTCCCCCCCCCCCCCCCCCCCAAAAAAAAAAAAAAAAAACTCTCATACACAATGAACTAAATATCACCCACACAACAAACCTAGGACCATATTTAGGATGCCCCGTTATTTGTGGAAGGGTAACCAAAGACACATTCTCTGACCTAGTACATGTGATCAAATCTCAACTAAGCAAATGGAAGGCAAATTGCTTATCACAAGCTGGTCGGTGTACGTTAATTAAGTCCACGCTAGCATCAAAATCGTTGCACCTAATGCAATGCTTCCTACTGCCACGACATATCCACACAGAACTAGACATGATAAACCGAAATTTCCTATGGAACAAAGGACCCAATCACAAATCCCTTATTAGCTGGTTTGAGATCTGTAAGGACAAATCACATGGCGGTCTGGGCATTCGTAGTTCGGAAGATATGAACAAAGCCCTTCAAATGAAACTGATATGGAAAATTCTAGCAGAACCAACAAATCCTTGGGTCACCATAATAAAGGAAAAATACTTAAAAAACGAGAGCAAACTACAATACCATAAAAAAGGGGAGAAATCTTGGCAATGGACACAATTAACAGGACTGATCCCTTTATTCAGACAAGGACTACGGTGGTCCGTTGGTGATGGAAAACATATTAATTTCTGGAATGACCACTGGATAGGTACCTCGCCTCTCATCGACCTAGTAAATGATACGTCACTCATCGACACAAGCTCTATGGTCTCGGACTTTTTATCCCCTGAGTCTTCTTGGGACCACGGTAAGTTACTATCCACTTGTCGGAACACGTTGCCCAATAACACCATCAACATGATTAAATCCTCCCCAATACCAAAAAATATCCACATGGACAGACTATATTGGAAATGGAGTAAAAATGGATGGTTTAGTACAAACTCCTCAATACAGATGATGAACTACCTAAAAAACCACCAGAAATCAGATATGACATGGATATGGAATATCAATGCACCAGCCAAGGTCAAGACCATGCTATGGAAAATCACAAAGAACAGATTACCAATCTCGGCTAAACTAGCGTCAAGGGGTGTTAGGGTCCCCACAACATGCCCACATTGTGACTCAAATTACGAGGACCTACCCCACTTACTATGGGACTGCCCTATTTCTCGCCAAACCATTGCAAACCTGGACCCCAGAATAATGGTAGCATTGCACAACAACTTCTCACAAGGAACTTACCTAAACAACACACTGAGGGACATAAAAGAAACAATTGGTATCCAGAAATTTACAAAGCTAGCTTTTGCGTGGTGGGGAATCTGGTACTGGCGCAATAAATCACTTTTCGATAACAAACAAACAAATATACAACAAACAATAACCTTCATCAAAGACCAAATGTTCCTATGGCATACCTCAAAACAACATGAAGACGGACCAATTAGCAACGCACCGCTTCATAACAAACAAGCCCCACGACCATTATCCAAAAGAGCCCGCCGAAAAGCACATCGGAGAACACCTCCACCGGGCACTTGTAAACTTAACTTTGATGGAGCCTACTCCCCTAGTCTTGGTGGCTCATTTGGGTACATTATCCGTGACCACATAGGACAACCTATCTACTATGGGGCCGGGCCGTCTCCTATCGCTTCTGTCTCAGGCTCCGAGGGAATGGGCCTCTGGCACGGTGTCAATGCGGCCCGGCAACTCAACATAACAAGACTCATTATCGAAGGCGATAACCTCACCATAATCAACAGAAACCATCGGGAGATTCTGAAATGATTGTCTCCGACAGTCGAGTCTCTCTTGGTTTCTTCCATTCTTTGGAGATTCGTCATGTCTATCGAGAAGCAAATCGAGTTGCGGACCACTTATTGCACCTCCGTCTTGTTATCTCTGGGCCCCATACACCTGACGATTCTGCACTTCATAATTACATCCGTCTGGATGCCCTTGGCAAATAAGGTCGCTTCATTGCCAAATTCTTTCCGGTTCAAAAAAAAAAGCCCATCATGGAATTCTAATACTAGTTTAGCTTTCCTTTCTCTCTCTTCTCTTAGCAAAGTAGGCCATCCTAGTCGGACAATCATTTTTTCTAAGAAATTGGTATTATAGTCCCATCAACTGTTTTCCAACAATGGACAATAACGATATTTCATTTGGAAGGTTTGCTAGATAGCTGACCATCCCCAAACTATATAAACGCGGGTTTAGCAACAACCTTGGGCCACTGGCCATCTGTCGAGATTTTCTATGCTGGTTATCCAATTACAAGTTTTAATCAAATACAATTGGAAGGCTTTTGTAGATTCATTGGCCAGTGCTTCGTAAGAGAATGCATTAGATACTTACCTAAATCACCATAGAACCTTTTTCAATGTCGTTTGTCCTTACTTTGGAACAAAACAACTCGATCAACAAGAATGTGTATTATCCCGAGAGGATCAACCCACATTTGATGATTTTTTTTGTTGCTGGCCCACTATTGGTCAAACCACTTGGGCACTATGCACGTCGCATTGACAAATGCAGCCTTAGTTGCATTTGATTTTCCTTTCTCAATTATTTTTTTACAATGGGCAAACACTAGGCGAGCGAACTTACAAGAGTAAGACACCACACTGATCATCATGACAGATAATGTTACACAGATCCCTATTAAATATGGAGAGTCAAAATATTACAGTTATAAGTATTCCTAGCTATATAGTCATCCACTCTATTTGCCTCTCTAAAGCAATGTCTGATTTTGATGTGTTCAAAACTTGTCTTCAACCGATCGATCATCGATCTTTATATAGCTCAATATTTCCCACTTGATCTTGGTCCTATCATTAATAGCTTGAACTACTTCCAAGCAGTCCCCTTCGATGATAACATCCCGCAAGCCTTTGTTTACGACTAGTTGTATACCTGCACAAAAAGAATAAGCTTCTGTTTGGAGAGCCGTAGTGATACAGATCTCTGGTTGAAAGATGTCCATGACCCTTCCTTTCTCAATTGGTGTTCATTTGCTTGATTACATGTTGTAGATTTGCATTTCCTTAATATCTTAATTATGAATGACCCTAGAGTAGGTATATAACCAAAAATTAAAATTCGAATATGTTAGATTACCTAAGTTTTCCTCATAGGCGATTTTTTTTTTACAATAGGCAAAGAGTTGATATTTTGACGCCCTTTATTTTGTCCTTGTATAGTCCAAAGACAAAAATATATATGGTTCAATGGTAATTAATTCTTCTAAAATTGTTATCGTGAATACATCTGTTCCAAAATTAAACTCTCTCTTTTGGAAAAACCATTTTCTCACCCCTAACTGAGCACTCAATCTCTCAAATCTCATTCTAATGAAAGTTTGTAATGAAACACTGGCCTCGACCGCTTAACAACGGCTCCGGCCGCCTCAAATCGGCTCTGGCTGCCCCAAATCGGCTCCGGCCGCCTTAAATCGGCTTCACGCCGCCCAAAATCGGCTCCGACCTTCTCCGATCTGATGCCATCACATACCTGTCCGGTTGTTTTCCTCTTTGTTTCAATCGCCCTTGCCCGAACTCGTTCTGGCCTCTGGGTCTCGTCCCCCCCTCTTCTCCCCGGTACTGCTCGTCCCGATACGACTGATTTGTGGCTCAATCCTTCCAAGTTCGGTCGATTACCTCCGACTCCCCTTGGATCGTTGCTCAATTTGTGGTGATGCTAGGTCTTCCTTTCCCCTAATTGAAGCTTGTTATCTGGCATGTCGAACCTTATCGCTCCATTTTTTGCTCGAATCTCCCCCCGTGCCCTTGTTCTGGCTAGTCCTTGTCCTGTCGAAGCCGTTTCGGTCTTTCGCCGGTCAGTTCTGGCAAGTTCTTGTCCTGTCGTGGGTTTGTGCACAATTTGTGGCGGTGAGAATGCACCAGGATGCTTCTCTTGTGTGTTCTTCTCGCTCGTCTATAAGCCCCATCTTCCTGATTCATCATTCTATCTCCTTCTTTGGAGATTTTGTTCTTCTGTCCTCCCGATTCCTCTATCATTGGCTCCGCCGAATTTATTTCTTCAGCGGTTCATGCGTCTTCTGGTGACACCGTTCCGCCTGTCCCCTAGCCGCCGTCGTTCTGCGCGGCTGGTTGTCGTTGTGCCGTGTATCAATTTCTCCCCTGCGTGCTAGGTTGCCTAGATGAGGGCTTGCGCACCAAGGCATTTTGGAATACCAAAAAAAAATAAAAAAAAATAAAAAAATAATATATATATATATATATATATATATATATATATATATATATATATATATATATATATATATATATATATATATATATATATATATATATATATATATATATATATATATAATGTGAGCATATCCGGATTCTTCCCGCGCTCTTTGTCCTCCTTGCGGCTATGCTTCATATGCTCGTGTGGTTTGGTGTCCGTCTGTTGGTTCGTGGTTAGTTCCGGTTGAGGAGCAGTTCTGCGGTCCTGGTTGATCGACGTGATCGTGTTAGTGTTGTTTGTGGTCTCCGAAGATCCCTTATCCAGGTGGGGGGAACGTCGTGTGATCCACACTTCCCCAGGAGTCGCCTTTGTCTTGCGAGGATTTCTGCTTTTCGTCTTTCCGGTGGGGAGACATCGTGTCAGCTAGAGTTGTCCCATGCGCTCGCTATCCTCTTCTCCGCGACGACTTCCTTCCTCTCGATGTTGTGTCCGCTGGTTTACTTAGGTCTTGGGTTTTTTCCGGGTTTATTTTGGGTGCTCTTTTGATGTATTTTATGTTATATTTTCTATTTTCGTTGTTGTATGTTTAGACGGCTTACCGTCTGCCGACTTTGTCGGCCTCTCAAGGTCCGGGTTTGTCCGGCCTCGAATTATTTCTTTATAAAAAAAAAAAAAATCTGTTCCAAAATTGACTAATAAAATAATTTCTTAAACTCCGTAAAAATATCCTACTTATCAAAGTATAGGCGCGGCGGCCGTGTGCCACAGCCACTCGTCTTCTACGTACAGCCATTGTCGATCCAAGTCTCTTTTAGTAAGGCCTAATTTTGTTATTACTCGCATTCAACTTTATCCATTAAGAAATTCACACTATTATTTACTATTAAATTTATAAATATTTTTGTAAATAATTAAAAATTACATAAAATATTAATTATTTTACTAATTTTTTTAATAAATTTCTAACTGTTATTAATATATATATATATGAAATTATTTTAAAAAATCAATTAAAAGAATTTGATTTTAGACACATAAATCACGTTGATCGAATTGTAGTTCTCGTCTACCGAGAACTAAACTCCTTTAAAAAAAATGCACACAACAGGTGTGGATATGGTTAACTGTGTCGTGTATTCGAAATTGTTGACGTTAAAACCTCTTCCGAATATGACAAAATTAGTATCGGATACCCGAAATGGAAATATGAAATGGTTTTGTATCGTGTTGGATATCCGACAAGAAAAATATTTCGATTTGAACATGATACGTTTATTATTGCGTTTTAGCATTTCGTGTCACATTCGTGTTGTATCTATTTTGTTTCGTTTTTTTCGTGCGGTTTTATCGTGTGTCAGTCACGTCGTATTTTCCTACATACCCCTTTTTTTATGGGGAATTTGCAAAATATCCAAAAAAGTTGTCTCAATTGGTGAAATATCCACACTTTGGGACAAATTGGTGAAATGTCCATCTTTTCAATAGTCATTTTTATCATCTTGCTTATAACCTCACTCTTCTTTTCTTTTCTTTTCTTTTTACATTTTGTCGTGCAAATATAAGAGTACGTTGTGCATGTGCAAATATAACCGTAAGTTTTGCAAATATGACCCAAGTCTAGTTTTATTTATTTATTTATTTTTACATTTTGTCGTACAAATATAAGAGCATCTTGTGCATGTGCAAGTATAACCGTATGTTGTGCAAATATAACCCAAGTCTAGTTTTTTTTTTCCATGTGATACATTTTGACGTGCAAATATAACCGTATGTTGTGCTTGTGCAAATATAACCGTATGTTGTGCAAATATAATCCAAGTCTAATTTTTTTCATGTCGATACATTTTGGCGTGCAAATATAAACGTATGTTGTACGTGCCTGTGCAAATATAACCGTATGTTGTGCAAATATAACCCAAGTCTAATTTTTTCGTCTCAATACATTTTGACGTGCAAATATAACCATATGTTTCCCAAGCTAGAAAAGAAGACATTCTCTAATTGATTTTGGGAAGGATCTATTACGAGGAAGCTAGTAGAGGAAGAAGTGAAGTAAGTGTGGGTTGCAATGCTAGTGATCATATGTATTTATAGCTAAACTTCATAGAGAATTCATATATTTTCTAATAGTTAAACTTGAAAAATCTGAACCAAAGTAATTACACTACTCAATGCAAAGATGAGACTACTCAATTGATCAAAATGATATTATACATGCTCTTCTATATGACAAGCTAGTCACTTAATAAAAACACCCATTTCTACCATATTTGTAGATGCATCATGAAAATTACTAAACAATATTATAAATTCTATTAATGATAATTCTTACTAATATTCAAAGTTAATGAAATATAATTAAAAAAAGTTTTTAGGTATTATTACATATAATTTTATTCGAACAATTTTTTTTAAAATTTAATCAAAAATATTCAAAGTTGATGTCTATGTGGAGAGAAAAATGAATCTAGTATTTTGATAGAATTTTTTTTACATTCATTGTCAAAAATTACATTTTGTAATTGTTAAAAATCATCTGGCCGATTCAATCCCAATCGCCCCGCACAAAAGATCCCGGTTGTCTCCTCCACACCCTCTCCCATAGCGACGCGCGTCCATGCCCTTTTCTGCAGCTCATTGATGCCCTCCAATGAAACGCAACATTTCACTCCTCTTGCAGCCTAAACGACGTCGTTTTGATCCACCTTTTCATGGAAAAAAAAAACGAATGAGACACCATTAAATGCATGGTTACTTGGGGCGATACTAGCCATGGTATCAGAAAGCCATTGCCTTCTAAACTATTTTTTATTATTAAAAACACGAAGGTTCCCCCCTAGAACTCCCTGATAACATCCTCTAATGCCAACTACAGTGGAGCGATAACCATTGAGGCTTACTTGTTACATTTGGGGCGTGTTTTCTAGGGGGAAGGGGGTGACTGGGGTGAGAACTTTTTATTTTTTGGATTCGAAATGTGGTGTTTGGTTGAGGATGGACGTGATAGAAGAAGAGAGGTAGAGGGGGTGAAAGGGGATGGAGATAAGTCTATTGCTCACCATCTTTCTGAATTTTCACATGCTTAATGCTTTCCATCCTCCCGGTCAATTGCTAGCTCCTCATTTGTTTATGGATATAAGTGCTGCTCCACCACCAACTGTGTGAGAATCTGAGAAACCCGAGCCGGGTTGTATCAAATCGGGAGTCGTGTTGGGTTTATATTATTTTTGTTTATAAGGTCGGGATCCACCACTTTACACAAAAGCTTAAGCCATTGTGTAGGACTTCCCCTTCCTTATATTTTGGTTTGGTTTTCACCTTGTTTTTCAATGTGGGACTCCCACATCCCCAACACGCCTCCTCAACTGCAACCCGCCTGGATCGGGTTGACACTTGAATAATTTTTTTTTCTTTTAAATCTTTTCCCAGGTCGAGACTCTCAATCTCTCTATAGGTCGCCCTGTTGTTTTTACAACGGGATTCGACATCTCATTCTCTTTTAGCCTATCCCGAAGCCAGGGAAACCGATCTGACTCGGACCTGCTCTAATACCATGTGAGATTCCGAGAATCCCGGTCGGGTGGTATCAAATCGGAGGTCGTGTCGGATTTATTTTGTTTTTTTATTATAAGTTCGGGATCCACCACTTTACAAAAAAGCTTAACCCAATTTTTTCCTCCCTTCCTTATATTTTGGTTATTTGGGACTACCCAAAATCCCAACAAATTATGCGTCCAACATGTCGAGATACGGCTCCTCTCATCACTCCCGTGTTCTTCCGAGCACTATAAAGATATGTTTAGGCACTTGCAAATGCTTTTGTAAACTTTGATCGATGCAGAGATAATGGAATATCCACCCTAGGAAGTCACAATTGTCAGAGATTGTTGTTTTTTTCTCACGTTAAGAGAAGCGAGCTCTTTGTTAAGCCGAAAACCGAACCAAAATTGTCGACGCTATGGCCTTACCTTTGCCGCCAAAATTGTCAATGTCGTTTGTCCTTACTTTGGAACAAAACAACTCGATCAACATGAATGTGTATTATCTCGAGAGGATCAACCCACATTTGATGATTTTTTTTTGTTGCTGACCCACTATTGGTCAAACCACTTGGGCACTATGCACGTCGCATTGACAAATGCAGCCTTAGTTGCATTTGATTTTCCTTTCTCAATTGTTTTTTTTACAACGGGCGAACAGTAGGCGAGCGAACTTACAAGAGTAAGACACCACCCTGATCATCATGATAGATAATGTTACACAGATCCCTATTAAATATGGAGAGTCAAAATATTACAATTATAAGTATTCCTAGCTATATAGTCATCCACTCCATTTGCCTCTCTAAAGCAATGTCTGATTTTGATGTGGTCAAAACTAGTCTTCAACCTATCGATCATCGATCTTTATATAGCTCAATATTTCCCACTTGATCTTGGTCCTATCTTTAATAGCTTGAACTACTTACAAGCAGTCCCCTTCGATGATAACATCCCGCAAGCCTTTGTTTACGGCTAGTTGTATACCTGCACAAAAAGAATAAGCTTCTGTTTGGAGAGCCGTAGTGATACAGATCTCTGGTTGAAAGATGTCCATGACCCTTCCTTTCTCAATTGGTGTTCATTTGCTTGATTACATGTTGTAGATTTGCATTTCCTTAATATCTTAATTATGAATGACCCTAGATTAGGTATATAACCAAAAATTAAAATTCGAATATGTTAGATTACCTAAGTTTTCCTCATAAAAAAATGGGGCGATTTTTTTTTTTACAATAGGCAAAGAGTTGATATTTTGACGCCCTTTATTTTATCCTTGTATAGTCCAAAGACAAAAATATATATGGTTCAATGGTAATTAATTCTTCTAAAATTGTTATCGTGAATACATCTGTTCCAAAATTAAACTCTCTCTTTTGGAAAAACCATTTTCTCACCCCTAACTGAGCACTCAATCTCTCAAATCTCATTCTAATGAAAGTTTGTAATGAAACACTGGCCTCGACCGCTTAACCACGGCTCCGGCCGCCTCAAATCGGCTCTGGCTGCCCCAAATCGGCTCCGGCCGCCCCAAATCGGCTCCGACCTTCTCCGATCTGATGCCATCACATACCAGTCTGGTTGTTTTCCTCTTTGTTTCAATCGCCCTTGCCCGAACTCGTTCTGGCCTCTGGGTCTCGTCCCCCCCTCTTCTCCCCGGTACTGCTCGTCCCGATACGACTGATTTGTGGCTCAATCCTTCCAAGTTCGGTCGATTACCTCCGACTCCCCTTGGATCGTTGCTCAATTTGTGGTGATGCTAGGTCTTCCTTTCCCCTAATTGAAGCTTGTTATCTGGCATGTCGAACCTTATCGCTCCATTTTTTGCTCGAATCTCCCCCCGTGCCCTTGTTCTGGCTAGTCCTTGTCCTGTCGAAGCCGTTTCGGTCTTTCGCCGGTCAGTTCTGGCAAGTTCTTGTCCTGTCGTGGGTTTGTGCACAATTTGTGGCAGTGAGAGTGCACCAGGATGCTTCTCTTGTGTGTCCTTCTCGCTCGTCTATAAGCCCCATCTTCCTGATTCATCATTCTATCTCCTTCTTTGGAGATTTTGTTCTTCTATCCTCCCGATTCCTCTATTGTTGGCTCCGCCGAATTTGTTTCTTCAGCGGTTCATGCGTCTTCTGGTGACGCCGCTCCGCCTGTCTCCTGGCCGCCGTCGTTCCGCGCGGCTGGTTGTCGTTGTGCCGTGTATCAATTTCTCCCCTAAGTGCTAGGTTGCCTAGATGGGGGCTTGCGCACCAAGGCATTTTGGAATACCAAAAAAAATAAAAAAATAATTAATATATATATATATATATATATATATATATATATATATATATATATATATATATATATATATATATATATATATATATAATGTGAGCATATCCGGATTCTTCCCGCGCTCTTTGTCGTCCTTGCGACTGTGCTTCATATGCTCGTGTGGTTTGGTGTCCGTCTGTTGGTTCGTGGTTAGTTTCGGTTGAGGAGCAGTTCTGCGGCCCTGGTTGATCGACGTGATCGTGTTAGTGCTGTTTGTGGTCTCCGAAGATCCCTCATCCAGGTGGGGGGAACGTCGTGTGATCCACACTTCCCAGGAGTCGCCTTTGTCTTGCGAGGATTTCTGCTTTTCGTCTTTCCGGTGGCGAGACATCGTGTCAGCTAGAGCTGTCCCATGCGCTCGCTATCCTCTTCTCCGCGACGACTTCCTTCCTCTCGATGTTGTGTCCGCTGGTTTACTTAGGTCTTGGGTTTTTTCCGGGTTTATTTTGGGTGCTCTTTTGATGTATTTTATGTTATATTTTCTATTTTCGTTGTTGTATGTTTAGACGGCTTACCGTCTGCCGACTTTGTCGGCCTCTCAAGGTCCGGGTTTGTCCGGCCTCGAATTATTTCTTTATAAAAAAAAAAAAAATCTGTTCCAAAATTGACTAATAAAATAATTTCTTAAACTCCGTAAAAATATCCTACTTATCAAAGTATAGGCGCGGCGGCCGTGTGCCACAGCCACTCGTCTTCTACGTACAGCCATTGTCGATCCAAGTCTTTTTTAGTAAGGCCTAATTTTGTTATTACTCGCATTCAACTTTATCCATTAAGAAATTCACACTATTATTTACTATTAAATTTATAAATATTTTTGTAAATAATTAAAAATTACATAAAATATTAATTATTTTACTAATTTTTTTAATAAATTTCTAACTGTTATTAATATATATATATATATGAAATTATTTTAAAAAATCAACTAAAAGAATTTGATTTTAGACACATAAATCACGTTGATCGAATTGTAGTTCTCGTCTACCGAGAACTAAACTCCTTTAAACAAAAATGCACACAACAGGTGTGGATATGGTTAACTGTGTCGTGTATTCGAAATTGTTGACGTTAAAACCCCATCCGAATATGACAAAATTAGTATCGGATACCCGAAATGGAAATGTGAAATGGTTTTGTATCGTGTTGGATATCCGACAAGAAAAATATTTTGATTTGAACATGATACGTTTATTATTGTGTTTTAGCATTTCGTGTCACATTCGTGTTGTATCTATTTTGTTTCGTTTTTTTCGTGCGGTTTTATCGTGTGTCAGTCACGTCGTATTTTCCTACATACCCCTTTTTTTAGGGGGAATTTGCAAAATATCCAAAAAAGTTGTCTCAATTGCTGAAATATCCACACTTTGGGACAAATTGATGAAATGTCCATCTTGTCAATAGTCATTTTTATCATCTTGCTTATAACCTCACTCTTCTTTTCTTTTCTTTTCTTTTTACATTTTGTCGTGCAAATATAAGAGTACGTTGTACATGTGCAAATATAACCGTAAGTTTTGCAAATATGACCCAAGTCTAGTTTTATTTATTTATTTATTTTTACATTTTGTCGTACAAATATAAGAGCATCTTGTGCATGTGCAAGTATAACCGTATGCTGTGCAAATATAACCCAAGTCTAGTTTTTTTTTCGCGTTCCCTATATACACCGCAAATACTTCGTTGGATCCAACGTTGTAGCAACGTTGGATTAGACGTTGCTACAACGTCTAATCTGACGTTGTTAATTGTGTGCTAATTTCACTTATCGGATGTTATAACAACGTTGAATTAAACGTTGTTACAACGTCAAATTAAACGTTGCTAATACGGGTCAGATCGGGCCAAGTATAAGATATTAAAAAAAATCAAAAAAAATTTGGTTCACAACGTCCAAAAGGACGTTGCTCTTTGTTTTTTTTTTTTTCTTTTTTTTGTGAGTGTGGGTGGGTGGGTGGGATTTTTTATTTTTTACCCTAGCAACGTCGGATCCGACGTTGTTAACCCGGTTCGGCCCGATCCGATCCTTCACTTCACATATTACAACGTCGAATCCGACGTTATAATGTAATTAATGTTACAACGTCGAATCCGACGTTGATTAGCAGCTCTAATCCGCGGATTTGCGGTGTATATAGGGACACCCTTTTTTTTTCCATGTGATACATTTTGACGTGCAAATATAACCGTATGTTGTGCTTGTGCAAATATAACCGTATGTTGTGCAAATATAATCCAAGTCTAATTTTTTTTCGCGTCGATACATTTTGGCGTGCAAATATAAACGTATGTTGTACGTGCCTGTGCAAATATAACCGTATGTTGTGCAAATATAACCCAAGTCTAATTTTTTCGTCTCAATACATTTTGGGGTGAAAATATAACCATATGTTTCCCAAGCTAGAAAAGAAGACATTCTCTAATTGATTTTGGGAAGGATCTATTACGAGGAAGCTAGTAGAGGAAGAAGTGAAGTAAGTGTGGGTTGCAATGCTAGTGATCATATGTATTTATAGCTAAACTTCATAGAGAATTCATATATTTTCTAATAGTTAAACTTGAAAAATCTGAACCAAAGTAATTAGACTACTCAATGCAAAGATGAGACTACTCAATTGATCAAAATGATATTATACATGCTCTTCTATATGACAAGCTAGTCACTTAATAAACCCATTTCTACCATATTTGTAGATGCATCATGAAAATTACTAAACAATATTATAAATTCTATTAATGATAATTCTTACCAATATTCAAAGTTAATGAAATATAATTAGAAGAAGTTTTTAGGTATTATTACATATAATTTTATTCGAACATTTTTTTTTTAAATTTAATCAAAAATATTCAAAGTTGATGTCTATGTGGAGAGAAAAATGAATCTAGTATTTTGATATAATTTGTTTTTTACATTCATTGTCAAAAATTATATTTTGTAATTGTTAAAAATCATCTAGCAGATTCAATCCCAATCGCCCCGCACAAAAGATCCCGGTCGTCTCCTCCACACCCTCTTCCATAGCGACGCGCGTCCCTGCCCTTTTCTGCAGCTCGTTGATGCCCTCCAATGAAACACAACATTTCACTCCTCTTGCAGCCTAAATAACGTCGTTTTGATCCACCTTTTTATGGAAAAAAAAACGAATGACACACCATTAAGTGCATGGTTACTTGGGGCGATACTAGCCATGGTATTAGAAAGCCATTGCCTTCTAAACTATTTTTTATTATTAAAAACACGAAGCATCCCCCCTAGAACTCCCTGATAACATCCTCTAACGCCAACTACAGTGGAGCGATAACCATTGAGGCTTACTTGTTACATTTGGGGCGTGTTTTCTAGGGGGAAGAGGGTGACTGGGGTGAGAACTTTTTATTTTTTGGATTCGAAATGTGGTGTTTGGTTGAGGGTGGACGTGATAGAAGAAGAGAGGTAGAGGGGGTGAAAGGGGATGGAGATAAGTCTATTGCTCACCATCTTTCTGAATTTTCACATGCTTAATGCTTTCCATCCTCCCGGTCAATTGCTAGCTCCTTATTTGTCTATGCATATATGTGCTGCTCCACCACCAATTGTGTGAGAATCTGAGAAACCCGAGCCGGGTTGTATCAAATCGGGAGTCGTGTCGGGTTTATATTATTTTTGTTTATAAGGTCGGGATCCACGACTTTACACAAAAGCTTAAGCCATTGTGTAGGACTTCCCCTTCCTTATATTTTGGTTTGGTTTTCACCTTGTTTTTCAATGTGGGACTCCCACATCCCCAACACGCCTCCTCAACTGCAACCCGCCTGGATCGGGTTGACACTTGAATAATTTTTTTTTCTTTTAAATCTCTTCCCAGGTCGAGACTCTCAATCTCTTTATAGGTCGCCCGTTTTTTTTTACAACGAGATTCGGCATCTCATTCTCTTTTAGCCTATCCCGAAGCCAGGAAAACCGATCCGACTCGGACCTGCTCTAATACCATGTGAGATTCCAAGAATCCCGGTCGGGTAGTATCAAATCGGAGGTCGTGTCGGATTTATTTTGTTTTTTTGTTATAAGGTCGGGATCCACCACTTTACACAAAAGCTTAAGCCAATTTTTTTCCTCCCTTCCTTATATTTTGGTTATGTGGGACTACCACAAATCCCAACAAATTGTGCGTCCAACATGTCCAGATACGACTCCTCTCATCACTCCCGTGTTCTTCCGAGCACTATAAAGATATGTTTAGGCACTTTCAAATGCTTTTGTAAACTTTGATCGATGCAGAGATAATGGAATATCCACCCTAGGAAGTCAGCGTTGTCAGAGATTGTTGTTTTTTTCTCACGTTAAGAGCAGCGAGCTCTTTGTTAAGAGCAGCGAGCACTATAAAGATATGTATGGACGATTTTCGCAACAATAGAAATTTTCTGCAATTTGTCAAGACCTTGATATAAGCTATCAGAACTTGACAAAGTGAAATCGAATGTGATAAAGTAAATGCGGAATATATAAGATGAACACACGAATTGTTAACGAGGTTCGACACCAACTTGCCTACGTCCCCGCCTAGGATTGTCCAATCCGTAGGATTCAAACACTTCTTATTTCACTTCTTTTGAGCCTAGAACTTCCTAGAGAAACTTCCCTTTCTCTATACAAAGCCTCACCGCTTCTATTCTAGCTCTCAAACTTACAAGTGAAATAAAAGCTCACACCACACACCAAGTGTGTTTTGATCGAGTATAAGAACTCTAAGTGTAAGACAAATGACTTGTACAATAAGTGCTAGTGTTTCTCTCAACTCTTAAGTAATGATCAACACTTAGGCCTTTTGAGAATGTAAGAGAAACTTGATATGACGAATGCTTTTTAGATGCTATGAATGCTTGCGTGGTTGCTTAGATGCCTTGTTTTTTGCCATCCTTCTTAGCCTTCGTCTTTTTATAGTAGGAACACTTGTAGAATTTCTTGGAGGGAGAACCGTTTGAATTTCAAATTCTTTCCAAGACATTTGAATTCCTTCCAAAACAGATCCTTGTGTGTCTTCCAAGATGTTCCTTCGACTTTCTTCATGATCAAGCATGATCAACTATGAATTGATTCTTTCCTTGTATGAGAAGTGAAATCATGAAAGAATATGCATAATGTATCTAGTACACAAAATGGGTTAGATGAGAAACTTAAACATAAATAGATAAAGCCCAAGTCTCATCTCATAGCCCAATATAGAGCCCATTATAATTTAGGCCCAAAAGGATTGGTCTCGAATTCTTTCCTGTAAGAGAATAAATTGCACTAGATAAATGCATAAGTGATCAAAACATTTTAGTCTGGGTTTCAAGACCTTGAAACCCAGCCTTTTTGTCTTTCATCATCCTTTAGATCACCTGCACGTTAGTTCTCAAGATCTTACAATCAAGGTGGAGTCTTCAATCTCCCCCTTGATGGAATCATAACATATTTCCAGCAATCATAAGAGAAAATAAGCATATTATAATATAGGCATAAAATGTTTGGATCATCTAAGTTTTAAAACCGACAAGCACTTAACCAACTAGTGCCAAAACGCAGGGCAACCCAAAACATAAACCCAAAACATTTCTCCCCCTTTTTGTCTTCCAATAAAAGGGCAGAGAGGTGAAAATGTCTGAAACACCAACCAAGAAACATAACCAAAGCACCAGGAGTTTTAAAATACGAGCAGCAAAAGATGAGTTTTCAGAGAGTAGAGAAAGGAGAGTGGGAGATCAAGGCCTTGAGTCAGAATCCCCATCTGCAGCCTTATTCTTTTTGCCTTTTAGAGCCTTCTTGCCTTTCTTAGCAGAGGAGGGCCCAGCATCAGAGGATGTACCAGGGGCGCCAGGGGCATCAGGATCTTCAGGAGGGCAAATTCCAGCTCCTTCTTCAACCCAATCGCCAAAGGTGGGGTATTGCTTGTTGGGTGGAAGGTATTTCCTCCTAACCTCATCTCTGCACTTCTTCCTCCACCTTGCAAGAGCATCTCTGGTGACCTTGTCTCTTTCCATCTCTGCAAGTTGTTTCTGACGCTCCACATCCCTGTATTTCTGAACCACACCATATTGCTCGACTGTTAGAATGGTGGGTTCACTATGTGTGGGGCGCAGGATAGGACGTTTCTTCACTTGATTTTCACAGTTGAGGATGACATTCCCAGTCTTCTCACGCACATGATCGTAGGTTTCTTGCTCCAGAGGCATGATAGAACCTGTAGCAGTGTAGGTGAGAGCATTGAGGAGCATCATCTGATCAAGCTTGCAGTTCACAACCGAGAGGAGTTCATGAGTCTGGTCCTGGCGAATCACCACATCCGACCACATCCTACTCAGATCAAACCTAAGGTCTTGAATCTCAGTCTCCACAGCAGCCAATCTATCCTCACTTAAATTAGGTTCAGCAACCTGTTTTCCCTTTGAGTCCTTCCTCAGAAACCATTGCCCCCTCAGATTTTTGGCAATGCCCAATCTATCTAGGCAGCCCTCATTAACAATCCCACTATAGGTTTGCTTTTCTTCTCCTGATGTGTCGATGTCAAAGGCTTCAAAGATTTTGGGCAAAAGGTTTGCATAGGGTAAAGGCATAGGCCGAGAGGAGGTGGAGACATGGGTCATGTAGTCAAGGATGAGTTTGGGTAAATCAGGCTCGTATCCGTTCATGATTAGAAAAAAGATCTCAAGAAGATTCTCGGTCACCAATTCCCTGGAATGGATGCGTGGGAAGATACAACGAGCCAGAATGGTGAAGATGAGCTTGGCTTGAAAGTTTAGGGCAGTGTGAGTGGGTTTGAGGTTGGATGAAGATCCAGGGCCTTGAGATTTTAGAAAGAATTCATCTCGTGCTCGTGAGAGACATTCAAATCGGCTTGGAAATTCTTTTGTGGGAATCTCAGTTGGAAGATCAAGGATGATAGCAAGGCTCTCGGGAGAGAGACGAATTCGGGTGTTCTTGACCTTAGAAACTAGGGTTAGGGTTCCATTCACTCGATGAACAGTAAGGTTAGCGTAAAAGAGTCTGGTGAGTCGGGGATAGGCAAAATTGCCAGGGTTGAGTAAGGTCCAGAAGCAGGTAGATTTGAGGAGAGAAATGCAAGGCAAGGGCATGGATTGGAGGAGGTTGGAATCGACAGCATCACAGAAGCATAGGCGACGATTGCAAAAGTCCTGTTTCCAGGACTCCTCAACCTCTTTGTTGCAAAACCAATTGGGGGAAATGCTAGAAGGTACCTGAGGAGGACGAGCAGTAGCTGTGGATGCTGGAGCTTTGCCTTTGGATTTCCTGATCAGAGGTGGTGGCGATGGTGATCTCTCGCTTGAATCCTCAGAGTGATCTTCAGATTCCTCTATGACTTGCTTCCCCTTGTTGGCTGGCATCTTATATCTCTTAGCAGAAGGTGCTGGAGATGGGGGTGCTGAGGAGCGCTTTGATCCCGCCATTTGGTTACAGAAACAGAGAGGGTTTTGGAATTTTGATGAGAGAGAGAGAGAGAGAGAGAGAGAGAGAGAGAGAGTGTGAAAATGGAGTGGATGAAACAGAGAGAGAGATGGGATTAAAAAGCTAAAAAACTGGAAACTGAATCGTTTCTCTCTTTGTTCAAATGGCAAGTACAGATTCATTTACTCAAGTGAATAGTAAGTAATGATGTTCTGAAAATTCTAAACCCAAAGTGTCACATCCACTTGCACAAAATAGAGAGATTTTAAAAATAAAAACGAAAACCAAGAAATGTGAGTACCAATATTTGAAAGGGGTAAATGATATCAAGATAAACTCAGAAGCATTAAAAGATACTCTTGTTGAATATCCATAAGATATTAACAAGAGTTTGATCCAAAATAATTCTATTCGGATGAAATATCCAGAAACCTTATGAAGTCAAGGTCTTGAGATTTCATTTGAATCCATGACTTTCATATAGGAAGCAATTGCTCCCCCTAAGAAAGTGCTTCCTTATTAAGCATACCCAACTCCAATCTAATAAATTTGAAACGATCTTCAGGGAGAGGTTTAGTAAAAATATCAGCTAACTGAAAGTCAGTGGATATGAAGGATATTGATACATCACCTTTCTCCACATGATCTCTTATAAAATGGTGTCTCACATCAATGTGCTTGGTTCTCGAATGCCGCACTGGATTTTTAGTGATTGAAATAGCACTAGTATTATCACACAAGATAGGAATACCTTTAAGATCAATTCCAAGGTCTCTTAGTTGTTGTGCTATCTAAAGAATATGAGAGCAACATGCACCAGCAGCAATGTACTCGGCTTCTGCAGCTGATAAGGTCACTGAATTCTGTTTCTTAGAGTGCCAACTTATCAAGGAGGATCCTAGGAGTTGGCAGCGGCCAGAAGTGCTTTTTCTATCAACTTTGTATCCTGCAAAATCTGCATCCGAGTAGCCTTTTAAATGAAAGTTACTTTGTTTGGGATACCATAGCCCAAGGTCTTGAGATCCATTTAGGTATCTGAAGATCCTTTTTACAGCAATAAGATGAGACTCTTTAGGGTCACTTTGGAATCGAGCACACATACAGACACTGAACATTATGTCAGGTCTACTAGCAGTAAGGTATAGGAGTGAACCAATCATACCTCTGTACTCTTTTTGGTTCACATTCTTACCATTCTTATCTTGATCAAGAGAGAGAGTGGAGCTCATAGGGGTCTTTGCTACATTTGATTGTTCCATTTTGTATTTCTTTAGTAGATCCCTGGTATATTTCCCTTGATTTAGAAAGATACCCTTACTTGTTTGATGAACATGTAAACCAAGGAAGAAGTTTAATTCTCCCATGAGACTCATTTCAAATTCCCTGCACATAATTTCAGAAAACTCCTTGCAAAGGGAATTGTTAGTAGCACCAAATAGTATATCATCTACATATATTTGAACAATCAAAAGATCATTTCCACGAGTCTTGATGAAAAGTGTTTTATCAATCAATCCTCTTTGAAAACCATTTTCAAGAAGGTATTTGGACAATCTTTCATACCAAGCTCTTGGGGCTTGTTTGAGACCATAGAGAGCTTTGTCCAATTTATACACATGATTAGGAAATTCTTCACTTTCAAATCCTGGTGGTTGAGCAACATAAACCTCTTCTTCTAAGAGCCCATTTAGGAATGCACATTTGACATCCATTTGAAATAGCTTGATACCCATGAAAGATGCAAAAGCAAGTAGTATTCGTATAGCTTCTAACCTTGCTACAGGAGCAAATGTCTCCTCGTAGTCTATACCTTCTTCTTGATTGTATCCTTGAGCAACAAGTCTTGCTTTGTTTCGAATGATCTTGCCTGTTTCATCCAGTTTATTCCGAAACACCCATCTAGTCCCTATGACTGATTGGTGTTGTGGCCTTGGTTGAAGAGTCCATACCTTGTTCCTTTCAAACTCATTTAGCTCATTTTGCATGGCAGTGATCCAATCCGAGTCCTTGAGTGCTTCAGCTGGGGTCTTTGGTTCTATAATAGAAACAAAAGCATAGAAGGCACAAAGATTCTTTAATCTAGATCGAGTTTGTACCCTAGAAGATGGATCTGATAGGATATCTTGAGCTGAGTGTGAAGAGGCATGTTTGAATTTTCGTAGCTTTGGACCCTGATTGTTTGAACTAGTAGCAGGTCTCTCTTCAAGGTCTTGAGAGATAATTTGAGTGTTGGATTCTTCAATGACTAAATCCTGATTCTGTAGTCCCTTCTCAAGGTCTTAAGATAGCTCGTTGATGTCTTGGATTTGTCCTTGCATGTTTCTTTCTTGGTCTTGCTTATTTTCAGCATTGTCCTCTTCTTCTCCATCCGAATCATGATGATTTAGATTGAGATCTGCAAAACCTTTACTCAACACACCATTGTTGCTTTCGTCGAATACCACATGGATACTCTCCACGACAATTTTGGTGCGCTTGTTATAAACTCTATAAGCTTTGCTAGTAGTAGAATAACCAAGGAAGATACCTTCATCACTACGTGCGTCAAATTTTACAAGATTATCTTTGCCATTGTTATGAACAAAGCAAGTGCATCCAAAAGGTTTGAAGTAGGAAATGCTAGGCTTTCTTCCTTTGAAAAGTTCATAGGGAGTCTTTTTCAAAATGGGACGAATTAAGCATCGATTCAAAATGTAATTGGCTGTATTAACAGCCTCAGCCCAGTAGATTTTTGGCAAACCATTTTCCAAAAGCATTGTTCTAGACATGTCCTCCAAAGTGCGGTTCTTTCGTTCCACAACTCCGTTTTGTTGAGGAGTTCTAGGTGCTGAAAAGTTGTGTGAAATTCCATATTTAGCACAGAACAAATCAAACTTAAGTTGATCAAATTCTCTACCATGATCACTCCTAATGGAGACAATAGGTATGTTTTTCAAGGTCTGCAACTCTTTGCAAAGTTTAGAAAACTCGAACAAAGCCTCTGATTTTTCTCTTAAAAAGGAGATCCATGTAAAACGAGAGAAATCATCAATAATAACCAGGATGTATTGTTTGCCCTTTGGAGATTTGACTCGCATAGGTCCACACAAGTCCATATGTAACAACTCAAGAGGGCGAGAGGAACTTACAACCTTTTTAGGTTTGAAAAAACTGCGTGTTTGTTTGCCTCTTGTACATGCATTGCATAGATCTTCTTTCTTGAAGTTTAGATCAGGCAATCCTCTCACAAGATCTCTTGTTTTGAGCTTATTGAGGGTGTGCATGCTTACATGACCTAGTCTTCTATGCCATAGGCTGGTGTCTTCTGTCAAGACCTTGAGACACTTGAGTTTTGTACCTATAATATGATTAGCATTTACAACATAAGTGTTGTTGTGCCTGTGAGCAGTGAGAATTAGATCATCAGTCTCTTCATTCCTGACTTCACACTTGTGTCTGTCAAAGCCAACTTTGTTTCCTTTGTCACACAACTGAGAGACACTTAAGAGGTTATATTTTAATCCATCAACAAGATAAACATCCTTAATGCAACTTTCTGAATTACCAATATTACCAATACAAATAATGTTGCACTTCCCTTTATCACCAAGAGTAATTGTTCCAGTGGTTTGTTCCTTAAGATCTTGAAATAGTGATTTCTTTCCACTCATGTGTCGTGAGCATCCACTGTCCATTATCCATTTTGGCTCTTTGCTCTTGATGATATCCTGCAATACCAACATCAACCTTTCCGGCTAGACCAATACATAGTTTTAGATTCATAATGAGGATATACCATGTTGGGTAGTCTTGTCCCTTTAGGAACCCAAACTTGTTTTATCTGTTCATTAAGTCGAACTGGAAATGTATTTCTAATGATGTAGGGATCCTTTCTCCTATATGGACAAGTTTCTCTAACATGCCCTTTCTTACAACAATGGAAGCAAGTAGGTGAACGCCAATAGCCTTTAGCTTTAACAAAAGTGGTACTAGGTTTCTTTGGAAAGTTCTTGTTGTATCCAATACCACTTCTATTAATAGAGAGTTGTTGTTCACCCAACATCTTATCAAGATTAGCTTTAGATCTGGTGAATTGAATGAGTGAAGTCTGCTGGTCTTGACACTTATCGGATAGCTTTGCCTTCTCTTTCTCTAAATCCTCATTACGACTCTTTAGAGAGGAGAGGCTTTGCCTGAGATCATAATTTTCTGAGCTCAAGGTCTTGACTTTAATGTCAAGGGCTGTCCGAGATGTTTCAAGATTTTTCATTTCCAGCGACATATCACTGATGCATTTCTGTTGATCTATCAGCTTTTCCTTCAAGATGTTGATTTCACTGTTGTAAGCATCTTCATTAGAAATCATATTTCTTAGGACTTCAGAAAGAACATCGGGAGGACTAGACATTAGATTTCTTACCACTTGTTCAAGGTCTTGAGTCTGTGATCCTTCGTGCTCAGCCATAAGACAGAGATTAGCCTGTTCCTTTTCGGTGTCTGAGTCACATGATGAGTCTGAGTCACTCCAGGTTGCAAGCATAACCTTTTTCTTTTGTTCATATTTCTTGAACTTATTTCTTTTCTTCATAGGGCACTCCTTTACGAGATGATCTGTCTCACCACACTCAAAACATGTTAGCACTTTTGGCTTCCTTGACATGTTGGGAGACTTTCTTTTGAATTTAGATGAATCAGTATTTTCACGGTTGGAAAATTGTTTTTTCATCTTCAAAATTCGAGCTAATCCCCTTGTGATGAGAGGCAAAGGGATCATCTTCGTCGTCTGATTCATCACTCTCAGATTGTGAGTGATCTTTCTTTGCTTTGAGAGCAAGGTTCTTTGTTCTTGAGGGTAATTCTCCATCTTCCTCGTTTAATATCATCTCATGAGTGATAAGTTTTCCGAGAAGATCATCTAATGGAAGTATAGAGAGATCTTGAGCTTCCTCAATTGCAGTAACCTTGGGACCCCACTTGGTTTTTGGAAGGCTCCTTAGAACCTTTCGAACCTTTTCTGGGTTGGAGAAGGTTTTCCCAAGTGAGTCGAGGTTGTTAACAATTTGAGTGAATCTCGTGAACATCTCTTTTACTGTCTCATCAGGATTCATCTTGAAGAGTTCGTATTGCCTGAGGAAGATATTAATCTTACTCTCTTTGACTTGACTTGTGCCCTCATAAGTAACTATAAGTTTATCCCAAATTTCCTTGGCACTTTTGCAAGCTGAGACACGATTAAACTCATTAGCATCGAGAGCGCAATATAATAGATTCATAGCTTTGTAGTTCTTAGCAATGTTCTCAAGATCAGTCTGATCGTAATCAGACTCAGTTTTATCAATTTGCTTTCCATCGACAGTCTTTTTAGGAACGTGTGGTCCATTTTTGACCAGGCCCCATAGCTCAAGGTCTTGATCAATGATGAACATTTGCATAAGTGATCTCCAGTGGACAAAGTTGTTGCCACAGAACAGTGGAGGTCTATTGGTTGACCTTCCTTGAGCAAAACCTCCATCACCTATGGTAGACATGCTGAAAACTCACAAGATTGTTAAATCAAAACAGTGAGCCAAGCTCTGATACCAATTGAAGAGTCTATAAGGCGATGAATAATACTCTAGAAGGTGGGGGATGAATAGAGTATGGACGATTTTCGCAACAATAGAAATTTTCTGCAACTTGTCAAGACCTTGATATAGGCTATCAGAACTTGACAAAGTGAAATCGAATGTGATAAAGTAAATGCGGAATATAAAAGATGAACACACGAATTGTTAACGAGGTTCGGCACCAACTTGCCTACGTCCCCGCCTAGGATTGTCCAATCCGTAGGATTCAAACACTTCTTATTTCACTTCTTTTGAGCCTAGAACTTCCTAGAGAAACTTCCCTTTCTCTATACAAAGCCTCACCGCTTCTATTCTAGCTCTCAAACTTACAAGTGAAATAAAAGCTCACACCACACACCAAATGTGTTTTGATCGATTATAAGAACTCTAAGTGTAAGACAAATGACTTGTACAATAAGTGCTAGTGTTTCTCTCAACTCTTAAGTAATGATCAACACTTAGGCCTTTTGAGAATGTAAGAGAAACTTGATATGACGAATGCTTTTTAGATGCTATGAATGCTTGCGTGGTTGCTTAGATGCCTTGTTTTTTGCAATCCTTCTTAGCCTTCGTCTTTTTATAGTAGGAACACTTGTAGAATTTCTTGGAGGGAGAACCGTTTGAATTTCAAATTCTTTCCAAGACATTTGAATTCCTTCCAAAACAGATCCTTGTGTGCCTTCCAAGATGTTCCTTCGACTTTCTTCATGATCAAGCATGATCAACTATGAATTGATTCTTTCCTTGTATGAGAAGTGAAATCATGAAAGAATCTGCATAATGTATCTAGTACACAAAATGGGTTAGATGAGAAACTTAAACATAAATAGATAAAGCCCAAGTCTCATCTCATAGCCCAATATAGAGCCCATTATAATTTAGGCCCAAAAAGATTTGGTCTCGAATTCTTTCCTGTAAGAGAATAAATTGCACTAGATAAATGCATAAGTGATCAAAACATTTTAGTCTGGGTTTCGAGACCTTGAAACCCAGCCTTTTTGTCTTTCATCATCCTTTAGATCACCTGCACGTTAGTTCTCAAGATCTTACAATCAAGGTGGAGTCTTCAATCTGGAATGGTGTCTTTAAGCTTGAATGAGACCTTTTTTTTATTAGGAAAGAATTCGGGTGAGTAAGCTCTACCCGAAGGCATCCTTACGGATGAGGTCTACAAGACCAGAATTGTAATAAATATCGACACCTCAGGCAGAGCGGCAAATGTGTGCAACCTTATCAACCACTCTATGCCAAGACGAGGTACATGGAAAAAGGAAACTTCTTTCATAATCGATAGTAAGCGTTGTACGTCGGACAATATAAGTTTGATTTTCCAAGGACATGTGGACTTTTTGTTCAAGTGGTTTATGATTATGCTGGAATCTCCTTTAATCTGGATTTTGTCAATACGGAGTTGAAGAGCAAGATGTACCCCTAGTTTGAGGGCTAGGGCCTCTGCTTTCAGCGCGCTTTTTATGCCAAGCTTTTGATATCCTATATTTATCGGACTTCCATTCCAGTCCCTGATTACCACACCCGCCGAACTAACATTATTTGCGATTGTTGATCCGTCGAAATTGAGTTTGAAAGTATCATCCGGCGGTTTACGCCACCTAATCCGACGTGCCTTATTCTTCTTTTTAGAGTGGTTGAAACTTCGCGAATGAAGGGTGATGTCCTCGTCCAGATCGTTGTCAAAGCGACGGGTTCTGCTCCAGTTTATCTCTTGAATTTTAATAAGTTGTAAAGCAACATCCCTTGATGGGATAGGGTCTAGCCTAAACACGTGCTGGTTTCGGATATACCAAGCTGTCCACCAAGCGAAAGCTAATTTTACTAAAGCCGCTTTAGAAAGGTTATTTCCAATGCAGGAAATTATTGGTTTTATATTTCTGGACTGGTTAACCAGATTTAAAATAGAAGTTTTAGTGTACATAAGGAATTGAAAGAGAGAGCTTGTATATTGGCATTCCAACAAAAAGTGAACATCATCTTTTGTCAAGCAATTAAAGAGACTACGGGTAGAAGGAATGGGGACCCCCTAGTGGCAAGGATAGACACTGTTGGGAGGCCATTCTGGCCAACTTTCCATAAGAAATTTTTAACCTTGGGTGGAACTTCCAGACGCCAGATCCATGCGTTGTTATCTAATTGAATAGAGGATTCGACAGTGACAAGTTTATATGCGCTCGACGTGGTGAACCATCCAGCACGGTCAGGCCACGAGTATAATCTATCCTCAAAGTTTGAAGCTGGAAGGGGAATGTCAAGGATTTCCATCACGATGTTGTTTGGGAGCACTACTGAAAGTTTCTCCTCCCACCATCTTCCACCCAGGATGTAATCGCTAACAATTTCCTCAATGTTATTAATAAAAGGGTAGTCCTCCCTAGACTGGATGGAGGAGGTTATGATCCAGTTGTCTGTCCAAAATTTAATAGAGGACCCGGTACCAACCGACCAGATAAGACCCGACTTAAATTTGTCGATGAGCATTGAAAGTTTAGCCCATTGCCAGGAAGAGACACTTGTTTTCTTGTATTGAAGAATATTGTCTGGCCGAAGGTACTTATGTTTGATTGGTTGAACCCAATCATTTTCTGGTTCAACTAGCATTTTTCACAGAAGTTTCATTTGTAGGGCTTCACTTATCTCTTTTGATTTCCTAATCCTTATTCCGCCACATTTTTTTGTCCTGCAAATTCTTTCCCAGCTAATCAGCGGAGGGTGTTGGAGATCTTTATTCTAGAAGAACGTTCTGTTAATCTAATCAAGTTCCTTGTGAATTGAAGATGGCAGTAGGAAATTCTGCATTGTATACAAATGTTTGGCAGATAAGTTTGTGTTTATAAGTATTGACCAACCTTCTTGCGACAATGAATTAGCTCGCCATTTACTCAGTCGTTCTTTAGATTTACATATAACGTCTTCGAACGTCTCTTTGGTGACTATGCCATTGATAATTGGGCATCCAAGGTATGTTTCCAGGGAATTAACGTTTATAATGTTTAGGCAGCTGCTAAGCTCCAAAAGTTTGGAGTTTGTGATTTCTTTAGTTGCTTGGAAGCAAGATTTATGGTAGTTTACTTTTTGACCAGAGACTCTACACTAAGAGTCAACTATCAATTTTACTCTCCTACCCGCATCCAAACTACCTTTTGAAAAAATTATAATATAACCCGTGAAGGATAAGAAAGGGATACGAGGACCATTTCTACCGAATCTGAAACTAATGACGCTTCTTTCCATATTTTCTTCGGCAGACAGATGCCGTGCCAGGATTTATGCACCTAGAATAGACAAAAAAAGGGATAGAGGGTCCCCTTGGCAAAGGCCCCTAGGCCTAGAGGGGAGGAACATATCTGTATGATCGTTGTTAACAAGAACTGAATAAGATACTGTAGTAACGCATTCCTTGACCCAGGAGATAAAGGTAGGGTGGAACCCAAATCTGTCAAGGATCTTTTTCTTGAAGTTCCAGTCTACCCTGTCATATGTTTTTTCCATGTCTAGTTTAATTGCCAACCACCCCTCACACCCCAAACGCGACCTAAAGGAATGGAAGATCTCATGAGCTATCAACACATTATCTTGAATGGCCCTATCTGACACAAAAGCACCCTATAAAGGATGGATCAGTTTCCCAATTATTGTTTTAAGACTTTCTGTTAGGATTTTTTAAATGATTTTATATAGGGTAGAGCATAAGCTAATTGGGCGATATTGATTAGTGGTGGAAGGGTTATCTTGCTTAGGCAGTAAGGAGATAAATGTATGGTTGATTTTTTTAAGAATTTTCCCATAATGGAAAAAGCCTTTAACGACTCTAATTATAGAGATCCCTACTATATCCCAGTAATGTTTCTAGAATTCGGCCGTCATCCCGTCGGGACCTGGGGATTTATTTTTTCTCAATCTGGACACGTTAGATGTTATTTCACCGTTTGTTGGAAAAGGGATGAGGAATTCATTTTCAGCTAGAGAGATCGAAGGTTGAATTATGTTAATCATTTCATTAAAAAGCATATCATTAGTGGTTTCATTCTTGAATCGTTTGTGAAAATCATTTTTGATTTCTTCCCTAACATTTTCTTCTTTGACTATAAGTGTGCCTTCTGCACTAGTGATGTTTCTTATTTGTTTCCTATGCCTCCTATCGAAGGCAACTCGATGAAAATAAGATGTGTTGGAATCTGTAAGCTTAAGATGTTTTGTTTTGCCTCTTTGGTTCCAGAATGTTTTTTGAAAAAGTAAAAGCTTTTCACGTTTTCTTAATAGGCAACTTTCCTTTCGACTAGTGTTTAAATAGTTTTCGCACGAGACGGCATACTGGATTTGTAATAAGTCATTTTTCACCTCATGCAGTTGGCGAAAGATGTTACCAAATGAGCCCTTGTTCCAAGCTTTAGCTTTTTGCTTGAGGATTTTTTTTTTAACATCAGTTGAAACATAGACGTGCCAAGGCAAGAGGCACGCCATGATTGTTTGACAATATTTTGAAAGTCTTTCGCTGAAGCCAGACGTTCTCGAATTTGAAGGGTGGTGCTTTAAACGTGCCGCTACAATCGAGTGTTATTGTTATAGGACAGGGGTTCGAGGTGGAGAACGCTCCATTTTTGGTGATAAGATTGGAGAGTTTATGAAGAATCTAGGGATGAACAAGCACCCGGTCCAGTTTTTCAAGAATATTGTCCGAGCCCTCATGGAATTTTCTCCAAGTGAAAGGATTACCAAAGGTTGGTAGATCCAATAGAGAACAAACATTCTTGAATTGAAGGAGACGTGTGAACCTAGAAGGACGAGTAATAGCGTCGCCAAGCTTGTCATCTCTACAGAAGATTTCGTTTAAGTCCCCCATAACGATGCACGGATTTACGAGTCATTTACAATTGTTGTTAGCTCAGCCCAGAACGAGTCCTTATCCCGAGGTTCAGGAGGAGCATAGACAAACAAAAGGAGAGTCATGAAGCCATCACTTATATTTTCATATTTCAGGCCGATGATTCAGGGCAAGTGCAACATAATAGATAAGATTTCGTTTGATAGTTGATGATTTTTCCATAGTATACCAAGACCTCCCGATCGCCCAATGCTAGGTGACCAGACAACCATATCAAATCCTGCATGTTTCCAAAGATCTTCAGCCGGAATTGTTTCTACCTTTGTCTCAGCAAGAGCCAACAATTGTATATGTTCGTTTTTACATAAAGCATTAACTTCGGTCCAAACTGTTGTTTTTGGGATGCCTCTACAATTTCAGTAACTTTTTTTTTCATATGTAACTTAAGCAGATATGAGGAGAGCAGGTAAAAATCCTCATATCAAGACGCCGTTTAGCATGGGTTTGAAAGGTGGTATTAATTTGACAGGAATGTAGTGGCTTTAGCCATGGTCTTGAAAAATAGCAAGAACTACATCGCTTATCCAAGAAAAAAGCAATACCCATCAAGAACGTACATTCAACAAATAGATTTCAAACCAAATTAATATTGTACGTTGTATGAGCGCATAAGCGGTAGACCTCTCCACTGCTCTGTTCTTTCCCTTCGCAGGGGGGTGATGTTGGTTCATGGCCAATTTTTGGGTTAATAGTTTCAGCAGATAATACCAGAATAAGACAAACTTGCTAATAAAGAACATTTCATCAGTAGAAGTTTTAGTCATGCAAAGAAAATTGCCAAGCACAAAGAGCATTAAGAACATTGTTACACTAAAATATCCAAGAGACGGTATACGATAGTAATCATAAGAAATAATTTATGAGCAACACAAGAGTAATTTGTCAAATCCATCTCTACTAACAACATAGAGTGTATATAATGATTTATCAAAGACCTTGAGAAAACCCCACCAAGGCAGTTTATTCTTCATTCCCTTCAGCATGGGCGATGTCAAGACAGTTTTGCCTGAGTTACTTGTAGGCTTGTTTCCTTCAGTATTCCGGGACAGCAAAGCCTCCAGCTGCTCAGACTCGCGCCCACCCGGGAGTAAAATGCTAGGAGCAACGTAAAAGGTGGGAGACAGAGCAGTAAAAACAGCAAGGAGACCAAGGACGTGTCGCAAAGTAACAAAAGATTGTAAGAGGCCAGAGGGTAGCACCTCACAGATCATCCTAACAAATCCGCACAACCATATTGGAGACTCAGTGAACGCATGAACAACACCGAAACAGACATCATCGAAAGCTGCGTACACCGTCATTTTAGTAACATCCGAGACATACGATCCCATATTAGCATCATAAGGGAGTTTAGGAGCATCCAGTAGATCAACGCACCCCAAAGCCAACGGGGAAAATGAGGCAACCGTAGCGTAACCCATCCATCAAGTAGATGGGGGACATAGCCCCCTCAACACTCGATTTGTCGACTCTTATGTCGTTGCCCTTTCGAGAGTTGTTGTTGCCCTTTCGGGGGGGGGGGGGGGGGGGGGGTAAGGCGTGAAGAGGAATACACCTCAAACATGATTTTGTTTAGACACCAAAAGAAGGTGTTGTTAAGTGACCAGTGCACCAAGTAAACAAAAACCAATGTCAGCAATAATGGTTCCATGAAAATATTAATACCATGAAAGAGAATGGATACCAATCGAAGTTTCATCACGAACCTGAACAAGAATCTGATAGCTTCAAACGAGAAAGAGTGAGGCAATTCAAACCCTCAATGAGACCAAAGCAAGTGAAACCAGAAGAGAGAACAACCTCCCTATCGCCACCAGCAGACCAAGGAGAACCACCCCCGAAGCCCCACCCAACGTCGGAACCTGAACAACCTTGTGTGTGTCACTTATTTATTTATTCTATAAAATTATATTTTAAAAATTATATTTATCTTTCAAACAACTATATATATATATATATATATATATATATATATATATATATATATATATATATATATATATATATATATATATAATATTAATGAAAAGAGTAAATTACACTTAACCACCCTTAAATTATAGGCTAGTTTTCACATAACCACCCATAAAATTATAAATTACAGAAAACCACTCATAAATTACATTTATTTTCACAACACCACCCATCCATTAAACCTCTATTTGTTTTGTTTGAAAAGACTAAATACCCCTAATTCAAACTTATTTTTTAAAGGAAAGACTGAGGTGGAAATTGGGCGAGTCGGGTCGGATTCGGTTAGTCGGGTTTCGGATCATTCGGGTTTCGGGTAATGTATAATAATTTGATCATTTGGTTGGGTCGGGTTCGGGTTTTGGTCTATCGGGTTTCGATTGTCTCGGGTTTAAGTTATTTCGGGTTTGCATTGTCTCAAGTTTTCATTATTTCAGTATTCATTTTTAAAAAATTACTAGAATCAATCTTAAAATTCGGGTTTCGGTTATAACGGATTCGAGTCTTAATGGGTTTCAGTTGAATTGGGTTCGGTTCATTCAGATTTAGCTGAGTTTTGGTTATCGGTTATTAGGATTTCCGTTCCAAAATGGGCCGGGTTGGGTCGATGTTTAGGACAATCGGTTCCAAAATACATACAATAACGTACCCTAGAGCTGGCGAAACCCGATCCGAACCCGAAAACCCGACCCATTCGACCCGTAACCGATTTTTTTGAACACCGACCCAACCCTGCCCATTCTGGACCCCAAATTCGAATACCCGATATCCGAAACTCACCCAAAACCGAATGAACTGAACCCGATTCAACTGAAACCCATTAAGACTCGAACCCGTTATAACCGAAACCCGAATTTCAAGATAGATTCTAGTAGTAAATTTTTTAAAATGATTATTGAAATAATGAAAACTTGAGACAATCCAAACCCCAAATAACTGAAACCCGAGACAATCGAAACCCAATACAACCGAAACCCGAACCCGACTCAACCAAATGATCAAATAAACTCATAAATAGTCGATCTTTCATTTATATAAAATTTTCAAACATGATCTTTCATAAATTTTATATATAAATATGTATATTAATAGTTGTTTAAAAGATAAATATAATAAAGTGTTACACGGAACGTTACACCTTGTTATGGAGGATTTCTTCCGGTGCAAAGTGGATTAAGCCGTGATTTCGGTAAAAAAAAAATGAAATAACTTGTATTTTAAAAAAGAATCATATTATAATCATGTTTGAAAAGAAAATTCATAACATCACACCAAAAAGAAGAAAATTTATAACAAATTTCAGTCAAAAATATATATTAAATGACCGCTATTTTATCAATTATCAATAAAAAAAAATGATTACTTGGAAAAGAAAATTCCTAACAAATTTCAACATACTTGCATCGAAATAGGTTGGATACTTGGACGTAGATTGATATTAGGGAAAATGGGGTTTAATCACGATGGTGATCATACAACACACATATGCATGGTCCAGCCTATATTAAAATATATATTTAGTACAATGCAAGGTTTCGTTATCTAAAAGATAAAAGTTACATGCACCATCCATCTCAAATTTTATATCATTTAATTTTTAGTTCATTTTTTAAGAAATTAAAATCTCTATAAATTATTTTTATATGTATAAAATTAAACAAAATTTATTTCCTTCATCTCAAAATAGTTGTTGTTTTACTTTTGACTTTTTTTAATAGTGATAAAAACTATATAAAATATCAATGATTTTATTAATTTATATAAAATAATTTCATACTTAATACTCCATCCGTTAAAAAAAACATGTCGTTTTAGGAGTAAAATCTTGTTAAGAAAAACATGTCGTTTTAGGTATTTTGGTGTTCACTTTCCAGAAGAATTGCCCTTGTAATCATTAGGGATTTGTTAGTTGTAGTTTTCACTAAAGTGGAAAAGTAAAGTAATAAGGGGTGATTACCTCGATGTCCTAATTTTTGGCCTTTATTAGGAAAAGGTCTCCCTCCTCTTCCATATTAGCTAAATGCTCACCACCCCCATTTCCCCCTGTGCCCCCCTCCCGTCTCATAAAAGGTTTTTTTTTTTTTTTTTTTTTTTTTTTTTGCGTTTCCAGAGATGCTGAAACGGAATTGCTGAAACTTCTGTTTCAGCACATACGGTTTCAGCAACCCCTTTTTCAGCTTTTTTTGTTTTTTTTTCCCCAATTTTTTTTTTCGCGTTGCTGAAACCGCATGTGCTGATGCTGAAACTCCTGTTTCAGCACATGCGGTTTCAGCAACCCCTGTTTAAGTTTTTTTTAAAAATTTTTTATTTTACCGCATTGCTAAAACAAGGGTTTCAGCACATACGCTTTCAACAACCCCTGTTTCAATGTTTTTTTTACCGCGTTGCTGGCTGAAGCGGAGTTGCTGAAACCCCTGTTTCAACACATTCGGTTTCAGCAACCACAGTTTTCAATGGCTTTTTTTTACCGCGTTGCTGAAACAAGAGTTGTTGATGCTTAAAACCCAGTTTCAGCAAAGTTGTTGATGCTGAAACCCCGGTTTTAGATGCTGAAACCGGAGTTATTTTTTTTTTCCTTTTTTTTTCGGATCACCACTTCGATACCGAAGGTGTTGAAACCGGAGTTGCTTTTTTTTTTTCGCGTCACCACTTCGACACCGGAATTGCTGAAACCGGAGTTTGTTTTTTTTAAAAATGCTAAAATGCTGAAATGTTGAAATAGTACCTCATACAATTTTATAAGAATTGATTTCAGCATACGAATTTTGCTAATAACGAATTAATTTCAGCATTTCAGATCACAAAAAAAATCAAGAAGCTAATAAGCTATCTAAAATTTCAGCAAGGCAAAAAAATATGTTGAAGTTGCATAAACAACATTTGATATCCGACTTTGACCCCAACAGTGAATTAAGTTTAGCATTTCACATCACAAAAAAATGCTGAAATGTTGAAATATATGTTTGTGTGTAATATATTGTAGCTCATATAATTTTATAAGAATTAATTTCAACATTTCAGCATAAGAAAAAGTTTCAGCAAGACAAAAAAATTTGCTGAAATTGCCAATATTTAAACTTTCAACAATGAAAACTCAATCACAGTATCAAACTAACCACAAATTCACAAATAACAAATAACAAACTTTAGTGAAAAGTTTCAGCTTAAGAAAAAGTTTCAATGATACAAGAATAACATGGTAGTTGATCTTTGACCATATGTGAGTCTCTATATGACAGCAAAGGTATAACTTTAGTGAAGCACTATGCTCAAACAACTCACAGTTTACAACATATTTAGAATCAAATCACAGCCTAAAACTACTTCACTGCTATCAAATCTGAAGAACAGAGACCAAATTAGACTAATTCAAGCCATGAATCATGCTTACTGGTCGCATAATAAGTCATAACTCATAACACATCCAAATCTGAAATCTTCCATTTTTCACCATAAACCCCTAAAATCAAAAGGCAGAGGTTCCAAAAAAGGGGGAAAGGAACTAACTTCTGCACCACCAAGTGACAACATCAGATGGGCAAAATGCTAGATTGACAAGAGGTAACTGAACTGGTGCTGGCAAATCTGATGCAGATGAAGATGCATAAGGAAAAACAGTCTCAGAAAAAATCACTTCTCTGCTAGCAAAGACCTTCCGAGACTCAAGGTCATAAACCCTGTAGGCTTTCTGGCCCAAGGGATACCCTAAGAATAAGCAGCGCCTACTCTTTGGTGCAAACTTGTCACTCGTCCCACCCATTAGGCGTGGCCACGGGTTACGGGTCAACCCGCGACCCGGCGGGTCGTACGGGTCAATGACCCAGCGAGTCCGGGTTGACGGGTAGCCGGGTGGGGACGGGTAGCGGGTTAGGGTTAGGGTCGGGGGTTTTGCAACCCGTGACCCGGCAGGGGTCAATCCGCTTTTTCAAAATACTTTTTTTTTGGAAAAATATATTTTTAATAAAATAAATTTATAATATTATGTAAATTATGTAAATTATTCTTAAAATAACTCACAATAATACATAAACTAATATGCAAAGTGCAATGTGAGACAAATAAACCCCATCCTTCTCCTTTTATAGAGTTGGAAGTCTTCCTTCCTTTCCCTCATTTCCAATGTGGGACAAATGCTTTGTCCCACATCGAAAATATGGAGTTAGAATGAGAAGGCATGGGGCTATATATATGTATCCCACTACCACATTTCTTCCACTTCACTTGTTTCCTACATTTCCTACATTGGAAATTAAGTTGGAAATGAAGTTTGAGAAATATATTCTCATATTTTTTCTCTTACATCACACAATGAAATTATTGTGGATGAAAGAATTAATATGGAGATATAATCTTCCTATATTTTTAACACTTCATATCAAAGTGATAAAATGTGTTGTGAAGATAAAATCTTTACATATTATTTATTTTATTTTTTTAATAGTCATTTTTTTTTAAAAAAAATGATTTTTTTTAAAATAATGTAACCTGTCGGGTCAACGGGTCGACCCGAACCCATTAACCCGTGAGATTTACGGGTTAGGGTTCGGGTCGGCCAACCCTGACCCTTGACCCGACGGGTCGAACCCGTTGACCCGGCGGGCCCGACCCGTGGCCATGCCTACCACCCATGACTAGCACATGACAGAGGCACCCAATCACTCGGAGCTCATCATACGAAGGGGCATGTCCATACAGTAGCTCAAAAGGAGTTTTCCAATCAAGAATGGTAGGTGGCATTCGATTAATAAGATGGGTAGCTCCTAGAACACAATCCCCCCAAAAGGATAAAGGTATATGAGCAAGAAATCGAATTGCTCGAGCTGTTTCAAGAAGATGGCGGTGCTTGCGCTCAACCCTCCCATTTTGTTGGGGAGTGTAAGGCACCGAGTGATGGTGAATGATCCCTTTTGAAGCAAACAAATCCAAACACATCTTGTTAAGAAACTCAGATCCATTATCAGTGCGAACTTTCTTAACTCTGCGATGAAATTGATTCTCAATCAAGATCAAAAAATCTCTAATAACCTCATGGACCTGCTGTTTGTTTTGCAATAAGTGAGTCAAAGTCGCCCGACTCTTATCGTTGAGAATAGTCAGAAAGTACCAAGCCCCATCCCTGCTTGGAATCCGATACGGGCCCCAAAGATCCAAATGGATCAATTCAAACAAAGCATATGCTACTGAATCACTTTTACTAAAAACAGATTTGTGTTGCTTAGCTTTGGCACATGTATCACACACTGTGCTTGAAGCTACTAAGTCCTTACAACCATCAATACGATGCATCTTAGACAACGAAACATGTCCCATCCTAGCATGAAGCAACTCATGACTAACAGTTGATCTCAACTGATTACAACTGGGGTTATTCAGGACTTTATTTACAACTGGAATAGAAAGCAATGAACTAAAATTTCCATCAGCAACTATCGTCTTATAGAGGCCTGCAACTTGCTTCCCTGCAAAGCTGACGAGAGGGTTTCTCGACCAAATAAATTTGTAGTCAAGACCCCGCTATAGTATAGGAGAGTCAGGTTCGTCCTCATGAGAGAAGTCAGCGGTTCTAGGTTTAGTGTGTTTTGGGGTTCAGGGATATCAGGAAGAGGGTGTACGGTTGCTGTCGATGTCGAGGAGAAGATAGAATAGTTATGTAATCACATCAAAAGAGTAAGCTTTCGCCTTTTCCAACAATTAGATAACCCTTTCAAGTAATCCTAATTGTATCTACCAATTTTATGTTTATAATTCAAGTTCTTAACATGAATCTCTATTCTTTCGATCGGCAATAAACATATAAAAGGCAGTGGATGATCAAAACATAATAAATATCAAAACTTTACCTCAAGTGTGCTTGACTATCGTCGGGCTCACCCCGACCCTAGAAGAAGGAAATTAGAAAGCAACACTACTACATATAAGCGTCTAATGTAACACCCAAAAACATTACATTATCACTAAAATATGTTACATTAGGGTTAAAGGTAACACTTTTCAAGGATTACATTTGCGGCCGTTGCATTTGCCTTAATGTAACACTTTTTCTTTGCTAAAGTTACATTGTTTCATTAGTGATATTAAGTGTTACATTTGATAACAAAACTATTACATTTGATCAAATTTTACATTTTAGAATATATGTTACATTTGGGAGGTTTGTTACCTTTAATTAAATATGTTACATTTAATGAATAGTGTTACATTTAAAGAACAATGTTACTCATAATTTCAACTATTGTATTTAAATTAAATTTGTTACAATAGAAATGTACCTATTAATAATATTGGGATTACATAGATATAGTACATTAATTTATTAAGAATAACATGAAATAAATATTATAAGTAACAACACTTGTACATGTGTTATCTGATTATCCACAATAAAGTCAACAAGTTCCGGTTACTTGAGCCAAAAACATGTGGTTAAAATTCATTATATAAAAAAAAACCCAACTACCGAGATCGAAATCAAAGTAGCTTCAGGTAGCAAATGATCATCAAGGTTGGGGTACCACTATGTCAACAAGGAGAAGATTGAGAGCTACTGCACACCGACAAGTGAAAACAGAAGACATCACTTTACTGTATTTCTTTATAAATCAATTTTTTTTTATAGGCTCTAGGTCAATGTAAACTATCTATAGATCAAAATGGCAAGCAATTTCAAGCAGCAAAGGATCATCAAGGCTGGGATACTGTTATGTCAGCAAGGAGCGGATGAAAGCAACAACATCACTTGCAAGTGAAAAAAGGAGACATACAACTAGAGGTCATCTGTTCAAATTCTCTGCAGTATACCAAACATGCTATTCGACTTGTATAAACCAAACAGAAAAACTATCATATCTGCATAAGCTTTCTCATTCTTTTGGCAGCATAGCCATCGACATGAGCTAACAAGAAACATTTATTCAGCTCAACAAATGCTTGCACCAATCAAATTCCATCTTCCATTACAAATCACTATGTAAATGAAGAATAGAATCAACTTGCAAATTACAATGAAACTCAAAATTACAGAGCATAGGATTTGTACCACAACCTATTACACATTGATATGTTCCTTGCTCTCCAATCTTTTTTAAAGATCACTTTCCACGTCATCTAGAGAACATTCTAATTGGAGAAAAAAATAGGATTGCACTTTAATTTTGATTCTAAAATGCTACCTGAGACAGGGAGAAAAAAAAAGGATTACAATCTATTTTTTTTATTCTAAAATTCTAGCTTTGATATATAGGAGAAAAAAAGGATTGCACTCTTTTTATTCTAAAATTCTAGATTTGACGGATAGGAGAAAAAAAAGGAATTCACTTGATAGACGGAGATAGGAGAACATATATTACCAATCAAAACAACAGATGGTATTGAGATTAAAAGTAACTTCTTATTATTCGATGGTATTGAGAGATTATTCAGTAGAATGAAATTATTCAGTGGTATTGGGCGATTATTCGGTAGAATAAAATTTACATTTTTTACAGATAAATAATTACGTGAAAACAGATGAATAATCATGAACAAATAGATGAATAACTTCTGAGTACATGATACACGTTAATGGTTGAGTACACTGGAACCAACCCCAATATATATATATATATATGAATAACTTGTGTGTGTGTGTGCGCGCGCGCGCGCGTGTGTGTGTGAACTATAAAGTCGTAGAATATAGTAGTAAATTCAATTAATATTGTATTTAAATATAATTTATTTTTCAAAATATATTAATAAAATATTGTCACGTGCGTATTTTATTTTTCTCCAAAACATCCCAAATTATTGTTTTTCCCAAATCTTCTTTAAATGTTTTAGATATAAAATAAACAACTAAACTCTTGGAGATAATAAATGCAATTATATAGAATCTTCAACTCAAATTTATTTAAAATAAATTAAATAAAGTAAAAATAATCGGCATAGACATTCGAAAAAATTAAATTCTACATCATTTTAAATAATGTTACAATAAAATGTAAAATGTGTTACATATACAAAAGTGTTACTTCATTTTAAATAATAATACATCCAGTGTAACATAATTTGTGCTAATGTAACACTTTTTTAATAAAGCTTAAAATGTGTTACATTTTTTTTTTTGGTAGAATAAAATGTGTTACATTAGATACGTATGGTAACAGTTTTTAAAAATGTTACATAATAAATGTTACATTAGAGCCTTATATGTAGTAGTGCAAACATCATAAAAGAAACTAACTTTAACAATAAAAATAAAACTTAAACTTACAAAACCTTCCAAACGTCTCTCTCTCCTCATTCTCTCTCTCGCCTCTCTCCTTGCGCCTGAAGACGGTTTTGCTTGAATGTATGAAAATCAGCCCCCTAGGGCTTTATTTATAGGCTCCAATCCAAACTATTCTAGGAAGGAACTATCTATCTATATCTAAACCTCTCTATCTAAAGACATAAGATAAAGTTTGGAAATAAAAGAAATAAATCCCTAAAGGAAACTATATCTAAAGTGGATAGATCTCTCTTGGACTTGATAAATCTTCCATTGAATTGATAGAATATCTCTTGCTTCATGTGCAAGAAAGCCAGCTCAGAATTCGGACTCGAAATCAACTCAGAATCGACTCTTGTGATCACTCGATATCGACCAACATTGGTCGATATCGACCTGTCTTTGCTGCATCACTCGATCTCGGCCTCTTGAGGTGATATCGACCTGGGTTGACTCGATATCGACCAAAAGGGGTCGATATCGACCTCTCCAATGTTGCTCCCAGTGTTCTGGTCGATTTCTGGCATTTCTGGTCGATTTGGTCAACTCGATATCGACCAAAAGTGGTCAATATCGACCTACTCTACAGTTCTCATCATTCTGCTATGTTCTTGAAACGCACTTTCCCGAGTTCTCGTTCGTCCGATTGACGCATATGAGCATGCGTTGGAAAGATCTTTTTGAGGAGTACAACTCTCATGAAGCCATCAAAGCTTGATTCAGAATGTTGAATGGAGAAAAGTGGGATTTTCTCCAGCTGCACCATCCTTAGCTTCTTCATGAATTTCCTTTAAGCTCCAAAGTGCGTCCGATTTCTGTGAAATACAACAAAAACTTGTGCAGACCGCCATATATTGCAAATAAACATGAACTACACAAATTTTGTACTATTCTAGCCCAAATGTATGAAATGCATGCAGAAATCGATATAAAAGTAGGTATAAAACATGGCAAATTAGGCTCACATCAAACACCCCATACTTAAAGTTGCTTGTCCTCAAGCAATACTTTTAACTGTCATTCAGGGGAAGAAATCAAACACTCAACATATTAGATTCATTCTCATATATCCCTGCAATCAATTACCATCATCGAAAAGGTACTTATGTCACAAATCCATGCATGTAAATAAAAGCAACTTCGCACATAAAAGGAGGGTTATGCTAAATCATTCATTCGTGACAAAACATTGATAATCAAGAGGACTTCAATTAAGCTCATAGTGAAGAAAAGGTAAAAGGTATAGTGGTTGGCTATTTTTGGGCAATGTGGTGCTAAATCCGGGGAGAACTTCTTCAAACTTTCTTTCTTGCTTTGATGCACCTTCTCCCATCATAATTTCCACACCACTCATCCTTACATAAATCACTCTTTGCTTTTTTCACTTATATGCTTTTACCTCTCTAACCTCAGTACTGCCTTCTCGCGAGTCGCAAACATGGGTGTCATGAATGACCCCGAATACATAGTGCTTTGGACTCCTCACCTATGTGTCCCATCTCGCTGAACTATTATCTCAGTGAGCAGGGTCGATCTACCTTTATCTCCTGAGGTGACCGGATTTTCTTTTACTCATTAAATTTCCATATATTTTTCAATTTCCTGCCAAACTCCATAATGATAATAACAACACAACAACCATATAACAATCTCCATAATGTAACTTCATTCTCAACATAATCCCCGGATAGGTAAAGAATGGGCAATATTTGGATCATGTGGAGCAAAATATGAAATAAGGCTCAATATGGCTTTTGTGATGCATAAGCATAGGTATGGCTAACGAATATAAACATAGAGAATATATGGAAATATAAAGTCCTCCATCCTCTTATCATGCAACATGTCAAAAGCAATTTCAAATTTTACCTCCTTTCATGGTTTTAAATAAAATATGCACTTCATTGTGGCTTCCCTTTACTAGGCAATTTCATGTTATATATCTCTTAACGAATCCAATTTTGCATCGTCGAGTTTAATTTAAGCTTCCATGACACTTATCAAAATTTTAATGGGGTCAATTTTCTAGGGATACAACTCTCATGAAGACATCAAAGCTTGATTCAGAATGTTCAATGGAGAAAAGTTGGATTTTCTCCAGCTACACCATCCTTAGCTTCTTCATGAATTTCCTTTATGCTCAAAAGTGCGTCCGATTTCTGTGAAATACAACAAAAACTTGTGTAGGCCTCTATATATTGCAAATAAACATAAACTACACAAATTCTGTACTATTTTAGCTCAAATGTATGAAATGCATGCAGAAATCGATATAAAAGTAGGTATAAAACATGGCAAATTAGGCTCACAACAAAAGCTCACCCGACCACTCCTAGGGTCCTGAAAGTAGCACATTTGCTTAGTAAATACTGCAATCACATCCATTGAATCACATATTTTTCCAACCGAAAGCAGATTCTTGTTGAATTCCGGAACAATTAGAACATCATGGAGCACAATATCAGCATTCAATTTCAGAGTCCCAGATAGATGAACATGCTTAATAGACTTGTCAGGCAAACAAATATATATAGATCGATCAAGACGTTTGACATTCACAAGCCACTCAAAACGACAAGTCATATTGTCGGAAGCACCAGAGTCAACTATCCAATCAGAAGTCATAGCAGATTTTAAAACAGGTGCATTGAGACAAAGGATAGTTGTAGTACCTGAGAAGTGGCTCATCTCAGAGTCATCGACCTTGCCTTTTCCCTTCATGATGCGAATCACCTCCTGACACACATTGTTAACAAAAGAGGGACTAAGAATAGGTTCCTGCACAACAGTCATGGCAGATGAATGACCTCCCAAAGAGGTATCCATCACCACATCAGAAGCTGTTGCATTCACAGATTTCTTGTTTCCCTCCTTTCCTCCTTCTTTAGCTTTGATCTCCATATACCAGTCTGGATAACCGATAATCTTGAAGCACTGATCCACATTGTGTCCTTTCATGCCGCAGTGAGTACACTTCCTGTCTCCTTTGTCCATTTTGCCTTTCTTGGAAGGACCTGCTCCACTCTTGTCAAACATCCTTCCATATCAGTGTTGTTTTTGAAGGATCGACTAGCATATAGTGCGCTAGTCTCGCCTTGAGTAACCAGGCCAGTGGCAATCTTCTGACGCTCAATCTGCTGAGCCAAATAGTAAGCTTTATTCACCGATGGAAGAGGCTCCATGGACAAGATCTGGTTCTGAACTGCCTCGAAGCCATCATTGAGACCTAGAGGGAACTCCATAAGGCGGTTCTTGCTTTGAATCTCAACCATACGCTTCAATAGACTGCACGAACAATGTTTCTCAACAACACCACATGTGCATTCAGGAATCCCTTCCAGATTGTCAATCTCATCCCAAATTCTCTTCCTCTTTCCATAATACTCATCCATCGATTGATTCTCCTGCACCTGGCTGCTAAGCTCTCGCCTCAACTGAAACACCAATTGTCCAATAGTTTGACCGAACCTTTCAGCAATCTCTTCCCAAAGCTGTCTGGCAGAATTGGAGTACATGAATCCCTCAGAGATGGATCCAATCATGGAGTTTAGAATCCAACAGCAAACCATATAATCGCACCGGATCCATTTTTGGAACTCATCGGTTCCAAGATCCAGCTGCGGCACCGTCCCGTCGATGAAACCTAATTTGAATTTTGCTCCCAGCGCCATTCGGATGCTACGACTCCAACTTAAGTAGTTTGAGCCATTGACCTGATTCGATACTAGTTGTGCGCCAGGGTGATCCAAGTTGGATAGCGCGAGCGGCTCGTTGATCACACGACCTGTAACTTCACCGAGATCTGGTTGATTGACTGAACGTGAGTTTTTATCACCGCTCATCTTTGATCAGAAGTTTGGACACAAATTCGCAATTGAAAATCCACAGAGATCACACAGTTACAGAATCTCAACACATACACATCAGATCACAGCAAGATCTCATAAAAAAACACAATTTCAAGAAACACGATTTCTAGAAAAATAACGCAATCAATTCAAACGAGAAATTCAGCAAGAATTCAGCGGAAACACAGTATAAGCTTCTTAGAGCTCTGATACCATGAGAAGCTTATACAATTAAGGTGGAAAGCAAGATATTAGAGAGCAAGAGAGAACTCTTATTCATGGAGGTTGGGTTCTTGTTACAGAGTACATTGTAACCAATGAATCTGTATGAAATGAATTAGATTGCAAACTAGACCGAGACCCCTTATTTATAGTACTCCAAGAGGTTCTAACTAACTCTCTTTATTCTAAGTTATAATCACCTAAGTGCAGCCTCACCAATCTCTGCCATGAGGGTGCACACTCCACAAAATCAAGTATATGAAATTAACAAAATAAAAAGGCGTATCAGGTGGTAGCTGAGCGAGGTAATGAGCCGTCTGCGCCTGGTTGCTATCCCGCCTTACCAAATTCCACCGACGGCAATGGAAAAGGCGAAGTAGACTCCGCACCTTAATCCCTAAGCAGCCCACAATGCCTCTGTATGACACTTTGCCCGTGATCAACTGCACTGCTTGCCTGCAGTCCGTTTCAATGATAATACGCGTGTGGCACCCCTTTCTCGTTTGCTGCTTGCATTGCTCTCGCTATTGCCTCGAGCTCAGCCACAAGTGGTTCTGTTCTCCCTGGATCCTCTTCGCCATTGCCCAGTATATAACACCATAAGCATCTCGTGCACTCACCCCCGCTCCCCCCATCCTCAAGAAATATCTTTGCATATAGTTAGAAGCTTCAATTTTACAAAGGTTGTAAATTGATTGAGATTAAACTGGATCGTTTTGAGTTGAAGTATTTTTATTAGATAGCCTAACTCTGAGAGACATAAGCTGACAAATGATGACAATATCAACATATATAAATTCATTTGTCATCATATTATTAGCACATATATTCTAATAAAATTTATTTGAAACATGAGCTGATAAAAAGATTACAGATAGCTGACAGAAAAATGAGACATAAGATGAAAAAAAACATTACAGAAAGCTGATAAAAGCAATACAGGTAACTGACAAACGATGAAACCATGAGAAATGACACAAAGAAATTAGTATCACAGATAACTGTCAAACAATGACGGACAAATGATGAAACATAAACTGATAAACGATATTTGACAATATCAGCATATACATAAATTCAAAAATACACACACAACCAAAGGATGTTTTGACAGGTGTTTGAAATTACAAAAGCAGCAACCATATATCAGCATTTTTACAGATGTTTTGCAAACAAATGCTAAAATTGAAAGCCTCAATTTTCCGTCAAACAATGACGGACAAATGATGAAACATAAACTGATAAAGGATATTTGACAATATCAGCATATACATAAATTCAAAAATACACACACAACCAAAGGATGTTTTGACAGATGTTTGACATTACAAAAGTAGCAACCATATATCAGAATTTTTACAGATGTTTTGCAAACAAATGCTAAAATTGAAAGCCTCAATTTTCCCTCAATAGATCACAACACATCCATTCGCGATACCAAAAAAGATTGTCTCGATTAAACAATCTAACATCTTTACCAAACACTAAAGCTTCAATATCATTAATAGTAAAAATCCCACAAGAAGCTCTGCACATCCCACATGAATAAAAAATACCTTATTGCATACAAATATAAATAAGAAACTAAACAAAAAGAAAAATATTTATTACAAATAAACATACCCAGTTTCGTCTTTCATGATATCAGAGACTCTCTTTATAGTGAATGGCGGAGTAGCTTCAAAGTCCTTATATGTCCCCGATTCGCTCAAGTGAACAGGGAGCCACATAGCTAAGCCACGTTTAAATACCTCTCCAAGTTACAAAGATCAACAACATACTTATTACCATCGTACACTACAATATTCCTTTCAGGGATTTGAATTTCTAGAGCAACCTAATGCATGTCGTTAATATTGAATGGAGTACAAAAAAGAGCATATAGAATTATGATACTTGAAAACACAAAATCTCGAAATGATCACTTGTTCCCATTTATATAAGAGTACAAAAAGACATGCTCGTCTTCAGATAAAAATGGCTTTGAACGATTGTATTTCGGTACTCTTCCCTTCTTCACATTCTCACATAGGCTCAAACATAAACTACTAGATTTTGAAATAAGATTAGAACGTTTTACTAATTCAATTCCAACATCATTCTCAACATTAAAATCAATGGGGTTATCAATGTCAGCTCGCCTCCCCATTTAGCATCTCTAAAAGAGATTTCATCATCCCCCGAAAGATTGGAAATAAAGTCAGAACTAAAAAAGATAAGCTCACAAAGAACGTTAGACAACTTAGAAAGGGTTGAACATAAGTTGACACTCATGATAGGTAGCTCACAAAATGATGGAAATATCAGCATATAGTTTTTTACAAACTTGACAGATATCGGCATATATAATGAAATACAACAATAAACCTCAAACAACAGATTTTCCAAAAACTAGCAACAACATCACAGAACATATTCTTAAACACAAATACTAAACTAACCTTCCCCTCTAACATCAGTCTTCCCCTCAATTAGTTTTCACCGCTCAATCACAAAACAAATTGTTAGAAAATTAAGTAACTTTATTTGCAAGTTCAGTGACATTGTTCTCTAAAATTACAACTCTATTTGAAATCATTTCAAATATTCTCTCAAGCTTCAAGCAAAAATCCTTGGCCCAAACAGATATTTCCCCTTTTTCAGTTGGTATTTTAAACATCCTCTTGTCGGCTCCCTTTTGGCATTTGTCAGCTCCATCATCTTTCTCAGCTTTCTCAGATAGGCTCTTCTTCTCCTTGATGACAACATCCACCTGTAGGGACCAACCCTTCCTCAAAATAACAGAAGGGTCTGACTTGCTCTTCTGCCTATTTTGATAACCTTAGCAATCCCAAGATCAAAAGACTTACACTTAACGATGGAGTGTGTCGAGGGGACTGCCAATGGAGCTGAGAAATCAAGAGAAGAAGGGGTGGGAGTAGTAGAAGGAGGTACAGAAGCACCATGAGCATTGTCTCCAAGAAACTTCAAGTAAAAATCCTTCCTACCATGCCTCGCATGATAAAGAAGATCTGATTGAGGTTCACAATAACATTCAAAACAAAGAGAATCAAGAAATTGTTCTTCAACTTCTTCCAGAAATTCCATCTCAGCCTTCCTTGAGAATTCAACTTACTTTGGATACAATGGGGCATGTTTTTACAAATACCAGAATGCTGATAATAATAAAAAAAAACCAGATAGTTGACAAAGGATGAAACATAGGATAACACATTGATAGGAACCACTCAAAGAGAATCTCCAATGAGGAAAATAACTTTTGATTTCTTATTGAATAAAACTGGATGATCTCCCTAGAGACTCATCTACCACCTTATATAGGCGGTTCTTAACATATATCTACTCTTAATAAGATAAGGCTTATCTTTCTAAAGCTAAGCAATATGAACTACTGATAAACATCCCTAGGAAAAAGGGATTTATTTCCTAAAATACTAATATCATAGACTATATTTAATTACTAAATCTTAGGATTCCTAGCATAAGTCTTCCATGGTTTACCTTTGGCGAGAACCATATCATTGCATCCTCCTCGGAATGTCGACTTGTCCTCAAGTCAAAAGTTAGGAACTGTTATTGCAACAAGTCGTACTCTTCCCAGCTAGATTCTTCACTTGGGCGATCTTTCCACTGAATGAGTAATTCAAGTATCTCATAATTACCAAACTTAGACCATCGATGGTCCATTACTTTCTCGGGTTGTACTGTGAATACTGAATTCCATAGAATCACTTAGTGGCAGTGGAATTGCAGAAGTTGAAGTTGCTAAACCCAGAGCTTGACGGAGGAGGGAAACGTGAAACACCGGGTGGACCTTGGAACCTGCAGGAAGGTCAAGTTCATAAGAAACCGAACCAATCTACCTTAATATCTTGTACGGACCAAAGAATCGAGGCGAGAGTTTCTGGTTGACCCATGATAGCATGCATTTAGCTATGCATAATAGGTTAAGTACAATTTGCATATTTGCTCTCTATGTTAGCGGAGTCGAAATCTACACACTTTTATTGATTATTTCAGGTAATCGTGGATCCGATGATGAGACAGGAGTTCTTAACACATTAGATGAGAATGTCTAGTTGATCGGAGAAGCTTACATGAAGATCTCAAGAGGTCCTGAGAAGAAGAAACATACCTAAACGAAGAACAAGTCTGCAGAAGTTGTCGCCAGACAGGCTGAACTTGTTTTGCACTTTCTGGAGGCCTCGGTTGTCTGATTGACTATTATGACCATGCGTTGGAAAGCTCTTTCAGTGAAATACAACTCTCCTGTTGACAAGAAGATCAAATTCGGGATAGATTTTTAGTGAAAGGCCCCTGTCTGCAGCCGCAGCAACCATGCCCCGGCCACGGCCAATCAATTTGCAGCGGGGATGGATGAAGCCGCGGCCGTAGCACGTGTTACCAGCAACCCTAGTTTTGTGTTTTCCTTTTGTGTGGCCACCTAGACTTGTATAAGGCCGAGTTTTATGTTATTTTCACAACTTCTATTCCATTCTACGTTCTATCAAACAATTGGAGAGAGAGCGATGTTCGTCATGGACGGCTAAACTGTCTTCGTTCTACTTGCAATTTGAAGCTTTATTTGGATTGATTATGAGTTTCTTAATCTTGTTCCTTATTTCCTATATTGAATGTTTCAACTTCTTTGTGCTTGCATGTTTGATTGTTTTATTCTATCTAGCCCGCGCAACTAGTTAGAATCAATTCAATTGCTAAGGGTTTGTAGATCCCTGGTTGTGAACCTTAACCTAAGTAGCAAACTTGTTCCTTTAGGGCTGGTTGAACTAATTGAATGGGTAGGAAGTTGGATGTGTTGTTAAATCCCTCTTTAGGGACTGCAAATACCTTGGTTAATCTCTTAACTGTGTTAAATCCTTCTTTAGGAACTGTTTGATTGATAAGGGTTTCAAGGACTGGTTGGACTAGTTACTATATTAGGTTGGGACAAGGGCATTCATAGGAAGACTAAAAGGATAAGAGAAAGTTGCAATATCAATTCAACCAAATAAAGTAGATAGTGGTAGGTAGAGCGATCTTCTCTAAATTGTTTTGCATCAATCTGTTTATAGTTTATTTTGTTTTCTTTTTTATTTCAATCAACCAAAACCCCCCTTTCTACTAATTGGTAAATACACTTTGCTGAGAAATACTTGATTCTCTGTGGGATTGACCTCTTACTTACTTGCTATACTAGTTTGTAGGTTTGAGTTTTATTTTGATACGGTTTACGCGACTACAAACCGTCCATCAACCCGACGAGCCAAGGCAGCACAACATCTCCCACCTCAAAATTCAGTTTGCGGCGGTGAGCATGGGCTTGTTGGGAGATGCGATTTTGAGCTTTCATAAGGTTCTCTTTAAGGATCTTCAACATATTATCCCGAGTTACCAATTGATCCTCCAACTCAGGAAGTCGGGTTTCACCACGAACAAAAAGTTGCACAGGAGGAGGGTCACACCCATAAACCAATCAAAAAGGCGTTATGCCAGCCGATGTATGGAAGCTGGTGTTGTAGGAATATTCAGCCCATGGCAAGAATTCCCCCCAATTATGTGGTTGGTCCATGGCGAAACACCTTAAATAAGCCTCTAGACCACGATTGACCACCTCGGTTTGACCATCGGTTTGCGGTTGGTAAGCCGAACTCATTCGAAGAGTAGTACGACTCAAACGGAATAGCTCAGTTGAAAAAGCACTCAAGAATCGGGATCTCGATCAGACAAGAGTGATCGTGGAATTCTATGGAGTCTTACAATATCCTTGTAAAACAAATTAGCAACAGATTTGGCTGAGAAAGGATGAGACATACCAATGAAATGAGCATATTTCCTCAATCGGTCGACCACTACGAGGATAGTTGTCAAACCACCTGATTTCGGTAAGCCAGTAATATAATCAAGGGAAACATCTTCCCAAATCTGATCTGGTATTGGAAGCAGCTGCAGAAGTCTGGCTGGTACTAGGGTCTGGTGTTTTGCCTTTTGACAAATGGCACAATTATGAACATAGAGTCGAACATCATTCTTCATGTGGGGCCAATAACAAGAAGTTGTCAACCTCTTAAGCGTTTTAAGAAAACTATCATGACCGGCAGCTGGAGTGTCATGACACTCAAAAAGAATTTTCTGTCTCCATTGCTCGAAATCAGGAATTATAAGTCGGTTCTTGCAGTAGAGCCTTTCATTGACCAATTGGAAGTATGGGAAGGCTGATGGATCAGTGTGCTTGTTGCTAACTATCTCTCTGGTGAATGGGTCGGATTGAAGGGTTGTGGTCCAATCCGAAAATTCCCGAGTAACTGGAATGGCGAGGGCTAGAAATTCCGCTTGCTGAGGTCTCCGAGACAGGGCAGCAGCTCCGGAATTTTCCTTGCCGGGTTTGTACTCGATCTCGAAATCAAACGACAACAACTTCATGAATAAGCGTTGTTGTTGGCTTGTAGTTATGCGTTGTTCAAGTAAAAAATTCAGGCTTTGATGATCTGTTCAGACCTTGAATTTAGATCCCAACAACTAGTGTCGCCACTTTTGTAAAGCTAAGACCAAAGCCAACAATTCCCGATCGTAAGTAGACTGAAATCTGTTAGAAAATGAGAAGCCCTTACTATAGAATGCAATGGGGTGTTCGGACTGAAGAAAATAGCACCCAACCCCCTCTGATGATGCGTCGCATTCCACTGTAAATTGCTGGCTGAAATCAGGTAAGCGAAGAACGGGGGCGGAGGACACCGCCTTCTTGAGAGACTAGAAGGCCTCTTCAGCTGTAACTGACCATATGAAAGCATTGTGCTTTGTGAGGTCTGTTAGCGGTCTTGCTAGCAAACAATAGCCCTTTATGAACTTTCCGTAATAGCTTGTTAGCCCAAGGAATCCGCACAACTCCTTGACTGTTGCTGTTCGTGGCCATTGGATAATTGTCGAGACCTTGTCCTGATCAACTGCCACCCCAGATGCGTTGACAATGTGCCCCAAAAATGCGACCTCTGACTGCCCAAAGAGGCACTTAGAGGACTTGGCGAAGAAACAATGGTCTTGCAATAGCTGCAATGTCAACCTGATATGCTGGCAATGCAAGTCTTCTGAAGGACTGTAGACCAAAATATCGTCAAAGAAAACCACTATAAATTGACGTAAATATGGGTGGAAAACATCATTCATAATGGCATGAAATGTGGATGGCGCATTGGTTAGGCCAAAGGGCATCACAGGGAACTCGTACTGACCCGAGTGTGTTCGGAATGCCGTCTTGTGGATATCGACTGGGTCAACCCAAATCTGATGATATCCAGAGCGTAAGTCGATTGTAGAGAATATGAAAGCACCATGGAGTTCATCCAAGAGCTCATCAATGATCGGAATTAGTTATTTATCCGGAATGGTGATCTGTTTCAATTGGTGGTAATCAATGCACATTCGCCAGGTCTGATCTTTCTTTTTAACGAGCAAAACCGGACTCGCGAATGGACTAGTGCTTGGCCAAATGAATCCATTGTCGATCAGGGTTGCAATTTGTTTTTTGATCTCAACTTTTTGGTGGTGGGGGTATCGGTATCGTCTGATGTTTGGTGTTTTGTAGTTGGAAACAAGGGTTATGGTGTGTGTTTGGGATCTTGGAGGAGGAAGGGTATTTGGTTCTTCAAACATGCTTGAAACTCCTTTACGATGGGCTGAATGGCTGCTGGTGGTTGGTGGTTTTGATGGCTTGTGGTCAATAGTTGGAAGGTGCTAAGATCGGTTCCATCCGGGGTTGGTTTGAGACCATGCAGCCGGTGCTTCTTGCCATTGCTACTGAACACTAGAAACATTTCTTTCCAGTTGATGAGGATTGTGTTTAAAGTGGCTAACCACTTAACTCCCAGAACGAGTTCAGTGGTTCCCATCGATAATGAAATACCTCGATTATATTTTTCCATTTTAAGGGATTGTGTAAATTAATAAAACGTCGGGGATGAAGTTTAAGGTAAAAATTTATGAAGCCATATCAAGTTTGGAACTTAGTGAGATCTAAGGAAGATCCGCTAACGTGTCAATGGTTAAGTAAAGAGACTATAAAATTTATTGGATATTTATGACACGCTTAATAATAAGTTGGTAAAATATTCCAAAGTGGTAGAATGAAAGATTATTGGAATATATGTTAAAGGAGGATAAAATATGTAAATTTAAAGACTTTGGGTTACTTCTCGTAATTATTGTATAAAGAGGGCCAAAATTAGATGATTGCCACGTTGCCATTTTAATGAATGGAATTGAATTGCCACGTTTGCATCTAGATTGGCATCAATTTGCTTGGCAGGAGTTACGTGAATATGTGATTGGTTGGACATCACTGTATAAAGGAGTGTGAAGTGTGATTTTTTTGGCATTCACTCTAACTATATTGAGTAGGGGTGGGCGCGGGACACGACGGGACGGAAGTAATCCCGCATCTCATCCCGCGTAATTTTTGTGGGACGGAATCGGGACGGAATTCACTATTTTTTTTATCATTTCGAACGGACCTTGTCTCTCACGGGACGGGACGTGACGGGCCTTGTCCCTCAAATAAAAAATTGTATAAAATTCTTATATATTTTGCGAGTTTTAAATGAGTAACGCATATAATTTATCCTTTTTTTATCTTTTAAGATTTTTCTTATATATACCCATCGATACATTATACATATAATTATATAGTGTGTATATAGGGTTGTGTTTTATATTGTACAAGTAGAGCTGGCAATTCGGGTCATTCGGTCGGGTTCGGGTCGGGCACTGATGAGTTGGGTCAACTCGGGTCAAAATTTTTGTGTCGGTCTTGGTCGGGTCGGGTCGGGTCGGGTTCGGTCAAAATGAAATTCAGATTGGTCGGGTTTCGGTCAGAATCGGGTTGGACCCATTTGGGTTTTCGATCAGAATCGGGTCGGTCTCATTCGGGTTTCGGGTCAGTCTCATTCAGGTTTCAAGTAGAAGTGGGTGAGGTCTACATTTGTTTTGAACTTTTAATCGTTTAATTGAATTTTTTAAATCATGTTCGTTCGTGACTTTCGGGTAATCAATTTTATTAAATCGAATATATAATTCATGTTATTTATGTATTTCAAAAATTATTTTAGTAAAATTAAATATGATTCAATATATAATCTACTCATTGGCTCGTAAGATCCAATGTTGTTAAAAACTCATCTTTTATTAGTGAGAAATGAGAATTTCTAATTCAAGTCGATCATTCATCATTGAATGAGTAAACGAGTAATGATTTACATCAATCTAGTAAACCGATTTCTTTGTGAGTTAATCTTCAAGATTACCTTCTTCGATCCAAATATCTTAAACCTCATATATAAATTCATCATTAAGTACTGATAAAGTAAACAAATTATTGCCTATATGTAAATAAGTTAAATAACTAAATAAGATTACCTTAAACCTCAAATATAAATTCATCTCCGATTATTCGATGAATTAGAATATTTGATGGATTCGAATATTCGATGCATTTAAAGTATTCATTTCATCCCTCATCAAATTTTGGAAAATAAAGTAATATAAAATTACGAATACAACTTATAAAACTATAATATATTCGTAAATTTGTAACTTAAATTTAAACCGTATTTGTTTAATTTTTTTTGGTCGGAGCAAGTATTTGTTTAATTATTAAGTATTTAAGTAGATGATATAAAATTCATTTAGGGTTTAGGGTTTAGGGTTAAGGGTTTGATTGTTAAGACTTAAGAATAAGAGGGAAATAAAATTTTTTGAGAGGGAATAAAATTTGAGGAGGGAAGATAGAAAATTATAGGAGGGAAATATAAAAGTCAAAAAAGTAATAAAACAGTATAATGGTAAAAAAAAAAAGAAATTGAAATGAATTATACGGAAGTTCGGGTTCCAATTGAAACAAACAAGTAAACAACCCTAGCCGCCTAGCTAGTAGAGAGTCTGTCTACACATCCGACGCCCGACAGTAGCGCCCGCAGAGTCCCGCTGCTACCGCACCAGTCGACCACTCGACCCCCACCAGTCCGGTTCAACCGCCACCGCCCACCTGTGCTGCAACTCGTCCCTCCTGCTGCAACAGTCTGTAGTCGGTATTCATGGAGAATCTCCCTCCGCCACCGCCACCGCCCATTGCCTTGTCCGAATCTGCTACTGAAGGTAAGTATTCGGAATCTGTAATGGCTTATATTGCTCTATTGTTCTATTGTTATCTTCTACTCGGAATCTATAATGGCTTATATTGCTCTATTCAGAATCTGTAATGGATTATATTGCTCTATTGTTCTATTGTTCTATTTACCTCTACGGCTCTACTGAACGATTCTTGTTATCACCTCTGTTGTCATTGTTTTTGTCCGAAATTTGAACGATTTGTTATCACCTCTGCTGTCATTGTTAATTGTTATCACCTCTTAACGATTTGTCATCACCTCTTCTGAAATCTGAACGATTTGTTATCACCTCTGCTGTCATTTTTTTTGTGCTCTATTGTTATATTTTTAAGGCTATTCCAATAACTTCGGTTGCTTCAGAATCAACTTTTAGCATGGGAGGAAGAGTTCTAAGCAAATGGAGAAGCTCTCTTTTACCAAAAAATGTGGAGGCACTAGTGACCACTCAAAATTGGTTGAATGGATATGGTGGTAAGATTTTATTTATAGTACATAATTTAGTTGTCTTATTTTATTTGTTATAAGATGTTTAGTACATATCTAGATTGTATTATAATATTTAGATGTTGATTATATATTGCGTAGAAGTTGAATCTTTGGAGGAAGAAGAAGACTAAGATTCTACATTTCTACCTGATGTTGCTGGGCTGTTGTGAATTTGTGATGCTGCGTGTTGCCTACTGTGGAGTGTGGACGGATCATCTGCTGGTGTGTGCTCTTGGTTTATTGTTGCTGCGTGGTTACTGAGTTACTGCTATTTCCGCTGGTTGATCCGTTTACATTTTTGTTTTTTGCTGCTGCAACTCTGCAAGCCTGTAATGGTGTTGTCATGCCGGGTTACTCCTTATTGTTTTTGTGCTCTTTGTTGTCATGCAGTCATGCAGAACTACTATTTGTTTTTGTTCGCCGTTGTGATGCGAAGTTGTTAAAACATGAAATGATGTCGTGTAACTTGTGTTTACTTATTGAGTTACTGCTATGGACTTTGGCTTATTTTGCTTTTTTTCCAAACTGTCCTCAAATTTACAAGTTATGGTAAATTTAACTTTGTTCAATGGAAAGCACTTGTGTTTACTTATGAAGTGATGCGAAGTTGTCAATCCTAAAATGAACATTACATACTTGATCAGGATGTATAGAAATGGAAATTAAAATGTCATCCCTTGTATTATGGCATAGATTACATCCTCTAAAATAAATACTCAGTATATACGGAGTATACGTTTAGTGTTTTTTTAATACTATATAAATATACTTCGATAAGAAACAATGAAACTTTCTACTACTATGTATTATTAATAAGTGTAAAAAATGAAGAGAGGGAGTGGTTATTTATAAATAGTTAAATACAATAAAATAAAATAAAATATTAGAAAATTATTATTTTTACCAGTACTGCAATCAAGGTGGGCTCAGTCAATGGTGGGGATTACGCACTAATGGTTTTAAATTTTCATTTTGATCAATGAAAATTATATTTTGTTTAGAAATAACATTAACTATCAATAGCTCGATAATAGATTACAATAATTTTTTTTTGTTTTATAGTATAAATGTATAATAGATATATATATTTAAGGATATTCGGGTCAGGTTGGGAGTCGGGTCAGTCGGGAGTCGGGTCGGGTTGGGAGTCGAGTCGGGTTGGAAGTCGGTCGGGCTGTGAGTCGGGTCGGGTTAAATTTTGGGTCGGGTTGGAATTCGGGTCGGGTTCGAATTGAGTCGGGTTTGCCGGTATTCAGATCACTTCGGGTTTCGGGTCGACATCGGTCGGGCTCAGTTTCGGGTTCGGGTTATGCATAACGCCAAATTTTCGGGTTCGGTCGGGTTTTGGGTCGGGTGAGTCGGTCGGGTTTCTCGGGTCGGATCAGGAATTGCCAGCTCTATGTACAAGTGTGTGTTGTATACACTGTACGTTGTGTGTGTGTCGTGTATATATACTCCAGTAGTCCAGTGTGTATAAATATATATCTCTCCAGTGTGCATTATATATATATATATATATATATATATATATATATATATATATATATATATATATATATATATATATATATATAGGGAAGCGTTAAAATGTAAAATTGTCTTACGGTGTAAAATTGCTTAACGTGTAAAATTTTGTCTTTTAGTGATAAACCAGCACGCGGTCTGACCGAACCGGATATTTTTTTTTAAAAAAAAAGAACCGAGCTGGCTAAAACATGAAAACCCCTTCTCTTTCTTCTCGCCTGGAACACATCTTCTCATCCTACTTCTTTCTCTCTCACCTCGCTAATGGAGACATTGGATCTCCGACCTCTTTCTCTCTAGCTCACCTCTTCTCCTCTGCTGCCACTATATCTCCCCCCGTTGTTGATTCTGCCAAGCTCGGCCATGGCTTCTCCAGATCCCTCGATGCAACCTCGACCCTCGCCCGTGATTTCGCGGGATCCTTGTCTCACTATGGCCGCTACTACTGGGAACTCGCCAAGGCTCGATTGAGGTGCCTTTCTATTCTAATTTTGTGTTTTGTGTTCTTCTTCATCCCTGATTTGTTTTAATTTTATTGCTTTCTTCTAGGTTCTTAGTTATGCTTTATTTAGCTAGGATTTGAGCTAGGTTAGGTTTTTGCTTGATTTTCCCGTCAATGGGAAGGAGAATATCATGTTCGAGATGTAGAAATTTGTACTGAATGTTATGGTTGGAGATCTGCAAATGTTTTTAGCCTAAAACGAGCCATGATTTTGCAGATCAGTTCTGATGTCGCACTAGGTAGGTTTCATGTTCCTTTGCTGAACTCAAATTGGTGTTGAACTCGAATTGGTATACTTCAGCAACCTTTGTTTTATATGATATTCTCTTAGATATGCTCAGCAAGATGCTGCTGTCATTATGAGGATAAGAGAACCAAAGCCCACAGCTCTGATATTTATTTCTGGCATAATGGTGAGGTTCAAGCCACTGAATATCGAAAATTTATGTTGGTCGAGGCTTGGTGAACTAGTCTTGGTTTCCTAAGGATTCTTGGTTGTTTTCTTCATCAGGTGTGTATAGGAGTAAAGAGTGAAGATCATTCAAGATTAGCAGCTCGGAAGGTTTATATATTTTACTTACTTAAGCTTAATATTTGCCTATTTGGCATTGGTCTAAACTGTTAGGGTCTCTTTTTGTTTCTATCTAAACTGTTAGGGTATCTTTTTATTTATGTCTAAACTCTTAGGGTTTGGAAGCACATCCTGAGCAAGAACCCTAAATGGAAGAGTGATGGGCTGTTGTAATCCATTTTCTCTTTGGATCATTTTTGCTGGTGCTTCAACCAATTTGTGGATTGTTTTGGTTGTTGCATCCAATTAAGCGTGTCACGTGTGTATTTTAAGCCTATTAGCTCAAATGGCAGAGTGATGTGCTTACGCACAAGGATGCGGGTTCAAATCCCGTATAGGCATTTGGTTTACTATAATACGGAGTATGATAGTTATATGTTTTAGCTATCACTTGTGTTTGCTCACTTTGCTGCCACGAGTTAGATTATGGCTTTTCTTGCTAATATTAGTTTGTATGAGCTATATTTGTGTCTTTACACTATCTAGAATGTGAAGCAGATAAGAAACCCATGGAAACTCCAATAGTTCCTCTTCCAAGCCCAAGAACACCCTCTGTTGTGGCCCCTGTCTCTGCAGTTGCACCTCCAAGAAGGGGATTTATGCCACTGAATTGTCCTGGAGTTACTGCTATGAGGCCAATGACTGGTCCGATCCAACCTTCTAGTCCTGTCCATCCTCCCCCGGCACAACCGGTGGTTGCACCTCCTATAGCTCCTCCTCCAACAGTGCAGATTGTTGATACTTCTTGAATACTTGGTATAATTCATAAGTTACACATATTAAGGTCGCTTCTGAGTGAGTGTGCTCCTGGTTTCATAAGCATTGCCTCTGAATTATTTGCACTGGTTTTATTTCTTATTCAATCATATTTTATCATTCTTATTTCTTCACCGGGACATTAACATAATGGTCTGCACTTCAAAGTCTATTATCTATGTGGAGGGACTTATTATTAGACATTCATGTCAAATAAGGATTTTCTGATTTTAGTTAAAAAAAAAAGAGTGGAAAATGAGTATTTTTTTTAATTACATTCACAACACAATAAAAGTAATTAAGATTCGGCTAAAAAAGCAATTAAGATAATTATGTTGTCTTTCTACACAAGGCCTTTCTTTTCGAAAACCTTCAATTATGTCACAGTTCTAGGTGCTACTCAGTCTCTCTTTGATGCTTTGTAGTTTTTTTTGCTAGTCACGGTTCTAGGATCAACATATATCATATATAGAAAATAAAAGGAATAGAAAACTAGTGGATGGCAGAAGAGATAAATAAAAAAACCCATAGGAAAGGTAAAAGAGCTAAACATAAACATAAATCATGAACTACTTGAATTAACACAACTGAAGATGGATGATTTAGTGGTTTCTCTTATACTTTACAGATCATTAGAAAACAAGATCACTAAGAAGAACAATCTCAAAAATAACAGAGGAGAAGCGGAGGAACTACACCTACAGGCTACAGCGGATACATAAATCATAATCCAAAGACAAGACTAACTACAACAAAATAAGCATCAAAAGCAACAACTCGTGCACCGATTGAACAAACAAAGACAATTTGGTCTCTATTTAAAGATCGAACAAGACTTTGGTATTTGAAGACAGAACTGCATTGGTTTTACAGGAGGCGATCAAACTGATCGTAGTATGTTATTTACTAGTTGATTAAAAAATCTTTTATTTACAGTATTAGATGACGGCACTGCTGCAGTTTGGATTTCTATTCAGATCGAAAGAGTGTAGTCTTTGTGTTTCGAATATTTGGTTGATTAAATTGATTAATTTCCCCAAATTGAATGAAAAAGTAATTTTTTGAAATGCATTTTTGAGCAAGATCAACAATAGTTACCTTATCAATTGTCAAGAGATTATTCAGATCTTCTCTGAATGTATTCTAAATATGCATAATTGCATCTTACTTTTGCACAATTTTATTCTAAATCTGCAAAATTGTATCATACTTTTGCACATTTGTATTCTAAACATACACAATTGCATTCTAAATCTGCACAATTGTATCTTACTTTTGCACACTTGTATTCTAAATGTGCACAATTGTATTCTAAATGTGTACAATTGTATTCTAAATCTGCATAATTGCATCTTACTTTTGCACAATTGTATTCTAAATCTGCACAATTGTATCATACTTTTGCACAGTTGTATTCTAAACATGCACAATTGCATTCTAAATCTGCACAATTGTATCTTACTTTTGCACACTTGTATTCTAAATGTGCACAATTGTATTCTAAATTTGCACAATTGTATTCTAAATCTGCACAATTGTATCTTACTTTTGCACAATTGTAGTTTAAATCTGCACAATTGTATCTTACTTTTGCACACTTGTATTCTAAATGTGCACAACTGTATTATAAATCTGCACAATTGTATATTACTTTTGCACAATTGATTGAGATAATATCTGCAAAATTCCTTCCCTCTTTTTTAGTAATTGTTTTTTGCACATTTGTATTCTAGATCTGCATAATTGAATCTTACTTTTGCACGTTATAATATTATTAATTATTGTATGCACAATTGTATTCTAAATCTGCACAAGTGTATCTTATTTTTGTACATTTGTATTCTAGATCTGCATAATTGAATCTTACGTTTCCACGTTATAATATTATTAATTGTTGTATGCACACTTGTATTCTAAATGTGCACAATTAAATTCTAAATCTGCACAATTGTATCTTATTTTTGCACAATAGAACAATTAATCAACTTAGCAACATGAATCACACAAACCATATTTTTGCACTTCATGAACGAAAAGAAAAGAAGACAAAACCATAGAAAGCATATGTGGGATTTGAACCCACATCTTTGTGTATAAACACGTTGCTCTACTATTTTGAGCTAATAGGCTTAAAATTATATTCTCTTTGCACTTTATAATATTATTTATGAACTTCATAATATTAATTGTGCACTTGGTAATATTAAACATAAAAACTCTAGGCATGCCACAGGAACGGTTTCAAAGAATCCATTATTTAATTTATTCAACCAAAACACAACCCGAGAATGGCATATCATGCATTAAAGTACAAAACCACAATAGACAGCAACCCGTAATGCAAAACACAACCCGACAGTCCATTATTTAACTTTTATGTAACAAACTCAGTGCAACAGCTTAATTAAAACTACCAAGTTAATATGTAGCAACTTAAAACTCTCGACGACACTAATCTAGTAATCTGCGATGGCTTCAAACTATCTGTCATAATATTTTTTAATTGAAAATATAGATAACTTGCAGGTTTCACATTTGCAGACGAAATTCTGAAGGTTTTGGCAATGATAAATGCCTATAGAAGAGGTAAGCCATCATGAAAGTGCAAAACAACTAAGACATAACATTATCATAGTTGTTCAATAAAGCAGAATTTACAGCCTGAAACTCCAAATAAGCATGTAATCTCTTATTCACAAGTATCTTAAGAAGTTGGTAAGCCAATGTATGGTCGATGCCGTTCTCGAGCTGTGCAACAACAGGCATATCCAATAAATCACACTGCAATAAAAACTAAAAAGGAAGTGAAAAGGTTAGTCTAAGAAGTACATTAACAGCGAAGATGTCCAAAAATGCAAAAGTCATTTATCGAATAAGAAACACAAGTAGGAAAAAAAGAAAAGAAAAGAAAAGAAAAAAAGGGAGTAGATTGAACATGCAGGCTGGTGGTGTAAGCTAAGCCTAGTGAAACACAATACAATGAAGGACAAAAGCAAGAGTTGAAGACTCTAGCAGCAACATTCAAAAGAAGATAGTAGTGTAAACAAATATGTTCCACTTGATATATTCTAATAGAGGGGATGAACAAGTGGAATTAAATCTAATATTCTACATGATAAATAGCATATAACCATTATAAAGAAAATGCACTTGGAAACTGATTTTAAAAGAAAAAGCTCTTCTAGATGATCTCTATATGCAAAACCAGCACTAAACATGTTCCGTTTATATCCAACATTAGCAATGTTCTTATCAAAATCTCAGTAGGAGAATTATAACAAAAACTTCATTATGCACCAACCAAGTGCCTCCTATGGAGAAAATTCAGATGAAAAACGCCTAGGGCTTAATAATTCTCCCCGAGCCTAACTTGAATATGTAAGGAGCATTCCCAGGGGTTATATGATTCTTAATAACACTCCTATTTACAAATTTCGAAAACAAATAATGTATGAACATTTAAAAGCTCTCAAAATGTCTTCCAACAATTCTCTACTCCCCCAGCAACATATGCTTCTATTAAACTAATCCATACTCTTCGAAATCCCTACACATGACAGAGTAAAAGTTATGTCTTGACCAATTTGGGTGTGAGATGACAATTGATCAATAGAAAACACAAGAGACAAGAACAATCATCATCAAGTTTCTACTCAGAAAAAGGTTCAGCTCAACACTACACTGAATTTCCTTGACTAATTCATGCCCAAAAAAGTCACTGCACCGGGGAATCTTCCAACTAAAAGATGTGAAAAATGATTCAACATATGCACCAGGGAAACGACCTTGAATGTACTGGATAATTTAAAGCTTCCTTGCAAAACCCTAAATCCTTTAATCTCTACCCCTAAATCCCTAAATGTTAGAAACCGCTAAATCACAATCAAAATATAGGCATGAAGCAATTTATACCAAGCCCTAATTACATCGAGAAGATGAAATCGACGAATAATTGATCGAAGAGGGCCAAAAGAGAAGCAACGAATGAACCTGAGACTCTAAGAGCCCTAATTGATTGAAGAAGGCGAACTGATGGGGTCGGGAAGTGCTGTGAATGGAGAGGACGAACCTGCCGATCGGGGCGAAATCGGCCACAGCGAGCATATGGCGGGGGTGAGGAAAGAGATGGGGTCGGGAATTTGGGAAGGTAGCCATGGATGCCGATGGGCTCTTTTTCGCCATGGATGGAGAGGAACAAGAGAGAGGAAAGAAAAAAACGCGTAGTTAAACAGGCCGTCCATTCAACAATTGCTAATTTTGGGATTAGCATGTCCTAATTTAGAAATTTTACACCTTAAGCTTTTTTTACACTTTAAGGCAATTTTACATTTGAATCATTCCATATATATATATATATATATATATATATATATATATATATATATATATATATATATATATGCGGGACGAGAAGGGATTTGGGGGATAAGAAATCCTCGTTCCGCGTCCCGTCCCGTATAATTTTTGCGGGACGGGATTCACTATTTTTTTTCTGAATCCCACCGGGATCGGGACGGGACCGGGACGGGTCCGGGATTTACGGGATTTGTGCCCACCCTAATATTGAGAGTTGATTACCGTAAATCCTCCTATACCACCTCGATTCCGGGTGACGTTGATTATTATTCAGTCGTTGTATTTTTGGAATGATCCAACATTATCCCACTAGTAAAATCTCTCTCATTTATTTTAAGATCGTGGATATTTTATATCGTTATAATACCACTATATAATTTAAGATCTTTCCTTATTAACTTTTATAAGCCGTTATGATACTCATTATTATTAAGAAATTTGGGTATTTCTTAAGATTATATAACATTGGATAAAACGGGTATTTCTTTTAAGTCGAGATAATGCCCAATTATTTTGAATTATATGGCATTTCTAAGTCGTTAAAATGTCTAATTAAATTTAGGAAAGGAAATCCTAAATTAAGTTTGCAAGTCCTAATACTGCCTGGGCATTTTAGAAATGGTGTTGATAGATGATTACCAGGAAGTGAAGGGTATAAGTCTTATTGGGTTAATTAAAGATTATTTTAAAGAGAGACTCTGCCGAAGTTTAAGGATAAAATTATTGGACATAAGCTAATTAAATTATTATTTGCCTGCTATGTACGAGGTGGCTGGATGCGTCTTGTTATATAGTTGATGACGTCAATCGAGATCCTACATCTTCAGAAGGAATTAAATGTTTTGGTTAATCCCAATCTTTAATATCCACAAACTTCAGGTCTATAACCAAGGCAGGTGACTTTGTCCTATTTGCTCTTCTTAAAAGACTCAATGTCTTTTTTTTAATATATGTCAGTTGTTAATTATCAAGTATATCTATCCGTTGAAAATAAATTCCAAAGTCTAGTGAGTTTTAATATATCATATTCTTGCAATCTTTATTCGTCCCTTCTCTATTCAAGCCATTTATATACTTTCCAGGTGTGGACTTTGGTTGATTTTGAGACCAGATCCTTATTTATTATGTAAGTTGAACACATGTATAATTAGTGTCTAGCTTAACAGCTAACGTGCTAAATTTATATAGTGGGAAATTACACGGATCATCTAATGAATCCTTATAACGTGACACATGTGTGTGTTACTAATCGAGTAACAAAAGGAGTGTTAAGCGTGTGTGTGTGCATGGATATGCGTGATCATAACAGGTCAAGACTCGTTACGTCTTGCTCTATAGGCTTTTCATGAAAAGTTCATTTTGAATATTATCAAAATGATATATTTTACCCAGAGGAATGGTAAAATAGGCATGTGCCGGTATGACGTTGTTACTGTTATGTCAAGTACAACGTGGTTCAATAAAAATATAAGTGAGTGATAAATAAATAAATATTCCATAAAATAAGCATTAATTCCTTGTAGTGGGCATTAAGTAATCATTGTTTGATATTACTCGACGAAGTATGGTACGTTCGAGTCGCGTGTGTCAAGCAATATCGTGGAATCAATGAGTAAACTAATAGAAAGTCGTGCATTGTAAATATTCTATATAATTTACTACTTTGTAAATTATATATCTCTTTAAAAACTCTCTCCTCTCTCTAGTTTTCTAGAGAGAGGGAGTCGTCTCCTAGGTATCTCCGACCTTCGCCGAACTTGTAAACGGTAAACCCCTCTTCGGAGGCTCTAACCCCTCTTCGGAGGCCATTAAATCCTCTTCGGAGGCCAATAAACCCTCTTCGGAGGTGGATTTCTTTTTCGATTTGGTACACCTTGTCAGAGGTTCTCAATCTCCTCTTCGGAGGTCGGTGTCTAGCCTCGTCGGTCCTTCGCCGGTAGGCCAAATATCTTGCTTCGCCTCCTTCCTCCCTCGGTCTGGCGAAGTTCACCTCAGAGCGAATCTTTTCCAATTTCGGTTTGGGGTTTTGAGGGCTGTTGTGGGTTCCGTCCTTCCAGTCCTTCTCTTCCCTTTCTTTGTCTAATCGGGTTTGTCTGAACCTAAGCTCCTCAATTTGGGTGTCGGCGGTGTGGCTGATCCTTGGGTCCTTCCGCGCTCGCTCTCCCTGCTACCGTGGCTTGGTCCTTTGTTTTTGTCCTTCATCGCCGCCCCCGCCGACGGTGTTGGGTGGTGTTGCATCAGGTTTTAGTTACTCCAGCCTAGGGTCTGGTGCTAGGGCCTGGTGCTGCTGCCCCCAATTGTCACCCTTTCGTCAAGTACTTCTCGGTTGCCAGTTGACCTCGTGTTGGCCCTTGGCGTGTCGCACCTCTTGTTCCCCTGGATTTCCCCGGGATCATCCGCCTGGCGTTTATCTCTCTCGGGCCTTGGCGTCATCGGTCTTTCATTGCTCTTCTTGGGCGGCAGCATCGACGTCGTTTGCCTGAGCGGCGGTTGTACGCTTTGGCCTGTCAACACCATGCCTTCCCTGTGTTTCCTTCTTTTTCTCAGGGATTGAGGGTTTTCCTTGGCCCTTGTTTGGCCCGTTCCAAGTTATTTGGGACCAAGGCACTTCCTTGGGCCCAAAGCTGACCCAAAACTATTATAATAATAAATGGTTAATTATTTAATTATTTTTTAACTATTAATAAATAAATCCCGATCGGGTTAGCCTTTTTCCACTTGGGTTTCTGGTGTGTTTCGATTCAAGCGTTGTGGGGCTCTGCGTTTGACGTGACTGGACTTTCCTTCCGTGTGATGAGGTTCTGGCAGTTGGAGTCGGGACAGGCTGGGGTCGTGGCAGTGTGTATCGAGGCGTCTCCTTTCTCCGGAAGACTGTTTCCTTGGAGGTTCGTCTTCACTGCCCACAAGGGTCTCCTGATGTGTCGCTGGCTTGCGGTACTGCTTCCGGATAGTGCTTGGCTTCGTCCGTAGTCTACGTCCTCATCTTGTGTGGTTTGGTTGTGTTTAGTTTCGCCTTTGTAGAGTGTCGTTGCTTGTATCTTGCACCCTCTTTGTATTTTGTGTTTATTTAGACGATCTTCCGTCTGTCGACTTGTCGGCCATCGAGGTTCAGATATGTCTGACCTCGAATTTTTTTCCTAATCAAAAAAAAAAATTATATATCTCTTTAAACTCATACCATATTACGGATACTGGTTTTGAAGTTGTTATCATCTATTCGGTTCCGTCATTTGCTAGTTCTTCACCGAACTAACCGACCGTGTTGTGAAATGGTTGGCTGGTGTGCCTCGTCTGCATACGATGTACATCAGTCCAATTTTGCAGGTTAGGTAAGGAGGCCTTGAAGAGTTGATATTGTACAAGTAAAGATTTTAAACGTTTTGTTATATAATAAAGTCTTTCAAATTTCTATACTTTATGTACGAAATTTCACTTTATCTTGCAAGATCCATGAATATATATGTAAAATAATTGCACCGTGTATAATGATAAAAATTGTACTTCAAGTCTTCTGCTATAATATATTATTTATTGCCTTATTTTTGGGAGTATGGTTGCATGTCCCTATAAGCTTAAGGTAATTATGAGGACAGTAAAGTCTGAATAATTCCTGGCGCTGCAACATCCCTTTTGGATTGTAAAAGGGGGTTTTACAGATAATGCATAGAAATCCTGGGTTATAACACACCCTGGTAACTTGATAGCTATGTCCGGGAAGATCTAATCACAGTTGACGACATCTCCATTGCCGATAGTAACACTAAATCTCGGAACGGGTCGGGTAGGTAATTGTAGATCCTTGACGAGCTACTGTGAAACGAAGTTGTGGGTAAACCCACTATCCACCAATATCAGAACTTGGCGTTCCTTAACGGTGCCTTGCAATTTCATCATAGTTGTGTTGGATCGGCCAGATATTTGATGGAGACCTGTTTTGACCTGCTCCTTAGTGGACTCCATACCTAGCAAGGCTTCTTCTTCATCGGTGTCAATGAGTGAGTCGTCCATCTCCCCCACATACTCCATGTTGGAGAGCGAGGGCTTGCACACATGGCCCGGTGCGAATTTTTCACCAAATCTGAACACAGAGACCCTTCTCCCTGTGTAGTTGTCGTTCGTTGTCCTCAAATCGGGATCGGAACGGAGGATTTGCCAACGGTTGGTAGAGTTGTGAGATCGGGTTGGATATTTGGATAGGGCGGTGGGCTGAATTTTGTGGACTTGTGGCTGCATTTTGTGGGTTTGAGCGATTGGAATGATATTGGGTTGGGTTAGGCTTACTGAAATTGGTGTAAGGTTTTGTGCTGCGAGAGGGGCCCGTTTTGGCCTCATATTCCAATGCTAAGCTTGCTACTCTAAAAACAGTCTGCGGCTTCTGTATTCGGACTTTTGTCTTCAAGTCATCGCGGAAACCGGTGAGGAAAACGCCAAGGAGGCAATACTCTGCCACAGTGCCGGTTTGCTTGATAGAACATAGAAATTCGTCGGGGTTTTGAAATTCCGGTGCCACAGTGCCAAGGAGGCAATACTCCTACAAGATCCTCCCAAAGTAGGATTTCTCCTTCTCCATTAACCCATGCGTACAAATCAAGCGTGTCCCCTTCAAGATGCATTGCGGCGACGTCCACCTTCATTTCGACAGGTACGTTGAAGTAACGGAAATATTTTTCCACCTTAAGGATCCATCCACGTGGATCCCCACCATCGAATTTTCGGAATTCGATCTTCGCCCTAGGTCGGTGCAGGTTGGTGTAGTAACTGCGATTGTTAACATCCTCATCACCAGGATCATCCCAGGATATATGACGCTGGCGGTCGAAGGGTAGTCCTCGTGGCATGTCATGATGGGATCCTCCTGGACTATCTTCGACTGAACGCTGGTCCGGCTGTGGATTGTTGGTGGCTAATTGAGCAGAAAGGGTTTTGATGGCATAAATGAGATCGTTCATCATCTCGGGTGCAGGGGTGTGGGTTGTAGATGCTGATGGGTCAATATTTTATGGATTGGTGTTTTGTGGATCGTTAGCGGAACGGTTAGTCACCATTGGGATCAATGGCTCTGATGCCAAATTGATAGGAACCACTCAAGGAGAATCTCTAATGAGAAAAATAACTTCTGATTTCTTATTAAATAACACTGGATGATCTCCCTAGAGACTCATCTACCACCTTGTATAGGCGGTTCTTAACATATATCTACTCTTAATAAGATAAGGCTTATCTTTCTAAAGCTAAGCAATAGGAACTACGGATAAACATCCCTAGGAAAAAGGGATTTATTTCATAAAATACTAATATCATAGATAATATTTAATTATTGAATCTTAGGCTTCCTAGAATAAGTCTTCCATGGTTTAGCTTTGGCGGGAACCGTATCACAAATCATGATGGATAGCTGACAAAGGATTAAACAAAAGATCAAACTCACCACTTCTTCGTTGAACAGAGATAAAGGTTGTTCACGCTTATTTTTCACGTTACAAACCCAATGCAAAGAGGTTGAGTTGTTTTCAACATAATGAAAGCTACATCAAAGCTTTTGAGCAATAGATGAGAAAGTTTCAAGAATCCAGATATGTTAAACACACACCCACACAACATGATTTTCAATATGACAGATAGCCCAAAAGTGAACAAAAAATCACCACGAAAGCTAAGGGATATCAATGCAACACAATTAACTATTTTCTTTCCCAAACATGTCAAGAGATAACACCTTCCTCAAACATTAAACCCATTGTTGGTAACATTCACAACCCAAATGATACCTTTTAAATTTTTCAGAATCACAAGCACTAAATTTTTGGAGACTTTTTTAGGCACATCTTTAAAAATCTTAACAATATCAGAATAAGAGACACTGGCCTTGCCAAATAACTCTTTAAAAGTAACAAGCTTAATAGGTGAAGGATCGTATTCTTTAATTGGAAGAACAGTTATAAGGTGAAACTCAACTAAAGAAAAATGAGATAAAAAACCCTTAACTCTAACCCAAAATTCCCAGAATTGTCAGTTACAATATCGTGCAAACTTATATGATGAACTAACTAAAAATTAAAACGAAGTTTGGAAGCCTAGTGAAAAATTAAACCAAAATTGTTATTCTTCAGCTGCGGAATATCGGCGGCTGACATCATCGAAAAATAGGAATAATCCTACAAACCACAAACATAAACACATAAACAACTGACATCATCGAAAAAACACTAGACAAAAGTAAAAAAATATAACACAACAGACAAAATAAACTACACTCACATTTAACTTGTTTCTGTACTCGTCCAACCCATACACGCTAGTGCCTGCACAAAATAGAAACACAATACACATAATTAACCCTAGGTTAAAAAAAAAGTTAAATAGTCAAACCCGGTTCATCGAGCAGAAAACACCTAACAAAAATACTACATCACAAGTAAACTAACCTTCACACGCCATTGTGTTTCAATAATAGAAAATGAAAACGCTGATCGAGAAAGAAAGGGAAGATGATGATCGTTCGAAAGCAAAGAAACAGAGTTTCTGAAAAGTGAGGGAGAAACTGAACGAGAGAGAAGACGTATAGTAAACTAGGGGTGGGCGCGAGACGGGACCGAGACGGGACAGAGGTCTTCCCGCGTAATTTTTGTAGGACAGGACCGGGACCGGGCCTTGTCCCTCAAATAAAAAAATTATAAAAAAACTCAAAATTTTCATGTATATATTGCGATTCTCAAAGGCGTAATAAATATATATGTATAATTTTTAATAACAAACGGGACATGCCTTGTCCCGTTGTTACGGCCGTGAGCTGGGCTAAGCCCACTTAACGGGTTGGAAGTCGTGTCCAAGCCCGTCCACGAATGCGGATGCGGGTAGTCCGCGGGTACCCGCAAACATAATCAATATTTCTTATTAAAACTATACTATGTAATAGGTTATATATATATTACACATCAGTAGCCATTTTATATATGTAAGCTATCCCGTGTAAAAACAGTAGTCATTTTATATATGTAAGCTATATATATTACGAATCATATAGTTACTGTTTTTACACAATTCAAAATGGCTACTGTTTTCATTTTATTTTAAAAATGGCTACTATTTTTATATATGTAAGTTGTATATACATATAGTTAATGTTTTTATTTTATTTTAAAAATGAATAATTAATATTATTTATTACACATATCTATATATATAGTATTACATTATTATTATTATTATTATTATTATTATTATTATTATTATTTTTATTATAAAACTTTATTATGATGGAAAAAAATTACATAACGTTAGTTGGAAGCCTCGTAACAAATTGAGCTCCAACCCCTTTTTGAATAGTAAAACCAACTCTATGAAATATGAAATCACCATTATCAGACCCTGCCCCGTGGCTTTTCGTAACCAATTGAACCCGTTTCATAAAATCAATAGCATCATCCCCCAGTTCTCCAGAAGTAGAAAACGCAAATGCCATGAAACAATACCCCTTAGCAGCACAAATATCCGCGTACTTCTTCTCCTTTCTTATAGTGGCTTGAGAGACTGCCTTGTCGGGTACAAAGGAATCATTAGCTCTAGTTGTGAACGGTGAAGCACCAACCACATCCACACAGGTGTCTCTACCCTTGTCTCACCCATAAACCAACAAATCTCCTGGCCTCAACTCAACACCATCTTCATTACTCATACCAGTATGCGCTTCCTTCTGAACTGCGATGCCCGCTTTGTAACAAATGTCAGCCAAAACATCTCGGACCATGTTGTGTCGGTGCTTTGTTCCGATGCCTTGACTGCAATGCAGAGCGTGATCTCCAAATGGGTCCATCCTGTCAAGCTCACAACTAGGACATGTCGGATAGCCACTAAACATAGGGATCGAAAGATGGTATTGGAGGACCGAACGAAACTGGCGAGACGGCATGGTTTGAGCTAGACCCTCAATGGGAGTGGTCAACAAAAAATCATGCGCTCTATTTCCTCTCACCGCTTGCAAAACATGCAGTTGCCTGGGAGTCGGATTGAGGGTGGACACTAAGTTGTCATTAATGAACTTGAAGTATCGATCCGCCAGTACTGACATGATTTTTTTGAGGGCGGGGGATACAAACAAGTCATCAATATCCGATCCAACACAGGCGACATACCTCGAGATAGATTGGGTGAGGACGATGTCAAGGCAACTGTCCGGACGTCCAGAAGGTGAATACAAAATGGATGTTTGGAGTTCAGACGTTTGGAGACGAGATGCGATGAAAGCAAAATGACTAACATCCTCCGCCGAAAGCACCCCAAACCCACCAAGTTTTAAAGGAAGAGTCGCCTGACGCCACTGCCATGGACCAAACCCTGGGCCTCCTGCAGTAATAGCCTGCTCAAGGGAAGCTCAAAGCTCATCATTAAAGCACTTTATAGCGTCAGGGAGGGCATGAGGAGGGGCACGTTCGAAGAGCAAACATCAATCTGGACACCCCGATACAATTTCGTAGAAGAAGCAATTCGCACTGGGGATCTTCTAGCCTCCTAACAGCCTTAAGAGCTTCTATCAATTTTTCAACCCTCTTCATAATCAAGCTATTGCAGAATGTAGCACTGTTGCTGGCCGGACCACCTAACAATTTCACTCCCAATTTGGGTCTAGAAATGTCAGATGGGAACATACCAACTTCAAAGCTCCTCGAATCTGCAGTTGGCCAAAATAATTCAGTTTTCTGAATATTAATGAATAGCCCCAACTTCGGACCCTCTCTAACCACAATCTCCAGCGCCTTAGCAACCTCCCTGGTGTCACCTGATAAGGTAACATCATCTAAATACCACGCGTTAATGTCAAGAGCACATGCGGTATTAATTTTGGTGACAAGCGGATGCAAGACTAACGCAAACAAAAGTGGACCTAGCGGATCACCCTGTTGCACGCCTTGACAAGAACGCAAAGGAACATCCTGCCAATACAGACGAGCCGGTTGGGCATAACAAAATTCAACCCATGGAGCAATGGAGGGGCAACGGACGCGAACTTCCCGAATCAAAGCGCCTCTATCAACAAGATTAAAGGCGTTAGAAAAGTCCACAAGAAGCAAGGACATGCCCGTATCCATACCCTTATCTAACAGCAGCCTGTTAACCGAATGGAGAATAGCTTCGCCACCCCCCGACACACCCACACCAAACTGATGTGTGCCCAAATATCTGTTGAGCTCATTGGTGACAATAGAAGCCGCCGATTTGGAAACCAACCTCCTCCAAATAGAACCTACTGCAATAGGACGAAAACCCCCACCTGGTTTCAGCAACGGGGTTAGGGGAGCACTCGCCACAAATTCCGCAAGCACTCGAGGGCAAGCACCCGACAGAAAAAGGTTAACAACACCCGTGATGGCTTCTAGAAGCTCACTAGCAATGCCATCACATACTCCACCCAGAATCTCGATGAGATGTTGCGCTCGAAGCCCATCTTTCCCACAAGAAGTACCCTTGGGGAAGCTCCTGATCCGATTTAGGACTAACTCTTTACTAACTGTCAATGCAGGCACCAGGAGAGGATCACATGGAACAGCTGGTGGGGGGGGGGGGGGGGGGAAATAGGATGCTTAGCAAGAAGCTCTGCAGCCGTGTCATCGTTGAAGGGTGCAACCCCAGAGGAAGTGAGGACTCTAACAGCAGCAGCATAATGACCATCTCCCATTTTGCGTTTGCACTGAACCACATTCAACTCAAACTGAGACACGTCTTTTTTCTTCTTTAACAAACCAGAGCCGTAAGAGGCAGATGGAGTGAGGATATCCTGAACCAGAGCTTGCATACCTCCCAGCTCTCTCCATAAGGCCAAGGCAGCAGCCATAGATGCAACTCGGTCTCTCTTCCGACTATCAGACATGCTTTTCAGACGATTACGCAGAGCAGCCGTATCCAGAATACATGCCGGGACGACAAACAGTTGCACCCAACAAGAAACATCTGATGGATGAGCAATGACCCTAGAAAGAGCTTCAAGATACAACCTCACAAACTCAAGACGGAGCTTGTAAGGGATACTTTTGGACGTCACAAACCTTCGCTCAAGGAAACGCTCAAACAAATGCTCATCAAAAATCAATTCCCCCGGCCTAGCTATATCAACATTATGGATAACCGGGGCATCCTGACAAACAGAAGCCATCAAACTAAACGGCCTAGGAATACCATGGATGACAAATGACTCGCCATTACCACCACACCCTAGCCCGGCGATAGGGATTCCTATACCCCCATGCTTGCACACCATTCTAACCGTGTGGTTACGCAGACACATGCCACACATCCAACGACCAGCATGTTCGAGATTGGTCGCTAGTAAATCATAAACAAACAAGTCTGAAGAAATTACCCTCTTGTACTTCTCAACAGCCTTTGGCGTACTGAAATGCCTAGAGAGGTGATCAACGAAATACTTCAGCGTGAGACCAGTATTCGCCGGACGACCATCCCTACATCCTTCAAAACCCCGGAAAGGGCAATGTAACATTTCAACTTATTGAGAGAGAGACATATATATACCCGTGTCCAACTAGGATAACTTGGAGAAAGGCAGGTGAAGAAGCTGTGCAACAGAAGTAGAAAACAAAATATGCTCCATGGCCAAGCATAATACTACGTATTAATCAAAATAAATGCCACCAACCCACATCACCAAAAATGGGATCATCACCACTCAATGAAAATGCAGCCCCACCAACAGCAAAATAATCACAATCCAACAAAAATGTCCACTAAAAGCAAAATAATTGCAGCCCCGTCAACAACACAATTCAACGAAAGAGGATGATCAACACAATAGAAGAGCCCCCAATACAATCGTGTAATTAAATCACAACTCAGCACCACCACCGGCACCCAGCGCAAAAACGCAACACCCACAAGGCCACAAACGCAGCACACGCAGAGCACGCAGCCCCCATCAGCACCACCAGCCTGACCGGACCACACAACGACCAACACCGTACCAAAGACTCGAACGAGAGTGATCGACTGAGAGAGAACACAAACCTGGAGAAGAAGAAGCGGCCTAGAAAGGGAACCGAGGTGATCGAGGGGTTAAGAACATTGGCTCCAAGCGCCTCGAACCACCATGGAGATCACCATCGCTGAACACCAAGGTCCCGGACGCGCCGATCGCCTATGCCCTATTTAGAGCTACAAAATATCATTACTACTACTACTACTACTACTACTACTATTATTATTAAAGTATAAAATTATTTACATGAAATTAGATCGGAGTCGGCTAACAAGCTGAGCTCCGCATCCCTTTTGAATACTAAATGCAATCCTAGTCAAAGTGTGACAATAACCCCTACTATATCCGAGTACCCCCTTAGCGACCTCGCACACCCGCTTGAGAAGCCCCATAGCATCATCCTCTAAGTCACCAATAGTGAAAAAGGAGAACGGCAGAAAGTGATAACCTTTGGCCCTGCAAACATCTTCGTACTTCTTCCTCTTGTTATCAGCTGCCCCTCTAGCTGCTTTACCAGGAATGAAAGTTGAAAGACCAGCCGAACTGAAGACATAAGTTCTTGTAATGTCCACACATGTGTCTTTGCCTTGGAACCAGTTGTAGAACAGAATATCAGATGGACGAAACTTCCCTCCCTTGTCATCAACCATTCCAGTAGACGCCTCTTTGCGAACAGAGATGTCGGCCTTCAAGCATTCATCGTACAAAGCATCATGCACCACATTATGTCGATGCTTAACCCCAATATCAGCAGCATACGCATGTGCATGATCACCCCATACATCCAAAATGCCTTTCTCACAAGCAGGGCACTTGGATCCCGCACTAAACAATTCAATTCCCATACGGTATTTAAGAACTGAGCGAAAGGTAATGGGATTCATAGCCTGACCAAGACCGGAAATAGGAGCAGCCTTCAACCACTGTTGGGCCATAGGGAGCTTCGGATTCGCAATAAGAGCTTTTTCCCTCCCAGTAAGAACGAAGTCTACCTTGAGATGCTTGTTTACATTTCTGTAGTAGCAGCTAGCCATTTTCTTCATTAGGTAGGGGGATGGATGTAATACACTCATGTCCAAGTCATCTTTATCGATAGCACTGACCCAACTTGAGACCGCTAACTTGAAAGAGGTCCCATCGCCAATCATTCCAGCACTCCTCAAAATACGGTCCTGTAAACTACGGGATTGGATCCTCGAAGCGAGAAAAGCATAATGCAGTGTGACTGTAGCTGTATATATCCCAAGGCTACCATAATCGAGGGGCATAGTAGACAAACACCACTGAAAAGACCCAAAGTCTAATCCTCCAAGCTTAACTATCTATTCCACTGGAGACCTCAAAGAATCATCAAAAACACGGTGGGCATCTATAAAGCATAGGGGTGGGGTTGTCCGCATCGCAAAGTAAAGACGAGAGACTCCTGAGCAGGCTCGCAGGAGCAATAACTCACATTGAGGATCTTCCAACTTCTTGATGGCTTCCATCAGGTCATTAGTTTTCAAAACTCTCCTCATCATCACCTCTTTGCAGAAAGAAACATCCAAGCTAACCGCTCCAACAAGGAGCTTAACTCCCCCCACCGGGCGTGAAATATGCTTCGGGAACAACCCGACTTCCCTACACCGCGGGTCTTCACTCGGCCAGAATATTTCTGTTTTGTCAACATTGAGGTGAAGTCCTAGGGCCGGGCCATCTTCCTGGACAATAGCAAGCGCCTTGCTAACCATTAATGTGTCTCCAATCAGTGTCCCATCATCAAGGTACCAAGCATTAAGCTTCATCTCACAACTATCTTTAACCTTACGGATCAACGGGTGTAATGTAAGCGAGAACAGTAGAGGTCCAAGAGGGTCACCTTGCTCAACTCCCTAGCATGAATATAGCACCTGATCACCATAATATAAGCGAGCAGGACGTGCATATCAAACTCGACCCATTGTGATATGAAAGGGCACATATGACGAACTTCCTTAATCATGGCACTACAATCAACGAGATTAAAGGCATTTTTGAAATCAACTAAAAGCATAGACATATACTATTATCAGACCCTTGAGCTTCTACTAATCTGTTGACTGCATGCAACACCGCTTCTCCGCCTCCCGAAACACCCACCCCAAATTGCATATCCTCAAAATATGATCCAAGGGTTTTACCAGCCGAAGAGGCAGCCACTTTGGACACCAAGCGCCTCCAAATCGAACCAACAGCTATAGGACGAACCCCTCCACCCGGCTTAAGAAAAGGCGTGAGAGGAGCACTTGCAACAAATTCACTCAAGGAGGCAGGACAACGACCACTAAGAAATAAGTTAACCACACTCGTAATAGAGTCAACTACCTCATCGGTGATGGCCACTGCCGCACCGCTAAGAGCATCCAACAAATGTTGGGCGCGAAGCCCATCTTTCCCACATGAAGTGCCATTGGGGAAACTTCTAATTCTATCTAAAACCAAAGTCTTGGAAACCTGCAAGGCATCACAATCAACGGGCTCAGGAGGTAAACAAGAGGCCGAAGAGACTGGATGTTTATCAGCAAGCTCTTTTAGAGTTTCATCAGACTGAGGAGCAACACCCGAAAACGTGAGAATACGAATGGCTGCAGAGAAATGCATGTCACCAACCTTTCTCTTGGATAGCTTAATGGATTGCTCCTCGTGACTCCTCTCACTACCTCTAAAAGAGAGATCAAAACTAGTGGATAACAAATCAGATACTAGACGATAAATACCCCCAGGCTCCTTCCATACCCGAATAGCCTTTGAAATATTATCAACCTATAAACTTCTCTTCAGCCCTAGTTTTGGGCTTGTACCTATGAAGGATACAAAGTGGCAGAATAAAGAGACACACCCACACTGACATGTTGGTCGGATCAGGTGCAACTCTATCTAGAGCATCCTTGAAAACTCTAGCAAATGTCAATCTACAGTTCCAAGGGATACTCTTAACCGTGTTAACTATAACATTAAACACCCTTTCTAAGAAAGCGACATCAAAGGGGTCACCCTGGTCATTTCGAAAGGGATAAATCAACCGAAGGCCCGCCTAAATCTATACTAGGGCGATGCAGACCATGGACAAAGAAGGCAATTGTTCCATCCTTAGACAAGGGAGCTTCGACAACATCACCGTCATGAAAGAAATTCTTTGACACCGTGTGAATGACACAGTAATGTCCACAAAACCAGAGACCAAGTTGCTTAAGAACCGACTCAAACTTGCAAAAGATATCAAGGTTGGACCCGATGAGCACTTTGAAGCCCGATAACGCCTCGCTGCAGAGATGAATATCACACTAGTGTCTAATATAATAGGCCGAGGTGAGCCCCTTGCCACTACCATCCCGACATCCATCATACCCAACGAAGGGGTAATGAACCCTTACCAGCTGCAGCCCCCCATCACCTATCATGGTGACTTCCGTACCCAGGAAGATGAAGCAAACCCCAAAACAACAACACAAACGAACAAGCAAATCGACCGCGATCGATCAAGCACATCAACCAAAACAACAGAAATCAAGCACATCGACAACAACCACAACAAACATAACCCATAAGTTTTGCGAGATCCCGATGGGTCGTACCGTGTCCCGTCCCGCATAAGTTTTACAGGACCGGGACGGGATCGGGATTTGCGGGATTTGTGCCCACCCCTACAGTAAACGCTAAAAAGTTGTCCGATATGACATTGGGTTAATATGAACTACTCAGTGGACATTGAGTTAAATGGTTAATGAAATTGGGTCCGTAGGCCCAATTTCCTCATAAATTGGGTTAAAAATAAACTTTGTATACATTTTTTTGTAATACTCCCTCCGTTTCATAATAAGTGTACGTAGTTCACTTTTCGTCACACATTTTAAGGACGTAAAAACTCTATACAATATTATTTTTTAATTTTTTTATATTGTAATACTTTTTTACTAAAAAGTATGAAATTATTTTTAAAAAAATTTTAAAAATAATATTTTATAGAATTTTTATATCCTTAAAAATCGTGTACTAAAAGATAAACAACACTTATTATGGATCGGAGGGAGTATCAAATGTATTACAGTAATATTGATGTTAAAATAAACCTAAAATGTGCGGATAGTTTTTTTTTTTTTTTTTTTTTTTTGATTAAGTAAGAATTCGACGCCCGGACAGGCCCGGGGTCGATAGGCCGAAGAACTCGGCGACGGATAAACCGTCAAATAAGTTAAAGACAAAAACAACAAAAAGGCAGAGCCACCAAATTACAAAGGCGCGGATGAAGACAGGGACTAGCATAAATATTGAAGTGCAGGAGCAGTGTGCAACAGCTCATCCGTCAGTTGGTAGAGGCGACGCAGGGGATCCCTGGGGAACAAAGTGGAAACCTCAGATATGGACTCTGTCAACGAGCCTTCAGGTTTCGATCATGTCCACGACCTCTCGCATGTCGACAAATAAGAAGAAACACCGCTTGAAAATACCGCTAAATCTCAAAACCTTCAATCACACAACCAAGCAATTCAACAACCTGCGAAAAACTAATGGGTAAAATCCGGGTATTTCTCACTCCTTCTTTGTTTTTCCTTTTTCTTATCTCTCTTTTTCCCTGCTTTGGGCCCAAGCAAAAGACTTGGGCCCAAAGGACTTGACACCGGGCCAAGTCAATCCGAAAGCGGGTCGACAACGGGCTCAGGAGTGAAAAGGGAAACCGAAGTAGGCAGCCCGACAGAAGGACACCCCGGCCCCCGGAGAGCGCCCACACCGAACCAGAAGCCACTAGATCAGACCGGCACCGCCGATGACCACCGGATGAAGACCCCCACATCGAACCCAGCCCGGACAGAGCGACACCAGGAGCCCGAAACCGGACCAAAGGAGAAGCACAGCCCTAGGCCAGACGAGAAGGAAGAGGCCGAGATACCAGAGAAGGAGTAGCAGAGGAGAGGCAAAGCCCCCAATCAATATGATAAAAAAGAGGAGAGCCCCAAAATCTCACCTCGGACCAACCTAAACCAATTAGATCCGGACCGACGAGAGAGACGGAAGAGCACAAGCGAGAGGAAGACCAACTCCGGCGAGTAGGGCGACAGGAGAAGGAACTCAAATCGGAACACACCATGGACCGAAGGACCAGGATAGACAGCGGAACCAAACACCATGAGAGTGAGGATCCGGAAATCAAAGGTTTCACGAGTTGATTTTGTCAGGATGGGTAGATCTGGAAAGCAGATTTGGATTGTTCCGGGAGGAACGGGATTCACCAAGAGGAGAGAGAAACTCTCTTTTTATTTTACCCTTGCTAGCCGCCAATAGTGTTTTAGGGCAGGAAGTGACATAAATCGTTAAAGAAAGTGTGAATTCACCGATTAAATCATTACTTTCTACTCCGTTGATAGATTTGTAAATTAGCTGCTATTTTCATTTTTTTTTTCTTGATAAATTCGTATGTGCGGATAGTTACAAAGCCACCCTAGAGATTTTGACCGTCGCTGAATCAACAATGTAAAAATTGAAAGCTTCAAACTTGAATATGGCAGGAGAGAGCGTGGACCCAGTCGGGCCCTCCTCCTTCACCATAACTCTGGCCCACCACCAATTCCAACTCCAACTCCAAACAACCTTCCATTCCATTCTCCCCTTTCTCAATAGCCACCATCCAGAAACAAACCCTTGAATTTTTACTACCCCTTGTCTTCAAACCCCCAGCAAACTTCATAAATACTCCGTAAATCTTAAACTTCCATCTAGACTTTTGAAAACAGATAACTCCCCAACAACAAAAGCAAGCATTAAAACTCCATTAATCCCCAGTCCTGGTCTTCCCATTCAGACCTGCTTTTTCCCTCCTGCTGAATCCCCCTTTCAATTTTACCTATAAAAATTCAATCTTTGCCCTTTCCCCTGTTTTTCTTCATCCATCACTAAAACTCTGCTCAATTCACAATTCATATTTTCAGTTAACTCCTGGAGTTTCTCAATCCACAATTCCTGTTTATTTGGGTGAAATCCGGAAAGGGGTAAAACAGGGGCGGATTTTTATTATTTCTTTTTTTTTTATTTTATTTTTTAATTTGAAGTCTATAAAACGTCAATTTTTTTTCCAAGTCAACCCAAGTTCCATCTCTTTATCCATTAATCCGAGTAGGAGAATCGGGAATTTAGGATATACGAAGTATCTCCTATAATCTCTCCCTCTCTCTTTTATATTTTCTTTTTTCTCCCCCAATTTACTGCATTTGCTCTGTTTTTGGGAATTTGTTTCATTCCACAGGAGAGGAGGCAGGGGAGACAACCAGGGGCTCTCCTCCTCTCTTCCTTCTCTCTCTCAATCTCGCTCTTTGTGGGTTCCTCTGTTTCTGTTTCCTGAATTCATCAATGGCGGAAAACGGATCGCCTCGCTCGAACCTCGATTGCTTCCTCCATTGCACAACGCCTGTCGTTCCTTCCAAGATCCTCCCCAAGGTCCCCCTCTTTTCTCGCCCCTTTTGTGTCTGATTATCTAATTGAATTTGAATGTTTCAAATTGATCAACTGGGTTTGTTTTTTTCTTCACCCTCCCACATGGGTCCTGCTTACAATTCTAATTCGATTTGATTTGTACCAAATTTCCGTATAATATTACCCAATTGATCTTTTTCAATTAAATATAAAAAAAATTGAAACTTTATACCTGGCAGTCCATTTTGATGTTTTGTAATTTTCAGTCAGAGATGAGGAAACTGAACCGGCAATGGCACCCATGGGAGAGGGAGAAAGTGGACTACTTCACATTGGGAGACCTATGGGATTGCTTTGATGAATGGAGCTTCTATGGAGTTGGGGTTCCAATTTCTCTAAGGAGGAGTCCAGGTGCAGCTGAAACCCTAATGCACTACTATGTGCCTTATCTATCTGCTCTTCAGATCTTCACCAGCACCCCCTCTCCACTCCTCTTAAGGTAACCTTTCTTTACCCCAATTTCATTCATGTTTTGTGCTCTATTTAACCCTAGTTTTACCGCGGTAAGTTTCGATACATATAGTTTGTTTTAAAGTTGAGATCCCTAATCCACAATTAAGGTCGGATGCGTCAAATTATTTTATTACTTTTCTTAATAAATTGGTAGTTTTACCGTCGTTTTCAATCAATAAAAAAGAGATTATAAAAAGGATCATAAAAGTGGACTAGAAGATCCTTAACAAATAAACTCCAATAAAATTCCAAAATATTTCTTAGTTTTTTTTGGTCCATAAAATATTTCTTAGTGATGTTGGGTTCATCGCAAGTAGGGAATAGTTTTGTTTTTTATACCAAATAAACTCCAATAAAATTCGAAAATATTTCTCCATGATACACAAAACATTAGGCCAATGTGTTAGCTTGGGTTGGATTATAAAATCCATCCACAACAGCACATCTTCAAGAGCCTTTTGGTTAGCCATTAAAAAAAAGGTTGATGCTGAAATTGGTATAGTCATTGTTTTACAAGTGTTGATAAGGGATGCCTTTTTTGTTTCCTCTCTTATATGGATTATGTTGCAGGGAAGATACTGATTCAGGGGACGGCGAGACTAGGGACTCGTATAGCGAGTCATACAGCGACGAGAGCGACAGTGGCAAGCTATCGTCGAGATGGGATGGGTTCTCATCCGAGGAAGGAGGGTCTGAGCAAGACACGCCCCTACACCTCGATAGACGGTTGGGTTACCTTTATTGCGAGTACTTTGAGGGATCAACTCCTTATGTGAGACCACCTCTTAAGGACAAGGTAGGTGTAGTCATCTTTATGACCTTTCATTAATCTTGTGATGCTGATGGTGAAGGTTTGATCGTAATCACAACGAGCTAATCGCTATGTTCCTTGTCGCAATCTATGGTTCTAGATCAGCAGCTTAGCTCAACGATACCCTGGATTGATGTCGCTGAAAAGCGTGGATCTCTCCCCGGCTAGCTGGATGGCTGTGTCATGGTACGAACGACATTTAACATACGAAAAAAGTTTAGTATGCGAACAAGTTTTGTTCGTAATCGTTGGTTGATGTTGTTGTTTAGGTATCCGATTTATCCGATCCCAATGGGTAGAACTATCAAGGACCTATCCACATCTTTCCTTACCTACTACACTCTTTCATCTTCCTTTCAAGGTATGTTGATGCATTCATTCTTCACATTAAATTGCAACCTAGATAAGGTTTTAGTCCCTTTCATTGCTCAATTGACATGTTTGTTTGGGTTTCCGATTCATCGCTAGACATGGACGTTGAAGACGAGACTGACGGGGCTAGTGTGAGAGCCAAGAGAGGGCAAGGGGAAGGAATTTCACTCGAGCCCTTCGGCCTAGCCACTCACAAGATGGGAGGCGACTTGTGGCCGTTGGGGAGGGGAGGGCAGGACAGGCAGAGGCTCGCGTCTTTCTTGGGTGTTGCGGATTCATGGCTAAAACAGCTGAGGGTCCAACACCATGACTTCAACTTCTATACTAGCCCTCGACGTGGGTGAACCGAGAATACTAACAAGCCATATTGACTAAAACGAAAAAAGGAAGACGAAGAAAAGAGAAAAACCCTCGAACCCATATAGGAATCGACTAAACGAAATCATAACCCTTTTCCGTAGGTTAACGGGAAGTAACGTTTTTCTCGATAAGGCGACGAGAACTAATGTTATAGAGGGATTGAGGGAGCTAACTGTGCTTTGCTAGATACCTAGAAAGCATGGATTCATTGAAGAGGGTTTAGGAGTAGTTGTTGGGTTTTGCTCTTACAAATGAGGCTGTAAAGGAGTTGAAAAAAATGCAAAAAAAAAAGGGTCTCAAATGTTTCATTGAACTGACTGAATTTTATGGCAAAAGTTTGAGCCAGTTTGGTAGTTGAGACTTCAAAATCATCTTCTTTTTATATGTTTTCATATAATTCATTGTTTGGTTGAGCATGACTGAGACTCGTATATGCACCGATTGCAGCTGTTATATGAACTCGAACATGATGGATTCCTAATTCATTCAAAAATGTAATTTAAAAGAGGTGAAGTTAGTTTTGAACGGATCTTTTAATTTGCAATTTGCGATATGACCATTTCTCCGAAATTGCAATTTAACCAAAATGGATCATTGATCCGTTCATAAGTAAATAGATCACAAGTTTGAATTAACAGATGAAGATTTCACCATCTTACAACGGATGCATATTACAAAATCTAACTCCAAACTTTCAACCTACATAGGGAAGCCAAAAGTTGTAACATTAAGGTGCCATTAAGAGCAATGGGGATCTTCTACAACAACCCCTGCACCACTCCCTACTCCACCTATTTATTTTAACATTTATTTAATTTAAAAAAGAATTAAAAAATTATATTTATATTTTTAACATCTACTTTTATATATTTATAAAATTTTATTTTGAAAAATTGCGTTTTAAAATTTTTAATAATTATATTTTGTAAAATAGGGCCTTATAATTTTTAAAAATTTTAAAACGTGATTTTTTAAATAAAATTTTATAAATATATAAAAGTAGATGATAGGAATATAAATATAATTTTTAAATTTGTTTAAGATTAAATAAATGTTAAAATAAATAAATAGAGTAGGGAGTGTAGTAGGAAATAGATTGTAGAGGTTCTTGTTTTTTTTTATGACGAGGAACCCACCTTCGGCGGTAAACCCCGAGCACGTGACCAAGCCGGAAAGAGCCACATACCAGATAAACCGGCTTACGCCGACCGGCTCGACCCATTAGTAAGGAGTAAGGTAAACCTTAAGTTTTTCAACCAAGGAAAGAGGCGGAGGCAGGATCGACCGGTTCTTGTTTGCATTAAGAGTGATGGCCCTTTTTTTTTTATCAGTGCCTCAATATCAGTTGACATGTTAATGAGCAAATTAAGTACAGTACTCAAGGTCGTACCGTCAAGTTTTGTTGTACTACTTGTAACTTACTAACTTGTAAGGCTTTGCTATGATAAAATCAATGGTAACTTACGCAAAAAAAATGTAAAATAAATTGGCAATAGGAGTAATCCATCGACTTATATATTAAGACTTGTTATATTCAATTTTTTATGTGGGACTCAATTTGGTCTCATTTACATCTCTCAACATGAAGTATATATTTATATTTTGAAGAAACTCGTCCCTTAAAATTCAAAATCAAGCCAAACAAGTCCTTAATAACTCAAAATTTGTTGACATATAAACTGCTTAATAATCTAGCTTTAACAACTCAACTATACCGTATAAATTGGTTAAAATCATTAATACATGGTCATCAAACTTTGGAAAAAGGTTGGATAATCAAATTTGTTGAGTTTTTTTTTTTTTTCTTTTCACTTTGAAATGTATGAAAGTCTATTTCATAGTATCGAATATAATCCAATACAAAAAAAAATAATCCTTTAAAAATATTCTATTCTTAGAACTTAAAATTCAAAAGGAACCTTATCGACTCTCTCGCGGGTTGAACACTCAAGTTTTGACAATTGCAAATGCAACCATTTAAGCTGTTGAGTAACACAAACACTATCCTTTGCACAAAAGTGCACAATCACATTATCATATACATACCCTTTATTAGGATTGTGGAGTTAAAGGAGAAATATGAATCTCCTTTTCAGGAATCATTTCATAATGCTTGAGAGCACTTACCAGAAGCAATATGCAACTCATGGGAAAGTTACTGCAACAATTGTTGAGAATGAAAGGAATGTGAAGAGACCAAAAGAGTCCCACATTGATTACATGAACAAAGAAGCCTTAGTATATAAGCTAGTGGACTACCCCACCTAATGCCAATTGGTTTTAGGATGGAACCCCGCTCGGCTTATGTGCTAGGCTATTAGCGCAAGGGCGCACGTGTGCACACGACTCCCGAGTCCCAACGGACTTCAGTATGGTATCAGAGCGGAAAAGCCAAACGGCCCGACTCTCGATTCTGGGCTAGCTAAAAAGAGAATGAGATGCTAGACCCGTTGTCCAAGTGTCAACTAGAGGCGAAAGACGACCCTAGTTGCACTTGCGGGGGCGTGTTGAGAATGAAAGGAATGTGAAGAGACCAAAAGAGTCCCACATTGATTACATGAACAAAGAAGCCTTAGTATATAAGCTAGTGGACTACCCCACCTAATGCCAATTGGTTTTAGGATGGAACCCCGCTCGGCTTATGTGCTAGGCTATTAGCGCAAGGGCGCACGTGTGCACACGACTCCCGAGTCCCAACGGACTTCAGTAACAATCAAACTACAGAAGAACAAAAGTGAAAGAAACCCCAATCTAAAATGGAAAATTTTATCAATGAATTTGGACATGGTTTTGGATTTTGGCATTGGAATTTAACTCATTTAGATAGTGCTTGCAGATAGACCAAATTTTTTGAGGATCATCTCATCAAATTGTAGATATCATAAGTTCCAAAAATTTTTCAAGAAAGACTATATGCACCGAGAACAGGTGTTATATGCACTCAATACAAACGGATCTAAGATGCGTTTGACCCTCAGCTTGACACATGTCTAGCTTTAAATATGTATGACATTAAAAAAGTAACGAACGGATCCTTTGATCTGTGTTCATGTGTTTTTTTTTTTAAAAAAAAATACATGTACTTAATCTGTTTGGTTTGGGTTTTTTTAAATTTCAAACCTTTTGTATATATACAAACAGATCAAAGATCTATTCGTTACTTTTTTAATGTCAAACATATTTAATGTTGGACACGTGTCAAGCTAACGGTCAAACGAATTCAGGATCCGTTTATTTTGAGTGCATATTATATCTTTGCTCAATGCAGATAACAACAACTTTTTTTCGTTGAAAAAAACAAAATTAGCCCCAATCTCTATACAACAAAACATGTTATTTAAGTCATTTTACACAATATTTGAGACTTTTGTTATTCTCAGGAAAAGATATTTCGTATTGAAAATTGCATATATTAAGACCTTTGTTGACAATTATGGACATTCATTGGCTCGCCGTGATATTTGTAATTAAACTTTTGAAGACTATAAGAATGTTTTAGTTTTCTTCAATATAGGTGAGTCGAAAACTAAAATAACATTTTTCTCATTAACATAGAACAGTAAAATAGGACAATTTCAAAAGAAAATTTGTTATAATAAATCATGATATAAGGTACATTATATTATACATGACATGATGTTCTTACTTCACCTAGTTTCCACTTTCTCCCTATCAAGCAAGAAAATAGTTACTACCATTTACTAAATTACTATATAGAAGGGAGAATATTTTCATGTGAATATAGGCACTGGCCCAATAGACAATTTTGGTACCACCCAATTGGGCTTCTAAATGTAAAGTCTAGGCCCAACAATGTTTCATGGATCAAAATCACTCTATTATCAATTCTGTGAATATTTTGTAACCCAAAACAAAATAGAAACTTTTTTTTTTCGGTGGGCAATTACGAGAAGTGTTCGACTTGATGAAGGTACATGTGTTGTGTTATTAAAGAATTACTAGTGTTTAGGCCCGTGCCTATTTGATTAAAAATTTATATTAATAATTTTAATTTAAAAGTTTATAATTTATTATTATTTATAATGACAATAATAGATTATATAATGTTAGTTATTAGTATTAAAATTATATCTTAGACCAAAAAATATAAAATTATATTGATAAAATAAAGTTTAAAACAATATTCAAGGCAAAAATCTTAAAATACATCTTGATAGATACCAACAAATAATTATATTATTATAAGTTGCCCATTACAACACGTGGCTAACCACACATCTATAGACGTCTAATATATTCATAAATTATTTTATACTGTAAAACGTAAACAACCAAGTTTATATAATAAAAAAACCAATTGATATATCCATATGATCTTTATAACTATTTCAGTGCAATCTTTCTTTATTGAGTTAGCGAGGAAATCCACTGTAGTCTTTATTGGTATGGACTGCAGTCTTTGTTGGTATGGACATCAAAGTTTTCACCTTTTGTATGGCACCGTTGTCAGGGCCATCACTGTTAGTTGTGGTTGGAAGGGAGCCTCCAATCTGAGCAGTATCCATCATTGGGGACTCGTACACATAACTTGAGAGTTGAGAACCAGTTTCTAATGTTAGGAGGCTCTGGAATGGACCAAAGAAGAAAGATTGCATTAAAAGGTTAAAGTTGTCTTTCTTAAGCCTGGAGAAGGAATAAGTTACACTCACTCGACGAAAGTGATTCAGAATACTCTGGGACCTACCGCAAGTAATATATTGCATAATTATGGACATGGCGACCTCATTTGGTGATTTTTATGGGCAGAGAGTTCAACTTATGATCCTTCTATAATGTCTACCCCTATGGCACCATGACCATCTTTAAGTTTGATCGAAAGAACTAATCTCAAACAGTAAAAAAAAAAGCACATTTTGAGGGATGTCCAAAGATTTGCTATAAGTATGTCATTCTTCATCAACTTGTAGTGAGGTTCTAGTGTTCATTCTCACCACCAAAATAATAGCAAAAAGAATAAGAAAGGGAGTGGCAACTCCTATGTAGTATGTAGTTTCTAGGTCTTATATTTGTTTTCTTTGCACTTAATTTAATTCTTCACCAATGCAAAAGTTTCAGTTGATTGAAAAATCAGTCAATCAAAGCTACCTGGAATTATCATATTCCATTGAAGCAAGTAAAACTATCACAAATCTATCTTAGTTGTACATAATACAAACTGTAATTTCTTTTCTATCATTAGGAGGTTCAAAGTGGCAACTATACTTTATAAATATCCTAAGATTTAAGTTCAAACATAAAGCATTAATTCTTGAAATAAGAACTGAACCCAGGATGATTTATTGTCACATTTCTCCAGAGCAAGCACTGATTTCGAGATACTGAATACATCCAAAATTTCTATACACTCTGGATCAATTATCTCAAAGTTCTTAAATAATAAAAGGCGATCAAATCAGACAAGAAGACACAAATCAAATGTGATGAATATTATGACATTCCACAACCAAATAAATATTGAAACTAAAATCTCAAATCATTCAGTATGAACTCCCAGATTCAACAACATTCATATGACCACGTAATCAATAAATAGACAAAAAAAAATCAACAAAACAAAATTAAATCGAGACAACATCTTCCTTATCTTTCCCTCTTGAATCTGTGTTAAGCCTTCAAGCCGAGCTAACAACTTTCAACTAGTAATTGTCATACCCTGTCTTATTTATGCAAAGATCCCCGATCCTGGCATTTTCTTATGTTACTCATTTCCTGTTTTCTGTCATACACCCTGTTGTCCCTACTTTTTCCTCATGTAGCTTCCCTGGTAGTGCACTCTCTTTGTAAAGGTTTTGTTGAGAGCAGTTACCCGCTTCTTGGCTCCCTTGCAAGTCGACATGATCATTAAAAACAACAGTGTTGCTATCCTCGTCTAGCAATGATGCTGCAAAACCAACCATTTCTCAAGCACCCAAAAGAAATGTAAACAATTTTGGCATAACAACTGAACAACAATTGAAGCAAAAGGGTCAACGGTGGACTTAATACAAATGTCCAGGGAGATTCTTGAGAAACTTACAAACTGAAAATTGCAGAAACTCCTAAGCTAATGTTAATACACCAAAAACTCCTAAGCTAATGTTGATACACCCAAAACTCCTAAACTGAAAATCTCGGGTTCATTGCACTGAAGTGGCTATGAGTGCAGGTTCGTAGACATTAGCTTTCAAAGCCATAGAACTGTTAAAAAAAAAGGGACGCTTGAAGAAAGTGGAAAAAAATACAAACCAATAAAGTATATCAAAATTGATAATATTTTATTGAAGTGACAAAGAAGTAGCAAATTAGGATTTCAATTAACGCCCTTCGAGATCTCTAACCCATGAACAAATCTGGAAAAGAAGAAGATACAAAGCAATAAAATTCTGCCAAAACTGAGTTGAATATAATGGGAAAAAACTCGAAAAGCATGTTGAATACTTGCGCGATAAAAATTGCAACGCATATTGGTCATGCATGTGTTCTCATTTTCATGGATATGACAACTGTCATAAGAGGAAAGCAGCAAATGTCGTTAAACTCAATGAGTTGCTTAAAGAAAGGTTATTCCCAATTCATAAAAGCCTAAAGATAACTCAAAATTAATTACGTGCAATCAAATAGGTGGAGATTGCTTACCTAATCATCATCATTTACTGAGAGAAACACCCTTAACAAAATAGAATCAACGGAAGCCAGATCCTACATCAATCATGATTACCATGGGCCAATTTCACAATGTCATGAAAGCCAAATTAATATCAAAATTGAATTCTCAAATCAATTCAGTTCAACCTCCCAGGTTCAACAACATTCATATAACCGCAATTAACCAAACGATTAAATGATGTGACCTATTATTTACCTCACTTTCTGCAAGAAGCTGCTCCAATTCCTTTGACAGGTAAGGGAAAATGGGTACCCCTAAACTCTCTACCATACGATGGATAAAAGAACAGGCCGAGAATTCGTCATTTGAGAAAACCAGTTAATTAAACTTAGAGAGAAAAGGACAACAGATGAACACCATGAAACAGAAAATCCAACCGCAATTAACCAAACCATAATAAGTGGACACGATTGTCCTTGCTCATATCTTGCAAATATATGCTAAATATTTTTTTAGATTATAAGAGTGATAGATTTCAGGAAAAAAAAAAGATTTCAAATAACCGAGAATGGTGGTGTGATGGGGCAGTATACTACAAGTATCTAGCATTTTAATAGATAAGGATTTTAGAAAATCAAGCATTGTCTTGAGAAAAAAAACGATATACTGGATAGAGACTGAATAACATTTCAGGTAGCATGACCTTGAGTTGTAAATAAGGAATTTTTTTCCGAAATATTCATAATTAATTAAATAATTACGTAAATATTCAATGTTTGAAACTAATTACAGAAATATTCATTTTTTGCAGTGGGGACAGAAAAACGCGGTTTGGCTCCGCGTTTTATGTATACAGCATGAGAGAGAATTGGCGCCCTGGAGAAAGTTTGAAATTTACGAAAGAAACGCGGTCTGGGACCGCGTTTCTCTTTTAAAATAAAGGACAATTAAAGAAAATAATACAGGAATCTATGTGGCACTAGAAACGCGGTATGGGACCGCGTTTCTTGTGTTGGATGGGGACCCACCCGTCAGCTGTTGCTGACGGGGATGGGACAAATAGAGAAACGCGGTCCCAGACCGCGTTTCTCTTTTCAGTAAAAAAAAAAACTAGTCAAAGATTCTTTTAGGGCAATTGCAAATAAAACGCGGGGCTAGACCGCGTTTTTTCGGTCCATAGCTCTCCGCTACGATTCCCCCCTACTAGTTAGGGGAATCTGGCATAAAAGCGCGGAGACAGTCCGCGTTTCTAGGTCTATACATGACACACCGGAAACTTCCTCCATTTCTATTCATCATCTCTACCTCTTTGCTCTTGCTTCTCTCGCATGAAACTCTCAAAATAGTGCCGGTTGAAGATTTCATTAAGGTTAGGTAATACTTTCACCTTGTTGTCTGAAGATTTCATTAAGGTTACTTTCACTCTCTTATTATACTTATTTTTGATCTTAATTGAATGATTAATATCTTTGAAATCTTTAATATCTAGTCTCTCATGCTTGTGCTTTGAAGTGATTATGTGTTTTGATTCCTTAATAAAAAAATCGCAGGATTATGTAGTTATTATTGCGAGTATGATGTGTTTTGAATCTTTATAGTAAGATTATATGCTTAAGAGTATAATGATTTTATGCTAAAGAGTGTAATGATTTTATGGTTATTGGAGGATTATATTGATTTATATGAACTTGTCATTATTATTATGAATAAGTTGTTGAACTTGTAGGATTTTGAAGTTAATATTTTTTGATTAACTAACTTATTGTTAATAAAAATATAGGATGAATGAGCATAGCAACATACCTCAACAAGGGTTTGAACAACTAAGTGAGATCTATGTGGATGGTCTTGGTGTTGATCATGAAGATGACTTGGATAATTCTGAAGAGGACGATGATGCTACTAGGGAGGCTGCGATTAGGGGAGAGGCCTCTAATCCGAACTGGAATATAGTTGAAGCTGATCCAATTACAGCAATTCCATGGCCAGGGTTAAATTTACACGTCCCATTAGAAGACGGAAGACTGTTTTTTCGGGGACAGATGTTCAACTCGCTGGAGGAGCTGAAATGTGATTTGACCGAGTATTCTGTGCGTATGAGTAAGCCATACAGGATGAAGAAGGCGAGTCCAGAATGGTACACAGTTGTTTGTGACAGGAAGGACAGTTGTGGATGCACATGGCGACTATCTGCTCGTCGTGTTGATCGAACTGTTGATATGTGGATGGTCGTCAACTATAGTGGGCCTCATGCATCCAATTGTGTTGGAGAGGTTTTGCAGTTGGATAATCGTAACGTCACCTCCAGTTTCATTAGAGGTGAGGTTCTTGGGTTTCTTCGCACGGATCAAGACACGAAACCAAGTACTATTCTCTCGCATCTGACTAAAAGGTATGGGATTTCTGTCTCATACATGAAAGCATGGAGGGCAAAGCAGAAAGCTATCTCATAGCTAAAGAGTCCTCCCCATCTACAAATCGAGAGCTAAATGGAGGAGGCTCGGTAGCATAGCATGTCTTCTTCCTAGCTTCTCGCCTTCTCGCCCTTCGAACTGCATTTTGGTCGTCACCTTCACCGAGTGGGACAATGCAGCGTGGTCGTCCAATGGGTATGCGCTCCCATGCCCACAGCTGGTGTCATTGTGAAGTTAATTAAGTAACAAGTTATATAAGCAGAAAAAACATAAAATGAACCGGTTGTCATACCTGCAATAAGATGACGGGACCTACGATCTCAACTTTCTCTCGTTCTGAAGCTCTACAAAGCTGTCGATAGAGGAAGGCAAGTGTTGCACCGCCCCAGCTGTACTGGCTAGCAACCTCCAAATCCATTAGCAGTGGGAGGTACAGTAACTGCACCTGACCGCCACTGTTATCAGCGAACAGGACACCTCCAAGGAGTAGTAGAATGTACGCCCTAGCCTGGCACTGCACTGCATGTTCCGCCGCATCTTCTGGTAAGGGCACTAATAGTAGTTGTCAAAGCCAAGCCACCTTCACAGACGAACCCCTAATCTGATTTGGAGGGGGTCTTTGCCCGAGCAATGTTTCGGCGAGAGTTGGTAGCATGCAGATCCAGTAACTGCCAGACCATCAACACGTAACCCCAATATAACTGAAACATCTTGGAGCGTGATAGTGGCCTCCCCAACATTGAAGTGGAAGGTGTGGGTCTCAGGTCTCCATCTTTCTATCAGCGTCGTTATTAGCTCGTTGTCTAACTGAAACTGGGAACCAAGCTTGTAGATGCATTCGATCCCCGTCGACTTTATGTACTGCATGACTCTATGGTCTGGAACTAGATCTCGCCCAAACTTACGCAAGTGCAGTCTATGTTGGATCACACCATTCGTCTACAAAAATAAAACTCACAAGCATAAGCATCTTATTTATTTGTAACGTTTCATGTAATTGTATACGTCATGAAAACAATACTCACATATTCCTCCCGATTCCACACATCAGTTGACCTGTGAAGATGTTGTCTATGGAGAACCTCATTCACCAGCGGGCCGGGATTCACTTGCATTGCCATTTTCTCCTCCCTAAACAAAGAACTTAATTTGTTCAGAATAACAAATAAATTACATACTGAATCTATTTTCATATATCATGCATTTCAAAATTATTTAACCTACAATCCCTTGACAATCAAATTCGATTATTTACATCGTTTTCTCCTCTATATATATTGAACTTAATGAAATTCTACTATTTTATAAAACAAATTCTTATATAGAATCTATTATTATACAATTATTTTATTATGTTCTCAATCAAAACTTCATAATCTTTCCCATATTAATACAATCTAATTCCTGTCACTTCGAATATACTCCCTTATTATTTCATCCCACATAACATATAACTAATATTCATACAATGTAATTGTTTCAACATGCAATTATCCCACAATTTCGGATCTACAACTATCATAAGATTTCAGATCTATAATAATCGCTAATTAATCAATATCCACAAACATTCATCTACCAACCCATTTTTTAACCCCTACCTCTCATCTCCTAATCCATATTTCTTCAAACCACAAACAAATTAATAGAGAAATCACACTAAACTCGAATTATTGTCACAACCACACAACTATCACAGCATTTACATACACACAAAACCCTAAACTCGAATTTACATCTCATATCAACGAATTTACATCTCATATCAAGAAAAAACCGAAAAAAAACAAAACAAAAAACTAACCTCGAATCTGCAATAAGATGGAGGGGATGCGAAATACCTTTCAAGGTGGAGGGGGATTCGACAAAAAAGAGAGGTGGTCACTGGTGAGAGGGATGGAGAGGGACGGAGGTGATTGCGGACGGAGAGGGACGAACGAAGAAGATGAAGTGCAGAGAGAGAGAGAGGCGGTTTCGGTATTTTAGGGTTATAAACAAAAACGCGGAGCCCCACCGCGTTTTATGTTTAAATGCCCACCCACCACAATCAATGCCCCGTTGACCACTTTTTTTTTTTTTTTACTGAAAAGAGAAACGCGGTCCCAGACCGCGTTTCTCTATTTGTCCCCATCCCCGTCAGCAACAGCTGACGAGTGGGTCCCCATCCAACACAAGAAACGCGGTGTCAGGCCGCGTTTCTAGTGCCAGCTAGATTATTATATTATTTTCTTTAATTTTATTTTATTTTAAAGGAGAAACGCGGTCTGGGACCGCGTTTCTTTCGTAAATTTCAAACTTCCTCCCGGGCGCCAATTCTCTCTCATGCTGTATACATAAAACGCGGTCTGGCTCCGCGTTTTTCTGTAGGACCTGCAAAAAATGAATATTTCTATAATTAGTTTCAATCATTGAATATTTACGTAATTATTTATTTAATTATGAATATTTCGGAAAAAAATTCGTAAATAAGTATTGATTTAAGAAAAAAAATAGATTTCAGTGGTAGTTGACTAGTTGTGTACTCCACCTCAACTTCTGAAATCTACTTTTCCATCAGCTGTCATGATAGGCATTTACTTGCCTTCATATTTCGAAGTTTAAAGATAGCTAGGATTTCAATAATTTCATGTTTCAAAGATAGCTAACTTGGCTTCGTATTTTCATATTTCAGAGATACCTAGGATTTTTAGATTTTAGATTTCAAAGATAGCTAAACTTACCTTTAAATTCTAGGTAATGAAACTATTTGTTTCAATTGGGTATTTTTGTTGCCTTAAAAAATTCTAGCAACATCACTGATGATATTCGACATCCCCTATATTTGTCCAGGGTCAACTCTCAATAAACAAAAAACCCATATCATGCGAATTGACGGTAAATGAATGAGACATGAAACAGGGGCATAAAGGAACTGCTTTTCATTAACCTAACCCAGTTGCTAAGAGGTTGGTAAAAGTAACATCTGCAAGCCAGGTGAACATAAATAAGACCGAGCAAAAGACAAAAGGAATGTGAAGTACAAAAGATCCTAGTAGAAAAATTTCAAGGGAAATTATGATATTAAAAATGAAAATTCAGAAACTTTTGGACAACTAATTCAGATTTTTCTGTCTGCCCAATCTGCTGTTGATCATTCATGCACACATCAACACCCTTTGCATTTCTGCCACAAGAACCAGTGGCGTCATCATTGCAGGACCTCTGTGGAACTGGAAGATTATCATCAACATCATGGCTTATTCTCCTTCTTGCCTTGGATGGCAAGCAACATTAGAATGTCTCATCCTTTCATCATGGTTATCCACATAGCTATGTTCTCCACCAGCTCCATCCATCTGATTTCAGAGATACCTAGTATTTTTAGATTTTAGAGAAAGATAAACTTAGCTTTAAATTCTAGGGATAGCTAACTTGCATTCAATTGTCATGATAGACATTTACTTGCATTCATATGTCAGGCTTTAGAACAAAAAAAAGGAACCTACCATGGATGAGAAGGATGAAAACTCAATTTCTATTCCTAGATAGAAACCCCCCCAAAAAAATCAAATCTAAGATTGAAATAAAAAAAGGAAGTTACCATGGATGAGAATGATGAAAACTCGAAGGCGTAGTCTCTAATATGATATTTGAGAGTTGAAATTCAAGCATCAAGAGTGACAATATGAAGTCCGAATGTCGAATGTTCAAACATCAAGAAACCGTTACTCAATTCATGGAAATTGACAATATCGCAAATGAAGAGGAACAACAATTGACAGAAATTATAGAAAGCACATGAGAATCCAAGCTAAGATTGAGAGAAAGGGGGTCTGAGAGTTAAGCATCAACACAAGAACCTAGAAAGAAACTGTTACTCAATTCATGGAAATTGACAATATCGCAAATCAAAAGGAATAACAATATTGCAAACCTAGAAAGAAATTGCTAGCTACTTAATTTCCACTCGCTCCTAAACCTCATCCCATAAGGTTTTCGACATGCCCACCACACCCAACAAAATGCATTTGATGATTAACCGTTTTCACTATCACTTCTAAGTCTTAATTTACTGAATACAACATTAAACACCCAGTTCCAAAATTGAGGGATGAAAAATCTTTGAACCAAAAGTGCATGATTAAATGACATTTTATCAAACTATGGCCGAGATTAGGATACATGAGCCTTAAAAATAAGATCGATTCCCCAAATCACCGATTGATCAGATGAACTCGATTTCCATTTCTAGGTAGAACCAAAAAAAAATCTAAGATTGAAATCAGAAAGGGAAGTTACCATGGACGAGAGGAATGAGAAGAAAGCCTAAATCGTCAAGCAAACCCTAAAAAAATCCCTCGGCGAAATCATTAGCCCATGGATGAGACCAACCATGTAAGATCTCGCCAATCATCTTCCGCCTCGATCAACCTCACAAACTCTGTTGCTTCTGCCGAAGATCGGGAACCTCTGTGATGGCTCATCGATCGACAAAACCTCAGGAGTGACTTCTTGGTACCAATCCAGTAGTTTCTAAATTGACAAATTGAAGATGGGAATCCAGCAATCAGGACTAAACCACCACGTTTCGCCCATGTTGGGAAGATGGAGATCGTGGTAATCGGAAAACAACCGCTCGTTTGTGAAATGTGGCTGACATGGAAAAATTAAACCAACGTGGCTGACATGTTTGAGCAAAATCAAAACTAAAACCTACAAAATAAACGGAGGAGTTATGAGAAAATTATACATGGATTGGGGGATTTTGGTGAATCCACCTAGGAGTGAGATCCTTCTGCTTTTAGGTTTAGTATAGATATAGAATAGAATATAGATATGTAAAAAAGCACAACACACTACTGTGGAATGAAAACCCATCACCTCCCTTTTGCCTAGGAAAATATATATTTTCGAACAAGTTTACTTCTTTTATTTATAGAGGAAGCCTCCTCCTTGCTTATTTACTCACTATCGATGTGGGAGAGGATCAAGAGCTGCTTGCTTTTGCCAATATATATTGCCTTCCTTTCCTAATCTTTTTTTTTTTTTTGATTAACCTTCCTTTCCTAATCGACGTGGGCAAGCTTTACTTGCTTTTGTTGGGTTATATGTATAATGTTTATTTCGGTCGATATAGTTTATACGTATATATGTCGTATTATGATATGGTTTCACCTCTTATATAATTTTCTTCTGGGGTTTAATTTATATAGCGGAAAACCCTCATTTGATTATCCACTAAGATCGTTGACAGGCCTAAGGTCGTTATGCCAAATCAAAGTAAATTCCTAAGATGCAAACTATAACAAGTATAGTAGGTAAGTTAAGGTCGAACCCATAGGGAAACAGAATCAATTGTAAGAGCAAGTATTATTACCCAAAAGTAACTGATTAAAGGGGGAGTTTTGTGTGTGAGAAATAGTAACAGAACAAGTTGCAAGTAAAGGTTGCGAATATATGACGGAAAGGTATCACACCAGGTAATTATCCGCACAACAATTGAGATGGTTAATCATCGCATTCTATGAATCTCAAGTTCTAATGTCCAGTAATTGTTCTCAATTCAGATCGTGTAATAGCTTTTAGTCCTACCAGTCCTAAAAGCACTTATCGCCAAATTACAAGGGAAAACCTTCACCAAATAATAAAGCAATAGCATTCAAACATGAATTATAATGAGATACAAGCGATTCTAACAACCCGTTAAAATAGCCTGTAATCGAATCTCCCTCACAATCTACCACCAGCAACCGCGTATGGAGATTGTGTTTGCTACAATGAATCTACAACCCCAAACCTGGAATTGGAAACCCTAGCAATATGACTAGTATCGATAAACCTAGGTGATCAATCCAGATAAATCAATAATAAGCAATCAAGCAATAAGCTCAGGAGATCGAAACAATTAACAAAGGACGAACAAGAGTAGAATACTCACAACCAAATCAATTGAAGGCTTCAAAGAACCAAGTGCAACAAAGGAGAGTTAGTTCTCCATAGGGGTTTGTGAGATGATGAAAAGGGAAAATACGTCTCTGGAAAATAACCTAATTATTCTCTACTGCCTTCTCGGCCTATATAACCTAATAAAATCGGGTTTAACATCCCATACAATTATAATAATAAAATATTAAAACTAATAAGATAAACAGAATCGGATAAGAATCCGTCTTCAGGACTGACGCGGGCGCGCCAGCTTGGATCTTGCTTCTTCTGTCTGTTCAGCAGCGCGGCCACTTCCTCCTAGCAGAGTGGTCGCGTCGGGTAGCAGCGCGGGCGCGCCATGTGCAGCGCGGCCGCGTCAAGTTGCAGCGCGGGCACGTCATTGGTTTTTCCCGAAAATGCCGTCTCGAATTAGCTTTCGACGTCAACATGAAAGTTGTAGCTCTCTGAAAGAGCTTTCCAACGCATGGTCATAATAGTCGATCGGACAACCGAGGCCTCCAGAAAGTGCAAAACAAGTTCAGCATGTCTGGCGACAATTTCTGCAGACTTGTTCTTCGTTTAGGTTCGCTTCTTCTTCTCAGGACCTCTTGAGATCTTCATGTAAGCTTCTTCGATCAACTAGACATTCTCATCAAATGCGTTATCAACTCATGTCTTCTCCTCGGATCTACCATTACCTGAAATAATCAATAAAAGCGTGTAGATTCCGACTCCGACAGCATAGAGAACTAATATGCAAATCATGCTTAATCCATCCATGAAATGCATCTTAACTAAGCTAAATGCAACCTATTATGCCTACCTAAATGCATGCTATCAAACTCCCCCACACTTAACCTTTGCTTGTCCTCAAGCAATGATAGAATGAACATGAATCAACGCATCCCACAGGAAATCCTTTCAAGTTTCAACCTCATCAAAAAGCAACATCATAGCAGGTGAAAACATAAACCAAGCAAACAAACGTCATAGCATGTATTCCAGTGATCAAAGCTCAAAAGTAGACGTCATCCAACCTCACCAGAAATATGTGTTTCACTCATGTGTTTAGGCTTTTAAGTACAACTCTCAACTCAAACCATTCATGCACTAAGCTCATAGACATTGACCACCATATCACCAATTCTCTACCGAAATGTCATTACTTGCGGGACACAATAAAGAAAATAAAATGCAACACTTTTTTTTTTCTTCTTTTTCTTTGGTTTTCTTTTCTCTTTTTTTTTTCTTTTTCTTGTCTTGGTGCTTACTTACGCGAAGCGCAAACATGGGTGTCATGAATGGCCCCGGTCTATCAACACCTCAACTACTAATATGAAGTCCACTTGAACACCTTTTGACGCAAGTTGCAAACATGGGTGTCATGAATGAACCTGGTTACTCAATGGTCAAGCTTCTTTCCTAGTGGATAGTTTTCAACACCTTTTTGCGCGAATCATACCCATGGGTGTCATGCATAGATCCGGTTACTAAGTGCATTAACCATTGCCACCTTATTCACTAAATATGCATAAAATTAAATAAAAAGACTCAAAATATAAACATAAACTCCGCAAGCAACAAACATGTGCATCGGTCTTTAAAAATAGATACTGCAGTCAATACCAAGAGGTAGCAACACTAGGCGAGTAATTCACACAATTGAGCAAAAGAATTCAAATAAGGCCAAACATTCTCACATAGTCATGTTTTTAGGACTTCAATCATACTTTAGCTCAATCATACATGCTCAATTACATTCGCTAGCTCATGTTCCACAAAAATCAAATACAGATAATAATCAAAACATCCAGAACTCCATGGGATTTTTATGAATCATGCTTGAAATTTAAAATAGAGGACAAACTAAGCAAGATGGGTATTTGAATAACACATATGTATGAAATGCATGCTCTATTTTTGGATTTTTTGATTTTTTTGATTTTTTTTTAAATACGAAAATAAACAAAAATGAATATTTGATTTTTTTTTTTTTAAATACGAAAATAAACAAAAATGAATAAAAATGATTACAGAAATTAAACATGATGCATAAATTTAAATATGATCTCCTATATGCATCTATATATAGAATTCCTCTCCCCCACACTTAAAGTTTTCATTGTCCTCAATGAAACAATAAAGACAACAAAAGTAAACCAAATACAATCAGGGTGAAGGAAAAGAAAAAGGGAAAAGAAAGAAAAACTTACCTCGGGTTGCCTCCCGAGAAGCGCCTTTGTTTCAAGTCTTTGGCTAGACATTTTAGTTGTCCATTTAAGACTCATTCAGACATCGTCAGTGCCCTCAGCAGCAAATCAAACTCTTGTGCACACCATCTAGGTAAGCGGGCACTACATACGAATAAGTTGAAGTCAAAGTACGTCATCAACTCCTCATAAGCCCGAGCATGACTCCCCGCCGCGGGTATGTAGAACCACCATTTCAGTTCCATTGGCGGTATGTCAAAATAATGAGCCCAAGGATCAACATAATCACCGAACTTCTCACCATTGCAAAAGATATCAATTCTTTGCTCAGGAGCCACAGAAATTAGCTTCGGACTTGGTTCCTTGATAGGCGAGCTCGAGACAATCTCATCGAATGAAGGAGACAATAAATCACATGGGATCTCATGCGTCGACTCATGACACTCCATGTCAGGAAGTAGTGTACTCTCCTCTTCATCGCTGAAGAAACTGTCATCGTCTGCGAACATATCCTCCTCCGCCAAAACATTATCATGCTCATAGCTCAAGGGTATGGGAGGTAGCGGAGTAGACTCAGATGAACTCAATGAGGGAGGAATAGGAAGCACGCAATAACCTTCATCTTCATGACTTTCTGAGCTTCCCTTAGGTGTGACAAACAGGTCCTTGCCACTCCCTAGGGTGTTCGTGGTGAGGCTCTCTATCAGGTTAACCACCGGTTGAGACGGTAGTTCACCTGCTTCACAAGTTGGTATCTCATTCCCCACTTGGACCATTTGGTGCACTCGTTCACCCAATTCCGCGATCTGCTGACACAATTGCTCATTCCCCTCACAAGAGGACATGGATAGATCATCCGAAGGTGCGTAAAAGTAATCCATCGGTTGAGGTTGGGCAAATGACACTTCCTGCAAGGCCTGGTGACCCATGTAGCAGATAAGATCCCAAATTCCCATCAAACCTAACCTTGCTAAACTTCCTCCGCTCATATATATAGCACGTGCCTTTGTCTCAGCAGTCATTCCCTCTACAACGCAGACAACCATATCTCGCAAACTATCATGGAAACCCCGCACATTGCGGATGTCCACACACCTCTGCAACCTATCGAGATATAGGTGAAAATCTTCACCTTCGAACTGCGATAATCTCAACATGTTAAACTGTTAGTAGCATATGTGTTGTGAACCGTAAGATAGGTTCACAACAAAAGTTAGTAGCTAAATTAACACACAAGACAAACACACAGGTAATAAGACAAACAAGAACAAAGATAAACCGTTTCCCCGGCAACGGCGCCAAATTTGACAGGCCTAAAGTCGTTATGCCAAATCAAAGTAAATTCCTAAGATGCAAACTATAACAAGTATAGTAGGTAAGTTAGGGTCGAACCCACAGGGAAACAGAATCAATTGTAAGAGCAAGTATTATTACCCAAAAGTAACTGATTAAAGGGGGAGTTTTGTGTGTGAGAAATAGTAACAGAATAAGTTGCAAGTAAAGGTTGCGAATATATGACGGAAAGGTATCACACCAGGTAATTATCCGCACAACAATTGAGATGGTTCATCATCGCATTCTATGAATCTCAAGTTCTAATGTCCAGTAATTGTTCTCAATTCAGATCGTGTAATAGCTTTTAGTCCTACCAGTCCTAAAAGCACTTATCGCCAAATTACAAGGGAAAACCTTCACCAAATAATAAAGCAATAGCATTCAAACATGAATTATAATGAGATACAAGCGATTCTAACAACCCGTTAAAATAGCCTGTAATCGAATCTCCCTCACAATCTACCACCAGCAACCGCGTATGGAGATTGTGTTTGCTACAATGAATCTACAACCCCAAACCTGGAATTGGAAACCCTAGCAATATGACTAGTATCGATAAACCTAGGTGATCAATCCAGATAAATCAATAATAAGCAATCAAGCAATAAGCTCAGGAGATCGAAACAATTAACAAAGGACGAACAAGAGTAGAATACTCACAACCAAATCAATTGAAGGCTTCAAAGAACCAAGTGCAACAAAGGAGAGTTAGTTCTCCATAGGGGTTTGTGAGATGATGAAAAGGGAAAATACGTCTCTGGAAAATAACCTAATTATTCTCTACTGCCTTCTCGGCCTATATAACCTAATAAAATCGGGTTTAACATCCCGTACAATTATAATAATAAAATATTAAAACTAATAAGATAAACAGAATCGGATAAGAATCCGTCTTCAGGACTGACGCGGGCGCGCCAAGTGCAGCGCGGGCGCGCCAGCTTGGATCTTGCTTCTTCTGTCTGTTCAGCAGCGCGGCCACTTCCTCCTAGCAGAGTGGTCGCGTCGGGTAGCAGCGCGGGCGCGCCATGTGCAGCGCGGCCGCGTCAAGTTGCAGCGCGGGCACGTCATTGGTTTTTCCCGAAAATGCCGTCTCGAATTAGCTTTCGACGTCAACATGAAAGTTGTAGCTCTCTGAAAGAGCTTTCCAACGCATGGTCATAATAGTCGATCGGACAACAGAGGCCTCCAGAAAGTGCAAAACAAGTTCAGCATGTCTGGCGATAATTTCTGCAGACTTGTTCTTCGTTTAGGTTCGCTTCTTCTTCTCAGGACCTCTTGAGATCTTCATGTAAGCTTCTTCGATCAACTAGACATTCTCATCAAATGCGTTATCAACTCATGTCTTCTCCTCGGATCTACCATTACCTGAAATAATCAATAAAAGCGTGTAGATTCCGACTCCGACAGCATAGAGAACTAATATGCAAATCATGCTTAATCCATCCATGAAATGCGTCTTAACTAAGCTAAATGCAACCTATTATGCCTACCTAAATGCATGCTATCAATCGTATAATGTCCTTTTAGTCGATTCACCGTGTTAAATAGTTAGCCCGATTTTTAGGGCATCGTCACATCCCACTCACAAACGTCTCCATGTATACTTATTTTTTCTTTAATGGACGCATTTAGACATTTAGGTGGATAAGTGATTTAGTAATAGTAATATACGAAGTATAATACAAGCGCTATTCTAATAAAAAAAATACAAGCGATATTGGAGACAATTTAAAGTAGGGGTGAGCACAAATTTCGGGCCCGTCCCGTCCCGATCCCGTCCCGCAATAATTATGCGGGACGAGGATTTCTTATCCCGCAAATCTCGTCTCGTCCCGCATATATAATAATAATAATAATAATAATAATAATAATAATAATAATAATAATAATAATAATAATAATAATAACAATAATAACAACAACAAAAATAATATACAGTATATATATATATATATATATATATATATATATATATATATATATATATATATATATATAAAATTTGTATATACCTTTTTACAGTGTATGTATACCAATATTTACTGTATATATGGTAGGGGAAGGAATGGGATGGGACGGGACGGGATTGAGTCGGGACGGAAATCATCCAATGAAATTTTTATGGGACGGGATTAACTATAATCGTCGAGTTTAAGTGCTTTCCTCGACCCAGGTTACCAAGTATGTCCCGACCTGTAATTCCCTCGAAATCAACCATCTATATCCACTACTAAATATTTGACCTACTGTAACATCAAATTAGCAATGGTTTTTTAAAAGTGTTACAATATATAAGCTATGGCAATGGTTCTTTTATGCATTACTATAGATAAGCCTATTGTAACGCATCATTATTTTTTGGGAAAATGGCAGAAAATCACCCCTTAAATAAGACCTTTTGCAGAAAACCACCCCTTAAAATTGAAATTGCAGAAAACCACCCCTTAAACCCATTTTGTCTATAAATCGGCATCCACAACTGTTTTTTCCGTTAGCTTGCCGTTAAAAACGGTAAAAAGTCATTTTTGTCCTCCCCTTTTAATGTTATTTTAATGAGAAAAAAAATGTATGAATTGAAATAATTTAAAAAAATCTATTTATTCTTCCCTTTTAATGTTATTTTAATAGAATAACATACTTTTTCTCTCATTAAACGGGATAGATAAATATGTTTTTATTAATTTATTTCAATTCATACATTTTTCTCTCATAAATATAACATTAAAATGGAGGGGTAAAAACGACTTTTCACCATTTTTAACGGCAAACTAACGGAAAAAAGATTGTGGGTGGCGATTTATAGGCAAAATGGGTTTAAGGGGTGGTTTTCTGCAATTTCAATTTTAAGGGGTGGTTTTCTGCAAAAGGTCATATTTAAGGGGTGGTTTTCTGCCATTTTCCCTTTTTTTTTAACGCTTGTCAGAAAGAGGGGAAAAAAGACGCGCAAAAGTTAAGAGCGTGGAATGAAATTTTGAATGAGCCCCAAAATCCATGCCTAAAAAATAAAAAGCCTTAAACCATCTTCCCCGTAGGCCATAATGGCTAGGGAAAATAGCCTACAAAAAGAGAATATTCTATAAAATATTCTCTTTTGGCCTATTGTGCAGTTTGGTTGTTCCCGCCGTAGGCCAATTTTGGCAGGCTAATTTTCTATAAATACTCATACAATTTAGAACTTTCACATCTCATTTCCGTCACTCGATTATATCGTTATCATTTTGATTTGAAGAGAGTAATGCGGATCTACCAGAATATTAAATGTGACCATGATTCAATAGTTGGTTGTTGCATTTTATATTTGTTTTTCTTTTAAGCAACTTAATATTTATTTTTTATTATAATTTTGATGAATCTATAATAAAAAAGATTAATGTCATTTTCTAAAAATATTATTTGTGAAATAATAATTCAAATATGTCAAATATTATAGTCATATCGAAGAACTCTTGAATATCTTAACAATACTACAAATTTTATTTTTAGTTGACAATCATAACTATATAATATATAGATTTATAATTGTATTTTTGTAAATTTACATAAATATTAAACACTTAAAAATAAATAAATAAATAAATAGGATTTGGCCTTTCAAAAGTGGAAGCCAAATTTGGCCAAAACCTTGCTTCATCCCTTCGGCTTCGCAGCTTCGCTCTATACTTCATCCCTTCCCTTCCTAACAACCACCACCGGAGAGAAGACGACACCATCGAATTGACTGGCCACGCCGGATCCGCTCGGTCTATCCATTGCCATCTCCCTCTCCTCTTCAGAGTTCATAGTCTGTCTCACCCTCAATCTCTCCCGCTTGCACTTGCCCAGCCAACAGATCTAGGGTTTCACTCGAGGATCCCGTCGGACCATCGAAGCGTTTCCCGACTTCCTCTGATAGTTGTACATTGAGAATCCTTTGGTGAGTCCTCTGTCATCTCTCTCCGTTCAATTTTAAGAACTCTCAGTAATCCTAAGTCTCTAACCCCTCGTTTTCCCCTTCTGGTGTTATGTTGTTTCCATGGCCAACCCGCCCGAACTGTCGTGCAACCACCATTAGGACCCCATATATCCGCCTCTGCAACACCAACCAATTAGCAGCACTTCCCGTGTCCCATATTTGGCCGAACGGAAGTCCTTAGGTGAGTTCGAAGTTCGAACTCACCAAATTGCAATCTGATTTTGGTGTTGGCTATCATTTTGGAACCTTTTCGGTTTTGTTCTGTGTTGATTCAAAACTGCCTATTGTGAATATTAGAAAGGAAAAACATAAACCTTGGTCATTGACTTGCCTCTGGAATAATGGGAGGAATTTCTTATCTTGATGTCGTGTTGGCTAATGAAATGTAATTGTGATTATTTGAATAGTTAAAATTTTGTCAACTAGCAATGTCAATTGAGTGTCTATTATGTTTATACATGAAATTGATTTTTTATTTAAGAAATCTAGTGTGTTGGTTTGACAGATTTGCTTTACTTTAAGGACTTTGGTAGTGTTTTAGCTTGGAGTATGCTATATTAACATAACATTGAGCAAGTAATTCCACATTGGTTGATGAAATGGGATTATGATGAATTGAATATTTAGCTTATGCCGATTTCATACTGAGTGGTTCATCTAGTTTTATTTTCTAGCTCTGATTTGATTTCTTTTTAAATTGAGTTTTAAATAAATGCCTTAATCCCATATAATTTGGATGTATTGGCTTAAGCAATGCCTTAGATAAGATCTGTTGTTTAAAAGTGCATGGTGACATGCTAAATTCACACGAACTTGCTTTGTAGTCTCAAATAATGTTTAATTTGATTGTTCTAATTGAGTTCTTTTCACTCCTCATAAGTATTTTTTGTGTTTATCATAAGGAACAATTGATATCTTGTTTTTCTAGCTCTCTTCTGGCATGGCATTTATGTAATGCATTCCTTGTGTTGATTCTATCTTGTGTAACATACTAACATCGGTTGAGGATGTTATAGTTGTTCGATGTTTTGTGTTTTTTTTTGTTGCTTTGATAATATTAATAGCAAATCTAACAATAAAAAAATAACTAGTTTATAAGTGGCATTTATTTTTCATATTCTTTGATTTTGAATTTTTTAGACAATAGAATTGTTGGAAAACAAAGAGATAAAGGCCACTTCATCTAAGGTATGTTTGGATTGAAATTTAAATTGTGTACTCTTTATAATCAACACTAACTTAATTTCATCTTGTACAATCAAATCCATGTAGTTTTGTAATTTAACCTTAATAAATTATAACTTTCTTCATATAATTAATTATATGTAGTTTTATAAACATCTTCATGTAGAAGCTTCAAATCCTAGTGGATACTTCATTGTATAAAGTAGTATTCTTTACGTGTTTTTTATGGTTAACTTGGTACTCTTATGATTGATATTGAACAAGCACAGTTCAATTTTTTTTATTTTCATTTTTTCAGCCTATCACATATATACTTTATCGATTATTCATGAAGTAGGATGGGACGAATGAATGGGTAACTTCGAATTTTAAGTATTTTGGTAAATGTCTTATTTTCTTTGATGTATCAATGCATGATTGTGCAGGGGTAAAGAAAAAATTTGAAGCTTCAAATTTTACTTGAAGTGACTCACTCGAATGCATTCTATTATGCATGCTTTTTTTCATTCCAGGTTCGGAACCTTACAACCTTAATCTTGATAAATTAAGTTGATAATAGATGGCATTTCATTAAGTAAATATCCCCTCTATTATAGTTTCTATTTGCTGATATACAAAATTGTAAATTAAAGTAGAATTGAACTAATTAAGATAAGGAATAACAGGGAGGAAAAATCTCAAAGCTGAAGCATTTAGAATTGGTTATGTAAAATTATATTTTTATGTTTAACCTTAATGTCCACTCTTTTTTCTATATTAAATCCAGGATACTTCTTTCATTTATAATGTAATTAGCCATGCCATGTATGATTGATCTAAATTTTGAATAGTAAGGACACTTATGCTTCTCCTTTTCTTTTATATTTAGAGATAAAATGGCTGAAAACTTGAGTTGTGTATTCAGGCCAAATGGATTTATAAAGAACTGAGCAAATTGTGTTCGTTATTGAGTTTATACTACCAAACTAAAGTTTAGAAGAACAATTACATTAATTTTAGGTCTCTCTAACTAAGTTTCTTAGGTTGTGAGTCTAATGGAAATGTGCATTTATAAGGATACTTTCCTCCTTTCTCATGACTACTTGTGTATTTCAAAAATGAATGTCAACCGTGCTTGTCGCAAGAAAGCCAGATTCAATGTAGTTTGTGTCTTCCACAGGGTATCATGGTACGTAGGCTGTACTTTGATATTTTTCCGAAGGCTAATGTAGGCAAATTATCTTATTTATTTGAGTTTTTTTTTCTAGCCTCGGATTTTTGAATTGTAATTGGCTTCTAGGTGTTTATACACAATTGCTCTTTCAAGTAAACTTGAACCAATTGAGACAATACTTCTTTCTTTGACCTTATGGATGATACAAATGTTGATCCTTGAATAACAAGGACACTTATCCTCTTCTTTTTTCTTTAGTGACAAAATAGTTGGAAACTTGAGATACATATTTATATTTGTGCTATTTGTTTGTTGCAGAATGCTTAATCTATCTTCAAATAGGCTAAAAGATATGAAGCTAAGGCCATAATTATCTTGTCTAGGAAGAGGTTGAAAATCAAAGGATCAAACAACAGAGGAATGCTCTCCAATTTGAGACAACAATTCATGAAGGTTTTAATTCATCTTTAAGCTTAGACATGATAGATATTTATGTATTGGTTGGTATGCTTGTCTTGGATGGAAACCTTTAAAGGTTTGGCCATATTAAAGATTTATTGCCTGAATGAAAGATGCTATATTTATTTACGAGTTTGTATATATTCTTGCTTGAACAGGGGTGTTGAGTGGTGGCGAGGCAAAATATGCCCTATAATTTTTTTGATATAAAAATGCACATTTTAGCTCGGGTGTTTAAGGTCTGGGGTAAAAAGCATCTGTAAAGGCTCGGATTTTAAATAATAAATAATATAAATAATATAAATGGATTTAAGTCAAAAAATAATAACAAGATAAAATAAAATAAAAATTCGGATATTTCAAGAAAAACTTGTCCTTAATTTCCTAAATCGAAATTGAAATCCTTAAAATGTGTTCCGGCATTATTTAATTGAAAATATAAAATATGTTTTATCCCGCTTCCAGATGTGAAATTTTAAAATCATACTTGTAGCTCTTTATTAAACTCGGAATTGAAAATTTGAAAATCGTTTTGAATTGAATCGGAATTAGGTCGAGTGAGCGGGTTTCGAACTTTTATTCCGGGTATTTAAAATCCTTTTTGGACTCACATGCCTTGTATTCTTTTCCCCCACCTTCAAATTCTGCAAGTAGCAGCTCACCATTTTGTCCCTTGCCTGCACCCTCCCACGCCAAAGCCAAACAAATGCCTGCAACTTTGACCAAGGCAAGCTATTGCTGTCTCAATTTGCAAAACAAACAGCTCCTCCTTACCTATGTTCACAAATCAGAATTTGCAATTCTCAATCTCTATCTTTTGAATCTGAGGAACACCCCCTAGAACCTTAGCAAACACAACCCACAGCTCCCTCCTTTCTTCTTTGTGACCGAGCACCGCAATGGCCCTCCACACCCTCCTCCTCCACGGATTCGCCAACGCCGAGCAACAACAGTCCGCCTGAGTGCAGCACCGAAGCCACCGTCACCACCTCGCCACCACCAGTCTCAACCGCCGCCACCACCGCATCCTCCCATCCCCACTCCCCTGTTCTGCCGAGAAGGAAACCCAGCGCGCCCACCTCCTCTTTCGCTTCACCTCGACGTCCCCGAGCAGCAGTAGCCGCCACCCCAGACTCCGACGGACGCCCAGGAGCCCGGATACACCGCCGTCGCCCAGCGTCGTCTTCCTCCTTCCCTGTTCTGGTTCAATCTGTTCGGTAAGCTTCGTTTCCCTTCGTCTCTCCCCGAAAACGAGCCAAAGCTCCTCTTTTGACTCCCTCCCATTCACCCCAGGCCCAGATTCGCTTGATTCCGACCCCGACGCGGCTAATCGGACTCCGATGAATCTCAATTCAACCCTGGACGGACCTCTTCTCCGGCGAACTTCGAACCTCTCGGTGAGCTCGCTGTCCTTCTTTTTTTTCTAGTCGCGTTTGAGTGTCCTTGCCTGGGTTGTGGCCGGGATCTGATTTCCGCCTGATTGGGGACGGTTGGAGTTGAGAACGGAGCTCGCCGGAGGCCGGGTCTCCTCTTCCTCCTTCTTCTTTCCTTTCTTCCGTGGATCTGGGCGGAGGTTAGAGGAGGGTTCGGTTTTCTTTTTCTTTCCTTGGGTCCGGTTCAGTTTTTATTCTTTTATTCCGGTTCGGTTCATTAAAAATGAGACTTGGGTTGAGTGGGGTGGGCTGGATCCGATTTTGATAAAGATATGGGCCTATTTTGTTTCTGGGCCTGATTCCTTGGGAGTATTTACTTAATGCATTTTGGGATTTTATGTATATTGTTTTAAGGTTGAAATGAATTTTGAAAAATATATTATTGAATGGAATAGTATATATTATATCATGATGAGATTTAAAATATAATATTATTGTTGAGATTTAAGAATTATTATATTATTAGACTTGGATTTTAAAATGGGATTTGTAAAAAGGTTTTAAAGGTTGGAACTTGATTTGAGAATTGGAATTGGACTTAATAAAAATTAGAAGAAGAGGATTCTTGGAAATGATCTAACCTTGTCGGATTTGTTTGACAAAATAATAATAATAATAATAATAATAAGTGGATTTAAAGGATAATGTTTTATAAATGGATCTTGATCAGATAGGATTTGGGAAATTATTTTGAAAATGAGTTGATCTAATTTGAGATTTAAGAGTTTGGAAAATATGATTAGTTGATTTGAAGAATGGTTTTGGTTGATGTTGATCGTATCGGAAAGGTTTTGGAAAAACGGTTTTACTATCGGTTGGTTTTGAACATGTTGAGAACTTGGAGATTGTGTGTATGAATGATGAACCAATAGCTTATGGAAATGGCTTGCTGATAGGTGTATTGCTTTTGGATTGCTTTGGACTTGCATTTGGGCCCTTGCTTGTGTTATCTTGTTGTTCTGCATTTTCAGGTAAGTCTCTTCGGAGCTTACTCAGATTGAATAGAGCTATTCCCTGCTTTAAGTGCATGATATACTAGGTGTTGCATTCATGATCAGCATGCCATGTAGTACCATGCTAGGTTGCATTGATCGTTGAGCATTCTATTTCTCTATGTGTTTGTAAACAGAACGGCCGTTATCTGTGATAGTCCTAGAGTCTTTGCTAGGGTCATAGGGTAGCCCAGCCTCGTCGGGTACCCTGAGTCAATCGAGTACTTCCTTATATTATGATATGCCTGCGGGCTTTATTGTGGAGCGGGTTAGGCATGCGTGCCGCCCTATTATGAATGAATGCATTCACGAGCTGGCCAGTCTCCGCCTGTCGGAAGGGGTGGAGGTAGGAGAGGGATATGCCACTTGGCATTGTCTTGGGCCCTTTACATTATTTCTGCACATTATTATGAACTAGGAGCATGCTAGTGTGTTTGAATTTCGTACTGCATTAGGGCATCTTTATTAGGTATAGCGTATATGTGTGCTTATGGTTGGGATGCAGAGTTAAGTGGGCATCGATCTGATCCCGCTCCAAATCAATTTTTTTAGGAATTATTTATGTTCATCCTATCGATGCTGTTTGCTTATTGCGCGGGTCATTTGTCGGCGGAGAGTGAGCGCTGGAGTTATAGACTTCACCAGACTCTGATTATATTGTTTTGGATTTATACTTTTGACTCCGTTTTGACCCGGCTCCGCCGTGGCACTTGTATCTGTACTTTACTTCCGCTTTACTTCCGTTTGAAATGGTTTCCGCGACATAGTCTTAGGACAGGTTAAGGGTACCCAACGGCCCTTCGATGTTTTTAGGGTTTGAAATCCCTCTTTCTAATAACCTTAAAATGAGTTTGAAACCTCGACCCGTACCTGGATTGCAAGATCCGAACAAGGGGTTTTATCCCTTGAAACGTAACCCGGAAATCATAATTCTGGGCCGTTACAAAGATGGTATCAGAGCTCAGGTTGTGCAAACCGAGTATGATAGGTTGAAGTGGTTTTGAAAATGGCTCAATGCTTTCAGATGGTTTTTCAAAGTGTTTTAAAAGGGTAAAATGAACTTAAGCTGTCTAACCAAAATTGGACTAAGTAATGAACTTGACTTGTAATAAAAGAGGAAGACCGACCAAATGGGGACGCGAGTGGGTAGTGAAAGACGTTAGACCTTCCCTATTGGATGTAGTTGGAAATGGGTAGGCGAAATATTAGTTTGTTCTTTACAGATGGGTCTGGAAGACTCCAAGGAGGTCATTATGAGTGTCACTAACAAATTCTGTGTTGAGTGTTTGCTATGCTAGATATCTGATTGGTATGCCTAAAAATTAAATGTGTATTGATTGATATGTGAAAACGGGATAGCGGGAGTACCATTATTTCTATATGGTCAAGTCCAGTTTGCGTGAAACAACCTCTTCAACCATGTTCTATCGAGTCTCCCTCCCAGATGTCAGTGTCTCCCACGGGGAATCGGGTCGGTAAACACGTTGTGTCGGAAACAAGTATGGAAATAAAGGTGGTTTGAGTGAGTGTTGGAAGGTAGTTCTTGATGTCATTTTGAGTCGAGAGTAAGGTGTTTATGAGGTTGCCTTTCTTGATTTTTATGATGATTAACCAGTGTTTTCCTACCACAAGAGTCGTACCAGAGTCACACGGGAAAGAGGGGTGATAAGTCGGTTGGGAAAAGTCAATGGTTGCCCTTAGGGATCTCTGTCCGGTTGTAATGGTGACTCTCTCTGAATTCCATGACATGATTCTGTAATCTTCCGTGCGTGCCTCGCAAATGATCATATTAGTATAAGGCTACTCATGTTATGCCTTGTTTTCCATCATGATTATATGTTGTCATAGCATGTCCACTTGGCCTATTGTATTGCTTGTATGATTGATTTGAAGCATGGACCATATGATATGAACCTACATGATAGTTGTTTTCTCCCTGGATTAGGTCCATGATAGTGTGATCAATTCCTCTTTGTATGAATGTTGATAGATGATCATCTTAGCATGTTGGATGATGACGTGTCAATGCCTATTATCCCTTTTGTGACAAGAATCAATAGCATGCTTGTTTGTTACGTATACATCGGGTTAATTATTGTTGCTTAAACTCGTGTTATACATCGTAAAACCTTCCTCATGTTTCTAGATTGCTTGAATGTGATTGAAGTGATCTCTTATGTGTCGCCATGATTAGTTGCATGTATGTATCGCGTGTTATCTTGAGCTATTAGTGTCATGTAGGACCCTTGGTTGCGACTGGTGTGAGCTTATATCTTGCCTACAGTATTGCTAATCCTCTCCCGGGCTAGGTCCTTGATAGTGTGATTCTTCTCGCTTCTTAAAGTGTTTTACTCATCCTGATTAGACTGATGCTGAATTCGATGATCGACTTGCTTTTCGTGATGGTAAATCCTAGCATGCTTATATGTTATCGCTCGGTGGTATTTCCCTATTACCCTATGATATTCTCTCGTGCTTGCATGAACGTATGACTGGACACCTCGCATGATCACACACCACGCTATATCACGATTTCGCATACGCATGATGCATGAATGTTAGAATGGATGTAGTCGAGTTACCTTGATTGTGTTAATGTTTGATAAGTGCTAGTAGTGTCTGGTAGGGCTTATGATTTCCAATATAACTAACTAAAGGGATCACTTGTTGCACTTGTTCTATAATGTGATGATAGTCGTTATACCGTTTATGTGCACTATGATAGTTGTTCCTAGCATGCCTATACTCTTTCACTGGTAGTGTCCTCTTGGTTACTCTCTGTAATGGTGCCTCATGCTTTATGAATATTATGTTAAACTCTTGTAAATGACTCGTGACTATGATCATTGTTGTTAGATGTGATAGTTGCCATGCCGCCCTTATGTATCCTCGTATGACATTGGTTTGATGGTTATAATGATGTACCTTGCCATGCTATATTTGACCTCATCTGTTGACGTGTATACCATGCTCGTTCATTGTTCATATACATGATGCTTGCCATCCTCGTTAAACCCCGCATGCCCATTACTAGCTCCGCATAATTTGCTTGAAATTACTTGGCATATCTGCTTTCATGGAGTAATAAACTGCTAGCTCGTCTCACATGTATTAGTGTAAGACTTGATTGTGTCTCTGGAATGAATACGCACGCTGTTCTTCCTTAGATAGGTACATGTTAGTGTGGATTAATGTGACGGATGTGTTCCATGGTGAATTCATGTTTGCTTGTCGCGATTATGACCTAATAGACTTTCATAAGGGCGTCGTTGCTATTCTCGGGTCAGAGTCTTGCCTCTAGTATTGTCGTCTTTAGTCGTGGTACGTGTTTGTCCCCGAAAGGAATTTGGGTTGTCTTATCTTGTCACTCCCCTATCTCCGCTAACTTGAACTCCTACGCGATACATTGAACGAGCGACCACACATGGAAGAGAAAGGAAGTTGGATAACGATAGAGCTGTGTGGCGGAAGCGTGGGCCCATAACCCACGGGCCTCAGGATCAATGATGTCGACGGAACGAGCACGCATCGAGAATTGCGAATACTAAGTACGATATGAATTGCAAGCGGGAGTGTTCTCCGTTCGAATTGCTAACCCTTTTGAATTTATTGAAGATGATATTGCATTGCCCTAGTGATGAGATTTACGTGTTGACGTGCTGACTTGATGATGACTATTGCCCGATTGTCTGTTGTCTATGATGATATGATGTGATGACTTATAGATCTCATGTACCATGATGTCTTGACGTGTTGCTACTCTAAGTTGCTAAGCATGATATGAATTCATTTGCTTGTAAAATGTGAACTGTAAATGCTGATAAGCCTGAATTGTGATCTGATAAGGTTATGATGAAAATTGCTGAGTTGAATTGACTAGGTTCATATATGGTGTTTTGCTATAATTTTGAGCATGATGGTAAAAATTAAGGCTTGTTGAACCCATGATGTATGTTATAAATGCAAATTGATATGATGTAGACCTTATGTTCGATGATTTCCATGATTCCTTTTTCTTTAAACCTGTGGGTGAGGTCATTTGGTAGAGTGGTGAAAGAATTTAAGCGGTTAGGATGAGCGATGATATTATGAGGTAAGTCACGAGAGAGGGATGTTGACTAAGGTAAGAGTAAGTGAGTTTTGGGATGTACATGAGACAATACTTGGTGGTTTCCGATGAGCTTTTGGGTGATGCTTGTGATGTCTTGGGTAGTAACAGAAGTGTAAGAAATGACTTTTGAGAGCATTGAGAACATAGAACGAGAGGGTACTCGGGTGTGCAGTTAGAGATAGGAGTTGGGTTCTTAGAGGTGGATGGTGTGGTATTGATTGACGGAAGGAGGGGTAAGATTTGAGCATCGAGATGAATTGGGATTTCTCCGGAGAATTTTTGTTGGAGTTGACGTTAGCGAGCCTAGAAGATGATTAGTCTTGGCTTGAGAGTGGAGATGGGCGAGTGGGGATTCTGTTTTGTTTTGACTGGCATGACGTGAGGATTTTCTTGATTATGTGATTTATTTATATTCGCTGGCATGATGCTAGATAGCAACCATGATGAATCTGATACAGAATGATATTACACGTTGTTGTGCAATATTGAAATCTAGTTGGCAGTGAAAAAAAAAAAAAAAAAAAAAAGTTATCATGATATATCGATGCTCTGCTATGTTGTTTTAGAAGCATGTTAGGATGTGTTGTGATATGATATACGAGATAATGATGTGTTATTATGTGAAAGTGTGATGTTATGTTATGGGGTGAAAACATGATGTTATATTATGTGTTAGTAAACATGATGTTGTATTATATGGTTGACAAGCATGACTATTGATATGTTAAATGATGGGTATGACTTGGAATGTGAATATGATTTGTATATATATGAGATAATGGTGCCTGATTACTAAATGATCGTATATGACATTGTGATGAGTTAAGATGATTTCTAGAGAGCATGTTGACATTTTGATAGTGATATGCTTCTTGATCTTCCCTTTTTATAGAATCTTAATAGCATGACCTTGACTGTATTGATGTGTTGATAAGAAGCTTTGTTCCGTTGACTTATGATGGAATTTCGCTATGGCTAACCTTGCAAGTACCAATGATTGACGTGATAAGAATGTTATGCTAATGCTGGATAGAAGTTGGATAGGATGACTATGTGAATCTATGGGTTAAATGATATCCCTTGATGTGACTGACCCTACTATGATTGCGATGATGATATGCGATAATGAGATATCCTTTATGACTTTTGGTGTGATATCGAGCCATGTGTTATGATTTTGGCATATTGTTGAGATGTGTATTATGATCTTTAGTAAGTGGTAGAGACGTTGATGTGATCTTGTGGAAGTGTGCTGGCATATGTTTGAGACTTGTTATATGATGTACTCGTTGATGATCGATTGGTTATTGGTTATGCATTCTTATAGCTTGTGAAGCTTGCTTGAATTGAGACTGATAGATTGATTTGATTCTGGAAACTAGGAAGAGGATATGGGATTAGCCTTAGAGGTGGATGATTCCACCTCCTGATTTCTGAATTTGGTTGATTGATATGTGGGAAACTGATTTGGTTTTGGGAGATTTTGACGAAATCTTGAGTTAAAGGGATTTGACTTGTTTTGGTGCAAAGTTCATGGTTAAACGTCGGATTTGAAGATTTTGAACGATATAGTAAGGAAATAACTGGTTTTTTTTTTTTTTTAAAGAATAAATGCTATCGATGATTTCAACGATTTGAGGCCAATCTTTTTCAATTGCGAAATCGCCTTTGAAACCTTTCAAACCCGGGCAACTCTATGATACTTCACGAAGTGGATACAAGCATTTTATGAGGGCGCTTGTAGGGTGCTTGCTAAGACCTAGTAATGATATTGTAGAGATCGAGTTGTGGTGCTTCCGAAAAGTCGAAGCAGGGATGTGATAGGGGCGCTTATTGCATACTTGTCAAGGCCAATCGGAGATGTCACGACCGTGACTAGGATGTTGTGAGAATCTCGGAAGACGCAACCGAGATAATTACAAGATTCTTGCACATGGTCCTTGGACTCGTCAAATTCAAACTTCATCCCCTACCTTATTTTGGTTTTAGTCTCGGGGACGAGACTTGTTTTTAGAGGTGGATGATGTAAAGGCTCGGATTTTAAATAATAAATAATATAAATAATATAAATGGATTTAAGTCAAAAAATAATAACAAGATAAAATAAAATAAAAATTCGGATATTTCAAGAAAAACTTGTCCTTAATTTCCTAAATCGAAATTGAAATCCTTAAAATGTGTTCCGGCATTATTTAATTGAAAATATAAAATATGTTTTATCCCGCTTCCAGATGTGAAATTTTAAAATCATACTTGTAGCTCTTTATTAAACTCGGAATTGAAAATTTGAAAATCGTTTTGAATTGAATCGGAATTAGGTCGAGTGAGCGGGTTTCGAACTTTTATTCCGGGTATTTAAAATCCTTTTTGGACTCACATGCCTTGTATTCTTTTCCCCCACCTTCAAATTCTGCAAGTAGCAGCTCACCATTTTGTCCCTTGCCTGCACCCTCCCACGCCAAAGCCAAACAAATGCCTGCAACTTTGACCAAGGCAAGCTATTGCTGTCTCAATTTGCAAAACAAACAGCTCCTCCTTACCTATGTTCACAAATCAGAATTTGCAATTCTCAATCTCTATCTTTTGAATCTGAGGAACACCCCCTAGAACCTTAGCAAACACAACCCACAGCTCCCTCCTTTCTTCTTTGTGACCGAGCACCGCAATGGCCCTCCACACCCTCCTCCTCCACGGATTCGCCAACGCCGAGCAACAACAGTCCGCCTGAGTGCAGCACCGAAGCCACCGTCACCACCTCGCCACCACCAGTCTCAACCGCCGCCACCACCGCATCCTCCCATCCCCACTCCCCTGTTCTGCCGAGAAGGAAACCCAGCGCGCCCACCTCCTCTTTCGCTTCACCTCGACATCCCCGAGCAGCAGTAGCCGCCACCCCAGACTCCGACGGACGCCCAGGAGCCCGGATACACCGCCGTCGCCCAGCGTCGTCTTCCTCCTTCCCTGTTCTGGTTCAATCTGTTCGGTAAGCTTCGTTTCCCTTCGTCTCTCCCCGAAAACGAGCCAAAGCTCCTCTTTTGACTCCCTCCCATTCACCCCAGGCCCAGATTCGCTTGATTCCGACACCGACGCGGCTAATCGGACTCCGACGAATCTCAATTCAACCCTGGACGGACCTCTTCTCCGGCGAACTTCGAACCTCTCGGTGAGCTCGCTGTCCTTCTTTTTTTTCTAGTCGCGTTTGAGTGTCCTTGCCTGGGTTGTGGCCGGGATCTGATTTCCGCCTGATTGGGGACGGTTGGAGTTGAGAACGGAGCTCGCCGGAGGCCGGGTCTCCTCTTCCTCCTTCTTCTTTCCTTTCTTCCGTGGATCTGGGCGGAGGTTAGAGGAGGGTTCGGTTTTCTTTTTCTTTCCTTGGGTCCGGTTCAGTTTTTATTCTTTTATTCCGGTTCGGTTCATTAAAAATGAGACTTGGGTTGAGTGGGGTGGGCTGGATCCGATTTTGATAAAGATATGGGCCTATTTTGTTTCTGGGCCTGATTCCTTGGGAGTATTTACTTAATGCATTTTGGGATTTTATGTATATTGTTTTAAGGTTGAAATGAATTTCGAAAAGTATATTATTGAATGGAATAGTATATATTATATCATGATGAGATTTAAAATATAATATTATTGTTGAGATTTAAGAATTATTATATTATTAGACTTGGATTTTAAAATGGGATTTGTAAAAAGGTTTTAAAGGTTGGAACTTGATTTGAGAATTGGAATTGGACTTAATAAAAATTAGAAGAAGAGGATTCTTGGAAATGATCTAACCTTGTCGGATTTGTTTGACAAAATAATAATAATAATAATAATAATAATAATAATAAGTGGATTTAAAGGATAATGTTTTATAAATGGATCTTGATCAGATAGGATTTGGGAAATTATTTTGAAAATGAGTTGATCTAATTTGAGATTTAAGAGTTTGGAAAATATGATTAGTTGATTTGAAGAATGGTTTTGGTTGATGTTGATCGTATCGGAAAGGTTTTGGAAAAACGGTTTTACTATCGGTTGGTTTTGAACATGTTGAGAACTTGGAGATTGTGTGTATGAATGATGAACCAATAGCTTATGGAAATGGCTTGCTGATAGGTGTATTGCTTTTGGATTGCTTTGGACTTGCATTTGGGCCCTTGCTTGTGTTATCTTGCTGTTCTGCATTTTCAGGTAAGTCTCTTCGGAGCTTACTCAGATTGAATAGAGCTATTCCCTGCTTTAAGTGCATGATATACTAGGTGTTGCATTCATGATCAGCATGCCATGTAGTACCATGCTAGGTTGCATTGATCGTTGAGCATTCTATTTCTCTATGTGTTTGTAAACAGAACGGCCGTTATCTGTGATAGTCCTAGAGTCTTTGCTAGGGTCATAGGGTAGCCCAGCCTCGTCGGGTACCCTGAGTCAATCGAGTACTTCCTTATATTATGATATGCCTGCGGGCTTTATTGTGGAGCGGGTTAGGCATGCGTGCCGCCCTATTATGAATGAATGCATTCACGAGCTGGCCAGTCTCCGCCTGTCGGAAGGGGTGGAGGTAGGAGAGGGATATGCCACTTGGCATTGTCTTGGGCCCTTTACATTATTTCTGCACATTATTATGAACTAGGAGCATGCTAGTGTGTTTGAATTTCGTACTGCATTAGGGCATCTTTATTAGGTATAGCGTATATGTGTGCTTATGGTTGGGATGCAGAGTTAAGTGGGCATCGATCTGATCCCGCTCCAAATCAATTTTTTTAGGAATTATTTATGTTCATCCTATCGATGCTGTTTGCTTATTGCGCGGGTCATTTGTCGGCGGAGAGTGAGCGCTGGAGTTATAGACTTCACCAGACTCTGATTATATTGTTTTGGATTTATACTTTTGACTCCGTTTTGACCCGGCTCCGCCGTGGCACTTGTATCTGTACTTTACTTCCGCTTTACTTCCGTTTGAAATGGTTTCCGCGACATAGTCTTAGGACAGGTTAAGGGTACCCAACGGCCCTTCGATGTTTTTAGGGTTTGAAATCCCTCTTTCTAATAACCTTAAAATGAGTTTGAAACCTCGACCCGTACCTGGATTGCAAGATCCGAACAAGGGGTTTTATCCCTTGAAACGTAACCCGGAAATCATAATTCTGGGCCGTTACAGCATCCTATTGCATTTGTTTGATCTATTTAACGTAACACTTTCTTGACCTATGGAAACAGTTGTGTATTTGGTGTTATGTGTTACCATAGATATCTATGGTAACAGTTGTATGTCTATGGCAATGGATGTAACTAATTATATAGAACCGTTACAATAGGTTAGCATAGTGTTACCATAGATCTAAGCCAACGCCAGCTACTGTAGCGGTGCAACAACTGTTACCATAGACCTATAGTAACACTTTTCAAGCCTAAAGTAATTGATTTGGACCGTTATACTAGGTCAGATATTTTGTAGTGATCCTACATTGCCACAAAATATTACAAATACAACCTCCTATCACGACAACAACAACAAAACGCACACAAAAAAAAACTAAAAAAAACAACACAAAATCAAGAGCTTATGCCGGATTTTTTAAATTTCGTTCAATATTCAAAAACCTCAATTTCTATGTCGAATCACCCTAAATCAATGACATTTTTACATTATACTATGAGTTAACATACGCTCTAAAGTTGAAGATGAGTCTACAAGTTGCTAGATCTGAAGATGAAGTTAAAGATGAACGTTTATGTTGAAGCTGGTTGAAGATGAATGTAGAAGTTGAAGGAGGGGGCAAGCTGTAAAAATATAGGATTAAAAGTATTTTTTTTTATCTCGGGTCAATCCGTAATTATTTTATAAAAAATGAAAAGGACACATGTGTAATTACATAAACTTTGTCTTGCCAATAAATGGAACATATCTTGCCGATAGACTTTATGCATCAACTTAGATATAGCTGTGGAGAAAACAATTCTAAAGAGCTCGATTTACCAAGAGTGAAGGAAGAGGATAATGGTGAAGAAGTTGTATACCGACATTAGAGAAGCTGGGAAGAGTTGCGGTAATGGTAGAGGACGGGAGGCGATGAGTTTGGGCATGAACCGACGATGGGCAAGCGGCATTGTGGTGACTATCCAACGGTGAGTCAACGACTCACCTCTTTCTTCTTGCACTAACGGCTAGCTTAAAGAAGAACAACCACCCCATCTATTTTTGTATTTAATTTCTATTAAAATTAAGGGTATATTAATGGTAATTCAATACTAGGATTTAAATATGATTGACCAAAAACCTAACGGAGTTCAGGGAGAGGTGGTATTTCGCTAATAGGGTGCATTAAGCGGGTGGTTTGCTATAATTTTGCATGTATAGGGTGATTTTGTGCAATATAACCGATTTTAATGGTGGTTTCTGCAATTTACCTCCCCAACCCAAAAAAAAAAACAAATAAAAATGGACTTTAAATTGTCAGTGTCAATGTCAGATTAAGGGTTTGGGCTTGCCGCCGACCCATTGACCACATTCTAAGTCAAACCCGTGTTTTGCTGCCACGTTCTATCTGCATAATCATTTCCCAAAATGGACTTTAAATTAGGGGTGGGCGCGGGACGGGATGAGGTCGTCCCGCGTCCCGTCCCACGTAATTTTTGCGGGACGGAATCGAGTCGGAATTCACTATTTTTTTTTTAATTCCGCACGGAACTTGTCCCTCACGAGACGGGACGGAACGGGCCTTGTCCCTCAAATAAAAAGCATTATAAAAAAAATTCTAAAATTTCTATATATTTTGCGGTTTTCAAAAGACATGACAATATAATGTTTTATATATATATATATATATATATATATATATATATATATATATATATATATATATATATATATATATATATATATATATATATATATATATATATATATATTGAAACACTTATATATACATTGTACCATGTATACCACTATACCATATATATACATTATACACTCACACGTACTGTAGTATGTACACCATATAGTTTTGAGAGTTTTTTTTTTTTGCCGCCACTCGACTTTACACCCATTCACCTCCTTTGCGACCTTGGCTTGCCGTTGCACTAGCCATTGCCTCCACAACCTCCCACCGGTGCCTGCCTCCACCACCAAACACCTTGGTCATTCGGCATCCTCCGTCATCTTCCTCGCCCAACACCCGTCTTCGTCCTCCTTGCCTAGCAACAACTCTGGCACACGCTCAACTTAGCGCTCAGCTCCTTCCTCGGTACCGCCAGCTTTTCGGCGACACTGTTGGGCTACTCGTGCCATATCCATCTGTGCACACGACTCCCGATCACAAGTTCTAAGAGACTTCAGTAATGCGAGTTTGAGGGAATGAAAATAATATTAGGGCCATTATTTTGTATTACCTCGAAAGCTTAGCCTATTTTATGTAATTACCTCTAAAGCTAAGGTTAAATATGCAATTTGCCCAAAAATAATACGTAGTATGTAGTAGAACTGTAGAAGAAAATAAAGGTGGACCACCGACACGTGCCGATTAACGCCGACCAATTTTGATTAGCACTATATATATAGTAGGGAAATTTACAGAAAACCACCCACTAAACATAGTCTTTTACACTTAACCACACACTAAACAAAAAATTACAGAAAACCACCCATTAAATGGGTTTTCTTTTCAAATCACCACCCATTGTCTATTTCTATTAGGTTTTTGTCAAATATATATATGATACTATAATATTTTAAGTTTTATATTTAACTTAAAATCTTAAGTACATTTAAAAATATATTTGACTAAATTTTTTAAAAATATTTTTAAAAAACTTGATGTATATATGAACAAATTTGTTCTATTTTATTCCTAAAAATGGTTATAAATTTTGTAGACTTCTTTTTCGTCAAAATTAAAATAAGTTTATAAGTCATTAGCATTGTTTAAATTTAATAATATTTTTTTATACTAATAATTAATTTATCATTTTCTTTCATATTTGTAAAACCCTACAATTAGACCTGTCAAAACACAATCCGACCCGGTGACCCGACCCGTCCGACCCGAAAAGTTTCCGACCCGAACCCGAAATTTTCCGAGTAATCTGGGTTTCGACCCGGTGACCCGATTGACCCGGTAATTTTGACCCGATTGACCCGATTGATTTATAATTATATATAATTAATTTTTTTTATATATAACTAAAATTTATCACAAAATTATCAAATCATGATTTTTTTAATTTAAAAAAAAAATTGACAAACCCGAAATCGACCCAAAACCCGGTCAAACTCGGTCAAACCCGAGTTCGAGTCAACCCGAAAAACCCGAAACTCGTTTTACCCGAGACCCGTTTTACCCGAAACCCGAAGTGACCCGACCCGAATGACCCGTTTGACAGGTCTACCTACAATATATACTAAAAATGAAAAAAAATATCTAAATATTTAAAAAAAAATATTCTTCCAAACTCTAAGTAGTTTTATTAAATGCATCTTTATTAAAGTTTGTCTGAATTTTTAAATAAAATAAAATAAAATAATATTTTTCGCATTTAGAACCTCCGCGCTCCAAATAAATTTAAAATTTGTACACACTTTTGCCTAATATATTAATATAAGTTTTTACCCCTCCAAAAAATTTAATTTAAATATATTCAATTTTAAAATTTAAAATTTAAGTATAAAATATTAAAATATACTATATATATTTAATGTAATTCTAATGGAAATAAGTGGTGGGTGGTGATTTGAAAACAAAACCCATTTAATGGGTGGTTTTATGTAATTTTGCTTTTAGCGGGTGGTTAAGTGTAAAGGACTATATTTAATGGGTGGTTTTCTGTAAATTTCCCTATATAGTATTAGCTCTCTTTCGGTTTTATGTGCTGTTTTCTCTTTGATGTTGATCGATCGCCCCCATCTTCCATCTCCTCGTTTGACCTCTTCCTTTCATTTGATTTTTATATTTTTATCCACGTTGACATTTATCTAAAAAATAAACTGTATTATTATATACTTCTATCTAAATCTTATACGATAAACACTCAGTGATTAATAATATAAAAAAAAAGTATATTTCATATTAAATGATTTGTTTGCAATTTTTTTTTTACAGTAGGCAAAGAGTTGGATGTACTACTGACATCCATGATCATCTAACAAGATTATGTTCTGGAACTCACAAGAAGAACTCAAAATAAAATTACAACTCAACTGAGATTTCGCAAGAAAATAATATCAATAGTTTGAGTTAAAACATTGATAATACTCTTATCAGAACTGTTGCGAAAAATAATTCTATTTCGCAACTCCCAAATAGAATGCCATAAATTAATGGCACAGGTCTGTAAAATCTATATTAAGAGCCCTAGTATTTAGAATATTTTCTGAGACATCACTTGTTAAATTTGGTATTGTAAAACACTTTGTCAATTTAATACCCAGATTTTGCATGAGAGATCTGGTAATCTGACAGTTAAACAATAAATGATTTGTATCTTCTATATCAGAATTACAAAGAGAACAAGTACTCGGAACTCTATTAATATATCTATTTAGACGAACAGTAGTAGGTAAGATGTCTAAAATAATCTTCCAGATGAAATTTTTAATATTCGGAGCAATATTAAGTTTCCAAATCCAATCTGCTGAGATTTTTTTTGTATTCCTTGTATTAAAGAGTGATGATATGGCTTTGACAGAAAAGTTCCCGTTATTACTATAAATCCAAATTAACTTGTCAGGAATATCAGTTACTGGAATGTGGATATTAGTAATCATATGAACAATATGAGAGGGAAATATACTGTTTAATTTATCAATATCCCAAGAATTCGTATTTGTAAATAAATCACACACTTTTAAATTAGGGTCACAATCATTCCTAAAGCTCTCTAGATATTGAGCATTTACCCAAATGTCAGACCATACATTGATAGTTTTTCCATTACCAACTAGCCATAGCAAGCCTTTAGAGAATAGATCTCTGATATTAAGAAGCCGTCCAAATTGCCAGGAAATTTTGAATCTTCCTCTTTCCATTAAAGATTCTTTCGAGAGATATTTATCCGTGACAACCTTTGACCAAATATTATCAGGATTTGCCATAATTCTCCAAAGTAACTTCATTTGCATACCAATATTAATTTGCTCAGCTGATTTAAAGCCTAACCCCCCGTCCTTTTTAGGAGTACACAGATGTTCCCAGCTGATTAAATGATGATAATTATCAGATTGAAGTTTATTCCAAAAGAAATTTTTGTTTATTTGATCAATTTTTTGAAGAATTCCTTTTGGAAGAAGAAATGATTGCATTAGGTAATTTGTTTTAGAATTTAGGTTTGCCTGAATGAGAACCGATCTACCAGCTTGAGAGAGAGAATTGGGTTTCCACTTTGAAAACTATTTTTTAAGGCTTATAATCGCCTCATCAAACAAGACATTGCAAACTCTTCCACTAATAAGTGGTATACCAAGATATTTTTCCATTGTTTTGGTAACTGGAATATTTAATTGTTGAGCAAGAGACTGAGCTTTACTAAAAGGAATATTTTTAGAAACTTGTAACTAACTTTTATTATAGTTTATAGATAGTCCAGACATATTGGAAAAAGTACTCAAGAGATTTTTAATCGTATGAAGACTTAACTCATCAACACGTCCAAAAATGAGTGTATCATCTGCAAAGGAGAGGAATGGAATAGGACTACTATTGTTTGTAAGTTTGATTCCAATCAAGGGGTCACATTCCAAAGATTCCTGTTGCAACATTCTTCCTAACAGCTCCATAACCAATACAAAAATATACGGTGCAAGAGGATCTCCTTGTCGAATTCCCCTAGAAGTTTGAAATGTACGTCCAGGCAAGTTATTTACTAAAACTGAGAAACTAGTTTTAGTCAAACAGGTCATAACCCAATTAATCCATTTAGGGTCAAAACCAAATTTGTTTAGAATAATGCGTATAAAATTCCAACTGATTTTGTCATATGCTTTCTCCATATCTAGCTTTAAAGCCATCCATCCAAATTTGCCCTTTTTGTTACGAAAAGAGTGGAAAACTTCATGAGCAATTAATATGTTATCTTGGATATTTCTTCCTTGTACAAAAGCTCCTTGAAATGGATTAATAATACGTGGTAGAATCGGTTTTAAACGATTAGCCAATAATTTCGAAATAACCTTATAAATAGTATTACACAGACTAATCGGACGATAATGGTTAATGTTAATAGGATTATCAATTTTTGGAATAAGCGCAATGAAAGTTGTATTTACTTCATTGAGAAGAACGCCAGAATGAAAAAATGATTTAACTGCTTTGCAAACTAAACTACCCACTATGTTCCAATATTTTTTATAAAACTCTGGAGGAAAACCATCAGGACCAGGAGACTTGTCATCTGTCATTGAGAATAGGGTATCCTTGATCTCTTTATCTGAGAAAGTTTGTGTTAAAGCTAAGTTTTCAGAATCCGTAATGGTATGGTCTATTAAATTTAGAAAATATGGATTACTATTAATCAGAGCATTATTTGAAATGAATCTTTCAGCTAATTCAGTTGTAATTTCATCTCTAATTTGATCCTCATCCTCAATCACTAAACCATGTTTATTTGTAAAATTACGAGTAATATTTTTTGAATTTCTTAATTTAGATATTGACTGGTAATATTTTGTATTCCTGTCTCCAAACCTGAGAAAGTTGGATTTAGCTCGTTGTTTCCAGAAAGTATTATTAAAGTTCATGAGAGCTTCACGCTTACCCAATAACCTATTACATTTAGTATTCATAAAATCGGTTGAATTCCCAATAATTTGTTGTGTTTGAAGAAGTAGAAGCTGATCTTCAATATCTTTAATCTGCCTGAAATTGTTATTTGGATGAGATTTACACCAATTTTTTGTATTTTTCTTAAGTAGTTTCTGTTTTTCTAAAAGAGTAAACATAAATGACCCATGAAGCTTATTTTGCCAAGTTGATTTAACTAGTCTATTATAGTTGTCATTACTAGTCCAAGACATTTCAAATTTAAAAGGCGAACCAGCCGTACTTTTTGTCATTCCTACTGAAATAGATATTAAAGAATGATCAGAAGTTGTAAACGGATGATTGTGAACTACTAAATTTGGGAACTGAGTTGCGATATCTGTATGAACCATAACTCTATCTAAACGTTCATAGATATTATCCATAGGCGTTTGTCTTTTCCTCCATGTAATTGGACTTCCCGTATAAGGGACTGTATGAACGTCTAGTTCTTCCACAATCCGATGTATTCGCATAAATCTATTAGCGTGCGGAATCGTTCCACCCATTTTCTCATGTACTGATTCAATTTCATTGAAGTCTCCCATAATCATACAAGGGATATCATGTTGATGAGTAACTCTGAATAGCTTATTTCAGAACCTATTTTTATCTACTTGATTAGAAGGTGCATAAATGAAAGTAAGAATAAACCTAAAGTTATCAATTTTAACAATATACATAATATACTTATCAGATATAGATATTTGTTGCATTGATTCTGTAAATTTTGAAGTCTTAAAGAAGATCCAAAAAACACCTTTTGTACCATCTGAAGCAATATGATGGACATTATTAAACCCTGATTGCTTATAGAGGGATTGAGTTGGTGGCTCAGTTGCCTTTGTTTCCGCAAGTACTAAAATATCTAAATTGTTTCTTTTTCGAACATAAGCTAGGTCTTGCCAGAGGTTAGATTTCCTCACACCTCTTATATTCCAGTATGCGATGTTCGTCATTTAAAAAAAATTATAATACATACTAGCTTTGTGAGCATTTCAAATACAGAAGACAACTCTGGATACCTATTTTTGATACCGCTTATTATACAATTTTTAATAGTCGGAAATTTGATCTCATAAATTACTTGGTTGATGAAGCACAAAATATATAACCTCATTATAATATGCTCATGACCAATATTGTTTAATCTATTAATAAAAGTATAATCAATATTGTTACGAAAAATATTATAGATATCAAATTTGTAAGGATATTTCAAATATCTCCACATCTGCTTCCATGGGTGTCGGTTCATATGTATGAATGTACCCAAATTTATTTCCAAGGGTGCTAACCCCCATAATATAAGTAGGCTATTAAGCCATTTAGCAGCAATTGTAGACTCACATTTTTTAGTAACCATGGTACTAGAGACAGTAGCCGGAAGCAAACAGAAATGCAGCAGGCAACAAGAAAGGCATAAATAAGGACCATGGAACGCAACCACAAACCTCAGGCCACCCCTACCCAGAAACCACAGCCACACCCCCAAATAAGTAACCATATGAACAGCACGAACAAGGAAGATCTCAGGGCCACCTATACACACAGCAACCAAATTCACAACCGAAACAACAGGAAGACATACCCCATCAAAGAGCAACCAAAACCTAAGCCTATAACAAATCTTTGTCCAATGATACAACTCACCATAAGTCACAGAAATGATAAAGGGTGCTAACCCAGGGGATTTGTTGTTAAGCCTTTCCAAACCATATGTAAACCAACAATTTTGACTTTGAGAGATCATAATGTTAGGATTAAAGTTTAATAAGAAAGCTATATTCACAAGACAACCAAACCAGAATACAGAAGCATGGAAAACAAACACAACCAACTGAAAGCCCCTACACATAAACCTAAAGCGCTCCGAGAAGGAGACACCCATCAGGACAACAAAAACATGGGTGCTCCGAGTACAACCTGTACACACAAAACGCAAGCACACAACCCTTATAACACTAAGGAACCCCGAGGAGGAGGGCACTAAACTTCTAAGCTTATTACATAACCAAAATTCGAGGGGAGCTTGGATAGAAGCCAAAGAAAAACACATCACCCTCTTATAAAGTGTACCTGCCATAGAAAACTAAGGACACGACTTGTGCTTCTTGTTAACATGGTCACTAGAATCCACCTCATAATCATCAACCTTCTCCTTGCCCTTATTGCGACTCTTGCCATTATTGCGATCTTGATCGTGAGACGAGATATGAACTCCTGACATATTCCTCACCATTGATGCTGCTAAGTTCTTGCAATTTTTGGCGGTTGCTCGTATCAAAGGCATAGATTGAATTATGCTATCAAAATTGAATTCACTTAGCATTTTTTTTTAAATATATAAATTGTTTGGATATTATTCCTAATTAATAGATGAAATCGGTAAATATATAGTATTAAATAAAAACAAATTTTTGTGTATGTTGGGCTTTTTGGTTGGTTATTATTGTTAGATTTGTTTGACTATCAAATTCAGTCTCTCAATTTTTGTAGCGTGTGAAAAAAATGAATCTATTTCCTAAGTATAAAAATTCATTGGATGTGAAATCGAGCATACATGGGACATCGAGTTAGCTGAAGCAAAGGTTGTAGTCAGGGGCGGAGGGAGGGGGGCATGCGGTCGCTCGAGCCCCCCCCGGAAAAAATTACTTTTGTATATATAGTTTGAGAGCGGATGATAACACAGAAGTTCATTGTAGCATAGTGGTAGCTGGCGTGTCTGGGAGAGCAATGGTCCAGGGTTCGATTCACCTTATGCCTCAATGTTCAGTATTTTTTTAACCTTCTAAATTCCCTCTATTTCCCTCTTTTTCTTCCCCTGTTTCCCTCTTTTTCTTCCTGTTCGCCTCTTCTTCTTTCTTTTATTTTTAAATTTGTGAGCCTTTTTTTAAAAAAAATTTGTGAGCCTATGATTTTCCAATTTGTGATTTTGGTTTGGAATTGTAGTTTTATGAATAAGGTTTAGACTTATATTTGGTTTTTGAATTAGGGTTTTTGCTCTAATATGGCATGAACTTTGATGTATGAATTAAATTTGTGCTTTGTGGTATTTTATTTTTAGGATTATGGATAAGATTATTACACAATCTAAGAAGCCATCTATTGCAATTTTTCATGAACTAATGAAAATTTTTTTGAGCCCCCCCCCCGGAAATTTTCCTGGCTCCGCCCCTGGTTGTAGTAATGTTTGTTAAGCAAAGGCATGTTTTCGGGAGAGATCAAACTCTATCCGAAGACATCTTTTCGGATGAGGTCAAGAAGACCAGGATCATTATGAATATTAGTACTCCAGGCAGAGTGGCAAAAGTGTGCAGCCTTATCAGCCACTCTATTGCCTAATCGGGGTACATGGAGGAAAGAAACACTTTCCAGATTTGTTAACATAGTTGTAATATCTGACAAAATAAGTTCAATCTCTCATGGACATTTTGTTTTTTTGTTGAGATGGTCAATAATTATTTTCGAGTCCCCCTCGATTTGGAGATTGGTAATTCGTAGATTTATTGCGTTCTGTACCCCGAGTTTTAAAGCAAGAGCCTCAACTTTTAATGGGCTTTGATTACCGAGTTTTTTGTATCCTGTGTTGATTGTATGACCTTCCCAGTCACGTATAATAGTCCCAGCTGTGCTGGTCAAATTAGAGAGGGAAGAACCATCGAAGTTTAATTTTAGGCTTCCTCTAGATGGCTTACGCCAACGGATGTTTGTGCGATGTGGTTTCCGTTGTCTATCATAATTGGGTGGTAGCTGCATGTCGGAGTCAACCTAGATCGAGTCCGTCCTCAAAACTAGAAGATTTACTCCAATTTAACTCATGTGCTTTTATGATATTGAGCTATTATCTCGACTGGGAATTGGAATCGACTTGAAGATAAGCTGATTTCGGGAATACCAAACTGTCCTATATCATCGGGCATTGATATTATTTGACTTGTGATATAAAAATATGATTGATCAATTAACTGTTTTTTTTTAATTAAAAAAAAAAAGAAGAGAGGATCTTAGTGAATGCATAGTCAATGGATTTCCAATCAAATTAACGAAATATTATCTCATTGGCAATAAGTGACATGCCTAAGCCTAATTAGATGAATGTCAAACACTAATTAATCTTTGTGTAACTATGCACCTAATTAGTTTTGAATTTATATAATACTCCGTATATATATATTACTGGGTAGTAATTGTCAACATTTGAATCGATGAAATGCAATGATTGTGTGTGGCGTACAGGTACACCCATATATATATGCTTCCAATATAATCCTATGCTACACCGAAACGATATCTTTGTGGTACTACAAATGATTTTATATTGCCGATTGATTCGCCTAGGATAACATTATTAATTACTGCAATTGCTAATATCAAATTAATTAATTTCTCCGTATAAAAATACATAAATATCTTTCTCTGCTGTAACGTGTAACCCACAAAAAATATCTTATATTGTTCCATGTCAATACAAAGCATGTTGATCTGACTTTCTGCATAATGGAATTCATGAGCCCGTCTAGACTTAGCAGATATGGGCCAGTCCGCTCAGCCCGTCCGGCTAAATTTACGGGTTTACGCAAGACAATTGACTCAAGCGGGTTGGTAGAGCCGACTCATCAGGCCTAAAGGGCCGAGCTTGGTCCAAGGGTCAAGTCAAAGTGGACCGATAGGTCCGGTCCGTCTATATGTATTAATTATATTATTTAGATAGATTTGTATTAAAATACTAGATATATTGATTATATAATGTATACTTCTGTCTCTATTAGTACTTTACTAATACTAAATGACTAATGGTATTCAAATCACAAATAAATTAAGGAATACAATACTGTTAAATAACTTATTTTCAACATTTTTTCATTGAGTCGACGAACCTACACCAAAGAATATATGGTGTAATTTCAAAGATGTGTAACTTATGTACAATATGTGTAACACATATTGTAAAGTTGGCCCCAAAAAAAGGGACTTGTGGGCGGGGTTGAACAAAGCAGTAAAGTGTAACCTTGGGTTTAGTCCAAGTCCTGCCCGCTACAAGGGGCCAAGATTTTCACATAGGCCCAACCCATAGTCAGACTGGTTTAGGCTCGCCTAAAACATGCACTTACACAAGTATTTACCTACATAATTAACAATTAAATTTATCCCGTATCATCCTTTCGGATAATTATCTAAGAAAAATCTTTTTTTTTTTTTTCGTTCGAAAGTGTAGCTAGTGCCCTTCAATTCTTATTAGTAGAGTTTAATCCCTTAAAATGGGTAAAATAATATTGTCATAAAATTATGTAGACTATTATGTTTTGCATATGTGTTAGTGAGTCGCTGAGACCAGTTCCAACAAGCGACAATCTCGTTCGCGTGATATCAAATATTGCAAACTCTGACTTCCCAGTTGTTGTCAATGATGCGACGACATTGGTCGAGGAGATGGTAATCGGAATGTGGGGAGGAACACCTAGTAGGCTAGTACCCAATAACTTGCGGATCATAGCATAATTCGATTCAACAATAAGACGAGAAAACCCCAACCAATTAGTCATTCTCAAACCATACAACATTGCCCAGAACTCGGTTGTGAGGGTCGAGCAATCCCCACATCAAAACATATAAAATCTTATCATCACTCACATTCAACTCGATCCACCGCTCATTCACCCATGTACCCACTATCCACTTTCCACTCGCTTTTCTTTTTCCGAATTTTTAACTTTTTTGGGGTTGGATGGTTCGGATTCAAATCAGGTGAGGGTGAAGGTACTTAACATTCCTTTTCGTTAGAATAATTTTAGAACGGAAAATTCGCATGAAATCTCATTCAATGGAGGTCGGTCTCGTCCGGAAACATTTGACAAGGTCTAGTACATATTTTTAAAGGTTACATCTCTATGGATATACATAAGTGGACACTCTGATAACCACATACTAAGATTTATTTATTCACTTATCTTAATGTTCTTCGTACATATATATATACATCAAAAGTCAAAACTGCTTAATTGGAACTAAAATCAACCAATCAAATCACTTCAAACGGCCCACTAATTGCAAGCTAGCTTCGACTTTCTACTTTTATTTATCAATCGGCTTCAACTTCTCCACTAACTAATTAATTTTTAAGCCCACTTTCGTTTTTGACTTTGCATTCTATACTAGGCTTTATAGCTCTAGTTTTATTTTTGGTAATTTTATCCAAAACTACCCCTTAATTAAATATTGGTGTTTTTACTGCTTAAATAGAAAATTACAAAAATAAATAAAACCACCCATAACACATCTACCGACTACCGTTAACAAAGGGGTTTGTTATTCAAACAACCATTTTTTCGCCATTCGCACGGTACCGATGCCGAGTTTTCGAGTCGACAGATATGCACTGATCGACAACCCTTCACTGAGTAGGAGATCACGCGCGGGATCGGGTCGGCAGCTCTGCCAATGCCTAATTCGATCCCAAGTCGGCAGATAGCTGATACCAAATTCCGAGGTCGGCACCGTGCGTATTGTGAAATCCCGCCGTGCAAATAGCAAGACCGTTAGCCAAACACCACCCTCATCCACATTCCGTCCACATCCTTGTTAAAACTATGTAAAAAGACGAATTTACCCTTATCAATCTTCATCTGCAAGTTTTGATCGAATTAAGACAAGACTCGTCGATGGATTAAAACTAAACATACAGTGGATCAATGAATTCAAATAAAAAAAACAGAGGTGGATTCCCAATATCAAATGCTAGTGAAGAACGTGTGTGACTCATCTTGAAAATCAAAGGAAGTAGACATAGTCGGGTAATTTGGACGCTTGATTATTTTAGGGTTTTGCATTTCAATTTGGGCAAGTTCAATCTTGGGTGTTTGGGGATTCAATTGATTTGTTTTTCATGATTTGGCTTTAATGTTTTCGATTATGTTCTATCAACTTCTTTGATTTGTGTTTCATGTTTCTTCGATTTAGAACCCTAGCCCATGACAAATTAAGCATTTGTGGTTAATGATAAATTTAGGGTTTGGGGGCTAATCTACTGTGTTTAGGTTGAGAAGGGTATTATTAATCAATTTTACATATTTATGAGTGTTGTCTCTGCTAACCCTAACCTATTGAACATGTGAAAATTAGAATCATTTTTTTTCATATTCATGATTGTTGGTGGTACAAGTCCATGGTATCTTCCCTTGATTTTCTAGATGAGCCACACCCGCTGTTGTATGGAGGAAATCGAGTTCAAAATATTATAAAATAAATCAAACCAGATTATGCCCACGCAAATGATTACAAGACCTCCTCCTGATGCAGCAGTGGGAAGTCAGGATCGATCCACGAGGAAGCATGTCAGCGGATCCTAGGCAGCGGTGGAATCTCACGAACAGAAGTTGACCACAGTGCTCGATCTCGACTAGGGTTAGTCGACAGAAGATCAGGCAAGTCAAACAAAGGAACAACAACTCTCGGAGGTTACTCGATATCGAGTAAAACTCCTCGATATCGAGGAAGCCTCTTGTCGATCTCAGGTACCTGCACAAGAGAAGCTACAACGATCTTCGTCGATCGAATATCAGTACTCGATATCGACCAGATTTAGTCGATATCGAGGAAGAACAGAAAGTAACTGAAACAAAATAAAGAACAATGCTTGTGGGATTCGAAATAAACTATGTATGAAAGACAACTTCCAAGATCGGGGTTTGCAACAACGATAACCAAACATGCATAAGGCAGAAATAAAACAGATAATCATGTAAATCACATCGAAAGACCAAGCTTTCGCCTTTTCCAACAATTAGACAACTCTTTCAAGAAAAAATAATTGTATCTACCGATTTTATGTTTACAATCCAAGTTGTTAGCATGGATCTCCATTAGATGGGTAATAAACACATAACAAGTAGTAGATGCTCAAAACATGATAAAAGTCGGATATTTACCTCAACACGCAGGGCTATCGTTGGGCTCACCCCAACCCTAGAAGTAGGTGGACTACTCGCGCCTCATCGCAATCGCAGACATCATTGATGGAAAAGAAACTACTTGCATTAATAAACCAAACAGAGCTTTACAACCGATCGAAGCCAATTTGCTCTCGCTCCTTAACTCTTCTCGGCCACTCACTCTCTCTCTCAACCTCTATGTAACTAATTGTATGTGGAATTGAATGAATAGAAATAAGCCCCTAAGGCCTTATTTATAGGCTTCCAATCCTTACTAATCAAGGAAAGAAATCTTTATCTAATAATAAAGATAAAACTTTAATAAAAGGAATATTTATCATAAAAGGAAAATATATCTAAAGAGGTAAATATCTTCATGTGTGGATAAATCCTCTCTCCATGGATAGATCTTGATAGACTTGATATATCTCGGGCTACTTCGCTCCCAAGAAAGCCCAAACCGCGTCGGACAGCCAAACCGCGTAACGCGGCCCAGGGAGATTCTACTCGATATCGAGTAAAAGTACTCGATATCGAGGAAATATGACGTCGACTTCGGCTGGCTGGCTTGCTCGAGTAACTGCTCCCCGACTTGGCTCGGACATGGGCTTCTGGTCTTGTCGATATCGAGCACTTTACTCGATATTGAGGAAATTCTGCTCGGCCTTGTCTTGTCTTCGGCTTCTAGATCAGGTGGTCTTCCTCGACTCCGGGCATGACTTTGGGTCTTGTCGATATCGAGTAAAAGTACTCGATATCGAGTAAGTTTCTGGAGTCGGGTAGGCTTCGTCTTCAGTTCCTCGATCATGCTGTGCCCAGACTCTTTGGTCGATATCGAGGAAAAGAAGTCGATATCGAGTAAGGCTCGGCTCCTGTCTTTGCTTCTTGGTTTTGTCCCGGAATGACTCCAAATTCTGTAATATTTAAACCAAAACTTATGTAGACCTATATTTCTTGTAAATAAGCATATATTACATAAATTCAACATATTCCCATCCCGAAATATGCAAAGTGTATAGAATATGGAGCTAAATGTGCATTTCAACATGGCTATTTTAGTAGACATCACCCGCTCTCCATCAAAATATGCCGTGAATTTGCATCTAGCTCCCTTCTTCAAATCACCAAATGTTCACTGTCAGTCGATTGACAAGTTTGTCTCTTAGATCAAAAGGGGGATATTAAAGGAGATAAGGGCAAATTTGTCTTTCTGCACCATTTTAACGAGGATGTGGATGGAATGGAATGGGGTTGGAGTGGTCTTTTGTTGACGGTTGCTATGTTATAGGTGGTTTTATGTAATTATCCATTGAAAAGGTGGTTCTGTTAAAACACCAATATTTAAGGGATGGTTTTATGTAAAATTGTCTTTATTTTATTGATGGATAGTAGTTCATGACCCCGTGCTTTAGACAGTTTGTTAATTATACAAATATTTTATAAATTCTAATTAATAAATAAAATATTTTTTTATTATCTTATTTTTAATAGAAAAATAAAATTCATTCTAAACTTAAAAATTATTCAATTCAGTTTTCATCATATATAACGTCACTTGAACAAACAATAATCATACCCAATATTAATTGATTATGAATTGATTTGAAATTCAATGAATCTATTAAAAAAGAGGGATTTGCACTAATTAGCCCCGTACCCGAAATACTTTGCATAGGTAGCACCCCCCACAAAAATTTGGCAAAAGCTAACCCATCACCTCATGAAAACTAACCTCACAAATGGATAAAATTAAAACTCCAACCGAGTTATTAATGAGGAGATAGAATTGATGTGAGATATGGGAGAGAGGAGAGAGGATGACAATTTTGAAAGAAAAAAAACGTCCAATCAACCGCCAATACACGAGCGACTCTTAAAGGGGGCAAAAGAAAATGCCATATCTCATCAAAGGGAAGAAAGAAGAAGAACACGACAAGAGATAAACAGAAAAAGAGAAGAAAGAAGAAGAACAAAGAGACGACAACAGGAAGGAAGAAGAATAACAAAGAGACATGGATAGGAAAGAAGAAGAAGAACCCACAGACAACGATAAGAAGGAAGAAGAAGAACCGAGAAATAGCAACAAGAAGGAAGACATAATTCGTTTTTGAAGTAAGTAACCCCCTGCCTGAAATGCTTAACTGAAGATGTTGATGATTTAGATGGGGAGGAATTGATTTTAGAAACTGATTTCTGTTGGTCATTCTATCAAATGTGGGAATGTGGAGATGTCCAATGTAGAACTAGGGATAAGAGAGGTGGAAATTGGGCAAGGGAACTGGTTGAGAATGGAAGGTGTTGAGTTAAAATTGCGAAATAAAGGTGTGGAATGAAAAAGGAGCAGGTACCATATGCAATTTCCCTTCTGTCATGTAGGAAGGAACAAGCGATAAGAAAAAAAAACCAGGTGGATGGAAGGGTTGGAAAGATGGGGATTTGAGAGAAAGGGAATCAAAGTACCCTTCCCATCAATGATATAGTGAAGTCCGTCAATGATGAAAAAGGGGGTAAATTGATAGATGTTTGGCAATTTTAGGAGAAATTGGGCAAAGTTTGGGTCCCTTAGAAATAGGGTTAGGGGAAATATTAGAAATGGTGAATTATAATATGCATAGGGTAAAATTTGGTAGGGGAACTGAATATTGATGTCAATAGGTCGAAATTTGATAAGAATATGTTCAAAAGTTGTGTGAAATTTGAAGAGTATAGAATCAATTAGTCGATTGTCAATTGTGAATACACAGGTGACTAATCGCTCACATAGCTTATTAGCACGTTGGAGCTCGATTGACCGCTCGCGCATCTTATTAGCATTTTGGAGCTCGACTGATCGCTCGCGCAGCTTGTTGGGGTGTTGGACCTCGACTGATCACTCGCGCAACTTGTTAGCGCGCTGGAGCCCATCTCATCGCTCGCGTAGCTTATTAGCACGTTGGAGCTCGACTGATCACTCGTGTAGCTTATTAGCAATTTAGCACGCTTGAGCTCGACTAATTGCTCGCACAACTTGTTAGCGCATTTGAGCCCATCTCATTGCTCGCATGGCTTCTTATCAAGTTGGAGCTCGACTTGTTGCTCATGGGATGCCTCCTGGTGGTAGTTGTAAAGCTATTGAAGAAAAACTCTGTTGAGTATAAAATTAGGTCGCTCACACAAGAGAGAGACTCTGATTCAGTATGAATTAAAGTTCCTCCGCGCTAGATCTGACAGAAGACTCGTCGTTCGCGAGGGGCGCACTTGGAGTTGACAGTGAAGGGAAAAAATTCTTATGTTTGAACTACAGAAGGCTTGATTTTGCAACCCACTAAAAGATAGGTGTACCCTAGACCAACGAACTTACTTTAAAAGTTTGAACCGAAGATCTGATACATTGAGCGCTCCTTCACGGATGGATATAAACGAGATTCAGGTGCATACGAGGCATCGTTTTAATGGAACCCCAGTTAAGTCATGACTTAACTAGGGTTCAAGGACCTATGACGATGCACTAGCATGAAATGGTAGTAAATATGCTGCCATGAATGAATATGAAGGAACGTGCTCATTGAATGAGATTCCCAGCTATATAAGTAGAACCTCATCAAATATAACGAAATCGCCTGCGAATGGCATGTAATCACAGTGGTAAAAGAAATGTCAATAAAGTTAAGGGTGGTGGCGCATATGGACAACATATCCACTAACGTATGGAGATCCCTATCAACACATATCTCGTCTACGGACAACATATCCGCTAAATGTCCGCGATCCTCAAGTCCGTCGAAATGTGGAAAAACCCACTAGTTCACCTAGTGAACACATGTCTCGCTGTTGTAGGAGGAAATCGAGTTTAAAATATAGAAATATAAATCAAACCAGATTCGTGCCCACGCAAATAATTACAAGACTCCCTCCCTATGCAGTAGTGGGAAGTCAGGATCGATCCACGAGGAAGCGTGTCAGCGGATCTCAGGCAGCTGTAAATCTCACAAGCAGAAAAGTAAACAGAAAGACAGAAAGAAAGACATAAATAACAAATAAAAGCAAAAACTTAAAGGTGCAAACTTTCAAACACAGAATCGCAGATTTCGGTGGAATAAACTCAATAAACTAAAATACTTCCAAAGCCAGGGTATCAACACCACAACGATAACCATTCAAAATAACACATAAAGGCATAAAAGATCATGTTTTCCATCAAATAACTTTCGTTATTAACAAATAGGCATATAGAGGCTTTCCCATAAACCCTAATTGTTACTAACCCTTTTCACATAATTAACCCAAGTTGCATTAAGATCACTTTCGCTTCAATAATACAAACAAGGATCACCTTCAACTCTCGCAAAAGAATCATGCTCATGGGGATAGAAGATGAATTGCATAAAAAGATTTTACCTTCACCGCATCACCTTACATGGCCACCGTCGGGCTCACCCCAGCCCCAAAAGTTGGTGGACTGCTCGCTCTTCATCGCAATTGCAGACATCTTTGATGAAAAAGAACTAACTTGCATTAAATAAACTCAAACTTACAACCTCTTCTTCTTCTCTCTCTATGTGTAACTACTTGTCTCTGAAATTGAATGAAAAAAACGAGCCCCTAAGGCTTTATTTATAGCCTTCATTCCCTAGCTATTATAGGTAAGAAAGTCTATCTATATTTAAATCTAATTATCTACTTGCTTTAAGATAAATAAATGCAATAAAGGAATTAAATCTATAAAGGAAATTATATCTAAAATTGGTAAATCTTCCATGTGTTGATAGGTCTTGATAGATGTTGATAGATGTGGATAGATCTCGGCAAAACTCGGACTCCTTCGGCCCCAATGAAAGCCAAAACGCGTCGGACAGCAAAACCGCGTAACACGTCTCCAGAAAGATTTCCTCGATATCGACAAGAACTACTCGATATCGAATAAAGTGTATCATCGACTACGACTGGCTCGGCATGTCGGGTTGCTGCTTCTCAATCAGGCTCGGTCAGGTGATCTGGGGTCCCCGATATCGACAAGTTTAGTCGATATCGAGTAAGCTTGTGTCGACTTCCGCGTTGCTGGGCTTGGTCGAGTAGCTTCTCCTCGGTATTGGCTTGGACAGGTGGTGCAGATCTTGTCGATATCGAGTAACTGTTTCTCGACGTCTTCAGTACTCGGCTTCTCGACTTGGGGTGGCTTCCTCGACTCCTGACATGGCATCAAGGTGTTATCGATATCGATAAGTTTTGTCGATATCGAGTAGGCTTGTGGAGTCGGGTTGGCTCTGGCGCTCAGCTTCTCGATATGGCCTTAGTCGATCACCACTGCTCGGACACCTTTGTCGATATCGAGTAGAATAACTCGATATCGAGTAACTCTGGGTTTCCAGCTTGATTCGTCCTGGTTCTGTAGTCCTTTGACCTTGGACTTCTGTAGTTGACTTCCGAGCTTTTCCAACCTTTCTCAGAACTGCTGTAAATTGCCTTGAATTCTGCGAATTTAAACAGAAACTGGTGTAGATTCCATAATTTGGCAAATAAACATAAGCTACGTAGATTTTGTACTATTCTAGCCCAAATGCATGAAATGTATGTAGAAAACGATATAATGGTTACTGTAAAACATGACAAATTCAGCTCACAACAAACACCCCGTACTTAAGCTTGCTTGTCCTCAAGCAATACTTTTATTTGTCATACGTACAGGGGAAGAAATTAAAACTCTCAACATCTTAGATTCATTCTTATATGTCCCTGCAATCAATTACCATCCTCGAAAAGGTTCTAGTGTCACAAGTCCATGCATGTGCAATTAAAAAGCAATGTCTACTCACAAAGGGAGGGTTATGCAAAAAACAATTCATGTGACAAAGCATTAATAATCAAGAGGACTTTCATTTAAGCTCAAATAAGGAGTAGAATTGGTTAAAGGCTAAAAGTGGGCAATTTCTGGCAATGTGGTGCTAATGATCCGGGGAAATGGAGTATTTCCAAACTGAATTTTCACATTCCGTCTCCATAAGATTCATCACCTTTCATAATGCTTTTATCCATAATAATGTTTTTACCTCTCTAACCTTAGCACTGCCTTCTCGCGAGTCGCAAACATGGGTGTCATGAATGGCCCCGGATACTTAGTGCTTCAGACTCCTCACAATGTGTCCCATCTCGCCTGAGGTGATCGGATTTTCTTTCACTCATTAAATTTTCCATATATTTCAAACAATTTCCTGCCAAACTCTAATAATGATAACAACAACCATATTATATCTCCATAACGTAACATCATTCTCAACATAATCCCCGAATAAGGTAAAGAATGGCAATATTTAGAACATGTGAAGCAATAATTGAAATAAGGCATATTATGGCTTTTTGTGATGCATAAGCATAGGTAAGGCTTAGGAATATAAACATATGGGCATTTATAGAAATATAAAGTCCTCCATCATTTTATCATGCAATATGTCAAAAGCAACTTCAAATTTTATCTCCTTTCATGGTTTTAAAGAAAAATATGCTCTTCATTGTGACTTCCCTTTACTAGGCAATTTCATGCTATATCTCTAATGAATCTAATTTTGCATCGTCGAGTTCAATATAAGTTTCCATGACATTAATCAAAAAATTTTCAATGGGGGTCATTTTTCAAACTTTGGAAAACATGCATGTAAGCACATAAATTAACAATGAATTCCAAAATAGCCATCTATAAGCAATTCAAGAAATAAACTTTAAACATGCACACCAAATATCAAATATATCAAATATGTACAAAGTAATCCCTTCCCCCACCCTATACTTAAAGATTACAGTGTCCTCACTGTATAAAAACAAGGGTAAAGAAAGAAACTCACTAGACATGTGTGCAGACCTTCATAATATCGATGTGATAATACTTGTGCCGAGTCCAAATATAGCTTGCTTCTATCCCATAGACCTGAAAAATATGGAAGACATATACCCACAATAGAAAAACTAAAAAGTTCAAAACAAAAAAACAAACAAAAAGCAACAATGTCCAAAAAGTAAATGTCTATGTACACGCTCTAGATTTTATAGTCGCTAGGCCGACTTTCTCCATTAAGCTCAAGGTGGCATTTGCAGGGCCCATGTAGCTTGGGCTTCAAATAGGACTCCATTCTTGTCCATCAGCTGCAATCCTCCAGAATGGATCTTGTTCACCACGAAAGGTCCCATCCTCTTCTTCTTGAATTTGTTAGGAAACCAATGATCTTTTGATTTGGAAACATAGAGCTTGTCTCCAACTTCATACTCCTTAGGCTCATCATTGAAAATCCTACATAAGCGCACATACCAAGGCAAACCTCTCCCATGTATAAATAAATCTTTGATGGAAATAGGAGAAGAAAGATCCATACCTTGGCTTACCTTCGCAGAAATGGAATCAGGGACCATAGTGTTTGGTCGATCTCGAGGAACAGTACTCGACATCGACGAGTTTTCAGCTTCTGGTGGTGGACTGCTCGAGGATGCTGGAGCCGGTGAAGGTGTGGTTTGGTCGATATCGACTAAGATAGTCGATATCGAGGAGTGTTTCTCGGCCTCCAGTGGTTTGCCGGTCGAGGAAGGCGAAGTCGATGCAGCTGGGTTTTGGTCGATATCGACTAATTTAGTCGATATCGAGGAGTCTGTGGCTTTTGTTTGGTTGCTCGACGACGCTACTGCTGGTGGTGGTTTCTGAGGTTGGTCGATATCGACCAAAGTCCTCGATATCGAGGAATTCTGGTCGACTACGACCCCATACTTGCATCCTGTTAAGGCATTCGAAAAATAGTTAGTCCAACTCGACGTACTTTGGTTTGTGTCGAGTGGATTCTCTGTTTCTTCGTTCAGGATGGCCATGATCTTCTCCACCTGGGCATCCATATCCTTCTTTTCCAGCTCTTCAGGAGTCATATTTCTTACCTTGGGCTCCCCGCAAGTGATGTAGCCGGCTGATATAGACTTTACTTTCTCCATAGGACCTGTATGCCTTTCAGTTTTATTAAAGGAATACTCAATTACCTCATCGCTGATGTTGAAAGTGAGCACTCCTTTCCTCACGCTTATGTTGGCATCCACCGTTTCCAGGAAGGCTCTTCCTAGAATAATTGGACAAGCATGGTCCTCCTCCATATCAATAACTAAGAAATCAGCAGGGACAAAGAATTTACCTACTTGTACTGGCACATTGTCCACCATGCCTGTTGGAATGACAACCGTGTTGTTGGCCATATACAGCTTAGCATCCACAGGCTCTAGGGCACCTATCTTAATCTTGGACCAAATTGTTAAAGGCATTATACTCACACTAGCTCCAAGATCACATAAAGCATTAAATTTATATTGACCAAATCCAATGGTTATAGCAAACTTACCTGGATCTAGCCTCTTCTCAAGGATGTCCATATGGCTGCACTCTTCTGTAATCTCAGTCATTGATCTCTTCTTGCTCAGAATCTCCTTGAGGAATTTGACATAGGATGACATTTCATTGAGAGCTTCTGTGAAGGGAATGGTGACATTGAGCTTCTGAAGCATCTTGATGAAGCGCTGAAACTTCTTCTCTGCTGGTTCCTTAGGAGATTTTGTGGGGAAATGCAGCTTCTTTTTTTTATTCGGAGCCAGAACAGATGTCGGAGGTGTAGCAGCTTTCTCGAAGTTGACTTGAGTCTCCTCGATATCGACAAGTTCTTCCTCGATATCGAACAGTTTCTTCGGTGTCAAGTTGTTGTGCTGTGCGGACGAAGGCTGGTTCTCTCTATCGTTGATATCGAGTTGTCCTTCCTTGATATCGAGTTGCCTTTTGTCGATATCGACCAAGGTCTGGTCGATATCGAGTTGCTGTTCTCCTCCGTCCTGTTGCTTTCTTACCTCTGGCTCTTGTAGTTGATGGCCGCTTCTGAGTTTTACAGCAGCGATGTGTCCAGTTTCCCCCTTAGGATTTAGTTTTGAAGATCCAGGGAAAGAACCTGACTGTTTGGGAATACCTGCTGCTAGCTGGCCAATCTGTATTTCCATTTACTTCCTCCAGACATCGATTTCCCCAAGCCTAGAGTTGACACCTTGAATCTGAGTGTATACTGAGATGAAGGTCTGCTTGGTGTCTGAATGGTTCCTCCGCATTTCCTCTAGGATTGTCTGTAGATCATCCCTCTTCTGGTCCCTTTCTGGATGTCCTAGAGCCCTGTAGGGTGGGGGGTTCCTAGGGGCACCTTGGTTCCATTGTGGTTGTTGGAACCTTTGGTCCCCCATGTAGCGATTGAGAGCCTCTGCGTAAGCTGCCTCTTCATGGTATTCTGCCAACCTGACTTGCTCTGTGTGTGGGCACTCAGTAGTGGTGTGCCTCTGTGATCCGCATTCAATACAAGGTTGGTTGACAGAAAGATACTTTACTTGTTTGAGGAGCTTTTTATTATGATCTCTGTATTACTGCTCCCTTACATCTGGATCAATCTCCTTAGGGGGCTCATAGAGGGGCATGGATGGTGCTGGCCTGGCGTAGGGGTTCTCCTCATAGTTGACTGGAGTCCCATACTTGTTGTCATAGTTGGTTAGCTTGTCGAGATCAGCCCATGCGTCAGCAGGCGGCATAGTCAGATACTCATAATGAGTATATGTGTTGATTCTATCCTTTGCAGCCAAGTCCAGAGAATTGAAGAAGATCTCTTGAACTATGCAGGGTTGCTGTCCATGTGTAGGGCATGATCGCAGTAGATCCTTATAGCGTTCCCAAGCCTTTGCCAGTGGCTCCCCAGGCTGCTGTTTGAAAGATGTGATCTTCCGGCGAAGGAGCGATGTCTTAGCAGGAGGAAAGGATTTATTGAGAAATTCCTGCTTAACTTGAGCCCATGTCGTGAGGGATCGCGGTTTCAGCCCTTCAAGCCACTTCAATGTTGGACCAGATAGGGACCAGCGAAAGGCCTTCATCAAGATGTACTCCAAGGTGGTACCTTCAGCAAGAGTACGACACATGTCAGTAAAGTTGGTAATATGCCGCAGAGGGCATTCATTAAATCTACCATGAAAAGCATGATTTTTAATTTCAATAAGGAATTGAGTGCGAATTACATAGTTATTTTCAAGGATTAGAATGGCCGATTCAGGCACGACGAGAGTCGGGTGCATATAATCCTCTGCAGTGGTTGGGTATAGGGCAAACTCAGCTTCTGCTTGCCTCGCACGCTCAGCTTCATGTTCCCTGGCTGCTCTCTCAGTGGCGATAGTAGTATCTTTAGCGGCTAGTTCCCTCGTAAGCCTCTCAATCAGTTGTTCATGTGTCTCTACAGCCGCCATGGATCTTTTCAGTTTAGCTAGGATGTGTATAAGGCGCTCCGGTTCGTCTAAGGCGTCAAACTCAGGTGTTCGACCAGAACGGCGCATATACCTGCGAAGTAACTCAAAAGAAAAGTGAGATCTGACTACCTAAGGCGCGAATGATTGCTTCCCCGGCAACGGCGCCAATTTGTTGTAGGAGGAAATCGAGTTTAAAATATAGAAATATAAATCAAACTAGATTCGTGCCCATGCAAATAATTACAAGACTCCCTCCCTATGCATTAGTGGGAAGTCAGGATCGATCCACGAGGAAGCGTGTCAGCGGATCTCAGGCAGCTGTAAATCTCACAAGCAGAAAAGAAAACAGAAAGACAGAAAGAAAGACAAAAATAACAAATAAAAGCAGAAACTTAAAGGTGCAAACTTTCGAACAAAGAATCGCAGATTTCGGTGGAATAAACTCAACAAACTAAAATACTTCCAAAGCCAGGGTATCAACACCACAACGATAACCATGCAAAATAACGCATAAAGGCATAAAAGATCATGCTTTCCATCAAATAACTTTCGTTATTAACAAATAGGCATATAGAGGCTTTTGCATAAACCCTAATTGTTACTAACCCTTTTCACATAATTAACCCAAGTTGCATTAAGATCACTTTCGCTTCAATAATACAAACAAGGATCACCTTCAACTCTCGCAAAAGAATCATGCTCATAGAAATAGAAGATGAATTGCATAAAAAGATTGTACCTTCACCGCATCACCTTGCATGGCCACCGTCAAGCTCACCCCAGCCCCAGAAGTGGGTGGACTACTCGCTCTTCATCGCAATTGCAGACATCTTTGATGAAAAAGAACTAACTTGCATTAAATAAACTCAAACTTACAACCTTTTCTCCTTCTCTCTCTATGTGTAACTACTTGTCTCTGAAATTGAATGAAAAAAACCAGCCCCTAAGGCTTTATTTATAGCCTTCATTCCCTAGCTATTCTAGGTAAGAAAGTCTATCTATATCTAAATCTAATTATCTACTTGCTTTAAGATAAATAAATGCAATAAATGAACTAAATCTATAAAGGAAATTATATCTAAAATAGGTAAATCTCCCATGTGTTGATAGGTCTTGCTAGATGTTGATAGATGTGGATAGATCTCGGCAAAACTCGGACTCCTTCGGCCCCAAGGAAAGCCAAAACGCGTCGGACAGGAAATTCGCGTAACGCGTCTCCAGAAAGATTTCCTCGATATCGACAAGAACTACTCGATATCGAGTAAAGTGTGTCATCGACTACGGTTGGCTCGGCATGTCGGGTTGCTGCTGCTCGATTAGGCTCGGTCAGGTGATCCGGGGTCCTTGATATCGACAAGTTTAGTCGATATCGAGTAAGCTTGTGTCGACTTCCGCGTTGCTGGGCTTGGTCGAGTAGCTTCTCCTCGGTATTGGCTCAGACATGTGGTGCAGATCTTGTCGATATCGACAACCTTTGTCGATATCGAGTAACTGTTTCTCGACGTCTTCAGTACTCGGCTTCTCGACTTGGGGTGACTTCTTCGACTCCGGACATGGCATCAAGGTGTTGTCGATATCGATAAGTTTTGTCGATATCGAGTAGGCTTGTGGAGTCGGGTTGGCTCTGGCGCTCAGCTTCTCGATATGGCCTTAGTCGATCACCACTGCTCGGACACCTTTTTCGATATCGAGTAGAATAACTCGATATTGATTAACTCTGGGTTTCCAGCTTGATTCGTCCAGGTTCTGTAGTCCTTTGACCTTGGACTTCTATAGTTGACTTCCGAGCTTTTCCAACCTTTCTCAGAACTGCTGTAAATTCCCTTAAATTCTGCGAATTTAAACAGAAACTGGTGTAGATTCCATAATTTGGCAAATAAACATAAACTACGTAGATTCTGTACTATTCTAGCCCAAATGCATGAAATGTATACAGAAAACGATATAAAGGTTACTGTAAAACATGGCAGATTCATCTCACAACACTCGCGATGATGGGCATTTGGCACTGAGCTGAGTACCACGTGTCATATACTAACAAGACACTTGGGAAGACATGCGAGAACACAGACTGAAATCTCCTATAAATAGTCAAAGGGGCTTCATTCTTAGGAGACGAAAACGGGAATCTCTAATGGCTTAAACCGAATTCCTTGGCTTTGAGTGCCCCTTTCTAAATGAGGTTAGTCTCGACCAGCGAGGACCGACACTTAACGTAGTCCGAGGGAGGAGGGTAGTCTGTGGATAGCCAAAGCTCGGGTCGGTCCAGGTTTAGTGCGCCGACAATAATCTCGTCGCATGCCTCAGGTAAGCTCGATCACACACGTTCGCCCACGTTCTACTTGATCACGAAACCCGATGGAACAGGATTATAAAATTAGGCTTCATCATATAAGGCAATATTGTTTGGGGCTAGGGTTTCACATTTGGAGATTTTCACAAGCCCTCTCTCTTTAAGAAGTAAGATGAGAGAATTTTATTATGTGGAATGTATTTACATAGTCACCGATGAAGCTATAAAAAGCAAGGAAATGGTGAAAATGTTACAATATTTTGATGTATGATTTTTCTAATCTAGGCTTAGTTTTCTAATGTTTTTAAAATTTAATTATTTTAATTTTTCTTTTCAAAATGATTTCCTAGGGTTTATTGTTTTTTTAACAGCGAATTTTTCTCAATTAAAATTTTTAATGGTTCGAGGGCGACGGTTGGTAGAGGTGGCAATCGGGCGGGTTGGTTCGGGTTTGGGTTCGGTTAGTCGGGTTTCAGGTCATTCGGGTTTCGGATAATGTCTAATAATTTGGTCAATCGGTTGGGTCGGGTTCGGGTTCGGGTTTCAGTTGTATCGGGTTTCGGTTATTTGGGTTTTCGTTGCCTCGGGTTTTCATTATTTCAATATTCATTTTTAAAAAATTTACTAGAATGTAGCTTAAAGTTCGGGTTATTTCGGGTTTCGGTTATAACGGGTCCGGGTCTTAATGGGCTTCAGGTTAATCGGGTTCAGTTCATTCGAATTTCGGGTCCAATATAGACGGTGTTGGAAGCGCAACCGCACCTCCCTGCTAGGGGAAAAAAATAGTAGTTTTTTTAAAAAAAAAAATTAAGGCACAAAAAAGTTACAAAAATTAAAGAATAAGAAAATATTGGCTAATTTGAAACCAAAAAAAAAAAGTATCGGCTAACTTAGTTGGTAAAAGAAGAGTAATTAATACACTTGGGGAGACATGTGCAGTTAGTAGCAGTTCCTACAGTTAATTGACAGTTACCGATGGGGAAGTAGTGAAAGTCCGGCGGGCGAATGGACGACGGTGAGAAGAGTGACGTTGATGGTCTCCGAAAGGCATGGGAAGGCTTAACATTATCGGTTGCGAAGGCGGATATCGTGGAATCGGTCGGGGAGTCTCCCTCAATGGAGCAAATCGGGTTGTGCCTAGTGGGGAAATTTGTGACAGAGCATTCTATAAACAAGCTAGCGTTCCGCCGTAAGATCAGACAAGTTTGAAGGGTCAAAGAAGAGCCGCTGATTCGGGATGTAGGTGACAAAAAATTTACATTTCAATTCTTCAAAACAGACGACAAGAACAGAGTCCTTGAAGGGTGTCCCTGGACCTTTGATGACTCACTATTGGTGTTGAAGGAATTAGAAGCCTCGGGTGGATTGGGTGACGTTGTATTCTCTCATTCCTCTTTCTGGGTGATCACTAGGAACATACCGGTGGGAAAGCAATATAAGGCGAAAGCAAAAGCAATTGGGAACTGGGTGGGAAAAATTTTGGCCTACAATCAACTTGATATTGCGGGCTTCCATAACCAGATGAGAATCAAAGTTCGGGTGGACCTCTAAAAGCCCCTGATGCGGGGGGTTAAACTAGGCGTGATCGACGTTTGGAAGTGGGTAGACCTTCAATACGAGCGCCTTCCAATATTATGTTTCAATTGTGGCCACATTGGACATATTGCTCGCTTCTGCTTGCACAGAATGGCATCTAAGGGGATACCAGGTGAAACTCTGAATCTAAACCAATTTGGCCCATGGCTTAGGGCTGCTTTAAATCCAAGAGGATCAAGGATTAGCACCGAAGAGCGGGAGCGAAGCGTGAAACTTATGTGAAGATTCACGAAGGCAGACCTAGAGAGATGCAATGAGGTGTCAAATGTTGTGATCACGTCCGAGAAGGAAGATGGGAGGATTGTTGTGGCACTAGAAAGGGACGAATTGCCTCGGAACTAGGGGAATACTAAGACGCCAGATGAAAGAAACAATTGAGGGGAGAATGATGGTGATAAAGACATCTTAATGGGAGTAAAAGATGTTAAGAAGGTCGTCACGCAACCAAAGGAAAATGGGGTACATGCAAGAATGATTGGGGTCACTAGGGTGCAGAACGAGAAGGCACAGGTGGGGGAAAACCCAAGCAATACATCGGCTGTGGAGGGCAACGTGATCACAGGGAAACGTAAATCTGTGGACAAGGGAGAGAAGTCTGATGAACACACTGAGAAGGGGATGAGTGTGGTCAAGAAAGCCCGCCTCGGAGGGTCGGGGAATGTTGGTGGAGAAGTTGTAAAAGTAGCGGGTGCTGGAAGTAGCTAGCCCCGCAAAGGGCCACGAAAATATTATGTTGGAACTGCCAAGGGTTGGGCAACCCTCGGACAGTTCATGCTATCTAGGACTGGTCCTGGAAATTTTGGCCCAACATTGTGTTTGTTATGGAAACCATGATACAAAGGAAAGACCTTAAACCTACAATGAGGAGATGTGGATTTACATATGGTTTGTGTCTAGACAGTCAGGGGCTAATGCGCATGATTCACAGTGACCACAACCTTCCGATATGTTACTTCAGGGACTTTAATGAGATTCTCTTTCAAGACGAGAAGGAAGGAGGTGTTCCCAGAAGTCAAGCTGAGATGGATTCTTTCAGAATGGCGGTGGAGGATTGTAGGCTAATTGATCTTTAGTGGAGCGGGATAAAACTTACATGGAAAGGAGATCGAGGGGGGGGGGGGGGCTTGTCATTAAAGAAAGGATCGGCCGATTCCTTGCAAATGTTGCTTGGTGTGACCACTTCACTGCGTTCCGAGCAAGGAACCTTCCAAGATATTGTTCCGACCACTCGACCAACACCCTTAACACTGAACAAAGTGTGCCCAGCATGAAGGAGCGACACACTTTAAATTCGAAACCTTGTGGATGCAGTATGACGAGTGCTAAAATATCGTCAAAAATCAGTGGAGCGCTCTGGGTGGGAGTCCAAAGAATAAAATTGCAAGATGTGCTCGAGGCCTTGATATGTGGGCTCGTAGTAAATTCAGGGGTAGAAAGAAGAAGATTAGAGAACTGGAGGTGAAACCAGGTAGGTTGCAGATGTTGCCTCCCTCATGGGATGTATTTGCAAAAGGGCATGAAGTGGTCTCTCAGTTGAATACCCTCCATTGAGACGAGGAATCCTTCTGGCACCTTCGAAGCCACGAGAATTCGCTAATGGACGGAGACAAGAATACGTCTTACTTTCACCGGCGGGCGAATCAGAGGAGGAAGAGAAATCATATATCTTACCTTGAAGTTGTGTGTGTGTTGGGGGGGGGGGGGGGGAGGCGATCACGATATAGAAAAAGTTTTGGTGGACTTCTTCAAGGAATTGTTTAGCTTAGAGGGAACTAGCCGACTAGTAGAGGCGCTCTCAGTGATCTCTTATAGAATCACCGATGACATGAATGTTGCACTAGACAAGCTTCCAACATAAGGTGGGGGGTATGGAATGCAATCCTTCAAATGCATCCAACGAAGGCCCCAAGCCCAGATGGTATGCACGCGATATTCTTTTAGAAGTTCTAGGATGTGGTGGTGGTGGTGGGGGGGGGGGGGGGGACACTCTGATGTTTTTGTAGTCATGGTGGAATGGGAACGGTGACTTGACTAAGGTGAATAAGACGATCATTATCCTGATCCCTAAAGTTGCAGAGCCAAAGAGGGTGTCGGAGTTCAGACCGATTAGCCTATGTAATGTCACGGCTCCAAATCACCGGTCTCCAAATAATATATGTCCCCCCTCCTATCCCCCAACCCCCACTCCCTCACAAGCTTTGGCCAAAAAGAAAAAGAAAAAGAAAATAGAAATAAAAAATTAGATTAGAAAATAAAAAAATAAAGAGGTTTTGTGAGAGGAGACAAGAGAGGGGGACAAGGCCGGGGACAGAAGATTCAGACTCGTAATGTCATATACAAAATAATATCAAAGGTGATGGCAAATCGTCTAAAACGATTGCTGTCAATTCACATCTCCCAGGAGCAAAGCGCCTTTGTTGCCGGACGGAACATCTCGGACAATGCACTTATTGCGCTGGAGGTTTTCCATTACTTGAAGGGACTGAGGGCAGGGGAAAAGAGCTAGTTGTCGCTTAAGACGGACATGACAAAGGCATATGACCGTGTGGAGTAGATGTTTTTTGGAGAACATCATGAAGAAGATGGGATTTTCGGAGGCATGGTGTAGGAGGGTGATGAACCGTGTCTCTACGGTCTCTTTTGCCTTCAAATTCAATGGACTAGTCTAAGGTCGGGCGGTGCCAACTAGGGGATTACGCAAGGTGACCCAATATCGCCTTACTTATTTATCCTATGCGCATAAGTCTTCTCCTTACTTATTGCCCGAAGGGTAGAAGAGGGATGTATACATGGCATTTAGATCAGTCGAGGAGCTCTTAAGATCAGTCGTCTACTGTTAGCGGATGATAGTTTGTTGTTTGCTAGAGCTACTCCACAGGAATGCTAGCAGGTTGTCGGGGTTGTCCGATTGTACGAGAGATCATCTGGGCAGAAGGTCAATTGGCGGAAATCGGAGGTTTGCTTTAGCAAGAATATGAATTATCACCTAAGAGTTGTGACTGCTGACCTGATGGGAGTGCGGTTGATCGACATTATAGGTATTTAGGGCTTCCAACTGTTGTAAAGAGATCAAAGAAAGTGGTGTTCAAATCGATCAAGGAAAGGATTTGGAAGAAGATACAAGGATGGAACGAGAGGCTCTTGGCTCAAGCAAGGAAGAAAGTATTGATAAAATCGGTATTGCAGAGCATACCTACCTACGTGATGAGGGTGTTTTGACTCCTGGAGGGGCCGATTGAGGAGATTGATAGACTGTTAAGTAGGTTTTGGTGGGGATCTACAGAACAGCACCACAAAATTCATTGGTTCCGGTGGCGAAGCCTTTGTGTTCCAAAGCAGATGGCAGGTATGAGATTTAGGGTTTTAGGGGTTTTTAATGATGCATTACTAGCCAAACAGGGATGACGGCTAGTGCAAAACCCTACGTCACTGGTATCAGGGGTGTTGGGGGCCCGATATTTTAATGGGGGAACTTTCCTCGGGTTCGGGCTCGGAAATAACCCAAGCTTTTCCTGGGGGAGCATATGGGGGGTGAAATCACTACTGCTAGAAGGGCTGGGGTGGCGTGTGGATCAGGGGAGAGTATCGATGTATGGGGTTCGAACTGGTTGGCTCGTGAAGGTCGACCCACAATGGAGAATCCAATTGTTGTAGGAGAATTTAAGAAATCGGACATCGAGTGCATCCTCGCAATTCTTCCCAATAGCCGATGGAGGCAAGATACCCTGATCTGGTGTCCTAATAGGGATGACTTCTTCACTATCAAATTGGCATACTGATTGGGAATATGTGGGCATCTGGACGCGTGGTTCCAGCGCCTCAATTGAGAAGCCCACCAGGTTTGGGGATGGCTATGGAAATTGCGAGCCCCTCCGAAGGTACGTCTGTTTGCCTAGCGTGCCTTGCAGAGGGCTCTTGTTGTCAAGGAAAGTCTCGTGAGCCGTAACGTGTTGGAGGCGGTAGAATGTGAGGGTTGTGGTGCGCCCAGCGAGACTGTCGTTCACGCCTTATTAGAGTGCCAATTGGCGGATCCAGCGTGGCAAGGATCGTGACTGGGACTTCGGATTAAAGGCGGGGGAGTACATCAATGAGTCAGGTCGCCACTAATGTTCATGGGGTCGAGGGATCAATTGGACTTTTAGAGCTCTTTACAAATGCTTGGGTTGCGTGGACGATGAGGAATTTGAGGCTCTTCAGCGTGACTCCCCCAAACATCCCATTGCTGAGGGATTCCTTTCAAAGGTATGTGCAGGAATATAGAGTAGTCTTGGAAAGTTGGAATGTAGGGGTTAGCGAGGCCAATCGTCGGATTGTGAGGGAGAATGATTGGGTGAGGCCGCCTAAAGGCACTATCAAGATTAACTCGGATGCCGCATTAGTTGGGGGGGGGGGGGGGAGGGATATATGGCTAGGCGTTGTGGTCCGGGATACTGCGGGACATGTGTTATGGGTTGTAGTACGTCGCCTCAAGGCTAATTGGGATGTGCATATTGCCGAGTTTAAGGCTTCCCGCATGGGGGTTGAAGCAGTGATAGGGGGCGACCCAAGAATATGGGGGTTCGGTGTTCTTGGTTAGGGGACTGAAGGCAGACACAAGAATATGCTCTTGTTCACAAGTGGTAGTTGATGACATTTTAGAAATAGCAGAAGGCTTTATTGCTTTTTCTTTTGGCCATGTAAGACGTACGTAATGGCAATACGTTGGCACATTCAGTGGCTGGAATAGTTCCACTAAATGGGGTTGATCATGTATTCATCGATCCTATCCCGCAAAGATTGATCGAGCTTGCGGAGATTGATCTTATTTAATAAAAATGTGCCACCTTTATATTTAAAAAAAACTTCTTTATTCACCTTTCGCAATAATTTTTTTATATCAAATTTCTCAATAAAAATGACATATTTAAATCAAAATTTATAATTTTCTTTAATAATTTCTTTATAATTTTTTTCATGCTACCCATATATAAAAAAATCTATTAATCTTTTTGTTCCTATGAATTATTTAACTAAAAATTTAATATTTAAACCAATGATTTTTTCAAATATATTTATTTCAAAAATTCTTAATTATACATACCAAAAAAAAAAAGAAAAAAAAATCTGAAACAAAGATTTTTTTCTTCTCTCTCCAGATTAAAAAAACAGGTCATTTGTGCTAAAACATAATGACTGATTTTACCTTTAAATTTAAATGTAAAAATCATTGAAAGGAGGATTATGAATTAAAAGAAAAGTAAAAAAAATATATTAAAAAATTAAATATATATTAAAATAATGTTTTAATATTTTTTTAGAAATTTAAGAATAATAAAACTAGCCGAATGAAAATCATTGACTTAGTAAGAGAAACAAAAGTGACAGGAATAAAATTTGTTTTTGACAGGATATAGGTTTTTTATGACAAAATTGATAATTAATAATGACAGGATGGAGTCTATAATAGAGAAGCGAATAAAGATACGATTTTATCCATACCCTAACTAGAAATTAAAGGCATGTCCAAGATAACAAAGTTATTTGTTCAGAACGACATGAATAATGTTCATAGTGACAAGGATGTAGTTTATTTTGACAGGATTGAAGCTATAATCGAGGAGATAATCAATGAAGATACGGTCAATCATATCTTCAAGATTATTAACCATATTTATAGAAGGATTGTCAATATATATATATATATAGGGAAGCGTTAAAATGTAAAATATCCTTAACGTCTAAAATTTGCTTAACGTGTAAAATTTTCAAATCAACACAACACATACGCGCGCAACCCCGAGCCCTCAGACTCCCGCACCCGCACCCACCACGAGCCACCTCCGGCCACCAGCGACCAGCCGCCCTCGAGCCCACCCCGGTGCGCAACCCCCGAGCCCTGGACCGGCCTGGTTCGAGCCCAGACGCGCCCAGACGCGAGCGTCTCTCGCAGCACCGTCGAGCCAACAACGGCTTCGGTTGTCGGCCTCCCACGCCACCCACGAGCCACCTCCGGCCACCAGCCCCGGCCAGCTCGAACCCCCTCCCTCAGGCGCACCCCCCGAGCCCGGAACCCCCTTGGTTCGTGCCCAGCCGAGCCCACACCGAGCCATCTTCCCCAACAGCGCTAATCGGTTCTTTTTGGCTCGGAAAACCTTCGAAATCCCGATTTTTCTCCTTGTTTCCACTCGAATTTGGTATGATTTCTAACTCTAAACTTGTTTATTACAGTTATTTGGATTGTTTGAATGATTTAGGTTGAGATTTAAAACCTAGGGTTTGATTTAGCAGCGGAATTTGGGGCTTTTTGATAAAAGCCAAATTGATTGAAATTGATGATATGGTTGTGTTGTTGGGTTGATTTTGAGCTAATTTCATGTTCATATCATTGTCAAATTGTTTATGGATCATGACCTAATTGAAGTTTGGAATTTTATATTGCGATTTGCTTTAGAATTTGGGGTTTTTTGCCAACGGCCAAATTGACTGAAATTGATGCTATGGTTGTGTTGTTGGGTTGATTTGGAGCTAATTTCATGTTCATATCATTGTCAAATTATTTATGGATCACGAGCTAATTGAATTTTAGAATTTTATATTGCGATATGTTCTAGCATTTGGGGCTTTTTGCCAAAAGCAAAATTGACTTAAATTGGTGATATGGTTGTGTTGTTGGGTTGATTTGGAGCTAATTTCATGTTCACAGCATTGTCAAATTGTTTATGGATCATGATCTAATTGAAGTTTGGAATTTTATATTGCGATTTGCTTTAGAATTTGGGGTTTTTTGCCAACGGCCAAATTGACCGAAATTGATGCTATGGTTGTGTTGTTGGGTTGATTTGGAGCTAATATCATGTTTATAGCATTGTCAAATTGTTTGTGAATCATGAGCTAATTGAATTTTAAAATTTTATTCCAATATGCTTTAGGTCGATTAGGTTCTTCTATTTTAGCATAAATATCATAATTTAGCCTATTAGCTCAATTGGTAGAGCAATGTGCGTTTGCACAAAAGATGTGGGTTCAAATCCCACATAGGTTACATAATAGTCAAGAGCGCAACAATCGCAAATTGTTAATCATGCACATTATAATCTAAGTTATGCACTTTTTAACCTTAATTATGCACATTTTAATCTTATTTATGCACTTTAATTTTAAAAGCTTATACGTAAAAAAATCGATTTCAAACTTACATCTATCAACCTAAATTAGCCGAGAGGTGAACCCAAACTCTCAAAAGTAAAAAAAAAAAACAAAATTAAAACATCGATTTCAAAAGCACATCTTTTGTCTTATTAATGCACATTATGATCTTACATTTGCACAATTGTATTCTTAATCTGCACAATTGTATCTTAATTTTGCACAATTGTAGTTTAAATTTGCACAATTGTATCCTACTTTAAATTTGCACAATTGCACAATTAAAGTTGCACAAATGCACTTTACAGTTGCACAAATGCACTTCACAGTTGCACAAATGCACTCCACAGTTCCACAAATGCACTTCACAGTTGCACAAAAGGTATCGAAAACGGGAAAAAGTGCATGTACCCATAAAATTAGACATATTTACCAATTTACCCATAAATTAAACATATTTCAATTATAAATTTTTATAATTGAAATAGACACATTTAGCTATTTACCCCATAATGAATTATTTGTCTGCACAAAATAAACTTATATTTGCACAATAAGATGTTATATGTGCACAAAAGCAAGTTATACTTGCACAGCAAAAAGTGTTACCACGAAAAAAAAAATCTGGGCAAAAAAAAAAAAAAAAATTTAAAAAAAAAAAAAAAATCGGGTCCGAGAAGGGGGGGCAAGGGGGGGGCAGATAATTAGGCCCATTAGCAAATTTTATACAATAAGCATATTTTACACTTTAAGGACTTTTTACATTTGAAGTAAACCCTATATATATATATATATATTGAAACCATAATATTATCACATTGACAGGATGAATATTGTCCTTGACAATCCCAAATATGAATATTGACAGGATATGATCAAAAATCGACGGGAGATTGAGTAAAGATACAGTTTTGACCTAAATCATAGCAACTAGATTATTAACCCTAGCCGCTTATTTGTCGCCTCCTACTAGATATTCCATCCAATATACATTACCTACCCCCGCCTCTGACAAAACCTAAATTTTAACTTCTTAAATCTTTGTTCAAACTAATAGGTATTTTTTTCACTAGAGTTAATGATTATCCAACTAACTAAACAAAGTCGCATCTCAATGGAGTGTAAAATCTTGAGTCTAACGATGTTTTTCTTAATGTCATATGATGCTTTATCAAAATTGAATCTAAGTCTTTTATATGAGTATTACTTGTATTTTACCCTTTTGCTCACAAGCATAGTAAAATAGGAGAAATTTTGTACATGTTACAAAATACAAACTAAAGTCAACCCGAGCCTCCGTTTAAATCGAGCTTCACATTCTCAAACTCGGCTCGTTTAGTAAAACTCATCAACTCCCATTAGAAATTTTCAAGGCTTTGAAAGAGAAGGAAGTGTTTTCCCTTGACCCTAAGTTTGAGATGACACAAGAACAATCCAAAACAATCATAGTTGAGAGATTGATTTTCTGTACACAATGGGGAAAACCTTGGGTCAATTATCAGTAGGTACTAGCTAAACTATTCCAAAAACAAACAAACAACCCCATAAATATCCAAAACACTACCACAAGTATCCAAAAATAATTGTACCATCGTACATGAACCTATTCATGTCGAACAAAAACAATAGACATTAGGCTAAACAAAACAACTAAATTTGCGCTATAATATTGTTAGCCCCTGTTCCACTTGCAGTTGAAGATGTTATGCGCCAGCTCGTTCCTAAACAAATCAACATTCTTGTCTGAAACATACAACAACTCCGTCTTCCCAGCAATTAGAAGTTCAATATATTTGAGCGTGAACACCCCACAATCCCCCCGCAAATTCATTGACACCATGAGTAATAAGGATTATAGGTTGAAATACTTCATAAAAACACATCAAAAGGTTGGTAGATGCATTTACACACGCTCGTTTGTTTCCAAACCTTTCACTCGATTGACACTCAAAGGAGATCTACCAAATTGTGCATACTTCTTTGCCAGAGGCTCATATCTTTCCAGCACCATCGAAAACTTTTCAATAATCGGAGTTCAATTATAGAGTTTTCACCTCCCTCTTCCGGTTAAGAGCAACATTAGAATCGTACACATTTATGCACCACTTGTTGAGGTCGATTTGTAGAGCCACCCAGTGTTATCTTCAAAGTTGAATGGAATATAAATGAACTCGATGTCGTTCCAGCTCTTACCATAAAGATGTGGTGGTTCTCCTTCACAATATTTCAACATAATATCCTTCTTCTCCAGGTTGGCTACCTACCATGAGTCTAGCACTACCACCTCCTTCTGCTTATCATATTGTCCATGGACTAGTTCACGAAGGAAGTACATGACTTAACTCTTAACATACCTCAAATCAATCTCCACATAAAAGGCGAGAAGGAAAGGATAACTTCTTACGACGTTGATGTTGGTCTCCATCCCCATTATAATGTGTATGATAGTCTTCTATCTGCAAATAACTGCTAAGATTCAGAGGTAGGGATATTAAAGCGATATATGCCTAATAAACAGACTTGACATATGAACCAATTACCCATGATATTATACATATATATCAATTTTCTGATTATAAATCATGGGGTTATCATATGCTCCCTTCCACAAAAAGGAAGGAAACAATTCCTCTGTCCATTTTCAGACAGTTTACTTAATCAAAATAGAAACTATTGGTAATTCAAAGTGAAGTGATGCATATTTTGTACCCAATTTCAAACTTTCAAACTTTCAAATTAGATAATGGTCAAAGCAAAGACAACATAAACAAAAAAAAAAAAGATAATTGAGCAATACTGATCCTTCGACAATGTCAATGCCAACGTAATATCCAATCTTTGCCTTATCCCACTTTATTACATCCCCACACTGACATTAGAAACAAAAAAAAAAGATAAGTTTCAATGTCTCACAAACATAATACATGAATTAACTCATCATTTAAAAACATTAACATTTCCACATGCAAGATCAAGAACAACATGTCATGAACGAGCATAGAGCTTAATTAAAACACTTTTAATCTGCCAAAAGAGATCTAGCAAATTTCAACCTCAAATTCATTAATCAAATTAAATCTAGCAAATTTCATCTGTTTGACAAGGTTTACTCAATTATTTAGTTTCTTCAAATGGATGATTGGACTTGCTTCACGCTCTTCCAAACTCTGATTTGTTCGAGCACTGTAATGGTCTGCCATTTTCTAAACAAATATCTTTGTATTCTCATCTTTCAAAACTTGAGCATCTCCTTGACACACATTAAGAAACTATAGAAATCAGACAGTATATGAGCTCAAGTTTTGCTTAACATTACTATAGAAGAATTTCAGGCTTCAACACGTTTGATTTTATAATTAACACTGCCAAATCCAAATTATGCCTGCCAAATCGCAAATTCAGCAAACCCTATGGGTTCCTTACTGAATTCAATTGTTTTTAATTCCTCTATTACTCCAATAAACATGAGGAAAAAAAACCTACGACTCAAAGCATCAAAAGAGGAATCTGAGGTAACTAACTCCAAATCTCTAGAATTTCGTGGAAGAAATCAAATAGTTCAGAAAGACAAACACATACCCTCTAGTTGTGTTGTACTTAAATTTGGATTTAGGAGGGCCGGAAAATTGAGTAAAACTAAACCTAGCCATTCCAGAAACTGAAATTCACCTAAACTGATGGAGCCAGAGTCGGAGGGTTGGTCTGCTCTTAGGGTCGAAGCTTGAGCTGAAGATTTATTACACTGGAATGCTCACACCGCGACAGAGGATGAGGGCGGCGACGGTCGGGCTGCGCTTGTTTGTTCTGGTTAGCGATTGGGATTGGGTCGGTTAGGGGTATGGAATTGTAGGCGCAATGATAGAGCTGGAGACGCGAGCTATGATCCGAGCGCCGGAGATCTGGGGTTGAGGCTGAGCACCGGAGACCTGGGGTTGGGGCCGACGTAGCCGGAGAGGGATGGGGTTTTGTGTTTTGGTTAGGGTTTGGATTGGGGGTCGGGTCTATCAGTTAGTAGGAAGGAGATTGAGAATTTTTATTTTTTTATATAATTTCATATTTTTATTATTATTTGATTATTTAATATAATTTAAAAATATCAGAAAAATAAAAAATACCTAAAATATTTAACGTTTTTTTTCCTGATTTTTTGGGGTGGTGGGTAGTTTTGATAATTAAATAAGGTATTTTAGAAAATTTTCATATATTGATGCAATTGTTTTCAAACCTAGATATTTTTGCAAACCAATTATCAAAGTGAGGTATTTACTAATAATTCCCCTTAATTTTATCTTGACTCGATTTAAGGGTTTGTTTGAATTCTAAGTGAGTATGCATTATAATTATGATTACTTTGAAAGTGTTTGTTTAATCCAATTTACAATGTGTTTAAAATAACACAAACTTCAAATAAAATAACTTATAAATTATGTTAATCAATTGCATTAATTTTATAATATAATTATAAAATTAATGTAATAATGAGTGTTTAAATGACTTAATTTTCAAGACATTTTTTTTAAAAAATTATAATATTTTAAACACGTTATAATTATAATCACTTTTAATCTAAACACCCTAAATAGATCAAAAAGATAGATACTGGCGGATCATTGTTAGTTGAGGGGATGGAAAATTGAATTCTATTTTTTTTTTCTTCGAAAAAAGCAATAATAGGAATGGGTAGCTAGAAAAAAAACCATAAATTGTGAGTACTGTATTTTACAAAATTCATATATTTTAATATAGGGTAATCGGTAGAAAACCACCCCTTAAATATAATCTTTTGCACAAAATCACCCTTTAAAATCGAAATTACAGAGAATCACCTTTTAACTTTTTACTCAAATGTCGTATAGAGGAACGCACAATTCTATTTTTGTTTGAAGAGGGTCGACCTTTGTGTATACTTTTGTAGAGGTTTCCACATAAAATGTACGGACACCGGCCTAAGTTTACAACTTGTCAAACATATTACGTTTTAAAAGAGTTGGATATAGATTGGCACACCCAGGTCCCTTGGGTGAGTAGGGCCGGCGAAGGTTGAGACAAACCACTCCGCGCACTCCCGAAAACAACAGCACCGCCGACTATCTGAGCGTCCCCACCACCACACCGCCACCGTGTACACTCCAACAGACCCAGACAAAGGTGGTGGAAGCCCACATTAATTATATTTTATAATTACAATCATAAACCAAACCTCCCTGCGTGCACTCCCAATTTTTGAGTGGACGCTACGACAGTTTATTAGCCGTGTGGAGCCCACTGCAGTGCAGGCTCTTTCTAAATACTCACTCCGATCGGAAATATTTGATGTTTTGACTTTTTGCACGTACTTTAATGAGCTAAAAACTATACTCCCTCCGTTCCATAATACATGTCCTTTTCCTTTTTGGCACGTTTTTTAATGAGCGAAAAACTCTATAAAATATTATTTTTTTAATTAATTTTTTTTATAATATGATACTCATTAGTAATAAGTATCATATCATATAAAAAAATCAATTAAAAAAAATTATATTTTATAGAGTTTTCCGCTTATTAAAAAGCGTGTCTAAAAGGAAAGGGACATGTATTATGGAACGGAGGTAGTATAAAATATTAATCTTTTAATAAATTTTTTTTTTACAATTTAGTACTTATTACTAATAAATATTAAACTATGAAAAAAATTAATTAAAATAAATAAAATTTTATATAGTTTTTAGCTCCTAAAATTACGTGCACAAAAGTCAAACATCAAATATTTCCGATCGGAGGGAGTATCAATCTACTACTACTACTCCAAGTTCTCCAACAACAACAACACTCCACCAAATCTGAACATCTTTTATCTATTAAGGGTTAACATTTGAATAACAATGTATTATACCTTATAAGTTACCCCATAATACTAATACATGGCTATTTAAACAGATCGAGTCTAATTTTTGTTGGGCGATTGTTTGTTTTACATATAACATCAATACATGTACTTAAAAGTTATTATCGCTTGATATGTACATTAAGTCAGTGTATAGATTATTAGGTTGATTAAGATCAAAGTACAAAGGGTAAACACTAAAGAGGGGTAATGTCTGATATTATATGTATATCCACCAAAAAGGAAAGTGTATCTTTGAAGAAATTAAAGCCTGACGATCTTAATAGTTTTATTTCCACTACGCCAGATGTTCTTTCGGGCGACGGACCAAGGTCGTCGCCTGAAAGGGGATTTTTGCCCTCTGACAACTCAGGCGACGAACTTCCGTCGCCTGAGTTGTGGTCCGGTGACTTTCATCCTTTCACCATTCAATTGACGAGCATCTATATGTTCGTCGGTGGAGTTAACTCATACGGCGGAAAATGTGTTCGTCGACTGATGATGTTGTCAGAGGCCAAGGGCCATCCAGGCCCGCCCATTAAGACTCAGGCGACGAGTTTAGTATCATAAGTTCATCGCCGGAGTCGGTCCATATAGCTATGAAAGAATCCAGGCGAGGACCCTTTTCTTTATGTTTCGTCACCTAGATAGTTTCAGGAGACGGACATAGACTTATTTTGTCTCCTGAGTGAAGTCTAATGATGCATTCTCAGTTGTATGTCCGTAGCTGGAGTGTTCAGGAGACGAAATTTTATATCATTTCGTCGCCTGAAAGGGTTAAATTTTTTTTTTAATTAATAAGACGATGTAATATTGTTTGTTCGTCGACTGAATTGTTTTAATTTTTAAAAAAATAAAATTTAATAAGGCAGGTGCCCCCTGTTGGAATGTACCTTATAACACATGTTGTGCTCCTGTCCTAAACTTTATAAACAACAACACACACAACACACAACACACAAACAACAACATACTCAACAACAACACAATCACAAGCACAAGCAATTCAACCCATCAAATTAAAAACCTTGTAATCCACCCTAAAGCTTGTCCAACATACCAAAAGTATGTGACAAATATCCAGACAACTTCACAAAAAGTTTCTCCAAACACTACAAGTTCCAAAGCCACAATACACAAGTTCTAAAAGTTTCTCCAAACACTACACAACTTCACAAAAAACCAAACCCAAGTCTTAATTATATATATGAGGAGGGCATCCTTACCTATTTCGGCTGGGGGGAGGGCTGAGAATCTGTTGGACGACCACCTGAGTTGTTGGAGGGCTGAGGAGAAGTTGCGGCTGAAGGGACAACCTGAGGACACACCACAGAGGTGACGGATGGCTGTGAGTTGGACTGACCACCTAGCATGCCCATCATGAGCCTCTCGATACTGGCCATACGCTCCTCTAGTTGCTCATTCTTGCTCTCGGCTTGGATGGTTTTCTCACGCAACCTTGCAATTTCAGCCTTCGCATCCTCCAGCTCCTTGTCCCTCTCTGCAGCCCTTGCTGTCCATGGACCCCCTCGTTTCTTTGCAGGCCGCTCTCCAGCTGCACCCATTCCTTTAAAAAAAAGATTGAAAACATAATAAGAGCTATAAGTAAAATCAGTGGGATTGAATTATAATAAGAGCTATAAGTAAAATCAGTGGGATTGAAAACATAATAAGAGTTGTAAGTAAAAAAAGATTGAAAACATAATAAGAGCTATACCTGTGAAAATTATAACGAGTAACATAATTAAAAATCAGTGGGATTGAATTATAAGTAAAATCTCCAGCTGCACCCATTCTTGTTATAAAATCTTGTTATGAACTATAAGTAAAATCAGTGGGATTGAATTATAACAAGTAAAATCTTGTTATGAACTTCTGAAAATTGTAAAACAAAAATAAAATCAGTGGGATTGAACTATACCTCGAACTTCTGTTCCTCGTCTTTCCCCAAGGCATTCCAAGATGATCTGTGTTTGTTCTTCGACAGAGAGGGGTGGTATTTGGCTTGGGTCTTCTGCTCCTTCTCCAACAGTGAGGACTTCATCAAGACGACGTTTCAATTTGGCCTACAAGTTCATGTATGCACAAAAAATATATATAAGTAAAACCAAATAAATAATTATATAGAATTTATAAGTAAAACCAAAGAAATAATGAAGGGAATTTATAATAACACTAAAAGGAATTTATAAGTAAAAGGAATTTATACTAACACTAACAGAAATAATGAAAGGAATTTATAATAACACTAGGATTTACCTACTGATTACAATAACAGTAGAAATAATGAAAGGAATGTATAAGTAAAAGCAATCTCATAGTGAAAGAAATGCATTATTACCTACTGCTTTCATTATATAGAAAAAGAAATAATGAAAGAAATGCATTATTATAGGTAAAACTATTCACTAATGAATGTATATAGCTTATCATCATTAATTTTTACCTAGCTTTTCATTATTATAAGTAAAAATATTCACTAATGAATGCATTATTATAAGTAAAGTCATACAGAAATAAGAAAGTCATATAGAAATAAGAAAGTCATACAGAAATGCATTATTATACTTAGGTTTTACTGAAATGCATTATTATAAGAAATGCATTATTATAAGTAAAACTCATACAGAAAAGCATTATCATTTAAGTTATATAAGAGTACCATGTATTACCTAGCTTATCATCATTAATTTTTGAACAGGATTTATAAGAAATGCAATAATATAAGTAAAACCTAAGTACTTAGGAAAAATTACAGAAAAAAAGAAGGTCATACCAGTCCATCCTGCGCACCCGGACACCTCTCGTAGGCTTCTATGGTTGTCTTAAGCCATGCCGCCGGATGCTTTTCCTTAACAATGAGCTCTTCTGCTCGGAAGCTCAGGGGCTTGAACCCATTGTGATGATTCATGGCGTTCGGGTTCTTGGTCCTATTTTGCTTGTTTCGCTCACACATGCTTATCTACTGTTGCTTATCATCTATTTGCTCTGAATTTTTTTTTTGCTTATCATCTATTTGCTTGGTTCAGAGCAAATAGATGATAAGCAAACAAATCTCATAGTACATCCACACATGACAGAAGATAAGCAACAACCAAGCAAGCAAACAAAAAAAAATTCAGAGCAGAATAGATGTGAAGCACAAAACCAAATTATTTTTTATATATCAACTATCCAGACCACATAGAAAAATCAAACTATAAAGATAAATCTCAGTCAAATAGATAAATAGATAAATCAAAGTATAAAGATATATGTAGATCTCAATCAAATAGATAAATCAAACTATAAGGATAAAACCACATTATTGAGGAGATATTCATCTTAAATCTCAGTCAAATAGATAAATCAAACTATAAAGATAAATGTAGATCACACAGATCACACAGAAAAGTACTTATAAGTAATAAGTACTTAGGTAAAAGATAATAAAAAAAAGTAAACTACCTCCAAGTAATCTCTTACGGGGGACTGTTGCTCCTCTGTTAGTTTGGTCCATGTTGATGCAAGCATCGACACTTTGTCCCTGATAGCACACCCAATGTCTCGGACAAGGTGTCATGCAGTTGCTTGAGGCCAGGCCCCTTGTGGAAGCAGGACCACTCGATCTTCAGCTTCTTCCCTGCTGCCGCCTTGAGGAGTGTTGTTTTGTGACTCTTGATGGTACGATATTTACCTAAAATTCATAAGAACATATCATAATCATCATTGAAACAAACAGAAGGATGAAAAATATAAAGACTGCATTTGTAGAATACTATAATCAGGCCATGTATAAACAAAATATAAACAAAGAATCCATCAAATGCAACAAATACACACAAATAACAGTCTCAGCATATACAAGGACTAAATACATACAATGAAACAAACAGAAGGATGAAAAAAGCAAAAATGAATAACATTAGACAATTGATCATGATGAAAAAAGCAAAAGGTAGATCAACATGGAACCTAACTTAAAGCATATTGGCAAACAAATAATAAGAAAGTTGAGATAAATAACATTAGACAAAAATAAGACAGTTGAGATTGACAAACAAATAATAAGACAATTTGATGAAGCTGATAAGAGGATATTAGGTATTGAGAATAGGTAGATCAACATGGAACCTAACTTAAAGCTTTTGCAATCAGCCAAAAATGAATTCAAAAAAAGAATATGTTGAAGTTGAATCATACATACATAAGATCATCTCAAACAGCATGAATTTTGACACACTTCTAGCGAGGCAACCATAGAGTATATAGGAACAGCATTGAATTTACATGTACAGAAGTGTGGCATGTACCAAGTAGAGTCCAGACATTAAAAAATGGTATGGAATGAGAGAAAATTCTGAGACTATAAAAACATGGCAGTGATACAGATATTTCAAGTCTAAGACTATAAAAACATGTTACAAGTCCAATATTTCAAGTCCGAGACTATAAAAACATTTTCATGGTGATATAGCCAAATTTACAGCATATTGTGATAAAACTAAGTCTAAAATAGCATATCTAGAGCATCACGAAGTAATAAACACAATTCCAAAGCAAAGATCAACACATAACCAACACAACAACATTAATCACAGAGCTTCAACTTGAAACCCTAACTCTTTCAATAGAAACCCGAAATCTAATACCATTGAAATCCTAAATCATTATACAATTGAAACCCTAAATCCTTATACAATGTTACAAAATCTGACAGAGGGAAAGAGAGAGGTGCTAACCACGACAACGGATGGAGCGAGGGGCCTCGCCTGATGACGTAGCTACTGGGTTGGCGCCGACAATGGCCGTGGATGGCGCAGGGTTGCCATTGGGCAGAGTAGGAGAGGAGGTGGCACCGGGGTTGTTGCAGAGGGAGTGGGAGAGGGAGTAGGAGTCCCTGAGGCAGGAGGAGTCGGGGCCGGGTTTGGAGAGGGAGTGGGAGTGGGAGTCGGGGCCGGGTTTGGAGAGGGAGTGGGAGTGGGAGTTTGTAGAGGGAGTGGGAGAGTCGGGGTCGGAGGCGCTGAAGCCGCTAAGTTCGAGGGCGAGGGCTCCGGTAATTGCAGAGGTGGATGAATCGGGGCCAGAGTGGACGAGGATTGCTTCTTTTTCCCCTTCACAGGGCGACATTTAGGAGGCATGGGGAGAGATTAGGTTTTCAGTGGAGGAGAGGTCGGAGGAGGCACGAGAGGGAGGGACAGCGCACGAAGGAGAGGGATGAGGCGGAGGAGAGGCGGAGGATGGACGAGAGGGAGGGACAGAGCACGAAGGAGAGGGAGGAGGCGGAGGAGGGACGAGAGGAGAGGCGGAGAGAGATAGAGAGAGAGCGATGAATGAAATTGATTTGGGGCTAAGGGTTAGAGGAGGAGTCCGAGTTACTAAAATCCAACACGTTCAGGCGATGGATATTTAAAAAAAAATTATCGCCTGAAAATTTGGCAGAAATTCAAATTTTGGTGAAAATATAGGGGAGAAATGAAATTTTATTCCAGAAATTCACTTTTGTATTGGGGAGATGTACTAATAAAAAGTTCGTCTGCTGAATGATCTCAAGCAACGAGATATTAACTAGTCTGTCGCCTAAAAAATTGGCGGAAATTCAAATTTTGGTGAAAATAAAGGTGGGAAATGAAATTTTATTCGAGCCAAAATTCACTTTTCCATTGGGGAGACGTACTAGTAATAAGTTCGTCTGCTGAATAATCTCAGGTGACGGGAATTTAATTTGTTTGTCGCCTGAAAAAATCCAGATTTTTTAAAAAAGAGCACTTTGCATGTGTTATTGCCATATTTACCATAACTTAATGACAAATTCCACCAAAAAAATAGTCACAGAAGCCATGATACCAACCATGTCATACACATACGAAAATAACCTCCATCTCTCACAAAAACAACGATTACAATCTATGATTTATGGAATCCGAAGACATTATCAACCTTCGTCATCGTCATTTTCATCTTCGTCATCCTCTTGTTCATCTTCATCTTCATCTTCATCTTCATCTTCATCTTCATCTTCATGATCATCTTCATCTACATCTTCATCTACATCTTCATCTTCATCATCATCGTCTTCTTCTTCTTCTTCCTCCATTTCAAGATCAATGGCGGGGTTCAAATTTTCGAAATAGATCACCGGGACAATATCTTGATAAGCTTCTTCCACCTCATTGGTAAGATCATCTCCGCGAGTTGCTAGAGTTTGAGGATCATACACGTTTCTATCGGACATCACATTAACTACTTTCCAAGCATCACCCACCTTTGGATCATCCACGTAAAACACTTGCCTCGCCGAGCGTGCAAGACAAAACGGGGAATCCTCATACCAACTGTTGTTCGTGTCCACAGAGAGCAAACCCATATCTACCTTGGTGCTTCCACTATTTTTAGGGTCGGTGTCAAACCACTTGCATTTAAACAATACAACTGGCATACAAGTAGCGTGAAGGTTCGATAATATAAAACTAAGTAATATAGAAATACTCTAGAAGGGGGGTTGAATAGAGTATGCCGGTTTTTCGCAGATAGTCTCAACACTTTTTAAGCTCGTGCAAAAACCCTTTGAGATTGGACTTAGTCTTTTCTTTTGGAAAACCTGAATCACAAAGTTAAACAATTCGAACCAAGTGCGGAAATAAGGTAAAGCAATAAAGTAAAGGACGCAACGAATTGTTAACGAGGTTCAGCACGGACTTGGCCTACGTCCCCGCCTAGGGTTCTTCCACAACCCTAGGATTCAACAGGCTTTATTGATTCACAAAGCTTAGGATCCTAATAGCTCACCGAGAAGCCTCTCTCCTATACAATTGCAATCTAGTCAACTCACGTTCCCTTGGAGTCCTAGACCAATCTAGAAGAGCCCCACCTCTCTCAGCTATCTAGTACAATCCTCTTACTCTCGAGAATCAATAGCCTAGTGCCCACTTCCTGAGTTATAAACTCTTGAGTATAACACTCTCTCGAAATATATTCTATAAGCTCACTGTGTATCTCTCAAATGCTTTGAAACAAAATATAAGACTCTTAAGAACAAGCAGAGAGAACATGCTGAAGAGAGATCGTAAACTTGATGACTGACTGTGCAATGATATTCGTGAATGTACGTCTCTCATCTCTCTTCTTCGTCTCCTTTATATAGTGAAGATCATCGGCGCCACTTGAGGAAGGAATCTTCTCCAACGGCTAGAATAGATCATGGCAATCTTCACAATCTTCTATTCTTGGAAACTTTTGAAGCCATGATCTCCGATTGTGTCCTTCTTAACTTTTCGACTTTGGAAGGAGATAATATTTGAAAAGCTTCCTGAAATGTTAGAATATAATATCTGGAAGCATATAATAATATAAAATAATATTCGAACATAATAATATAGAGAACAGGTTTTGTGTTTCATCAACATTGTTAAAGCTTCAACACATTTGACACAAACTGTTTGTCAAAGCCGTTGAAACTAATTTCGATTCTCATCAACGGAGTGGAGCTATCAATCTCCCCCTTGATGAAAGACAAAACCTGTGCATCCCTGCAACTTAGTCAAACAGATATATCATAAGCAAAATCGGACTAAGTACCTACATGAGTTAGACAGATGTTGGATCATAAGTTTAACATGAAAAACATCCAACAAAGTAAAACAAAACAAGGTCTTACAAGACCCTTGGTTCACAGCAGCTTTAAAGTCTAAACCATCAAACCATCTCCTCCTTTTTGTCTTTCAACAAAGGGAGGAGTTTAAAAACAGTTACCAATATCAGACTTACCAAAATAATTCAAAAGTTCATTTCAAATCTTAAAGGCAAGAAAAGATTTATCCGTTTTAAAATAATTTCCACAAATAAACTATACTCGGATAAAATAAAATCGGTAACAAATAAAGAAGGTTAAAGAACCATTAAAACTATATTTGATCAAATATCTAAAAAGATATTAACCAAATATATGATCTGTTATATGTGCTCTACTGTGCAGTTCACAACCTTTGAAATGAGGTTCAAGGATCTTGACCCACCGAGTAGAATTTATCTTTCGTAAAGGGAAAGCTCCCCCTACGAAAGTGCATCCTTGTTAAGCATCCCAATCTCTCGTCTTATGAAGGTGAACCCGTCCTCTGCCAAAGGCTTAGTAAAAATGTCAGCCCATTGATAATCAGTTGAAATAAACGAAATGGACACATCACCTTTTTCGACATGGTCTCTAATGAAATGATGCCTTACATCAATATGGTTGGTCCTTCAATGCTGAACAGGATTTTTAGTGATGGAGATGGCACTTGTATTGTCACATTTAATAGGAATGCCTTTGAGGTTGATGCCAAGATCTCGTATTTGTTGAGCTATCCAAAGGATTTGGGGGCAACAGGCTCCAGCTGCAATGTATTCGGCTTCTGCAGTGGATAGAACTACTGAGTTTTGTTTCTTTGAGTGCCAACTGATCAAGGATGCTCCTAAGAATTGGCAACATCCTGATGTGCTCTTCCTATCCACCTTATAGCCTGCAAAATCTGCATCAGAATATCCAATTAATGTGAAATCCTTTTGCTTTGGGTACCATAGTCCAAGCTCCTTAGTTCCATTGAGATATCGAAGGATCCTCTTCACAACCACGAGGTGAGATTCTTTAGGATCAGCTTGAAACCTAGCACACATGCAAATACTAAACATGATGTCAGGTCTACAAGCCGTGGGATATAATAAAGATCCAATCATTCCTCGATGCTCTTTTTGATTGACACTTATTCTAGTCTTGTCTTAATCTAGAGATAATGTTGAGCTCATGGGAGTCTTGGCTGCTTTGGATTGATCCATCTTGAACTTCTTCAAGAGATCCTTAGTGTACTTGCTTTGGTTGACAAAGATCCCTTTCTTGGATTGATGAACTTGTAATCCCAAAAAGAAGTTGAGTTCACCCATCAAGCTCATCTCAAATTCACTGCACATGATGTCAGAAAATTCCTTGCACAAAGATGTGTTAGTAGCACCAAATAATATATCATCAACATAAATCTGAATAACCAAAATGTCCTTTCCTTTGGTCTTGATAAAAAGAGTCTTGTCGATCAACCCCCTTTTAAAATCATTTTCTAAAAGATATTTTGACAAGCGCCCATACCAAGCTCTTGGGGCTTGTTTCAAACCATAAAGCGCTTTGTTAAGTTTATAAACATGATTACGAAATTCAAAACTTTCAAATCCTGGGGGTTGAGCCACATATACCTCTTCCTCTAGGAAACCATTAAGAAAAGCACACTTGACATCCATTTGATATAACTTTATGCTCATAAAAGATGCAAATGCTAATAAAATGCGAATGGCTTCAAGCCTGGCTACGAGAGCAAAGGTCTCCTCGTAGTCAATGCCTTCCTCTTGATTGTAACCTTGAGCAACAAGCCTTACTTTGTTCCTCACGATCTTACCATTCTCATCTAGCTTGTTTCGAAATACCCATCGTGTTCCAATGACTGATTGATGCTTTGGCCTAGGCTTCAAGGTCCAGACTTTGTTTCTTTCAAATTCGTTAAGCTCGCTTTGCATAGCAATGATCCAATCTGGCTCTTGAAGTGCCTCATCTATCTTCTTTGGTTCAATAAGAGAAACAAACGTGTGAAAAGCACAAAGATCTTTCAGTTTAGAACGAGTTTGAACACTAGAAATATGGTCAGAAATAATATCCTTTAATGAGTGTGATGAGGAGTATTTGAATTTCCTTTTGCTAGTCTCAGCTCCTTGATTCGTCACACCAGTAGGATTGACTTGTGGTACATCTGACTCCGTGGTCCTGTTAGGTTTAGTTACAGCAGTTTCTAACGTCTCAACACTTTTGGATTGGACACCAAGGGCTTTGGATTGGACACCAAGGGTTTAGTTACAGCAGCTTTGGATCGTCTGTCAAAGCCTTTAGACAAGTTAAGCTTCCTTGTTCTAGTTGCTCAGCATTCACGGTATAGATGTTGTTATAACGATAGGCAATTAGAACTATTTCACTTGTATCTTCTCTGCGCAGATGTCACATTTTCCTTTGTCACCAAGAGTGATTGTTCCAGTGGATTGCTTCTTTAAATCATGAAAGAGAGAACTCTACCCATTCATATGCTTCGAGCATCCACTATCAATAATCCATTATTGCTACTTCACCTTGGTGATCTCCTGCAAAACAAACATCAACCTTTTTTGCTAGACCAGTGAGCAAATTTAGATCCTTTATTGGGATAAACCATATTTGGTAAAATAGTGCCTTTGGGGACCCAAACTTGCATTATCCGTTCTTTTCTCAAGTGAATAGGAAATGTATTGCGAATAATATGAGGATCCTTTCTTCTATAGGGGCAGGTCTCTCTTACATGTCCCTTTCTCGCACAATGGTGACATATAGGAGAGGTTCTGCTTCCTTTTGCCTTCACAAAAGTGGTAATGTGTTGCTTCTTTAAAAACCTCGGGTTGTAACCAATACCACTTCTGTTTAGAGAACTTTGTTGCTCACCCAACATCCTATCAAGAGTGCCCTTGGACTTGGTAAAACTTATGAGGGATGTCTGTTGGTCTTGAATCTTATTATTCAGGGAGATCTTCTCGTTCTCTAAGTCATGATGTTCACTTCTCATAGATGAGAGATCTTGCTTGAGTTCAGATTTCTCTAAGTCAAGACTCTTGACTTTTATGTCAAGACCTGAATAAGAAGTTTCAAGACTTTTGACCCGCATAGACAGTTCCTCAATAGTTCTTTCCTGGTCCACGGTTTTCTTGATAAGAGTGTTAGTTGGGCAATAAGTTTCTCTTCATTGACAATCATATTAGAAAGGAATTCTGATAGTACCTCTTTTGGACTTGCCATGAGCTCTCTTACGGTTACCTCGAGTTGCTCATCATGAGATTCATCTCCTGTGGCCACGAGACAAAGGTTGGCCTTTTCATCATCGGAATTTGAGTCAGAGTCGCTCCAAGTTGCCACCATGGCTTTCTTTTTCCATCTATCGCCTTTCTTGAACTGGCTCTTCGTCTTTTGAGGGCAGTCTTTTACAAGATGATCTGTTTCACCACATTCAAAACAAGACAAAGGTTTAGTCTTCTTCTCATATTTGTTGAATTGAGACTTACCTCGAATTTCAGAAGACTCTGATTCATCCTTGTTGTTGAATTGCTTCTTCATCTTGAGGATTCGAGAAAGACCCCTTGTAATGAGATCAAAGGGATCATCCTCATCAGCATCCTCATCTTCAGAATCAGACACATCTTTCGGCTCATCCTTCTTAGACTTGAGTGCCAAGTTCTTGGTGCTTGTTGGAAGTTCTCCATCGTCTTCATTGAGAATCATCTCATGTGTGATCAGCTTCCCAAGCAAGTCATCAAGGGGTAGCGTGGTGAGATTCTGGGCTTCTTCTATGATTGTCACTTTCGGACCTCATTTGTCTTTTGGGAGGCACCTCAATATCTTCCTTACTTTCTCAACGTTCGTAAAGCTCTTGCCGAGAGAGTCAAGGTTGTTGGTGATTTCCGTGAATCGTGTGAACATGGGCTTGATAGACTCATCAGGCTTCATTTTGAAAAGCTCATACTTTTGAAGAAAGATACTGATCTTGGTGTCCTTCACTTGGCTGGTTCCTTCATAGGTGACGACCAGCTTGTCCCAAATCTCTTTAGCTGACCTACAAGATGAAATACGGTTAAACCCATCAGTGCTAAGACCACAATAAAGTAAGTTAATAGCCCTATAGTTTTTGGAGACGAGTTCAAGATCCGCTTGGATGTATTCAGACTCCTTCTTCGCAATTTTGGTTCCATTTGGTCCGTCTTTCTTTGGAACCTTCGGACCATTCTCTATAATGTTCCAAAGTTCCAGATCTTGATCTATAATGAACATCTTCATCAATGATATCCAGTGGACAAAGTTGTTTCCTACAAAGAGTGGTGGTCTGCTCGTGGACCTTCCCTGTGCAAATCCTCCGCTTGCTTCACCAGACATGATCGAAAAACTCACAAGATTGTTAGATCAAAAGCATTGAGTAAAGCTCTGATACCAATTGAAGGTTCGATAATATAAAACTAAGTAATATAGAAATACTCTAGAAGGGGGGTTGAATAGAGTATGCCGGTTTTTCGCAGATAGTCTCAAGACTTTTGAAGCTCGTGCAAAACCCTTTGAGATTGGACTTAGTCTTTTCTTCTGGAAAACCTGAATCACAAAGTTAAACAATTCGAACCAAGTGCGGAAATAAGGTAAAGCAGTAAAGTAAAGGACGCAACGAATTGTTAACGAGGTTCGGCATGAACTTGGCCCACGTCCCCGCCTAGGGTTCTTCCACAACCCTAGGATTCAACAGGCTTTATTGATTCACAAAGCTTAGGATCCTAATAGCTCACCGAGAAGCCTCTCTCCTATACAATTGCAATCTAGTCAACTCACGTTCCCTTGGAGTCCTAGACCAATCTAGAAGAGCCCCACCTCTCTCAGCTATCTAGTACAATCCTCTTACTCTCGAGAATCAATAGCCTAGTGCCCACTTCCTGAGTTATAAACTCTTGAGTATAACACTCTCTTGAAATATATCCTATAAGCTCACTGTGTATCTCTCAAATGCTTTGAAACAAAATATAAGACTCTTAAGAACAAGCAGAGAGAACACGCTAAAGAGAGATCGTAAACTTGAGGGCTGATTGTGCAATGATATTCGTGAATGTACATCTCTCCTCTCTCTTCTTCATCTCCTTTATATAGTGAAGATCATCGGTGCCACTTGAGGAAGGAATCTTCTCCAACGGCTAGAATAGATCATGGCAATCTTCACAATCTTCTATTCTTGGAAACTTTTGAAGCCATGATCTCCGATTGTGCCCATCTTAACTTTTCGACTTTGGAAGGAGATAATATTTGAAAAGCTTCCTGAAATGTTAGAATATAATATCTAGAAGCATACAATAATATAAAATAATATTCGAACATAATAATATAGAGAACAGGTTTTCTGTTTCATCAACACTGTTAAAGCTTCAAGACCTTTGACACAAACTGTCTATCAATGCCGTTGAAACTAATTCTGATTCTCATCAAGGGAGTGGAGCTATCATAGCGTATATCAGCTCTACCACTTGTTCAAGTACCCCATAGTACTTAGCATCTGAAGTTTCCACCATCACCCCTGAATTTTGTGTTCTCAAATCTTTGTCTTTGCCCCAAGCCACAAACTTCACCCCATTGACAGAGCAGGCCCAATACAGTTTGCATTGTAGTGGCCCCTTTGCCAAGTTCAAAACCTGCGGTTTCAGGAAGGTGTCTCCATCTCTATGCAACTTAGAAACCTATACAACATAACATGTTAGAGTTCTGTTTTGGGAAAACAAACATGCAATTTGTTCAATGAAACATCACGGTCGTTCTTACCCATGGGTAGAAATAACTGAGAGAATCTCTTCTACGGTCCCATTCTTCATACTCCAGGTAAGCCTCACTATACAGGTTCTCATGCGATGTCAAGTAGAACTCAACTTCCTTGCAGTTGGTTAAAACCTGCCAGTGAGCCTCTACAATCATAGGTTCTCCTAACCTTTCTCTCATGATTTCATCGTGAGGACGCACGAGGATTGAAACGACAAAAATATCATAGCTCAGCTCCTCCATAGCATTCGTACCTTCACGGCTCTCATCTCGACCCCCGAGATAAAAGTTGCAGTATGTTGTTGCCTCGTTTAAAACGTAACGCTCTGAAATACTTCCCTCCAGGTAACGGTAATTCTTCACTTGAGCCTTAAATTTGCCAAGTTGCCTATAAAACAAAGGAAGAAGTTTTGGAGGGGTAAGATGGATGTGAAATTGTGAGATGAATTTAATCTATAAGTAGCATACCTTTCTATTGGGTAGATCCAGGTGTAATGCACTCGTCCAGTTTTTAACACTTGTTATGGTAGGTGAACTAGAAGGTGTACCATGATTGTGAAAAAGTGCGGGGGATAAATCATCTCCAGTCTGCAAAGAATCTGAACCATCTCATCCTCCATCTGGCAAACATCCTCCTTCCTCACCTCCCTGGCACACAATTTCTGAAACCATTTCGCTAGCGCAACCAAAGTCTTGGCAACACCCAACGGCAGGTATGCACGGACAACAATGGGAAGAAGACGTTGAAACATAACATGAATGTCATGGGTCTTTAGGCCGTGGAACTTTCTCTCTGCAATTTTGACCTTGTTGTGCAAAGATGCAGCGTACCCATGGGGGTACTTCACTGCACCGAACCATTCGAATATATCTGGTATGTCCTCCCGTTTCACCAGAAATGGCGCATGAGGGAGTGTTCCATCTCTCTTCTGTGCCTAAGGTTCAGAAAAGCCCATCCCTTTTTCTTACCCTATCACATACCCTACCACCACCTACCTCACAGGTAACAACTGGGTGCCAAGCTTTTGCCACTAATTTGTGTTCTTGATTGAGATTTCAAAGCTTAGGTACAAAGATGGAAGACTTTGTCGAAGGGAATCTTGCATGGGAAGAATGGTTTCAAGATTTGAGACGGAGAAATAGGATCGCAGTGGAGGAGTCACGATTAAGGGAAATAGCTCGGCTGGAAGACGAAATCCGAAGGCTTGAGGCTTCCATTCAGTCTAAAGGACCATGCCCTCCTCTCGACGAGCCAATTGACCCACTCGATGTCGACAACCAGGTATGTCCTTCCTCGAATTTCATTCCTACTTTCCTACCTATTGTTGATGAATCATATGAAGGATCCCAAGGCAAAATAGCACTAGACGAGAAGAAGTTGGACATTGTCGACCAGAGCATTCCAAGATCGCTTTTACCTTACAAGGTGAAGGCTATCCCCGATGATTTTGATAAACCGATGTTCATATTCAAGTATGGGGTCCTTCAAATGGTTTTTCAAAGATAGATTGCAAAGGTGGAATTGAGATCGGGGAAGGACATACTTGGGTTTCTGTAATGTGGCCGATGTCGACTATGGGGTAGTCGACATCGATAGGCGTTGTTGCTCTCATGTACCGTGGGAGTACCCATTGTTCGTTCCAATCTTCTTCTTCCTCATCACATTCCATAGCTTCAATTACCTCATAAGAAGGAGGCTCTAATCCTTCAGAACGATAGAAAGCCTCAAGTCTTCGGACTAAGTCCTCCAGCCGGGCTATTTCCCTTAATCGTGCCTCCTCCACTGCGATCCTATTCCTCCGTTTCAAATCTTGAGACCATTCTTCCCATGCAGGATTCCCTTTGACAAAGTCTTCCATCTTTGTACCTAAGCTTTGAAATCACAGTCAAGAACACAAATTAGTAGCAAAAGCTTGGCACCCAGTTGGTACCGGTGAGGTAGGTGGTGGTAGGGTATGTGATAGGGTAAGAAAAAGGGATAGGGCTTTTCTGAACCTTAAACACAATTAAACTAGGTGCGATTGATATCTCCCCGGCAACGACGCCAATTTGACGAGAGGTCTTGATGGAAATTGATAGAATTTGATCTCGAAAATATCTCCATCGGCTTCGGGATAGAAACTTAACAAGACCCGGATAGCTCGGAATCTGCCGCCTGGAATCAACTCGATATCGAGTAGAATTGCTCGATATCGACCAACATTTTCTCGTCTTCCGCTCAGACTCTCGATTCCAGCCAACAGGAGCAAATTCGACTTGATTTTTCCTCGATATCGAGAAGATTTAGTCGATATCGACCAAGGCTTGGTCCGTCTTCAACTTCTTTATCGATCTCGGCTCCGGGAAGTGAAAATCGACTAAGTGTTTACTCGATATCGAGTAAAGTTCCTCGATATTGACTTGAATGTTCAGCTCCCACCTTGCTTTGTCGATTCCTGGTGCTCCAGCTCGATATCGGTTACTCGATATCGAGTAAAACAACTCGATATCGACTAAGTTTCTCAGCATTTTGCTCTGTTCTTGAAACGCACTTTCCCGAGTCCTCGTTCGTCGGATTGACACATATGACCATGCGTTGGAAAGATCTTTTCGAGGGATACGACTCTCATGAAGACATCAAAGCTTGATTCAGAATGATGAATGGTGAAAAATGGCATTTTCTCCAGCTGCACCATCTTTAGCTTCTTCATGACTTTCCTTTAAGCTCTAAAGTGCGTCTGATTTCTAAGAAATATAACAAAAACTTGTGTAGACCTCCATATATTTCAAATAAACATAAACTACGCAAATTATGTACTATTCTAACCTAAATGCATGAAATGTATGGAGAAAACGATATAAAAGTAGATGTAAAACATGGCGAATTAGGCTCACAACACCTGGCTTCTCTGCACCCCTCTCTGCTGCAATGCGGCTCGAGCTTTGGGACCATCCTTTGTCTTCTCTTCTATGTTAAGAGTAGTGCCAATGATGTTGTTGAAGACGTTCTTCTCGATGTGCATAACATCGAGTGCATGTCTGACTCTAATGTGACGCCAATACGGCAATCTCCATAACTTGGACTTGTTGGTCCAACACATTCTGTTACTCACACTGTATGGGGCCTTGAAAGCAGGGTGCGAGCTGAGGACGGGGAAGTTGATCCTGTTGAAACAGATGGAAACATAATGAGAAAGACATCTAACAAACGTATGAAAAGGGAAAAGAGAGTGTTCTGTGTTCTCGTACCTATCGATTTGTGCAAGAATTTGCTCCCCGTTCCAAGCAAAAGGGCGTGTTCTGTGTTCTTCGCTTCCATTGAATGCCATACCATCGGTTCGCCACGGGTGGTTTGGTGGAAGCCATCTATGGTGCCCATCGTAAACCATTCTCCCCTGTTTATGCGTTGCAGAAGTACCATCCAAGAAAATAGGGCAGGCTTTATACCCCTTCGTCGCAGCTCCAGCCAACATCCCCAAGCCAGGAAAGTCGCTTATAGTCCACAACACTGCTGCTTTCATCGTGAAAGTGGACCTTGAGTATCGATCAACAGTATATACTCCAATCCCTCATAAGTGGCGAAGCTCATCGATCAACGGCTGCATGAACACACTAAGACACTTTTTCTGGAGACTTTGGTCCCGGAATCAACAACGCTAACATGTTGAATTCCTTCTTCATGCACAATGACGGAGGCAAGTTGTATGGCATCACTATGACAGGCCATGTGCTATGGAGGGTTGACTGATTCCCAAATGGATTGAATCCATCGGTTGCAAGTGCAAGTCTCACATTCCTCACGTCTTCAGAGAAATGCGGGTAGGTTTTGTTGAATTCTTTCCATGCCTCACCATCTGATGGGTGTTTCAACCATTCTGCATCTCTCACCCTCTCACCATGCCATCGCATAGCCTTTGCAATGTTCGACTCCATGAACAATCTCTTCAGTCTAAGGGTTAAGGGAAAGTACCGGAGAACCTTCCTGGGAACCTTGCCTCTCGTACCCTCCCTAGTACACCACCTAGATGTGTTGCACTTGGGGCACACTTCGAGATCTGCGTATTGTTTGCGAAATAGCACACAGTTATACTCACAAGCGTTGATCAGCTCATACCCAAATGCAAGGTCCCTAATCACACTCTTCATCTTCGCTCCTTCTGTAGGATGTTTATGTCCTTTCGGCAACATGCGAGCAATGTGTGCGCACATGGTGTCCATGCTCCTATCTGTCCACCCAAACTCTGACTTCATCTACATTGCATCCAGACAGGCATCCAGAACAGTCATATCGCTGTTCTCACACAATGGCATGTTTGCTGCCTCTACAAGCCTATTATATTTCTCGTAATCATCCTCAACAACATATTGGAACGGAGGATCGTCGGGAACAGAGTGCACCTCATATCCGGCATGAAACGGAAAAATATCGTGCAGAATGTTCATAGCAGGACCATCAACGGAGGAAGATACCCCTTCCTCCAGGATCTGCGTTCGTCGTTGCTCAATTGTCCTATCAACTAGGGCTTCGCCATGCTTGTCCCAAACAGTATAACTATGCCACATCCCCATGTGGGCCAAATGACTGTGTATTTCATCTATTGGGTGCCATTCATTGTTGCGGCATCTCCGACACTGACATAGGAAATGAGTCATTCCATTCGCATTATCTTTAAGATTCTGCATAAAGAGAAATATTCCATTTTGATACTCCCCGTGAGCGTGAGGGAGTAGCATCCAACTTTTATTGCCCATTATCGTCCTATCATTATCAATCCATTCATATGAATTCATCACATTCTCAAATAAAATTGCACATAAACAATCCATTCTCATCATCTATGTCCTTCTACACCACATTCTCAAATAAAATTGCACATACACAATCCATTCATACCTCAAACTCAATTTAAAATCAATTTTCAATCATAACATTCTAAATTTCATTTTCATCATAAACTCAAATACAAGTTCCATTCTCATCATCTATCTCATTGTACATCCCTTTTTCAAAAATAAATTGCACATAAATAATCCATTCACATACACAATCAATTCATAACACAAACTCAATTTAACCTCAATTTCAACTCCATATATACATACACAACTCTTTCCCCTCATAAACTCCATTCAAACAACTTTTTTACCATCCAAACTCCATTAAAAAAGACAAGCTCATCATCAATCCACACAAACAATGTATATGCATATATTCGACAAAAAAAAAATTATACATACCTTCAATGGATGTGTGAAAATTGTGAAATGGGGGAAGAGTTTTCGAACCCTCTAGGGTTATTTTGGGAGAAAGGATGAAGAGGAGAATGAGTTATTGCACAGTACAACCAATTTTAATTGTTTGTTACGGAAAACACATTCAGGCGACGAACATATATATATCTCCGTCTCCTAAGTGAATAGTAATAAATATGGGGCAACTACCACACTTTTCAGGCGACGAAAATATTTAAATGTTCGTCTCCTGAATGAACAGTATTTAATATCCATCACCAACTGGACTTTATTACTTTACTCTTGAAAAAGTCCAACGTTCAGGCGACAGACGATCAGAATTTCCGTCGCGACAAAGGCCCATTCTGACAGCTGTCATTTGGAAACCTGCTCAGGCGACCGAACTTGAGCAAAGTTCGTCGCCTGGATTTCATCCGTCGCTTGAGTTCAGTTCAGCCGACGAACATTGAGTTTTTCTGGTCGGCAGAACATGGGTTGGAGGCGATTTGGGCCTCCCAACGTGCAGGCGACGAGCCTTAGTAAGTTCGTCGCCCGAACCCGATTCAGGCGACGAACTTTTTGAAGTCCGTCGAGCCAGACGCAATCTGGCGTAGTGTTCTGTTATTTCCTTGGAGTATGTTGTATATGCATTAGGATCATATATTAATTGGTGTAGTACGTAACGAGAGGGTTTGTGTGTCCGTCTTGTAATGATCGCGCAAGTGTAACTATAAAATTAATTATCTAAAATGATACTATAGCAAACAAGTATGAAATAAATCAACTCCAAATCTCATAAATTTGAATGTACTCAAATTCTGAATATTGAGATGCATAACCACTTGGCAGCCCTTGCGCGACAGATTCAGAATGATCAGGTGGATGTGTGGTTTGTCCTTGCACGACAGAATCGGAAACGAGACTATCTGAGAAAGGGTGGGAGTGGCTATAGTATTCAGGCTAAACTGCGGGAATCGAGACTCCGATGGTATGGACATGTGCAGAGGAGAGATCGAAGTGCGCCGGTGCGAAGATGTGACAACTTGGCTATCGAAGGCATTCGTCGGGGCAGAGGGCGTCCAAAGAAGAGGTGGGGTGAAATGATTAGACATGACCTGGCCGCGCTGGGACTTACTAGGGGGGAGATGACACGCAATAGGATGCAGTGGATGAGTGCTATCCGGGTTGACGAACACTAGTTGGATGCAATGTTTATCGCATCATGCCTCCCTTCCCTTCTAGCACAACATTCTTATGCGCATTCTTCTCATCGTTTTCTTTCTTTTATTTTTTGATATATGGTTTGTAGGAGGTGTGTCATCATCTTTCCTTATTGTCTTGTTATTTGGGTCACTAGAAAACAACCTCTTGACCTAGTCGGGGCCAGGGCCGGACCTGAGTTTTATATGGCCTGAGGCGAAATTTAAAATTGGGCCCTCCACTACTATTTTGTTTTTTTTATGGGAGGCCCTCCACTACTATATAGTATGTATATACATAAGCTATGGTAGAATAAATGGTTTTTGAAATAGTTTTCTAATCTAAAAACATTTAAACGAATGTTAAAATTTAAAAAAAAATCAAAGAAGCCTTGCCTAACCAACTGGGGAGAGTCAACTAAAAAAATCAAATGCACAAAAAAACACAGGAATTTAAAAAATCAACGAAAGTTAAAATTACTAGGGAAAAAGTTAAACAAACAAAAATCAACCGCAAATTATGGGGGAAAGTTTTAAAAAAATCAAAGGCAAAAAAAACATAGGAAGTTTTTTTTTATAAATCATAGGAATTTAAATGAAAAAAATAAACCAAAGTTAAAATTAATAGGGGGGGAGTTAAATAAAAAAAATCAACAGCAAATGGGGGAAACTTTAAAAAAATCAAAGGCAAAAAAACAACACATAAAGTTTTGAAAAAAAAAAATCAAACGCAGAAAAATAAAAGAAAGAGAAAGTTTTTAAAAAAATCAAAGGCAAAAAAAACACAGGAAGTTTTTAAAAAAATCATAGGAATTTAAATTAAAAAAATAAACCAAAGTTAAAATTAATAGGGGAAAAAGTTAAATAAAATAAATCAACTGCAAATGGGGGAAAGTTTAAAAAAATCAAAGGCAAAAAAATAACACGGAAAGTTTTGAAAAAAAAAATCAACCGCAAATGGGGGAAAGTTTAAAAATAATCAAACGCAAAAAAATAAAAGAAAGAGGGTATTGAACCTTGGACCTCTAGGTTAAACAAACAATCTTACATGTGTATGTAAGGATTGTTTAATAATAATATAACTAAAACAGATTTTATGGGCCCCTATACAAGTTGGGCCTGAGGCGACGGCCTGTTGGGCCTCGCCTCTGGTCCGGCCCTAGTCGGGGCAAGAGTGCGTACAATTCAATCCCCTAAACCCTGCTCTGAGCGGTACATACTGGACTTGTTGTTGTTGTTGCCAATTGGCAGCCCATAGCTCCACAAATCTCTTGAACTTGAATGTACTCGACTTCTCAATTTCAGAAAGGATAACTCAAAACTACATATTGTACTATATTAATATCTAGGAAACTCCACAATAGCCCCCTTAGAACAAGCCCAACAGCATCTCTAAAATAGAAAAAAAAAATTGGAAGTTTTAGAGAAAAGAGACATTTTTTCACTCCAGCATCTTTTGTAAACCCATTTGTAAAATAGAGTGAAGACTCCACCTTGATTTTAAGATCTTGAGAACTAACGTGCAGGTGATCTATAGGATGCTGAAAGACAAAAGGCTAGGTTTCAAGGTCTTGAAACCCAGACTAAAATGTTTGGATGCATTTTCGTACATTTATTTATTGACTTGTTCTTTTTACAGGAAATGATTCGAGACCAACTTTGTTGTGCCTAACTAAATCATGGGCTTCACTTTGGGCCATGATATTCGATTTGATCTTAACATATACATATGTTTCTTCTCTAACTCATTTTGTGTGTTAGATGCATTATGTATGTTTCTTAAGGATATCATATGCCATACAAGGAAAGATCCGATCCATATTTGATTATGCGTGATCATGAAGAAGATTGAAGGAACAACCTTGGAAAGCACACAAATGGAAGGAATTCAAATAGTTTGGAAAGGTTTTGAATTTCTAACGGCCTTCCCTCCAAGGAAACCTCGAAGACATTCGACTATATAAAGACGAAGGCAAAAGGACGACTATCATCTAAGCAAGCACTCGAGCAATCATAGCATCCTAAAGCATTCGTCATCTCAGTTTCTCTCTTACGTTCTCCTAAAGCCTAAGTGTTGTTTATTGTTTGAGAGTTGAGGGAAACACTAGCACTTATTGTACAAGTCATTCATCTTACACTTACATTATTTTATACTCGATCAAACACACTTGGTGTGTGGTGTGAGCTTTTATTTCACTTATAAGGTTGAGAGCTAGAAAAGAAGTGATGAGACTTTGTATAGAGAAAGGGTAGTTTCTCTAGGAAGTTCTAGGCTCAAGTGAAGTGAAATAAGAAGTGTTTGAATCCTACGGGTTGGATAACCCTAGGCGGGGACGTAGGCCAAGTTCGTGCCAAACCTCGTTAACAATTCGTGTGTTCATCTTTTACATTCCGCATTTACGTTATCTTATTCGATCTCATTTTGTCAAGTCCTTATGGGCTATATCAAGGTCTTGACAAGTTGCTTTATTTAGTTGCGAAAATTATCCATACTCTATTCAACCCCCTTCTAGAGTATTATTCATCGCCTTATAGACTCTTCATAGAGAAATGAAAGGAGAGAGGGAAAAAATCTCTAAATTTGGAGGAAGATAAGTAATCTCTATAATTTAATTTTTCACTCATTTCTAAATAGAAATTTAATACTTACCCTTCACTTTGGCACCCCTATTCTACATGAATCATCCCTTCTATCATTTTTTAACCATCAATTATCTACATATTATAAATTTCTGTATTGATTATATTGTATACTAAATGCGAAAATTTGTAAAATAGAGAAGCGGTTGGAGTTGGGGTGGATTTTTTTTATATAGAGATTTTAACATTTTGATCTCTATTTTATAGATTTTTTACAATAGATGTTGGGGTACGTTGCTCTTAGAGCATCCCAACAACTCTTGTAAAATAGAAAAAAAAATGGGCAATTTTAGAAAAAAAAATATTGATTTTTAAACCTCGATAGGTCTTGTAAAACAATATGTAAAATATAGAAATAAGATAAGAGAGAAAAAAAATCTTTAAATTTAAAGAAAGGGTTCGAATTTGTAAAATTAAATGCATTCACCCCTTCTAATGCCTATCTATTTGTTCATTGGTTGTTGCCTATTGATTTAATTATGTTATTGAAATTTTATTTATTAAATTATGGATTTATGCATTTACTATACTATATAATAAATGTAGAACGTTGTGTAATAGAGAAATTGTTATAGTTATGGTGTAATTTTTTTAGAGATTTAGCTATTTTCTTCTCTATTTTAGAGATTTTTTTTTGGAGAAAATGTGATATATTAATATCCAGGAAACTCCATAATAGCCCCTATTACTTGTACCATTTTCTACATCTCAAATAATTTCGGTGTGCATGACCTCACCCATAAGGATGCTCTCGGTCGGGTAGAGTCTTCTCACCCGAAATCTTTCCTGATTAAAAAAAATACTCTTCATTTATAAACATTTTATTTACAACTAACTAGCTATGCAATATCACCCATTGCCCCCCCCACCCCCAAAAAAGCCCAAATTTAATTATAAAAAAAACAATACGGTTTTTCTATCCTATGCTAATGAGAAGTCAAGTTGGAAAATATTTCTCTTAGATACACCCGATTTATCCATTTTTAAATGAGATTATAAAGTTCACCTATGTTTTTTAGGGTTTCTTTCATAATAAAATATCTTTATTATGTGTAGACCAGAGGACAACTAGGGGTGGAAATGGGTCGAGTGATGGATGAGTGGGGCCATTTTTCCACCCGACCCGTCACAAAAAAATTTCACCCGTCCATCTAATATTTCACCCATCACCCGATCCGTCAGGTGAATCGGGTAGGTTGGGTGGGTAATCGGGTGAAGCAAATTTTTTTATAAAAAAAGAGTCATAGGACACACTTAGAAATCGATCATATTTGATAATTTCACAAACCACGTCAACGTGGAAATATTATTAATTGTATAAAAGGCTTATTCATACATTATATCATTATCCTCATCTTACAGAGTTTGCATTAAAAGTTTAATATCAAATCAAATGAGATGAATTTTAGTCCGTTGCTAAACTCGTAGTTAAAAAAAAAAGGAAAAAACAATTTGGATAAATCATGTCTTAACACGCTAAATGCTAAGTTGTTGAAATGAGCAAAATTGCTAACATTCTAGTAGTGTAAGCAAAACAAATAAAATATTTTTTTTAAAATATGTTATGAGGAGTTAAATAAAATAAGTTTATATTCTTTTAGATTTTTTTGCACAAAAACAATTAGAGAATAGAGAAGCTGGAATTAGAAAAAGGAAAAATATTTAGTTATGTTAGACTATTTTTTTTTAAGAAAAAACTATGATTTTTTTTAAAATAATCGGGTGAGTTAGCGGGTGGTTAAACGGATCAGGTAATGGGTCGGGTGATGGGTCAGGTAATGGTTGAAAAACATATCACTCATTACCCGTTTCACCCCCCATCACCCATCCATCCATCCATCACCCGATTTTTATCGGATTTTCACCCGTATAATCGAATCGGATAGGCCGGATGAGTTGGTCACCCACAGATGATTTCCCGCCCTAAGGACAACCCGTTAAAAATATTATCTTGAATTTTAAAATCACCAACTTCTAAAGTCTAAAATATCTCCTACACCGGCCTTTCTTCAACCATCTCTCTACTTCTCAACTACTCTAGAAAAATTAAAAAAGAAACAAAAAAAAAAAAAATCAAGAAAAGCCATTTTCTTTCCTTTTCTAAAAAATCAAAATCCCTTTTTCTTCCATCTCCCTATAAATTGCAGACATCCACCAAATCAGCCCCACTCTTCCATACTCAAAACACACACAAACTCAAAACAGTCACCGGCGACCGCCCCCATTGCTCTGCTTCCGCCAGGACCGCCACCGCAGCCATCTTCCTTCATTCCCCTGGTTTTTCCGGTCAAACCCAATCTCTTCCCCCTTTCCGATTCCATTCTTTTCTTGGGTATCAACTTTAAAATTCGGAGTTGAATTCCCAATTTGGGTGCTGGGTGGGGAGCGATTTCAAGCGAGGATCTAGATTTTATGGAGTTATCATCATCTTCCTCTTTATATTCCCCCCTCTCTGCTTTTTTCAAATTCGATATGCCCTGTTTGAATTCCTGAATTTTTTTCCTGATTTCCGAATCCCCCTATCTTAATCGAATCTAATCGCTCCCACCCACAGAGATTTTTTTTTTCACTTGCATATTCTATTTCAATCTCCCACTCTCAAATCCCCAAATTCCGATCTCAAATCCCCATCAAAATTGATCTCCCCTGCTTTCACCTCTCGCCGTATAAAAACAGAGTATTTGATTTTCACACTTTCCACATTGGCTTCAAAATTCCAAAGCTCGGATCTTTTCCATCATCCATGGCTGCTTCGCGGAGCAATGGGAACGGCAAGAACGTCGTCGACGAAACAGAGGAAATCAGCCCGGAATGGAGGCCGGTTTTTTATGATGCCTCCACTTCCGGCAATCGACCTCTCAAGAAAAGCCGGAGCCCCGATCGGTCCACTCCGTACCCAATTTCTCCGTCTTTGTCGCCATTTCAATCCACTTTATCTTCCTCGGAGCCCTTCCAGCCGTCTAAATTCAGCTTCCCCTTCGCTTTCGACCCCAATTCCGGCCAACTCCCTTCCCCTGTTCTCCGGCTACCACCGCCTCTGCCGCCTTATGACCAGCAGCAGCAGATGATTTCCTTCGCCCAACAGCAGCAGCAGCAGCAGCAATTGTTGCAGAGCTACCCGCAATTGCTTCAGCACCAGAATTTACAGTACTGGAGCGAGTCGTTGAATTTGAGCCCCAGAGGAAGGCCGATGGGTGTGACTAGATTTGGGGGCGGCGATCACGCTGCCGGCGGCGGCTTATTTTTCCAGCAGCCGGCGCCGGTGTCAGCGGTGTCGACCACGAAGCTGTACAGGGGGGTGAGGCAGCGTCACTGGGGGAAATGGGTGGCGGAGATCCGCCTCCCGCGGAACCGTACTCGGCTCTGGCTCGGAACTTTCGACACCGCCGAGGACGCCGCCATGGCCTATGACCGCGAGGCCTTCCGGCTCCGCGGCGAGAATGCCCGGCTCAATTTCCCTGAGCTCTTCCTCAACCAAAGCAGAGCACCTGATTCTGTCTCTTCCCATCCATCACCTGACCCAATTCCAACGTCAAATGTCAGTGTCACCACTTGTCCGCCAGAGCCACCTCCCCATACAGAGGACTCTGGCGGACAGGTGACAAGTGACATAACCAGCGACGAACATGTCGTTGGTGCAAGTGAGGTGGTTGGTGACAAGGTGGTGGAGGGATTGGACATGACAGAGACATGGCGAGAGATGATGTCAGAGGCGTGGTTCAACGCGATTCCTGCAGGGTGGGGGCCCGGGAGCCCGGTGTGGGACGATCTCGATACATCGAATAATCTCTTAATGCAATCGGGTGATTTTCCTTCCTTTCTAGGGCATCCAAATTCAAATGCAAATCACCAAATGATGCAACCGGAGAGCTTCGCTTCGGCTGCAAACTCTTCTTCCTCTTCCTCTTGCCCGATCAATCCCTCCTTCCGGAGGGATCAAGACTAGGGTTCTTCAATAAACCCTCCTCTCCTCTTCTTTCTCCTTCAATCATCTATTTGTGGTTGCAATGTTTTTCAAGAAGCAACCATAAAGATGATCAATTCCTCTCATCTCTCCTTACATTTTTTTTAAAAGGTGATTCCGCACTATTTAGCAGTCAATATATTATAGTTTTAATATAGTGGTTCTCATTATATTGACTACTTGTTTGATTTCCATCAGAAGCTGTGTGTTTTTTTATTATGGCTGAAATGGAAATGGAATCAATCTTTTCTTGTAGTTTATTTTGGTTTGTTGCTTACAACTATGTTTGTGTATCAAGTTATTCTGTATTACTAGATATTTGTATGCATGTGCTACTGCCCTTTTAAATTTTCTATTGTTGTGTTGTGTTGTTTCTTATTGCAAATTTAGGGTTATGTATTGTTGTATTTGTTCTATCGAAATCTTTGAACACCAAACACCAACTTTTAAACAAGAATGACAATGGTAATAATTAATATTTGGGGAATTCCAAGAGACTAGTATATTGTTCATCTAATACTGTATAAATGAACAATAGCACATATTACACATGTATGGCAATGGTTATGACAATGTCACCTACTAACTAAATAGTCTAGGGCTCCAATGTAGAAAAAATTGTCAAAAAGGATATCTAGATGGAGATAAATAAATGGTACAAATTAAACTTTTAGTAAATATAACTGTAAGCTGAATTGGTCAATATATTTTAAGTAACGTTATATAGATTACAATAATACGCGATCAAAATAAGATGACAAAAATGTCTAATCTAATAAGGGCGGATTGATCAATTGTCTTCTAACTGGGCCCCATCTAAGCACCACCCACCCCCCAATAAACCTCACAATTAAGGCTATGTTTGGTAAAAGGGTAGGTGCAAGTGATTGGATAGATTAAGTTGATGGATTATTTGCATTAAAACTATGTTAATAAACTAGTATGGTATTTGGGAAATCTAACTGTTAGGGTAACTGATGGAAACTTGTCACTTGTGAATAAAAAATCATAAGCTCCGAAAAGTTTGTGTGTATAGTTATTGAAAAACTATGATTCCAAAACTAATTAAACTAAAATATTATATTTATTTCATCTAAAACTATATAATATTAAAACCACAAGCTCTGAAAAGCTACTTATTGTGCCAAACAGAGTCGAAACTAATATATAACAAGAAACAAACAATACCAAGTGTTGGGTTGCAATCAAGAAACATGAGTACTCGACATGGATGATAGCATCAACCGAAGTGTATTGTCAAGCCGACACATGAAGCCTAAGGGTGTATCTGGCAATACTTTATAAATGGGGGATTTTTTAGGAGATATAGTTTTTTTTTGAGGTGAAGTGTTTTTTTTAATATTATGGAGATTTTAGAGTTGGAGTTTTTTTTTTGAGGTGAAGTGTTTCAGCTGCCTCATCGGCTCTGTTTTACCAAACTGACCCTAAAGTTCTTGAGCTTTGCCAGTTTTTTTTTTTTTAACCCTCCTCCCCACAACCCCTATAATCTTCCGCCTAACTAGGGGTGGTATCTGAGCCGAACAGCTCGAGCTCGGCTCGGGCTCGGCTCGAGAAAGCTCGAGCTCGGCTCGTTCGAAACCATAAAACAAGCCGAGCCTGAACAGGTTTTAAAGCTCGTGTCGAGCCCGAGCCGAGCTCGAGCCGAGCCCGAGCCGAGCCCAAAAGCTCGAATGTGATAATTTCCCAAATTACCCCTAGGGTTGTAGTATCATATATTGGCCGCCTCCCTTAGCATTCTGCGTCCGGTAATTCAGATCTCCCCTTTCTCTCTCCTTCCGGCGTTCTGCTTCCTTTCTCTTCCAAAGTTCAGATCTCCTTTTCAGTGCTTCCGCTCTTCCCCTTTCTCCCTCCTTCCGGCGGTGACAAGTTGCTGGCGTCTGGTAAGTTCGTACATCTCCCTCTTTCCCTTTATCCCTTGTTTCGTACATCTTCCACGCCTCGAGTTCTAGATCCGGAGGCGGCGAGCGTCGGAGAAGGTGACGAATCCGAAGAAGGTGAAGAAGAGAAAGCCCTCCAGTTCGAGATCTAGAAGCGGCGGCGGCGGCAAGCGTCAGGGAAGGGGCGGATCTGAAGAAGGCGGAGAAGTTGAGATCCACGCCCTCTAATTCGAGATCCGTTAGGGTTTATTCCTGGCGTCGATTCCCCGACCAGTTCGGTTGGATTCTGCTTCGATTCTGCTTCAAATTAAGAGTTGGTATTACATAGTGGTTGGATCTTGTTTCTTTATGGTTGGATGAATACTGTTCGGTTGAAGATGGGGATTCAGAGTCATGTGTTCGTCTTCTCCTGTTAATCTTACTCCTGTTTTTTTCTTCAATTTTGTATTAGAGGCCATGTTTTCTGCTAGGTTGAAAGTGTGAGATCTAAATGTTTGAAACCATGTTTTCTGCTTCAATGTACTGTTTGGCTAAAATCTTGTTCGATTGAAATTTGAAAGCTTCAATTTTGTATTAATTATATGTCTTAATAAATCATATGTTACAGATTGACAAGTTATCCAAAACAATTTAGATTGATAATGTTGTGTTAATTTGGTACTTAGTAATCAAAGTGCAATGTAGATTAGAATAGAAGTGTTTAGGCTTTCATCTACGAACCGAGCTCGAACGAGCTCAAACGAGCTCGAACGAGCCTAAGCTCGTTCGTTCGGCTTGTTCGAGCCTAAACAAGCCGAGCTCGAGTTTAAGACTGGGCTCGCGAGCCGAGCTTGAGCGCCAAAAAAAGCTCGAATAATTTTTGGGCTCGAGCTCGGCTCGGCTCGTTTCCCATTCGAGCCAAGCTTGAACAAGTCAAGCTCGGCTCGTTCGGCTCGAATACCACCCCTACGCCTAACACACCCTAAGTCCTCTTATGGGTTCTTAACCCCTCCAATGAGGTTCCATGCCCTCACATCCAATCACAGGGAGCCAATGCAAAGTTTGTGTGGCTTTGACTCTACTTACCACGCTTCACACGGGCTCCATGTTTACAAACCTCAACGATCTCATGTATGTATACATGACTTTGCTAATTTTGTCCTAAAAAAATAGCCAAATTTCTAACCTTTCAAGTGGAAGGAAGACCATTCTCTGCACCCTAGCTTCAAATTATACCAACGTCTCCTCCAAATAGGAAATGAGGACCCACTTTAAGACCACTTCCCACACCTCTTTCATGTACGGGCAGCTTCATTCTATAAGATGAACAATATACAAAGCTTACATAATACCGGAGTATTATGTTCCGATTGCATTGCCATTAATTATGTTTTTATAATGTACAATATTATATTATAATATTATAAGTCATAATTAATAGTCATGCAAAACAGACTTTATACAAACTAGGATCATGCAGTACAATTATTTCCACACTAGTGTAGTGTCCGTGCCTTCAAGGCACGAAATTTTGATCATTATATATATATTATATATATATATATTTAATACTATATTAATATATATTTTTTCACAACAAAATATGTATAAAATATTTTTTTTAATTTATAAATATTAGTTGCAAAGAGATAAAATACAAATTTTGAAAATAATTTAATAAGGTAAAGTAGTAATAAAATTCAAACACACCGCCTAATATACTTTGAAAACATATATAATTATTATCATTAGGATAAAACTAAAAAAATAAAAAATAAGCTGTCATATAATTATGGTAAATATTTTTTTTTATAAAGTATATATTTTTTAATACAAATGTTTTGTATTAAAAAATTTTAAGATATCATAAATTATAATATATTATAAATGAAATATGTATGAGATAGTGAGGTAAAGAGTGGGTAATTATCCAAAAGAAATAAAATAATATATAAGAAATCATATCGACACACATATAATATATATATTCATTTTAGTATTATTAATTTCATAAATCAAATTATCAAACTATATTAATAAACGTTAATCTAGATTTTCTTCCTCAATCCAAAGGCAAACTACCAAAAAAGAGGGTGACAAAGGAAAAAAGGCCAAACAAATACAGTATATTTAAAATAGCAAATAAATATATTTAAAATTGGAAACTAATATTTTAAAATTTCAACAATAATACTGACCAATAAGAAAATACTATTTGAATAAAACATTCAACTTTCATTATGGGGGTGACACGTCAACAAAATACTAACAGAATTAGTAATATTAATAGATAGATAGATAGATATATACCGACTTATACAACAATTTACAATGGGGAAAAACTTTCTCATATATTATTTTTTTATTTTATTTTATTTTATTTTTATTAATATTTTATTTTTTTACATAAAATTGGATCGGAGCCGGCTAACAAGCTGAGTTCCGCATCCCTTTTGAATACTAAATGCAATTCTAGTCAGAGTGTGAAACAAATCCCTATCATATCCAGGTACCCCCTTAGCGACCCCACACACCCGCTTGAGGAGTCCCATAACATCATCTTCCAAGTCACCAATAGTGGAAAAAGAAAACGGTAGAAAGTGATAACCTTTGGCCTTGCAGATGTCCTCGTACTTCTTCCTTTTGTTATCAGCAGCCACTCTAGCCGCTTTACCTGGAACGAAACTTGAAAGACCAGCCGAACTGAAGATAGAAGTTCCGGTAATGTCAACACAAGTGTCTTTGCCCTGGAACCAGTTGTAGAACAGAATATCAGCTGGTCGAAGCTCCCCCCTTTATCATCAACCATACCAGTAGACGCCTCTTTACGTACAGAGATTCCGACCTTCAAGCACTCATCATACAAAGCATCACGCACCACATTATGTTGATGTTTAACACCAATATCAGCAGCACAAGCAAGTGCGTGATCACCCCATGCATCTAAAATGCCTTTCTCACAAGTGGGGCATTTGGATCCCGCACTAAACAACTCAATTCCCAAACGGTATTTAATAACTGAGCGAAAGGTAACGGGGTTCATAACCTGACCAAGACTGGAAATAGGAGCAGCCTTTAGCCACTGTTGGGCCATAGATAGCTTCAGATTCGCAATAAGAGCTTCTTCCCTTCCAGTGAGAGCAAAGTCTACCTTGAGATGCTTGTCCACATTTTTGTAGTAGCAGTTAGCCATTTTCTTCATTAGGCAGGGGGCTGGCCGTAATACACACATGTCCAAGACATCCTTATCGATAGCATTAACCTAACTGGAGACCGCTAATTCGAAAGAGGGCCCCTCACCAGTCACTCCAGCACGTCTCAAAATACGATCCTGCAAACCACGGGACTGGATCCTCGAAGCGAGAAAGGCGTAATGCAACTTGTCTGCAGCGGTGTAGACCCCAAGTCCACCCTAAAATACAATTTTAGATAAAAATACAATTTTAGATTATTATTATTATTATTATTATTATTATTATTATTATTATTATTATTATTGTTATCCGACTTACTTCTCCCTCCTATATAAAATACAATTTTAGATTATTGTTTAAATGGTAAATTTTGATCAACGAGTATCGTATTAGTTTGTGTATCATTGTTGATTTATTTAAATCTTTCTATTAGTAATAATTTATTATACGTATTAAAAATGGTAAAAAAATTATAGAAAAATTATTAATGATAATGTTTATCCAGGATGATAATGTTTATCCAGGAGTACAAAAAATCCAATCAATTTAATTATTAGCTAATACTTCCATTTAAAAAAAAATCATGATTAGTAAGAAACTACTGCCTCCGTTCCATAATACATGGGCTTTTTTTTTTGACACGTTTTTTAAAAAGCGAAAAACTCTATGAATATTATTTTTTTAATTAAATTTTTTTATATAATTTGATACTTATTAGTAATAAGTATCAAATGATATAAAAAATTTAATTAAAAAAATAATATTTCATATAGTTTTTCGCTAATTAAAAAACGTGCCGAAAACTAAAAACCCATGTATTTTGGAACGGAGGGAGTATCAAATAGATCTATGTATCTAAATATATATTAGACAAATTGAATTAGAAATGCATATTGAATTCACCTCATATCCACCACTAGTTGTGGATTTTAGGACAATAAAATCTTGCAATTTAATGGTGTAACCTCATTGGCAAGAAGTTATAGTCAATTTGTTAAAGATGGTTTTGAAAGATCAAAGCAAAATCATTGCCTACAACCTATGTGGCATATTTCCTCCAAAAAGGGTGGTTTGATTTTTTTGCCTTGGGCAAGAAAAAAAGTTGAATGATGCATGTTAGTCTCCATCATGTTATGTGTCCCATTTAGCCTCGTTTTCATGGATTGATGCATACTCCTCTTAAAAAGTTGAATCCATATGTTGCACTTGGCCCCTACCATATTATGGTTTTGGCTCCAACTTCATTTCATACCCAAAAAAAGGAAGCATTCATTTCACAATCCTACAACATCACACACACACACACACATATATATATATATATATATATATATATATATATATATATATATGTATATATATATATATATAGCTAGCCCTATTGGATTTCTTGTCATTGAATTTTATATTGTCTTTAATCTATACGTCCCAATAGGAGAGGAAGAGAATGTGACAAGAAAGTCCTTTGAAATATGAATAGTGATGGCATTAAAAAGGAAATCTTGATTTTAGTGAAGGGTATTATGGTCCTTAGACCACATAATCAATTGAGAATGAAAAACCCAACAAAAATTCAAAATTGATTCACCAATGGGTCATTGTATTGTAAAGGAAAGATGAACTTTGCTAAGGATTCAAATCATACTCCTTACAACCTACTGCTCGGACCTGTGAAGTATTATTCAACAACCTTAAAACTTCTCGGTCTTTAGGGAAAAAAAAACAATTTTGATTCACATCCATAACTCATGGTCACGAAGCAAGAAAAAAAAAATACTTGACTCTTTTTTAATACTTAAATATCCTTTTTTTTTAAAAAAAAAACTCTTTAATTTTTCAAGCTATAAACTTTTCAATACCAATTTAACATTTTGAGCACACAATATATATGTTGAGATTGTAACTCTAGTTAGACAATAAATCATCCTTTATATTGACCAAAAAAAAAAATCATCCTTTATCCGTTAATTAAAATGTGTTAATTTCAAAATTTGAACACTTTTTTAAAAAAACAACTAAAAATACAATTATATCCCAAATTAAAGATGACATTATTTTCTAAATAGAATCTACATAAAATTAATAACATATTTCTCTTAAGAGAATATTCACTTACCGGTAGGTAGTATTTAAATTTAAAGATATTCAATTTTTTAAATGGCGGAATTTATAATTAAAAAAGGATATACTAGAGTAGATAGAATCCACTCAATTAAATTTTTAGGTTCGTTTAGATTTTTCATTTGTTAGGTACGATATGCCCGTTTGTTGCACATTTTATTGTATTCTATTGTATTTTCAGCTCTGTCTGATCTCAAATTCTTATTTTACCAAAAAAAAATCAAATTTTTAACAACCTGAATAAAATGTGATCACAAAAACAAAACCACAAAAAAAAATCAGATTTTTTTTTGTAGAGAAATGAAAATTCCTTTGGGCATCTAACATCTTGATAATGGGAATTTTACAAGCCCTTTTGTTTTCTTTATTGGGTTAAGATAACGTTTTACTGTTTAGGAATCCTTATCACTTATCAGCATCCATGGACCATAGACTTATTATATACCTAATTAACTTACCACGCTTAAATCCACTATTAACGTTTTACTGTTTTCATGGATTGATGCATAATAATCTTTTTTTATGGTCGAATAATAAATCTATCTAACCCATACACGAAGTTAACAAATACTCAGATATCGAGTTTGAGCTCAACATAGTCTTAATTAATAACTAAATCAATTCTCATGGACTTTACTCTCCTAATCACATTAGCTTCAAAAGCATCACTTTTGTTTGCAATTAATATTATCGGTCTTTCTATCCTAGCTATGTGCCAATGGGAGAATCTTTCCCAATTGAATGGCATATAATAGAAAGCCCTATTTAGTTGAGATTTGTCCATAAATATAACCACTAATTACAGTTGAAAAATATTATTTTCATCTCAAAATCTAGGTTATTTTACCTTTTTGATAAAAAATTTAAAATAAAAAACGCTATAAAATATCAACATTTTTATTAAGTTTTAAAAATAATTTCAGAAATATATTTTTAAACAATTATAAACAAATTTAATATTTTATAGATTTGAAGGAGTATGATTTATTCGCTAATCTTTGATTAATCAAGTAATTTCATTTTTTTTAATACTTACCGAGAAAATCTACTATGGTGTGGGGGCCACTCTAGAGAATGATGAAATTCAACTATTCAAGGGTGGTGGGGGGAGGCAAAGGTGGGCCCGCCCACCGGCCCATGAGATCATAATCACATTTCTTATTCGCTACGGCACGATAGAGAATGAATGGGTGATCAGAAAATGACATGGTTTTTTATTTTTTATTTTTTTAAAAATGATTATGTTAACCTACGTAAAAAATAATAATTAGTATGATTAAAATAGTGGATTAAACTTTAAAGTATATAATAGTATTAAATTTTGTTTTATGTAGCTGGGGTGGCAGTGAAGTAATCATGTGACCTTGAACGATAGGCTTTTTAAGCATTTTGTTTTTTGTTTTTATCATTTATTTAAATCTATTTTTTATTTGGTTATATTCATAGTATTTATTTCCCTAAGGCAAATTTTGTGCATGATTGCTTTGAACTTAATTTATATATAAGCTATTAGCATGACATCCTCATTATAACGTTCTAACAAAAGACTTGGAAAATTTATTGTATTTTTTAAAAATAATAATTTAAATGTTCCTTTAGGTTTGGGTTTACAATGTATTAAAAATAAAAGTAAGGAGCGATAAATATAATATATTGAATTGATTTTTTATGCTAAGAAAGTTAATATATATATATATAGAGAGGATAGATCATATGTACTCACCTCTTATTGTGTAACATGAGAACACAGGTCATTGATTGATGCAAAATAAAGGGTTGAGATTATTAAAAAATAATTGATTAAGGGCGTGTTTGGCTCGGGGTGGGGGAGATACGAAAATTCGCCTAGGGAAGCGAGCCGGAGTGTTTGGCTGGAGGTGGCGGGGGTGGCGGAAATGGAAGTGGAGGGGGTGGCGAGGGTGGATTTTGGCCGGATTTTGGTACCTTCGATTTTGGAGTGGGTGGGGGTGGACGAATTTTGGTACCCCGTAACACCCATTTTTGCCCCTGGATCCGACGCTTCGGCTTCTCAGGATATATATCATCATTCTTCATCGCCTCTCTCCTCACTTCTCCATTGTCGTTCGCCAGGAACTCGCCAGGTAACCTCTTCGATCTTCCTTCCTCCCTTTGTCCTCCATCGCCTCTCTCACTTCTCCATTCTCTCTTCTTGTTCTTTGGAATCACAGGTTGTCGGAATCGCAAGTGTTCACCTTTCTCTGGAACAAGGTCGAGCCTTTCATCCACCACTCAATGTAAGTACTTCTCTGTGCTCTTCTCCTTCTGTTGACTCACAAACCCCGCCACTGTAACCCTAATCCCCAATATTTGAGAGCTCCCTCTTCCCCTAAAACCCCAAAATCGGAGACACCATGTTCAAATTAAAAAATGAAAATGGAATAATGAAAGGTGGTCTCTTGGTTTTATTGTTGCTGTGCGAATGTCAGACCATCTATGATGTGAGTTTTGTCGTCTGCTCTGATATGGAATTGTTTGCAACTGTGAAACTGGTTTTGTCATAGTTTTCATTGCCGATTTTGTGTGCTTTTGTGTCCAGGTTGTCCGTATATCACATGCTTTTGTTTATGCTTTGTCTGTATGCAAGAGTTTGTACTCTTCTGCTTTTCTTTTTCATGGTTTTCTTTATGGTTTTGCTTTTTCATGGTTTAGGGTTTATGGTTTTGTTTTTCTCATTGTCTTCTTCTGCATTGGTTTGTATTGTAACCGGGATTAGCTTATCATTACTCTTTTCTCCTGCATTACACCACCATAGTGAATCTTTTCACTTTTAAATAAGTAGTTTATTGCAAAAAAATGTGTTAATATGACTATAGGGCGTGTTTGTTCACTGATTAGTTTTGTCTAATGACTTTTTCTCTCAAACAATGATTTGTTCAAGGATTAGTTCTCCTCAAAACTGACTTCTTCTCTCATCTACTGTATAATTATAGCTCTTCATCAATAGAGTTCTTATTAACAACATTTAAAATGAAAACATAGATGTCAAAACAAAAAGGATTTAACTTTGTTATCAAGTGTTCTATTTAGATTAAAGAACAACAGAAAAATTACATGAGGAGTTTAGAAAAACAGGAATGAAGTTACATTTTCATTCTCTGATAGCAATGCAGGATACAAGGTTGTGAATGGGTTCCAATAACAACCAAAGATGACTTCATTAAAAACCAAATCTTGGTGATAAAATTACCCATCAAAAGTTATGCTTCAAATCAGCTTCTTCTGCATTACACCACCATTATGTTGTGATTTGTTAGTATAGTTTGTATTGCTGTCTTGCAGCTTCTCCTGTACATTGACTGTTTAGATGTTGTTCATTTCAACTTCTATGATCATCTACAACATATATTATGATCAAACTTAGCATTGAAAACCATGCATTAACTATCCCCTTTGTTTATGCAACTTCTGTTGAACATGAAAAAAGACCAATTTTCGAATGAAATCTATACTATTGTTCACAAACACCACCTATCTGTCCTTATTATTGGATAGCGCATAGACTGAAATTTGTGTTTGGTGTGTTGTAGGCACCACCTATATGTTCATGACTCCCCACTTGTCTTTGCTTTTATGATATTCATTTGAAATTCACATTCTTGATAGCACATACAATGAATTTTGTGTTTGGTTTCTTCATAGTTGTAGCCATCATGTTCACGCCTCCCAACTTGTATTTGCTTTCAATCCATGTTCTTCATTTGAAATTCATATGTTCGATCATGTTGACCTATATGTTCATGTCTCCCCACTTGTCTTTGCTTTGATGTTGTTCATTTGAAATTCACATTGTTGATAGCACATACAATGAATTTTGTGGCTAACACGTTTCTTTTCCCTCAAAGCATGTACCCTTACTCCGACACGGACCCGGACTCTGATGCCAGCTATCAATCGGGCGACCCCGACAAATATTGGTGGATAAGGGGGGATTACCCTTATGGAGACCCGTGGGCAGACTACGAGGAGGAAGTCAGTGACGACGATGAGGTGCAGTCTGAAGCCCAAGTAGTCCCTGATCTGAATGAAGAGGTGGACGAGTACCGCGAGCTTGTCAACGATCTCGAAGCTGATGTCGTGGAGCTCCGCGCACAGGTTGCCACACTCCGCGGGCGTGACATTACCCGAGAGGTTCTTCTCCATATCCACCAGCAGGAACTCCACAGGGCTGATGAGGAGTTAGTGATAGAGTATATTTTAGTCATGTTTTAAGAATAGATTTGCATATTAGTTTAGAGCATTTTTACATATTTTATAGCTTAATTTATATTATTTGGTTTTCGGAGTCTACACTCGCATTTTATTATATTTCAGGTATTTATGGGCTGGATCGTTTGAATTTGGAAGTTAATGATAACTTACGGGATTATTATGCAATTTGGAAGAAAGGATGGGCCGAGCTAACTGCGAATGGCACCTGTTGAATCGGAGGAGAGACATGCCGCAGCTTCACTATATATTCTACTTTAGATATTAGACATACTCCGTATAGTTTAGTTAGATAGAATGAATTATATTATTTAGATATTTTATATTATTATATATTTATATTACGGAGTAGATTAGATAGATTAGATAGATTAGGTTTATATATATACATACATTCATACGGAACAGAGGAGGCCGAAGGTGATACGGCTACGGCCGTGACTTTGATTCCACCCTAAAACCTAATTGTCTTTTGTCTTTTGTTTTATTTTTATGGAGACCTAAACTCTCCCGTTTCGTCTACAATTTGAAGCTTTGTTTGGATTGATTGTGAGTTTCTAATTCTTGTTCCTTATTTCCTATATCTGAATGTTTCGACTTCTTTGTGCTTGATTGTCTATTGTTTTATTCTATCTAGCCCGCGCAACTAGTTAGAATGAATTCAATTGCTAAGGTTTTGTAGATTCCTGGTTGTGAACCTTAACCTAAGTGGCAAACTTGTTCCTTTAGGGCTGGTTGAACTAATTGAATGAGTAGGAAGTTGGATGTGTTGTTAAATCCCTCTTTAGGGACTGCAAATACCTTGGTTAATCTCTGAACTTAAAGCTATCAATTGGGTTAAATCCTTCTTTAGGGACCCTTCGATTGATAAGGGTTTCTAGGACTGGTTGGACTAGTAACTATATTAGGTTGGGACAAGGACATTCATAGGAAACCTAAAAGGACAAGAGGAAGTTACAATGATCGTTTCAACCAACTAAAGTGGATAGTTGTAGGTGAAACTATTTTATTAATCGTTATCTCCATTAATTTGTTTATAGTTTATTTTAGTTTATTTCTTATTTTCACCATCCAAAAACCCCCCGTTTGATACTAATTGGTAAATAAACTTAACTTAGGAATAACTTGATTCTCTGTGGGATCGACTCGTGCTTACCACGCTACATTAGTTAGGTAGGTTCGAAATTATTTTGATACGGTTAACGCGACTAAAAAACCGTCCATCAGTTAGCCATCAGCGAGGCGTCGAAGCTCGAGCTTGCTGAGAAGCTGGCCAGGGTTGAGGCCGAGTTGGCCATCTCTGAGACGTCCAAGAAGGACCTTGCTCAGAGGGTGTCCGAGCTTGCTGCCTTCCTGTGCGGGACGTGGGCTGATCATGCTTCCGACACCCTTCGCATCAAGCAGCTGCTGCGCGAGAGAGGCATCAATCGCTGGATCATCGTCCTCCTCATGGGTGTCATTGCCAGGCTCGCTGGAGGTAAGTAGGCACGTGTGGTTGTAACCCTTGTTCTTCTAGACTTGTTGCGTGGTTGACGAAACTGTTATCGTGCGCCCCATTTTGTATTTTGCGTGGTGTGGTGACACGACTATATATATGAATGCATTATGATCCCCATCGAGCACCTGGGCAGTATAGTTTGTGTTTTTGGGTCGCCAGGTGCTCCGTTGAACCATGTTTATGTAATCGTTGTAGGATCCTGACAATGGTGCTATCAAGCACCCCTTGTATGTAGCATCCACTAATCGGGTGCAGGTAGAAGACTCTAGCTTGTGTTGCATCTATCAATGTGCATGATGCGTGTTTTGAATTATCGTTTTGTTTGTGTTATAACTTCAAATAGAGTCGACGAACAACAATGACAACCATGTTGTCTGAACATTGGAGGATCACACACACACACTTCATTACTGAATTGAACCACACTCACGTACTTGAAACACATGAGCAACTTCTCGACGCCACTGTCGTCCACTCTCCCATTGAAAACAGTCCACCAACATGTGCTGAATGCAACCAACTTAACTAACATTTCACTTCACTTTAAACTTAAACAAAAGTTTGATCACACAATACATTTAACAAACCATAAGAGTCACATGTGCTAAGCACCCATCATGTACACAACCAAATTGCATCCTACTAGTTTCATGCTTGCGCCCATCATGTACAAAAAAGGTTGCGTCCTAATAGTTTCGCGCATTCGTCGAACACATAAGGTCATATGTCCCTAGCTGAACCTGTCATAGCATCATCGATGCACCCGGCATGTCCAAAATGTGGTTCCATCCTACTACGTAAATGCAGTCACCAACCACCTGTCGTAGGTCCCTAGTACATAGAGTCACCAACCGCATGCACAAACCTGTTCGAAATACAAAGTATCCATTTGTCACATACACAACCAAGCACAAAGTTGGAAATAGAAAGTAAACAACAACGCATACGCACTAATGCACTTATGAGGACGAGAAAATGAAATGCAAATGTAGGCTTCGACATAGTTGGAAATCCTCCACCAGGGAGCGGAATGGACCTAAGGACGGCCGCCATCGAGATCATAGAACCACTGCAACCACCTCACTCTCCTGTCGTTGTGCTTGATACCGACGAACAGGTCTCTGCGCTCAGGGTCCCGCATCAGCTCGACAGTGAAGCACCAGAGAGGGTCAGCGACATCAATCAAACCTTGTTGGACGAGCTCCTCAACAATGTCCAGAGCTTGGTTGGTTGTGTTCACTAGCTTGCTAGTGGAGACCTCCTCCCGGGCGAGATAAGCCTTGAGCGCACCGCTTGTCTCCTTCACCGCGTCAACGTGTTCATGGTACAGCTGTGACGCCTCTGACTTCCTGGAGGACCTCTTCGCTGGTGGTTGTCCCAATGCAAAAGCGGAGTTAGCCATTCTACGCTTGTTCATGTCAACGGGAGGTGATGACAAACCTGTTGCTGCAGCCCCGTTGGTGTTGGGCACACCCCCGCAAATCCCATTGAGAACCTCCTGCATTAAAGGAGGCTGCCCAGATTGCAGTTGGCTCGCGAACAGCTCGTCTAGCTCCGTGTCGAGTGTCCCGTATTCGGTCTCTTGTGTTGGCACACCACCTCGGACATCGTCGTTGCCTCCATCGAGGTTGATATAGTCCATCGCATTATGATCGTCGCCTTCAGCTACAGCCACCTGGGGAGCTGTTTCCCGTTGGCTGGGCTCCATCGAGGGGGCAACACAGTACTTCCCGGTTGCCACAGTTCCCCCATACAGTTGATCCCAAAGGTCCTCCAACTCGGGCTGAATACCTTTCTTCCTATACTTCCTGAAGTCGGAATTCTCCTAAAGATATGATCCCAAGTTATGTAAAATTCAAGACGGGAAAAATTGTCAAAAACCAACAGGTAGAGGAGGGCACTAACCGCGATCTTCTTCTCCCACCACTCATCGGATGCCTTGATCGTGCCCTTCTCGGCATCCCATCCCAATTCGGTCTAAGAATTCTTTAAGGATTTCCACTCGTTGTAGTATTTCTTCATGTCACGATTGCGGTTCTTCAATGTGTACATGTTGGGCTTCTTCCCCGACAGCTCCTGGAATTCTGGGGTGAGCGCACCCCATGGGAAAGGCTGGTCTCTCCCGACAACCCGCTGGTGGCGAAGGAGAACCTCAACAAACAATTTCGTATGCTCATATGACCAGTAAAAGGGAGGGGGCGTTGGCTCATCATCGCCTCCTTGCGTTTGCTTCCCCTTCCCCTTCCCCTTAGCCTTACCCCTACCCTTACCCCTTCCATTTCCGTTTGCGTTGCCGTTTCCGTTCGAAGGCATACGCACTTGTGGGCTAACAACGACGACACGAATGCATTTTCATCCCACACACCCGGGATAAACAAAATCAGTCACAAATTAGAAGTTCGACTAACCCGTAATTGTGAAAATGTTCATAAATTCCGTCCCAATTTGAACAAGAAGGTTGGGCAAAACCCTAGCCATTTGAACAAGAAGTTTGGGCAACAAACATACAAATTAAAGACTCAATTCAGGCATCGGACAACCGGAATTAGGAATCCGTTCAACAAACAATTGGAATCAAGTAAGTAATTTCAACCACAACGAACCCCGACCACATAAAGGAGAAAATGGAATAAGGGAACTCACATGGTGAGAAGACGTTGTGGATTTACGGCCTCCGGGGGGAGCTGGCTTGCTTCCGGGAGGATCTTCCGTTCCAAACACCGGCGGATACAACGACCGTCTTCACCGGCGATTGCAGCTCCCTGGCGACGCTTTTCTTCCTCCTCTCCAAACTGGGTTTTTCGGAATCAATGGCAGCTGCTGCTTTTAGGTCGATTTGAGGAATTCCAAGGTTAATTAGAGGGGCAAAATGGTCTTTTACCACTTAAGAGTAAGGGCATTCAAGTAAATTGCAATATGCCCATTTCCCCGCCCATCCCCGACCTACCAAACACGCAGGAGCTTTTTTTCCAAAAAGTATCTCCATCTCATCCACCCCCAAAAAGTATTTCTATCCCCTCCACCTTCAAAAAGTATCTCCACCCCCTAAAAAATTTCCCCGAGCCAAACACGCCCTAATTGTAATTTTGGGTTTTCACAAAATAAAACACTCTCACCTGAGTGTGTGATATCACTTAAATCCCTAACCCTATTTACACTAATTGACACAGAGACGATGAAGCGAAGAGGCAATTCGGCGCACGCTGAGGAGAGGCGATGGCGATGATTTCGATTGGATCGCAGAGGATGGTGGCCGGTGGAATTCGCCTCGATTGGACTTCGATTGGCGATGGAAGATGGCGGAGGCAATGGAGGGCGAAGAAGGACGACTCCGGCGATGGTGATGATGACGACAATGGCGATGACTCCAATTAGATCGTTGAGGGCACATCAGCGGAGATGAGCGAAGGCGACGAGGGCACTCAGCGGCATCAATTGCGAAGGCGGCGGGGTCTCTACACTGCGAGTCTCCCATGGCGGAGATGAGCGGTGATTCAAGGCGAGGGCTCTACACTGAGTCTCCCATGGTGGAGATGAGCGTAGGAGGCGAGGGCACATCAGCGGCATCGATTGCGATTGCGAAGGCGGCAAGGGCTTGTTGTAAGCGGAATCTGCCATGTTCTACAGTAACTTTTATATCGATTTCTGTATACATTGCATTCATTTGGGTTTAGATAGTACAGAATCTATGTAGTTTATGTTTATTTGCCAAATTATGGAATCTACACCAGTTTCTGTTTAATTCGCAGAAATCGAGGCATTTTACAGCAATTCTACAGAAGGTCGGAAAAGCTCGGAAAACCACTACAGAAGTCCAAGGTCAAAGCAGCGGAACCAGTCTGAGAGTCAAGGCTACTCGATCTCGAGTAGGCCTACTCGACCTAGACGAGCATGTCCGAGCAACCTTGGTCGAGCAGAGCCTGATCGAGAGCCAGACCAACCCGAGCTTCGGGCCCTACTCGATCTCGAGGACCACTAGTCGAGATCGACGAAGCCTCAGCGCCATGCCCGGAGTCGACAAGGAGAGGAGCCGAGGACGACCAGGCGAGACTCGCTCCCAGCGACTCCACTCGCTGCAGCGGACCACTCGCTGCCGCGGAAGAGGCCACTCGCTGCCAGCGGATGAAGCAACTCACGGGAGCGGAAGGGAAGAGCCCTACTCGATCTCGACAAACCCTTGTCGAGATCGACGAGACCTTGAGTCCAGATCCGAGCAAGTCCGAGGAGGAGTCCTCGACGAGACCACCAGAGCCATCTTCGACGAACCTTACTCGATCTCGACAAGAGTTGGTCGAGATCGACGAGCCCAGAGTCAAGATCCAGAGCCCATCGAGGAGAGCCGCTCGAGAAACCCTAGTCGGCGAGCCAATCTACTCGAGGTCGACTAGGTCTACTCGACATAGACAAGCACTAGAAGCCATGTCCGAGTCCGTCGAGCACCAGCTAGCCGAGACGACGAACCAAGCCAGTCGACCAAGATCCCTACTCGAGATCGACAAGCGCCTACTCGAGGTCGACTAGGATTCCTGAAGGTGTCCGACGCGGATTGATCAATTCTACTCGACTTGGCTTTGCTTGGGCGTGAAGATTGCTGATTCTATCCGAAAATATCAAGATCTACCATGAAGAAGAAAAGTTCTATCCGTTGAAGACACTTTAGATATATTTTCCTATTTTGGATTTAATTATGTTATAGTTTTTATTTATCTTTTAAGTCATAGATATAGTTTTAGATATAGATATAGATATTCTATCCTTGATTAGCAAGGAGTAGAAGCCTATAAATAAAGCCCATGGGGCTCAGTTTTATTAATTCAATTTCAGAGGAAGACAAGTAGTTCCACAGAGACGGTTTAGGAGTTTGAGGTTTTTAGGGTTTTGGCATTCAACGAGAGTTGGATTGCCGGGATTGTAAAGTCTTTGAATTTAGTTTAATGCAAGTTGTTTTCCTTCAATCGATGATGTCTGAGTTTGCGATGAAGAGCGAGTAGTCCACCCACTTCTAGGGTTGGGGCGAGCACGACGACAACCATGCATAATTGAGGTAAAGATCCGACCTTTATCATGTTTTAAGCATTTTCCTACTTGTTGATGTGTTTATTGCCCGTCTAATGGAGATCCATGCTAAACAACTTGGATTATAAACATAAAATCGGTAGAGACAATTAGGGTTTCTTGAGAGAGTTGTCTAATTGTTGGAAAAGGCGAAAGCTTAATCCTTTAATGCGATTCACATGATTATCTGTTCGATTCTACCTTATGCATGCTTGGTTATTGTCGTTGCAAACCCCAATCTTGGAAGTCTTTTTACATTAAGTTTAGTCGAAACCCTAAAAGCATTTGTTCTTTATTTTCTTTATTTTCATTCGTTTTTCGTCCCCTGTCTACTCGATCTCGACCAACTGTGGTCGACCTCGAGTTGCCGATTCTCGACCTAGAGTCGTTGTTGCTTAACTGTGCAGGAATCGACGAAGAACAACTCGACCTCGACGAGCCGTACTCGACCTCGAGTACCCTCTTGTCGAGATCGACCAGCTTTGCCAAGGAACTCTGCCCTGTTCGACTGTCCTAGCTTCTGTCGACTAAACCTTTGTTGAGCTCGAGGACCCTGTTGTCGGCTTCTGTCCGTGAGATTACACCGCTACCTAGGATCCGCTGACACGCTTCCTCGTGGATCGATCCTGACTTCCCACTGCTACATCAGGAGGAGGTCTTGTAATTATTTGTAAGGGACGGAATCTGGTTTGCTGTGATTTATTTATATTTTATTTGCATACTCGATTCCCTCCTTACAACAAATTGGCGCCGTTGCCGGGGAAGCTATCATTCGCGCCTTAGGTAGTCAGTTCTCACTGTTTCTTTGAGTTACTTTTCAGGTGTATGCACCGTTCTGGTCAAACGCCTGAGTTTGACGCCTTAGACGAACCGGAACGCCTATTTCACATCCGAGCTAAACTACAAAGAGCCATGGCAGCTGCTGAAAAACAGGAACAGCTGGTCGCTAGGCTTACCAGGGAATTGGCCGCAAAGGATGCTGTTATCGCCGCTGAGAGAGCAGCAAGGGAACAAGCACAGGATGAGCTTGCCCAGTATCCAACCACGGCAGAGGACTACATGCACCCAACTCTCGTCGTGCCTGAATCGGCGATTCTAATCCCTGAAAACTCTTTTGAAATTCGCACTCAGTTTCTTATAGAGCTTAAAAATAATGCCTTTTACGGCAGATTTAATGAGTGTCCTCTTGAACATATTACTAATTTTCATGATATGTGTCGTACTCTTGCAGAAGGTACAACTCTGGAATATGTCAAGATGAAAGCTTTCCGTTGGTCGCTCGCTGGACCTGCACTGAAGTGGCTAGAAGGGCTGAAATCAAAATCACTGACCACATGGGCCCAAGTAGAGCAAGAGTTTCTCAACAAATTCTTCCCATCTGCCAAGACATCACTTCTCCGCCAGAAAATCACCGCCTTTAAACAGCAGAAAGGGGAACCGCTGGCAAAGGCATGGGAGCGCTACAAGGAACTTCTGCGATCTTGCCCTACTCATGGACAACCACCCTACATCATTCAGGAGATCTTCTTCAACTCTCTTGATCAAGTCACTAAGGACAGAATCAACAATTATACTCGCTACGAGTATTTGACGATGCCGCCAAGTGACGCATGGGGTGTGCTGGAAAAGCTCACTAACTACGACAACAAATATGGGTCTACTTCAAACTATGAGGAGAACTCCTACGCCAGGCCAACACCATCTATGCCACTCTATGAGCCAGCAAAAGAGATAGACCCGGATGTCAGGGAGCAATTCTACAGAGACCAGAATCGCAAGCTCCTCAAGCAAGTCAAATATCTGTCTGTCAATCAGCCTTGCATCGAATGCGGATCACAGAGGCACACCACTACTGAGTGCCCACACACAGAGCAAGTCAGAATGGCAGAAACACATGAGGAGGCAGCATATGCTAGGGGTCCTAATCGCTATATGGGGGATCAAAGGCCCTATCAATCGCAATGGAACCAAGGCCCCCCTAGGAATCCCCCACCCTACAGAGCTCCAGGACATCCAGAAAGAGATCAAAAGAAGGACGATCTGCAGGTGATCCTTGATGAGATGCGCCGAAATCACGCCCAGAACCTGCAGGCTACCAACACCATCAACAATCAGCTCCAGCATGTCAACACAAAATTTGTAGAGTTGGACATCTGGAAAAGGGGCATTGAAACTCAGATGGGACAGATCGTTGCACAGATCCCACGACCAACCGGACAGCTCCCTGGGCAGACAGAACCAAATCCTAAAGGGAAAACCGGACATGTCGCAGCCATCAAACTAAGGAGTGGGCATCAACTACACGAGCCAGAGGTCGGAAAACAGCAAGGCAACGCAGAGCAGCAACTCGAGGCAGAGCAGACACTGGTCGATCTCGAGGAGCCCGTGGTCGATCTCGACAAGCCTCTACTCGACCAAGACCAGAAGCAGAGCTCGGACTCCGCTGCGCAGCCCAGCAACCCGAGGTCGACAACCTAACTCGAGGTCGACAAACCTCTGGTCGATCTTGACAAGCATCTGGCCGACGTCGATAACACTGCAGCTTCTCCGACAGCTGATCTGGCTTCGAAACAGAAAAAGCCACTTCCTTTCCCTTCTAAAACTCTTAAAGATCCCACTGCAGGGAGATTCAATAGATTTGTTAATATGTTGCAAGAGCTAAACTTTTCTATTCCTTTTACAGAAGCCCTACAAGAGATGCCTGGATATGTCAAATTTCTGAAGGATATCCTGAGCAAGAAGCGATCTATCTCAGAGATCGCAGGCGAATGCAAAGTACTCCACTTCCCTAAAAAAGGCCTGACCCAGGTAAGTTTTCTGTTACTGTGGGTTTGGGACAATATAAATATGATTCTCTATGCGATTTAGGAGCAAGTGTGAGCATCATGCCTTTATCAATCTGGCGGAAAGTTAAGATAGGATGCATAGAACCTGTGGATGCTAAATTATACATGGCAAACAATACTGTGGTCATCCCTACAGGTATAGTTGAGAACGTCCCTGTCCAGGTTGGTAAATTCTTCGTTCCGGCTGATTTCCTTATTATTGATTGTGCTGAAGATCCTACTAGCCCTATTATTCTTGGTAGACCATTCTTAGCTATTACGGATGCCAGGATTAGTGTTAAGGATCGATCACTCACCTTCACCATAGGCGATGAGGTTTTAGATTTCTCTTTTGGCCCTGCAAAGGAGGAAATTGCTTGGCTAGAGGTGAAAAGCATCAGCATCGACGGGACTAAGCAAACAACGGAGGAGGGAGCGAAAAACGTACTCGAGATCGACAAGCCCTCGTCGATCTCGACAAGCGCTGTACTCGACCTCGACGAGTCTTTGTCGACCTCGACCACCACTGCTGAGCCAGAGACTTGCCCAGAGTCTAAGTATGGGGTCCCTGTACTCGATCTCGACCACCAGTACTCGACATCGAGTAGACCCAAGCCAAAACATTTCTGTTTTGGGTCCGAACAGGTAAGTCCAGGTATGAATTCTACTCCCCCTCAGTCCATAAATAAAAATTTTAATGATTTAAAGGGAGCTAAATGTTGTGAGCGGAATCTGCCATGTTTTACAGCAACTTTTATATCGATTTCTGTATACATTTCATGCATTTAGGTTTAAATAATACAGAATCTATGTAGTTTATGTTTATTTGCCAAATTATGGAATCTACACCAGTTTCTGTTTAAATCGCAGAAATTGAGGCATTTACAGCAATTCTACAGAAGGTCGGAAAAGCTCGGAAAACCACTACAGAAGTCCACGGTCAAAGCAGCAGAACAAGTCTGAGAACCCAGGCTACTCGATCTCGAGTAGTCCTGGTCGAGCTCGACTAGCCATGTCCGAGCAACATGGTCGAGCCAGCTTGATCGATGAGCCAAGACAACCCGAGCAGCCAAAGCCAAATCGATCTCGACGAGCGCTTATCGAGGTCGACGAAGCCCGGACAGACCACCCGGAGTCCTCGAGGAAGAGCTGTCCACGGAGCCGAGGATGACCAGGAGCACTCGCTGCAGCGGAAGAGGAGAGTCGCTGCCGCAGACCAGGCCAGTCGCTGCCAGCGGAGAGAGCCAACCCGAGCACCCAACTCGATCTCGACGAGTCTTACTCGAGATCGATGAAGACCAGTGAACCCAAGTCCGAGCACATCGAGCAGAGCAAGCCGAGACGAGCAAGTCAACCCGACCTCGACGAGCCCTACTCGAGGTCGACCAGAGCCCAGTTCCAGAACCTTCTCGACTTGTCTTGTCCGAGTAGAGTTGATGTTGCTTGGTCGCGAAGGCGAGGATTCTATCCGATCTATTAAGTTCTATCTATGGAAGGCGGAATCTATCAAGACATGAAGACTTTCCTACTTTAGTTTTATCTCTTTCCTTATGGATTTAATTCCATTTAAACATTCATTTATTTATCATTAAAGTAATTTAGATAGAAATTTAGATATAGATATTTATCTTCTTTCCTAGATTAGCTAGGGAATGAAGACTATAAATAAGGCCCTAGGGGCTCAGTTTCATTCATTCCATTTTTCAGAGACAATTAGTTAGTTCCATTCAGAGATACAGTTTAGGAGTTTGAGGTTTTTAGGGTTTTGGCTTACAGCGAAAGTTGATTGCCAAGATTGTAAAGGCTTTGAATTTAGTTTTAATACAAGTTTCTTTCATCAATTCAATGTCTGCAATTGCGATGAGGCGTGAGTAGTCTACCCACTTCTCGGGCTGGGGTGAGCCCGACGGTGGCCATGTGAGGCGATGCGATAAAGGTCAGATCTTTTGTGCGATTCATCTTCTTTCCCTATGAGCATGATTCTTTTGCGAGAGTTGAAGGCGATCCTTGTTAGTATTATTGAAGCGAAAGTGATCTTAATGCAACTTGGATTAATTATGTGAAAAAGGGTTAGTAACAATTAGGGTTTATGCGAAAGCCTCTATATGCCTATTTGTTAATAACGAAAGTTATTTGATGGAAAGCATGATCTTTTATGCCTTTATATGTTGTTTTGCATGGTTATCGTTGTGGTGTTGAAACCCTAGCCTTGGAGGTCTTTTTATATATTGAAGTCAATTTCTGTTAAATTTCTGAATTCTGTCGAAAATCTGCGATTTTGTCTTTTGCTGTTTCTTGTCGACATAGACTGGCCCTTTGTCAATCTCGAGTTGTTCTTTATCGAAGTCGAGTAGTGCTGGTCTAAGTCGAGTTGAAGTTTCTGTCCTTTGTCGATTTTCAGTTTCTGTTTCTGCTTTCCTTTGTCGAAGTCGAGTACCTCTTGTCGAGGTCGAGTTGCCCTTGCCGGGATTTCTTGTCTACTGTGATTGTCGACTTGCTGTTGTCGATTGCCGTGGTCTATCTCGAGTAGGAGTTTGTCGAGATCGACAAGACTGTTACTTTGCTTTTAGTTTCTGTTGTTTTCGTCTTTGCTTTGCTTTTTGTTGCCCTTGCCGGGTTTATTTCTATTTCTGTGCTTCTGTCTGTTCTGCTGCTGTGTCTGTGAGAATCTGATAACTATCTAAGAACTGCTGACGTGCTTCCTCGTGGATTCGATCCTGACTTTTCTCTTACTACAACGGGATGAAGTCTTGTATTTATTTGCTGAGACAGGGAAGTCAGTCTGATCTATATTTCATATCTATTTCAATACTCGATTTACTCCTGCAACAACACTAAAACACCGTGGCGAGAAAATTTGCAGAAACTGAGGGCTACAAAGAAAAAGAAGAAAGAGAAGGGAGATGATGCAAGCAACCACCTATCAGCTGAGCTTGCATACTACCATCAGGACCTAGATGATCCAGGAGAAGGGCCAAGCATGAGCGGGCCCCACAATAATGGTCCTTGAGCGCAAATGGAGGAGTCGGCCTAGCGACTCTAAAATCTAGAGCATGTATATAGACTTTATGAACTTTTGGGACTTTTTATTTGGTTTTGCTTTTAGGTTTTGATTTTTGTTTTTGGTTTTATGTCTTTTCTAAGAACTTTATATGGATAGTCTTGTTTTTGGTATGGAATCTAACAATTGTAGGTCGGCAAGCATATAAGGATCACGAAAAGTGGAGGAAGAAGTCCCTGAAAAAACCAGTCAAAATCGATGAAGGCCAAGTCGACAACAACGAGGAGGAGAAGCCAGGAGCTACTCGACCTCGAGTAGACATACTCGACCTCGACAAGCACCAGACACTCCTTGACTTCAGAAACCACCAGACGCAGACAAGCCTACTCGAGATTGAGTACACCGTACTCGAGATCGACGAGCAACCTCTACTCGACCTAGACTGATTTGCTTCCTCGATGCATTATCCTGTGAGTTCCTTCCTTTACTCTTATTTTTATTTGATTTTATACAGTGAGGACACTGTAATGTTTATGTATGGGGTGGGGGAAGGGCTTACATTATGCATATTGGCTTTATTTAAGCATATTTTTATGCATTATTTCTTTGAATTGCTACATGGCTATTTTGGAATACATTATTTGATTTATGTGCTTATATATACATGTTTTCCAAAGTTTTGAAAAATGACCCCCATTTGAAATTTTGAAATAATGTCATGGAAGCTTATATTGAACTCGACGATGCAAAATTGGATTCATTAGAGATATAGCATGAAATTGCCTAGTAAAGGGAAGTCACAATGAAGTGCATATTTTGATGAAAACCATGAAAGGAGGTAAAATTTGAAGTTGCTTTTGACATGTTGCATGATAAGATGATGGAGGACTTTATATTTCCATATAATGCTCATATGTTTAAAATCCTAGCCTTACCTATGCTTATGCATCACAAATGCCATAATATGCCTTATTTCATATATTGCTCCACATGATCTGAATATTGACCATTCTTTACCTCATCCAGGGATTATGTTGAGAATGATGTTACATTATATTGTCATATGGTGTTTTGTGATTGTTATCATTATTTGGAGTTTGGTGGGAAATTGTTTGAAATATATGGAAAATTTAATGAGTGAAAGAAAATCCAATCACCTCAGGAGATAAAGGTAGATTGACCCTGCTCTCTGAGATAATAGTTTGGAGAGATGGGACACATTGTGAGGAGTCCAAAGCACTAAGTATCCGGGGCCATTCATGACACCCATGTTTGCGACTCGCGAGAAGGCAGTGCTGAGGTTAGAGAGGTAAAAGCATTATTATTGAGAAAAAGCATTATGAAAGGTGATGAATCAAATGGAGAAGGAATGTGGAAATTCAAATTGGAAAGTACTCCATTTCCAAATGGATCATTAGCACCACATTGCCAAAATTTGCCCACCTTTAGCCTTTTACCAATCTACTCCTTCATGAGCTTAAATTAAAGTCTTCTTGATTATCACTGCTTTGTCACTTATGAATGTTTTTGCATAACCCTCCTTTTGTGAGTAGATGTTGCTTTTACATATTTGCACATGCATGAATCTGTGACACTAGTACCTTTTCGAGGATGGTAATTGATTGCAGGGACATATGAGAATGAATCTAGGATGTTGAGAGTTTGAATTCTTCCCCTGAATGACAATTAAAAGTATTGCTTAAGGACAAGCAATCTTAAGTATGGGGTGTTTGTTGTAAGCGGAATCTGCCATGTTCTACAGTAACTTTTATATCGATTTCTGTATACATTGCATTCATTTGGGTTTAGATAGTACAGAATCTATGTAGTTTATGTTTATTTGCCAAATTATGGAATCTACACCAGTTTCTGTATAATTCGCAGAAATCGAGGCATTTTACAGCAATTCTACAGAAGGTCGGAAAAGCTCGGAAAACCACTACAGAAGTCCAAGGTCAAAGCAGCGGAACCAGTCTGAGAGTCAAGGCTACTCGATCTCGAGTAGGCCTACTCGACCTAGACGAGCCTGTCCGAGCAACCTTGGTCGAGCAGAGCCTGATCGAGAGCCAGACCAACCCGAGCTTCGGGCCCTACTCGATCTCGAGGACCACTAGTCGAGATCGACGAAGCCTCAGCGCCATGCCCGGAGTCGACAAGGAGAGGAGCCGAGGACGACCAGGCGAGACTCGCTGCCAGCGACTCCACTCGCTGCAGCGGACCACTCGCTGCCGCGGAAGAGGCCACTCGCTGCCAACGGATGAAGCAACTCGCGGGAGCGGAAGCGGAAGGGAAGAGCCCTACTCGATCTCGACAAACCCTTGTCGAGATCGACGAGACCTTGAGTCCAGATCCGAGCAAGTCCGAGGAGGAGTCCTCGACGAGACCACCAGAGCCATCTTCGACGAACCTTACTCGATCTCGACAAGAGTTGGTCGAGATCGACGAGCCCAGAGTCAAGATCCAGAGCCCATCGAGGAGAGCCGCTCGAGAAACCCTAGTCGGCGAGCCAGTCTACTCGAGGTCGACTAGGTCTACTCGACATAGACAAGCACTAGAAGCCATGTCCGAGTCCGTCGAGCACCAGCTAGCCGAGACGACGAACCAAGCCAGTCGACCAAGATCCCTACTCGAGATCGACAAGCGCCTACTCGAGGTCGACTAGGATTCCTGAAGGTGTCCGACGCGGATTGATCATTCTACTCGACTTGGCTTTGCTTGGGCGTGAAGATTGCTGATTCTATCCGAAAATATCAAGATCTACCATGAAGAAGAAAAGTTCTATCCGTTGAAGACACTTTAGATATATTTTCCTATTTTGGATTTAATTATGTTATAGTTTTTATTTATCTTTTAAGTCATAGATATAGTTTTAGATATAGATATAGATATTCTATCTTTGATTAGCAAGGAGTAGAAGCCTATAAATAAAGCCCATGGGGCTCAGTTTTATTAATTCAATTTCAGAGGAAGACAAGTAGTTCCACAGAGACGGTTTAGGAGTTTGAGGTTTTTAGGGTTTTGGCATTCAACGAGAGTTGGATTGCCGGGATTGTAAAGTCTTTGAATTTAGTTTAATGCAAGTTGTTTTCTTTCAATCGATGATGTCTGAGTTTGCGATGAAGAGCGAGTAGTCCACCCACTTCTAGGGTTGGGGCGAGCACGACGACAACCATGCATAATTGAGGTAAAGATCCGACCTTTATCATGTTTTAAGCATTTTCCTACTTGTTGATGTGTTTATTGCCCGTCTAATGGAGATCCATGCTAAACAACTTGGATTATAAACATAAAATCGGTAGAGACAATTAGGGTTTCTTGAGAGAGTTGTCTAATTGTTGGAAAAGGCGAAAGCTTAATCCTTTAATGCGATTCACATGATTATCTGTTCGATTCTACCTTATGCATGCTTGGTTATTGTCGTTGCAAACCCCAATCTTGGAAGTCTTTTTACATTAAGTTTAGTCGAAACCCTAAAAGCATTTGTTCTTTATTTTCTTTATTTTCATTCGTTTTTCGTCCCCTGTCTACTCGATCTCGACCAACTGTGGTCGACCTCGAGTTGCTGATTCTCGACCTAGAGTCGTTGTTGCTTAACTGTGCAGCAATCGACGAAGAACAACTCGACCTCGACGAGCCGTACTCGACCTCGAGTAGCCTCTTGTCGAGATCGACCAGCTTTGCCGAGGAACTCTGCCCTGTTCGACTGTCCTAGCTTCTGTCGACTAAACCTTTGTCGAGCTCGAGGACCCTGTTGTCGGCTTCTGTCCGTGAGATTACACCGCTACCTAGGATCCGCTGACACGCTTCCTCGTGGATCGATCCTGACTTCCCACTGCTACATCAGGAGGAGGTCTTGTAATTATTTGTAAGGGACGGAATCTGGTTTGCTGTGATTTATTTATATTTTATTTGCATACTCGATTTCCTCCTACCAACAGGGCTCTACACTGCGAGTCTCCCATGGCGGAGATGATCGAGCGGCGATTGAAGGCGAGTTCGATGCCGTCGTTGAATCGAGGACGAGTGAATGCGGACTCAATCATCGGCAGATCTGGGCGTTGGAGAACTTTTAGAAGGCAGCGACGATTTCGAAGCCATCGGCGACTCCCTAGTGGTGCCAGTCGGGAGGTTTTCTGGTGGGTGGAGGATGGCTGAGGGTCCATTTCCGAAGGCGGCGGCGTTGTTGAAGCCATGGGCGACTCCCTGTGGTGGTTTTGCACTTGGCGATTTGTGCTGGTAAGGGTTTCATTCCTAATGCTTTCAATTCGGGTTGTCAGGCATTGTTTTAGTTAAAAGAGATGTCATCGAATAATTAATCAATACCATCGAATAATCAAACTATATCATCGAATAATCAAGCGATACCGTCGAATAAAAATTCAGGGCGTTTTCAAGGTGTTAACCGTTTAGAAAAGTTCATCGATATCATTGCATAATCAATTGATACGATCGAATAATTTGGCGATACAACTGAATAATTTAAAGTTACGATCGAATAATTTGGCGATACAACTGAATAATTCAAAGGAAAAAAACCCAGCCCCACAAAACCCAAAACAAACTCACGCACGCTAAAAAGGAGAGTGAAGTAGAATTATTGGTGGGTCCCACCATTTTCTCAATTAAAAAAAAACAAAATTGCATATTAATCTCAGCCATTCATTTCACCAAATCAATGACTTAGATGTGTTCTCATGTTACACAATAAGACATGAGTACCCATGAACCATCCTCTCTCTCTCTCTCTCTCTCTCTCTCTCTCTCTCTCTCTCTCTCTCTCTCTCTCTCTCTCTCTCTCTCTCTCTCTCTCTCTCTCTCTCTCTCTCTCTCTCTCTCTCTCTCTCTCTCTCTCTCTCTCTCTCTCTCTCTCTCTCTCTCTCTCTCTCTCTCTCTCTCTCTCTCTCTCTCTCTCTCTCTCTCTCTCTCTCTCTCTCTCTCTCTCTCTCTCTATATATATATATATATATATATATATATATATATATATATATATATATATATATATATATATATATATATATATATATATATATATATATATATATATATATATATATATATACATGAGTATAGATCATATGAGAACAAGTCTTATTGAGTAAAATGAGAACACATCCTGAGCGTTGATCTATGAAAATGGATGGCTAAGAAAATTACACTTTTTTCCTTTTTTTTATATAAAAACAGTGGGTCCCACTTGGTGAAAGTGCTTCACTCTCTCCTCACGGGCGCGTGCTTCACACTTGTTTCATTATTCGATCGTATCTGTAGATTATGCGATGGTATCGATACATTATTCGATGGTATCACACAGTGGCTGGAGTTGGGGTTGTTTCATTGTTTATAATGTTAGGGTTGTTTCATTATTCGATCGTGTCGATATATTATTCGATCGTACCGACGGATTATGCGATCGTATCGATGGATTATGCAATTGTATCGATAGATTATTCTAATCGGCTACGATCGAATACCTTGAAAACACCATGTGACTTGATTATTTGATAGTATCACCGGATTAATCGATGGTATAGCTTAATTATTCGATGGTATTATAATATTATTCGGTTACTTATGTGATATTAACAAATAACTAAATATTATTCGATGATATCGCTAAATTATTCAATGATATCTCTAGATTATTCGATATTATCTCATGATTATTCGATAGTATAGATGCAATTTTTTTTATATAACCGCCAACGTAGAAAAAACTTATCTCCTTAAACACAAAATCAGTTCATACAAATGAATAATTCGGTTCATACACCTGAATAATTCGATCATACAACTGAATAATTGAAGAACCAACAGACAATTTAGAAAATTGCAGGAAAAAATGAAATTGACATTCAACCTATTGAAATTGAAATTGCAAGCCAAGCACTGCTCGGAGTATATATACACAAGCGAAAGAGAGGACCGAATTAGGTTTGAAATTGTAGGCAACATTCTACCCATTGAAATTGAAATTGCAAGCCAAGCACTGCTCGGAGTATATATACACAAACGAAAGAGAGGACCAGATTAGGTCCAGATTGAACTTAATCGCCGAAGAGAGAACCCAGATCTGAGAAGAACACGAAAGCATACCTTCAAGAATCAGATGAATATAAGCTTCAATCATTGCAATAACTCTGAGATTGGGAAGGATTTGAGGAGAGGAACCCAGAACTGGGCATCAAATTCGTCGATCCGCCATGGTAGCAAGAAGAAGAAGCAACTGCTACGCTTGTATGAACCCAGATCTGGGCATCAAACGACGTCGATCCGCCCGCCACCTTTACATCGTCGCCGTCGCCGCCATGGGAAATCGAATTGGCGTCGATTCCTTCAAAAAACCAATCTACAGAGGTGGAAGAAGAGTGGCTTCGAATTGGCGTATCGCTCCTCCAACAGCGGTGGTGCGCCGTCGTATCGCTTCTCCAACAGCTTCAAATCGGCGCCGCTTCTACCGTCGGTGCTGGTAGGTCCGAAGATCGTCGCGATGGTCAACCCCCTTCCACTGATCGGAGTCCCTTGCGCCGGCGTCGAACTCGGTAGGACAATCGGAACCCTAGTCGGGTTTTTGGGATTTCGCTTTCACCCTCTCCACTCTCTTTTCTTCGACGTACTGATTTGTCGATTGTGGGGCTAGGAGTAGGGTTGGGGATGGTGTTTACACGCGCTTCGCTCCAGCTTCTTTATTGTAAATCACCAATTTTTTTTTTTAAATCAATAATGTCGAATAATCTCAGCCATCCGATCATCCGAAATCAATGGCCTACAAGTGTTCTCATTTTACTCAATAAGGGGTGAATACCCATGAACCTCCCTCATATATATATATATATAGGGATGCGCTCCGGTGAAAACCAAAATTGCGGTAGAAACCCTTGAGGACCGGCTTTTTAGCTCGGTTCACTTGCTTTAAAGTCCGGTTATGAATAGAACCGATCTATAAAAGCATAAATTTTAGCCCGGTTTTGAATAAAACCGAGCTATAAAGTCACTATGTAATTTAAAAAATGAGTTTTTTAGCACGATTTTTAGGCTTGACCGAGCTATAAAGTCATGTGTTATTTTAAAATTGGAGTTTTTAGCACGGTTTTTAGGTTGAACCGAGTTGTAAAGTCACCGTGTGATTGAGATTTTTAGCACGGGTTTCAAATAAACCAAGATATAAAGTAGTCCTCATGGGTTTTTACCACAATTTGAGGTTTTCATCGGAGTTAATCCCTATATATATATATATATATATATATTAAAATATATATATTAAAATATATATATATATATAAGTTTTAATAGAAAAACAAATAGTAATATACTCCATCTCCATTTGTTTCATAATTTAGGTCGTTTGAGTTTTTGACATATTTTTTTAATATGTTAAAAACTCCATAAAATATAAACTTTTTTTCAAAATTTTTAAAATAAGATCAAACTTATTACTCAAAATTTAATATTTTTATATAGTTTTTAATATATTAAAAAGCATGTTAAAAAGTCAAACAACTTAAATTATGAGACTGAGGTAGGATAAGTTAAGGTAAAGCTCTACACATTGCTAATTTCTATACACAATTATCTTTTAGTTAGTAAAGTCTGTTAAAGTTGAAAGACGTGTATGGTTTATCCCAACAACTCTAGTAAAATAGAGAAAAAAGAGTAATTTTAGAGGAAATATGGGTATTTTAACCTTCAATAGATCTTGTAAAACTATTTGTAAAATAGAGAAATGGAAGGAAAAAGAAAAATATCTCTAAATTTAAAGGAATGGTTAGAATGTGTAAAATTAAATGCATTTACGCATTTCAATGTCTACTTATTTGTTCGTTTGCCTATTAAATAGGTTTGATGTGCAAAAATATGAAAAGAAACCTCTTGGTTACTTTATTAGCATTTTTTTTCCACAAGTATAAGTGCCATTATCAACAATATTACAAGGCATTTTATAGCAGGAAAAAAAATTACATAATATAAGTATTCCGTAAAAAAGTTTAAGCAAAGAATCTAACAAGGTCTATATTGTAAAAAAAATATATGTTCTACCAAATATACCTTAATTATCCATAGGTATACGTAGTAGTTGTTAACAATAGTAGTATTATACTCACTATTATTTGTATCCCAAATATACCATAAAGAATATTATGGGCCGATTACTAATTATTACAGCCCATATAACGGCCCAGCCCATTAGAACAAATGAAAATATGAAATGGAACCACTTTTCTCAGCATTTATTTTTGGCCGAATTGCGGGAAACCACCCTTTAAATAGGGTGATTTGCACAAAACCACCCCTTAAGTAAAAAATTTCAGAAAACCGCCCATTATATAGTAAATGTTAGCAAAACACCACCCGCCCACTTTATTCAGTCAAATTGATGTTAAAATCTATCAGATTACAATATTACCCCCACTTATATTACTCCAAAAGTCCAAATGGATAATAAAATAATGTTATAATAATTGAGAGGGGTGGGGAGATTTCCCCTACCAGCAAAACGACTTTCTTTCAATTTGCGAAGTGGAGATGAATTTTCGAGGTACAGACTGATGTAGATGGAGATGTCGATCTGAATTTTTTTTGAAGGGGGGTGTTAGGCAAGCACTGTTCATATCGGTTTGAGAGGAGGAAGATAGTGGCTTGGCTTGGCCAAAGCTAGAGACGACTGACAGTGGAACAGGAGGGAGTTAAGGACCGAAGATTGGCGGTGATAGCGCAGGCGGGGATCTAAGAAAACTTGGAGCCAATTTTGCTGGTTTTGGTGGAGACTCGTGAAATTGATGAGAAATAGCAAACACTGGTTTTGATGGAGACTCATGAAATTGATGAGAAATACCCCAAATTTTCCCAATTTCAGTTGATTTGCAATTTTTTTTATTTGGCTTCTCTTTGTTCTAATTAAATCAAAGTTCTCATATGTTTCATTCAAGAAATTGGGGGTTCTGTGTGATTTTGTTTTTTTAAATTATTTGTGTGGATTATTGATACGATATTTGTGTATATTAAGATTGATTTGATTTCTTCTGTGTTTTTTTAAAGTTGAATTTTTTTTCTTTTCAATTGATTTGGTAAGACAATGGCATTCTAACGAAATTTGATAATTAGATAAGGTTATTTTAGTCTTTTTACCCAAATTTTAACAGAACCCTAACGGAACTAAACAATGGGTGGTGTTTTGCTAACTTTTACTATGTAACGGGTGGTTTCCTGAAATTTTTTATTTAAGGGGTGGTTTGCACACCACCCTATTTAAGAGGTGGTTTCCTGTAATTTGGCCTTTATTTTTTGGTGTTCATAGGTCTAGGGCTAACCGGGTAACGTGAGTGGAGGCCTGAATCCTGATCTACATGGAAAAAAAATTGAATACTCAATTTAGATGCAAGAGTTTCGATCTAGATTTTCAGACTCTCGTCGGTAATGATGCTCTTGATAGTGATACAATCATGGTTGACCCACTCCAAATTTTCGTCTTATAACAAAAAGAAGAAGATAAAAAGATAGGAGAAAGGCAACCAATTGCAATGATCGGTCTAAAACCAACACCCCGCAAGTGTACGGTGTCGATTGTAGTAATCGAGTGTCGAATCTCAGGGACTGTGTGAATACCAATTGCAGAACCTCAACTAGTTTACTAAGCCAAATAACGGAAGTGATTTTTGAAGAAATAAGAGAATGAGAAGAAGAAATATGACAAATTGCAAGTGTTTGAGAATATATGAAGCGAAACATTCCAGAATCAAGGTTCACCACAACAATGCATCTTCGATAGACCAAATAATTTTCATGCCTGATCAAATTGAAAAGAGATATTTGAAGGTAAACTATCTAAATTCATTATCGCTCAGCCTACGCATCTCGCAATAACTATGTCCATTTCATTCAATTACCACTCAGCTTGCGCTTGTTGTAGATTAATCAATCAAATTGGACTCATTAAGCACTTAGACCCTAGCAAGCAAATCGATCAAACAATCGCAGACGCGATCTGCATAACCAACTCAAACCTAGGTTGTCTACGATAGTTTATTATCCTCAAGAGAATTAAATAGATTGCTCATAAACAATTCTCAAGTTCAAACCATGTTTTCCAACAACTTTGTCTATGTATCCAATCTCAATTCGCAGCTGGCGCTTATTGAACATTAAAAGGATTCCAATCAATCATAGGATTAATCGGACTAAGCACTCATGGATCGAATCAAACAAACAATAGAATTCATTCAGGCAATCATCACGCACATGTCTATCTCAGCATCGTTGGGATCACCCCAACCCCAGAACAAGAAAACTAGCCAGACATGGATTCAGACAAAATCAAAGAATTCATGATGAAAGAATATAAGACTAAATTAACAAAACGTATTCTTGAATCCAGCAAAACAAACCTTCAAGTAGAACTCTCTGAAAGAGTCTAAAACTCTCAATGTCTGCAACTATCGTTTCTGACGTGAAAATTGAACGTCCTTTCTCTAACCCTAATTCTCTATCTATATTCTTTCCAGAAAAATATGAAAATATTCCTAAAATAATAATAAAATATAATAAAAAGTCGTTTAACAAAATATAAAAGCGAATAAATAATCCGACGAACTCTCGCTGATGAAAAGTATCGACTCGATACTTCAAAGTATCGAGTCGATATGTGGCTACTGTAAAGCCATATTTCACTCGAAATGTGAAGGTACCGAGTCGATAGTTTAAAGTATCGACTCGATACTTCGTGGTATCCTTCTCTGCTCGGAATACCGACTCGATATGTGTGGGTTCCGAGTCCGATTCCGCCTTGTTCCTTTGATTTTGACCTTGAAAGCTCTCTTGCCTCGACTCATGCCTCTCGAATGCTCTCTATGGACATGCTCCGACTTCAAGGATCATCCTCGCACATGACTCATTCCTTGCTCCTTTTCCTTGGCTCGTTAAATATCCCAAAATATGCATCGAAACACCTGAAATTTCACACACACCATGTGTAGACCTCTATACTCGAAATGACACATAAATCACATAAAAACACATATAAAGTGACACTTAATAAACATAAAACTTACTCAAAAGACATCTAAAATCACATAGAATAAGATGATATCAAAATACCCCATACTTAGACATTGCTTGTCCCCAAGCAAGACTAATTAGAACAAACCACAAGTGCAAGATAAAATATTTGCCTCAACTTATTCAAGCCCCCTTGAAGATAATAATGCAATCAAAATCTCAAGACAAATGCCATCATAGCATGTTTCCTCATTACCGAAAACAAAGCAAAAAGCCCCAAACCTCACATGGATGTTTTATGTGAATAACTCTCACTCAAATGTGTATAAGGGATGAAATTTACGCTCGGTCTCAACAATTGTGCTTATCTATACCATAAGCTTGCCCAGCGTTCTACATCTTCACCGCTTGAGATCATGCACACAACAAAAATCATGAGGACTTTCGTAAAGCTTGTAATGAGGCTAAGGTAAAGGAAAATAAGGTATGGAAATATTTAGGCTATGTGGTGCAACAATCCGGGAAAAAGGCATGCCAAAGAGCAACCATTAAAACACCAATGCCAACAACTTCACAAACCAAATCAAATCACACCAACTCCATCACAAATAATGCAATCTCAATTAGGCACTTCGGACTTCAATCGACCATTTTCTTTCATTTTTTCACTCTTTTCTTTTCTCTCTAGCTTCAACACTGTTTTGCGCGAATACAAACATTTGTGATGAATGCACCCGGTTACTAAGTGTCTCAGCCACCTCACCTATATATTTTCCTCCTTGTGTGAATTTTATCCTCCACAAGCAGGATCGGTTACTAACCGTATTTTTTTCTTCTTGATTTTTACCCAGGAGTGAATTTTATCCTCCTCCTGTCCCAAGGAATTTCTGCAACATCGCATAAACCATTCAAAGCAGAATATATCAAATACGTGACACCAATGATCTCCACCCCACACTTGGCTTTTAGCCACTTCATCATCACAACCATTCAATGAAATCAGACCAATTTCCCGAATAGGTAGAAAGGCTTAAATAATATGGCTTGGATAATTTTGTGGAGTTCCAAATAATAGGCTATAGGCTCAAAGGGGTTTCAAGCAAAGGGATCATGTAAAAGGTAGGTAAAGAGAGGGGAAAAATGGCTAATGAAATCAATGTCTCAATCATTTTAATGTTATGTACACAAATCCTGTAATGCAGCCTCAAATAAGAGTCTAAAGCAAGTTCTGAAGATAGCAACAAAAGTGAGTGTCACACATGAAAAAGAATGAGAGGACTCATATAAACGTTAGTCCTTTAGGCTCAAATCTCACAAGGTTTTTTTGTTTATGAGATAAATCATGCTTGTCTTAACAAATAACTCCATGCTAGGCAAATTATCAGAAGATAATGACACATAAATACAAGGCGAATGTTAGCATCGTAGGCAACTACTTCATCATTGTGGTATTTAACATATTTAGGGTACATCAATCATCCATAGAAACAGTTGAAACAACCATAACGACTTAACATAGAACTCCTAACACAAATTCTTATAACATCGACTCCAAATAAAAAGACTCAAGAACATAAGAAATTCAAATAGTCTTCAGATAGGCTTCAACATCAGGACTGTCAAGCCCCTGAAACATAAAAGACAAATATATAAACATATACTCACATAAATATCCCACCCCATACTTAAAGCCTACATTGTCCCAATGTAGAATAAGAAATAAAGGGTAAGAGAGACTCACATAGAACTACTGGTGTGGTGGTGGCTGATAGGGACGGTCCGTCAGGTGCTCCCATATCTGCTGCTGCAGCTGAAAGGATTGTGTGTTCTTATGCTCAATCGCAGTCAACCGGTTCAGCATACCGGATTGCTGTTGTTGTATCTGCTCGTGAGTAAGTGCCAAAGAGCCCACTCTGGTGGATAAATCAGACATGTCCTCCCTCAATGTCCGAAACTCGTCAGCCAGCTGAAAGGGTGTATATGTAGGCTGGTGCCAATCATCAGTATCCATCGCAGTCTGGCCGTCTGAGTGATGTCTATCAGCTGCGTCTGCTTCAGCGCTCACCTCATCATCGCTAGATTCCTCAAACTCCATACCCTCAATCAACGGGACCGGCTGACCAGTCCAGCTTTCAAACCAGTTCCGACGCTCTAAGGTACACATGTGCTGGGGGTTGAACTCACAATAGCGACGATCCCCAGTCTTCAGGGCGAGGTGGGGCACAGAATTGATGATCTTAATCATCCTCTGGGCAGTCAAATGGGCAATGTCTACCCAACCAGGAGCAATATGGGTGTATCGATTCAGGTCAACCCGAAAATGAACAGCAAGGGCTGCAATCATACCTCCTACAACAAGGTGATTGGACGGGTTCCTGGCGAAGTAGAAGAGGTGACTTGCCAACTCGAAGCCAATGTTGATGGGTCGCCCACTAACAAGGCTCTCAAGAATCCTAAGCTCGCTTGTCTTCACCTTGTTCTGCTCATGACGAGCGAAGATAGTCCAGCCCAGGAGTTGATGGATGATACGGAAGCAAGGGTTAATGATGTCAGCGCTGGAGGACTTGCTTCCTAGGAACTGGCCCTTTCCAGTCATCCTGTACCAGAATCTATGTAGTTCAGCGGATGAGACAAGCGATGGACCCACAGTTGAATCGAATCCTAGGATCTCATTGAGGTTGGCAATGGTCAATGATCTCGCAACATTGCCCAATCTGAATGTCAAATTGCCCTCTAATGTGTTAGAATCAGCCTCCAGCGAGAAGCTGCACAGGAACTCCTTAGTGAGAGCTGGGTATGCTGGAAGGTCCATGATGAGGATGAGGGAAATGCCTCCATGAGCGCATAATCTCTGAATTTCTGCATGACAGTTGATGGTCTCCATTTCGCTCTGATTATAATACTTAGGTCCATAATGGCGGGCAGCCTTGAACAGATCGAACCTCTCTCGATGCTCGCTAGAGTCGAACACCACCCTATCGAGCCGAGATTGGGACGAAGATGATGCTTCTGCGTTTTTGCTTCTCCTACTCATTATGACCTGTGCTTTATCATTACCAAACAAACATACAACACCCAAGAGACCAACAGAAGTTCTCAATTAGCAAGGGGTAAACAATCATTCAAACATATATTACTTTATACTCCATAGAACTACTACCATGTAAAACAACCCCATACTTGAACGTTTAGCCATCCGACAAAATAAAGCAATAAAGCACGATGACCCTACATCATAGGTCCCCATCTCAATAGTGAAGAATAAAAATTCAGCATGTATTATGGAAGGGGAAACTATATAATAGCTCAACAAAAAGTTTAACATACTCATACCCACTTCCACTATCAATCAATTTCTCAAAGCACCAAATCAAGAAATTCCTTCAACTTATCATTCCAAGCACACAAGAACATCCTCATAGGTATTCAAGAACAATCAATTTCCAGAGATTTACTCAATAAGCTTCACAACAAATCAAAATTTTCAATTTGCCCTTAAACCTTCAACTCACCTTCAATAACCCAAACCCTAAATATCTCAAACATTCTCAACAAAATTTCAACCAAAAGAAAACAATTAGACAAAGAAGAGAAGGAATGAGAGGGAACATACCACAAATCTTTAGATCCGATTGCAATTAGGGGTTTAGATAAGATTTGGGGGTAAGAGGGTTTGGTGGCTGCGGTGAACAGTGGGGCAGAGGTGGTCGGCGCTGGCGACTGGTGTGGCGGCGCTAGTGGCTGCGGGTGGGCTCGGCGCTGGTGGCTGCTGGTGAGCGCGACGGCGGTGCACAGCGAGGCAGAGGGGGCGGGTGAAGGGGAAGGAGAAAGCTTGAACTGTTCGAAGGTATCGGGTCGATACTTGAACTGTTCGAAGGTGTAGTTATGAGGAGACCCGTGTCTCCCTTTTTCAATTCAGCCCTTGTTTTTTTTTTATTATTATTATTTTTTTTATTTTAATTTTTTTCTTTTTTCGAAAAGTAAAGAGAGAAAAGAAATAAAATGAAATAAAATAAAATAAACATAAAAACCAGCCATTCTAAAATAAACTAAAAAAAAGAAAACTAAACTAGAAAATTCATAAGTATTAGCTAGAAAATACGAAGGGCTGAAATTTTTTTTTTTTTTTATTTTTTGAAGAAATATTAGCTAGGAGATTAATAAGTAAAAATCTATTCTAGAGTAACAAAAATGAAAGAAAGAAAGAAAACATACCTGGGTTGCCTCCCAATAAGCGCTTGGTTTTTAGTCGTCAGCCTGACTTTCAGAAACTATTTAGGCTTTTGGTAATATAAGGTGGATCAGTCCCACCTTTCCAACTGGATTCCCATCATAATACTTCTTTAAGCGCTGCCCATTCACCTTAAACTCACCCCATTTTTCATTCCATACCGTTACAGCACCATGGGGATGAATCTTTCGGACCTCAAATGGGCCACTCCAACGAGATTTCAGCTTGCCTGGAAAAAGCTTCAAGCGAGAATTGTAGAGCAATACTAAGTCACCTTCTTCAAGCTCTTTCGGAACAATGCGCTTATCATGTCACCTCTTGGTCCTTTCTTTGTAGATCCGGGCATTCTCATAGGCGTCTTGTCTCAATTCCTCTAGCTCTTGGAGTTGAAGCATTCTTTTCTCGCCTGCTGACTTTGCATCAAAGTTCAGTGCCTTGATAGCCCAATATGCCTTGTGCTCCAATTCAACCGGGAGATGACAAGATTTGCCATAAACTATGCGATAAGGAGACATGCCTAAAGGAGTCTTGTAGGCAGTCCTATATGCCCATAATGCATCGTCAAGCTTGCTTGCCCAATCCTTTCGACTTCGTGAGACTGTCTTCTCTAAAATACTTTTGATCTCCCTGTTAGATACTTCAACCTGACCACTAGTCTGAGGATGATAGGGAGTAGCTACTCGATGATTGACCCCATACTTCTTCAAAAGTGCTTCAAAGCTTCTCTCAATAAAGTGTGAACCACCATCACTGATGAGCACTCGCGGAACTCCAAATCTAGGGAAGATGGTGAACTTCATGAACTTTGCCACAACCTTAGAATCATTGGTAGGTGTGGCTATGGCTTCTACCCACTTAGAAACATAATCCACAGCAACCAAGATATACTTGTAGACGCCAGAGCTGGGAAAGGGGCCCATGAAATCTATTCCCCAAACATCAAAAAGCTCGACCTCTAGAATGGTATTGAGTGGCATTTCATTCCGTCTAGAGATATTTCCTGAGCGTTGGCACTCATCACAAGACACCACAAACCTTTGCACATCCTTGAACATGGTGGGCCAAAAAAGTCCTGATTGCAGAATCTTTGCAGTAGTCTTGAAAGCTTTTGCATGTCCTCCTGTGGGGAGGGTGTGACAATGTCGCATAACACTCTCAACTTCTTCCTCTGGAATACATCTCCTAAATATTCCATCGCTACCCTGCTTGAAGAGAAGAGGCTCATCCCAATAATAGTGCTTAGCATCATGGAGGAATTTCTTCTTCTGATGGAATGATAGCCCAGGCGGTATTTCCTTGCAAACAAGATAGTTCACAATATCAGAATACCATGGCAGCCCCTTTGTTGAGACGTTCAGAAGTTCCTCATTGACATCAAATATAGCAGAAATAGTGCCTTGAAATAAGCGATCATCTGGGAAAGAGTCATCAATCGGCCTCAAATCATCAACTTCCTCTATTTGCTCCAAAGGAATTCTAGACAGGTGGTCTGCTACAAAATTCTCCGCTCCTTTCTTATCCTTGATCTCCAAATCAAATTCTTGCCACAAGAGGATCCATCGAATAAGACGTGGTTTGGCATCCTTCTTCTGCAACAAGTAGCGGACTGCAGCATGGTCGGTGTAAACAATCACCTTAGAACCGACGAGATATGACCGAAACTTCTCAAAGGCATAGACTACTGCAAGCAATTCCTTTTCTGTGGTGGTGTAGTTCATCTGAGCAACATCCAAAGTCTTGCTAGCATAATATATGGCATGAAGCTTTTTATCCTTCCTTTGTCCAAGGACAGCACCAACTGCATAATCGCTCGCGTCACACATGATTTCAAATGGAAGATCCCAATCTGGGGATTGCATGATAGGAGCGGATATCAAAGCTTCTTTCAACCTGCGATAAGACTCAAGACACTCTGGGGAAAAGTTGAAGGGTACATCCTTCACTAAAAGATTAGTCAATGGCTTAGCAATTTTAGAAAAATCACGAATGAACCTCCTATAAAAGCCAGCATGACCTAAGAAACTCCTAATTCCTTTGATAGAGGTTGGAGGTGGCAATTTCTCAATCACTTCAATTTTTGCTTTATCCACTTCTATTCCTCTACTAGAAACTAGGTGACCAAGAACAATACCTTCATTCACCATAAAATGACATTTTTCCCAATTCAAAACCAAATTAGTCTCTTCACACCTTTTTAAAACTCTAGCCAGGTTGGACAAACATGCATCAAAGGAAGAACCATAAACAGAAAAATCATCCATAAACACTTCCATAATATCCTCAATCATGTCATAGAATATAGCCATCATGCATCTTTGAAAAGTAGCGGGTGCATTGCACAAACCAAAAGGCATCCTTCTATATGCAAAGGTCCCATAAGGACAAGTAAAGGTTGTCTTTTCTTGGTCATCTGGGTGAATAGGAATTTGCCAGAACCCACTATATCCATCAAGATAGCAAAAGTGTGAATGCTTAGCTAACCTTTCTAAGACTTGATCAATAAAGGGAAGTGGAAAATGGTCTTTTCTAGTAGCTGTATTCAGTTTTCTATAATCAATACACATTCTCCAGCCAGTTACAGTCCTAGTAGGAATTAACTCATCATTTTGGTTTTTAACAACAGTCATACCTCCCTTTTTAGGAACCACATGAACAGGACTAACCCACTTACTATCAGAAATAGGAAAAATTATTCCTGCATCTAACAACTTCAGAACCTCCTTTAGCACTACTTCTTTCATGTTAGGATTAAGTCGTCTTTGATGCTCTATAGTGGGTTTATGATTATCCTCCATGAAAATTCTATGCATGCACAAAGAAGGTGGAATCCCTTTCAAATCATCAATTGAATACCCTATAGCTTTTCTATGTAATCGAATGACAGATAAAAGTTTTTCAACCTCTATATCACTCAAATTAGTATTGATAATGACAGGGTATGTAGAGTTAGGGCCTAGGAATTCGTACCTTAAAGAAGCGGGAAGTGGTTTCAGATCGAGCGCAGGAGGAACGGCGGACGCCGACTCGGAATTTCCTTCTGGCAACAAAAGTATCGACTCGGTACTTGTAAGTATCGAATCGGTACCTGTAGGTATCGACTCGATAGTTCCATTGTATCGAGTCGATTGTTCGTGATTCTGAATTCTCCGTTCTTCCGACTCGGTACTTTCTGGGTTCCGACTCGGTACTTTCTGGGCTTCGAGTCCTAAGCTTTCCGGGAGGGTCCCTTCGAGCTCGGGTGCCTCAGGTGATGCTTCCAAGTCCTCCACAGCTTCAGCCAGACGTGGTTCATGGTCTCGAGTCATGACGCCAGCGGTTAGGCAAGCTTCAAGTGGATCATGTATGATGATCGACATCATATGCTCTTGTACACCCTTGTCTACCTCATCATCCTTACAATATTCATCCTCAAAAGCAGGGGTTTTCACAGTCCTATTAAAATTATATTCAATCCTCTCATCCCCAACATTAAAGGCGAGGATTCCTTGCCGGACAAAAATTTCTGTTCCTGCAGTAGCTAGGAATGGTCTACCAAGTATAATAGGCACAGGATAGTTAGCATCAATATCAAGCACAACAAAATCAATAGGCACATAGAATTTATCTAATCGAATGGGAATATCCTCCAGGGTGCCTTCCGGGTGAGCAACTGTCCTATCCGCCATCCAGAGTTGCATTTTAGTTGGCTTAAGTTCGCCAAAATCAAGCTTTTTGAAAATCGATAGTGGAAGTACACTAACGCTAGCACCTAAATCACATAAAGCATTATAACGGAAGTCACCAACAGTAATGGGGACACAGAAACTACCTGGATCCTTGAGCTTGGGTGGCATCTTGTTCTGGATCAATGCCGTGCTTTCCTTACCAAGAGTTGCAACTTCACCTTCGTTGAGCTTCCTTTTGTTGGAGAGGATCTCCTTGAGGAATTTCGCATAGGACGGCATCTCTTTCAAAGCTTCAGTGAATGGAATGTTCAGATGTAGTTTCTTGAGAACCTCCATAAAATTCTCATATTTCTTTTCCAGCAGGGCTTGATTTCTCTTTTGCGGAAATGGAAGGGGAGGTTTGAATGGCGGTGGTGGCACATATGACGCCTCCTTCTCTGGCTGTTCTGGTGCCTTAACTTCCCCTTGTTGGTGTGATGTTTGCACTTCCTTATCCCTAGATGTCTCAGGCTTCTGCACTTCCTCCAGTTGCTTTCCACTTCTTAGGGTCACTGCAGCTATATGACCCTTTGGGTTTTCATCACTCTTTCCTGGCAAGTGACCTGATGGTCTAGGAGTGTTGAGGGCCAGTTGAGCCATTTGGGTTTCAAGCATCTTGAATCGCGCCTCAGTCTTAGCTTCTACTTCACGACTCCTGGCTTCTGTTGCATTTTGATTAGCCAGTAGTTGCTTTAACATCTCCTCTACGCTGGGTGATGATGTCTCTCGAGTTGGTGTTGGGTTTCCCTGTTGCCTCTGTTGGAATCCAGGAGGTGGATTTTGAGCTCCCTGATTGTTAGCATAGGAGAAGCCTGGATGATCTCTAGTACGAGGGTTATAGTTGTAGTTGTTGTTATAGCCCTGACCCCTATTGAAATTTCCAGCATAGTTAGCTTCTTCCTCTATCAGGTCACCATTCTGGGAAGCAAACAACTCGCAGGTCGAGATGGTGTGAGTGGTAGCGCCACAACATTGACAAGGTACTGCAGATTTTGAAACTGAAGACGCTGCTGGCCTTGTAGGGATTACATTTTCAAGCATCTTTTTTATGCTCTTGACTTCAGATGAGAGAGCATCAAACTTGGCATCCCTATATGTCTCCGTGTTTACCTCAAACAGTCCAGCTTGCCTTTTCGAATTCAAAGACCCTCTAGATGATGAGTATCTTCCATAATGCTTAGCGGTCTTTTCCAGGAAATTCCAAGCTTCGTCTGCAGTCTTATCCACAAAGGTTCCTCCAGATGAGGAATCAATGAGTACCCTGATAGCGTCATTAAGACCTTTATAAAAGATCTCTAAAAGGTTGATTTTCGGCTCTCCATGTTGAGGACAATCAAGCAAGAGGTCCTTGAACCTTTCCCATGTTTCATAAAGATTCTCTCCAGCTTGCATCTCAAAAGAGTGAATTTTGTTCCTCAGCTCAGCAATCTTGCTCGGCGGAAAGAATTTGTCCAAAAACTCAGAAGTAAGCATCTCCCATGTTGTGATAGTGTTGGCGGTGATTGAATTGTACCAATTCTTTGCTCGTCCCCGCAAAGAGAATGAGAAACCTCGCAGCATGAGGTCTTCCGCCGTAACATTGTGCATCTTCACCGTGTTCATCAGCTCCTTAAAAGTGGTTAAATGCTGGTGAGGATTCTCATCAGGACCACCTCCAAATTGATTCTGAGCAATCATGTTGATGAGGGCGGGCTTCAGCTCAAAGTTGTTAATGTTAATTGCTGGAAACACAACCCCAGGAGTAGGAACAAATTGTGTGGGGTTCATCCGTTGCCCCAGAGTCTGCGGCGCAACAGCATGGTTAACCACCTGCTGGTTGTTCAAGTTCTCTCCCATCTTGTGATCCCTGGCTCTTTGTGCAGCAAGCCTTGCGCGAAAAGTCCGTTCAATCTCAGGATCAAACGGTAAGAGATTTCCTGAGCTTCTAGATCTTCGCATAAAAGTCACAGCAGAAACCTGAAACCACAGACAAAAGAAAACAAATCAAAAATAACAAAAAGACTTAGAAAAACCAATTGTTGTTACACAACTGATATTATCGACAGTCCCCGGCAACGGCGCCAAAAACTTGATCGGTCTAAAACCAACACCCCGCAAGTGTACGGTGTCGATTGTAGTAATCGAGTGTCGAATCTCAGGGACTGTGTGAAAACCAATTGCAGAACCTCAACTAGTTTACTAAGCCAAATAACGGAAGTGATTTTTGAAGAAATAAGAGAATGAGAAGAAGAAATATGACAAATTGCAAGTGTTTGAGAATATATGAAGCGAAACATTCCAGAATCAAGGTTCACCACAACAATGCATCTTCGATAGACCAAATAATTTTCATGCCTGATCAAATTGAAAAGAGATATTTGAAGGTAAACTATCTAAATTCATTATCGCTCAGCCTACGCATCTCGCAATAACTATGTCCATTTCATTCAATTACCACTCAGCTTGCGCTTGTTGTAGATTAATCAATCAAATTGGACTCATTAAGCACTTAGACCCTAGCAAGCAAATCGATCAAACAATCGCAGACGCGATCTGCATAACCAACTCAAACCTAGGTTGTCTACGATAGTTTATTATCCTCAAGAGAATTAAATAGATTGCTCATAAACAATTCTCAAGTTCAAACCATGTTTTCCAACAACTTTGTCTATGTATCCAATCTCAATTCGCAGCTGGCGCTTATTGAACATTAAAAGGATTCCAATCAATCATAGGATTAATCGGACTAAGCACTCATGGATCGAATCAAACAAACAATAGAATTCATTCAGGCAATCATCACGCACATGTCTATCTCAGCATCGTTGGGATCACCCCAACCCCAGAACAAGAAAACTAGCCAGACATGGATTCAGACAAAATCAAAGAATTCATGATGAAAGAATATAAGACTAAATTAACAAAACGTATTCTTGAATCCAGCAAAACAAACCTTCAAGTAGAACTCTCTGAAAGAGTCTAAAACTCTCAATGTCTGCAACTATCGTTTCTGACGTGAAAATTGAACGTCCTTTCTCTAACCCTAATTCTCTATCTATATTCTTTCCAGAAAAATATGAAAATATTCCTAAAATAATAATAAAATATAATAAAAAGTCGTTTAACAAAATATAAAAGCGAATAAATAATCCGACGAACTCTCGCTGATGAAAAGTATCGACTCGATACTTCAAAGTATCGAGTCGATATGTGGCTACTGTAAAGCCATATTTCACTCGAAATGTGAAGGTACCGAGTCGATAGTTTAAAGTATCGACTCGATACTTCGTGGTATCCTTCTCTGCTCGGAATACCGACTCGATATGTGTGGGTTCCGAGTCCGATTCCGCCTTGTTCCTTTGATTTTGACCTTGAAAGCTCTCTTGCCTCGACTCATGCCTCTCGAATGCTCTCTATGGACATGCTCCGACTTCAAGGATCATCCTCGCACATGACTCATTCCTTGCTCCTTTTCCTTGGCTCGTTAAATATCCCAAAATATGCATCGAAACACCTGAAATTTCACACACACCATGTGTAGACCTCTATACTCGAAATGACACATAAATCACATAAAAACACATATAAAGTGACACTTAATAAACATAAAACTTACTCAAAAGACATCTAAAATCACATAGAATAAGATGATATCATGCAACAACAGAAAGACCCTTGGATGAACGTAACCAAGAACCGGACCAAATGAACAATCAACCAACCTTTACAATCTCAGACACCGGCCAAAGCCAAGGAGCAAGAGAGGGGGGCTTGTGCAAGACTGCGATGGCTAAACCTAGGACTTGATTTTCTCTTGCAACTTCATAGCTTGTGACCTTGTCATAGGACCTTTTTTTTAGCGCATGGGTACATCCGGTGTGTTCTTGGATGATTTTCATCAATAAGTCCTAAATTTTCCATACAAGTTCTGAGTCTGTGACGTCTAGGGCTAACCGGCTAATGTGCGAAAAAATAACCTGTTAATTTTATTTAGCTACTCAACATAAATTTATTTTTGATGAAATTAGGGAGGTAATGGATTTTGAAGGGTTTTAACACGGTTTAGGTTGTATTTATTGGTAGATTTTGGAGTTTTTTCTTTTTAAAAAAATTGAAATGTAGCGGGAGATTCCAATGAATATTTATTTGCCATGTTTTGAAAACACCCTCCCCTAAGCCTTGGTAGATCTCATAGCCTTAGTAGGAGTGTAGGACTAATCACGTTATAATAACTTTTTGGCATGGTTTCATTTTAGATTCGATATAGGTTGAAGTTATAACGTTATATACGCGGTATTTGTATATTATTGATTAGTGAATAATGGTTTCTATAAGAAAAAACGTCTCCTGGAGTTGTAAGATCAAAAGTCTTATGATGCGTCAATTCATGTTACAAAACCATTTCAAGTTATTGTCTTCAATTACAATGTTTGAACCCTTGATTTCAAAGTCCTGTTTTACTACTCTCTTGTCATAAATTTTGTTTTAAAAATAAATTATTTGGTGCAATATCCATTTTGAAAATTGGGTTAAGCAAATGTCCTCCCTTATTATTTTTTAGGTAAATGTCCAAAATAATTTCATAATACCCATTGTACCCTTGCCTCTATCAATTACTTATTCCTTTCCCTTCTTCATCACATCAGATCTCATTCCCATTCCATTCAGATCTCCGCCCTTTCTCCCCTTTCTATGTGTTTCCTCCCTTCAATGAGAGTTGAAGGAGAGAGAGAGAGAGATTGAGTTCGAAGGAGAGAGATGGATGGTGAAATCGACCGAGCTATTGGAGAAGGAGTGAGCTAGGCTGGGGCGGTAGAACGGGAAGAAAGGAGCGCATCTCCTACTTTCTCTCTTCTTACTGGATCTGCGCATAGGTTATTCAATCCCTCTCTAGCGATTCATCGAGTGAACATGATTGAAAATTTGGAGTGAAATACACGATGTTGTTGTGGATACGAAGCCTTTCTCGCATCCGCAGATACGCCGATTCCATCTTTCACCAAGTCGCCCAAGTCGTCGCCAACCTTCTCCACCTCGTAATCTCTTTGTCTCTATCCACTTTCTGTTCCTTTTTATTTGAATACGAGAATTGCAGCAATGGAATGTTATTGTGCTTGAAAGAGGTGCGATGTGATACCAATGATTACATCATCACAATCTGCACTACTAAGATGTGAAAGGATAAAGTATCCCACATCGGAAAGTTGAGCATAACAAGCCCTAGTATATGAGTCGGTGGGCTATTCCTTCTATTACCAATTGGTTTTAGAATGGAACCTCACTCGGCTTGTGTGCTAGGCTACTAGCCCATGTGCGCCCGTGCACACGACCCTCAATCATCGGTCCGAGTCGGACTTTGATATGGTGTCAGAGCGATTAGCCTAGTTTATGAGTCATTCCTATCAAGTCCTAGTATATGAGTCGGTGGGCTACTCATTCTATTGCCAATTGGTTTTAGAATGGAACCTCACTCGACATGTGTGCTAGGCTACTAGCGCATGTGCGCCCGTGCACACGACCCCCAGTCATCGGTCCGAGTCGGGCTTTGATATGGTCAGAGCACAAACTTTGAGGGATGGAACTTCATAAACCCTAATGTCATATGTGACAGAGCTGACAACAACTGCAATATTGTCGTCCTTTCCTTTTTCACTAGAGACTGTGAGGAGAGAGAAACCAAAAGAGTCCTCTCTGAGAGAAGAGTCAGCAACAATGACGTCTCCCATCTCTTCCTTCCTCCTACTCATCCTCCTCACCATCTCCTCTCTCTCCATCGTTTCATCCTCTTCGAGCTTCTCCAACGAGAATCCAATCCGGATGGTCTCCGACGGTCTCCGGGAGATCGAATCGTCCATCCTCCAAGCGCTCGAACACACTCGCCACGCTTTGTCCTTTGCTCGATTCATCCACATGTATGGGGAGAGCTACCAGACGTGGAAGAGATGAAGCTAAGATTCGAGGTGTTCAATGAGAATCTGAAGTTGATTCGATCAACTAACAAGACCGGATTATCTTACCTTCTCGGCCTCAACCACTTTGTCGACTGGTTGTGGGAAGAATTCCAGAATTACAGACTCAGAGCTGCTCAAAAGTCAAAACTGCTCAGCTACCCTCAAGGGCAGCCACAAATTGACAAGTGAAGCCCTTCCTGAATCGAAAGACTGGAGAGATGAGGGGATAGTAAGTGCAGTGAAAAATCAAGGTCATTGTGGCTCCTGCTGGACATTCAGTACAACAAGAGCACTAGAGGCTGCTTATGCACAGGCACATGGGAAGAATATTTCTCTATCTGAGCAGCAACTTGTAGATTGTGCCAGAACTTTTAATAACTTTGGTTGCAATGGTGGTTTACCATCTCAAGCATTCCAATACATCAAATACAATTGGTGCCTTGACACAGAAGAAGCTTATCCTTACACTGCAAAGGATGGAGAGTGCAAATTTTCTTCTGAAAATGTTAGCATTCAAGTTGTAGATTCTGTGAACATTACTCAAGGATCTGAAGATGAATTGACATGATGTTGCTTTTACCCGGCCTGTCAGCATCGCCTTTGAGGTGGTTAATGGGTTCCGTTTCTACAAGAAAGGAGTATACACCAGTGATACTTGTGGAAGCACTTCTATGGATGTAAACCATGTTGTGCTTGCTGTGGGTTTATACGTAGGAAGATGAAGTGTCTTACTGGCTCATCAAGAACTCATGGGGAGGTGATTGGGGTGACAGCGGTTACTTCAAGATGGAGTTGGGGAAGAACATGTGTGGAATTGCAACATGTGCATCATATCCAGTCGTTGCCTGAACCCGCTCATGAATGAACTACGTTGCATGCCCGATGACTGGGGGTTGTGTGCATGGGCGCACATGCGCTAGTAGCCTAGCACACAAGTCGAGTGAGGTTCCATTCTAAAACCAATTGGCAATAGAAGGAGTAGCCAACCGACTCATATACTAGGACTTGATATGTTCAACTTTCCGATGTGGGACACTTTTGGTCTCATTCACATCTCTAACATGCACAAATTTGGAAGATATATATAGATTGTACAATAGTCCTTTTTGTGGGCAGGAAATTTAAGAAAAATGTATGAGATTAGGTTTCATTTGATTGGAATAGGGATAGAGTATGGACTGAAATTATGAAATTGTCAAATTAGTGAGGGCTGAACCGAAATTATAGACTGAAATTGACACTTTACAGTGAATGGGCATAGAGTAAGGAATGAAATTAGTGAGGTTATTTGATTTAATTTAGTTTGTGAATGGATTATGACTTAAATTTATTTACAGGGGATAACATATTGACGTTGAAAGTTTGACTTAAATGCGGATTGAAGAGAGAGTTCAAACACAGAAACGAGAAGCACAAACTTGTATTAAACTTTGAACAAGAGTTTTACAAATGATTCAAGTTTAAAACAAATGGAGAAATGAAAACGATTAGCCTCAACTAGAACACCAATCACCAAGGTTAGAACCGAAAGGCAATCAGGCTTCAAATCTCACTAGCTCTCAAAATCTTACTGTTTGGATATGAAGGGAGCTCTACCTACGCTCAAGAGCACAAGGGAATCGGAAACCCTAGCATAGCTCAAGAGACAATAGAGACGACATGAAGGAGCTCTCAGAATCTCTCTCTATCTCCCTCCCTCCCTCTCTCTTGTCGATGTTTAGGGTTTGCAAACCCTCTTAATTAAACCCGAGCCAAGTGGAACGACGTCGTTGAAGGCTCAACGGTCAGGAGATCCACAAGCAAGTGAGCTTGGCTTCCTCCAATGCTTAGATGAGATCACGTTTGGGCCTTTGGCCCAAACACAATACAATCAGTTTTCCAAACACACCCTTACAAGTTATGAATCAACAAGCACGCACGCACACACACACAAACACTTAGGATTACATAGGCTTATGAAATGAGCCTAACATGACTGAATTTTTGGAATGAAATTAGTTGGAATGAAAGGGTGCAGGTGACAATGATAAGGGTGGTGACACCACATCGATAAGATTACATCGATAAGGGTGGTGACAATGTGATCACTGATAAGGGTGGTAATTGTGATAAGGGTGGTGACAACGATAACAGTTGTGATAGTGATAAGGGTGGTGACAGCGATAAGGATGGTGACAACGATAACGGTTGTGATAGTGATAAGGGTGGTGACAACGATAAAAGTGGTGACAGTGACCCCGTAAAAAAACTATAAAAACAAAGTTGTCACCGAAAAAAGTTGTCACTATATGTGTCACTATTGATAAGGGTGGTGACAGTGAACCCCTAAAAAAAACTAAGTTGTCACCAAAAAAAATTCATGTCATGTCACCATGTCATGTCACCACACATGTGTCACTACTAATAAGCGTGATGACAGTGACCCCGTAAAAAAAACTAAAAACGAACCTATCACCAAAAAAAATTCATGTCACCACACACGTGTCACAAAAAGTCATTGCCCTTGACTGGTCAAATTAAAAAATGGGAAAAAGGAAAAATGAGAAGGAATGACAAAATTGTCAATTTGAGTCAATCACTTAACTTCTTAATAAAAATGGACAATGAGCAAAAATTTGTATCTCAAATGGACATATACCAAATTTTGCCTTTTAAAAACTAATAAATGCTTATTTATATTTTTCGGGTGCTTGAGCCATCCTATGGCCATGGCTCCACCATTGTCTATATATGGCAAACTCCTTGAATAGGTAAATAAAGAGCGGACATTCCGGGGTTCGAACTGGGGACTTATGGCAAACTCCGATTTAACACGATCTACCTAAATCTAAATGAAGTGGAGAAAAACAAACACTAAAGAAATACTTGTAGATTGAAATAAGAAAACAAAGTTATAAAACTTGATTAAAAAACAAGTTCAAAAAAGAAGATAGATGTTAGCTGATGAACGGTTTTTAGTCGTCTGTAAACCGTATCAAAATAAAACTCAAACCTACAAACTAGTATAGCAAGCAAGTAAGAGGTCGATCCCACAGAGAATCAAGTATTCCTTTGCAAAGTGTATTTACCAATTAGTAGAAAGGGGGGTTTTGGTTGATTGAGATTGAAAAGAAAACAAAATAAAATATAAACAAATAATGCAAAACAAATTAGAGAAGATCGCTCTACCTACAACTATCCACTTTATTTGGTTGAATTGATATTGTAACTTCCTCTTGTCCTTTTAGGTTTCCTATGAATGCCCTTGTCCCGACCTAATATAGTTACTAGTCCAATCAGTCCTAGAAACCCTTATCAATCGAACAGTCCCTAAAGAAGGATTTAACCCAATTGATAGCTTTAAGTTCAGAGATTGACCAAGGTATTTGCAGTCCCTAAAGAAGGATTTAACAACACATTCAACTTCCTACTCATTCAATTAGTTCAATCAGCCCTAAAGGAACAAGTTTGCCACTTGGGTTAAGGTTCGCAATCAGGAATCTACAAAACCCTAGCAATTGAATTGATTCTACCAAGTTGATCAGTCGAGATAGAATAAAACAATCAAACATTCAAGCACAAAGAAGTCGAAACATTCAATATAGGAAACAAGGAACAAGATTTAGAAACTCACAATCAATCCAAATAAAGCTTCAAATTGTAAGGAGAACGAAGAGAGTTTTTTTCGCCCATGGCGAACATCGCTCTCTCTCTAATTGTCTAAGTGTTCAATGAATAGCATGAATGATAAAGAAAAATAACATAAAAAGCCTAAAACAAACATCCAAAGTCGGCCCAAAAGGAAACAACTAAAAACTAGGGTTTTCTTAAACTAAAACGGCGCGCGGCAGAGGTGCGGCGGCCGCGGCAAGAGGTGCGGCGGGCGCGGCACAGGAGCAGCGGCGGGCGCAGCTGAAATCGGCCCTCTGGCGGCGGGCACCGCAGGTGACAGCGGCGGGCGCGGCAACTTTTGCGGCGGGCGCTGCATTGGGTTTTCCCGAAAATTCCGTCTCGAATTAGCTCTCGACGTCAACATGAAAGTTGTAGCTCTCTGAAAGAGCTTTCCAACGCATGGTCATAATAGTCGATCGGACAACCGAGGCCTCCAGAAAGTGCAAAACAAGTTCAGCATGTCTGGCGACAACTTCTGCAGACTTGTTCTTCGTTTAGGTTCGCTTCTTCTTCTCAGGACCTCTTGAGATCTTCATGTAAGCTTCTTCGATCAACTAGACATTCTCATCCAATGCGTTATGAACCCATGTCTCCTCCTCGGATCCACGATTACCTGAAATAATCAATAAAAGCGTGTAGATTCCGATTCCACCAACATAGAGAGCAAATATGCAAATTGTAATCAAATCATGGATGAAATGCATCTTAAATAAGCTAAATGCAACCTATTATGCCTACCTAAATGCATGCTATCAAACTCCTCCACACTTAACCTTTGCTTGTCCTCAAGCAATGATAGAATGAACATGAATCAACGCATCCCACAGGAAATCCCTTCAAGTTTCAACCTCATCAAAAAGCAACATCATAGCAGGTGAAAACATAAACCAAGCAAACAAACGTCATAGCATGTATTCCAGTGATCAAAGCTTAGAAGTAGACATCATCCAACCTCACCCGAAATATGTGTTTCACTCATGTGTTTAGGCTTTTAAATACAACTCTCAACTCAAACCAATAATGCACTAAGCTCATAGACATTGACCCCCATATCACCAATTAACTACCGAAATGTCATTACTTGCGGGACACAATAAAGAAAATAAAATTCAACACTTTTTTTTTTTCTTTTCTTTGTCTTTCTTTCTCTTTTTTTTTTCTTTTTCTTGTCTTGGTGCTTTCCTTACGCGAAGCGCAAACATGGGTGTCATGAATGGCCCCGGTCTATCAACACCTCAACTATTAATATGAAGTCCACTTGAACACCTTTTGACGCGAGTTGCAAACATGGGTGTCATGAATGAACCTGGTTACTCAATGATCAAGCTTTCTTTCCTAGTGGATAGTTTTCAACACCTTTTTGCGCGAATCATACCCATGGGTGTCATGCGTAGACCCGGTTACTCAGTGCATCAACCATTGCCACCTTATTCACTAAGTATGCATAAAATGAAATAAAAAGACTCAAAATATAAACATAAACTCCGCAAGCAACAAACATGTGCATCGGTCTTCAAAAATAGATACTGCAGTCAATATCAAGAGGTAGCAACACTAGGCGAGTAATTCACACAATTGAGCAAAAGAATTCAAATAAGGCCAAACATCCTCACAGGGTCATGTTTTTAGGACTTCAATCATACTTTAGCTCAATCATACATGCTCAATTATATTTGCTAGCTCATGTTCCACAAAAATCAAATACAGACAAAAATCAAAACATCCAGAACTCCATGGGATTTTTATGAATCATGCTTGAAATTTAAAATAGAGGACAAACTAAGTCAGATGGGTATTTAATAACACTTAAATGCAATGATGCTCTAATTCTACTAATTTTCGAAATTAAATAATAATAATAAATTTTTTTTTTTTTAAATGCAGTATATGAATAAAAATAAACATGACAACATAAATAAACATGATAACATAAGTAAACATGATATGCAAATTCTATCTATATGCAATGCAATCCCTCCCCCACACTTAAACCTTTCATTGTCCTCAATGAAACATAAAAGACAACAAAAAATAAAAACATAGAGAAAGAGATGAATGAAATACTCACAATGTGGTGGAAGGGGCGATATAGGTCGGATCTGAGCATTGCGCGCGTCGGGTTAAAGAAAACTAGCTAACTAGGAATTGAAATAACTAAAGCTTACCTCGGGTTGCCTCCCGAGAAGCGCCTCTCTTTAATGTCATTGGCTTGACTTATTCTCAATCTCAAGACCTTATTTCTCAGACATTGTCAAAGCCCTCAGTAGCCTATCATATTCCTGTGCACACATCTTACAAGGCACATCATAGCACAATAAATTGAAAGCATAAAATGTGGAACTCACGAACCCTTTCAATCTATCAAAGAGTCTAGCATGACTCTCTGCAGAAGGAATATGATACCACCAACACAGTTCCGCTGGTGGCTTTTCAAAATAGCAATCAAAAGGATCAACATATACACCATTAACTTCAAAATTGCAAAAGTTTACCTTTATTACCTCTTTAGCCTCAGCTGATGGCTCTAGACCTGGTTCATCAATGGGCGAGATTAGAATGGATGGTGCAGATGGAGTAGGAGACACATCACATGTAACCTCATGCGTCGACTCATGAGATTCCAAGTCAGGAAGCACTAGACCCTCTCCTCCATCATCTAAGAAACTATCGTTGTCTGCAACCAATTCCTCATCTTCTTCTTCGAAGCTCCTTTCTTTCTCACCTTTTGCACTTAGAATTTGAATGAGTTGGTTCATTTGTTCCTCCAATTTTCCGATTCGGCTCATGTTTCTTTCCTCTAACTGCTGCAACACTTGTGTGAGAGTTCGGATTGATACTTCCTGCTCAACCTGTCGACTCATGTTGTAGAAAAAATCCCAAATCTCAAAGAGTCCCATATCCAATAGGCCTCCATTACTCATGGACTCAGCAAGATTCCGTGTTTCAGCATTCATCCCATCAAATATGCAAACACACATCTCCCGTACACCATATTGATAACCCCATGAACCAAGGTCATTAACATACTCATGCAATCTAGTGAAATATTGGTGAAAGTTCTCACCTTCAAACTGCAACAATCTCAACATCTTAAAAAGTTAGTAGCAAGGGGGTTGTGAACCGTAAGATAGGTTCACAACAAAGTTAGATATATAAACAAAAATTAATAAATACACACAACAAAGAAATAAACTTGATTCCCCGGCAACGGCGCCAATTTGATGAACGGTTTTTAGTCGTCTGTAAACCGTATCAAAATAAAACTCAAACCTACAAACTAGTATAGCAAGCAAGTAAGAGGTCGATCCCACAGAGAATCAAGTATTCCTTTGCAAAGTGTATTTACCAATTAGTAGAAAGGGGGGTTTTGGTTGATTGAGATTGAAAAGAAAACAAAATAAAATATAAACAAATAATGCAAAACAAATTAGAGAAGATCGCTCTACCTACAACTATCCACTTTATTTGGTTGAATTGATATTGTAACTTCCTCTTGTCCTTTTAGGTTTCCTATGAATGCCCTTGTCCCGACCTAATATAGTTACTAGTCCAATCAGTCCTAGAAACCCTTATCAATCGAACAGTCCCTAAAGAAGGATTTAACCCAATTGATAGCTTTAAGTTCAGAGATTGACCAAGGTATTTGCAGTCCCTAAAGAAGGATTTAACAACACATTCAACTTCCTACTCATTCAATTAGTTCAATCAGCCCTAAAGGAACAAGTTTGCCACTTGGGTTAAGGTTCGCAATCAGGAATCTACAAAACCCTAGCAATTGAATTGATTCTACCAAGTTGATCAGTCGAGATAGAATAAAACAATCAAACATTCAAGCACAAAGAAGTCGAAACATTCAATATAGGAAACAAGGAACAAGATTTAGAAACTCACAATCAATCCAAATAAAGCTTCAAATTGTAAGGAGAACGAAGAGAGTTTTTTTCGCCCATGGCGAACATCGCTCTCTCTCTAATTGTCTAAGTGTTCAATGAATAGCATGAATGATAAAGAAAAATAACATAAAAAGCCTAAAACAAACATCCAAAGTCGGCCCAAAAGGAAACAACTAAAAACTAGGGTTTTCTTAAACTAAAACGGCGCGCGGCAGAGGTGCGGCGGCCGCGGCAAGAGGTGCGGCGGGCGCGGCACAGGAGCAGCGGCGGGCGCAGCTGAAATCGGCCCTCTGGCGGCGGGCACCGCAGGTGACAGCGGCGGGCGCGGCAACTTTTGCGGCGGGCGCTGCATTGGGTTTTCCCGAAAATTCCGTCTCGAATTAGCTCTCGACGTCAACATGAAAGTTGTAGCTCTCTGAAAGAGCTTTCCAACGCATGGTCATAATAGTCGATCGGACAACCGAGGCCTCCAGAAAGTGCAAAACAAGTTCAGCATGTCTGGCGACAACTTCTGCAGACTTGTTCTTCGTTTAGGTTCGCTTCTTCTTCTCAGGACCTCTTGAGATCTTCATGTAAGCTTCTTCGATCAACTAGACATTCTCATCCAATGCGTTATGAACCCATGTCTCCTCCTCGGATCCACGATTACCTGAAATAATCAATAAAAGCGTGTAGATTCCGATTCCACCAACATAGAGAGCAAATATGCAAATTGTAATCAAATCATGGATGAAATGCATCTTAAATAAGCTAAATGCAACCTATTATGCCTACCTAAATGCATGCTATCATTAGCCTCAACTAGGAGGCCAATCACCAAAAATGGATTGAAGGATAATCGTAACTTCCAATCTCTCTCTACCCGCACTCGATGTTTTAGTGTTTGGATGAAAGAGAGCTTCACCTTCACTTTGGTGCACTAAGGATGGAAACCATAATAGATCTCCGGCAACTATCTTTCTCTCTATTGGACGATGATTAGGATTTCCAACCCTTATATGGGCTTACTCAAATAAGGTCGGACTATCATCCCAATCCAATGCAACCAGCTTGTCAATTAAAACAACACAACGGGCTTACTAAAATAAGATCGGGATATCATTCCAATCCAATACAACCAGCTTGCCAATTAAGATACCTATCTTTATGATTCAATACTTCTTTTACACTACAGTGGACTACGCCGTACTACGCACAGGATTATCGACTTTTGGATCGGTGAATTTATATGTTCATATATTAATTCGAATAAAACCAAATCAAAATAAAAAATTAATTAAACAGAAACTCGATCTAATATATTTAATTTTTTAGACTTTTTTCATTCTATAGTTATTCCCTCCCATTAAATATTTCCATCCTTGTCATTATAAATCACCTTAAAAAGGTTTCTCCCTGTCCTTGGAAAATTGAGCTTTTTATATCGGATATCAGAACTCTACTGACAAATTTTAGAGAGATCTCATTCTCTCATGTGCCCCGCATTGACAATCGAGTGGTAGATAATGTCGCATACATTGGTCACTCTACTGGGGCGTCTGGTTTCGTTACTGATCAAGGTCTTTTTAACCTCATCCACAAGGACGATATCAGTTAGTGTTTCATAATAACTAGTTCTTTTCCCGAACCTTGTTCGGATTTTTTCATAATATTTTTGGTCGAGTTTGACGTATAAATAAAATATTCAACACGTCAATTTACTACTAACATATTGCTCATACTTAGACCTGTCAAACGGGTCATTCCGGTCGGGTTCGGGTCGGGTCACTCCGGGTCTCAGGTAAAACGGGTCCCGGGTAAAACGGGTTCCGGGTTTTTCGGGTTGACTAGAACCCGGGTTTGACCGGGTTTTGGGCGGGTTCGGGTCGATTTCGGGTTTGTCAATTTTTTCTTTTTTAAATTAAAAAAATCATAATTTGATAATTTTGCGATAAATTTTAATTAAATATAAAAAAATTTAATTATATTTAATTATAAATCAACCGGGTCAATCGGGTAAATCGGGTCACCGGGTCGAAACCCAGATTGCCCGGAAAATTTCCGGGTTTTCGGGTTCGGGTCGAAAAAAATTTCCGGGTCTTGACCCAAAAAATTTGGGTCGGTCGGGTCGGGTCACCGGGTCGGGTTGTGTTTTGACAGCTCTACTCATACTTCTTGTCACGTTGACCTGTTGTTATTTGAAATTTTCTTGTCACCTAATATTCCTATTGTATTTAGGAAACGCGTATTTGATGTTTGTGAATTAAGGGTGGGTAAAGATGAGTCCTTTTTAGGGTTGTAAGTGCAAAATGAATACTGGAAACTTTAGAGTTCCGAGCACCCTTAAGTTAAACATCACATATTAGGGGCAATGGTAATACTGCAACTTTTAAGAGAAAGAAAGCACATATCTGATCTCTCTAAAAAAGGAGTCATAACCTCAATAATACAAATTTGCAATTTATGAAGAGATAGATTAATGAGCACCAAAATTCAATAGATCGACTTAGAGAAAAAATAGAAAGCAAATTAAAAATCAAGACAAACCTTTACTAAACACAAAATATTCAAGATTCTAATATTTTGAGCTTGGAACCCTCGTCAAAACTCTATCCCTTGAATTGGTAAATAAAGAACAATCAATTCCAGGGTTCGAACCGGGGACCTATGGGTACTACCCACAAATCCTTTCCGGTGAGCCATTCCGAAATGGTTGTCAAAACTCTATCACAAGCTTAGATATATGACGGGTTGAGCATCAAGTATTTGTGATTTTTTTTATCCCTATTGTATTTAATATTGAAAACTTATTTTCTTAACCATAATATATTTCACACCGTGCATGTGAAACGGACTGTATAAAATAAATGATTTATGTTTTTTACTCATTTGAAGATCATGTGTGATTTTAATCGGAGTCCAATTATTACATTTTAACCTATAATAGACTATTAGACATTAGATATTTTTAATTTTTGGTATTTCATATTCCTATTGGATTTAATATTGAAATATGATTTTCCTCGCCATAATATAATTCACACCATGCATGTGAATCAAGCTGAATAAAATGAATGATTTATGTTTTTATTCGTTTTAAGGTTGTGTGTGTTTTGATGGGAATCCAATTATTTCAAATTGATCTATAATAGACGATTTATTTTAAGATGTTTTAAATTGTTTGATTTTGTATTATTATTATTATTGTATTTAATATTGAAACATGATGTTTATCACCATAATATATTTCACAATATACATGTAAACTAAAGAGATGAATTCATTAAAATGGAAACAGACAAACAAACCTGAGCAATAGACACATCACCTTTCACACCCTTTACCAGTTTGTTGAATATATCTGAGCAAACAAAGAGGAATCAATGTACCAATCAAAACCCAACTCAAATCCAAGTAACATCTAAGATTAATGGAATCGAATCACAATCCAAAAGAGCAAAATTCAGAAATGAAGTAAAAAATAAAAGGGTAACTGAACTATGATTTGTGATTCAATATTATTGTCATTATAAACCCCATAAAAAAAGTATCTCCTCACTGCATGAAACATAAGGACTTGACGATTAATTTTCGTTATCCCCAAATATTTTAACAATTCAGCCACCATTACTGCTCTCATAGTTGTTATATTAAAAAACAGAGTATTAAACAGACAAAGCTAAATCATTGGGAAAAAATAAAATAATGTCTGCATTTTAGGACATGAAAATTTAATTAATGTTTCATTCTATAATAGAAAATTGTTTATAGGTTCATTTTAAACTCCAATTAAATGCACCATTCACCGAATTTGTACCCGATCAAGTGGTATTCCAGTTCAAGTGGTGTTGTTGAACTGAGACTACAAATTTTATAAATCACATATAACAATTGTGAAGATTCACATTAATTCCTCAAAACCTAAATTGAAATCAACACTAAGCAACTACAAGCACTTGAAAAAGGGAAAACTTACAAATCTCAAGCAACTATAAACAATCAAAATTACTGCTTTACATAGGAAGGGTGCCCTGAATGAGAGGATATGAGCTTTTCTGGATAGGAAAGCAACCTAGATCTCGAGCAAGGACGACCGCCTACATAGATATACAACATCTAACCCCACCGACATCACCCTTCTTGATCAGATTCTTCCCTTTGGTGCGAATCCTTTTTGTCTCGGCGACCTCGATCTCTTTTCAGTAGAGGTTGCAGCCATAGATTCTCGATATAGTTCACCAAACTGATTGAATTCCCTCAACGAATTTTACCAAGCAACCTCGCTTTCACACTTCTTTTCACATTGTAGTTCTTCGCCTAAGAAAGAGCCTTCAAACCCTCTTGAGGGTTTCTGTTATTTGAGCCCAGAATCACAACCTGTAGTGAGACATAATGCCAAATTCAAGATAAGCAGAATGTAGATGAAAAGTTGATCAAAGTAACAATGATTGAAACACCCAAATTAATTAAAGCAAATAAAAGATCCCCTGTCGTTATTACAAAAACCCACCGCAATAAATTTGTAGGTTTTTATAATCTTAAAGTATTAGATATTAAAAAATGTGTTTCATGCCCATTAACTATTTCACACCATAGCTGTGAAACGTGCTGAGATAAAACTATGGATTCATCATTGTGATGGTTTTAAGGTGCGACATGTTACCATGGGAGTCCATATATTCCAAATGTAACCAAACGGCAACAAATTGCGTTCATAGTAACCAACAATCATAGTAAACAACTCCAGTGCATCAGGTTCAACATCCAAGTTATCTTGGCCAACAACATAAGTTACAAAACAGCAAATAAAAAACAGGGAGGAAATAAGGAGATGACAAAAAAACAACAACATATGAGAACATACCTGATAGTGAGACACTAAGGGAAAAATCATCTTCAATCAATCCACAGAATGAAAGAAAAAGACAATGAATGCAAATTATGTATACAACAACATGATTTACTAAATTTCCAACCTTTTTTTGCCTTCCAAAACAATAAGATTAGGTTTTTGTTTTGTTTCTCAGCAATCAAAATAAGTAGCAAGTACGTTCTACTTCGATTAATCTGGGTAATATTCAACAATTATAAATGGAAGGATAAAGAAAGCTTATAGGAACCACAACTCACAAGTTCATTCACAAGAGTAGCAGTGATCCCTTTCCCCAACAAACTCAACTGCTCTAGCATAGTAAACTACTCCAGTGCATCAGGTTCAACATCCAAGTTCTCTTGGGCTGCTATCCGATGCAATCTACTTACAATTTCAACATCTTTAGTGCTCAGAAGAACATCTTAAAAAATATCATGAAGAGGAAGCGTTGCCCATGTCTTAAAAAATTAGGCCATATATACTTGATAACATCAAAGACATAATCTATGGTTGAATTTCGCAAGGATTCTTCCTCTGAAGTGGGAGAGAGAAAATCAGAAAAATCAAGTATCTCTACAAGACCGCATCGATGACCAAGTAAGTAAAGTAAACGAACAACATCAACATCAAGTCAGTAAAGTAAACGGACAACATCAAAGACAGAATCTAGGATTTTTTTCATCACACCAACCCCTCTTTGTTATCTAAGAAGCCAACAATATTTGACAAACAATTAGATTGAATCAATATAGCGGCAGTTCCTAAAAACCCCTAAAAATTGTGTTCCACAAAACAATATCCCTTTCAGGCATATTGTCGAACACCTTGCGGGCAAACCCAACTTTGAAGAAATTTAGATGCATATCAATGGCCACAAACCCAACAAATACATTGACATCAAATCCATCAACAATCACATGTGAATGAAGCATCATACTAATCTTCTCGCACTAATCTGCCCCAAAAGCCGAGACCGCAAAAGTGTAGGTGAAATAAACTTGTTAAGAAAATTCTAAATGAAAACTCAAATGGAACCAAACCAAACCCTAAATGTCCCAAAAATGCTTTAGCTTGAATTCGAAATCCTTAATTTCAACCAAATCAAACCCTAATTTTCGCAAAATACTTGATTGAAATCAAAATCCCCAATAACAACCAACAAAACCCTAATTAAAAACATCAAAACAAATTCAATTACATACTTAGCGATGTAGTTCCATCAGTGCCACCTCCGAGTCATGAATAGGTGCAGATGTTACTTTGAATCCTCTAGCCATCGTCTAGGGCATCTCTCGCAACCTTGGTCGGTTCTCTCACCCTGCGCCGACATCAGGCTACAACAAATAAAGAAGGCGATAAGAAAATGCAAAATCCATGAAATCAAAACTTTGCCTACATAGGAGATTAACGACGGTAGAAGAGATCGATATTACCCGGTGGTGAAGATTTCCGGTGAGGCTCCAACTGGGCGAGAGATGGCGGCGCATGACATGGGAGATTTGTTGGAATCATTGATGGTGGAGCAACGCTCTTTGGTCGGTTCTTCATCCTCTCTGAAAAAGGCAGAATGGAGAACGTGAGTAATGGATATGAAACTGATTGGTATTAGGAGCAATCCATAAACTGAGTGTCGACGCTCAAAGAGGAGAGAGGGCAAACGGTTAAAGAGAGAACGTGGGGTGGGTGAGATACTGAAAGCTGCTTTTTATTTTTGCTCAGAGAAGAAGGACACGTGGCTCATTCTTTTACAAAGAGCCTGCTTCTAAAATAACTAGTACTTTTCCCGCACCTTGTACGGGTGAGTATTTTTATTGAAATTTACCGTTTTAGTTCCCCTCATACTATGAATATATTTCATTTCATTTGAATTATTGTCATGTTATCAATTATAACCCTCGTTATAATACAATAACACTTACAATCACAAACAAAAGTCTCATAATTACGGTCAAGTTTGATATCTTAAACAAAATATTCGACACATTAATTTTCTACTAACATATTGCTCTTGCTTCTTGTCATGTTGTTCTTCGAAATCTTTGATTATCATGATGAAATACTTTTTTATTGAGACAGTCGATACTTCAAATTTGACCAAAAAAAAACAGTAAATCACCCGCTTCCCCTAGTATCCATCCTAATTGAAGACAAAGAAAAGAAACCTAATAGCTAGTTTTTAGCTTAAGAAAGCCGAATTCGGATCCTTTATGATATTTTATCTATTACACATCATTCTACACTTTTTAAATTGATCTAAATTATAAACCAATTTGATAAAGATACCCTAAGTTTAAATGTATAAACCCTATATAGCTAAAGAATTTTAAAAATGATATTTAGTGTGTGTTTTTATAATACTTAGACCCTTAATTAGAAAAAAAAAAAAGGAACTCTATTTGTAAGTGTATAAACATTAAGAGGCCAAAACATTAAGGAAATTTATAGATATCAAGAAGCAAGGCTCCAATTATTGATCGGAAGAAACATAGTTTTAATTTATAGATATTTTTAATTTTAAATTTCTGTAATTGTAATCTTAGAAATTTTTTCTTTTTTTACTGGCAACCCTCTGTATAGGGTCATTCAAGCCATCTTTTGATGGCTTGAAGATCGCTGGGTCGATCTTCTAGATCGCTGAGTCGATCTACTTCTTGCCTACTGTAAAAAAAAAGGCCAAAACATTAAAAAAAATGTTATACCTCTCAAATTGATGGAATGTGAAAATTAGTCGGGCATGACTTGTGTATGTAGAAAAAAAATTATGAGTACTCGGTTAGGTTTTAGATGTAAGAAATTGATAGATCGTAAATGATAACTAATCAAAATAACATTCTTATAGTTGGTGTTTTGTATGAAAGATTTGACAAAAGACTCGCACATATAAGGAATTTTTTTTTGCATCCTTATAAAATTAGAAGCAAATTCTTTACAAAAAAAAAAAAAAGGTCCACGTGTCCCTTTATAAAAAAAATTTAAGCATTTATTTTTACATCAATTTATCATCCCACGTTCTCAATGAATTATTAGGAAACCATATTCACAATTTATTTGTAAAAGCAATTTATCAAATTCTCTCAATTTCTTCCATTTTCACCATACCCACGCTTAATAATCGTCGAAGGAAACGATTCAATTCAGCATCCACAAGATGTGGTTATGAGATCCATTCAAATAAGACTACAATCACAAGGAAGAAGTGTGGTGGAGATGGAGATTGCCTCAGAATCATGACATCCGTAAGGGTGGCGACAGATGATTGATTGGGGCAGAGTTCGTGGTGGAGATTCAGCTTGGCTAGATCTCGCTCTCTCTCAATGACGCAGGTACTCAATGGAGAATTTACTATTTAATCAAGCCCAAAAATAAGGAGAAAAAAATTAGCTCCAATCCAAAATAGAAAGTAATACCAATCTCACTACTTACTAAATTAAAATCCAATTTCTTAGTTTTACTCAAACAGGACACGTGACTCATTCTTTTATAAAGATCCTGCTTCTAAAATAATAAGTATAATGGGTGGATAAGAGGCGTGGACTTTCTTTGCATAGGAAGTCCAACCCATTAGTTATTTAGGCCCATTAGTAATTAGGGTTATTAGTATTTTTCTATAAATACTCTATTAGGCTTAATTGTCATCGTTACGTTAAATTGAGAGGAATTGAAGAGCGTTGAGTTGAAACTCCCCATTTTCCTCCCTGACGTCAAACCCTATTTTTCAATTTGCTACAAAATTGGATTTTCATTTTCCTCCCTGACGTCAAACCCTATTTTTCAATTTGCTACAAAATTGGATTTTCAATCAAAGGTTCTCGCTGGAATTGATTGAAGATTTGAGTCTCATCCTCGTTTGGAAGAGGGTCATCTTGCGCCGAGCCGAGCACACTACCCGTTCCGCTACTGCTGTGCCTTTTGGGTTGCAGTTGTTGACCGATCGAAACTCAACCCGTATCGCGAAGGCTCTTGCGTGATCGACTGTTGTTTTAGTTCCGCACCTAGCACCTAATTAAATTAGCGTTTGCTAATTAGTGAGGCGACATTGAAATTGCTTCCGTTATATATATTTGAATCAAAGTTGACTTCGGCAATTGGCATCAAAGTCCAAGAGAATTCAAGTGCCTTCGTTACTAATTAATTACGCAACTTGGCTATTGATCACTTACTCTACTCCGTTTTCCAATTGGAATCGGAAGTCACGTGGCTTACAATTTAAATCAGTTCGAGGCCGAGTCGTATTAACGGGCAAGGGTCGATCGACTTACCTATTGATTACCGGACGATTGGGCGTTGTACTCTCTCTACCGAGGCGAGTACGTATCAGGATTGGTAACCAAAAGAACGTGGGTGAGACGGTGAGAGAAGGTGGAAAACTGCTTTTTATTTTTGTTCAGAGGAGGAGGACACGTGGCTCTTCTAAAATAATAAGTATAAGGGGTGGATAAGGGGCGGATAATTAAAAAAAAACATTTCCATCCTTAAAAAAGGCATCAAGGAACCCAAAATCGGAATCTTCCGTTCCTCTGCACCTCAAATCAAACTCTTGCTCAACCACTCTTTCGACACGTGTCTGTCATCCAACGGTGCACATGTGCGGGTACCCATCTTCTTACGCTAGACCCGCAAGCACGGCATTCGGCCCCCATCGTCATCTTCTGCTCTTATTCTCTCACCCGATATCTCTCTCCCTCTCTCTCGTAAGCCCCCCCGATTTCTCTGTTACGAAGTCGTCGTTCCCTCTGCAGATCTTGTCTCGGTCTTCATCACCTTCCTTGTTCTTCTCATCCGAATCCCTATCGCTCTCCTACTGTGGAAGCTTGGGGAAGATTCCGTGGCGACGAATGGATTTGGCGATGGAGCTTGCCCTCTCTCATGCCGTCCTCCTCTCGTCTGCCGGGGATATCGCCTACGAAATACCTACTCGACCGGTGCCGATAAGTTGTATACCGACGACCGCCCGACGAAGTTGTAAGTTTAGGGTTTACTAAGCGATTCTCTCTTATTTGGTGGATTTTTTCTGGAGAAATTGCGTATTATCGTTGCTCGATCTTCTGTCGCTCTCGTTTGAACATCGAATTTCGGAAGATTCCTACCAAGAGCCTGTTTCGAATTTGTCTAATTTCGTTGCGATCGAGTGTTTAGGTGTTTTTCGTTTGTGCGTCTGATCTTGAAACGGGGATTGTAAAGGATCAAATTAGGTTTCTTGGTTGGTGTGAATTTTAGGGGTTTTCTGTTTGTGAAGTTGCTAGTGGTCTGTTCCGTTCCGTTAAGTTTGAATTTTAGGGAATTGTGGTTCGGCGGGAATCTTTTGAATGGCGGGAAGGCAGTTAGGGTTTCCGATTCAGCAATCGACAGCCTCAAGTTTGAAGGAACAGTTAGCAAAGAAGACTCTGAGGAATATTAGATTGCAAGGTCACACGTATGTGGATTTGCGTGAGGATGGGAAGCGTTACATTTTCTTCTGCACTCTGTGTCTTGCTCCATGTTACAGTGATACCATTTTGTTTGATCATTTGAGAGGTAATCTTCACCAGGAAAGGTATGCAGCTGCTGAAGCGACCTTGCTAGGCCCAAATCCATGGCCATTTAATGATGGAATCTTGTTCTTCCATAATTTGGATGGGCAAAATGATGATGCAAACCTGTCTGTAACTAGTAGAGATGGAATGCTTGACTCCGCCTCTCATGGTAAGGATAACAGTCATGCTTTAATCCTTCATCCTTATGCATCTGCAAATAACGGGGTTGGCAAGGGAAGGATCCACTCATTTGAGGACCATTGTGAAGATGAGTATGATTCTGGAAATGGATGTTTTGGTTACTCCCAAAATACTTATGACTTGGTTATCCCTGGTGTTATGGCTAAGGATGAGCTTTGTGAGTTAGGTGTGAAGCTAATGGGCTATGGACAGATATCTGCTAGACTTTTGGAGAAAGATAGGGCTGCAGCTGGAGTTAAAAGTATATGGTGTGAATGGTTAGGTAAAAGAGACGAAGATGGTTTTAAGACAATGGCTGTTGAAAATGACTTTGCAATTGTGACGTTTAGTTACTACTATGATTTGGGTAAGCAGGGCTTATTTGAGGATATAAAGTCGTTATTGTTGTCCAAGGAAGATAATGAAAGCCTTAGCAGCCCTGGTAAGCGACATAGGAAATCCTTTTCAGACCCTGAGGATGTCAGCGAGAGTTTGAGCAACCAGTGTGACTCTGCTGGGGAGGATTCTCATGCTTCAAGCACTGCAAACTCAAGATTGCTGTTAGATCACTATGATGATGATCTTCTGAATAGTAGGATAATTTCTAGCAAGACTATAAGGCGGGAATTAAGGAGGCAACAACGACTCGCAGCTGAGAGAATGTGTGATATCTGTCAACACAAGATGCTCCCCGGAAAAGATGTTGCTGCACTGTTGAACATGAAGACGGGAAGACTTTGTTGTTCTTCTAGAAACGTACATGGGGTGAGCCATTATTTATTCTCTTGAATTTTACTAATTTCCATTTTCATACTCTTAGCTAATGTTGTCTTTTTCTCTGTTGGATAATGATATGTGTCCTTCACTTACAAGGAAGTCCTATTGAATTAAGAAGTCTTACATATAACAAATTTTCATTTTATTTCTCCGCCAGGCATTCCATGTGTTCCATACATCATGCCTTGTTCACTGGATACTATTTTGTGATGCCGAGATGTTTGCAAATAAGCATGTGGAACCTAATTCAAGACAAAGACCTAACAGGAGAACCGGATCTAAAATTAACGACTCAGGAAAGCAATGTGCAGAAAGGAAGGTTTGTGGCAAACGCAGTGCCATAAAAAAACAGGAGGGGAAAGCTGTGCATCAGCAAATACATAGTGTGTTTTGTTCTGATTGCCAGGGAACTGGCATAGGTGGTGGTGGAGACGAACTGGAGAAACCGACTTACCATCTTTCTGAGGCATGTATTCCTTTCCTCTGTGCTTGTTTGATTTATGTATCTTCTTGAAGATTTATAACTTCAAAAATCATAATGACTTTATAGGATCTGGTCTATTATCATATATGTAAGTGGGGTTAATTGCCATCTGTCTAAGCTTTGGGGTTAATTGCCATCTGTCTAAGCTTTGGGGTTAATTGCCATCTGTCTAAGCTTTGAGGTTACGTTTGGGGTTTCAGATGTTTAGGTACAAAATCAAACTGAGTGATGCTCATAGATATTGGATGAAACACCCAGAAAAACTGCAGAATTGCTCGACTGGACTTCTTTTCGCACAGCAGGATGAAGAGGCAATGGTAGCTTATAAAATTCGTATAGTTAGCTATTTCAGTGAGATAAAGAGTAATCTTATTCAACTGATATTCATTTCCTGATTGTAGGAGAAGGTTTCAGTCATGAAGCTGCTTCGCTTCTACCGTGCAGACGAAGATAGCTGGATTACTGGTACATGAGACTCTTTGCTTTCTCTTCAGAGGGAGGAACCCTGCTTTTATGATATCATATTGTTTTTCTGTGATTATTGCATTGCAAAACTGGTGTCATAAGGTTTGTACATGGGATAGCTGCTGTTTACTAATTGACTAGTCAAACATTTTAGAGTTTATAAGGAATGGTAATGCTTTTAAATCTACATGGGATAGCTGCTGTTTCAGATGACTGTTTAGCCTATCTTCCTAAAGGAGCTCTTTTGATACATGTATAAACCCGTAAGTGTGATATTTCCTGAAGTCCAACCGGTAATGACAGGAGGGGGTTTGTCTCGGGTATGTCCCCGTTTCCGGTTGTGCTGTGTTTTTAACTTTGGCAATTTTGTTGTTTGGTTTGGGTTTACACCCTGCGCCGAGGATTTTGTGTAGACTCGATGGCTTTGTTGCAGAACTTACCTTACCCCACTCATTGGCGATTTTGGTCATCCCTCTTAATTAGGGCTGTTCATAAACGGGTATCCGACACGGATACCCGGAACCATTAACTCTCAAAGGGCCGATCCGAACACGATCCGTTAATTGACGGATACCCGACACGGATACACGAAGCGAATTCGTGTATTACACGCGGTTACACGCCACGACACGGATGAATGCACCAGTTCAAAATCAAATCCGAATCGAAGTGAAATCTATGAAATAGAGGTATCAATGGATGTTAAATAAAGAGACAAAATAGGAAATTGACATTTAAGGGCTTCGAAACCCTTTGTAGATGTGAAGAAGATGATGTATAGCGGATCTGTAGATGCAAAAAGGAGAGCATAGAGGGATGGATGGAGACAATAGATGAAGAGGATAAGAGGAGAGAAAGAAATGCAGATGATGTATAGGCTATAACGGATCTGTAGATGCAAAAAAGACGAGCATAGAGGGATGGATGGAGACAATAGATGAAGAGGATAGGAGGTGAGAAAGAAATGCTCAAGCCAAAACTTGCTAGAAACGGATAAAGCTCATCAGAGATGGAAGAACCTCGGCGAATGGAGAACAACCTGTATAGGTTTAGGGTTCCGCCGACAGAGAAAGAGAGGAGAATGAGAGGGATGGATCTGGAGAAAGAAAGAAAGAGAGTGCGGCTGATATCATTTAGAGAACATTTATTAGGGTTTTATTTTCCAAAAACGTTAAAAAATGGCATTGAAAAAATGAAAATAGAAAATGGGTTAAAAAAAAAAGGAGACATTGAATGGACTCGAACGTGGGTTGCTTTACATAAACGCGGACACACACAAAGGCAATTACCAACTGAGCTAGCGGGGTTCTTTGATTTTATAGGGTATTTATATGTAGTAGTACTATATTACCATACTATAAATTAAAAAAAAAAATTAAACGGTTCGTGTCGGGTATCCGATAAGGGGATATGCCCGATCCGAACACGAACCGTTTAATGTCGTGTTTTCTCGGTTCGTGTCATTTTCGTGTCGTGTCATTTCGGTTTCGTGTTTTTTCGTGTCGTGTTGTCGTGTTTTCATGTCGTATCGGTCGTGTCGGGTTTTTCTGCACACCCCTACTCTTAATAGGGATTTTCGTTATGGAGTATTGCCTTAACCTTGTGCCTGCAAGACACTGGGATAGACTTTTCGGGCTGAGGTTTTTAAAACCTCCGTAATGGCATTGCACTTGACGGTGCATTTCACTTGTCTTTGGCACTTTGGGCGTGACCGTATTTGGTCCAACTTTTTTTTTTTCCCTTTTCCTGAAAACGGAAAGAACATAGGATGAATTACATCGCTGTAGGGTGTATGATCCATAAAGATTAAAGAACAATTTGTTTGATACAGTGTGTTATACTGCCACTAATGGTATGATGTAAATGCCTAACTGTGTACAATATCAACCATCTTCTTCTCGAGGGGCATGCCAAGGCTCCTAGATCATCGAGGGAAGGCAATACCTTCATCCAAGTTGTTCGAAGAAAGGCAATACACTTGTCCCAGAACAAAGCGAATGACTAACAGGTATAATGGCTGCAATTTCATGTGCCACCTTATTTCCATCCCTCACGTGGGACCAATCAACCGATTCGAAACAGCCTGCCAATGTCCTTATAGGTGAAACGAGGTTGTAGAGAACCCTTTCCCTTGGCACCCTTGTTGCAACTTGATCACGAGCGCCTGATAGTCGGACTCAACTTGGATGCATTGTAGAACTCTTTCCCTGGCCACTTGGCCAGTTGCAGTGCCCACGCTCTCCGCACCAGCCACTTCAACACTACTCGTGGCATGGATTTCATGTTGAATGCCAAACTGCAGCTCCCCCAAGTGATTCCTGCACAAGAATAGAACAAACTCATTTTTATTTTTTTTATTAGGTAAAAATTCGAAGCTCAGACACGCCTGACTCATCGAGAGGCCGACCGAAGTCGGCAGACGGCGAACCGTCTAACAGAGCAATCTAAAAATAGAAATACAAATAACAAGCGTAGTGAAACAAACAGAAATAAACTCTACTACAAACGAGCTCCTTTTTTTTTTTTTAAGCAAGATAAGGTTTAGGTCGGGTCGGCCGCAGCAGAGGCCCTTCCTAGCGCATCCTTCTGGGCGAGAACTCGCAGTTCTGGATCATTCTCACAGCAGACGTCGGCAGGGGAGACATGGGCACTACGCGCAAGGTAGTCAGCCACAGCATTCGATTCCCTGAAAATATGACGAATAACAACATGAGTAAATGACGAAATATCAGACATTATATCCGCTTGTAGCATCTCAATCGACCAGGGACATTTCCAATCCCCTAGAAGTACTTTTATCACCAAAAGATTGTCTCCTTCGATCAGAAGTGTAGACAGGTTCAGATCCTTAGCCCTTGCCAGTCCCATCCCGAGGCCGAGATTTTCGGCATAAATGACCGAGATATTTGTGCAAACAGATCTGCCAGCCGAGACAACTGAACCATCAGAGTCGCGGATGACAAAACCATAAGACGATTTATCATTCTGGATCACTGAACCATCAAAATTGAGCTTGTAGCAATTCCTCGGTTGTTTGTCCCACTTCCCGGACCGATCCTGTGGCATGGATTTCGAAGCTTTAGCTTTAAATGGATGGTCGATAATGCCCCTACGACAGCTATGTAAGGGGGTCAAAGGGCCAGACGGATCATCATCTAAGAGCTTTGATTGTTTCCAACAGTGAGTGGTAGTGCTGTGTAACAGTAGAATTTCATTAGTTGTTACCTTTTTCGTGTGATTGAAAACAAGTTGATTCCTGAAGAACCACATGGCCCACCAAGCTGAGGCTAGTTTGGCAAAGGAGTTAGACCCAATCGCACATCTAATAGCAGTAAGGGGGAATACATTACCCATGCCACCAGCAGAGATACACCTTGGGATTTGGATATTTAAAGCTCTAAGTACAGCAGTAGCCATAGGACAACGAAGTAGAATGTGATCCCTCGATTCATTTGTAATGTCACAGAAAGCGCAACCAGCAGGTACAACGACATGCGACCTCTGTAGTCTTGGCTTAGTCGGTAGACCGTCCCTGGAGATTTTCCATAGAAAGTGTCGCACCTTAGGGGGAACATCGAGGCACCAGATCCACGCGCAATCGAAATCTGGCGACCCGGTGTGTGCAGATATGAAGGAGTTGGCGGAGGCGGTTGAGAACCAGCCATTTTTGCTAGGCCCCCAATACAGACGGTCTGTGATCGGATTACTTGGTAAGGTTATGCCCATGATATGGTTAATATCATCATGTTTCAGCAAGTTTTGTAAGGCGTCGTTTATAAAAGGTTTATTCCACTGTCTGTTTGTGATGAAATGAGCCACTGGAATGCCCGCCAGTTCAGCGGGTATGGGGATCAGTGTTTTGGAACTCAATGGTGTTTCAAAAGCCCAATTATGGGCCCAGAAATCAATAGTTTCCCCATTTCCAACCCGCCATTGAAGACCCGGGAGGAACTGATGCCTGATGGACATAAGGCGGGACCATTTCCAAGAGGTATTACCCTTTTTGTTATAGCTATAAAGATCGTTCCCTTTCAGGTATTTATGTGAGATGACTCGAACTCAGATGTTGTCCGGTTCTGCAATGATTTTCCAGAGAAGCTTCATTTGTAGCGCTATGTTCATAGATTCTGCCTTATGAATCCCCAAGCCACCTTTCATCGTGTCAGAACAGATTTTGTCCCAACTGATGAGCGGCGTAGCTTTTGCAGTTTTGTTCCAAAAGAATTGTCTATACACTTTGTCAAGTTCATGAAGAACGTGAGAGGGTAGTAAGGAAGCTTGCATGAGAAAAATTGGTTTGGCACTCAAATTTGCTTTGATAAGCACCCGCAGTCCTTCTGCAGACAGGTTGGAGGCTTTCCATTTTGTGAGCTGGTTTTTAGTCTTGAGGACCACATCAGCGAAGGTATCCCTATTGGTCCTACCGTTGACTACAGGGAAGCCCAAGTATTTGTCAAAATTGTTAGCTTGGGGAATACCAAGTACGGCAATAGTCGAAGCTATTGCGACAGCTGTTGTGTTTCGGGATGCTTGGAAGCTGGATTTATGCAGATTTACCTTTTGTCCTGAAATGAGACAGTATCTGTCTAAGATAGTCAGTACAGAAGTACATGTCGATTGGGAGGCTTTGCAGAAAATGAGAATATCATCAGCAAACGCTAAAAAAGGAATCTTGATACCCGACCGACCAAAAGAAATGCCAAGGTCCTTACTAGCAAGCCCTTGGTTGTGGAGTGTACGTGCTAGTACCTCAGAGGCTAGGATAAAGAGAAAGGGGGAGAGTGGGTCTCCTTGTCTTAAACCCCTAGTGGGGTGAAAAACCGTGGTTGGTTCATCATTTACGAGGACCGAGTAGGATACTGTTGAAACACATTCTTTTATATTGTTAATAAATAGATCGTTGAACCCGTATTTGGATAAAACTTTGAACAGAAACGACCATTCGATGCGGTCGTATGCCTTTTCCATGTCAAGCTTAAGGGAGACCATGCCCGTTTTGCCTTTCTTCATTCGAAACGAATGCAAAGCTTCATGCGCAATCAGAATGTTGTCCTGAATAGCTCTCCCTTTTGTGAAGGCCCCTTGCAGGGGGTGTATAAGCTTGTCGAAAATTTTCGTTAAACGTGCGGAAATCACCTTCGCTATGATTTTATAGATAGTAGAGCATAAGCTGATTGGTCTGTAGTGGTTTACTGCAGTCGGCACCTCACATTTTGGTAACAGCGTGATAAAGGTATGGTTCGTCTGACGTAGTAACCTACCACTGGTAAAGAAAGCCTTAATTGCCTTCGTTACAGAAGGGCCCACGGTGGGCCAGAACTTTTGGTAGAAACCGGCTGGGAACCCATCAGGGCCCGGCGCCTTGTCTGGGCTCATGGCAAAAACAGCCGCCTTTGCGCGTGTTTGGCAAAATGGGGTTTTTTTAGGAGGTTGAGTTTATTTAAGAGGTTGAGTTTATTTGGGGTATTATGGAGGTGTGGGAGGTGGAGTTTTATTTTTAAATAACCTTGAAAAAAATCTGATTGGTGTTTGGTGGATATAAGGTTTATAAATGGTTATTGGGAATGAAAAGTCAAAATTGCCCCTCTTCCCCCTTCCCCTTTCTTCCTCCTTGTTATATATCTGTGCCTGTACAGCCATTCCTTCCTCCCTTCATAGTTTTTTTTTTTCTCTTGAACAACAATTTAATACTTCTTCCTCCTTCCTCCCTTCGGTTTTTTGTTGCTCTCGAACGGTAATTTCGGTGGGAGGGTGGTTGTTGCTGGTTGAGGTCGCTGAAATCGAACAAGCAGCAGCCCTCATTGGGCACGAGAGATCGCCGACAGTGGTGAGGTTGCTGGTCGAGGTCGCAATTTCGGTGGTTGGAGGTGGTTGCTTCTGGACGAGGTCGCCGACAGTGGTGAGGTTGGTGGTGGCGGTGGCTGAATTGAGGGGCAAATGGGGTTTTTTATTTACACCCAAAAAAATTAACCTCCATAATCTCCCCCCCCCCCCCAGGTTTTGATTTCACAGAAAATAATCCGCACCTTGAACTCATGGAAGCTCAAGCAATCGCTGCTTTCAAACACCTCTTGAAGAGGTTAAATTTTTTTTAACCTCTTGAAACCTAATCTAATACGCTATCAAACAGGGCCTTTATCTCATTGTTTGTAACAGGTGCAGTTAACATGTCATTGTCAGCCTGAGTAACTAGTGTTGGGATAACCGATAGGTCTGTAGATAAGTCTGGAGCATTATTCGAAGATGTTCTGAACCGAGCCTTGAAATCGCGGACAAATTCTTGTTGGATTGTGTGGAAATCAGTTGTGGGCTGACCACCGGGCAGTAGGATAGATTTGATTATTTTCCTGCCTCTCTTTGCAGTAGCGATTTTGTGAAAATAGCCTGAGTTGGAGTCATTTAGTTTTGTATGTTTAACTTTTGCCCGCTGGCTTCAGTAGCGACGGTGAAAGTCGAGCATGCGTTCTCTTTTGTTGAGTAGTTGTTTAAGGATTTGGGCATCATGGTAATTGTAATTAGATATAAGAGACGTCTGTAAACTAAGGAGTTTTTGATCCGTTACAAGGATTTGGTTGTGAATATTGCGTACCGTATTCTTGTGCCAAGTTTTGGAAAGTCTTTTAAGAACTTTTGCCTTTTGAAGTAATTTAAACATCAAGGAACCTTGTGGGTTTGCCCTCCAAGCCTGTGAGACTATGTTTCTGTAATCGGCCCTAGAAGCCCAAGCCAAATCGAATTTAAAAGGTCTATTTTTAGGCTGAATGTTGTGGCGAAAGTCTGTGGAGATCGGAGCATGATCAGATCTAGTAAATGGATGTATCTGAGTACGCAGTGAATCGAAAATAGTAAGCATGTCCGTGTGGATTAGTAGACGGTCAAGTTTTTCCAGGCAAATGATCACATCATTCGATTTCCGTTGCCAAGTAAACTGGCCCCCACTAGAAGGTACTTATAGTAATGAAAGGTTGTTCTTGAAGTCTAGTAATTGTGTAAAACGGGCGTTTGAAGGGTAGGCTCCTCCAAGTTTATCTGCTGGGGTGGCTATTTCATTAAGGTCTCCCATAATACAGAATGGAATAACAAGTGACTGGATATAAAGGGAGAGTGTATTCCAAAAGGCTGATTTACGCCGCTCATCCGGAGGGGCATAGACCACCAGAAAAGCAAAAGAGCGCTTCGTAGCATAGTCCGAGTAGTTGAAATGAATGAATCGATGCTGAACCGAAATAAGCTCGATGGAACCTTGTGCAGCAGAGAAATCTTTCCATAGAAGACAGATTCCCCCAGAAAAGCCGATTGCTGGATCAAAAGCTACATTCGTGAACCCATACTTACGCAGTATGCTTTCAGAAGGAACCTTATTAGTCTTGGTTTCTAGAAGAGCTATAACGTTTATATTATTATTTTGACAGAAAATATCCACATTTGTCCAGAAATTATGGCTCCGGATGCCGCATGAATTCCATGTACATATATTCATAAAAACCTTATAGGGCGAATAGTTTGTACTAATATAGAAGTGACTGGCTTAGTCTTTAAACAAGAGACCATAAGAGAGATGGTCCGATTGCAGAAAACGCGATGTTCAAGTCCAGTTGTGGTTCTAAAAACTGAGAATGTGAAATCTGTGTAAGGGAATTCTCGACTAGAGAAAATGTGTTTGTTGGTAACAACATTAATTTTAAGCATCTCGTTGGGTAATGGTTTACCGAACCGGGAACGCACATAGCTCATGATGGGAGCTAGATGGTCCCTAAATTGATGGGTTGTGTAAGACGTGATTGGGTTTCCCCGTAGGTGACGTACTATCTGAATTCATATTGAGTACAGAAGCGTTGACTAAGAGGATAAATATCTTTAGGATTGTTCTCCGAAAATTAATAAGATAAAGATGTTTTATTAAGACCAAAATCCGGAATTTGTATAATAGGTGGTTGTGTAAACCCAACCAGTTTGAGATAATCAATCTGAAATGTAAATTAAAACCATCGATTTTGTATGCTTTTACAAATTTGGGTGTACCAAAGAACCCAATTTTTTGAGTGATAAGTAACCTTTGTAAGGTTAGAAGGTCCTGTAAAGACAACGAGATTAGCGCGCCCGGTCTGGACGACATACTGAGCAGCTGCACAGCACTTGAAGTCGGGAATACAAGAATACAGCTGAGCAGAAAATAAAGAGCTAACCAGAGAATAATAAAGTCCATAGTGAGACAACTCTTATGAAGTAAATAGATTACAAAGGGGCCTAAGCTAACCCAGCAGTTTACACGAAACTGAAAGAAAACGAAGACAAAACTCATGTAAAGTAAAACGGAATCGGGGCAGATACGAAGCTGACAGAGCACTGATGCCGACTGCAAGTTCAGCAAAACCATAACAAAGCAGTGCTTGGAAGGCCAAGACCAGGCAAGCAGCAGGAGCTCAGGCAACCGGAAAAGCCTTTCCGAAACACCAAGCCACCTGCAGCAACCACCAGCATGGCCGAGGGAACCCATCACCAGCCAGCAACCAAGGATGAAATAGCTGCACCTGGAAACAATCGACAGCAGGGTGCATACCACGCCAAGACCACAACAGAAAAAATAACCAAAAGGCAATTGACTGATCGAGAGAAAGAGGTAAAGGATCGAGCTATCAAAATAACCAAAAAAACCAAGTAGTAAGACAGCCGAGTCATAAACAAACGAGAGTTCAATAATTTTGATAGCAAAAGGAGGTCTGAGGACCCAAGGAAAGCCGACACAACATACGGCAGAGCTGAAAGTAGGGATATTGTCCCAATTGCACATGTAATATGTGCTTAAATAGGTCGATTGCTGGTGAGCAAGTTGTTTGTGGGTTTGTGCTAGCAAGGAGGGAGAGAAACTTACAGTGGAAGCTTTGATGCAACAAGGCTTCTGAATTGCCGGCGGACAAGACTCTGAAAAGAAAAGCCAGGCCAACCACAGAAGGAGAGAGCGCACACCATCGGGCCATCCAGAGCCCCTCTCAAATCTCATAAATGTTTGGTAGCAGAGCCATTGAACCTTGCAATAGGACCGCATAGAAGCCTGGGAGGGCCAAATCGGAGGATCCACCTCCTCCATGTTTGCCGGCATCGGGCAGGCTCCAGAGGGAGCGTTTTGGTAAGCGGTGGAGAGATGGGTCAGGGTCCAAACTTGCAAGGTCCTGGCGAGGCTCGATTCGTGTGGGTACGGAGAGACAGGGGCCACTTGCGGGTGCGAGGGGGCTAGCGATGGTGGCTCGTTGGAGCTGGGGCGGCGGCTACGCTCGTTAGGGTTTGGGAAGAGGCGACGCGTGAGAGCGCGTACTCTTGGGCAAGATGGGCTTTTCATTTTCGTCAAATGAGCTCCTTGTTGTGCACGAAGCACATCATTTTCTATCATTTTTTTTAATTGGAGACACTTGGACCCAAAGAAATCAAGATTTAGACCCAAGAAAACTATGCTTTGGGCTCAGAAAGGTTCTCATTTTCCATCAATTTTTTTTACGGAAATTTCGCATGGTACCCCTCAACTAAGGGCTTTTTCGCATGGTGTACGAAAGTTTTACCTATTTCACGTGGTACCCCCGAGCTATGGTTTTTTTCCGCCGCGTGCCCTTGTGTTAATCTCTGTTACATTTTCCGTTAAAAAAATAAAGGACATGAAAATAAAACTGAAACTGAACACGCTTCGTCCTCACTATTCGTTCTTCGATTGCAGCAGAAGTCTCTGGGAGAGAGAGAGGGGGGACGCCGACGGTAGGAGATCAAAGTTGACGTGAGAAGGCCGGTGAGGGTGGAGCATACCATCGTGACGCCGGTGGAGGTAAGTAGTTTTCCCTCCTCAATTGGTGTTGGGATTTAGGGTTTTTTTTTCGAATTGGAGGTTTTGGGTTGGATCATTGGAGTTGACAAATGTTCAAATTAGGGTATGAGGATTAGATTTAGGGATCAATTTTATGTGAATTTTGTTCTAATTGGGGGTTTGTGTCATCTCGAGGTGATTTTCACAAAACTAGTGTAATCTAAGCATTTTCACAAAACTAATTGGGGGTTTCTGTCTGCAAAATCGGCATGGTAATATGAAATTCCAACATTTTAAAATGTCTCCCCAAATGATTCAATTTCGATTTTGATTGCTCCACTAACTAACGTGTTTCATAAATCAGTGTAGCTAGTAAAGGAGTACAAATTCATTGGAAATTAAGTTGAAACTATTAGTTTACACTTCCTTTCTTTCAGTAACCTTAGGTTTTTCAATAATGGATTGATAATTGCTATAACCTTATCAAAGGGTGATTCTTGGATCATGCTTTCATTAATTCTTGGATGTGGAAATTAACTTGCAGCAATTTAAAGTACTGCAAAACAAGAAGTCAGAGGGCATATCATAATTTGATGAATATGAATCTAGTCAATTATCCATGGCTGGGAGAATTTATACTTGGCGGCAATATATCATCTTCCTTCCTATTTGTTTTTTCTGAACACTCATGTATTCCTATAGATTTGGTGATAGTGTGATACCCCTTATAGACGGAGCATCGAATCTCTCTCTACATGAAAATCCCCTTGATTTCTCACCTATTTAATTCCCAGCTCATTACCCAAACAACAGTTTAGGGATTATTCGAACAAAAAAAATTATCATAGCAGTTTTATATTTTTATACCTTTCGAAGATTAATTCAAAGTTATGATAGTAAGTGTATTGTTGTAGCCTATTAGTTCAAATGGAAGAGCATTGTGTTCATGCACAAAGACGTGGGTTCGAATCCCACAAAGGCTTATTAAACTCATTAACCATAAGTACGAAGTACTTTGCTAACTTTATTTAATGTGTGTATTTGTTTAATATCGCCCGAAGAAATATCCGTCACATGTCCTCTAAACTTTGTCATAGCTTTTTTTTTTTATGAATGGTTTCAAACCAAAAAAAGGAAGCTATGACATCAGGGTGTAATAATAGGCAAAACAAGCAAAGGAGAAACACATATTAGCATGTCATCCAAGAAATACTTAGAGAAACAAGTAAGTTATTACTTATATGCCAAGTCTTGTTGCATTTACATAAAAACAGCAGACCAAACAATGCAAAGCTATGACAGCAAAGTCAATTCTACTTCCTTTATTTATTTTAGCCTATGTGGGAATCGAACCCACATCTTTGTGCTCGTGCACATTGCTCTGTCATTTTGAGCTAATAGACTTGTAATTTGTTATACATAGAATTATATTGTGGTACATCTCAGGACGCAGCATCATCACCAGATACAGTGGGAGGGCTGAAGATGAAAAATGCCTTAGTGTTACAAACAAACGAAGACAATGAGGAATTTTTTCAATGTTAAGATCATTGAAGTCCAAGCCACATTCCACAAAATGCTATTGCACAAAAGTTATACACTATAACATTCGCTTCAAATTTTAGGTGAAATTATATGTCAAAACAGTAATGACCCAACAGTCAATTGAGGGACCTGAAAACAAGTTTGAATCACTTGAATCTTCAACAAGCCGCATTCCACAAATTTATGGCAATCGTAAATCGTTTATTTTTGTCCCCTTTCCCCCAACTTGTAGACAATTGCACACTCGCCCTACAAACTGAATACGCAATTACGAAAGTAATCCAACCCCAATGCAACCCTGAATTAGATTCAAGAAGAAGAATGCAATCCAACCCCAATTTGAAGGTTCTCCATCTATTCGCAATCCAACCCAAGCCCCAAATTCGGGAAAAAATAAACCCTAAATCCCAAAACCAGTTGAAGAGGGAAGAAAACTTACCTCCGCCATCGATGTCACATTGTCACCACGTCTTGTCCACCTTGATGGCTTCCTCTCTTCGGTGTCGACATCCGTTCGTCGCTGGCGCTAGCGTCCCCTCGACCCTCTCTCTCTCTAAGACATGGGTGAAGAATCTCTCTCTCAGTCGACTATCTCTCTCCGCAATAGTCAGCATTCATTTCTTTCAATTTCTTTCCTTTTTTTTTAATAATTTTTTGACGGAAAATGTTAACGGCAATAACACAAGGGCACGCGGCGAAAAAAAGCCAAACCTCGGGGGTACCACGTGAAATAGGTAAAACTTTCGTACACCACGCGAAAAAGCTCTTAGTTCAGGGGTACCACGCGAAATTTCCGTTTTTTTTAAATTGCAGATACTTCAGCCCCAAGGAAATCAAGATTTAGGCCCAAGAAAACCATGCTTTGGCCCCAAGAAAATGACCCAAGTGTGGAGACTGGAGCATCAGTGAATAGATGAGGAGGGGGCACATGCTCCTCCACGCCCTCTTGCTCCGCTACTGCGTACATATAACTATGTCCTTTTGTTTTTGGTAGGGACAAACCTGTCTTTTTTTATACAAGACGAAAATTTAGGAGTGGTCAACCGCGGTTGAGCCACCACCCAAGGACGTCCTTACGGACGAGATCGTTGATCACACCATCAGACCTCCAATAAGTGGGAGTCGAGACCAATCCTAGGTGTGTGAGCCGATCAACAACCTGATTGCTCTCTCTAAATACGTGGGAATACGAAACACGAACAAGGGACCGACCGATGGCAAACACGCCAGACACTGTCATCTCAATCTCTCACGGACACTTCCAACCCCCCTCCCCCCCCCCCCCTCCCCCTCTTAACGTTGTTAATAGTCGTAAGACAATCGCCCTCCACCTCAAGAAGAGTGATCCTCATTCATTGAGCTTCCAACATCCCATAATGAAGGCCTAAGACCTCAGCTTGCAAAGCAGACGTCTTTCTGCAACTTTGCACCCGCACTTGACAACTCTACCTTGATCATCATAGATTATGAATCCACAATTAGCAGCGAGTCCACCTGCTGTCGTTGCCCCATCAAAGTTCAATTTCATGAATCATTCGTTTGGTTTTTTCCATTTGATGATTTTTTCAATTGTCGGTTGGTTCTTTGATTATCTCTTCCTCATCCAGATCTTCTGTTTGTGCCTTTTTCCAGTTTTCCGTTTGTTGCTCGATATATTTAACCCATTCTTCTGGCCCTCTATACACCCGGTCGTTAAAGAGAATTTTATTCCGTTGAGACTAGATGCCCCAAAGGGAGAAGACAAGGGTTGATCTTTGTTCCGAGTAAGTTTTTGCAAATATTTCTACAATAATGTCTTTATAAGTTCTGTTATTTTTGTTTGTACCTTGCACTATTCTTTTGGTATGTTGGTCCATTTTTCGTATGATTGTGAGTATAGTTTGATATTCCGTGAATAAATGTATTGCATCTTCATGAGCGTGGTTACATAGAGTACATTCCATTGGTACATGTATTCATTTATCTCCTAGTTGCTCGTTTATTGGTGTTCTGTTTAGAATGTTTTTCCAAATAAATTTTTTCACTTTTGGTGGGCAATCTAATTCCAAATCCACTCGAAGGATTCGGTTGTGTTGCTTCGTACTCTAGTGGTGTAGTCTAAGACGCTAACCATTGAGAACCATCCATTTTGACTCGTTTTCTAGTAGAGTATTCAACTTTCCGTCTATGAAAGTAACGGAGTTTTAGATGTGTACATAGAGAAAGCTCTTATATAAGGGGCAAGATACTGTAATACAACTGGAGACTCCGCAGTTTCGACTAAATTCATTTTCTAAGTTTTATATAATCGCCGTTTAAATATAGAGCCTATCTTCGAATTCATTTAATAGTACATGGATATTAAGAATTTATTCAATTGTGCTCATAGAGAGTAATTGATTTAGTTTCTACAAGTTCAAGTTCTGTCTGGATTTATATATCATGTAATCGCACAACCCCATCTTTATGGATATGGCATGAAATATGATAAAGGAACACTGTTTTTCTCGTGCCCATATCTCCATCTAACTTAAAATTTCTACCCCGTCACTATAACGAAAATTGCTATGAAGAATACGAAACACACATTCAATGCCACAAAGTCAAAATCAATATCTTCAAAAGAGACACATATTTTTAAATTCAAATTCAAACATGTGGAAAAAATGAGCTTAACTGGGTATCTATCTTTAATTGGAATGAACTCGCGGGTATGACCATATGACTTATTTGGGTATGTTTGATGAAAGTGGAAAATGATTCCCTAGTCCCCACCCCCATTTTTTTTGGGAAGATACGCGTGGTTTAGAAATGAGTTCCATTTTTTCAAAATATATACTCCGATATTTTTGAATTTGGTAAATAAAGAGCGACTATCTTAAATTCGAGTCATGATTTTTGAATACTATTCAAAGGACAAAAGCATGTATAATATTTAGACACATATTTTTAAAATGATAAAAACTATATAAAATAATTATTTTTTAATAAATTTTTAAATAATTTAATAGTTACAAGTTCATCCGTTCGGCAAAATATATCGTTCATTATTCACATACGTTTTTTAGAATAATAAAAAACTATATAAAATATTTATTTTTCTTTAAATTTTTTTTAACAATTTCATACTCGTTAATACTCCGTAGTAACTACAAGTTTGTTAAAAAAATTATAAAAAAATATTTTATATAGTTTTTATCCTCCTAAAAAAGCGTGTATGAATAGTAAATGACATGTTTTGCCGAACAGAGTAAGTATTAATAAGTATCAAATTATTTAAATTTTTATATAAAAAATCAACATTTTATATAGTTTTATCATCATAAAAAAACGTATATAAATAACAAATGATTTTTTTTTTTGAACGGAGGGAGTATTGAATATTTTATCATAATTATGTTGGAGGTGGAAAATAGTTTTTCCTGCTTTTTGGGAAGATATACGTGGTTTATAAGTGGGTTTCAATTTCTAAAATGTTGAATATTTTATAATAAGCTAATTAGAAAGTCCATTCTTAATAACTTACGGAGTAGTCGGTAAGAGGATACGTCACTACAAGACTCTCTTCTCTCCCTATTACAACGAATAAGTTTTTTTTTTTTTAAAAAAGAATATTGATCGTAGACAAACTGATTAGCGAAACTTATTTTTATATGTATAATCGTTCTTTCATTTGTGCCTCTAAAAAACACCTTTTATACTCGATTGAAGTCATTTGAACCCTGACGATAATTTTAAATTCCACAAATAGATAACATAAGGCAAAATTACATAAAATCACCCGTTAAATATGGTTGTTTTCACTTAACCACCCCTTAAATTCAAAATTACATAAAACCACCCTTTAAATGGTATTTGTTTACAACTCACCACCCATTCAACTATTTTCGTTAATTTATCATTAAATATATTATATTTTAATATTTTTAAAATCAAATTTGATTGTAAATATATTCAAATTTTGAATTTAAGAGGTTGATCATATTTTATGGATTATTTTATTTATTTAAAAAAAAAAAAAAAATAAAGCCTATAATTATTATCTTAATATATGGTTGAAAATGTTTATAGAATTTTAAAATATTATGTAAATTACTCTTATTTCTTTATATTTTAAATAAGAGTAATTTACATAATGTTTTAAACATTTATAAACATAAATTAAGATAATAATTCTAGGCTTTATTGATTATTATTTTTTAAAATAAATACAATGATCCCTAAAATATAATTGGGCCCTTAAATTCAAAATTTGAATATATTTACAATCAAATTTGAGTTTAAAAATATTAAAATATAATACATTTAATGATAAAGTAACGAAAATAGTTGAATGGGTGGTGAGTTGTAAACAAATATCATTTAAAGGGTGGTTTTATGTAATTTTGAATTTAAGGGGTGGTTAAGTGAAAACACCCATATTTAAAAAGTGGTTTTCTGTAATTTTCCCATAACATAATTAGAGCTTTTGATTTTAGTCGAGTTTTTACTGGCTTAAATTTGTAAGTATGACAAGCCCTAGCTATAATGGTTTAAATGCATACATATAAATAAAATATTATAATAGTTTGGTGTCTACCTATGGAAAAAAAAAGAACTTTTAATTTTAAATCTAAGATTATTGCTCAATTATCTTTTGAAATCGGATTTTCAACCATACTTATCTTATATTTTTTTTTTAAAAAATAGTATTCACAAATTTATTTAGGTATTTATCTTATTATATATTTATCTTTATCGCCTAGTTTGTATCAACTACCATATTCACCATGGAAAAAATAGCACAAGCAATCAGCTCTATTATCTCACATGATAGGAATATGGATAAAATAATTAACCTCATTAATTGGGTCTAGCCTATCAAAAGAAAACAAACAGTACCTAGCTTTTCGATGGTGGACAATAATCACAATATGGAATACTAGAAACCAAATCATTTTTAGAAATTCTCATATCCTATCGGCCACATGAATCAACAAAACCATCTTAGAAACACATGCACAAATAGAAACTAGCAGATAAAATATACCCAAATAAAAATAGTACCATAACTCATCATGGAAAAAAGAAGAGAGTCCAAATAAAAAATGGGGAAAGAACCACTCTATGAAAAAAAAAACCACCTTCAAATTGGTACAAGCTAAACTTTGATGGATTTTCTATATCGAGTACTAAGAGACGGGCTTTATCTGTTGAGACTGGAATGGGACACCAATCTACTTGGATGGGAAACCAATGGATGATCTTTCTCCTATCATGGCTGAAGCCATTGCCTTAAGACAAGGGATAGAAAAAGCCAAAGACTTAAAAATACCAAACTTAATTAATCATTGAGGGTGACTCCAAGATAATCACTTACGCTCTTCAGACAAACAATAAGTGTCCATGGGAAATAGAGCTAGTACGGGCGGATATTAGGACCCTACTTATAGAAATTAAAAATTTCTCATATTCCCCACAACGGTAACCGAATGGCGGATAAGGTTACACATCTTTGCTACTCTACCAGGGGAACTAATCTATATACTCTCTTCTAAACGCTCTTCTTGACTTCATCCGACAGGATGCCTTCGGGTAGGGGCGCCGCTTCACCTGAATCATTACCTAATTAAAAAAAACTACCATATTCACCAAAGTCATCAAACACCTTATAGATTATGAACAATTTAATTTAATATGTGATTTTTTTTTATGAAAGTAAAAATTCGAGAGATCAAGCAAAAAAAATTGATCATCGAGAGGCCGATGAATCGACAGTGATACATTACCAAGGAAAAAGAAAACAGGAAAAAGGCGGACCAAGAAGTGGTATAGACAATACTAAAAAGCAGAAACTAGGCAAAATAAAGACAGTTAACTCGAGGCCACAGAAGAGGAACAAAGCCAAACACCAATATGTAGCACCGGTAGCCACTGGCGGATTTAGGGGTGGGCTCGTATGAGCGCGAGCCCACCCCAATTCCGGAAAAAAATACGAAAGGTTAAATATATAAAAAATAAAAAATAAAAAGGTCTAAATTAATTTAGAAGTGAAAATGGATTATAAAGTTTACCTTGCCTAGTTGGTAAAGTATAAATGAGGAACTTTTTCCTCTTTATCTAGAGCCCAAGGTTCAATTTCCACTTTTTACATTTTCTTCACTTATTTTTAACTATCTTTTTATATATAAGTTCAAATATCTTTTTAAATTGAGAATAATTAATTTCAATTAGTATTGTTTGAATTCTATTTTAGTCATTCATTGGGGGTTTCCTTGAATTTTTTTTTAACTAATTATAAATTTTATTCGATCACTTCTAATAATATGGATAAATCTTTGAATTTTTTTTACATAACCCTTCACAATTAAATTTATTTAAAGTTTAGCAAAACTTGTTTCATTATTACTTAATTTTTAGCCTAAATCTCGCCCACCCCTATGTTACGGTCTGGCTTCGTCACTGCCGGTAGCCCACATCTGGTCACGACGGGGTGGGCTGAGTAAAGATGGCGGTGCAGTGTTTGTGGCGGTGAAGGCCACTGACCGACGGTAGCCCCCAAAACCTCAATCAGATTCGGGGTGTTTTGAATGGTTGTTGCTGCCAGCGGTAGACTGGCGGTGATGGTGACATTGCCCGTCAACCGAAGAAGGTCTTGGTTGTTAATGTGATCGGCTACGACTTGGTGGTGATGAAGGCGTCTTTCGGCAGGGTAGACCTTCCCTATACATTGCACAAAGGAAGGGGGTTTTACTCATAATTTAACATGTGATATGTTACCAAACGAATCCTATACTCGCAACAATTTTTGTTGTGTCTTAGTCTAGTTCGATCAGATAGGGTATCATAAAACCCATTTAAGGGTTGCACATCCTATTTATAAGCGACTTCATCTCTAGATTTTTTAGAATGAGCTGTAACAAAATGACAACTTTGATGATGATAATAAGACTTGAAATATGTAAATTGAAATTGCACAAGTTTTGTGAAGGTACATATACATAAGATTACCCAACATAAAAATATTACTTCCCCTCCATTCTCAGCATACCTATAAAGCTTATTCATCTTCCGACCACAAAATATACAAATTACAGCATATGCATATCAATCTCTAAACAGACACTATCTCACTAGTCACTACAAATCTCCATCTTCCCTTTTTCCCTGGTTTCATGTGGAATCTGTAAGATGTATTATGTATACAATCCGACGAGTTCGGATACAAATTCCCTGCGGAAAGACCAGTATCGAAAAAGCCGCGACTAGGATGGGCAGGGCTCAGAAGAACACAAGGCATAAAACAAGGCAGCACCACAGGAAAATGCTTAATCTGCTCAATGACTGGTCAGCTTGCAACATATGCCTTCTCACTCGCGCATTCCTTGCGGCATCCATGCCATACGAGTTCGGATACGTATAGAACGGCTCTGATCTCCCGAAAAGCCTTGTGCAGATCAACTCCCCGACCATACTGATCATCGGGTGGAAGGTGGTGCTCCCGGCTAGGCTGATTGCTGGAGCCGGTGAGTAGTCATAGTCACCATAGTCCGGATAGTAGGCTTCTGGTTGTGATGGGTATGGAGGATAGTCATGGTGGTGTCGAGAATAGTGCTGGGTAGTTCGTTGACTGGCTGTCGTCGTTGTAGAGGTGGATACCGATTCCAGAATGGGCCGGTGAGGTATGATGACCCCACAATGTGTAGCCTTTTCGTCTGATCCTGATTGGCCCCGACCATAGAGAGGGATTAGGGTCTTTTCCGAGACCTCTGCTTTGCAGACGGGACACTGTGGCTGCTGGTCCACCGGGATTTCTGGTGAAATAATCTGCTCGTGAATCCATTTGTATATACAAGCCCAGCAATAGAGGTGCCCACATCTGGTCACGACGGGGTCTTTTACTGTGTCTAAGCAAATGTTGCAGTCAAACCCGCCAGATGGGTTAACATCAGCTGGGTTCCAATCTTTTGTATCACCTTCTGAGGCAGTGTCGTGTAACAATGAACGTGAAAGGTACTGCTCCGTGGCCATTCAGGTGAGAGATTGTCGTCTTGGTTTTATGCCTGTAACACCCGAGCAATAAATTCAGTACACAGTGCAACTTACAATAGAGCCAGAGGAACGACAAGCTCTGTGAGCAAAGGCTTATAAATTAAAACTAGTGCTGTAATCACTTGTCCAAAACATAAACAAAAACGTTTGCTCAGTTCGACGATGGATGAGACGATAAGATTGACTTGATCAAGTCTTCAATAAAAGTCTTTCATGAATGTAACAGTACCCTAAATGCTGTAATTTAATCAGGTCCACCAGAAATATAAAGAAACAATGGCACATACAAACAAACATCAATTATTTGAGTTTAGTGTAGGATAAGATTCTAAAAATAAATTACAAAAGGAGGAAAGGATAAATCAACATGCCAACAATAATTCAGAACCCTATATTTTTGTAGGTTTCCTATTTACCAAGAAAATTGTTTTCAACTCTATATTTCGTGTTATAGCAGAAAAAACTGTTTTCAACTTCAAGGGCCATCACAACAAAGTATAAAACATTCAACATCCATTTCCAAATGTTAAAGTTCCATAGAAGGTAAACTTTGCATTTATGAATAGATCAAAAGAATAGTTAAGCAGTGTGTGTCTAAACAAGGACAGGTACGTAAACTGAGTCTGACTATTTAGCCTTAGGTTGTTTAATCCAAAAAGCAACAACTGAATAGATTTGTCATCAATTTGCACCTTGCTGCAACTTGAAACCAGAGCATGTTGAAATGCAAATAGAGTAATTGTCAACACTCAAGACAACTTCAGAACCAAATCCAATGGATAATTCTCGGATTTACACCTTATCAGTAAGTCAGACAGCCAGAAAATTGATTAAAAAGAAATACAAACCACAAAAGATTTACACTTTCTTTTTGATCTATGCTAGAACTACAAGAAAGAGACCTAAGACCATGATTTTTAAGCCATCATAGCCAATTAGCCACAGCTATCAAACTGATCTAATCCCTTCAGTTATTCAGCAAGCCAAACCCTTAATATCCATTTTCACTGCAAAATTTATGAGCAAACTCATTACTACTCAAAATCAGTATATCAAAGGACCCCAAAAGCCTCAAATGAGAATATCAAGACTTGTCAAACACTAATGATATAATGATATAATGATATACCAAACACAAGATAGTGGTGTATTGATACCAAACGAGGGTTTAAGACTTGTCAAACACAACAAAAAGAGTCAAATACGGAAATACCAAAAGAAAAGATCAACCAATGATAGAAACAGCAGAACAAACCCTAGAGAATCAAATGAGAGATGGCTGGAAATCCCAGTCCAAAAATCTTCAATTGAGGGTTTTCCGAGTGCAACTTTTCACCAACAAACAAAGATAGAAAGCACAGATGAGATTAGAAGCAAAGGAGCCAAAATTGAACTGTTCAGCAAGGAAATTGGAAACACTGTATACTTCAAGCCTGAAGAACAACGAACAACGCCGGCCACCAACCCAAAAAAAATTTCAAATAAAATAAAAATTGAACAGATCACCAAATTCCGCCCGGAAAAGAAGACGAACCAGTAATTCAAACAGAAACCACCATTCACTAAAGATAAATCAAATGGGTTACTCACAAAACTGGTTAAAGACGAAGAAGAACACTTGAAGCGTGGCTCAAAAGGGGAAAACTTGAACAAATTGTGGTGAAGAAGGAGATAGAGAATTTTTTGTAGGGGGAGTGTGTGAATACGGCATACACGCGCAGAAGATTTTTTCGAGAAAGTTTTGGGTTGAATTGAAGGAGTGGGATGTTGCCCTTGATGCATCTCGCCTTCTATTTATATTTTCTTTGGGTAGAATTTCAGTAAATTACACAAAACCGCCCATAATTCAAGTCCCTTCATGTAAAAAGGCCAAATTGTGATAGTAGGGCCCACCTATGAGTGATTCAAGGTTCAAACTTCGGACCACACAAACCTTGAGTAATTTGTCGTAGGGATTGTTGGAGGGTTACAAAGGTGCCTCGTCTTTAAATTACAGTAATAAATAAAGAGCGGTCATTTGGAGTTCAAATTGGAGACCTATGAGTACTATCGACAAAGGGTGTCTCATCTGCATTGACGTAATTTAGCCCAATATTTACTAAAGCAAATTTGATCGAACTTTCTTTTCTTGATGGAGAAATAATTCTAATAGCATGCGATATCCAATAGTATCTTAGTGGATCAGGTCACGGAGACCTGGATCTGGATCATTGTATATGTCAACAGGTCGAGTAGAACAACACAAGTATGCAATCTTGTCTGCCGTTCTATTACCCGACCGTAGAACATGATAGAAGGTAACTTCTGTCATATGTGATAACATAGTCGTGATGTCGTGTCGGATATTATTAATTCAATTTTCCAAGGGCGGAGCCTTTTTTAGTAAGATGTTTTATGATTATTAGGGAGTTCCCCTCAAGTTGTAATCTTTGTAGCCGTAGTTATAATAGTTTTTGCACACCAAAGCGAAGGGCAAGTGCTTCGGCCATTAAAGGTGTTTATTTTCCAAGAACTTTGAATCTGGCGTGGATAGGTTTTCCGAACTTGAAAACCTAATATCCGACCAAAATAAGACTTGACTCATTATTATTATTTTACTTTTCTCATTTTTAAACACAAATGTGATCCAAGGAGATCTAGAATCCAATTTGATTCGAACTTACCCAACCATGGTTATTAGAATCTCGATCATGATTTTTAGAATATTAAGATCCTACAATCCTACTCAAGAGCCTGATCTGAATCTATGCATTTTTGCGTAGGATCTATGTGGGATCTTTATAATCTTAACAGATCAATAAGATCTTATAATCTTATATATGCGATCCTAAAGATCTTTTTTTTTTATTAACAATGTGTATTTTCTAAACATTTGTTTTGTTTCATTGGTTGCTTTTAGGGTGTTTAAATATACACATTCATGTATGAAACGTGAAAAATGGCTTAGAGACAATTGTTTTCAAGTCTAGAGACATCTTTTTCCTAATTCTAAAGCTTTAAATTAAGCCATTTTGTTATATAAATTTTATTTTATTTTTTAATTATATTTCGAAGATCTTAATGAGATCTTATAATTCAATCCACGTACCTATTATGATTTGGTCATAGAATCCCGATCTTAATAACCTTGTACCCAACCCGAACCAAACAGAATATATAATATATTTGTCACAGGGCCGCCCCTTGGGGTAGGCCCAAGGAGCGGTCGCCTAGGCCCCCCTACCGAGTAGGACCCCGGGAAAAAAATGTTATATATATAATTAACATATTATGTATTATTATATTTATATGTCATAAAATATTTACTAAAATTTATATGTAAAAAAAACTCATTTGTGATATGACTAATTAGTTTACTAAATATTTTGAGCCAACGACAAAGAGTGTATAAAGGTCTTCGTCTTTCAATTTTTGTTATAATTGAAAAACGGGTAATTTTTAACAACTTATGCTAGTTTAACAAATTTACTTAACTGATAATAGTATTTTATTTGGATAAATTTGTAAAGTAATGATATGTTTTTAAATGTTTAACCATACTATTTTACATTAATGGAAAAAATAGAATATTAAAAAAATATTTTTTTCATCTTTATTTCTCACTAGAAAATTTACGTTTTTTAAATGGGTATTGTAAGAAAATATAATAAAATATAGTAAATATGTATAATGGTAAATCTAGAAATTGTAGTGAGATTGTCGCTTTAGTCTCATAATAGTATTTTTAACAACTTATGCTACTTTAACAGATTTACTTAAGTGATAATAGTATTTTATTTGGATAAATTTGTAAAGAAATGATATGTTTTTAAATGTTTAATTAACCATACTATTTTACATTAATGGAAAAAATAGAATATTAAAAAAATATTTTTTCATCTTTATTTCTCACTTGAAAATTTACGTTTTTTAAATAGATATTGTAAGAAAATATAATTAAATATAGTAAATATTTATAATGGTAAATCTAGAAATCGTAGTGAGATTGTCGCATTAGTCATACTCATATACTATTAAAAGTTCGTAAATTTCCCTTTTAGTGATAAAAATAAAATTTGAATTTAATAACGGAATAAATTAAAATTTTGCATTGTTTGATATATATTTTTTTAAAATGAATATATGTACTAGTAAAAAGACTCACCTTTTACATCCCCTCGGGCCCTAAAATTCTCAGAGTCGGCCCTGACCTGTCATATGTCCCGACCAGATATTGATCGAAGCCGAATGAATATACCCTAACCTGACCTAACTCATCTGATTGCCACCACTTTTTTTATATTAGCAAGAATTTGGATAAGGTCAGCCTCTCCTAGACCACCATCCAATATCATCCTTGCAGATGAAGATGTTGAGACTATTGTCAGAGCTGATCTCTAGCGTTACATCTGTAAGAAAAAGGTACGCAATGTAGTCGATACACTTATTGATCTCCCAGAAGTTGTGCATGAAGCTCACCATGTCAAAAGACTGAATCGGAAGAATGACATATGTGATATGGATTTCGATTTACCAAGGGCATGACCAACGACCTTTGAGGGTATTGATCACGATCAAGTTATCTCCTTCACTTGAATCTTAGACAGTTCCAAGTCCTTCGTCTTCGAGATGCCCATCTTAAATGAGTTCAACTATCCCGCAGTATCAGAGATGCCTTTCTTTTCGTGGTGACAATGAGTTCATTGGTTTCTCGTCATTTGATTTTTCGATACTTTTTCTTTTTCTAATTTATAAGTGTTTGTTGTGAAAAGTATTCTATATTTTGTATTGTCGTTGTGTTTGCCATCTCTAATATTTACATTTGGATCTAGGTAAGGGATTCAATTTTTTTTTTTTTACAAATTAGCATGTGATTAGGCTAGGATATTTACAAATTAAGGGCTTTTAGGTTAGATTATGGTCAACTTAACAACCCATAATAGTTAAAAAGGAATTAAAAAGAGTAATTTCCCTTCTTTTTGTTTAATGATTCGGTGGTTTGTTGGTATGGTGTGACTATTTGAGTAACCCTAAAGCTTATCTTACTTAATTGTTACTATTAATTGATGGTAAGTTTCTTGGTCATAGTTTTGTTTCTTTTTGAGTTTAAGCATAGATGAGTTGGTTATACTTTGTTCATCTTATATTTGCTAAGTTAGTTCTTACTAAGATATCTGAAGATGATCAATTGTAGACCAAGAAAAAAGAGATAAAATAGAGAGAGAACTCAAGGTGAATTCTTCAACAACTTCAATACTCAACAACTTGCATTTTTGTTACATGGCTGATAGCATGCATTTAGATAGGCATAATAGGTTGCATTTAGCTTAGTTAAGATGCATTTCAATGATGGATTAAGCACGATTTGCATATTAGTTCTCTATGTTGTCGGAGTCGGAATCTACACGCTTTTATTGATTATTTCAGGTAATGGTGTATCCGAGAAGAAGACATGAGTTGATAACGCATTGGATGAGAATGTCTAGTTGATCTAAGAAGCTTCCATGAAGTTCTCAAGAGGTCTTGAGAAGAAGAAGCGAGCCTAAACGAAGAACAAGTCTGTAGAAGTTGTCGCCAGACATGCTGAACTTGTTTTGCACTTTCTGGAGGCCTCGGTTGTCCAATTGACTATTATGACCATGCGTTGGAAAGCTCTTTCCGAGAGCTACAACTTTCCTGTTGAGAAGAAGAGCACATTTGAGAGGGATTTTCCGGGAAAGACCGATGCAGCGGCCGCCGCATGGTGTGCAGCGGCCGCCACCAGGGCCGATGCAAGGGGAATGGTGATGCTGCGGCCGCAACATACATGCAGCGGCCGCCGCATCTGCCGTCAGCGCCAATACGATGTGTTTCGTTTAATGAAACCCTAGTTTTTATTCTTAGTTGTTTTGTGGCCGAATTTGGATGATATTTAAGACCACTTTTAGTTATTTTTCCACTACTTCTATTCTATTCATTCATCAGACACTTTAGAGATTTTGAGCGATGTCTTCAATGAGGACCTAAACTCATCTATTCTGCCTGCAATTTGAAGCTTTATTTGGATTGATTGTGAGTTTCTAATTCTCGTTCTTGTTTCCTATATTTGAATGCTTCAACTTCTTTGTGCTTGATTGTCTATTTTTTTATTCTATCTAGCCCGCGCAACTAGTTAGAATCAATTCAATTGCTAAGGTTTTGTAGATTCCTGATTGTGAACCTTAACCTAAGTGGCAAACTTGTTCCTTTAGGGTTGATTGAACTAATTGAATGAGTAGGAAGTTGAATCTGTTGTTAAATCCTTCTTTAGGGACTGCAAATACCTTGGCTAATCTCTGAACTTAAAGCTATCAATTGGGTTAATTCCTTCTTTAGGGACTGTTCGATTGATAAGGGTTTCTAGGACTGATTGGACTAGTAACTATATTATGTCGGGACAAGGGCATTCATAGGAAACCTAATAGAACGAGAAGAAGTTACAAGGATCACTTCAATCCAATAAAGTGGAAAATTGTAGGTAGAATTATTTCTCCTAATTGTCTAAAACAAATTCCTTTACTTTGCTTTCTTTACTCCGCTTTGATAAAAGGCGGAATTTTCACACACAAAAACCCCCCAAACTGGTTAATTTGATTGACACTTGAATCAAACTAGAATTATAACTTTCCTTGTGGATCGACCTTTTGCTTATTGCTATACTTGCTATAGGTTTGAGTTTTCTTTGGCGGAATCAACGACAGGTTTTACCTCCGTCAAATTTGGTGCCGTTGCCGGGGAAATTTATTAATTCTTGTGTGTTTTTAGTGCTGATTTTTTGTGTGGACCACTTACATGGTCTTCACTCTTGCTACTAACATATGTTGATGGTGAGGTTATTGCAGTTACCTGGAGAGAATTTTCATCAATACTTTATCAGACTGCAGGAGTACATTAACGATGTTTATTCATGGGGATATCAAGCTAGTATAAGGGAAGTGCTTCTATGCATCTTTGATGGCATGACTGCTGAGACACGAAGTCTTGCCGAGCGCCTGAGTGATGGAGGTTTATTAGATATGGGACTCTCGGAGATGTGGGAATTTTTCTGCTACATGGATAATCAATGTGCGCAGAACGAGTCACTTTCTCCAGTATCTCAAATCGTTGAGACCTCTGTTGCACCTCTTGAAGTCATTGTGGAAAATCACATTGAGAAGATTGAGGAAGAAGACACTCCATCTGATGAGATCATCCCTAACTCGCCCATTGATGAATCAAGTCTAGAGCCTATTGCTGAGGCTACAAAGCAGGTAAAGGTCGTCTCCTGCACTCGAGAGAATATTAGTGAATACATTGATCCATTTGACTGCTACTTTGACAAGCCACCAGTAGAACTGAATTGGTGGTATTATATACCCTTTGTGGGTGTAGTCAAGCTCCTGAATACAATAAGTCTAAACGGTTCTTAAATGTATTATTATTTAGTTTCAATTTATTTGTATGTAGCGCATGCTTGTTTGTTAGTTGTGCATAAGAGTTTGACAGGTTGCTGAGGGCTTTGACTATGTCTGATTAGTTTCGTAAGCTTAAGCAAAACGTCGAGCCAACGACTTGAAACAAAGGCGCTTCTCGGGAGGCAACCCGAGGTAAGTTTTTCTTTCTTTTTTCTTTTTCTTTTCCTTCACCCTGATTATATTTGATTTACTTTTGTTGTCTTTATTGTTTCATTGAGGACATTGAAAACTTTAAGTGTGGGGGGGGGGGGGGGGGGGGAGGAATTCTGTATATATAGATTCATATAGGAGATCATATTTAAATTTCTGCACCATGTTTAATTTATTTCATTTTTTAAAATTAATTTCTTGTTTATTTTCGTAAATAAAAAAAAATCGAAAATTCCAAAAATAAGCATGCATTGCATACATATGTGTTTTTCAAATATAATTGAGCATGTATGATTGAGCTAAAGTATGATTGAAGTCCTAAAAACATGACCCTGTGAGAATGTTTGACCTTATTTGAATTCTTTTGCTCAGTTATGTGAATTACTCTCCTTGTGTTGCTACCTCTTGGCATTGACTGCAGTATCTATTTTTCAAGACCGATGCAAGGGGAATGTTGATGCTGCGGCCGCAGCATACATGCGGCGGCCGCCGCATTTGCCGTCAGCGCCAATACGATGCGTTTCGTTTAATGAAACTCTAGCTTTTATTCTTAGTTGTTTTGTGGCCGAATTTGGATGATATTTAAGGCCACTTTTAGTTATTTTTCCACTACTTCTATTCTATTCATTCATCAGACACTTTAGAGATTTTGAGCGATGTCTTCAATGAGGAACTAAACTCATCTATTCTGCCTGCAATTTGAAGCTTTATTTGGATTGATTGTGAGTTTCTAATTCTCGTTCTTGTTTCCTATATTTGAATGCTTCAACTTCTTTTTGCTTGATTGTCTATTTTTTTATTCTATCTAGCCCGCGCAACTAGTTATAATCAATTCAATTGCTAAGGTTTTGTAGATTCCTGATTGTGAACCTTAACCTAAGTGGCAAACTTGTTCCTTTAGGGTTGATTGAACTAATTGAATGAGTAGGAAGTTGAATGTGTTGTGAAATCCTTCTTTAGGGACTGTAAATACCTTGGCTAATCTCTGAACTTAAAGCTATCAATTGGGTTAAATCCTTCTTTAGGGACTGTTCGATTGATAAGAGTTTCTATGACTGATTGGACTAGTAACTATATTAGGTCGGGACAAGGGCATTAATAGGAAACCTAATAGAACGAGAAGAAGTTACAAGGATCACTTCAATCCAATAAAGTGGAAAATTGTAAAGGTAGAATTACTTCTCCTAATGGTCTAAAACAAATTCCTTTACTTTGCTTTCTTTACTCCGCTTTGATAAAAGTCAGAACTTTCACACACAAAAACCCCCCAAACTGGTTACTTTGATTGACACTTGAATCAAACTAGAATTATAACTTTCCCTGTGGATCGACCTCTTGCTTATTGCTATACTTGCTATAGGTTTGAGTTTTCTTTGGCGGAATCAACGACAGGTTTTACCTCCGTCAATGGCTGGCCTATTTATAAAGGACCAGTTGCTTGTACAAGATGATACGAAAGCTACCACTTGAATTATTAACAAACTATTTGCACATTTAACATCCCCCCCCCCCCCCCCCCCAATCATAGAGTTGGAAAACACATTTATAGGTTCTAGTTTGGTGAGTATCTTTGAGTATTGATCATGTGCTACAACCTTGGGGAATATATCACTCGGTTGAACTCATGTGGCTATGTATCCCAATGTCACCTCCTTCTTCGGCACCTTATCTCCGACTAGACGACAATCAGTTTTTATGTGCTTTGTTCGTTCGTGGAACACGAGGTTCTTAGCTATGTGCATAGCTGACATGTTATCACATAGAAGTTGTACACATTCCTGCTACTTTACACCTAAATCAACCAAGAGTTTAATCAGACAACTTATCTCACATCATGTGGTAACCACAACCCTGTATTCAGATTCAGTTAAGGACATGGACATATATGTTTGCTTCTTCGTTCTCCATGAAATTAGGGAATTTCCTAGTAGTATGGTGAACCCAATTAGAGACTTCCTTGTCACGGGACAACTTTGTCAATCAACATCACAAAATGCATTTATTCTTATCTTAGATTTGCTAGATATAAGAAGTCCTTGCCCTAGTGCTTTCTTTAGATATCTAAGTACATGCTTGTCATCTTTCCAATGTCCATCACTCGGATTATGCATGAATGGACTTAATACTTGCACAACATAGAAAATATCAGGTCGAATGATGGTCAAGTAGACCAGCTTGCCCATTAACCTTTTGTATGCATTTGGATCCGCCTCATTTCAATCTCTTTTTAGTATGAGCTTTGCTTTAACATCCAGGGGAGTTGCAGCTGGTTTTTCTCCTGTCAACCTAGCTTCTTGTAAGAGATCCAAAGTATACTTTCTTTCATTCAAGCAAGTATATGAGTTCACCAAGATCCTTCATCTAAAAATGCTTGTTTAAATGTAGTTTTAAGCTTGCAATCTCTTCCTTATCACCCCTGTCATGATCCTATCTTCCACATTTACTAACAACACAGTGAGAGATTTTGATGTCTTCTTTGTAAATAGAGAATAATCAACCTTTGATTGCTCATAAACAGCCAATTATACTGATTGAGAAAACTTTGCAAACCATTGTTTTGGAGCTTGCTTTATACACTCCCCATGAGTACAAAACATGTCCCTGAGTTGAGAGTAAGCAGGTGGAAGCTCCATAAACACTTCTTCTTCTAAGTCATCATACAAAAAAGCATTTGTGACATCAAGTTGAGAGATGTGCCACTTTCTAACATCAGCAATAGTTGGTATAGTCCAGACTGCAATATTTTTTGCTAGTAGAGCAAAAGTCTCACTATAGTCAATTCCCTTTATTCGAGAAGATCCTCTTGCAACCAATCTGGCATTGTGCCTGTCCAGAGTACCACCAGCCTTGAATTTCAACATAAAGAGCCATTTGCAGGCGATAATGGACTTTGCTGATTTTATGCTAACCAACTCCTAAGTGTACTTTCTTTCAAAAGCTAAAAGTTTTGTGATTATGGCCTTAAATCACTCACTGTGGTGCAATGCATCTTAAAAAATTTGTGGCTCGGTTAGTGATGCTACATTATTAATGATTGTGTGATATGAAGAAGAGCCTAGAGGCATAGTACAAGTCTGAAGAAAGAGGGTAAGGGGTAATGGTCTTACATTGAAGAAAGATGCTTGCAGCGTGAAGATAAAGAACTAAATATAGTTCTTTAGCTAAGATAGAGGTTTATGTGTCATTGAAGACTGCCTAGGGGGCTGATCTTGTGGCAAAGTGGGAATTGGATCAAAAGTTGGTGGTGCGGACGATGAGCTATAAGTAGAAAAATTGTCAAATTTGCTGATGGGATTTAACACAGAAGATGTAAAGACCGAAAATATTTAAATAATATTTTAATTAAGAAAATAATATATTTTACTTGATTTAAAAAGTTTTTGAAAACTTGTCCTCGAGAAACTTACTATTTTATGAATCTTGTGAAAATTCATTCTGACATACTTTGAGATTTGAAATTTCAGATTTTATTTCTACTTTTGAGCTTTGAGTTAAGGATTTGAAATCTAGTTAGATCGTTTTGAAATGATTTGAAATTTGATTTAAATTTTCCAAGAGTCGGGATTAACGAGCGGGTTTCGGGTTCGAAATGTCGGGATTCGAAAGTCGACCATATCTCTCTGTCTCTCTCTCTGTCTCTCTCTCTCTCTCTCGCCACCTTCTCTCCTCTCTTTTGTCTTGTTTCTCCCTCATGTTCAAGCAAAGACCTCACCTCTCCTCCTATAAATAGGCACACATCCCTAAACCCTAATCTTCATCCAAATTTCAAAAACCATAAACACAACCCCATCTTTCTCATTTGGAGATTTAAAAACTCCAAAACCCTCTAGTTCTTCCTCCATCTTCAAAGCTCAAACCACCTCCAAGATCCTCTTGTTTTTTAGTTCTCTAAGCCAAAACACACCACAAAAGACACCTTCTACCTTCCTTCTTCATGATCAAGTGAAGAGAAGCCACAAAGCCCTCTCGTTGAAGCCGTTTCCGAAGCAAACAGAAGCTGCATGAGCATTTCGCCACTGCGGGTTCTTCTATGCCGCCACGAGAACGAGCCCAGAAGGTCTTATGTTCGTCGTTTCTCGTGGTAAAAGCTCCATTCCCCTTCTTCCTTGCTTCCTTTCAATTCAAAGCTTAATAAAGGTGGACCTTTACTTACTCTTCTACCTTCCAAGGTTGAAAGAAACTTGATCCAACCTATAAAAGAGAAAGATCGAGCCTCATTTCCCTCACTTCACTTGTTTTGGTTCAAAAGGTCGGTTTCTCCATTTCGTTTTCATTTTCCACTTCAAACCTTTTAAATGAGATCTTTTACTCACCCTATTGTATTCCTAGGTTATGCTCAAGCACTCTCGTCGTCATTGAAGCCCGGAGATCCCCCATCGAAGCTCTTGAAGATTCTCTCAAAGCCAATAATCGGTAATCCCTCTTTCGCTCTCCTGCTCTGGTCCATGTTTGAGTCATATCACGATGCTTGAGGCCGGGGAAAGGTTTCAAAAAGGATGAGAGGGTTTGGGAAAAGAAACCATCGAGTTTGGATAAAAATGAGCTGACAGTCGCTTGTTTCGCCGCAGCTAAACCATGATCACCGCGGTGAACAAGAACTGACCCAGAGGTTGGGGATGGCAGCTTTCGCTGCAGAGAAAATCCTTTTTTCCACGGAGAAAAGGGTCTTCTGCAGGGGCGATGGCTACCACCCGCGAGGAACCAAGGAAGGGCTTTCGCCGCGGCGAAACCTTGTCCTAGAGCTCTTGGCCGAGCCGGTTCCTTCCTTTCCCTTGGGCTTGACTTAATTTTGGTTAAACCCGGTTTGGTGGGGGATTATTTTATCGTTTAAGTATATTTTAAATATGTTGGGATTATGTTATATTATATGATGATTTTAAATGTACTTCATGTCATTATTTTATGAAGTTGGGTATATTGAAAAGGTTTGGAAGTCTCTTAATTGTTTTGAAGAAATGCTTGAAAACCTAGTTATTGTTGTTAAGATATTTCAATGATGGTCTTCAAACTTGTATTTTGGAAATGTTCTTTCAAGGGATTTGATGTTTTAAAAACCGAGATGTCGGGATTCATTTAACGATATAACTTTGACTAATTAACTGGACTTAACGATTGGAAATGACTTTGAGATAACGATATTTCACGAAATTTACTCTGACAAATTGATTTGTCCTAACGGACCTTACCTTAACGAATTGTTCTGACTCGTTGGACTTTGGACCTCTTTTAACCAGACTTTCATGGACTGTTTAACTGAACTTGACCCTTGGACCTTGCCTCTTGATTGTAATGAAATTATGGAGTGTTATAAGATTGGACTGAAACCTTGGATTGAGATTGAGAGGTTGGATGGATTAATGATAATGAGTTATTGGAATTAATATGAAATGGTTGACCTTTCAGATATATCGGCTTTCGGATGTTTTCTTACTTATCGAGTGTTTTGACTTATCGGATGATTTATGAAAATGCTTTTTGGTGTGTATCTCTCTGTCCTTATTTAGTTGGAATGTTAGACTTATCACATCTTTTATTATTCATATATGCTATGTGATTAGTGACTTGCTTGGACTTCTGCTTTCTGTCATTCTTTTGTTGCACGACCTGTCACGTAAGTTCCCTTGGGAGCTTACTCAGATTGGACTCTCATACATGTGTTCATATTGTATACTAGGTGTTGCATATCACAAGTCATATAGTACCATGCTTAGGACTTGCACATGTTAATGAGCATCCGTATTCTTTATGTGTTTGGAAACAGAACGGGCGTTATATTTGAGTCTTTAGATTCTTTTGCTAGGGTCATAGGATATCCCAACCTCATCGGGTTTTTGTTCTCATCGAGTCATACTATGAGTAACAACATGAGATGAGCTTGATTTATTATATGAGCATGATTTACGAGATGAGTATGATTATTGACGAGAATTCTTATTGATGCATATTGATTATATCGGATTGGATATGCTATAGCATCGAACTGGCCAGTGTCTGCACTAGAGGTAAGGAGTGTAGAGGTAGGAGAGGGATATGTCACTTGGCATTCTTTGTGGATCCATTTAATCACTTTCTGCATTATATATAAATTGTCAGCATGTTTGCGTGATTTAAATTCATGTCATGCATTAGAGCATCTTTATTAGGTATAGCGTATATGAAATAATTGCAGTAGGGACTTCGGTCCCGCATGTGAGCCTCAGTCTGATTCCTTTCCCCGTTCTTTTTCTAAAGGTATGCTTGCAGATTTCTAATTGCTATGTGTTTCATGACGGGTTTATCCTTTCGGGATGTTCCGACAAGAGATTGACTATATAACCATGTTATTATACTTTGGATGGTTTCGTACTCATATTTTCCCCGTACTTTGGCTTTGACCCGGCTTTGTCGTGGAAAGTTGTATCTTGATTTCCATTTTATATGCATGCTTTGAACTTAAAATTAATTTGGGTGACTTAGACAATAGGAGAGGTTTGAGGTACCCAACGGCCTTAACACGCATTTGGGGGTTTCAAATCTCCTCTTTCAAACTTAACACTTTGGTCTTTGAAACCTCGACTCGTACTTGGATTGCAAGATCCAAACGAAGGTATCCAACCTTCGAAATGTAATTACCCAGATATTATATTCGGGCTGTTACAAAAGAATCCAAATATGATTGTCTATCATTATGTATAGGTATGAAAGTGGGTAGATCAGCATACGAGTTGGTGGGTAGAATGTCTGGATAAGAAGTTACCTCATAATCAAAAAATTGAGAAGTATCTGAGTTGGTAGGTTGTGAATATTGATTATGAGAGGTGGTTTTTGTCCTCATGAAACAGAACATATTTGCTAATATAGCATTTTTGAGTTTTTAAATTGTAGATCTTATAGACCTTATATCCAGATGGGTATCCCAAGAAAACACATGGGTTAGCTCGAGGGTCAAACTTTTTCCTCTAATTTGTGGTAGTAGACATGAAATAGAGACACCCAAATATTTTCTAAGTCTGGTATGAGCTGAAGGCTTGTGAAGAAGAATTTCCAAAGTTTTGTGATGTAAAAGAGGTGTAAGTAATCTATTTATGAGATAAGTGGTTGTAAGAATGCAATCCCCCCAGAATCTCAGAGGTAAAGAAGCTTGAAGTCTTAATGCTCTAGCCATTTCCAGAATGTATCTGTGTTTACATTCTACCCTTCAATTTTATTGAGGTGTGGATGTACATGTGTTGTTGCAAGAGGATGGTCAAATATGAAATAAATATAAAGTATAGATCAGACTGACTTCCCTGTCTCAGCAAATAAATACAAGACTTCCTCCCGTTGTAGTAGAAGGTTGTCAGGATCGAATCCACGAGGAAGCACGTCAGCAGTTCTTAGGTAGGAACAGATCTCGCAGACAAGCAGCAGAAAGACAGAAATAAAAGCAGAAAAGACAAAGCAAAACAGAAACAAAAGCAAAGACAGAAAATAACGAAAGAAAGTAAAGAACAAAGCAAAGCAGAGGCACTCGATCTCGACTAAAACCTACTCGAGATCAACGACAGCAAGTCGACAACAGAAGACAGAAACTGGAAATCGACAACAACAGCAGAAAACTCAACTCGACCTAGACAAACCGTACTCGAGATCGACTACAGTCCTACTCGATCTCGACAAGCTCTCCTCTGTATCGACTAGAAAACTCAAAAAAAACTTAAATTGCAAATTCGGACTCAAAACTCAGATTTCTGACGAAATAAATTCAATATATAAAAGACTTCCAAGGCTAGGGTATCAACACCACAACGATAACCATGCAAAGTAACACATAAAGGCATAAAAGATCATGCTTTCCATCAAACAACTTTCGTTATTAACAAATAGGCAAATAGAGGCTTTCGCATAAACCCTAATTGTTACTAACCCTTTTCACATAATTAACCCAAGTTGCATTAAGATCACTTTCGCTTCAATAACACAAACAAGGATCACCTTCAACTCTCGCAAAAGAATCATGCTCATAGGGATAGAAGATGAATTGCATAAAAAGATCTGACCTTTACAACATCTCCTCACATGGCCACCGTCGGGCTCACCCCAGCCCCAGAAGTGGGTGGACTACTCGCTCTTCATCATCAAGAAAGACATCAAATAACAAAAGAAACTAACTTGCATTGAATTAAAATAAAGAAAGCTTACAACCCACAAGACAAATCCGCTTTCGCCTTTCCACCTTGCTTGCTACAAACTTTCTCTCTCTACTCTACTTGAATGGAATTGATTGTGTTTCTGAATGAATGAAAAACCAGCCCCTAGGGCTTTATTTATAGCCTTCTAATCCTTGCTAATCAAGGATAGAATCTTCTATCTATATCTAAAATTATATCTACTTGCTAAAAGATAAATAAATGCAACAAGGGAATTAAATCTTTAAAGGGAAATAATAAATCTAAAGTCTTCCATGGATAGATCTTCCTTCTTCATGATAAATGTTGATAGATTTGGATAAAATCGGCAATCATCGGTCCCAAGCAATCCATCATCGAGTAGGATTCGTCAAACCGAGTAACGCGGCTTCTGGAGGTCTACTTGATCTCGACAAAGGTCTAGTCGATCTCGGGTAGGATTGTGGTCGACTGGCTCAGCTCGTCGTCTCGACTAGCTGGTCCTCGACAGGCTCGGATCTGGGCTCATGGGTGTCGTCGATCTCGACTAGGGCTCCTCGAGATCGACTAGAGGTGTGGTTGATGATGCTTGGACTGGTGATATTGAGGACTCCTCCTCGGCATGGACTTGGACTAGGCGCTGGGTGGCTCGTCGATCTCCACAAGGTCTCATCGAGATCGAGTAGAGATGTGCTCGATGTCTTCGTCCTCGGCTTCTCGATCAGCTCCTCTTCTCGACTCCGGGTGTGGCGTTGAGGTGTCGTCAATCTCAACTAGGTCGTGTCGAGATCGAGTTGTGTTCCGAGAGTCGGGTTGGTCTGGCTCTCGACACTGCTCCTAGTCGACAAGGCCTGTGCTCGGACATGTTCGTCGAGATCGAGTAAGGTTCACTCGAGATCGAGTAACCTGGGCTCTCAGCTTGATTCGACTGGTTTCGCTGCTTCTTTGACCTTGGACTTCTGTAGTGGATTTCTGAGCTTTTCTGACCTTCCTTAGAATTGTTGTAACACGTCTCGAATTCTGCGAATTAAACAGAAACTGATGTAGACTCCATAATTTGGCAAATAAACATAAACTACATAGATTTTGTACTATCTTAGCCCAAATGAATGAAATGTATGCAGAAATCGATATAAACTTAAGTGTAAAACATGGCAGATTCAGCTCACAATAACATGAGCTTTCATGAACAATCCCTTTCCTTTGTAGAAACCGAGTAAGAGCTGAATTGAAGAATTCAATTCCTTGCTCATACCTGAGAGTTTTGACTTTGACAAAGAACTGGTTCACCATGAGAATAAAATTTTAAAGTAAAGTAGGTGTTTATGTATTTTATTTCATGAGAAAAACCCAGACACTTCTACTTTTGTCATCAACAATAGTAAGAAAGAATCAATGACCATTGTAGATGGGGGTGTCGAAAGGACCCCACAGATCACAATGTAACAACTCAAACATACATTTAGCAAGAAATGTACTACTATGAAAAACATTTCGTTTTTGCCTTGCTCGACACATAAAACATACAAAATTAAATTTGACATCTGTATCAATGTAAGATATATGATGTAACTTGAAAAGGGGGCATGGCCAAGTGTCAAGTGCAAACAACATTTTTGTCTATCATACACTTTTGATAGAAAGTGGGAATAGAAGGTATGGAGTAACATACAGAATAGGTGATGTTTGTGAGATCAAACCCATGAGTTTGCAAATTGATAGGGTTGGAAGAACACATAACCTTCCCACTTGAATGCAGGAGCAGATGAAACAAAGTTGCAATCACCTACCTCGTTGCCTGGTCCTGGATAAGGCATTGGTTAAAAAAAATGAACATTGTATTCCAAGCCATGCATAAGACGACTTATATATGGATATCAGGTTGAATTTGAAATTGGGTACATATAGAGCATTTTTTTAAGGTGAGATACATAGATAAGTTGGTTGTAAGCAACAAAAGTTATGGATTTTGTGGTTCCATCGGTTAAGAATAACAATTACTTTATGGTGATGGTTGATCCAGTAATTTTTTTTATCATACATCATGTGATTTGTAGCACCATTACTGCAACACATGAGTTTACCCGCCACATTTACTTGAGTAAATTTATCTTTAAGTTGCTCCATGAGGCTGAAAAGTGAACTCATCAACTGTTGCTGATCAAGTGTCAGATTTTGAAGGATCTTCTGGTGACTTTCTCCTGGTGTATCAACAACATTTGCCTTGTACCTCGATCTATTGTCCGGATCCCTTCTTGTACCAACCATCTTCCTTCTTCTCATCATGCCCATTCCTTGAGTTTTGAGATAGTTGTGGCTTGTACTTTCTCTTGTAGTGCTAGCTTGGGTATTATCCTATATGATCTCCCAACATATGTCCATCTTTTGATTATCATCATAGTGATCACATTTCTCCTTTCTTGACCTATCAATTTGGCCTCTATCATATTGTTGGTTCCTCTCATGTTGTTGGTTCGCCATAAGAGCAGTTGACTCCGACTTGACTACCCCTCCATCAGACATCTTGGTGCTTAGTTCCTCTTGAACCAGAATAGCATATGTTGTGCTAACCGACGACTATGGAGTTATCAATAGCAGTTATCGTCTTGTAAAAGTACTTCTCTCCAAGCCCCATCAAGAACTTCATCGGCTTCTCTTCTTGCTCTCTCAATTTGTGCATTTTAATCGTACTCGCTCTTTCCACATCTACAAGGGATCTAATTTTTCATTCTAGATAACTTTTTCTACTAACAAATATCTTTAATCTTAAAAAAATAGTTTCTTATCCAAATATTTTTATTTAAATAACACAATAGTGATAAAAATTAATCAAATAGAATTTTAAACTAATATCAATTAAAACATAATTAAATTAATTTATGCGTAAATATATTTAAATAAAAATTAGTCAATGTATAAATAGTTAATTTCACAAAAAAATATAAATAAAATAACATCTATCAAATATTTATCTATTAGCTTTTTTAGTTAGTGTCATTATGAAATAATTTTGATTTATGTTAAAAATATAAATAGGTTTAAAACTTTAATTACCTAAATATTTTGAGGGGGGATTTTTTTTTCTAGAATCAACTAAATAAACGCACTTACATTTTAAATAAAAAATATAACAATGAACATGCTTAAATAAGAAATAAAATGAAAAAATGAGAGTAATCATTATCCACACTCTCTCTCAATGACATATAAAAAATTCCAGGTCGATGGATATGAAAACCCTAAACACTATCTTTTTAGAGAGTTTGGGTTTTGCCGCCGTCGCCATCACCATGGCCTCCCTTCCAGCCTCCACCGCCTTACCGTCGGTTCTCGGCTCACCACCGCTCTCGGCCCACCCCAGTCTTACAAACGACCCTCCACCTAGGCTTTCCATCGCTTTCGGCCACCGCCACCGACCATCCGCTGCCTCGCCCAGCAGCTTCACCGCTCAACAGCCCCGGCAGTCCTCGCCCTGCCGGCATCTTTCAGCCCCGTCAGCCTCGGCCTCCACGGCTCCGCCCTCACGCTGAAGCTTCCCCGACAAGCTCTCGTCCTGCAGCTCTAAGCCCCCTAAGCCCCGCGTCCTCAACCTCCCACGGCTCCGCTCCTGCCTCCCTCGGCTCCGCCATCCAGCCACCGCTGTGGCTCCTTCGGCAACGCCATCCTGCCACTCTCCCCTTGGTTGCCAGCCTTCGCCTTGGGCCATGGTGATAGCGTTTGATCAACGCCTCCTTCTCTTCTTGGATAAACAAAATTAAAAATCCAATTTTCAATCTTGCTAGTCTGTATCCTTTCCTTTTGATTGTTGTTTTATTTTTTCGCCTATTGCTCATCTTGTCCGTCTCTATTTTGGCTTGCACTTGTGCAACCTATTATGATCTTGTTATCATCCTTGAGAGGATAAGATGGGTTTTTAGGGTTAAAATGTGCAATGGTTTGGTTAGGATTTCGGCTTGCGGATTGGTGTGCAGTGTTGTTCTTATTGTCCTGCAGGCTTCATGTGAACGGTGGTCGATTTGCTATGTTCGTAGACGTCGTGGAGTGCGATCGATATCTGATGGCTCTACTGGAGTCCATAATCTGAGATATCCGCTAGGTTCCCCAGAGTTCTCTGTCTGTGTGCATCTTCTCTTTGGCTAATCAGTTTGATTGTTCTGCTAGCTTGTAGTTTCGGTGTAGGACGACTTGTACGTTTTATTACTGCTTTTAATTTTTGTCATTTGCTTCTGTTTGTTTTTCGATTGTAAATGATGGTTAGTCCATCCACCGACTTGTTCGGTCCCTCGATTTCTCTAGGCTTGTCTGGAGAACCGAATTCTTATCTTGCTTCAAAAAAAAAATGACATATATAAAATTAATCATCATTTTTAGATATTTTATTTATAAAAGTTTTTTAAGTTGTAATATTTTTTTATGCAACAAAAAAGCTCAAATTATTCTTTTTTCATTTCTTAAATTTTTTTTTTCTAAATTTGATTCTTTTTAAAAACCAATTGGACTTTTTTTTATATCATAAGGTAGGCTAGAGCCTTTTAGTTTTTTTTTTTTTCCGGAAATTTCACGAGGTACCCCTGAGATATCGCTTAATTCACGCGGTGACCAACTGTTTTACACCTTTCATGTGGTACCCCTGAGGTTATAAATCATTTCACCACATGCCCCTATCACTATTAATTAACGGATTCCGTTGGTTAGAAATTAAAAAAAAAACAATTGAATTAAAAAAAAGGGGAAAGAAGAGACGGGAAAAGAAGCAGGGACGGTTGGTGCAACATCCACACGAAGAAGAAGAAGAAGAAGGGGTTGCTGGTGCAACATCCACACACCTTCGTCGGCGGAGGCGCCACCACCACCGCCACAGCCGCTGCCTTCTCCGCTGCCTCCTCTGACGCCAAAGGAGTCCACATTTCTTTCTCGGAAGCCATCGATTTCTGGTGTCGGAATCGAACAACGCCATCAGCTTCCTCCGACGCCGAAGTTTCCCACACCAGAAAAATTAAAAGAAGAGGGGGAAGAAGAAGGAAGATGCGAAGAAACAGGGGTTGCGGGTGGTCAGATCTCTTGGTCGCCGGCGTCCGTTCTGGTGGGGGAGTCGACCCGAACGATGGTGCCCAGGAGAAAACTAAATCAATCTGCAAATCCCCATACTTTTTCAAATTAATTTCATAGTTTCAAATTTCCCAAGATCCACGCCAAATCTAGAAGCGAGAGAGAGGAGGAGGAGATTCGAATTTTCGAATTAAAATATCGGACGAAGTTTAAAAAACCCTAGCTTTCGCTATCATCCTCGCTTCGTTCGATTTCGAATTCCGAGAGAGAAATCGATGGCTTCTGAGAACAATTTCAACGGCGCCACCAGCTTCCACCAATTGGACGCTCCGAGAAGCAAGCGGCGCCGACCAAAGCTTCCTTCGAGAAGTCCAATTCCTTCTTCTTCGCCGAAAAAGTCGTGGAGGTTGCGTGGCGGTAGAGGATGTAATGGTGTCGGAACCTTTGGCTTCGGAGGAGGCAGCGGTTGTGGCGGCGGTGGTGGCACCTCCGCCGGCATGTGGATGTTGTTGGTGCATCCCCTTCTTCTTCTTCGTGTGAACGAGTCTGCTTCTTCCCTTTTTTTTTTAATTCAATTGTTTTTGTTTTAATTTTCAACTAACGGAATCCGTTAAATAATATTGATAGGGGCATGTGGTGAAATGATTTATAACCTCAGGGGTACCACATGAAAGGTGTAAAACAGTTGGTCACCGCGTGAATTAAGCGATACCTCAGGGGTACCTCGTGAAATTTCCGTTTTTTTTTTTTTTTGGTAAACAAAACGAGAAGGAAAGACCTTCCCGGGTCAAGAAGAACAAAAAAGCTACACAAAAATCAATCGGGGAGTATCCTTCCCCATACAATCAGAGACTTTTAGTTATTGATAGGGTCGATTGGGATTAAATTTCCCAAATCGACATTCAAGAAATTACATAAAAAGTCTGGAGTAGCAGCAAATTCAGAAAAAATAGAACTTAAGAAGCTGAAATTGGCCCTTGCATCTGCAACTTGGTTTGCCTGACGCCTGACATAGTTTACTTGGACTACCCAGCTCTCATCGTCAATCCTTCGCCTGCACTGATTGACAAGATGATGCTCCTTCCTTGCTTCCTACTCCCTGTTCCGAAGCATCTCGCACACCATGATGGAGTCCGACTCAAGAATCAAGTTCGTGCGCCCCATCCTTCTGGCTAGGCTCAATCCATGATTGACTGCTTATAGCACCTGTGGGCAATCTCTTAATTAAGAGATGTAGGCTCGTCTTAGTCTCCATAGACCTAGGACAAGCCGCCGAGTTGGACAGATGACGACGGTCGACGGACCTGATTGGCGTTAGATAGGATGCTGTCATGAGCGGCCAAGTAAAGAAAAGTCTGAGCCCGTTGCTGAACTGGAGTCCTCCAAATGTGACGCCATCCCCACATCAGTTGCTAGTATCCTGGCCTTGAGTATTGTAGATGGCCTGAATCGCCAAGCTCGTGGAGAATTTCTCCGACGGTGTTAAACCCCACACAAGCTTGTGTTAAACAAATTGGACTTAATTTTTTTTTTTCCCCCCTATATGTAGATTATAAAGTTGTCACAGATTTTAATTTATAACTCTAACATGAGTATTAAACAACCAATTTTTTTTTTTTATATAGTTTAGCATTTAAAAGTTAAGAACACAACCAAAAAATCATAACTAAACTAATTAGAATTCATATAATCACATAATAAAAAATCCTAAAAAATATCTTAAATCCGAATTTTAGTGGTAAAAAAATCCGAACACACCACATATAACGTTATACATCGATTTTAGAGGGAATTTGGTGAAAAAACCCTTTTAGCATATTTAGTGAAAAAACCCTTTTAGCATATTTGGTTAGCTAGATAGGCCCATTAATTGTTTTTTTAGTATGCTTAGCCCATTAATTGTTTTTTTAGATTGCTTAGCCCTCTTGACCGGTCAACGTTGACCGTTGACCGGTCAACCCATTCTGATGCCAACTTTTTTTTTTTTTTTTTTTTGATGCCAACTTTTTTTTTTTTTTTTGATGCCAACTTTTTTTTTTTTTTTTGTGATGGCATATTTTACCGTTTTGATGCCAACATTTTGTGGTGATAATTTTATATAATTGATGGCATAAGAGATTAAAACGTGGAATCAAAATATTGTCACCTTATTGTCACTTTTCTAATGAAATGATTGGATGACTTTTTTTTAATGCCACTTTTTTAAAACATTGATGACATTTTTTGTGATGTCATATTTTACCGTTTTGATGCCAAAATTTTATTACATTTTATTTTCAATCTGATGCCACTTTTCTAATTAAATTATTGGATGACACTTTTTTAAAACTTTGATGACATTTTTTGTTTACTCTAATGTCACGTTGACCATTGATGCCATTTTGAAAAATTTGTATCACATTAAAGAAAAAAATGTCATCAAAAATACTACTTTGAAAAAATATCATCAAAAATATGGCATCACGGTAAAAAAAATATTATAAAAAAATTGACATAAAAAAGTGGCATCAAAGTGAAAATAAAATATAGTAAAATTTTGGCATCAAAACGGTAAAATATGGCATCACTAAAAAAAAAAAAGTTGGCATCAAAAAAAAGTTGGCATAAAAAAAAAAAAAGTTGGCATCAAAATGGGTTGGTCAACGTTGACCATTGACCAACCCACCCAATTGGGAAAGGAGCTAGGGCAAACTAATTAAATTGATTTATGGATTAGGTGATTAATTGGATATTTAAAAAAGGTCATGTAACAAAATCGACCTCGATTTTATTGTAAGGCATTTTTTTTGTTTTATTTTTGACGCCATTAAAAAAAAGTCAATTATAATCGAAAACACTTTATACGCGCTAGACTAGATGCCTTAATATTAAACATTAGGATATATATATATACACTTTCACCAATTCCACGTTTATATGTTGTATTTTTTTTTATTAATATACACTTTTATAGACTATAGTAAACAATCACTCGACATTATACGAATCATAACTTTTGTTAAATCAACCGAAAGAAAATAAAGAAGAGATTCCACCAACATTTGTACTTTGTTGCAACGTTTTTTTGTTGTTGTTTGCAAGATAGGTTTTTGTGTCCCAGTGGAGGTGGCTCACTGGTAGAGAACAAGAGGGATATTAAGAGGTCTTGAGTTCGATCTCTACCTCCACCCCTTTCCTTGAATGAAAATTCAAGCTAGGTTTGTCTTGCTTCTTATCAGTGGGTCGAGTCGGTCAATGCAAACCGATTTATTTAGTGCGTGGTTTTTACCGGTTGAATCACGTGCCCTGAATTTGCCACCAAATATGGGTTCCTCGTCGTAAAAAAAAAAGGTACGTGCTTGTGCTTATGAACAACATATACATTCAATTTTAATTAGGGTAGTAGTGCATTTAATTTAAGCAATTAGGAAAAACACCCGGGGACAATGTTTCACACGTTTTAATTCGGGTAGTAGTGCATTTAATTTGATCACTTTGGTTTCTCTGTGAACGTTCTTACTACGGGGGTACTCGTCTACGATGTAATAGCACTGGGGAGCTCTAACCTGTCACACCGCCTTCTACATCCCGTCAGTCGTGTCCGGTCGCCCTCTCGACATCGTTGTCCAGCCTGTGGCATGCACGCATTGGCCATCCCAGTGCTTCCGTTTTAGATGTCCTTCGTTCTTAGAGTTTTGTCAACTGTAATAAAGACCTACGCTCCAGTTTATGTTCTTTCTGTCAGTTAGGCAAACATGCAAGACTGTCGTTCCAACGGTTTTTGAACTCCACCCTTGCACCTTTTGATATCATTCATAGTGACATTTGGACCCCTCTTGTGCCTAGCAAGGATAGTCACAAGTACTACATTCTATTTCTTGATGATTACACTCATTTTTTATGGGTTTTTCCATTACAATTCAAGTCCCAAGTGTTTCCTATTTTTGTCAAGTTCCATGCCAAGTTCCATGCCTACATTAAAACACAGTTTCACACATCCATCAAATGTTTCCAATGTGACAATGGTTGCGAATTTGATAACAAGGACTTTCACTATTTCTTCACCACAAATGGCATCTCATATCGGCTTTCATGCCCCTATACATCTCAGCAAAATGGCAAGGCCGAAAGAATAATTCGAACAATTACCAACATGATGCGTTCTCTCCTCTTTCACGCATCAATTCTCCTTACCTATTGGCCTCACGCCTTATAGACAACTTGCTATCTCCTCAACATCCTCCCTTCTACTACCCTCCAGCATCGCTCACCCACTCAGGCATTATATTGCACCATGCCTAGATATGATCCCCTTCGTACATTCGGATGTCTGCGCTTCCCAAATCAGTCCTCCACCGCCCCACACAAGCTCCACCCGCGCTCCACTCCATGTGTCTTCCTAGGCTATACGTCTGATCATCACGGTTACCTTTGCCTCGATGTTCAAAGCCATAAGCTTATTCTGTCACGTCATGTCACTTTTGATGAGTCTCGCTGTTAGATCATGAGATTGATTGTAATGTCCTCCTTGAGGGTTTCCATTCATTGATATAACATATATATAGGTTACAAAGGTATTGGGCCTTAACGGGCTTTTAGCCCACTATACAATATGAGACCTATGTAATCTATCAAACCCCCCGCAGTCGAAACGGGAGGGGTCCGTACAGTGAGACTGGAACGAAAATCAATGAACAACTGTCTAGGTAAACCCTTGGTGAATATATCAGCGTACTGATAAGAGGACGAGACATGTAGAACGCGGACATGTCCAATGGCAACCTTGTCCCTAACAAAGTGGAGATCAAGCTCAATGTGCTTCGTGCATTGATGCTGGACTGGGTTGCTAGCCAGGTAGACGGCGGAGACGTTGTCAGTGTAGACCAGAGTGGCCTTCTGCAAGGGGCATCGTAGCTCAAGCAGGAGAATGCGGAGCCAAGAGCACTCAGAGACAACGTTGGCAGCACCCCTGTATTCGGCTTCAACGCTGGAGCGAGACACGACGGTCTGACTCTTGACTGACCAAGACACAAGAGTGTCATTGAGGAACACACAATAACCAGACGTGGGGCGACGTGTGTCTGGACAACCACCCCAATCCGCATCAGTGTAAGCCACAAGATCAAGCTTAGAGGAAGGAGTGATGGTGGTGTCGAGCTCGAGGGTGCCGCTGATGTACCAAATGATCCGCTTCAAAGCCTAAAAGTGAGGTTCCCTAGGGACATGCATGAACAAGCAGATCTGCTGAACGGCGTAACTTATATCAAGCCTAGTGAAAGTGAGATACTGAAGAGCACCAGCGAGGCTCCTGTACAGTGTCGGATCGTCAACCAAAGGACCAGAATGAGCACTGAGCTTGTTGGATGTATCGACTGGGGTCGCGACGGGATTACAGTTGACCATCTTAACCCGAGCAACAATCTCAGCAGCATACTTACTTTGTGAGAGAAACAGACCAGACACATGTCGTTGAACAACAACTCCCAAGAAGTAAGACAACTGACCCTGATCAGACATGGCGAATTCCGCACTCAACTGCGAGATTATGGACGTCCGAAGAGCATCAGAAGATACGGTGAGAATGATTTCGTCGACATGAAGCAGCAGGAATGCCAAGTCTGAGCCTCTGCGATAGATAAACAGAGACGTATCCGAACGGCTGCCAGTGAAACCCAAACGGAGAAGATGAGAGGCAAAACGCTGGAACCACGCCCGTGGAGCTTGTTTCAGACCATATAGAGAGCGCTTGAGGAGACATACATGCTTTGGACGCTCAGCATCAGCAAACCCTGGCGGCTGAAACATGTAAACTGTCTCGTTCAAATGACCATGCAGAAAGGCGTTCTTGACATCTAACTGATGGATGGCCCAGTTGCGCGACAGACCCAGACTCAGGACCACTCGGATAGTGGCATGCTTGACCACATGGCTGAAGGTCTCATCACAATCAATACCTGCCTGCTGAGATCTACCGTTCACCACAAGACGGGCCTTGTAGCGCTCCAACGTCCCATCAGAGCGGATCTTGTGACGAAAGATCCACATACAGCGAATGACGTTCGCCTCAGGAGGGCGAGGAACAAGAACCCAAGTACCATTCTTCGTAAGGGCCCTGTATTCGTCGAGCATAGCCGCCTGCCAATTCGGGTCGAGGAGGGCTGTTTTGTGGGAGATGGGAACGGGGGAGAGGGAGGTCTGGGTGGGGGCAGAGGGTGAATGGGAGTCGGGAAGGATGGGGGCAAGAGGGGCTAAGCAAGGGGAAGAGGCGGCGGGCGGATCAAATGCGGTGAGGGTTGTGGCGAGCGCCGCATGACTTGCTGCGGCCGCGGCCGCCGCCAGGGAGGGGTTTAAGGCTGCGGGCACAACATTTGGATGAGCGGCGGGCGCATCATGCCCTGCTGCGGCCGCCGCACGTAGGTGAGGCGAGGTTGTTTGACGATATGATGGAAGGTGGATAGCGGGGTGATGGTCGGTGGTTATGGAGATTATCTGGCGGGGTCTGAAAACACCGGAGACGCTGCGGGTGTGTGGTCTGGTGGTAGAGGGTGGTGGGGGAGGGGGGGGGAGGGGGAGATGCAGGAGCACCGGGAGAGCTCTGGGGAAGAATGAAGTGATGGAATGGTGACTCAGACTCTGTCGACGATACAGGGGGTGTGGGAGACGCGAAGGGAAATCGTCACTCATCAAAGGTGACATGACGAGAGAGAATGATCCTGTGAGTCTTGATATCGAGGCAAATGTAACTGCGATGATCAGACGGGTAGCCAAGAAAGACACAAGGGGTGGAGCGTGGGTGAAGCTTGTGGGGGGGAGGGGGGCGGTGGATGACTGATTAGGGAAGCACAAGCAACCAAAGGTACGAAAGTGATCATATATGGGAAAAGTGCAATACAGTGCCTGAAACGGTGAACGATGGTTGAGGGTGGTGGAAGGGAGAATGTTGAGGAGGTAGCATGTGGTGGCCAAGGCGTAAGGCCAATAAAGTACGGGAATGGATGCGTGGAAGAGGAGAGTGCGCATCATATTGGTAATGGTTCGGATGATTCGTTCGGCCTTGCCATTTTGTTGAGAGGTGTAGGGGCAAGACAAGCGATAAGAGATCCCATTGGTATTAAAGAAAGTGTGAAAATCTTTGTTGTCAAATTCGCGGCCATTGTCGCATTGGAAACACTTGACAGAGGTGTGAAACTGTGTTTTGATGTAAGCGTGGAATTTGGCAAAGATAGGGAACACTTGAGATTTAAAGTGCAGAGGGAAAACCCATAAGAAATGTGTATAATCATCCAGAAACAAGAGGTAATACTTATGACCCCCCTTGCTAGGCACATGAGATGTCCAAATATCACTATGAATAATATCAAAAGGTGCAAATGTAGTGTTTAAAGATCGCTGAAAAGGAAGTCTGGCATGCTTGCCTAACTGACAAGACGAACATAAACTAGAGCGATGATCTTTATTACATTGGACAAGACTCTTAGAACGAAGTAAATCTAAAACTGTAGGACTTGGATGACCAAGATGTGCACGCCAAAGACTGGATGATGATGCCGAGAGGGCGACTGGACTTGACGGGCTGGATGGTGAGGGCGACGACACAAGATAGAGCTCCCCGGTGCTATTACATCTCAGGCGAGTAACCCCCGTAGTAAGATTCTTCACAGAGAAACCAAACGAATCAAACACAAGAGAAACATTATTGTCAGTGGTGAACCGACGGACAGAGATAAGGTTTTTGACAAGTTTGGGGGCAACAAGGACGTTGTTGAGGTGCAAAGGGTTGGTAGGGGTTGGTAGTGTGGTGTGGCCAATGCCCGAAGTAGCAAGGCGAACACTGTTGCCGGCGATAATAGAATGAGCAGGACCCTTAAAAGAAAGAGAGGAGAGAGTACCTGAGGAGTTCGTCATATGAGAGGTAGCGCCAGTGTCCATGTACCAAGCGGCGTCAGGGGGTGTCAGCTGCATTGAGGAGAAGGCATTGTGCCCATCAGTCGGGTATGCCTGATGAGACGACGGGTATGCCTGATGACTAACAGGGTGGGGAGCAGGACCGAACAAGCCCTTCTGACGGTTGGGATACGGGGCTAGTCCACGAAACGACGCACCGGGGTAGCCATAGGGCATCCAAGGAGGGTAGCCAGGGTTGGCGTACCAAGAGGAGTGGCGGGGATCATACTGTTGCGGGCGGCCATTGTTGCGGCCGCCGCCTCTTGGTCCCTGCTGGTCGTTGCTGCGGCCGGGCTGGAGGGCAAGCTGCTCGATGATGTCACTGGATGAGACCAACGTCGTCTTGTCTTTGGCGGCGTCGGTTTTCTGACGTTGAAGGCGAGTCTCCTCCAGGATCAGTTGAGACCGGGTCTTCTCGAACGTAGGGAGAGGTTCCGTCTGATGTATATGAGTAGCAACAACATTGTATTCGGAAGGGAGGCCCGAGAGTACCTGGAGGACGAGACGGGTGGCGCTGGGTTTGGAGTCGACGGCGTCGAGCTGATCAGCCAGGGTCTTGATGTGCTGACAGTAGGCAGATATCGACGGAAACGAATAAAGCTTGCAACTTGAGAATTCGTGCTCGAGATAGACAGCACGGATGGACTTGTTGTCTTGAAAGATATCCTGAAGTTTCTTCCAAGCATTCAAGACGGAGTCTTTGGGGTCGAGTATGGTGGTCAATAGATCTTTTGAGATGGTGTTGAAGATCCATTGAAGGACAATGGTGTCAAGTTGAGCGAAGAGATCGTCGTCTTCGCTTTCAGGGCATTTGGCGGAGGAGTCAATGTGGTGGAGGACTTTATGAGCCTTAACATGGGTCGTGAAGAGGTGCGACCACATGGTGTAGGTACTGGATTCATGATCAAGAATGATAGGGATGCAATTTCTGATATTGGAGATGGTTAGGGCGGAATGGAAGGGTGATTTGGTGGCGGAGGGTTCGGTGGTCATTGTGACGAGAATCATGGAGAGAGAGAGAGGAGTGATGGGTTGGCGGCAAGGGGACGGGGAGGCCGACGGCAAGGGGGTGACCGAGGCGGGTGGGGAGGGTGGCGGCGAGGAGAGAGAGAGAGAGAGAGAGAGAGAGAGAGAGAGAGGTGGCCGAGGTGAGTGGGGGCGAGGAGAGAGAGAGGTGGCGGCTAGGTCTAGGGTTAGAGAAAAAGAAATTTAGGGTCTTTGGATCTTAGGTTGTGATACTATGTTAGTTCATGAGATTGATTTTAATGTCCTCCTTGAGGATTTCCATTCATTGATATAACATATATATATATAGGTTACAGAGGTATTGGACCTTAACGGGCTTTTAGCCCACTATACAATATGAGACCTATGTAATCTATCACTCGCTTTCCCTACTCTTCCCCTTCTCCCTCCTCTCCCACACCCACGGTCTCCCAGTCTGAGTCAGAGTCTCCCATCCCACACTTCCTCCTTCTCCAGATCTCTACCGGTGCTCTTGTCTCTCCCCCTACACCGCCCACACCATCGCCTCCCCCTACCACCAGACCGCACACCCGTAGCATCTATGGTGTGTTCAGACCGAGACAAATTGTCTCTATGTCCGCCTCCGATCATCCCAACACCACCCACCCTCAGCCTCACCCTCCCCATATCCTGCATCGCCAGTTTCCGCGACCGCAGCATTGTGTTGCGCCCGCGGCACACCCCCCTGTCGCGGCCCCTGCCTCCCCTCCCTTGCCGCGGCCGCAGCCACGTGCCGTGCCCGCCGCACAGTCCCAACCCGCCCCTGCCGTCCCCATGGCTCCTCCTACCTCCCCTCCGGCCTCCCTTTCCCCCATCCCCACCTCCCACAAAACAGCCCTCCTCGATCCGAATTCGCAGGCGGCCATACTCGATGAATACAGGGCCCTTACAAGGAATGATACATGGGTTCTAGTTCCTTGCCCTCCTGAGGCGAATGTCATTCTGCTACAAGTTCCGCTCTGATGGGTCGTTGGAACGCTACAAAGCCCGTCTTGTGGTTAATGGTCGGTCTCAGTAGGCAGGTATTGATTGTGATGAGACATTCAGCCCCGTGGTCAAGTCTGCCACTATCCGAGTGGTGTTGAGCGTAGCGTTATCGCGACATTGGGCAATTCATCAGGATGTCAAGAACACCTTTCTGCATGGCCATCTGAATGAGACAATTTACATGTTTCAGCCGACGGGGTTCGTTGATGCTGATCGTCCCAAGGACGTTTGTCTCCTGAAGCGCTCTTTGTATGATCTGAAACAGGCTCTGCGGGCATGGTTTCAGCGCTTTGCATCTCATCTGCTACGCTTGGGCTTCGTTGGCAGCCGCTCGGATACGTCTCTGTTTATCTATCGCAGAGGCACAGACATGGCCTTTCTGTTACTATATGTCGACGACATCATCCTCATCGCCTCTTCTGACGCTCTTTGGACGTCTATAATTGCCTAGTTAAGCGCCGAGTTCGGCATGTCAGATCTGGGTCCGTTGTCTTACTTCTTGGGTGTCGTTGTGCAGCGTTATGCGTCTGGGTTGTTTCTCTCTCAGAGTAAGTATGCTGCCGAAATTGTTGCTCGGGCCAAGATGAGTAACTGCAAGCGAGTCGTCACCCTTGTGGATACCTCCAACAAGCTCAGTGCTCACTCTGGTCCTCTCTTTGATGATCCGATGTTGTACCGGAGTCTCGCCGGTGCGTTGCAGTACTATCTTACGTTTACTCGGCCAGATATCAGTTACGCCGTTCAGCAGATCTGCCTGTTCATGTATGCGCCCAGGGAGCCGCACTTTCAGGCCTTGAAGCGGATCATCTGGTACATCAATGGTACCCTCGAGTTGGGCACCACGATCTCCCCTTCCTCTCGACATGACCTCATCGCTTACACTGATGCGGATTGGGGTGGTTGTCCTGACACACGTCGCTCCACGTCTGGCTACTGTGTCTTCCTCAATGACACTCTTGTGTCGTTGAACTGCAACTGCGGTGTTGAACTGCAACTGCGGCTCAACACCGCAGTTGGTGCTAGTAAGTTTGATAGTATTTAGAGCTGCAAAATTTGGAAGAGATAAAGATAATGAGGTGTTGAACTGCAACTGCGCATGTGACTGTTGTTCAATGAGGAAAGGGGGGAAAATTGCATAGGAAAGGAAGTTAGGTAAGATGGAGGTGCTGAGTGGGTGGTGTTGGCCTTAGTGGCTCTAGTACCATGCTAAAACAGTAAATGCTTTTCAATTCACTTTGCTTAATGTATGAACTGTCACTACATGAATTTATACAAAGTGAGAGAGAACAATTGAGCAGTTGAGGAAATGAGAATGTGGGCCTATAATGTAACTGCAGCAGTTGGACTTGTGCTAACGAACCCTTACAGGATTCGCCCCAACTCAATCCCGACGACTATGTCCATCTCCCCATCGCCCTTCTCTTGCTTCCGCCTCCCACACTCCTCTTACCTTGGTTGATTCCAAATCCAGTCGGTTCTTGCATGTCTCCCTCCTCCTCTTTTGGACGCCTCCCTCGGTGGCCGGTTGGTGTCCCATCGGGCTGTCCTCGGCGCACTGCCTTCACCTCCGGGCTTCTCTCACCATCTTCGTTCACCTATCCTTTTCAGTTGTGTAAATCTGTAAACCTTGTCTTTCGTCGTTGATGGGGAAGCTTTCGTCTTTCTTATCGGTCGCTTTAGCTGGTCGCTGCTTAGGTTTTGCCGATTGTGTTTCGAGATCTTTCAATTCCTTGGCCTGAAGGAGTCTCGTCTGCCGCTGTTTCGGGCCCGTTTTGATTCCTTTGGGCCCAAGGACTTGGATTAGGCCCTAAGTAGCCCTCTTGGAACAAATTTAACAAAAAAAAAACGCCCCAAGGTCTTCGATATATATATATATATATATATATATATATATATATATATATATATATATATATATATATATATATATATATATATATATGTATGTATGTATGTATGTATGTATGTATGTATGTATGTATGTATGTATGTATATATGTATGTATATATGTATATATATGTATATATATATATATGTATGTATGTGTGTATATGTGTGTGTATATATATATATATATATATATATATATATATATATATATATATATATATATATATATGTGTATATATGTATGTGTGTGTGTGTGTGTGTGTGTGTGTGTGTGTGTGTGTGTGTGTGTGTGTGTGTGTGTGTGTGTGTGTGTGTGTGTGTGTGTGTGTGTGTGTGTGTGTGTGTGTGTGTGTGTGTGTGTGTGTGTGTGTGTGTGTGTGTGTGTGTGTGTGTGTGTGTGTGTGTGTGTGTGTGTGTGTGTGTGTGTGTGTGTGTGTGTGTGTGTGTGTGTGTGTGTGTGTGTGTGTGTGTGTGTGTGTGTGTGTGTGTGTGTGTGTGTGTGTGTGTGTGTGTGTGTGTGTGTGTGTGTGTGTGTGTGTGTGTGTGTGTGTGTGTGTGTGTGTATATATATATATATATATATATTTATATTTATAGTAACCCATCTGAACGTATTTGATTAAAATTCCGAAAGGGTTTGACGTAAAATTCCGCAAGGGAGTCAAATTCCGCTCGTTTGGGCATGTCCTAAATCTCGTTAGGGTTGAATAAATCCTGATAGAGGGTTTCTGTGTGCTCTTACTCAGGCAGTGGGTGGGTCTACAATGGCGTGTCTTGGTGATCTTCTCCATGGATTAGGTTCGGATTGTCGGAGTCGGGATAGGTTGGGATCGTGGCAGTGTGTATCATGATGTCTCCTCTACTCGGGTTGACTGCTTTCCTGGAGTTTCGTCCTCACTGGCCACAGGATGATCGGGTCCTGATGTATTGCTAGCCTACGGTTCTACTTCAGTGTGGGGATTGGCTTCGTCTGTCGTCTTCGTCCTTATCATGTTTGGTTTAGGTCTGTTTTGTGTCATTTATTTGTAGAGTGCATTTGTTTGAGTTTGTACCATTTTATATTTTTGTACTTGTATGTTTGATCTTTAGACGGTTCTCACGTCTGCCGGCTTGTCCGGCCGTCGAGTTTCAGATATGTCTGAACTCGAATTCTTACCTAGTAACAAAAATGATATTGTTGGTGAATAAATAGTGTATAAATTAGGCCTAATATTTGCTAAAAGGTGAGCCACACCATTGATCCTTGGATATCATCCTCAAAACGAAGCAACAACTGTCAAAGTGGAAAGCTTCCTCTCTTTCCGCTGAAGGCAGAAAAGTCCTGATTAAACCTAACCTTTCAGCTCAGCCGTTATTCCTTATGCAAGCTTTCCTTTTGCCTTCATCGATCCTGCACGAGCTTGACAAGATATATAGACAATTCTTGTGCAACAAAGACGCAAAGAGTACTCCTCTGATTAGTTGGGACAAGATATGCACAGATACCCTTACCGGGGATCTGGGCATTTATAAGGCCGAAACAATGAATATAGCATTACAAATGAAACTATTGTGGAAATTAATTGTAGAACCAGACAACATCTAGGTTAAAGTAATAACATGCAAATATTTAAAAGGGATCCCACTTCTTCGATACCAACACAAGGGCAATACCTCATGGCATTGGGCTAAACTAAACATCATGTGGGACCATCCAAGACACCTTCGGACTCATCTATACTTGGGGATGACCTATGATTCGAGCTTGTGAGAATGATGTCATCCTCAAGAGGAAGAAGAAGGATCCACCATGGGAGAAGGTCCAAAGGTGCAATTGGCGTTTTTAGACTCGTTCAGAATAATTGACAGCTTTTCGACATCTCAGTAAAAGGAGTTGTTCGGAGTCCGTATTTATCAGATTGAGTCATACCTTGTTGGAACGAGTACGAAGAGATCTACAACTTTTCTGTTGAAGGTTTTTCCAGATTCGACCTAGAGCTTGGCCGGAAATCACATTCTTTGAGCTGTCACTGTTTTAGACGAGATTTGTTGAGTGTTGGAACACTTTCTTTTATTGCTATTTTTAGAGACCTTCTTTACTTATGTTATTTTAGGTAATTTAGGGATTTATTCTAATTATTATTTCTATCTAAAATCAGCCCTTAGGGTTATAAGTAGCGGTTGATCTCCATTGTAAACATAAGACGTCTCAATGAATGAAAATCTTAGTTTGTGTTGAAACACATGAGTGAAAGTCAATCGATTCGAAGCGTGGATCATTGATTGCAACTATTGGTATTGTTTCAGCTTGGTTTGCTTTGTGTTCATTAACTTCACAAGACTTGGTGATCCTGGTATCCACGAGCTCCCTCCTTGTGCCTCCAAGTTGTCCGCTTGGTTGTGTAGGGTTGTAGAGGTGGGTTATATAGTCATTGGTATTGGAACCTACCCTCTAAGGAGGCATGGGGTCTCTATCTTGTTCTATATAGATCGACTTAGTCCTTATCGGTCGTGTCTTTAAAGCAATTTCGAGTCTTTCTTCAATTTCGAGTCTTGTTCTTGTTCTTTTCCTTTTGGTCGATTTCGAGAACCTTGTTTCTTGGAATCTTTGTCGAGTCTTGCATCTTTCTTTTGAGTTCTTGCTGTGTTCTTGGTTGTTCTTGATCAATCTTGATCGAGTTCTTTGAGTCTTTGTTATTTCTTGCTTCCGTTCTTGTCTTTGAGTCTTGATTGTCGAAGATCGGGCCATCCTACGGCTAACCCCGTATCAAAACTCTATTCCTAACCTTTTCAAATCTGGCCTTCGCTGGTCAATCAGTGACGCAAAGACTGCTCAGTTCCGGACAGACATTTGGGCACTCCAAAACCGTTGATCAACATGTCTCTACAATCACTTCCAGATGGAATTCTGGATTGGACGGTTGACAGATTTATTAACGACAATAATATTTGGAACATTACCAAACTTGAAACAGACTTACGAGGCCTACTTACCATGGATATCATATCCAAAATTATAACAACTCTCCTGCCTCGCAATTTTTCTCTGACAGGCTATTCTGGGGATCTAGCAAAGATGGTTGGTTCTCAACCTCATCGGCGACAAAGCTAATCCCAAATCACGGGGGTGACCAGAATTTTGGTTGCAGCTTAATATGAAAACTTGACATCCCATATAAGTTAAGGCATTTCCTTTGGAAGATTGCCCGCGATGGTCTCTCAACCACTGATAGACTGCAACGGTCTCATGTCTCGGTGCCCTCCGGTTGCATCTTCTGTGGATGCACTCTCCAATCTACAAGTTATGTTCTAGTACATTGCCCCACAACAATCTCTCTAACCAAAACTCTCCATATCAGCCACCCCTCAAATGATGATATCGATTCAGACATCAAACCAAATCAACTGCTAAATAACATTTACACCAAATTAGGCATCAAGGCATTCACTAAACTGGATTTTGCTTGGTCGGGTATTTGGTTTTTTAGAAACCAAATAGTTTTCCAACACATAAACGACACCTTTGTCCAGGCTATAGCCATTTTCTGCAACTCAACTTACCAAACATGGAATGACAGAGTTGATGACTCTGAGACGATTGGTATAAATCAACCTCAGACAAGGACATGGGGAACCGCTACAAGCTCTAATCCAACTGCCATGTCCACTCTTCTAGATCCGAGAAATGGAAAAAACCACCTATGAGATATTACAAGCTGAACTTTGATGGCTCTTACTGCGAGTCAGGGGTCGGAACCTTCAGTTTCGTGATTCGGGATCACATGGGAAATATTCTGTCCCTAGGAGGGGGCCCTTGTAATAATAGCTCCGTTGTTTTCGCTGAGGCCATGGGCCTTCGGATGGGGTCTCCAAGGCAAAATCACTCGGAATAAATAACCTTCTAATCGAAGGAGATTACTTGGTCGTCATAAAGGCTCTACTGGGGGATTGGATTTGCCCCTAGAATATCGAGCTACTGGTGGCTGATACGAATGTCGATTTATATACATTCTCTCATGTTGTTATTCGTCATATTTTCAGGGATTCTAATGTTGTGGCTGACAGGATTGCACGTCTGGCCTACACTGTCCCTGCCGATGATAGCTTCGATGATGATTCAGAACTTCGTGCTCTCGTCCGCTTAGAGGCGCTAGGAAAGAAGTTGGGTCGTCGGGGTGTTTCCTAATCCTTATCTGCTTCCAAAAAAACACCATTGAGCCTTCTCCTACTCACTCCTCATTTGCACTCTTGGAAGCCGCTACTGTAAGTTTTTTGACATGGTAAAGGAATCAGTGATCAATGGTTAAAAGACCCTTGGTCACAAACTCACAATCTAACACATTGCAGACTCTGCATACATTGTAAGACCATCCACAATGATTTTGCTTAAAATATACACATTTGTACAAGATATGTAAAAATACACATCCCTTTTTAGTAATTTGCTCCATTGGTAAAGTGTGCATTTTTTACGTATCATTTAAATACAATTCATTTAAAACAAAAACAAAAATAAAATCATAAAAAAATAACCCAAAGAAATTGTCTTGGTTTTCTGTAAAAGTTTATGCACATGGGGGATGTGATGTGCTCAAATTTGCACATTACATGCTTAAATGTGTACATTTACACACATCTAAAACAACCAATGCAGCTAAAAAATGTCTAAAAATACACATTTACACATTTTCACACCACCATTTTAAAATGCCTCTTTCTTAACATTAAATTCTTCCTCAATCGAGATTTATAAAGCATCTCTAGTCTCTAATCTACCCCAAATCTCCTTCCACTTTGCTCCTAACACCAATGTCCCTGTATAGTGTATACCCTCAACTCCTCAAGCCTCAGAGAATCGATTCCTTTAAGCGTTGACTGGGTGATTTAAAATATCTATATTTATGTGTACTACTTTAAATGAGATTTAAAAATAATAATTTTATGAAAGAATTATAAGATGCATTTATGATACAGATATTTCTATAATTTTTATCTTAACTTTTATTTATACTTTATAATTTTTTTTATTAAGATTTTAGTTTAAAAAAATCGATTCAATTTTTTTCCTACTTGTTAGTAACAAAGTAGAGTTAAGCTTTTTATATTCATTCATTTAAAAAAATCATAATTTCTGTGATCTCAACTTCCCACATTTAACCAATGGTAATTCCTAACACTAGGGGAAAAATCAGCCCAAAAAATCTTTGCCAAATTATTTAATATAATCTCTATTTGCCTATTTTTGATCCCAACCGTCCTTCAATTTTAATTCAAAACTGGTTTTTGATTATATCCTAAAAGTAGCAATGGTTGTCCTAAATCACAGGCCATATAAATTTCTCCATCCTCTCAATTAGTGAAAACTACACAAAAGCTTCATATTTATACTTGATTCCCTTTTTCTATGAACAAAAAGCCATTTGTTATGAAGGGGATTTCTAATTTCACACCATAAACAAATTCACCCTACAAAAGCACTAGAAAATTAACACCCACCCACCCACACCCATAAACAAATCTACCGATAATTGGTCGGTAGATTAATCAATTGCTTCAATAAAACCCTCTTCAAATAAAGTTTCAAAAGCCCACAATTGATTAATTAATTAAATTAATTAATCAATGGCATTATTCAAAGGGTTCCTTGGTCTAGTTGTTTGCTGTCTCTCGGCAAATTGGGCAGCTTCCCAAAAAATCTCCAGTACTTAATTTTTTTTGTTTTTTTCCCCATTTTTTTGTTAATTAATTTCTAGCAATTCATGACTTGTATTTTTTTTAGGATTAATTTGGAGTGATTTTCATTTTTTTTTCCTAGAGATTAATTTTGTGATTACATGTTGCAGGAGAAGTGCTGGATTTGCCTCATGGGGTTGGAAGGGTTTTGGTGGATAGCTCACTTATTGAACCTCCACCACAACGTAAACATTTCCCTTCCTCCATCTCCATTTCAAATGTTCAATTAACCTACATTTAAAAAAAAAATGTTCGATCAATATTTGAAGGAAATTCATTTTCAAAGAACATGACACAAATTCAAGATTAGTTGTATTTAGCGGCACAAACTTTGAATTCAGAGTCGGATCTCAATGTAAGTAAACTCAGCTGTTGTTGGGTATAAAATTTTGAAAGGAGTTAAAAAATAATAATTTTGTTGGGCATAAATAATTGTAATCTCAGTTTCTTTTCACATGTCGTTTTTTCGACTCCTATGAACTGCATTTATAATTTTTTTTGTTTTCAAGATTTGAAAATTGATAGGCCTTTTTTTATAGTGTGCTAGATTAGTTTAATTAATTAAGAGTTTTAAAAACCTCAAACGAGTTGTTACCGGTTTGGGGTATGATTTTCTTAATTGAAATTTTGCTTGTAAAATTTTGTCTTTACCATAAATATTTTTGACTTTGAAATATTAGATCCGCCACTGTTTGAATTGCGACCTGCAGACGATTCTATCAAAATCGAGTACTTAATGGTAACCTAATCGCGGTAATTGATATGAATGCGAAATATGTGGTGAATTTTTCACACTTAACGGAAAAAATGAGAATGGGAACAAAATGTGTTCGATAAGCGGCTTTTAAAAAAATGCTCAATCGATTATTAGTCCATCAGACTTTGACTATGTACGTATGTATCGAATGATATTGATATCGAGTGGTCGATCGAAACCTAATCTCAGAAATCGATGGATGCAGAATGTATGGTGGACTTCATGAAGAAAGACTACTCAGCCCTAAACCAGTGCATAATGCCGTTCCCGAAGCAGCCGTGCTGCGAGGGGTTCATGGAGGTGGCCTGCCCGGTGACGACCTTCATCAACAACATGGAAACCAACTGCGCAACCGACATGTTCGCCGGCATCTACCACTCCAACCCGACGTTGCCACCAGGCTACTTCTCCGACAACTGCAGCGAGGGGCCGGAGGGGATCGACTGCATCACCATCATCCAGAGGAACAAAATGAAGGCGCACCAAGCCAGCCCTCCACCGCCCCACCGTGTATCGGCCCAGCAAGGGGCCGGCAGCCTCGCCGCGCGCAAGGCCGAGATCATCAGGCATCACCCAAAGTTGTTCCCTCAGCAACCATGAATCCATGGGTTCCTATATACACTTACTTTTTTTTATCATGTAATATGCGTATAGTGTATTTTACATTCAGGGTTCGATACTTTAAAGATTTTCTTGCTTTTGGTGCGCATATATATATATATATAGTGGAGTCATTGTTAGATCGTGTTCATGTTTATTACGAGATATATAATTTGTACATGCATCCATCACTTTCGTTTATATATCTCGACTCCTTCGTAGAGATCAAATTGTTTCGTTATGGAAGATATTGAAGACTCCACCTTGATTGTAAGATCTTGAGACCTAACGTGCAGGTGATCTAAAGGATGATGAAAGATAAAAGGCTAGGTTTCAAGGTCTCTTGAAACCTAGACTAAAATGTTTTGGAATATCACGTATATATTTCTCTATTTGAATTGTTCTCTCACAGGAAAGAATCTGAGGCCAACCTTGTTGGGCCTAAATTATCATGGGCTTTTTATTGGGCTATGAGATGTGATTTGGTCTTAATCGATTTATATATGTGTTTCTCATCTAACACATTCTATGTGCTAGATACATTATATAGGTTCTTTTAGGATTTCATTTTTCATACAAGGAAAGAACCGATCCATAGTTGATCATACTTGATCATGAAGAAAGTTGAAAGAACAATCTTGGAAGGCACACAAAGGATCATTTTCGGAAAGAATTCAAATATCCTGGAAAGGATTTGAATTTCAAACGGTCTCACTCCAAGAAGCTCAACAAGTGCTCCGACTATAAAAAGACGAAGGCTAAGAAGGATGAAAGCTAACTAAGCAAGCACTGAAGAAATCATAAGCATCATAAAGCATTCGTCAAGTTTCTCTTACATTCTCCAAAAGTCTAGTTGTTGATCATTGTTTAAGAGTTGAGAGAAACACTAGCACTTATTGTACAAGTCATTCTTTTTACACTTAGAGTATTTTATACTCGATCAAAGCACACTTGGTGTGTGGTGTGAGCTTTTATTTCACTTGTAAGGTTGAGAGCTAGAATAGAAGCGGTGAGGCTTTGTATAGAGAAATGGTAGTTTCTATAGGAAGTTCTAGGCTCAAGAGAAGTGAAATAAGAAGTGTTTGAATCCTACGGGTTGGATAACCCTAGGCGGGGACGTAGGCCAGTTGGTGATGAACCTCGTTAACAATTCGTGTGCTCATCTTTTATATTCCGCATTTACATTATCATATTCGATTTTACTTTGTCAAGTCCTGATAGCCTATATCAAGGTCTTGACAAGTTGCACTAAATTTCTATTGTTGTGAAAATCGTCCATACTCTATTCACCCCCCCTTCTAGAGTATTATTCATCGCCTTATAGACTCTTCAATTCTTGCTTGATTCGTCCTGGTTTAGCTGCTACTTGACCTTGGACTTTCTGTAGTTGTACTCGAGCATTCCATGCTTTTCTTCTTTTCTCCGAATTGTTGTAAAATGCCTCGATTTCTGTGAGATTAAACAGAAACTAGTGTAGACTCCATAATTTGGCAAACAACCATAAACTACATGGATTCTGTATTATATAACCCAAATGCATGAAATGTATACAGAAATCGATATAAAATTCAATGTAAAACATGACAATTTAGGCTCACATCAAACACCCCATACTTAAGCTTGCTTGTCCTCAAGCAATACTTTTAATGGTCATACAGAGGAAGAAATTAAACTCTCAACATTTTAGATCCATTGTCATATAACCATGCAATCAATTACCATCCTCGAAAAGGTACTAATGTCACAAATCAATGCCTGTGAATAAAAGCAACTTCGCACACAAACGGAGGGTTATGCGAAAACAATTTATTCGTGACAAAGCATTAATAATCAAGAGGACTTTAATTTAAGCTCAATAAGGAGTAGATTGGTAAAAGGCTAAATGTGGGCAATTTTTGGCCATGTGGTGCTTAATGATCCGGGGAAATGGAGTACTTTCTAAACTTTCATACCACATTCCTTCTTCCTTTGATTTCTCACCTTTCACTCATTCGCTCAATGTTTTTTTTCAATATTATGCTTTTACCTCTCTAACCACAGCACTGTCTTCTCGCGAGTCGCGAACATGAGTGTCATGAATGGCCCCAAATACTTAGTGCTTCGGACTCCTTACCCTGGTGTCCCATCCTGCGAAACTATTATCTCGACACATGTAGGGTTGATTTACCTTTATCTTCTGAGGTGACCAGATTTTTTTTTCACTCATTAAATTTTTCATATCTTTTCAATTTTCTACCAAACTCCAATAATAGTAATAACAACAACACAAACACCATATAATAATTTCCACAATGTTTCATCATTCTCAAGATAATCCCCGGATGGAATAAGGTAAGGAAGGGGCAATATTTAGATCATGTGGAGCAAAATATGAAATAAGGCTCAATATGGCTTTTGTGATGCATAAGCATAGGTATGGCTAAGGAATATAAAATTTTGAGCATTATATGGAAAATATAAAATCCTCCGTCCTCTTCTCATGCAACATGTCAAAAGCAACATCAAATTTTACCTTCTTTCATGGTTTTCAATAAAAATATGCACTTCATTGTGACTTCCCTTTACTAGGCAATTTCATGCTATATCTCTAATGAATCCAATTTTACATCGTCGAGTTCAATTTAACTTCCATGACACTTAAACAAAAAAATTCAATGGGGGTGATTTTAATAAACTTTGGAAAACATGCATATAAGCACATAAATAAAATATGAAATCCAAAGTAGCCATGTATAAGCAATTCGAGAACTAATCTTCAAATATGCACACAGTAAGCCCTTCCCCTACCCATACTTAAACATTACAGTGTCATCATTGTATAAAAACAAGGGTAAAGAAAGAAACTCACTAGACAAATGTGCAGAACGTCGGAATCGAGTGATGATTGATGATGTTGCTATAGAATTGGTCGATCCCGAGGAGGAGTAGTCTACGTCGACTACTGCTACTCGACATCGAGTACAGTTGAATAGCAGGATGGCCATTCTCCTCAACCACAAGTTCTTTGCTCGTGATAGTTGATTGGCGTCGAGTAGGTTACTCGACGTCGAGTACTTCTGCAACTTCTTTACCTGCAAGATTCGTCAGAAAAGAAATATCCATAATAAAAAAAACTTAAAAATAATGTTTCAAAACGAAAAACCAAAAGCAACAATGTCTGAAAATCAAAAAAAAAAAAACTAAGTATGTTGTTACAAGCTCTAGACTTTATAGTCGCTAGGCCGACTTTCTCCGTTAAAGCTCAAGGTGGCACCTGCAAGGCCCAAGTGGTTTGGGCTTCAAACAAGACTCCATTCTTGTCCATCAGTTGTAGTCCTTCTGAATGGATCTTCTTCACCGTGAAAGGTCCCATCTTTTTCTTGTTGAATTTATTGGGAAACCAATGATCCTTTAATTTGGAGAGATAGAGCTTGTCTCCAACTTCATACTCCTTAGGCTTGTCATTGGAAACCCTACATACACATACCAAGGCAAACATCTCTCATGTATAGATAAATCTTTAATTGAAATAGGAGAAGAGATGTCTTTACCTTGGCTTACCTTCGCGAAATCGTTATTCGGGACCTAAAGATTTAGTCGACATCGAGTAGAAATACTCGATGTCTAGTGTTGTGCTACACGTCTGGTGGCTTGCTCATTGAGGAAAGAGAGATCGAGGACCCCTGTGTTTGGTCGACGTCGAGTAAAGTACTCGACATCGAGTACTCATTTGGCTTGGGTGGGTTTCTCGACGATGGTGTACTCGATGGAGGGCATTGGATCTGGTCGACGTCGAGTACTTCTGGTCGACATCGACCCCATACTTAAGACTTGGCAATTGACCAATTTGGGTCTCTAGCGTTGTCTTCCGGGAGATTTTGAGTAGGTTATGGAATCTATTTTGGAGTTGAGGAGAAAGAAGCTAAGGTGTGAGTTTTATGATTTACGGTTTTGAGAAGATGTAATGTTATGTGCTTATTAGTTCCCTTATTTTTATGCATTTGCTCCTACATGTATTTCGGCTCTAATTAAAAAAAAGTTTGGAAAAAAAAAAGAATAAAGAGCCAAGTTTATTTATTTCTGCATAATGAGGAAGAATTGGATTTATGTTGGTTAAAAGTTAGATGGGTTGGGTGTTGTAGATTGCATGGATATGAGATGATGAGATGATGATATGAGTATGAGTTTATTGATATATTTTGAGAGTTGTGTTATGGAGGATTTTTGGAGTCGTTGCACCACATGACCAAATACAATTCCTTGCCCTTATGTTTCTTTACCAAGCCCCATCACAACCCCGTCGAATGGAATCTTCTATGAAGGTTTCCATTGAGCGAAAGTCCTCTTGATGTCCTTATTTTTGCATTGACGTATCCAGTGGAGATTTTGTGATATAAATGTCAATATTTGAGTTGATGCTTGTATATGAAATTGAGGTGAGTGTATGCTTAAAGCCTAAACACATTAGAGTGAGAGATACACATTATCCTTAGTAAGGTTGATTTTTTAGCATGCAAGCAACTTTATCCCATATATACATGTTATGACGTTTGTATGCCTTGATTATATTTGCACTATTGATGATGATGTTTTTTATGAGTAAAATTGTGAAAGAATCTCATGTGGGATGTATAGATGATGTTTTTGTCTTACGGTTTCTTGAGGACAATTAAGCAAGAGTTAAGTGTGGGGGGCAGATTTGATAATGCATATTTCATATAGGCATATATAGGTATTTCTTATTGCATTTAGATAGGATTTTTGCATATGTTTGAGTCTAGTTTCGTATATTGCTTGTGAAATATTCGAGTTTGAAATCTACGCCTTTTTAGTGTTTATCTGCAGAGTTACATTCCGATCTTGGAGGGATCTTAGAAGAGCTTAAGAGACATGTTTTGGAGCATATGGAGGCTGGGGAAGAGGCTAGAGAGGAGAAAGAAAGCACGACATTGAAGACAATCAAGGAAAAAGAGGGAATCCCGTCACAAGCGCTGCCTCTTGCACGACGCTCGTTGTGGGCTGGTTTCCAGCGATTGCGATTCTGGATCCGAAGATTCTATTTCCTATTATTTTACTATTATAATTTTAGGGTTTTGCCGACTCCTTATGAGTCATTATTAGGTTATTTCCATTAGTTGGAGAGAGAGAGAGAGAGAGAGAGAGAGAGAGAGAGAGAGAGAGAGAGAGAGAGAGAGAGAGAGAGAGAGAGAGAGAGAGAGATTTGACATATGAGTTGCTAAACTCATAGTTTCGTCTGTGATTCGAAGACATGGTTGTTTAGATTGTGAGGATTGATTCTATTTAGTTATTCATTTTCCTATTTATCATCTTGTGCTTATTGTTTATATTTGTGTTCCTTTCTATGATTGATCATTATGTTTGGAATTGCATCTTAGATATGAATTCGTTGTTGTGTTCTTGATAGCAAACGAAGGTAATGAAGTAGTGATATTTATTTGTCTTTGTAGTGGGTGATTTCAATTTATCTATGTTGGGGATATGTCGATTAGGGCTGATTTAGGGTTGTTCCGGTTTGTCTTAACTGCATTGAATCAATATGTCAATTGGTCTAATTACTTGAGTCATTAATGCTATTCTTTAGTGATATTGAATAAGATGATTGTATATATCACTAGTACAAAAAAGGGGACCAGAGCACGCTTTCTTAATGCATGGGAGCACACTTCTCGTACTGTGCTTATAGTGAGTGCGCTCCCAAACAAGCACACTTACTATTTAACCGTGATCCCATATTTTAAGCACGCTTTTGTGTTGAAGCGTTCTTAAAATGGTGATACGACCAATTATAAGAACGCTTCAATTGAAGTGTGCTAAAAAAAAGTTTTAGCACACTTTTTTTCAAATCGTGCTTAATAATAAGAACGCTTTAACTGAAAAGTGTGCTCTTTCATATTTCTGTAAGCACGCTTTAAATAAAAAGTGTGATCTTTCATATTTCTCTCAAGACCTCTTGCGCACTCGAACCAAGAGTCGAACCCAAGATCTCTTGCACCCTCATACTGAATTCGTCCACTTTACACCCCTGCCACCCGAGCTACGGAATTTTGTTGTAACCTTGTGCATTTACTTAATCTAATTACTAAAAAAAAATTCTAAATATATATAAAAAAAAATTCCGAGAACGGTTTATAAAAATAAATGAGGACACTTTAAAAGAAAAATGTGTTCCCTCTAGTTAAATTTGGTTTTGGGAAGACACTTTTCTTATAAAACTGTGTTCGTCTTGATTTTTTTAAGCACGCTTTACATGAAAACCGAGCTAATTATTCCTTTGGAAACAAACGAGAACGGTTCTATAGAAAAGTGTATTGTTTTTAGTTAAAGTTGGCTTTGGGAACACACTTGTAAAATGAAACCGTGCTCGTTTTAATTTATTTTTAAGCACGCTTCACACGAAAACCGAGCTTAATAGTTTTCAGAAATAAATGAGAACGGTTTTATAGAAAAGCGTGTTTGTTTTAGTTAAATTTGATTGTGGGAACACACTTTGAGAATTAAACCGTGTTCGTTGTAATTTTTTTAAGCACGCTTTACACGAAAATCGGGTTAAATATATTTTACAAATAAACGAGAACGGTTTTATAGCAAAACGTGTTTGTTTTAGTCAAATCTGGTTTTGGGAACACACTTTGAAAATTAAACCGTGTTCATTTTAAGTTTTTTAAGCACGCTTTACACGAAAACCGATCTAAATATTTTTTTAGAAATGAACGAGAACGGTTTTATGGAAAAGCGTGATGCTTTTAGTTGAATTTGGGGTTGGGAACACACTTTTAATATAAAATCGTGCTTAAAATAAAAAAATAAGCACGCTTGTCAAAAACCGTACCCAACTTACCGTGCTCCACCCCCTATATTTGTACTAGTGTATGCTGATCTCTCAACTTTAGGCAAGTAGACATATGTTTATGAGTAATTGATAGATCAATCCTAGGACCATGAATTTCAACCATTGTCAGAGAATTACAGGTGAAATATTTTCTCTACCTTATTATCAATTTACTTTGCAATCATAAAGTTGGTTACTTTACATCTTGGTTATTTGTCATAAATCATTGTTTGGTCATAAGAGTTCTTGTTAAGAGTTATTGAATAGTTAATCGCTTCTCCATGTGGGTTCGACACCGGAGTTAATTGCTATACTAGTAGTTATTTGGTTGATCAAGTAATTAATTTGCTAATCTATTGGTTTTGTGTTTGTGTTTGGATTTTATTATTATTCGATAAAGGACGAAAGTGTCAACGACGTTCGTTCCGCATCAATAATAAGCATTGTATATAAGCTAGTGAATCAAATAGTTTGTTATCAACATGAATCAAAGATGATTGTATGCACACGTACATGTGATCTCCTTTTCCATATCTAGAAAGTCTCTTTAGTAGTCTCTTATTCCATTTCTTGTATGAAAATGAGCAAAGTCTCTTTAGTCATGTGGGTCAGGGCTCATATACTTTGAACGTGTTTGAGTTGATAGGCACATAAAAAGAAGGGTAAAATCCACCTATGGTCCTTGAACTTTAACCAAATGTTCAAACGGGTCCCTGAACTTTATTTTTGTTCATTGAAATCCCTGAACTTTGATACTTTGTACACATTTGGTCCCTCTGTTAGTAAATTTGTTAAATATGTGTTAAGTAATGATATGGAATCAATGTATTTTTGTATTAATTACATGAGCTAGGTTATACAATTGTAATTGCCCGGTATTTGTTTTACTAAAGTAAAAAATTAAGCTTTTTTCTTATCAAAAGTCATCATATATAATTGAGTTTTCTTAAAACAAAGCATATTTTTAAAAAAAAAATTTATCAAAAACACTTTCTATTTTTTTTAACAAATCTTATAATTTTCCAATAATATTTTATTTTAATGACTAAAGTTTCCTTATTTAATTAAAAACAGAGTTTATATGTTATAGCAAAAGTATAGTTTTTTTTTTAACAAAACACATTTTAATTTTTTTAATTAAATAAGAAATTTTGGATCATTAAAATACTTTTAAATAAAATATCAACGGAAAATTATGTCATTTAGTTGGAATATAGAAAGTTTTTTTTTATTATAAAAAATATTTTTTAAAAACGTATATTTTTAATATAATATAATTTTTTTACTTTATTTAAACAAATACCAAGCAATTACATGTGTATAACCTAACTTATTCCATTAATATACCAAAATATATTGATTCTATATCATTATTTAACACATATTTTACAAATTTACTAACAGAGGGATCAAATGTGTACAAAGTATCAAAGTTCAGGGACTTTAATGAACAAAGATAAAGTTCAGGGACCCGTTTGAACATTTGATTAAAGTTCAGGGACTATAAGTGGATTTTACCCTAAAAAGAACGAAAAAATATTGCAATCAACGTGGGTTTTCATTTAAAAAAATCGCTTATGAATGGGTTGGTCCTGTAATATAGGCTCATACACCTTGAACATGTTTGATTTGGTGCACATAAAAAGAACAAAAAAATACTGCAATCAACGTTGGTTTTCGTATGAAAAATCGCTTATATGTGGGTTGGTCTTCTATAATTAAATTATACGGAGTATAAATTAGAAATTTTTTGTAAACTATCATTGTTACTCGATGAAAAATACTAGGGGTGGGCACAAATCCCGTAAATCCCGGACCCGTCCCGGTCCCGGTGGGATTCGGAAAAAAAATAGTGAATCCCGTCCCGGTCCCGTCCCGTAAAAATTATGCGGAACGGCACTACTAAAAAACTGTCAAATAGCAACGGCTTTTAGCCACGAGCTTTTGTTGCCGCGTAACTTGTTGCTATTAGCCACAAACTCGGCCACGAATTAATCAAGTCGTTGTTAAACCTGTGTCGAAGATAACCTGTTGTTGCTAAGTTCGTGGCTAATATCGCGCGGGTGGATGCCGTCGCTAGAGTCGTGGCTACTAGCTAAGAAATATGTGCTCGACGCTATAGTCATGGCTGCCTAGCAACGGACTAGAGCACGTGATATAGTCACGTGAATAAATAACAACGAAATTAACCACGACTCATATGTTCATGGCAAATTCAAGCAACAAGAAACATAGGATGTTGCGGGGGCCAACGCTATTTTCCTTCGTAATTTATGTGATGCTAAGTTTGTGGCTATTAGGGACGGATCTAGCCACGACATGTGTTTTCATTGCAAAAGAAGCGGCGGGAGAATGTACAGTCACGTAAAATAGCCGTTGCTGAATCCGTGGCTAAATACCAATGGGTCATAAGTAGCTAATAAATGTTGCATAAGTCCTTATAATAACTAATAAATTTTTATTAGAATACTATAAGAATATGTTTTGAGGAATAGTAAAAAAAAATATTTAATAAAACCTTATATTAACTAATAAATTCTTATTAAAATACTATAAGGGTATGTTTTTTTGGAAAACTCATATAAGTAACTAATAAATGTTGAATAAAACATTATATTAAGTAATAAATTCTTATTAGAATAATTTAAAGGTATGTTTTGAGGAAAACGCATATAAGTAACTAATAAATGTTGAATAAGATCTTATAATAACTAATAATTTCTTATTAGAATACTATAAGGGTATGTTTTGAGGAAAACTCATATAAGTTACTTATAGATGTTGAATAAGATCTTATAATAACTAATAAATTCTTATTAGAATACTATAAAGTAAGTTTTGAGGAAAACTTATATAAGTAACTAATAAATGTGGAATAAAACCTTATATTAAGTAATAAATGCTTATTAGAATACTATAAGGTTATGTTTTGAGGAAAACTCACATAAGTAACTAATAGGTGTTGAATAAAATCTTATATTAACTAATAAATTCTTATTAGAATACTATAAGGGTATGTTTTGTGGAAAAATCACATAAGTAGCTAATAAGTGTTGAATAAAACCTTATATAAAGTAATAAATTCTTATTAGAATAGTATAAGGGTATGTTTTGAGGAAAACTCATATAAGTAACGAATAAGTGTTGAATAAAACATTATATTAAGTAATAAATTCTTATTAGAATACTATTAAGGGTATATTTTGAGGAAAACGCATATAAGTAGCTATTAAGTGTTGAATAAGATCTTATAATAACTAATAATTTCTTATTACAATATTATAAGATCGAGTATGTTTTGAGGAAAACTCATATAAGTAGCTAATAAGTGTTGAATAAAACCTTATATTAAGTAATAAATTCGTATTAGAAAACTATAAGGGTATGTTTTGAGGAAAACACATATAAGTAATTAATAAGTGTTGAATAAATCCTTATATTAAGTAATAAATTCTTATTAGAATATTATAAGGGTATGTTTTGAGGAAAACGCATACAAGTAACTAATAAATGTTGAATAAGATCTTATAATAACTAATAATTTCTTCTTAGAATACTATAAGGGTATGTTTTGAGGAAAACTCGTATAAGTAACTTATAAATGTTGAATAAGATCTTATAATAACTAATAAATTCTTATTAGAATACTATAAAGTACGTTTTGAGGAAAACTTATATAACTAACTAATAAATGTGGAATAAAACCTTATATTAAGTAACAAATTCTTATTAAAATATTATAAGAGTAAGTTTTGAGGAAAACTCATATAAGTAATGAATAAATGTTTAATAAAACCTTATATTAACTAATATTGTTATTGAAAAAATTCGCATAAGATACAGGTACTGGACTCATTTAATGATGTTGGGTAAAATATTATAAAAACGTATAAATATCTAATTAAATTTGATAAAAACTTATCAGAAATATATATTTAATGATAAATAGATGTATTGTTAGTTTTATTTTGTAGATTTAAATATTGTGAAATAAAAAAAAAAACGCAATTCAGGCCCATCATCGAAATTTTTTAGCGCCCAAATTGATTTTTGAGCGGTAAAATTTTTGGGCTTTGAAATTGAGAAAGCGGTATAACCCTAATTTATTTTAAGTATTTATACACATGTTCATATGTATGTAGGCTATATGAGCTTAAATTAAGTATTTATACACATGTTCATATCCACCCTCCTCCATCGCAGAAGCTATTCTCGCCTACCTCTCGCCTCTCACCTCTACACAGATCCACTCTGAGTTGCTGGCTATATCTCGCCTCTGAGTTGCTGGCTTCCGAAGACGAGATCCAATCTCCTCCCTCTCAATGCCTGTTATCGATTCCCTCTCCCATCTCAGTAGATCCAATCTCCTTCCTCCACAACGGCTGGTTTGATCTCTTATTTCACTATGGTAAGCAATTTCATCTCTTTCTCCTTTTCATCTCTTGCCTTCTCTTGTATTGCCACGATTTTGTCGATGCTCATGTGAAATTTGAAGATATACTGATATCAATGTAAATGTGTTCTTTAATACGTTTAATACACAAGAAACAAAGAGAAGGGTTGCCTGCCTCTGAGTTGTTGGCTATATCTCGCCTCTGAGTTGCTGGCTTCCGAAGACGAAATCCAATCTCCTCCCTCTCAACGCCTGTTATCGATTCCCTCTCCCATCTCAGTAGATCCAATCTCCTTTCTCCACAACGGCTGGTTTGCTCTCTTATTTCACTATGGTAAGCAATTTCATCTCTTTCTCCTTTTCATCTCTTGCCTTCTCTTGTATTGCTACGATTTTGTTGATGCTCATGTGAAATTTGAAGATATACTGATATCAATGTAAATGTGTTCTTTAATATGTTTAATACACAAGAAACAAAAGAAGGGTTGCCTGCATTGATTCTTCTTATATGAAGATATTCAGTTTTGTGGAAGGGATTTGATGATAAAATTGAAAGGGATTTGATTCTTCTTGGGGCTACAGCTTTATTTATTGTTGCATTTGTTTTTTTTTTTGGAAGTAGGGTGCGTAGATTTTTCTGGCTGGAAATGATAATTTTTTGATATATTGTTGTCATAGTTAGGAGCTGATTTGTAGCTGCTTTATTTATTAAAGCATTTGGTTTTTGTATGTGCTGAGTATGTCGATTTTTGTTTTCTTTTGGAGCTCTTTGTTCAAGCTATTTGTCCTTAAAGCATTTGGTTTTTTCTGGTTGGAAATGATAATCTTTTGATATATTGCTGTCATAGTTAGGAGTTGATTTGTAGCTGCTTTATTTGTTAAAGCATTTGGTTTTTATATGTGCTGAGTATGTAGATTTTTGTTTTCTTTTGGTGCTCTTTGTTCAAGCTATTTGTCCTTAAAGCATTTGGTTTTTTCAGGTTGGAAATGATAATCTTTTGATATATTGTTGTCATAGTTAGGAGCTGATTTGTAGCCGCTTTATTTGTTAAAGCATTTGGTTTTTGTATGTGCTGAGTATGTAGATTTTTGTTTTCTTTTGGAGCTCTTTGTTCAAGCTATTTGTCCTTAAAGCATTTGGTTTTTGTATAGATGCTTTATTGTGTTTTTTATTCTCTTTCTGGCTAAGCTTCTATGTTTATAACTTGCATGATTTGGGTGGATTTTGATTGGTTATAAATTTGGGTGGAGTTTGCTTTGATATGTTGGTGATGGATAGCCTTATTAAGCATGTTGAGATGTATCTCTTGAACAAGTTCTTCCCTGTAGAAACTCATGCTCTTTTAAGAATCATTGCATGCTATATATGTTTCCCCTTGCTGTTATGTGTCAAAAATCAGCATGATTTAGTCTGAGTTAGAATGTGTGGGACACATGATTTACTTGTGTTGGATGCATGATATACATGTCTTACCTGCTTACACTTGGAAGTTGACATGGCTGATTTTATTTTCTTGATGCCTAGTGCTCACTTGGCTGATTTTATTTGATTACATGCTTGGAATTACTGTAGTTTGTAGGACAAGTATGAGAAATTGCTAGATGAAGTAATCCAGGATGGTGAGCTCTCTAATAGTGGTTCCCATGCGGTTGACAAGAAGGCGGTGTAAAAAAAAAGAAGGATTATGGGCATGGGATCTGTGTCTCTACCTATCATGCAATCAACCCAATGTATGTTCAATTGGACAAGTTACTGGATGCAGAGATTATTAGAGTAAGAGATGCTGTCAGATCAAGTTTCAAGCAAGATGTCAGGGAAGAAATGAGAGATATAGGCGAGGAAGTGCAAGTAAATGTGAGTGTAAACATTAGGGAAGAATGTGTAGTTGGATGCACAATTGTATCTTATTTTGCATGTGTAGACTTGTTTTGTATAGTTGGATTGCACAATGTAGTGGAACCTCTATATATTTGTATGGTTCATTTATATTAGCTACCTATTCAGTGACAAACCCAGCCATAAATATTGGATGACATGAGAGAATAATATTGCCATGAAACTAGCAATAACATCAGCTACAACCTTGCCTAAGAACTACCCAAGAAATTAGCAATGAAAATCGCAAGGAATTCAACATCAAACTTGGCCACGGAATAGGCTACCACAACTGTTTGCAGCTAGATTCGTTCATGTAGCCACGACCGTTCGATCTTCCCACCCGCCATGAACTTTGCCACGAGTACTAATGTGTGGCTGAGTTCGTTGTTGTAGCCACGACCATTGGATCTTATCACCAGCCACGACCTTCCCAATGACCTCATATATTTGTTGCTGATTCCGTTGCTATACGCCGTCGCTATCAGCTTCGAGGCATATAGCTACGGTTTTGGCCGTCGTGACTAAGTTCATGGCTATTCGGGTTAGCCACGGCCGTTCGTGGCTAATTCCATCGCTATTTGCCGTTGCTATTTGACAGTTTTTTAGTAGTGGGCGGGACGCGGGACGAGGATTTCCTATCCCGCAAATCCCGTCCCGCATATATATATATATATATATATATATATATAATTTGTTAAGTGAAAATGGGCCTAATTTTAGAAAAATTAAAATCAGGCCCAATTAACCTCTTAATTAGCCCGGATCAAACAACGCGCGTGGGAGCTCCCCTCTTCCAAGCCACCAACCGCCATCGATGATTCGATGTGCAGATCGCCAATCATCCCCGCCATTGATCAAGGTGTTGTAGTCGTTGACTGGTCGCGCCACAAGAATCGACTCTCCATCTCCGTCAATAAACACCTCTCATCACCTTCCGCCTCTCAGGGATCGACGTTGTAGTCGCCACAAGAATCGACGCCGCCGGGGATGTCGATGAACTCAATGATGGGTTGTTTTCGACATCGATTTCCCATTCAATCACGTTCCCTACCTCTCAGGGATCGTTTTCGTGCAAAAACCCCTATCAAATATGTAAAAATACGCAAGCCACCATTGTTGGGGACCTTGGACCTTCATGGGGAGCTGGGTCGCAACCCCTTTGTAGACACCTATACCGGCGTCATCGTTCACCCTTTGACAAATCCAGAACAACAACACTAAAGTAGATATTGTACTCGTCATTTTGATAGGTCGTACGCATCAAAAGGAGCTCTGTGCAAAGAGAACGAGTGGCCGGAAGATCTCTGAAAATCACTGTTGAAGCAGCGAAAAGCTTCTGTCGGGCTGAGTTATATTTGTGGGTATTTACATGAAACCTCCCCATATACTCATTTTTGTAAAATATGCCCCTGTTTTAGTTTCTAAAATTATAGAAATTATCCCGCAGTTTTAGATGTTGTTCTAACTTGCATAATCTCCTTAATCCGCATCGTTATCATCAAATCTTTACCCATCCATAATGAGTGTAGATACCAAAGAAGATCGTAATGATATTATTTTCGACTTTCTAATTAATTCGATTTTTAATTGAATTAAATAATTCAATTCCGTTTACGAAATGAGTCAATTCGATTTTTATTTTCGACTTTCTAATTATTTCGATTTTTATAATCTTATTCATGCATTTCATATTATTATTCATACACTTTATCATTTTATTCTTGCACATTATAATCTTAAGTGTGCACTTCATAATCTTATTCATGCACTTCATATTATTATTAATAGACTTTATCATTTTATTTATCCATTTTATAATCTTAATTGTGTACTTCATATCCTTATTCATACACTTCATATTATTATTAATTCACCATCATTTTATTCTTGCACTTTGTCATTTTATTTGCACAACTTAAAGTTATATTTGCACAATATAATGTTATATTCGCACAACATAATATTATATGTGCACAATGTAACATTATATTATTAGATATGCACAACATAATGTAACATTTGCAAAACATAGTGTTATATTTGAACAACTTAAAGTTATATTTGCACAATATAATGTTATATTCGCACGACATAATATTATATGTGCACAACGTAACATTATATTATTAGATATGCACAACATAATGTTACATTTGCAAAACATAGTGTTATATTTGCACACCATAATGTTATATACGCATTATTTCATCTTATTTGTGCACATTATCGTTTTATTATTGCACTTTATAATCTTATTCATGAACGGGAACAAAAAAAAGACAATCATAAATAACCTATGCGGGATTTTGAACTCGAACCTTTGTGCATGGGCACATCGTTATACCATTTTGAGCTAATAGGCTTTTAATGACACATGTCGCATTAAAGTACAAAACCGCCATAAAAATAGCAACCCATGAAGAAAATATTTGGTAGGAAACTTACTGGAAAATGCACATTTACTAATAATAATCTTTATTGTATTGTTTGTTCACTTTATATTTTATAATCTCATATTTTTCACTTTTTAAAATAAAGACAATAAATGTGATGTAGCATATTTTGTTGCATTTTGTAATCTTATAGATGCACCTTATAATATTATTTCAAATAAAAATTACGGGCTAAAATCTGTAATTTTTATAATTGAAATAAGGGCAATATTGGTAGAAATAGAAAGTATGGGAGAGGTGGTGACATTTATCTCATATTTAGGGCCATTTACCCATTTATTCATTTACCCCATAAAATTAGGCTCATTTACACATTAAATATGCCCATTTATCTATTACTCATTTAATTAGACCCATTTACCTTTAAATTATGCTCATTACCTTCAAATTGGATCATTTTCACTTTAAACAAATTTTTCATCTTAGGCCCCATTTTCATTTGAACCTTTATATATATATATATATTAATGCACACTGGAGAGATATATATTTATACACACTGGACTACTGGAGTATATATACACGGCACACACACAACAGTGTGTTTGCATTGTATATACACACAACAGTGTATACATGCCAACACTGTACAATATAAAACACAATCCTATATACATAAATGTATCGATGGGTATATATAAGAAAAATCTTACAAGATAAAAAAAGATGATAAATTATATGTGTTACGCATTTAAAACTCGCAAAATATATAAGAATTTTAGACAAGTTTTTATTTGAGGGACAAGGTCCGTTTCGTCCCGGTCCCGTCCCATCCCGTGAGGGACAAGGCCCGTGCGGAACGATAAAAAAAATAGTGAATCCCGTCCCGGTCCCGTCCCGCAAAAATTACGCTGGACGGGACGCGGGACGACCTCCGTCCCGTCCCGTCCCGTCCCGCGCCCACCCCTAAAAAATACAGAATCAAATTTCATGAATATCAAACAAAGAAAATATTCACCAAACACTAAGAAAGTTTTCAAATTCCGTGGCTATATTGGACGGATTTAGAAGGCAAAAAGAGTATTATTTTTGCACCGGCTGCCCACAAAAGTATTCACACTATTAGGAATATGCTTGATAACTTCTCTAACTTATCTGGTCTCACGATCAACTACAACAAGAGTTCTCTTCAGGTCTCTAAAAATGTAAATTCGGCCCTTGCGAATTCTCTGGCCCAGGAAATGAACATCCCCATTGCTAGAAATCTTGAAAAATATCTTGACATTCCAATACTTAGGGGCAGAGTCAAAAACTGCATGTTCGAGGAAGCTACCCAGAGTCTCAAGAAGCAGCTTTCCAAATGGAAATCCTCCTCTTTATCTCAAGCTGGTCATGTCACTTTGATTCAATCAAACCTCTGTTCTAAAACAAATTATCTTATGCAAAATTTCCTACTCCCAAAAGGGGTCCTTAATCAAATCGACAAAATCAATAAAAATTTCTTTTGGAACAAACTAGACTCGGAGCGCTACACTCCTCTTATTAGCTGGGATAGGATCTGTCAACCCAAAGATCAAGGTGGGCTTGGCATCCGATCTGCTGAAAGTACTAACACTAGCCTACAAATGAAGCTCATCTGGAAGCTCCTCAGAGCACCCAATAACATCTGGGTCAAGGTAATCAAGGAAAAATATTTGCAAAATGAAGGCGTTTTTTAGGCGAAGCCGTTAAATCCGTCCTGGCAATTCGGTAGACTGTTACAACTAAGGCCGCAGTTCAAGACCGGGCTGCTTTGGATTGTTGGAAATGGGGAGACTATTAATGTATGGAAGGACCCCTGGGTCCCAAATGTACAACTACAAGCCTACCAAGCTCAACATGACCCTAACCTAAGAGTTCATCAACTCATGACTCCAGACAATCGGTGGGACGTACGGATCCTGGAAAGCTTGTTCCCGAACGATGTAGTAACAAATATTACCAAAATTAATATACCCAATTGGAAACCGCCGGACCGCATTATCTGGAAACTCAATCCTGACGGACAATTCACTACTAACTCTTGTAAATTTTTGCGAACATCTCATGACGGTAACACATTGGGACACGATTGGATATGGAAACTTAACATTCCACCAAAAATTCAGAATCTAATTTGGAAAATAGTTCAGGATGCGGTGGCTACCAAGGAGAGACTTAACAGATATTATATTAGAGTTCCAAATGATTGTGTCTTTTGCAATAATAGTGTTGAAAGTGACAGTCATTTATTCTTACACTGTCCATTCATAAGGCGAATAATAGCAAGCTACGAACAACTTACAGGCAAACCTTTAATGTTACCACGAGATACACATATAACTGTACAAGCCTTCATCCAATCTAAACCAAACAGGGAGAATTTTGTACATCTGTGTCATATTTGGCACAAATTATGGGAAACAAGAAACAATTTGATATTCAAGAACAAAACCATAGAGGCTCCCTTCCAAATCGCCTATACAGCATTTATTCAGTTCAGGGAGTGGCAGCTTGCCACGACTCATGAAAATAAAAATACTAGTAACCCAAGGACTAACAAAAGGAAGGTTGGATGGAAAAAACCGCCATGGGCCACCTACAAAATTAATGTAGATGGTTCGACCAAACCCAATGGCTTTTGCCAAGTGGGAGGGATACTAAGGGATTGTGAAGGTCGTGTTTTGGACATGTTTCAGCAACGAATTGCTAGCGGGTCAGCAATTCAAACGGAAGTTGTTGCTTTATGTGCATGGGTCGACTTAGCCCAAGCAAAAGGATTACGACGAGTTATAATTGAAGGAGACTGCTTAGAAGTCATCAGAAGTATTAAAGACAGCTCCAAAGCAAGATGGGAAATTCTTCGGCATATGGAACTCATCAATAGAATGAAGACTGAATTTGAGTCTATAGAGTTTGTTCATTGTTTTTGAGAAGCAAATGTAGCAGCAGATTTTATTGCTAAGTCTACGGACATTTGTACTTTATCTAGCCTCCCTTCTAATAGGGATCTCTGTAACATCATCCGCAAGGATGATTAGGGTGTAGACTTGTCAAACGGGTCATTCGGGTCGGGTTCGGGTCGAGTCACTTCGGGTTTCGGGTAAAACGGGTCTCGGGTAAAACGGGTTTCGGGTTTTTCGGGTTGACTCGAACTCGGGTTTGATCGGGTTTCGGGTCGGGTTCGGGTCGATTTCGGGTTTGTCAATTTTTTCCTTTTTAAATTAAAAAAGTCATTATTTGATAATTTTGGGATAAATTTTAATTATATATATAAAAAATTAATTATATATAATTATAAGTCAATCGGGTCACCGGGTCAATCGGGTAAATCGGGTCAAAATTACCGGGTCAATCGGGTCACCGGGTCGAAACCCAGATTACCCGGAAAATTTCGGGTTTTTCGGGTTCGGGTCGAAAAAAAATTTCGGGTCAAAATTTTTAGGTTCGGGTCTGAAATATTTCGGGTCGGTCGGGTCGGGTTGTGTTTTGACAGGTCTATTAGGGTGGTATCCTTCTGAGATTCTCGCCCCCTTTTTGCCTAATAAAAAAAAAAAAGGCAAAAAGAGTAAATTAAAAAAAAATCCTTAAAATATGTGATTTTTTTTTACAAAACTACCATAATTTTTTCTTCACATCAATTAATAAAAATAATTACAATTATTATTTTATTATTAATACTAAAGGAGAAGTCTCCTACGCCATATGGCGGCTTCTCCTTTAATATAGACTAGTATGATCCTCGCGCCATGGCGCGATTTTTAATAAATAAAATCTTACTGATATATGAAATTAATATTATAACATAATTGTAAAAGTTTAGATAATTAAATATTTTGAATTAAACTCATGGGTAGAGAAAACGATTGAAGTAGTATATATAGATATATATAGATATAGATTACTAATTATAATTTTATGTTTTCTTATTATTAATTTTATGTTTTGAATTAATCACATTGTTTTTTTAGAGAAAAAAACTACTAAAATTATAATTTAGGCTAAGATCCATGTTTTGAATTAAGCCCAATAGTTAGTAAAATTAAAGAAAAAAGAGAATTAAAAGAAAAGGAAAAAAAATAGAATTAAAGAAAATTAAAGAAAAATGGCAAAAAAAATGATTGGTCGAGACTCCTAAAATTTCTCTAAGCTTGACACATCGTCCTAAACTCTTCTAAATTAAGAGTTTATATAGATATATAGATTTTTTTTTAGAGAAAAAAACTACTAAAATTATAATTTAGGCTAAGATCCATGTTTTGAATTAAGCTCAATAGTTAGTAAAATTAAAGAAAAAAGAGAATTAAAAGAAAAAGAAAAAAAAATAGAATTAATGAAAATTAAAGAAAAATGGCAAAAAAAATGATTGGTCGAGACTCCTAAAATTTCTCTAAGCTTGACACATCATCCTAAACTCTTCTAAATTAAGAGTTTATATAGATAGTTAGTAAAATTAAAGAAAAAAGAGAATTAAAAGAAAAGGAAAAAAAATAGAATTAAAGAAAATTAAAGAAAAATGGCAAAAAAAATGATTGGTCGAGACTCCTAAAATTTCTCTAAGCTTGACACATCGTCCTGAACTCTTCTAAATTAAGAGTTTATATAGATAGTTAGTAAAATTAAAGAAAAAAGAGAATTAAAAGAAAAGGAAAAAAAATAGAATTAAAGAAAAATGGCAAAAAAATGATTGGTCGAGACTCCTAAAATTTCTCTAAGCTTGACACAACGTCCTAAACTCTTCGAAATTAAGAGTTTATATAGATATATAGATTGTTTTTTTAGAGAAAAAAACTACTAAAATTATAATTTAGGCTAAGATCCATGTTTTGAATTAAGCCCAATAGTTAGTAAAATTAAAGAAAAAAGAGAATTAAAAGAAAAAAAAAGAATTAAAGAAAATTAAAGAAAAATGGCAAAAAAAAATGATATGTCGAGACTCCTAAAATTTCTCTAAGCTTGACACATCATCCTAAACTCTTCTAAATTAAGAGTTTATATAGATATATAGATAGTTAGTAAAATTAAAGAAAAAAGAGAATTAAAAGAAAAGGAAAAAAAATAGAATTAAAGAAAATTAAAGAAAAATGGCAAAAAAAAAATGATTGGTCGAGACTCCTAAAATTTCTCTAAGCTTGACACATCGTCATAAACTCTTCTAAATTAAGAGTTTATATAGATATATAGATTGTTTTTTTAGAGAAAAAAACTACTAAAATTATAATTTAGGCTAAGATCCATGTTTTGAATTAAGCTCAATAGTTAGTAAAATTAAAGAAAAAAGAGAATTAAAAGAAAAAGAAAAAAAATAGAATTAAAGAAAATTAAAGAAAAATGGCAAAAAAAAATGATTGGTCGAGACTCCTAAAATTTCTCTAAGCTTGACACATCATCCTAAACTCTTCTAAATTAAGAGTTTATATAGATATAGATAGTTAGTAAAATTAAAGAAAAAATAGAATTAAAAGAAAAAGAAGAAAAAAAATAGAATTAAAGAAAATTAAAGAAAAATGGCAAAAAAAAATGATTGGTCGAGACTCCTAAAATTTCTCTAAACTTGACACATCATCCTAAACTCTTCTAAATTAAGAGTTTATATAGATATAGATATAGATATAGATAGTTAGTAAAATTAAAGAAAAAAGAGAATTAAAAGAAAAAGAAAAAAAATAGAATTAAAGAAAATTAAAGAAAAATGGCAAAAAAAAAATGATTGGTCGAGACTCCTAAAATTTCTCTAAGCTTGACACATCATCCTAAACTCTTCTAAATTAAGAGTTTATATAGAATATAGATATAAATTTGTTTGTTGACCAATTAAATATTTTTCTATATTTAAATAAATTATTATTTATTATAAATCAAATTACTTATTTAAATAAGTAATTAATTAATTTGTTTCTTTTTTCTAAATCTTAACCAATTGATTTTATTTTTAAATAATTTTTAAAAAACATATAATCTTTTGTAGTTATGATTAATGAGATAATATATAAATAACGATTAGATTCATTTAATAAATTACTTTGTTATAATTTGATTATATATTTACTTTAATAAATTATTCTCATTTCAATGATAACAATGAAGGTTATATGTGTGTAGTATAATCTATGGTCGGGTAATAATAAATCAGGTAAAAAATTATTTTATTACATTTATGAATAAAAATAATTAGTTTATTTTAGTTTAGTTGTGAAAGTTAGTAGATTTTGGAATTTATAATATATTATTGAATTAATGCAACTATAGTAAAGGAAAATCATTAGTTGAACCCTGAATAGGTGTTAACATGAAATTTATTTAAATTTTAAAAGGAATTTAGATAAAGTGATAAGAATCCTTTATAATTGTGTTTTAACTTATATAAATGTTTTACATATGTATAAAATTATTATATAAAAAGTTTCCACACAACTGTGTGAGCACTAATCTAATTTTTTAAGAATAAAACAAGGTGCAGGTGTTTATTTCTCCTATTTTATTTCTAAAAGGATTATAAAAAATTTAAATATGAGTGGTTAGGTGTGAAAATACATATTTAATGGGCGATTTTCCATAAATTTTCCTTTATTTTAAGAAAAAATTGCAAAAAATAGCCCGGCCTTTAGAGATTATTGAGCTTATTAGCCTGAACTATAAAAAAAATGCTGAAAATAGCCTTAAGTATTTACTTGGTTGCAGAAAGAAGCCTCAAGCTACATTCAAATTCAAATAATTAACTTTAAATTCAAATTAATTATTAAAAATAGCCTTAAGTTGCCTTCAAATTCAAATTAATTACAAAATCTCTCCAAATATTTTTAAAAACAATCTCTTATATAAAAAAAATGTTACACTTAATTGTTGTTATTGAAACTCAAAACAACATTAATTATAAAAACTATCTCAAATCATATAAATATAACTTAAATTTATTATTTTGATAAATTAATTAGACTATTTACATGTCATTAAAAGTTAATAAATAATTAAGTTTCTACTTACAATTGATCTAATAAGTGATTTAGGGCGATATTTTGAGCAAAACTAGCACAACAAAGCAATTAATTAAGCATGCATTATATATATCGTTTTAAACCTAACAATTAGGTAGTTTGTTATCTATTGAAGAAAAAAGTGTGCATATGTTATATATTCACCCACAATGGTTTTTATTTAAGCATTGAATAGATTGTGAGATGAAGATAAAATAATTTTTTATTAAGAAAAATAAAGATCTTATGATATTTTTAGTAGTCTTTTTAAAAAAAAATTATTTATTTACAAAATTTGCATGATATAAGATAGTTTTTATGATTAATTCAATGATGAATTTAGCTAATAGTGACTTGATGAGAAAAAAATTTCGAGAAGAGGGTAGATTTTGAGAATAATAATTATTAGACTATTTTTTGTTATTATTTGAATTTGAATGTTGCTTGACGCTATTTTCTTCAAATAAGTAAATAATTGATGCTATTTTTTGTATTTTTTTTATAGTTTAGACTATTGAGCGCAACAATCTCTACAAGTTGGGTTTTTTTTTCTTTCAATTTTCCCTTATTTTAAGGAAGGTTTAATTTGATGTAATTTATCCAATTTTTGATGAATTACAATGAATTTACATTGGTATTGAGGAGAATTAAATTTTAGAGTTTTTACAATCTTCCTCTAAATTTAGAGATTTTTTCTCTATTTTCTAATCCTAAGGTTTCTCTATTTTAGAGATAAGTATAGAGGAGTTGTTGGACCTAAAAAAACCCATATTTTCTCTAAAATTTTCAACTTCCTCTATTTTACAAGAGTTGTTGCGGTTGCTCTTACATCGTCGGATTCATAACTTATATCAGCTTAAAAGCCTAATTTTAAAATTTTCTTTTTTCACCCCATTCATGAACCCGACCTTAAACATACCTTACTTTTTTTGTTTAATTATTAACTGGTTTATTCATATATTAAACTCGTATTATTATAATTATTAATGTTATTATCATTATTTATTTATCATAATTATTAATGTTATTATCATTATTTATTTATTATAATATTCTTATTAATTGTTTAATTATTAATTATTATTATTATTATTATAACCATGGTTATGAAGATTATGTGTGTAATGTTAAAAACACACTACACTATACGGATATTTGTTGTGAGTGATCTTGCTTTCAGCCCTTCAAGGTTCAAGCCATTTCAGTGCAGGCCTAGCGAGAGACCAGCGAAAAGATTTCATCTTGACATATTCCAGGGTTGTACCTTCAGCAAGAGTACGGCACATGTCAGAAAAGTTTGTAATATGTTCAAGAGGACACTCATTAAATCTACCATAAAAGACATTATTTTTAAGCTCTATAAGAAATTGAGTGCGAATTTCAAAAGAGTTGTCAGGGATTAGAATCGCCGATTCAGGCACGACGAGCGTTGGATGCATATAGTCCTCTGTCGTGGTTGGGTATTGGGCAAGCTCAGCCTGTGCTTGCTCCCTTGCTGCTTTCTCAGTGGCGATAGCAGCATCTTTAGCGGCCAATTCCCTTGTAAGCCTTGCGATCAGCTGTTCCTGTGTCTCCGCAGCTGCCATGGCTCTTTGCAGTCTAGCTCTGATGTGTAGAAGGCGCTCTGGTTCGTCTAAGCCGTCAAACTCAGGTGGTTGACCAGAACGGCGCATACACCTGTAAATTAACTCAAAGAAAAAGTGAGAACTGACTACCTAAGGCGCGATTGATAGCTTCCCCGGCAACGGCGCCAATTTGTTGTTGTAGGAGGATGGTCAAGTATGAAATAAATATAAAGTATAGATCAGACTGACTTCCCTGTCTCAGCAAATAAATACAAGACTTCCTCCCGTTGTAGTAGAAGGTTGTCAGGATCGAATCCACGAGGAAGCACGTCAGCAATTCTCAGATAGCAACAGATCTCACAAACAAGCAGCAGAAAGACAGAAACAGAAAGCAGAAAAGACAAAGCAAAACAAAAACAAAAGCAAAGACAGAAAATAGTGAAAGAAAGTAAAGAACAAAGCAAGACAACAGACGTACTCGATCTCGACTAAGCCTACTCGAGATCGACAACAGTAAATCGACAGAAACTGAAAATCGACAACAAAAGCAGAAAATCTACTCGACCTAGACAAGACCGTACTCGAGATCGACTAAGGCCTACTCGATCTCGACGAGCTCCTCCTCTGTATCGACTGGAAAGACAGAAAACTTAAATTGCAAATTTCGAACCCTAAACTCAGATTTCTGACGAAATAAATCAATATGCTAAAAGACTTCCAAAGCCAGGGTATCAACACCACAACGATAACCATGCAAAGTAACATATAAAGGCATAAAAGATCATGCTTTCCATCAAAATAACTTTCGTTATTAACAAATAGGCATATAGAGACTTTCGCATAAACCCTAATTGTTACTAACCCTTTTCACATAATTAACCCAAGTTGCATTAAGATCACTTTCGCTTCAATAACACAAACAAGGATCACCTTCAACTCTCGCAAAAGAATCATGTTCATAGGGATAGAAGACGAATCGCATAAAAAAATCTGACCTTTACCGCATCACCTCGCATGGCCACCGTCGGGCTCACCCCAGCCCCAGAAGTGGGTGGACTACTCACGCCTCATCATCAAGAAAGACATCAAATAACAAAAGAAACTAACTTGCATTGAATTTTAAATAAAGAAAGCTTACAACCCACAAGACAAATCCGCTTTCGCCTTTCCACCTTGCTTGCTACAACTCTCTCCCTCTACTCCTACTTACTTGAATGGAATTGATTGTGTTTCTGAATGAATGAAAAACCAGCCCCTAGGGCTTTATTTATAGCCTTCTAATCCTTGCTAATCAAGGATAGAATCTCCTATCTATATTTAAAATTATATCTAAAAGCCTTAATGATAAATAAATGCGACAAGGGAATTAAATCTTAAAGGAAAAGATAAATCTAAACTAGGTAATATGTCTTCATGTTGATAGAGCTTCCTTCCATAGATAGATGATGATAGATTGTAGGATAGATCTCGGCCTTCTCGACTTCCTTTGTGCCCAAGTAACTCCAAGTCGAGTAGGATTCGTCGAACCGAGTAACGCGTCTATGGAGGTCTACTCGACCTCGACAAAGGTCTAGTCGATCTCGAGTAGAGTTGTGGTCGACTGGCTCGGCTCGTCATCTCGCCTAGCTGGTCCTCGACAGGCTCGGATCTGGGCTCCTGGGTGTCGTCGATCTCGACTAGGGTTCCTCGAGATCGACTAGGGGTGTGGTCGAAGACGGCTCTCTGGTGATGTCGAGGACTCCTCCTCGGCATGGACTCGGACAGGCGCTGGGTGGCTCGTCGATCTCGACAAGGTCTCATCGAGATCGAGTAGAGATGTGCTCGACGTCTTCGTCCTCGGCTTCTCGATTAGCTCCTCTTCTCGTCGACTCCGGGTGTGGCGCTGAGGTGTCGTCGATCTCGACTAGGTCTTGTCGAGATCGAGTTGGCTTCCGGAGTCAGGTTGGTCTGGCTCTCGACACTCCTCCTAGTCGACAAGGCCTGTGCTCGGACATGTTTGTCGAGATCGAGTAAGATTCACTCGAGATCGAGTAACTTGGGCTCTCAGCTTGATTCGACTGGTTCCGCTGCTTCTTTGACCTTGGACTTCTGTAGTGGATTTCCGAGCTTTTCTGACCTTCCTTAGAATTGCTGTAAAACGTCTCGAATTCTGCGAATTAAACAGAAACTGGTGTAGACTCCATAATTTGGCAAATAAACATAAACTACATAGATTCTGTACTATCTTAGCTCAAATGAATGAAATGTATGCAGAAATTGATATAAAAGTAAGTGTAAAACATGGCAGATTAGGCTCACAACAATATTATTATTTAAAAAATCCAAAAATACATAAAAATGGGTGTCTAAATGTGGAGAAAATTAAACTACATTCAATTGTCGATTTTATTTTATTTAAAGAATATTATAATGGCCAAAATGGTCATTTTTTAGATTTAATTAAACAATGATGACACATGTCACACCCAGAGTAACGTGTAGCAGTAATTTCTTTCTCCTCCCATATAAAATGAAACGCGACGTATAACCATTTACAAGGTCGAAACGATGCCCTTTTTGTTGTACGTAGGAAGATGGCGCGCTCAAGCATTGTGCACATGACCTCGTTGTTGCCGCCTATGAATCTTCTTTATTGAGATGCTTGCAGATGAACCCAAGGAAAGCGAGTCATGTCTTTTCTTTTCTTTTTCTCCATTTTTATCCACCTAGCAGTCCTATGAACCCTAGATTCACCGATGGTGTTGCTCTTGGAACCAACAATTTCAGATGGATGGAGGTAAAAATAAAAATTAAAATAATGAAGGATTGTTGAGATGTGAAATGACAAGTGTGTGTCAACATCGAAAGTATTAGCTTAGTAAACTTTTATATAAGTAAGTGAATTACTTCTTTTATTGACAATTAGTTTTATGACAGAACTCACCATGCTTATAATGTGTTAGACTACTAGCGCATGTGCACGAGTGCACACAGCCCTAGTTATCGGTCCTAATCCGACTTTAATATGGTATCAGAGTAGTTAGTCTAATAACTCGTCTTTCAATCATTGTATGGGCTAGTTATAAGAGAATGAGGTGCTAGACTCGTTTGTGGGGGAACCTGGGTATGTAGACATATGAAAGGATAAGTGTCCCACGTTGAAAGTATGAACATAACAAGCCTTGTATATAAACTAGTGAACTAATCTTCTTATTTTCAATTAATTTTACGATGAAACCGTACTCGGTAAACCAATCAACATGAACCAAAGATGATTGCACGCAGATGTGATCTCCTATTCCATATCTAGTTTGAAAATGAGCAAAGTCTCTTTAGAAGTCTCCTATTCCATTTCTTGTTTGAAAATGAGCAAAGTCTCTTTAGGTATGTAGGTCAGGGCTCATATACTTTGAACATGTTTGATTTGATAGGCACATAAAAAGAAAGAACAAAAAATATTGCAATCAACGTGGGTTTTCATATGATAAATCGCTTATGAGTGGGTTGGTCTTGTATAATTAAGTTATATAAATTAGAAATATTGTGTAAACTATCGTAACTTTTAAAGAACATCTAGATCTCATTGTTACTCGATGAAAATATAGTATCAAAGTACGTTATGTTTATAATACAAAATGATAAGGTGGTGTTTGGTTAACATAATTTTGAAGGTGTTTAAATTATGGTGTTTTTGTATTCCACGATATATTAATTATAATGTAATTATTTTTATCTTGATTTATGTAATTATTTTGTTAAATTACGGTTTGACCTCGGTTTTTACGAGATTTTTATTTTTATAACCAAACGCTCGCATAAAACGAGGTAAAATAATTGCTTTATAATTAAAATGCAATGGAATCCAAACACACCCCAAATTTCATGACTATTGTTGAGAATATGAGTTGTGGGGAATCCCACATTGATTAAAAATTGAATCAAAGCCTTCCATATAAGCCGGTGGGCTACCCTACCTAACACCAGTTGGTTTTAGGATGGAACTCCACTCAGCTTGTGTGCTCGGCTTGGTTGGTGTACGTGATGCGCTTGGGTGTGCGTGACCCCCACAACGTATATGACCCACCCTTTATTTAATATGGTATCGGAGCCGAGGTTCGGCTGGGTGCGGTGTGGTATGTGTTCCTGGTCTAATTGGTTGGCCGACCTTAAGGCTTAAGTTGTCAAGTTCAACTAGCATTAATGCGTGGTCAGACAGAAATTGAATCCAAACCTTACATATAAGCCGATGGGCTACCCCACCTAACACCAATTGGTTTTAGGATCGAACCCCGCTCAGCTTGGTTGGTGCGCGTGATGAGCTTGAGCGTACGTGGCCCCCTACATCGTATATGACCCACCGTTTATTTAATAACTATCAAACAAAAAAATATTCACCAATTTATACACGAGGAAAGTTTTCAAATTCCTTGGCTATTGGACGGATTTAAAAGGCAAAAAGAGTAAATTAAAACAAAAAATCCTTAAAGTATGTGATTTTTTTACAAAACTACCCATAACTTTTTCTTCACAATTTTTAAGAATAAAACAGGGTGTAGCTGTTTATTTCTCCTATTTTATTCCTTAAAAGGGTTATAAAAAATTTAAATATGGGTAATTAAGTATGAAAATAGTCAAAATACATATTTAATGGTAATTTTCTGTAAATTTTCCAGTATATTTTAAGGAAGGATTGATTTTGATGTAAATTTATCCCAAAATACAGTATATGACAAAGTTGTACTCCCTCCGTCTCATATTAATTGTCATTTGTCTTTTTGTACACGTTTTTTAATAAGCGAAAAACTCTATAAAATATTATTATTTTAATTAATTTTTTTATATAATGTTATACTTATTACTATTAAGTATCAAATTATATAAAAAATTAATTAAAAAAAATAATATTTTATAAAGTTTTTCACTCCTTAAAAAGCGTGTCGAAAAGTAAAACAACATTTAATTTGAGACGGAGGGAGTAGTCACTTGGCGGAGCCGCATAAATACGCCGGCAAGTGGGGTCCACGGACAACCTCGCACAGCACATACACGCTTTCTTTCCTCATCGCCCTTTCTAGTAAAGCCTTTCTGAATGCAAAATTGAATCATACACCAAACTACAGAACCTGTCAAAATCGACATTCCGTGATAGCCGGCGACGAATTTCGCCCCCGAACATTGCCGATTGAGTGAGAACCCCTTAAGGATCTGTCAAATCCAGGCAAAATCTCATAAACTCAGAAAAGATTATGTCTTTCAATCGATTGCATTTGCTGGGCTTCCTTGTTCTCTCCCTTTTTCCGAGCTGGGCATCTTCCAGTCGGATTTCCGGTACTATTCGCTTGCTCCTTGCTCTAATTTATGCCCATTTCGTGGAATTGGTGCAAATTTGTGTTATGGGGTTGTGAATTTTGTTGGTGGTTGGAGTTGCTTTCTGAAATTTGATGCTTGGTTGTGCAGATGCTGTGTTTGAATCTCATGGATCTACTGGGCGTTCTTTGCTTCAGACTCTGAAAAGTATGTTGGTTTCTTCCTAATTTCAGGTTTTGTTGTGCAATTGCAGTGAATCTGTTGATTTGGCTTGTGTTGAATATGATTTAGGGTTCATGTGTGAGTTGATGCTTGTCCTGTTGATATCTTTCTGCCAATGTGAATTAGGGTTCATCTGTAATTACAGTTTTTTTCCTCCTGTTGTTCATCTGCTTTAGGACTGCTTCGTGAAGCTTTGAAGCTTATCTTACTTGATCTGGCTTTAAGAGCCGTTCATCCTGCAGCATCGAAATATGCATTTGTGAATCTTTGTTTTTCGATTCATTTTGGGTACAAATATGGACATACTATGGTCATCAAGATCATATTTTTTTATGAAATGTTAACAGCAATAGTACTTTTCAAATCAAGCAAACAAACAAATACATTGGGCTCATGTTTATAAGAAGAATGTTTTCGCCGATATTTGGTGCCACTATGTTATGAATTAGGGCGAGGGCGATTTAATATATACACATAAAACTATCTGGTAGATGGCAAACTGTAAAGAACCACCATTGGCATATTCTCTTATCTCTGTCACGCAAGTCCAACTTGAACCCTTAATCTGTTTGTAATTTTGTAACATTAGGTGATAGGACAAACATGGCTGCACTTTTGATTGGTGATAGGGTAAACCCATAAAATATATTTTTTTTCTCTGAAAATTGATGCAACCACCCAGCCAATGCAAAAGTTTGTGTTCTCTTGGTACAATTTCTTAACTGTGCCACAAGGCGTGCAACCGATCCTTGAATTTGTGTAATTAAGTTCTTTGAGCGTGCAAAAAAACATGAGTTGCAGAGAGCTATAGGTTTCTCCTGGTGTTTCCCTTAGTCTCTTTTATTCTTCATCTGCTTTTATGGGATTATGACAGCTCCCTGGAGCTTTCAATCTTGTCTTCGATGATCTTCCTTCAAGTTATGTTTGTTACTTCATCCTGCCTTGCTCGTACAGAAGACAGTAGACATTAGTGGTCATTCTTGTGAGGTTTTATTTGTTGTTTCATATTTAGCTACAAGAATGAAGAAACTATCCTGGCCATGCTTGTTCCTTTCGCATTAAGTGAAGCAAATGAATGTAGGCGTCTGGGTTATAAGCGCATAAGAAGAAATTTTGCTTACATTTTCAGTGCTACTTCTACTTCTTATGCACTTCTTACTATGCTTGATATACCATCGCTGTTTTTTATACAATCAAGAAAAAACAAAAATCTCGATAATATACATGCAAATCATTCTGTGAATTCTTGGCTGATATTTATCTCATGCAATTTTCAGGCTGCCCGGTTGATTTCGAGAACCAGAATTACTCAATCATCACAAACCGATGCAAAGGACCAAAATTCTCTGCCGACATCTGCTGTAGTGCTTTCAAAGATTTCGCGTGCCCCTTTGTGGATGAAATAGACGATTTGACTACGGATTGCGCAACCACAATGTTCAGCTACATCAATCTGTATGGAAAATACCCGCCGGGGCTTTTTGCCAACGAATGCAAAGAAGGTAAGAATGGTCTTGACTGCTCCAACGTAACCACAGTTATGAAGTCAACCAACTCCCCAAAGAATAGCGCTGGCACGGCATTCGTTCTTTCTCCCATGGTATTGCTCTCTTCTTGCATCGCGGCTTTTCTCTTGTGTACTTTGCTGTGAAACCTGAACCTTCATATGATCTCCAACCAATCTTCACGAGTAATGCTTCTTCGAAACCCCATTTGAGGTTTAGTACAAAGCTGATTGTAATGTATTGTTCGCTTGCCCACCGCCCCTTGTTCAACTGAGCTCTATTCTTTGGTTCAAACCCTTTTCGGAAACTACCCGGATCTACACATTGTACTCATCTTGTGATATACTTACAGGATTGTAATCTCCCACTGACTGCTCACGGATTGTATTCGGACAGTGCGCAGGGAATGCTCGTACTGCCTGTTGTGATTGTGATTGTGATTGTAGTTCGCTCAATAGGAGCTCATCCTTATGAATCAAGTGCTAGACCAAGAAAGTTATTGTTATAAATTATAGTAAGACGAGTTCTGGATGGAATGGAAAAGATCGAACTTCGTGAGTTTTTCTTCAAGTCTTACGCGTTATCATAGGTGAACGACGAGTGTATGTACATGTTAGGCATATCGAGTTAGGGTCTAATTGGTCTATCTGTCATGTCTATGTTTTAATCTAACTTAAGATTATAATATAACTTAAGAGTAACATCTACTTGAAACGATTAAATTTTTAATCTTTATCCATAGATTAAATGGGTAAAATCTTGTTTTATATAGACAAATGTGTCTATAATTGTGTATAGATTAAATTGATGAAATTAGCAAAATGGGTATTATTATACGTTGAGAAATATAATGTTCATATTTTTGTATTTGACAAATGGATGTGTGATTTATATATTTTTCTAGAAAACCCATTTTTTTTATAGGTTTCTAATTTGTATACGTACGTAATTAATACGAAGTATTTAAAAATCATACATGTTACAAACTCAATTTGGCATAATAAACGATTGACCATTTATGGATGGATTAAAGGGTAAAATTTAAAAAATTATGAAATAACTATATAGAATAAAAAAATGTTCGTTTTCTCCTTTTAAAAAAAATGTGTAATCTTTTTTAGTTTTAACCGAAAAGAATTTGACTGATTGGGGGAACCAATTTAGTCAAGGGTATCTAAGCAGATGAGATCAGACCTGTCTGAGTTATTTGAAGGTATAGAATTGGAGAAAATTATAATCCCATATGAGTTATACGATCAGCAATTCGATTGACCTCTTTGTAAAATATGTTTTAACTTGAATTGCACTTATATGGTGCAGAAGAATGCCCCATGGGCAAATCAAGCCCTTACTAATTAACTGGTTGATGCGTAAGTTGTTAGGAATGGGCCGAGTTGGTATTATGGGGCCCAATGGCCCATAAGCAGAAGTAATCCAGGCTACATAAAATAATTTCCTTTCTTCAACCGAACCGAAACCGAAAATCTCAAACCGAAACGAATGCATTAGGTTCGGCTCGGTTATTTTCCGGTTCGGTTTTAACATAATTAAACCGAATTTTCATTAAAAAAAATTTAAGTATACAAATATATATATATAGTATATATACACATTCCAAAATATATGTACATATTCCAAAATACTTTAAAGTATACAAAATTTAAAATTTTAACAAATACAATATATATACATATACAATATATTATTATATTATACATACACATGCAAATCTAGTGTATATATGTGTATTTAAATATAATGTATGTCTACACATTATGTAGCCACATTATGCAAATACAGTAAGTATGTGTGTATATATAAAATATTCAAAAACACACACACACACACACACACACACACACACACACACATATATATATATATATATATATATATATAGGATGGTTCAGGGGTACACAAGGCTTATTGTGTATAATGAGAACACATCTGGGCCGTTGATTAGATGAAATGGATGGATGAGATTAAAAGGCAATTTTAGCTTCTTTTTTTTTATTAAAAATCAGTGGGACCCACGTTTTTTTCTAGCCCACTTGCTGAATTGGGAGCGTGTGTGATGCACTCTCTTGAAATTATTCGATGTTATATCTGGATTATTCGATCGTATCGACGGATTATGTAATCCTATCGACGGATTATGCGATCGTATCCACCTGCCACATGATGGGTGGTTATTTTTTTCTTCGAATTATTCGATAATATAACTGGATTATTCGATCGTATTAATGGATTATGCAACAATATCGATGGATTATTCTAATTGACTAGCAACATGAAAACAACATAAACTATTTAGCAAAAATTATTCGACGGTATCGTTTGATTATTCGATGGTAACACATAATTATTCGATAGTATAGATGCATTTTTCATTTATACGACCACCAACATTTAAAAAAAAAACTCATCTCCTTACGCACAAAATCGGTTCATACAGGTGAATAATTTGGATCATACCCCTGAATAATTCGATTTTTCTCCCGAATACCTCCAAGATTGAATAATGAACCGACAATTTAGGAAATTGCAAGCAACAATCAAATTGAAATTACAGCAACATGCATTTGAATTTGAACAATCAACCTTCAAAAATGAAATTGCAGATCTGGTCGTCTCTTCCGCCATGGGCATCGAAGAATCCGACGCTGCTGCCATGGGCATCGAAGAATCCGTTCGTCTCTTCCGCCATGGGAGCCAGAAGAAAGGAGCCTAGATATGAAGAGGAGAACCCAGATCTGGGCAGCAAACCGCCGCTACCGCCATGGGATACTCCGATCTGAGCCAGAAGAGAGGAGGCATCCGACCAGCACACCATCACCGTTAAAAATCGCCGCCGAAATCGCCATCGATTTGCCCCGATCCGCACCTCACGGCTCTGCCTTCGTGGTCCGCCTTTTCCATCTGCCTTCGTCGCACCTCATGGATCCGCCTTCGAATGCAGGAAAGAGACTCGCCGCCGCCGCCGCCGTTGGGGTCCCGATCGCCTCTCCTTCTCTTTCTCTGATGGACTCACGAGCCACCCGAGGAGGCTGTTTTGGGACGCACGTCGCCGTCCACTCCGCCATCGTCCCTCCGTCTTTCCACCTGCGAATCGCCCTCACGCCTCCGCTTCGCGTTCGCCTCAGCCCCGGATCTCCCTCTCGCCTCCAGATCTCCTGGGCTCTCTACTGCCAATTTATGTTAATGGCAGGGTTAGGGTTTTGAGTATTGCCTCACGCGCTCAATTGATGAGAGTCTTTTAATTTGTCAAAAAACAAAATCACAATTAATTAATTTTTTTTGAATAATCTCAGCCCTCCATTCTACCTTAATCAACGACCTAGATGTGTTCTCATTATACACAATAAGGGTTGTTCTCATATGATCTATCCTATATATATATATATATAATATTTATGTAGTGTATAAAAAAAATCGGTTTAACACAAACCGAACCGAAATCGAACATAAACCGAACCGAAACCGAAACATGAAAATTCTCGAACCGAAATTCTCGAACCGAAAAACTTCGGTTCGGTTCGGTTTGGTTTGTGTTGGTTCGGCCCAAAAATTCGGTTTGGACCGAATCATGCACACCCCTACTTTCTATCCATTTCTCAAAATCTCAATCTCACATCACTCAAGATCCTAACATAAGTCGAAAGCTTTATTTAATCCCTTCCATAGGGCATAAGCAGTGGCGGACCCAAGGGGGGTCCTGGGGGGTCACGTGACCCCCCCTCGGCCCCGGAAATATGTACTTTAAAATAAAAATAAAAAACTCGTTTTGGATAAAATTAAGTAAAGAGAGTAAAGAATCACTAAACAGCGTTGGCTCAATTGGCAAAGGATGTGAGTGAGCTCTTTCGGAGTTAGGAGACCCAGGTTCGAGTTCGACTCACCAAACTTTAATTTTTTACCTCTATTTTTTTTAAATATTTTTATAGGTTAAATTCAAAAGCCCCCATTTACATTTACAGTCAGTAGCCGCCCCTTCCCCCATTTACATTTACAGTAACCGCCGACTGTGAGAGAGAAGTCCGAGTCGAGCCCTCGACCCACCCAGCAACCCGCCGCCGCACCCACCCTGGTGACCCCCCCCCCCCCCTCAAAAGTTTCTGGGTCCGCCACTGGGCATAAGCATCACCTCAAATGACAATGTCTATGGGGATGTTCTAGCACTAGTGTGGACAATGTCACATGTATGGTTTCATACGACATACACGTATGTTCCTTTATTTGTAGGGAACAATGCCCCATCGAAGTTTAGTTTGAACTAGTTTTAAGGAGGCTTCGTCCATCTTGTTGTTGCGCGTTTCTTCTTAGTGATAGGATTGGCTTTTGTATAACTCCAGATATGATCGCTCTTTATTTACAAATTCAAGTATTGACTTTTATGAAGTTGTAGTCGTGTATTAGTTCATATTCTTGATCAAGGTTTTTGACTTTTTCCCAATTTACAATTGTTGGTCATTAGTGAAAGATGCAATTACTTGTGGTTAGGTTAGATTACACCATTTTTTTCAAAAAGTGGTAACATAATTGGCTTTTTTGTTTTTCAAATAATTTTATTTTTTTTAATTCTTAACCTGTTTTTTTTTTGTCGGAAAGAGGGCTACAGCCCAAATTTATTGAAATTAAGCCAAATTAACATCAGAGTTCATGCCCCTGTCGGCGGCTACAAGGGGTTGAATAGAGGGAGGAGTAGATTCAAAAACACAGCATGCCTCAACAGCAGTAAAAGCCAGGTTTGCTAATCCATCAGCTACCGAATTGGCACTCCTGTGGATGCAATCGATCTTCACCGTCCACCCTGGGTTCGTGATCAACCGACGACAGGTCTTGATAAGGTAAAATTCCACGTGAGTGCTTGGGAGGTCATCCACCAACAGCTTGCGTACCTCGGAGGAGTCTGTTTCCACCAATATATTCTGAACGGAGGAATCAATACATAATTCCAGCCCCTTTTGGACCGCCAGTAGCTCAGCTTTGAGGGCTGTGCAGCAGCCAATTCTGGTACTGAACTCTTTGATGACAGTGCCGGACATGTTTCGGAGAATCCCGCCACAAGCAGCAAGGCCAGGATTGCCCCGAGATGCCCCATCTACATTCAACTTCACCCAATCAGGGGGAGGAGGTCTCCATATCAGCACCGGAACGACGGGGGTTGCGGCGCTCCCCGTGTGCATTGCGGCTCTGTTGCTCAATACGCTCGTGAAGGCAGCTGCAGCAAACTTCGCCTTCGACACCGTAGCAACAACACTTTCCAGTTCTCCATCGAAAACTTTATGATTTCTCCTCTTCCAAGCATACCAAATAATATATCCAAATAGAGTACTCCAAGCATCAGCATCTCCCAAGTTGAGGGCCAGCCACTCTTGCAGGCTCAAATTGAAGAATGGGGACGACAAGGAATGTCCCAAATTCTGCAGCCAGATGCCTCTCGTTTCTGAGCAATCCCGGAATGTGTGCAAGATTGTTTCATTCTCTCCACAAAGGGGACACGCAGCTGAAGTTGTTAGATGTCGTCGTAGCCGGTTAGCATTGCACAAGAGACTGTCCTGCGCTGCTAGGTAAATGAACTGGCGAATGCGCTGCTGAACCGGGGCTCGCCAAACAATCCGCCACTTGAATTCAGTTGGCGGGCGTAACGGGAGAGATATTTGGTAGGCTGACTTAGTGGTGAACAGAGAAGAAGAAGTATGACCCCAGTAGTAGCGGTCTTCATCCTCTTCATTCCCCGAAACTGAATAAGCTTGCAGCCAGAGAGCAATGGTGTCAGTCAGGAATGGTTGGAGAGTATCCCAATTCCACCCTGATTTAGTCCACATCTCTGCAACAGTAGCCCCCAAAATAGCCTCCAGAATTTCGATCTGAGCCTCATCAATCAGGGGTTTATCTCCAATCCAATGATGGAGCCAAAAAAGAGTTCTATTCCCATTACCTACTGTATATCGGATGCCCCTAGCCAGTACCTTAGCCCCATGGAGGATACCCTTCCAATTATAAGAGTGATTTCCAGCCGGCTGAAACATGTCCGCGTCGGCACGATTGTTGCAATACTTCCCACGCAGGATTCGTACCCATAGGGATTCCGGCGTTTGCAGCATTCTCCATCCAAGCTTAGCAAGGTTAGCTTGATTGGAATGTTTCATTATCCTGACTCAAAGCCCTCCATCCATTATCGGTGCTGTAACTGTTTCCCATGGGAGCAGATGAATTTTCCTTTGGCTCTCCGTCGATCGCCAGATGAAGCCTCGAACCTTCTTGTCGATCGCTTCGCAGACTCCTCTCGGGATTAGGGTGGACTGCATAACATACACTGGGAGACTCGTAAGAACAGACTTTGCAAGTGTCACTCGTCCAGCCATGGAGAGGGTTCGAGCTTTCCACCCTCTCAGTCTTGAGTTGAACTTCTCAAGGAGGTATTGAAATTTGCCTGTGGTTCTCCTCCCCAGCAAGGTCGGCACACCAAGATAGGAGCCCAAATCGTCAGTTTTGGGAATTGAAAGTGCTGCACTGATAGACTGTCCCAGGCTTTCCGGGACATAGCGGGAAAACATCATACTACTCTTTAAGTTATTCACTCGTTCTCCAGACGCCGAACTGAACTTGGATAGACAATCTTTGATAACCGAGACCTGCTCGGATCGTGCCTCCGCAAACAATAGTAAGTCATCGGCGAAGAAAAGATGAGACAATTCAACCCCTCCAATCACCACCGGTTTCCAGGCTCCCGCAGCGACGGCATCCTGGATCAAGTGTGAGAGCCTCTCCATGCACAACACAAAGAGGTAGGGGGAGAGGGGATCCCCCTAGCGGACTCCGCGAGAGGCGGTAAAGGTGCCTGCAACTCCACCGTTCCATAGTAACTTCATGCTCCCCATGGACTGACATTTCATGATGATTTGTACCAACTGATCAGGAGAATGTGCAAGTTTTAGAGTTTCTTCAAGGAATGACCATCGAACTCTATCATATGCTTTTTCGAGATCCACTTTCAACACCATCCACCGCTTCCTGGGTGATCTAGCCTGCATCGAATGAAGGACTTCTTGGACAATCACAACATTGTCTGTTATGTTCCGGCCTGGGATGAAGCTCGATTGTGTCGGGCACACCAGCTTCTGGATGATTGGCTTTAGTCGATTAACGATCACCTTGGTAGCGATTTTGAACACCACATTCAACAGAGCAATAGGTCGGAAGTGCGTCATGTTCTCAGGAGTATCTCTTTTTTGAATTGAAAAAATTAGTGAGTTGGAAAAATTGTCAGGAAAAGTACCTTCATTGAGGAGTTGTGTGATGGTCTGGGTAACTTTTCCACCTACAGTCCCCCAATTCTGTTGATAGAAGGCCGCCGGAAAGCCGTCCGGGCCGGGCGCTTTGTGAGGACCCATGTCCCGCAGTGCTTTCCACACTTCAGTTCCCATCACTTCTTTTGAAAGCCGTTGGAAGTCAGCAAAAGAAAGCGCCGGGAATGTAGTCTGCGAGGAAAATGTCTCAGACCGAGAGGTTTGATTTTCTTCCCTGAACAGCTTCGAGAAATGATCAAGGGCTAATTCCTTTATCTCATGAACCGACCGCACCCAATCACCTGCACTGTTTTGGATAGCCGTGACCTTATTCGCTCTGCGTCTAATGAGGGTTGTGAGATGGAAGAACCTGGTGTTTCGGTCCCCCTCGAGCATGAAGCTCGACCTTGATTTCTGCAGCCATAACATCTGTTCTTGATCTAGGACCGTCTCAAGCTCGAGACGAAGATGTCGTTCGAGTTTCAGCAGCCCTCGATGAGGTCTAGTCGACATCCGACGCTGAACTCCCTCAAGCCTTGCATACAATTCTCTTTCGTTTGAAGATGTTTCCGAATACCTCTTTGTTCCAGTGTGTGAGGTCTGAAGCCAGATTGGAGAGAGTCTCGGGGAGAGTTCCTTCAGGGCGCCAGTGATTTTCCAAAAAAGGAGTAAAGCTTTCATGTAGCATCCACGCCGATTGGAATCGGAACGGACGGTTAGCCCCAAGAGAGGTTGGACGCCCATCAACTCTGAGAAGCAAGGGAGCATGGTCTGAGTGAGGTGCCACGAGGTGGGTAATTTCCGCTTCTGGGAAGCGAAGACGCCAACCTTCGTTGCACATGCCTCGGTCAAGGTGGGTCACGCGCCAACCTGGAACATCTTGTCTATTCGTCCAAGTCCAAGAAGGGCCTGAGTAGCCAAGATCAATCAGTTCTAAGTCATCCACTCAATCTGAGAACGCCCTGTCAGACCGACGTGAACCCCTGGACACATGGGATCTCTCATGAGGCCGAGTAGTGGCATTGAAATCCCCAGCTAATAACCACGGCCTTCGGTTGGTTTGAGCAAAATCCGTCAGTATTCTCCAGAGATCATACCGTCTTGCTTCATCTGGACTAGCATATATGGCTGAGAAAATCCAAGGCTCCTCATCTCTACGAATTATTTCAACAGTTAGGTGTTGTGGGTTGAGGTGAATCGGGAAGACAGAAACTTCAGCAGTTTTCCACAAGAGCCAAATTCCACCCACAAACCCATTTGCTTCCACTCTCCGAATTCCATCATAACCAATACGACGGCAAACCTCATCCGCCCTCTGTCCGCTGATACGAGGTTCAACCAGTGCAAGCACTCGTGGGTTGTGCTGCCGAATCAAATCATGCAGAGCATTGAGGAAACGTGGGCCACCAGCCCCTTGTGTATTCCAGATCAAGATATTGAGTTCCATCATAGAAAAATAATCGTGATATGTTTCCCTATGGAGAGCTTGGACATTGCATCATGCGACAACGCAAGCAGCTTCGACGTAGCGTTCATATGCCGCCTCCATTCGAGGTGGCATCGATATCGTGTATAGCAGTTGCGGATTGATCTCGGCTGCCCATGGCTGAAAGTCGACGATCATCCGATTCGCTAGTCTTGGTAGAAAGGGAAGGACTGGACCCGTCCGGTGGTTCGTTATCACTATGTGCCGGGCACTGCCGGCTCCTCACGATTCTCATCTTTTCGACTACCAGGTTCTCCTGCGGTCGATGGTCTTCCATCAAGGCTAGAGAGGTGAGATTGGGTGCTTGAGAGGGCCGCGTTAGGTGATGTGGTGGGGGATGCGTTGGTATTTTTGGGGGTGGCTTCTAGGGTCCGAGAGGGGTTGGGATTTCCCGGGGGTGACGTTGAAGTGCCTTTTAGGGACGTATGGTTAGCAGCTGGAATTTCCTTTCCCTGACTAGGCTTAGTTTGGTCTGTTGAAGGGCCTTTGGGTTTGGGGACCGGGCCTGATGATTGATTCGTTTTGGATTCGGTTCCCTTTTTCACGGTCTTCGGTTTTTGTCCTTTGTGTGATGCCGCTCAATTATCGATGACTCCTGGTGACATTGAGGACAACATGAAGGTTCCATTTGATGGCCCTGTCACCCGTTCAAGGGCCAAGAAGATTCAACATGCAACTAAGGCCTTTCTTGTCCGTCACCATGGAACGTTAGAGCAAGGGTTCATGCCACCCTGGATCACTTGGCTCAAGGTTACACCGCCAGCAAAAGAAATGAGCTTGCGTCCACACTCGGAGCTCATGAAGACTCGGCTACACCCGCCTTGATCAAAGACATGACCGAATGGGCCTTGGCCGAGTGGGCTTCATGGATGGGCCGAGTTACATTAGTTAGTTAATTAAATTGTTATTTTATGCAATTAGATAAATAAGGTGGAAATTAATTATATCTCTTCTAGATATATTACTGATAGAGCAAAAGTAATTCCCTAAAAGATCCAGGGGCAAGATCGTCATTTACGAGGTGACCTAATCAAACCCTAATTCAGATTATATATAATGGTGATTTTCTAGGGTTTAGGGAGGCTTCTCAATCAGCCAATAAAATCCTGACTTGAGCGTCGGAGGCTCTTCGGGGAGCAAACCCCGCCTCTTCTTCCTCTTGATCCTTGCAGGTGATCGATCGATGCCGAGGAGGAAGGAGGAGCAGATTTATGCACTTACAATTACTTTCCCACCAAGTTATTATATTTCTATCTTCATAGGATTTATCTATCTTTAAGTTATTTCTTTTATCTTAGATAGAATTAATCTATCCAAACCCCTTTCCTTTGCAAGGAAGGATTGGTTAGATTTAGAATTAGTTTACTATAAATTCATGTCATGCCTTTTGAATTTAATCGGATTGAAATATAGAATTGAAGAAACCCTTAACGGAATTAGGGTTCTTCGATTAGGTCATTCCCAAAAGCTATCTTGCTCTTGTGTCTTGTGTTCTTTCGGCAACCACAAAATCATCACCATCACCTTGCTTGTCGACATCAAGCAACCAACCCACAAGCCCAGTCGACACAGGCGCATACCCGAGGCGCCAGGACCTTGGCGACACCCGCAAGGAGTTTCGCTCCCAGCGAGCGCGGTCCTGCTTCCGCGTCCACGTCCTCGCAGGGCCCATACGCCAACACCCGCGTGCTCCCAGGCGTCCGCTCCAGCGACTTCACCCGCGGATCTCTTCGCTGCCAGCGAGCGCTCTCACCCGCGTTCCCTTCCGCACACCCTGAGGCTAAGAAGCCTGTGTGCCCAACAACACACGCGCTCAGTCCATCGCTGTTCTTCGCACTCTGTTTCTGTCGCTATTACTTGTCTCAAGTTGCTGAATTTTACTAAGTATAATTCTGTCGCTAAATCAGAATTTTAATCACTTGTTTGAATTGTTCCAAATCAGGAGATATCAAAGAGCATTGCAAGATCGGAGCAAATATACGGCGTGGTTCTTGATCTGAAGCCACAGGCGAAGGATCGGGTATCCCAAACGTATCAAGTGGTATCGGATTTCAGGTGTATGCAAGTTCTTTACTCTCTTGATTTCTATTTGAGTGATTTATTTTTTCGTGCCTTATTTTCACCATAGCCGCTGCATAAAAGTTGAATCTTTATTATTCACCCATAAAAATTGGCACTTTATTTTTGTGATTTCTTGGTTGGATCTATAATTTGGAAGATATTGAGTTCTTGATTGCAAGATGTGATCTTTTATTCGTAGTTGCTACATATCATGCCTATGACTGTGATTCTTGGATTAAAAAGTATTATATAAACTTGCACCACTAAAGAACCCTACTTTTTCCAGTTTCTAGCCTATTTTCCCTATTTTCTTTATTTTTTGCTTACTTTTAGATCATCGTAGCTTTTTCTTTTATTTTTTGCTCTTTATTTCGGTTGCTACTCCAATTTACAGCAACTTGTTCCTTCTATAAAATAATAAAAAAAAAAAAAAAACAGAAAAGCCGAATTCAAAAAAAAATAAAATTATATAGAGCATTCATTCATTACATCACTGAGTTAGTAACTCTGAGTTCTTTGCTTGCTACATGTTAGATGATCTAAACGGTTTAAAGCATTACAAAAGACCCCTACTTGTGTGATTTTGTGCTGTGCCGACACTGGAGCCTTGGTCACACCCCTTTTTCTCTGAACCGTGTTGCAACCGTCAGATAATAGTTGACGGAGTGTGTGCACTTGATTGCCCTTGTGATTGCTATTGTTGACTATTACACATTCATATTATTCAAGCATCACATTGTAGCTCTATTTCTCCACATTAAGCCGCTTGTTTATACTTGCTATCCTTGATATCCGACTTTGTGGCTGATTTAATTTGCAATTTGGATTATTACTTGCTGTCTTCAATATTGCAAAATTCTGTGTCCTGGGGAATTGCTTGAATATTGTGCCTTGTTTTCTCGCTCTTTGATTTCTAAACCTTGAATCACTCTTAGGAATCACTAGAGCTTGCATTACTTGGTTTCTGGTCTTTGCTTCGTTTACTTGTTGCTCTTCTGATATTGTAGGAACATGGCAAACGATAGCGACCCCAACCCTTCCCCTACCCCACCTGCTGGAGTTTCCGCTGACACTATGCAGTTCATTATTGACGCTGCTGTCCAAAAGTCTTCTCTGGTGACGCGCCAGGAGATAGCAGAGGCTGAAAATCGTCGAGCTATCGAACGCAAAGAGGACTTCCTACAGATATCTGACATCATCAAACAGGCAGTTGCTCAGCAATGGGAGGAGTCCAAACGGGCGGAGGCTTCTGGATCTACACCTCCTTCTGGAGGAAAGTCGCCTCCACCACCTCCGGATACTACACCACCTTCGGGTACTGTGCCCCCTACAGGTAATCAGCAACCTGCAGGTAACACCTTTTATTCGGGTCACCCTCCTCCTTCTGGTCAATTACATTATCAGCTAAGATCTGCTACTACTAATCCTTTCCCTGGAGAGCATGACGACGATCCTTTAGCGGGCTTCAATGGAAACCAGGATCGCCCTGCATCCCAGCACCCACGGCATCAGCAGGACCGACCCCATCCGCGTCCACAGCAGCCGTTCTATACTCGTGCGAACTGGGATGACAGCCGTAGCAATGCTGATCTGAATGAGACACCACATTTGGAGGATGCTTACCATGAGGTAAATCCTAACTTTGATGATTTACCCCCTCCTAATTTTGGTCGTCCTAGATTTGATAATGCTCAAGCTATTCAGAGACGAGATGTTAAGCTTAAATTAGAAACTTTTGATGGTAATACTGATCCTGAAGCTTATCTTGTCTGGGAAAATCATACTGACTATCTGCTTGAACATTTGCGCTATGAGGAAACGGAGAAATTGGAAGTTGTTATATTGCATTTAGTAGGTAAAGCTCGCAACTGGTGGTTCCGCACTCGTGAGATGCGCCGCCGTCAGGACAAGCAACCTATTGAGACTTGGCCCCAACTTCGCTATCTCCTAAAGAAGAGACATGTGCCTGAGGAATACACGGAGTCCATGAGGATGCAGCTCGCTTCCTGCCGACAAGGAACTCGCTCTCCGAATGACTTTAGGGATGAACTTGAACGACTCTCCCATCAGGCTAATGTTTATCTTACTGAACGTGCTTTGTGTACTCAATTTCTTGCTGGTCTTAATATTCCTATTAAAAATCCTTTAGCTATCCATTCCATTAGAGATATTAACACTTTGACTCATAAAGCACAACTTCTGTATGAGCAACAACAGCAGCAACTTCGGCTACAACGGAACAGATTCGATCAGACCCCCCAAGGTCGCAGGTTCGTTCCCGTTAACCCTTCTGGTCAATCTAAACCTTCTACTTCTAACCCTTCTATGCAGCAAAAGGGAGTTTCCAACTCACCTCAACAGGGTTATCAGGTTGAAACTAGAAGAGTTGCTGCCCCTTCTACAGATCGCAACAAAGATATCCGCTGCTTCACTTGCGGAGGTTCTGGGCATGTCTCTCGCAATTGCCCCCAGAAAAGGAAGGTTCTTCTCAACGATTTGGGAGACCATTACTATGAGGAGAAGACTGCTGAGGACCTGGTAGTTTCGAGTGAAGTGGAGGAGGACCAGTCGACTGAGCCTATTGAGGAGATCGATACTTCCTAGTACGACAACGTGCTTTGCATAATCAATCGACGGGTCCTGCACATTCAGGAATCTCCCATGGCGGATCAAAGGGAGAACATATTCCACACCAGATGCTTGGTTCGTGAGGCTACCTTAACGCTTATCATCGACGGTGGGAGTTGCTGCAATCTCATCAGTGAAAAGGTAGTAAATTTCCTCCATTTACCTACAACTCCTCGAGCTACTCACTATGGATTAAATGGAACTACTGATGATGGTTCTGATATATTGGTCACCAAACAATGTTTAGTTTCCCTTTCTATTGGAACATATCATGATAAAGTTTTATGTGATGTTGCTCGCATGGATTGTAGTCATATATTGTTAGGGAGTCCTTGGTTATATGATCGTAATGTCCTTCATGATGGGCGTGCAAATACATATGCTTTCACCTATGACGGGAGGAGAGTTACTCTCCTACCCTTATCCCCACAAATTATTCTGAAGGACCAGGTGCGCAAGCAACAACAAAGGAACGCCGAACGCGAAGCTGAAAGAGTGGAGAAACTCAAGGGAACCTCGGCTGCACCAGCCGCACCCGCGGCCTCGGCCGCCGTGCCCGCGGCCCCAGCTGCGGCGCCCGCCGCATCCCTTGCAGCCCCCTTGACGCATCCTCCGTCCCATCCGACGTCTTCTAAGCCCTCTCCTGCATCACTTAAGGGCTGTGTGGAACGTCGAGCGTTGGTCTCTCACCCTCAGCAAGGGACCATCACATGGAATGCTCATCGACCTCATATTCTTCTGGTAATGAAACAAGTTTTACTTAATGTTGAATTGAGTCATATTCCTGCATCTATTGTTGCCCTTTTGCAGGATTATTTGGATGTGCTTCCAGCTGAACTACCCCAAGGCTTGCCTCCTATTAGAGGTATTGAGCACCAGATTGACTTTGTGTCTGGAGCAGCCTTACCTAATCGCGCCGCTTATAGAGCTAGTCCTGAGGAAACAAAGGAGCTGCAACGTCAAGCCACGGAGTTGATGGATAAAGGCTTTGTTCGTGAGAGCATGTCCCCCTGTGCCGTGCCAGTCATATTGGTTCCAAAGAAGGATGGCTCCTGGCGCATGTGTGTTGATTGTCGCGCAATCAACCAAATAACGGTTAAGTATCGCCACCCTATTCCTCGTTTAGATGATATGCTTGATGAACTTCATGGTGCTGCTATTTTTTCTAAAATTGACCTTAGAAGTGGATATCATCAAATTAGGATGAAACAGGGTGATGAATGGAAAACGGCTTTTAAAACTAAGTATGGCTTGTATGAATGGTTAGTAATGCCTTTTGGTTTGACTAATGCACCTTCTACATTTATGAGGCTTATGAACCATGTGCTTAGAAGACACTTAGGAAAATTTATCGTTGTCTATTTTGACGATATATTAATCTACAGTAAGAATATGCATGATCATTTAAGTCACTTAAAATTGGTTTTTGATTGTCTAAGAAAGGAGAAATTATATGCCAATTTAAAGAAGTGTTCTTTTGCATCCGAGTCTACCATTTTTCTTGGTTTTGTAGTGACTGCATCTGGATTGAAGGTGGATGAGGAGAAGATTCGTGCTATTCAGGAGTGGGCTAGGCCGACTACACCCACCCATGTCCGCTCATTCTTGGGCCTTGCGGGCTTCTATCGACGTTTCGTCAAGGATTTCAGCCTGATTGCCGCCCCACTGCATGAGCTGACAAAGAAGGATGTGAAATTTCGCTGGTCTGACTCACATCAAAAGGCTTTCGACGCTCTCAAGGATCGCCTGACACACGCCCCAGTGCTGCAGTTACCTGACTTTGCTCAACCTTTTGAGCTCGAGTGTGACGCTTCTGGCACTGGCATTGGAGGGGTCCTGCTGCAGAACAAGCGTCCTATCGCCTACTTCGGCGAAAAGTTGGGCACCGCTGAGCTCAACTATTCTACCTACGACAAGGAGCTATTTGCATTGGTTCGCTGCTTGCAAACTTGGCAACACTATCTCTGGCCTAAGGAGTTTGTGATTCATTCGGATCATGAAGCTCTTAAGTACCTCAAAGGACAAGCAGTGCTCAGCAGGCGACTTGCTCGATGGGTGGAGTTCATAGAGACCTTTTCCTATGTGGTTCACCACAAAAAGGGAAAAGATAATGTGGTAGCTGACGCGCTATCACGAAGGTATGTCCTCTTAAACCATATGGATGCACATGTTTTGGGTTTTGCATTAATTAAGGAACTATATGCTTCTGATAGTTTCTTCAAAACTATATATGCTCAATGTGTGTCTAAAGGTGAAGTAGATTCATTTTTTGTTGATAATGGGTATTTTTTCAAGATGGGCAAGCTTTGTATCCCATCTTCTTCTATTCGCCGATTGTTAACCCAGGAAATACATGAATCTAGGGGACATGGAGGTTTCGAAAAAACATTAGCTGGACTAAAGGAACATTACTTTTGGCCTAAAATGTCTAATTATGTGCTGAGATTTGTCAAAAGTTGTGTTACATGTGCTAAAGCTAAATCGAAATCCAATGCTAATGGTCTATACCAACCGTTGCCAATTGCTAATGCACCCTGGGAAGATGTTTCTATGGATTTTATTGTAGGATTACCTAGAACTTCTAAGGGTCATGATTCCATATTTGTTGTTGTAGACAGATTTTCCAAAATGGCTCACTTTATACCTTGTCATAAAACTGATGATGCTATTCATGTTGCTCATTTATTCTTCAAAGATGTTGTTCGCTTACATGGATTGCCATTGTCTATAGTTTCTGACCGTGATCCTAAATTCTTAAGCTCATTTTGGAAAACTTTATGCTCTAAATTGGGTACAAAATTGCTATTTTCTACTTCTTTTCACCCACAAACTGATGGCCAAACTGAGGTCACAAATAGAACTCTTGGGGCTCTCCTTAGAGTCATGCTGCGAACTAACCTCCGGAGATGGGAAGACTGTCTACCATTTCTAGAGTTTGCATATAACAGGTCTAGGCACTCTGCAACGAAAATGACCCCCTTTGAGGTTGTGTATGGCCGAAATCCATTGACCCCAGTGGACATGATGCCTCGGCCATACAAGGACAAAGAGAGCGTGGATGCAGCTAAGCAAGTGGACTTCATCAAAAGCTTGCATGAGCGTACCAAGGCGCAGCTGGAGAGGAAGACTGCGCAATACAAGGCCGCGAAGGACAAGCATCGCAAGGATGTGCAGTTCAACGTTGGTGATCTGGTCTGGCTGCATCTCAGGAAGGAAAGGTTTCCGCAACAACGTAAATCTAAGTTGGACCCCAGGGGAGATGGACCATTCAAAGTGGTTCGGAAGATGGGTCCTAATGCCTACAAGCTGGATCTCCCTGCCGATAAGTACAGCGTCCATTCTACATTCAACGTCGCCGATCTATCCTTGTTCGTGCCTGACGATGACTCTGACGACGATTTGAGGACAAATCGAAGTCAAGTGGAGGAGAATGATGCCGCTCAATTATCGATGACTCCTGGTGACATTGAGGACAACATGAAGGTTCCATTTGATGGCCCTGTCACCCGTTCAAGGGCCAAGAAGATTCAAAATGCAACTAAGGCCTTTCTTGTCCGTCACCATGGAACGTTAGAGCAAGGGTTCAGGCCACCTTGGATCACTTGGCTCAAGGTTACACCGCCAGCACAAGAAATGAGCTTGCGTCCACACTCGGAGCTCATGAAGACTCGGCTACACCCGCCTTGATCAAAGACATGGCCGAATGGGCCTTGGCCGAGTGGGCTTCATGGATGGGCCGAGTTACATTAGTTAGTTAATTAAATTGTTATTTTATGCAATTAGATAAATAAGGTGGAAATTAATTATATCTCTTCTAGATATATTACTTTCCCACCAAGTTATTATATTTCTATCTTCATAGGATTTATCTATCTTTAAGTTATTTCTTTTATCTTAGATAGAATTAATCTATCCAAACCCCTTTCCTTTGCAAGGAAGGATTGGTTAGATTTAGAAATATTTTACTATAAATTCATGTCATGCCTTTTGAATTTAATCGGATTGAAATATAGAATTGAAGAAACTCTTAACGGAATTAGGGTTCTTCGATTAGGTCATTCCCAAAAGCTATCTTGCTCTTGTGTCTTGTGTTCTTTCGGCAACCACAAAATCATCACCATCACCTTGCTTGTCGACATCAAGCAACCAACCCACAAGCCCAGTCGACACAGGCGCATACCCGAGGCGCCAGGACCTTGGCGACACCCGCAAGGAGTTTCGCTCCCAGCGAGCGCGGTCCTGCTTCCGCGTCCGCGTCCTCGCAGGGCCCAGACGCCAACACATGCGTGCTCCCAGGCGTCCGCTCCAGCGACTTCACCCGCGGATCTCTTCGCTGCCAGCGAGCGCTCTCACCCGCGTTCCCCTCCGCACACCCTGAGGCTAAGAAGCCTGTGTGCCCAACAACACGCGTGCTCAGTCCATCGCTGTTCTTCGCACTCTGTTTCTGTCGCTATTACTTGTCTCAAGTTGCTGAATTTTACTAAGTATAATTCTGTCGCTAAATCAGAATTTTAATCACTTGTTTGAATTGTTCCAAATCAGGAGATATCAAAGAGCATTGCAAGATCGGAGCAAATATACGGCGTGGTTCTTGATCTGAAGCCACAGGCGAAGGATCGGGTATCCCAAACATATCATTATTGGTAGATGGCACTGTGTTTTTATTGGTGTGGGAAATATTAGGATTTTGATTTTCTTTGGCGTTATTGGATAAAACCGAATCATCATCTCCAAGATTTGCAAGGGTTGAGAATCTTGAATTCAAACTTATCGTATCTTTTTCCCCTCCCGAAATGGAGGTAGTTTCCACGTCAGCCTGTGCTCGTCCCTGCGGATTGTTCGTCGGAGGCTGGTTTTGTCCGGGAGTCTCACCGGAGCCATTTGAAGCATGCGGGTTTTTGTTAGGCTGATTGCTTGAGGAGGATCCGCGGCGTCGGCCTATCTTTGTGGGTTGCATCCTTTCTCCAAAGTTCTCTCCTTCTAATCTCTCCAACAAAGTCGGCGCTTGTGCTGCGGGAGACTGCTCTTGATCCTTTCCACAATTAGTAGCGTGATGGCCGACCTTTCCACATGAGAAACAGAGCATCCGGAGACCCTCGTACTGAATAGGCCAGGTCTTTCCATCTAGTCGAAATTTTGACAGCAAGGGTTTTGATAGATCAACCTCTACACTAAGTCTAGCAAACTGGCCTCTCTCGGCTGATGCTGTTGTATTATCTATCCGAAGAACCTTCCCAATCCTGCGGCCGATGAGGCGAAGAAACCTCTGATCAAAGTATTCGATGTTCAAGAAAGGAATTCGCACCCAGACTACCAGCTTCGTGATCTTCTCTGTATGAGCATCGAAGCGAGGAACCCACTTACGAATGGACAAGTAATTGTCGCCAAGCATCCAGGGCCCCTCCATGAGGACGTGATCATAGTCATTTCTGTTGGAGAATCTCGCAATGAAGTAATCGTTTCCCAAATCGATCAAGCTGAACGGGGCTGAGAGTGCCCATTTCTGAGTAAGCCGGCGGTGATTCTGCATGTAGCCTGGTCCCTTGTCAAATAACTTGATAATCAATGTGTCTCTCCATGGCCTCCATAACTCCCTTTTCTCATCAGCGTTTAGAACAATTGTTGGACACATTGGATCGTCTTCCTCAGGCGAGACTCCATCCTCAGTGTCATACCCATCCTCGCAGTCAAAAGATTGATATATGGGATTCGAATGTTGCAGCGCATAGCTTGCACTGCTTCCGCCCACTAGTTTTTCCCGGTAGCTTGTCCCCTTGCCCTATATAACCCTCCTTGCTTCATCGAGGGTCGGAAAGGCTGGTTGAGGCCCAGGCTCCTTGTCAGTGGCACTAAAAGGGATAGGCATAGCAGAGGGATTGTCTCCAGTCTCCATGCCCGGGACCTGCTCCACGTCCATAGCCCCTTCTCCTTCCTCGCTTTCCGTTCGGGCTCTTTTCTTTGCATTTTCCAGTTCAGTTGATTGGTCTTCATCCGTTAGCTTGCTGGTCTCTGGTGTGGCGTTGCTGATTTGGGTGTCCGGCGGTTTATCACCTAGCCGTCCACCGGAATTGCGCTCCCGACTTCGACTGCGCTCTCTCACCATATCTCCCTTGTTCATAGGTATTACTTTGCCTAGCGCTTAATTCTTAACCTGTTTGGATAATCAGTATTATTGTTAGAGATGTGAATGAGACCAAAGTGTCCCACATCGGAAAGTTGAACATATCAAGTCCTAGTATATGAGTCGGTGGGCTACTCCTTCTATTGCCAATTGATTTTAGGATGGAACCTCACTCGGCTTGTGTGCTAGGCTACTAGCGCATGTGCGCCTGTGCACACGACCCCCAGTTATCGGTCCGAGTCGGACTTTGATATGGTATCAGAGCGGTTAGCCTAACGGCCCGTGTCGATCCTGGTCTGGGTTACCCAGTTGTCCAAGTCTCAACAAGATGGTCATTCCTAGTTGGACTTGCAGGGGCGTGTTAGAGATGTGAATGAGACCAAAGTGTCCCACATCGGAAAGTTGAACATATCAAGTCCTAGTATATGAGTCGGTGGGCTACTCCTTCTATTGCCAATTGGTTTTAGGATGGAACCTCACTCGGCTTGTGTGCTAGGCTACTAGCGCATGTGCGCCTGTGCGCACGACCCCCAGTTATCGATCCGAGTCGGACTTTGATAATTATGACTTGCTTTTACTTGTACGTTTTTATTTTGGCTAATTTGTTTCTACTACTATCAGGCTTATCTATTGAATTAATTTTATTAAAAAAAACTTTTGTAGTAAAATGCAAGTTTCAATAGCTAGTGAAACTATTACTCCTCCCATAACATGATTAAGACAACGTGATATATACAGTAATTGTTGTACTTAATTATTATTGGTTCACTATTAAAAATCATAATGTGATCATTATTGCTAAGATATGACAGCTAATACATATACCACGTTTTTCATGGAGCTGTGACAACATCAAGTTGGCATAAAATTCAACGGTTATGTTAAAATAGGTTTCATACTTAGCCGAAACAGTAACAGTTGGTATTAAGTAATGTAACACTCACCCCACCCATAGTTTTTTTCTTGTACTAATTATATAATCCATCAAACATCTACTCTATATATTAGTACTCCCTCCGTTAATTAAAACTTGACGTTTTACTATTTATGCACGCTTTTTGAGGTGTTAAAAACTATATAAAATATTAACTTTTTTAATAATTTTTTTCTACAATTTCATACTTATTACAATTAAGTATGAATTTATAAAAACAAATGTACAAAAATGTTAATATTTTATATAGTTTTTATCAGTCTAAAAAAACGTACATGAATAGTAAACGACAAGTTTTAATTAACAGAGTGAGTATTTCTTAATTACCACATCAATAAGGTCAGTCTTTTGTCGATTTTTTTTACCTTTTCAAGTGTTGGATTAAGAAATCAAAGATTGAGATTTTAAAAGAAAATTTAATCGATCAAAGAGTAAACTTATTCGTTTGAAACAAAATAGTTATTTATACATGACTCATACGATAAACAAATAATTTTCATATGACAAAATTATTCACACATAAGAATAATTATATGACGTCAAATGAATAATTATTTTGATATCTATTATTAATTAGCTTATAATGCTTATTCACAATCCACCGTAAGATATATTCACACCGGATTCATCATCTCTATATATTTCTATTAAAAAAATGGGAAAAAAAATTGAAATGTTTCATCATCTGTGGGTGAATTACATAGATTAGACACTAACCATGTGTTTGGTGACGGGTGACATTTAATTTTCCATCATGAAGTTGTATATGGAGTATAATTAAAAACAGAAATTAGTGACATCGATCAACATGTAAATGATCATTCAACCTTGAAACTAGGGTGGGCACGGGACGGGATTGAGCCGGGACGGGATGGTGTCTGGACGGGATGGGATCGGGACGGGATGGGATCGGGACGGGACGGGCCTTGTCCCGCAAATAAAAATAATAAAATATTATATAAATTTGCAAAGTGAAAAATGCTTTCATAATTCATTAATTTGTATAATATGTTGAATACGGTATTCTTCTCAACTATATTATTCAATAATAATAATAATAACAATATTATTATTATTATTATTATTACAATACTATTATTAATTCATACAATGATTGTATAATTAATTATAATGTTCAACATATTTGGCTACATTATCTTACTAGATCAGGACGGAAAGGGATTGAGACGAGATTCACCAGATACTGTCTCATTATCGATTGATAGTTGGGAAGAATACCGTATTTAGTTATTTGTCTCTTGTATCTCTAAATGGGTATAATAATAATAATAATAATAATAATAATAATAATAATAATAATAATAATAATAATGCCACGTTATAATTAAAAATAATAATAATAATATTATTATTACTTATTTTTATTGTTATTATTATAAAATAATTATACTTGACAAGAAAAAAATATAATATGATATAATAATAATAATATAATAATAATAATAATTTTAATATAAAGTAATATTATTATTAAATTATATTATAATATTATTATTATTATTATCAATTATTATTATAAATTGAAAATTATTATTATAATTATAAATAATATTTTCTCAAATAATAATAATATTATTATTATTATAAATGGAAGATTATGATTATAATTATAATTATAATATTTGCTCAAAATAATAATACTAATAATATATTATTATTATTCTATAATATTATTATTATTATTATAATATGCGGGACGGGACGGGATTTGCGGGATCCCACCGGGATCGTTCCGCGTTTCGTCCCGCATAATTTATACGGGACGGGATTCGCTATTTTGTCCTAAATCCCACCGAAATCGGGACGAGACCGGGACGGGATCGGAATTTGTGCCCACCCCTACTTGAAACCATTATATTTAAGAGTATCCTTTATAAATGAAAATTTAATATTCAAAATTAAAAGATAACATAATTGGGAAAATCTCTATTGATCTCTGTTAATCTATTCACCAAAAGAGTTCGTTATTGTATGCCAAGATGATTACAAGATATGTCGTGGAGTCCAAATTTAGGAAATAATAAATAATTAAATAAAGATATATACAAATATAGAAGATAGATTTTATCGATATCTTTTATTGTCATACTCGCTCAACTTTTTCGGAGTATTTTGTTTTCTATTCACACGTTTCTATCAATTGTCTTAACAACTATTCTATAGTTTACCAAATACCATATTTTATTTTTAACGTAAATAATCCATCAACTTCAGCTACCCTGTCAACCACCCTTTTACTAAGCAAAGCCTAAATCTATGATAATGTTAAGGATAATGTAAGAGAAAATTTGCGCCAAAGGCGCAAATTTTTGACCATATTAAGAAGTGTCCCCCAAGTATGGTAAATTGGGATTTTGTCCACCTAAAATTTTCTAGACAAAATTACCCTTCTCATCTAAACCTAATCTCAAATATCCATCGATCTCTTGCCGTTTCAGCACAAGAATTAAAAAACCCCAATTTCATCTGCCGCCGACTCCTTCCATCTGCTTCCTCGTCCTCCCCTGCCGCCGACTCCTTCCATCTGCTTCCTCGTCCTCCCCTGCCGCCGGAGTAGCGCCGCCGATATCTCCCTCAAATATTCGAATTCTCTGAAGGAGGAGATCCAGATCTGTCGCCGGAGATCCAGATCTGTAGGCCGCGTCGCTTGGAGCAGCAATTGCAGCGGCGGAGATCCAGATCTGTAGGCCGCGTCGAGCAGCAATTGCACGACGAGGAGGAGGAAGACGATGCGGAGTTGGTGGAGCAGCAAGTCCAGGGGCGGAAGCTAGCACATTCAGATCTGTCGCCGGAGATCCAGATCTGTAGGCCGCATCGCCTGGAGCAGCAATTGCAGGGGCGGAGATCCAGATCTGTAGGCCGCGTCGAGCAGCAATTGCACGACGAGGAGGAAGACGATGCAGAGTTGGTGGAGCAGCAATTGCAGGGGCGGTAGGGGTGTGCATAACCGGGTACCCGACACAAACCGGTTAATCGTGTCGGGTACCCAGAACCATTTATGGGATGTTTGCCGAACCGTACACGAATCGGTTCAAGCCGGGTACCCGAACCATTTACACGAACCGTTTAGTGTATTTTTAATAAATATTGAACACAAAAAATTTGGAAGTAATGGGATTCGAACCCAACACTCCCATGTTTCTTTTGAAACTCTCCCCACACGACCAACCAATTGAGCTATCATGACTTTGTGATCCTAATTAACTACATCTAATATATATATATACACACAGCTCGCTATATATTTTTAAAAAGAATAAAAATAAATGGTTCGATGGTTCGTGTCGGGTATCCGGTAACAAGATTTGCCCGAACCATTAATTTTCGTGTTTTCACGGTTCGTGTCATTATCGTGTCGTGTCCTTTTCGTGTCGTATCGCCTCGGTTTCGTGTCGGGTCAGTCGTGTCGGGTTTTTCTGCACAGCCCTAAGGGGCGGAGGCTATCGCATTCAGGACAGAATGCGGCGAGCTTCTCGCGGAGGCAGGCAGGGGCAAACGCTGATTTTGCGCCGTCGGGAAGGGTGATCGGCACACCTCCAGACGTCATCTTTGTCCGCGTAAAACGTCCGCGTAGAACACCTCCAAACGTCAGTGGAACGGTGACGTTTTGGAAGAACCGTCCTCTCCACCCTATCTCCCTGCTTCTCCTGTTCTTCAACTGGTGCCATGGAAGATCTATGCTGAAATTGAATTCGAGTGATCTCCTGTTGCAGATATGAGAAACAGGCGTCCTCTCCACCCTATCTCCCTACTTCTCCTGTTCTTCAACTCGTGCCATGGCAGATCGATGCTGAAATGGAATTCGAGCGATCTCCTGTTACAGATCTGAGAAGCAGGCGCCCTTGCTCTCCAGGTTCTTCATCTCCTTCACTCTCTCATTCCTCTGTTGGATTCGATCCTGCTGAGATTGAATGATGATTGAATATTTGTATTAAATTAGTTATCAATGATGTTTGGGGATCCAATCCTGTTGAAATTGAGCGATGATTGAAGATTCACTAGCAAGTGCTGGTGTTGATTAATAACAATGGACGTGGTGAGTTTGTTTATTATTTTAACAAAGTTGTTGAAACCGGAGTTTCAGCACCAACAAAGTTGCTTAAACCCGGTTTCAGCATCAACAACGTTGTTGAAACCATAAACAACATTGCTGAAACCTCGGTTTCAGCAGAAATAAAAATGCTGAAATCGGGGTTTCAACAACAACGTTGTGGAAGGAAATTTGGAGTTAGACTCGTGAGAGGAATATTTTTACTCTTTTGGTGAGGACTCTTAGTTTGACCCTTCTTTTTGCTGAAATTGTTGTTGCTGAACTTGCTTTAAAACTAAAATTTGCTGAAATTGTTGTTATTGAACTTACTTTAAATCTCTTGTAAAAGCCTCTTAGCTCAATGGTAGAGCGATGTGCTATGCGCAAATACGTGGGTTCGAATCCCGCACAGGCTAAATTTTATATCCGGCACAGTGCTGAAATCGGGGTTTCAGCAACTCCGGTTTCGGCAATGTGAAAAAAAAAACAGTAACGTGAAAAAAAAAACTACTGAAACTGAGGGTGACACAGGGGTTTCAGCAACTCTGGAAACGCAGAAAAAAAACGAAAAAACAAGCAGGAAAAAAATTTGCTAAAATAGAGGGTGGCATAGGGGTTTCAGCAACGCGGAAAAAAAAAACTGCTGAAACTCGCGGGGAAAAAAAAAAACTCAATTTCAGCAACTTTATTTTAGGGGTGGACATTTTTGCTAATATGGAGAGGGTGGGGGACAATTTCCAAATATAGGCAAAAAAATATGACATGTATAGTAATTGCCCCATAATGTAATTATAAAAAGAGAAAATTTGCCCAACATGCCTTTTTTTTGGTCTTATTGAGGGAGTGTCTCCCAAGTCCGGCAAATTAGGTTTTTGTCCACCTCTAATTTTTTGGACAAAATTACCCCTGCAATCTTAACCAAATCTGAGAGATTTCTAGGGTTTCAGCAACACTTCTCTCGCTCTCTTCCTCGCCCTTCATTCTCTCTCGCTCAGAGGAAACGTCGTGGACCATCGTCGTCGTACGACGCTTCCGCCGTCCTCTTCAGCCTCTGCGATTCATCTCCTTCGTCTATCCCCATCTCTCTCTGTGGAATAAGATCTGATTCCGAGATCTCCTAATTTGCCGGACTGCTCTAGCGATCGGCTGGCTGGCCTGAAGAAGACGGTGCTGGTGTTGGGAGGAGGACGACCTGGTCGGCATCGGCTGGCTGGCCTGAAGAAGACGGTGCTGGTGCTCGGAGGAGGACGACCTGGTCGGCATCGGCTGGCTGGCCTGCTCTAGCGATCGCCGATCGCGGATCAGATCCGATTTCGTCCTCTCTCTCTCTAGAATCAGATCCGATTCCGAGATCTCCTTCCCCGTCGATTTCGTCATCTCCCAGCGCACCGCCGCAGAGGAGGACGACCTGGTCGGCTGGCTGGCCTGCTCTAGCGATTGCCGACTGCGGATCAGATCCGAGTTCGTCATCTCTCTCTGGAATCAGATTCGATTCCGAGTTTCAGCAAGTTTCCATGGGAGCAACGATCTCCGATCCCGGAGATTTCTAGCAAGGAGAAGGCACCGATTGCCGAAGGCACAGATTCTCAGGTCCGCGGCGGTGCTGGTGCGGAAATCCTCAGGGCTGAAGAAGGCGGTGCTGGTGAAATTGTGGTAAAACAGAGGAATTTGTAAGTATATTAATTTATAAGTGAATTAATCGTTTGATTTGTGTTTTAATCTTTTAATCGTTTTGATTTTCCTGGTTTGTTTGCTGATTTGCGTTTTTGTTTTGATCGATTTCTGGTTTGATTTTGTTCGCTTCATCTGGCTTCCATCAAAGAGGATCTAAAAATACAAATTGTTTTAAGCACTTTTATTGGTAATGAATAGTGAATTTGTGGTTAGTTTGCTATGTGATTGAGTTTGCTTTGTTAGAGTTTGGATATTAGCAATTTTAGCAAATTTTTTTGTGGAATCTGAAATGCTGAAATTAATTTTTATTAGCAAAATTCGTTAGAATGAAATCAATTTTGTGGAATTTGCAGATTGCACTGTGATCACAGTGGCTCACAGGATACCAACTGTCATGGACTGCTTCATAGAGAACATAATGCTTGCTGGTGTGAACGATGAAGTGAAGCATGTTCACATGCTTGGCAATTTGCTACAAACAATTGACGTGGTGAGTTTGTTTATTATGTTAACAACACGTTGTTGAAACCGGAGTTTCAGTACCAACAAAGTTGATGAAACCGGGGTTTCAGCATCAACAACGTTGCTGAAACCGGAGTTTCAGCAGCAACAACAATGCTGAAATCGGGGTTTCAACAACGACGTTGTGGAAGGAAATTTGGAGTTAGACTCGTGAGAGGAATATTTTTACTCTTTTTGGTGAGGACTCATAGTTTGGTCCTTTTTTTTTTTGTTGAAATTGGTGTTGCTGAACTTGCTTTAAAACTAGAATTTGTTGAAATTGTTGAACTTGCTTTAAATCTCCTTTAAAAGCCTCTTAGCTCAATGGTAGAGCGATGTGCTATGCGCAAATACGTGGGTTCGAATCCCGCATAGGCTAAATTTTATACCCCGTAACACGATTTCAACAACAACAACATTGCTGAAACCGTGGGTTTAGCATCAATTATACCCCGTAACACGATTTCAACAACAACAACATTGCTGAAACCGTGGGTTTAGCATCAATAACGTTGCTGAAATCGGGGTTTCAGCAACTCCGGTTTCGGCAACGTGAAAAGAAAAACAGTAATGCAAAAAGAAAAAAAAACTGTTGAAATAGAGGGGGAACAGGTGTTTCAGCAACCTAAGAAACGTGGAAAAAACAAGGTACGATGGAGAAAAAAAAACCTCAATTTCAGCAATTTCGGTTTCGGTAATTTCGGCAACGTGGAAAAAAAGAACTCAATTTCAGCAACTTCGGTTTCAGCAGTTTCTGCCACACGGGGAAAAAAAAAAACTAAATTTCGTGGAATTTTTTTTTTTTGCTGAAAACAAAAATTTCAGCATGATGAAAAATTCGGTGGACAAATCCCAAATATGGAGAGGGTGGGAGACAGATTCCTAATATAACCCAATTTCGTGTCCTATATGGTAAATGCCCCTTATAAAAATACATTGTAAATTGTGTTAATTAATTCAGTAACTTTATATTGTAATTATAAATTTTTGTATAATAGTGAGATTTAGTTGACACAATTGTTAAAATATTTTATTTTTAATTTACACATTTTAAATAAAATGTAAATTATATACTCCGTATTATCCAAACACACCCTTAAAAATGTTATACTTTCACCGAAGTATTTCAGCACCGTCCACTCCTTTATTTTAAATTTAATTATTATTTTGAGGCAACCGTCTGAGTTCACATGAAAAATAAAACCCACCCTCTTCAACTATTTTTACCAAAAATGCCCCTTACGTTCCCTAGCTCTTCATGTAGTCATTATGTAAATAACCCAGCACCTCCGGGGCAAAACAGGAAATTCAGGTGACAAAGCTGTTTGGCCAAGCTACCAAATGACCCTTTATCAGCTTCGCCCCCGGAGATGCAAAAGCTCATTATTTAAATCAATAACATCTTTGAAGAAATCGTATCTTTGGGGGTTTGTGCTTGTAAACCCTAAAAATCTGCATCAAGGCATTTAAACTTCGATCTGTTTCGATCTCTCTTTGATTCGTCCATGGCGTCCGGATCTCCTTCGGGTCGAGCTAACAATTCGGGTGCAAAAGGTGGTTTCGACTTCGCTACCGACGATATTCTCTGCTCATATGACGATTACGTGAACCAAGACGCTTCTAATGGCAACCACTCCGATGCAGTGATCGGAGCCGCCCCAAGCAAGGTATTTTTGATTCTTCGCTCACTGTTTGATTTATCCGGGGTTGAGAAGTGCGCTTTTTGGATTTGGAAAGTGTTGGGAGAATGAATCAGCTGTGGTTCTCGGATTGGATGTATTTGGTTTTTGGTTTTGTGGCGTTTAATTTGAGATTGAGAAATTGCCTTTATTTATTCCATTTTGGAACTTGTTTGAGCTGATTACGGTCCTAATAACATCAGCAGATTGATAAATTGGATTTGGGAATTTATATGATGAATTTGTGAAAACAAAGTTCTAGATTTGAAGGTTTTGAATTTAGTTGAAGAGGATTGCCTCTGAAGGAAGGAGATTCCTTGGAGAGGAGACTGGAAAAGTGGATATTTCATTGTTATGAAATTTGCTGCGGGAGTTGGTCTGCTTTTATGTCTCAACATGTTCTGATTCACAAAGTTGCTGAACTGTCAGTGAAGTAAGCTAAATTCCAAAGGCTTTATCCAGAACAAAATTGATTTGGGTGGTGGTTGGGTTTTCTTGCGTGTGTAGTTTGTCAAGTGGCCAACATCTAGGGTGGCAGGTGGCTCATGGTCCAGTCAGTGTACAGGAGAATAATCTGACTTAAAATGGAATTTGTTGCTCAATACATTTCATATCTTGTGGAATTGGAATTTGTTTTGTGATGTGTTGTGTACAGTGTGTACATGTATATGGTTCAATTTGTGCCTTTTATATTCAAGGTATTCATGGTGGTTTTTAAAGATTTTCTGCCTACTTTGTATTTCAGGATTTTCATAAAAACAAAGTGTCAAGGTCATCGGCAGTTCCTACTACCAATGTCTACATCCAGCCAGAGGATTCTCTCAACCAGGAAACGACTGTAGTTGTTGAAAGGACCATGAAGAAATATAATGATAATCTAATGCGGTTTCTGGAGGGAATTAGTTCACGCCTTTCACAGTTGGAATTGTATTGTTACAACCTTGACAAATCCATTGGGGAGATGAGATCTGAATTGCAGCATGACCATGAAGATGCAGATGTCAAACTTAAATCCTTGGATAAACATCTGCAACAAGTAAGTTGTGTCATTTATGTTATTTAATATGTGTGCTGAACTGCTATCCATCGTAGATTTTGTCCTATCTTTTTTTTTCTCGGTTAAGAATGAATTTGAAGATGTAAATGCCCTTTTCTTCTTTTCACTATAAATTTGGTTTACCTCAATCTGTTGAAGTGTCAACACTTCTTGCATTGATGCATTATGTCAGCTTCATTCTATTTCACAACAGTACAATTGATCTGGTTGATTGAGACCCAATAGAGGATAAACGTATTATCATTTTCTTTATTGTATCATTCTCTTTTGTGAATCCCTTTAACAAAACAAGTTGATGTTCTTGATTGTATCACCTTCATTATATTTCTGTTGCATGACATTCTAATGGTTCTGATTTTTCTGCTATGTTCCTTAAATCTTAGAAGGCTGTTGGCTATCAGCAAACTGTTGTTTGTATTTTTCACAAATAAAGAAAATGATTATCATAATTAACATTTATCAAATAAGCTGTCCTCAGCTTGGGAGTGCCTGACAGTATCACAGAACTTGATGCACTGTCTACATTAGTGCAAGTAGGTTTTTAAGCACATGGTTTCATTGGGGGTTTCAATTGCAGGTGCACAGGTCTGTGCAGATAATAAGAGACAAGCAAGAACTAGCTCAAACTCAGCAGGAACTAGCCAAACTTCAACTTGCTCAGAAGGAATCCCCTCGATCACAAGAGGAGAAAGTTGCTACACCCGTTTCTGCAAACCATAAGATGGAGGATTTGCCTGATATGCACAATCTGCAACTGGCCCTGGCCTTGCCCAACCAAGTTGCCCCTCAACCCTCGAATGCTGCTAGAGCTCCAGAGCAGCAGCAACCTATTAATGCTGCTCCACCCTCCCAGATTCCGTCCCAACCCATGAATCAGCAAGGACCTTACTACTTACATGCCACTCAGTTGCCAAATCCAGCTGCTCAGCCTCAATCTCCTCAAGGATCTTATGTCCCTGCTGATTCCCCTTATCGGACCCAACAGCTGGTACAGAATGTGCCCCAAGGTCAAGTTAATCAATCTCCACAAGTGCAGCAGTTCACTCAGTATCAGCAGCAGTGGTCTCAGCAGGTTCCGCAGCCTCACGTTCAGCCAGCACAGTCACAATCTGTGCAGTCTCAGGCTCAGATCAGAGCAGCTCCTTGTCATATTTATGCGACATATATGCCAACTCAACCTGCAAATCTACCTCAGGAAGCCCTAACAAGCCCCATGCCTATGCAAGTGCCATTGCCAGGGTTTCCTTATCAGTCAGTAACTCGTGCTGAAATGATGTCTTATGGGTCTGTTGGGCAACACCAAACCCAACCCCCACCTCAGCAAATTAAAGGTGGCAATGGATATACAGCTCCTGGGACACACACTCCGATTTCCTCTGGTGGTTCCTATATAATATATGAAAGCGAAGGGAGTCGATCCCATCAGCCACCCCCAACCCACATTTCACAAGGCGGTTACCAATACCCAAATCCACAACCCACATCCACATCCGCCACCCACAAGTGCAGGTCTCATACTCAGAGGCCCCAACCCACCACCGCAGTTTGTTCGCAACCACCCATACAATGAACTGATTGATAAGCTGACAAGCATGGGTTACAGAGGTGACCTTGTTGTAAGCATAATCCAGAGGCTCGAGGAGAGTGGGCAGCCTGTGGACTTCAATGCCGTGCTCGACAGGTTGAATGGGCATTCCTCAGGAGGCTCCCAGAGGTCGTGGTGATTGGTAAGCAACTTGAAACTCATCAGTCTGAACGACTGAACCAACTGCTGTTATTTTGATGCAGTTATGTTATCCTTTTTCTTTCCGGTGCCTGCCAATAAAGGGGGTAATATGGTATCCTTTTGCCTTCCATTTTACCCCTGAAAGAAATATGATTGTTGTATAATTACTGACCTCTTAGGATCTTATGTGAGCCAATGAACGATACAAAGACTCATTTGCGACAGTCTTACCGTTTTATTTGTTAGACTGTCCATCTCTAATGGTTTAAGTGCCTTTAAGTAGATGTTATGTGTATTAGCTTAAGGCCTTTAATTACTATCTTTTGCTTTGTGCTGTCTTTCAAGCCTTTCATTGTAATCTCTGAAATCTTGATGTGTATTTGTGTTCCCGTTACATGATTTATGTTGTATCCTTGAGTTAGATTCTTGTTTGCTAGAGATGATCTATTAGCGCTCATAAACGAGTAAATGGTGTACAAAGCCACACCTTTGCTTGCAAAAACTCGAATTACAAACCCTACAGCAGGCTCTAAGAGAGAATTTGCTTGGGCAAAACGAGATACTTATTCAGTGATTGCTAGAGAGAGTAGTTCTGTTGGCTTGTGGATATATTTTTCTGTCGAAACCAGTGATGGCTGACTAGGTGATTCATTTTCCCCTCTTTGTTGATGATGTTTTCATCTTGACAGTAGTAGGATGAATTACATGTTTGTTCTCAACCACTTAGGTGTTGTTTGGCTGTCATTCACCCACATGTTGCTGTTTCTCAACCACTTTGGGTGTTGTTTTGTGACAATTCAACAAAAAATAAAAACAAATGAATCAAAATTTATCAATTAATCACTGGCATTAACAATTGCTAATTATCTTCTTCTGTTTTCATAGTCCGGTTCTATTGGACTTATAGTCACTGTCTAAATCAATCGCTACTTAGTGTGATTGCTTCATTTGACAAAAAAAAAAAAAAAATCCTTATGATTGGTTCAAATTGTTAAATCTCTTGTGTTTGCAGCCTATATTTTGCCACGCACGAACTCAAATTCGCGGACTAAATATGCAATATATTTGCAATATAAACTTCACCGATAATAAAGCTTGTAGCAAATTGACCATCCCAATCTATAACAAATTTGGCACATTCTGATTTCTAAGGCCCCGAGCAAGTAAAAATAAAAATAAAAATAAAAATACTCCGTGAAATGTAACCAGAAACAAACATGAAAGATGCATCTCCATTTCTGACTAACCACCTCTATTCATACACAATCGGCGTAGGGGGCAAAACGACAGTTTATCTCGCGCGTCTTGAATCACTACACCGTGCTGTGAGTAACTGAGTGAATCGATGAATGGGTATTCACCGTCTCTGAGGGCACAGCCGATTTACGTTTCCATGTAGAAGAGCCAAGCGACACGACTGGCTAGCTAGTAAATTGGATGTAGCTGGCCTTTCCCATGGGACAATCGAAAAATCATCATAGTAGTCCTCCATTCCTCCGACAAAGAGTTGCCAGACGAGAGCACCGGCTCCTGAGCCGCCTTCTTTCGCAGAGTCGTGTATGGTGTCGTATACAAGTTGGATTAACTGATCTCGTTGGCGAGGGTGGAAGCCCTTGTTCCGGTTAGATAGGCCAAACTCTGTCAGCATCACTGGCTTTTTGAGTCGCTCATTGCCGTCTTCGATGTGAGATGTCAGCCACTTCTTCACAAAGTCTAGCTTTTTCTCAAGTTTACCAGTTCTAAGCCTACAAATCACAATGAAGAGCAAAAAATAAGAGTTCATAGGATTAAAGCGTACAACAAAACCTCTTCACTAAGGTGTGTTGCTAAATGCAAGTATAATGCATATGTATAAAGTTCCTTTGTGATCTTATGCAGACCCAAACAATTGCCTACTTTAGTTCAATCTTTGTTCGCTTGGAGAGGAACCCGGTTTAGTTGAAAAATGAGTTCTATATCTACCATCCTTTTCCAAATCAAGTATGCTTAACCTATGCCGTTAGAAAAACCATTATATCTAAACCCGTTATAACTTTTGATAGTGTTTTTGGCCTCTTGAATAAAAATATACCCCGAAAAACCCTAATTAAGGAAAGGGTTACATGTTTGTTCCAAACATATACTCAAGAAACATGACATTACATGTTTGGTTCAAATTCCATTTGGCAGGAATAATAAGTTGACCTAACTAAAGAAAAGGGTTACAAAATTTCAATCTATTGGTGTGATTTTTATTTCAAAATCAAGTTGCTAACTTGTGAACCAAAAGTTAGCAACTTGATATTTTCATATCTTATCTAGCTCTACTTAACCAAAATCAAAGAAGGGCAAAAAAAAAAAAAACTATGCAGTTGGTACTAATTTTAATTTATATCTTAGGACAAGACACGTACCATTGGTCAGGGTAAAGATGAACAGAAGCAAAATCAATTGATGGTAGCTGAGAGTTCCGAATGAAGTCAGTTCCAATTGTACTTTCCCATGTTGACGGGTTAACAGTTAACCTTTTAGGGTCTTTAGGGCCATAGAATCCCTCAAGACCCACTGTCACAAGATGCTTATTATCAAGCGATTTTACATAAGTGGACATGTCTTTGATCCAATCCTGCAAAAAAGGTATGATATCAGAAGATATATACTCCTTAACAACAATAATAAAAAAAAGGGGCAATGAGTTTGTTTAGGCACTTGCATATGCCCATATTTTGGAGGAGTTACAAGGGAAAGAGCACGCGCATGACTAGACCAACCAGTTATTACATTTAATTGATTGGGTATTCATAACAAAATTGTATATAAACAGGAAGGATTCAATAAAGAAGCTCTTCCAACTTGGCTAAAGATACATTTCTTCCTTTCATCTTTGACCTAAAAGTGAATCTGAAGGAAAATGAGGTCTTCGAACTTGAACTAGGACAAGAGCTCCAGAACTAGAGCTTAAGCTTCATGAAGGGAACTCTACATGTCTAACAGACAAATAAAAAAGCTACTAAATGGAAAAATGGGAATCATAATATACCGTTGCTAGTAAGGTCAAAACATTGATAAGGCATATTGGATGTTAAAACATCACAACAACATCAATAATCAATAATTCCAGACATATCATGACAGCTAGACCATGAAAGTTCAACTAACATTCCCATTTTAAAACAAGGATATAAATTGAATTAATCATTAATCATAGTATTTAACCTCAATGATACCTACTAAAAAATTGGATGGCACAAGAACACTGAAAATTCTCACCTGGAGAGTATCACCTGATGGATCAGTCATGCAACGAGGCTCATTGATTAGCTCCCAAGCCAGGATTGCAGGATCATCCCTGTATTCAGTTCCCGTAATTGTATTCTTCCTTGTTAATACAGTCTGAAGAGGCAGGAGTTAAAAACAAAAAAAATTAAAATTGCTGGCATGATGAATAAGAATTTTACAGTTCAAACAGCAGCAATGGAGCATAGATCTTTTTGTGCACACATAACAAGATAGAGAAGAGTACATTTTACATCAGATCAATACGATTAGAATACTATGAAAAGTGGTCACCATCATATGCCAGAATTTTTCTCTTTCATGTGACAAAGAACACTTATTTTCACTTGGCTCTTTCAGCCAATAGCCAAAAGACACCTATTCAAGAATAATATAATCAGGAAAGCCAAAACATGATCTGGCAATAATATAATTGAGTTAGTTCACATAACAACTCGCTTATAGCTTGCACCTAGTAGGGCCCTGTGTCCCAATACCAATCAAATGAGGAGAGTCCTGCATGTTCAGGCAAACATTTTCCGTTTTCCATGTATCTCATAGAAAGCTTCGGATTACAATGCAACTGAGGTATATCCATTAGCAATCCTAAGGTGATGAATTAATTTTAGTCAATGAAATAATTTACAGGTTTCAATTTGCAGTCATAATAGGTCTCCCTAAACATCAATTTAATGCATATGCACAAACAGCCTAACAAGGAAAGAACAAGTGGAAGACCACCTTTATGTAACTCTTGAAGTAAGTGCGAATGGATGGATCAAAAAAGAATGAATCATTGGACGAACTTATTCCTATGCCTTCTTGCCATGCCCACTTCACATACTGAGTTTTTCCACCATAAGGTTTCAAATTGTTAACTAAACTCAGTATCAGCCTGACACGATGTCTTCTTGCTTCGGCAATAACAAAGTCCAGGGCCTACAATCAATTTAGTAAACAAAAATCAGCGCTATGTCCACAGATCTTCGTTTTAGAAAGAAAAAACAGAACATTCAATCAACAAGGAACATAAATGAAAACAAAGTTTTTAAGGAAAAGTTCATAAAAGACCGAAAAGTAACCTAGAACCCCAAGTAAGGAACTAAAGGCCTACAAATTCTTCAACATCATGCCAAGCTGTAAAGCAAACATTCTCAATGTAAACAGTCAATCCAAGGATTCCTTCTTTCTAAGCTCTTCTCTTCTTGAATTACGCCACAATTTTCAGTCGTTCTTACCGCTTCCACTACCATCTGAATGGCATAAGCCATCCTGCTTAAAATCTTATTTTCCAAAAAATGCAAGCAAAACCTCTAGTGACCATGCAAAAAGACCTGTTTACAAAAGGCAATGACTTCTCTAACAACTTGGAAAATAAAATCTTATAGGTTTTCCAGTGATCACTCATTGCCATACTCCCAAAAGCTCTAGAGTTCACTAAAATAGAGTAAATAAGAGAACAAGGAAACCACTTGTCAAAAAATCTCAGCTAGAAGCAACATGGGGAAAAACAACAACTAGCAAGATCTGCAAATAATCAACTCATAAGTCCTAGCAAAGGTTAGAGATCAGAAAATAAAATGAAATTTGCTAATACCTTAAACACTTGCTCATTGAACAAACCAGGGGCAATCTGGAGAGCATGGTAGGTGCCATCATTGAATGCCCAAGTTCGACACACGGTAAGACCCATCTTGGATCCAGCTTGAAGCATAGCACTTACCCTATGCCTACTGAACCCCTCAGAGGCATGATCCATAAGCCAGTAAGAGTTCCAGCCATTAATGTAATAGGGCTTCCCCTCCAAGTAAAGCTGAGTTCCATTCCTCCCCACAAAGCTTAAATTGGGCTGTGTGAAGAACCCTAATTTCATGTCACTAAATGATATGTAAAGGAAGGCAACTATGGAAGCCAGAACAACAACGGGGAAGACACATCCATTAGTTGCCCCCATCTTCTTGGGGGAATAGAGTGATTTTGGCGAAGAGGACATGGAAAGATCTTCAATCCCAGATTGGATTCTTTACACCCTCTTACACTCAACCATCTAAAGAGGGACAAGGAACAATCAAATCCAGAGAAACGCAACCTAAAAGAGGAAAACCCAGATGAAAATCAATTGGAAAGAAAACTCAGATCAGTTGCAATTTAGTACCAAAACGATCAATTTGAGAAAGAGAGGGCTGAGATGGGTATTAAATTACAAGCAAGTCTCCAAATTAGGGTTTTGAACAGTTCAGAAATGGGAAATGGGCTAAGATCTGGAGATGCAGAGAGGGCGATGTTCACAAGAGTGAATGTCTGTGCCTTTCCTATTGAAGATTTGAAAGAAGTGATTTTTATCAATAACCAAATAGAAACGCCATTAATGGAAACAAATCTTACCAAATTTGACAGACAGTGCACCTAACTCACCTTCAAGTCGACAGCATTCGTAATAATACAAGACGAGAAAAGTTCATCTGCACTCTTTCCCTTTCCCTGTGAAAAAAAAATTAAAGTATTGAAGGTGAAGCTGAATTAAAAAAAATAAAAAAAAAGAAAAAGAAAAAAAGAAGAAGAAGAAGAAGTGAATTTGCTAATTAATTTAAGTAAAGTTTAAAATTAGCAAAATATCAGACCTTTTTTTGTAACAAAATAATCTATGATTGAGAAAAATACTCAAAAAATAGAAATTATATCCTTAAACTCCGTATTGGTTAAAATATACTCCCTCCGTTCTAAAATACATGGGTTTTTAGTTTTCGGTACGCTTTTTAAGGATCGAAAAACTCTATGAAATATTATTTTTTTAATTAATTTTTTTTTATAATTCGATACTTATTAGTAATAAGTATCAAATGATATAAAAAATTTGATTAAAAAAATAATATTTCATAGAGTTTTTCGCTCCTTAAAAAACATGTCAAAAAGGAAAAGCCCATGTATTATGGAATGGAGGTAGTACTTTACTTTTTCATTCCACTTGACAATTTTCTGATATTTTTTTATTGAACCAGATTGAAAATAATTATTTTCTGACATTTTTTATGTGTTTTGATTGAGAAATACTGTATTTCTTTACCAAACATTAATATCGATCCTATAAAAATAATTATTTTTAAATATTTAAATAATTTAATTTTGAAAAATAATTTCCAATCAAACTTATATTATCTTATATCCTTAAACCAGGTAGAAAAAACCGTAATATGTAAAAATATCAGGACTTTCATATTGTAAGTGATAGACCTTGGTTTTCCAAGACCAGGCAGTATCTTGGAAGTTCCAAAATAATATATTTAAATCAGAGATCGAGACCCCATTTTTTTTATATATATAAAAAAAAATTAGCACTGACCATGTGCCTCGCAGATTAATTAGTAGTTTTAACAAATTTATACTCCGTAAAAAAGATTGGGTCTAAATTTCTGTTTACACAAATTTTTTTTTTTTTTTTTGAAAGTGATCTAAAATGAGAGCACCCAAGCTTTTTTTCCTTGGAGTGTCGGTAGAGAATGAGATGGGCAGCAGATATCATATACTCCGACGAGCTGAGTAGGAATAAATTGGCTAATATTATACTTATCCAACCAATTAATCAAGATGTTTATGTGCACTAATTGATTGATGTTTATGTGTGCTAATTGACAAATCCTCATAATTGATAACAAATTATCTTATCAATTATTTATAATTTTATTTATAATTAATAAATAAAGATTGTACTGAATTTATCCTTAAGTCATCTATAAGTTCTTTTTGCAAAGTTAACTTTTGCTACGTTGATTCTCTCGTCAGCTCTTATGATTTATTATATAGTCGGTTTAAATCAATCGGTGAAAGTGAAATTATTTATTATTTTATTCATTTATATTATGGATATCTAAGTATTTAGTGATTGTTTAGTGATTTTCAACCAATAAAAGTAAATGGACTATACAAACACATCATTGACCGTTTCTAATCCAAGGGATTATTATTGTAATGGGATCTTGTTTTAGTTGAGTTTTCGTTAAATAAGAAAAGCCTACTGTAAGGAGAAAAAAATACCTTTTTTGTTTTTTGGTTTGAAGGAGAAAAAAATACTTTGAAAATAGGTGGACAGCAATATATTTTGGGAGATCATCTCTAATAGCTTTCAAATTCTTTCCCAATCAAAAAAAAAAATAAAAAAAAATCTCTAATAGCTTTCTTAAAATTTCTCCAAGATGGGGTACATATTCTTTAAATTATTTATGTTTCTAACTCTAACAACTTTTCTATTTACGGTTGAAAAAAAAACTTTTCTATTTACTTTTGAAAAATGTTACAATTTAGAGAAATCTCTCTATATTTTTGTTTTTTTTTTCCATTTTGAAAAATGGGATCAAGAATTTGTTAATTTAAAAAAATGTCTTAACTTTTCCAAAAAACTCTAAAATTATCAAAATGGAGAATTTATTGGAGAGAGTATAAAAAAGAATCTATTTATGGATATAATGGGTAGAGACGGCTAGACTAGAGTGGCTCCGAATCCCCATCTTCTAGTTTGTCCCCCTTCTATCCTCCAAACTCTAATCTCCTTTCCTTCTCAAACTTCAATTAAAAAAAAAAAAATATATATATAAATTAAAATTAAAAAAAAAACAGATTAAACAAATAAAAATAATTAATTTTTTAAAAGATGGGATAGAAAAAGGAGATATAATCGGGGTCAGTAGATTCGGACTCGACTAGAGTGTTCATGTATTTAGAGCGACCTATTTAAATGGAAAGTTGGTGTTTGACTCCTCCCATTATGCAAAGCTTCCTTGAGAGTTGAGTTAATGGAGTCAACAAGAATCACGCACCGTGATTTCTGCGTGATTTCTGCAAGACTCCGGCCACAAATTTTTGCTTACAAGAAAAAATTGTGGTATGTAGTCATTTTCAATAGATTGACAAAGAATAAAATTTTCCCCAAAGGAGACCTTAAATTGTGAATCTATGACCTCCAAAAAAGTAAAAACACTCCTTTTTTTTTTTTTTTTTTTATCAATTTAATTAGATGTGAAGCAATATAGATCCCCTATAACACTTTGTGTGTTACGCTCGGTGTTACACTGTTACACGTAATTATTTCCAGTATAAATTAACATTAAAAAAATTTAAAATTATATTTATACTCTAGACACTTATATTAAGATGTCTATAAACTTTTATTACTAAAATATGTATTTTTAAAAAATATAAAAATATTTTCTAAAATAATCAATCTTTTTAATTATCCATAATTTTTAATAATAATTTTTCATAATAAAATTTTATAAACATGTTAATATAAGAGTATAAAATATAAATACAATTTTTATAAATTTTTTTAATGTGATTTCATATCCAAAATAATTAAGTGTAACACCAATTGTTATATGAGATTTGGACTGGATATGAAGCAGTAAAAGCTAAAAGAGGTAGTCAACCTAGGAGTAGTCAAAGAAATTACTAACATCTCCTCCAATCACTCCCTTTTTTGATAGACTTTTCGGGTAACCTGCAAGGGAATGTTAGTTTAGTATAACTGTTGCAATAGATCTTATAACAAATTCCGAAAAAGATACAAATAATTCTAATGTTTGAATTTGTGAAGGTCAATACAAATCCAAAGATTAAAACTTTTCTATAGAAATGTCTAGGACGGTTGACCGATAGATACTAGAAACACCACGGCAGGCCTGAGGGCCACTTGGCCACATTGCAATCTCCGCTTCTCTATTCTAGTTTCTAGGTAAGTCATGTGTGGCTAATCCTTTCTTTATTTTTGCTCTCGTTTCAAGATATGGTTGATGAAATGTGAGGGTTGATTTATGGTTATTTCTATTCTTGTCTATTTCAATCTTCCTTATTTCGATATTGCTAATGTTATTGATGATATCTTGATTAGCTACCTCGATAGAATCACATCGCGCTAGGTTTATAACTTCATCCTTTATAGGGTCTTAATACGCAAGTAGCCAGCATGTCTTGCAGGAATGGTTCAGGAATCTTGATGGTACAAAAAGATTGACATCTAGGTGATATCTATTTCAATGGAAGCGATAGGTGGGCTGACGACCAAGTGAGAAGATTGACGAGACAAGAGTGGTACGACTAGATGCTAGGAGTTTAGGATCTAATGTTACTCACCATCATGCTAGAGTAAGAGATTTTAGTGGTGATCGAACAGGTGGCCGGCCTACTAAAGTTTGTACACAAACTAAACCCTAAAACAACTAATAGAAATCAACTTAACTAAAGGGAAGCTAAAAGATAAGAAAATCAACCATTGTTGGTAATTGGGAGTTAAGCTATCTTCCTTTACGTTCCCTTATTACTCACTATTATTGCATCCTCTCTACTATCTCTACTATTGTTCACATCATCTCTACTGCTTTTTCTACTATTCTCTTTCTCTTTCTCTCATTATTAAGAAGGGAAACGCATATAACACACACTCTGTGGGATCGACACATGTGCTTAACCCGCTATACTAAGCTTTTAAGTGTAGATATTTATTTGGTGAGAAGCAACAGTCGTTTTATGCTAGTTGTCTGACTTTTGGTTTATTGGAAATGGCAAATCCATTACAATATATAGTCCGAGCCTTAGATTATTGATCACACGCCCCATAATTTTGTGGGGAAAAATAATGATAAGATGAAAGTGTCATATCACTTTGACCAAAATATCAAAATTGGAATTAGGTTCTTCTTAAAACCCTTTTTTCCTAACAACATTATCAAATTTTGAAGTGCCAAAGTTTTGTGTGTTGAATAGACTATTGTGAGCTAAGGCCTTTGGTTGGCCCTTTTCTGTCCAGTCGACTATTAACCTCAACTCATCTTTTCCAATTCAAATCCTCTACAATACTCCCTATATTACTAAAATATTTTTATATTTATTTATTGTTAAAAAAAATTATAAAAATTACATACATATTATAAACCCCTATTTTAATATGTTTATAAGTTTTTATTTTAAAAAAATCATTTTTTACATTTTTTTTAAAATTCAAAAGGTATTATTTTATGAAATATAATTATAAAAAATTTTAAAACATGATTTTTCAAAAATAAAGTTTATAAACATATAAAAATAGGTGTTTAGAATATGTATATAATTTTTATAGTATTTAAATAAAGGTGAAAATAATTTTGTGATGTAGGAGGTGTTATGGGAAGTGTTATAGATGATTTGAATTGCATCTTTTCCAATTGGACTTGAAAATTTAATCTTCCACCTAAAATAAAATAGATAAATAAATTGATAAACATGTATTGATGCCCTCTATAAAAAAGAGAGGCTCAAAAGATTTTGCCCACGATTCCTTCTCAATGTTGTCTTTTTAGTAATAGAAGTAAGGATGGTAACCATCTTTTTTTTTTTAATGATTTTCATTTTACTAGATTTATGATATATGTTATGGAAATCGCTTTGAAAACACGAATCAAACAACGAAGAACCACAAACCAAACAAGAACACACAAAATTGTTTACACGGTTCGATTTTACCCTACGTTCGCGGAGCCTTAGAGGGAAGACTCGCCCAAAATCCACTAGATCAAAGGTTCAAACAAAAACTCGATTTACTGCAAAATCAACTAGCATAAACCAAAGTAAAAACCCATAGTAAACATATGAATGCAAAAGCTAAAAGAAAACATAAGAATATAAGGTAATCGGAGATGAGAATCTCCCTTTCGTTAGATATGTGCTTCAACCAAGAAGCTACCAACAAATCTAGAAAGACGGAGCCAAGTTGTGTTGAGGATGACCGTCTCGAAGCTTGACGTGCCACCGTTATCTCTTCTTCTCCTTGGTAATGCTGAGGACGTTTTCTCTTTTTCTTCTTCTTTTTCTTCTCTCTCTCTCTCTCTCTCTATCTATCTATCTATCTATCTCTTAGGGTTTACTTGATGAACTGCCGAAGAGTCAAGAAAGAAGCTAGGGTTAAGGCTTATATAGAGAAGCCTTTAATCCAAACGTTGCATCCCAACTCTTCAGAGATCAAGCGTCATCGAGCTTAAGCTCGGATCCAATTACCATACACCAAATAGGCCCAATAACAAAATGGGTCCAAAGACATATAGCATCCACAAACCACATTGTAACCATCCGATCTATTCCATGTGTGATCCACCCAACCTAGCTCGAGCCAGGGGTTGATCACTCATGAGCCATGGTTGCTCCAATGTGGATGCAATGGTGTGTGCTAGTGTGTTGTGCCATACTCTAGCTTGTTCAAGAGTTTTACAAATTATAAGGCTTTTACAATTTCCCCCCCTTAATAAAAAAACTCTCAAAACAACTGATAATGCATATTTCAATATGCATTATAGAGTAGTTTTAGTTGCATTTCATGGTTGTTTGGTTATGTTTTAGATTTAATTTCATATTTTGTTCTTTTGGTTGGAAAGTTTGGAAACTACGCTATTTCGATTGTTTTATGTAGGTTCGTAGATCCGGCTTGTGGTTAGCTTGGAAGAGTTATTAATGGAGTGAAGAAGAAGAAGAAAAGAAGAGAAAAGAGAGAAAGGAAAGCAAAGGCCGGAAGCAAAGCACAAGAACACTAAGTTCTGATGCCTATCGCGATCGCAAGTCTCGATGTCGCACCCGCGAGATCACCCTGTCACCATAGAAAGATGCCCGCGAGAAGAGTATATTGAACACCCTAATTCGCGGCAGCGAGTTCGTGCAGAGAAGTTCGGTCCGAAAGAAAAATTCTATCTTTTCGGAAGAAGATTCAATCCAATCTTTTGAAGACTTATTCCTTAGGGTTTAAGGAAGATATTTTGAGACTTATTTATTATTATTTTCAGTTTAATATTTTTAGGATATTTTATATTATTTTAGGATTATTTTCGCATTATTTTTAAGGAAAGTATCTAGGTTTTTGAGGTCTCTTTCTTCCTAGCAAAGGGAGGCACGAAATAGACATTAGAGAAAAACTATTATAAGACCTTCAAGCATAATTTATAGTAGCCCTAGCAATTGAATTTATAGTAATTCAATTCAAAATAAGGAAATGTGTGCATATTGGGGGTCATGTTCAATAAGATTGAATTTTTCAGCAATCTGAACATTCAAATCTATGGAAGCCCAAACTAAAACATTCAAATTATGAAAACGGGATTAAAGAACAATTACCAAAATTGAATAATTCTAAATTGATGCAATAAAAAATGAAACAAGCAAGATTAAAGAAAATAAAAAATTACTAAAATTAAACACGAGGAATCCAAATATCAATGCAACAAAATTGGAAAACGATTTAAAAAGAAAAGGGAAAATGAAGAAGGAAATGTACCGATTTGATCGATAAAGACCATAAGAAAGAATCCGAGAGATCCTCGTGAGATCTGGAGGAGGAAGGAACAAATGATGAATTAGCAAAGAGGAAGAGATAGAGTGAGAGTGTAACCGAGGAAACCAGAAAGCGAGAGGGAGAAAGGAACGACAGAAAATGACAATAAAAACATTATTTTGTTATAAACTTGTTACAAACTAAAAATATAAAAGAGAATATATAAGAGAGGCAGAGAGAAGAGAGGAGAAAATGATGTCTTCATTAGGGTTCCAAAGGACCCTTTATATAGAGATTACACACCTTGGACCCCAAGTCTAACTAGGGTTTCCCATGTATCCACATACAATAATAATAATATTATAGCACTCCCTCTTGGATATACATCACTAATATTACAAAACTGTCATATTAAAAACCTCGCCTAGAAAACCCAGTGGGATCAAAACTAGGACCAAGGAAAAATACAAATGACATACGATACGCTTTGATGATACTGCCTCGTTAAAAACCTTGCCAGGAAAACCCAGTGGGACAAAACCTGATCGAAGGGAAAAAGAGTGCAGTGCGTGTATACTTCCCCGGGATTCAACATCCTTCTCGAAGTCTTCTCATTCATCTTAATGTCGCTGTCTTCATGAGCTTATGGTGGAATCTCAACATTGCCTTTGATGTGTATAAGCTGGAATGTCTTCATGATTGACTTTGGCGCGCTTGACTTCCATGTATTGGTGTTGAGCTGCCTTGGATGAATGAGTATAAGGTACTTCAGGACCTAGTGTGCTTTTCATTGTTGATCTGGGGAATCTAATGTATTAAATGGTGCTTAAGTTGCCTCGTTAAAAACCTTACCTTGGAAAAACCCAGTGGGATAAAAACCAAGATTAAGGAAAAGAGTACAACTTTGTATGGTACTTCGGGGCCTAATAAAATGTAATCACTTTAACAAATATAGGTAATTCAGATACTCTAATAAGGATCTTTAACCAACTGCACGTGACGGGACTTTTGAAAATAATGCTCCAGGCACTTTCAATTGATTCTTTCCATTTATATGGGTGTGCACCTACAACGTCCGTCATTTACATTTGGGGCAAAAATTATATTCACTCCTGATGAATACACTCATGTAATATTTAATAGGCTTTTTTGTAATCAATTTGGCTTTATATTTTCTTTTGTACGAGCACCCACTTAAAACCAATTGATACTACACTTTTCAATGTTGGAGCCACATGTCCAAAAATTTCATGCTTAAATAATCCATCTTTGCATGCATTATTTCTTTCTAGAATTTGGGATATACAATGTATCCTTATGAGGGGTGACAAGAGGAAAACATGTCGTTGTTCTTGCCAAAGAATACTCTAACTCACAACTAGTATAGTGCGTAAGAAAGAGATCGATCCACAGGGAAATCTATTCAATTCAAGTATAATTCTAATCGCTAATAGAGAATATGGGGGTTTTTGGTGTGTAAAAGGTCCGCCTTTTATCAAAGCGGAAGTAAGCAAACAAAGTAAATAGATTGTAGAATGCAGTGGAGAGAAATAGGTTCACCTACAATTTATCACTTCGATTGATGAATTCGATCCTTGTTTCAGCCTCTAGTTCTTGTCTTTTCCTATCAATATCCTTGTCTAGATCTTATGTAAATTACTAGTCCTACGAGTCCTAGCAACCCTTATCTCTAAATAACCCTAACACGGTTAAGATTTAACCTAAAGATAGCATTAAGAATATGAATTAACCAAGGTACATGCAATATCAAGCTACGAGTCGATATTTAACATATATTTAACTTCCTACACATCCAATTAGTCTTACGAGTCCTAAAGGGATATGATTGCCACTTGGGTTAAGGTTCGCTACGAGGAATCTACAAAACCCTAGCAATTGAATGAATCTACTCTAACTAGTCGGCCAGGCCAGAGAGAATAAAACACATTCAAGCAATTAAGCACAAAGAAGTCAAAACATTGGAATAGGAATAAGAACTAGATTAAGAAACTCACAATTCAACAATCAAAGATCCAAACTGTAGGCGAAAACTTGATAGTTTAGTTGCTCTTGCTCAACGGCGCTCTCAACAATGGAATATTGTGCATAAGGTGAATGAAATAATAAACTAGAAAAGCCTTAAATAGTGTTTAGAAAGTCGGCCAAATAACTTAGACCAAAACCCTAAATAAAATCCGGAACTGATGTTCAGTTTCTGCACGGGCCGCGGGGCGGCCGGCGATCAGCGAAGTCCTCCATTTCCGCCTTCGAGCCGCGGGGCAGCCAGCGATCCTACGGGGCGGCCTGCGATTCTTCTGAGCTGCTTCTTTGTCTTCTTTAGATTATTTTCGCTCTTTTCCGATTCATTCCACCTCCAATCTACTTTCCCTGAAATAAACCATATAAATCATGTAGATTCCGCCTCTTCTAACTCAACAAGTAATTATGTAAATTCAACTAAATAAATGCAATATTCACAACTAAACTATGCTAAATGCAATCTATTATGCAACACTAAATATGCTCAAGCAATAGAAAACTCAATATTCTTTAAGTGCATGAAAAACTAGCAAACTCAACTCTGCTTGTCCTCAAGCAATCTATTATGCCACACTTGAACCTTTGCTTTTCTAGTTTATTATGCCACACTATTATGCCACACTTGAACCTTTGCTTGTCCTCAAGCAATAGAAAACTCAACTCTGCAGCCCCACAGAATAGCAATTCATGTATCCACACCTCAATATTCTTTAAGTGCATGAAAAACTAGCAAACACAATAAATTAACAACATCATAGCACATAATTGGAGTAATCAATGAAATCAGGCAACCATATCCATTCTAAACCTCACAAAGGATATGTGTTTCACTCTCGCTCAAGTGTTTAGGTTTAAATGTTTACGCTCAAAACTCAATCTTCAAAAACTTAGCTACGAGAGTCTTGCACCAGTGTTCTAATTCTCCACCGCTGGTGATTCTACACACAACAAAAATCATGAGGTCTTTTAATTGGGTTGTAATGGGGCCAAGGTAGAAAATATAAGGTATGGAACAATTTTGGTCACGTGGTGCTCATAATCCGGGAACTAAGGAAGCTACCAAATCATAAAACCACTCATAAACATCTCATACCATATCTCTATAATGCCAAACAACACCAATCTCAAGCATAAAACTTTACAAACCAATTCAACTCATTCCTTTATTCTTTTTTTTTTCTTTTTTTTTCATTCATGCTATTTCAAATGATTTTCCTTGACTTTTGCCCCTAAGTGAATTTTATCCTCCTTAGGTCCCAAGTAATAAATATGCTAGCAAGAATCAAACATCTCATAAATACATCTCAAACATACAATTCACCACTACAAACCATCATCCACACTATAGATATTCACCAACTATTCCTAAATTCCCGGATGGGGTCAGGCTATCATTGACTATGGAAAAATCTTGTGGAGCTACAAAAGAATAGGCAATTAGGTTCAAACTGGCTTCAAGCAGAGGATAATATGTAAGGTGGGAATAGAGTCAAATAGGGCTAATAAAGGTGCCTCAATCATGTTTAAGTCATGTGCAGAAATCATAATATGCAGCCTTGAAAAAGATATCTAAATGCAAGTCAAAGAGGAAGCAATTGAAGAGAGTACACACAACAAGCAAGAGGACTCAATAGAGTGTAGTCCTGAATAGGCCAAAATAAGCTCACCAGGACATGTCTAGAACTTCAAGATCACAAAATTCAAGATTTTATGAGCTCAATCATTAATCAATCATGCCCACCAAATAGTATAGACAACATATATCGAAGGCTTCAACAATCCAAGCACATCATGGGGCATAAATCTCAATAGATAAAATGGAGGACAAACGACATCCATATGGGGAAATAAGACCTATTCCTAATAATGCAAGAACTAAAACTTTTTTTTTCTTTTTTTTGAATAGGAATAACAATGGCAGAAAATTAAACATGCATACAACCCATAGAAATAAACATGCAGACTTAAAAATCAAAATGTAGTGCAACTTAGAACCAAAATACAGACGTGACAAGTCTTCTCCCCCACACTTAGTTCTGACATTGTCCTCAATGCAGAAAAGAGAACAAAAACATCAAAATAAAAAGAAAAGGGAAAAGAAAAGAAACAACTGACATGCTCACTAAGGAGGTGGTGGCGGCGGGTAAGGTGGAAACTGTGGATACGCATATCGATAGAAGTCTTCCTGCCTCTGCCACATCTGTTCATGCATCCGTCGAATCGCTGCCTGGCTCTCAGAGACATCCGCCAGGTGAGAAGTCCAGCCACATACATCCCGAAGAATGTCGCCGACCTCCACAAATAGTTGCTGCTGCTGGTCCCACATCACGTCCTGACGCTGGGACATCTGCTGCTGGTGCTCTCACATGGCGTCCTGACGACGTGACATCATCTGCTGATGCTCCCACATCATGTCCTAACGGAGACACATATCAGCCATCCTCTGCTCCAGTGCGGAGTAGTTTGGACCAACACCAGTTGTGCCAGAAGGTCCAGCTCCACTACCTCCAATATCTGTCTGAACACCGTGAACATCATCAGCATCTTCCTTCTCAGCATCAGGAGCCTCCTCCTCCTCCTCATCATCATCCTCATCCATCTCACCCCCATGTATAAATCAGCTGTTGTAGGGCCAAAAGGGAGATGTCGGGGCAATCTCAACTGAATCCTTCCCTGATGGCATGCCCTCCAGATCCACATCGGTGCCCTGCCCTCCAGGTGGCCAACTTTCCTCAGCTAGACTTCATCATATAGAAATGAGCCATGATGAGCATCATGGACAGCGCTCACATCGATGCATGTGCGAGCTATGAGGGTGATAAGACCCCCAAAGCTGATTGTCGCTTTGTTGCGCTTGTCTAGGATGTCCTTGCAGTTCATCAGAAACAGATCCACCCAAACTAGAATCACTGGGCTCTCTGGCGTCAGACACCACAAAAATGACATATCCTTAAGCGAGATCTTGTTGACCTCAGCCTGTGCAAAGAAGGTGTTCGCCAGAACCTTGTGAATCAGTCGTAATGCAGGATGGCGAATGCTTGAATTGTACTGGCCCTTCTTGGCCTCAAAAGGCACCCTAGTAGATGCCATCCAAAAAGCCACAGGGCCCTCTCCCTTGCATACATCAAGCCAACCAGCAGTAGACGCAGCATTAATACCAAAAATATGTGCCAATCTCTCCTTCGATAGCGTGAAATATCTCCCAAGCAATCGAAAATCAATAGATGTACGCGCCACACTTAAAGTTGCTAAAAATTCTTTACATAAGCTTGGATAAGTAGGAGCATTCTTCCCTAAAAATTGTCCTAAGCCCACATGCTCTAACAATTGCATCGTGCATACATCCATTTGTAACAATCTAAGCGTAGGCTCATGAAAGAATTTTGTTACAAAGAAATTTCTAGTGTTTAGAGCATTCCATCTCTCCTTCAGATTTTGAGTCATTCCATGTGGTCTAGACATTGTGAATCCGAGCTAAAAATGACCAAACAAGAATGAAAGTGAAGGAAAACTCACAAATGGCGAGTCACTGCAGAGGCCGCGGGGCAGCCGAGGGTGGCGACGGGGCGGCCGACGACGAGCTTGGCCGCGGGGTGGCTTGTCTGACGATGGGGCGGCCTGCGATTTTCCGGATCTGTGCACTCTGACGTCGGATCTGCTCTCCGACGTCCCAAATCCTTCACTCCGTCTTGGATCCGAAAGAAATCCCCTTGGAAATCCTTGGGATGGGCGAATTTTATGTAGATCTAGGAGAGATAGGAGATAAGGTGGATTTTGTGAAGAAAGAATGTGAGAAAAGAGTAGTTTTGTGGAGATTTGGGTGAAAGTAGAAAGCTTGGAGGAGGAGTTTTAATGGAGGTTTTGAAAAGGGAGCTTGAAGGAGGAAGAAGATAGAGGACTCTTTGGGGCGAGGGGGCGGCTGCTGAAGATAGGGAAGGAGAAGAAAGGGGTGGATAGGGTTTAATGTGTGTGAGTGGGCCCCTAAAAAAATTTCTATCCGGAATAAGCCGTGGGGCGGCCAGGTAGGGCGACGGAGCGACCGACGATCAGCGAAGTCCTCCGTTTCTGCCTTCGAGCCGCGGGGCGGCCAGCGATCCTGCAGGGCGGCCTGCGATTCTTCCGAGCTGCTTCTTTGTCTTCTTTAGATTATTTTCGCTCTTTTCCGATTCATTCCACCTCCAATCTACTTTACCTGAAATAAACCATAAAATCATGTAGATTCCGCCTCTTCTAACTCAACAAGTAATTATGTAAATTCAACTAAATAAATGCAATATTCACAACTAAACTATGCTAAATGCAATCTATTATGCAACACTAAATATGCTCTATCAAGGGGAGTTGCCTCGTTAAAAACCTTGCTTTGGAAAAACTCAAATGAGACAAAAACCAAAGTTAAGGAAAAAGAGTACAACTTTTCTCCCTCTCAATTTAGCATATAAATCACCAATTTATAAAGACATGATACTTCTGGACCCTTAATATCCTTTCACAATCTAATCAAAGAAGAAAATATCATTTGTCTTCATATTGTAATATATCTCTCTTTGTACACTCGAACTACAGGTCGAGATATTTTTAGAGCTTTCAACTAATTTCTAACTAATCATCTGCTTATTGGATAATCAAGGATCTAATCATTTCAAGACAACTCATAATCAATTCTAACACTATCAACGTTCATGAAATCTCTTCAAGAGTTTTATATATACTAGTGGACATATCACCATTGTTTTAAGTTACTTTTAGAACCTCGATCTAAATCATGCTAGTGCATTATTTGTTATAAATGTGACTTTTGTCACTATCTTTTGCATTTACATATGCCTTTACTAGCCTATTTACTATATAGTTCATCTAACTTTCGATTCACTTCTCTTCCATGGAATATATTACTTCTTGATCTCCTTTTCCTCTCTTCATAAATACCGAGTATTTTATCATCCGTGATAAACTCTAGGTATTTGATCTTCCATGGGGACCCAATCCTCCACATATATCATATTTCTTGATTTAAAACAACTTAGTGTAATCTGGGGAGATTTCGGTGTCCATACTGAACATGTACATACCAACCTCTCTACTAGAGATAAGTTACAAGGAGGAGAATTTATTCTATTGTTGACCAAAATCGAATCAATCTCTTGATATTCATGCCTGCTTGTTAACTATTATTGACGACTCACTCTACTGGGTCATTCAATGCGTTAGTATTATCCTAAATGATAATCTCATAAGTAACGACTTCACCTGGTTGATTTAATCGTCAGCTTCTCAATGCTCATTTATTCAACATATCAATTTCATTGATAGCATTTCCATATTACATCTAATACAAGGTTAGCCGTAGGATGGCCCGATCTTCGACAAACAATCAAGAAACTAAAGAACGGAAGCAAGAATACTCAAGAACACCCAAACCCTACTCGGTATCGACCAAAGATGATGCAAGATTCGATGAAAAACAATAAAGACACGACCGATAAGGACTGATTCGAACTAAAATAGAACGAGATAAAGACCCCAGGGCTCATTAGAGGGTATGAACCAAATACCAACGACTATAAAGCCCGCCTCTACAACCTTACAAAATCAAGCGGACAACTTGGAGGCACAAGGAGGGGACTTGTGGATACCGGGATCACCAAGCTCTCGCGAGGTTGATGAACACAAGGCAAACCAAGCTGAGATATGTACCAATTTGCAATCGATGAGCCACACTACGAATCGATTGACTTTCACTAGTTGTGTTACACACAAAATGATATTTCTGTATTCAAGAAGACGTGGAGCATTCTACAATGGATAAATCGGCTATATGTAACCCTAATATGGGTGAAGGCCGAAAAGTAAAAATAAAAGAAATAAATAAACTTAACCCTAAAAGTTTCCTAAAATAACTTAAGTAGAAAATTTACTAAAAATGGAAATAAACGTAAGGTTCCATGACTTACCCAAATCGGCACCTATGAACTCTAAGGTGGATCGGCTTCTTGAAGTCCTATGCACATATAGGTCTTCAGTGTTGGCTCTGGGAGTTGAACCGTGCTCGAGAACAATGCGTGACTCACAAACATGAATGAGTGTCTCTGAAGCTTCTTAGCTCGGGCTCGAGTCATAGGTCCTTCTACAAGTATGATTGGTGTGTCTGGAGTTGTAGAAGATGGCCCCGCATCAACCTCCCCTTCTTGGAAAGGATTCGACCATGAATCCAAGTCATCGTCCACAACAAAGTAGGGAATGAGATCCGCGACGTTGAAGGTTGCGCTCACGCCATAGTCTCCAGGAAGCTCCAGCTTGTAGGCATTCTCACCCACTCGTTGCAGAACCTTGAAAGGTCTATCTCCCCGTGGTGCTAGCTTGCTGTTCCGTGCCTCTGGAAACCTCTCCTTCCTTAGGTGCACCTGATAGCATGCATTTAGGTAGGAATATTAGGATGCATTTAGCATGATTTAGATGTGCATAATGCATAGTTTAAGCTAGATTTGCATTTATACTTGTGTTGTTGGTGGAATCGGAATCTACACGCTTTTATGGATTATTTCAGGTATATGTGGATCCGACTAGGAATGAGGAGGCTCATGGATGAAGGAAGAGTGAAGAGGAGGAGGAAAAGTGAAGAGCCCGAGAGCGGAATCGAAGTTAGGAGCCTAAGTGAAGAACAAGTCAACAGAAGTTGTCGACAGACATGCTGAACTTGTTTCGCACTTTCTGGAGGCCTCGGTGATCCGATTGACTATTATGACCATGCGTTGGAAAGCTCTTTCCGAGATCTACAACTTTCATGTTGACATCGAGACCAAATTCGAAACGTAAAAATTACTGTGAACAGTAAAAGCCGCCCCGCGGCCAAGCTAGCCGCCCCGCGGCTCGAAGCTCTGTCGAACGATTTCGCTGATCGCCTGGCCGCGGGTGGCTGCCCCGCGGCCTTCACAGAAACGCCGATTCAAGACTGGACTTTAGTTAGGGTTTTTATTTAGTTATTTTGGCCGACTTTCTCAAGACTATTTAAGGTTTTTCTAGTTATTATTTTCATTAACCTTATGCACTTTATTCCATTTTTGAGAGCGCCGTTGAGCATGAGCAACTAAACTCTCAAGGTTTCGCCTACAGTTTGGATCTTTAATTGTTGAATTGTGAGTTTCTTAATCTAGTTCTTATTCCTATTGCAATGTTTTGTCTTCCTTGTGCTTAATTGCTTGAATGTATTTTATTCTCTCTAGCCTGATCATCTAGTTAGAGTAGATTCATTCAATTGCTAGGGTTTTGTAGATTCCTCGTAGCGAACCTTAACTCAAGTGGCAATCATATCCCTTTAGGACTCGTAGGACTAATTGGATGTGTAGGAAGTTGAATACATGTTGAATATCGACTCGTAGCTTGATATTATGTGTACCTTGGTTAATTCATAATCTTAATGCTATCTCTAGGTTGAATCTTAACCGTGTTAGGGTTATTTAGAGATAAGGGTTGCTAGGACTCGTAGGACTAGTAATCTACCTAAGATCTGGACAAGGACATTGATAGGAAAAGACAAGAACTAGAGGTTCAAACAAGGATCGAATTCATCAATTAAAGTGATAAATTGTAGGTGAACCTATTGATCTCCACTGAATTCTACAATCTATTTACTTTGTTTGCTTGCTTCCGCTTTGATAAAAGGCGGATCTTTTACTCATCAAAAACCCCCATATTCTTACTAGCGATTAGAATTGACACTTGAATTTATTAGATTTCCCTGTGGATCGACCTCTTGCTTACACACTATACTAGTTGTGAGTTTGAGTATTCTTTGGCAAGGACAACGACAGGTTTTCCTCTTGTCAAATTTACCCACACTAGATCCCCAGGCTGGAACACCACCAAATGCCGACCCTTGTTAGCTTTGTTGGCGTTGTACTCAGCCTTCTCCATAAGCTTCTGACGCGTCCGTTCATACAACTCCTTGACGAACTCGACATGCTTACCTGCTTCAAATGATTCTTTCTCTCTCATAGGATATGAAGTAAGATCAAAAGGTGTTAGTGGATTAACACCATAGACACATTCAAATGGAGTGATTTTGCCTGAGGAATACATGGTCCTATTATAAGCAAACTCCACATGAGGTAAGGCTTCTTCCCAAAGCATCAAATTATTCCTAATTATGGCTCTAAGGACAGTGGTTAAGGTTCTATTGGTCACCTCAGTTTGGCCATCTGTTTGGGGGTGACTAGAAGTAGAGAATAGCAATCTAGTTCCCAATTTACTCCATAAGGTTCACCAAAAATGACTTACGAACTTAGCATCCCTATCACTAACTATGGTTTTAGGCACACCATGCAACCTAACCACTTCCCTAAAGAATAAGTTTGCAACACTAGTAGCATCATCGGTCTTATGACATACAATAAAATGAGCCATCTTAGAAAATCTATCTACTACTACAAATATAGAGTATCTCCCCTTCTTAGTCCTAGGCAAACCAACTATAAAATCCATAGATATGTCTTCCCAAGGGGTTGAGGGGGTAGGTAGTGGTGTATACAATCCATGAGGCATAAGCTTAGACTTGGCCTTTAGGCAATCAATACATCTCTTAAGGCAATGTTCTACATCCCTAAGCATATGTGGCCAATAAAAATATGTCCTAAGTGTATGATATGTCTTATCTCTCACAAAATGACCCATTAAACCTCCACTATGGGCTTCATTTACCAATAATAACCAAAGAGAAAACCTAGGTATACAAACTTTGATCTTTCCTAAACAAGAATCCATCAAAGGTATAAAAGTTGTCGGTAGGACCCTTATCTAAGCATTTTCGGAAGGTATCCCCAAAGTCAACATCATTTGCATACAATTTCTTAATATAAACAAAGCCTAAGACTCTAGAATCCAAAGTGGTCAATAACACATGTCTCCTAGATAATGCATCAGCTACCACATTGTCTTTGCCTTTCTTATACTTTATTACACAAGGAAATGTTTCTATGAATTCCATCCATCTACCATGTCTTGTATCAAGTTTATCTTGGATCTTAAAATGTTTTAAAGATTCATGATCAGTCCTAAGTATAAACTCTCTAGGCCAAAGGTAATGGGACCATGTCTTAAGGACTCTAAACAATGCATATAACTCTTTATCATAAGTAGAGTAATTAAGACATGCACCTTTCAACTTTTCAGAAAAGAAGGCTATAGGCTTACCTTCTAGCGTCGCACTCCACCTCAAAAGGTCGAGTGAAGTCGAGTAAAGCCAGCAACGGAGCTTGCGTGAGCTTCTCCTTGAGCGTGTGGAAGGCCTCCTGATGTGAGCCTATTTTGCCATGTTTTATATTGACTTTTATATCGATTTCTGGATGCATTCATGCATTTGGGTTAGAATAATACATAATTTGTGTAGTTTATGTTTATTTACAATATATGGAGGTCTACACAAGTTTTTGTTATATTTCCCAGAAATCAGACGCACTTTGGAGCTTAAAGGAATGTCATGAAGAAGCTAAGGATGGTGCAGATGGAGGAAAGCCCACTTTTCGCCATTCATCATTCCAAATCAAGCTTTGAAGTCGTCATGAGAGTTGTATCTCTTGGAAAGAGCTTTCCAACGCATGCTCATAGGCGTCAATACGATGAAAGAGAACTCGGGAAAGTGCGTTTCAAGAACATAGCATCATGCTGGAAACTGCTGCAGAGATCGATATCAACCACTTTTGGTCGATATCGAGTGGATCAAATCGGCCAGAAAGCCCAGAAATCGACCAGAGAATGCTGAGAACTGAAGAGGTGGTCGATATCGACCTGACTTTGGTCAATTTTCCCCCTGGAGGCCGAGATCGAGTGTCTGAAGTGAAGTGAAGAAAACACAGGTCGATATCGACCTAGGCTGGTCGATATCGAGTGACCCCCAGTTGGCCGATTTCGAGCATATCCGAGTTCTAATCCAAGTTCTATCCAAAGTCCAATGGAGATATCCACAAGAGGAGATTCTATCAAGTTCTATCAAGATGGAAGAGATATTTATCTACTTTAGATATAGTTCCTTGTTGATTTATTTCTTTTATTTCCATTATTTAATCTTTAGATATAGATAGATAGATAGATTTAGATATAGATATAGTTTTCTTTCCTAATTTCCTAGGGAATGAACACTATAAATAAGGCATTAGGGGTTGGATTTTATTCATTCAATCAATCCAAGCCACATAGAGAGAGAGAGAGAGAGAGAGAGAGAGAGAGAGAGAGAGAGAGATCGAGTAGGGGAGAGAGTCTTGGAGCCGAGTGGAGTTTGTGAAGCGAGAGCGGAGTTGGATTTATTCGGTTGTAAGTCTTATTTAGTTTATTCAATGCAATTTATTTTCCTGAAATCTTTGATGTGTTTATTCATGATGAAGAGCGAGTAGTCACCCAACTTCTAGGGTCGGGGTGAGCCCGACGGTAGCCATGTAAGCTGATGCGGTAAAGGTACAATCTTTTGATGCGAATTCGTCTTCTATCCCTATGAGCATGATTTTTTTGCGAAAGTTGAAGGTGATCCTTGTTTGTATTATTGAAGCGAAAATGATCTTAATGCAACTTGGATTAATTATGTAAAAAAGGTTAGTAACAATTAGGGTTTATGCGAAAGCCTCTATCTTCCTATTTGTTAATAACGAAAGTTATTTGATGAAAAGCATGATCTTTTATGCCTTTATGTGTTATTTTACATGGTTATCGTTGTGGTGTTGAAACCCTGATCTTGGAAGCCTTTTTTTTATTTATTTATTTCACAAGTTTTGAATTCTGTATGCGAAACGTTTCTGAGTCCACTCGATATTGAGTTCTGTTGGTCGATTTTGCAAGTCGATATCGAGTTCTGTAGGTCGATATCGATCAAATTTCTGTCTTTGTTATTTTTTCTGCTTTTCTATGTGTTTTACTGTTTCTGTTGAGATTTGGAACTGAAAAGGCGGGCGCTGACACGCTTCCTCGAGGATCGATCCTGACTACCTTGGGTGTGTTTGGATTCCATTGCATTTTCATTATAATGCAATTATTTTACCTAGTTTTATGTGTCCGTTTGGTTGTAAAAATAAAAATTTCGTAAAAACCGATGTAAAACAGTAATTTAACCAAATAATCACATAAACCGAGATAAAATAATTCCATTTTAATTAATACATCTTGGAATCCAAAAATATCATAATTTAAACGGCTTAAATTTTTTGTTAACCAAACACCGGCTTATCATTTTGCATTATAATGATAATGCATTTGGAATCCAAACACACCCCTTTTACTGCAACAAGAGGAAGTCTTGTAATTAATTGCAGAGATCAGGGAGTCGAATTTCAGATTTATATTTCATACTTGATTTTCCTCCTAACACCTCCTCTTTAGCCGTGCCCCACTTGAACTCGCACCTTTTCTTTGTGAGTTCCGTGAGATGGGCTGCGATGGAGTTGAAGTCTCGCGCGAATCGCCTGTAGAAGCTCGCCAATCCCTGGAAGCTGCGCACATGGCCGATAGTAGTGGGTGTAGGCCACTCTTGGATCGCTTTGATCTTCGCTTCATTGACTCACAGTCCATTCGAGCTTACTACAAAACCAAGAAAAGACATTTGATCCTTACATAATTCACATTTCTTAAGATTTGCATACAAGTGTTCTAATCGAAGTGTAGAAAGTACGTCCCTAAGATGTGCTTCATGTTCCCTAGGTGATTTGCTATAAACAAGAATATCATTAAAATATACAACAACAAATTTACCTATAAAATTCCTAAGCACATGATTCATTAAGTGCATAAAAGTACTAGGAGCGTTAGTTAAACCAAAAGGCATAACCAACCATTCATATAAACCAATTTTTGTCTTAAATGTTGTTTTCCATTCATCGCCTTCCTTCATCCTAATCTGTTGATATCCGCTTTTTAAATCAAATTTTGAGAATATGGAAGAACCATGCAACTCATCTAACATATTATCTATGCGGGGTATAGGATGACGATATTTCACAGTTATATTGTTAATAGCCCTACAATCTACATACATTCTCCATAATCCATCTTTCTTAGGGACTAATAACACAGGCACAACACAAGGACTCAAACTTTCTCTAATGTATCCCTTATCCAACAGTTCCTGGACTTGGGATTGAACCTCTTGGGTTTCAGTGGGATTCATACGATAGGCAGGCCTATTAGGCAGAGAAGCCCCTGGAACGAGATCAATTTGATGCTCAATTCCACGAATAGGGGGTAGACCTATTGGTATGTCATCGGCAAATGCATCCTTATACTCTTTAAGAAGAGATATGATGTGTGGAGAGATGGTAGCTCTAAGCTCCTCACTCAACATATTCAACCCTTTGCATAGGAGCATGAGGGTTGTTTCCCCATCCACAAAGTCGTCTGCAAATGCACTCTTGGATGCCAAGAATACATCTCTAGGCCAAGATTGGGATGCCACTTGGCTCGACTAAGCCTCCTTAGCTAACTCACCTTTACTTACCTTGCGCTTCTCAATCTTTTCAGCTACTTGTGTAGGCGTCATAGGCTTGAGAACTACGTTCTTTCCCTGGAAAATAAATGAGTAGCGGTTAGTAAATCCATCATGCAAGACCTTACGATCAAATTGCCAAGGACGACCTAATAATATATGACAGGCTTGCATATGCACAATATCACATAAAACATCATCCTCATAATGTCCTAGTTTGATATGCACTTTAACTTGCCTGTTCACTTTCAAATTTCCACGGTCATTAATCCAATGCAATCTATAAGGTCTAGGATGCTGAATTGAAGGAAGTTGTAATTTATCAATCATTTCCTAACTAGCTAAGTTACAACAACTTCTTCCATCAATGATCACATTAACAACCTTTTCTTTTACTAAGCATCTAGTATGAAACAAGTTTTCACATTGATTGTCATCACAAGGTGCAGGAATAACACTTAAAACTCTTCTAACAATCAATGATTCACCATGTTCATAATCAATGCCATCATCATCTTCATCATAAGTAAGAAGGTTAAGGTTTTGATCATTATTATTAGCATGCTCTTCATGTTCATCACAAGAATTTTCAGATTCATATTCGCCTAAGCGATTAACCATGAGAGTTTTCTTATTAGAGAAATCCTTCATAACATGACCTCTACCTTGGCATTTAAAGCACACAATATCCCTGATTTAGTAGTAGAGGGGTTAGGATTACTCCCTTTGGGGCCAGTACATACCCCAGACGAATCTCGTCCGTACATAGCTGCCTTGCCCTTGTCGAGAGCCTGCTGGGTGATTCGACTTTCTCCTCTTCCTTGGGCTTCGTTCGACCTTTCCCTGAAGCCTCCATCAGATCGGCCTTGGGGCTGTTGTGGCCGGTTCTGGCGCCTTCCTTAGGGCTGCCCACTCGACATTCGTCCACCTTGGCTCCTGTATCTAGCTCCCCTTTCTACCTTCATAGCTAAATGTAAAAGCTCAATAGGCGTAGAATAAGGAAAATAGTCAATTTCATGAGCTAAGGCAGGATGCAATATTCTAAGAAACCTAGCATTTGTATCTTCATCACTTTCAACTACATTAGCTCTAGCCATGGTTTCTTGAATTGCATTGCGTTAAAAGTTTCCTCAACACTTTTACTACCTTGTCTAAGGTTTTTTAATCGTTGTCTAAGCTCTCTAGCATAGTGTTGGGGAACAAATCGTCTTCTCATAAATGCTTTCATTTGGTCCCATGAAGCGATAGGCGCATCAAGGGCTCTTCTTCTTTCTTTAACAAAATTATCCCACCAAATTAAAGCGAATCCTTGAAATTCTAGAGAAGCTAATTTCACCTTTTTAACATCAGAAAAATTGTGACAATTCCAGATTTGATCCATTTTAGTTTCCCAACCAATATATGCATCTGGATCTGTCTTACCATCAAATTGAGGAATCTTTACCTTTACCTTACCTATGTCGTCCTGATCAGGCTCAGTAGGTGCTCTGTATTGGTATCGACCTCCTCTATCGTTCTGCTTGTGACATTGCTCCCAATGCTCTTCTTCTTGGAAGTCGTCATCGTGCTCTGAGAAGTAGTAATCCTCCTGGAACCCTCGGCCTATCCCTCTTCCTCTTCCTTGTCCCTGCGCATTAACAAACCCATTATTCCTACCATGCCTCTCCCCTCGCGGAGAGTCATTCTCATCAAATATAGGGTTATCGACATTAGGATTAGGATTAGGGTTAGGGTTAGGATTGTGTACTTCCCTTTCATCGCGAGGCGCTTCGTCAAGCCTTTGATTACCTTGACCACCTACGGTGTTAGAATCGGTCGGCATTGTCTCCACATCAGTCAATCTTGTAGCCATTGCCGCCATGCTCTCATTCATTGATGCCATGCTTGCTGTGAGATTGTTGAGCAAATTGAGGATTTCAAGCAACGTGTCCGAGGTGCTATTTCCATTGTTGGCATTGTTGGTGTTGTTCTACGGATTAGACATCATAAATAAAGCAAACAAAGAACTATGTAAGGGTTAGAGAAAATTATAAGCAACTCGCAAGTGTTTTGCTCACACTCCCTCTCTAATTGGTATGTAACGCTTGTTGTTTCAATCCGCCTTGGTCAAATCAACACTAAAGCTTAAGACTTAGCAACATAAGGTATTAGATCAAGAGAATGAATAACGAACACAAACTGCAATCGACACAACAAACTAGGGCACTCGACAAGACTGAAAAGCACTCGACACAGCGAGCTAAGGCACTCGACATGACTGAAAAGCACTCAACACATCAAGAAAAGCACTTGACGGGTGTGAGAAGTACTCGACACTCACATCAGTGGCACTCGACATAGCAAATAAACACACACAAAGACTGATTTTTCTGGGAAAATAAAAGAAAATAATAGAAAAGCTTGGAAATCTAGCTCTTTTTTATTTATCCCTTAGTTAGGACATTGTAGTTGCAAGGTAGGTGAAGGTTCGATAATGTATAACAAAGTAATATAAAGATACTCTAGAAGGGGGGTTGAATAGAGTATGCCGGATTTTCGCAGATAATCTCAAGACTTTTAAAGCACTTGCAAAACCCTTTGAGATTAGACGTAATTCTTTCTTCTGGAAAACCTGAATCACAACAGAGTTACACAATTCGAAACAAGTGCGAAAATATGGTAAAGCAATAAGTAAAGGATGCAATGAATTGTTGACGAGGTTCGGCACGAACTTGGCCTACGTCCCTGCCTAGGGTTCTTCCACAACCCTAGGATTCAACCGGCTTTTATTGATTCACAAGACTTAGGATCCTAATAGCTCACCGAGAAGGCTCTCTCCTATACAATTGCAATCTAGTCAACTCACGTTCCCTTGGAGTCCTAGACCAATCTAGAAGAGCCCCACCTCTCTCAGCTATCTAGTACAATCCTCTTACACTTAGTGAATTAATCGCCTAGTGTCCCCTCCCTAAGTTACAAACTCTTGAGTATAACACTCACTTGAAATATATCCTATAAGCTCACTGTGTAACTCTCAAATTCTTTGAAATAAAATAAACGACTCTTAAGAACTTAGCAAAGAGCACACAAAGAAGACAAATTTGACTTGAAGGCTTGAGTGCGAATGAGAGCTTGTGTTCAACGAATGTGCCTGTCCTCTTTTCTTCATATCCTTCTTATACAGATCAAATCGGCGCCTAGAGATCTTCTTCAACGGCTAGAACCGATTGTGGCTTGGGAAGAAATCTCAATGATCTTCTATTTGTGGAAACTCGGAAGCCATGATCTCCAATTTGAATATTCTCGATTTCAAGATTAAGGAAGGAGATAATATTTGAAAACTTGCTGCATATGTTAGTGTATAAAATACACAATAATATCTGGAAATATATAATAATATCATACAATAATATTCGGATATAATATGCACATAATACAGGTTTTGTGTTTTATCAACACAGTTGTAGCTTCAAGACCTTTGACACAAGCTGTGTGTCAAAGCCTTTGAAATTATTTCTGATTTTCATCAAGAGAGTGGAGTTATCAATCTTCCCCTTGATGAAAGACAAAACCTATGCACCCCTGCAACTTAGTCAAGCAGATATATCATAAGCAAAATCGGACTAAGTACCTGCATGGGTTAAACAAATGTTGGATCATAAGTTTTCAAAGTCAACGAAAAATATCCAACAAAGTAAAACAAAACAAAGTCTTCCAAGACCCTTGGTTCACAGCAGTTTTAAAGTCTAAACCATCATCAGATCATCTCCCCCTTTTTGTCTTTCAACAAAGGGAGAAGGGTAAAACAATAACCAAAAGTTTTAAAGCAGTATCCAAAACCAGCAGTGTTTAAAATAAGGGTTAGGGTTGGGTAGGGTAGGGTAGGGTTTAAGATTCATCATCAGGAGCACCATCTGTGAACAACAACCTCAGCTCGTGCAACAGCTTAAACACCCCGCTCATCTCCATCGAAAACTCTCTATGCAGCTCCTTGATGTCTAAGCAAACTTCCTCCAAGCCCAACTCCAGGTTGTCCATGCGCTCATCAATGGCAAAGGCAGTGGGAAGAGTTTTTTAGGGAGAGGCAAGACTCCAAGTCCCTTGGGGTGACTGAGTGATGCCAATCTTCTCAAAGCTTTTGGAGTCGAATTTACCCATATGATGTTGTTGTTCTTCATTTTTTTAAATCGATTTCGGAAGCATTGAAGATATGGGTCAAAAGGTTGGCCAAGGGAAGGAGAGTTCCTTTTCTGGATTTGCAGGTGTGAGCCATGGATCCTAGGATGGCATTGGCCAGATCAAGATCACGACCATTCAAAATTCGGTATAAAAGGACCATAGCGTTATCAGTTAGGAGGGAGCCAGAGTTGATTCGGGGTAAGAGGCATCTCACAATGATGTTGAAGATGATTTTTGCCTCGAGAGTAAGGGACAAGTGAGTAAGCTGTTTTGTGGTACTGTTGAATGCTTCGGGGAGCATGTATTTGGATCAGGCAAGAGCAACACATTGTTCTTTTGTGGGGGGTTTCAAGAGAGGGTGGACAAGGTCTAGGAAGGCCAAGGAGATCAGCGAAGTCAATGGAGTTGAAGGTGATTCTAACTCCCTTGACGACTGATTCCAAAGACCAACCATCAACATTGTGTTTGGCTTTTAGGTTTATGTAAAATAGACGGGTGAGTTGGGGATAGTAAACGGATTCAAGGTTTAGAAGGGTCCATGCAGAGGTTTGTTTGAGGAGAGAGATGCAGGGTAGGTTCAAAGCTTCCAAAAACTCAAGATCAATGAAATCAGAACAACATATCTTACGAGTTCTAAACTCATCTACCCACTTTCCAGCCATCTCAACATTCTCAAACCAGGATGAGGGAAAGGATTGGTTTAGCTGGATAAGTGCAGGCGGATCGGCGTTCTTCCTGTGAGCCTTTGTGGGAGCAGTCCTCTTGACAGGCGCGTCAAGGCTTATGAGAGTGCCTTTCCTTGTGCGCTTGGGAGATGGAGGCTTTGTTGTAGGGGCTTTGCTCTTCTTTGGAGATGGGGGAAGAGGAGGAGGAGAAGGAGAAGGAACATGTTCTGGCTCCTCTTCCTCTTCATCCTCGGACCCCGAGTCCTTAGCGGACCCTTCAACATCGTCTCTCTCAGCATCCTCGTCGTCGTCTGCAGTCTCGTCGTCCTCCTCTTCCTCTTCCTCTGGTTCCTCTTCAGTGGGAACCTCCTTCTCTACAGCTCTTCGGGCCTCTTCCTCGACCTCTTCTCTAGCTTTCTCAGCCTCTTCCTTGACTATTTTCCTCGCTTGCTCAGCCTCTTCCTCATCCTTTTTCTTTCTCTGGGCCTCTTCCTCGGCCTCCTTTGCAACATCTCGCTCTAGAATCTCATCAAGATCCTCCTCTTCCCCCTCTTCCTCAGCAATGATTTTCCTTTTCCCTTTTTGCTTGGCACTGAGAGATTTCTTCATCGGGCGCTTCAGAGACCGCTTGATTTTAGCAATGGTGCTCTCAGGGACGGTGCTCGGGACAATAGCTGAGACAATACCTTGAGGAGTAGGTTCGGGTTGAGGGGAAGTAACAATGGCCTGGCGCCCTTTGGGGGTAGCGCCAAGGCGTTTGGGTGTGGAGGTCTTCTTGGAGTTGGGTGCCATGGATGAGATTCGGCTAAGCTTCCAGAAAAAGGTTGAAGAAGGAGTTTAAGAGAGGGTTTAGGTAATTCTGGAGAGGTGAGGAATAGTTAGGGTAAAGTGTGTGGTTTAAAACGAGTGAGAGGGGTAAGTTGATGGGACGGGTTTAGGGTTCCAAGGATAGTAATCATCACACTGCCAGTTTGAAAATATTTGATTTTAAAAAACAATTCAAAATTCAAACCATCTTGTCACACTTCAATTTCAAAAAGGAGTATATCCGAAAATATATTTTCCATAAATAAGTGAACTCGGATATAGGAATTTTTGGAAAATAAAATGTGTACTGCATAAAGAAGGTTAAAAATCATAAAAACTATATTTGATCAAATATCTAATAAGATATTAACCAAATATATGATCCGTTATATGTGCTCTACCATTCAACTCACAATCTTTGACATAATTCTCAAAGGTCTTGACACTAAGTAGAATTTATCTTTCGTAAAGGGAATGCCCCCCCCCTACGAAAGTGTATCCATGTTAAGCATTCCGATCTCACATCTAATGAAGGTGAACCTGTCCTCTGCCAAAGGCTTAGTAACGAGGTCAGCCCATTGATAATCAATTGAAATAAAGGATATGGACACATCACTTTTTTCGACATGGTCTCTAATGAAATGATGCCTCACATCAATATGTTTGGTCCTTGAATGCTGAACATGATTCTTTGTGATTGATATGACACTTGTATTATCACACTTAATGGGAATACCTTTGAGGTTGATGCCAAGATCTCTCATTTTTTGAGGTATCCAAAGGATTTGGGAGCAACATGTTCTAGCTGCTATGTATTTGGCTTCAGCAATGGATAGAGTAACTGAGTTTTGTTTCTTTGAGTGCCAACTGATCAAGGATAATCCTAAGAATTGGCAACATCCTGACGTGCTCTTCCTATCCACCTTATAGCCTTCAAAATCTGCATCAGAATACCCGATTAATGTAAAATCTCTTTGCTTTGGGTACCATAAGCCAAGCTCCTTAGTTCCATTGAGATATCGAAAGATCCTCTTCACGACCACGAGGTGAGATTCTTTAGGGTCACACTACTAGAAAAACGCAATTAGACATCTGTTGTGAACCGATGTCTTTCAAAAAAATTTCCGACCTCTTTGTGCGTGTAGTAAAAGATCAAAATTTTCACATCGGTTTTAAGCCGATGTCTTCGTGCCATCAAATTTATCTTTGACATGTTCACTTGTTGTTAAGCCTCATTATTTTTCATTTATAAACTTTTGAAGATGTCCACACCAAGCCTAAAGTTTACATTTACATCACTATTTTTAAAACAAAATAGACATCTTTTTTATTATGTTGATTTGTGTGTATTAATTATATATATATATATATATATATATATATATATATATATATATATATATATATTGTGATTTTTTATTGTTTTAAAATAATCTATCATATTAAATATGTAACTAACTGATGTATTAATATGATATGGACATCATTTTAAATTTTTATAAAGATGTTGTTATTATCAATATATATCAATTTATAGTAACATTGTGATGTAAAAATATATGTTACACGTTGATTTCGATTATCAAGACGATGTCTATAATGATACTAACATCTGTTTTATGTAACGGTTCGATTACATAGCTATTAAGGCACAACACTTTTCATTTATAATCCGATACCTTTTCGCTTGATACAAAACACCCGTTGCTCAATATAAAATAAGATTTTGCAAATGATCGGTACTTAATTTAATGAACATGTACATTAAAATAAATTCAAAATCAATACTTACAAATATTTTACAAAGGATATGTACTTAAAAATACACAACCAAAGAGACCCCGACTGTTCTCTCCACAAACAAAGAGGAAGCCGTCAAGGTTGACAAATAATGAAGGACGGGAATTTACGAGAAGTTGATATGTTAAAGAGGCAAGTTTTATCTCCCATATGGCCATATCCCAATATCTTCGCAGTCACCTAGCAAATAAATTCAAGATACACGCTAAGCTGTCAGAATGCCCAGGTCACCATAGAAATAAAAAAAGACGGATAGTTTCAAACAAGGGAGGTGGGAAGATGAATTAGAAAAATAAAAAAAATGATAGCATAACATAGTTGCTAATTGCTATCGATAAATGCTTGTGCAAAATCAAACAAACAAGCAAGATTGTACCATCAAACAAACAAGCAGAGTTTCTGAAGAGTGACATGCATAGTTATAATAATAAGAACAAGAAGACACTTCACACTTCAGGCATTGCAAATATGATCAAACTACACAAATGTTTTGATCAAGTTTAAGAGCTTTGGGATTCACATTTAGGTAAACTGGAAAGGACATTTAAAAAAGGAGGACAAAAGCAAGCAAGTTGAGTAATGTCAATTATACATCAAGAAGATCATATAGGCCCTGACTTCAAGTAGTGACGGAATAAAGACTTATCAAGCAAGCCTAAATGCATTTATTATGAGCTAACAACCAAATTTTTATTAACTTTTGAAGCTTGAGATACGCAAATAAGCATTCCAACTTCCAAGGGATAACAGTGGATGTATATGTATTTAGCTGAGATCATTCAACATATAGTTAACAATCTAAGCTGATGAGTCATGACTAGTACCTCTACAGATTTGTATGTTTGAACTATGGTATTCATAGAACTCACAACTCTATATATTCTCACATGCCAGAAAAAGCAATGTTGACAAAAGAGAGCTTTGGCGGAGTGAATATGGAAACCTTGCTAACAATACCTAATGATCCCTCGCTTCCTGCACCAAAGAAGCCGAGCAAATCAAAATTCATCAGGGGAAAAATATTGATTTGCTTTCTTATGGTAAAACAATTAGAGAATAGAACAAACATATAAATAAATGCTTCAAATCATACCCAGTATTATCTTAACGTAAAGTCCCTACTCCCTAGCATGTCCAGTACTATACCATAGAACAACTTCAATGCCTAGCACACATTCCATAATAAAATATGGATGATAAAGAGATAGTAAAGCCGAGTAAATCAATATTCATCAGGGGAAAAATATTGATATGCTTTCGTATGGTAAAAAAAAATAGAGAATAGAAAAAACATATAAATATTGATCAGCTCCTGCTAGTATCTCTCTGCGAATGGAGAAAAATAAAGCAAGCAGTCAAACAATCAGTTACATTTCTCATCACGGAGGAGATCGAGAAGGCTGGAGGCATAGATTACAATATCAGGAATGTAGCATATAGATATATCATAATTTGGCCAAAGCATAAACAAAGGTAAATAACATTACAAGCATGGAATAGGAGAAGTGGAGAACTAAAAACCTGGCCGATGGTAGTGCCGGTAGTGAGGACAATCTGTGTGCAAGAAAAAAGGAGTTGGAGGATCAAATTGTAGAACTGGCTAATATGAGATAAATTGTTACAACGGAAATTACTCACCTTGTTAAACTAGCTAATATGAAAGTTGAACCAATATTAATAGTGATACAACACCAATGTTAATAGTGATAAACCTTTTAACCTTTGGCAACTCACCTCCATTCTCTCACAACAGTAACACCTTGGAGTCATGTCATGTTCATGAGAAGGATGAAACTCAAGAACCATCCACAACCAATCTCTGTTTTGCAAACAACACAGATCCTGCAATAGAAGGTTCAGAGTTCAGTACACAACCAACATAAAATCTCACTGTAGGTGGGTGAGAAGAAAAACTAAGAAGGAACTTGTGTCCAAAAGGATAGAACAAATGAGATGGATGAATTTCAGGTTGGGGTTGTGGTCGGAATGTGGTTCTATGATCATGATGGGGAAGAGATTTCATATTCAAGCTATCTTGGAGCGCTCTAGCAGGTTGCTCATCTTCCCCCAGATGAGAATCATTATCTTAATGAAGCATTTTGTGAAACATTTTTTCAAAAAGGTTATACAATAGTGGATTCACCTTAACAAAATGTTCTTGTGCATACAAATTAGCTAGAGTTGATACAAATCTGAATAGCAGTATGTATACCTAGAGAATTTTAACAGAAGCATATCATATGCTAAAACTTTGAAAGCTACTGCACGGAAAAAATATATAACAAGTTACATCAGAATACAAAAGAGAGGTATAAAGATATACCAAGAATACTATAAAACAAAAGAAATGTGGAAGGAAGTAAAGGAGCAACAGAGCTTCAGAAGATCCATTCACTAAAGGATGCTCTCCTGAATGACCCATTCTCTACTTCAAGGAAAGAAAAGAGAGCACATTCCTTCCTTCCTCATTTTAACAATAGCAAATTACCTTCCTCATTTTCCATATTCCCATTCCTCTCAAATTTATATTCTTGATCTGAACCCAATTCCCATATAGCAGGCTTTCCCTGTTGTGGTGGGAAATGCCTAAGAAACCTGCATGTTGCAGTCATTAGGAGGAATTTAAATGTAGCGCAACTGTAATAGATAGTTTTACAGAAGTAAAACGAAACATTTGTTTTACACTATAAAGAGTTTCATCAGTACATTTATTTTCTGGTTGATTCATTTCTAAATTGTCTCTACAAATTTAATATCTTTTGATCCATTTTATCATCTCTTGGAAGTTTTTTTAATTGTTTACCCAGAATTTTTGTAGTGGTTTCATAATTATAACTAGTTATCTCCAAATCATAGCTCTTGGTACTAGACCTAAATGCCCTACTTTCATAAAGGATAATGATAGTACCATAGAATAAGCAAATATAGAGCTGCAGGATTAATGTCACATAGTTTCATGCATCTTCTCAATTATTCATTGCCTCCCACCAAGCATTTAAAATCCACAGATTACACATTCATCGCAATACTCAACAAAATTTCAGACTGAGCAATTCTTAAACACACAAAAACCATATTGTAGCAGATGAATCAAAAACCATATCCTAGCAGATGAATCACACAAAATTTCAGATTGATCAATTTCAGACTTGTTGCCATGAACATTTTTCTGAATCACACAAAATTTCAGACTGAGCAATTTCAGACTAAAAAACTAACCTCTCTTGATAAAAACATGTTTCTTGGCCATCTCAGTATGCAATACAACCTTCATTTTGACATCAAAAACCATATCCTAGCAGATGAATCAAAAACGAAAAAATTAGCATCCAAAATCAGAAATTGGAAACCATTTAATAAATCTAACACTAGCTAATCCCTGGTAGAGCGGAAAGGGAGAAGGGGGAAACCCGGCGAGCATCTTTGGAGGCTGTGAGGAGGGAGGCAGATGGCGGCGAGGAGGAGATGAAGAGACGGTGTGAATGTCCAGCGAGAAGGAGGAAAACTCAGATCTGGAGGGAGGAAGACGACGTCGAGGAGGAGGTGAGGAGAGGGTGTGGGTGGCCGGTGATCAGAAGAAGATCTCAGATCTAGAGGGAGGGAGACACCGGCGATAAGGAGGTGAAGAGATGATGTAAGTGGCCGGCGAGGAGGAGGAGATCTCGGATCTGGTGGGAGGGAGACGACGGCGATGAGGAGGTGAGGAGATTGTGCGGGTGGCCGGCGAGCAAAAGGACTGGAGGGAGGAAGACGACAGCGAGGAGGAGCACTGAACCGAGGAGGACGGTCACCGGAGAGAAAGCTCGGATTTGGAGAGAGATGATCGGAGATGGAGGATCTGGAGAGAGATGGGCGATGAAGGAGTTCGGGATTTGGGGGTCTGGAGAGAGTAGAACCTGTTTAGAGGGAGTGAGGAGAGAGAAGGTTCCAATTTTTTATTAAGTGTACCTTTAAATTTGGAAGCCCGGGCTACGAAAATTTTCTAAGTGTTTTAATCCCGCCCTTTCCCGCTTTTATGCCTTTTTTCGAATTAACAATTTTATATCTGTCTAAAAATTTGACCATTGTGTAAACCGTTTTAAACATCACAAAAAAAATTATTGATGTCATAAATTAATTTCACATCCGTTGATTTGATGACAGACTTAAATCATATGATGTCTAATTGCAGAATTCTAGTAGTGTCAGCTTGAAACCTAGCACACATGCAAACACTAAACATGATGTCAGGTCTACTAGCCGTAAGATATAATAAAGATCCAATCATCCCTCGATACTCCTTTTTTATTGACACTCTTTCCGGTCTTGTCTTGATCTAGAGACAAGGTTGAACTCATGAGTGTCTTGGCTGCTTTGGATTGATCCATCTTGAACTTCTTCAAGAGATCCTTAGTGTACTTGCTTTGGTTGACAAAGATCCCTTTGTTGGATTGGTGAACTTGTAATCCCAAAAAGAAGTTGAGTTCACCCATCAAGCTCATCTCGAATTCACTACACATGATCTCAGAAAATTCCTTGCACAAAGATGCGTTAGTAGCTCTAAACAATATATCATCAACATATATTTGAATAACCAAAATGTCCTATCCTTTGGTCTTAATAAAAAGAGTCTTGTCAATCAACCCCCTTTTAAAATCATTTTCTAAAAGATATTTTGACAAGCGCTCATACCAAGCTCTTGGGGCTTGTTTCAAACCATATAGCGCTTTGTCTAGTTTGTAAACATGATTAGGAAATTTTGAACTTTCAAAACCTGGGGGTTGAGCCACATAAACTTCTTCCTCTAAGAAACCATTAAGAAAAGCACACTTGACATCCATTTGATATAGCTTTATGCTCATAAAAGATGCAAATGCTAATAATATGTGAATGGCTTCAAGCCTGGCTACGGGAGGAAAAGTCTTCTCGTAGTCAATACCTTCCTCTTGATTGTAGCCATGAGCAACAAGCCTTGCTTTGTTCCTCACGATCTTACCATTCTCATCTAGCTTGTTCCGAAATACCCAACGTGTGCCAATGACTGATTGATGCTTTGGCCTAGGCTTCAAGGTCCAGACTTTGTTCCTTTCAAATTCGTTAAGCGCACTTTGCATAGCAATGATCCAGTCTAGCTCTTGAAGGGCCTCATCTACCTTCTTTGGTTCTATATGAGAGACAAACGCGTGAAAAGCACAAAGATCTTTAAGTTTAGAACGAGTTTGAACACTAGATGTAGGGTCAGAGATGATATCCTTTAATGAGTGTGATGAAGAGTATTTGAATTTTCTTTTTGCTAGTATCAGCTCCTTGATTCGTCACACCAGCAGGATTGATTTCTGGTACATCTGACTCCGTGGATCTGTTAGGTTCAGTTACAACAGTTTCTGAAGTCTCAACACTTTTGGATTGGTCGCCAAGGGCTTTGGACGAAGCTTCAACACCTTGGGCCAATTCTTCAGTGTTGGGAATCTGATCCTGCATGTTCCTCTTCTCTCTGTTCTTGGTAGCAGCATCATCACCATCCTCGTTCTCTGTATGAATGTTAAGATCTAAATCTGCAATACTTTCACTCAAAGAACCGTCATTGCATTCATCAAATATAACATGTATACTTTCCTCAACCAACTTGGTCCTTTTGTTGAAGATTCTATATGTTTTGCTACTTGTGGAGAAGCCAAGAAATATACCTTCATCACTACGCGCATCAAATTTCCCAAGGTTATCTTTTCCATTGTTATGAACAAAACAAGTACAGCCAAAGGGTTTAAAATATGATATAAGTGGTTTGCGGCCTTTGAAAAGTTCATAAGGAGTTTTCTTTAAGATGGAACGAATAAGACAACGATTCAAAATATAGTTAGCTGTGTTAACAGCTTCAACCCAATAGGTTTTAGGTAATGTATTTTCTAAAAGCATAGTCCTGGCCATGTCCTCTAGGGTGCGGTTCTTTCATTCCACAACCCCATTTTGTTGAGGTGTCCTAGGAGCAGAAAAATTATGGGAGATGTCATATTTAGCACAAAAAAAATCAAACTGAAGTTGATCAAACTCCCTACCATGATCACTTCGAATTGACACTATGGGCTCGTTTCTTAAAGTTTGCAACTCCTTAAAAAGTTTTGAAAACTCAAATAAGAGCTCCGATTTTTCTTTTAAAAATGCAACCCAAGTATATCTAGAAAAATCATCATCAACAACAAGCATGTAATTTTTACCATTGAGAGATTTGACTCACATAGGACCACATAAATCCATATGTAAAAGTTCAAGGGGTCTAGAAGAACTTACAACCTTTTTGGGTTTGAAAGAGCTACGTGTTTGTTTACCTCGTGTGCATGCTTTGCACATCTCAATACCTTTGAAGTCCATCTTAGGTAGTCCTCTTACAAGCCCTTTGGACATAAGCTTCTGTAGTGTATGTGGGCTCACATGACCGAGTCTCATGTGCCAGAGCTTTGGATCGTCCGCCAAAGCCTTTAGACATGTTAAGCTTCCTTGTGCCACTTTCTCAGCATTCACAACATAGATGATGTTATAACGATATGCAGTTAGAACTATTTAACTTGTATCTTCTCTGCGCACTAGACATCTTTTCTTGTTAAATCCAACATTATTACCACTATCACATAGTTGAGAAACACTAAGCAGATTATACTTCAAACCATTAACAAGATAAACATCTTTAATATTATGGTTAGGATCACTCCCAACACTACCAATACCAACGATGTCACACTTTCTTTTGTCACCAAGAGTGATTGTTCCAGTGGATTGCTTTTTTAGATCATGAAAGAGAGAACTCTTCCCACTCATATGTCTCGAGCATCCACTATCAATTATCCATTTTTGCTCTTTCACCTTGGTGATCTCCTGCAAGACAAACATCAACCTTTGTGGCTAGACCAATAAGAAAATTTACATCCATTATTGGGATAAACCATATTTGGTAAAATAGTGCCTTTGGGGACTCAAACTTGCATTATCCGTTCTTTTCTCAAGTGAACAGGAAATGTATTGCGAATGATATGTGGATCCTTTCTTCGATAGGGGCAGGTCTCTTTTACATGTCCCTTTCTCGCACAGTGGTGACATATATGAGAGGTTCTGCTTCCTTTTCCTTTACAAAAGTTGTAATGTGCTGCTTCTTTAAAAACCTTGGATTGTAACCAATACCACTTTTGTTTAGAGAACTTTGTTTCTCACCCAACATCCTATAAAGAGTGCCTTTGGATTTGGTAAAACTTATGAGGGTTGTCTGTTGGTCTTGAATCTTCTTATTCAGGGAGATCTTCTCGTTCTCTAAGTCAAGATGTTCACTTCTTAGAGAGAAGAGATCTTGCTTGAGTTCAGATTTCTCTGAGTCAATAGTCTTGACTTTAATGTCAAGACCTGAATAAGAAGTTTCAAGACTTTTGACCCTCATAGACAGATCCTCAATAGTTCTTTCCTGGTCCACAGTTTTCTTAATAAGAGTGTTAGTTTGGGCAATAAGTTTCTCTTCATTGGCAATCATATTAGAAAGGAATTCCGATAATACCTCTTTTGGACTTGCCATAAGCTCTCTTATAGTTACCTCAAGCTTCTCATCATGTGATTCATCTTCTGAGGCCATAAGACAAACATTAACCTTCTCATCATCAGAGTCTGTGTCAAAATCGCTCCAAGTTGCCACCGTGGCTTTCTTTTTCCATCTATCACCTTTCTTGGAGAGACTCTTCATCTTTTTAGGGCAGTCTTTCACAAGAGGGTCTGTTTCACCACATTCAAAACAAGACAAAGGTTTAGTCTTCTTGTCATATTTGTTGTATTGAGACTTACCTCGAAATTTAGAAGACTCTGATCCATCCTTGTTGTTGAATTGCTTCATCATCTTGAGGATTCGAGAAAGGCCTCTTGTGATAAGAGAAAAAGGATCATCCTCATCGTCATCCTTATCTTCAGAATCAGACACATATTTGGGCTCATCATCTCATGTGTGATCAGCTTCCCAAGCAAGTCATCAAGAGGTAGAGTGGTGAGATCTTGGGCTTCCTCTATGGCTGCCACTTTAGGACCCCATTTGTCTTTTGGGAGGCACCTCAATATCTTCTTGTCTTTCTCAACGTTCTTAAAGGTCTTGCCGAGAGAGTCAAGGTTGTTGGTGATTTCCGTGAACCGTGTGAACATGACCTTGATAGACTCATCAGGCTTCATTCTGAAAAGTTTATACTTTCGAAGGAATATACTAATCTTGGTGTCCTTCACTTGGCTAGTTCCTTCGTAGGTGACAACTAGCTTGTCCCAAATCTCTTTAGCTGACCTACAAGATGAAATACGATAAAACTCATCAGTACTAAGACCACAATATAGTAAGTTAATAACCCTGTAGTTCTTGGAGACGAGTTCAAGATCCGCTTGGATGTATTCCGCCTCGGTCTTCGCGACTTTGGTCCCATTTGGTCCGTTTTTCCCTGGAACCTTCGGACTATTCTCTATAATTTTCCAAAGTTCCAGATCTTGATCTATAATGAACATTTTCATCAAGGACCTCCAGTGGACAAAGTTGTTTCCTACAAATAGTGGTGGTCTACCGGTGGACCTCCCTTGTGCAAATCCTCCGCTTGCTTCACCAGACATGATCAAAACTCACAAGATTGTTGGATCACAACCAGTGAGTAAGGCTCTGAAACCAATTGAAGGTTCGATAATGTATAACAAAGTAATATAAAGATACTCTAGAAGGGGGGTTGAATAGAGTATGCCGGATTTTCGCAGATAATCTCAAGACTTTTAAAGCACTTGCAAAACCCTTTGAGATTAGACGTAATTCTTTCTTCTGGAAAACCTGAATCACAACAGAGTTACAAAATTCGAAACAAGTGCGAAAATATGGTAAAGCAATAAGTAAAGGACGCAATGAATTGTTGACGAGGTTCGGCACGAACTTGGCCTACATCCCCGCCTAGGGTTCTTCCACAACCCTAGGATTCAACCGGCTTTTATTGATTCACAAGACTTAGGATCCTAATAGCTCACCGAGAAGCCTCTCTCCTATACAATTGCAATCTAGTCAACTCACATTCCCTTGGAGTCCTAGACCAATCTAGAAGAGCCCCACATCTCTCAACTATCCAGTACAATCCTCTTACACTTAGTGAATCAATCGCCTAGTGTCCACTTCCTGAGTTACAAACTCTTGAGTATAACACTCACTCGAAATATATCCTATAATCTCACTGTGTAACTCTCAAATGCTTTGAAACAAAATAAACGACTCTTAAGAACTTAGCAGAGAGCACACGAAGAAGACAGATTTGACTTGAAGGCTTGAGTGCGAATGAGAGCTTGTGTTCAACGAATGTGCGTGTCCTCTTTTCTTCATCTCCTTCTTATACAGATCAAATCGGTGCCTAGAGATCTTCTTCAACGGCTAGAACCGATTGTGGCTTGGGAAGAAATCTCCATGACCTTCTATTTGTGGAAACTCGGAAGCCATGATCTCCAATTTGAATCTTCTCGATTTCAAGCTTAAGGAAGAAGATAATATTTGAAAACTTGCTGCATATGTTAGTGTATAAAATACACAATAATATCTGGAAATATATAATAATATCATACAATAATATTCGAACATAATATGCACATAATACAGGTTTTGTGTTTCATCAACACATCTGTAGCTTCAAGACCTTTGACACAAGCTGTGTTTCAAAGCCTTTGAAACTATTTCCGATTTTCATCAAGGGAGTGGAGTTATCAGTAGGGTTTCAATTTTTTGTGTTTTGAGAGGCAATGTGTTTGAATTGGTATATATGTCGACTAGGGCTCCTAGATTCACCAATGTTGGTCCTTTGAAGCTTTCTTTTACTAGATCAAAATACATTCTCCTTTTTTTTTTAACTTACTTTTGCCCCTAGTGAATTTTATCATCCTAGGGCCAAGTTTGAATGTCTCTTTTTTCTGTTTTTTTTTGAATATTTTCGGACTCTTTTTTTTTAAAACCTAATGCAAGAAAAACAAACAACAAAGAGAGGACTCAAAAATTTTATAAAATAAGGTGAATGAAATAAAATTTAGCCCTAATGCAATATATATAGTCGAGGTTTGGCTAATTTTTGTAAATAAATCTATCTATGCCTTTATAATCTATGATAGATATATTTGCTTAAATCTACCAAATTTGGAAATTAAATAAGGCAAATAAGAGATAGAACAAATAGATCCAAAGATAGAAACAACAACTAAGGTTAGGAACACCTTTGGCCGAAATCGACTAGAAGGGTTCCTTTGTGTTTGGGGCGGCCGACTAGGGTTTCTTGGAGAGCCAATGTCGACTGCACCAAGGGATAGAATCGGCCACACTTGTATAGGTCACAGGTGGCTCTTGTGTTTAGGGCTAAGCAATCACAACAATCACAAATATGAAAAGGTTAGTTGCAATCAAAATTCAAGATTCAAGAAGTAAAAGACCAAAACTAACAAAGACTCTATTTTTGTGGGGTTTTATGTTTATGTGATGAACAAAATAAAAGACACAACTTTTGATGTCGGAAACCTAAGCTTTGATACCAATTTGATACGGGGTTAGCCGTATGATGGCCCGATCTTCGACAATCAATCAAGAAACTAAAGAACTGAAGCAAGAAGACTCAAGAACACCAAAACCCTACTCGGTATTGACCAAAGAAGATGCAAGACTCGATCAAGACTCGATGAAAAACAATAAAGACACGACTGATAAGGACTGATTCGAACTAAAATAGAACGAGATAAAGACCCCAGGCCTCCTTAGAGAGTAGGAACCAAATACCAACGACTATAAAGCTCGCCTCTACAACCTTACACAACCAAGCGGACAACTTGGAGGCACAAGGAGGGGACTTATGGATACCGGGATCACCAAGCTCTCGCGAGATTGATGAACACAAGGGAAACCAAGCTGAGATCTGTACCAATTTGCAACCGATGAGCCACGCTATGAATCGATTGACTTTCACTCGTTGTGTTTCACACAAAACTGAGATTTCTGTATTCAAGAAGATGTGAAGCGTTCTACAATGGATGAATCGGCTATATGTAACCCTAACATGGGTGAAGGCAAAAAAATAACAATAAAAGAAATAAATAAACTTAACCCTAAAAGTTTCCTAAAATAACTTAAGTAGAAAAGTTACTAAAAATGGAAATAAACATATGGTTCCATGACTTACCCAAATCGGCACCTATGAACTCTAAGGTGGATCAGCTTCTTGAAGTCCTATGAATATATAGGTCTTCAATGTTGGCTTTGGGAGTTGAACCGTGCTCGAGAACAATGTGTGACTCACAAACATGAATGAGTCTCTCTAAAGCTTCTTAGCTCGGGCTCATAGGTCCTTCTCCAAGTATGATTGGCGTGTCTGGAGTTGTAGAAGATGGTCCCGCATCAACATCCATATTGCCAATATGGGTAATCTATTTATTATATGTCATATCTTCTTTTGCCATCCTCAACTAGAGGAAAAACCATTGCTTCTGACAATTATCGGCTATCACGATCCCAATTTATCTGTCATCACTCCTTCCCTTCAGAGTGTTTTGATGCTCTTCTAGAGCCATCTTCTCATATGAATTTATTGCTTAATTATATCAACAGTCTTTCGAGGACTAATTTATGCTCTTCTGGAGATATGTATAAGGCTTAATTATGTCAAGTATAGACTTTATACAAATACTCATTAGTTATTTCATCACGAAAACTTCAGATTTTCCATATCATCAGATACCAAACTCTAAGTCATTCTAACATTTTTATACAATGATCCATTCATAGTTTGGGAGATTACAAATCTAAATTAGATAACCATCATCCTTGACTTGTTCTTCCACATTCTTCTTGATGTGGGAGTCGACTCATATATGATTATTTATAATTATTTTCAAAATTATGACCAATATCCTAACAACGGTCGCGCACACCGTATCCTCTTTATGTCCTTTGCTAGAGGTAACAATATATATTACATCTGAAAATAAGAGAGGTTGTTATGAACCAAAGGTCATTTAGCTAGCTATTTATTTGAGTTCTACGATACCCAAGTAGATTAAGAACAAAATCCCAAAATAAAGAGTCTTCAGGCTCTCGTGAACTAACTTTATCAATTTCACACAATTTAACAAGGATGTGCTTCAAACTCTTTTCCCAAATCATCATTTTTTGAATAAAATTGGCATTATCTACCCATAATTGTTTCTTCAAGAAACATTCCCAATGCATATTCATATACACAAAATGCAAATAAAATCAAATAGATAAATAAAGTAAAGATTCCATACACCTTAAAATAGCCAAATTGAACCAATAACAAACCAAAAATGACAGAATTTACATAATCAAAGGTGTTTGATCATTTAAGCTATTCATTCAATAGATAGATTTGATTAACACTAATGACATAAATAATCATTGTCAATATAAAAACCACATATGGTTATGGCATAAAAACTCGCAACAAGTTGTTTCTTTTGGAAACAGTTTGATTTTTGAATTGCAAAATGTAAATTGAGATATATACACCTTAAAAGTAAATAACAAAAGTAATCTCAATAAAAATAAGCAAACTAATCATAATTAAAATTTATTTGGCCACTTCAGGTGGATATCGATTCAGATATTCATCATTTGTTTCAATAAACAATATCATTCACAAATAGATTAATATGTCAACTTAAAGTGATATGTTCAATAACTGTCTCTAATTTCAATTTCATGCAATTTAAATTATATTCAAATCAACTTCATGACACATAAATAATGTCAACTTCTAGTGACACAAGGTATCAAACAAGTTTAACCAATTCAGGAGTTTATATTTCACCTTCTATGAAACAAATCATATATGAAACAAATAGTCACAAGTACAAGATGGAATCAACAATATCATCTTAGCTCATTACTACAAAGATGAGACTAATACTTTAATCGATGCATGATGACGTTATTTATTTATCAACTTATCAATGTATCAATTCATTTAGATATCATTTATCATGTATCCATCCAATATACGATCAATTTACGTACCCAATAGCATATCTATATGCATCATCAACCCCCAATCGTACATGATTTATCAATGCTCTAAATTCTTATATATCAAAGTATATTAGCACCGTGAGATGATTTATGATATAAAATCTATATGTGGAATCAATAACATCATTTTGTAATTAGCAAGAGACACAAAAATCATAACTCAAATATATGATGTTTAGGCATACCTGACCGCAAACTCAATCATATATATCAAGATCTCAAATATCAAGATTAAGAAATTGGCCCAACTCCATCATAACCCTTAAAGTTGAGCCTAACATAGATAAGCTCATTGCCTAGTAGAGTTCCATCTTCTAAGTTGCGTCTCCTTATGCCAAGATATCCTGATACAACTTTGTGTACAAATTACTCATATGACACCATCCATTACCAACTCAAATAAATTATAATCGGGGCTTATATAAAGCATAAATTATAACAAATTTATCCAATTTAGAGTTCTGAAGTTTAATGGCAACACATATAATTCCAGTTTGAGGGATATTACAAACATGGGGATTGAGATTAGTTCACCTTCTTAAGGGGATATTGCAAATTCGATTGATTCAATCACTTCAGGGATTGAGATTAGTTTATCCGCTTCAGGGAATGTTACATTTTGTAATCTATGAACAGAAACGATAAGTAAATAGATTTGGTCATGATATTGGTAACTAAAAGTAAATATCTAATTATGAACCAAAATGAAATTAAGGAGATTGCATAGGTTGTGAAGGTTCGATAAAGTATAACAAAGTAATATAAAGATACTCTAGAAGGGGGGTTGAATAGAGTATGCCGGTTTTTCGCAGGTAATCTCAAGACTTTTGAAGCTCGTGCAAAAACCCTTTGAGATTAGACTTAATCTTTTCTCTGGAAAATCTGAATCACAAATAAGTTATACAATTCGAACAAATGCGGAAATATGGTAAAGCAGTAAGTAAAGGACGCAACGAATTGTTAACGAGGTTCGACACGAACTTGGCCTACGTCCCCGCCTAGGGTTCTTCCACAACCCTAGGATTCAACCGACTTTTATTGATTCACAAGACTTAGGATCCTAATAGCTCACCGAGAAGCCTCTCTCCTATACAATTGCAATCTAGTCAACTCACGTTCCCTTGGAGTCCTAGACCAATCTAGAAGAGCTCCACCTCTCTCAGCTATCTAGTACAATCCTCTTACACTTCGTGAATCAATCGCCTAGTGTTCACTTCCTGAGTTATAAATTCTCGAGTATAACACTCTCTCTGAATATATCTTATAAGCTCACTGTGTAACTCTCAAATGCTTTGAAATAAAATATAAGACTCTTAAGAACAAGCTGAGAGAACACGCTGAAGAGAGATCGTAAACTTGAGGGCTGATTGTGCAATGATATTCGTGAATGTACATCCGCCCTCTCTCTCTTTTTCATCTCCTTTATATAGTGAAGATCATCGGCGCCACTTAAGGAAGGAATCTACTCCAACGCTTGGCTGATCATGGCTATCTACACAATCTTCTATTCATGGAAACTCTGAAGCCATGATCTCCGATTTTATTCTCCACGTTATTCAGCTCAAGAAAGGAGATATAATTCGAAAAGCTTCCTGAAATTTAGTGCATATATAATAATATCTGGAAGCATATAATAACATATAATAATATTCGGACATAATATAATAAACTCCAGGTTTTGTGTTTCATCAACACAACTGTAGCTTCAAGACCTTTGACACAAACAGTGTATCAAAGCCTTTGAAAGTAATTCCGATTTTCATCAAAGGGAGTGCAGTTATCAATCTCCCCCTTGATGAAAGACAAAACCTATGCATCCCTGTAACTTAGTCAAGAAAATATATATATATTAAGCAAAATCGGACTAAGTATCTGCATGAGTTAGACAAATGTTGGATCATAAGTTTTTCAAAGTCAACCAGAAATATCCAACAAAGTAAAACAAAACAAGGTCTTCCAAGACCTTTGGTTCACAACAGTTTTAAAGTCTAAACCATCATCAAATCATCTTCCCCTTTTTGTCTTTCAACAAAGGGAGAAGGGTAAACCAGTAACCAAAAGTTCAAATTTTAAGAAGATCCTTTCAATTCTTAAAGGCAAGAAAAGATTTATCCAATTTTTAAAATAATTTCCACAAATAAACTATACTTGGATAAAATAAAAGGATTTTTCCAAAAATAAAATAGGTAACATATAAAGAAGGTTTAAAATCCATTAAAACCATATTTGATCAAATATCTAATAAGATATCAACCAAATATCTGATCCGTTATATGTACTCTACTGTTCAGTTCACAACCTTTGAAATGAGGTTCAAGGATCTTGACACTGAGTAGAATATATCTTTTGTAAAGGGAAAGCTCCCCCTATGAAAGTGCATCCCTGTTAAGCATTCCGATCTCACGTCTAATGAAGGTGAACCTATCCTCTGCCAAAGGCTTAGTAAAAATGTCAGCCCATTGATAATCAGTTGAAATAAAGGATATGGACACATCACCTTTTTCGACGTTGTCTCTAATGAAATGATGCCTTACATCAATATGTTTGGTCCTTGAATGTTGAACATGATTCTTTGTAATGGAGATGACACTTGTATTGTCGCACTTAATGGGAATGTCTTTGAGGTTGATGCCAAGATCTCTCATTTGTTGAGCTATCCAAAGGATTTGGGAGCAACATGCTCCAGCTGCTATGTATTCGGCTTCGGCAGTGGATAGATCAACTGAGTTTTGTTTCTTTGAATGTCAACTGATCAAGGATGCTTCTAAGAATTGGCAGCATCCTGACGTGCTCTTTCTATCCACCTTATAGCCTACAAAGTCTGCATCAGAATACCCGATTAATGTAAAATCTTTTTGCTTTGAGTACCACAAGCCCAGCTCCTTAGTGCCATTGAGATATCGAAAGATCCTCTTCACAACTACGAGATGAGATTCTTTAGGATCAACTTGAAACCTATCACACATGCAAACACTAAACATGATGTCAGGTCTACTAGCCCTAAGATATAGTAAAGATCCAATCATCCCTCGATACTCCTTTTGATTGACACTCTTCCCAGTCTTGTCTTGATCTAGAGATAATGTGAAATACCCCAAATTATCTTTGGGTATTTCTTTTTAAGTAAATATAATTTTGGTAATAAAAGTTATTTTATTTTAAACTTAGAAATATTTTTTTCTTTTAAATTGAATATATATAAAGTGTTATAACTAGTTTAAAGATATTTCATCTTATGTGAATATATAGTAAATAAATAGGTTTTTAAGTTATAATGTTTTAAGGCCAAGTGATATATATTTTCTTCAAAAATAAGGAAGGACTCATAATTATAATTTATTTTAGTTGACGAAAAATATTTAATATAATGTTTTAGAAAATTGTGTTATGCAAAATAAAATGTATTTCATTAAGTGTTTTGTTACTTTTATTATTTAACTTATGAAGAATTTTAATAAATAAAATTTTCGGATATACATATATATAATTAAAAAAATAAGAGGCTTGAACCGGGTTTCTGTTGGTTCGAGTGAACCGAACCATAAAATAAAGAGAACAAAATGGCGAACCGGGTTGAGTGAACCCTCCTCCTTCCTCCCGCCTGTTGAACTACTGTTGCACAAGGGTGGATGTTGCCTCCCTCAAATCTCGCCGAAATCTCAAAGTTTTTACTTCTAAACTGTTGCACACATTATGCTATATCCATATCTACAACCAATTTGTTATTTCGGATAGAAACGAGCTCAAACGAACCCGATCGGATTTCGCCCCAAATCGAGATTCCTTGAAATTCGGCCATGTAACGACCTCATCTGAACGAATTGAACATAAGGATAGCTTCTAATGATCTTACCCGAGCTATTTACGGGATCAAGTTCATCCAATTCGTTCCGAATCCTCTCCTATAAATACAAGAGGTTTTCGGTTCTCAAGCACACCACCACAATTCCTCTCCATATCCGAGCTCTCAAACTAGTTCATCGTGTTTAAAACACCTTAATCGACAATCCCCTTCACAAGTTTTTCGCAAAAACATCCCGAATCGGAAAACCCCAATTTCGAAACTTACCTCGCCGGAGCTCCCTCGTCCGTCTTCGTCCGCCGCTGCCGGAGCCTTCATTCGTCACCAAGAGAAGCGCCCAGCCTCCATGAAGCCGTAGTCACCGCTTTCGTGCACTGCCGTAGGTCGTCTTCGTCGCTAGCCATCATCGCCGAGGTGTTACCAGAAACCCTCTGTTGAGTTGCTGTCGGGTGTGAGGTTGAAGAAGGGTAATTACAGAAAACCTACCTAAGTTGCGATTTTGTTAAAATATGCCCCTGTCTCAGCATAATTAATTTCAGGAAAAATCCCATACTTTTCAGGGTTGTTTTAAACGTTTTCAATATCTTTAATTCCGCAGTGCTTCATCAATTCCTAGACGTATACGAGGGAATTCGAGTCAACCCAACCATTTAAGTCAAAGCTTGCGACTTCAAAATCAAGGCAAGTGATATTCCGAGCCTTTCTGCTCAATTGGTGCCTTCGTGTCTTGTTTGTTTTCCTGTCTTTGATTGCTTGCCAAGTTAAATAAAATAAATCACAATTCAATTGCTTGTGTGATTTATTTACCGTTCAGTTTGAATTTGGCAAGTTTAATTGGGTGACCTTAATAAGATAATAATAATATAGTTACCCACCGGTCATTTAAAGCATGATTTATTGTTGTCCTTTCATGCTAATTCGTTACGAATGGAACATATTATTTCTTTGATGTTTCCATCTAATAATAATATAGTTACCCACCGGTCATTTAAAGCATGATTTATTGTTGTCCTTTCATGCTAATTCGTTAGGAATGGAACATGTTATTTCTTTGATGTTTCCATCCTTTATTTTAATTGCTTTCATTTCATTTGGTATTCATGTTATCTATAAATAACATGGGTTATCTTGTGTTGTGTGATCACCTAGGATACCTAAATAAAATAGTAATAATGTGAGGATTGTGTGTTACGATTGGAACTCAATTAAATCAAGATCAATGAAAGTAAAACGTATCAATCAACGTAAACCAAATGTTTACCGTAATGTGTGAAGTCAAGTGAAAGTGATGTTGTAGAGTCAGGTCGGGGCCGTTACTCCTCGGTCTAAAGGTTTCATGAAACTAACACATTTCCGTAGAGAAATGTTACACTACCTCCGGTAGTAGGCCGCTATCTGCTAGTGAGAGCGGGGCCGGTATTATATTATAACAAATAGTGTGTGTTGTGAAACATTCTGTTCCTATTAAGAGTGGTAAACGTGTATAGCATATAAACCTGTGTTTAAGCTACTCAATGCGAGGAAGTGAGTGAAGTGTGTTATATCAATCTGTTTTAAGCTACCTAACGTGAGGAAAGTGAGCAAAGTGTGATATATATATATATATATATATATATATATATATACACACACACACACACATCTTCTTAACATAGTAAGAACAAAGCTTTATAGTGATCGCAATTAATTCAAGCTATATCATATTCCATCTGAAATCGGAGTATGGTTCCTAAGAGTGTTTGTCGCTCGCATCTTTTGTTACTCAATCCTACTGGATTATCCGTGCCCCATGAGTCGTGTCTTAAAATGTTAAGCCTTCACATAAAATATTCTTAATAATCGCATTTGGGTTTAGATTCATACCGTATTATGGTCACTGAGTTTGAGTCCAAAGAAGTCCCAGTTTTCGAGCCGTCATTTGCTAGTTCTTGCGAACTAACCGTCCTTTATTTGGATGGCTGGTGTCCTTCATTCCGGACGCCAAGCCAGTTTTCGCAGGTTTAGATCGAGTCTCAGAAGAGAAGAGAAGGGAAGTTGAGAAGACATCTAAACTATTTTTAACGTTGTATTTAAAGTTTCAATTTAGAGATGTATTGTATAGGCGTTTAAATATTTTATTTCCTTTAAAAGTCATCCGCTGTAATATTATCAAATTGTAAAGTTAAATCCTCAATTTTAGAGGAAAGTTTAATAAAGAGTTATTTTTATTTTCCAAGTCTTCCGCTATTTCTATTTATTTTACATATCATTATTTGTTATCATCTTGTTTATGGGAGTATGGTTGCATGTCCCTATAAGCTTAAGGTGGTTACGAAGACATTAAAGTCCGAGTAATCACTGGCGCTGTGACATTCCCTCGTGTTATAAAAGGGGGTGTTACAGAAGGTGGTATCAGAGCCAGGTTTTCGTAAACGAGTTTTCAAATTAATTTTATTAAATCCTTCGTATAAAGTTTGAAATATAATTTTTAATGTTTTATAGTAAAAGTACACAAATCTCTTTGAAAAATAATGCACATTAAAAAGTTTGTTTATTTACCAAAATGTTTTCATAAAATATAAAGTGTAATAAAATTAAATTCTTGAAATAAATCATAATGAATCTTTAGGTGAAATCCTCTTTTATTTTTTGTATGTAATTTTTTTTTAAAAAAAATTGCAAGTATAATCTTTTCAACTATAATTCATTATCAAAGATATGTGTTAAGCGTCAACGTATTCTTTCATGTATACAAGTGTGTAAAGATTATTTTAAATAAACCCCCCGTAGTATTCTAAGAAACTGTATGATTATTTGTGTATCATTTTCAACCTTACGTCAAAACATTTGTAGATAATCTTATATGTGACAATTTTGTATTCTATAAAAATTATAAAATGATTAAAGTTAGTATTGAATTTCGAAGAGGTTTTAAAAGTAAAGTGGGTAATGTTTGTATAAGATTTAAGTGTGTAAAAATTCAATGTCTCAATTCCAACTTCTCGAGATCGATTCTAAACTAGTTCTAACTCCGGCAAGTCATCTATCCTTTGTGTCTTTATTCCTTCTAATGTAAGTGTTTGTGGTGGAGGTCCATGCAACATACTCAATATTCCTACAGTAAAGTAGTGAAATCATCGTGGTGTACCGTGTGTGTGACAATTGATTAATTATTCCATGTGCTTCTCGATTAGTGAGTAAAACTCATTTCTTACTTGTGTCCCATCGTCCGTGCCCTAGTAGTAACTCCTACGGTTCCTTTCTCAATCTTGGTGTAATGTAAATCTTGTCCGAACTCTCATGGTCAAACGCTTGAAGTAATAAAAAGTAAAATATGTTAGAATTATATAATAAAAATAAATTTGAAAATCACGTCTGCACTCAAGAGGAAGATAAAACACCGGACAACGTGTTATTCAACGAACACGAAGAAGATCAAAAGAAGAACCCGTTCCATACGGAGCACTCGTTACACTTGAATGGGATACTTGTTATGCCTATAGTGGTTGCCTTCGAAACCATCGCGCGATCATTTGGTAACCTGGAAAAGGAAGCCAAGTGGGGTTGAGAAGAAAGCCAAGGGTAAACTAGGATACCATGTTCAATGTGTAATAAGAGTTAACTAACTTGCGCTAAGGTTTAACATATCGTCGAACGTGCTCAAATAAAAATAAAAATAAAAAAATGTGTAAAACAACTCAATCGTTCGTGCTTAGGCCTAAGTTAAGAGGTAGTAGTAAGAGAAAGAATTCTTAGACTTTAGCCATGATGAGTTCGGTGAACAACTAATTACAATAGAAGTAATTATGTTGTTTTGCTTTTTAAGCAATTTCATTTCGTAAGGTATTCAGTCAACCGTATTCATCCAAATGTCAAATCCAATCCAATACTATGAGCTCTCAACGTTATCGATGGCCATATCTGACGGAGGGGAAACCTGTCGTTGATTCCGTCAAAGAAACTCAAACCTAAAACTAGTACAGTAATAAGTAAGAGGTCGATCCCACAGGGAAATTATTATTCAAGTGTGATTCAAGTGTCAATCAAAGTAACCAATTTGGGGGGGGGGGGGTTTGTGTGTGAAAGATCCGCCTTTTATCAAAGCGGAGTAAACAAAGCAAAGTAAAGGAATTGGTTTTAGACAATTTGGAGAAGGAATTCTACCTACAATTTTCCACTTTATTGGATTGAAGCGATCACTGTAACTTCTTCTCGTCCTATTATGTTTCCTATGAATGCCCTTGTCCCGACCTAATATAGTTACTAGTCCAACCAGTCCTAGCAACCCTTATCAATCGAACAGTCCCTAAAGAAGGATTTAACCCAATTGATAGCTTTAAGTTCAGAGATTAGCCAAGGTATTTGCAGTCCCTAAAAAAGGATTTAACAACACATTCAACTTCCTACTTATTCAATTAGTTCAACCAGCCCTAAAGGAATAAGTTTGCCACTTAGGTTAAGGTTCACAACCAGGAATCTACAAAACCTTAGCGATTGAATTGATCTAACGAGTTGGCCAGACAAGATAGAACAAAACAATAATTAATTAAGCACAAAGAAGTTGAAGCATTCACAAACAGGAAACTAGGAGCGAGAATTAGAAACTCACAATCAATCCGAATAAAGCTTCAAATTGCAGGCAGAATCGGTGAGTTTAGTTCCTCATGGAAGACATTGCTCAAATTCTCTAAAGAGTCTAATGAATGGAAGAGTAGAATGAATGGTAAGAATGATGAAGAAAAATAACATAAAAAGCCTAATTAAAACATCCCAAAGTCGGCCTCCAAACACATAGATAGAAACTAGGGTTTTCCAAAAAGCGGATCTGCGCTGTCCGTACGTGCGGCGGCCGCCGCAAGGGCTGCGGCGCCCGCCGCAACTGCCTTGTCAGCTACCCGCTGCGGCGGGCACTGCGGCGGCCGCGGCACTAGCTGCGGCGCCCGCCGCAGGTAGCTTTGCCGTGGTCTTGGCTCCTTTCTGCGGGCTTTTCTTCTCGTCTTGCCTTGCTTCTTTCTTCCTTGTTCCTTTCCATTCATCTTGTGTTCCTCTTCGAGACATTGCATCTCCCCAAGTGTGTTCTGATTCGATCTGTGAGATAAACACAAAATTGCGCAGAATCCGAACTTTTCTAAAATAAACACAAGATGCAAATTAACAATAAAGCAAGCAAGAAATGCAACCTATCTAAACTAATTATAACTATAATGCCTATCTAAAATATGCATTATCAAATCCCCCACACTTAACCTTTGCTTGTCCTCAAGCAATGCTAGAATGAACATGAATCAATGTATCTCACAGGAAATCCCTTCACGCTTCAATATTACCAAAAACAACATCATAGTAGGTGAAACCATAAACCAAGCAAACAAACGTCATAGCATGTATTCAGGTGATCAAAGCTTAGAAGTAGACATCAACCAACCTCACCAGAAATATGTGTTTCACTCATGTGTCTAGGCTTTTAGGTACAACTCTCAACTCAAACCAATAATGCACTAAGCTCATAGACATTGACCACCATATCACCGATTATCTACCAAAATGTCATTACTTGCGGGATAACATAAAGAAACTAAAAATGCAACACTTTTTTTCTTTTTCTTGTCTTGGTGCTTTCCTTACGCGAAGCGCAAACATGGGTGTCATGAATGGCCCCGGTCTATCAACACCTTAACTGTGAATATGAATATGAAGTCCACTTGAACATCTTTTGACGCAAGTTGCAAACATGGGTGTCATGAATGAACCTGGTTACTCAATGATCAAGCTTCCTTTCTTAGTGGATAGCTTTCAACACCTTTTTGCGCGAATCATACACATGGGTGTCATGCGTAGACCCGGTTACTCAGAGTATCAACCATTGCCACCTTATTCACTAAATATGCATAAAATTGAATAACAAAAAGACTCAAAATATAAACATACACCCCGCAAGCAACAAACATGTGCATTGGTCTTCAAAAATAGATACTGCAGTCAATGCCAAGAGGTAGCAACACTAGGCGAGTAATTCACACAATTGAGCAAAAGAATTCCAAATAAGGCCAACCATCCTCACAGGGTCATGTTTTTAGGACTTCAATCATAATTTAGCTTAATCATACATGCTCAATTACATTTGCTAGCTTATGTTCCACAAAAATCAAATAGCAATACTCAAAACACCCAGAACTCCATGGGATTTATATGAATCATGCTTGAAATTTAAATTAGAGGACAACTAAGCAAGATGGGTATTTGAATAACACATATATATGCAATGCATGCTCTATTTCTAATATTTTCGAAATAAATTTTTTTTTTTTTTGTTTTTTTTAAATTCCGAAAATTAAACTAAATAAAAACTAAACAACAACTTAATTAAACTTAAACATGGTGCAGAAAATGAAATATGCTCTAATTCGATGCACTATGTAAATAAAACTCCTCTCCCCCGCACTTGAAGTTTTCATTGCCCTCAATGAAACATTAAAGACAACAAAAGTGAAACTCATATACTCAGGGTGAAGGAAAAGAAAAAGAAAATAAATCTGAAAAATGTACCTCGGGTTGCCTCCCGAGAAGCGCCTTTGTTTCAAGTCGTTGGCTCGACGTGATGGCCCTTGATCGGCCTATGTTCCTCCACCAGGGTCACCAACACCGGTCATTTCATTGACAAATGCAGGCACCCTTGAAAGGTGTAGCTTCCTGTTCCAGCGTTCAGCCATTTCTCTTAGCTCCTCTCCATGGGCTATGCCTGGGGGTTGTCCTGGAATCACATAAGATTGCAATTTGTTAGGAGGTTCAAATTTCCATAAACTATGTTCCTTAGTTGTCTCTAACAAATCACGAAAATTATTGTTATGATCAGTATTTTCAGCAATAGGCATATCTAACGAAGTTTCAGGAGAAAGCTTAGCGTGATTAAAGAGAGAGAATTCTATCTTTCTTCCATCAAACTCCATAGTCAATAGGCCCTCACAACAATCAATTTTCGTCTTTGCAGTTTTCAGGAATGGCCTTCCCAGTATAATGGGTGTTTCAGGGGTTCCCTGCCCCATATCTAAAACAAAGAGATCCACAGGAAAAAACAAATCATCCACCATAACTAAAACATCTTCAACAACGCCTCTTGGCCTGATTTGTGAATGATCAGCAAGCTGCACTGTAACCCCAGTCTCAGTCAGAGGACCCAAACCCAAAGACAAATACATGTTATAAGAAATAACATTAATTGAGGCTCCTAGATCTAACATGGCTTGTTTGAATCTAGTATTCCCAATCGCACATGGAATCGTAAACATACCTGGATCTCCGCATTTTGCAGGCAATTTCCTTTGCAACATAGCAGAAACATTTTCATTCAAGCTTACCTTTTCCTTCTTTTTCAGTCTCTGCTTCCTCTTGATGGTGCACAATTCCTTCAAAAATTTAGCATATCTAGGAATGCTCTTAATCAAGCTAAGTAAAGGAATGTTTACCGCACACTTGCCGAATGTCTCGTATATCTCCTTGTCATTCTCATATGTTCGTGTGTCTTTCAAGGCTTCCGGAAAAGGCGGGATGGGCTTTGGAATCTCCATAGGTAAGGGAGAAGAGGAAGAAGAAGAAGAAAGAGGAAGAGAAGAGAAAGGAGGTAAGGAAGAGGACGTACCAGAAGCTGAACTGTCGGCGGCTGAACGAGCGGCGGGCGCGGCATCAAGTGCGGCGGGCGCCGCAGAGGGAGCAGCGGTGGGTGCCGCTGGAATCGCCTCTCTGGCGGCGGGCACCGCAGAGGCTAGCGGCGGGCGCCGCAAAGGTTGCCGCGGGCGCCGCACCTCTGTTACGCCGTTTTCACCTTCATTTATCTCTATTTCTTCGTCCATCATCTCCTCATCGTCTTTTTGAGTTGTGGCAATCAGTTCCTTGCCACTCCTAAGCATTATTGCACTGACATTCTCCCTTGTCGGGTTCTCAACCGTCTGTGATGGAAGCTTACTTGCATCGTTTGCCATCTTCGCGCTTAAGACCTGAATGAGCTGACTCATTTGATTCTCAATATTTGTCATCCGATCTGATTGCTGCTTCTCTAGAGTCGCCATCCGCTCTGACTGTTGTTTATCATTCCTCATGACCAATCGTGACAGTTGCTGCAATGGGTCCTCATTATTCCCATTTGATTGCTGCTGACCTCCCTGTCGAGGTTCATATTGTTGTTAAGGCCTTTCCTGTTGCCCCCCTTGCTGATTGAAAGAGGCTTGATAGTTCCCATAGCCTTGCTGATAGCCCCTATTGTAGTTGTTGTTGTTGAAATACCCAGGATTTCCATAATTGCCTTGCATAGGCCTTTGTTGAGCGAAGTTCCCAATGGCATTCAATTCAACATTAGAATCTTGTATGAGCGGGCACATGTCCATAGGATGAGTGTATTGACTGCAGAGACCACATGCCTTCAGTTGTTGAGGAGTCCTATCAATAACCATTCGTTTCATCATCTCCTTAACCTCTGCCATATCAGCCTGAAGTGCAGCCACATTAGCATCAACAGCGAGTACACCCCCAGCGCGAGGGCCCTTGTTGAACTGTCTGGAGCCCTCAGATAGCTCCTTAAACACCTCCCATGCTGCGGAAGGCGTCTTGTTCAACATGTTACCTCCACAAGCAGAATTCACTGTTTTTCGCTCTATATCAGTCAACCCATTAAATAGAAAGAGGACCAGATCCTTTTGAGCGTACCCATGGGATGGGCAGCTAGCGCAGAGTTTCTTGAAACGCTCAAAATACTCATGAATGGACTCTGTCGCGTACTGCTCAATGCTGCTGATAGACCTTTTCAAAGCATTTAGCTTTGTTGCAGGGAAGTACATCTCTAGGAAGACTCTTTTCATCTCGGCCCAAGTAGCAATAGAGTCGGGTGGTAGATAGAAGAACCATTCGTTTGCATCATCCTTCAGAGTGAAAGGAAATGCTCTCAGCTTGATCTGCTCTTCAGTTACATTCGCTGGTTTCATCCCAACAACTAGGGCTGTTACTTGAGTCGAGTAGCTCGAGCTCGGCTCGGGCTCGGCTCGAAAAAAGCTCGACTCGGGCTCGCTCGAATTAAATATGAGCCAAGCTTGAGCAGAATTCTGAGCTCGAGCTCGGCTCGAGTAGCTCGTATAGCTCATTTTATGGGTGAAATTACAGTTCTCCTCTATGTTTTATTTAACCCCATGTAAATAAGTTTTATTTAACTCCTTGTAAATAGGGCGTATATCTCGTTTCGTAGGTGAAATTACAGTTCTGTCCCTAGGTTTTATTTAACCCCTTCTTCTAAAGAGTCTGTCAGCCGTTTTGCCTTTTGGACCCCATTCACTTTGAATCACAGATCTACATTTTGTGAGTAGCTCGAGCTCGACTCGGCTCGGCTCGAAAAAATGAGGCTCGAGCTCGAGCTCGGCTCGTTTGTAAACCAGCCGAGCTTGAACACCCACTACTCGAGCTCGTTAGCTCGTATATCAGCCCTACCAACAACCACCCTATGGAATTCAGACAGATGCTTGTGGGGATCCTCCCCACTCAACCCATGGAATTTGGGTAGAAGATGAACTACCCCTGACTTAAGCTCGAAGTTGACTCCTTCTGCAAGTGCAGGGAATTGGATTGCCAGGGGTTGCTGTGCCGGATCATGAGCAGAAAGCTCCTTTAGAGTGAGGTTCGCCATCTCTGCAATGCTTTCTACAGAGAAGAATTAGTAGCAAAGGTATGGACCAAGTAAGACGGTCCACACCAAGATCAACACTAAAAACACACAAGAATTTAATAAAAATCCCCGGCAACGGCGCCAAATTTGACGGAGGGGAAACCTGTCGTTGATTCCGTCAAAGAAACTCAAACCTAAAACTAGTACAGTAATAAGTAAGAGGTCGATCCCACAGGGAAATTATTATTCAAGTGTGATTCAAGTGTCAATCAAAGTAACCAATTTGGGGGGGGGGGGGGTTTGTGTGTGAAAGATCCGCCTTTTATCAAAGCGGAGTAAACAAAGCAAAGTAAAGGAATTGGTTTTAGACAATTTGGAGAAGGAATTCTACCTACAATTTTCCACTTTATTGGATTGAAGCGATCACTGTAACTTCTTCTCGTCCTATTATGTTTCCTATGAATGCCCTTGTCCCGACCTAATATAGTTACTAGTCCAACCAGTCCTAGCAACCCTTATCAATCGAACAGTCCCTAAAGAAGGATTTAACCCAATTGATAGCTTTAAGTTCAGAGATTAGCCAAGGTATTTGCAGTCCCTAAAAAAGGATTTAACAACACATTCAACTTCCTACTTATTCAATTAGTTCAACCAGCCCTAAAGGAATAAGTTTGCCACTTAGGTTAAGGTTCACAACCAGGAATCTACAAAACCTTAGCGATTGAATTGATCTAATGAGTTGGCCAGACAAGATAGAACAAAACAATAATTAATTAAGCACAAAGAAGTTGAAGCATTCACAAACAGGAAACTAGGAGCGAGAATTAGAAACTCACAATCAATCCGAATAAAGCTTCAAATTGCAGGCAGAATCGATGAGTTTAGTTCGTCATGGAAGACATTGCTCAAATTCTCTAAAGAGTCTAATGAATGGAAGAGTAGAATGAATGGTAAGAATGATGAAGAAAAATAACATAAAAAGCCTAATTAAAACATCCCAAAGTCGGCCTCCAAACACATAGATAGAAACTAGGGTTTTCCAAAAAGCGGATCCGCGCTGTCCGTACGTGCGGCGGCCGCCGCAAGGGCTGCGGCGCCCGCCGCAACTGCCTTGTCAGCTACCCGCTGCGGCGGGCACTGCGGCGGCCGCGGCACTAGCTGCGGCGCCCGCCGCAGGTAGCTTTGCCGTGGTCTTGGCTCCTTTCTGCGGGCTTTTCTTCTCGTCTTGCCTTGCTTCTTTCTTCCTTGTTCCTTTCCATTCATCTTGTGTTCCTCTTCGAGACATTGCATCTCCCCAAGTGTGTTCTGATTCGATCTGCGAGATAAACACAAAATTGCGCAGAATCCGAACTTTTCTAAAATAAACACAAGATGCAAATTAACAATAAAGCAAGCAAGAAATGCAACCTATCTAAACTAATTATAACTATAATGCCTATCTAAAATATGCATTATCAATATCTATCTCCGTGGATGCTCCTGCAGATGAAGTTAAGTGTGTGGAATGAGTTGGCGATATTAGTTCTTCTCATCAAGTGTGGTTCTCTCGTGTCCAATCTTCCGTGTTTACTTCTTAACTCTTAGTTGACTAGACATACTTAAATCGTTTTAACGACAAGAGATATTAGTTTATATCCTTTCTACCCATTTCTTTTGTTCATAAGTTTCAGAACGAAGTTTGGTACTTCCTATCATTCTCGAAAGTCAAAACTCCTTCGAGTACCCTCTCATCCTTAGTCTAATAATGTTCTTTCTTTTCTTTAAGTTTCGGGACGAAACTTATTTTAAATGGGGAGGAATGAAATACCCCAAAGTATTTTTGGGTATTTCTTCTATAATTCAAATAATAATATTTTCTTTATATTATATCCCCAAATTATTTTCGGAACAGTTCATTTTGTTTTTAGTTATTTATATACATAATCAGTAACTTAATTATTTTATAAGGTAGCATTCCATATATTTCAAAATAAAGAGAGATTCGCTCACATTCAATTCTAAGCTTCTGCTGATCAACTCTTAGTATCTTTCGTGGTCTATATCTATGTTAAAACATCTCAGTACCGTACTCTCTTTCCTTTATACCTCTTCTCCCTACTCCTTTACGTTTTCTAAGTTTCGGGACGAAACTTTTTTTTAAGGAGGGAGATATGAAATACCCCAAATTATCTTTGGGTATTTCTTTTTAAGTAAATATAATTTTGGTAATAAAAGTTATTTTATTTTAAACTTAGAAATATTTTTTTCTTTTAAATTGAATATATATAAAGTGTTATAACTAGTTTAAAGATATTTCATCTTATGTGAATATATAGTAAATAAATAGGTTTTTAAGTTATAATGTTTTAAGGCCAAGTGATATATATTTTCTTCAAAAATAAGGAAGGACTCATAATTATAATTTATTTTAGTTGACGAAAAATATTTAATATAATGTTTTAGAAAATTGTGTTATGCAAAATAAAATGTATTTCATTAAGTGTTTTGTTACTTTTATTATTTAACTTATGAAGAATTTTAATAAATAAAATTTTCGGATATACATATATATAATTAAAAAAAAAAAAAAGAGGCTTGAACCGGGTTTCTGTTGGTTCGAGTGAACCGAACCATAAAATAAAGAGAACAAAATGGCGAACCGGGTTGAGTGAACCCTCCTCCTTCCTCCCGCCTGTTGAACTACTGTTGCACAAGGGTGGATGTTGCCTCCCTCAAATCTCGCCGAAATCTCAATGTTTTTACTTCTAAACTGTTGCACTCATTATGCTATATCCATATCTACAACCAATTTGTTATTTCGGATAGAAACGAGCTCAAACGAACCCGATCGGATTTCGCCCCAAATCGAGATTCCTTGAAATCCGGCCATGTAACGACCTCATCTGAACGAATTGAACATAAGGATAGCTTCTAATGATCTTACCCGAGCTATTTACGGGATCAAGTTCATCCAATTCGTTCCGAATCCTCTCCTATAAATACAAGAGGTTTTCGGTTCTCAAGCACACCACCACAATTCCTCTCCATATCCGAGCTCTCAAACTAGTTCATCGTGTTTAAAACACCTTAATCGACAATCCCCTTCACAAGTTTTTCGCAAAAACATCCCGAATCGGAAAACCCCAATTTCGAAACTTACCTCGCCGGAGCTCCCTCGTCCGTCTTCGTCCGCCGCTGCCGGAGCCTTCATTCGTCACCAGGAGAAGTGTTGTGAGCCTAATTTGCCATGTTTTACACTTACTTTTATATCGATTTCTGCATACATTTGGGTTAGAATAATACAGAATTTGTGTAATTTATACTTATTTGCAATATATGGAGGTCTACACAAGTTTTGGTTATATTTCGCAGAAATCGGACGCATTTTTTGAGCTTAATGGAAAGTCATGGAGAAGCCAAGGATGGTGCAGCTGGAGAGAAGGCCAATTTCCGGTTTACATCGTTCTGAATCAGGCTGTGATGTCTTCATGAGAGTTGTAGCCCTCGGAAAGATCTTTCCAACGCATGGTCATATGCGTCAATCCGACGAGCGAGGACTCGGGAAAGTGCGTTTCAAGAACAGAGCAGAAAGCTGAGAAAACTCTACTCGAGATCGACAAGACTCTACTCGATCTCGACGAGCCATGGTCGAGCAGACCTGGTCGAGCAGAGCTGATCGAAGACACTGAGTCAGAGACAACCCGACTCCCGGAACCCTACTCGATCTCGAGTACCCCTGGTCGAGATAGACGAGCCATGTCCGGAGTCGACGAGCTGTGCCGAGCCGAGAAGCCGAGGAAGAAGACGCAGACCACCTCTACTCGACCTCGACGAGACCTTGTCGAGATCGACGAGCCCAGAGTCCAGATTCGGAGCCCATCGAGGAGATCCGCTCGAGAAACCCTAGTCGGCAAGCCAGTCTACTCGAGGTCGACTAGGTCTACTCGACATCGACGAGCGCCAGGAGCCATGTCCGAGTCCGTCGAGCACCAGCTAGCCGAGACGACAAACCAAGCCAAGTCGACCAGGACCCCTACTCGAAGTCGACTAGACCTACTCGAGGTCGACGAAGCTTCCAGAGCCGAATGACGCGGTTCGACGAATCCTACTCGACTTAGGGTTCCTTGGGTGCGAAGTTGCTGAAATCTATCCGAAACTATCAAGATCTACCATGAAGAGAGAGATTCTATCCATTGAAGACATTTAGATATAATTCCTATGTTTAGATTTAATTTCCATTATGTCTTTTATTTATCTTTTAAGCTTTTTAGATATAGATAGATATCTTCTTTCCTAGAATAGCTAGGGAATGAAGGCTATAAATAAGGCCCTAGGGGCTCAGTTTTATGCAATTCCAGTTCAAAATTCCATCACATTTCAATTTGAGAGAGAAGTAAGTAGTTCCATTCAGAGATACAGTTAGGAGTTTGAGGTTTTTAAGGTTTTGGCGGTTTACGAAAGTTGATTGCCAAGATTGTAAAAGGCTTTGAATATAGTTTTATGCAAGTTATTTCTTTTACATCAATGTCTTTTATTGCGATGAGGCGTGAGTAGTCCACCCACTTCTAGGGCTGGGGTGAGCCCGACGGTGGCCATGTGAGGCGATGCGATAAAGGTCAGATTTTTATGCGATTTGTCTTCTATCCCTAAGAGCATGATTCTTTTGCGAGAGTTGAAGGTGATCCTTGTTTGTGTTATTGAAGCGAAAGTGATCTTAATGCAACTTGGATTAATTATGTGAAAAAGGGTTAGTAACAATTAGGGTTTATGCGAAAGCCTCTATATGCCTATTTGTTAATAACGAAAGTTATTTGATGGAAAGCATGATCTTTTATGCCTTTATGTGTTACTTTGCATGGTTGTCGTTGTGGTGTTGAAACCCTAGCCTTGGAGGTCTTTTAATATATTGATTTATTTCATCAAATTTCTAAGTTCTGTCTTTAAATTCTGCAAAGTTTTAAATTTCTGTTCTTGTCGACATAGACGAAGCTTCGTCGAGGTCGAGTTACCCCTTGTCGATCTCGAGGAGGAGTTGTCTTAGTCGAGTTGTCTTTTCTTCTGCTTTTGTCGATTTAAAGTTTCTGTCTTTGCTTTCCTTTGTCGAAGTCGAGTAGTAGTGGTCGAGATCGAGTTGACTTGCCTTTGTCGAGTTGCTTCGTTTTCGATTCTGAGCCACTGTTGTCGACCACCTTTGTCTATCTCGAGTACTGTTTGTCGAGATAGACGAGAGCCTTTGCTTTTGTTTTACTTTGTTCTTTGCTTTGCTTTAGTTGCCCTTGCCAGGATTATTTGTTTCTTTCTTTTTTTTGTTTCTGTCTTTCTGCTGCTTTGCCTGTGAGAATCTGATAGCTACCTGAGAACTGCTGACGTGCTTCCTCGTGGATTCGATCCTGACTTTCTCTTACTACAACGGGAGGAAGTCTTGTATTTATTTGCTGAGACAGGGGAGTCTATTCTGAACTATATCTTATTCCATACTTGACTAACTCCTGCAACAACAAATTGGCGCCGTTGTCGGGGAAGCAATCATTCGCGCCTTAGGTAGTCAGTTCTCACTGTTTCTTTGAGTTACTTTTCAGGTGTATGCGCCGTTCTAGTATCCCACCTGAATATTACGGTTTAGACGAACCAGAGCGCCTTCTACACATCAGAAATAGACTTCAAAGAGCCATGGAGGACGTTGAAACACAGGAGCAGCTGATCGCTAGGCTTACCAGGGATCTAGCCGTCAGGGATGCTGCTCTCGCCGCTGAGAGAGCAGAAAAGGAACAAGCACAAGCTGAGCTTGCCCAATATCCAACCACTGCTGAAGATTATATGCATCCCACGCTCGTCGTGCCTGAATCGGTGATTCTAATCCCTGAAAACTCTTTTGAAATTCGCACTCAATTTCTTATAGAGCTTAAAAATAATGCCTTTTACGACAGATTTAATGAGTGTCCTCTTGAACATATTACTAATTTTCATGATATGTGTCGTACTCTTGCAGAAGGCACAACCTTGGAATATGTCAAGATGAAATCTTTTCGCTGGTCTCTCGCTGGGCCTGCACTGAAATGGCTGGAAGGGCTGAAAGCAAGATCACTCACAATCTGGGCCCAAGTAGAGCAAGAGTTTCTGAACAAATTCTTCCCACCGGCCAAAACAGCACATCTCCGCCAGAAAATCACCGCCTTTAAACAGCAGAAAGGGGAACCGCTGGCAAGGGCATGTGAGCGCTACAAGGAACTTCTGCGATCTTGCCCTACTCATGGACAGCCACCCTACATCATTCAGGAGATCTTCTTCAACTCTCTTGACCAAGTCACTAAGGACAGAATCAACAATTATACTCACTACGAGTATCTGACGATGCCGCCAAGTGACGCATGGGGTGTGCTAGAGAAGCTCACCAACTACGACAACAAATATGGGTCTACTGCAACTTATGAAGAGAACCCATACGCCAGGCCAGCACCATCCATGCCCCTCTATGAGCCATCAGGGGAGATTGATCCAGATGTCAGGGAGCAATACTACAGAGACCAGAATAAGAAGCTCCTCAAACAAGTGAAGTATCTCTCCGTCAATCAGCCTTGCATAGAATGCGGATCGCAAAGGCACACCACTACTGAGTGCCCACACACAGAGCAAGTCAGGATGGCAGAACATCATGAGGATGCAGCTTACGCAGGGGGCCCTAATCGCTATATGGGGGATCAAAGGCCTTATCAACAGCAATGGAACCAAGGTCCCCCTAGGAATCCTCCACCCTACAGAGCTCCAGGACATCCAGAAAGGGAGCAAAGGAAGGATGATCTGCAGCTAATCCTTGAGGAGATGCGACGAAATCAAGGGACCATCAACAACCAGTTCCAGAACATCACCACCAAATTTGGAGAACTGGACATCTGGAAAAGGGGAATTGAGACGCAGATAGGACAAATTTCTGCACAGATCCCACGACAGTCCGGCAAGCTCCCTGGGCAAACAAAACCAAATCCTAAGGGAAAGACTGGACACATAGCTGCTGTAAAACTCAGAAGCGGCCATCAACTTCAAGAGCCAGAAGTTGGAAAGCAGCAGAACAGCGAGGAACAGCAAGTCGTGGTCGACAAACCCGTCGTCGATCTCGACTAGAGCCTAGTCGGCCTCGACAAAGGTCTACTCGAGGTCGAGGAGAAATCTCCAGAATCGTCGTCTGCGCCGAACAGCAACTCGACTGGGCCCAATCTGGTCGAAGTCGACAAGCCTGTAGTCGACATCGAGGAGCCCCTGGCCGACATAGAGAAATCTGCAGCAACTCCGACGTCTGTTCTGGCTCCGACTCAGAAAAAGAAGCTGCCTTTCCCAACAAAATCTCTAAAGGACCCGGCGGAGAAAAAGTTTCAGCGCTTCATCAAGATGCTTCAGAAGCTCAATGTCACCATCCCCTTCACAGAAGCTCTCAATGAAATGCCGTCCTATGTCAAGTTCCTGAAAGAGATTCTGAGCAAAAAGCGATCGATGGCAGAAATCACAGAGGAGTGCAGCCATCTGGACATACTGGAGAAGAGGCCGGATCCAGGTAAGTTTGCTATAACTATTGGATTTGGTCCATACAAAATTAATGCCCTATGTGATCTTGGACCTAGTGTCAGTATTATGCCTTTAACGATTTGGTCCAAGATTAAGATAGGTGCCCTGGAGCCTGTGGATGCTAGACTTTATATGGCCAACAACATGGTGGTCATACCAACAGGCATGGTGGAAAATGTCCCAGTACAAGTAGGTAAATTCTTCGTTCCTGCTGATTTCTTAATAGTTGATATGCAAGAAGATCCTGCTTGTCCAATTATTTTAGGAAGGCCATTCTTGGCGACGGTGGATGCCAACATAAGCGTACGGAAAGGAGTGCTCACTTTCAACATCAGCGATGAAGTGATTGAGTATTCCTTCAACAAAACTGAAAGATATACGGGTCCGATGGAAGAGGTCAAATCTATCTCAGCTGGCTACATCACCTGCGGGGAACCCAAGGTCAGGAATATGACCCCTGAGGAGCTGGAAAAGAGGGACATGGAGGCCCAGGTGGAGGAGATCATGGCAATCCTTAAAGAGAACAAAGGAGCTAAGTATGGGGTCAAGATCGACCAGGGCTCCTCGACATCGAGTAGAACCCTAGTCGATCTCGACCAGACCACGGAGACTCCACCAGCACCAGCTTCGTCGAGCAGCGAACCAGACAAGCCGAGTCTACTCGAGGTCGACAACACTCTCGTCGATCTCGACCACCCCTCGGAGAGCCCAGCGCCGCCCTCCTCGACGAGCAAGCCACCAGGAGGAGAAGGCTACTCGACCTCGAGTAGCCTTGTCAAGGTCGACCAACACTTAGCACCACCAGAGCCACCTTCATCGACGACGCTGACTCCAGGACCAGAACCCTCGTCGACCTCGAGTAGCCTTGTCGAGGTCGACCACCGCCAGGCGCCACCAGATCCTGTGTCCTCGATGAAGCCACCACCACCAGGAGCAGAGTCCTTGTCGAGGTCGACCAGCCAACTCGAGGTCGACAAGACCTGTTCTTCCTCGACTTCTGACTCTTCGACCAGACCACCACCAGGACCAGCAGACTCGTCGATCTCGAGGAGCCCTAGTCGAGATCGACCAAACACCGTGGTGCCCGATTCCGTTTCTGCGAAGGTAAGCCAAGGTATGGATCTTTCTTCTCCTATTTCCATTAAAGATTTATCTATACATGGGAGAGGTTTGCCTTGGTATGTGCGACTGTGTAGGATTTCCAATGATGAGCCTAAGGAGTATGAAGTTGGAGACAAGCTCTATGTCTCTAAATCAAAGGATCATTGGTTTCCCAACAAATTCAACAAGAAGCGGATGGGACCGTTCGTGGTGAACAAGATCCATTCTGGAGGATTACAGCTGATGGACAAGAATGGAGTCTTATTTGAGGCCCAAGCTACATGGGCCCTGCAGATGCCACCTTGAGCATTAATGGAAGTCGGCCTAGCGACTCTAAAATCTAGAGCATGTACATAGACTTTTTAGGACATTTGAGACTTTGTTTTTTGTTTTTGGTTTTTGTTGTTTCTATTGTTGGTATATGTCTTCTACTTTTCAGGTCCATGGATAGAACCAAGCTATAGACTTACTCGGACTAGGAGGTACTCCATTCGAAATTTAGCAGCTCTGCACTCATGTCTTGTGAGTTTCTTTCTTTACCCTTTACATTGTTTTTTTATACAGTGAGGACACTGTAATATTTAAGTATGGGGTGGGGGAAGGGCTTACTTTGTGCATATTGATCATATTTGACATTATTTGTGCATTATTTCTTAGAATTGCTACATGGCTATTTTGGAATGCATTATTGACTTATGTGCTTATATGCATGTTTTCCAAAATTTAAAGAAAAATGACCCCCATTGAATTTTTTGAATAAAGTCATGGAAGCTTATATGGAACTCGACGATGCAAAATTAGATTCATTAGAGATATAGCATGAAATTGCCTAGTAAAGGGAAGTCACAATGAAGTGCATTATTTATTGAAAACCATGAAAGGAGGTAAAATTTGAAGTTGCTTTTGACATGTTGCATGATAAGATGATGGAGGACTTTATATTTTCATATAATGCTCATTGTTAATTCCTAGCCTTACCTATGCTTATGCATCACAAAAGCCATAATATGCCTTATTTCAAATATTGCTCCACATGAACTAAATATTTGCCATTCTTTACCTTATCCGAGGATTATGTTGAGAATGCTGTTACATTATGGAGATTATTATATGGTATTTGTGTTGTTAAAAATCATTATTGGAGTTTGGAAGGAAAGTATTTGAAATATATGGAAAATTTAATGAGTGAAAGAAAATCCAATCACCTCCGGAGATAAAGGTAGATTGACCCTGCTCTCTGAGATAATAGTTTGGAGAGATGGGACACATTGTGAGGAGTCCAAAGCACTAAGTATCCGGGGCCATTCATGACACCCATGTTTGCGACTCGCGAGAAGGCAGTGCTGAGGTTAGAGAGGTAAAAGCATTATTATGAATAAAAGCATTATGAAAGGTGATGAATCAAATGGAGAAGGAATATGGAAATTCAATTTGGAAAGTACTCCATTTCCCCGGATCATAAAAGCACCACATTGCCAGAAATTGCCCACCTTTTAGCCTTTTACCAATCTACTCCTTCATGAGCTTAAATTAAAGTCTTCTTGATTATCAATGCTTTGTCACGTATGAATTATTTGTGCATAACCCTCCTTTTGTGAGTAGATGTTGCTTTTACATATTTGCACATGCATGAATCTGTGACACTAGTACCTTTTCGAGGATGGTAATTGATTGCAGGGTTATATAAGAATGAATCTAAGATGTTGAGAGTTTTAAATTCTTCCCCTGAATGACAAATAAAAGTATTGCTTGAGGACAAGCAAGCTTAAGTATGGGGTGTTTGTTGTGAGCCTAATTTGCCATGTTTTACACTTACTTTTATATCGATTTCTGCATACATTTGGGTTAGAATAATACAGAATTTGTGTAATTTATACTTATTTGCAATATATGGAGGTCTACACAAGTTTTGGTTATATTTCGCAGAAATCGGACGCATTTTTTGAGCTTAATGGAAAGTCATGGAGAAGCCAAGGATGGTGCAGCTGGAGAGAAGGCCAATTTCCGGTTTACATCGTTCTGAATCAGGCTGTGATGTCTTCATGAGAGTTGTAGCCCTCGGAAAGATCTTTCCAACGCATGGTCATATGCGTCAATCCGACGAGCGAGGACTCGGGAAAGTGCGTTTCAAGAACAGAGCAGAAAGCTGAGAAAACTCTACTCGAGATCGACAAGACTCTACTCGATCTCGACGAGCCATGGTCGAGCAGACCTGGTCGAGCAGAGCTGATCGAAGACACTGAGTCAGAGACAACCCGACTCCCGGAACCCTACTCGATCTCGAGTACCCCTGGTCGAGATAGACGAGCCATGTCCGGAGTCGACGAGCTGTGCCGAGCCGAGAAGCCGAGGAAGAAGACGCAGACCACCTCTACTCGACCTCGACGAGACCTTGTCGAGATCGACGAGCCCAGAGTCCAGATTCGGAGCCCATCGAGGAGATCCGCTCGAGAAACCCTAGTCGGCAAGCCAGTCTACTCGAGGTCGACTAGGTCTACTCGACATCGACGAGCGCCAGGAGCCATGTCCGAGTCCGTCGAGCACCAGCTAGCCGAGACGACAAACCAAGCCAAGTCGACCAGGACCCCTACTCGAAGTCGACTAGACCTACTCGAGGTCGACGAAGCTTCCAGAGCCGAATGACGCGGTTCGACGAATCCTACTCGACTTAGGGTTCCTTGGGCGCGAAGTTGCTGAAATCTATCCGAAACTATCAAGATCTACCATGAAGAGAGAGATTCTATCCATTGAAGACATTTAGATATAATTCCTATGTTTAGATTTAATTTCCATTATGTCTTTTATTTATCTTTTAAGCTTTTTAGATATAGATAGATATCTTCTTTCCTAGAATAGCTAGGGAATGAAGGCTATAAATAAGGCCCTAGGGGCTCAGTTTTATGCAATTCCAGTTCAAAATTCCATCACATTTCAATTTGAGAGAGAAGTAAGTAGTTCCATTCAGAGATACAGTTAGGAGTTTGAGGTTTTTAAGGTTTTGGCGGTTTACGAAAGTTGATTGCCAAGATTGTAAAAGGCTTTGAATATAGTTTTATGCAAGTTATTTCTTTTACATCAATGTCTTTTATTGCGATGAGGCGTGAGTAGTCCACCCACTTCTAGGGCTGGGGTGAGCCCGACGGTGGCCATGTGAGGCGATGCGATAAAGGTCAGATTTTTATGCGATTTGTCTTCTATCCCTAAGAGCATGATTCTTTTGCGAGAGTTGAAGGTGATCCTTGTTTGTGTTATTGAAGCGAAAGTGATCTTAATGCAACTTGGATTAATTATGTGAAAAAGGGTTAGTAACAATTAGGGTTTATGCGAAAGCCTCTATATGCCTATTTGTTAATAACGAAAGTTATTTGATGGAAAGCATGATCTTTTATGCCTTTATGTGTTACTTTGCATGGTTGTCGTTGTGGTGTTGAAACCCTAGCCTTGGAGGTCTTTTAATATATTGATTTATTTCATCAAATTTCTAAGTTCTGTCTTTAAATTCTGCAAAGTTTTAAATTTCTGTTCTTGTCGACATAGACGAAGCTTCGTCGAGGTCGAGTTACCCCTTGTCGATCTCGAGGAGGAGTTGTCTTAGTCGAGTTGTCTTTTCTTCTGCTTTTGTCGATTTAAAGTTTCTGTCTTTGCTTTCCTTTGTCGAAGTCGAGTAGTAGTGGTCGAGATCGAGTTGACTTGCCTTTGTCGAGTTGCTTCGTTTTCGATTCTGAGCCACTGTTGTCGACCACCTTTGTCTATCTCGAGTACTGTTTGTCGAGATAGACGAGAGCCTTTGCTTTTGTTTTACTTTGTTCTTTGCTTTGCTTTAGTTGCCCTTGCCGGGATTATTTGTTTCTTTCTTTTTTTTGTTTCTGTCTTTCTGCTGCTTTGCCTGTGAGAATCTGATAGCTACCTGAGAACTGCTGACGTGCTTCCTCGTGGATTCGATCCTGACTTTCTCTTACTACAACGGGAGGAAGTCTTGTATTTATTTGCTGAGACAGGGGAGTCTATTCTGAACTATATCTTATTCCATACTTGACTAACTCCTGCAACAACAAATTGGCGCCGTTGCCGGGGAAGCAATCATTCGCGCCTTAGGTAGTCAGTTCTCACTGTTTCTTTGAGTTACTTTTCAGGTGTATGCGCCGTTCTGGTATCCCACCTGAATATTACGGTTTAGACGAACCAGAGCGCCTTCTACACATCAGAAATATTCTTCAAAGAGCCATGGAGGACGTTGAAACACAGGAGCAGCTGATCGCTAGGCTTACCAGGGATCTAGCCGCCAGGGATGCTGCTCTCGCCGCTGAGAGAGCAGAAAAGGAACAAGCACAAGCTGAGCTTGCCCAATATCCAACCACTGCTGAAGATTATATGCATCCCACGCTCGTCGTGCCTGAATCGGCGATTCTAATCCCTGAAAACTCTTTTGAAATTCGCACTCAATTTCTTATAGAGCTTAAAAATAATGCCTTTTACGACAGATTTAATGAGTGTCCTCTTGAACATATTACTAATTTTCATGATATGTGTCGTACTCTTGCAGAAGGCACAACCTTGGAATATGTCAAGATGAAATCTTTTCGCTGGTCTCTCGCTGGGCCTGCACTGAAATGGCTGGAAGGGCTGAAAGCAAGATCACTCACAATCTGGGCCCAAGTAGAGCAAGAGTTTCTGAACAAATTCTTCCCATCGGCCAAAACAGCACATCTCCGCCAGAAAATCACCGCCTTTAAACAGCAGAAAGGGGAACCGCTGGCAAGGGCATGGGAGCGCTACAAGGAACTTCTGCGATCTTGCCCTACTCATGGACAGCCACCCTACATCATTCAGGAGATCTTCTTCAACTCTCTTGACCAAGTCACTAAGGACAGAATCAACAATTATACTCACTACGAGTATCTGACGATGCCGCCAAGTGACGCATGGGGTGTGCTAGAGAAGCTCACCAACTACGACAACAAATATGGGTCTACTGCAACTTATGAAGAGAACCCATACGCCAGGCCAGCACCATCCATGCCCCTCTATGAGCCATCAGGGGAGATTGATCCAGATGTCAGGGAGCAATACTACAGAGACCAGAATAAGAAGCTCCTCAAACAAGTGAAGTATCTCTCCGTCAATCAGCCTTGCATAGAATGCGGATCGCAAAGGCACACCACTACTGAGTGCCCACACACAGAGCAAGTCAGGATGGCAGAACATCATGAGGATGCAGCTTACGCAGGGGGCCCTAATCGCTATATGGGGGATCAAAGGCCTTATCAACAGCAATGGAACCAAGGTCCCCCTAGGAATCCTCCACCCTACAGAGCTCCAGGACATCCAGAAAGGGAGCAAAGGAAGGATGATCTGCAGCTAATCCTTGAGGAGATGCGACGAAATCAAGGGACCATCAACAACCAGTTCCAGAACATCACCACCAAATTTGGAGAACTGGACATCTGGAAAAGGGGAATTGAGACGCAGATAGGACAAATTTCTGCACAGATCCCACGACAGTCCGGCAAGCTCCCTGGGCAAACAAAACCAAATCCTAAGGGAAAGACTGGACACATAGCTGCTGTAAAACTCAGAAGCGGCCATCAACTTCAAGAGCCAGAAGTTGGAAAGCAGCAGAACAGCGAGGAACAGCAAGTCGAGGTCGACAAACCCGTCGTCGATCTCGACCAGAGCCTAGTCGGCCTCGACAAAGGTCTACTCGAGGTCGAGGAGAAATCTCCAGAATCGTCGTCTGCGCCGAACAGCAACTCGACTGGGCCCAATCTGGTCGAAGTCGACAAGCCTGTAGTCGACATCGAGGAGCCCCTGGCCGACATAGAGAAATCTGCAGCAACTCCGACGTCTGTTCTGGCTCCGACTCAGAAAAAGAAGCTGCCTTTCCCAACAAAATCTCTAAAGGACCCGGCGGAGAAAAAGTTTCAGCGCTTCATCAAGATGCTTCAGAAGCTCAATGTCACCATCCCCTTCACAGAAGCTCTCAATGAAATGCCGTCCTATGTCAAGTTCCTGAAAGAGATTCTGAGCAAAAAGCGATCGATGGCAGAAATCACAGAGGAGTGCAGCCATCTGGACATACTGGAGAAGAGGCCGGATCCAGGTAAGTTTGCTATAACTATTGGATTTGGTCCATACAAAATTAATGCCCTATGTGATCTTGGACCTAGTGTCAGTATTATGCCTTTAACGATTTGGTCCAAGATTAAGATAGGTGCCCTGGAGCCTGTGGATGCTAGACTTTATATGGCCAACAACATGGTGGTCATACCAACAGGCATGGTGGAAAATGTCCCAGTACAAGTAGGTAAATTCTTCGTTCCTGCTGATTTCTTAATAGTTGATATGCAAGAAGATCCTGCTTGTCCAATTATTTTAGGAAGGCCATTCTTGGCGACGGTGGATGCCAACATAAGCGTACGGAAAGGAGTGCTCACTTTCAACATCAGCGATGAAGTGATTGAGTATTCCTTCAACAAAACTGAAAGATATACGGGTCCGATGGAAGAGGTCAAATCTATCTCAGCTGGCTACATCACCTGCGGGGAACCCAAGGTCAGGAATATGACCCCTGAGGAGCTGGAAAAGAGGGACATGGAGGCCCAGGTGGAGGAGATCATGGCAATCCTTAAAGAGAACAAAGGAGCTAAGTATGGGGTCAAGATCGACCAGGGCTCCTCGACATCGAGTAGAACCCTAGTCGATCTCGACCAGACCACGGAGACTCCACCAGCACCAGCTTCGTCGAGCAGCGAACCAGACAAGCCGAGTCTACTCGAGGTCGACAACACTCTCGTCGATCTCGACCACCCCTCGGAGAGCCCAGCGCCGCCCTCCTCGACGAGCAAGCCACCAGGAGGAGAAGGCTACTCGACCTCGAGTAGCCTTGTCAAGGTCGACCAACACTTAGCACCACCAGAGCCACCTTCATCGACGACGCTGACTCCAGGACCAGAACCCTCGTCGACCTCGAGTAGCCTTGTCGAGGTCGACCACCGCCAGGCGCCACCAGATCCTGTGTCCTCGATGAAGCCACCACCACCAGGAGCAGAGTCCTTGTCGAGGTCGACCAGCCAACTCGAGGTCGACAAGACCTGTTCTTCCTCGACTTCTGACTCTTCGACCAGACCACCACCAGGACCAGCAGACTCGTCGATCTCGAGGAGCCCTAGTCGAGATCGACCAAACACCGTGGTGCCCGATTCCGTTTCTGCGAAGGTAAGCCAAGGTATGGATCTTTCTTCTCCTATTTCCATTAAAGATTTATCTATACATGGGAGAGGTTTGCCTTGGTATGTGCGACTGTGTAGGATTTCCAATGATGAGCCTAAGGAGTATGAAGTTGGAGACAAGCTCTATGTCTCTAAATCAAAGGATCATTGGTTTCCCAACAAATTCAACAAGAAGCGGATGGGACCGTTCGTGGTGAACAAGATCCATTCTGGAGGATTACAGCTGATGGACAAGAATGAAGTCTTATTTGAGGCCCAAGCTACATGGGCCCTGCAGATGCCACCTTGAGCATTAATGGAAGTCGGCCTAGCGACTCTAAAATCTAGAGCATGTACATAGACTTTTTAGGACATTTGAGACTTTGTTTTTTGTTTTTGGTTTTTGTTGTTTCTATTGTTGGTATATGTCTTCTACTTTTCAGGTCCATGGATAGAACCAAGCTATAGACTTACTCGGACTAGGAGGTACTCCATTCGAAATTTAGCAGCTCTGCACTCATGTCTTGTGAGTTTCTTTCTTTACCCTTTACATTGTTTTTTTATACAGTGAGGACACTGTAATATTTAAGTATGGGGTGGGGGAAGGGCTTACTTTGTGCATATTGATCATATTTGACATTATTTGTGCATTATTTCTTAGAATTGCTACATGGCTATTTTGGAATGCATTATTGACTTATGTGCTTATATGCATGTTTTCCAAAATTTAAAGAAAAATGACCCCCATTGAATTTTTTGAATAAAGTCATGGAAGCTTATATGGAACTCGACGATGCAAAATTAGATTCATTAGAGATATAGCATGAAATTGCCTAGTAAAGGGAAGTCACAATGAAGTGCATTATTTATTGAAAACCATGAAAGGAGGTAAAATTTGAAGTTGCTTTTGACATGTTGCATGATAAGATGATGGAGGACTTTATATTTTCATATAATGCTCATTGTTAATTCCTAGCCTTACCTATGCTTATGCATCACAAAAGCCATAATATGCCTTATTTCAAATATTGCTCCACATGAACTAAATATTTGCCATTCTTTACCTTATCCGGGGATTATGTTGAGAATGATGTTACATTATGGAGATTATTATATGGTATTTGTGTTGTTAAAAATCATTATTGGAGTTTGGAAGGAAAGTATTTGAAATATATGGAAAATTTAATGAGTGAAAGAAAATCCAATCACCTCAGGAGATAAAGGTAGATTGACCCTGCTCTCTGAGATAATAGTTTGGAGAGATGGGACACATTGTGAGGAGTCCAAAGCACTAAGTATCCGGGGCCATTCATGACACCCATGTTTGCGACTCGCGAGAAGGCAGTGCTGAGGTTAGAGAGGTAAAAGCATTATTATGAATAAAAGCATTATGAAAGGTGATGAATCAAATGGAGAAGGAATATGGAAATTCAATTTGGAAAGTACTCCATTTCCCCGGATCATAAAAGCACCACATTGCCAGAAATTGCCCACCTTTTAGCCTTTTACCAATCTACTCCTTCATGAGCTTAAATTAAAGTCTTCTTGATTATCAATGCTTTGTCACGTATGAATTATTTGTGCATAACCCTCCTTTTGTGAGTAGATGTTGCTTTTACATATTTGCACATGCATGAATCTATGACACTAGTACCTTTTCGAGGATGGTAATTGATTGCAGGGTTATATAAGAATGAATCTAAGATGTTGAGAGTTTTAAATTCTTCCCCTGAATGACAAATAAAAGTATTGCTTGAGGACAAGCAAGCTTAAGTATGGGGTGTTTGTTGTGAGCCTAATTTGCCATGTTTTACACTTACTTTTATATCGATTTCTGCATACATTTGGGTTAGAATAATACAGAATTTGTGTAATTTATACTTATTTGCAATATATGGAGGTCTACACAAGTTTTGGTTATATTTCGCAGAAATCGGACGCATTTTTTGAGCTTAATGGAAAGTCATGGAGAAGCCAAGGATGGTGCAGCTGGAGAGAAGGCCAATTTCCGGTTTACATCGTTCTGAATCAGGCTGTGATGTCTTCATGAGAGTTGTAGCCCTCGGAAAGATCTTTCCAACGCATGGTCATATGCGTCAATCCGACGAGCGAGGACTCGGGAAAGTGCGTTTCAAGAACAGAGCAGAAAGCTGAGAAAACTCTACTCGAGATCGACAAGACTCTACTCGATCTCGACGAGCCATGGTCGAGCAGACCTGGTCGAGCAGAGCTGATCGAAGACACTGAGTCAGAGACAACCCGACTCCCGGAACCCTACTCGATCTCGAGTACCCCTGGTCGAGATAGACGAGCCATGTCCGGAGTCGACGAGCTGTGCCGAGCCGAGAAGCCGAGGAAGAAGACGCAGACCACCTCTACTCGACCTCGACGAGACCTTGTCGAGATCGACGAGCCCAGAGTCCAGATTCGGAGCCCATCGAGGAGATCCGCTCGAGAAACCCTAGTCGGCAAGCCAGTCTACTCGAGGTCGACTAGGTCTACTCGACATCGACGAGCGCCAGGAGCCATGTCCGAGTCCGTCGAGCACCAGCTAGCCGAGACGACAAACCAAGCCAAGTCGACCAGGACCCCTACTCGAAGTCGACTAGACCTACTCGAGGTCGACGAAGCTTCCAGAGCCGAATGACGCGGTTCGACGAATCCTACTCGACTTAGGGTTCCTTGGGCGCGAAGTTGCTGAAATCTATCCGAAACTATCAAGATCTACCATGAAGAGAGAGATTCTATCCATTGAAGACATTTAGATATAATTCCTATGTTTAGATTTAATTTCCATTATGTCTTTTATTTATCTTTTAAGCTTTTTAGATATAGATAGATATCTTCTTTCCTAGAATAGCTAGGGAATGAAGGCTATAAATAAGGCCCTAGGGGCTCAGTTTTATGCAATTCCAGTTCAAAATTCCATCACATTTCAATTTGAGAGAGAAGTAAGTAGTTCCATTCAGAGATACAGTTAGGAGTTTGAGGTTTTTAAGGTTTTGGCGGTTTACGAAAGTTGATTGCCAAGATTGTAAAAGGCTTTGAATATAGTTTTATGCAAGTTATTTCTTTTACATCAATGTCTTTTATTGCGATGAGGCGTGAGTAGTCCACCCACTTCTAGGGCTGGGGTGAGCCCGACGGTGGCCATGTGAGGCGATGCGATAAAGGTCAGATTTTTATGCGATTTGTCTTCTATCCCTAAGAGCATGATTCTTTTGCGAGAGTTGAAGGTGATCCTTGTTTGTGTTATTGAAGCGAAAGTGATCTTAATGCAACTTGGATTAATTATGTGAAAAAGGGTTAGTAACAATTAGGGTTTATGCGAAAGCCTCTATATGCCTATTTGTTAATAACGAAAGTTATTTGATGGAAAGCATGATCTTTTATGCCTTTATGTGTTACTTTGCATGGTTGTCGTTGTGGTGTTGAAACCCTAGCCTTGGAGGTCTTTTAATATATTGATTTATTTCATCAAATTTCTAAGTTCTGTCTTTAAATTCTGCAAAGTTTTAAATTTCTGTTCTTGTCGACATAGACGAAGCTTCGTCGAGGTCGAGTTACCCCTTGTCGATCTCGAGGAGGAGTTGTCTTAGTCGAGTTGTCTTTTCTTCTGCTTTTGTCGATTTAAAGTTTCTGTCTTTGCTTTCCTTTGTCGAAGTCGAGTAGTAGTGGTCGAGATCGAGTTGACTTGCCTTTGTCGAGTTGCTTCGTTTTCGATTCTGAGCCACTGTTGTCGACCACCTTTGTCTATCTCGAGTACTGTTTGTCGAGATAGACGAGAGCCTTTGCTTTTGTTTTACTTTGTTCTTTGCTTTGCTTTAGTTGCCCTTGCCGGGATTATTTGTTTCTTTCTTTTTTTTGTTTCTGTCTTTCTGCTGCTTTGCCTGTGAGAATCTGATAGCTACCTGAGAACTGCTGACGTGCTTCCTCGTGGATTCGATCCTGACTTTCTCTTACTACAACGGGAGGAAGTCTTGTATTTATTTGCTGAGACAGGGGAGTCTATTCTGAACTATATCTTATTCCATACTTGACTAACTCCTGCAACAACAAGAAGCGTCCAGCCTCCATGAAGCCGTAGTCACCGCTTTCGTGCACTGCCGTAGGTCGTCTTCGTCGCTAGCCATCATCGCCGAGGTGTTACCGGAAACCCTCTGTTGAGTTGCTGTCGGGTGTGAGGTTGAAGAAGGGTAATTACAGAAAACCTACCTAAGTTGCGATTTTGTTAAAATATGCCCCTCTTTCAGCATAATTAATTTCAGGAAAAATCCCATACTTTTCAGGGTTGTTTTAAATGTTTTCAATATCTTTAATTCCGCAGTGCTTCATCAATTCCTAGACGTATACGAGGGAATTCGAGTCAACCCAACCATTTAAGTCAAAGCTTGCGACTTCAAATCAAGGCAAGTGATATTCCGAGCCTTTCTGCTCAATTGGTGCCTTCGTGTCTTGTTTGTTTTCCTGTCTTTGATTGCTTGCCAAGTTAAATAAAATAAATCACAATTCAATTGCTTGTGTGATTTATTTACCGTTCAGTTTGAATTTGGCAAGTTTAATTGGGTGACCTTAATAAGATAATAATAATATAGTTACCCACCGGTCATTTAAAGCATGATTTATTGTTGTCCTTTCATGCGAATTCGTTAGGAATGGAACATATTATTTCTTTGATGTGAGGATTGTGTGTTACGATTGGAACTCAATTAAATCAAGATCAATGAAAGTAAAACGTATCAATCAACGTAAACCAAATGTGAACCGTAATGTGTGAAGTCAAGTGAAAGTGATGTTGTAGAGTCAGGTCGGGGTCGTTACTCCTCGGTCTAAAGGTTTCATGAAACTAACACATTTCCGTAGAGAAATGTTACACTACCTCCGGTAGTAGGCCGCTATCTGCTAGTGAGAGTGGGGCCGGTATTATATTATAACAAATAGTGTGTGTTGTGAAACATTCTGTTCCTATTAAGAGTGGTAAACGTGTATAGCATATAAACCTGTGTTTAAGCTACTCAATGTGAGGAAGTGAGTGAAGTGTGTTATATCAATCTGTTTTAAGCTACCCAACGTGAGGAAAGTGAGCGAAGTGTGATATATATATATATATATATATATATATATATATATATATATATATATATATATATATATATATATATATATATATATATATACACATCTTCTTAACATAGTAAGAACAAAGCTTTATAGTGATCGCAATTAATTCAAGCTATATCATATTCCATCTGAAATCGGAGTATGGTTCCTAAGAGTGCTTGTCGCTTGCATCTTTTGTTACTCAATCCTACTGGATTATCCGTGCCCCATGAGTCGTGTCTTAAAATGTTAAGCATTCACATAAAATATTCTTAATAATCGCATTTGGGTTTAGATTCATACCGTATTATGGTCACTGAGTTTGACTCCAAAGAAGTCCCAGTTTTCGAGCCGTCATTTGCTAGTTCTTGCGAACTAACCGTCCTTTATTTGGATGGCTGGTGTCCTTCATTCCGGACGCCAGGCCAGTTTTCGCAGGTTTAGGTCGAGTCTCAGAAGAGAAGAGAAGGGAAGTTGAGAAGACATCTAAACTATTTTTAACGTTGTATTTAAAGTTTAAATTTAGAGATGTATTGTATAGGCGTTTAAATATTTTATTTCCTTTAAAAGTCATCCGCTTTAATATTATCAAATTGTAAAGTTAAATCCTCAATTTTAGAGGAAAGTTTAATAAAGAGTTATTTTTATTTTCCAAGTCTTCCGCTATTTCTATTTATTTTACATATCATTATTTGTTATCATCTTATTTATGGGAGCATGGTTGCATGTCCCTATAAGCCTAAGGTGGTTACGAAGACATTAAAGTCCGAGTAATCACTGGCGCTGTGACATTCCCTCTTGTTATAAAAGGGGGTGTTACATAATGTTGAGCTCATGAGTGTCTTGACAGCTTTGGATTGATCCATCTTGAACTTCTTCAAGAGATCCTTAGTGTACTTGCTTTGATTGACAAAGATCCCTTTTTTGGGTTGATGAACTTGTAATCCCAAAAAGAAGTTGAGTTCGCCCATCAAGCTCATCTCAAATTCACTGCACATGATGTCAGAAAATTCCTTGCACAAAGATGTGTTAGTAGCACCAAACAATATATCATCAACATATATTTGAATAACCAAAATGTCCTTTCCTTTGGTCTTGATAAAAAGAGTCTTGTCGATCAACCCTCTTTTAAAATCATTTTCTAAAAGATATTTTGACAAGCGCTCATACCAAGCTCTTGGGACTTCTTTCAAACCATATAGCGTTTTGTCTAGTTTGTAAACATGATTGGGAAATTCCGGACTTTCAAAACCTGGGGGTTGAGCCACATAACCTTCTTCCTCTAAGAAACCATTAAGAAAAGCAAACTTGACATCCATTTGATATAACTTTATGCTCATAAAAGATGCAAATGCTAATAAAATGCGAATGGCTTCAAGCTTGGCTACGGGAGCAAAGGTCTCCTCATGGTCAATACCTTCCTCTTGATTATAGCCTTGAGCAACAAGCCTTGCTTTGTTCCTCACGATTTTACCATTCTCATCTAGCTTGTTTCGAAACACCCATCGTGTGCCAATGACTGATTGATGCTTTGGCCTAGGCTTCAAGGTCCAGACTTTGGTCCTTTCAAATTCGTTAAGCTCACTTTGCATAGCAATGATCCAGTCTGGCTCTTGAAGGGCCTCATCTACCTTCTTTCGTTCTATAAGAGAAACAAACGCGTGAAAAGCACAAAGATCTTTAAGTTTAGAACGAGTTTGAACACTAGATGTAGGGTCAGAAATGATATCCTTTAATGAGTGTGATGAGGAGTATTTGAATTTTCTTTTGCTAGTCTCAGCTCCTTGATTCGTCATACCAGCATGATTGATTTGGGGTACATCTGACTCCATGGTCCTGTTAGGTTCAGTTACATCAGTTTCTGACGTCTCAACACTGTTGGATTGGACACCAAGGGCTTTGGACGAATCTTCAACACCTTGGGCCAATTCTTCAGTGTTGAGAATATGTTCCTGCATGTTCCTCTTCTTTGTGTTCTTGGTAGCAGCATCATCACCTTCCTCGTTCTCTGCATGGATGTTAAGATCTATATCTGCAACACTTTCACTCAAAGAACCGTCATTGCATTCATCAAATATAACATGTATACCTTTTACCATTGGGAGATTTGACTCGCATAGGACCACATTAATCCATATGTAAAAGTTCAAGGGGTCTAGAAGTACTTACAACCTTTTTGGGTTTGAAAGAGCTACGTGTTTGCTTACCTCGTGTGCATGCTTTGCAAATATCAATACCTTTAAAGTCCATCTCAGGTAGTCCTCTTACAAGCCCTTTGGACACAAGCTTCTGTAGTGTATTTGGACTCACATGACCGAGTCTCCTGTGCCAGAGCTTTAGATCGTCCGTCAAAGCCTGTAGACAGGTTAAGCTTCCTTGTGCCACTTGCTCAGCATTCATAGCATAGATGTTGTTATAACGATATGCAGTTAGAACTATTTCACATGTATCTTCTTTGCGCACTAGACATCTTTTCTTGTTAAATCCAACATCATTACCACTATCACATAATAGAGAAACACTAAGCAAATTATTCTTCAAGCCATTAACAAGATAAACATTTTTAATACTATGGTTAGGATCACTCCCAACACTACCAATACCAACGATGTCACACTTTCCTTTGTCACCAAGAGTGATTGTTCCAGTGGATTGCTTCTTTAGATCAAGAAATAGAGACCTCTTCCCACTCATATGTCTAGAGCATCCACTATCAATAATCCACTTTTGCTCTTTCACCTTGGTGATCTCCTGCAAAACAAAAATCAACCTTTGTGGCTAGACTAGTGAGCAAATTTAGATCCTTTATTGGGATAAACCATATTTGGTAAAATAGTGCCTTTGGGGACCCAAAACTTGCGTTATCCGTTCTTTTCTCAAGTGAATAGGAAATGTATTGCGAATAATATGAGGATCCTTTCTTCTATAGGGGCAGGTCTCTCTTACATGTCCCTTCCTCGCACAGTGGTGACATATAGGAGAGGTTTTGCTTCCTTTTGCCTTCACAAAAGCGGTAATGTGTTGCTTCTTTAAAAACCTCGGGTTGTAACCAATACCACTTCTGTTTAGTGAACTTTGTTGCTCACCCAACATCCTATCAAGAGTGCCCTTAGACTTGGTAAAACTTATGAGGGATGTCTGTTGGTCTTGAATCTTATTATTCAGGGAGATCTTCTCGTTCTTTAAGTCATGATGTTCATTTCTCAGAGACGAGAGATCTTGCTTGAGTTCAGATTTCTCTGAGTCAAGAGTCTTGACTTTAATGTCAAGACCTGAATAAGAAGTTTCAAGACTTTTGACCCGCCTAGACAGTTCCTGGTCCACGGTTTTCTTGATGAGAATGTTAGTCTGGGCAATAAGTTTCTCTTCATTGGCAATCATATTAGAAAGGAATTCCGATAGTACCTCGTTTGGACTTGCCATGAGCTCTCTTATAGTTACCTTGAGTTGCTCATCATGGGATTCATCTCCTGTGGCCGTGAGACAAAGGTTGGCATTTTCATCATTGGAATTTGAGTCACCTGAGTCGGAATCACTCCAAGCTGCCACCATGGCTTTCTTTTTCCATCTATCACCTTTCTTGATCTGGTTCTTCGTCTTTTGAGGGCAATCTTTTACTAGATGATCTGTTTCACCACATTCAAAACAAGACAGAGGTTTAGTCTTCTTGTCATATTTGTTGTATTGAGACTTACCTCGAAATTTAGAAGACTCTGATCCATCTTTGTTGTTGAATTGCTTCTTCATCTTGAGGATTCGAGAAAGACCCCTTGTAATGAGATCAAAGGGATCATCCTCATCATCATCCTCATCTTCAGAATCAAACACATCTTTGGGCTCATCCTTCTTAGACTTGAGCGCCAAGTTCTTAGTGCTTGTTGGGATTTCTCCATCGTCTTCATTGAGAATCATCTCATGTGTGATCAACTTCCTAAGCAAGTCATCAAGGGGTAGAGTGGTGAGATCTTGGGATTTCTCCATCGTCTTCGTTACCTTTATCCACTTTGGGTCAATTTTGTTACCTTTATCCACTTCGGATCAATTTCGTTACCTTTATCCACTTCGGGGAATACATGTGATTTGTAATTAATTTTTTCGCTTCAAGGATATATACCTCTTTATTCGCTTCAAGGGGTAGATTCTTGAGATTATATATTTTATATCCACTTCAAGGGATATAATTCACCACTTTAGGGGTTCATAAAACTTATGTCTACACATCATCTTCGGAGATGTGTTCACTTCATATACTTCACAAGGACAAAACAAACAATCCTGCAACACAAACCTTTCCTACTCGTTTTAAGAAAGCAGCCCTCGCTCTTTCCACCACTGCGCCGGAGAACTCAATAAAAGCACCAACTTTCTAGTACTTTAGACTCCCCAGCATCGAACTCCGCTTGAAATTCGAGTAATTCTGAATCAGCGAAGCCCTCAAGACGCAATCGACCGAGCCTTCGACTCTCCACAAGGCCCGGTCTTTGGTCTTCTTTACTGCATAACATTCGACTCCGCACAGCTCCGTCGTTCTCTGTCGATGGTTAAAAACAGAACAAAAACCACAAATGCACACAAAAACAAAGGAAGAAGACGAATGAATAGTGCACATGAAGAAAGCATATTCCTTTTAATTTGTATGGGGCAACCTCCTTTTCTTCCTCTTGTTTTGAATTAAATAAAGAGGAAATAAAAGTCAACCTATGAAACCTAATACCCAAGGCCATCATCATTATCCCCTTTAGATATGAATATGCATATACGGAAAACACATGTCAAATACAAGTATACGCAACAAACAAATATCAACTTACATCATCGAATGAACAACAGTTGTGAATATAATCCGGTTTAACGAAGACTTATGCAGAATCGAACCTCGCTCACGATGAACGATCAACAAGCATATAAATCTAATCTTTTAATTCCCCTTCACACCGGTAATTCATGAATGATATCATAGCCATAGAGAAGATCTTGATGCCACCGTCATAATTGAAGGCTTTCTTGCAAACCTTAATTCATTAAGAGAGGCTATCGTTAAGAGAGACTATCGTGCTAATAACGTGTTATAAACTTCTTACAAACTAAAAATATAAAAGAGAATATAAAAGAGAGGCAGAGAGAAGAGAGTAGAAATTGATGTCTTCATTAGGGTTCCAAAGAACGCTTTATATAGAGATTACACACATTGGACCCCTAGTCTAACTAGCGTTTCCCATGTATATCCACATTCAAAAATAATAATATTATAACATATTGTCATTTGATCGTTTACACAATTTGCAGTGTACATCCCTTTTTACATCGAATTCTCATGAATGGCCCAAACTTTCAAAATTGTAGGAAATATATCCTTGCTACGGGCTTGCTTGTGGAGTAAATATTTCATAATCTATCCTGCAATTCAGCAGGAGAAAAAATAATACAAAGCATATTAAATCCATTAAGAAGAAATTGATATGAACACAAAAAATTAAAGTAAATAACTACTAGTTTATTACAACCAATGTTGCTGGATTTGCATGTTTACCATGATGAAGAAGGTATAGTTTATTTGTAAAATTAGCTACCATTACAACCAACAACTTTCTTAACATGCCACAACTGTTGTCTGCTATAAACTAAACAAATGTTGGCATATACCAAAATGGGGAACTATATCTAGGAACAATATCATCTTGATAATCCAAAGGTTCGACTTCTGAAGCCTTCAAGTCGAAAATCCCCATGTCATACCCAGTGAACTTGGACTTGGTCGGATCAGGTTTCTTATCAGTGAAATATATGCAATTGGGCTTGCAGTTAGCCTCAGACGAACGCACTGACAATGCAGAATGGCTACCCACGAACAATGATATATCTCCGAGATCATTCACTCCTACCCAATCGGGCGCTCGTGGATTGTACTTGAATACCTCAAACTTTTTTGTCTTAAAATAAATGACTTGGAGACTTTCTTCTAGCAGTTGTGGACAGTCTGTTATCTCAATGCTCTCCGTATATCGCACAACCACAAGAAGATCGCCAGCGGATTCGACCAAGTAGAAATACTCAGGAGAGCCTTCAACAAATCTAGATATAGGGCCACGAATATCACCGTGAACATGTTCCTCCGCCGTGAAACCCTCCCCTTCGCTAAGCAAAATCCGATTTATACTCGATCCTATAAGCTTCCCATCTCCAAACAAGAGCAGAATGTGGCCATTGAAAGCAATCATATCCTCCACACTTGTATCTTTCACATCAGTATGCACGTCAAAATGTCCATTATCATAGTCTACAACTGACCACGCGGAATCCCCGGGTTTTGCAAAGGCCAAGTGATACAAGTCCGATGTCACTAGGACAAGGAACCCATTGTCAGGAGGAATTTTAACCAATAGTACGCTTTGAATGAGGGTCCATCTGGCTAACTCTTTCTCATTACGACCATCATAATCTACATAATCGACCTCCATCATAGCCAACTCTTTCTCATCACAACTATGGTAGTCTCTAGAATCAATCTCCACTAGGGCCAACTCTGTCTCATTACTGTCGTCAGAGTCTTCATTATCATCATCCATCATTGGCAATGTATCAGCACATGGAAGGCCTATTTGAACTCCGGTGAGAGGATTGTAAAGGAAAATTTCCATGTCAAAGCCAATGGTGAAAATCCATCCATCCCTACAATACCAGCAATTCCTGCCAAATGTTTCAGGGAGCTTCACTACACAATGTTTATTGGTACTCGGATTGAATACGAAGAAATTACTTGAGGAACGGTGCACACTGCTCTCAGGTATCAAAAGCCATGGCACTGCAGGAGTATATTTGGATTTCACTAGGCTTGAAACAACTTTCCAGGATGAACACACACCAGAAAATGAGATCAGATCCTCTACAAATTTGATTCTCTTGCCAATTTCGATAAGTAAATCTTTTGGCAGTTGAGCCCAATCACCACCCATGACTTCTATAGCCAAATAAGATTCAAATGGAAGAAATTAAAGTAAATGAAACTAAAAGAAGGGAAATGAAATGCAACATTAATCCCCTTTCTATCCATATGCATGGCATGAATGTACATTTTCCTCCAAAACTCAGATTTGGATTCCATAACATAATTTAGAAGAATGCAACAAAAATTTTGAAAATGAAAGAATCCCCTTTCTATCCATATGTAGAAATGCAATTTAATTTTCCTTCAAATTTCGTATCTCGGATTCATAGCCATATTAATCAAAATTTAACAAATAATTTCACTAAACTATCTTTCCATTGAAAACCATAACTAGTTTCAAAGGAGGTATCGCCAAATCCTACTCAAAGAAGCATACAACAAAGATGAATAGATAAACAGTCATATAAATGAAGATTTCCTCTTCTACAACATCATAATCGTCGAAAATAAGCTACAAACCTAAATAAAATTGAAAAACACTTGCTAGATTAAGAATCTAACCATAAATTGGACTCATATGGAGAAATAAGGAGAATGCAAAGGCAAAATTCAATCAAGCAGAGCTAACCTTGTTTTTGCTGAAAGCTTGAAACTATAAACCTTTCCCTTTCCCTGTTTGAGCGTTGTGTCGGCGCACTATCAAAACCTACTATGAGAAAATTTATAGGACAAACTAGGTTTTGGTGATATTGATGAGAGTATCAAAGTGACGTATGTATCTCATCGTACACGTGGAATCGCGGATAGTTTTGAGACATTTTTTTCCTTTTTATTTTATTTTTTTCATATTGGTGACACATTGTCAAATTGTTCATTTTATCATACACGTGCACAGTGTTGAATAGACCTATTAAACAGGTCATTCGTGTCGGGCCACTTCGGGTCCCAGGTAAAACAGGTTCCTGAGAATATCCGGGTTGACTAGAACCCGAGTTTGACTGGGTTTCGGGTCAGTTTCGGGTTTGTCAATTTTTTCTTTATTAAATTAAAAAAAATCATGATTTGATAATTTTGCGATAATTTTAAAATTCTAAAATTAAAGACGTGGTTCATAAGTTCTAGTGCTTGTAGTTATATACTATATCTTATCTAAAATATTTGATTTTTATTATTTCTCGTATTTTATATATTATTACATTTTATTAAAAAATATTTGATTTTTATTATTTCTCGTATTTTTTTAATAAAATGTAATAATATATAAAATATAAAACTTTTAAATAAAATTTTAGAAATAATTTCATGCGATTAATAATAAGCATAGAATTGTTTTAATATTCTAATATTTTCTAGAATATTTATCTTCTTAAAAAAATGTGTTGAAAAATAAAAAAATCAAATACTATCGATCAGACGGAGTATTACACAATACAATAAATATAAAAGTTGATTTGAAAATAAAAGATCAAGTGATTGTAATTATAAAATGTAATAAATTGGAATCTCTATAAAAAAAATTTAATCATATATAATTATAAATCAACCGTGTCAATTGGGTAAATCGGGTCAAAATTACCGGGTCAATCAAGTCACTGGGTCGAAACCCAGATTACCTGAAAAAATTTCGGGTTTTCGGGTTCGGGTCTGAAAAAATTTTGGGTCAAAATTTCCGGGTTCGAGTCGGAAAATATCCGAGCATTCGGATCGGGTAGACCGGGTCGGATTGTGTTTTGACAGGTCTAGTGTTGATACAATGTTAACTACATTCTCTCTTTTAATCATTTTTTTAGGGAAAACTAATTAAAATACCCTCACCTTTGGAGGTATGGTAAAAATATATCCACAACTTTCAAATTTAATAAAATATCCCGACCTTTGAAGGTGGTGGTAATATATTACCTTGTGTTTTCTCACGGGTCAAAAATGCTGACAACACACTCAACTTGGATTTTTTTTGACAAGACAACATACGTGGAAGCCTTTTTTTTTACAAATTAGCACAAAAATTGGGTTTTCTTGATCGGTTTCCTTAGGAAAAAAATAAAACGATAACAAATTATACCCAAAAAATGAAATTGATTCAACAAAGCAACTAATCTGGTCAAAATTGCCTCAAATTAACACAACATGACTATTCCTAACACCAAACCGACAACAAAACTAAACCAAAAACAACAACAACAACGAAGAGGGGAAAAAGAACTTACCCACCCATATCCGTGAACGAATCAAAGAGGAAGAAGACGTGAGAGAGACAGCTCAAGATAGTCCAACACGAGGGAGGAAGACCGACATTGAAGAGGAACCATGAGCTACCTGGAAGACCTGGAAGATAATTCAAGAGGCGACCACGGTCCATGGAAGAAGATATGAGGGAGGAAAAGGCGTTGGGTATGAACTAGATCCAACTCTTTATTTTGTTCTTAAGGACACTGTTCAAGAAAACCATTGTTAAAAATCTGCGTAGACTGCCTTGTCAGCATTTTTTACACGTGAAAAAACTTGTGGTAATATATTACCACTACCCGCAAAGGTCGGAATATTTTTATTACATTTCAAAGTTGATGATATATTTTTACCATAGCCCCAAAGGTGGGGGTATTTTAATTAATTTTCCCTTTTTTTTATTCTATACTTACTACTAGTGCCTCTTAACCTTTACACCTTGTATTTTACAAGTTTTTTATAAATGTCACAAATAACCACCTATTTGGTTTTGCAAAAAAACAAACAATAAAAGGGGTACAATTCTTTCGATAAAATTGCATCTAAATTAGCTATGATTTGATACTTCTTAATTTCTTATGTGGTCTACATTCACTTTCCTTAATATTTTCATATTTTGTAATCTGTAAAATAGTATTACCTTTTTTTTTTCAACGCTACTTTGTTATATGGAAGTTCTTGGGAAATTGATATCTCAATAAGTTTAGTTTATATGTATGTGTAAATTTTGTTTTTCTTAATTTGTTAGTGCTTCCTAAACTATATGGTTTGTAATTTTTAGAGAACTAATCGTTCCCCCAATTAAAAAAAACCCCAAAAGGCTCTCTTGAGCGTTGGTGTATCGTCACCACCATCATCATCACCATTCACCATGACCTTCGCTCACCGCCTTAAATTATCCCGGCCACCACTACTTCTCTATAGCCCATTTGGCCTGTCACAAAAACAAATGGCATGGCAGAAGCCGACACGAGCGTTTGGCCCGTCACCACGACCTAGTTGCCACCGTCGCCCGGTTCTCGGTTGCCACCGCCGCCTGCCCATACTTGCTACCACTACTGGCCTCCACCGTCACTGGTTTCGCCCAATGATCTGGGTTCGGTTGTTTTGGGCCGCCTTTTGCACCGGCACCGCCGCCAGCCTGCTTTTCATGGCCACTGTCATGTCTTCTTCGTTCTTTTTTTCTGTGATGTTTGTTGCCGCCCTGCTCGTGTTGGCTTCTGCCATGCCATTTGTTTTTGTCGCGGCTTGGGAGTTCGTCGACGTTGGCTCTTGTCGAAGTCAGCCCTCGCTGCCAACCTCCTTGGCCTTCCGGCACCCTCCATCGCAGTGCTCTGTGTGAGTACAGTGCAATCACCATTGTTAGCGTTGTGTGTACGCGTTTTTTTGGTTAAAAAAATGCCTTTAGGCTTGGTTTGTTTTTCACTGCTCTTTCTTTCACTATCCGGTTCATTATTGTTTCTTTTAAGCTTCTCTTTTTTGTTTAAACCGCCTCTGATGCAGTGCAATTATCGATGACTCTTGGTTACATTAAGGACAATATGAAGGTTCCATTCGATGGCCCTATCACTCGTGCAAGAGGCAAGAAGATTCAAGATGCAACCAATGCCCTTCTTTTCCGTTACCAAGGAACGATGGAGCAAGGGTTCAGGCCACCCTGGATCACTTGGCTCAAAGCTACTCCACCAACACAAGAAATGAGCTTCCGTCCTAAAACAAAGCTCATGCAGACTCGACAACATCCGCCATGAAGACAATGGAGCTTGACATAACAATGGGCCACTCGAGACCACACTATGTCGAGTGTCCACAAGGCCCATGTCAAGTACACATCATGTGTTGGGCCGAGATTAATTATTCCATTAATTAATTAGTGTTATTTTATGTAAGTAGATTTAATAAGTTACAAGGATTATATCTCTTCTAGATTAATCCTTGTACACCAAGTTATTTAAATTCTATCTTTAATAGAAAATAATTATCTTAGGAATCTTTTAATTATCTTTAAATAGAATAGATCTATCCAAACCCCTTTCCTTTGCAAGGAAGGATTGGTTAGATCTCCCATAGTTTTTCTATTTAATCATACCTATGTACTTTGAATTTCTTAGATTGACTAGAATTGGAGAAACCCTTTATGGATTAAGGGTTCTTCGATTATCAATCCCAAAAGCCTGTATGCTCTTGTGTTCTAAAGTTGTTCGGCACCATCACCATAACCATTCCCTCGTTCTTTAATACCGAATCCAAACACAAACCCCAAACCTTAGTGAAACCGTCGCAAGAAGAGAAGCCAGCCCTTGGCACCGTCCCCATCCGACCTCGCTCCCAGCAAGCGCGGCCTCAAGAGGCTCCGCGCGCACAAGCGCTCTCGCATCGCCGATTCTCGCTCCTGCGCTCTCGCTCCCATGTCAGCTCTCGCTAGCTCTGCGGCCTCGCTCATTAGCTCTCGCTTCCAGCCAGCGATGGCCAGTGCCGTGCACCCCCGCTCGCACGCCCTGAGGCCATAGCGCCTGCGTGCCCGAGACCCAGCGCGCGCACCTTCCTCTCCCTCGTTTCCCTTGTTTCCTTTTTCGTAGCTATTGATTTAGTTAATTTAGTTAAGTCTTTTTATGTCGCTATAATTAGTTTAATTAATTAGTTTGTTTAATTATTTAATCAGGAGATATTGGAAGAGTATTGCAAGATCGGGCAAATATACGGCGTGGTTCTTGATCTTGAGCCCATAGGCGAAAAATCGGGTATCCCAAACGTATCCACCTCTATTTCGGTTTATCCTTGTGATAACCTGTTCACGATCTTGTTATCGTCCTTGAGGGTTTGAGACGGATGTTTGGGGGTTTGATTGGGCTATGATGTGGTCAGGGTTTGAGAGTGCGAGTTGTATTGTTGTGCTATTTTTGTTGTGTTTTTGGCTTCAGGTGAGCGGTGTTCGATTTGTCACGTTTGATGACATCGTGAAAATGCGATTGGCATCTGATGGCTCGATGGAGTCCATAATCTGAGGTGTCTGCTAGTGATCCCCAGAGCTTTCTGTGTGCGTCATCCTTTTGACCGATCGATTCGTTTGTCTTGTTGCCTTGTAGCTCACATTGTGAAATGGCCTGCACGTTTCTTTTTATAATTTTATTTATGTCATTTGCTTGTGTAATTTCCTTTCAGTCATTTAATTTCTGTTATTTGCTTTTGATTGTACATGATGGTTAGTCTATATACCGGTTTGTTCAGTCTCTCGGTTTCTCTAGATTTGTCTAAAGAAACGAATTGCTTTCTTGATATAAAAAAAAACTATCTGGTTTGTACTACCTTGTAGTGTGAATCAGTTGTGAATTCGTTATAACTCATCATAAAAGTGGAAGGCATTAAAATAATTTGTTTTTGCGATTCTTTTGTGATTGTAAATCTATGGTTAGTGCTTATTAGCCTAAATATATGTGTATTGTGAAATGGTGTTTGACGGGAGGAAAACATGTCATTATTCCTTTCAAACAAAACTCAAACTTATAGTCTAGTATAGTGAATAAGCAAGAGGTCGATGCCACAAGGAATTCTACCTATTCGAGTATGATTTAGTTGCCTTGAGTAACCAAAGGGGGGTTTAGAGTGCAAAAGCTCCACCTTTTATCAAAGCGGAAGAATGAAAGCTATAGTAAAGAAAATTGATTCAGACAATATAGAGAAATAGTCCTACCTACAATTATCCACTTTATTTGGTTAAGTTGATCCTTGTAACTTCCTCTCGCCCTTTTAGGCTTCCTATGAATGTCCTTGTCCCGACCTAATTTAGCTACTAGTCCAATTAGTCATAGAAACCCTTATCTCATCGGAAGTCCCTGAAGAAGAATTTAACTCAATCAATATGTTTAAGTTCATAAATTAACCAAGGTATTTGCAACCCCTAAAGAGGGATTTCACAAAACATCCAACTTCCTACCTATCCAATTAGTTCAATTAGCCCTAAAGGGATAAGTTTTCTACTTGGGTTAAAGTTCGCAATCATAAATATACAAAACCCTAAAAATTGAATTGATTCTAACGAGTTGGCCAGATTAGATAGAACAAAACAATCAAGAATTAAGTGTAAGGAAGTCAAAACATTCAATATAGGAAATAACGAACGAGATTCGGAAACTCACAACCCAATCCAAACAAAGCTTCAAATTGTAGATAGAACAAATGGAGTTTAATTGCTCCTGGCGAACATCGCTCTCTCTCAATTGTATGTTGAACGATGAATATATAGAATAGTAGATAGGTAACACTAGGGCTAATCCCTCGTAATATAAAACGCCAAAGTCAGCCAAACTAATGAAATTAGGTTTAGATAGAAATAAAATGACTCCGGTTCATTGACGACATATGCGGTGGCCACTGCCTAGCTTCTTCCTTATTTTCTCGGCTAGGTGCATACGATGGCCGCTGCCTGTGTGCCTCGACCGCTGCACCTGGTTACTGCAACGCCTTTACTTGCCCGTTACATGTATTTAAAGCACTCTTCTCTTCTTGCTTTTAGTTCGTTGCACTTTGTATCCATAGCTTCAAACCTATTGCGTCCTCTTTTGATGTTCAAATCATTATCTCTGCAAAATAAATCGCAATTTGCTCAGAATTCGAACTCTTCCAAAATAAAGCATATAATGCAATTTAACTCCAAAACATGTACCAAATGCATCCTAACTAGCCTAAAACTACCTACAATGCCTATTTAAAATATGCATTATCAAATTCCAATGCACTTAAGTTTTTGCTTGTCCTCAAGCAATGATAAAATAATATGAATCAATGCATCCCACAAGAAATTCCTTTATATCTTAATCCTATCAAAAAGAAACATCATGACAATTGCAAACAGAGACAAGACAAGACAAACATCATTGCATGTATTTGAGTGATCAAGTAGCCCGCATTCCTATTCATCCAACCTCATAGGGAGATAGTGTATTTCTCTCACTCTCATGTGTTTAGGTTTTGAAGTACAACTCTCAACTCAATTATGTATGCAAACATTAATTATAAGCATTGACACTTATATACAAATATCTCCACCGAATACATCAAAGCAAACATGCATCATCAAGAGGGCTTTCAATTCCCTCAATGAAAATCTTCAAAGAAGACTCCATTCGACGGGGTTGTATTGGGGATTGGTAAGTGATGTGCGCCTATTTTGCCATGTTTCATGCTTACCTTTATTCCGATTTCTGTTCATATTTTATACTTTTGGGTTAGGGAAGTATTGAATTTGCGTAGTTTATGTTTAATTATGAATTATAGAGGTCTACACAAGTTTTGGTTTAATTTCACAGGAATCGGAAGCATTTCAGAGCAATTTGGAGAAAAAGGAACCAAGTTGTTGATTCACTCGATGTCTACTGGAACCACTCGACATCTATTGGAGTGAAGCGGAATTTGGCTAAGTGTTGGACGGAGCAAGCTATTGAGATTTCACTCAATGTCTACTGGAGTTCACTCGACATCGAGTCCCACATTACACACTTTGAGCCAAGAGAAGAAGAAAAGCACTCGACACCACAAGCCTGACTCGAGATCAAGTGAAGCTCACTCGAGACACATGCGTTTTGACGAGATGCGTTTTGAAGCCCTAGAGTGACTTGACTCGATATCGAGTGAAGCCCTAGAGTGCCGAGATGCTTTTTGACGAATTCTAATTTGAAGGAGATTGCTTAGTCACGAAGAGAAGATATTTTATCTCCTTAATGAATATCTATCCTTACGGGTTAAATTCCATTTACCCTAGAGAATTTTTATTTATCTTATATTATTTTAAGTAGGAAGTTGTATCATAGAAAATTCGATAGATATATCTTTCCTTGGCTAGCAAGGACTAGTTTACTATAAATAAAGCCCTTAAGGGCTAGGTTTTAATCATCTTTTTTTCACAAGCAATATATTATGCACCATAGTAGTAGAGCGAGGAGTAGGCCGAGAGGAACTGACTGAGAGAGAGAGAGAGAGAGAGAGAGAGAGAGAGAGAGAGAGAGAGAGAGAGAGAGAGAGAGAGAGAGAGAGAGGGCAGTTGTGGAGTGTTTGGTTGTACTCTTACTCTTTTATTCAATTCAAAGTAGTTTCTTTATGACGATGATGAAGTTTTCTATGATGATGTGCGAGTAGTCGTCCCACTTCTAGGGTCGGGGTGAGCCCGACGATAGCCATGTAAGTGTGCTTTATTTATGATTCTCATATGATTTTTATCTTCTATCTTACGTGCTTAAATCTGCTGCGAGAGTAGTGGACGATCAGTTTTCTGCATTTTGACTCGACATCGAGTGACTTTAGTCGATATCGAGTGAACTGACCTGATATCGAGTGCCTCTACTCGACGTCGAGTGGTTGTTTGTGTGTTCTGCAGGTTTGCACTAGAAATCAACTGCCACTTGTTGATGAGGGAATCAAGTCTAAATAAATATAATAATATAATTATCAAACTGATTACCAATCCCACGCAAATAAATTACAAGAAACCATCCCGCTATAGTGGTAGGGTGATGACGGACGAACTTCGTTGGCACTTTCGCCTCTCGTCAAATAGTAATACTATCCAAACTTCAACACAAAACCAATAGATTAGGCAATCAATCACTTGATAAACCAAATAACTACTAGTATAGCGATACTGTCCGTTGTCGAAACCCTAGGGAGAAGCAATTTCCTATTCAATAACTATAAGAAAAGACTCTTATCACAAAGCAATAATTTGTAGCAAGTAATAAAGGTCCTCGGATTGATCTATTAATTATTCATATTCAAATGTCTACTTGACTAAAGTTGAGAGATCCACATATGTTCACTCATCTTATTCAATATCACTAAAGAATAGCATTAAAGACTCAAGTAATCAAGACTAATTGGCACATTGACTCAACGCAGTTAAGACTAATAGGCGCATTTTGACTCGACGTCGAGTGACTTTAGTCGATATCGAGTGAACTGACCTGATATCGAGTGCCTCTACTCAACGTCGAGTGGTTGTTTGTGTGTTTTGCAGGTTTGCACTAGAGATCGACTGCCTTGTTGATGAGGGAATTAAGTCTAAATAAATATAATAATATAATTATCAAACCCATTTCCAATCCCACGCAAATAAATTACAACAAACCCTCCCGCTGTAGTGGTAGGGTGATGACGGACGAATGTCGTTGACACTTTCGCCCCTCATCAAATAGTAATAATATCCAAACTTAAACACAAAACCAATAGATTAGGAAATCAATCACTTGATAAACCAAATAACTACTAGTAGGGGTGGGCACAAATCCCGCAAATCCCGGTCCCGTCCCGGGCCCGTCCCGGTCCCGTCCCGGACCCGGTGGGATTTCAATAAAAAAAAGCAAATCCCGTCCCGGTCCCGTCCCGCAAAAATTATGCGGGACGGGACGCGGGACGACTCATCCCAATCCCGCAAATCCCGTCCCGTCCCGCATATATATATTAATATATTTTAATTCTATATATATGTATAATATTATCTTATACAGTATATATTATATATAATATACATACTGTATTACATAATTTACATATATAGACATTGTATTCCTATATACGTATTAGATTACATACATACACACTGTGAAATTAGTAATTACTATTACAATTTACACAGACTATATTACAGTAGCTAGTATATGTGTGTGCAAAGTGTATATATATTAGTAATTAGCAACTTTTCTTAGTAATATATATTCTATATAGTGTGTTTATATATATATTGTGTGTAATTATATGTATAATGTATATACAAATAATGAGAATAGTAAAATATATAAAATATTACTATAAATTTATATATGTTACGCCTTTGAAAATCGCAAAATGTATAAGAATTTTAGATTTTTTTTATAATGTTTTTTATTTGAGGGACAGGGCCCGTCCCGTTCCGGTCCCGTCCCGTCCCGCGAGGGACAAGGCCCGTGTGGGATTGAAAAAAAAGAGTAGTGAATCCCGTCCCGGTCCCGTCCCCCAAAAATTACGCGGGACGGGACGCGGGACGACCCCCATCCCGTCCCGTCCCATCCCGCGCCCACCCCTAACTACTAGTATAGCGATACTGTCCGTTGTCGAAACCCTAGGGAGAAGCAATTTCCTATTCAATAACTCTAAGAAAAGACTCTTATCACAAAGCAATAATTTGTAGCAAGTAATAAAGGTCCTCGGATTGATCTATTAATTATTCATATTCAAATGTCTACTCTACTAAAGTTGGGAGATCCACATATGTTCACTCATCTTATTCAATATCACTAAAGAATAGCATTAAAGACTCAAGTAATCCAGACCAATTGGCACATTGACTCAATGCAATTAAGACTAATAGGCGCTTTTTGACTCGACATCGAGTGACTTTAGTCGATATCGAGTGAACTGACCTGATATCGAGTGCCTCTACTCGACGTCGAGTGGTTGTTTGTGTGTTTTGCAGGTTTGCACTAGAGATCGACTGCCACTTGTTGATGAGGGAATTAAGTCTAAATAAATATAATAATATAATTATCAGACCCATTTCCAATCCCACGCAAATAAATTACAAGAAACCCTCCCGCTGTAGTGGTAGGGTGATGACGGACGAACGTCGTTGACACTTTCGCCCCTCATCAAATAGTAATAATATCCAAACTTAAACACAAAACCAATAGATTAGGCAATCAATCACTTGATAAACCAAATAACTACTAGTATAGCGATGAAGTCCGTTGTCGAAACCCTAGGGAGAAGCAATTTCCTATTCAATAATGATAACTCCACTCCCTTTGATGAAAATCGGAATTAGTTTCAAAGGCTTTGACAGACAGTTTGTGTCAAAGGTCTTGAAGCTTTAATAGTGTTGATGAAACACAAAACCTGTTCTTTATTATATTATGTCCGAATATCATTATATATTATTATATGCTTCCAGACATTATATTCTAACATTTCAGAAAGTTTTTCAAATATTATCTCCTTCCAAAGTCGAAAAGTTAAGAAGGACACAATCGGAGATCATGGCTTCAAAAGTTTCCAAGTTTAGAAGATCTCGAAGATAGCCATGATCAGCCTAGCCATTGGAGAAGATTCCTTCCTTAAGTGGCGCCGATGACCTTCACTATATAAAGGAGATGAAGAAGAGAGAGAGGATGGACGTACATTCACGAATATCATTGCACACTCAGCCCTCAAGTTTACGATCTCTCTTCAGCGTGTTTTCTCTGCTTGTTCTTAAGAGTCTTATATTTTGTTTCAAAGCATTTGAGAGATATACAATGAGCTTATAGGATATATTCAAAGAGAGTGTTATACTCGAGAGTTTATTACTCAGGAAGTGAGCACTAGGCTATTGATTCTCGAGAGTAAGAGGATTGTACTAGATAGCTGAGAGAGGTGGGCTCTTCTAGATTGGTCTAGGACTCCAAGGGAACGTGAGTTGACTAGATTGCAATTGTCTATGAGAGAGGCTTCTCGGTGAGCTATTAGGATCCTAAGCTTTGTGAATCAATAAAGCCTGTTGAATCCTAGGGTTGTGGAAGAACCCTAGGCGGGGACGTAGGCCAAGTTCGTGTCGAACCTCGTTAACAATTCGTTGCGTCCTTTACTTACTGCTTTACCATATTTCCGCATTTGTTCGAATTGTATAACTTATTTGTGATTCAGGTTTTCCAGAGAAAAGATTAAGTCTAATCTCAAAGGGTTTTGCACGGGCTTCAAAAGTCTTGAGACTATCTGCGAAAAACCGGCTTACTCTATTCAACCCCCCTTCTAGAGTATTTCTATATTACTTAGTTTTATATTATCGAACCTTCAAATAACTCTAAGAAAAGACTCTTATCACAAAAGCAATAATTTGTAGCTAGTAACAAAGGTCCTCGGATTGATCTATTAATTATTCATATTCAAATGTCTACTTGACTAAAGTTGAGAGATGCACATAGGTTCACTCATCTTATTCAATATCACTAAAGAATAGCATTAAAGACTCAAGTAATCAAGACCAATTGGCACATTAACTCAACGCAATTAAGACTAATAAGCGCATACCGAACTCATCCCTAATCGAATATCCTCCACATAGATCAATTGAAATCATCCACTACAAAGACAAAGAAACATCACTATCTCAATACCTTTGTTTGCTATTGAGGAAACAACAACGAATTCATAGCTAAGATGCAATTCCTAACATGATGATCAAGCATAGAAAGGAACACAAATATGATAATTAAGCACAAGATAATAACTAAGAATATGAATAACTAAATAGAATCAAATCCTCACAATCCAAATAACCATGTCTTCGAATCACAAGCGAAGCTGACGAGAGGGTTTCTCGTCGAAATAAATTTGTAGTCAAAACCCCGCTATAGGATAGTGGAGTCAGGTTCGTCCTCATGAGAGAAATCAGTGGTTCTAGGTTTAGTTGGTTTTGGGGTTCGGGAATAGTGGGAAAAGGTGTAAGGTTGATGTCGACGCCGGCTATTTCTGTGCGCTTTTAGCATTCTGCTCTGTCTTGAAACACACTTTCCCGAGTCCTCATTCGTCCGATTGACGCATATGAATATGTGTTGGACAAATCTTTTCGAGGGCTACAACTCTCATGAAGTCATCAGAACTTGATTCAAAATGATGAATGGCAAAAAGTGACGTTTTCTCCAGCTGCACCATCCTGTGCTCTTCTTTATTTTCTCCAATGTTTTCATGACTTTCTTTAGGCTCCAACGTGCATCCGATTTTTGTGAAATTAAACAAAAACTTATGTAGACCTCCATATATTGCAAATAAACATAAACTACACAAATTCTGCATAAATCAAACCCATAAATATGAAATGCAGACAGAAATCGATATGAATATAAGTGAAAAACATGGTTAATTGAGCGCACATCAACACCTCATACTTAAGCTTGCTTGTTCTCAAGCAATACTTTTAATGGTCATACAGGGGAAGAAATTAAACTCTCAACATCAAAGATTCATTCTCATATGTCCCTGTAATTAATTACCATCCTCGAGAAGGTACTTGTGCCACAAGTTCATGCCTGTGAATAAAAACAACATCTACACACAAAAAGAGGGTTATGCAAAAACATTTCATAAGTGACAAAGCAACAATAATCAAGAGGACTTTATTAAGCTCAATAAGGAGTAGATTGGTAAAAGACTTAAGGTGGGATATATTTGGCCATGTGGTGTTAATGATCCGGGAAAATGGAGTAATTTCCAAACTTTCATACCACATTCCTTCTTCCTTTGATTTCTCACATTTCGCTCAATGCTTTTTTCAATATAATGCGTTTACCTCTCTAACCTTAGCACTGCCTTCTCGCAAGTCACAAACATGGGTGTCATGAATGGCCCTGGATACTTAGTGTTTCAGACTTCTCACCTTGGTGTCCCATCCTGCGGAACTAACATCTCAACGCAGGCAGGGTCGATCTACCTTTATCTCATGAGGTGACCGAATTTTCTTTCACTCATTAAATTTTCCATAATATGATGATTCTCCTGCCAAACTCCAAAATAATGGTACAACACACAAGCATATAATAATCTCCATAATATGACATCAGTTTCTCAAAAAACTCCTCGGATGGGTAATAAGGTAAAGAAAATGGCAATATATAGATCATGTGGAGCAAATATGAAATAAGGCATAATATGGCTTGTGATGCATATAAGCATAGGTGAGGCTAGGATATGGTAAGAATGTATGGAAAATAAAGTCCTCCGTCCTCTTATCATGGATATGTCTAAAGCAACTTCAAATTTTACCTCCTTTTACGGTTTTCATAAAATAATGCACTTCATTGTGACTTCCCTTTACTAGGCAATTTCATGCTATATCTCTAATTAATCCAATTTTTCATCGTCGAGTTCAATATAACTCCCATGACACTAATCAAATTTTTTAACGGGGGTGATTAAAAATAAACTTTGGAAAACAACATGTAAGCATATAGATAAATAGCATTTCCAAAGTATACATGTATAAAGAATTTCCATAAATATAATATAAGTAAGCCTTTCCCCCACCCCATACTTAAACATTACAGTGTCCTCACTGTATAAAAACAAGGGTGAAGAAAGACACGCACTAGACAGATGTGCAGAAACTTGGAATCGAGTGTTGAAGTTTGTTGCAGAGTGGTCGATATCGAGTAGAGTAGTCGACATCGACTACTTTCTACTCGACATCGAGTATGTGGGAACCTTAAGGTGGTTTTATGTTAACCAGGGGCTCTGTTTCTCCTCATGTGTGGTCGACGTCGAGTAGAGTACTCAACGTCGATTACTTTCTGCAGCTTCTTGTACATACAATTCGTGTTAGAAAGACGAAATCCACAAAGGCAAAACCCAATATAATATTTAAAACAAAAACCAACAGTATCTAAAACCCTAAGAAATAAGAAATAGCGGGTTGCCTCCCGTAAGCGCTAAATTTTAAGTCTTTAGCTTGACCTACATCCCTTTAAGTCTTAGCCTGGCTCATCTTTGTCCGGAGGTATAGGTGGATCTGATGGTTCCTCCGATGGTGGGAAGCGTGGAATATCATCCGGGGGCATCATGTGAAAAAGCTTAAACATCCCCGAGTGAACGCTCCATTGTTTCACCCATTCATCTTCCCGAGCCCCAGTTGACCTGCATAAGGGAAGACATAAAGAAAAGATACATACCTCGTTATCATACCTCTTCCGCTTCATAGGTTGACTTAGTTGTGTATCTCCACCACATCAGAATGGTGGAGTGGGAAGAGATATTTCCTCCTCATCATGCGGAGCTTCATGCCACTTTGCTAGGACCCCATACTTAAATATGAACATCGGTTGCTCAAAATTGTCGGGGATGGCCTTCACCTTGTAAGGTAAAAGCAACCTTGGAACACCCTGGGCAACAATGACCAACTTCTTCTCTTCTAGTAGGTAAAAGCAACCTTGGAACGCCCTAGGCAACAATGACCAACTTCTTCTCTTCTAGTGCTTCTTCTTCTTGGGGCCCTTCAAATGGTTTTTCAAAGATAGATAGAAAATGTGGAATTAAGATCGGGGAAGGACATACCTGGGTCTCCGTAATGTGGTCAACATCGACTATGCGGTAGTCGACATCGGCTGGCGTTGTTGCTTTCATGTACCGTGGGAGTACCCATTGTTTGTGCCAATCTTCATCTTTCTCTCATCACTTTCCATAGATGCAATTTCCTCATAAGAAGGAGGCTCTAATCCCTTAGAACGATAGAAAACCTCGAGCCTTCGGACTTCGTCCTCCAGCCGGGCTATTTCCCTTAATTGTGCCTCCTCCACTGCGATCATATTCCTCCGTTTCATATATCAAACCCATCTATCCCATTCGTGGTCCCATTCCCAAAAGGCTTCCATCTTTGTACATAAGCTTTGAAATCACAATCAAGAACACAAATTAGTAGGAAAAGCTCGGCACCTAGTTGGTATCAATGAGGTAGGTGGTGGTAGGGTATGTGATAGGGTAAGAAAAAAGGATGGGCTTTTCTGAACCTTAAACACAACTAAACTAGGCCTGATTGATATCTCCCCGACAACGGAGCCAATTTGACGAGAGAGTTTCTCGACCAAATAAATTTATAGTCCAGACCCCGCTATAAGATAGTGGAGTTAGGTTCATCCTCAGGAGAGAAGTTAGCGGTTCTAGGTTGCTGTCGACGTCGGCTATTTCTGTGCGCTTTCAGCATTCTACTCTGTCTTGAAACACACTTTCCCAAGTCCTCGTTCGTCCGATTGATGCATATGAATATGCGTTGAAAATCTCTTTTTAAGGGATACAACTTTCATGAAGACATCAGAACTTGATTCAAAATGATGAACTGCAAAAAGTGGCATTTTCTCCATCTGCACCATCATGTGCTCTTCCTTAATTTCTCCAATGTTTTCATGTCTTTCTTTTAGGCTCCAAAGTGTGTCTGATTTCTGCAAAATTAAACAGAAACTTGTGCAGACCTCCATATATTGCAAATAAACATAAACTACACAAATTCTACATAAATCAAACCCAAAAATATGAAATGCATATAGAAATCGATATGAATGTAAGCGAAAAACATGGTTAATTGAGCGCACATCAATATCGGGCCTATACTTAAGCTTGCTTGTCCTCAAGCAATACTTTTAACGGACGAACGTCATTGGCACTTTCGCCCCTCGTCAAATAGTAATAATATTCAAACTTAAATACAAAACCAATAGAAATATGAAATGCAGACAGAAATCGATATGAATGTAAGCGAAAAATATGGTTAATTGAGCGCTCATCAGAAACTATGAGTTTAGCAACTCATAGGCCAATTCTCTCTCTCTCTCTCTCTCTCTCTCTCTCTCTCTCTCTCTCTCTCTCTCTCTCTCTCTAATTGTGTTCACAGTCTCACAATAATTTCTCCACTCTCTGAATAGAACTGAAAAATAGTCTAATAATGCCTCTCAAAAGAGTCGGCCAAAACCCTAGTAGGAATAGAATATAATAATAGGAAATAATAATTTCGGATCCAAAATCGCAATTGCTGGAAACCGGCCCACGGCGGGTGTCGTGCAAATGGTGGCGGGCGCCGCTTATGTAGTGTCCGACTTTCCTCAATTGTCTTCAATAAACTCCAATGTCGTGCTTCCTTTCTCCTCTTTGGCTTCCTCCTTTGCCTCCATATGCTCCAAAGTATGTCTTTTAAGCTCTTCAAAAGTCCATTCAAGTGTCAGAATGTAATTCTACAGAATAAACACTAAAAAGCCATAGATTCCGAACTCGAATAATTCACAAGAAATATACGAAACTAGACTCAAACAATAGCGAAACAACTACCTAATTGCAATAAGAAATACCTATAATGCCTATATGAAATATGCATTATCAAATCCCTCACACTTAACTCTTGCTTGTTCTCAAGCAACCATAAAGGAAAACATCATCTACGCATCCCACACGAAATTCTTTCCTAATTTTACTCATCAAAATTCAAAACCAACATCATCAATAGTGCAAATATAATTAAACATATAAACGTCATAACATGTACATATGGGATCAAGTTGCTTGCATGCTCAAAAATCCAACCTTACCAAGGATAAAATGTGTATTTGTCACTCTCATGTGTTTAAGCTTTAAGCATACACTCAACTCAATTCCATATACAAGCATCAACTCAAATATTTACATTTATATCAAAAAATCTCTACCGGATACGTCAATGCAAAAATAAGGACATCAAGAGGACTTTCACTCAATGGAAATCTTCATAGAAGATTCCATTCGGCATTGTATTTGGTCATGTGGTGCTTGGTAGAAATATAAGGGCAAGGAATTGTATTTGGTCATGTGGTGCTATAAATTCTGGGAAAATAAGATTTCGAAACTCCCAACATAGCACAAACCAACTCAATAACATCAAGCTCACAAATGCACAACATCTCTCAATATCATCAAATCATCTCATAATCATCTCATTATCATCTCACATATCATGACACCTAACCAATATAACTTCTAGCCAACATAAATCCAATTCTTCCTCATTATGCAAAAATAAAATAAATGGCTCTTTTATTCTTTTTTTTTCCTTTTCTTTTTTTTTCTTTTTCTCTTTTTTTTGGATTTTTTTTTTGTTTTTTTCTGTGAGCCCAAAATACATGAAAACCAAATGCGTAAAAATGAGGGAATAAATGAGCACATAACATTACATCTTCTCAAGACCATAAACCATAACATCTTCTCAAAACCATAAAAATGAGGGAATAAATAAGCATATAACATTACATCTTTTTTTCATTCTCCTTAATCTCCAAAATAGATTCCATAACCTACTAAAAATCTCAATTCCCCCAGAATAAGGGTAAGGCTCAGCATAGGCTAGGAATAATAATTTTGTGGAGCTATCAATAAAAAGGCTAAAGGCTCAAATTGGCTTCAAAGCAAGATATAACATAGGGTAGACATAGATAAATATGCGGCTAAAAGGTTGCCTCTATCATTTGAACTTATCAAGCAATGAACATGTATATAATCGGCCTTGAAAATAGATAACCATGACAATACTCAATGATAAATGCATAGGAAGAGTAAATCACACAAGAAAAGCAAAAGGAATATAGAGATATCCCTTATAAAGCCAAAAATATCTCATTGGGACAAATTTTTGTCGAATTTCAAGCATACTCCCAAACGTAAATCATACATGCTCAATTACATATGCCTAATCATATTTCACATAAAAACCAATTTTCAGGATAAGATAAAATCATTCCAGAATTCCATAGGATTTATAAGATCATGTCAGTATAAAGTCAAAATAGGACAAACTCAAATTAAATGAAAATATTTGATTACACAATATGCAAAACAACAAACAAAACTCACTTTTTCTTCTTTAATTTTTTGACATTTTTCAAAAAAAAATTCTTTTTTGACATTTTCTATAACACAAAAGAAATAACATAAAGGAAATAATAAAAATTCAAAAATAGAAATTCAAACATGAACTAACCTAACTAATTCAATTCACTCCCCCCCCCCCCCCCACACTTACATGTTGCATTGTCCTCAATGCATAAAAACACAAAAATGAACAATGAAAAATAAAAATAAAGGGTTTGAAGAAAGCAAATGACTAACCAATTACTGTGAAGGCGGGGTCTGGGGTCCAGACCACTGAGTGATGTCCTGAAGGGCAATCAATATCGTGTTCTGAAGACTAGAGAGCTACTCCGAAAGACTAGTGAGATTGTCAGCAGTGCTCGCCTCAAAATCAGCAAATCGACGCTCAAGATCATTCAAAGTAACACATGTAGGCTCGACGTCATCTTCAACAACTTCTTCTCTGGCCACTACTTCTTCTGTAATCTCACCAGGCTCATTATCAATGGCCTCATCATTCGTGGCCTCATCATCAATAACATGCCATCGTCTATCTAAACTATGCTCATCCGGATCCAATGGGAGCTGGTGGTGATAGAGACTAAAATCTGACATCCTCAGGCAATATGGTAGTTTCAGAGGTAGATAATTATGATGCTCCTATGCTGGTCCCGACTTCCATTTGAAACACCAGGTTCCATCCGGCCTCTGGGCCCATTCAGTCATGCCCCACCATTCCAGGTTGGCAAGATTGTAAACTTTCTTTCCATCGAGAGGCTACAAATCATCAAGACAGACACCCACTCGGCGAGCAATCAGCGATATCAAACCTCCGGAAATAATAAGGCGTTCAGGCCTAACATGAGTGGTTGTAGTCACCTCTATACAGTTTCCCAAAAATAGTTGAACCCAATCAGGGATATCCACCTCTCCCGGAGTCAAGCAACAAAAATAGCTCTGGGCTCTCTCATAGTAAGAATGGAATAATTCGCCATACCCAAGAAAGAGTTACAGAGTACCAAATAGCACAACCTCAACTCAGGATGAGTAATCGTGGATGCACAGCATTGCCGACTCATCTCAAAGAATTGATATGTATCCTCTTTCTACATATCAAGAGGATTTGGAGCAGCCAATTTGTCCCTAAATTCGGCATCAGAAGGGGTTTTGGTAACACCAAAAGCTTATGCAATCAGATCCTTAGCTACCACGAACTTCCGATTCCTCGGCTAAAAACGAATCTCCATATCAGAACGATAATCCAGGGTGGCCAAGAACTCTCTCACTAATGCCGGATAGGTATAATCATACACATCCAAGAAATCACTCAATCCTCCCTCTCTAAGGAGTCGGTGGACCTCCTCAAATAGTCCCAATTTCTTCAACGTCGGGGAGTGAAAGAATAGGGTGGATTTATACTCCCTATTTTCAAGCTTGAGCCAACGATCCTCTTCTTTCCAAGACAGCAAATGGGGCTTCTTCATAACAAGAGTTGGAAGCATGATGCAACTCGAGGCAAAATTGAAGAAAAACCACGAAAAAGACCAAAAGATGGGCTCGCTACAGGAACGGCGGGCGCGGTGTACTCAGAATCTCGAATCCGAGTGAAAACGTAGGAGAACCGACGTCACACTCTTCCAAACTTTAACCTTTCTCGAACAACTTGGTTTCAAAGGGTTCTTTGGTGATAGGTAAGGGAATGGTATAGGAAAGGTTGAATTTTGTGGATGCAGGGTAATGATGAAAAGTGGTTCGGTGGACAGAATCAAGTAGGCTTTTGGGTTTTGTAAATTTCTTGAGCAAGCTTGGTTGATTCAAAATAGGGAGTAGCAATATATGATGAGTTGAAGGGAAAATCTATCAAAAAGAAAAATTAAAAATATTAGAACTAGATAGAATAGAAAATAGAAAAGATAGAAAATCTAATCCTAGGAAATAATGAAACTAACCTAAAAAGAAAAATAATCTAATCCTAAGATAAATGGAAAATAAGTAAAAGATAAAATAAACTAACCTAAGATAGATAGAAATAATCTAACCTAAAAATAGATAGAAAATAATCTAATTCTAAAAAGAAAATAAATCTAGCCTAAAACGAGAATAACCAAAAATAAGAAAGATAGAAAGTTCCCTTCAAATTTGACCAAAGTTTGGATTCGTCGGGCGGACAGGGGGCGGCGGGTGGTGGGCGCCATGTCCACAGAATGTGACTCCGCACTCCAAATCAACAAACTCAATGCCAACATATGTTTTAACTTATCGTAGCTTCCGAAATTCAGCGATACGATTGATCCTACTTTATGGAATTGAAAACTAATTGCGAAAATAGAAATAACATTACCTAAATACCTTGGGTTGCCTCCAAAGAAGCGCCTTTGTTTCACGTCTTTGGCTCGACGTGATGCATTTCTTGATCAAGTTATCCCATTAAGATCCTACACACTTGTCCTTTTCAAGACCAGAGGGGGAACTTTATGAACTTTTCCAACATATCCATCAATTGCATTCATCGATTCCTTCTTGAAATAAGTTACTTCTGGAGGTTCTCCTGCAATTGTAAAAACCTCAACATTGTTAGGAATCAACTTCTCATAGGGAATAGCAATAGAATCATTTGAATTAGACACATTGTCATGTGACTTACACAAATTCTCAATTTTCCTCTAAATGTCATCTTTCCCTAATCCAATTTCATCTTTGTTACAAAAATCAAGATTCATAGATTCAGTTTCAACAGAAGCGTCTAACAAACCATTTGATTCATTCATGTGATTACTTTCATTAGAGTCAAGAACATCTACATAATCATTGGTAGAAGAAAGAATAGGCTCAAATATAGAAAATTCAATCTTTCTACCATCAAAGTCCATAGTTAGTGAACCTTTAAAACAAGCAATCTTAGTCTTGGTTGTTCGCAAGAATGGCCATCCCAAGATAATTGGGGTCAGGCATACCTTGTTCCATGTCTAGCATGAAGAAATCAGCTGGAAATATCAAATCATTTACCTTTATCAAAACATCCTCAACAACTCCTTTAGACTTAATATTAGAATGATCAGCGAGTTGTATAGTAACACCAATTTCAAACAATGCATTGAGACCCAAAAACATGTACAAGTTATAAGACATAACATTGATTGAAGCGCCTAGGTCTAACATAGCTTTGGTGAAGATAGCATTACCTATTGCACATGGGAGAGTAAACATACCCGGATCTCCGCATTTTTCATGCAATCGTTTCTGAAGTAAAGTAGAAATGTTCTCACTTAAACTTACCTTTTCTTTCTTTCGCGTCCTTTTCTTGCATTTCATCGTGCATAGTTCTTTCAGAAATTTCACATAGCGAGGCACAATTTTAATCAAATTGAAAAGTGGAATATTTACCTCACAATGAGCAAAGGTGTCATAAATAATTTGTTCATCTTCCCACTTACAATCAGATCTTAAGCCATGAGGAAAGGGTGGTGCAGGTCTTGAAACCTTAGAAGACCACTCTGTAGAAGATTTCTTCGAGGATTGAACAACGTCAGAAGTCGGATCCATCACTGGAGGCGGCGGTGGGCGCCGTTGTGAGGGGCGGCAAGCGCCGTCTATGTAATGTGTCTTTAATTCCATCTCGTCCTCTTTATTTCCCAAGTCAACTTATTACCTAGGCCTCTGTTCAACATTCCTAGTGGGCACATTCACTTGTTTACCTCCTCTAAGGATCATGGCGCTAACGTTCTCCTTCGGATTCACTACCACTTGAGATGGTAACTTCCCTGAATATTTTGCTTTCAATTCACCAATCTCCTTAGCCATCTAACTCATCAACTTTTCTGGAACACCCATCTTGTCCAATAACAACCTCAATGTCTCATCTCTATCTTCTTGTTGAGTGTTTTTAAGACGATTCTCAAACTGTCCTCTGTCTTTGAATACACTATGATAGTTTGAATTGTAGCCCTGATTGTAATTGTTACCAAAGTTGCGGTGAGGTCCATAATCCATAGCATTCACTTCAGCGGTGTCCTCCTGAATCAAGGGACACTTATCATTTAGATGAGTTGGATTTCCACTAACACCACAAGGTCTAGGCTGATTGGGTTGATTCATTTGCATAACCATCATGTTCACTATCTCCATAATCATATCGATATCATCCTTGTGTCCATCTCTCGAACTATCCAACTTATGAACTCCTCTAACTCCTTGGTGTCTCCCATATTATTGCGATGCATTAGCCAACCCTTCAAAAATCTGCATTGCTTCCAGATGTGTTTTATCCAAAATATCTCCTCCACTAGTAGCATTGATGAAACTCTTATCGGTGTCAGGCAAGCCTTCATAAAGATATAGCACTAGATCATCCTTGGGTATCCCATGTTGTGGACAACTACCCTTAAGCTTCTTGAACCACTCAACATACTGATAAAGACTCTCCGTAGGTGATTTCTCAACATTGGATAACTCCATAAGTTTGTTGAGGCGAGTCGCATGAAAGTACTTTTGCATGAAAGCTTTCTTCAATTGTACCCAAGTAGTAATGCTTTATGGGGATAGATAATAAAGCCAATCGCTTGCAGAATCTTTTAAGGTAAAGGGGAACACTCCCAACATCAATTGGTCATCTTTTAGGCCTTGGGGTCTCAGTCTATCACATACGCTCACAAAGGTAGCAAGGTGCTTGTTTGGTTCCTCCCCATGCAATTCATGAAAGTAGGGCAAAATAGAAGACCAATTCGACTTATACTCAAATCTTGAACCTTCAGGGAGATCAGAAAGAATAATTGCAAGTGGTTGAGCACTCAAATTAGGTTTCTTTAATTAGGTTTCATAGGGTCCCTCTTGGCGGATCAACAACTACGTCTGCCATCTCCTTGTTTGTCTCAAAATCAAGCTTCCTTTTCAACCTAAGAGATCTTTCAATCTCAGAATCAAAAGCCAAAGGCAATTAATTACAAGATCGAATTTGAACCATACAAGGACACAAAAGACTCAAAGTAAAGAGTATTTGAAATAGATAAAGAAAAGAAAACTCATTTCTTCTCCCCGGCAACGACGTCAAGAATTTGATGATGAACGAACGTCGTTGGCATTTTCGCCCCTCGTCAAATAGTATTAATATCCAAACTTAAAAACAAAACCAATAGATTAAGAAATCAATCACTTGATAAACTAAATAACTACTAGTATAGCGATGAAGTCTGGTGTCGAACCCAAAGGAAGAAGCAATTTCCTATTCAATAACTCTAAGCAAAGACTCTTATAACAAAGCAATAATTTGTACCAAGTAACAAAGATGTAAAAGTAACTAGATTTTTTATCACAAAGTAGATTGATATCAAAGTAGAAAGAACATTTCACCTGCAATTCTCTGACAATGGTTGGACTTCCTAGTTCTTAGATTGATTTATTAATTATTCAAATTCAAAGGTCTACTTGACAAAAGTTGAGTGATTCGGAGAGATTCACTCATCTTATTCAATATCACTAAAGAATAGCATTAAGGACTCAAGTAATCAAGACCAATTGGCACATTGACTCAACGCAATTAAGACTAATAGGCGCATGCTGAACTCATCCCTAATCGAATATCCTCAACAAAGATCAATTGAAATCATCCACTGCAAAGGCAAATAAACATCACTATCTCAATACCTTTGTTTGCTATCGAGAAAACAACAATGAATTCATAGCTAAGATGCAATTCCTAACATGGTGATCGAGCATAGAAAGGAACACAAATATGATAATTAAGCACAAGATAATAACTAAGAATATGAATAACTAAATAGAATCAAATCCTCACAATCCAAACAACCATGTCTTCGAATCACAAGCGAAACTAACAAGAGGGTTTCTCGACGAAATAAGTTTGTAGTCAAGACCCCGCTATAGGATAGTGGAGTCAGGTTTGTCCACAGGACAGAAGTAAGTGGTTCTAGGTTTAGTTGGTTTCGGGTTCGTGAATAGCGGGAAAATGTGTAAGGTTGATGTCGATGTCGGCTATTTCTGCACTTTCAGCATTCTGCTCCTTCTTGAAACACACTTTTCTGAGTCCTTGTTCATCCGATTGACGCATATGAATATGCGTTGGAAAACTCTTTTTAAGGGATACATCTCTCATAAAGACATCTGAACTTGATTCAAAATGACTAATGGCTAAAAGTGGTGTTTTCTCAGGCTGCACCATCCTGTGCTCTTCCTTAGTTTCTCCAATGTTTTCATGACTTTCCTTTAGGCTCTAAAGTGCGTTCGATTTCTGCGAAATCAAATAGAAACTTGTGTCGACCTCCATATATTGAAAATAAACATAAACTACACAAATTCTGCATAAATCAAACCCAGAAATATGAAATGCAAACAGAAATCGATATGAATGTAAGCGAAAAACATGGTTAATTGAGCGCTCATCAACACCCCATACTTAAGCATGCTTGTCCTCAAGCAATACTTTTAATGGACAAACGTCGTTGACACTTTCGCCCCTCGTCAAATAGTAATAATATCCAAACTTAAACACAAAACCAATAGATTAGGCAATCAATCACTTTATAAACCAAATAACTACTTGTATAGAGATGAAGTCCGTTGTCGAACCCCTAGGAAGAAACGATTTCCTATTCAATAACTCTAAGCAAAGACTCTTATGACAAAGAAATAATTGTAGCAAGTAACAAAGACGTAAAAGTAACCAGATTTATTATTGCAAAGTAAATTGATATCAAAGTAGAAAGAACATTTCACTTGTAATTCTCTGACAATGGTTGGAATTCCTGGTCCTCGGATTGATCTATTAATTATTCATATTCAAAGGTCTACTTGACTAAAGTTGAGAGATCCCTAGAGATTCACTCATCTTATAAAATATCACTAAAGCATAGCATTAAGGACTCAAGTAATCAATACCAATTGGCACATTGACTCAACACAATTAAGAATAATAGGCGCATACCAAACTCAACCCTAATCAAATATCCTCAACACAGATCAATTGAAATCATCCACTACAAAGACAAAGAAACATCACTATCTCAATACCTTTGTTTGCTATTGAGAAAACAACAACGAATTCATAGCTAAGATGCAATTCTTAACATGGTGATCAAGCATAGAAAGAAACAAAAATATGATAATTAAGCCCAAGATAATAACTAATAAGAAGATGAATAACTAAATAGAATCAAATCCTCACAATCCAAACAACAATGTCTTCGAATCACAGGCGAAACTATGAGTTTTGCAACTCATAGGCCAATTCTCTCTCTCTCTCCCCCGTCTCTCTCTCTCTCTCTCTCTCTCTCTCTCTCTAATTGTGTTCATAGTCTCACAATAATCTCTCCACTCTCTAAATAGAACTGAAAATAGTCTAATAATGCCTCTCAAAGAGTCGGCCAAAACCCAGTAGGAATAGAATATAATAATAGGAAATAATAATTTCGGATCCAAAATCGAATTGCTGGAAACCTGTCCCCGGCGGGCGTCGTGCAAATGGCGGCAGCCTATGCTGTGTCCGACTTTCCTCAATCCTTTCTCCTCTTCAGCTTCCTCCTTTGTCTCCATATGCTCCAAAGTATGTCTCTTAAGCTCTTGCAAAGTCCATTAAAGTGCCAAAATGTAATTCTGCAGAATAAACACTAAAAAAGGCGTAGATTCCGAACTCGAATACTTCACAAGCAATATACGAAATTAGACTCAAACAATAGCAAAACCACTACCTAATTGCAATAAGAAATACTTATAATGTCTATATGAAATATGCATTATCATAGTGTATTCAGGATCGAATCCACGAGGAAGGGTGTCAGCGGATCCTAAGCAGCGAGCAATCACGTTCGGAATCGACTCAAGGACTTCACTCAATATCGACCAGTTCAGTCGATATCGACTCAGGGAACACTCGATTTTAGGTCAAGTTACTGCAAAACAGAACAAAGCAAGTCGATGTCGAGTATGGACTCGATATCGGGTCCGTAGCAAGTCGATATCGACTGGATATGTCAAAATCAAGTCCTTCTGCAGAAATTGTAAAGTAACCAAGCGTGTTGGAAAAGAGCGTTCGAAGAGATTGAGGATGAATAAAGAAATGTGGACAGAAATAATCACAAGTTTGTTGTATTTAAATCAATTAACTAAATAAATTCCAAATCCAGGGAATTATACCTCAACGATAACAATGTAATTGATATGCCAAATTTATAATATGATTTCTTTCGCTTCAATATTGAAAATAAGGATCTCACATAAACCCTAGTTGTTACTACCCTTTTGATAACTAATCCAAATTTATAATAAGATTGCTTTCGCTTCAATATTGCAAATAAGGATCTACCTACTACTTTCGTAAAAGAATTATGCAAATAGGGATAGAAGATGAAATCACATAAAAAGATCATACATTTGACAAACTTACATGGCTATCGTCGGGCTCACCCCGACCCTAGAAGTAGGGGAACTACTCGCGCCTCAAAATTTTGAACTACATAGATGACATGAAAAGAACTAAGCTTTGAATTGAAAATAACGTCGAGAAGTACAATCAAGCTCTCCAATCTCTCTTCAACCTCGGCCCTCTCTCTCTTTAATCTATTTTCTACCTACTTGTGTGATGGAATGCATAAAAACTCAGCCCCTAGGGCTTTATTTATAGGGCTCAGCCCTAGATATTCTAGGAGAGCAAATCTATCTATCTCTATCTATATCTATCAAAGGATAAAAAGTTCCATAATTAAAATAATAAAACAATGGAAACTCCCCTAGGTAAATTAGAAATTAACCTAAGAGGATAAAAGTCTTCTAAGTTGATAAAAGATCATTCTCTTAATGTCCAAGTAATCTCTCCCAAATTTGGACTCAAAAACGCGTCGGATCGACTCTGTAAAGTCACTCGATATCGACTAAATGGGTCAATACCAACTCCTCTTGCTCTGGTCTCGGGTTGATCTTCACTCGACGTTAGCTTTGGTGGTATGTGTTGTTAGGATGGAAATCAAATATGCAAATATAAAACTATAAAAGCAAACCGAATCTCTGAACCACGCAAATAAATTACAAGAAACCCTCCCGCTGTAGTGGTAGGGTATTCAGGATCGTATCCACAAGGAAGCGTGTCAGCGCTCGCCTTTTAAGTCCTAAATCGCTCTCGAAATCGACCAGAAGAGTTACTCAACGTTGAGTAAAAGTACTTGATATCGATCAACACTGTCGACTTTTCTGCAGGTTGCACAATAGAGGACAAAACAAGCAATTATCGAGTAGAAGGTACTCGATATCGACTAGATATTGTCGATGTCGAGTGTCAGTGCAGAAAAATTCGTAACTTTGCAAAATAAAATCAAACAGAAATACACTCATATTCAAAGGATGTAATTCAATAAACTAAAAACTCCTAAAATCGGGGTATCCATGCCACAACGATAACCATATAAGAATCATGCTAAAGGTATTGTTGTGAGCCTAATTTGCCATGTTTTACACTTAATTTTATATCGATTTCGGCATACATTGCATACATTTGGGTTAGAACAATACAGAATCTGTGTAGTTTACACTTATTTGCAATATATGGAGGTCTACACAAGTTTTGGTTATATTTCGCAGAAATCGGACGCACTTTGAAGCTTAAAGGAAACTCGTGGAGAAGCTAAGGATGTTGCAGCTGGAGAAAACGTCATTTTTCACCATTCTTCATTCTGAATCAAGCTTTGATGTCTTCATGAGAGTTGTAGCCCTCGGAAAGAGCTTTTCAACGCATGGTCATATGCGTCAATCCGACGAACAAGGACTCGGGAAAGTGCGTTTCAAGAACAGAGCAGAAAGCTGAGAAAACTCTACTCGCGATCGACTAGACTCTACTCGATCTCGACGAGCCATGGTCGAGCAGAGCTGGTCGAGCAGAGCTGATCGAGGACACTGAGTCAGAGACAACCCGACTCCTGGAACCCTACTCGATCTCGAGTACCCCTGGTCGAGATCGACGAGCCATGTCCGGAGTCGACGAGTTGTGCCGAGCCGAGAAGCCGAGGACGAAGACGCATACCACCTCTACTCGACCTCGACGAGCCCCTGAGTCCAGATCCGAGCCTGTCGAGTAGAGCCACTCTACTCGACCTCGACGAGCCCTTGTCAACATCAACGAGCACCGTGAACCAAGTCCGAGTCTGTCGAGCGCCAGCTAGCCGAGACGACAAGCCAAGCCCAGTCGACCAAGAAGTCTACTCAAGGTCGACAAAGCCCTTGTCGAGATCGACCACGAGTCCATAAGCCGTGTGACGCGGTTTGACGAATCCTACTCGACTTGGGATTGCTTGGGCGCGAAGATTGCTGATTCTATCCGAAAATATCAAGATCTACCATGAAGAAGAAGAGTTCTATCCATTGAAGACACTTTAGATATATTTCCTATTTTAGATTTAATTCCTTTATGTCTTTTATTTATCATTAAAGTTTTAGATAAAGTTTTAGATTTAGATATAGATATTCTATCCTTGAGTAGCAAGGATTAGAAGCCTATAAATAAAGCCCATGGGGCTCAGTTTTATTAATTCAATTTCAGAGGAAGACAAGTAGTTCCACAGAGACGGTTTAGGGAGTTCGAAGGTTTTAGGGTTTTGGCAACCGACGAGAGTTGGATTGCCGGGATTGTAAAGTCTTGGAATTTAGTTTTATGCAAGTTGTTTCTTTTCAATCAAAGATGTCTAAGTTTGCGATGAGGCACGAGTAGTCAACCCACTTCTAGGGTTGGGGCGAGCCCGACGATAGCCATGCATAATTGAGGTAAAAATCCGACCTTTATCATGTTTTGAGCATTTTCCTACTTGTTGATGTGTTTATTGCCCGTCTAATGGAGATCCATGCTAACAACTTGGATTATAAACATAAAATCGGTAGAGCCAATTAGGGTTTCTTGAGAGAGTTGTCTAATTGTTGGAAAAGGCGAAAGCTTAATCCTTTAATGCGATTCACATGATCATTTGTTTAGTTCTACCTTATGCATGCTTGGTTATTGTCGTTGCAAACCCCAGTCTTGGAAGTCTTTTACATTAAAGTTTAGTCAAAACCCCAAAACATTTGTTTTTACTTTCTTTTATTTCGTTTTTTACTCCCTGCCCTCGTCGGTCTCGACCAAACCCTGGTCGACCTCGACTACTGATCTTCGACCTAGAGTCGCCGTAGCTTACTTGTGCATGAACTCGACCTAGACGAAGGCTACTCGATATTGAGTAAGCCCTTGTCGAGATCGACCACCATTGCCGAGCTGTTGTGCCCTGTTCGACTGTCCGAGCTTTTGTCGACTAACCCTTGGTCGAGCTCGAGGACCCTGTTGTCAACTTCTGTCCGTGAGATTACACCGCTGCCTAGGATCCGCTGACACGCTTCCTCGTGGATCGATCCTGACTTCCCGCTGCTACATCAGGAGGAGGTCTTGTAATTATTTGCAAGGGACGAAATCTGGTTTGCTTTGATTTATTTATATTTTATTTGCATACTCGATTTCCTCCTACAACAAATTGGCGCCGTTGCCGGGGAAGCTATCATTCGCACCTTAGGTAGTCAGTTCTCACGTTCTCTTTAAGTTACTTTGCAGGTGTATGCGTCGTTCTAGTCAAACACCTGAGTTTGACGCCTTAGACGAACCAGAACGCCTTTTTCACATCAGGGCTAAACTACAAAGAGCCATGGCGGCCGCTGAAACACAGGAACAGCTGATCACAAGGCTTACCGCAGAGCTAGCCGCAAAGGATACTGCTATAGCCACTAAAGATGCTGCTATCGCCGCTGAGAAAGCGGCAAGGGAGCAAGCAGAAGCTGAGCTTGCCCAATATCCAACTACAGCAGAGGATTATATGCATCCCACTCTCGTCGTGCCTGAATCGGCGATTCTAATCCCTGAAAACTCTTTTGAAATTCGCACTCAATTTCTTATAGAGCTTAAAAATAATGCTTTTCATGGAAGATTTAATGAGTGTCCTCTTGAACATATTACCAATTTTCATGACAAGTGTCGTACTCTTGCTGAAGGTACAACTCTGGAATATGTCAAGATGAAGGCTTTCCGCTGGTCGCTGGCTGGACCTGCACTGAAGTGGCTTGAAGGGCTGAAGCCAAGATCTCTCACCACATGGGCCCAAGTAGAGCAAGAGTTTCTGAACAAATACTTCCCATCCGCCAAGACAGCACTTCTCCGCCAGAAAATCACCGCCTTCAAACAGAAGCCAGGGGAACCGCTGGCAAAGGCATGGGAACGCTACAAAGAGCTGCTGCGATCTTGCCCTACTCATGGACAGCCACCCTACGTCATACAGGAGATCTTCTTCAACTCTCTTGATCAAGTCACTAAGGACAGAATCAACCACTATACTCGCTACGAGTATCTGACGATGCCACCAAGTGACGCATGGGGTGTGCTAGAAAAGCTCACTAACTACGACAACAAATATGGGGCTCCTACAAACTATGAGGAGAACTCCTACGCCAGGCCAGCACCATCTATGCCACTCTATGAGCCAGCAAAGGAGATCGACCCAGATGTCAGGGAGCAGTTCTACAGAGATCAAAATCGCAAACTCCTCAAACAAGTCAAATACCTATCTGTCAATCAGCCTTGCATCGAATGCGGATCGCAGCGGCACACCACTACTGAGTGCCCACACGCTGAGCAAGTCAGGATGGCAGAAACACACGAGGAGGCAGCTTACGCAGGGGGTCCAAATCGCTATATGGGAGATCAAAGATTCTATCAACCACAGTGGAACCAAGGTCCTCCTAGGAATCCCCCACCCTACAGAGCTCCAGGACATCCAGAGAGGGATCAAAAGAAGGATGATCTGCAGCTGATCCTTGAGGAGATGCGCCGAAATCAGGGCACCATCAACAACCAGTTCCAAAGCATCACCACCAAATTTGGAGAATTGGACATCTGGAAAAGGGGAATTGAGACTCAGATGGGACAAATCACCGCGCAGATCCCACGACCATCCGGCAAGCTCCCTGGGCAAACAGAACCAAATCCTAAGGGAAAAACCGGATATGTTGCGGCTATCAAACTCAGGAGTGGACATCAACTACACGAGCCAGAGGCCGGGAAACAGCAAAGCAACGCAGAGCAGCAACCCGGGACAGAGCAGAGCCAACTCGATTTCAAGGAGGCTGTACTCGACATCGATAAGCCCGTACTCGACCAAGACCAGAAGCTGAGCTCGGACTCCGCTGCGCAGACCAGCAACCCGAAGTCGACAACCCAACTCGAGGTCGACAAGCCCCTGGTCGATGTCGAGGAGCAGCAAGCTGAGGTCGACGACTCTGCAGCATCTCCGACAACTGATCTGGCTCCGAAGCAGAAAAAGCCACTGCATTTCCCTTCAAAAACACAGAAAGATCCCACTGCAGGTAGATTTACCAGATTTGTTAATATGCTGCAAGAACTGAATGTTTCTATTCCTTTTACAGAAGCTCTGCAAGAGATGCCTGGATATGTCAAGTTTCTGAAGGAAATCCTGAGCAAGAAGCGATCCATCTCAGAGATCGCAGGCGAATGCAAAGTACTCCACTTCCCTGAAAAGAGGCCTGACCTTGGTAAGTTTTCTTTTACTGTGGGTTTTGGACAATATAAATATGATTCTCTATGCGATTTAGGAGCAAGTGTGAGCATCATGCCTTTATCAATCTGGCGGAAGGTCAAGATAGGATGCATAGAACCTGTGGATGCCAAACTATACATGGCGAATAATACAGTAGTCATCCCTACAGGTATAGTTGAGAACGTCCCTGTCCAGGTTGGTAAATTCTTTGTTCCAGCAGATTTCCTTATCATTGACTGTGCTGAAGATCCTACTAGCCCTATTATTCTTGGTAGACCGTTCTTAGCTACTCCAGATGCCCGAATTAGTGTCAAGAATAGGTCGCTCACCTTCACCATAGGCGATGAGGTTTTGGATTTCTCTTTTGGCTCTGCAAAGGAGGAAGTTTCATGGATGGAGGTGAAAAGCATCAGCATCGACTGGACTCAGCAAACAACGGAAGAAAGCGCCAGAACTGTACTCGAGGTCGACAAGCCCTACTCGACCTCGACAAGCGCTCTACTCGACTTCGACAAACCTTTTTCGATCTCGACCACCACCACTGAGCCAGAACTTTGCCAGGAGCCTAAGTATGGGGTCCCTGTACTCGATCTCGACCAGCAGTACTCGACATCGAGTAGACCCAAGCCCAAAAATTTCTGTTTTGGGTCCGAACAGGTAAGTTCAGGTATGAATTCTACTCCCCCTCAGTCCATAAACAAAGTTTTTAATGATTTAAGAGGAAATAAAACACCGTGACGAGAGAACTTGCAGAAACTGAGGGCTACAAAGAAGAAGAAGCAAGAAAAGGGAGATGATGCAAGCAATCACCTATCAGCTGAGCTTGCATACTACCATCAGGACCTAGATGATCCAGGAGAAGGGCCAAGCATGAGCGGGCCCCACAATAATGGTCCTTGAGCGCAAACGGTAAAGTCGGCCTAGCGACTATAAAATCTAGAGCATGTATATAAGACTTTATGAATTTTGTTTTTTTTTATTATTATTATTATTGTTTTTTTTAATTTTATTTTTTGGCTTTAAGTCTTTTAAAATAATTCATATGGATAGTCTTGTTTTTGTGGAATCTAATACTTTTTGGATCGGCAAGTATATAAGGATCGCGAAAAGTGGAATAAGAAGTCCCTGAAAACCAGTCAGAATCGACGAAGGCCAAGTCGACGACGACGAGGAGGAGAAGCCATAAGTTACTCGACCTCGAGTAGACGTACTCGACCTCGACAAAGCCCAGAAGCTCCTCGACTTCAAAATCCACTAGACACAGACGAGCCTACTTGAGATCGAGTAAACCGTACTCGATGTCGACTAGCCACCTACTCGACATGCACTGATCTGCCTTCCTCGATGCATCATCATGTGAGTTCCTTTTGTTACTCTTGTTTTATTTGATCTTATACAGTGAGGACACTGTAAATTTTAAGTATGGGGTGGGGGAAGGGCTTACTTTGTACATATTTGATCATATTTGATATTTTGCATGTTTTATTTCTTTGAATTGCTACATGGCTATTTTGGAAATGCATTATTGATTTATGTGCTTATATGCATGAATTCCAAAGTTTGAAAAAATGACCCCCATTTGAAATTTTTGAATAATGTCATGGAAGTTATATTGAACTCGACGATGCAAAATTAGATTCATTAGAGATATAGCATGAAATTGCCTAGTAAAGGGAAGTCACAACGAAGTCCATTATTTTATTGAAAACCATGAAAGGAGGTAAAATTTGAAGTTGCTTTTGACATGTTGCATGATAAGATGATGTAGGACTTTATATTTCCATATAATGCTCATTTGTTATAATCCTAAGCTTTACCCATGCTTATGCATCACAAAAGCCATAATATGCCTTATTTCATAAATTGCTCCAGATAATCTAAATATTTGCCATTCTTTACCTTATCCGGGGATTATGTTGAGAATGATGTTACATTATGGAGATGTTATATGGTGTTTGTGTTGTTAATTATCATTATTGGAGTTTGGCGGGAAATTGCTTGAATTATATGGAAAATTTAATGAGTGAAAGAAAATCCAATCACCTCAGGAGATAAAGGTAGATTGACCCTGCTCTCTGAGATAATAGTTTGGAGAGATGGGACACGTTGTGAGGAGTCCAAAGCACTAAGTATCCGGGGCCATTCATGACACCCATGTTTGCGACTCGCGAGAAGGCAGTGCTGAGGTTAGAAAGGTAAAAGCATTATTATGAATAAAAGCAATATGAAAGGTGATGAATCTTATGGAGAAGGAATGTGGAAATTCAATTTGAAAATACTCCATTTCCCCGGATCATTAGCACCACATTGCCAAAAATTGCCCACCTTTAGCCTTTTACCAATCTACTCCTTATTTGAGCTTAAATTGAAGTCCTCTTGATTATTAATGTTGTGTCACGAATGAATGTTTTGCATAACCCTCCTTTTGTGAGTAGATGTTGCTTTTATATATTTGCACATGCATGAATTTGTGACACTAGTACCTTTTCGAGGATGGTAATTGACTGCAGGGATATATGAGAATGAATCTGATATGTTGAGAGTTTTGATTTCTTCCCCTGAATGACAATTAAAACTATTGCTTGAGAACAAGCAAGCTTAAGTATGGGGTGTTTGTTGTGAGCCTAATTTGCCATGTTTTACACTTAATTTTATATCGATTTCTGCATACATTGCATACATTTGGGTTAGAACAATACAGAATCTGTGTAGTTTACACTTATTTGCAATATATGGAGGTCTACACAAGTTTTGGTTATATTTCGCAGAAATCGGACGCACTTTGAAGCTTAAAGGAAACTCATGGAGAAGCTAAGGATGTTGCATCTGGAGAAAACGCCATTTTTCACCATTCTTCATTCTGAATCAAGTTTTGATGTCTTCATGAAAGTTGTAGCCCTCGGAAAGAGCTTTTCAACGCATGTTCATATGCGTCAATCCGACGAACAAGGACTCGGGAAAGTGCGTTTCAAGAACAGAGCAGAAAGCTGAGAAAACTCTACTCGCGATCGACTAGACTCTACTCGATCTCGACGAGCCATGGTCGAGCAGAGCTGATCGAGGACACTGAGTCAGAGACAACCCGACTCCCGGAACCCTACTCGATCTCGAGTACCCCTGGTCGAGATCGACGAGCCATGTCCGGAGTCGACGAGCTGTGTCGAGCCGAGAAGCCGAGGACGAAGACGCAGACCACCTCTACTCGACCTCGACGAGCCCCTGAGTCCACATCCGAGCCTGTCGAGTAGAGCCACCCGAGAAGACCCAGTCGACATAGCCACTCTACTCGACCTCGACGAGCTCTTGTCAACATCAACGAGCACCGTGAACCAAGTCCGAGTCTGTCGAGCGCCAGCTAGCCGAGACGACAAGCCAAGCCCAGTCGACCAAGAAGTCTACTCAAGGTCGACAAAGCCCTTGTCGAGATCGACCACGAGTCTAGAAGCCGTGTGACGCGGTTTGACGAATCCTACTCGACTTGGGATTGCTTGGGCGCGAAGATTGCTGATTCTATCCGAAAATATCAAGATCTACCATGAAGAAGAAGAGTTCTATCCATTGAAGACACTTTAGATATATTTCCTATTTTAGATTTAATTCCTTTATGTCTTTTATTTATCATTAAAGTTTTAGATAAAGTTTTAGATTTAGATATAGATATTCTATCCTTGAGTAGCAAGGATTAGAAGCCTATAAATAAAGCCCATGGGGCTCAGTTTTATTAATTCAATTTCAGAGGAAGACAAGTAGTTCCACAGAGACGGTTTAGGGAGTTCGAACGTTTTAGGGTTTTGGCAACCGACGAGAGTTGGATTGCCGGGATTGTAAAGTCTTGGAATTTAGTTTTATGCAAGTTGTTTCTTTTCAATCAAAGATGTCTAAGTTTGCGATGAGGCGCGAGTAGTCAACCCACTTCTAGGGTTGGGGCGAGCCCGACGATAGCCATGCATAATTGAGGTAAAAATCCGACCTTTATCATGTTTTGAGCATTTTCCTACTTGTTGATGTGTTTATTGCCCGTCTAATGGAGATCCATGCTAACAACTTGGATTATAAACATAAAATCGGTAGAGCCAATTAGGGTTTCTTGAGAGAGTTGTCTAATTGTTGGAAAAGGCGAAAGCTTAATCCTTTAATGCGATTCACATGATCATTTGTTTAGTTCTACCTTATGCATGCTTGGTTATTGTCGTTGCAAACCCCAATCTTGGAAGTCTTTTACATTAATGTTTAGTCAAAACCCCAAAGCATTTGTTTTTACTTTCTTTTATTTCGTTTTTTACTCCCTGCCCTTGTCGATCTCGACCAAACCCTGGTCGACCTCGACTACTGATCTTCGACCCAGAGTCGTCGTAGCTTACTTGTGCAGGAACTCGACCTAGACGAAGGCTACTCGATATTGAGTAAGCCCTTGTCCAGATCGACCACCGTTGTCGAGCTGCTGTGCCCTGTTCGACTGTCCGAGCTTTTGTCGACTAACCCTTGGTCGAGCTCGAGGACCCTGTTGTCGACTTCTGTCCGTGAGATTACACCGCTGCCTAGGATCCGCTGACACGCTTCCTCGTGGATCGATCCTGACTTCCCGCTGCTACATCAGGAGGAGGTCTTGTAATTATTTGCAAGGGACGAAATCTGGTTTGCTTTGATTTATTTATATTTTATTTGCATACTCGATTTCCTCCTACAACAGGTATAAAAGATCATGCCTTTTCATCAAATAACTTTCGTCATCAACAATTAAGAAGATAGAGGCTTTCGCATAAACCCTAATTATTACTACCCTTTTCACATAATTAATTCAAGTTTGCATTAAGATCACTTTCGCTTTAATAACACAAATAAGGATCACCTTCGACCGTCGTAGAAGAATCATGTAAATCAGGGATAGAAGATGAAATCGCAATAAAGATGTTACCTTTGATGCATTACCTTATATGGCTACCGTCGGGCTCACCCTGACCCTAGAAGTTGGGTGACTACTCGCTCGTCATCATAAAAACACACATCAACAATTTCATGAAAAGAACTACTTGCATTAAATCAAACAAAAGCTTACAATCGAATAATGTCAATTCCGTTCTCGCCTCCTTCACCTTACTCGACCAAAAGCTCCTCTAAAGTGTGTATAAAATTGGATGCCTAAAACTCAGCCCCTAGGGCTTTATTTATAGTGCTCAATCCTCACTAATCAAGGAAAGAACAATTCTATCTCTATCTATATCTATCTATCTCTTCCCTATGATATAACATTGGTAAATAAAGCAATTAAAATTCCCTAAAGTAAATATGGGAATTTACTAATGTGGATAAATATCTTCTCTCTTGATATATCTTCGTCTCTTCACTTGCAAGTAACTTCCCATCCGAATCTCCACTCGATTTCGACTCGGACTGGTCGCTAGGATGTACTCGACATCGAGTAAAGTACTCAACATCGAGTAGACTTTGTGTTCTCAACTGGTTTGTTGCTCGGCTGGTGCTCGATCTCGGATTCAAAAGGGGTTGTCGATCAAAAAGTACTCGACATCGACAACTTTGGTCGACGTCGACTAGTCTTATCGAGTGGATTTCTTCTCTTCTTATGCTTGATGTGTTTTGGCTTAGCTTCCGCTCGACCTTAAGTTGCTATAGTTGACTTCGAGCAATCTGACAGTTTCCTTCCCTTTTCTAAATTGCTTGTAAAGTGTCTCGATTTTCGCGAAATTAAACAGAAACTAGTACAGACTCCATAATTGGCAAATAAGCATAAACTACACAATTCCTGCATTATTCTAACCCAAAGATATGAAATGTATGCAAAAATCAATATGAGTGTAAGCGAAACTCGTGGTTATTTGAGCACACATCAACACCCCATACTTAAGCTTGCTTGTCCTCAAGCAATAATTTTAATGGTCATACATGGGAAGAAATTAAACTCTCAACATCAAAGATTCATTCTTATATATCCCTGCAATCAATTACCATCCTCGAAAATGTACTTATTCCACAACTCAATGCTTGTGAATAAAAGTGTTAGGAGGAAAATCAAGTATGAAATAAATATCAAATATAAATTCCAAATCGACTCCATGAACCGCTCAAATAAAATACAAGACTTCCTCTCGTTCTAGTGGAAGGGAGTCATGATCGTGTCCACGAGGAAGCGTGTCAGCGCTCGCCTTTCAAGCTCCTAAATCCTCTCAAAATCGACCAAAAGGCTCCTCGACGTCAAGTAGGGTACTTGATATCGACTAGACCTGCCAACTAGATATGCAGCTGCACAACCGAAAACGATGAAAATGTTGTGAGCTGAATCTGCCATGTTTTACAGTAACTTTTATATCGATTTCTGTATACATTACATTCATTTGGGTTAAGATAGTACAGAATCTATGTAGTTTATGCTTATTTGCCAAATTATGGAATCTACACCAGTTTCTGTTTAATTCGCAGAAATCGAGGCGTTTTACAGCAATTCTACAGAAGGTCGGAAAAGCTCGGAAAACCACTACAGAAGTCCAAGGTCAAAGCATGCGGAACCACTCGAATCAGGCCAAGAACCCAGGCTACTCGATCTCGAGTAAGCCCTAGTCGACATAGACAAGCCTGGCCGACCAGCCTTTGTCGACGAAGCCTGATCGAGAGAGCCAGACACCCGAGGTCCGGACCCTACTCGATCTCGACAAGAACTGGTCGAGGTCGACGAAGCCCAGCGCCACCACCCGGAGTCGACGAGGAGAAGTTGCCCGAGAAGCCGAGGACGAAGCTAAGGACGACCAGGAGCACCCGCTGCCAGCGGAAGACTCGACTCGCTGCAGCGGATCACTCGCTGCCGCGGAAGAAGCAACTCGCTACCAGCGGAAGAGCCAACTCGCGGAAGCACCCTACTCGATCTCGACAAGAGGTGGTCGAGATCGACGAGCGCCTGAGCCCTTGTCCGAGCCTTGCCGAGAAGACCAACCCGAGGAAGCCTGGTCGACCGAGCCATCCTACTCGAGATCGACTAGGGTTACTCGAAATCGACGAGAACCGTGAGCCATAACGAGCCACATCGAGCAGAAGCCACCCGAGGAGTCCAGCCGACGAAGACCCTACTCGAGGTCGACGAGCCGTGGTCGAGGTCGAGTAGACCAGATTCCAGAAACTTCTCGACGAGCCCTGTCCGAGTAGAATTGGCTTTCCTTGGGCGCGAAGGCGGAAGATTCTATCCAAATCCATCGAAGATCTATCCGAATACATCAAGTTCTATCATGGAGACAAGATCTATCAACAACATGAAGACCTACCTTAATTAGTTTTATCTTTTCTTAGTTGATTTAATTCCATTATGTCTTTTATTTATCTTTTAGTAATTTAGATATAGATAGATATCTTCTTTCCTAGAATAGCTAGGGAATGAAGGCTATAAATAAGGCCCTAGGGGGCTCAGTTTTAATCATTCAATTTCAGAGAGAGAAGTAAGTAGGAGAAGTAGAGAGAGAGAGTGAGCAGCCGGTTGGAGTTGTGAAGCGAGAGCGGAGTTGGCTTCGAGCGGTTGTAAACTTTGGTTTATTTTAATGCAATTAGTTTTCTTTCAATCAATGATGTCAGAGTTTGCGATGAGGCGTAAGTAGTCCACCCACTTCTGGGGTTGGGGTGAGCCCGACGGTGGCCATGTGAGGCGATGCAATAAAGGTCAGATCTTTTGTGTGATTCATCTTCTATCCCTATGAGCATGATTCTTTTGCGAGAGTTGAAGGTGATCCTTGTTTGTATTATTGAAGCGAAAGTGATCTTAATACAACTTGGATTAATTATGTGAAAAAGGGTTAGTAACAATTAGGGTTTATGCGAAAGCCTCTATTTGCCTATTTGTTAATAACGAAAGTTATTTGATGGAAAGCATGATCTTTTGTGCCTTTATGTGTTGTTTTGCATGGTTATCGTTGTGGTGTTGAAACCCTGGCCTTGGAGGTCTTTTAATATATTGAGTTTATTTCTGTTAAATTTCTGAATTCTGTCGAAAATCTACAATTTTGGGTTTTCTGTTTCTTGTCGATCTAGACGAAGCTTTGTCGACCTCGAGGAGTGTCTTGTCGAGGTCGAGGAGGGGTTGTCTTAGTCGAGTTGTGATTCTTCTGTTTTTGTCGATTTTAAAGTTTCTGTCTTTACTTTCTTTGTCGAGATCGAGTACCTCTTGTCGAGGTCGAGGAGAACTTTGCTTGTCAAGTTGCTTTGTTTTCAATTTTGAGTTACTGTTGTCGACTACCTTTGTCGATCTAGAGGACAGCTACTCGAGATCGAGTAGCTTCTGTGTCCTTGCTTTTAGTTTCTGTCTTTGCTTTTGCTTTAGTTGCCCTTGCCGGGTTTATTTGTTTCTCTTCTGTGTTTCTGCTGCTTCTGTGAGAATTTACAGCTACCTGAGAACTGCTGACGTGCTTCCTCGAGGATTCGATCCTGATTTTCTCTTACTACAACGGGAGGAAGTCTTGTATTTATTTGCTGAGACAGGGAAGTCAATCTGATCTATATTTTATATTTATTTCATACTTGACCATCCTCCTGCAACAACAGAAAACAAGCTATGTCGAGTACAAAAGTACTCGACATCGACCAGAGTGCTCGAGATCGACCAGAAAGTTGTCAAGATCGAGTGATCTATGCAGATTAAAAACCGTAACTTGTGACGAAAATAAAACAGAAACAACACAAATTTGATGGGAATTTAATCATATAAAAAGCTTCCAGAATCGGGGTTTCAATGCCACAACGGTAACCATATAAGAATCATGCTAAAGGTATAAAAGATCATGTCTTTTCATGAAATAATTGTCGTTATTAACAAATAGGAAGATAGAGGTTTTCGCACAAACCCTAATTGTTACTAACCCTTTTCACATAATTAATCCAAGTTTGCATTAAGATCACTTTTGCTTCAATGACACAAATAAGGATCACCTTCAACTTTCATAGAAGAATCATGCTCATAGGGTTAGAAGATGAAATCGCATGAAAAGTTGTACCTTTGTCGCATTACCTTACATGGCTACCGTCGGGCTCAACCCGACCCTAGAAGTTGGATGACTACTCTCTCTTCATCATCAAAACACACATCAATAATGTAAAGAAACTAACTTGCATTAAATCAAAACAATGCTTACAACCGATCGAAGCCAAATCCGCTCTCGCCTTTCCAACTTCCTACTCGGCCCCAAGCTCTCTCTACTCGCTATCTATGTGTATAAATTGGAATTGATATCGAATTGGATGATTCCTAAAACCAGCCCCTAGGGCCTATAGTATTCTATCCTCGCTATCCAAGGAAATAATAATCTATCTATATCTAAAACTATCTATCTAAAGCATAATGATAAAACTTGGTAAATAAAAGAAATAAATCTCTAAGGGAAATATCTAAAGTGGATAAATCTCTCTTCAATTGGATAAATCTTTACGTGTCTTGATAGACTTTCACGTGCCTTAGCTTGGAAGTAATCCACGTATCCAAATCTTCACTCGGATTCCACTCGGATTGGCGTTGGGAAGTACTCGACATCGACCAAAGTAGTCGACGTCGAGTAGAACTCTTTTTCTCCTTGGAGTGTGCTCGAGCTCGACTAGGATTGCTGACTCGGCCAGTACTCGACATCAAGTACTCCTTGTGCTTTCGAGTCATGTTGTTCTCGACTGGGGCTCCAAGAGGTGATTTCGACCAAACTGGAACTCGACATCGACCAGAATGATCGACGTCGACTAGTGTTGTCGAGTGCCCTTTTTCTTGTTTGCTACTCGACGTGCTTTGGTTCAGCTGCTACTCGGCCTCTGGTTTGGTGTAGTCGACCTCGAGCTCTCCCATGGTTTTCCCCTTTCTCCGAATTGCTGTAAAAGGCCTCGATTTCTGCGAAATTAAACAGAAACTAGTGTAGACTCCATAATTTGGCAAATAAGCATAAATTACATAGATTCTGTATAATTTTAACCCAATGATATGAAATGCATGCAGAAATCGGTATAAAAGTTAATGTAAAACATCGCAATTTAAGCGGACAACAAAAAGTGACATCACACATAAAAGGAGGGTTATGTAAAAAACAATTTCATATGTGACAAAGCGATAATAGTGAAGAGGACTTTATTAAGCTCAATAAGGAGTAGATTGGTAAAAGGCTTAAGGTGGGCAATTTTTGGCCATGTGGTGCTAATAATCCGGGAAAATAGAGTAATTTCCAACCTTTTCATACCACATTCCTTCTTCCTTTGATTTCTCACCTTTTTCTCATCGCCCAATGCTTTTTTTTCACTATACTGCTTTTACATCTCTAACCTCAGCATTGCCTTCTCGCGAGTCGCAAACATGGGTGTCATGAATGGTCCCAGATACTTAGTGCTTCGAACTCCTCACCTTGGTGTCCCATCATGCGGAACTAACATCTCAATGCAGGCAGGGTCGATCTACCTTTATCTCCTGGGGTGACCGGATTTTCTTTCACTCATTAAATTTTCCATAAAATATCTTTCTCCTGCGAAACTCCAATAATGATAATAACACAAACACCAAATAATAATCTCCATAATATAACTTCCCTTCTCAAGATAATCCCCGGATAAGGAAATAAGGTAAAGAATGGGCAATATTTAGATCATGTGGAGCAAAATATGAAATAAGGCATAATATAGCTTTTGTGATGCATATAAGCATAAGTATGGCTGGGAATATAAACAATGAGCATTATATGCAAAATATAAAGTCATCCATCCTCTTATCATGCAACATGTCAAAAGAAACATTAAAATTTACCTCCTTTCATGGTTTTCATAAAAATATGCACTTCATTGTGACTTCCCTTTATTAGGCAATTTCATGTTATATCTCTAATGAATCCAATTTTACATCGCCAAGTTCTATTAAAGCTTCCATGACACTAATTCAAAAGTTTTCAATGGGGTGATTTTATTAAACTTTGGAAAACAACATATGAGCACATAGATGAAATATGAAATCCAAAATAACCATGCATGAGCAATTCGATGAAATATGATAATATATGCACAAATATAATCAAATATACACAAAGTAAGCCTTTCCCCCACCCCATACTTAAATATTACAGTGTCCTCACTATATAAAAACAAGGGTAAAGAAAGAGACTCACTAGACAGATGTGCAGAAGCTCGGAATCAAGTGTTGAAGATTGTTGCAGGGTGGTCGACATCGACTAAGGTTAGTCGACATCGACTAAACCTACTTCACATCGAGTGTACTAGATCCTCAGGGTGGCCTTCTGTCAACCACAGGCTCCTTTTCTCTTCATGTGTGGTCGACGTCGAGTAGGTTACTCAACGTCGAGTACCTACTGCAGTGCCCATTTGGCTTGGGCATCGAATAAGACTCCATTCTTGTCCATCAGATGTAATCATCCGGAATGGATCTTGTGCACTCTGAAAGGTACCATCTTTTTGTTGTTGAATTTGTTGGGCAACCAATGATTCTTTGACTTGGAGACATACACCTTGTCTCCTACTTCGTATTCCTTCGGATCGTCATTGGAAACTCTGCATAATCGCACATACCAAGGAAAACCTCTTCAATGTATAGATAGATCTTTAATTGAAATTGGGGAAGAATCTGATCGACGTCGAGTAGGACTAATCGACGTCGAGTAGGACTAGTCGATGTGGAGTATCCCTCTGCTATTGGTGGATTGCTCGACGAATGACAAGTCGACGGGGGTATCTGGGTCTGGTCGATGTCGAGTAGGTTAGTCGACGGCGAGTACTTCTCTGCCTCTGGTGTATTGCTCGATACTACAGAAGTCGATGAGGCCTGGAGATCTTATCGATTTGGACTAGATTACTCAATGTCGAGTAGATCTGGTCGATGTCAACCTTATACTTAAGACATGGCAAAGCATTTGAAAAATAGTTAGTTGACGTCGACTTACCTTGGTCGATGTCGAGTAGATCCTATGTTTCCTCGTTCAATATTGCCATGATCTCCTCCACCTAGGCTTCCATAGCCCTCTTCTCTAGCTCTTCGGGGGTCATATTTGTTACCTTAGGCTCCCCGCAAGTGATGTACCGTTCTGAAATTGATTTGACCTCCATAGGACATGTATGTCTTTCGGTTTTATTAAAAGAATACTCAATTACCTCATCGCTGATGTTGAAAGTGAGCACTACCTTCCTTGCGCTTATGCTGGCATCCACAATTGCTAAGAATGGCCTTCCTAAAATGATGGGACAAGCAGGGTCCTCTTCCATATCAATAACTAAGAAATTAGCGGGGACAAAGAACTTAGCTACTAGCACCGGTACATCGTCCACCATGCATGTTGGGATGACTACGTCTACAATGTTGTTCGCCATGTATAATCGGGCATCCACAGGCTCTAAGGCTCCTATCTTGGCTTTGGACCAGATTGATAAAGGCATGATGCCAACGCTGACTCCTAATTCGCATAAAGCATTGAATTTGTATTGACCAAATCCAATAGTTATAGAAAACTTACCCGGATCTGGCCTTTTCTCTGGTAAGTCCATTTTGTTGCATTCCTCTGCGATCTCAGCCATCGACCGCTTCTTACTCAGGATATCTTTGAGGAACTTGACATAAGAGGCCATCTCATGAAGAGCTTCTGTAAAGGGAATGGTGACGTTGATCCTTTGAAGCGTCTTCACGAAACGCTGGAACTTTTTCTCCGATGGGTCCTTCAAAGATTTCGTTGCGAATGGCAACGTTTTCTTCTTCGGTGGTGCTGGAGTGTGGTCGACGTCGAGTGGTGTCTGGTTGACGTCGACTCGAGTAGTCGACTTCTGGGCATGTTCTGCATTCTGGTCGACGTCGACTATAGGGTCCTCGACATCGACTAAATTCTGGTTGATGTCGACTAGTTTGGCCGATGTTGAGTACTCTCCAGTAGCCTCTTCCTCCGTGTTCTGTTCGGGCGTCTGCAGCTGTCGCTCACTCCTTAGATTCATGGCCACCACCTGACCTGCAGATTTATTCTTAGGATTTGGTTCATAAGAGTAAGGGAGCGTACCTGATTGTTTGGGGATTGATGAAGTCAATTGACCCATTTGGGTCTCCATAGTCTTTCGCCAGATGTCGATTTCCCCAAGTATGGAGTTGATGTCGTGTAGTTGAGTGTGGATGGACTTGATGGATTGCTTTCTTTCAATGTGATTCCTCCGCATCTCATCAAGAATAACCCGCAGGTCATCTTTCTTACCTTCTCTGTCAGGATGACCAGGAGTTCTGTAGGGCGGGGGGTATCTTTGATACTAGTGCTGGTGATAATGGCTCCAGTTCTATTACTGATGTTGCCCTGAGTAGTTTCCCCCCACATAACGCGCATCTTCGTGGTTCTCTGCGAGCTGCCTGAGTAGTTTCCCCCTGTACTCGTCGGCATGTGGGCACGGAGTAGGGTTGTGCCTCACAAACCCACACACCAAACAAGGTTGGTTTTTAAACAGAAATTTAACTTGTTTGGTGAGACGGGGTACCTGGTCGTAGTAAAACTGGTCCCTCATATCCGGATCAGCCTCTTTTGGTGGCTCATAAAGTGGCATAGAAGGGGCAGGCCTTTCATACCTTTCATCGGAGGGTGCAGCAGTCCCATAGGTGTTTTCGTAGTTGGCCAACATCTCAAAGGTTTCCCAAGCACATCGTGGTGTGTACTCGAGATACCTATAAGTCTTATAGTTGTTGTGCATCCAGGCAGTTGAAGATGATCTCCTGGATCACATATGGTGGTTGTCCATGCGTAGGACATGATTTCATTAGTTGTTTGTAGCGCTCTCATACCTTGGAAAGTGTTTCCCTTGACATTTGTTTGAAATTTTTGATCTGTTGTCTGAGTTGCGCTGTCTTGGCTAGAGGAAAGAACTTTTCAAGAAACAAATCCCTTAGTTCGTTCCACGTGCGAATGGATTGTTGATGTGAGTCAATTTTGCCATGTTTTACACTTACTTTTATATCGATTTTTGCATGTAAATCATACATTTGGGTTAGAATACTACATAATCTATGTAGTTTACGCTTATTTTCCAAATTATGGAGTCTACACTAGTTTCTGTTTAATTTCGCAGAAATCGGACGCACTTTGGAGCTTAAAGGAAAGTCATGAAGAAGCTAAGGGTGGTGCAGCTGTAGAAAACGCAATTTTTCACTATTCATCATTCTGAATGAAGTTTTGATGTCTTCATGAGAGTTGTAGCCCACGAAAAGAGATTTCCAACGCATACTCATATGCGTCAATCCGACAAACGAGGACTCAGGAAAAGTGTGTTTCAAGAATGGAGCTGAATGTTGAAAGCTGACAGTTCTACTCGACGTCGACTACATCTAGTCGAGTACACCGGGAGCCAGAAAGTAACACGGAGTCGAGTAGATCACTCGAGGAGCCCAGAGCTACTAGACGTCGAGTAATTCTACTCGAAGTCGAGTACACCCGTCGAGTCCAGATAGTGCCCGAGCTATAGTGCAACCCATGAGGAAAAGTTCTAGTCGAAGTCGACTAACCCAAGTCGAAGTCGAGTAGCCTAGTGTCCGAGTCCGAGATAGAGTTCGAGAAGATAGAGTGCTTGCAAGAGAAGATTTGTGGAATTTTATCCATCCACATGAAGATCTATCAAGTCAAGAGGAATCTATCCACATTAGTTCTAGTTTCCTTATAGATTTAATTGTTTTAATTCCAAACTTTATCTTCAGTCTTTTACATAGAAAGTTTTTAGATTTAGATATCGATGTTCTTTCCTAGAATAGCTACATGAAACACTATAAATAAGGCTTTAGGGGTTGGATTTTAGGATCATCCAAGCCAAGCCACAAGAGAACACATAGAGAGAGATAGCGAGTAGGAGAGAAACTTGGAGCCGAGTAGAGTTGGAGTTTGTCGATAGACGTTTTGGCTTCGTTTGGTTGTAAGTTTTATTTTAGTTCATTAATGCAATTTATTTTCCAGAAATTATTGATGATTTTATTCATGATGAGAAGCGAGTAGTCTCCCAACTTCTAGGGTCGGGGTGAGCCCGACGGTAGCCATGTAAGGTAATGCGCTAAAGGTACAATCTTTTGATGCGATTTCGTCTTCTATCCCTACGAGCATGATTCTTTTGCGAAAGTTGAAGGTGATCCGTGTTTGTGTTATTGAAGCGAAAGTGATCTTAATGCAACTTGGATTAATTATGTGAAAAATGGTTAGTAACAATTGGGGTTTATGCGAAAGCCTCTATATTCCTATTTGTTAATGACGAGAGTTATTTGATGAAAAGGCATGATCTTTTATACCTTATGCATTATTTTATAAGGTTATCGTTGTGGTGTTGAAACCCTGATCTTGGAAGTGTTTTAGTTTATTGATTTCATTCACCAATTTTGTGTTTGCTTTCATGCAATTTAAAGTTTCAATTTTTATTTATGTCCTACTCGAGAACGACCAGAGTTACCCGAAGTCGACTGCTACAGTAGTCGAAGTCGAGTAGGTTTAGTCGACTTCGACCAGATTTTTGCTTTCGTTTTCGTTTCTGTTCGTTTGTGTTTTGCAGTTAGTCGACGGTGTGGTCGAAGTCGAGTACTCTTCTGGTCGAGTTCGTGCTGACTTTGGAACTAAAAAGGCGGGCGCTAACATGCTTCCTCGTGGATCGATCCTGACTGCCTTCTACTACAACGGGAGGAAGTCTTGTCATTATTTGTTGAGACATGGAGTCAGTTTGCTTTATATTTTATTTATATTTCGTACTATACACATCCTCCTGCAACAACAATTGTGGAGTCAAACTCTCCAACCACCGTGAAGCTACTCTTGCAAGAGACCAACGAAATGCTTTTAGTTTCAAATATTATAGATTGGCATCATCTGCAATAGCTTCACACAAATCTAGAAAGGCAGTTATATGCTCTAAAGGGCATTCATTGGTTTTCCCCTGAAATTGATTCCTCCTAATTTCATAAATAAAAGAATGACAAATTTCAAAGTTAACGCGGGGGAGAACGATTGGTGATTCTGGAACTTCCAGAGTAGGGTGCAGATACTCCTTTGCGTATGCCGGGACGTGCTGAAGTTGTTCCTCAAGTTCTCTTTTGGCATGGACTTCGCGATCTACCCTTGCCTCCCACCTTTATTGATTCTGTTGATATTCCGCCTCTCGTTGGGTGTATTATGTCTGCCTAGTGGTGAACTCCTCTACCTATCTACGGAGTTGCTCAAGCTCCTATGCTGGTGTGAGTTGTACCTCATTCTCGTTCTCGTTAGCAGGAGTCGACATGAGTCTTCTCCTTAGTCTTTGATGAAGATGGAAAAAGCGCTCAGGTTCGAGAAGATGATCGATGGGTGTGCGATCAGTTCTTCGCATGCACCTGTAAAACAAAAAAAAAGAAAAAAAAAGAGTAACAAGGAACTAGAAAGGGCGCGATTGATTGCTTCCCCGGCAACGGCGCCAAAATTTGTTAGGAGGGAAATCAAGTATGCAAATATAAAAATATAAAAGTAAACCGACTCTCTGAACCACGCAAATAAATTACAAGAAACGTTCCCGCTGTAGTGGTAGGGTATTCAGGATCGTATCCACAAGGAAGCGTGTCAGCGCTCGCCTTTTAAGTCCCAAATCGCTCTCGAAATCGACCAGAAGAGTTACTCGACGTTGAGTAAAAGTACTAGATATCGACCAACACTGTCGACTTTCCTACAAGCTGCACAACAAAGGACACAACAAGCCAATGTCGAGTAGAAGTGATACGTTTGGAATCCCCGATCCTTCGCCTGTGGGCTCGGAATCAAGAACACCAACTTGTTGATGGCCCGATCTTGCAATTATCCTTGCTATTCTTGATGCTTACAATGAATTACAAGTAAAAACTGTAAACTATTGTGGCGGAAATAAAATAAACAACAAAGCAACAAAAACCAACAAAGGAAACATCGACTGAAGCAAAGTAGCAGCGACAGTCACTGGGATGACCGCGGGGCGGCCCGAACGCTGGCGACGGTTCTGGGCAGACTCAGGGACGACTTCTCTTATCCAGCAACGGTTTCTCATGATGGGTTTCTCCTTTGTGTTTGGTTTGGGATTGTGTTTGAAATTAGGGTTTGGTATCGGATGATTGGTTGAACAACAATATGAATGTCGAAAGGCAAAAGCTTTTGGATGGAAGGGACTGAAGAACCTTTTTAGCCAAAAAGGTTTCCTCAATATAATTTTCCCATCTAATTTTATTGGATGTTGAAAAGGGATTAAATAACAAACATACCAATTCTATCTTTGCAAAAGATAGAGTTTTGGCTTAGATAAATAAATATTAAATCCTAATAATAATCCTAAATAAATATTCTTACTTAGTGGCCAAGAAAGATATCTAGAGGGATATACTTTCCTTTTCCACATTTATTCATCTAACTAAGTATTACTAAAAATAAGACATTCCATAAATAGCTCCAACTAACATAGGAGTTACTAAATATGGAAAGAACCTAAAACTAGTAATAATAATAATTAAATAAATAAAATTTCTTTTCTTCAATCCATGGTGGCGCCTTCTTTTTCCTCTTGAGGACAACACTCTTTGTCGTCAATAGCCCTCGAATCGATCTTGAGAGCTCGCCTGGATCAAGATCATTGTTTGACCCACATAAGGCCATCTTGATCCAGTTGAAACAGGGCTATCAAGTTGAAACTAGAAGAGTTGATGCACCATCTTGATCCGCATCATTCTCCTCTTCTTAGCTTCGATTCGTCCTCGAATCGAGTCATTGATGATCAATGGGGAAGGAACAACAACCTTCAGACACGATGACGATGGAGGTATGGGCAAAATAGGTGCCAGAAGATTTTGAGGTATAGGAACCCCAAAAACAACACCTTTAGGCATAATTGTTGAATGGACTAGATCTTCAATGGGTATAAGCTCAACAATCACTTCAACTTCAGCATTGACAGCTTCATGAATGTTCTCAAGAGGTACAATAGCTAACTTAAGAGAAATTTCATCAATTACCTCATCTTCGTCAACAATTGAGACATCCATATATGTAAACCTGCGCAGCACTGCAGTCTACTTTCATGGCATATTCGAAGGTCTTCCCGGGGGATTCTTGCAACGTGTGACCCACCGTTGGAAAGCTCGTCGAGTCATCTTCGCAACAAGACTGAGTTGACTCAATTCCAAGGTCGGAGTCAACGGGAATCTGCGAAACAAAATCGACGCGATGTGCTGAATTCAATGCGACGATTTTGATCTCATCATGGGCTGTGTCAGTGGCCTCAATACCCACGACCTCTTCATTAAGGTTTTTCCTTGGGCCCAAAGCTGGCCCGATTGAATTATGAGTAATTAAAAACAAAAATAAACCATTGTAATAAATAACTTATAATTTAAAATAAATTCCGATTGGGTTTGCTATTTTTCCGCTTGGATTAAATCATGTTTGGGCTTGGCTGGTCCGTTGTGATCGCTCCTTCGTGGTTTGTTTTGCTCGAAGTTGGGTCTGGCTGGGATCGAGGTGGTGTGTACGGGGCGACTCCGTGTTCGGGAAGGAGCTTCCTGGAGGTTCGTCTTCACTACCCACAGGGATTCCTGATGTATCGCCAACCAGCAGTGTTGTTTTAGGATAGTGTTTGGATTTCGTCCGTACGTCCTCATCGTGTTAGATTTAGTTTTTCCTTGGCTCGTTTCTTGTAGGTGCGTTTCCACTTGCCGTATTGCACCAGTTTTTGTTTTCGTTTGTATGTTTTGATGGGTTTCCGTCTGCTGACTTGTCGGCCATGCATCGAGATTCAGATATATCTGATCTCAAATTATTACCTTATAAAAAACTAATTAATATCGATATTGGGCTCAAGCTATGAAGGAGATTGGTCTAGGACTCCAAGGGAACGTGAGTTGACTAGATTGCAATTGTATCGATATTGTGAATCAATAAAGTCGGTTGAATCCTAGGGTTGTGGAAGAACCCTAGGCGTGGACGTAGGCCAAGTTCGTGTCGAACCTCGTAAACAATTCGTTGCGTCCTTTACTTATTGTTTTACCATATTTCCGCACTTGTTTCGAATTGTATAACTCTTTTGTGATTCAGATTTTTCAGAGGAAAGAATTACTTCTAATCTCAAAGGGTTTTGCAAGCGTTTCAAAAATCTTGAGATTATCTGCGAAAAGTTGACATTTCTAGAGTAAGTTTATATTACTTTGTTATACATTATCGAACCTTCACCTTATTTATTATTTGTATTACTATATATAAGAATATGAATAAATTAATCAGTGTGGTTAATTTTCTCCATCAAATTCAGCATGATATCTGATTTCTAAGCCTGGCGACTAATCCTCAAAACAAATTGTCTTTCATAACCACCCCCAGTTCTCACAATAGACTATGGCTGTGTATGGTTGCCCTCAGAAACCGGTTGAAATTAATAATTTCTAGGGGTTAAAAAATTTAACTAGTTTAAGTGGGGTATGGGAGCCAATAAAAGTTGAAAACCGGTTAAAATTTGTGGTTTATTTAGAAGCCGACCAAGGCAGCTTTTTGAGGGGTTTATTTTCCCACAATTACAAATTTACCCCTCGTATTTTTGCAAAATCACAACCCGCCCAGATGTTTACCAAAGTACAAGCGCTTAGGGTTGTTCTCTCTTAGGAGCAGAGGATCGGCAATTCGGCGGCATCTCCATCTGTGGCGCTGAAGACGAAGTTCAACCGGACCGGAGACGAAAACCGGCGGTATGTCACTCTCCCTCATCTTCCATCTATCTTCCATCTATCTTCCATCAATCTCCCATCTTCCATCTATTTCCATCTATCTTCCATGTGCCGCAGGAGACGAAAACCGGCGCCAGGAGACAAATTAAGGGTTGCTCCGGTGTTATTCCGAGGCGGCTGTGAGGGCTACGAAGAACGAAGATCACTAAGGTACGTATGTCACTCACCTTGATCCATTAATTTCGAATGTGTGTGAAATAGGGTGTTTATTTGTGCGAAAATGTGGGTGTTGGAATGAATTAGGAATTGATTGTTGATTTCAAACTTGTTGAAATTGGATTGAATTAGAAATTGTGGATTTCGTTTTTGTTGTTGTTATTGTACAGCTGATGGTTGTTGTTGTTGTTACTGCAAGATTTTTTGCGTCTAGGAATGATTTCTGAATGCTGTTTGTTAGAACAAGATGCTAATTTTCTGAATGATTTCTGAATGTTGTCCTTAATGCTATTTTGGTGTATTATGTTGATTAGCTATAAGGCTAATCAACTGCTGAATTGTACAGGTAAGAAGCTTATAGTGTGTAAATAAGGTTCATCAATTCTAAGGTGCAATAAGATTCTTGATAATAAAAACAATCTCGTCCTCCAAATCTAGGCTTAGCATGCATGAGTGAAATAAAAACGAGAAATGTACAGTTGGGAAGCTAAATTTTAGCTTACTTTAAGTCAAGGTTTGTTACATCATAAAGAATTAAACAATCTCTGGTTTTTTCTCATACCCATTTCAGAATTCACCCCAAAAAACAAGATCAAAATGCGAATCAATTAGGAGAACAAGCCACACCAAATATGGCAAATAAGCATAAAATTTGCAAGAAAGCAAAGAAATTGAAGGAAGTGGTGAAGAGATAAAGACTAACAGTGACATTTTCAATAATGTATTTGATTTCTTCCTTGGCTTTCTAGGTAATCCAGAAGCTCCCAGTTTTTATGCTTCCCACTTTTGACAGTGCTTTCCCCATCCCCTCTTTCACTTTTACTTCCTTGGCTTTGGGGGTAAATGAATATTGATACTTGGAATTTGATAAAAAAAAATCAGCTGAAAAAAGAAACACTGAGCATAATCCAAGAACACGAAGTATACACTAAAAACTTTTAAGAAACACTGAGCCCCATGTTGCTTACTTTGTTCAATTCCAGACCCATAAATTTGGGATATTCAAGAAGGATTGTGATATTCTTTCAAGATTAAGATTTTCAGCAATTCATTGTGCGATCACAGTAGAAAAAAAAAAGTTTGGAGATGGGAAGAGGTCAGAAAAGTATGGTCAACATAGTGTGATAACTAGGCATAATTTACATGTGTGCTTACTTTTAAAACTACAAGGCTAGGATCCTAATATTCTATGCATTCCATTTAAAGAAGAAAAGGATAAATATATTTCTACTGAACTTTAGTATCAGCATATTTACCGGACTTTCCATGCTCACAGGTTTTGTGACTGCAGGGGGAATATGAAGCTCACCGCCATTAATCTTATGTCTTTCATATTCAAGGAGAGCCTGAAAATACAGTAAAACAATTAGAGAAGCAGAAAACTAGATACTTACATGTAAAGGGCAAAAAAAATACACAAATGAAATAAGTACAAAAAAAAAAGGAATTTGGCAGCAGATGATAAATAAACCGTGTTAACAAAAGGAATTTGGCAGGCAGCAACATCTTGGGTTGTCCTAGTTACTTCTGTATTGCTTAGCTTATATAGGATATCATAAATACTTCACTTGGAACGTGTTAACAAATGGTTCTACTGCATGTTTTGAAAACATTTGCCTTGGATGAGAATGTTTTGGTTGTTACTGACAGAAAATGGATGTCTCACAAAATACCGATAACACGAGCAATTGTTCCTTCACTTGGAACGACGACGTACTTAAACAAATGGTTCTACTGTTGCTGGATTACCGCAAGAACACGAATCCGACAAGCAATTTCAAGTGGGATGAATTGGCACTTGCATTTTCCAAAAAGGTAGGTCGTACAGTGACGGTTGTGGTAATGAAGAATAGGTATCAAGGTTTGAAACGCGAGTACTTGACTTGGAAGATGCTAAGAAACCATGAAACTGGATTAGGTTGGGATCCGGTGAATCGAAGAATAATGGCTGACAAGCAGTGGTGGGATAAGAAAATCAAGGTTTTGCCTAAGCCTTTTTTCTTTATAGATGGATTTGGGTTATTGGATTTATAGTTGTGCAAAAGTGAAATCCTGATTACTTTGTTTTACTCGGCTATAGGAGAAAAAAGAATGCGCCAAGTTCAGGCACAAGGGCATGGATCCAGATTGGGAGGAGCTGATGGATAGGTTGTTTGGGAAGACCGTTGCAACGGGTCGATTGGCAATGTCACCTTCTATGAATCCAACTCGCGTTCCTGGGAGAGCTACTGTGGAAGTGGATGGTGATTCAGTGGGTACCGAAGGGGCTGCCCTGAATGACTTCAATGTCGACGAGGAAGGTGAAACCTTGTTTCAGAATTTCACTAGCCTACTGAGCGATGGATGTGTTCAGACTCCACCGGATAACTTAGGCACTCAAACGCAGCCTCAAAGGATTGCATATGTGGATGAAGGTACGCCAGAAGGGGATACCCCTAATGCATCCCCGGTGACTGGTACGCCTCCTATGGGGGCCCCACTCGCACCAACTGGGCGCCCAGAGTCTAGCAAGCGGCGTAGGTCTGGAGGAGCTGCAATGTTGAATTCACACTTGTCGCAATCAAACTCCCGTGGTGAGAGGATGATTGCAATGTTAGAGGAGGAGGCGTCTTCAATTGCAAAAGCTGTTGGAAAATTGCCACCATCGATGGATGAGGGACTCGAACTACTTGGAAAAATGGCTGATGAGGGCGTCATTGATAGTACTAGTGCATTGTGGATGGATTCTCTGTTACGCAATATGGACGAGAAGTGGCGTCACACCTTACTATGGCTTCGCTCAAACGAGGAACGCCTTGCATTTCTGCAACATTCATATGAGAAGGGTAAATCCACCTCCATCTGATGGTCTAGCGTTCGAAGTTACTTGTGTTCCTTTCCCTTTGTAGTCATTCATTGAACTCTTTCTGAATGTGTTTAACTATTTCTGAGTTGTAATGTATGGAGGCTATTTACTTGTGATGCATGATTTGAACTTGTGATGAAACTAGCTTATGTTGTAATGAATGATTGGTATTTGTGTTAATGTACGCAGTGCTTTACTGGTGTTATTTGAATTTGTGTTGTAATGAATGATTTTAAAATGTGTTCATGTGTTTCTCTTTTTGATTTGAACTCTTGATGAAACTAGCGTAGGTCGGCGCTTATGGGGGAGAGTAGTGATGCCCAAGGGAGTGCAATGGATATCATCAACCGGTCACGGAACTTACAGCGGCGTATTATCGCATGTGAATTAGACAATCAAGCAGTAGATGATTGCGTTGCTCATTACTATTACATGCATTTCCACAAGGAACCTTGCTATACAACTCGTGGTCGAGGTAGGGAATGGGTGGAACAACTTATGGGGGGTCATCTTGACAGAGCCTACAACATGTTTCGAATGGAAACTGGATGCTTTCAGCAGCTTTGCAATACCTTGGGAAACCGGTATGGGTTAGCAGGGTCACGGAACATACCCATCCATGAAAAGGTTGGAATGTTTCTGTATATGGTTTCACAAGGGGCTTCGACTAGAGTGATTTGCGAGCACTTCCAACATTCGCCTGAGACAGTCAATCGAACAATTCATCAGGTGTTGGATACAATAACAGGTCGGAAGCAGAACTTAATCGGCTTAACACGAGACATGTTGAAGCCTCGTGACCCAACGTTCAGCGAAATACCATCGCGTATTTCATCCAATCAACGGTTTATGTCGTTCAAGGTACATGTATCGTATTGTCGTTAAACCACTTAACAACCTATTTGGGACATGAAGGTTTCATCCATGTACTTCCTTTTGTAGAATGCAATCGGAGCAATAGATGGTACCCACATAGAAGCAACCATCGCGGAGGACACCCAAGATCGCTACAGAGGACGCAAGCAGACCATAACGTTTAATGTCCTAGCTGTGGTGGACTTCGACATGCTTTTCACGTATGCACTGGTTGGATGGGAAGGATCCGCACATGATGCGAAGGTACTTGACAGTGCTACCAACGATCCGAATATGAATTTTCCACACCCCCCACGCGGTATGTTTGTGAACTACATAGCTTTACATGTCATATACCGTTTGATTTTGATTGAGTTTGGTTCAGGCAAGTATTATCTATGCGACAAGGGATATGCTTGTCGTGACGGATACATGGTACCTTACTCAAGGTCGTACTACCACTTGACCCACTTCCAGCGTGTGGCACCAGGGAATATGCGAGAGCTATTCAACTACAGACACTCGCAATTACGTAACGTTGTAGAACGTACATTTGGCGTGTGGAAGAAGAAATTCAAGGTGTTGTCTACAATGCCCAATTACGATGAAGAAACACAGATTGATATCATCCTAGCTACCATGGCACTTCACAACTTTATTCGCCTACACTCGGAACATTTTTCGGACGACGAAGACAACAATCCAAGGCAACAACCCATGCCCAACAACGCCCCTACAGATGTTGATACCGCTGGGGTCGAGGGCCCAAGTGGTGCTCCAAGCGATATTATGAAGAGGTTGCGAGATGAGATCGCAGACATTGTTTGGGCAGCTCGAAATGGATGAATAGCCACCCTTATTAGGATGTACCAATTCCAGACAATGTACGTGTTATTGTAAGAGTGCCTATTGTTGTAAAAATTGTCGACTATTTGATGATTAACCACCCTTATTACGACGTAGTCATCGCAGACATTTGTACGTGTATTTGTAGGATTGCCCATTGTTGTAAAATTTATCATAGGTTATCCCAAATTATTAAGCTAAAATAAACAAAACACCCTTTTCACAACTACTAAATTCATATATCAAAATTAAAACACTTGTGCCCCATACGCAGCTTATATTTCAGTTTAAAATTTTAACTACTTTTACCATCTGTTTATAAATTTTAGCTTGTTTATAATTTTAGTCAGTTTATTAACCCCGTCCCATACGAACCCTATAATTGTTATTTTAGCTTATTTTCTCTTTCATCGTATACTATAATTGCTTAGCTAATATAGTATACGGGGAATGATGCTCTTTTGCCAAATCAAATTCGGCTACAAAGTCGAATTTGAGCAATCCAAACTTAGCTTACACCAACACGAACCAAATACGTCTTTTATGCCAACCCAATTGATCAAAATTATTTTTCCTAATTAACCCAATTAATTTATTTGGCTCTTTGCTTCCATACACATCACCCCAAATCACCAGGCTCGTCAAAATTGTGGCACCGCTCCGCTCCCTTTTGCTTTCCATCACCTGACCTACCCATTAGGAGTGACGAATCTAGATTTTTTTTAGGGGGTTAAAAAAATCCGAGAATTTTAGTTTAATTGATAAAAATATAAATCAAAACTATTTCACAACCATATCTTTCCAAAAATACGAAGTAATATATAAATATGTAGTATTTGATATGTGATATTTTATTTATATCTAAATTATTTTTTGGTGAAAAGAATTATTTATATCAAAATTATTTAGTTAATAATTGTTATTTTATTTATATTTATATTATTTTTGGGGGTCAAAATAAATTATTAAAATATTGTGTAGTCATAATATGTAACCACAATCCATCAATGCATAGATATTTTTGTAAACTAACATAATAAATATATAGTACAGATTTAATAAAAAAAATATTATTAAAATATTTTTTAAAATCAGCTATCTATTAAAATTATATGAGATTTAATTAACGATAGATTAGGAAAAAAATATTTACCTTAAAAATATTATTAAAATATTTAGATTATATATAATCAGTCAAAATATTTTTATTTATATCTAAATTATTATTTTTTATTGAAAACGCATCTAGTTTATTTATTATAATATTATAATGTTGTATTAACGTATTATATGTCCACGGAATGGGACCTACGTACACTAGTAGATGAATATATATAAGCTTTCTCAAATTTTCAAACTAAAAAAAATTATAGTATTATATCAATACACTAGTTTAGGTATATAAATGTTTGCAATCTGGTCCAAAGCTTGAATATGACGAACAATAAGGTCTCCAGCATCTTGCCCGCGAACAAAGAAGTAATCAATGCAAATATGCCTGGATCATTGGTGCGGAATGGGATTGGCAGACATGCATGTAGCACTGATGTTGTCACACAGGACAATGGGTGAGCCCGCCACCGATGCCTGAAGTTTTGCTAGAAGTTGTCGGAGCCAAGGAAGTTTGACAATTGTGAAGGCAATAACGCGGTTCTCAACTTCAGTGCCTGATCGGAAAACAACTGTCTGCTTTCGATAGGACCATGCTAACAAGATTACCACCAGAGTAGATGGCAAAATCATGTTATGATCGACAATCATCCATGTCAAAGGTCCATCCAACATCCATAAATGCAACCAATCGAGTATCAGTAGCAGCTGATCGAAGACAAAGGCCATGAGAGATTGTACATTTCAGATAGTGCAGGATACATTTGACGGTCGACCAATGGATCTCAGTCAGGTTGTGCATGAACTAGCACACTCTGTTGACGGCATAAGCGATCTTCGGATGGGTAATGGTGACATATTGACGACAACGATCTTCGGATGAGTGTGGTGACATATTGACGACAATGTTTTTGTTTAAAACTATGTCATTAATTGTTTAGAATAACTATGTCATCAACACTGTTGTTTTAAACAAAAATGTTATTGTTTTGAACTAAAACATCAGCATTTAAACGAAAATATATATCATAGTTTTATTACGTTAAACTAAAGAAAAAATCTATTAAAGAGGGACTGAACAACCTGAACAAAATTTCATCCCCTTTGATGAATTTCTAGCTCTGTCACTCCTCACTAGAAAGTCGATCTCCTGGCTCAAGAAGAGGAAGAAAAAATCCATCTCCAAAGTCGGTGCATGGCAACAACGAAGATATATTAAAGGAAAATTTATAAACATCTTTTTTTCAGTGTCTTATGTTTTCCCAATTTAATCTTAGGTTTATCTCACTTCAATTGCAGAAGAATATTAGGATAATCTTAGATTTTAGATTTATTAAATTTATGTTATTTTATGGTTTAAATTTAATATTATCCTTTTTTTCCGGTAGGGAATTCAATATTATCCTTGTTTTACTCACGAATATTAATAAGCAGTTTTCCCACAAAACTCATACAAACCAATTGCATCAAATTGAACTAGAATCTCAAGATATAAGATCCTTTTGAGGTTACATCGAAGTTTATATATATTAAAATATAAAAAAATCACTAAAGTGAAAAAATAATATATATATATATCAAATTATATATTGCCCTAATAAAATTATCAATCTCCAAAATATTTATAAAAATAATAATACACAAAACTCGTATCAATAAAATTAGGGCTAAAATAAATAACTTGTAAATTACTCCAAAAACCAAAAGAAACATAATTTTCCTAATCAAATTTTTTTTCTGGTAAACATTTTCCTAATCCATAATAACTCACATTAGTCCCAATAGAGAAAGGTACTACGTATATAATTAATCACCACATTTAAACCAATAAAATGGCCGTTATCTTTTTTCCCACCCCAAATAACTCACATTAACACCCCCATTAATCCCCACATCAACAGCTACATACAGATTGCAAATTATCGGAAATGCAAATTCATATGAACTTCTGACCGTTGCATTGCACCTTGCCCTTATCTTCAACATCGTGTAACACCCCATCGCTACTTACTACTCCTACTAATCACAAAAACGTAACGTCTCTTAAATTGCATTGAAACCCCAATTTTATTTTTCACCACTATTTACAGCTCATTATAACCCCCCTTCCAACGGTAAAAATAAAAACTAAAATAACGTTCACCTCGTGACCCTCTACAATCTCTTGCTATAAAATCCACCCAAACATACACACTCTCTCATTGCCTTTGTTGCTCTATTCTTATCAACAGTTTTGAGACTTTGTTGCAATGGGTTTTAAGGGTGTTTTGCGATTGTTTGCGATGTTGGTTGTGGTGCTCTCGGTTTGCGAAGGGTACAAGTTCTCGGTGGGCAAACGAGACGGGTGGGTGGTGAACCCCTCCGAGGAGTACAACCATTGGGCGGAGCGTAATAGGTTCCAAGTCGACGACACCCTAGGTAAGTACTAAGTAGTCGTCGTGTGTTCGTTACTCGTGTTATATAGTTTCGTCTATCGATATTGACAATGTTTTGTTTTTGTAGTGTTCAAGTACAAGAAAGGCGAGGATTCGGTTCTTGTGGTGACTCGTGACAACTACTTGCATTGCTACACGAAGAGGCCGTTGCAAGTCCTAACCGATGGAGATTCCGAGTTCAAGTTGAATCGATCAGGGCCCTTTTATTTCATCAGTGGGAATGAGGATCATTGCAAGCAAGGGCAAAGGATAATCGTCGTTGTATTGGCAGATAGGCGTCGTCGGTCTCCTCCTCCTAGCCCATCCCAACCGGCCCCTCCTCCTGAGTCGTCGTCATCTCCTAGTGTATCCCCATCGTCAACACCGGCCTCTCCTCCTGAGGCTGTGCCTCCGGAGAGCGGGGAGGATGTGAGCCCTTCACCTTCAGAGTCCGATAGTGGTCCGAGTCCTTCTCCGGCTGCCAAGGCCAATTTCGCGGCTCGTAGGATCGGTGGATCCCTTGGCTTGGCCACATTGTGTTTGGCCATTGTTGGGGCATCTTTGCTTATGAACAACTGATTTGTTTGGTTGAATGTGGTTTGCTTTCTCCCTAGATTATAATGTTAATTTCTAGCATAGTCGTTCGAGTCGGGTCGTGTCGGTTTATTTATCAGTTCATTTGGTTTACCTTTCCAAGTCATTGTAATTTTTTCCCTGTTTGGAAATTAGTGATCTGCCTGTTTTGAGTCATTTGCACAATTTGTTCTGTCCTTGCGTTAAAACATCGTCTTATTACGACCTAAACTTGTCCATTACAATGCTATGTTTCGGTGTCCATATTCATTGAGTCCAAATCCTCCTCTTTCCCTGAGTGTTTCGGACTTTCGGAGGACAGAACATGCAATTTCAGAGTAAGTTCCTTGGCGCGGACAAGACGTAATTGTTTAGATGTCTCTATTCCTGAATCCAAACGAGATGAAATGACAATCGCTATCCTTGGCATTCTTGGGTCAGTTGGTTTGCTGTGGTGAAAATGAGGCTTAAGGAGAAAACAAAGTAGTCAATATAAGAGACATTTGTTATAAGATTGATCAGTTTGCAGTGTCAAAACTTTCCAGAAAAAAAATCTTTCGATTTGTTAAAAGAGACATAATTTTGACACTTCTTCAGCTCTATTTGGATCACGTCCTGCGAAGGCTATCAGAGCTGCTATAAGGGCTGAGGGTATCATCATAAATGGACCGATCCAACAGTTGCATTGATGGTGGGAAAACAAGGCAACTTCTTTCCAAACTAGATCCTTTGTTTTTTTCGTTTTAAGGTTCAGAAGATGGGTTCTGCTGTTCTGCACCCATACCAGAACTGCACGGTGGATTGCTGAGAATAGAAATGGTTCCAAGTTCAAACTATGGTGCTGAACACATCTGAGCTTTTGATTGAATGTGCTGCTTGCTGGTGTTGTTCCCTAATATCAAGTAAAATCCGGCAAAAGTGAATACTTGTGAATCTACATAGCTGCTACCTCCTCTGCATTTTAAACCGGGAAACTGGTTTTGATGGTTGGGTGCTAGAAGGCTGCAAAGCATCAAACGTTATGTTTAGGGATTCGAGTTATCTGACTATGGCAAGTGGGTAGACACAAAGAATAGATGTCAAAATATAAAACCTGAGATGGTATTGTTTGATTTGGATTTGTTGGTAAATTATCTGTATGCTCTATGATTGAACCAGAGAAAGCCTGAAGTGAACAAGAAAAATGATCAAAACAGGATAGACAATGAGACTTGAAACTGTAGAGAAAACAAAGCTATCAAAATGCACAATCATCCATTCATCCAAGAAACATACCTTTAGAGTATCTGTGATTGGTCTAGAAATCCCAGAACCAGCCTCAGGGTTAGACGTTTTTGTTGAAACCTGTGAAAGAGTACATAAGTTTTACAAATGAGATGACAACACAAGACTAGCCAACATGGTTGTCAAATTGCAATCAGTACGTTCATCCTCATAGGCAAGCTCGCAATACATTGATACCGAGGTGAAACAACTTCTAAGAACTAAAGGCATCAAGATATATGAAAATAGCTATATAGCAAAAATAGATATTAGCTTAGGCAACTGATTGCACCCTTTTCATCATCGATATAAGGTTTTTTCCCGACTTATGTCTGGTGCTCTGGTTTGGTCATACTATTATCATCCCTTGAACTATTAAAACTAAACCCAAAAGCCCATGAACAAAAGTCGTCCAGAAATGCTATTACACCCGGAGTAATTTAGAGCTGTTATCTCGAGTCTAATGCATTCTTCAGTACAAGTCCATGCAGTTGCAAAACCCAATTAGGATAATCATATCATTCTAAGATACAGCTAATGAAGATTCTTGTTTGGTGTTGCCCGAAAGTGAAGGGGTCATCCTTTACCACTTCCCAAAAAAGCAGCTCAAAGTAAATGGCTCTGTACGTTGTGACCTCGAGCAATCAATAACCTAGGCTAAACAAGACTTACATGTGAACTACTATCAAGCAGTATTGATGTAACAACTAATGAAAGAGCAGAAGACCAACTTTTAACTTGCACCTATACTTGCAAATTCTAGACTGAGTGGAACGTGCACTCATCCAGAGGTAACAGTATTCTGGACAGAAATCTAAATTTGCTGATTTTAGCAGCAGGTGCGTGTTTGAGTAAATATTCAGACATGGAAGAGATGGATATTGCTGGAACTACCTTTTGGTTTGATTTAGGGACAGTCTGAATCCCCACATTCACTTCAGAATCTGTATGCGTTTCAGTAGATCTCTCCTTCACACTAAGCAGCGAATCTTTCTTGCTAGGGGATTCTCCTAATGCAAGAAAAAGAGAATAATAAATAAAATATTAGTATTCAGTTAGAAAGAAAACTGATGGAAAATCAAAACATATCACAAATTTAGTAGCCAAGTAGAGATTTCTATGGGCATAGATGTTGCTAGAACTACCTTTTGGTTCGATAACACCTTTCAATGAAGACTGCACGCCTGAACTCTCCATCTAGATTCAGAAATTTCAAGAAAGAAAAAATAGAAAGATCAACAATTGGAAACTGAAACAAATATTATATATCACATTCGTGATGCCAAACCAAAAATAATTCTGAACATTCAATTTACCTTCAATTTTTCTGCAACCTTCTCTTGGCAGTTATATATTTGATCTTCAGAATCCTGTAATCCACAGAGTAGAGGTTAATGTTTGCCAAAACTGTTTTGACTATCAACCCCCTCTGGTCTTCCCAGGAAATAGGCACTCTGAAATCACCACCAACTTACCCATTCATTGAGACCTTTAATTCTCTGTGCAAGTTCCTCGTCAGCAGCATTTTCATCATCATCAGCAGCAGCAGCAGCAGCTTCTTCTTCTTCTTCTCTCTCAAGCTCGTCTAGCCTTGCCATCATTTTAGCAAATTCTTTGTCTTCACCTCCCTTAAGTTCTTCCATTCCGCTCTTAATTCGAGCATCTTCTTCATCATCATTGGCTACATTTGTCATGCTTTGTGGTCTGGAACTACTGGGTTTATCAGGTTTTCCAAGACCTGAAATTCATGCATTAGCAGATTGTCAAATGTGAAGAATAAAGAGTAAAAGTTTTCATAAAGTTAAATTCAACTCTAGGGGCTGCATTAACCATGTCAGAGAGCAAATTAGGGGCTGCATCAACTCAAAAACAACCCCAAGCATAGGTGTGAGAGATATTGGTGCTACATGATTGGAGTGTAACCTACGTGGTCTTCTTTCCCCTTCATTTTGTTATTTTGCTTCATTTGATATTGTAACCTTCTGGAACTAGCTACGAATTTTTGTATACCTTTTGCTTTTAGATACAACACAAAATCGCTGCCCCAAGAATTATACCCAAAAAAGTTATAATTAAAAGCAACTTTTATCAATATAGCCAGCCAAGTCCTCACATAAATGCACAGAGAAAGGCCATAGAAACTGCATATGGCTCAATAATCAATATGCTGAAGGAAATTCAGATGCTGTTGAAGAAAATTAATGTGAAGATCTATAGGGGAAAAACAAATAAAATTCATCTGAAATCTGAAAAGCAATATCAGTACCCGATCCTTAATGATTAATAAGCAAGGAAAAATACAGGAGCAGAAACCTGCCTGTTTTTTGTGTATTCTCCTGGGGATCTTCCTCAAAGTACTCTTCCCTAATCTCTAAAAGGCCCTCCTGTGATCACCATCCAAACATATACATATGAATAAGTAAGGTGACAGACGAGGAATAGGAACTAATCCAATCATTGCCAAGAGCACAACAGCTAGTTCAACAGCCATAAACTCACCTCGCCTTCAGCAGCTGTAGAATTGAAAAATGATTCCTCGAGTCTAAGATCCTTTATCAAACCCTTCAAAGCATCAACTTGAGAATCCAAAGCTTTTCCTCTCCTCTTCAGAATTTCAACAGTTTGCTTGGATGTTCTTTCGGCATGGTAGCCTTCACCTAGAAGAACCTAACACCATCCAAATAACCTCCTCTTTTTAAATGCTTATGAAACACATTTCACCAAGGATCCAAAAACCAAAGTGTAGCTAATACTGCTACTCCTGCCTTTTATATAATCACAATCTAGCCAGCTTTTGCATTCCCACGCCTTATAGCTCCTAAACAGATTTTATATGGATTCAAGCTGTCATACTTTGAAATTTCCCTCCAATTTACATACTGCAGCAGTTCAAACGCAACTATAACAAACTAATAATCTATGACATTTGAAGTTGGCCGTCAAACCATCAGTCTGTAAATTGCATAAAAGTAAAAATTATCACAAGAGAAACACTTCAAAAGTGAAAATTTGCAGTTACCAAGAACTCATTGGTGTGAATCAAACGACCAGGAAAGAAAGCAGCTTTCCCAAACGGAACCTGCGCAGAATCAAAATCCCAAAGTAATTCAACTCAGAAGGTAAGCAATTTGACAGAAAACGAAGAATTTCAAGAAGAATTGGATAAACAGAGGAGCGCGGGAGAACCATGATATCGTGGTGGAGTTCATCGGGGAGGCGCTTGACGAGGTTAATGAGATTACTGTTTTCTGCGGCAAAGCGGTTGAGGTGGCTGAGTTCGCCTTCCTTATCAGCGATCGCCTCCGCCACCTTCATCGCGGCCTTCCGAGCTTCTTCAGGAGGAAGCACGGAAGACAGCGGTGTCACAGTTCCCTTCATCATCTCTCTTCTCTCCATTAGTGTCTTCTCCTATCTTGAGGCGAATTCCAGAATATCAATCCAAAACCCTAACCCTCTGTAAAATAACCAAAATTTGCAGCAGCGGCCAAATGCAATCACCGACAAGCGCGGCGAAACTAACGCTAGTGTCGTAAGAAGTCGTTGAAGTCCAGCCGCCGAATAATGACGCCTTGCGCGCAGTAGCCGGAGTTCACGCTTTCGTCTTCTCCGGGCAACCAGGTAGTTGCGGAAGCCCTTCGTACAGTGCTTGGGAGTCTTTGAGTTGAGCTTGTAGGCGGTTTAATAAAAGGGCATTTTAGGGATTTTACAAAAGCATTTGCCGAAAAGACAATATAAAAAAAGATTCCGTTGCCGGGACTTGAACCCGGGTCTCTCGGGTGAGAGCCGAGTATCCTAACCACCTAGACTACAACGGATTGTTGATCTGACATAATTTTTAAAATATTTAATATATGTTGATAAAGAAAATTGAGAAAACTTTCCAATATACACCATAGGAAAGCATATACGATTTATATGGGGTGTAGTGTAGGGCTCCTGAAAGGGTAGTTAGTGTGTAAATTTGTAATGGATTTATGCAATTAGGGTGTGTTTGTTTCTGTTTCAAGTACCAATAATCGATTTTCATAATAGGAAATCGATACTTATTATTTGGTTACTTATAAATTTCGGGTTTATCATACCTTCTTTGGAGTTTTTTTTTTTTTTTTGAACCGGACAAAATTCGACCCACCGGACATGCCCGGTGAGACGAGAGGTCGAAAGAACGGCAACGGACAAACCGTTATGAAAGAACCGAAATAAAATCAAATCAATAAAGACAAGACTACCACGAACAACTAGAGAACATAAGTCGAAACTAGCGAAGGCGGACAGATTTGGAACCGAGACAATGTGAGTTATTTCTTCTGACAGTTGGTAAAGGTAATGCAGGGAATCCTTGGGGAAAAAAGTGGAGACCTCATATTTGGACTTGGTCGGCAGCGAGCCGTCAGATCTCAATCACATCCACGACCTCTCGCGCGGCGGCAAAAGAAACACCACAAAGCTCAAATAAATACCACTGCTAGAATCAAGCAAACAAACACTCTAGAAATAGTCGGGGCTAATATCCTTGCGACAAGAAAGATCGAGTAGGTGATTGACCCAAAGAAAGGGGGAGGTTATCCCAATCTTTATTGGAGGGAGGTTATCCCAAAATTTATTTATTTTTTATTATTATATTTTTTTCCCCGTGAAAAACCTTGGCGTACAAGGATGAAATTAACCCTTGCACACCAAGGGTTGACAGGCGCGAGAAATCAGGAAGAATCCCCGGAAATCCGACGAGGTTAGTGGTTGCCAAGGCCGATGGAGCCAAGGGCTACCGCCGAGGGTAATGAGGGTAGAGAATGGAATCAAAGCGTGATTCGGCATCATTTCGGTCCATGATATAAACAAGATAAAGGATAAAATAAAATAAAATAAATAAATAAGGGGGGTATGGGGTTTTTTATTTTTATTTTTTTTTCCCATATTTGACTTCCACCAAAACCCACCATCCTTGGGCCCTAAGGATCACGGGCCCAAGAAACAAAGGTGGGAGTGGAGCATAGGGCAATATCCGACAATCAAGCCTACGATAGGCAGGATGCAACCGAGGTGGAGGAGTGAGGTGCCCGGCGGCGGACCGGAAAACCGGTGACAGTCGAGGCAAAGGTAGCCCGAATAGGAGACGATCTCCATTTTAGGTTGGTAACAGTCATTTTTTTTTCCTTGGTAATCAAAGAAGGCTTGGATTCAGATATTAGTGTTAGAGTCGAGAGCAAGCTCTCAGTTGTTGATAATGCGTATTTTATATAGGCATTATAGATAGTTGTTAGTGAGTTTAGGAGAGCTTATTTCGTGTTTATTTGAATAGTTTGAGTCAGTAGTGTTGAGTCTTGCAAGTTTGGAATCTACGCTCCTTTTGTGTTTATCTGCAGATTTATGTCCCGACGCTAGAAGGACGCATCTATGGCTTGCCAGGGATGAGTTTGGAGAGCTAGGAACCTGAGGAAACATGTGAAGAAGATAAGGAAGAGGCGTGGAGGAAGTTAGATTGGATTCGGAAGTGAGAAATTGAAGAAGATCGTTACTGATGATACGGCGCCCACCGCCTAATGCACGTCGCCCGTCGTCCGTGTCAATACGGAATTTCTATTCCGTCTTTTGGAAACTAATTAGGTTAAAGTTCTATGTTATGTTTTAGCCGACTTTGATAGAGAGGAGGAGTTTTTGGAAGAAACCTAATTGAGAGAGAACTCCTGTGGAGAACTGTGGAGATATTGAGAGGAAGACTTTACATGAGTAACTAAACCTCTTTTGTTTCGCCTGCAATTCAGATACATGGTTATATGATTTGTGAGACTTAATTTCTATCTATTATGAGTTTGATTGATTCAATGTCTTTGTTTGTTATTGATTGATTGCATGTATTCCCTCTTGATTGGCCACCTTGACAGAATTTTCTTTCCTGCTAAAGGTTTGATTAATCGTTGCAAGTTAATTGGATTAGTAGCACAACACAACCAATTGATCCCCTGAAAGCATCGATTGGGTGTGTAGGACATTGACAATTCCACTTTACCAATTATACCAATTAGGGTTAGGGAGTTGTGCCCCTATCTTTAGTTGTTTGTGTTATTGATATTGTTGAATTGCTTAGGGTTGGAGTGATCCGTCATTAGATGAATCGAACAAGAAGGATAGAATAGAGTCAATGATCAAGGACATAATCATTGTTGATGAATCGTAGGGGAAACTCTCTCATTCATAATTATCACCTATTCACCATTGTTACTGTTGCTACATTCAATTACCTTGATATTCAATCACTCTTTGATATTGTCCCTTTGCGATAGCGATTTGATAGACATGAAAAGTATTCTCTCTGTGACCCTTTATTATTCCACTATACATGGATTGGGTTATTCTTTTTGCTAGTTGAGTTGTTGGTTTGGGTTATTCTTTTTGGTGTTGTAGAAAGGTGATAGCATGCATTTAGGTAGGCATAATAGGTTGCATTTAGCTTAGTTATGATGCATATCATGCATGGATTAAGTACAATTTGCATATTTACTCTCTATGCTGGTGGAGTCGGAATCTACACACTTTTATTGATTATTTCAGGTAATCGTGGATCCGATGATGAGACATGGATTGATAACGCGTTGGATGATGATGTTTAGTCGATCGAGGAAGCTTACATGAAGATCTAAAGAGGTCCTTAGAAGAAGAAGCGAGCCTAAACGAAGAACAAGTCTGCAGAAGTTGTCGTCAGATATGCTGAACTTGTTTTGCACTTTCTGGAGGCCTCGGTTGTCCAATTGACTATTATGAGTTTATGACCATGCGTTGAAAAGCTCTTTCAGAGAGCAACAACTTTCCTGTTGACATCGAGAGCTGATTCGACCTGCATTTTCCGTTAAAGACTGATGCAGTGGGCGTCGCCATATGTTGCGGCCGCAGCAATATGTTGCGGCCGCAGCAATATGTTGCGGCCGCGGCAACCGCATGTTCCAACAACGACGGATTGCCTATCAAAACCCTATTTATCTTTGTCTTTTGGCCGACTCTTTGGGGCACGAAATTGAGAGAGGGTTTAACCCTAGGTTTCCATTCAACCATTAGATTAGGATTCAAGACGATTTTAGTTGGAGATTGAGAGCGATGTTCGTCATGGGTAGGGCTGTTATGTGAGCCGAACAGCTCGAGCTCGGCTCGGCTCGAAAAAGCTCGATTCGGGATCGTTCGAAACCCTTAAACAAGCCGAGCTTGAACAAGGTTTTGAGCTCGATACGAGCCCGAGCCGAGCCCGAGCTCGAGCCGAGCCGAGCTCAAAAGCTCGTGAATTTGAATATTGCTCTTGGGGCAAATAAAGCCCAATTTACCCAGGCCCAAATGTCTCCACTCTGAAGTAAAACCTAGCCGCCCTCTTTCCACTTTCCCAGTTGTACTAATTTCTCTCTCCTACAATTCTCCCGTCTGCGCTCTCTCTCTCTCCCTCTCCGAGGCTAACCGTCGTCACCGATAGTCGATGTTCCCGTTCGTCTCTTCGGCTCTTCTTATATCTAGCCCAAAGCAGCCTCTTTCCATAGTTCCATGGTATTGGGTTTGTTCGTTTTCGTCTTCGTCTCTATCTTGTACTGAGATTTCAACCTCTTCTTGTCTTCATCTTCATTCAATTGAGATCAAGGAACCGGTGGTCTGGTGTTTCTAATTCCTGTACAGGTACTGTCAGCGGCGGCCGACTCGTTTCGAGCCCAAAGCGTTGGGCTCGACCAGATCCGAATGAGGGGTTTTGCTTTCATTTCGGTTTTGTTAAATAGATCTAAAGATCTGTCGATTGGTGTATGTGGCTGGTGTTTGTAATCTCTTGAGTATTGTTCTTCTCTAATCTGTATGCTCTCCCTTAAGATCTTTTTAGTTTCTCTGCTCGATTGTTGTTGGATTTTGGCTAAGCAGTACTGTGTATTACGTTGTATACTTTTTGCTTAGTGTGTATTTTTTATGCTTAGTTTGTAAAGTCCATTATTGGATACAACTATTGTATTATCTGTTTAACGATATAATATAGGGATTGTTATTCACACCCAAAAAATTACTATATTCACCACAAATTTCGTTTTTCCATTTTTCAATGTAATTGGTGCGCCTCTTATGGCGTAGCTATGCGAATCCAATGGCGTAGGGTATTTTTAATTTTTGATACCCTGCCCCTCTTGAGTCACAGACCTATGCATCAAGAGGCGCAGGGTTTTTTTTTAAAGATAAAACTACCCTGCTCCTCTTGAGTCACAAGGTTGTGAATCAAGAGGCGCAGCATATTAATATTTTTGGAAAATAAATTAGCAACCTTTTTGTAAAAGTAATTATGTGATTTGTAATTATTTTATATTTTAATTATAAATATATAATTTAAAATATAATGTACAAATGGATAATTATTTTAAAAAAAATTGACCGTATACTCAATAAATTAAGATAAAAAGAACTGCAATACGTAAATTAAAAAGAATTATATATGAAAACATTCAAAGTTTTGTTGAATATATTTAAAAAGAATCATACGTCATAACATTTTAGTTTTATTTAAATGTGCAAATATATTTAATTAGATTAATGTAGATCATTAATATATTGGTATCAATTGAGCAATTATAATAAAGAAAATAAAATTTATAGAAATAATAATGTGTGCGTAAGTAATAAAACTATCTATATATATATATTTATCTATATCTATATCTATATAAATTCTTAAAACATAAGAGTTTTTGCTTATGTGTCATATCTAGGTTAATCCTCTCATTTTTCCTTTTTAATTCAAAATATTAAATTAATATGTAACCTATATCTATGTTAAAATGTCTATATATTATCACAATAAAGTTCATCTTGAATGAACTTATTACACCCTTCTCTTAGGAGTTTGTTCTTATAAGTTTAATTCAAAATATTAAACTAATATTTTATTTAATTGTATAATATTAACTTATTTAATTATAAAGATTTTATTTAATTGAGCCACATGACAATTACTCCTTAATCATATATTTAGTAACCAATTGAATTTATAATTCACATATTTATCAAATCTCTTGCTGGATGTTATTCATTTTGAACCATTCAATTGATGCATAATCCAACAAAGCCATTTTAAAGCATATATCCTTACCAATATTCATTAAACTATTGTAACAAAAGAAATCTTGCTTGTTATATAATAAATTTATTTTAAATCAAAATACATAAATTTGCAATGTGTGTATTGGTAAGTATTAATTATGGTGAATATTTTAAAGAAGAAATTTTAGTGATTAAGAAATTTATCAATACATATTTATTGTTTGTTTAAAAATAAATTACATTTATCCCCCCAATTTATCAATTAAAAAAATTTATAAGTCATGATTTAATAATGAATATATTATGGAATTGTTAAGATAGAATATTATCTAATGCTATTATGAAACGTTTAAGAAAAGATATTATGAAGTGTTATTAGATATTTTTATATAATTTTACCCAATTATCTTCATTCTAAATAATAATTGAAAGAAAATAAAAAATTATATAATAAAAAGTATTGTTATTATTGGTTTAGGGTTTAGGGTTTAGAAGGGTTTAGGGTTTAGGGTAAAATAAGTTTGTGAAGTTTCTACTCATCAGGAGTCATAGGCGTACTCCTCATAAACAAAAACGTGTTAAAAAATTGTGTTAAAAAAAAGCTACAAAATGGAGGTTATTTGAGTGTTTATTTTGTACAAGTACTATTTTCCCCTTCTCTTTTATCTTATTTGGTTTGAAAACCAAATAAACTACACTTTTTACAAATAAATTGTTTTTCGCCCCACACGGAGATTATCTTGTTGTTTAAATTTTTAACTACTTTTACCAGCCATTTATAAATTTTACTCTATTTATATTTATTAAACTATTGTAACAAAAGAAATCTTACTTGTTGTATACTCCGTTTAATAAGTACGGAGTATTAATTACAGTGAATATTTTAAAGAAGAAATTTTAGTGATTAAGAAATTTATCAATACATATTTATTGTTTGTTTAAAAATAAATTACTTTCATCCCCACAATTTATCAATTCGTTAGAACAATTCCAATGGGTTGTTAATATAAAATAGAATTATAATGGTTTGCTAAGATAATATCATTACTAGCTTGAAATAATTTTATGATGAAAAAATGTATTTTTGTTAAAAAAAATCCTTATCTAAAAACTTTTTATTTAACGAAGAGTTGTCGTGATTGTCAGTGTGAGTTTTTATGCATAATGGAAAGGGTTCGATTCTCTTTTGGTACACTACTTTTATATATATATTTTTTTAAATTATATTAGTTTCATACTTTCTTAGTTTCTTTCCATATACAATATTAGATAAAAAAAACTCAATACCTTTTGAAATATTATTCAATTTAATAAGATCTGTACCAATATAATTCGTAACAAAAATAAATCTTATTTATTGCATGTAAAAAGTTTCATACACGCCTTTTGTTATGTGTACGTAGAAATTTATAAGAAAATGACCATAGTGTAATATAAGTATGAACATTGACTATGTTTCCAAAATGACTATAGTTTTTTGCTTAAATAATAATAATAACAAAAACAACAATGATGTTTTAAAAACCAAATATTGTTAGAGGAGAAAACTCAATACTTTCATACCATCATGCAATTCTTTCCATATACCTTTTTATAAAATAAGTTTATGTTTTTCTAATACACTTATGTACGTTAAAAGAAAATTAAAATTAATTCTTATAATATCTTTTCAGTCTAACTTCTTAGTATCTTATTCAAGCTAACTAACTCAAAGATGATAGTCAAAGGAGAATATATTAATGTACATACAAGATCTTTTAATTTCTTATAATTGAAATAAATTTGGCACTAACACCCAATTTATAAATTAATTTATTCAAACATACACGAATCTATGTTAAATTCGATGGCATATATGGAGAATTATAACTTAGCTAATGAATATATTATTTATTATGAAATGTTTAAAATACATTATGAAATGTTTAGGTAATGAATATATTATGAAATGTTGAAGATAAAATATTATGAAATGTCTAGAGTTAAAAAAATTTAAGTCATGATTTAACTTAGCTTATTAATATATTATGAAAGTTTTAAGATAGAATATAATCAAATGTTGTTATGAAACATTTAAGATAAGATATTATAAAATGAATATATTATGAAGTGTTATTGGATATTTTTATATAATCTTACCCAATTATCTTCATTCTAAATAATAATTGAAAGAAAATAAAAAATTATATAATATAAAAAATATTGTTATTATTAATTAAAAGGGAAAAATATTGTTAGTTTGTGAAGTTTCTACCCCTCGGGAGTCATAGACGTACTCCTTATAAGTCAAAGAGCTGCTCCTCAAAAGTCATAGGCCTGCTCCTCTTGAGTCATAGCTATGCGCCTCTTGAAAAGCACACAGGAAAACTTTTTTCACAAGTTCACATCTGCTGAACAAAAAAAAAAAAAAAAAAAAAAAAAAAAACCTACGCCTTTAGAGGCGCACGGATTTACAAATAAAAGGAAGATTTTTTTTTTTGTGGTGCACATGGTAAAATTGTGGGGTGTAAAGATTATATACACAATATATTTACACTCTTTTTCTTGTTTGAGTATTTACTCCTAATATATATAATATATTTACATTGCTCATTTATAGAGAGAAAGAAAGAGTACACGAGCTGAACAAACGAGCTCGAATGACTCAAACGAACGAGCTTGCGAAACGAGCTTGAACGAGCCTAAGCTCGTTCGTTTGGCTTGACCGAGCCTATCAAACCGAGCTCGAGCATCTGGCAGGGCTCGCGAGCCGAGCTTGAACGCCACAAAAAGCTCGTATAAATTTTGGGCTCGAGCTCGGCTCGGCTCGTTTCCAATTCGAGCCAAGCTTGAACATGTCAACCTCGGCTCGAATAACACCCCTAGTCATGGGCGGCTAAACTCTCTTCGTTCTATTTGCAATTTGAAGCTTTGTTTGGATTAAGTTGTGAGTTTCTGAATCTTGTTCCTTATTTCCTATATTGAATATTTCAACTTCTTTGTGCTTGAATGTTTGATTGTTTTGTTCTATCTTGCCTGATCAACTTGGTAGAATCAATTAAATTGCTAGGGTTTTGTAGATTCCTGGTTGCGAACCTTAACCCAAGTAGCAAACTTGTTCCTTTAGGGCTGGTTGAACTAATTGAATGAGTAGGAAGTTGAATGTGTTGTTAAATCCCTCTTTAGGGACTACAAATACCTTGGTTAATCTCTGAACTTAAAGCTATCAATTGAGTTAAATCCTTCTTTAGAGAATGTTCGATTTATAAGGGTTTCTATGACTGGTTGGACTAGTAACTATATTAAAAGGACAAGACGAAGTTACAATATCAATTCAACCAAATAAAGTGGATAATTGTAGGTAGAGCGATTCTCTCTAAATTGTTTTGCATCAATTTGTTTTTATTTTATTTTGTTTTCTTTTCAATCTCAATCAACAAAACCCCCCCTTTCTACTAATTGGTAAATACACATTGCTTAGAAATAATTGATTCTCTGTGGGATCGACCTCTTACTTACTTGCTATACTAGTTTGTAGGTTTGAGTTTTATTTTGATACTGTTTACGCGACTAAAAATCGTCCATCAAAAGGTCACGACATTCTGCAGTCGCACCAGTTGTTCTCCAATTAATACATGTCATTTTGGTGTTGGAGTCGAGAGCGTACTCTCCATTGGTCTCCGATTTATACATATTCATGAAATCAGAAGTGTTATAAGGATTAGTAGATGTTTGCCTTGAATGTGACTATGGCTACTTTCGGTGGTTTAAAGGTAGCGGATCGGAGCTGGTGAAGCCACCGGAGGGTGGGTGGTGGCGGTTGAGGATGGGTGGGGGAGAGGGTGGAGCATCAAATCTTGGGATCTGTAGGAGGGTTGCTCGCTATCCTTCTTTCCTCAAAGAAACAAAACAAAAAAAAAACAAAAAACAAAAAACAAATGAAAAGAGGAATAAAACCGAGAGGAAAGCCCAGAAGATCCAAGAAGAAAAAAGACTATAAGCGAAACAAAAAACAACATCCCAACGGCAAGCAACAAACCAATAAAGAAAAAGGAACAAGAACAGAGCAGAATCAAAAGAAAATGACCAAAAAAGCAGCAAATCGAAACAACAAGAAAACGAAACAAAAAACTAAAACCCAAGAAAAACGAAAACAACAAGCAAATGAAAACAACAAGAGAGGGGGAAAACTGAAACAAACAAGAAACTAAAGCAAATCAAAAACAAGAAAAGGATCAAAAAACACAAATCCGAGGCAAATTATGAAAGAGAGAGGCGCGGAAGAACAAATTGGAACAAGAAACACACGAAAAGAAGAAATCGAAACAAAACAAAAATCCCAAAACGGGGAAACCCTAGAAATTAGGGCTTTCGAACAGATGAAGAAATTCAACAAAAAAAAAACAGAAAGGGGGGAAGGAAGAGCAAGACGGCCCTCAAAGGGAGAGGGAGGTCCAACTGGGGTGGAGGAGGTGGTCGTGTAGGTGTTGGTGCGGATCGGAGGTGAAAAGGCAGAGGCCCTTAAAGGGAAGGAGATATCGATGCTGGGCTTTAGTATAAGGAGAAGGGGAGGTGGATGGGTAGGTACCGGCGGAGGCAAAAGCAGAGGCTGGCAGGAGGAGAGGTGGTTGCAAGGCCGGCTTTGTACATTCAACACATGAGAACGACGAACAGGAAAGGGCGAAAAAGAACCCACGCGCTGGCGCGTTCTTTTTGAGGCCAAGAGGGTTTTTCTTATGCTCTTTGGAGTTGGGTTTAAATTTCATTACTAGCTTGAGTAGAGATCGATAGAGCGATAAAGAGAAACGTGATAAGATGGTGACTAGGGCAGTTTAAATGAGAATGAAGGTGTTTGGTGGTGCTAGCGAGTTGTGATGATTCATGAAGCGGGCAAAAGGAGAGGACTACCAATTGAGCTAGAGGGCGAGGTGAAGAGTTTAGTATCAAACCGAAAGTGGAGGATGAAGTAAAAGCAAACGTCGGAGAAATGAAGAAAGAGTCGATTTAGAAGAGGCCAGATGTTTGGTTAATTTTGTGTTAAAATCATTTATATAAAAAACACATGGCCGACTACAAGTTAAAGAAGTAATTGTCTCTCACAATCTAGTCTCCCTATGTTTCTTCTATACATACGAGATTCGTCATGTCTCTAGGGAAGCAAACTGAGTAGCGGACCACTTATCGCACCTCGACCTTGCTTTCTCCGGTTCTTCTGTAAGATAGCGGAATTGATGTAAAGTCCTCCTCCCGAAGTAGCAAGACGACCACCATTTCCGACGATAATAGAGGGGGCAGGGCCCTTAAAAGAAATAGAGGAGAGGTTACCTGAGGAGTTCGTCATGTGAGAGGTGGCACCAGTGTCCATGTACCAAGAAGAATCTGAAGATGTCTGATGCGTAGAGGAGAAGGCGTGCTGCAGAGCTGGCGGAACATAGCCTGGATCAGGCGATGTCAGACAGGCGTGAGGCCCGGCATGTCGAGAGGTAGAGTATGGGTGCATGGGGACGATGCGGGAGGGTGGCCTGACGCGGGCGCGCTGAGGACTACGCGGGCGTGCTGAGGATGACGCGGGCGCGCTGAGAATGACGCGGGCGCGCCTGGGGACGACGCGGGCCGAGAGAGAGAGGGGGAGGGGAAGGGTGGCGGTGCAGGGGAACCGTGGATGGCGGTTCCGGCGACGGTGGCCTTGGAGAGGGAGAAGGCGGCGGTGTCGCTGTGCGCGGAGTAGTCGAGAGCAGGGGCCGGAGAGGCGGCGGTGAGGAGGAAGGTCGGAGGAAGAGGGAGGATCAATTTAGGGCTCCGTTAGGAAGAAAAGGCTGTGATACCATGTAAGATAGCGGAATTGATGTAAAGTCCTCCTTGAGGGTTTCCATTCATTGATATAACATATATATAGGTTACAAGGTATTGGGCCTTAACGGGCTTTCAGCCCACTATACAATAGGAGACCTATGTAATCTATCATCTTCGACACCTGACGACTCTGTGCTCCGCAATTTCATCTGTTTGGATGCTCTTGGCACATAAGAGTCTGCTTTATTGCCAAATTATTTTCGGTTAAAAAAAAAGTAATTGTCTTTATCATCGATATTGAAAGATTTTTTTTACAGTAGACAAGAAGTAGATCGACGAAGTGATCTTGAAGCCATAAAAAAGACGGCTCGATGAACCCTACGTAGAGGGTCGCCGGTCAAAAAAAAAAAAGAGTTGAGAGGATTTTAGGGTGTTTCACCCTTACATTTTAACTTGATTCTCCATATTTACTCATTAGAGATCTCGAAAGGTTTGCCTAACTTAATTGCACACAAAGAACATATCTTACTTCTAAAAAAAAAATATGTGGGATTGCAATTAGAGAGTACAAACTTCAATAATGCACTTCTAATCAATCCTACTTCTAATAAACCCTAAATAGGAATCAAATTTCCTAAACAGCTTTAAAAGTACAAGTCACCTCTTAAAAATAATAAACTATTATATCGGATAAAGACAATGAGTAACCATTTCATATTCAAGGGGAGATCACAAAGGTTTTAGTCGTGCCATAACTTTTAATTTGATCCATATATTCTTCAAGGACTTGGTAGTTGGTAGAATAATAAAACCATATTATATATATTATATAGGCTACCATGGTAGAGGATATCAGAGGCTGCCATGACAATGAAGATATTCTCTATTGGCATCTGAAATTGGACCAATCTTTTATTTTCCCTTTCAATTCAAATGTTAAAGCAGCCATATGGGGAAATACAATTAGGTGATTAATTACCTTTAATAATTAATAATGGAGTACTACAATTCAAAGTAAACGCTCAACGAAATTAATCAAATTAAATCACAAGAAATTATAGAGATTTCTTTTAACAACATTACTCATTTATTACTCGTTAAAAGTTAATGTCATCTATCTACTATGGAAAATTTTATTTTATATACACTTTTATTTTATGATCAATTATCAAAATTTCCTCAAAAATCATTTGGGATATTAATTCATTTCATAACAGATAATTTTAGTGTGAAAATCTTCGCAACCTACTTTCTTAATGTTTTTTTTTTTAAATGTCACTTCTTCACAATCTTGGAAATCTTGAAAATTATAAAATATTTATACAAACCTAGCAGAGTTATGATTCACTGGTGAATTTAAGGTAAGATGTTGAATTTAACTTGGTAAGATGTTAGATCCTTAAAACAATACACTTCGTATAAGATTTAATATTCATCAATCATTTGTTCGTGTTGTACTCTCATATATTTAGAGAAGACAATCGGGTTGTTGACTCATCTTGGTCTGTTGTCAACTCCTTCAGATTGGGGTTCTGATGTTGTTGTCGACGAGCTCATCCGTAAGGATGCACTAATTGGGTGGTGACTCAATCACGGTTGATCACCCGAAATCTTCGTCTTTACCACACACGCATTGGATGATGTTAGATGAATGGATGGATTTCAATATCAAAACAAACAAAATCTTACCAATTTTTTTAAATATATGCCAAAAATATCTTTTAAAAAAATCGATAAGTTTCTCTCTCCCTATTTTTTATTCTTTCTCACTCCATTTATCAAAAAAAATTATTGATAAATTAAATGTGAATTTGGAATTTATGTTTCCTATTCATATGAATATGTGAGCTAATGTTCTAATGAATATGAGGAAAATATTTGAATGAATATTATTCTAATGAAATAGTTTTGATATTATTTTCAATTACCTACAGTAATATAGTGACTTATGATAACTTTCTATAAATTATGACAACATATTACTTTAATCATGTTTTTCCTAGAATTAACCACAAAATACCACATATGACGTTTTGAATCGGTTTTAATATATGTATATAGTGAGTGGGGAGGGTCAACCCCTTAAATGGGCCTACAGTAACCCGATCCAGATGTATAGTGGGTTAAGCCAACTTGAACTGGAAATGATCTAAAATATATGTATATAGATAGATATGTAGATAAATTTTCAACTTGTTAGACGTAAATTAACTGATTTTTTTCTTCAGAATCAACCACAATATACCTTAAATGATTTATTTATCACATCATAAAAATGGATCTCATACTACAATAGTAATAAAAAAAAAAAGGGAAAAGAAAGCGAGTGTTATGACTTATGTCGAATGCGATCCTTGATGATCACCATTCACATTCACAAAAAAAGCTGAAGTTCACAGACCAAAGTGGGTATCTGCAACCAGCTTTGTCACACAACCGATAAAGAGGGCAACAACAACAAGACGAAATTGCATCATCAATTGAGGAAAAGCGGGGGTAGGGTAGTTTAGTGGAGCTCCAAATCCATGGCATGATCATCCAACCCAAATTAATCCCTCAATTTTATAATAAACCACCTTCACCAACCTCATAATTGCGCTCATAATTTCTGAATCATTTGAACGCTTCAGCCGGTTTAGTGTGCTGTTGTTGTCGGAGAAACTACCCCTTCTTCCCTCCCAACTCCTTCCTCCTATCGGTTGACCTCTCCAAATCAATTTCCGTTGCGTGTTTTGACCTCATTTGAAGCAACCCCTCTCTGTGCTTTATGGGGTTTCTTCAATCCGGGTCTCGTCGGAATCGGTTGAGGTGCGGATATGGCAATTGGTAGCTGCGCTTTTGGCTTCGGATGGTTGGATTCCAATTTCGGGAACGGGAGATTTCTGTGTTTGGGGCGGATGGGAATTTTAGGGTTTGTGTTCAGGATTTTGATTGGGCTGTTGCTTACGTGTTCTTCGCTCTTCCCACCCGTTGCGAGCTTGCGGCCTTTGAGAGAGCGAGCTCGATCGACCTGGGGCGATGAGGTTACGTTTTCTGAAAGCTTGATTCTGTTTTTTTTTGCTGTTGATGTGATTGTTGAAATTTGGGTCTTTTCTTGGTTTTTGGTAGTGTTAATTTCTTCATGTTTGTGTTATGAAGTATGAGCTTTTTCCCAAAATCTTCATCTTGTTCTTCAATTTGGGTGCTTTTTTGGTTCCGGGTGTAATTTTCAGTCTGAATTGTGCCTTTTGTTCATGACATCTGCCTTCTTATTTTTCAATTGAAGTAATTATGTAGTCAATAGTTGAGAAACCATTTTTGGGGTACAGTTTCATCGGCTGGATTTTTTTAATGTTGCTTGATTTAATTTTGAATTTAGCATGCATTTGTGAAAGGGTGGATTTGAAGATTGGAATAGAGAGATATCAGAGGAACCTGTGAGCTGGATTAAATCGGAGTTTCAAGTTCAAAGTTTTGAACTTTAGTAGCCATCAAAATGTTGTGTTCTTGAAAGCACAAATACAGTATTAGAAAAAAAGAGAAAAGTTGGTGGTTTCTTGTTGGTAATATATTGTCATGTATTGAGCATGATACCTGTCAGTCAGAATGGGGGACTTCATGTTTAATTTCCAATGAAATGAAGAGATGATACATTGCTCATAACCCAGCTAGAAGTTGCTGCTATTTGATTTTGAATGAACATGTTTTTCTCACCTGCTGAAATTGCTTCTTGCACTCTTGCAGTGGCTGTTTGTTCGGAAAGACGATGGTCATTTGGATTCCTTTTCTGATTGGAACATAACAGGAACCTACAAAGGTTTGTAATTTCGAAGATGCACACTTTTGATATGCAAGTTATAATCCCTTAGACCGGCACGTCAAAGACATGCTTGTGAATAGATGCTATTTTGAGTCATATTCATAACCAGTATTTTTTATGGTTTATTGACAAAGTTCCATTAGGTTCCAGCAACCATCTGGCACAATCAGGCAGTTACGGCCTCCATTTTCTGGGAGTCTCTGGACAGCACTGTTTTTGATAATAAAAATGCTCATAAATATGTAAAATTATCTTTTTATTCTAAGAAGAACTATGAAGATTTTTTTCAAGAGACACAGGTTTCATGGCAAAGACCGATATGACATTGTTTTGTTGATGGTCATCATTATGTTTGATTTTTCTAGTTATTGAAGTTTTTATTAGCTTTTTATAAGTAGGGTAACTTTCAGATGTTTAGTTTAAAACGTTGGATACCTCATTGATAGTAAACGTCAACATGCAATGTAAAGTCCATCCATTACCTTGTCAAAGATGTAGAAGTACATGTCATGTCTTGCCCCGACGCTTAGGGAAATAACATTGTGATATTGTCTCATAGAGTTTATTAATATCCAGCTTAGCTATGTTCTTATATTTTTAAATGCAGGTAATTGGAGGTTTCTTGATTCATCAAATAAGTCCTCTACAAAGTTCCCTTACTTTAAGAAATCCAGTGGCAACTCTATCCTTGAGTTGTTCAGCTCTCCAACAAAGATAGCTGGTGTACACTATGTTCAGGTAGAATACTACATCTTTGTTAAAAGAAAAAAATTCTACTTGTTTTGCATCATCATTCATTTTTGGAATGACATCTTCTATACAATGTAAAGGATGGAACTGGTCACATCATTTATCTTGCAACTGTAAGAAGTTATGAAAAATGAAAAAGTTCTTTCCATGCTGCATATCTTAGGCATTTGACTTGCCCTTTGTAATTTCTTGTAGATCTTCTGCCTCATGCTGAACTACGTATATGTCATTAGGGGTTGAAACTGAGGTAGCTTAGGGATAAAGCTCATTGAAGACTAGGGATGAATGTCAGCTTATATGTAAGAGTAATCTGATTCTAATGAATGACGCTGGAGATTCAAGTCTTTCTTGTCTAAGAAATTAGAATTTCCACATTACAAGTTATGCTTTGCAACATATCATCCAGCTTCCTTATTTTATGTTTGAAAGTTGAAACCTTGCTACATGGTAATTGTGGATTATAAGTTCAACAATCTTGTACCAGGAGTACATATAAGCTGACATTCATCCCTAGTCTTCAATGAGCTTTATCCCTAAGCTACCTCAGTTTCAACCCCTAATGACATATACGTAGTTCAGCATGAGGCAGAAGATCTACAAGAAATTACAAAGGGCAAGTCAAATGCCTAAGATATGCAGCATGGAAAGAACTTTTTCATTTTTCATAACTTCTTACAGTTGCAAGATAAATGATGTGACCAGTTCCATCCTTTACATTATATGTAAGAGTAATCTGATTCTAATGAATGACGCTGGAGATTCAAGTCTTTCTTGTCTAAGAAATTAGAATTTCCACATTACAAGTTATGCTTTGCAACATATCATCCAGCTTCCTTATTTTATGTTTGAAAGTTGAAACCTTGCTACATGGTAATTGTGGATTATAAGTTCAACAATCTTGTACCAGGAGTAATCTTATTTTGATATTGTCATATTTATATCTTTCTCAACTTCAAAATTTTCTTGATATCTCTTCTCTTTCTGATTTTCCTTGTGCAAATCTTTTGCATCAATTCAGGGTGTAATTATTTTCCATGATGTATTTGATGATAAAGAAGAAGTCAGTGGTGCTCAAATCCGGGTTGAAGGCGTGTATATATGGCCTTTTAGGCAGCTTCGATTGGTAGCCAACAGGTACTCCTACATAATACAGTATTTTTTTTCTCTCAAATTTGTTTGCATTGAATTCCTTCTTTGTTTTTAATTTTTTGAATGACACCTGTGCAGTGGGAAAGACGGAGAATCAGGCCTAGATGATGATTATTTTTTATCAAATCCCTATCACATGGTAACTTTATTTCTTGCTATCTCATGAAGAATATATATCTTATTAACTGGATGTTTTCAAGCATATTTCAGGATTTTGCGTAGTAAACTAAATGTGTTATGAGAGAGATGAATTTTTTGTTTGTATGATCTTTGTGTGTAATATCTAGATTTCATTCTCATGGAAACTTCACGGGATCCGAAAATATTCCTAACTGGGAAGGATCACTCTTCATTGATGAGACAAATTAATGGAGATAATGATCAAATTCACACAACAAACTTAGGAAACCCTAGGAATCCTTGTGTTCAAATGTTCCAGTAAGTCCTCCAAGAGTGGGAAAACTCTCTGGCCTTGGGCAAATGCCTTACAATTTTCATAGAAAGAAGACTAAATGCCTATTGCAATGGGCCAGAATATTATATTTATGTATGTATGTATCCCAAACCTACCATCAACCACTCACTGCCACTCTAGCACAATCACCTCGCAGCGCTAACAGTTTAGTTACCTTTTCCTACATGGTCCCAGCCTCCAATTCCTGCTCTTCCTCTTATCTTTATCTGAATCCTTGTTATGTCATTACTGAAATTATCTAATATGTAGTAATTTGGCGAATAACATTGCATTTCTTGCATCCCACTTTGCAGCTCGGAGCTTTCTCGTCACAAGTTTTCCTAGATTCTCCGCGGGAAAGAATTTTGAAGAAGAAACACAGTACCAACTTTATTGACTTCTATAAAGAATTTCTTGCTATTTGATAGTGGTGTTTCTGATATCATTCTATTATTGTGCAGCACCTATATACGACATGGAAAAACATTGCAACATTGAAATTGCAGCCCGGGTTTCACATGTTGCGTCCTTAAGAAGTGGTATATGCTTGAGACTGCTTACCTACATGTCCTTATCTTTACTTCGTCCGTTCTTTTCGGTGAAAAGCAAATCCGAAGATGCACCAATTGCAAATTAGACAATTGTCCTTTCAAAGAACTATAATATGGAAAAATGAGTAGTTTGATTGCAGATTCAGTCCGCAGAAACTCTTAATAACTTGTTTTCTGTCAAATTTGCGGTTATCATTGTGTAATGCATTATCATAATGGACAATGTTACCTGGTCTTAGACGGAGAGCGGGATCGATATCACATAGAAGGCTCTTTGGAATCACCATCTACAGATGATGATGGTGACTGCTTTTCCCCATTACTCTTAAATGCTACGTCTGTTGATGTCGAGGCCTATTACAACAAAGCAGTCAACTACACTTTGATGGTCACCTTTGTATCCTTTTTCCAAGACTTAAAGCATTGTTGACTGTGTCATTCATAAATGGGCAATTGAGTGAATTCCTTGACAGCATCATCATTAGGTCTCTTTCCTTCAAGTTCTTCTTTTGATTCGACAAATGGAGCATGGCAACACACAATCTGTAAGCAGAACCTGCTTTTTTGTAATTCTTGGTGTTTGATTGTTTATTGATTCTGAATTTCTATTCGGTCATTATTGTTAGGGGGCTGCCAAAGTTTCGATTTTGATGATTGGTCAACAGGCTATCATGGATGCTTATCTTTGCCTTCTTCATTTGACTGCTGGGATACTTGTTGGTAAGCTTCTGAAATGTCATTAAGATTTCAAGTTTTGTAACAAGTTTCCGTTTTCTGCATCTGTGTGTCAGGTTTTTCTGAATCTTTGTTTATTTGCCTTTTGATGTCATATGGTTTTTCTAACTATGATGTACCTTTTCATTTGTGGATGCTTTTTTGTACCCAGAATCGTTATTTAACGCATTTGCAACTGCTGCCTTCTTCAAATTCGTCGTCTTCTCGATATTTGAGATGCGGTATCTTTTAGCTATATGGAAGGCTAATCGGCCTGCCAGTAGTAGTGATGGTTGGGAGGCCATGAGAAGAGAACTTTCAGTTCTGTACAGTCGTTTCTGTGAGTATTCTTCCAATAGAACTCTTTCCCTTGAGTGACTGCAAAAGCATGTTGAGAAGCATCAGAGGTATCAGTTTATAAATATCGTACTTGAATCTTCTGCAGATGGTATCCTGTTGGGAGGCATTCTAGTGATGTACGAGTTCCATAATTTTCTACGGCCCATTCTCCTTCTTGTGTACTCATTCTGGATCCCCCAGATAGTTACTAACGTTATTCGTGATTCAAGAAAGCCGTTGCATCCTCATTACATTATAGGAATGACCATCACTCGGCTAGCCATTCCGTTTTACGTCTTTGGCTGCCCTAACAATTTCATGCGCGTTCAGCCTGATAAGACCTGGTGTATCTGTCTGGCCATATTCATGGGCACTCAATCTTTGATCCTGCTTCTACAGCACTACTTTGGGTCTCGGTGTTTTATTCCTCGTCAGGTACCTTTGAACTTTGAATCTTTATTTGCAAAGATGTTTAGGAAAAAGTATAAAATGTTCAACGTACCCTTCATCGAAACAAAAACAAACACAAAATATGTTTGAATTGTGGTTAAATACACTACAATGTACCCTTTTTTGCACATGTGAACTGAGGTTGATTTTGTGCAGATTCTTCCTGAGAAGTACAGCTACTACAGGCGATTTGATCAGGGTTCAGCTCCTTCATCAGATTGTGTCATTTGCATGACTGCAATCGATTTCTCGCAACGCTCAAACGATTGCATGGTTATCCATTCACCCTGTTCCCATCTCATTGCATGTTTCACCGATTGATTGTTGCGTTGTTAACTTGGGAACAACCTCTTTCCGCAGGTGACACCATGTGATCATTTCTTCCACTCCGGTTGCTTACAGAGGTGGATGGATGTAAAGATGGAGTGCCCAACATGTCGAAGACCTCTCCCGCCTGTCTAACAACACTCCCATGTATAGTTTGTAGCACCAGCTGATGTGTTATACACGAAAGCCTATGGCAATTTCCTTTTTTGCCCAAAGACGGAGGAGCCTCTTGCCGCAGATACAGAATGCATTTTGAAACGAATGAGTTAGAAGGTACCCAACACATTGTATCTGAACAAAATAGCTAACGTGATGCGCCCCTGGCTTGTATAGGAGTCCAACTACAGCATTGCTAAATGCTACAAAGGATGTAGAGTACTGCGGATAGTCGCGTAATCAGGCTAGCTGTTCAAATATTCATGTAGCTTTATACCACTGAAGAAGAGCAAATACAATGAACAACTTCATTATTTTGGGGATTTTAGAACTTGGAAAAGACCTACACTTGCTGTAAAATATTGAGCAACTACAAATCAAACCCAAAGATTTTGATGTATGTGAAATCAGTACAAATGGGTTTGACCCATCAAAGATTTACGGTTCGGCTATATACATCCCAAATCATGCACGTCCTTAAAGACGTGCATGATTAAAAGAGGTTAAATTTTTTTTTGAAATTTTAATTAGTCACAAGGTTTGCAAGTCCTTAAGGCCGTGCAATTTTAACCTTGTGATTTATGGTGTATATAGCAACACCCAAGATTTATGATTGTATGGGTAGATTGGATGTAATGTGTATATGAAAGATGGCAAAAGAATTATAAACATGTAGAGGAAAACATCAATTAATAGTTTAAGAGCATCCCCAATAGCATCTCTATTATAGAGAAAAGTGGGAATTTTTCACCCAACAACTCCTCTATTTCTTTCTAAAATAGAGATTAGATGAGAGAGAATGAAAAAATCTCTATATTTGTAGCATTTGAGAAAATCTCTAAAATTAAATGCTCACTATCTCCCAAAACCCCATCACTCATAAATCACAAAAAAAGAAAAGAAAAAGATTAAAAAGTGTTTCTCTAAATCAAATTGAACCAATGAATGATCAAAATAATAAATGTAGAATCTGTAAAATAGAGTAACTGTTGGAGTTGTAAGGTAAAACTTATAGAGATTTTGTAATTTTCTTCTCTATTTTAGAGATTTTTTACCTAATCTGTTAGGGATGCTCTAATACCAAGATGCTCTAATACCAAAAAATCAACAGCACTAAGCAACTAAAAATTGTGTTCAAATTAATATGGCGCACATGAAAATGGTCTCTGTAGACTTAATGAAAGTATATAAAACTCAGAGCCCTTTGAGGAATAACAATCCAAAAATTTCAGATTCCTTCAATCTGAATGACAGTTACAAGGAAATTGTTCCAAGAAAATTTGAGAGTATCGAAACCCTTGGCAAAAAGCAAAGGCTCAGATTGTTCCAAAGAAATTATTATCAAATAGTAAAAAGATAGCCCCCTCTCGACTTTGTCATCATCATCTAATGAGTATTAGCCGCCGCCAGATCCGTACTTCTTGCCCAAGACGATAACCTGAAGCTTGTCGTACCCGGCAAGGACTCCAGCGCCTGCAACAGCACGAAGGATGTTGGCACCAGCACCCTTGAAGAGTGACTTGGCGCCCTCGTTCTTGAGGATCTGGTTGAAGGCATCCAAGGAGCTCTTGTACTTGACAGCTTCGCCGGAGGTCATCATCATTCTACGACGAACAGTGTCGATTGGGTAGGAAGCAAGCCCAGCACCAATGGTAATACCCCATCCGAGGAGGAAACTAGCAAGGAAACTATCCTGTAACATTCAAAGCCAGAGAAGTTGAAGCATGAGTTAACATGATAAGAGAGTTGATCTAAACTACAGACAACTTGACTACATCCAAAGAAATTGGTGATTTACCTGCATATCTCCAGTCAGCAGCACTGGCTTCAGGGAATCATACATTCCAAAGTAGAGACCACGGTAAACAATAATTCCAACACATGAGATGTTGAATCCACGGTAAAGTCCAGCAACACCGTCAGAGGCAATGGTCTTCTTGTACACGTCAACCAAACCGTTGAACTGTCGCTCACCGCCCTTCTTTGCTGCCTTTGCGTCGTTGGCCAGCCTTGTACGAGCATAGTCCAGAGAGTACACAAACAACAGAGATGAAGCACCAGCAGCACCACCAGATGCCAAGTTACCAGCAAACCACTTCCAGTAACCATCCCTGTCTTTCTTGAAGTTGAACAGCCTCTTGAAGTAATCCTTGAAGGCAAAGTTGAGGGCCTGAAACACAAATATAACAAGTTCAATACAGGGAAACAAAACCCATTTTGCGCTTGAAGAACAAAGAAAACCGCCTATTCATGGATATCTTGAAGAGAGGTGGTTACTTCTAATGAAGTAATTTGTTATTAACTTATGAAGGTGCTAATATGAAAACATGTGGGTTGCATCTTTTTCATATCACTTATCCAAGAAACTGCAATGCCAGATCCAGCTTAAATCTATACAAAACAGATAGGGTAAATGCATTTTTCTAAATTTTTTGGCCTGCTCAAGAACTAAAACCTCCATCAAAAAATGAGTAAACAGCTAAAGAGATCGGGGGGGGGGGGGGGGGGCGCAGAAAATGATAAGCTATGCTTTACCCCTCACCAAATATAAGAGTATGCATTATTCTCTGTCAAACAAGGAGGGAAAATAACTAGAATTAATAACATGGCATATTAACGCATCAGGATGAAGTACCAACCTGTGTTGGGAAATATCTGATGACATTGGCAGTGTTGCCTCTCCACAGGGCAATAATACCTTCATCCTTTGTAGTTCTGGCAAAACAATCACCAATACCCTTGTATGGTTCAGACAACCTACCAGACTTGATCATTTCATCCTGATTCTGAATCAAGAGCTTCACACGCTCAATAGGAGCAGCAGCAGTCTTTGAAACGGCAGCTGAAACACCTCCCATGAGAAAATCAATCATGAAGCCAGTAACACCTTTCTCAGCAGGAGCCTGCACGAGCACTGGAGACACCGGTACTGATAGTGAAGCAAGGCCAGTGCCTTGGTATGCGGAAAAAACCGGGTTCTGCAGACCTCCATTGGCGTAAATACTGCTCAGATTCCTGGAGTGCAGGTTGGGTGAGAGGTGAGAAGCAAGGTAGGATTGCCCACACATCTTTTGAAAGACTGATGAATGTGATCCATCAGCCATGATTAGCCACCCAAATTGGTGACCTGCAAAAAGAATTTCAACAACAATTAAAATCATACATGATCGAATGTTGAAAACAAGCTAACGTTTGATACACCAACCCTTACACATTCTAAAGCAGATCTATGTCAGTAAGAGATGACAAGTTTAACAGTTTAGAACTAGAGAGTAATTGAAAGTCAAAATGAGCTACCTAACTAGGGACCTTTTGTACTATCAGACCTTGAAATTGAATTTCCCAATAGTCTGAACAGTAACAATCATAACCATTAAAAATCTACCAGCCGTCAAAACATTCAACAAAACCAGTATTTAAGGATAAATCACATTCGTAATAAGATAATGATATCAAACCAAATCTCGGCACAAATCTTTCCCGACAACTTGGAATTCAGCGACCGTTGTAAAAAAGCCGAAAACCACTATGATCTAATGAACCGTATCTCTTTCAGTGAAACTACTTGCACAATTGAGAGCAGGAGATTCACAAAGGACCAACAAATCAGCATCCAACATTTGCGGAGACAAGGCCAACACATCTAGAAAATACAAATGTCAGATCTACTTCTTCCGAGTTAAAAACAGATAAACCTCGATCAACAAATCCTCGATCTGGCTAATGGCTACCACAAACAACTCGAAATCGGAAACCAAAATACAAAACACGGAATCGGACAAATATAAACAGATTTAAGCACGAATGAAGCAAATTAACAAACAGATCTATCAGAAAAGGAGGAATCGCAGATCGCGTGAGAGAAAGAGAGGAAATGGAAGAGAGATCTAACCAGCAAAACTGTAGAGGTCGTCAAAGGCAGCTAAAACAGTGACTTCTCTTCTCCGCGAATGGTGAGGAACGTGGGACTGCAACTGCTCTTAAATACAAAAATGGCGAGATGGACTTAGGGTTTTCCTAAAATGACGGACTTGCCCTCGTATATATTTTCATATTCACGACTCTGCCACGTGATGTTTCACTCGTTTTCTCCCCCTCCATTTTCTGTCCGGTTGTTTTTTTTTTTTTTGGAAAAATTTCAGGCCAAATAGCATAAAATCATCATTTATTCACCCTTCTTCAGTTCTTCCTAGAGCTGACAAGTCGGTCATTCGGATCGGTTTCGTGTCAGGCTTGTTCGGGTCGGGTCAATTCGGGTAAAAATTATGGTCGGGTATTGATCGGGTCAGGTTCGGTCATAATAAATTATAGATTGATCGGGTTTCGGGTTAAGTCGGGTCATGCCCATTCGGGTTCGGGTCAAAGCGGGTCGGTCTCGTTCGGGTTTCGGGTCAAGAGGCGGGTCGGTCTCATTTGAGTTTCGAATCAAAGTGGGTATAGCGGTATAGTTGGTTTGATTCGACCCATTTGGATAATTAGGTTGATTTTGACTCGGTTGAATATTTAAATATGTAATTTACTTAAAATATATTATTTTGACTCGGTTGAATACTTAAATATGTAATTTACTTAAAATAAATGATTTTGACTCGGTTGAATACTTGAATATGTAATTTTGACTCAGTTGAATACACTCATTGTTATTAACTCATCGGTTGTCAATCGATTTAAAAAAAAGTCATAATCGGAAATTCGATATTCAGCAACATCGTCATTTTTTAAACATTTAAACCAATTGATTGATGCTATAATTAAATCAAATTAATTGTACATTTAGGTTTTAACCTTATTTTAACTAGCAAGTTGCAAATAGACTTATTTATGGTTTGACTATATCATTGGCCCATATCATTTTCAATGTCCATTTCATTTTTAGCTTTTGACCCATTAGTTTTTTTTTTCCATTATTATTATTAGTTTTTAACAAAACTAGATATCAATAATTAATTATATTAAAAGTTGTTGGAAGGATATGTTGTTGGGTTGCACGCTATATCATCTGACTCGTAGTATGTATCGATGTTTTGATGTATGGTTGTTGACTTACTTGACTCATTGACTTATCTATTTATCTATTGATTTTACTTGGGTTCTTATTCATATTATAACAATTAACAAAAATAATTGGTGTTTTATATGTTAAAGTATAATCATAAACTTGTGTTAAAATAAAAAAAAAACATTTAACATTCAAGTATTAAAATGTTGATGTTAAATAACCATTTCAAATCGGGTCGAGTCGGGTCGGGTTCAGAGTCGGGTCGGGTTTGGGTCGGGTTGGGTTTATCTGTGTTCGGGTCTGTTTCGAGTCGGGTTAGGTTCGGGTCGAGTTCGGTCTCGGGTTCGGGTTATGAATGACTCTAGATTTTCGGGTTTCGATCGGGTTCGGGTCGGATTGAGAGTCGGGTCGGGTTTTCGAGTCGGTCAGATTTTTCCAGCTCTACTTCTTCCCAACTAATCACTTCTTATTAAAAAAAAATTCACTTAACCATTCTTTTATAATATGTCTATTGCAACTAACCGTCCATTTTCTATTTTCTCTATTTAAAATATCAAAATGCCTCCAATATTAATTACTAGTAATGTTTATTATTTATCATTATTCCTTTAATAGAGCTGTTTTTTTTTATATTAAATCTCAAGTAAATGTTTTAGTAGAGTCTATATTATATTTTGTATACTAAATTATATTCGGTCCCAAGATCTTACGCTCTTTAAAATTCATGGCCATGAGTTTTGAACATAAGATCCCACCGCATGATGAATTTTAAAAAAATGAAGTTAATATATTTTATATTAGTTAAATATTATGTTAAATCATAAAAAAAATACTCACATATTTTTAAAGTAAACTAAATATAATATAGGCTAACCAACTATATTAAAAATTTCTTATATTTAAAGTGTGAATGTTAGAAATTTCTTATAATAGACATTTTACAAGATTGTTAGTATCGCAAAAAAAAAAAAAAAACATCGGGACTGTTCTGCACTTCTGCCATTTTTGGATCGTAGGATCATTAGAACCGTATAATCGGATTGGGGTTTTAACAACATTTGATTTGAACTGTGGAAAATGTTTAATAGTGAAAAATTTACAGTAGTAGGAGGACGTGGGTGAGGACTTGGCGTTGGCGGCGAGATTTCAAAACCGAGGCAGCGAACAACATTTTAAAACATCCTTGAGATTTAATAATAAAAAAATAACTCTACCAAAATAATAATGAAAAATAAATCAACATTAGTAATTAATATTGGGGGCATTTTGGTCTTTTATGTAAAAGCTCGGATTTTTAAATAATAAATAATAAAATAAAAGGGATTTAAGTCCAAAAAAAATCGGATATTTGAAAATCCTCATCTTCACCATAAAAAAAAATCGTATTTTGATTGAGTCGGGATAAGGTCGAGGGAGCGGATTTCGGTATTTATTCTCGGGTATTTTGAAAATGGGTTAGGACCATTTGTCTTTTTCCTCTCTTTTGTGATCAATCCAGTCAATTCTTTCCTCCCTCTATTGTCGACAGTACTATAGCAGCTAGCTCACCTGCCTATCTTGATTTTTTCACAATTAGGCTAGCCTCCAACCTCCTCCCATCTCCATCTCATAGCTTTGCTTCACCCTTCCTTAGCAAGATGCCAAAGGAGCCTCCCTTGTGCATATCCGATTCCAGCACACATCTCCCCTATTTTGCATTTGAAATCCCACACTCACACTCCTCATTTCAGCTTTTCCCATCTGCTCCCACTTCCTTTCTCCCCTTTGTCAGACACAACCCAATTTTCTCTCTCCCTTTGGAAACCTTCACTCTGCACTCACCCTCCTTGAAGCCCAGCCGCTTCTCCTTCTTTTCTGTGTGCCCAGCAGCTGAGTAATCCGAGCTCTTTCCCGAGAACCAGGAAGCCCTTGTTCCGAGCGCTCTCGAGCACTCTCTCGAGCCACCACAGAGCACTCTCCTACGCCCTCCCGGGAAGTCCGAGCAGCTCCCGTCTTCTCCTACTTTGAGCCCGGAGCGCAGTACCTCCGCTTTCCTCCTCAAACACTAAAGAAGTAAAGCCAAGTTGAGCAACCCCAGGCGCTTGAGCCGCCAGCGGGAGCCCCGGAGACGCCCAACTGCTCCTTCTTCCCCTTCCCCTGATTTCTCCTTACACAACCGGTAAGCCACCCCCTCTCCTCTTTTCGCTCAATAGGACAATAAAGCTTCGCCCTTTTGACCCCTTCCGTTTCCCCAGGCTTAGATTCGCTTGATTCCGACCCCGACGAGGCCAATCGGACTCCGACGACCTCAAAACCTTCCGACGAAGCTCGAACCCTCTCGGTGAGCGCTCGATCTCCTTCCCTTTCTTCGTGGGTTCATTTTGTTTCATTTTCTTGTTCTTGACTGTCGGGAAGAGAGCGAGAGACGTCCGGAGCGAGCTGGCGCCGCCGGCAAGCCTCCTCTTCCCCCTTCTTCTCTTCCCAGTTCGAACAGGGCTCTTGTTAGGGACGGTGAATAGTGCCCCTTGGGTTCGGTTTTCTTTTGCCTAAACAAGGGTCCGGTTCAGTGATTTAAATCAAAATTAAGGGTTCGGGTCCGGTTCATTTAAAGAGGGACTGGGCTGGATTTTTGGATCCGATTTTTTTGAAAGTGTGGGCTCTTCTCTTTGGGCCTAAATTTTGTGAGATTGTGAAAAATAAAATGAATCTTAAGGACTTGTATTTATTCTATGTAAACATTAAATAAATGGAATAGTATATATTATATTATGATGAGATTTAAAATATAATATTATTATTGAAATTTAATATATATTATTGGTCTTGAAATTAAAAAGAGAGATTTGGGAAAAAGGTTTTCAAGGAATGGTAAAATGAGTTATTGATGTCGTTTAAAAGAGATTGTTAAGATGGATTGATTTTTAGTGTTTATTTTAGATAAATGTTGTTTGAATTATGGGTTTTGATTTATCAATATGGTTGTGAAAATAGAATTATTTGGCGACCAAATGTCGGAATTTAGTTATGTAATGATTTTGAAAATAGACATGCCGGGATTGTGTTTATGATTTTGGGAATTTGTTAAGGATTTAAATGATAAATGTCAGAATTTGGCCAAGTATGATTTGAGAAAATCATTTTGAATATGAGTTGACTTAAATTGGGATTTAAAAGTTTGGAAAATATGGTCAGTACGATTTTAACAATGGGGTTGATTGGAAGTGAATGATTTTGGTTGATGTGGATAGTATCGGAAATGTTTTGGAAAACGATTTTACTATCGATTGGTTTTGATTATGTTGAGAACTTGGGTTTCGTGCGTATGAATTTTGGTCCGGTGGCTTATGGAAATGGATTGATGATAGGTGTGTATTGCTTTTGGATTGCTTGGGACTTGCATTTGGGCCCTTGCTTGTGTTATCCTGCTGTTCTGCATCTTCAGGTAAGTTCCCTAGGGGGCTTACTCAGGTTGGACATTCATGCCTGTTGTTGCATTTTATGTTAGGTGTTGCATATGCATAAAAGCATGCCATGTAGTATCCTGTTTAGGTTGCACTAATTGAATGAGCATCTGCTTACTTTATGCGTTTGAAACAGAACGACCGTTATCTGTGATAGTCCTAGAGTCTTTGCTAGGGTCATAGGGCAGCCCAGCCTCATCGGGTACCCCGAGTCAATCGAGTCATGAACTTCCTTATATTATGAGATGCCTATGGGCTTTAATGTGGAGCGGGTTAGGCATGCGTGCCGCCCGATTATGATGGAATGCATTCACGAGCTGGCCAGTCTCCGCCCTATCGGAAGGGGGTGGAGGTAGGAGAGGGATATGCCACTTGGCATTGTCTTGGGCCCTTTACAGTATTTTTACACATTATTATAACTAGGAGCATGCTAGTGTGTTTGACTTTCGTACTGCATTAGAGCATCTTTATTAGGTATAGCACATACTATGTGGCCTCAGCGAGGACTGCCGGTCCCGCATGAGTGGCTCGATCTGACTCCTTTCCCCGTTCTTTTTTTTAAAGGCATTTTCTGCAGATTTTGAGTGCTCGATGTCTATATGACGAGGTTTCCTTTTGGCGAATTGAAGAATCTGGCTAATATCCTAACTTAGTAAAATGGTAATTACTCACTCATAATTTGGTTTTGACCGGCTCTGCCGTGACACTTGTATCTTTACTTTACTTCCGCTTTACTTTCGTTTGAAATGGATTCCGCGACATAGTCTTAGGAGTTAGGACAAGTTAAGGGTACCCAACGACCCTTCGAGGTTTTTAGGGTTTGAAATCCCTCTTTCTACTAATCTTAAAATGAGTTTGAAACCTCGACCCGTACCTGGATTGCAAGATCCGAACAAGGGGTTTTATCCCTTGAAACTTAACCCGGAAATCATAATTTTGGGCCGTTACATTTTAAATAGAGAAAAGAGAAAATGGGTGGTTATTTGCAATAGATATGTTATAATGGGTGGTTAAGTGAATTTTTTTTAATAAGGGGTGGTTAGTTGAAAAGAAGAGCGAATAAAGGGTGGTTTTATGTAATTTGGCCTTAATTTTTTTTTTTTGGACAATGAGTGAACAATGGCGGACTTTACATAGGATGTAGAGTGCCACCTTGATCATCCCTCCGGATGATGTTACAGAGATCCCTTTTGCTAGGGAGATTGTACATATTACAGATAGATCTATCTCTAGCTATGAAGTCAGCTGCTTGATTTGCCTCTCGAAAGCAGTGAATTTGATGTCTTCGAAAGATCTTGTGAGAATGGTAATCTTCTCCATGCGCCTCATAATTTCCCACTTAGCTTGAGTTTCCTTCTTTATTGTCCTGATGACTTTTAAGTTGTCACCTTCTATTGTGACCCATCGTAATCCTTTAGCTATGGCGAATTCCATACCAGTATAGATAGCAGTTGCCTCAGTTTGGACTTTGGAGAGTTGCACCTTTACAAGTCTCCTGTTGAAAAATATCAATAACCCTTCCATTTGAGTCCCTTGTGACTCCCCCACCCGAGAGTGGCCCGTGGTGCTTGTTGTTGCAGGAGGATGGTCAAGTATGAAATAAATATAAAATCAAGTTCAGACTGACTTCCCTGTCTCAGCAAATAATACAAGACTTCCTCCCGTTGTAGTAAGAGAATAGTCAGGATCGAATCCACGAGGAAGCACGTCAGCAGTTATGAGGTAGCTGTAAATTCTCACAGACAAAGCAGCAGAAAGACAGAAACACAGAAAAGACACAGAAAATAAAGAACAAAAGCAAAGAACAAAGCAAGAAATAAAGCAAAGCAAAGTAGAAACGAAAAGCAAGGCAAAGGGGCTCGTCGATCTCGACAAGCTCCTACTCGAGATCGACAACAGTAAGCAAAGACAACAACTTTCAGAAAACGAAACAGGCAACTCGACCAAGACAAGCTACTCGATCTCGACAAGACCAACTCGAGATCGACTAGGGCATGCAAAGACAGAAACTTGAAATCGACAAGAACAGAAGAAATCCAACTCGACCTAGACGAGCCCTACTCGAGATCGACAAGGCACTACTCGATCTCGACAAAGCTTCCTCTATGACGAGTACAGTAAAAGACAGAAACTTTAAATTTGCAGATTCTCGAACCAAAACTCAGAATTTCCGACAAAATAAATTCAATATAAAAAAGGACTTCCAAAGCCAGGGTTTCAACACCACAACGATAACCATGCAAAGTGACACATAAAGGCACAAAAGATCATGCTTTCCATCAAATAACTTTCGTCATTAACAAATAGGAAAATAGAGGCTCTCGCATAAACCCTAATTGTTACTAACCCTTTTTCACATAATTAGCCCAAGTTGCATTAAGATCACTTTCGCTTCAATAATACAAACAAGGATCACCTTCAACTTTCGCAAAAGAATCATGCTTATAGGGATAGAAGACGAATCGCACAAAAGATCTGACCTTTATTGCATCGTCTCACATGGCCACCGTCGGGCTCACCCCATCCCCAGAAGTGGGTGGACTACTCACGCCTCATCGCAATTGCAGACATTGATGTATAAAAAGAAACTTGCATTAACTATATTCAAAAGCCTTTACAATTCCGGCAATCAACTTTCGCAGAAAGCCAAAATCCTAAAAACCTTAGAACTCCTAAACTTCTCTGTGGAACTAACTAATTGTCTATGAAATTGTGTGTGAATTGGAATGAATAAAACTGAGCCCCCTAGGGCCTTATTTATAGTCTTCTTTCCCTAGCTAATCTAGGAAAGAAATATCTATCTCTATCTAAAATTATATCTAAAACTTGAAAGGATAAATAAATTGTTTTATGGAAATAAATCTAAAAGGAAAAGATAAAACTAAATAGGGTAAGTCTTCATGTCTTTGATAGATCTTGTCTCCTTGGATAGAACTTGATGGATTAGGATAGAATCTTCCTCCTTCGCGCCCAAGGAATCCCAATTCTAGTCGGACAGGTCTTCGTCGAGAAGCTGCTGGAAACTGGTCTACTCGAGATCGACCACGGCTCGTCGACCTCGACAAGGATGGTTCGTCGACTGGACCTCCCGGCTAGCTCTGCTCGATGTGGCTCGAACTTGGTTCACAGGGCTCGTCGACCTCAACAAAGCCTTGTCGATCTCGAGTAGGATGGCTCTGTCGACTAGGTTTCCTCGGGTTGCTCTACTCAACAAGCTCGGATCTGGACTTAGGCGCTTCGTCGACCTCGACAAGGCTCATCGAGGTCGAGTTGGGTTCTTCCTTTCCGCTTCCGCGAGTTGCCTCTTCCGCTGCAGCGAGTTGGCTTCTCCGTCGGCTTGGTGCATCCCGCTGGCAGCGAGTTTTTCCGCGGCAGCGAGCGGTCCGCTGCAGCGAGTCGAGTCGCTGGCAGCGAGTGTCGCCTGGTCGTCCTCGGCTTGTCGACCAGCTCTTCTTCTCGTCAACCCCGGGCGTGGAGCTGAGGCTTCGTCGATCTCGACTAGTGGTCCTCGAGATCGAGTAGGGCTCCGGAGCTGGGGTTGGTCTGGCTCTCGATCAGGCTCTGTCGACCAAGGTTGCTCGGACATGCTCGTCTAGGTCGAGTAAGGCCTACTCGAGATCGAGTAGCCTTGACTCTCAGACTGGTTCCGCTGCTTTGACCTTGGACTTCTGTAGTGGTTTTCCGAGCTTTTCTGACCTTCTGTAGAATTGCTGTAAAATGCCTCGATTTCTGCGAATTAAACAGAAACTGGTGTAGATTCCATAATTTGGCAAATAAACATAAACTACATAGGTTCTGTACTATCTAAGCCCAAATGAATGCAATGTATACAGAAATCGATATAAAAGTTACTGTAAAACATGGCAGATTCAGTTCACAACAAACACCTCATACTTAAGCTTGCTTGTCCTCAGGCAATACTTTTATTTGTCATTCAGGGGAAGAAATCAAGCCTCTCAACATCTTTGATTCATTCTTATATGTCCCTGCAATCAATTACCATCCTCGAAAAGGTACTAGTGTCTCAAATTCATGCATGTGCAAATATATAAAAGCAACATCTACTCACAAAAGGATGATTATGCAAAACATTCATTCGTGATAAAGCATTAATAATCAAGAGGACTTTAATTAAGCTCAATAAGGAGTAGATTGGTAAAAGGGTAAAGGTGGGCAATTTTTGGCAATGTGGTGCTAATGATCCGGGGAAATGGAGTATTTCCAAACAGAATTTCCACATTCCTTCTCCATAAGATTCATCACCTTTCATAATGCTTTTATCAATAATAATGCTTTTACCTCTCTAACCTCAGCACTTCCTTCTCGCGAGTCGCAAACATGGGTATCATGAATGACCCCGGATACTTAGTGCTTTGGACTCCTCACAATGTGTCCCATCTCTCCAAACTATTATCTTAGAGAGCAGGGTCAATCTACCTTTATCTCCTAAGGTGATTGGATTTTCTTTCACTCATTAAATTTTCCATATAATTCAAACAATTTCCTTCCAAACTCCAATAATGATAAACACAACAACCATATAACAATCTCCATAATGTAACATCATTCTCAACATAATCCCCGGATAAGGTAAAGAATGGCAAATATTTAGATCATGTGGAGCAATATTTGAAATAAGGCATATTATGGCTTTTGTGATATGCATAAGCATAGGTAAGGCTAGGATTATAAACAATATGAGCATTATATGGAAATATAAAGTCCTCCATCATTTTATCATGCAACATGTCAAAAGCAACTTCAAATTTTACCTCCTTTCATGGTTTTCAAGAAAATAATGCACTTCGTTGTGACTTCCCTTTACTAAGCAATTTTATGCTATATCTCTAATGAATCTAATTTTGCATCGTCGAGTTCAATATAAGCTTCCATGACATTATTCAAAAATTTCAAATGGGGGTCATTTTTCAACACTTTGGAAAACATGCATATAAGCACATAAATCAATAATGCATTCCAAAATAGCCATGTAGCAATTCTAATAAATAAATTCCAAATTTGCACAAATAATGTCAAATATGTCAAATATGCATGAAGTAAGCCCTTCCCCCACCCCATACTTAAACATTACAGTGTCCTCACTGTATAAAAACAAGATAAGGGTAAGAAAGAAACTCACAAGACAGATGTGCAAAGCCTCAAAATTTCGAATGGAGCATCTCCTGGTCGAGTTTGAATATAGCTTGGTTCCATCCATTGACCTGAAAAGTAGAAGACATATACCCACAATAGAAAAACTAAAAAACAAAAACAAACAAAAGCAACAAAGTCTCAAAAAGTTCTAAAAAGTCTATGTATATGCTCTAGATTTTATAGTCGCTAGGCCGACTTTCCATTTATGCTCAAGGTGGCATCTGCAGGGCCCATGTAGCTTGGGCCTCAAATAAGACTCCATTCTTGTCCATCAGCTGTAATCCTCCAGAATGGATCTTGTTCACCACGAACGGTCCCATCCGCTTCTTGTTGAATTTGTTGGGGAACCAATGATCCTTTGATTTAGAGACATAGAGCTTGTCTCCAACTTCATACTCCTTAGGCTCATCATTGGAAATCCTGCACAATCGCACATACCAAGGCAGGCCTCTCCCATGTATAGATAAATCTTTAATGGAAATAGGAGAAGAAAGATCCATACCTTGGCTTACCTTCGCAGAGACGGAATTGGGGACCACTGTATTTGGTCGATCTCGACTAGGGCTAGTCGATCTCGACAAGACTGCAGGTTCTGGTGGTGGTCTGGTCGAAGAGGCAGAGGTCGACGAAGAGCATGGCTTGTCGATCTCGACAAGACTGGTCGACCTCGAGTAGGACTCCGCTCCTGGTGGTTTGCTCATCGACGAAGGCGGATCTGGTGAAGCCGAGTGGTGGTCGACCTCGATAAGTCTAGTCGAGATCGACGAGGCTGGTCCGTCTGATGGAGTCTTTGTCGAGGAAGACGGTGCTGGGATCCTCGATCGGTGGTCGACCTCGACAAGGGTGGTCGAGGTCGAGGAGACTGGATCGCCTGGTGGTCTCAGTGTCGAGGAAGAGGGCTCTGGTGGAGTCGAGCGGTGGTCGATCTCGAGTAGGGTGGTCGATGTCGAGGAGGGTTCTGCTTCCGTCTGGCTGTTCGACGATGTTGGTGCTGGTGGAGACTTCTTGGTCTGGTCGAGATCGACTAGGGCTCTACTCGATGTCGAGGAGCCTTGGTCGATCTTGACCCCATACTTAGTCCCTGTCAAGGCATCGGAAAAATAATGAATCCACAACGACTTACCTTGGTCTGTGTCGATTGGATTCTCTGTGTTCTCCTTGAGGATTGCCATGATCTCCTCCACCTGAGCTTCAATGTCCCTCTTTTCCAGTTCCTAAGGGGTCATATTTTTGACCTTGGGTTCCCCGCAGGTGATGTAGCCAGCTGAGATAGATTTGACCTCTTCCATCGGACCTGTATGCCTTTCAGTTTTATTAAAGGAATACTCAATTACCTCATCGCTGATGTTGAAGGTGAGCACTCCTTTCCTAACGCTTATGTTGGCATCCACCGTCGCCAAGAATGGTCTTCCTAGAATAATTGGACAAGTAGGATCTTCTTGCATATCAACTATTAAGAAATCAGCAGGGACGAAGAATTTATCTACTTGTACTGGGACATTTTCCACCATGCCTGTTGGGATGACCACCGTGTTGTTGGCCATGTATAGTCTAGCATCCACAGGCTCCAGGGCACCTATCTTAATCTTGGACCAAATTGTTAAAGGCATTATACTCACACTAGCTCCAATATCACATAGGGCATTAATTTTGTATGGACCAAATCCAATAGTTATAGCAAACTTACCTGGATCCGGCCTCTTCTCCAATATGTCCAGATGGCTGCACTCCTCTGTGATTTCAGCCATCGATCGCTTTTTGCTCATAATCTCCTTCAGGAACTTGACATAAGATGGCATTTCATTGAGAGCTTCTGTGAAGGGTATGGTGACGTTGAGCTTCTGAAGCATTTTGATGAAGCGCTGAAACTTTTTCTCTTCCGGGTCTTTTGGAGATTTTGTGGGGAAAGGCAACTTCTTTTTCTGCGTCGGAGCTAGAACAGACGTCGGAGGGGCTGCAGACTTCTCTATGTCGACCAGGGGCTCCTCGACATCGACAATGGTCTTGTCGATCTCGACTAGATTTGGTGCTGTCGAGTTGCTGTGTGGTGCAGACGAGGATTCTGGAAGTGTCTCCTCGAGGTCGAGTAGGTCCTTGTCGAGATCGACCAGGCCATTGTCGAGATCGACTTGCTGTTCCTCGTCGTTCTGCTGCTTTCCGACCTTTGGCTCTTGTAGTTGATGGCCGCTTTTGAGTTTTATAGCAGCGATGTGTCCAGTCTTTCCCTTAGGATTTGGTTCTGAAGATCCAGGGAGCGTACCTGACTGTCTGGGAATTCCTGCTGCTAGCTGACCAATCTGTGTATCAACTGATTTCCGCCAGATATCAATTTCCCCAAGCCTAGAGTTGACACATTGCATCTGAGTATAGACGGAGTTGAAAGATTGCCTAGTTTCTGAGTGGTTTCTCCGTATTTCCTCCAGGACTGTCTGTATATCATCCTTTTTCTGCTCCCTTTCCGGATGTCCTGGAGCTCTGTAGGGCGGGGGATTCCTAGGGACACCTTGTTTCCATTGTGGTTGCTGAAACCTTTGGTCCCCCATGTAGCGACTGGGTTCCCCTGCGTAAGCTACATCCTCATGATGCTCTGCCATCCTGACTTGTTCTGCGTGTGGGCACTCAGGAGTGGTGTGCCTCTGCGATCCGAATTCAATGCAAGGCTGGTTGACAGAGAGATACTTTACTTGCTTGATGAGCTTCTTATTCTGGTCTCTGTAGTACTACTCCCTAACATCAGGATCAATCTCCTTAGGTGGCTCATAGAGGGGCATGGATGGTGCTGGCCTGGCGTATGGGTTCTCTTCATAGGTTGCAATAGACCCATACTTGTTGTCGTAGTTGGTGAGCTTCTCTAGCACACCCCATGCGTCACTTGGCGGCATTGTCAGATACTCATAGCGAGTATAGTGGTTGATCCTGTCCTTTGTGACTTGATCCAGAGAGTTGAAGAAGATCTCCTGAATGACGTAGGGTGGCTGTCCATGAGTAGGGCAAGATCGCAGAATTTCCTTGTAGCGCTCCCATGCCTTTGCCAGCGGTTCCCCTTGCTTCTGTTTGAAGGCGGTGATTCTCTGGCGGAGATGTGCTGTTTTGGCAGGTGGGAAGAATTTGTTCAGAAACTCTTGCTCTACTTGGGCCCAGGTTGTGAGTGATCTTGCTTTCAGCCCTTCCTGCCATTTCAGTGCAGGCCCAGCGAGAGACCAACGAAAAGATTTCATCTTGACATATTCTAGGGTTGTACCTTCAGCAATAGTACGACACATGTCAGAAAAGTTTGTAATATGTTCAAGAGGACACTCATTAAATCTACCATAAAAGGCATTATTTTTAAGCTCTATAAGAAACTGAGTGCGAATTTCAAAAGAGTTATCAGGGATTAGGATCGCCGATTCAGGCACGACGAGAGTTGGGTGCATGTAGTCCTCTGCCGTGGTTGGATATTGGGCAAGCTCAGCCTGTGCTTGTTCCCTTGCTGCTCTCTCAGCGGTGATAGCAGCATCTTTAGCGGCGATAGCAGCATCCTTTGCGGTCAATTCCATGGTAAGCCTAGCGACCAGCTGTTCATGTGTCTCAGCGGCCGCCATGATCCTTTTGAGTTTGGAGTGGATGTGTAGGTAGCGCTCCGGTTCGTCTAAGCTGTCAAACTCAGGTGTTTGACCAGAACGACGCATACACCTGAAAAGTAACTCAAAGAAACAGTGAGAACTGACTACCTAAGGCGCGAATGATTGCTTCCCCGGCAACGGCGCCAATTTGTTGTTGTAGGAGGATGGTCAAGTATGAAATAAATATAAAATCAAGTTCAGACTGACTTCCCTATCTCAGCAAATAATACAAGACTTCCTCCCGTTGTAGTAAGAGAATAGTCAGGATCGAATCCACGAGGAAGCACGTCAGCAGTTCTCAGGTAGCTGTAAATTCTCACAGACAAAGCAGCAGAAAGACAGAAACACAGAAAAGACACAGAAAATAAAGAACAAAAGCAAAGAACAAAGCAAGAAATAAAGCAAAGCAAAGTAGAAACGAAAAGCAAGGCAAAGGGGCTTGTCGATCTCGACAAGCTCCTACTCGAGATCGACAACAGTAAGCAAAGACAGCAACTTTCAGAAAACGAAACAGGCAACTCGACCAAGACAAGCTACTCGATCTCGACAAGACCAACTCGAGATCGACTAGGGCATGCAAAGACAGAAACTTGAAATCGACAAGAACAGAAGAAATCCAACTCGACCTAGACGAGCCCTACTCGAGATCGACAAGGCACTACTCGATCTCGACAAAGCTTCCTCTATGACGAGTACAGTAAAAGACAGAAACTTTAAATTTGCAGATTCTCGAACCAAAACTCAGAATTTCCGACGAAATAAATTCAATATAAAAAAGGACTTCCAAAGCCAGGGTTTCAACACCACAACGATAACCATGCAAAGTGACACATAAAGGCACAAAAGATCATGCTTTCCATCAAATAACTTTCGTCATTAACAAATAGGCAAATAGAGGCTCTCGCATAAACCCTAATTGTTACTAACCCTTTTTCACATAATTAGCCCAAGTTGCATTAAGATCACTTTCGCTTCAATAATACAAACAAGGATCACCTTCAACTTTCGCAAAAGAATCATGCTTATAGGGATAGAAGACGAATCGCACAAAAGATCTGACCTTTATTGCATCGTCTCACATGGCCACCGTCGGGCTCACCCCATCCCCAGAAGTGGGTGGACTACTCACGCCTCATCGCAATTGCAGACATTGATGTATAAAAAGAAACTTGCATTAACTATATTCAAAAGCCTTTACAATTCCGGCAATCAACTTTCGCAGAAAGCCAAAACCCTAAAAACCTTAGAACTCCTAAACTTCTCTGTGGAACTAACTAATTGTCTCTGAAATTGTGTGTGAATTGGAATGAATAAAACTGAGCCCCCTAGGGCCTTATTTATAGTCTTCTTTCCCTAGCTAATCTAGGAAAGAAATATCTATCTCTATCTAAAATTATATCTAAAACTTGAAAGGATAAATAAATTGTTTTATGGAAATAAATCTAAAAGGAAAAGATAAAACTAAATAGGGTAAGTCTTCATGTCTTTGATAGATCTTGTCTCCTTGGATAGAACTTGATGGATTAGGATAGAATCTTCCTCCTTCGCGCCCAAGGAATCCCAATTCTAGTCGGACAGGTCTTCGTCGAGATCGAAGCTGCTGGAAACTGGTCTACTCGAGATCGACCACGGCTCGTCGACCTCGACAAGGATGGTTCGTCGATTGGACCTCCCGGCTAGCTCTGCTCGATGTGGCTCGGACTTGGTTCACAGGGCTCGTCGACCTCGACAAAGCCTTGTCGATCTCGAGTAGGATGGCTCTGTCGACTAGGCTTCCTCGGGTTGCTCTACTCGACAAGCTCGGATCTGGACTCAAGCGCTTCGTCGACCTCGACAAGGCTCATCGAGGTCGAGTTGGGTTCTTCCTTTCCGCTTCCGCGAGTTGCCTCTTCCGCTGCAGCGAGTTGGCTTCTCCGTCGGCTTGGTGCATCCCGCTGGCAGCGAGTTTTTCCGCGGCAGCGAGCGGTCCGCTGCAGCGAGTCGAGTCGCTGGCAGCGAGTGTCGCCTGGTCGTCCTCATCTTGTCGACCAGCTCTTCTTCTCGTCAACCCCGGGCGTGGCGCTGAGGCTTCGTCGATCTCGGCTAGTGGTCCTCGAGATCGAGTAGGGCTCCGGAGCTGGGGTTGGTCTGGCTCTCGATCAGGCTCTGTCGACCAAGGTTGCTCGAACATGCTCGTCTAGGTCGAGTAAGGCCTACTCGAGATCGAGTAGCCCTGACTCTCAGACTGATTCCGCTGCTTTGACCTTGGACTTCTGTAGTGGTTTTCCGAGCTTTTCCGACCTTCTGTAGAATTGCTGTAAAATGCCTCGATTTCTGCGAATTAAACAGAAACTGGTGTAGATTCCATAATTTGGCAAATAAACATAAACTACATAGGTTCTGTACTATCTAAGCCCAAATGAATGCAATGTATACAGAAATCGATATAAAAGTTACTGTAAAACATGGCAGATTCAGTTCCCAACAGTGCTAACCAAGCCATCAACATTAATCTTATAGGTAGAGTTTGTCGGCTTCTTCCATTTAGAGTTCCGACTCCTCCTTATTTTTTTCCCATTTATTTTACTGTCAATAGGGCTATCTGCGGTTTTGATTTGATTATAATTTTTGATATTGTTAATGATTTTATTTACCATTTCATCTATCGGATCTTTCTTTTATTTTTGAAGATAACATTGTTTCTTATTTCCCAAATGGATTGCCGATAAACCACAAGTCGTCTAGTTGATTAATTTGAGATCTAAAGGTCTGTAGATCATCCAGATTTATATTATTTTGTCTCGGGTTGAATATTTTAACCCCTGATTTATTTTCATAGGATGCAATAACCCTTTTGGTAAATCTACAGTCTATGAATAGATGTTATGCGTCCTCATTTTCTTGCTCACATAAACTACGTACATATTGAGGGGACCTTATTCACGTATCTGTTTAGCTTTTTTGTAGTTGGTAGGCCATCAATGGTTATCTTCCAAACAAGGTTTTGGATTTTGGGTGGAGCGTTTAGTTTCCAAACCCATCTATTGTCTAGGAGTGGGCATTACCGGGTATCCGACACGAATCGGATAATCGTATCGGATACCCGAAACCGTTTAGCATCAAAAGGCCGAACCGTGCACAAACCGTTATGGACCGGGTATCCGACATGGTAAGGCTAAACGGATCCGTGTCGGATACCTGTGTTATCCGACACGAACCGTTATCTCCTTATTTTTCTGGGTTGTGTCACTGTGTGGCTGCACAAATTGATTTACGAAGAAGAAATTGGTAGAAATTGGAAGAAATTCAGTAGATGGCAAGGCATGGAAGAAGCAACAGAGATAGGTGGGAAGGGAGCCACCTCGTCGCTCGCCTATTTCGATTAGGGTAGAGACTTGCTAGGGAATGAAGAAGGTGTTCTTTACAGTGGCTATGGAGGCTCTCTCCCTTTAATTCTCTTTAAGAAAAGGTTAGTGGGTGGAGAATATAACATCAACAATCCAGAGAGAGAGAGAGAGAGATATGGGGAGTGAAGGAGAGGGAGATGAATATAGAGAGAGGCCAAATCCACCTCGTCATCGCCGCCTCTGGCATGGGCATGGTCGTCATCGCCGCCTCGTCGAGCCAAGAGAGATAGGTGGAAGAAGCATCCACTGCGTTGTCATCGCCGTGATTGAAGCTTGATTGAACCAGTCGAGATGAGTTAAAAAAAGAAACGCATATTTGGAATCGAACCTTGGATGCATTGAACGCACGCAGACACGGTTGGGCTATAGCCAACTGAGCTAACAAATTTTTATGATACACTAGGGATTTTATAATACTAGTATTATATTAACCTTACCTATAAATTTTAAAAAATAATAATTTAAACGGTTCGTGTCGGGTACCCGACAAGGGGATTTGCCCGAACCGTATCCAAACATTTTAATGTCGTGTTTTAGCGGTTCATGTCATTTTCGTGTCGTGTCTTTTCGGTTTCGTGTTTTTTCGTGTCATGTTGTCGTGTTTTCGTGTCGTGTCTGTCGTGACGTGTTTTTCTGCACACCCTTCTATTGTCTATATCTCTACTATCGTTTGGACCTTCTATGTCATTAGTTGATTTAGTAAATAAAAATCCGTTTGGATTATGCCTCCATATAGGGTTGTGCATGATTCGGCCCAAACCAACACAACCCGAACCGAACCGAAGTTTTTTCGGTTCGGCTTTCAGTCCGAGAATTTTCATTTTTCGGTTTGTTTTGTGTTCGGTTTCGGTTCGGTTTGTGTTAAACCGATATTTTTTTTTATAAAACTTGTAATTTATAAAACTTATAAATATAATCCGTTAAAACTTATTTTTTAATTTTTTATGTAAAAAATTTACTCATGCTCTGTTCAGTTGGGCATTTAGCCATTTGGGAGTTTTTTTTTTACAGTAGGCAAGAAGTAGATCGACGAAGCGATCTTGAAGCCATCAAAAGATGGCTTGATAAACCCTACACAGAGGGTCGCTAGTAAAAAAAAAGAAAAAAAAACACTAACTTAAATCTAATGTTACAATTAGAGATAAAACACTAACTCAAATCTAAGATTACAATTAGAGATAAAATTATAATAAAAAACTAATTTCTTGATATCTGATCCTTCTCGATGGCTTATACGGCTTGCATGCAAGCTAGGGAAGTTGTTGGCTTTGACATAGATGGCATAGAAAGAGGTGACAGATGCGGGTTTGGATCCAAATCCAGCAGCGAGCAAGGGTTCTGGTGGCTTGGACACGGTTATGGTTGCGGTGATGATTAACAGTAATAAAATGGTTCAAACCCAAATTTTGGTTGCATAAATAATTCGACAGGTTACTTGTTTGCTAGAACCTCTATTTATCTTATAAAGCTTTATGCATATGGTCTTGTGGGTAATGTAGGTGTTGATGATTCTTTAGACTCTGGCATTGTCTGTTCATTAGGTAGATTATGTATCAAGGGAGACACAAACCAATTATGGATTCGGTTCAATTAGGTTAAAACCGAACCGAACACAAACCAAACCGGCAAATAACCGAACCGAACCTAATTTTTTCGGTTTGGCTTTTGGTTTGAAATTTTTAGATTTTCGGTTTGGCCCGGTTCGGTTCGGATTTAGACCGATGCACACCCCTACCTCCATATAAGTTTATCCCTTGCTTCCCAACTTGGGATTTGGATATTTTGAATTTTTTGAACAATATCCGGCGGGAAAATTTCTGTTAATCGATTAGTGTTCGATTGTTTTTTTGAGTTAATAAAGTGTGAGACGCACATGTTTGAGTCATGTTGGTTTAGGAAAGGGAGTAGATTCTTATTTGGGATCCAGTTGTCAAACCAGACATTGACTGAACTCCCATTGCTTAAGAGCCACAACAATACCGAATGGAATTTGCTTCTTAGGGTTAGGAGTTTGCCGAATTGCCAGGAGGTGTTGAGATTAGAACTTTGTGCGATGGAAGTTGTTTGCAGATATTTTTCCTTGATAACTCTGGCCCATATATTATTTTCCTCTGTGTAAAGTTTCGACAATAGTTTCATTTGCAGATATTTTCCTCTGGCCCAAGTTTGGGTGATGTGCGGAGTGTACCTTTAAGTGGGTAGCTTATTCCAGAAGAAATTTTTGTTGATTTGATCAATTTGATTGAGGATTCCTTTTGGAAGAAGGAAGTTTTGCATTAAGTAATTTGTTTTAGAGTTGAGATTTGCTTTTATTAGTACTGTTCCACCTGCTTGAGATAGAGTAGAGGCCTTCCATTTTGATAATTGCTTTTTTAGGCTTTGGATTGCTTATTCAAACACACTGGTTTTAACTCTTCCTTGTATGATCAGAATGTCTAGATATTTTTCCAGGATTTTTGTGATTGGGATATTCATTTGTTGCACCAGTGATCTAGCTAGATTATTGTTAACATTCTTTGATACTTGCAAGGACCTTTTGTTAGTCTTGAAAGATTAGAAAAATTATTGATCATATTTTAGATAGTGTTCAGACTAGTGTGAGCTGCTTTTGCAAAGATTATGGTATCATCTGCGAATGTAAGGAAAGGGATGGGAGTACCATTTCCTATTAGGACATCTTCCAGTACTGCTTCTGCCTTAATTTCACGAGCTAGGTTTGTCATAACTATAACAAATATATGTGGAGCTAAAGGATCGCCTTGTCTTATACCTCTGTTTGGTTTGAATCGTCTTCCTGGATTGTTATTTACTAATACTGAGAAAGTGGTTGTGGTAATGCACTCCATGATCCAATTAATCCATATAGGATGAAATCCAAATTTAGTTAATACAACTTTTATATAATTCCAGTTAATTTTATCATCTACCTTTTTCATGTCTATTTTAGGGCCATCCAATCTTGCTTTCCTTTTTTCTTGTAGAAATTGTGAAATATTTCATGGGCTATTAAAGTGTTGTCGTTAATTGACCTTCCTTAAACAAAGGCACATTGGAAGGGGTTAATGATTCGTGGGAGGATCGGTTTTAATTTGTTACAGAGACTAATGGGTCTGTAATGGTTTATAGTACTACAGTTATCAGTTTTTGGGATTAAAGCTATGAATGTTTGGTTAATATCTTTTTTGCAGTTTACTTGAGTGGAAAAAGGCTCTAACAGTTTTGCACATTAGGGGTCCAACTGTACTACGATATTTGATGTAAAATTCCGGTGGGTATCCATCCGGTCCCGACGTTTTGTCTTCAACCATACTACTAATGGTATTTTTTATTTATATGTTAGATGGTTTTTGTTGTTGCAGGAGTAAGTCAAGTATAGAATAGAATATGGTTTAGAACGACTCCCCTGTCTCAGCAAATAATTACAAGACTTCCTCCCGTTGTAGTAAGAGAAAAGTCAGGATCGAATCCACGAGGAAGCACGTCAGCAGTTCTCAGGTAGCTATCAGATTCTCACAACAGCAGCAGAAAAGCAGAAACAAACACAGAAGCAGAAAAGACAAACAAACCCGACAAGGGCAATAAAAACAAAAGCAAGGACAGAAACTAAAGACAGAAATTAAAGAACTAAAGCAAGCAAACAAAGAACAACGCAGCAAATAAAGGCAAAGGCTCTCGTCGATCTCGACAAACAGTACTCGAGATAGACAAAGACAGTCGATAACAGTAACTCAGAATCGAAAACGAAGCAACTCGACAAAGGCAAGTCAACTCGATCTCGACTACCCCCTCCTCGAGATCGACAAGAATAAGCAAAGACAGACAACAGAAAATCGACAAAGGGCAGAAACTTCAACTCGACCTAGACCAGTTCTCGTCGAGATCGACAAGAACCGTACTCTATCTCGACCAAGTCCTACTCTATGTCGACAAGAACAGTAAAAGACAGAAACTTTAATTTGCAGAATTCGAACTAAAGAACTTAGAGAAACGAAGTAAATTCAATATATTAAAAGACCTCCAAGGCTAGGGTTTCAACACCACAACGATAACCATGCAAAACAACACATAAAGGCATAAAAGATCATGTTTTCCATCAAATAACTTTCGTCATTAACAAATAGGCATATAGAGGCTTTCACATAAACCCTAATTGTTACTAACCCTTTTCACATAATTAATCCAAGTTGCATTAAGATCACTTTCGCTTCAATAATACAAACAAGGATCACCTTCAACTCTCGCAAAAGAATCATGCTCATAGGGGTAGAAGATGAATCGCACAAAAAATCTGACCTTTATCGCATCGTCTCACATGGCCACCGTCGGGCTCACCCCAGCCCCAGAAGTGGGTGGACTACTCACGCCTCATTGCAATCGCAGACATTGATGTAAAAGAAATAACTTGCATAAACTAAATTCAAAGCCTTTTACAATCTTGGCAATCAACTTTCGTTGTAAGCCAAAACCCTAAAAACCTTAGAATTCCTAAACCGTCTCTGTGGAACTACTTACTTCTCTCTAAAATTGAATGATTGAAACTGAGCCCCTAGGGCCTTATTTATAGCCTTCATTCCCTAGCTAATCTAGGAAAGAAGATATCTATCTATATCTAAATTTATATCTAAAATGCAAAAAGATAAATAAATGTTTAATGGAAATAAATCCATAAGGAATAGATAAAACTAAATAGGGAAATATGTCTTCATCTTGATAGCTTCCGCCTTCCATAGATAGAACTTGATAGATCTCGATAGATTTCAGCAACTTCGGATAGAATTTTCCGCCTTCGGCATCAAGGAACTCCAATCCTACTCGGACAAAGCTTCGTCGAGCAGCTTCTGGAATCTGGGTCTAGTCGACCTCGACAAGGTCTCCTCGACCTCGAGTTGGGTGGCTCGGCTTGGCTTGACTCTGCTCGATGTGGCTCGGACTCTGGCTCACTGGTGCTCGTCGACCTCGAGTTGGCCTCGTCGATCTCGAGTTGGATTAGTCGTCTCGGCTCGCTGGTGCTCGATGTGCTCGGACCTGGGCTCCTGGGTGCTTGTCGACCTAGACCATGCCTAGTCGATCTTGAGTAAGGTTTGTCTTGTCGACTGGCTCTGCTCGGGTAACTCTAGTCGACTGGCTCGGACAAGGAGTCAAGCTCTCATCGACCTCGACAAGGGCTCCTCGAGGTCGAGTTGGGTGTTGCTTCCGCTTCCGCGAGCCGGCTCTTCTGCTGGCAGCGAGTGGCTTGATCCGCGGCAGCGACTGGTCCTTTCCGCTGCAGCGAGTCTCCTGGTCGTCTTCGGCTTCGTCCTCGGACAACTTCTCCTTGTCGACTCCGGACGTGGGCGTCTGGGCTTCGTTGACCTCGACGAGGACTTGTCGAGGTCGAGTAGGGTCCGGAGTCTAGGTGTCTGGCTCTCGATCATGGTCTGCTCGACCAAGGCTGGTCGGCCATGGCTCGTCTAGGTCGAGTAGGGTTACTCGATGTCGACTAGACTTGGCTCTCCGATTTGTTCCGCTGCTTTGACTTTGGACTTCTGTAGTGGTTTTCCGAGCTTTTCCGACCTTCTGTAGAATTGCTGTAAATGCCTCGATTTCTGCGATTTAAACAGAAACTGGTGTAGATTCCATAATTTTGGCAAATAAACATAAACTACACAGATTCTGTACTATCTTAACCCAAATGCATGAAATGTATACAGAAATCGATATAAAAGTTACTGTAAAACATGGCAAATTCCGCTCACAACAGTTTTCTTATTAAGGCCATATTTTCTTCCCTTGTGATTTGAAGTTGGATATGGGTAATTTCTTCTTGTGTGATTACCTTCTGATTTTTAGATATAAATCTTTCTCCCATTTCATTTGTTATTTGTTCTGCTATTTGATCTTCCTCTCTTATTTTCTCTCCTTTTTTGTTTGTGAAGGAGGCAATTACTTTTTAAAAATTTTTAATTCTAATTATAGTCTGATAATATTTTGTGTTCCTATCTGCCGCACTTAAGTGTTTTATTTTTGCTCTTTGCGTCCAAAATCTATAGTTAAATTCCAGCAGTTGGAATTTCTTGTTTTCTAATCTTTTAAGTTTTAGAATTTCTTGTTTTGATAAGGTGCCCCATGGTAATTTGCCTTGTAGTTATGCAATTTGTTTATCTACATTTGATAATTGCTTGGAAATATTATTATTATGAAGTTTACACCATGTTTTTGTGTGTTTTTTTAATAGCTTTTGTTTGTTCATGAGCTGGAAAACAAATGAGCCATGGAGCTTGTTCTGCCAAACTTGTTTTACCATTTTCTCATATATGGGATCTGTTGTCCAAGCCATTTCAAATCTAAAGGGTGTGCCCTTTCTTAGATTGGAATTTCCAATTTGGATTGAGATTGGGTAATGATCTGAAGAAGAAAACGGATGGTGTGTTACTATCATATTCTTGAATCTTGTGGCAATGTCTTGATGTATAAGGACTCTGTCTAGTCTCTCGTATGTACCGTTTTCACTTTCTTTGTTTTTTTTTCCATGTGAATGGTGATCCTTTAAATGGTAATGTATGAAGGTTTAGTTCCGACTTAACAAATCTGAGTCTTCTAAATGTCATGAGAGATGGTGTATTGCCTCCAGTTTTTTCATTATCATTTTCTATATCATTAAGATCTCCTATCAAAATTACAAGGAGATTATGCTTGTTTGTTATTTGGAAAATGCTATCCCAGAATTCTGTTTTCTCATTCTCTATCGTCGGGGCATATACAAATAGAATTACTAGTTCCAAGTTCTCTATACTTGTATTTATCATAATATGTCTATGATCTCGTTCTATGATTCTAGCATGGTCTAAGGCTTTGTGTTGTTTTGTAAGGAGCCATAGTCCACCCTTGTGACCTATGGCATCAATACATACACTTTTTTGGAAACTTGAAGTTCTCATTTGTGCCGGAGTTGGAGCTGTTGATGCTTTGGTTTCTGCTAAGACGAGCATGTCTATCTTATTTGCTTGTCTTAGATGGCTAATTTTTTGCCAGAGAAGAGGGCGTTTAGACCATCTTATGTTCCAATAGGCGATATTAATCATTTATTTTCGTTTTGTGATGTGTTGGATTTGGCTTTAACATGTTGGCCTGATGATTTTTTGATAGTTTGTGTACTTGTTTAGATCTATTTGTGATTGTGAGTGTAGTAAAGGGATTAGAGTATAAACAAATTCTGTATTCTTGAGTTTGCTGGTAGCCCCGAGCATGGCGTCTTCTCCTATAGATACGTTCTAGAGCTTGGAGCGGGTGATAGGGAAGATTGGTAAGAATTTCCCCCCAAAAAAGAGGTTTGATAATACAAGGTTTTGTATAAGTTTTGATTTGAACTTGTTGTTGAGTAAGGTAGTTGTAGCCTTCCACCATTACAAACCAAAGACTTGTAATAGGATGTAGCTGAAGTTTTTGAGAAAAGGCTAAGTGCATACCTGAATTTTTGTCTTCCACGAGGCCATTGAGTTGGCTATGATCTAGGATCATATGCATAGTACGTCTTTTGAAGTAAGAAGGAGCAATCACTTGTCTTGAAGCAACAATATAAACAATGTACCAGCAAAGGTAAGGAAACCAACTGAAATTAACCAAGAGTAGCATTAGACCATAAAACTGAAACTTAAAGCAAGCCAAGAAAGAATGGATCCTAACAACAGGAGAAAACAGAAGGATCCTATCCTTGGAAACCGAAATACTGTTCACAAACACAAACAACAACATTGGAGAGAAAATAGCAATAGCAATAGCAAAAGGACATAAAAGCAACTTGTGAGCATTGGCATGATGGTTTTTTTATTGAGATTAGGGGGAGCTATGAAAGACTCGAGACTCGACAAGTGCTTAGGGCTTCTGATCATGGCTAATTCTTCTTTTTCTTGGACTTCTTGTTAGCCGGGGATAGGGATGGCAACGGGGCGGGGATTCCCCGTTCCCCGTGGGGAATCCCCGTAACGGGGACGGGGACGGGGATTTTAAACGGGGACGGGGATGGGGGAAATTAGTGTCCCCGCGCGGGGACGGGGACGGGGGCGGGGACATAGGTTCCCACCCCGATCCCCGCCCCGTCCCCGGCCCCGTTGGGGATCCCCGCCCCCGGCCCCGTTGGGTATCCCCGCTCCCCGGCCCCGTTGTTTATTGAGGAATGAGGATCCAATCACCCAAATAATTCTTTAGGGTTTAGGGTTAGGGTTTAGGGTTTATATAAAAAATAGAGTAAAAATAAAATATTTATAAGTAGTTATCTAATTCTATTTAATAAAAAATATGGTGGTAGTTAATAAAAATTTACAATGTTTTATTTTAGAAAATAATCATTATTTTAATTTTTTCGTGAAAATCATTATTTGAAATTGTGGTTGTAGTTGATCAATATTTATAATATCTTATGGTGGTAGTTGATAGAAATATAGAATCGGTTGTTGATAGAATCTAATAGATATAGATATATGATTAATTATATGGTAAAAAAAAATCATATGTTCCTAGGTTGTTAGTTTGTTACATACGGAGTATCATTGTTCATGACTATTTGTAGTTGCAAAACTTCAACGATCATCATTATTATGAAATATGAACCTAAATGACAAATTGATTGTCTTACTAAACGTTTTTGTAAATTGAAAGGGCGTAGTAGTAGTAGTAGTAGTAGTAATAATAATAATAATAATAATAATAATAATAATAATAATAATAATAATAATAATAATAATATATATAATGACATTTTGTTTGAGATGAATATAAAAATTGAAATTGTTAAATTGTGGTTAAAAGTTCACATTTTTGTAAATTGTAATATAACGATAACTCCTAATGAGTATTTTGATCGAATGATAGTAGACGTATTATAAATCGCATCAACATTTGTAAATATTTTTGCAAAGCAAGTCACTAAGTCAGTTAAAAGTATTATTTACATTCAAGAAATATTTTTAGATGTAGAGAATTACAGTATATATTTATGGATATAATAAATTATAAGTGCAGTTGGAAAGTTATATGATAATTTAAAAGATATGGTGTTTTGAATTGGAAAAAATAAAAAAAAAATTATGAATGTGAAATTTTCTTGGATATATAAGAGACCTAAAAGTAAGAAGGATACCTGTCGTAAAATAATATGTATTACAAATTTACAATGGATTAATAATAGTTAGTTATAGGTAATAATAATAATAGTAATAATAATAATAATACAGTTCTCTGCTAGGGCACGCGGGCGATCGACGATCAACGAGATGGGGGTCTCCCTGGTGTTTCTCGTTGCCCGGAGCCGGCGTTCTTGATCTCCATGCTCTTCATCTCGCTTCTCGGGGTTCACTCTTCATCTCCAGGTTTGTTCTTCATCCCGCAATCTCCCTTCCCTTTGCTGGTTTGTGCTTCTTCACCTTTTTGGTTCGTGCTTCTTCGATCGCGGTCGCATCCGGTGGTGCTTCGTCTTGGCTGTGTCATTGCCCCAATGAGCAGGTCAGTTCCCGACCTCCTTCTCGGTGCTGGAGGTGTTGATCGACCGGTTTGTTTTGGGGCTCTTGCTCGGCTTCTTGATTGATTTCGACACTACTGCTTGATCGAATTTGCCTTGGCTGCTGGTTGAATTTGTTTGGGTCGAATTTGATCGACACTACTGATTGAATTTGTTTTGAAATTTCGCTGCTTGGGTCTACTGGTCGTTCAGAGGGATCAATCAGCGCCGGTTTGTTGTGCTGCTGCGGTTATTCTCCGACTGCTTCTGTGTTGTTTCGGTATAGCTGCCCATCGGGGGTACCTACTGTTGGTGTTGTTTCGCTGCAGCTGTTGCACTGGTGTGTTTGCCCTCGATTGCGCTGGTAGAATTCGGGCTCGTCGGGCTTGATTTGCCGCCATGTCGGTCCCTAAGGAACGTTTTCTTTGCCCTTTTGTTAGCCTCCATAATTGCCCCAACGGTGGTGGTCGTGGACTTGTCAGAACTGCCTTCTTACGTCATTTCAAGGATAGGCATGGTTCCGTCATCGCCGCCGTTGACACTTCTTCACTTTTGTCGTCTTCTCCGGCCGTCTATGCCGCTGCTGAGGCTACTTTCCGAAGGTTGAACGTGTGGTTATGTGGTGTTTGTTGTTCCCTTCACACGTTACGCTCGCCATGCCGTCATCCCGATGGAGTTGTTGTTTCCCCGCCGGACGATGGTGATGGTAATGCTCTGTTTTTCATTTTCAATATTGATTGCCCTGTTTTGCCGCCTACTATGCCTGCGCCATGTTCTGTTTTATTGTCCCCTGTTTCGCTAAATGGGAGTGCTCTACGTTTAAATGTTCCACGTGTGGATTCTTCTGATAGTGGGACCATGCGGGTTGATTTTGGATGGGATTTGAGTACTTTCGATCGTCTTTTGGTCAAGGGACTACATATAGTTAAGTCCGTACCGCCACGTTGTCGTCTTGGTTTTGCTCGGGCTCTTAAAGGGGTGCTTGACCATGTTATTGCCGCCCCCGATGACATTGCTGGTTGGGTTCGGTTTCTTGTTATGCCCATCTGTGTTTTGCGTGCTTTTGTACCACGGAGTAGTAGCGATCGTCTATCGGGTGTTCGACGTACTCGACAGGAGGAGTCGATTGCGAGTGCTCTGGTTGATTGGAGCACTCCGGGGGTGACATTGGATTGCTTAGGGCTGCCTTAAGGGCAGCCCCTGTGTCCTTCGGCGAGGGTGTTGGGGATGATGATGAGCCTCACACACCGGAGCTCAACCTCTGTCAATGCCGTAAGAAGATTTTTGATGGGCATTTCACGGCTGCTATGTGAGTTCTCTCTTCTTCCGGCGTTGCTCCTTACTCTACTTCTACTTTGATTGCGCTTCGGGACAAGCACCCGGATGCCCCTCTCCCTGTTTTGCCTTGTGGTTTCGTCCCTCAGCCTTCTATTATTGCTCGCCCGCCCATTGTTTTGGATTCCATAAGGAGTTTCCCGCGTGGTACTTCTTGCGGTAGGGATGGGCCCAACATCTTTTGGATTGTTTGAGTGGTGCGGCAGTTGCTGTTTCTGATGAGCTTCTTGTTTCCATTACGGGGGTGGTGAACATCTTCTTGGAGGGTCGGTGTCCGTCTGCTCTCGGGGAGTATGTTGCTAGTGCCCCTCTGACTCCCCTGGTCAAACTAGGTGGTGGTATCCGCCCTATTACTGTCGGCACGATCTGGAGGCGCCTTGTGTCTAAGGTGGGTGCTTTCTTGGTTGGGCCTCAGTTATCTGGGTATTTTAGGGACCTGCAGTTCGGAATTGGTGTTTCTGGAGGTGGTGAGGCCATTCTGCATGCCTTAAATAGGCTTGTAGAGTCTCGTGGCTCTGAGATGGGTCTTTCTATGCTATTGGTGGACTTCCAAAATGCTTTCAACTTGGTTGATCGCACTACTCTGCTTTTGGAGGTCCGTCGTCAGTGCCCTGGCCTCTCGCGGTGGGTCGAGTTCTGTTATTCTAGCCCTGCTCGGCTCTACTATGGGGAGCACTGTCTTTGGTCTTGCCAAGGGGTTCAGCAGGGTGATCCCCTTGGTCCGCTGCTCTTTGCTTTGGTCTTGCATCCTCTGTTATGCAAGATCCGGGATTCGTTTGATTTATGCTTGCAGGCTTGGTATTTGGATGACGATACTATTGTAGGAGACACTCTTGTGGTTGGCCAGGTTCTTAATATGATTATGTCTGATGGTCCAGCGCTTGGTTTGCACCTTAACGTGGATAAAACTGAGGTCTTCTGGCCGGTTGTGGATCCTAGGGGCTTGGTGCCTGGTGTTTTCCCTGCCCTTATTGCTCGGCCTGTTTCTGGCGTTACGGTTTTGGGGGGTCCTGTCAGTACATGCCCTGTTTACAGCGCCGAGATTGTTACGACTCGTGTGGCCAAGACCGTTGAGCTTATGGGTCTTGTTGCCAAACTTGAGGATCCCCAGAGTGAGCTGCTTTTGATTCGGGCTTGTTCCGGTATCTCTAGACTCTACTTCACCTTGCGTACTTGTCCGCTGGATGCCGTTGTCCCAGCTCAGTCTACCTTTGACAGTGCCCTCCGTGTCTGTTTAGAGCGTATTGTGGCTGCTTCTGGACCCGGGTTTGGTGATTGGCAGTGGAGATTGGCTACTCTTCCGTTTCAGTACGATGGGCTTGGTGTTTATGTTGTTGGTGACGTCATGCATTATTCTTTTCTAGCCTCTCGCCTGCAGTCTTCTGGGTTGCAGTCTTCGCTCCTTCGCTTTGTTGGGTTGCCCATGGGTGAGGGACCCTCTTTCGATGCTGCGCTGTGTGACTTCAATGGTCTTACCGGTTCTGATTTCAGTCGTGATTCTTGCGAGTTCGCTGCCCCCAAACTTATGAAGAAATTGGCAGATGTGTACTTCGCCCGGATTGTGACTTCTTCGGAGTCGGTTTTCTCATTGACCCCGCGGCAGGTGGTGTTGTGGAGGTCTCAGCATGGGTCCCATTCATCTCATTGGCTCAGAGCAGTTCCTATTTCTGGGCTCGGTCAGACCATGAATGATAGGACTTACAGGTCTGTCCTCTGCTATCGTTTGGGTATCCCTCTTTTTCGTGCTGGTCTTCCTTGCTTTGCATGTGGTCGGGTTTTTGAGGATGACACTTTTGGGGATCATGTTGTGTCGTGTTCGAGTTCCATTGGGCTCAAACATCGGCATAATCTTGTCCGTGATACCCTCTTCGACATTTGCTTCCGTGCTGGGATCTCCTCTGGGAAGGAAGTGGACATCGGTGTTGTTGACAGTCTTGGCAGACCCCTTAGGCCCGCTGACATTCTTTTTTACTCTTGGGATCGGGGTCGAGATGTGTGTGTTGATATCACGGGATGTGTGCTCTGCTGCTGGTTATGGGTTTTTGCCTTTTTCTTTCTCCTCCTTTGGTGAGCTAGATGGGGATGCGATTGCGCTTCTGGGACGGATCCGTTCCTTCTTTTTAGCCTTAGATTCTAGTTCTCGTCTAGCTGCTCATATTTTTACCAGAGTTTGTTTTTCCATTGCTAAGGGGGTTGGCGCGCAGCTTATTTCTCGGCTGCCCGCTAACTTCTTGTAAACATTCGGTTGTTTGATTTCTATACTATTTGGAGTTTATATATAAAAAAAAATAGTAATAATAATCTTAAAATAACGTATCTTGGAATCTTTGTACTTTTTTTTATCAAGTTGAAATGTTTTTATTGAATAAATACTTGTGAATAACGGCCCTACAGATATGTTCTTCCCTTCTAGGGGTCTTCGTCATGGGGATCCCCTCTCCCCGTTCCTATTTATCCTAGGTGCAGAAATATTGGCTCGCCACCTGTCTGTCGAGGCTAACAGTGTCAGAAGCCCAAATGGGTTCTCCTTTGGGAGAATTGGACCGAGAATTCCCTTTCTATCATTTGCTGACGATATTATCATCTTCTCTAAAGGCAGCCTGGATGCCTGCAGGAGAGTCAAAACAATTATTGACTCATACTATAAAGTCTCGGGCCAAAAAGTTAACTACCAAAAGTCATGCTTCCAAGCAACTAAAGGAATCACACAATCCAGACTTCTGGAACTCAACAGCTGCCTATCAATTTCAAACGTCAACTCCCTAGAAAAATATCTCGGATGTCTAATTATCAACGGAAGAGTAACTAAGAAAACCTTCGAAGATATTGTCTGTAAATCGAGAGAACAACTAAATAAATGGCGTGCGAACTCTCTATCTCAGCAAGGTCGTGCTATTCTTATAAACTCGAATCTATAAGCCAAACCCTTGTACACAATGCAAAGTTTCTTATTGCCATCCTCAATTCATAAAGAACTTGATCAGATTAATAGAACATTTTTCTGGAGCAAAGATCTGCAACACCGCCCGTTGATTAGTTGGGATAGAGTTTGTAGAACTAGGAAATGCGGAGGCATGGGGATTAGAAAATCCAAAGAAATGAATGAAGCGCTACAAATGAAACTGCTTTGGAAAACGCTGGCTGAGCCGGAAAATGTTTGGGTGCAAATCATCAAACACAAATATCTTCGCGAGGAAGATATTCTCCATTATAAGAAAAGTGGTGCCGCCTCCTGGCAATGGGCGAAACTTACAACCCTAATTGACAAGTTCAAGAAGGGGCTTATTTGGTTGGTAGGCTCCGGGTCCGCCATCAACTTTTGGTCCGATAACTGGATTACAACATCCTCTATTTAGTCTCGGGATGATTGCCCAAGAATTGATAACATCAATGACAAAGTCAGCGACTATATCATGGGAGGTAAATGGTGGGAGGAGAAACTTGTTGTTGTTCTCCCACAGAGCATTGTGATGGACATCCTTGACATTCCGCTCCCAGTCTCAGATTTTGTGGATAGATTATACTGGTGGCCGAATCGTGAGGGCTGGTTCACTACGTCAAGCGCATATAAGTTGGTTTCCGCCGAATCCTCTATTCCCCTAGACAACAATTCCTGAATCTGGAGTCTCGGCATCCCACCAAAAATCAAAAATTTCTTGTGGAAAATTTGTCAAAATGGCCTTCCCACATCGATTAGGCTATCCCAACGGGGGGTCCCTATTCCCTCTACATGTAACCTTTGTAACTGCTCTATGGAAGACGACGTTCATCTTTTGTTGGAATGCCAATATTTGAGATCTCTCATTCAATTCCCGGGGCACATAAACTCCACAATTGTCAACCAAATTACATTATCAAGAGATATAAACCCAATCATGTCATATATTGGTAATAGCCTGCCAAAGGCTGCTCTTGGTAAATTTGCTTTCGCTTGGTGGACGACATGGTATATTCGAAACCAACATGTTTTTAGTCAAGTACCAATCCCTCTCAGGGATGCCGCATTGAAGCTTATTACTACACACGAGATAAATTGGAATAACACTCACCAATATGATAGTACGCTAGACGACACCACCACCCCTCCATTACGAAACGCCAAACAATCCATAAAGAGGAACAAAACCCGCCATATCAAATGGCGCAAACCACCGAAAGGTATATTCAAACTCAACTTCGACGGATCGTCTCTCGCTGATGGACGTAGTTTTGCTGGCGTGGTTATAAGGGACTTGAATGGACACCCAATACACATAGGCTATAAAAAAATTAGGTACTAAAAGCGCGCTTCAAGCTGAAGCCCTAGCACTCAAACTTGGAGTACAACTGGTCCTACAACTACATATTGACAAAATCCATATTGAAGGAGATTCCAGCATAATTATTAACCATCTCAACAATAAGTCCAGATGCCCATGGGAAATCGAACTCATCTTGTCTGACGTACAAGTTCTTCTATCAACTATGAAAGAAATTTCTTTCACTCATGTACCCCGTCTTGGCAATACAGTGGCTGATAAGGTTGCACATCTTTGCGACTCTGCCAGGGGTATTGATATTTATAACAACTCCGGTCTTACAGACCTCATCCGCAAGGATGCTTTCGGGTAGAGCATGCTCATCCGAATTTTTTCCTAATAAAAAAAAAGTCTAAACTCTAAAATTCCCCTCACTTAGCATTCAATTTTTACGTTTAAAAAAATTAAAAATAAAAAGACCTTTGACCTTTCACATTCCCTACCTTGTGCAGGTACTTGTGCCGAACTGCCGATGAGTTTGATACTTTGATTACTCTTGCTCTACCCCGTCTGTTCATCTCCTCTCTTTCAAGTTTCAACTTCACCCTAAAATTTTCAATCTACTCTCTGTAAGTGTTCAACGAAATAGTGCTCAGGCCCTAGTGTCCACTCTTCTCTCACCGTCATATCAGAATTTGAGATTCGATTCGGTAAGTAATTGCACTTATACCTTTCACAATTTTAGATCTTTCATCTATGAATTTTTATGATGTTGGTTGCGAAACTCCTCTCATCTTTCTGTTTTGTCTCTTGAATCACAAGTAATTTTAGTATTTGATATTGAAATATTTATTAGGTCAATATGAGTGCAAGATTTGCCCGCAACCGCTCTTGATCAACCCACAGATACTCCTCTTGATACCGCTGATAAAGACACACCCGTAGGAGATGAGGATGGATTAACGTTGGGAAAAAAGCGGAAGATGACATCTACTGCTTGGTCACATTTCACATTACAAATGATAGATGGTAAGGCAAAAGCTATTTGTAAGTATTTCTCAAAGAAATTAGGAGGGGAGTCAAGAAATGACACTAAGCATTTGCATGATCACTCTAAAAGTTGTGTGATGTGTAAATGTCATGAGGCAAAATCCAGCTCTCAAAAGAAATTGGTCTTGCAAAATGTCTCAAAGGGGAAATCACAGCTTGTTTTTAGAGAGTTTAATCAAGAGGTCTCTAGAAGAGAATTGGCAAACTTTTTTGTTTTGCATGAGCAACCATTATCAGTAGTGGATCATGTGGGATTTAGGAGATTCGTGGCCAGTCTTCAGCCTCAATTTGCAATGATCAGTAGGAATACCCTCGAGAGTGATATTCACAAAGTTTTTGAGCATGAGAGGAAGAAAATGATGAATTTTGTGGCCACCAATGATAGTAGAGTTGGAATCACCTCGGATATGTGGACTTCCCAAAATCAGCGGAAAGGATATATGGTGATAGTTGCACATTGGATTGATTCAAGTTGGAAGCTACAAAGTCGAGTAATAAGGTATGATTTTTATGTTAATTTAGTAAGGATTCTATTAGGTATTTTCCTAATAAGCATTTGAATTAAAGCTTTTGCAAAATTTTGTAGGTTTGCATATGTGCCATGTCCACATACAGCGGAGGAATTATCCAAGGTGCTGATTGCTACCATTCTAGATTGGAACCTTGATATGAGGTTATCTACTATTACTTTGGATAATTGTTCTACAAATGATGCTATTATCAATACTCTTTTAGAAAAACTTGATAGGAGCCATCTTATTCTTAGAGGAGATCATGGTCATATGCGTTGTTCTGCACATATTCTTAATTTGATTGTGAAAGATGGAATGGATGTGATGACAACTGAGATTGAAAAAATCAGAGATAGTGTTGCATTTTGGAGGGCAACTCCAAAGAGGGAGGAGAGGTTTGAGGAATCTTGTCGACATCTAGGGATAACTTATTCAAAAAGGTTGATCTTAGATTGTAAGACGAGATGGAATTCGACTTATTTGATGTTGCAGACAGCTTTATTATATAGGCCCGTGTTTACTCGTTTGATGCAACATGAATCTTCTTACAAGTCTTTGCCTAACTATGATGAATGGGAGTTGGCTAAAGATATATGTGAAAGATTGGGGTTGTTTCATAGTTTGACTGAACTATTTTCTGGTAGCAAATATCCTACGGCTAACCTTTTCTTTCTTCATGTGATGGAGATTAAGTGGACTTTGTCTAAATGGATAGATGATCCAAAAGAGTCCATACGACATATGGCAAAAAAGATGCTGGACAAGTTTGACGAGTATATATTGGCTTGTAATACATGGAATGATGGGAGTTGCTGCGATGTTGGATCCAAGGTACAAAAATAGAGTCTTTGAGATTTATAAGGTAAGGAAGCTGGAAAATTGAAAGAGATTTGTGATGAAATTTATTTGGAGTATGAAAAAAAGTTCAAGGGAGAAAAGGGAAACAATGGTGAAAGTGGTGCCGGTGCTTCTCAATTTGGTCATCATGTTTCATCTACTAGTGTTAATGTTGGAAATATTGTTCGATTTGATGACGTCTTCACTCAATGTCTTCAACCGAAAAACTTGGAAAATTCTCTTAAGAATGATCTTGAGTTGTATTTTGAGGAGAGGCTTCATCCTATGATTCCAAATTTTGATATACTGGAATGGTGGAAGGCAAATGGAAGTCGATATCCTATTGTGGCAAGGATGGCTAGAGATATCTTAGCTATACCTCTCACAAGTGTTGCTTCTGAATCGGCATTTAGTACTAGTGGGAGAATCTTGAGCACTCATCGTAGTCGACTCTCTTTCGAGACCGTGGAGCCATTGTTGTGTACTAAAAGTTGGCTTTGGTCAGAACTTGTAGATGAAGGTTCGTATATCTTTCTTAGTCTTAAATGTGTTTTAAAATATTTTAGCAATTTACATTTGTATGTTGATCATCTTTATATATGGAATCGAAATGATCACTTGTATATTTCTTTGTTTAGATCAATCAGTTAGTTCTTTTTACCATGCCTTAACAAATGACATGGAAGAGAAGGATGCCGAGGAGGAGTACTGATGTCTGTATGAATTCTACCTAAAGCTTGATTACTTGTATTTTTTATTTGATCATTCTTTTTTTTGAGTTGAAATTTATGTTTACATGTTGTACATGGAAGGAAAATGGCAACGGCGGGGCTGCTACTTGCTTAGTTACATTTTGGAAAAGCTTGATGTTTTACAGGTTAGTAATACTATATTTATATGTGCATATAAATTATTATGTAGCAATTATTGAGTTGTAATTCATAATTATTTTTGTTCTTTTTCAAATTTTGCCCATCCAAAAGAAGATAGTGAAGACACTGTTCACCGGATTAATATTATTCTAGTTTTCAATCGTTCTCGGACTTCTTCATGAATTATTTTGTTTTGTTTTGGATTTGAGACTTCCTTCAACTAGTTTGTTTCTAGATGATTATATAATATTTTACTATTTTTGTTTTAATTTCTATTAAATACCCGTGGTTTAATTGAAATGGAAAAATGAAGTTCTAATGTGAATAGGAAAAATTAAGTAAATAGAATAACAAACGGGGACGGGGACGGGGACGGGGACGGGGACGAGGGTGATTTTTGGTCCCCGAGCGGGGACCGGGATGGGGGCGGAGATTGTTTTAATAAACGGGGACGAGGAGGGTACCCCCGCCCCGAACCCGCCCCGTTGCCATTTTTTTCTCCTTTTGGACTGCTCAGAGCTCATCATCTCTATGGATTCCTTAGTGGGTCTGATTACTATACCTCCTATTTTCCTTATAACTGTGCTTTTAGATTTGAGAGAGAGATGGGATTCCTCAGAGTTGACACTAGTGTCCACCATTTTGCTTTTGAGTTGAGCCCTAATCATATCGTCCAGGTTACCATAAATAGGAGGATTGTTTTTTGGGGTTGTTTGGTTGGTCGAGGCCATGATGGTGTGGAGAATAGATGGGGCTATAGTAAAGGGAGGGACAGAAGTCTCCGCTGCTAACTTGGAGGCATGAGCATTGTTAAAAGATCTGAGGTGATTGATGAGTTCATTAGGGTAACTGGGCATGGGGTAAAGGACCATGGGATATTCTGTGGATGAGGTTGTTTGTCATGGGAAAAAGACCGAAACCACCCTGTCTTGGGTTCATGGATTGCAAGACATTGTGATCATCAGGATGGTTGTGAGAGTTAAGGGGGTTTGTAGGAGTGAAGATACGTTGGTCATTTGCATTTCTGTTGGGAGTGGCAATAGAGGCAGGGGCTAGCAGGTCAATGTGAGGGTTCTCGTCTAGGACAAGGTTGAACTTCCTGGGCCTTGGGGCCTTTAAGGGGCAATCATCATAAGAGCGATCGTAGCCCCCGCAACACCCACATCCATCGGAGAAGTTGTCATACCAGATTCTCAATCTAAGATTCTTGTTCTCATTCTTCCGAATATGGATAAAGGTGACAAGTTTAGAGAGAAGAGAAACATTGATGCAAACTCTTGCAAACCTTAGCTTGTTTCGGATGTTGGACACTTGATCAACTCGGATGAGAGAGCCAACACCTCCATTTTTTAGAATGAAGTCTACCGCTTATGAGGAATATAACTGGTGAGGGAGGCCCGGTATTCTGATCCAAACGTCAATAGTAGTGGTGTCCTTTTCCATTGGGTTGAAAGAGTCCGTCCATGGGTACATAGCTAGGAGTGTTCCTTGAACATGATAATGTCTATTGTTCTAGACGACAACTCGATCTTCCTTGTTAGCAAATCGAAAGATGAACCAATCGTTGCCGATTGTATCCATCCCCCAACTTCCTTTCAAAAATTTCCATTCAACTTTCATTTTCCCTGTTACTTGGTTAAGATCAACCGGGGCTTGGACAAATCTTCCAATGAGGTTGAACTCAGACAGTTTGGTGTGAAGATCCTTAACCCCAAGGATGGAGTAAAGGTCGGCGACATGGTTGGTTTGGTTAGTGTTTTCCTCAGTAGAGGGAGCTTGGGGCACGTGAGTAGAGGGAGCACCTTGGGGTTCAGTATTTTGGGGAGTAAAGGGCTGGTTTTCCATAGACAGATATGGGAATCTCTAGGTTCTAAGAGCTCACAAGGGGATTAGGCATGGTTTCTAGGGAAACCCCATACCTATTGGTGTTGATGAGGGCTTCAACGAAGAAAGAGTGTTGATCCATAGTAAGCAGGTAGATGGAAGACGAGAAGTTGAAGAGAGGAGGAGTGTGGGAGTTTGATGCATGATCATCATTCATATTTATAGACAAATAAGTATTCTTATTGATGTTGCATGCACAATGTTGTATGAAGTTATGATGAGGGGAGGCTATAATCCTAGTATTATTGTAGTGAATAGAGGTAATCATACCTTTACTGCCTTGATTATTGGAAAATCTTATGGATAGCTCGAAGAACAAGTCCAGATTCATCCATTCTTTGGGCTATTTCTTGCTGAGATAGTTAAACCTCGCAACTTTTTTTATCTTCAATTTCTTGGGAGTATGTTTTTGGGTAATTACTGGATAACCGGTGGTTGAACAGCCTCTTTGTCGCCACCAGCTCACCAATCATGTGCACTGCATTGTGATTATTACTAAGAGAAGGATTAATACACAAGTTAAAGTTAGCGTGGTTAGGGTTAATACAATTAGATTTAGTGTTTAAAGTGTTTTGGGAAGGGTTGAGATGTAAATGTTGTTGGAGCAATCGAAAAAAACCCTAGAAAGCATACATTCTGTATGTTTTTTCGACATGCATTAAATTTTCCTTAATGTTTAATGAGGGTAAAGTTCCTTTCCCGATTCCAACACCAGAGACAAGGAATGTTCAAGGTCGAGGCCTGGTAGTGGATTAATTGGTGTTTGGGATAGATTTTTTGGAGGACATTTCCTTTGGGCTTGTTGACCATGGTTGTTTTGGATTGCAGTTTGGGATAGGTTTACATGTAGAAGGAGATGATCATATGCCAGCTTCCTAAGGAAGCTGAGGAAGGAGAGGGCATGAGCAGTAGGTAGGCTGCAGGGGGCCAACAGAGAGCAAGAAGAGAGTTTTTCAGAAGAGCCGAATGCGTGGAAGGATCTTAAGAAAATTCTCGTAATTTGACCTTTAATTTATTTTGTTAGATAGTACTACCTCCGTCCTAAAATAAATGAGTTTTTACTTTTTTGACACATTTTTTTAGGAACTAAAAAGTATATAAAATATTAACTTCTTATTAATTTTTTTTTAATAATTATAAACTTATGGATAATAAGTTTATAATTATTATAAAAATTAATAAAAAAAAAATTAATATCTTACTATATAGTAAAGTAAACTTTTTTGCCGTTTATTGCTCTTTCATTAGTATCATATATGCTATTTGTTTTCCTTTCTTTTCAAATTAAATAAAAAAACTCTTCTTCTACCATCATTGTTAAAAAAAGGTACTCTTTAAGCACAACAACGACAACAACAACAACAACAACAACAACAAGCCTAGTGTATCCCGCTTAGTGCAGGGTCTGGGGGGGTCTCATGTATGCTCTCTTTCATCGACTAGGTCGAGAGAGAGTTTCCGAATGACCCTTACACGTGAGAAGCATATAAACCAGACAAAGCATGATGCACCATTAGACGAAATAAAAATATAGAAGTATAGATCATAAAAAGGATACTATCTCAGAAGGAGCAATCTAGCCCTCGTTGACCCTAATAACATCTTTCCACAAAAGTTTTCATATTATTAAATGAAATAAGATTAGGGGAGTTTGCTAAAAGAATCCAAAAACCCGGACCCCTTTGCACCCCCTATCCACTATCCAAACAAATTGCAAAATCTAACCCTCCCCCTCAAAATCCCTTGTTACCTCACTTGATGCAACCAGTGGAGTGAAAGAGAAAAAAAAAAGGCAACAGGGCATTTATTGTCCATCACTATCACCCATCTAAACCCCTTTTTCTATACGTCTCTCTCTATCAAAGAGCTTCATTGAAGAGCTTATTTATTCTTTGTTTTCTTTGTCTTCTATCTCTCTGCCTTCGAGGGTGAAGGGATCTCCATGGGAGCTCGAATTCGGCCTGCGCCGCTGGTGTGCACTACCATCGGAGCACCGCTTTGGTGCATTCGTCCTTCACCTTCGTTGTGATGGCTTTTTCATGTCAATTCGAGGCGAGTGGAGGCCGGATTTGGAGTAGAGGAGGTGGAATCGAAGTGGAGGAGCCCTCGTAGAGGCTTAGTGAACTGCTTTGTTTTTTTTTATTGATGAATGAACAATATATCAACTTTCCACTCTATGGTTTCTTACTGGATATCCTTTGGTGTTCTACTGGACACCCAATGATTTTCTACTGGACACCCTATGTTCGTTTCCTGTCTTGCGTGTTGTTCAATGTTTCCATGGTTCTAGTGTCGCCCTCCCCCCTAAGCCTAGACAGTAAAAAGAGAAAGGAGAACTGATGCATTAAATGATGGGGAGAGAGAGGAGTGAAAAAGCAACAATAAAATCACAAAGGAGAGAGGACAGAGGGGATAAGACAGAGAGAGGGAGATAGAGTGGGGAAGAGTGACGATAAGAGGTATTAATATAATTTGAATTAAATCTTAAGTTTCAGAGAAAAACCATCGAAGAAGAAGAAGAAGAAGCAAGTATGCTGGGGTTTATTTGCAGTTTGACGTGTAAGCAGTTAGTTTTAGCTGGACACCCAAAGAAAAATGACATGCCACCTATTGGAACCGTCTGGACAAGAGTTATCGGAAAAACAGATTCACCATCGACTTCAGATAAAATATTGGTAAATTTGCTTCGGATTTGAGGGAGACACCTCTCGCATAACTTTTATCGAATGCAAACTTGCCCATTTTCTATCCGAAGTCGATGGTGAATATGTTTCTTCGATAACTCTTGTCCAGTCGATTCCAATATGTGTCATGTCGTTTTGCTTTGGGTCTCCAGTTAAAACTAACTGATTACACGTCAACCTGTTAATAAACCCCTGTCCAATTGCTTCTTCTTCGATGGTTTTTATCTAAAATTTAAGATTTAATTCAAATTATATTAATGTCCACTCACTGTCACTCTTCCATCTCTCTCTATCCTATCCCCACTGATCTCTCTCTTTCATCTGTAACTTTTCTTTTCTTTTTCACTTCTCTCTCATGTCCTTTCTCTCCTCTGCATACTTTCTCTTGCTCCCCCCCCCCCCTCTCTCTCTCTTTGATTTTGTCCAAGTGTCAAGCATTGGAACCCCAAACCCCCCTCACTTACCTACTAATGGGGAACCCTTTACCCCCATATTCGGTTTATCGAGTTAATTTTGCAAAGAAAGCAGATATTTGGGTTACTTTGTATGATTCCCTCATAAGATTAAACTTTAGTTTAAATAAGAAAATCATATAATAAAAACTAACTATGAATAAAATTTTAAGTAACTTATCCGAATAATCAATTGAGTAATGTAAATCAAAGAAGAAAATTACAAGAATAAAATAATAAGTAAACCAAATAAAAAAAATCTAGAAATAAAATTTGAAGAAACTTATTTGAATAATTAATTGATTAATGTAAATAAAAGAAGAAAATTAAAAGAATAAAATAACATATGAAAAATAAAAGAATAAAATAATCTTATTTATATTTTATACAAATATAATAATTGGAGTGAATATTATTTAGGTATATGACAAATGGATAAATGTAGATTAATTTAATTTATTTGAGAAAATATGATAGAAATGGATAAAAATATAAAATAATTATATTTATTTATATATGTAAGAATAAACTTAAATTATAAAATAAAATATGTTTTTAAACATTTACTCCATGTCATATAAAGTTACTGATAAAATAAACCGTTAAAAATATAAGAATAAAACTTTAAGTTAATACGAATAATATAAATTATTGTTCATATGAAATATATAACAACCAATTTTTTTTAAAAATGAATGCCCACTAGTTTTATACTAGTTTTAAACTCATATAAAAACGTGCCAAAAAATAAATAAAAGCCAATCCATTTCAGGACCGAGGGAGTATAATTTTAAGCATTTGCAGGCACCCATGGGCTGCTCGGCCTAGTGCAACAAGCATACTTAGACTTTTCATCAAGCCCATTAAGGGAGCTTTCCACACCTGTAATATCAGGCAAATATTTTGGGTACAACCCCCAAAATGGTGTTTGCCCCGGCCTAATTTCGATGCATATAACCCAGTACGAATCGGGAAGGACTTACCTATTACCTTACAATGCTCCAATAGGCACAACACAAGATGTATGACCTAACATCAAAGATGTACGGTAGAGTGGTAGAGTTTGTAATGTTGAATGACCTAAGAAAGATGGGAGAAAAAACACCTGCAGATGAAAACGTTAGGAACGTGGGAAGAAGGTAACAAATGCTTTTTACCAATTTTAAAAAACAAAAACATAAACACTAAGCAACTAAAAATTGTGTTCAAATTATTATGGTGCCCAGAAATTAGGGTCACTGCAGACTGAATGGAATAAACTCAAAACCCTTAACGAATAAGAGCATCCCCAAGAGATTCCCCATATCAATTTTTTGGAGAATGTTGGGATGATTTTTGCTCCAAGAGTTTCCCCATTATATTCTCCAAAATAGAGAATGGGAGAAAAATATAGAGGTCATTCCCTAAATTTGGAGCAAACTCTATATTTTTTGGGGTGAATTCTAGAATGGAGAATCTGTTGGAATGGGGCAAAAAAATATTCAGAATATTTGATTTCTATTCTTTATTTTGGAGATTGTTTTAGGGAAGCTATTGGGAATGCTCTAATAATCCAAAAATTTCAGATTCTTCTGATCTGAGATACCAATTACTGGTCCCTAAGCCGGGGAAACTTGGCAAAAGCAAAAGGCTCAAATTGTTCCAAAGAAATTATTGAGTATCAAAGAACCGGCGCAACCACCAGCCAGCCCCCTCTCGACATTGTCATCATCATCTTATGAGGCATTAGCCGCCGCCTGATCCGTACTTCTTGCCCAAGACGATCACCTGAAGCTTGTCGTACCCAGCAAGGACTCCAGCCCCTGCAACAGCACGAAGGATGTTGGCACCAGCACCCTTGAAGAGCGACTTGGCACCCTCATTCTTGAGGATCTGGTTGAAGGCATCCAAGGAGCTCTTGTACTTGACAGCTTCTCCGGAGGTCATCATCATTCTACGACGAACGGTGTCAATTGGGTAGGAAGCAAGCCCAGCACCGATGGTGATACCCCATCCGAGGAGGAAACTCGCAAGGAAACTATCCTGTAATATTCAAAGAGCCAGATAAGTTGTAGCATGAGTTACTTGATACGAGAGTTAATCTTAGCTACATACAACTTGACTACATCCAAAGAAATTGGTGGTTTACCTGCATATCTCCAGTCAACAGCACTGGCTTCAGTGAATCATACATTCCAAAGTAAAGACCACGGTAAACGATGATTCCAACACATGAGATGTTGAATCCACGGTATAATCCAGCAACACCGTCAGAGGCAATGGTCTTCTTGTACACGTCAACCAAACCGTTGAACTGTCGCTCACCACCCTTCTTTGCCGCCTTTGCGTCGTTGGCCAGCCTTGTTCGAGCATAATCCAGAGAGTACACGAACAATAGAGATGAAGCACCAGCAGCACCACCAGATGCCAAGTTACCAGCAAACCACTTCCAGTAACCATCCCTGTCTTTCTTGAAGTTGAACAGCCTCTTGAAGTAATCCTTGAAGGCAAAGTTGAGGGCCTGAAACACAAATAATACATGTTAAATACAGGGAAACAAAACCCATTTTGCGCTTGAAGAACAAGGAAAACCAACTATTCATGGATATAACTTCAAGAGAGGTGGTTGACTAGTTGTTTCTTAATTTGTTATTGACTTATGTGCTAATATGAAAATAAATGTGGGTTGTATATTTTTGATATCACTAATCAAACTAATCCAAGAAACTGCAACACCAAATTGAGCTGAAATCTATAAAACAGTTCTATAGATTTTTAAAGTTGCTGGCCCTGCCCAGGGACCAAAACCTCCATCAAAAAACAAGCAAACAGCTGAAGCATACATCAGGGGGCAGAAAATGATAAACTATGCTTTAGCCATCAACAAATATAAGAGTTGCTGGCCCTGCCCAGGAACTAAAACCTCCGTCAAAATATAAGTAAACAGCTGAAGCTTGAAGCCATCAGGGGCCAAAAAATTATAAGCTACACACTTAAGCCATCAACAAATATTCTCTATTAAACGAGGAAAAAAACACTACAATTAACATAGGATAGTAATGCATCAAGATGAAGTATCACCTGTGTTGGGAAATATCTGATGACATTAGCAGTGTTGCCTCTCCATAGTGCAATAATACCTTCATCCTTTGTAGTTCTGGCAAAACAATCACCAATACCCTTGTATGGTTCAGACAACCTACCAGACTTGATCATTTCATCCTGGTTCTGAATCAAGAGCTTCACACGCTCAATAGGAGCAGCAGCAGTCTTTGAAACGGCAGCTGAAACACCTCCCATGAGAAAATCAATCATGAAGCCAGTAACACCTTTCTCAGCAGGAGCCTGCACGAGCACTGGAGACACCGGTACTGATAGCGAAGCAAGGCCAGTGCCTTGGTATGCAGAAAAAACCGGGTTCTGCAGACCTCCATTGGCGTAAATACTGCTCAGATTCCTGGAGTGCAGGTTGGGTGAGAGGTGAGAAGCAAGGTAGGATTGCCCACACATCTTTTGAAAGACTGATGAATGTGATCCATCAGCCATGATTAGCCACCCAACTTGGTGACCTGCAAAAACAATTTTAACAACAATTAAAATCATACATGATCGAATGTTGAAAACAAGCTAAAGTCTATACACCAACTCCCACTCATTATAAAACTGGTCCATATCAGCTTGAAATGACCAGTTTCAGCACTAATTGAAGATTAATTGACAGTCAAACTGAGCTACCTAACTTGGTAACTTTTTGACCATCAAACCTTGACAATAGAATTTCCAAATACCATACCCGGCCAGAAAAGTCTAAAATCAGAAATATAAATCTAAAGGATTAGTAGACGCAAAATCGGAGCAATAACAATCACAGCCATCAAAAATCTACCAGCCGTCAAAACATTCAACCCAAGCCAGGAATATGATTATTTAATGGTAAATCACAATCACAGATGACCTGATGATAAGATAATGATATCAAGCCAAATCTTGGCACAAATCTTTCTGATAACATGGAATTCAGCGGCCGATGTAATCAGCCGAAAATCATTATGATCTAATGATCCGCATCTCTTTCAGTGAAACTACTTCCACAAATGAGAACAGGAAATTCACATCAAAGGATCTCGAATCAGCACGGAAAAAAAAAGGTTAACAAATCTAGAAAACACAAATTTCAGATCTACTTCTTCCGAGCTAAAAAAAGCACATAAACCTCGATCAAAAAAATTTCGATCTGGCTAGTGGCTACCGCAAACAACTCTGAATCAGAAACGAAACAATAAAACACGCAATCAGACGAAAAGAAACAGATTTAAGCACGAAATCAAGCAAATTTACAAACAGATCTAGCAGAACAGGAGCAATCGCAGATCGTATGAGAGAAAGAGAGGAAATGGAAGAGAGATCTGACCAGCAAAATTGTAGAGGTCGTCAAAGGCAGCTAACACAATGAGTTCTCCGCAAATGGGGAGGAACGTAGAACTGCAATTGCTCTTAAATACAAAATGGCGAGATACTTAGGGTTTCTAGAAAATGACGGACTTACCCTCCTATATATTACATATTTACGACTCTGCCACGAAACACTCGTCACCCCCCACCCCATTTCCCAATGCCTTTTGGGGATTTTTTTTAAAGGAATTGCAATTTGCAACTTGCGTAGATGAAGGGTTCATATTTTTGGGAACATTATAATGAATGTAATAATTTTTTATTTGTGTGTATAAAAAGATTTGGTCGTACAATTTTAAAAAAATTACAGGGAATAGCACTAAATATCACATTTTCAGAAAAGTTTGTAAAAATACCACCGTTTTTGGAAAATTGGCAAAAATGCCATTTTGTAGAAAAATTTGCATAAATGTACAGGTTTGTACCCCCCAAACCGGCAATCGGTTGTAATTAGTGGAAAAAAAAATTGAAAAAAAAATAGAGTCATGATTACCTACCTAGTAGGGGAGAGGCAAGGCGGGAAGGAGTAAATGCAATCCCATCACCATCTCCCTTCTCGTCCCAAACCGATACAATAGCAAAGAGAGAGAGACAGTTGCAGAGACGCCAGAAGAAAAAGAGAGAGAGGGCGGTTGCGGTAGTGGTTTCTTCTAGCATACACCAAAGGAGAGAGAGCGGGGAAGTCTATCGTCGCCGGAAAGGACACAGCAGACACGACCCGACGACATACAGAACAGGTACGCCCTTTTACTCTTCTCCCTTTGCTAGTAGGGTGCGCGGGTGTGGGTCGGGGAAGCAGTGGGTGAAGGGGTTAGGGCAATGGCGGCGTGAATGGTGGGTCGGGGTGGTGGTTATCTTGTTTGGATAATGGTGGGTGGTGGTGGCATGGGTGGTTTTCGTGTATGGAAAGGGGAAATCGGTGGTTAGGGTTTCGAATTGGGTAACAGTGGTTTTCGGAATGGGTTAGGGCAACGGTCGGGGAACTATGGATAGGGGAAATTGGTGGTATGAGGTTCGAATTGGGTGACAGGGGTTTGACAATTGGGTGACAAGGGTTTCCAATTTGGAGAGAAGGGTTTGTAAATGTATTGTGGTAGGCGGAATACGAGAATTGGCGAGCTGTGGAAATTGGGATATGTGGATGTCATAGGTGTCCTATTGAAGGAGGTTTGAGGTATTGGTTATAATAGGCTTCCGATTCAAAAATGGGTGACATGGGTTTCACACTAAGTGACATGGGATAGTCTGTCAGGTGACAGAGGGAGACGAATATAAATGGTAGAATCTGAGTTTGTTCGTGTGATGGAAATTGCAGGAGAAAAATGGTGAGGACGAAGAATGTGAGCGCGAAGAACAAAGTGCCTGACTACCTAGTCCCCGAAGATAGGCATTTCCGGGCCCGGGTCAACCAGGGCTCAAGAATGTCAATGCTGAACAACATTGACGATTATGTTGACCCTAGGGACTGGCAGAAGTTGCTGGACTCCCAGCTTGGTGGGGTTGTGCGGCTGGGGCACACTGTGAAATTTTCATCACAAATTGTGCATTATGCACTCCAGCGACAGCTTACAAGCGAAAAGGAGTGGGAGACGTGGTACCGGATTAAGGGGAAGCTCAGGAGGTTCTCCCTCAAGGAGTTCGCCTTAGTAACCGGGCTGCGGTGCAGTCAACCAGCAACTACTGAGATGGAGGAGGACGAGAAAGCTATAAAGGAATTTTTTGGAAACGAGAAGATGACGGTTGGTGAGCTCGAGACCGAGTTGAAAAACTCACTAATGGTGTTGCGGAGCCCGAGAAGACGATTCAAGCTAGTGCTGCTGTACATTGTGGAGGGCGTTTTGTTAGGAGAGGACCAGAGGAAGGGGCTGAGGAGCTGGATCGTCCGATTGGTGGAAAATGTTGATAGGTTTTTGGCATTCCCATGGGGGAGGGTAATCTATGCTGCCACACACGTGTCGCTGAACGGCGCCGTAAAGCGCCGGGAGGCTGAGCTAAAGGCAGAAAATCGAAAGAAGCGCAATGGTTATGGCCTGATGGGTTATCCGGTATCCTTTCAGGTAACCTTCTCAACCACACCCATGATCAAATTGTAAATCATATGCTGAAAATGTACTAATTTGAGTGGGGATACGGTGCAGATTTGGTTGCTGGAATCCATGCCGAAATGGGGGGTCCGGTTTGCGACGAAGGTGTCGACGACGGCATTCCCTCGTTGCATGAGATGGGCCCTCAAGGACGATAACCTCGCTTATAATGATATAGCCAGGCGCACCGAAGCCGAGGGAGAGGAGGCCGTAGAGATTGATGATAACCCAATACTCACACCAGAGGAGGCTGAGCTGGAGCTGATGGATGGGTGTGTGTACGATGATGAGAAGTCCGACCCCTTTTTCGACGACCTAGTTGCACCGTTCCTGAGACATTTCGAAGCCCCTGGTGGGAGGTCCCCAAGTACGGGAAGAGGAGCCAATGACAAAGATGGCGAGGTGGGGGACATGGCCAAGACTTTGGCACAAGTAATGGACAAGCTTCAGACAATGTCAACAGGGATGGAGAAGATGGATGAAAAGGTACGCAATAACTTCCCAATTATTTGTTATGTGGAGACTGGGGATAACTGTGAACTATGGTAAATGGACTCCGGACACGTGAAATTGGACAAGTGACAAGTAGTGTAGATAATGAACGAAATTGGTATGAAGGGTGAATTGTGTTGATTTTTCACACCGTATGGTGATTTGAAGTAATAATTTGATCACCTGCAGCTGAAATTATTGGAGGTGGCCGTGACTGAGCTGCGGGATGTTCAGTGTAAGGGGACGGCATGGCAAGAAGCAACTGATAAAGAAGAAGGTGGAGAAGAGAAAAAACTAGACGAGTTGATAGACTCAATTGCGGGTAAAGCCGGTGAGGGTGGACCAGGTGGTAAGGTAAGTTGTTGGTAAACATCACAAGATTTGTTCATTTCAGCGACACTGGAATAATGTGACATGAATATTTTAGCTGGGTGACATGATTTGTTATGTTAAGTGACACTGGAAAAAATGAGCCATAATTAAAAATTGAATTCATTTGCAGTTAGGAGGTGCTGTTGAGAAGGGAAGTGAAGTGGATGGTGGTGGGGATAAGCACACACAAGTGGAAACTGTGAAGGCAGGTGATGAGATATCAGGAGAGAGCAAGCAAGGTGGTCATGATGTAGGGGACAATGATAATAAACCTGAATCTGTCAAGGCAGGGGATGGGGGGGAAGGAAAGACCAAAGAGGTAAGGTTTATTTATGAAATAAAGGCGATTTTATATGTGACATGATAGTATAGGTCAAGTGACATGAGAATATCTGTTATGTGACAAGGGGAAGTGGAAATCTGAGCTGAAGTTTGATATGTTTGCAGGTGGGAGAGGTTGGTTTAAAGGCGTCCGGTCAAGAGGAAGGTGGAAAGAAAAATGAAGTTGAGGAGAGGCCGAAGCCCAGGGTAGCTCAGGTTTATGTATCAAAGGCGGCGAAGAAGACGAGGAAGGCTGTTGGAGAGGAGTTGGCTCCCCCGGCGAAGAAACCGCGACCCCAGAAGGCAGCAACTGTTCCCGCCGATGTTGTTCAGCTAGGAATGGTGTCAGCGACGGACAACGACGCCATGACAAGTTGGTTGGCAAGGTATGTAGGTTCTGTGTCTTTCACTCGAATGGACGACGAAGGTAGATAGTTGGACGTCCACAATACCTGACAGAAACTTAACGTGCAGTGGGGACGCGGAGGTGCGCACGTCACCCTGCGGTGTGGATATGACGAAGGAGTTACTCAACCGTCTGAAGAAACCCCAGGATTGGTTGGGAACTGTGGTATGACGACTTGTCACCTCTAAAATTTCCCGTGTCAGGATTATGGATTGTAATTGCGGTTCACTTCATGCAGGAGATGGAGGAGTGCTGCAATCTTCTGCGCAAAGCGGTCGCAGACAGAACGGGTGACATGGGCAGTGGAGTCATCGTAGTCGATTCGTGCTTAGTGGGAATTTATCTACCTAGGGAATGGAAGAAGTACACCGGCACCCCCAAGCGTACAAGCCTAGTGATGCATTGATGGCGTACTTCAATGGGGGGTCGCCGAAGCCGTTGGGACGAGCGTGGTCAGGTGCGGACCTCATCCTCCTCCCCTTCAACGTCAAGAACCAACACTGGGTTGCCCTTGCCATCGATCTTAAGGAGTGGGAGGTAAGGGTGTATGACTGCGACGTCCACACGGTGACGGAACGCCAACTCCATACCCTTTTAATGCCTGTGACGAGCCTGATCCCTGTCGTCATGGGTGCACACCCAGATCTGAAGGTCAAGTATGCGGATAAGGTCCCCACGGCGTTTGCCATTCGCCGGGACAAGAGCCTTCCACTGAACAAGCTAAGGTAAGTAGGATGACATGGTTCAATTTCGTTTGATTGGATGGGGAATCGGTGTCCGCGTTCTGACCGATTGTTCCTCTTTGCAGCGGTGATTGTGGCCCGTACACCATTCGATTCATGCACCTCCTGCTGGAGACCGCCCCTAACTTCGATGGATTGGACGACACATACATTGAGGCATACCGCTAGATGCTAGCTGTTGGGGTATTCCATGGTCGACTCGGATGCTACACTTCGTAGTTCAACACCTGGCTCCAATCTTAAACACCCTCCTATAACAGTGGAAGTAAAACATTTGGATATTTTGCAAAAATTGGTAGTTGTGGACTGTGAAAAATTTGTATATGCGGACATGTTAAACTTGGCAGTGTAGCTACATGTATCTATCCAATTTGGTGACAAGGTATTGGTCGTAAGGGGACACGAGGATTCAAAGGGGGTGACATGGGTCATTTACACTTTACGTAGGAATATGATGCAGTTAATAGTGACACGAAGAAACATGTCAGGTGACACGTGCATGGAAAGAAGGGACCCGATACTGGGACAACAAAACAAAATGACAAAGGAAAAGGAATCTTTTACAGGGTGGCAGTTGGTTGCAGAGTTCGATAGACCCACTAAAAAAAATTTAAAAGAAAACAAATTACTGTGTTCCTCGAAATTAAAAAGGTAAACAAAGGAATAGTACGTAACTTGCATTCATTGCAGTTGGCGACTAAAAACCACCACCTACACAAGGGAAGGAGAGAGAGAGATAGAGACCGAATATTAGGAGTGAAGGGAGGCGATTGTGAAGTGAAGGGAAAGGGGAGAACCCGTACAGGAGAGGGAGGAAGACGCCGGAGAAGCCCGTACTGGAGAGGAAGGCGCAGGAAAACAGGTACAACTCAATTGGATTTAAAAATCCGTCCTCACCCATCTCTAAAACTCATAATCTTTACTTAATTTTCATTCTTCCCCACTTAATTTGCACTATCCCATTGTTTCGTACCGGAGAGGGATGAAGTCGCCGGAAAACGGACCAAGCCGCCGGAGAAGGCAGTACCGGAGAGGAAGGCACAGGAATACAGGTACAACTTCATTGATTATTTAAATTTGTCCCTACCCATCGCTACTATGCTGAATCTTCACTTCATTTCCAATCTTGCCCACTTCAATTGCATTATTCCACTGTTTCGTTGTAAGGCATGCAATTTGGGATCGAAAAAAAAAACCTGAAATTGGGGATTTGGAATTACTGTCATTAGGGGAATTGGGGAATTCCTGTCATTTGGGGAAATGGGGATACGGGGTAATACAGATCTGGGATAAAAGGGGTGTGGGGAAGTGAGGAATTGACAGACAAGAGCAAGGGAGGTTGAAGAAGAGGGTCGGAGGCTTGCGGGTGCTTTTACCCAGATTGGCATAGTGGAGAAAAACCCCTGTCAGAAACGGGTACTGTAGGACACTAGGGTCAAGAGAATTGACAATCATGACACGAGCTATTTTGTTGGGTGACAAGGGTTACTTCAGTAGGTGACATGGGCCTTTTATCGTGAAACAGTCGCAGACATACTTATTCAGAAGGGGATGAGTTTGTGTCGATATTGATAATGTTCATGTGCAGTTAATTGCAGGAAGAACATGGTTCGGTCCCAGAATTTGAGGAGGAAAGGTGTCCGGGCACCTAAGAAGGTGGAGCCCCGACTCGCAGTGCCGGAAGAGAAGCATTTTCGAGGCCGGGTCAACCAGTGTTCCAAAGTGTCTCTGCTCGTCAACATGGACGACTGGGTTGACCCCGTCGATTGGGAGAAGCTGCAGCGAAGCCAATTAGGGGGTATTGTGCAAATGGCAAACCGGGTTCAATTCTCGTCGCAACTACTGCATTACGTGTTACAAAGGCAGCTTGTGACAGAAAAGAAGTGGGAGACTTGGTACATGCTTCAAGGCAAGCTGCGGCGATTCTCTATCAAGGAGTTTGCGCTCGTGACTGGGCTGCGGTGTGGTCGAGTTCGGGGGGAAGACACATAGACGGAGGATGACAAGAAAACAAAGAAGGCTCTGAAGGACTTATTCGGAACGGACAACATGAAGGTCGGTGAGCTGGAGAACGCCTTCAAGAACTCCATATTGAAGGAGCCCAGTGCTCGAAAGCGTTTTAAGATCGCTCTCCTACTCATCGTCGAAGGAGTTCTGCTGGGGGAAGAACCCATGAAATCCATACGAGGGTGGATTGTGAAGCTTGTGGAGAACGTTGGTCGATTTCTGGATTACCCCTGGGGCAGGGTTGTGTACAAGGCCACCCATCAGTCCCTATCGGGGGTCATAGAACGACGTGTCGCTGACCTGAAGCCGAAGGCAAACGACAAGGACGATCGGTATGGATATGGGCTTATGGGATTTCCGTATGCGTTCCAAGTAACCTACTTGACCGAACGTCTGAACTTATGCTTGAACTAGTACGCGCAATTGATGGACTCATTGGAGTGACATGTGTGGTTGTATTAGATTTGGTTGTACGAAGCTGTGCCGGGGATTGGGGAGGCGTTCGCCAAGCGGGTCTCGAACACGGCGTTGCCTCGCATGCTGAGGTGGACAGCCGATGACGACAATCTAATGTATGAGACGATCCAGTCCCGCATGGACCCTGAAAAATCTGATAGAATCAAGGTCGAAGACAACCCGATACTAGTACCGAAGGCCGGCGAGTATGATTTGATGCGCGGGTGCTTCTACCAGCATGAGGAGCCTGACCTCTACTTTGATGACATTGAGGCTGCGTTGGCACCGAGTTATTATGGTGAAGACTCAGGCAAGTCCGGCCCGAGTTCGGAGCAACGAGATGGGACCAGTGAATCCTGGGAGGATAAGTTGGTGAAGTCAGTAGAACTGATGTTGGAGAGGATGGGAACCATGTCAAGTTGGATGCGGAGCATGGATGAGAAGGTACGTGTAACAGTTGTGGCATTGGTGACACGAGTATATTTTATATGTGACACGGATAATTGTCAGAGGTGACACGGGATACTTTTCTCCCAATGCTGAATAACATTCTCTAACCACCCCTCATTTATGCACTTTCTGTCTCAGATGAAGGTGTTGGAAGGTTTTGTGAATGGGATGCGAGATGGGCAGTCGAATGCAGGAGGTGAGCAGAAACCAATGGGCGATGTATGTGGAGAGGATAACGACCGAAACAACGGGGGGACAGAAGGACAAACTAGGGTGGAAGACCAGCGACCAGAAGGAGAAGAGGAGGTAATTTGGTTGTTACTTGACATGATATTTTCTGTAACCACGGTGAAGGGTTTATAGAATCAGCAATTTATAATTTGTGACTATTTTGCACACACCGCACACGGTTGTTAAACTGAATCGACACGTATTAATATGTTAAGTGACAAGGGAACAAATATATGATCTTAATTAGAGTTGACATAACTGTAACCAATTGACAGATCTCAGCGGTGGTCAAAGACGATACCGTTGGAGGAACTGGGGGATACGTTAGTGACCAGAAGGTCGGGAACCATAGGGATGGTGAGGACATAAGCGGTAAAGCCGGTTCAACGGTTGTACCACCGGCAGGGAACGACGAAGCGACGCGGGAAGGACAGGATGAGAACAAGGTAAAATGGCTGTTACATTTCCTGTCGTTTAAATCTATAGTAGTACGTAAGTGACAAGTGTATCACCGTTAGCCAACACGAGTACAGATGAGGGTGACACGGGTTTGAAAATGTATTTTCCTTCACCGTTCAAACTGTAAAACCTATTGGCAGATCCCAGAGCCTGTAAGACCGGAGCCCGCTCGAGGCAGGAAGAGTAAGAGAGGTCAAGGAGGTGAAGGAGAAGTGAAGCCCCCACCTGAGAAAAAAACGCGGGGCCGAAAAGGGAAGAACGTTGTCGAAGGCGCGGTCGCAATTAAGCTGGGTCTTGTTTCCGTGTCAGACAACGATGGGTTCCTCCGGTGGATGAAAAGGTGACAGTCATCAGCAGACTTACCCAACTTATTGCATAGAGGACTCCGATACCCTAACATTGTGGTTGTGATTGTGCAGCAGGGATGAGGACACATGCAAGACTGCATACGGCACGGCGGTGAGTAAGGAGTTCTTCACCGCACTAAAAACGCCCACAGTTTGGGTAAACTCTGAGGTACGATACCCGTCCAAGTGACTGTCTTTGTCTTTTAAATGACAAGGTATGTACTGTAAAAGGAAGTGGAATATATTTGGATTTTGACTAGGGTTGTAATCGATGCAGCACATGGAGCAAGCATGCTATCTTCTTTGGAAAGGGTTAACGGAGAGGGCCGACGACTTTGTTGGTCGAGTTCTCGTTGTGGACACATATTTCGGTCGCTATCTGCAGACCGAGTGGGGCAAATACAAGAGCGATGAGGGTAGCTACCAAGCCGACGAGAAGCTGCTTGGCTACTTCGACGGCCGGTCCCCGGCGATGATAGGTCGGTCGTGGGAAGGGGCGGAACTCATCCTCCTACCTTTGAACATGGACAGTGTTCACTGGATCGCCGTCGCGATAGATCTGGTGGGGTGGCAGGTAAGGGTTTATGATTCGGACGTGTACATCGTCAGGGACCGCCATCTGCCGGCACACTTAAGCTGCATCACCCACCTTATCCCCGTACTGATGAAAGGCCACCCCGCGTTGATGGCTACCTACAGCGACAAGTTGCCAAACCCGTTCACCCTTAGTCGCGAGAAAAGGATTCCCCAAAACAAGCAGAGGTAATTTATGTCTAACACTTAAGTATATCTTCGTCTCATACTTGCATCTGCCTTTAATGAATATGACTCCGGCGATTCTCTATTGCAGTGGAGACTGCGAACCGTACACGATCAGGTTTATGCAACTCCTCACGAAGGACGCCCCCACCTACGACGGTCTTGACGACGTTTTCATCGGGGCGTACAGGCACATGCTCGCTGTTCGCATCTTCAATGGTACAGGGTTATGATCTCAGTTGTGATCACCATTGGCCATTGTTATGAAATTTTATGTTATGGTCTATGCATGTTATGAACATCGTTTTTATTGTGTTGGATATTTATGAACATGGTTGCCGCTTCTCACATTTACTTGTGGACGGGAGTTGACTAGGTTGGTATTTCAACTATTTCGCATTGTTTGTCTTCGGTGAGTGGTTATGTGTTGCGGACTCATACATTATTTGTATCATAATCTGTAAACATTTGCTGACCATGTTGGCATGGTTGGAACATTGGTTATGATTAGTTCCAAAAAACCTCTGCCACCATACTTTGATTCCCGTGTCAACTAACGTGATTTTCCGTGTCACTGATGGTGACTAGGGTCATTTTCTAACCTTGTTTATTAGTTCATATGTTCATATACGAAATGTGACAACGCCGTGTGACAGGAAGAGCATAAATTTCCAAGGTCTCGTGGATGATTGCATGAGGTGTAGCAACGAAGTAAGTCGGTTGAAACTCATAATTTAAGTTGTAAGGAGTAATCCATTGTCACCGAACTTGCAATCCCGTGTCACCTGACGTGAATGTCCGTGTCACTGCTGGCGAGTAGGGTGATTTTCTAACCTTGTTTAAGTGTTGATAGGTTCATATGCGAAATGTCACAACGCCGTGTCACAGGAAGCACATGAATTATCATGGTCTCTTGGATGATTGAATAACATGTAGCAACGAAGTTAGTTGGTTGAAAGTGAAAATTGAAGTTCAAAGGAAAAATCCAATGTCACCGACGTCGCAATCCCGTGTCACCTAACGTGAATGTCCGTGTCACGGCTAGCGAGTAGGGTGATGTTCTAACCTTGTTTATGTGTTGCTAGGTTCATATACGAATTATCACAACGCCGTGTCACATGAAGCACATCATTTTTCTTTTTCACGTGGACGATTGAATGTCATGTGGCAACCAACTTACTCGGTTGAAACGCACATTAGAAGTTGTAAGGAAATACCCCGTGCGACAAAACTTGTAATCCCGTGTCACATAACGTGATTGTCCGTGTCACCTCCGGCGAGCAGTGTCAATTTCTAACCTTGTGTATGTGTTCATAGGTTCATATACGAATTGTGACAAGGCCCTATCATACGAACCACATAATTTGACAATTTGTCTCCTATGGATCATTCAATGTCATACACATGCAAAACACCAACAAGTGGAAATCTACTAGACATGCAGAATATACGAGGGACATTGCCCTAAACATACCATATCCGAAACTACACGCACCATTCATAATGGTGCAACCCCACTCGGCATTCTAAAATACGACACCTAACCGACCGGGGGTGAGACATTGTTTGTAACTACCCATACATAGGCCCCCAACTGCAACAAATGGGGGCCATCCGCCACATACGGAGTCCTGGCGGAGTCCAAAAAAACCACAGCTGTTTGGGATCACATCAGTATTTGGCAACTACTACAACAAAAGCACAAGTTTTGGCAAAAAAACCAAGACAACTAGCTTCGAAGCTCCTAAGCCCGGGTGACCAGACGGACCATAACTCCCATCATCAGGACGAGAAGCCACCCCATCAGCATGTTCCATCGTGTGAGTTGTCTGGTGCGGAGCTGGTCACTAGCGTGGCCGACCCACTTCCCACATAGGAAGGAGCCCACCCGGACCAAACGCTGCGCCAGGTGCCTGTTGCAAGCCTCGCTCCTCACCAACTTGTTGGCGAGGACCAAGTTCTCATCAATTGTGGCCTGCAGCGAACTCTAGGTAAACTCCAACTCAATATGTGTGGCCTCCGGGGTGGACTGAGTGGCTTGCAGCTGAAGAGTGGTTGTCTGGACATGGGTGCGGGCGGCTTCAAGTTCAGTGCGCTGGGCGGCCAGAACCCCCTCCCGGGCAGCATCCCTGTTGAGCAGGTTTTGGACTCGCTGGCGAAGGTCGGTGAGTTCTTCGGCGGCCAAGTCAAAAAGCGCGTTGTCCTCAGCAACCTGGTCGGCCTCTGACGCATCATCATCATCCTCCTGATCACGACGGTCACTGCGGCTTCTCCCGTAGTCGTAATCTGAACGGAGCCAGAAGTACCTGTGGTCGTCGCCACTCTGATAGCTCCGATCGGTGTCGGAGTCTGTGTCAATGTCGCTATCTGCGTGCGGCCACATTCTTCCTACCAGTACAAGGGAAAATAACCGTCATATGCCAGAATATAACCAAACAAAAGAACATACGTACCTATGACAAATATGTAAGCCTGTTTTAGATTGGACACAAGTACATATATGTGGAAAAGATGAATGGTGTTAGGAAATGAGATGTCACCAAACAAGTAAAGGAGAAAGTTAAATATAAGGTAAAATAACGTCGAGACCTTATAATGTTTAGAAGGACAGAAGTATGTGCAAGCATTGTTGTAATTGGTAAATACACGCGTGAAAATCAAACTCATATGAATGATTTAAAGTTCTGACAAAGTTATGTTACAAATGGAAGAAATCACCCGTGTCACCAACTAACACATCCCGTGTCACCAAAAGTTGAATCCCGTGTCACCAATTACAAAGACTTCGCAGCCATCCTACTAACAACCTTCACAGACAAAGACAAAGGTTCCAACTTTCATAGGCTTAATCATATTTATGCTTTGGATTAACACAGAAAGGATGCTAAATGTGCTATTTGTTTTTGAATCATAACAAGTGCGTATATATGAAGAAGATGAATGGGAGAGGGAGATGATATGTCACCAAAAATAAGCACATGCAAGATAACACATCTGGAAATTTTGACTTCACAAAGCACACATGGCAATCGGGGTTGTACTTACTTGGAATTGAAAGCTTCGAACACAAACTTGGAATCGAGGAAAACCCTAAACTACGAACACTGAAATTTCAACAGATATGGCAATCGGGGTTGTACTTACTTGGAATTGAAAGCTTTTGGATGAGGTTGACCACCCCTGGTGAACCAAATATGATGGCGTCACTTCTTCTTCCGGAAATTGATTGTGGCTTGCAAGGGAAGAGTGGGAGTGATATGACCGATGGAGTGGTGGTAATTATGAAGAGAGAGGGGCTCCATGTGGGGGTGTGGGTTTGGTGAGGGTCACCAAATATCGGATCCCGTGTCAAGTAACATAAGAACCCTTTCAACCAATATGACAATGTCTAAGGTCATAAATGTAGATTTTTATGTCTTCAAATCAAAATATATTGTGTAACTAACAAATTTTCCGTCATTAAATAACTTTAAATTAAGAAACTTTTGTTATATAAATTAGTAAATTATTATGTGATTATATTTCGAGGATCATACGATCCCCTAATGGGATGTTAAGATCCGATACACGGACCCTATTGTCATTCGATCCTAGAATCCCGATCCTAATAACCTTGGCTTCAACATTAAATACAGGTCAATTAGCACTAATATACATTTGAATATGGTAACAAGGTTGGTATTTTTGTACATTGTTTGTACGTTGCTATGAAGTATAACCTTGGCTTCAACATTAAATATATTGTAACCGATTATCAAATGAACAAAAACAAAAATTTAACAAAATTAGTACATTGACATTAAATTACCGGGAGATAATGACCCTTTAAAATCTCCGCCTGTGCCTCTTCCACTTCCTCATCCGGCCACATTCATTGCGTGTACAACTACACTGCACTTGCACACGTCTTTTCCTTTGAATTACCTTCCACACGGCTCGTCTCTTCCTCTTCCGGTGGCAGGTACGTTCTCCGACGCCGTGTTATAGGCAACCCATTCTCCCTTAAATTGCATCATCTCATTCCCTTCAATTCAATCATCCTCCCTCACCAACTAGAACCCAAATTATCCCATTCCCTTCAATTCAATCATCCTCCCTCACCAAGTAGAACCCATATTAAGATAGTTGCAATGGATCAAGGAAGGAACGTTAGGGCAAGGAAATCAGAGGCATTGACGCTTCTAACACTACCAATCGAGCTCCTACTGGATATTGTCCGTCGATTAGCAGTCGAATCTATGCAGGATGTCTTCAGATTACGGTTAAGGTATTCCCTCCGATCTTTATATACTTTTAATTTGTATTCGCAAAAAATTTGATTGCCTTGTTTGTGATGCAGTTGCAAAACTTTTGATGCGGTTGGAAAACACCCTTGTGTGCTTGCGAAAATGGCAATTGAGTATCAGGAGGACTGGGGAATGTCTCTTGTTGTCGCATCCAGAAACGATATTCATGCCAGAAGATTCTTCGATCAATGCGTCCACGCGGGAAACCCGGAGGCAATCTTTCAGCGAGGAATGGTAAGATGGTGATTGTCGAACATTGGTTCGGTGTATGCATTATTGGTTCGGTGTATGCATTATCATAGTTCCTCATAGCTTCTTTTGAACATGCAGGTTCACTTCTTCACAAATTGCGATCACGAGGCAGCCATTCGGGATCTTCTACAGGCGTCGGAGTTGGGACACGACGTGGCAAGCTATGTTTGTGGCATAGCTATGTATTGTTGCGGATGTGAAGACCTCAAACCCAAAGGCTTTGCATTACTTAATAGTGTCAAACAAAAGTTGGGGTATAAAATAGTTTCGTGTCGCCGGAGAGTTGCTGATCTTTGTTATTCCATTATCGAAACTAGACGAAGACCAGCCTTAAAGTGGAAGCCGAACACATGTACGAATATCACCAATGGAACGGCAATTCGGAGTTGTCGAAGATCAAACTTCTCGAAAAATTATCAGCTCCTTGCTGAAGATCAAGATGATGCTCTTTGTTGTGAGGAATGCACGTGCACAATTGAGTGTGGGTTTGTCGACGGTTTGCTTCAGTGGATTACACGACATCTGGTGGAATAAAAACTTGCCTCAGTTTGGTCCATGAAGTTAGGTTCGGTTTGATTCTATCTGTAATGTTTTGTTATAACATATGAAGATTTGTGTGTTTCTGTATCCAAATCTTCTGAAATGGTACCTTCAAAAAATTTGATCAAATCTTAAACTTTTCTTATTTTGGTTGAATTTATTTTTGGTTGAATTTATATAACTTTGTTGGTTGAATTTAGAAACTATATCGTTTTAGGTATAATTGTCAGACCCATAATGAAATTTAAACCAACGTTGTTCACAACAACGGACAACAAATCAGTTCACAACAAAGGACAAATATTGAAATATTAACGAGTGACATGAAAAACCCTTCAGCCTGACACGGTAATACAAAGAGGGTGACAGGGGTTTTTAACATAATCCATCCACATAAGTACGACGATGCTCTTTACCACTTTCCACTAGAGTGTAACCAGTCTCAAAAAGTAAATGTACCCAAACAACCAAAGGAGATGACTGAAACCAACGTTTTTGAAAACAAACGACAACAAATCAGTTCCATAATAAATTTAAACGAGTGACATTAAAACCCCTTCAACCTGACACGGGAATACAAAGAGGGTGACAGGGGTTTTTCACAGAATCCATCCACATAAGTACGGCGATGCTCTTTACCACTTACCACTAGAGTTTAACCCGTCTCAAAAAGTAAATGTATCCAAACAACCAAAGGAGATGACTGAAACCAACGTTTTTTAAAACAAACGACAACAAATCAGTTCCATAATAAATTTAAACGAGTGACATTAAAACCCCTTCAACCTGACACGGTTATACAAAGAGGGTGACAGGGGTTTTTCACAGAATCCATCCACATAAGTACGGCGATGACTGACACAAGGGTTAGTAACTGTTTGATAGGGTTATTCCGTTATAGTTATTTTGTGCTATTTCCTGTCAAATATATTTGTAACGAATATCACATATCAAGATTGTAACCGACAATTAAATGAAGAAATAGATAATATAATAAAAATATTAATGGATAGAATGACATTAAAACCACGGCAGTTATTTGTTAAGAATATCTATTCCGCTTACTCTTCCAGTTCCGCATCCACATCCATTGCGTTTCAATTGTACATTGCACTTGCACACGTCTCTTACTCTGAATTACATTCCACACGGCTCGGCTATTCGTCTTCCGGTGGCAGTTACGTTCTCCATTGCCTTGTTATATATAGGCAACTCATTCTCCCTTTAAATGCATCACCCCATTCCCTTCAGTTGCATCATCCTCCTTTTACCAACTACAACCGAAATTAAGATAATTGCAATGGATCAAGGAAAGAACGTAAGGGCAAGGACGACAGAGGCATCGACCCTTCTTACACTGCCATTCGACATCCTATTGGATATTGTCGGTCGATTAGCAGTTGACTCTATAGAAGATGTATTCAGATTACGGTTAAGGTATTGCCTCCACTTATGATTTCGTCATTTTAGGTTTTGGAAAAATATTTGATTCCCTTCCATGTGATGCAGTTGCAAAACATTTGATTTGGTTGGAAAACACAAGTACGTGCTTGCGAAGATGGCAATTGAGTACCAGGATGACTGGGGAATTTCGGTTGTTGTTGCATCGAGAAACGATAGGCACGCCAGAAGTTTTTTAAATCAATGCGTCAACGCGGGAAACCCGGAGGCAATATTTCAACAAGGAATGGTAAGACGTACGGTGAGGATCATTGTTTCGGTGTATGGTTTATCATAGTTCCTCATAGCGCCATATAAAAATGCAGGTTAAATTCTTCACAAATTGCGATCACGTAGGAGGCATTCAAGATCTTCTGAACGCACCGGAGTTGGGACATGACGTGACAAGCTATGTTTGTGGGATAACTATGTATTGTTGCGGATCTGAAGACCTCAAACCCAAAGGCTTTGCATTACTTAATAGTGTCAAACAGAAGTTGGGTTATAAAATAATATCGTGTCGCCGGAGAGTTCATGATCTATTTTATGATATTCTTGTAATTGCTCGAAGACCTTCCTTCAAATGGAAGCGGAACACATGTCAAAATATCACCAATGGAACAGCGATTCGGAGTTGTCGAAGATCTAACCCCTGCAAAAAATTTCAGCTACTTGCTGAAGATAAAGATGATGCTCTTTCTTGTGAGGAATGCACGTGCAGAATTGAGTGTGGTTTAGTCGAGGGTATGCTTATGTGGATTACACGAAATATGGTGGAATAAACTTTTGCACATGTGTTCGGTCAATTAAGTTTGGATAAATTTGGTACTATATGTATTATGTTATTATAACATGTAATGATATTTTTGTTAATGTATCCAAATACGATCATTTGGAGGTAATAACAAATTTATCAAATGAGAGACTATATCTTTATTGGTAGAATTTAGAAACTATACCTTAAATGGTAGAATTAAGAAACTATATGTTTTGTGATAGATTTCAACTCGAATTATAGGTCAACTTGCACAAATATACAATTGAATATGGTTACAAGGTTGGTATTAAACCCTGTACGACATACACTCACAAGATTTAAACATGACTTGAAAGTAACTGTCGCCTCCCGAATGATACACATAAAATTACAACCAGTTACATGATAACGCCTTCAACCAGACACGGTAATACATAGAGGGTGACATGGGTTTAGTACAGAATCCTTCCACGAAAGTTATGCGATGTTGTTTACCACTTAGCACTAGAGTTTAACCCGTTAGCAAAAGTATAAGTATCCAAACAACAAAAGGAGATGACTGAAACCAACGTTGTTCACAACAAAGGACAACATATCAGTTCCATATTGAAATTAAAACGAGTGACATGAAAACCCCTTCAACCTGACACGGTAATACAAATAGGGTGACAGGGGTTTTTTACAGATTCCATCCACATAATTACTGCGATGTTCTTACCACATACCACTAGTGTAACCAGTGTCCAAAAGTAAATCTATCCAACCAACCAAAGGACAAGACTAAAACCAACGTTTTGCAGAACAAAAGACAACAAATCAGTTACATAATGAAAAATAAACGGGTGACATGAAAACCCCTTCTACCTGACACGGTAATACAAATAGGGTGACAGGGTTTTTTTACAGATCCCATCCACATTAGTACTGCGATGTTCTTTACCACATACCCCTACAGTTTAACCAGTTTCCAAAGGTAAATGTATCCAAACAACCTAAGTACAAGACTAAAACCAACGTTCTTCGGAACAAAACACAACAAATCACTTCCAAACCTACACCAAATGGACAATCAGATGATGCGTCCACCGAGGCGACCATTGAAGATGGCAGCCGCTAGCATCTGTCTGTACGGCCCAACAAACGTGTCGTCCAGCCCATCGAAGGGGGGATCGCTCTCCATGAGGAGGTCCATGAATCTGATCGTGTAAGGGCCACAGTCACCACTACAATGACGGAGATTTTGTCAAAACAGAGGCGGAGATATCATCAAGTAAAATGTAAAACAGGGGTCGCACCGATCGTACCTGAGCTTGGTTTGGGGAACGCGCTTGTCGCGGATTATGCGAAACGGGCCTGGCAGCTTCGATGCATACTTCACCTTCAACTCAGCGTGTGCATCCATGATGATGGGGAGTAGGTGGGTAACGTGCATCAACAGGGGTGGGAGTTGGGTGTCTCTCACGCACTGCACATCGCAGTCGTACAACTTCAACTGCCACTCATTCAAATCAAGAGCAACGACAACCCAATGCCTTCCCCTCAGGTTGAGGGGTAGGAGGACGATGTCCCCGCCTGTCCACGGCCGCCCCATGGGCGCCGGGGCCCGGCCATCGAAGTATGACAAGATTGTGGCACTCGCCTCATACCCCCCGACGTCTGAGTTGTACTCCTTCCACTCCCTCTCCAGAAAGCTGGAGAAGTAGGCGTCCAACACAATGACTCGCCGCCCATTTTCGAAACCCCTCTCCGCGCTTTGTTTCCGTAGAAGGTAGCATGACTGGTCGAAGTGCTGCATGAAGTGAACCCCCATGACAACCCACAACATAGTCTAACAACAACCGAATTTCGTTTACAAGGGCAATCATAATAGAATGGCACAATTACAATATACCTCTAAGTAGATCCAATAGCGGGGCGTCTGGAGGATGGTAAAAAACGCCTTCGACAGGTCCTTGCCGCATGTCGTTGACATGTTATCACCGTCGGCACTGGACCGTACAATGGAGTGGAATCAATGACAGGGTTACTGTGCCGTATAATGAAGACTAAAATGAGACGATGGGTTACCTTGCGAGCCACCCCTGTAGGGCCTCATAGTCGGCCGCAGAAACTAGTCCCATGGCTACGGCTTCACCTGGAATGATGGCGTCCTTCCCTTTACAGGCCCGCGGTTTCGTAATCTTCGACGCCTTGCTCTCACATTCCTCGTCAACGAACAACCTCTGAATGCAAACAAACATTTCCCATGTCACATAACAAACCGACCCCCGTCGCCTAGCTATCATCCCCATGCCACTATTGAAAACATAACGGATGAATGGCACGAGCCACAAGGAGCGTACCTTAGCAACTTATCGGGGCTGCTCCACAGCTTCAGCACTAGCCCCCTCTGGTACATCAACATCAACAACCTGCAAAACCGATCTACAACTTAGATGGATTCCAACATGTACATACTCCTTATCACTAGCCCTTACTCTTTGTTCCTTGCCTCTTCCAATCATTTTTCCATCCCGCATATCATGGACCATCTCCTCCAACACTTTTATCTGCACACAATAACTTGTTACAATAAGTCCACCATCTCCTCCAACAGTTTTATATCCGGTGTCACTGCCACATACTGTAAGTCCCATTTCATTATTCTATTTACCGTAGTCGCTGAACTTAATAACAATATAAGAGTGAATAATGCGAAAGACTGAATTACCCTATCATCCATCTTCTCCAAGGTATCCATAATCTTCTCTAGTGTCTTCCCCACGAGATCCCTAGCTGCGTCCGTCTCCTCGACGTATTCGGCGATGTTGGCAAGCATCGCCACACTCGACCCTTCGGTTACCCGTGCGCGTAACCGCTGATTCTGTGGATGTGTATATTTTGTCCGAGCCATTTGTTTCCTGCAGTGTCAGAGCAACCATAAGTTGTCGAGAAAGTTTATAGTCAATGTGACTACCTTTGCAAACCCATGTCACTCAATTTCGAAACCCATGTCACAAATGTCTCACCGTTCCTTTACCAATGACGACATACAGTCCACATCAACTCCCCAAATCTGAATTTCAAATTAATGGAACCCCGAATCGTCCCCATTCATAATCATACCCCTAATCTACCCCATTCCCTATTTCGACCCCAACCGTAGGCATCCTCTATGGGCTTACTAAACCCTAACCGCGGGTTTTCCAATCACCATAACCCGGCTCCTTTTCCTTCCTTCTCAACCACCTCCACCATCGACAATACCGCCCTCATTAACGTTCAATCCCTAACCACCATATTAGGTTGTTCCGTCCACCCACCCCGAACCCAAGATTCGAAGATAACGGACAACAGAGATAGGGGCGTACCTTACGAGTTTCCTGGCGACGTTCTTCTCTTATCCGACAGTCCAAGGCAGTATCTTCGTCGACCCGTTGTTACTCTTCGCCGGCGTCTCTTCTTCCTCCCCCTTTCGAACGGTTTTGAGTTCTGGAAATGGAAATGGAAATTTAGAGATGGAGTCCCGATGAAAACAGGAAATCGCACGGTTTTGAACGGTTTTGAGTTGTGGGGTGATATCGGGGACGCTTGTCAACTTTTAGTCTTTGTTGTTTTCTTTTCTTTTTGTTTTTTTTTTTATTTCTTTTTGTTTTCTTTTTTTTTAGGTACGGGCAACCATTTCGACCAAGGTATTATTGTCGAAACTTTTGTTATAAGTTGTCAGGAATTCGCCCGTGTCACCCAACTTACAATCCAGTGACACCTTACATAATACCCCCTTCAACATTGTCATGAAGGTGATTTCAATATGTTGACAAGGGTGAATTCCTAACACCGCTACCCCAACCAATCAGTACTGTAAACATTTTGACAAATAAGTGCCAATGCATTGTTAAATTCATTATCATAGCTTCACCTGACGAAATGTCTACCATGAAATTGAAACCTGTGACATGATAACCCCTTCAACCTGACACGGGAATACCAATAGGGTGACATGGTTTTTGTTCTGAAACCATCCCCAAAAGTACTACGAATTTCTTCACCGCTTAACTGTAGTGTGGAAACCCTTCCCAAAAGTACAACAGACTCCTGACATTTTGTCATATGCACAAACAGCATAATTACACTACCAAATAAGTTGCCCCATCACAAAATAACATAGACAGATAATGGTCCAACCACTGACCCGATACGGCAAAAGCAATACACTACCCAGCTGCTGAGGTAAGGCGTTGGACCACCGATGGAGGAACGCATCTAAGAACGACGTCGCTTGGAACGCCTACATTCTCCCCAAGATGGGTATCGACAAGTCTTAGGGCGACCAGGGCATCGCTTCACGTCCGGGGGGAGACACACCGCGCTGGACATGGCTGGGGGGATTCGCCACTCTTCTTTTGGAGGGACCGGATATATCACATTCTCGTAACACGCCTTCCAGGCGGCGACTTTGTAGAAGTCATTCACAAGAGAGAAGAAATTGCTACCTCGAAACCTTGAAGCCGCTATGGCGTGCTGGCACGGAAACTGGTCAATCTCGAACCGCTTGCATGTGCAGGTGCGGGTACACAGGTTCACAACCCAGGTGCCGGACCCTCTGCGGACAGTGTACTCGTGTGAGCTGAGGGCTCTGACATCCATGAATGTTGCCAACGCATAGCTCGTTTGCAGCTCACCTTGAACGTATTCGCTGACCGTCGTCTTCGATTTCGTGATTTTTTCCCGTCGATCGTAAAACCAGTTGGATATTGTTTCGATGACAGCATCAATCAGGGCTGTGATGGGTAGCTCGCGGGGCTCCTTGAACACCCAATTCAGACACTCGGAGTTGTTCGTCGTCAATATGTTGTAGCGCATCCCCAAGAAGTATGCCCGGGCCCAGTTTTGGAATCCAGCCTCTCTTAGGTATTGTCCCGCACCGGGTGCCTGAGCGCAAAAATCAGCAAAGTGCTTCTCGAACTCTGCCCTCGTGTACGCCTTCGCCGCCTTTAAGAACAATGTGTGCAGGGTCGTCACCCCCCTGTACTTTACCTTGGCATTCTGAAATAGATGATATTGGCAGGCCCCTTGCTTAGCAAACAAATAATTGTCCCTCAAACCTTTCTCGATACTAACATGCCGATCAGAGACAAACATTAAGCCCGGTGTATCCTCGACGACATGTAGCATGTTCTTGAAGAAGAAGCCCCATGACCCGTGATTCTCCCCATCGACAATCGCAAATGCGATCGGGTATATACTGTGGTCTGCATCTTAGGCTGTGGCAAAGAGAAGCGTGCCCCTGAACTTCCCTTTCAGGAAACTCCCATCAACTGAAATCACCTGGACATGGATATCAAGACCAGTTGGTTAGGTGACATGGTTATGTATGTTAGGTGACATGCAATAGTTTAGTACCGACACAGGGTATTACCTTTCGAAGGTAGGGAATCGCCTTGCGCCATACCCCGATGCTGATAAAGGCGTACTTGAATCTTTGGGATGCGTCCAGCTCTAACTTAGTATATGTCCCAGGGTTCGTCTGCTCCAACATGTGCAAGTATGGAATAATATCTCGGTAGCTGTCTTCGTACGTCCCATGCTTCACCTCCAGCGCTGTCACCCGTGCCCTTCGTGCCTTCCAGTAGCTACACGATACTCCATACTCGGACCTCGTCATTTTCTGGACTTGCTCGGGAACGAGCTCCTTTCGAGTCCCGGCGAACCTGCATATAATGGTGTGATGGACGATTTTTAGTCGCATAAACCGTATCAAAATAAAACTCAAACCTACAAACTAGTATAGCAAGCAAGTAAGAGGTCGATCCCACAGAGAATCAAGTATTCATTTGCAATGTGTATTTACCAATTAGTAGAAAGGGGGGTTTTGGTTGATTGAGATTGAAAAGAAAAGAAAATAAAATAAAAACAAATAATGCAAAATAATTTAGAGAAGATCGCTGTACCTACAACTATCCACTTTATTTGGTTGAATTGATATTGTAACTTCCTCTTGTCCTTTTAGGTTTCCTATGAATGCCCTTGTCCCGACCTAATATAGTTACTAGTCCAATCAGTCCTAGAAACCCTTATCAATCGAACAGTCCCTAAAGAAGGATTTAACCCAATTGATAGCTTTAAGTTCAGAGATTAACCAAGGTATTTGCAGTCCCTAAAGAGAGATTTAACAACACATCCAACTTCCTACCTATCCAATTAGTTCAATCAGCCCTAAAGGGATAAGTTTGCCACTTTGGTTAAGGTTCGCAATCAAGAATCTACAAAACCCTAGCAATTGAATTGATCTAACAAGTTGGCCAGACAAGATAGAACAAATCAATAAACAATCAAGCACAAAGAAGTTGAAGCATTCAATATAGGAAATAAGGAACAAGATTCAGAAACTCACAATCAATCCAAATAAAGCTTCAATTTGCAAGTAGAACGAAGAGAGTTTAGTCGCCCATGGCGAACATCGCTCTCTCTCCAATTGTATGATAGAACGTAAGAATAGAATGGAAGTGATGAAAAATAACATAAAAGTCGGCCTAATAAACATCAAAGTCGGCCTCCCAAAACAAAGTATACATCTAGGGTTTTTCAATCAAAACGCTGCGCGCTGACGGCGGCTGCGGCGAGCGCAGCATATAAGCGGCGGGCGCAGCATCAGTCTTCCTCTTGCATCGGCCCTGGCGGCGGGCGCAGCAAACCATGCGGCGGCCGCTGCATTGGTTTTTCCCGAAAATTCCGTCTCGAATTAGCTCTCGACGTTAACATGAAAGTTGTAGCTCTCTGAAAGAGCTTTCCAACGCATGGTCATAATAGTCGATCGGACAACCGAGGCCTCCAGAAAGTGCAAAACAAGTTCAGCATGTCTGGCGACAACTTCTGCAGACTTGTTCTTCGTTTAGGTTCGCTTCTTCTTCTCAGGACCTCTTGAGATCTTCATGTAACCTTCTTCGATCAACTAGACATTCTCATCAAATGCGTTATCAACTCATGTCTTCTCCTCGGATCTACCATTACCTGCAATAATCAATAAAAGCGTGTAGATTCCGACTCCGACAACATAGAGAACTAATATGCAAATCATGCTTAATCCATCCATGAAATGCATCTTAACTAAGCTAAATGCAACCTATTATGCCTACCTAAATGCATGCTATCAAACTCCCCCACACTTAACCTTTGCTTGTCCTCAAGCAATGATAGAATGAACATGAATCAACGCATCCCACAGGAAATCCCTTCAAGTTTCAACCTCATCAAAAAGCAACATCATAGCAGGTGAAAACATAAACCAAGCAAACAAACGTCATAGCATGTATTCCAGTGATCAAAGCTTAGAAGTAGACATCATCCAACCTCACTCGAAATATGTGTTTCACTCATGTGTTTAGGCTTTTAAGTACAACTCTCAACTCAAACCAATCATGCACTAAGCTCATAGACATTGACCACCAAATCACAAATTCTCTACCGAAATGTCATTACTTGTGGGACACATTAAAGAAAATAAAATGCAACACTTTTTTTTTTCTTTTTCTTGTCTTGGTTTTCTTTTCTCTTTTTTTTTTCTTGTCTTGGTGCTTTCCTTACGCGAAGCGCAAACATGGGTGTCATGAATGGCCCCGGTCTATCAACACCTCAACCTACTAATATGAAGTCCACTTGAACATCTTTTGACGCAAGTTGCAAACATGGGTGTCATGAATGAACCTGGTTACTCAATGATCAAGCTTTCTTTCCTAGTGGATAGTTTTCAACACCTTATTGCGCGAATCATACCCATGGGTGTCATGCGTAGACCCGGTTACTCAGTGCATCAACCATTGCCACCTTATTCACTAAATATGCATAAAATTGAATAAAAAGACTCAAAATATAAACATAAACTCCGCAAGCAACAAACATGTGCATCGGTCTTCAAAAATAGATACTGCAGCCAATACCAAGAGGTAGCAACACTAGGCGAGTAATTCACACAATTGAGCAAAAGAATTCAAATAAGGCCAAACACTCTCACATGGTCATGTTTTTTGGATTCAATCATACTTTAGCTCAATCATACATGCTCAATTATATTTGCTAGCTCATGTTCCACAAAAATCAAATAGCAATAATAATCAAACATCCAGAACTCCATGGGATTTTTATGAATCATGCTTGAAATTTAAAATAGAGGACAAACTAAGCAAGATGGGTATTTGAATAACACATATGTATGCAATGCATGCTCTATTTTTGGTTTTTTCGAAATTTTTTATTTTTTTTTTAAATATGAATATTAGAAATTAAAAATTAACTAAACTAAACAGAAATTACAGAAACTTAAACATGATGCAATGCAAAAATTTAAATATGATTTCCTATATGCATCTATATATACAGAATTCCTCCCCCCACATTTAAAGTTTTCATTGTCCTCAATGAAACAATAAAGACAAGAAAAGTAAATCAAATATAATCAGGGTGAAGGGAAAAAAAAAAGAAGGAAAAAGAAAGAAAAACTTACCTCGGGTTGCCTCCCGATAAGCGCCTTTATTTAATGTCATTGGCTTGACTTATTCTCAATATCAAGACCTTATCTCTCAGACATCGTCAAGGCCCTCAGTAGCCTATCATATTCCTGTGCACACATCTTACAAGGCACATCATAGTACAATAAATTGAAAGCATAAAATGTGGAACTGAAGAACCCTTTCAATCTATCAAAGAGTCTAGTATGACTCTCTACAGAAGGAATATGATACCACCAACACAGTTCCGCTGGTGGCTTCTCAAAATAGCAATCAAAAGGATCAACATAATTACCATTACCTTCAAGATTGCAAAAGTTTACCTTTATTATCTCTTGAGCCTCAGTTGATGGCTCTAGACTTGGTTCATCAATGGGCGAGCTCAGAATGGATGTTGCAGATGGAGTAGGAGACACATCACATGCAACCTCATGTGTCGACTCATGAGATTCCAAGTCAGGAAGCACTAGACCCTCTCCTCCATCATCGAAGACACTATGGTTGTCTACAACCAATTCCTCCTCTTCTTCTTCGAAACTCCTTTCTTTCTCATCTTTTACACTTAAAAGTTGAATGAGTTGGTTCATTTGTTCCTCCAATTTTCCGATTCGGCTCATTTTTTCTTCCTCTAACTGTTGCACCACTTGAGTAAGAGTGTGCAATGGATCCTCCAGGTGTGTGACAGAGTCCTCCATCGGCGGAGAAGACGTAGCGAGCAAGACTTCTTGTGAAACATGGTAATCCATATAACAGAAAAAATCCCACAACCCCGACAATCCTCCTAGCCGTTTCAGGCCTCCGTTACTCATGTACTCAGCAAGTGCTCGCGTCTCAACAGTCATCCCATCAAGTATGCAAATAATCATATCTCGGATGCTGAATTGATAACCCCATGAACCAAGGTCGTCAACATACTCATGCAATCTACTGAAGTATTGGTGAAAGTTCTCACCTTCAAACTGCACTAATCTCAACATCTTGAAAAAGTTAGTAGCAAGGGTATTGTGAACCGTAAGATAGGTTCACAACAAAGTTAGATATATAAACAAAATTAATAAATACACAAAACAAAGAAATAAACTTGATTCACGGCAACGGCGCCAATTTGATGGACGATTTTTAGTCGCATAAACCGTATCAAAATAAAACTCAAACCTACAAACTAGTATAGCAAGCAAGTAAGAGGTCGATCCCACGGAGAATCAAGTATTCATTTGCAATGTGTATTTACCAATTAGTAGAAAGGGGGGTTTTGGTTGATTGAGATTGAAAAGAAAAGAAAAGAAAATAAAAACAAATAATGCAAAATAATTTAGAGAAGATCGCTGTACCTACAACTATCCACTTTATTTGGTTGAATTGATATTGTAACTTCCTCTTGTCCTTTTAGGTTTCCTATGAATGCCCTTGTCCCGACCTAATATAGTTACTAGTCCAATCAGTCCTAGAAACCCTTATCAATCGAACAGTCCCTAAAGAAGGATTTAACCCAATTGATAGCTTTAAGTTTAGAGATTAACCAAGGTATTTGCAGTCCCTAAAGAGAGATTTAACAACACATCCAACTTCCTACCTATCCAATTAGTTCAATCAGCCCTAAAGGGATAAGTTTGCCACTTGGGTTAAGGTTCGCAATCAGGAATCTACAAAACCCTAGCAATTGAATTGATCTAACAAGTTGGCCAGACAAGATAGAACAAATCAATAAACAATCAAGCACAAAGAAGTTGAAGCATTCAATATAGGAAATAAGGAACAAGATTCAGAAACTCACAATCAATCCAAATAAAGCTTCAATTTGCAAGTAGAACGAAGAGAGTTTAGTCGCCCATGGCGAACATCGCTCTCTCTCCAATTGTATGATAGAACGTAAGAATAGAATGGAAGTGATGAAAAATAACATAAAAGTCGGCCTAATAAACATCAAAGTCGGCCTCCCAAAACAAAGTATACATCTAGGGTTTTTCAATCAAAACGTTGTGCGCTGACGGCGGCTGCGGCGGGCGCAGCATATAAGCGGCGGGCGCAGCATCAGTCTTCCTCTTGCATCGGCCCTGGCGGCGGGCGCAGCAAACCATGCGGCGGCCGCTGCATTGGTTTTTCCCGAAAATTCCGTCTCGAATTAGCTCTCGACGTCAACATAAAAGTTGTAGCTCTCTGAAAGAGCTTTCCAACGCATGGTCATAATAGTCGATCGGACAACCGAGGCCTCCAGAAAGTGCAAAACAAGTTCAGCATGTCTGGCAACAACTTCTGCATACTTGTTCTTCGTTTAGGTTCGCTTCTTCTTCTCAGGACCTCTTGAGATCTTCATGTAAGCTTCTTCGATCAACTAGACATTCTCATCAAATGCGTTATCAACTCATGTCTTCTCCTCGGATCTACCATTACCTGCAATAATCAATAAAAGCGTGTAGATTCCGACTCCGACAACATAGAGAACTAATATGCAAATCATGCTTAATCCGTCCATGAAATGCATCTTAACTAAGCTAAATGCAACCTATTATGCCTACCTAAATGCATGCTATCATGGTGTCATGGTGAATTACGTAATGTGACACGGGGAATAATGTTGTGTGACAGGAATAGCTGGTCGCAACTAAATTAACACTTACGTGGTCACGAGGTTGCGTCCAATCATGTTCGACGTAGCATGTCGGCTATGGTTGTGCATCATGCTAATGTCACATGTATGCTCCTGGACATACTCTCGGATGCCCCACAATGGCGTGCGCCGGTAAGTCGACGCCCTTAACATCCACGTGCACTTGGTGTCCAAACAACCAACTAAATAGGTTTTCTTACACGACCTCTTCACTACGAACTCGAAGCACTTCTGCACTGCAGTCCACTTCAGGCGAGTCTGCAATTCTACCTTCGAGGCGAACATTTCTCCCTCCGAAATTTCTGTCAGCTTCCGTCGTGGATCCTGTGTCCGAGGCGTTGCTTTGTCCAACATAGCTTCTACGTTCTCCATCGACGGTGGGGATGTGCTGGACCCAGGAACCCGATCTTCTAGTTCCCTAATCACCTCCTCCTCAACTTCGTCCTCCTCCGACGACACCCTCATACCCTGGTCTTCCGCATAATCCTCCCAGTCATAATAATATGAACAATCTTCTTCCCTCTTCACTCCGGATTCGAAGTCCTCCTCCTCGTCCTCCTCCTCACTGCTAATGGCTATGAGATCCACCCCCTTATACCTGTCACCTCCACATTTTTTCGTGTCATCTGGGTATGAGTCCGTATCACCCAAGTGGATAACATCTAGACCATCACACCTGTCACCCTCTAGAATATCCATGTCACCCTCAATAATATCCATGTCACCAGTTCCAGCCCCTTTGTCACCTGCGTGCTCTTGGCTCTTCCCTATCACCCCACCCAACTGGATCATTTCGGGACCTTTACCCTTGTTACCTACACTCTTAAGGTTTTCACCAGTTCCAAACCCGCTCTCAGTAGCGTCCTCCTGTCTCTTCCCTATCACCTCATCCATGTCCTTGTCACCTTCAAAAATACGTGTGTCACCAGTTCCAATACCGTTTTCACTAACGTCGCCCTGCCTCTCCCCTATAACCTCATCCAAAAGGATCACCTCCGGATCCATAACTTTGTCACCCTCACAGTTATCTTTGTCACCCCTTCCGAAACCCGTTTCCACATTGTTTTTCACCCTTACATCTTCGTCCACCTTTTCAGAGTTACGAGGCCCACTCAAGCTTTCTTCCCCGACGCCGGGTTGTGGTACTTGAAGCCTCTCTTTCGCCACTGGACCAATAAATATCGCCATGGGCCATGGATGTTCCCCAGACATCGAGTTCAGAAACTTATAAGCCTCAAGGTCGTCGTCATCACCTATCGTAATCGGATGACCCGCTTCTTCCCCCTTTGGCATGTAAGAAAACCGCCACTCTTCACATGAACAACCATGGCCGACCTTCCTCCTCAGCAGTTGAGTCAGAGAGGCGAAGTCGATGCCCTCTTCAATTATAACATTCTTCCGCTCTGTTTCACCATAATACACCCACCCCGCACCATCGAACAGCCAACGCCCGTTGAAGTTGAGAGTCACACATACTTTGGCGTTTTGACCTGCAATTCAAAACTCGGATTAGCACCATTGGTAATGGGTATCTACTCTTCACGAAACATGAGGAGAAATAGAAGAGAAGCCTACCCATTGCAACTTAGAATTAGGGTTTCTCAGATATCTCTGTGACACGGAAGTTGACGAAGACTGACACGAACGAATTAAGAGCCCGACACGTGCTCACCAACTGGACCTTAATGCGGATGGGTTCTTCTCCAATGGTGGCCTTCTTCTCCAGCTCTCTTTTCCACGGGAACACCGAAAATGATGTCCTCTCTCTTCCTCTCTTATTACACATTAAAAATGGAGGGAAAACCTTTCACATCACCTCACCTCCTCTCTCCAATTTTGGCGCCAAAATCCCCCACCCAATCCAATGTCCCATCCCCCCCCCCTCTCTCTCTCTCTCTCTCTCTCTCTCTCTCTTCCCTTGGGACAACCTGCAACCGGCTAAACAAATTGCCGCTCCTACTTGTACTAATACCACATATGGTATTCTTGCAAATTTTCTAAAAATGTTGTATTTGTGCAAACCGGACAAAAAAAGTGTATATTCTTGCAAATTACCCAAAAAATTACTCCCTCCGTTTCTTAATATTTGTAGGGAAATTTAGTTTAGTGTCCCTGAGGTTTTTGATAATTCTGCTTGGTGCCCTAAGATTTTATTTTATTCGGAGGGTACTCATGAGTTTTGTCAAAAGTCCGCCTCATGCCCAAAACTCATATTTTCACTTTTTTAAATCAATAAAATAGCCCATTATTTTTCCTTATTTCACAAAACCTCTTTTACTTTTATTATTTATCTAAATTTAAGATAAAATTGAAAAAACCACCTTTATTTCTAAAATTTAACAAAATCACTTATTATTTCCAAAACTTTTATCACAAAATCACCCTTCTTCCAAAAATTTTAAAACAAAATCATTACGGTTTTTAAAATTATACAAAAGACATATTAATTTCCATACTTTGAAAAAAAACTCGTTATTTTTCAAAACAATATTTAACACCTATTGTTTTCCAAAACAATATTTAACACCTATTATTTTCCAAAATAATATTTAACCTATAATTCACTAAATTTTAAGAGCATCTTTAACCATGATACTCATATTGAGTATCATAACTTACTTTTTATCAATTCTCTCTCATCCACCTCATTTTGATATTTGGTACTCCACAACCATGGTATTTAACATGAGTATCTTATTTCACATTTTGAATCAAAATTGTTTTTTTTCAATTTTTTTGGGTAAGTAAACATCAAATAGGACCCACTATCAATGTTTGATTGGGTAATATTCTATGGTATTGTGTCATATTGAGTATCATATGTATGATACTTGAACTCACTTTTTCTTTTGGGTTCTTTCAAAAATATGATTTTTTCTTACATTTCCTTTTATTTTTATTGTTATGGTACTTGGAGTACCACCATTGAAGATGCTCTAACAATTGTAAATGCAGTTGATCATATGGTGGCTCAATATTTTGCCAGTACTTTTTTCAATTTAATATTTAGCCACAATAGTTCCTTGTATAAGAAAGAAATACATTGTAATTATCATTTTCTTTTAAAATCGGGTCTTTGGGTTTCACCTGACCCAAAAATATCGGATCAGATCGAGTTGACCCAATATGAACCATCCTAATTGATCAATCTAACCCAATACTCGATTAGAATTTTATTAAAAAGTAATGTAAAAAATAAAGTGTGGATTGATGAATAAGAGGGTGGATTTTTTTTATCCAATACTCAATTAGAATAAAGGAGAATTTTTTTTATATCAAAAGTATGGTTTTATGATTTTTTTCCTTTTTGTAATTTATAGGTCAATTTTTTTTCAAAAAATGTGAGGGTGGATTGATGCAATTTTTTTTTTTATAAATAATGGGTGGTATGTTATGTATGTACAATGTTTGACAAATAATGATATTGTTTTGCAAAATATTAAAAATAATGAATCTTTTATGTAATGTTAAAAATAAAGGTTGCTTTTCTTCTAAAAAATGTTGTAACAATGGGTGAGTTTTTGCTAAAATTTTGGAAATTATGTGTGATTTTATTGAAAAAAATATATAAGGTGTTTTTTTTTCACTTTAATGTTGAATTTAGTTAAATAATAGGTAATTTTATTCATTGTTCAAAATAGAAGGGGTATTGTGAAATAAGGAAAAATAATGGGCCATTTTGTTGATTTAAAAAAGTGAAAATATGAGTTTTGGGCATGACTGAGGCGGACTTTTGACAAAACTCAAGGGCACCATCCGGACAAAATAAAACCTTAGACACCAAGCGGAATTGTCAAAACCTCAAGGGCACTAAACGGAATTTCTCATATTTGTATTTTTATTATTTATGTACATTTTTTAATATGATAAAAACTATATAAAATATTATTTTTAAATAATATCATACTTATTAGTAATAAGTATAATATTATTTTAAAAAATTAATAAAAAATTATTATTTTATGTAGTTTTTACCTTTTTTTAAAAAACGTGCATGACTTGAAAAATTCAAATACGTAGTAATAAGGAATGGAGAGAGTATAAATATCAAAACAAAATAATAATATTATAAAACATTGGTATAAATTTAAGTAAAATAATTGCATTATGTAATTTTTTTATATAAATGTAAAAATTTAAAATACTAAATAAATTAATGTCATTTAAATAGAGAGGTCGTCCAAGACGGTAAACGGATCAACCATTGTGGAACAACCAAAATAAAAATCACAAAAACAAGAAAGAGGAAATACAAACACTCAACAAAAGCAGTGACTCAAGCGATTAAATGAAAACACATTGACGTAAAGCAACACTGTCAGAAACAAATCAACAGCACACACTTAATCGTTAGAAACAGGCCGACGTAAAATAAAATTATGTAATGATCTTATATATGTTTTTTTAAGAAAATCTTATATATGTTAATAGTTAGTTTTATGGGTATAAATATACTCGTGCATGTTGTAAATGGAGTTAATATGTTCACCTTTAATTTTTACTATGTTCATCGCTAACTATCGTAATTTCCCACGGTGGGGTAACGACCCAATAATCTAAGCCATTGTCGTGTCATCTGGTGGAGTGGGTTGAGACTTGTACACTCACCGCAGTATTATGCGGTGAGTGGCATTTAAAAATTTATCACCCCACCGCGTAGAGATACGGTGGGCGTTGGCCATTAATACAAATTCCGAATGGTAAATGGGAATGACGAACCGTAGAGCATGTAGATGGGTCGGTCTAGTCCGAAGTGTCAATCTGTAAGAGGGTGGGTTAGTCTCCTCCGAGTCGGTCCATACAATAACCCATTTGATTAAAAAGGGTGGTTGGATGTTCCAGTCCAAAATGGACCGGTCCGATTCGCAACGAGCCCGGAACGGATCAGAATGATTTGGGTGAAACCGAATTATATCAAATATACGGATCAGAATGATTTGGGTGAAACCGAATTATATCAAATATAAAAAAACACCCACTTTTCTTATATGATACTGGTGTGCTAGGGAACTCTCCGAGCCAGCATGATCGACGACGAGGTCCCTCCATTATTTGAAGTCAAAAACTTTTCTACTAGAATCAAACATGTATGGCAAGATTCGTAGGCCTCTCAACCTTGAACATCCCACATTCAATCTCAATCCTCTCAAAATCGCAATTTGAGGATCTCGACCCTCGACACCTTCACCTCTCACTAGAGTGTCTCCCTCGACATCTCGCCAAAGGGTTTTGTTTTTAGCATATCACCAAAACACAAGATCCTTAACCCGAAATCAAAGGAAGCTGTGTGCTCAACTTTTAACTCAAAAAATCAACTTGTTTTAGAAATCATAAACATTACATAATATATATGAAGATATTGATGCCTCCTAATCATTTACAAACGATATGGGACCTTTCTCTACAAAAGTGAAAGAAAAATCTACGAGCCTAGATCACATCAGATACGACAAGAGATGCAGAAGAACTCCATATAACAAGGAATGAAAGTAGAAAAGTATAATGAGTGAGTGAACATACTAGTACAAAATGGTTGGTGTGACAAAATATAGTGATCCCATCTAGCTTCTGGTATGGTGGCATTGACGGACCACTGGTGGCAAATAGGGGGAAGACACAACATTGACATTTTATGTGACAATATAACCCGTGGACGTTGGTGAACTGTCGCAAAAACTTTACCCATGATCGGAACCTCTATCCAATAAGTGGCATCATGACATGCCATCTAGTAGTTCACCTTAATAAGTTCCTCTAATCCTGAATAATAATGATAACGATCCACATTCAATTGAAGCTCTGCTAGCAATTGTCGTCGAACTTGTTGGCCATGCTTCTTGCCCCAAATCCAACAGATAAGCGAATGATATGTAACCATAGTGACCGTTACTTGCGACTTTCGTAAAAAAAATTATGAATCCTATCATGAATTTTTATATGTTCCCCAATGAAAACCAAGGTGTTGGATGTCTGCGTCCGGAATTGCACTCGATCCTGCAAGCAGGCCATCGTTCTCTCTGATATCTTTCATAATAGTCCCAACCTCTACCTTTGGCTCAGTTCTCGATCCTGAACGACCACTTCCCCTCTCACATACCCTTCCTACATCCTGAAGTTTTTCACCATCCTCTGCTTGCCTGAGCTCATCCGTAGTAGAACCAGTACCCTCTTCACCATCTTGACCTACCATGTCATCATTTGAGGCTGAACGACCTCATCATCTTCCATGACCTCATCCTCATCCTCTTTCACTATTCATCTTCTTATCTTTATGTGCCTATGCTCGAGCTTGCTCCATTTCCCACTACAATGGGTTGGTTTGACAAGGGTGTTTAGTCATCGATCTCCCACTCTGGTCACAACCGTTTGGATCTTGTAGAACAAGGGGCTTTTCACTAGGTTGTTCCCCGTCGCTAAAGGCAGATGATATCCTCCAACGAGTATCCTCATTCATCTCCTCACTTTGGAACAACGTGATAATCCGGGACATGTTGAAATCTGCCTCTGTTAGAGGCACATTGTCTAATTTTACGCTCACAATGTACGAGTGATCCCAATCTAACTGTTTTTAAAAATCAAAACACGTGAATCTGTGATGACTTTATCGATGTTTATGCGCCCCGACATGCTTGCATTTCATGTGTATAAGGCATGCCATACACGTCTCTCCAATATCGATCTCTGAACGGTTCTAATGGAGGATCTATTTCCATTGTTGTGTATATTTAAAAAAAAAAAAGAGGTTGAAGCATTCTTTCGATATGATATTCCGTAGGCCATGTGTTGTATGCTTGATCAGTCACAATGACTAAATTATTGTCTTAAAAAAAAGTCACAATGACAAAATAATTTTAATTTAAAAAATGACTTAAGAATTTTAATTAGGGAAATATTTTCTAAAATAGGAATCTTATCTTATCCTTAGGACCTTAGATAAGTTAAAAAAAAAACCATATTTCAAAATAGTTGGAGATTTCGTCCTAGATTATCTATCTATGTAACTCTTAAAACAGAAAAATTTGCGCCTACGTGTCACATCCACCTTAATTCTCTCATTTTTAACTAATCATTTTTTCTCCCCCCCCCCCCCTATTTTAATTTTTTCTAATTGATTTTCATCTTTAAAATAACCAATCTATATCTATATCTATATCTATATCTATATCTATATCTATATCTATATCTATATCTATATCTATATCTATATCTATATAAACTCTTAAAATAGAAGAGTTTGCGTTTACGTGTCACATCCACATTTATTTTAAAAATTTTAACTAATCATTTTTTCTCTCCCTTTATTTTAAAATTTTCTAATTTATTTTCATCTTTAAAATAATCAATCTATATCTATATCTATATCTATATCTATATCTATATCTATATATTTTATACTTTAAATGAGAAGCAATTTTGCCACATGTCATCATTTTATGCCAAGTTATTTTAGGTAAGTGTATTTTGATAATAGTCTAATTAATTAGGATAAATCAATTAACATATTTATTATTTATCCATATATCTCAATCTTTCCATATATATCTATAATTTATTATAAGTTATTCTATTTAATTTCAGACAATATTCTTAAGGCATTATTGGATATATATATATATACACACACACACATACCCATTAAATTTTATTAATTTATCTATTTACACATAAAAAAATTTCAAAATTTTGGTTTATATATAATTTTAATGAAAAGTAAGTTTGAAGAGGTGACATCATCACATTAATTATAGTTTTTTCCTTAATATATTCAAAATTTTGGTTTATATATAATTCTAACCAAGGGGTTTAGTTCAAAATATTGAATTAATAAATAATCGATATCTATATGTAATTCTTTTTATACTATATTAAATTAAAAGCACAAGAACATATCTTATAAATTCTCTCTTTCATCTATGAGATTTTCGTAAAATTATCTTTAGTGAAATCTTTTATACTCCCTCTGTTAATTAAAATTTGTCGTTTACTATTCATGCACGCTTTTTTAGAATGATAAAAACTATATAAAATATTAAATTTTTTTACATTTGTTTTTATAAATTCATACTTAATAGTAATAAGTATGAGATTATTAACAAAATATATTAAAAAAAGTTAATATTTTATATAGTTTTTAACACCTCAAAAAGCGTGCATAAATAGTAAAACGTCAAGTTTTAATTAACGGCGAGAGTATAATATTATAGTGATAGTAATTTTTTTTCTTTCTAATAAGATTATTTTACAATATCTATATCTATACATTTAAGTGATAATCATTTTTAATGAGGTGTTATCATTACATTTAATTGTAGTTTTTTGAATTCACATGGGTATCCGAGGCTTATAGCACCCGACTGATCCCATGGGCCCTGAAGTTAACAACTAGGTAAACCCTCCGGTGGCCACCCGGGGTGGGATTCGAACTGGAGACCTTTGGGTATTTCCCGCATGTCCTTTCCAATTGAACCAACCCGAAATGGTTTACATTAATTGTAGTTTTTTCAACCAATAAAATTATACATTTTTAATTTTATACTAGCTTTTATTAAAAGTACGTTTACAATATTAATTTGTCATATTATTATAATTAAAAAAATAAACTGCGCAATGGCGCGAAAAGTGTACTAGTGAACTCTTAAAACAGAAGACTTTACACCTACGTGTCAGTGTGTCACATCCACCTTAATTTTCTCAATTTTAACTAATCGTCTTCCCCCCCCCCCCCCTTTATTTTAAAATTTTCTAATTGAGTTTCATCTTTTAAATAATCATCTATACATAAACAGAAGAATTTGCACCTACGTGTCACATCCACCTTAATCGTTTTTCATCTTTAAAATTAGGGGTGGGCAGAAATCCCGCAAATCCCGATTCCGGTGGGATTTAGGACAAAATAGCGAATCCCGTCCCGCAAAAATTATGCGGGACGAAATGCGGGACGATCCCGGTGGGATCCCGCATATAATAATAATAATAATAATAATTTTTATAATAATAATAATATTATAATATTATAGAATAATAATAATATATTATTAGTATTATTATTTTGAGCAAATATTATTTATAACTATAATAATAATTTTCAATTTATAATAATAATAATAATAATAATAATAATAATAATAATAATAATAATAATAATAATAATAATATAATATAATTTAATAATAATATTAATTTATAATAAAATTATTATTATTATTATTATTATATTATTATTATATCATATTATATTTTTTTTCTTGTAAAGTATAATTATTTTATAATAATAACAATAAAAATGAGTAATATTATTTTATTTTATTTTTAATTATAACGTGGGATTATTATTATTATTATTTTATTATTATTATTATTATTATTATTTTATTATTATTATTATTATTATTATTATTATTATTATTATTATTATTATTATTATTATTATAATAAAAACAGATTACAAGAAATTAGTGGGGAACCGAGATACTATCTGGGCACCCACTCCTTTAGCGATAACAAAGCCAAGTCTAGTAAAAATATAACGTGTAGCACGAGCCCCGGCATCCTGAGATACCGAGAATTTCTGAATCCGCTTCAGCAATGCAACCGCATCTGTATCCAACTCCCCTTATGAAGAGAATGAGAAGGGTAGGAAACCATAACCAGCCGCCGTACACAAATCTCGATACTTGACACACTTACGTCGAGCAGCATCAACAACAACACGACCAGGCATAAAGTCAAAAATTCTAGACTGAGTCAATTGAGAGGATCCCGTCAGATCGACACACACATCCCGCCCATTTAGAGTTACAAGAGGCAAATAGCTAATTAAATACGGTATTCTTCCTAACTATCAATCGATAATTAGACAATATTGGTAAATCTCGTCTTAATTCCTTTCCGTCCTGATCTAGTAAGATAATGTAGCCAAATATGTTGAACATTATAACTAATTATACAATCATTGTATGAATTAATAATAGTATTATAATATTAATATTATTATTATTATTATTATTATTATTGAATAATATAGTTGAGAATAATACTGTATTCAACATATTATACTAAATAATGAATTATGAAAGCATTTTTCACTTTGCAAATTTATATAATATTTTATTATTTTTATATGCGGGACAAGGCATGTCCCGTCCCGATCCCGTCCCGTCCAGACATCATCCCGTCTCGAAAAAAAAATGTCAATCCCGTCCCGAAAAAATTTCGCAGGACGAGTCCCGTCCCGGCTCAATCCCGTCCCGTCCCGTCCCGTCCCGTGCCCACCCCTATTTAAAATAGTTCCGGTACCTTCGGTATGTTGCAATTCAAGATTTGGGATATATTATATAAATCTGTAATGTATTGTTAAGTGATTTGTTGGATGTTTTACTATTGTTTGTGAGGAACTTATTCTTGTTAAAAATTAGATCACTTTTAATATGGGGATTTGGTAGAAACACTAAAAACATCATGCAAGTAGTTAAGCAATTCTCATAGTTTGAACGATTTAGTATGCTTATTGAGAGAATTGAGCATGATAGCAGTTTTAGGCATTCATATATAAGTCAAAGTTTTAGTGTCCCAATAGCTTATATTAGTGAGAATTTTTTTCCAGTAAGGGAGTGTATTGAGAAACTGTATGTTTCCCAAATGATAGGAATTCCTAGGTAAGTGAAAGGAGAATGATGTCATCTGCGTAGGCTAAATGAGTCACTTGTAGAAGCTCACATTTTGGATGAAATTTGAATCTTGGATTTCTAACCCCGCATCTTAAAATTCTAGATAAGTAATCAGTTCATAATACAAAGAGTAAGGGGAAGATGGGGTCTCCTTGCCTTAAACATCTTTTTCCTTGAAAGAAACCTTGCAATATACCATTTATATTACTCCATTCGTCTCGAAAAACAAGTCGTTTTAGCATTGTGCACTAGTTTTAATAAAATATTCACCTATCAATCAATATCATCATTCCACTAACTTTTTTTCATTAATTTTATTATTTTTAAATACCCACTATAATTTTTAACCAATCAAACTCTTTTAAAAAGTCAACAACACAAAAACAAATACAAATCATTACTATCCCCTACCTAGAAAACCTAAAACGACATGTATTTTGATACAACTCAACAAGTCTAAAACGACTTGTTTTTCGAGACGGAGAGAGTAATAGAAAAAGAAGTAGAGTAGGTGCGTTCTATAATCCAATCATTGAAATGAGACCATAAAGCTTTCTTCCTAATTATGTAGCTATGGTTTTTGTTTCCATTTGCCCCTCTTCCTTATTAGTTTGAGTTTTTTTACTTGATCTTCTGTCTGAAGTTAGGGTTTCAGTTCCAAGTGCCTCCTTTATTGATTCTTTTGTTGATTTTTATTCCTTTTATTGGGACTTTATAGATTTGTATCAATGTTGCAATTTGGTTTTGTGTGGAGTATGGGGATTTCATAAGAAACCTGGAAGAATGGAGATGTTGTTGCATCTCTTGTTTGGCAAATTTATACCTTTTTATCGTTAGTGTACTACGGTTTTGTGTTTTAGTGTTTGATAATATAACTATCCTGAAAATGATAAATCACTTCGGCTCAGCTATGGTGGCTAGTAAACTTATGAGACTTGTACTTTGCTCTTTATATTTCTTTCTCAGGTTGGGAAAAATCTTCATGTTTTAAGCCAAATAGAGGGTGTCAACCTTGACATGTATAGAGATACAGTTCTCCCCTGAGTCTTGGAACATGTATTATTATCTTTTTGGAGTTATTTTTTAAATGTGATTAGATTTTTCTGGTTTGCGAGCAGTAGATATAATTCAACTTTTCCCCCCCTTAATAGGAGAAAAAGCTCTCAGAAGACAATGTGAAAGACCTTTCAAGTGATTTACAGGTACTTGTTTGTAGTTTTGCTGGCATTCTATTCTTTTTGGTTGTGGCACTGATCTACACAGGTCTTGACCCATAAGCTGTAGTTGATTTTCATTGTCAATCTTCTATTTTCTAGCTAGCCAATGGTTAGGTCTTTTAATTATTGAAACCTACAAAAATACAGTTTGTTTTAACACTTATTCTGTCATAATTTTTTAGGAGTTCTACATGAGGCACAAAGATGAGACTCCCATTAGCTCTGATGCCGAAAAGCAGTGAGCGATTCAATGCTTGCAAGCAGCCATTTTGAGAAGAACTTCTCAGGTATAATTGTTTTCTATTCTCACCAATATAGACTTCTAAGTTCCATAGTGAGAGTTGGATTTAGGAGGTTACTTGTCAATTTTATGGTTATCTAGTAGTATGAATCTAACATAGCAATTCATAACAGGGTGTAAGGCTCTTTGTTTTATGCTTTCTTTCTCTCTGAGCTACTTTCCTCTTTAAGTCTCTGTTTCTTCCATCTCTCTCCTCGTCTACTCTTTCGTTAATGGTGAAATCAATATTAAATGAGCAACACACTAGCATGATTACGGTAGAGAAGAGGAACTTGATGTCATATTGTGATCCTATTCCTACCCAACAAAAATAACTTTACCAGGTTTTTTCTTTGTTTAGATGGTTTTTTTTAATCTTTTTTCCCTTCTCTCTTAATTTGTCAGCCTACAATCACTACAAACAATAATTAAATTTATCAGCCTACATTCCTTGTCATTTGACAATTTTGTACCCTGTTCAAAATTATTCTTTTTGTTGAGAAAACAAAGGCTATCAGACCTTGCATGCTCTTTAATTTGTTTAATTTTATCAATGCATAGGTCTAAAGAAAATGGTAACTAGCCTTCTCTATATGTATATGAAACTTTAAGGGATGAGATTGCTGTAGTTTTTTTTCTTTAAAAAAAATTAGTAGTTTAAAAGAAATGTTTTCCTCTCTTATCCATTTTTGCAGCTGTCACTCTCAAGTAAAGTGTGTTGGTGCATCAAGCTGAAGTATGTTAAACTAAAATTGCTTCTACAAGAAGAGGTATTTCTTCTTATAAGGGTTTCCAAACATGAAATATGTTAGTATGCTTTAAGTAAATAGATATCTTTGATCTGCTGCTGTTATGGCGTCTCCATGAGCTTGTTGTTGCTGATTTGTGGCTGCCTCTTGATATTGGCCAGCTTTCTTCTTTTCATCTTCAAGCTTCTTCTGCAACTTCTCATTTTCTAAGCTTTATTGCAGCACGAGCTTGCATCACCTTTTCCTTGGACAACATTTTTAGGCTATTTGGCTTAATTTCTTATCTATATTTTCATTGATTTTTATTCATTCAATTATACTCAGTGAATTGGTTTGATGTTTCAAATCCAAGATTCAATTTGGTGTTCATGTGAAAAAAACTCATGATTTGGTTGGTGTTTATGAAAATCTTTTGAATTGGTTTTTGACGTTGATGGAAATCTTATGCCTCTAGGCATTATTTGGTGTTTGCACTTGTAGCAACGGAAAACAATTAGATCATGGACTCATATATCACTTACATTGTGTCTGCTTATTGTTAGTCACTTGGGCAACAAAAGTTTATTTTCAGTGAATTTGATTGCTAGATATGAAGATGTAAATCCACTATTTGATCATATATGCTGGGGGTTTTTCATGCAGTATATGTAGAGTTCAAATGCCATTTAATATTTAAAAATATCATCTTTGAATGATACTCTTTGCTGGTGTTAGGTTGAGGCTCACATTTGCTTGGTGAAGAGATGCAATGAAAATCATGTAATATGGTGACATGGTGAAGGTCAAGTGTAAATTATGTAGTTTTAGACTTTTTTTGTTGTTGTTGTTAAAACATAGTTTTGGAGGATTTATTGTATATGTAAATTTTATAATTATGTATATTTATTTTATATAAATTATATAGCTTTTGATATTTTATTATATATGTAATTATTTATAATTAATGAAATTTTATTATATATGTATATTGTGTATTATTTTTTTTAAAAAAAATATTGGACTTTTTAGCCTGGGCCTGAAGAATCCGGGCTAAAAAGCATGTTTTTTTTATTTTCCACCCACACTTTACCGACGGCTGCTGATTTGAACGTAAATAGGCAATAAGGGATATAGGTGAAGTATGATGAATGTTAGTAAGAGCGAATAAAAGATAGAAGAAGAGTGTGGTTTCATCAGCAATTCACAACAGTGGTTGGATATATTCGATCCTTGACTCAATTCCCAATTATTCAATCTTTATTCCGAATTTGGTTTATAGGGATTGACATTCCTCGCGGAGATGACAATCCTTAATTATCGCCAGAAAGGTCGCCCAAATTGTCATTGCCTTACACAATTGAGATCATCCTCGCGAAATCTCCCAATTATGCTTGCTACAAATAGTTCTAATTATTCTCGTGAATCAATTGAAACACTAGCACAATGCAATTCTACAAAGATGTTAATCAAAGTAAAACTAACAACATAAATCAGTGCAAGGACAATGAAATAAACATGGGAATAATATAGAAATCAAGTCTCACGAACCAACCAAGTCTTGAATTGAAGACAAAACCACGAGAAACCTAACTATTCATGACGTACCTTGGATCTTTCAACATCAATCCTCTCATCTCTCTTAGTTAGTCAATAGTTGAATGAATGAAAACTACTTAAAATAACCTAATATAGGCCAAAGGTGTCGACCGAAAAACCCTAGGAAAGATAGATAAAAATTTCCCACAAAGATAGACTTAGGTCGCGTATCGCAACTCCGGATCTAACGAGGTGGTGGGCGCCGTGGAAGGGGCGGTGGGTGCCGTGGAAGGGGCGGCGGGCGCCGTCCGTACAGTGCTGACAGCTTCGGCAGACTGAACGTGTAACACACTTTCTGGAGTCATCCTTTGTTCGAATGATGCATATGAATATGCGTTAGAAAGATCTTTCCAAGAACTACGATTCTCATGAAAACCTCAAAAGCTAATTCCAACTTCTCAGAACCTTAAAGATGGGATTTCTCCATGTACTCCATTTCCGCTCTTGTTTCTTAGCTCTTCTTTTGTCCATTTGCTCCAAGTTTTCTCCACCTTTCGAGTCCGGATCATAAGACCTACAAATAAACACTAAAAACCATAGATTGCGAACCTCGAATACCAAATGATCAAGAATATGAATAAGCTCATGCAATATGAATACTTAATACAACTAATACTACCTATAAATGACCATATAAAATATGCATTGTTAGTATGATATGTACTTGCCAGATCGTGGAGGATTAAAGCCTGAATATTTTGATGGGGTTGATAAGTTTGTAGAATTCGCAGCGGCTCAAGAACGTTACATGGATGGGAATTTGATCAAATGTCCCTGTAAGAAATGTCGTAATCATTGAGAAACGTTTCCAAATAATAGCTTTTTAATTCTCAATCATTTTAAATATCACAAATAACCACCCAAATAATCACATAAACATTGATAAATTAAATAATTAAATAACTAATTAAACCCAAATCCCAAAACGGACCAAACACAAATAGAAGAAACTCGGTCCAGAATTGGCTTTCGCTGCGGTGAAAAGGACATTTTGTCGCGGCGAAGCTCGCCTTTGAGCTCCCCGCGAGCAGATAGTTCTCGCTGCCTCGACCAGGCTCCTTGCGACTAGGTTGCTTTCGCCACAATGATTGAGCTCTTGCCTCAGCGAAAACGAGGGTCGCCTTCTTCGTCCCCGAGCCATTTTGTGTTCGATGCGGCGAACAATGGTTTCGTCATGGCGAAACTCTATATGAGTTGCTTTTCTTAGTTGAAAACTCGCTCGTTTCCGACCTCGACCTTTCTTAACCTCACCGTTCCCTAACCACAATGAACAAGAAAGGGGACCAACGAGACCAAAGAAAAGGGGAAAAGGACCGAGGCTCACTGAGGGGTCTTCGAGGGCTTCACCGAAGGTTCTTCGGCTTTTTCGGAGGCTGAAATAGAGATTGCTTAGCCTGAATTGAAAGTAGGAGGCTTAAAGGTGGACCTTTACGACGTCTTTGATCGAAAGAAGGAGGAGGAAGGCTTACCAGACCTTGAACGGAGGAACGCAGAGGAGGAAGGAGAAGGCGTTGGCAGCTGGGGCTCTCCGTCTGCTCCTAGGCTCGGCTTCGAACGTCGGAGGAGTTGGAGGGCTCGAATTGATGCTGGGACCTCGAATGAGAAGGAGGACGTGAAGCTGTTGGGTGGCTCGATATGTTTTTCTTCAAAAAATAGGGGAGGTACTTGGTAGGATTCAAACGGGGAGATGGTGGTGGCCGATGGAGCTGGTGTGGTGGTTGTTGGCTGTCGAAGAGATGAGAGGGTGGGGGTGGTTGGTGGCCGATGGAAAAAGAAGGTGGTGATGGTGTTGGGGGCGTTTTGGAAGAGGCGGAAAAGAGGAGAATAAGAGAGTTTGGGAGGGATGTGTTTGGATGTGTGTGTGTGTGTGTGGTGTGGGTTTATGGGTTTGTTGGTTTCAATTTAAAGAAAAGGGAGAAGGGCCTTGTTCTGCTACTGCATTCGGACAAGGGAGAGGGTGAGGATTGCTTTGCGTCTTGCCTAAAATTGGTGAGACAATACTGGAGGGAAGGGGTGTGTGTGGGAGGAGGTTTAGTAAAAAAATGGGAGGATTAAAAGGGGAATAAGGAGGGTGGAGAGCAACTTCTACTATCGACCATGGGAAGGAAGGGAGTTGTTCTGAAATCGGATGTGAGTGAGGAGAAGAAGACAAGGTGTATGGTCCCTAAAATCAAAATCAAAACACTAGGAAAATGAATCCCGAAACCTGCTTTCTCGACCTTATTCTGACCTAATTCAAAATAAACTTTCAATTTCGAAATAATAATGAAATCCGAAAAAATATTTCCAAGTCTCGGTATAAGAAAGCGAAATAAATCTGATTTGAAATCAAAATCAAATTTATGCCAGAATTCGCTTCAGAATGATTAAAATAAAATAAATTTGATCGAGGATGAAGATTTTCAAATTTTTTGAATTTATAGAAATTAAATCATCACTTTCTCAAATAATATTTTAAAATTTCACGTCTTTACATTATCCACCTTTAAAAACAAGTCTCGTCCTCGAGACTAAAGTCCTTTAAAAACGATCAAAGCCTTTCGAAATCTCAGGTTAGTTTCTCATATGTTAGCTCAAACTGATTTCTCTAGAATTCCAAGAGGCAATATATCCACCTATAAGGGCTAATCTCATATTCCCCTTCCTAGGTTCATTTCTTAAGACGAGTCACAATATCAAGCTCAAAATATCAACATATCAGAATTCAACATCATATAAAATCTCATCATTAGCAGGTCACATCATTAACAGATCATATAATCATAGAAATCTACACATTGCTCACGAAGTCAGGGCAATGTCCACGCTAGGCTCCATATAAGGTAAGCACATGACCAGGCAATGAAACAATGATCAGGCTATCAAGCATCAAGGTAAGCAAAGTATTAGGGTAAATACAGGATCAAGCAATCAAGTGTTAAGGTAAGCACAAGATCAGACAATGAAACACACATCACATAGACAAAAGGTAATTAGGCAATACTCACCAATCAGCTCACAAAGTTAGGGTAATGTCCACGCTAGGTGGCAGGAGGTAAACCGTTGTGTGTAAAACTCGCCAAAGACATTCCCACACAAATAAGTAAGTATAGCAATAAGTGCAGGGTCGAACCCACAATGAAATCTAAGATTCAATCTAAATGCTACTTTACCAAAAAGTGGGAAATAAACAAGTAAATATGAGAAATAGAACTAAAGATCAAGATGGCAAATGGAGTAACAAAGCATAAAGATAATGGTTTTGATAACAAATCAATGGAGAAAATAGTTCCACTTGCGCTTTCATCGACATTGATTGGCTTAATTGGTCATAGACATAAACTCAAGTTGTATGATTCCTATAACTTACATTCTTCCCATCTTAGTTTGAATAGATTAAAGCACAAAGAGCACAATTAATCCCTTATACCTTTATGCAACTTAAGCTAAAAGAAAGATTTAACATAAAGATAGCACAAGTTCCTAAGAATCTAGGCATATGAATAACACCAAGTATGCAAGGTAACCGATGTTTAAGACATATGTTGAAATCCCTACTTATTCATGATCAAACGAAGGTTCTCAAAATCCTAAGCATGCTACTAAGGAATTCATTTAATGATGAAATAACAAAAACCTAGCAAGATACTATTATGGTCGCGAATCACAATAATATCATCAATAATCACATGAGAAATAAAAAAAACAGTAGGAAACAACTGAATTTAAGCCTCACAAACCACAAACCACTACTAGAATTCTGTTCATAGACATCGGGTATAAACCGATGTTAATCAAAAAAAAATTCAACATGTTAGTGGGTGGTGTTAAAAATCCAAACTTTACCACATCGGTTTATAACCGATGTCTATAATGATTTATAACATTGTTTTTATTGTTGATAACGATTTAAGTACGTTGATATAATGACGTTTTGGTTGATGAACCTAATGTTAAACCATTATTATTTTGCATTTCTAGCCATTTGAAGGTTCGTAGGAAAACCCAAAACATCACATTAACATCGCTATTTTTTATAAACATGAAGTTTTACATTAATAACACATCGGTTAGGAAATATTCAATTTGTGCATAATCTTTTTTCATGTTTAATTTTTTATATTATTTTATATAAATATAATGAACCACATTTAATATTTTAAAAGTCGATGTTATTTATATATTTTCAAATCATTTTTTATATGAAAAACGATGTTTTGGTATTTTATCACATCGTTTTATATTACAATTTTGACATATACGGGGTTTTAGAAATCGATTTGTATACCTATGATCGACGTATCCATAAAGATAGACATCGTTTTTTCTCTCTGAAGTCCGATGTTTTTCATCGAATACACTAATCATCCAATACCCCTGTTGATCTATAATGTGAGCCTGTTTTGGCTAATAAAAACTTACACATTCTGAAAGACCAACAAATGCATTAAATAATAAAAAATAAATAGTGTTATTGATTGCAATAACCCGTCTAAATGTCTAATATACATTGGTGTCATAAGTCCCTTATGAGAGCTTTGTAATTACACGTTCACATGTCTCCTCCAAGATCTTCATAGCTTCGGTGAAGAGCACCTCCAAGGGTAAGGCATTCGTTTACTCAATGGCTAAGCAACAAGAGAAAGAAAACTGAAACATTTCGGTATTTTAACATGGCAGTAACATATAAAGAATGGAAAATGCATACTTGAGTGACCGCGATGGTTGATTGGAAAACAAAACAGGTGAGCCCTTTAAGCTTTCTATATCATCAGATCAGATCCCTCCTGAATGGAAGCAAATATATCACTTAACCTTAGTAATAAGTTTCAGTTGAAGCTACTAAGGACTAAAACAACTAGTATAGCTAAATAACTGAATATATAAAATTGAAGTATATCGATATCTAAAATTCATTTACAACACATTTATGTGTATTGTAATTCAAAATATAATATGCTAAATTCAAGAGTGCATAACATCACTTGCATGTTAGCATTCATCTTCTCATAGCGTAGGTGCACACTTGTACAATGGAATAAACTTGAACATGTGCCAAGCTGAAACAAAAAGTTCAAACTACAATGCTTTAGTTGCATGTTCACACAAGATAAAAGGGAAATTATATGAATAGATAAACCTTCAACATTACATTATTACGGGACTATGCATATTAATACATCATTGCAAAGCTCAGATTGTATCACACATGCATTAAAATAAAAAGATATGGCTCTTCTAGCTGCTCATTTATTAACAAGTTTAGTTGTTGTACACGTATCCCATAATTGTACAATACCATCACAATTTCTTTAAATAAGAAACAGTGATTGCCTCTGGTAAAACAGATTAGAAACTAAGCTGAATATAAATAAGATGAGCTCCCCAAGCAGATATGCTCTTAGATTAAGAGGGGAACAGAGTAGCAAATAAACTTTGATTATTTGTAATGGACAATGGAAGAATTCCTTCTCAGATGCAAAATGAATTATCTAAACAAAGCAGTTAATGGTAAAAAAAAGTGATGAATGTGACTGAATAAAAAATTGCTATCGCCCAACAGACAAGCTTTTTGGATGTAGAGAGCCACCAAACAACTGATGAATTTTGATTACCTGTAATAAATAAATGAAGAACCCTAGTCGAAAATATATTCCTAGACAGCAGATATATAACAAGTTCAAACACAACTAAAAAAAGTGTGATCTTGCAACTGAAATACCGGCAAATAGCTAATTCCTTCCCATACTATGTAGCTGGTCGGTCTTAAACAACACCAGCACCAAGATGAAACAATACACAGAAAGAGATAAAAATGGAAAATACCTAAATGATTTGTAGGATCGTCCAGCAATAAAATGTTTCGGTTCATGAACAAGGATTGAGCTAATGCAATTTTCATTCTCCATCCACTAGAGAAATCTGGTGTTTTCTTTGCTTGCATTTCTTTGGTAAAGCCAAGACGAAACAAAATCTCATAAGCTCGTTTTTCTAAAGTTGATGCATCCATCACATCCAAACGCTCATAAATACGTTCCAATGCTTTACTACCACCATCATCCTAGAATTAGACACATATATGGAGTTACAAACATTCACATTTGGAAAAGGAAACCTCAGTAGAAACTTATGGGTTGAGATCAAACCTGTGCTGCTCTTGTCTCAGCCCCCTTCTCCAATTTTACTCGTTTCTGATCATCACAATTTATGACAGCCTCAAGTGAAGACATTTCAGAGGCTTCAATCTCTCTGGTATGATGAAAGATATCCATGTACTCTGGAATGAGAAACACACAACGTCCAAAAAATTAAAACAATCAAATAATAATGATGTTAATTACGCATATATGACATTGGTAACCTGAATTCATGACAACAAATCATTTAAAATTAAATATCTTTTGCAAATTCTGAAGCTAAACAAAAGCCTCTTAAATTTTCCAAGTTCTGCCAAGCAAGAAGTTAATTTTTGACATGATAAATAGCCAAGGTAGTATCAGTTGGGTTTCAGTTGTGTTAGGAAGAGTGAATATAATAGCCAAGGTAGTATCAGTTGGGTTTCAGTTGTGTTAGGAAGTGAGATAAGCTACAAATGAAGAACAAATCCAAACCCTAAGGAAACAAGAAACCGTTGAAATCAAACTCCCCCCAAACCCAAATTTCCAATTAGGACTCAAAAACCCTATCAACCCTAAACCCCTTAATCCCCAATTGCCATTGTTGCATTCGAACTCGAAAACCCTGTATTTGTACTTGTCATTGTTACATCCGAAATCGAAACCCCTATCAGCCCTAAACCCCAAATTTCATAGTTTCCTCTAAAGTAAATTCACTTACCAAGAGAACGAAAGAGAACCTGCGAGAGAGAAGATGGGAGCCACCGCCATGGACGCGACATCAGTGGCCGGAGATTTCAACTCAACGCTTCCATCGTGCTAGCTCCTCTTCAGATTCATCTTCGTTATTGGAGTGACGGGAAAGGGAGGAGTATGGAGATCAAGGATGTTGGTGGAGAGTTTAGATCTGAAAGATCAAGGATAACATTGAAAATGAGAAAAAAATAGCTAGATCTGAAAATGAAAGAAAAGGAGTTCTAGATCTGAGGGCAAGAGGAGAAGAATAGATAGGAAAGAGATGATGACGGTGAATGGGTGATGGTATTAAAGATAGAGAGAGATGCGCCTATTTTAGAAAGAGGGCGGGGGTTATGAAAATTTTCTAAGGGTCAAAATTTTAAATTCGCGCTTTTCTAAAAATTTTAAATCGTATTTTTAACATTGGTCGATAAAAAAGACCGATGTCTCTATTTTTATTGAAATCGCAAATTTACAAACCGATGTTAAATAGATTTTTAACATCATGCGTTTTTCTGACTGATGTTAATCATTCGATGTCTATGAACACAATTCTAGTAGTGAACCAAGTCTCCGAAACACAGGTGAAACAAATAACGAACTTAGCCACTCATAGCGTACGTAAATCTCCTTCGAATTGATGGAAAAATAAGCAAACTTGAATGGATGAATGAACTACTGTAAATTATGATTCAAGGTCTGAGAACAGTTGTTCTCCAATGTCTAATTTCATGCCTCCCCTAGATAGGAAAGAAGAGACCCCAAAAATCTAAATACTTTCCTTAAAGATAATGCGAAAATAATCCTAAAATAATATAAATATCCTAAAAACATTAAAACTGAAAATAAAAATAAATAAGTCTCAAAATACCTTCCTTAAACCCTGAGGAATAAGTCTTCAAAAGATTGGATCGAAGCTCTTTCCGAAAAGATAGAATTTTGCCCTTGAACTAATGTTCTCTTCACAAACTCGCTGCCGCGACAGGTCTCTCACGACCGCGACTGGTGGGCTTCAGAAAACCCTCTCGCGGGCATCTCTTCACGGTGGAATGGGTGATCTCGCGACGGTGACTAGTGACTCGCAGCCGCGACTTGTCTCATAACCGTGTGTTTTTGTGCTTTTCTTCTTGGCCTTTACTTTCCAATGCTTCTTTTCTCTTCTTCTCTTCTTCTTCTTCTTCTTCTTCTTCACCCCATTAACCACAAGTCAACCACAAGCCGGAACTACGAACCTACATAAAACAATCTAAATAGTGTAGTTTCTGAAATTTCCAACGAAAAGAACATAATATGAAATTAACTCTAAAACATAACCAAACAACCATGAAATGCAACTAAAACTGCTCTATAATGCCTATCGAAATATGCATTATCGAACTCCCTTACACTTAAGCTTCACTAGTGCTCGAGCAAACAATAAAAAGCAACCCATACCTACGAGTTCATCATCCATGCAATAGGCTTAATCAAAAGCAACATCAACATGAAATGGGGCACACAATCAAGTGAATAAACATCCTAGCATGTATTTAGCGATTAAAGCATAGAAGTAGACATCATCCAACCTCACAAGGAATATGTGTTTCACTCATGCTCTCATATGTTTAGGCTTTTAAGTTCAACTCTCAACTCAATCCACAATGCACTAAGCTCATAGAAATTGACCACAATATAATCAAATCTCCACCGAAATGTCATTACTTGCGGAAGAACAATAAAAATAGACAATTTGGCTCTAGAATTCACTTTTTTTTTCTTTTCCATTTTTTTCGATTTCTTTTTTCTTTTTCTTTCTATGCTTTCTTTCGGCTTTGGTGTCTTCCTTACATGAGTCACAAACATAGGTGTCATGAATGGCCCCGGTCTATCAACACCTTGAATTACTTGAATAAAGTCCACTTGAACATCTTTTGACGTGAATTGCAAACATGGGTGTCATGAATAAACCTGGTTATTCAATGATCAAGCTTCCTTTCTTAGCGGATAGTTCAACACCGTTTTGCGCGAATCATACCCATGGGTGTCATGCATAGATTCGGTTACTAAGTGTATAAACCATTGCCACATTATTTCACTCAAATCTCACAAGCAACTAAAGCCAAATATATAACATAAAAGCATAAACTCCGCAAGCAACAAACATGTGAGTCATCTTTGATAATAGCTAATGAAGTCAATATCAAGAGGTAGAAACATAAGGAGAGTAAATCACACATATGAGCAAAAGGATTATAAATGAATCCAATAAGGCTAAAACAATCCCACAAGGGTCATATTTTGTAGGATTTCAATCATACTTAAGCTCGATCATACATGCTCAATTACATCACCACCTATGCGCCATAAGAAAACATTTTAGAACAATAAGGCTAAGCACTTCAAACTAATCGTAGGATTTACAAGTTCATGCCATAAGAAAATGTAGAGTTTCGCTAACTAAAGTGGGTGTTTGAATAGCAACATATATGCAATGCATGATATTTTTTCTTTGATTTCTAATGCATAAGTAAAAATAAAGTCATAACTAAAATTGAAAAATTGAAATGCATGCAAAAATTGAAATATGACCTAACTAGATGCACTAAATCCCTCCCTCACATTTAAATCTTTCACTGTCCTCAATGGAACATAAAAGACAACAAAAATAACCAAATAAACTCGAGGTGAGGGAAGAGGAAACTAACGTGCTCACTAATGTGATGGTTGTGGCGGATAGCCTGGAATCTGCAATCCACGGAGCATAGAGCAAAGATCATCAAAACTCGTCCTTTGGACCTTCTGAGCAGCTCTAATCTCAGCCTGAGAATCACGCATGACAGCTAGTTGGCTGTCAAGATAATCAAATCGCTGAGCGACAGTACCAAAGCACTGATTGACAGATGTGAACCTCTAATCAACAGCACCGAACCGCCAATCGTTGGACTCATCCATACGCATGTAGTTGCGAAGCATACCGCACTGGTTGTTGAAAATCATCTGCTGCTTCCTGCTGGTCCTGAATAGGATGGAAGAAACCCTCGAAATAGGCCTGAGAAGGAAACTCAGCATCGAATGCTCCATGAGATGAACTCACCGCACCAACATAATAGTTCTCCCCCGGGTAGGTAGTCTCCTCATGAGGAGGGTATTCATAATCCATGTCATCTCTCTACTCCTCCTGCTGAGGCATCTCCTGCTGTAGCGGCTGATGTAGAACTATAGGCAACTGAGCTCCTGGATGCTCACTAGGAAGTAGCAAATGAGCGGTGGTGAGACCAGTGGGAAGGTCCTGACGAGGAAGATAAATCATGTGAGCTCTGTCTCTTCCAAAGAACCAGTGGTAGACATCACCGGCTACAGTCATCAGCCTCTCATGTTTAAGGAGGTTGATATCAATCTGGTGACCTCCTCTCAGCGCATCATACTCATCTAAAACAATCCCTAACTCAATAGCAAGCAAAGTGATCAGGCCACCAAACCCAATCGTAGCAGAATCCTTCCTGACATTCGCTGTGGAGGTAAGAGACTGACAAACCATGAAGAATAGCTCCAACCAGCCAGGAATCGTATCTGGATGACAGGACAAAATCGTCAGATTCCTATCAAAAGAATATCCAAACTAACCAACTAGTATAGCTAGTAAGTCCGGAGTCGATCCATAGGGATCTACCGTTACTTTATGCGTTATAATCACCAACAAGAGTAAACAAGGGGTTGTAGAGATGTAAAGATTAAAAGAACTCAAGAGGTAAATAATGACGATGGTTGTAAACAATGATGAATGAGATGTTTCACCTACGATTCTCAATTTTGGTTCGTCTCCTTGATCATAGTTCTTCCTTCTAGTTGTATCTTTTCTATCATTCACTCTTATCTTGATTTAAATAGATTATTAGTCATATGAGTCCTAATAATCCCTTATTCCTAGGCAATCTTAACACAGATTAAGGTTTAATCATAGGAATAGCACTAAGTCTCAAGATATAATAAGCTTATAAGCAATATTAATTCCCTAAAGAACTAACATTTAACCTATAGTCAACTTCTTATACAATCAAACTTTTCTATGAGATCCACTCAATTGTATTTGCTACTTTGGATTAGAGTTCACAAACGTATGAATCAAAACCCTAACAATGATGCAATTCTAACGAGGTTGTGAATCATGGTAGAATCAACACCACAAGCAATTAAAGCACAAAGAAATTGAAGTAGATAATAGAAAACAACTAGAATTCCAAACTCACAATTCAACAAAACCAAGTCTTGATCGTAAGCAAAACAAGATGAGTTTAGTTGCTCATGCTCTTAAATGACGTCTCTCAATTCTTCAAAGAATAAAAGATAACTAAAAACATCTAAAATAAGTCTTTAAATACCTAAGAATACCGTCATAAAAGCCTAGAAAGTATTTCCCAAAGATAGGCCCAACTTTAGAGGCATAAAAAATCGGTGCTGAATTCGGCCCAAGAAAACCGCGACCAAGCTGCGGGTGCTGCCACTGCAGTAAATCCTGAAATCCTGGCCGCAGGTGCTGCCTGGATGGCCGCGAGTGCGGTTTTATGTGATTGCCTTGTTCCTCTGGCCGCGGGTGCTGTTTTTTACTCTTGTATGCCCTTTGCCTCTTCCCTGTGCATTCCAACTTGCTTCTCTAGCTCGTTCCTTGTCTCCATATGATCCATATGACTCCCATGAATGACCTCCATGCTACTTCGACTCCGAAATCTGCAATTACTCGCTAAACTTGTGTAGATTCCGCACTTAAGCACCAAATGAGCAAACAAGTAAACTAACCCCTTTAAATGCAATATATACATCTAAATGACCCTAAAACTACTCTATAATGCCTATCTAAATATGCATTATCAGTGGTTCAGGCAAAAAACATATCAAGAAACTCCAAGTAGATCTCATAACCTTGTTGCCCTCAGCCTGACCAAAGAAAATGTTGTTAAACCTTATAACATAGCCTCACCACCGGATGAACTATGTCGATGTTCAGATCATGCCCTGGGTTCATCACTAACCTTGTCAATCTATGCCATTATTGCTCGGGCATCTCAGTAGTGCAGAAACCGACCACGTTCAATGCTATAACAACAACTTATTTTCTCAATTTCATTTTCATTCTCAATTTCCATCTTAAACTCATTCTCGATTTCATGCTCATATTTCTTTCTTTATTAATGCTTTCTCAGATCACCTCAATGCCTCAATTAGGTACGAACCCGATGGGGTTGGGTCATCCTATGTCCCAAGCAAAAAGACTCTAGGACTCAGAATTAACGGTCGTTCTAACATACAACGAGAAGTTATATGCTCAAGCAGTTTGCAATCCTAAGCATGATACTAGACATAGCCACGGGTCACAGGTCGGTGACCCCCCGGGTCAGGGTCGAAGGGTTGGCTCGAGTTGGGGGTCATGGTTAGGGTCGAGGGAAATAGAACTCGTGACCCGGCGGGTCACACAGGTTGACACTTTGAAAAACTAGCCATTTGGGTGGGACCCACTTGAACGTTTATTTTATTAATAAAAAACTAGTTGTTGCTCGGGTTGAACATAGGCTCGAGCTTATTAATAGGCCTCCCCTCTTCCCCAATTCATTTTACTTAAGCATCCCATCAATCAAATTACTTACATTTCATTCCCGTCATTCCGTCAATCGTCGTAATGGCCGACCGTAGCGCATCCTCGAGCTCCCCGTTGTTCAATCATTTCAACAAGGTCGTCCAAGCCCCGGGGAAGATCGAAGCAGAGTGTCGTTATTGTGGTCATAAGTACAAGATAACGAACAACTTGGGTTATGGCAACTTGAAGAATCATGTAGACAAGAAGCATCCCAAAAAAGTCGATGAAGCATCAGGATCGTTGGGTAATTAGTATTTTAGTCTTGTGTTGTGTGAAGTTTATGATGTTATGAAAATATGAACGTATGAAGTACTAAATAAAGTAGGAACTAGGAAGTAAATTAGTGTTTTATGTTGTAATGCCATGCATGAACTGCCGAGCGCGATATCGATCGAGGCAATGAATCCGGTATGAGTTTGTAATCGTTGTTCGGTTTGGAATAAAGTTGTGTTTTATGTGTGTATTAATTGATTTTTTAACTAATCCAACATATAAATTAATAAAACTAAATAAATATTTTTTACCATCAAATAAATAAATAACCTCACCATTTACTTATTTACATAGCAAAATAACAACTTTTGAATAAATAAAAAATAACAAAACAACATATTATAAATTTACAAAGTGGAAAAGTGAAAAAGAAAAAAAAAATTAAACCCCGTGTTGCCAACGCCCAACAATCGGGTAGGGGCAAAAAAAAAGGGGCCAACGGTCGGAATTTTAAAATTCCAATGGCTGACCCGTCGGGTCGACCGTTAGACCCGCCGGGTCGAACGTTGGACTTGGCGGGTCGACCGTTGAACCCGGTTGAATTTTGCTCCAAAACCCACCCAATTTTCCCTATAAATACTACCCCTTCCCTCCCATTTTCATCACACCATCTCATCACATCTTCTACTCTCTAATCACTCTCTAATCGCTCTCTAATCGCTCGAGAATCAAGGAAGTCGGAAGTTGGCAGTTCACGACTCAAGAATTCCGAGAATTCGGCGCTTCGCATCACCAAATCCTACTTCTATCATCTTCTTCTTTTCTTCATTATTTTGCCTTTTGTCTTAATTACATATTCATATTATTTTAACAAATATCTAATCCCCTTTTATTGAAAATGTTTTCCCGAGGTCGGAGGAGTGTTAGCGGAGCCCCGTCTTCAAGCAAGGGGAGCGGATCGGGATCGAGTCACCAACCGGAGCCTAGCCTTCGACGTAGCGCCTCCGTTTTTGGAGCTGGAGCGAGCGGATCCCGATGACGTCGGAAACAAGCGCTACTCGAAGAGCAGTCGGGAATTGAGGAGGAGAAAGTTGCCGCTTTGGGGACTCCCTCCATGCCCTCCACCATCCTGACTCAGGAGTCCGGTTTGGAGGGTGATCCCAAGGCCACTCCTGACGCCGCCGACGAGCAACCGGTTGGTTGTAAGGCCGCCACGATGAAATACTGGTTCAAGAAGGGCCCGCCTACTTCGGGATGGAGCAAAAACTATGCAAGTTTTGTTCAAAGGTCTACAAACACAAGAAGGGGAACAGATAGGGCAACTACGGACGCCATATCGAATCAAAGCATCCGGAGAAACTTGGCTTGGCGAAAGGTCAAACTCAACTTTTCGGGTACGCAACTACTTCCTCTCAACCCCCTGGTTTATGTAGTTATGATTATGCTAGTTGTAGTGATAACTATGCTGAAATGATAGCGGTCGAAAGCCTAGCTTATAACTTTGCACAATGTTTATGTTTCAACAAATTTATAACGGAAAATGTTCAGCCCGCTTGGCAACCTATGAATCTAAACACGGTTAAGAGGAAAATGATAAAAAGGTATAACACCTGCAAAGCTGAAATAGTTGAATATTTTCAAAAACATAGCGATTTACATGTTTCAATTTGTAGTGATATTTGGACCGACCACTGACAACACCACTCATATATGGGTGTCACTTGTCATTGGGTGGATGAACTGTTCATTTTACACAAACGATTTTTGGCTTTTCGAGTTTTTGACGAGGCCCACACGGCCCGTAACATAGATGCGGTTCTTTTAAGAGTTTTACAAGAGTATAGATTGACTCAAAGAGTTTTTTCAATCAGTTTTGACAACGCATCCGCCAACACCGCCTCTATCCCAGAGTTAACACAATATTGTCAGCCCATGATAGGAGGGAGATTTTTCCATATTCGTTGCGCACCTCATATTTTAAACTTATGTGTTCAATATGGTTTAACGTATTTACAACATATAACCGAACTTATTCGATATGTCTTACGGGCACTTTGGCGAAGCAAACAACTTTGCAATCAATGGCACCAATTTTGCCGATCTAACAACATCTGCCCGAAGAACTCCCCCCTAGATGTTAGCACTCGGTGGAACTCGACATACAAAATGATTTATGATTCTTATCAATATAGAGAACTTTTTTCCGCTTTTTCCACCCAAAACATCGAAGGTTCAAACGTTTTTGGGGATGTGTGGGTGGTTGCTCGAGATATAATTGAGGTTTTCAAGGTTTTCCATGATGCAACCGAAACTTTTAGTCGTACTTACCAGGGTCGTCCAATGAATTTTGGAGGCCCGGTTCATAAGTTTACTAAAGACAATTTTTTTTTAAAATAAAATTAATGCTATCATCGTATATCATCATATTAAATTATTTGTATTGTATTTTTTGTCTTTTAAGTAAACTTTAAGTTATTAAAGAATTTTTTTTAACTTTGTGGATGCTTATTTTGGATAAATTATTTTTGATCTTTTTTTTTAATAGAAGTTTTAGTTTTGAAAAATATAAATTAGAGGCATTTTGAGTAATTATTGTGAAATTGGATATATGGATGTACTTTGATCAAAATTACATATTTTTTAAAAAAATTTATATAATATTATTTTAGGTGGTTCAATTTATCTCAAAATCTTATATAAGATGGTTTTACGAAAGAAAATTTATAAAAGACGGTTTGTTAAAAAAAATAGTCTCATTTAAAAGGGGATTTTTGGGAAATAACCCTAAATTTTATATATAATTTTTTTAATTTAATCGTCTCTCATGTTAGAAAATTTACATTAATTTTATTAAAATTTAAGTAATTTACTACCTCCAGAAACAAAATATTGACTAATTTTTTTTTTGTTTGGAGTGGAAATTTATTAAAAATTCAACATTAATGAATAATACTTACTTGTAGTGAATGAATACATGAATACATAATGTTAAAAGGAAGGAACTATAAAAAATATCAAAAGAGAAAGGGCCACCTCGTAATGAATGAATATAATGTTAAAAGGAACTATTAAAAAAATCAAAGGAAAAAGGGCCACAAATGGAACTGGCGGGATTCGAACACAAGTTGAATCATCAAATTTACGCTTTGGAACTCCCAGCCCAACCAGTGAGGCAAGATGAGACTTTTAATATTTACCAAAACATTTTACTATATATACTAAAATTATAAAATGAAGCCCCATAAAATCGGAGGCCCAGTGCGAGCGCACACTTCGCACATGCCCAGGGTCGGCCCTGGTGCTTACATTCCTACATCTAGTGTTTTCTGTTTTGTCGCTATGAACATTGCCATAACCCTTCAGGACGGGCTTCAAGTGCAATGCATATCTGACGTTGTTTTCACTATGCGAGAGAAATGGTTGTCTTATTACAAAGTTATTCCTGATATTTTCCTTGTAGCTTGTTGTTTCGGCCCTAGATACAAATTAACCGGGCTTCTAAAGTTTTTAGAAAATTATTTTCCTACGCTCGATATCAAAGATGATCATGATTGCAATGTTTCAATCATAGTTGCTAGAGTTAGGGGAATACTTGAAGCATTATATACTCATTTTTCTACAGACGCTAGAGCGCCTAACATTCATCCTCCTGCGCCTTCCAGCTCGAGCGGTTCCTCCCGCACTAGTATTATCGCTCGAACTAAGGCTCTTGCCAAAGATATTTTTGGCACAAAGAGGTTGAGGTCCTCGTCGAGCCCGCACTCGGAGCTCGACGAATACTTGTTTACTAACTTTGAATTTCCCAGTGATGAAGATGAAGATTTCGATATTTTAGAATGGTGGGGCCGAGTAGAAAAACAACGATTTCTGACCTTGCAGGTGATCGCTCGACAAATACTTGCAGCCCCTTGTTCCACCATCGCAGTGGAACAATTATTCAGCCGAGGGGGACAGATTCTTACCGAGAAGAGATCAGACTTGCTCCTTGAGAACCTCAAAGCACAAGTATGCCTCGTTAGTTGGAAGAAGGCTGGGATGGACTCGGAATCGGTCAGGAGCTCTGTGAACGGTGGAGTCGTCGATCCCCAGGGCCAGCGCCAATCCGACACCGACGAATAGCTGAATAGGTAAGCGGGGTTCAAACAACAAGTAAAGAACTATGTGGGCTTTGATTCCTCTCCTCTGGAAGGATACGTAGGCAATTGGGAAACTGATTCAAGCCCTTCTTCCTTCTTCCCCGCCCCTCCCCCCCCCCCCCCCCCTTCCCCCCCAAACCCAAACCCAAACACTATTAAACATGAAACCATATTACACAAATTCACAAAACATCACAAAAAAAAAAACCAACCCGGCCTTGACCCGGCGGGTCGACCAATTTCCACCCTTCATTGCCACATGGCCAACCCGCCGACCCGTCGACCCGCCGGGTGACCCGAACCTGTCGATCCGTTGGAATCCCGGGTCAGGGTTAGGGTCATACCGCCCGGGTTGTCGAACCCGTGGCCATTTCTACATGATACTACATGAAATGCAGGATGCTTACACATAACATACTACATTATATCTAGGCATGAGGTCTGAATTTTTGAACAAGTCCCGTAGATCTTACCTGGAATGAGCAGAATAACAAGAAAAAGTAAAAGAGTCCAATAGCTCACATATCACCTAGCAAGTATTAAATAGTGTGCATAAGTCTAAGTCTACTGCATAAAAAGGCCATCTATTTCTACACATGATTCATATAAGCAGAAAAGAACTCATTATCATATCATCATCATTATCATCATCATTATCATCATCATCTCAAATCATCTCATACTCAGCAATTTCCTTAACTCGTTTCTACAATTCTACCAATAATCTTGAAATTCCAACATATCAGATCATGCTTTCAATCCACATTCATTCATAACTAATCCATATAATTCTCAATCAAAGTTCATCAAACAATTTACAAAGTCAAGTTCCAAGCAAATCGTTTCTAAAAGTCATTTGATCTAAAAATAAGTCAAGCCACTAGTTCAACAATTGATTCTAAAATCATACTTATCCAAATTCCTGATATAGAACATTTAAACCATTAAACCATCTTTACAATATCATATTATCAAAAAAATCCCGGCATAAGTTAGTTGATCTCAAAAACCTCTACTCTAATAGTTTAAATGAATTCCGACCTTTGAGAAATGTTTCCAAATAATACCTTTTTAAACTTCAATCATTTTAATTAACACAAATAACTACCCAAATAATTACATAAACACTGATAAAATAAATAATTAAATAACTAATCAAACTAAAACCCCAAAACCGGACCAAAGCAAATAAAAGAAACTCGGTCCAGAATTGGCTTTTACTGCGGCGAAAAGAACATTTCGTCACGACAAAGCTCACTTTCGAGCTCCCCTCAAGCAGGTAGCTCTTGCTGTCGTGACCGGGCTTTCACCGCGGCGAAATAGAGTTTCACCGTGGCAAAAGGCGTCCATGAGCTCCTGGCAACCAGGCTGCTTTCGCCGCCACGACTGAGCTCTCACCGCGGTGAAAACGAGGTTTTTCCATGGCAAGGGTCGCCTTTTTCGTCCCCGAGCTAGTTCGTGTTCGTTGCGTCGAACCATGGTTTCGTCGTGGCAAAACTTTGTCTGGGTTGCTTTTCTTCGTTGGAAACCTGCTCGTTTTCAACCCGACCTTTCTCAACCTCACCGACTCTCTTCCGATCCCCAACCATAATGAACAAGGAAGGGGACCAACGAGACCAAAAAAAAAGGGTAGAAGAAGTAAGGCTCACCGAGGGGTCTTCAAGGGCTTCACAGGAGGTGCTTCGGCTTTGTCGAAGGCTGAATTGGAGCTTGCTTGGCCTAGATCGAAGGTAGGAGGCTTAAAGATGTACGTTTACAATGTTTTTGATCGAAAGGCGGAGAAGGGAGGCTTATCGGACCTTGAACAGAGGAACAGGGGAGGAAGAAGAGGGAGAAGGCATCGACGGCTAAAGCTCTTGGGCTGCTCCTAGGCTCGGCTTCGGACGTCGGAGGAGGTAGAGGGCTCAAACTGATGCTGGGACCTCAAACGAGAAGGTGGAGGTGAAGTTGCTGGGTGGCTTGGTCAACTTTTCTTCGAAAAACAGCTTCGAAAAATAGGGGAGGCGGTTGGTGGGGTTCGAATAGGGAGATGGTGGTGGCCGGTGGAGCTGGTTTGGCAGCTACTGGCAGCCGGAGACAAGAGAGGGTGAAGGTGGTTGGTGGCCGGTGGAAACAGAAGGTGGTGATAGTGTTGGGGGATGTTTGGATGAGGCGAAAAAGAGGAGAAGAAAAGAGTGTGTGAGGGATGTGATTGGATGTGTGTGTGTTATGGGTTCATGGGCTTGTTGGTTTCAATTTAAAGAGAGAGGAGAAGGCCTTGTGCTGCTGTTGCATTCGGAGAAGGGAGAGGGCGAGGGGTGCTTGTCATCTTGCCTAAAATGGGTGAGACAATACTTAAGGGAGGGTGTATGTGTGGGAGGAGTTTTAGCCAAAAATGGGAGGAGGAAAGGGGGAAGAAGTGTGGAGAGCTGCTGCTACTATCGGCCATGGGGAGGGTGGGAGTTGTGCTGAAATCGGATGTGAGGGAGGAGAAGGCAAGTTGTATGGTCCCCAAAATCAAATTCAAAAGACAACACATGGAAAATAAATCTCGAAACCCGCTTTCTCGACCTTATCCCGACTCAATTCAAAATAAACTTTCAATTTCGAAATAATAATGAAATCTGAAAAAATATTTCAAAGTCTCGGTATAAGAAAGCAGAATAAATCCGATTTTAAATCAACTTCAAATTTAAGCCAAAATTCGCTTCGGAATGATTAAAATAAAATAAATTTGATCGAGGACGGAGATTTTCAAAATTTTCAAATATATAGAAATTAAATCAAATCAGAATTAAATCATAACTTTATAAAATAATATTTTAAAATTTTGGGTATTTACATTACGAAGGGAAAGAAAAAAAAAAGAAAGAGTAATGGGCCAAGGCCCATCCCAGTTCATTCACACTTCCGAAACCAATTCAGAAGGGAAAGAAGAAAAGGAATTAGGAGGCGGGGGCCCTAGATGCCGGCGTGGCGTTCGACGTTGACGGGCCCACCCGACCACCTTCTCCTTTTTCCTTCAACCCCACTCCCCTGCTCAGCCCTGGCCTCGCCGGATCCACTCTCACTTTCCGACCATTCTCACTCCTGACCGCCCCTGACCAAGAAGAAGCCAAGAAGTTCGATCCAAGGGAAAGGAGACAAGGTTAGGGCTCATTGAGAGATCTCAATGTTGTCGGCTCGTCATAGTTTGGGATCCCTGGAGATTCGGGCTGCGTTTTCTCGACATGGATCAAAGGTAGTGATGAGAAAGGTGAAGCTTTATGAGGTTTTCGATTAGAAAAGAGGAAGAGGAGCCTTACGGAATTTTTGATTGGAAACAGGGGAAATGGAAGCGGCTCGGTTGTGGTGGAACTGCTTCGACGCTGTCGGGCGTCTTGCTTGGCCTTGTCGGACGTCGGAGGAAGGGTGGAGTGCTTGAACTCTTCGAACGAAAGAGGAGGATGAAGCGGGCGGCTGGTTCTCGTCATGGACAAAGAACAAGATATAACTATTATTGATCTGATATTAAATTAGATGAAAATTAAATTAAAAAATTGGGTTTTAGTTTAAATCTGGCTAATATTTTTTTTTACTACTAAAAATAGGATAATAAAAAAGAAATTGTATTTCGGTTTTTTTTTTGCTTAATTTAGTGATTGTCCAAAAAAATTAACATAAGTAAGTAAATGTCCACTTTTTAAACAAATTAATTAATTGTCCATATTTGACAATTTCATCATTCCTTCCATTTATCCTTTTTCTCATTCACCCTCATTTCTCTTTGACCATTTGTAATTTTGATCTTGGCCGGTCAACATTGACCATTTTGATGACAGTTGTTGACTTGCTGGTGACAATTTTTGTGACATTTGTTGGTGACATTTCTTCTAGTGATAATTTTTTCGATAATTTATTTTTTATTTTGGTGGCATCTATTTTGACATTATTTTTTCTCGGAATATTTTGTCACCAATAACATGAGACTATCACCAAATATTATCACGAACTAGTGAAAACTGTAACCAACTATAGTCAATAACTCAATATCAATTTTCACAAGCTACAAATCATTGTCACTAAGCATTTGTCATCGACTATAACACACTATAACCACCTATTGTTACCAATTACCAAATACTAGTACAAAATTATTTTCACCAACTAGTGAACACTGAAACACACCTATTATCACCAACTAAAGAACATTGTCATCAACTATTCAAAACTTACCTATTTTCCCTAACTGCATCAAATTGTCACTAACCTATATTGTCACCAACTATGGAACATTGTCATCATATTATGTTCTCCAACGTATTGTCACCAACTACAAAATATTGTCACCTCCCTATTGTCATCAACCTATTTTTAGTAATCTATTGTCACCTAGGGTTGGAATGGTAATCGAAAATTACCATACCAACCGATTAGCAACCGTACCAACAGGTCTTTGGTACCAAGAAGTTGGTAACCGACTGAATCAGTAACCGAAGTCTCGGTACCAAGGATAGTCGGTACGGTAACGGTATGGGCAACCCAAATACCGTGGTACCGTTGGTACCAAATATATTTTAATTTTTTAAAAATAAAATAAAATATATATTTTATTTTAAAAAAAATAAAATACCGTGGTACCGTTGGTACCAAGGATAGTCGGTTCGTTTTCAAGCATAATCTGTCATTGGTACCATCGGTACCGATGGTACCACAGTGTATAAAACGAAAATCGAAGAATGAAAATAGTGGCTTCGGTTACCACGGTACCGACATTCGGTAACCGATACTTTTGGTACCAAGAGTTTCGGTACCGAAACTATTCGGTTGGTACGTGGTACAGAAAATCTCATACCGAGGGGTATCGTTACGGTACGTGGTAATGAAAAATTTACCATGGTACCGTACCGTGCCAGCCCTAATGTCACCAACGACATAACAGTGTCACCAACCTATTGTCACCAACTACATTACATTGTTACCACTCTATTGCCACCAACTACATAACACTCTCAGCATATTCTTTTCTCAAATGTATTGTCACCAACAACAAAACATTGTCACCAACCTCTTGTCATTAATCTATTGTACTCACAAATGAAAAAATATTAGACCCTATAGAGGCTAAAGCTAAGCAAATAGTAATCTATTGCCACCAACGACAAAACAATGTCACCAAACTGAAACCTTAGAATGAGGGGGCATAAACCCTAGAAAGGTTAAAGCTAAGTAGACAAAACTTGTTGTACAGTAGTATTTAGGGTTTAGGGTTTAGTGTATAGGGTTTAGGGCCCTAAAATGTGTGTACAGTACTAATGTCATCATCGTTGTCACTTAATATTAACTCAATTTAGTCACCAAACTAAAACCCTAGAACTAGAGGAGAATAGACCCTAAATCGTACTGACATAAACAATAGTTGGATTTCTTCTCTCGTGCGACAAAATACACATGGCGAACAAAATCGATCACCACCGAAGCAATTGTGTTGCCACTAGAAATCAACGAACTCTTGGAGGTTGACGAAATCGTCCTTGTCGATGTCCATCTCCCCCATCACACGAGCGACCTTGTCAACAGAGGCGTCGAATCCGAGAAGGATGAAACTAGAGGAGAGGGAGACGTCATGATTGTGGCACAAAGAGAGAGCAACCGAGAAAAGATGGATATAAGCGGTAGAATTTAGGGCGTCATATTTTAGGTATGCTTTTACATACGGAGTATTAGTTTAGGTCAATTTCATGCATATTTATTATATTTTATACTTTATTTATTTTATTTTTCATTTTTAGAGTCTACACCAAGTTTTTATTTGTTTCAAGAATTTTGAGACGAATATTATGGAAATTCAAGAGTCAATACAATGCAGCACGAATCATTTGTTTCAAGAATTTTTATTTATGGGATGAAATTTGTAGTTAGGTCTTGGGGTGGATTTTAGTTATTTAATTTTGTGGGCTGAATTTATAATTTTATCAAATGTATGTATGTATGTATGTATGTATGTATGTATGTATGTATGTATGTATGTATGTATGTATGTATGTATGTATGTATGTATGTATGCCCATGTTTGCTATTAGACGGGGGGAGTCGGACTTTAGGCGAACCGATTAAGCGAACACCAAGGCTTGGTCGGTTGCTTTGTTTAAATGACTCTTAGGCAATTAATTGGGGTTTAATTAGAATAGGGGTAGTTAGGGTATTATGAAAATAAAATAGACATTTACCTAATATCTATTTCAATGTGGACATTTACTTAATTAGGATTCTTAAATGGATATTTGAGCAAAATTTTCCATTTTTTATAACGGTCATTCTATCCTATACCATAAGGGTATAAGATAAGAATCTAAAAAGGAAAAGATTAACGTAGTGGACCCTAAAAATCTAATTTAAAAGAAAAGCTAAATTCATTACAATTTGAAATATAATTCCAAATTAGGACTATTATCCTCTAAAAACCGTTTTTATAATTAACAATCTTTTACATGTTATAATATTATTATTGTATGTGGATATACATGGGAAACCCTAGTTAGACTTGGGGCCCAAGGTGTGTAATCGATATATAAAAGGTCATTTGGAACCCAATGAATACATCAATTCCTTCTCTTCTGTCTCTACATCTCTTCTCTTATCTTCGATTTATCACACGTTATCAGCACGAAACTCTACCCTAATAAAATAAACCTAAGCCGACTGTTTTCCAGCACCACCCTTTCCTATGCATATCTATCAAATCTTTAAATCTAATGCTGGAGGGATGACAAATTCGATCCAAAGAGAAGGGGCACATCTCACCACATTTTAAATCAGCGTAACCTCCGCGATGGGGTCGTAGCGACATCGTCATCATGGTGCTCTCAAAAGTAGACATACCTCCACGGCTCCACTGATCATACACCTTCTTGGCGTCGGCGTCGGTGTTGCTTGTACGGTTGTACCCGAAGATCCGAATTTGATCGATGGAGACGAACCCTAACCTGGTCGACATCGCAGACGTCTTTGACAGTGCGAGCCGATCACGACCATTGGGTGCGACCTCGGCATCACCGGGAGATGTTACATGTTTTTTTATTGTCATTCGATGATGTGAAGGGAAGTTTTCGATTTTATTTCCTTTTAATTATCCATGTTTAATCATCTATTATCTATACTTCTCGATTTGAAATTGAAACATCTTCGATTGACTGGTATGATTGTTCATAGTCTTGGGTTTCCGGCAGGGGCGGAGGGAAGGGGGCATGAGGTGGCTCGAGCCCCCCTGGGTCGGGGGAAAAAGTAAAAAAAAAATATGTAATTTTTGATAATTTAAGGGTTAAAAAAAGTTAAAATGAGTAATAAATCAATAAGTGTGTATAGCTTAGTTGGTATAGGTTAGGAAAAAGAATGATAAGGTCATGGTTTCGAATCCTTATAATCCCGAAAATATAGTTGAGCCCCCCCTCGAATTTTTCCTGGCTCCGCCCCTAGTTGTCGGGCCGACATATCAAGCAGATTGCTTGATTTCACCTTCCGATGTTGACTCGTGCTAGGGGCAAGTCGGATACTCCCTACGTTCTCCACCGGTTCGTCGGCGCCTCCGGCCACGTCTTCGCCTCCACGCGGCTCACAGGTGCTTCCTCGGCGTCGTTGACTGATTTGCCCTCCGCCGCTCTTGCGAACACAAACGAGGAAGACAAAGTACTTGTTTGCAATTTGCTTTATTAATAACGTAATCGGCCCAGAATTTCTTAAAAATTGCATATTGACCCGTATTTTTTACACAATTACATAAAGCGGCCTAAAACTTTCAAGGCAACATATTTTTGCCCATGTGAAGTACAAACACATCCCCGAAGATGATGTGTAAACATAAATTATATAAACCCCCGAAGTGGTTGAATTAATCGAATAAATTTAAATCCACGAAGTAGTTAAATTAATCGAACAAATTTCAATCCCCGAAGTGGTTGAATCAATTGAATAAGTAATTTTAATCCTCGAAGTGGTTGAATAAGTAATTTCAATCCCCGAAATGGTTGAATCAATTGAATAAATCAACCTCATCCCCCGAAGAGGATGTGTATACACAGATTACTTTATATCCATTAAATTATCCTCGTAGTGATGATATGATAAAAGCGATGACCAGATTAATCTCATCTCATCCCCGAAGTGATGAACCGATAAATTAAATCTCGTCTCTGAAGTGATGAACAATCGATAAAACCTTATCTCCCAAAGTAGATTAACGGACTAATCATCTCATCTCCTGAAGTAGATGAATATGGACTCATCTCATCTCCAGAAGTAGATGAATGTACCAATCTCGAACGGACTAATCATCTCATCTCTCGAAGTAGATGAACGGACCATCTCCTAAAATCTCCCGAAGTAGATGAACGGACCATCTCTTGAAGTAGATGTGAGCGATTGAAAATCATCCCTGTAGTGATGAACTTATTTTTATTTTATTTTTTATTTCAGTTTTATTATTCATTTCAATTTGTATTGTTTTTTTTTTGTCTCTAGAAGTAGACAAACATTATCTCCCGAAGTATATATAAATTGTTATATTTGCATATCATCCCAGAAGTGGTAGTTTATCTACTTCACTCCTGAAGTAGATAAAGCAAACACTGCTTATATATTACATCTTTTGAAAAAGATGAAATTCTTATTTATTTAAATTCATATTTATCTCCTGATGAAGATAAAATATTTTAGATTATATATCATGATGAAATTTATCTCCTGTAGTAGGTTTTTTTGATCTCCAACAGTCTCCGGAAGTAAACAAACATGTATTTGTAGGGATGTTTATTTGTCACCAGAAGTTGACAATATGCTAATTTTATTTCATTTATTTATGTTTTTATAGTTTAATTACCCATACCAACTATTTATTGATTTATGATAGTCTCTCGAAATAAATAAACTCATCCCCTGAAGAGGAAGAACACATTATGCTCATAAATCGTTTCTGGAGTAACGATAATAATCTCCTGAAGAGATATATGAAAAGAAAATTCATAAAATGTCTCTCTCTCATCAACAAAAATCATTCCCAAAAGTGTATGAGTTTTATTTTAAAGTTGCATATCCTCCTAAAGATTCATTTCTTGAAGTAAATGAACGATAAGAGATATATGGTATATCCTCCTAAAGATTATTTAAAATCATTCCCAAAAGTGTATGAGTTTTATTTTAAAGTTGCAAAAATACCCAGAAGTGTAGAAATTAAAGTGAATGTATACAAGTTGTCTTCTCTATGAAGTGCGTAATAATCGATCATATCATTTCTTGAAGAATATGATCAATGTTTATATGGCAACTTACTATATTTCTTAATGCAACTTATCATCTTTTGGAGTATATGATTGAGAATTATACATAATAGAGACTAATTGTCACTCGAAGTTGACAAATGAATCATCTTATGAATAAAATCATTTCTTGAAGAAAATGATAAATTGAAAAGTTTCTCCATGACTCCACTTGAAGTGGACAAATACAATTTTTTTTTTAATTATTCATTGCTTTATATTGAATAAAATTGTTATGGTTTTACTTATTATAATTCAAAACTCAAAGTGTTTCCTGAAGAAACAACTTATCATGAGCGTCTAATATGAAGTTTTGATTGACAAATGAACATTTGGAAGAAAGGTTTACCATAATCCCGTAGATTGTGAAGTTTTTTAACACCAACCTAAGAGCCTGAAGACTCTATTGGTGGATTTTTATTTAACTCCAAAAGAGTGAATGATTCTTATAAACTCCAGAAGAGTATATCTCCTAAACCAGATCAAACCATATGGAATACTATGTTTCAGGAGGTGCTTAAGCTGATGAAGGGCAAAACTCCTATGGAGAGTGTTGATAGTTCTGCAAACTAGGCCACGGTGCACTTCGCAGGTACCCTTAGTGTTTCCTTTCTTATTGGTGTTAATAAAGCTCAAAATGATATGTGGATTGTAGACTCTGGTGCTATAGACCACATTGCTTTTGACCAAACAATCTTCACAGAACTCAGTGTTCTACATCCTCCTATCAGTCTTGGGTTGCCTGATGGCACTTGCATAACTGTTAGGAAGAGTGGTACTTTGGTTTTGAGAAGTGATTTGACTTTGCAAAATGTGCTATTGGTGCCACAATTTAGACTCAATTTGCTGTCAGTTTCAAAGAGTTTATTTATGCATAATCTGAGATTCAGTTTTGATCATAGAAATTGTTGGTTACATGACCCTATAACTGAGATTGTGATAGCTAGAGGCCTTGAAGATAGAGGATTATATGTGATGAAGGCCTATGGACGCATGGAGAATCAGGAACTGAAGTCCAGTGATGTCAGTAAAATTTCTTTCATTTGTAATAATGTTTGTTTGATGCACAATAGACTTGGTCATATGTCTTTTTCTAAACTTCAACATATTAAGGATTGTAAGCAAGGTGATGTAAAGGACATGTCATGTGACACTTGTGCCATGACTAAGTTTGCAAAGTTGAAATTTGACAGGAGTGAATCAGTCACTTCTTGTCCCTTTCATTTGATTCATATGGATGTATGAGGGCCTTATAGAGTTCCATCTAGATGTGGTGCTAAGTATTTCTTAACGGTCATGGATGACTACACAAGGATCACTTGGGTCTTCTTGATGCAAGATAAATTGCAGGTTCTAAGGTTGATCACTTGTTTCTTAGCTATGGTTGAGACACAATTTCAGATGTCTGTCAAAGCAGTAAGGATAGACAATGAGACATAATTCACACAAAAAGGATGTGTGGATTTATTTGGCTTTAAAGGCATTGAACATAAAAGGTCAACCCATGTGTTCATGAACAAAATGGTAAAGTAGAAAGAAAGCACAGACATTTGATTGAGACTGCAAGGGCAATCAGGTTGCATGCTGGCCTACCTATTCAATTTTGGGGTGACTGTGTGCTTAGTGCCACCCATGTCATTAACAAGATGCCCTATTTTGTGTTGAATTGGAAATCTCCTTTTGAATTGTTGTATAAATTTCCTCCTAGTTATGATCAATTGAGAGTGATTGGGTGTTTATGCTATGCTCTCCAACCTAATGATCCTAGAGATAAACTGGGATCCATTGCTAGAAGATGTGTGTTTTTGGGATATCCCCCGGGTCAGAAAGCCTTCAAGCTGTTTGATTTGGAAAGGAAAACTGTCATTATTAGTAGACATGTGAAGTTTGTAGAGGATGTTTTCCCTTTTAAACAAGTTGGTTCATCTAAGAATCCCAGATTGCCAGATGTACACATTCCTGATGAAGATTTTGATGATACGTTTGTTCCCAACCATATTCCTTCTGGTTCAGATTCATCTTTTAGTTCCCACTCATCAAATCTCATGCCTGGGAATGATCATCAGTCACAATCAGATGGTGGGTTGGTTAGTGATAGTTCCATATCTCCCTCTCCTCCACAAGCTACCACCTTACCTCTCAGAAGGCACATCAACCGACTAGCCAGATTGCAGGACTTTGTTTACTCAGGGTTGCCAACAACGGGTCACACTGAATCTTCAAAGTCTAAGTCTTTTGTTGTGTTTGATGTGAATAATCTTTCACATCTATCTTCACAGTACATCTCCTCCTTAGCCAATGCATGTGCCATATTTGAACCAAACTCTTACTCACAAGCAAAAGGGATTCCTAAGTGGGAATAGGCTATGCAAGCTGAGCTAACTGCACTCACCAGCAATTGCACTTGGCTTCTCACTCCTCTTCCTCCAAGTAAGAAGGCTATTGGATGCAAATGGATTTTTAAAATCAAACATAAGCCCGATGGATCCATTGAAAGATACAAAGCTAGATTGATGGCTAAGGGGTATAATCAAGTAAAAGACATAGATTACAAGCAAACATTCTCACCAGTTGCTAAACTATCTACTGTCAGAATCCTTTTGGATTTAGCTGCCTGTAAAGGATGGGTCATTCATCAATTGGACGTGAACAATGCATTTCTTCATGGATTTATTGATGAAGAGGTGTATATGTCTCCCCCTCCGGGGTTGAATGTTCCCAAGGATCATGTCTGCAGGCTTAAGAGATCTTTATATGTGCCAAAATAGGCTAGTAGACAGTGGAATCAGGAACTCACACAATTCATTATTAAGCTGGGCTACACTCAATCTGGTCATGATTTCTCTCTATTCACCAAGAGGTTGGGCACTAGTTTGACAATTGCTTTAGTTTATGTTGATGATATGCTTTTATTAGGCAACTCAACATCTGAAATCACTGCTACCAAGGAAGCTCTACATAACACTTTCACTATCAAAGATCTTGGTATGGCTAGGTACTTTCTTGGGATGGAAATTGTCAGATCATCTTCAGGAATTTTGCTGAATCAAAGGAAGTATGTGCTAGACATTCTTACTGATGCTCGTATGGAAGGGTGTAAGACTACTTCTTTCCCTATGCAACATGGGGTCAAGCTCTCTGCTAATATAGGTGATCCTATTTCTAACTCAGAGGATTACAGGAGGTTAGTAGGGAGATTGTTGTATCTTACTCTTACTCGTCTTGACATCTCATATACAGTTCAACAACTCCGTCAGTTTTTGCAATCTCCTTTGAAGCCACATTGGGATGCTCTTTTGTACCTTCTTAGATATCTAAAAGGGACATTCAACTTTGCTTTGTCCTATCCTTCACAGTCTAGTCTCACTGTCAAAGCATATTCTGATGCCGATTGGGGTAATTGCTTAGACATTGGCCGACCCCTCTCTGGTTATTGTGTCTTCCTAGGTTCTGCACTGGTGTCATGGAAAACCAAGAAGCAGAAAGTGGTTTTTAAATCATCCACAGAGAGTGAATATTGAAGCATGTCTGCTGCAGCTAGTGAACTGGTTTGGATTTATGGGGTTTTGAGTGATCTGTGTATCCCATTGACCTTGCCTATTGTTTTGAATTATGACAACAGGTCTGCTCAACAACTAGCCATCAATCCCGTGTTCCATGAACGAACTAAGCATGTTCGAATTGACTCACACTTCACCAGGGGGATGATTCATCAAGGGTTCATTATCACGGCTCATGTGTCAACTACGATGCAAATTGCAGATATTTTCACCAAGGCACTCGGAGCTAAGCAACACGATTTTTTAAGGTCCAAGCTTGGTCTAGTCTTACCTTGCCTAGGTCCAGCTTGAGGGGGGGGGGGTATATGAGTCATGTCGTTAGCTAGAGAGCTCGGTTAGAAAAGGGCAAAATGGTCTTTTCATGTGCAAGACCGGGCTCCTACATGTGAGCTACAAAATGAGAGGCGGAAAGTTTGTTTTGTTTTTTTATAACAAACTAAGAAACTCCTTTTCCCTTCTATGGAGGGTTACTCCATCTGGTTTCATCAATCCAATTCCAATTCGTTCATTTGAAGATATAATTTCGTTTTCTCCAAAATATGATTCTAATCTTATCATTTGTACTCTTGAAGAAGTACATGGAATGTGGGGTTCATATCAAGTTCAGGACAATTATCATTCGGTTGGTACAACCAATAAAAGTAACCATATAACACAATCCGGTTAACAATGCCACTTCCTGACATTCCTCTAAGCATAGCCTGAAGCATTCCCCTCGCCAGTAGAGGGTACGAAAGAGGTTAAGGTTAAGCGCGCAACCGATGTTATTGTTGTGGCTTATAGCTAGGTAGCTGTTATGCGGTTAATTCTAAATGTCTTGAAGAACATTATAAATGGCTCATAATTGAAGTATGACACCAACGAAAGTTCTGATAATACCCATTCAATGGCATCTAAATTAAAAAATGAATCACCATATACAAAGTTCAATGGTTGAATAATATGGTTCTATAAGTGTCAAACAATTTTGAAAACTTGAAGTTTTCTCAAACAATCTTGAATGGAAAAACCAAGACGAATACCATATATCTCCAAAAGAGCATTGATCTTGTTACGTGAAGTAACAATGACACATATGTATGAATTGACATGGTATTGAACACCAATATCTCATATGACTAGCCAGAAGCAAGTTTTATAGAAATGAGAATGTATATATATGGTTTATTTGACACTTATTTATCTCATTGAAACTTATCACTAACCAGAAGTTAGTTAATGATAAAATATATTTTCTTTGTGGCATCCGGTCACTCATGTGAATCGATGATGTGCGGGATCATTGAAATTCACATAGACAACCACTAAGAGGGACTAGAAGATCCTAGGACCTAAAGATCCTCAATAAAGGTGACTGAACATATATGGTCTATCATCTTGACAAAATCAACAATAAGCCCATCTATTTTGAGAGTAAATGCAATGTCTCTAATGTCTCTTGATTGGATACAATGAGACACCTACAAAACACTACCATATAGACTAGTGTAGTTCCAATATTATAGATGCATCAACACTCGGTCATATGAAACAAACATGTAGAGAATGTTATCACGACGACCCGGACGAGTTGTTAGTCAAATGGGCCCATGCAAGCTAGTTTGCATTTCGAATTTGACACAATAACACCTCTCTAATTATCTCTAGAAGAGAGCATGCCATTCAAAGGTTTTGAATAAGCAGCATATGTTCCGAGATGTACCTCATCCAAATGAACTACAATGAGACCACAAAGAAGTTGGATGATACACGGGGTTTGAGTCCCTATTGATATCAAATACCTAGAGCTTTATAATGGTGATAAAATGCTCGGTATTTAGGGGGAGAGGAAATGAGACAATTAAGAAAGAGATTGCACGGAAGCAACTTCTCTATCATTTCATATCTGCGGATAAATACAAGTGAACCAGAAGTTCAATAAATGAAATGATTATAAGGTTTAGCAAATATGTCATTGAAAGCATTTACTAAAGGCCAAGAAAGTGACAAAGTCACGATTTCCTAGCTCATTTGGAAGTTCTAGAAGTAACTCCAACTCAATGAATATAAAGTGGTTCTCAAGTGCACCAGAAGTGTTGATCACAATGCTCTTGGTATACGATTCTCTAGAATTGGAAAGAGCCTATGAGAATATGATGATCATCAAATAAATAATGGATGTCGACATCGAAATGATAGTAAAGAGCTAGAAAAATGAAATTCATGCAAGAATGAGTTCTTTAAGCATTATGGCATTGGGCTTGTAGTTCCAACACCGGAAAGTGTAACATCATTTGGTTTTAAGTGGGTGTTTGTACAAAATAAAATATAAAGCCAACTTGATTGCACAAAAACCTATCAAAGGTTATATTGAGAATGTATTCACCAGAAGTGAATATAATTTTGGATCTAAATGTAAATAACGGACGTGCTACTTGCATACGCATATAAATGAAAAAGATCGATTGAAAATGCCTGAAACATTAATATCAAAGTCCCGTCACATTCAATCGCTTAAAGATCCTTATAAGACTACCTGGAGTACCTATAATTATGAAAATGGTGACATTGCATCAGGTTCCGAAGTACCATACAATGTTGTACTCTTTTCCTTGATCTTGGTTTTTATCCCATTGGGTTCCAAGTTAAGGTTTTTAATGAGGCAACTTAAGCACCATTTAATACACTAGATCTCCCATGATCAAATGGCACACTGGGTCCTGAAGTAACTTATGTTTGTGCATTGAAATAGCTCAACGCCAGCAAATTAATGAAAGTCAAGCATTCGAAGTCAATTGTAATGTATGAAGACATCTCAACTTATACACGTCAAAGGAAATGTTGAGACTCGGTTATGCAGCTCATACAGTCAGCACCATCAAGAAATTCAAGGAGCTTACCCGAATGAGAAGACTACAAGAAGGGTGTTGAAATCAGAGAGAGTATATACGCACTGCACTCTTTTTTCCTTCTATCAGGTTTTATCCCACTGGATTTTCCTAAAATAGTTTTTAACGAGGCAGTATCACCAAAGCGTATTACATGTTATTTGTATTTTAACTTGTTCCTAGTTTTGATTCCATTAGGTTTTCTATGCGAGGTTTTTAATATGACTGTTTTGTATTATTAGTGATGTACATCCAAGGGGTAGTGTTATAATATTATTATTGTATGTGGATATACATTGAAAACCCAAGTTAGACTTGAGACCTAAGGTGTGTAATCGCTATATAAAGGGTCATTTGAAACCCTAATAAATACATCAATTCTTTCACTTTTGTCTCTGTATATCTTCTCTTATTTTCGATTTATCACATTACACGGATAATAAGTTAGGTTTTTACGACGACGGTTATTCCATTAATCGATACTTGAAATCAATTTATTTTTTAAGAAAAGTTTGTTTAGTTTCCATTTTTTACATCATGCTAAAATAATGCGATATGTTTTTATTAAGAGAGAAAGTATAAATTAATTAATTAATTTATATATTTATTTATACAGTCATCTCACAATAAAAGAAAAGGCCAGCTCTGAAATCTCTAGTCTATACATCTCTCTCCACCTTCACCCCCACCCCCAACCCCCTCGCAGCGTAGAGAGAGAAACTTCTTCAATACTCCCATCTCTCCCCCTCTCCCCCCTTCCATTGGAACGTGTGATCAAATGCCGGCGCAGCAGTGCTCCCCCGACCGCCACAACGACGACGCTTTGCTCCGCTCCTCCCCGTCCCACCTCGGCAAGCTTCCCTCTCGCGCCGGAGCGGACGGCGAAGCGGACGAGGAGGAGGAGGTGAAAGAGGTGCAGGCGGAGGTGGAGCCTCCGACGACGGCTTCGTGTTCGCTTTCGGTTTCCGCGGCGGAGGTGGAGGAGGTGGCGAAGGAGGAGGAGGAGAAACAGTCGGAGCGCGTTGCCGCCGTTGTTAAAGAAGGTCGTGGTTCTGTGCTTTTGTGGTTTGGGAGCTTCTGGAGCTCTCGCTTGATTTGTGTGTCCTTGTTTTGCTACGATTCGATTTCGTTTGCTTGCTTTGACGATCGATCTGCTTGTTTTCTTGTTGATTGTGTCCTCTCTCAGATTCGGATTCCTCTCGCGATGCCGAAGAAGAGCTGTCAGAGTACTACTTCTTCTCCTATCTATATATCTCTTGTTCTCGCTTAGGTGCTCGATCGAGTTGTGCTCCGAGCTTCACCTGTTGGTACGCGTATGTTGATCTTGTTCGTATGCTTTGTTTTACGATATCATTGGTCTTCTCCGGTCCTATCCAATCACCGTCTGTTGTGGTTCGCGATTGTGCCTCTGGCGAAGCATTGAACGGTCTTTGACTTGGTGTCTTTCTCTCTTTCTCTCACCTCGTGAACGAAAGGCTCGATTGTTCGTCAGGAGTGCTCGGTGCGTGTGATCTCGATCCGTTCTCGTTCTCGTTCTCGTCAGGTGAGTGTTTGTTGCATGTTATCCTCCTCGGCGGCTCTTTCCCGGAATCGGAACCGGTCACGGGACGCCTTCGCTCGATCTGGAGCGAGTCGGCGGATCGTAATGAACGGTTCCGTCGGATTCAGGCGGTGGATACGATGGCAGTAGACGATGTCAATGACCTCTGCTCGGAATCGAGGTTAACTTGGATGGGGGATCTGCCGAGTTGCTTTGTGATCTGTACGTCACCATGCACGAGACATGGATGGCTTCTTCTCCTTCTATCTCTTATTCTCTCCTCTCTTTCCCTTTTCTTTTCCCCTCTTTGGTGGCGGGAGGGTGCAGGATGTGAGGCTGAATTTCACGCGTCACTGCCTTTAGCCTTTTCCGGTTGACATGATTCTACGAATTCTACCAAAATTGTCATCCTGACGGGGTTGTTCTGCATCTTCCTTGCACACTCTCTTTCTAGCTTGGGGTAGGGAGATTCCTATTCGCCCTGGAATCCAGGTTTGGTTGTAGCGGTGTGGTTGTAGCGGTGTGGTTGTCTCTAGGTTTAGGGAGTGCTGTTATTGAGCAATTAAATCAAAGTGGAGTTCGTCTATGGACTTTTATCTGCACTCTTAGGTCCCAAGACGGAAAGAGGTTGATTACAATTATGGACTGTTATTAATTACTTGGGAGTTAATTGAAATCAGTTTGTAAACGTCTGTGTTGAATGATGAATGCGGTTTCTAGCACATTTTAGACTACACAGATTGATTTGTTTTACCAAAACAGTGGCATGGCAGTCAGCTGTTTAACTTCGGGTAATACTGAGCTTAGGATACATAATTTTTTTTTTGTAATGAAATATATTTTCTTGTCGAGTTTGTAGTCTTCACTCTTCATTGCATATATGCTTACTTTTTGCTCAATAGTGTTACAAATTCAGAGCCTTAACTTACAGAAGATGATGCCAAGATTAACTTCAAGCTCAAAATTTACTAGAAGGAATTCAGAGGACTTTGTTGGATAGCAGAATAAATTTTATAACTGATGATCAAGATGATTTGTTGTTTTATATACTTTGTCTGAGCAATAGCCTTAGTGTATGAGATCTGGTTGGCCATATGCGGATTGTCCGGTAAAGTAGCTTCCCAATTGATTATTTTGTTACTGGATGTTTTTGTATGCTACACTGATTATATGTTGGGGGTCTCTGCAGGTATGCATATATCGATCTTCAAGCAATACGCAAAGAAGTGCAATGCCCAATATGTCTCGGTGAGTTTTTCTTAGAAATTGGATCCATTTATATTGTTTTGAGGCATGTCATTGAAAATCAGAGGATAATGTCTGCATTTAGCAATTTTGTCACGCTAAGGTTGAGAATCGCAGCACTAATGTCCATCTCAAAATTCACTTATACAGAAAAGGGAGAAGTTTCTCCTAGTTAAATATGACAATGTGGCTCGTCTTAGTTCTCTTTAGCTTGAGTTCATTAAACTGAAGGAGATAATGATTTCCTCTGTACAGGCATTATTAAGAAAACTCGAACTGTGATGGAATGCCTGCACCGATTTTGCAGGGAATGCATTGATAAATCAATGCGACTGGGGTAAGGAAAAGAATTGCTTTATATTTTTCTTCACTATTCTATGAGAGACTACAAATGCCCCATCATTCAAATGCCATATATATAAACTGATGCGTCTATTAATTTTTTGTGCTGATGTTTGTACAGGAACAATGAGTGTCCTGCTTGTCGTACTCATTGTGCCAGTCGTCGTTCTTTGAGAGATGATCCTAGATATGATGCTCTGATAACAGCTTTGTTCCCTGATATTGAAAAATATGAAGCAGAGGTATTTAAATTGTCAGTAACATAATTCTTTTAGCAATACTACTAAAAGGGTGATTCCTCCAACCTCCCCACAAAGAACCTTTCCAATCAATAAGTCCATTCAATTTTGGGTTTCAGGAACTGGCTTTTTGTGAAGAAGAGAAAACCCGTAACAAGCAGGTGAAATGCAAGTCTCAATCTGTTTATAATTCTCAACCCATCTTTACTGTAAATTCGCAATCTTTATGGTTGTATCTGAGTCTAAGACTGGCATGTCAAACTTGTGAGAATTCTTGTTTTGGTGCTGATAGACTGATAATTTATTGGTGATCTACCTAGTACATTGATGCATATTTAAGTGGCTATCACAAAATTGCTAGAGGCAATAGTTGGTAATACTATAAGTTTATTCACCTGGAGAATTGGAGTGACTAGACATGATAAATATAACATTCAGATTAGTAAAAAAAATCCAGAATTAAAGTAAGGTGATTAAAAAAAATCTGATAATATTAAGCAAGTTTTTTGCCATATCCTTTGCTAAATGAAGACTTTGGACAGATTCAGGCATCCATTGCTCAAATATTTAAACTACAGTCAGAAGCTCTGGGTAAGAAGCGATCTTCTAGGAAGGGTATAGGAGTCTCATCGCCATCTAGATCACAAAAATATAACAGAGAGACTCCCTCAAGAAGAAGCAAAAGAAAAAGAAGGGTGAAATCTGAGCTTGAATCAGATGATGAAGATCTGGAAAATATTGAAGGGCAAACTTCATCTTATTCAGGCGAGCAGTATACAGAGATTGATCAACAAAAAAATACAACTAGAAGACGAATTGGATCATCTCATCCTTTTCCCGTGGCTACAAGTTCAGGTGGAGCATGTATGGAGTCCAAGTTAGAAAATAAGAGGTCATACCCTGGGATTATGTGGAATATAGAGATGCGAACTTGGGGGAAAAATGGTGTTCGTAGTGGTCACATCAGGAAGAATCTTCGGAGTGCCCGCTTATCCAAGTTAAAAGCATTTCTTCAGAACATAGAGAAGGAGGATGAGGTATGAATTTTTACTAGTTAGCAAATTGATTTGGAATAAGCTGATGCTTTATGTTGTTTGAATGTTATTTCCTTCTTTCTTCAAAAATTTAATTTGATGTCTAAATGGAAACTTTTGTTCTTAGACACTGTGAATGTCTCTAACTGAACAACATAACTCTGGGTTCATGTCCTCCACATGCTTAGCCTGGTACTTGCTAGTGAAGCAATGAGCAAGACTGACTATAGAGTCTTTGATTTGCATTGAGATTTTCACTTTGAGAATCTTATTGCAGGACTGCGCCTATTATAATATGTAATTCAGAATGCATATCCAGCAGGTTGATGACGGTGAGAAATCATTGGTATTTGTTGCATGTCTTGACAAAGGCCTCATCTTTAATGCAAATCCAGTAGTTACTATGTTATGAACCTTTGGTAACCCCATCATTTCCCTGCTCCTATCCAAGTTTGTTGCTGTTTGCATGAGGATGTTTTCATATGCTAATCTTTGGTATGGTCCGTATGGATCTACATGCACGGGCGTTTCTTCCTTTATTGCCTGAAATTCGGGTTTTAACTTATCCAATTCCTTACATGACATTTTTTTCTTCTGTTGTGCAGTGTGTTATTTCAAAGACATCGTCAGCAGCTGATGAGCAGATACTAGCAGCTAATCAACCCCATGAAGCTTCCCATGACAATGAAGGCACCCTTCATCTCTCATCAAATATTGAGGAGAAGGGTAGGCTGTCCGAGATTGTTGATCAGTTTCGAGATAGGCTACAGTTGACAGAGGAGAGGAAAACTCTTCCCAAGTTTGAAGCAAATTGCATTTCCCAGGGGGGTCAATTGGTAAGCATGCCAACATTAGGCCTTCTGCTCCAATATGCAATCAATTCTTACATTTCGCGTTCTCTTTCATGCTGCAGTTACTGGCATGTCGGCAAAAGGAAGCTTTATAGAGAAATCACACTTAACTTGTGGATATAAGATGACAAATGTTGTTTCACCATCTGATGGAAGCAAGGAAAAAGCAAACATAACTAATTTTTCTCTCCTGCTTTGGTGAGCTCAAACCCGACATGTGGTAAGATGTTATATTTATAATGTTATATTTATAGAATTTATTTGTACATAATTATGCTAGTAGAACCACCCTCCCTATCATGGTTCTATATTGAATAATTAGTATGCTAATGGCAAAGACCTTAATATAATGAAATTATTCTTCTATGTGGTGATTTATCGTCAGTTACCAGTGATTTCTTAGGCTCTGAAAATTGATCTTCATCCTCTTGATTTTCATATGTTTCCTGCATTTTGAAACTTCATATGGGCAATTTGCTTAGAGAATTTTACATACTGCATCTTCCCTTTCCTTTCTCCGGGTAACATTCAATTCCGGAATTGTGTTTTTGCTTTTGTTGTTCCTTGGAAAACCTGCACATTCCATTATATGACATACCTAGATGCCGATGATTCTCTGTAGTCCCAAGTCCCTAAACCTTGTAGATAAAGGAGCTGGAGTGCTATCCATATTAAGACGAACATAGTCTCAAAATGACTTCGGGGCCAGTGGGCCTTTAGTAATTAGTATGTGACTGAAATTCTGGTGGGCAAGAATGGGAACGGTGATGTTTCTTTTTAGAGCCTTGAGATTCGTTTTGCATCTTACGCAACTTCTCTTCCTTTCTTTCACCTCCGCTGAAATCAGTTGATTGTGAGTTGTAGCTTTTGCAACTTACCGTATACATTCATTCGGGTGCTAAGTTACCTGTCCAGGAAATATGACTGCATAATTTGGTTTAGAACCCTTTTTGAGTTTGAGAAATTTTCAAAGAAAGTGCATTTTACCCCAAATGTAACCAGTGAAAAGCCACACCTGTGTAACTCATCCCTGATTGCATTATTAGTACTGTCTTGTACTAGATGGTCTCAAACCCTGGTTTGGTGTGATATCGTGGGGTTTGGTTTCTATGTTGGGTTTTGTGCTGATCTCAAGTAGGCTTGTGCAACTGCCCTTTTGCTAGAACCAGGAACTCGCAGGGAAATCTGGCAGTGCAGTCACCACTTCAGTGACCGAGAAACACGACAGGCTTTATACCATTGCAATGCATTCCATTGCATCATTGTCTATTGATCACCTGTCTCCACATAACTCAAAATCTATACATAACCAATTCAGAAAACTCCACAAGAACCGTGCATATAAATCATCTATAACAGACTCACTACACATCATGTTTCCATCAATGAAGCAATCAAGAAAGAAGCTAAATTAATCAATCAGTGTCTTCATTCCACATCTGAACCCAGTTGTAGGAGGCCTCATCAAAGCCAAGAAGGGACCCTTCCTTGTCCGGGTCCCAGCTGGTGGAGAGCGCTCCGAACGGCACCCCAAGCGCCGACCCTCCAAACGCGACGAAGCAGGTTATGAACACCACCCACAGTGGCGCATCCCAGATTTGATTCTCCTTCAGGTACCCGAAGAGCTGCAGCATCCCCAATCCAACTCCCATGGGAAGCCCCACGTACAGCAGGATCCTCCTCATTATCCTATTGATCACCACAGGAGCTAGTTCGTCGTTGTCACCCGCGGGGGCAGGGGGTTTGGCGGGCTTAGTTTCCTGCTTGGTAGTCCCTGTAAACCCCCTGCCGCTTCTGCCCTCCGCATACACCTTCATTGATCCGCCATTGGAGGTAGATGATGAGAGGTAGAGGGGTTTAACAATGGTGGAAATTCTGTGACTCAATTGCCGTTTCGGGAGGAGGAGGCTTGGTTGGGTTGGTGAGATTAGTGTGTTCATTTTTCTCTACTCGGATCTTTTTGGGTGTGTGTTTGGAGTTATACCACTGGCACTGACCAATATTGGTCATGGAAATATATGGTGGTAGCAACACCCTTTGTTGGCTTATCCAAAACTCACAAGTTCTTGTAGACGATAGTGAAAATTCGCTTACGTTCGAAATTGGTCATGATTTTTTTTATTATACTCCCTTGGGAACATATATTTTATTATTCACGATTTGATGATATAAAAATACTTCAATAAGCAAAATATATCATTTTATTATTTGTACATGATTTTTCAAGAGTTAACAACTGTATAAAATATCAAATCTTTTAAATTAATGTTTGAAAAATAAATTCATACTTTTTTGTAACAAGAAGAAAGTTATTAAGAAAATTAATAAAAAAAATAGTTGATATTTTATATAATTTTTATGTGAATAATAAATAATTATTTTTTTCATAACGAAGGGAGTATAAACTTTTTATTATTAAAAAAAATTCATACTCATTAATACTATAAGAAAAAAAATTATATTTAAAGTTTTTTCACACCTTAAAAAAATACTATTCTCAATAGTAAAATGACATATTTTGCTTAACTGATTTTAGGATCGCTTTCATCAGTTTCATGTGCCCGCAATGAACTACTTACCTTACAAATTACTTCAAAAATATATTTTATCTAATGAACCCTACAGATGAATCCCATCAAATTCTTTCTTAACTTTAGGGGTGATGTTGAGATTTTGTAATGATAAAATTGTGACCGAGAGTTAGAGAGTATTAACACTTTTTTTAAAAGGTAAGAATTTGAAATATGAAACAAAATCGTTGTTCGACAAATCGTGAGGCCTATAAAAATGAAAGATGGGAAAATTCTCAAAAATAAATAAAGTAAAGGAGCCAATCGAGGCTTGCAAACAAAGTTGGCAGACATCTAGCGAGGTGTCGAAGACAAGTGACTCTTCTTAAAAAAAAAAAAAAGGTGATGGAAAGTCAAGCACCACTGAGGTAGCATCGTTAGTTACTTACTTACTTACAATAAGATATGATATCTTATGAGAAGTGAAGATAAGACACTAAGAAACTCCTCCTGAAATCGAAGTTGTTTGAAATATACCACCACAATCCCGCCTCCCGGTTCCGGCTAAACAAAACTCAAATCCAGCCCATGCCACATACATGTGCAGGTGGGTCAATCGAACAGGGCCCCCAAATTTTTTGAGGGCCCAATATTGTAATGGTTATGTATATGTTAATTTTGTTTTCAATAAATATCAGTGGTCTGCTACTTCTTACTTTCACTCCACTTGGAACTTAGAAGTTAGAACCCCCCCCCCCCCCCCCCCCCCCCCTATATTCTAAAGCTTTTTTTTTTTTTTTTTTATACCTAATTAAGCAAATATACAAAATCGTATACATGTTTTTATTTTTGTAAGAAGCACAATCTACCCTTCATTTAAAAAATATAGTACTCCGTATTTTATATTTTGGCAAGGAAGAAATATATTTATGTGTTGCTGTTGATAATTTTCAAATTTTCTGTTGATTTTTGTAGATGTCTTTTGATCTATGTAATTGTGTGATTCATCATTCTTTATTATTTAAATTTCACTAGAATTAGCAAATAATTTTGAATTTATTTAAATTAATTTAATATCTTAATTATTTATAATTAAATTGTACAGGACCCCTAAAATAATTGGCACGTCTTGCTCATATCACAAATAAAGTTTAGTGTAGAAAAGAAACAAGACCAAATAACACATAAAGTGAAACCATAAACCCGAACTCAGGCCTCGATAAAAAAGAATCCAAATCCATTTTTTCTTTGGTCCAGTCAGATGAAGCATAAAAAGTTTCAAAGTTCTAGTTGTTGAATTTCAAAATTTGATGAATATAATGATCAGGAATCTTTCAAAACAAGCATAATTTTCAATTTTCACAAAGTCAAACTCTGGAAATCACCCGGGTGATCGACTCACCCAATTCACCCGACCTGATTATTAGGGTGAAAATCCGAAAAAATTCGGGTGACGGATGGGTGATGGACGGGTGAAATGGGTGATGGGTCGGGTGATGGGTGATATGTTTTCCACCCATTACCCGACTCGCTTAACCACCCGTTAGTCCACCCGATTATTATAAAAAAAAAGAGGTCAGTATATAAATAATACTACGTATAATTTAACATAACTAACATATTTCTCTTTTTCTACCTCTACTTTCTTCATTTTCCAAGTGTCTTTTAACTCCATGTCTTTTTAAAATAATAAAATGTATTTTATTTGTTTTCCATATACCGATAGAGTGTATTCAATTTGGCTCTTTCCAACGACTTTGTTAGCATTTACTGTATTAATGCATGATTAACCAAATTATATTTTTTCCAATTTGTCATGAGACTCATAACAATAATCCTCTTAATGAAAATTAAGATATTAAAGAAATTACCAAATCAAGATATTAAAGAAATGACACATGGGTCTGTTTTCAAAAGACATAGTTTTTCTATACCATTTTTTTATATTGAGTCTAGTAACCGATTTATATTCATCTCATTCAGTTTGATATTAAACTTCTAATATTAATTTTATAAGTTAAGGATAGTGATATAATGTATGAATAAGTCTTTTTATTACTACCTCCGTTGCAAAATATAAGGGCGTTGACTATTTGGCACGTTTTTTAATGAGCTAAAAACTCAATGAAATATTATTTTTTTATTAAATTTTTTTACATAGTATTATACATATTAACATTACGTATAGTACTATGTAAAAAAATTTAATAAAAATTTAATATTTCATGGAGTTTTTAGCTCGTTAAAAAACGTGTCAAATTCTAAAAGCCCTTATATTTTGCAACGGATGTAGTAATTTAGTAAGATTCATACGTTGACATGGTTTATAAAATTATCGAATATAAATGATTTTTAGGTATGTCTTGTGACTCATTTTTTTTAATTCCATCACCCGATTAACCACCCGACCCACCCATTTCACCCGACGGGTCGGGTGATGAGTGAAATCTTAAATGGATGGGTGATGGGTCGGTTGAAATTTTTTTGTGACGGGTTGGGTGAAAAAATGGGTACACCCATCCCTCAACCGACCCATTTCCACCTCTAAGTCATAGGCTAGCATGATAAGCAACCATCACCTTTATGGTTACCCCGTAAAAAGACAGTGTGACTTATTGGGCCACATCGTTCGACAAATCTAACGTTAGGCCCTAGTAGGAAGTTTTTAGCCCAATAAGAAGTTTAAGATTGGTCTGAGTCCTTTTTTTTTTAGGTCTGGTTAGATATACCGTAAATGGTAGTTAATAATTTACACGTCGTTATTAACGTGCATGCACGTTTTTTTTTACGTGCAAATGTGGTGGGTGGAATAAAAGTGCACGTCGGCCTGTGCGTTGAAAGAAACGTGCACATCATTAACGACGTGCATACACGTTTTTTTTTAAAAAAAAATGTGTGTGCACGTAGGCACGCTTTGGAGTCTATCCACCTTGCACGTTAATTACGACGTGCATGCACGTCGTAATTAACGTGCGAATTTGCGGTGTATATATCCGAAGCATTCTTTTTTTAAAAGGTCAAATTGCACAAAACCACCCTTTAAGTGTACTCATTTGCCATAAATCATTCCTTAAATTGATATTTGTAGAAAATCACCCTTTAAAGAACTTTTTTCACCAATCAATCACCCCAAGATTATTCCGTCCAAATTTTGGTTAAACTTATTAAATTACAATTTTACCCCTCTTGTTTAATTATATGATAATGGAATTTTAATAATTATAAAAGAAAAAAGTAAATAAGTAATAATTAAATTAAGATGATACAATTAACGTCATTTTTTCTCCCAAATTGAAAGTGTGTATAAGCTAATAAAGAATTAAAAGGTGATTTTGAAGGGAAAAGCAAGCGACTTAATTGGAGGGAGAGCAATTTTGTAAAAGTTGACACCATTTTAACGGTTATTTGAAAAGAGAAAATAACGCCAATAGTTTTCTCCTAATTTCATACTTACTTATTTACATTTTTTCCTTTTTTATTGTTCAAATGCTATTAGAATATTATATAAAAGGAGTGGTAAAATTATAATTTATCAAATTTAACCTATATTTGAACGAAATATATTCGAAGTAGTTAACTGATGAAAAAAAGTCATTTAAATGGCGGTTTTGAGGTCAGATATTTTTCCTTATGAAACATTGACAATTCATTGCTAAGACAACTCTCTCCTCTCTCTAGATTTTCTAAAGAGAGAGCCAAACTCATACCCTAAAAATCACCCATACTCCAATAAACACCAACCCCAATTTGAATTCACCACCACCACCACCACCGCTCTTTCTAGTGTCTGTCGATGCCACCACATTCATCATTGTTCACCGTCGCCGCCTTCTAGTTTCCTACTTCCCCCTCAATCTGATTTGGGTTTTTTTAGGGGTTGCTCAACCAAATCTGATTCACCACCACCACCAAGTCGTTACAATCACCACACTCACCCTCTTCGATGACCGTCATAGCCACCACAACCACCACTGGATGGCTTTATCCTTTCAATTTCTCCCCAATTTGATTTAGGGTTTGTGGGGTGCTATCATTGCTTTCTACTCCACTACAACCCACCACCTTATTCACAAGCCCGTTGCCATCACCTTTGTTGTTGGTCCCGGTCGCACCTGTAGTCTGGCTGCTTTTGTCCCACCACCCGAACACACTCGACCATAGCCCCATCGCCCACTGACGTCCCTCCGCTATTGCCACCGTCGATCAGGCCTCTTCTAGCTGTCCTTTGATGGCGTTGTCCCTCTCTCTTTGTCTTCGGTGCCCCCTGTCCAATACTTTGTGTTGCAAGGCCAGAGATCTTGTCCATGCCTTGCATACCATAGTTGTGCCGAAAGAAAAAAAACATATATACAATTATCGATTTTTTTAGACTAGCCAAAGGGGGGGGGGGATATGGGAAAATAGTCAAGATCCCAAAATATTTTGCAATTTAGCCAAAGTGCGATAAAGTTGCTGTTTCAGACAACGACTTTACCTCGGGTTTAAAAAATATAATATAATATGTAAGTCGTTGTTTGAAACAACGACTTAGTTTAAAAAATCAATTTAAATGAGAAAAAAGGTTGAAAAACAAAAACAAAAAACCACGGGTGAGTCGCTATTTGAAACAACTCTCCATTTTTATATTCTTTTTTAAACATTGAAACAACAAAACTGCGCCAACCTTTGCCATCGGGAGAGTAAACTAACGGGGGACAATCTTCGCCAGACAGCCTCAACACCCTCCGCAGGACCTCTAGCGCCATCAACGCCTTCGCCGGACAACCTTGTCGCCCTTCGCATAACCTCCAACGCTGCCAACGCCTTCTCCGTGTCCTCCGACACAGCGTAGATCCGGATCTGGATTCGTAGATCTGGTGGTGCTCCGGCTCCACGCTCCCGACTTTGAACCTCACCACTGCCGATGTCGGAAACTCCGTCACTATCTTCATCATCCCTCCCTGCATGATATCCACATGCATGAACTCCTTGTTCTTTGCTAGGAAATAGATCGGGCATGGTGTTCGAATCCGAATTGGAAGCTCCAATCTTCACCATCTCAGCGAGGGAGTTGTCGAGGAACATCTGGAAGCTCCAATCTTCAACGGCGGATTTCGAGGAGGTCAAAGTGGCTTGTTTCAAGGTTAAAAAAACACTAGTAAGTCGTTGTTTCAAACAAGGGCTTACATATTATAATTTTTTATAAACCTAGGTTAAAGTGTTTTTTTTATCAGGAAAGGATTCAGGCAAGCAAGCTCTACCCGGCAGCATCCTTGCAGATGAGGTCTAAAATGCCTAAATCGTTGTGAATATCGACTCCCCGGGCAGAGTGGCAAAGGTGTTCAACCTTATCAACCACTCTATTGCCCAAATGATGCACATGAAAGAAGGACACTTCTTTCAAAGTCGATAGATGAAGTTTTATGTCAGATAAAATTAGCTCAATTTCTCAAGGACATTTAGTTTTTATGTTTATGTGGTCAATGATTATACTAGAATCGTCTTCAATGTGGATTTTGTCAATATTGAGTTGAAAAATGTGTTGGATTCCCATTTGGTCAATATTAGGTTGAAACCTAGGGTAAAGTCATTGTTTGAAACAATGACTTTTCCGTGTATTTTTTTTTGTTTTCATTCTTTTTCCATTTAAAATGTCATTAAAAAAACTAGTAAGTCGGTGTTTTTAACAACGACTTACATATTTTAATTTATTTTTTAAAACTGGGGTAAAGCCGTTGATTGAAATAGCGACATTACCCCACTTTGGCTAAATCGCAAAATACTTTGGGATCTTGGCTAATCTCCAAAATGTTTTTCCCTTTTTTAGTTAATTTGGAAAAAATAATCTAATTTAACCCCTTGCTTAGAAGGTTTGATATCCCTCGTCTTACAAGCGTTGAAATTCGTGTCATGATTGACTGGTTTATAGGTGTAATTTCATCGGGTAGTGTGTGTCTTTAGTGTTCCTAAGAGATACACGACTTGGTTGGGTTTGCAGCTTCCGGAGTCGGGACAAGCTAGGGTCATGATATTGTAAGAAGAGCGACTCTTTGTCCGAAAAGAAGGTTCCTTAGAGTATCGTCTTCACTACCCGTAGAAGATAGAGTCCTGGTGTATCGCTGGCCTACGATGCTATTTTCATGGCGGTTGTTGGCTTCGTTCTTCGCCAGCATCTTCGGCTTGATGATTTTAGTTATGATTAGTTTCATTCATTTAAGAGCCCTTGCTAAGGGTTGGTTGCGTCTTTTTTCCTTTAATTTTTTTTATTGTATGTTTTGACGGTTGATCCGTCTGCTTACTTGTCGACCTCTCGATGACCAATTTGATCTCTCGAATGTTTTTATGATAAAATAAAATAAAATGTGGAATAAGAGGATAAAAGGCTCAAAACCACATGCATTTTGACTGAAAAATTAGAAGTTTTGACATATATAAATGTATGTTTTAAATATAAAATTACAAAAGAAATGCCCCTTAATTGTTTTATGTGAACAAAACACTACACTCCACCTATTTCCATTTGGGTTCCGTCAAGTATATGTTATTATAAGAAAACTTCTTTCTAGCTCTAGCTGCCACAACCAAATCTCCATCCCGCCACTCCCCAGCCTCCTCCAATGACAACCATATATGCTCGCACGGCTCCCTGCCGCAACCAATCCACACCCTCACTATCCTGCTCTGACCGACCAAACAATGCTCAGTTATTGGCCATGATGGGTCCTGCGGCTGCGGCGCTGGCGAGGCAAGCCTTCTCACCTTCCTAGTCGCCAAATCGACGTGGCCAAGCACAACCTTTGAGCTTTGAATCTAGTTGTTGCTACGTACCTACCCACCACCCTCCCACAAAACACTCACACTCCTCCCCATATAGCCAAAAATTCTATTTTACCACCTCTTTCGCCTCTACTTCTACACCACCCACTGACGTACTACAGTTGGCCTACTCCCCGTTGCGCCTCGTCAGTCGGGTATCAGACCCTTTCATCACTGACCTTCTCCATCTCCAATCCCCTCTCCAGCTCGCTACTGGCCGCCTCCAGATCTGGAACATGTAGAAATAACCCTTCTCACCTCAAGCCACTTCTGTCCATCTTTTCAATCCCTCTTACCCATCCGGCCTTTAGCCAGTACATATAATCCTCTACAAACCAAATTTAACCCCAATCTTTCATTTAAATTTGATGCAAATTCAAAACTCCAACTCAAATTTTTAACCCTTTCTAGATACCACAATCTGGCCCGACAAATTCCACCTCTCTCTCTCTCCCTGAAATTCCAATTCCCAATGCAACCAACTACCATCTCCGATCCCACCACCATCTACTTTCTTCCGTCATCTCTAACCCACAAGAAGTTGTTGGCGCTAGCCCGTGAGCGCATTCGGAACCAATTCTGCAGCCATTTAAGCTAAATTAAACTAATGTTTTAGCTTGCATGCAAGCCGTCTAAGACATCAGACCAATCTCAAGAAATAAGGGTTCTATTTTTCAAGATGTTTTAACTTAAAATTTATGTAATTATAATCTTAGATTTTTTTTCTCCTTTTTTTTAATGGCGACCCTCTGTGTAGGGTCTTTCAAGCAATTTTTTAACGGCTTGAAAAAAAGTGGTTGTTTTGTCGATCTACTTCTTACCTATTGTCAAAAAAATATATGTGCTATTAAAATATTTTAAACTTTATATTTAAAATTTAAACTCAAATAGATTTAAAATTACATAAGTATCCATTATATCAACCCGGCCTAACGGGAATATATAGGCGGCGTGTGGTGTGAAAAGAGTGGTTGTTTTATGTAATTTCACTTTAAATCATGTCAGTTGACAGATACTCCATCAATTAAAAAAAACATGCCGTTTTAGAAAGAAATGGTAGTTGACAGATACTCCATCATTTCAGGTATTTTGTGTTCATTTTTTAAAATTGCTCTTGTAATGATTAAAGAAATGGTAGTTGTGGTTTTTTAAAAACTAAAAAAAGGAAAGTTATTATAATCATATTTAGAGATAAAATTTACAAAGTTTGTTTCTTTATAGCAATGCTAAACAATGACAACCTCAAATTGGTCGTTGATACGTTTAATTTTTTCGATGACCATTAACATCTCCCAAGGTATCACTAATTTGCATTGGCTATAATTTGATGGTCGCCCTTCATTAAATGTGTAAAGATGTTAAAGAAAAAAGGTCCTTTTGATTCCAACCAACTCCCAAATACGTGCAAGGAGATGATGAGTCATCATTGACGTTGATGCCATTTGATTACAAAAATTACTTGGAATACAAGGTTAAGTCCCGTGTCAAACTTTTTTTCATTTTGTTTTTACCCATTTGTTTTTATATATAACGATTTTTTTTATATAAATAAAATTAAATACAACGATCTAAAAAAAATAGAAGTCACTTTCATCGATGCTAAATTACTGCTACAAATTGTCATCATCGTAGGCTAATGGTACGTTTTTATGAATTGATAAGAACGTAATTAAAGCTAGTTTCATCAAGTTTTCTAAAATTAACCGAATATGAGTATAACATTTATTAACTAGATCAAATAAAATTACAACTTTGATTATATATATGAATAACTTTATAGATATAAAAAAAATGAATGACTTTATAACTTTGATTGGGTAGAGAGATTGTTTTCGGTATACATAACCCTTATCGTGTACGTAGAAATTATTTCTCTATTTTGTTCATGATTATTCGTCTATTTTCATATGATTATTCGTCTATAATCATGTAATTATTTGTCTATATAAATAGTATAAAAAATGTAAAATTTATTCTAACGAATAATCGCTCAATACAATTGAATAATTTCATTCCAACGAATAATCTTCTAATACCAATGAATAAGCAGAAGTTACTTTAATATGTTGATCTTCTCAATTCAATGACGAAGATTTATTAACATGATACACAACAAGGGATGTGTACACATGATCTATTATATATATATATATATATATATATATATATATATATATATATATATATATATATATATATATATATATATATATAGTGTACGGATCATTTGTTCACAAGCCTTAGGGTGTACCTTGTTCACAAATATTATTCGGTGAAATGTGAAGCATTATTCGGTGAAATTTGAAGCATTATTCGGTGAAATGTGAGTATTGTTTAGGGGAATGTGAAACATTATTTAGTGAAATGTGAAGCATTATTCATATAAATTGTAAGTATTGTTTAAGTAATTGAGGTTTCTTTTATTTGAAATAGATGAATAAAAAAACTAAACATTATTCGGTAGAATGTTACAAATTATTCAGTGGAATTGGAACATTTTCATCTAAAGTGAACTGAAAAAGAAAACATAACAGTATTCGGTAGAATGTTTCACATTTCACCGAATAATGTTTCAAATTTCACCGAATAAATGGAATAATGTTTCACATTTCACCGAATAATATTTGTGAACAAGGTACACCGTAAGGGGTGTGTACACCAGAACCACACCCTATATATATATATATATATATATATATATATATATATATATATATATATATATATATATATATATATATATATATAGAGAGAGAGAGAGAGAGAGAGAGAGAGAGAGAGAGAGAGAGAGAGAGAGAGAGAGAGAGAGAGAGAGAGAGAGAGAGAGAGATATCATGTGGGAGGGAAAGAATGGAATACATAAGAGCACAACTGGGTTTTAGCGGAATGTTTATGGTCAACAGTCTTGGAAAATCGGGTGGGTTGGCTTTACTATGGGAGGAGGGGTGTGGGGTGATGATCAAATCGTATACTCGGCACCACATTGATGCTATGACAAGGGAAGGGGAGAATGTGGAATGGAGATTGACAGGGGTGTATGGATGGCCAAAAAATGGGAATAAACACCTTACACTAGGGCTAATCAAGAGGTTATATGAGCTAGGCAAATTGGCCTGGCTATGCACAGGAGATTTCAACCTCTTTACGCCCTTAGCCGACAAGCAAGGAGGTAATACGCCATCTTTTGGGAGGCTGATTGAGTTCAGGGAAGCTCTTGAACAATGTGAGCTGAGAGAGATACCTTTCACGGGGAGCAGATTTACTTGGGACAACAAGCGGGAAGGTGGTAATTTTATACAGGAAAGATTAGATATGACCGCTTTTGGGAATGAAAAGATGATGGAGGAATTCCCAGGCATTATAGTCAGGCATTTACAAAGGTGCAAGTCTGACCACATCCCAATAAAAATATGTTTAACAGAAAGGGAGCAGGAAAGTAGTAGGAACCGGAGAAAGCCATACAGATTTGAGGCCATGTGGTTATCTCATGAGGGTTGTATGGAGGTGATTCAGAATGGTTGGCAGAATCTGGGGAGCACGCGTGTTGATTCCACTATCGAAGGTAAGGTGGAGAGATGTGCTATTGATCTCAAGGATTGGGATGAGGTGGTTTTTGGTAATGTAAGGTCTGAGTTGTCAAAAGTAAGAAAACGGTTGTCGGAGATGAGCAGGGGAGGCATGACGGAGCAACTAGTTAGGGAGAGGATGGAACTTGAGGAAAAAGAGAAGGAGCATGCATGCTGCTTGAACTCGCGAGCCGAGTTCGAGCAGACTTCTAAGCTCGACAAAAATTCGAGCCGAGTTCGAGCTTGAGCTCGAATATAAGCAAGTCGAATATGAGCAGCCCAATACTCGACTCGTTCGACTCGAATAACACACCTAGTCTTTCCATGTTGTTGGTTGATTTCCATAAAGCTTTGAACTTAGTTGATCGTGTGGCCATGTTAAAAGAAGTTCGTCATCACTACTCTCGTTTCTATCCCGATGGGTGGAGTTTTATTACTCTAGTCCTGCCCAGTTGTATTCCGGGGAGCATAGCTTATGGTTTTATCGAGGGGTTCAGTAGGGAGATCCTTTGGGTCTTCTACTTTTTGCTTTAGTGTTGCATCCTTTGGTGTGCAAGATCAGATACTCTTTTGACCTGAGTCTGCAGGCTTGGTACTTAAATGATGACACTATTGTCGGGGACACTTTGGTTGTGGGGAAGGTCTTGGATCTGCTTATGGAGGATGCTCCCCGCTTTGCCTTCATTTTAATCTTGATAAGACTGAGGTTTTTTTACCTACAGAAGACCCCGGGAGTCGGCTACCTAGTGTCCCTCCCCCCTCCCTCTGTTGCTCGACCTTCGCGTGGTGTCACAGTTATGGGTAGTCCTGTCAGTGTGTGCCCTGTTTTCAGTAGTGACCTTGTGGCGAAGAGAGTGACTAGGACCATAGAACTTATGGATTCTGTCACGAGGATTGATGACCCCTAGTGCGAGAGGATTGATGACCCCTAGTGTGAGTTGCTTTTGCTTAGGGCTTGTACGTGTATTTCTAAACTTTACTTTGCTTTGCGTACTTGTTCCCCTCATGTCTTTGGGTCGGCCTAGGTTTCCTTTGATGTGGCACTCCGTTCTAGCTTGGAACATATTGTCATTGCGTATCGCCCTGGTTTTGGAGATTGGCGGTAGCGGCTTGCCACCTCCCCTTTTCATTTTGGTGGGCTCGAAGTGTATGCTATTAGGGGTCAATGTCTTACGTTATGCTTTTTTGGCATCTCGTTTGCAGTCTGTTGAGTTGCAGGCTAAGCTCCTACGTGACTACGTCCTTCTGGTATCATTTTTGCTAGCCCTACTTTTGATGATGCCTGGTGCATTTTTAATGTGACCACGAGTTCTAATCTTTTATGCTATCCTAGTGAATCGTTGCCCCTAAACTTATGAAGAAATTGGCAGATATATATATAAATATAAATATATATATATATATATATATATATATATATATATATATATATATATATATATATTTCACGAAGGTTGCTGCTACATCAGACTCTATTTTCTCTTTGACTCCTCAACAGTGACATTATGGAAGTCTCAGTGGGGTGCTCACTCCTTGAATTGGTAAATAAAGACCGACCATCGGGGTTCAAACCGAGGATCTTTGGGTACTACACGTAAGTCCTTTCTAGTTGAACCATTCCGGTATGGTTGTAGGGTGCTCACTCCTCTGATTGGTTCCGTGCGATTCCTATTTCTGGGTTGGGGCGAACTATGAATGGAATGACCTATCATAGTGTACTTAGCTATCGACTCGGTGCTCCGTTGTTCACGATGTCTAGGCCCTCTCATGCTTGTTTTTGGGTCTTTGATGGTGATGTCTATGGCGATCATGTTGTGTCGTGTGCTGGTACTGTTGCTATTAAACATCGACATAACCTCTGTTGTGACACCTTATTGAATATCTGCTACAGGGTTGGAATTTCTGTTGGTAAGGAGGTTGATATCGGTTTGGTTGATGGGCATAGCCCATTTCGTCCGGCAGATTTGCTTCTTTATTTCTGGGACAGGGGACGGTATATGTGCATCGATCTGATGAGATCCTCCCCCATGAGTCCATGACTCAGTCTGGGATGACTGATTTTGTGCCCGGTGGTGTTATTGTTGATGCTGCTCAACATAAGTGTGCTAAGTATTGGGATTTGTGTATTGCGACTGGCTATGGTTTCTTACCCTTCGACTTCTCTTCGTTGGGGGAGATAGATACGGATGTTGTTGCCCTGCTGAAGCGGATTAAAAAATTCTTGGTATCACAGGATGTCGAGGCTCATGTTGCTGCTTATATCTTTACTAGACTTAGCTTTGTTATGACTAAGGGAGTGGGTGCACAAATAGTATCTCGACTGCCCACTAATTTCTTGTAAACTATACAATCATCTCATTTCAACCTCTGCTAGGGCAAAGGGGGCGATTGGCGATCATAAGGGTGATCGGCAATGTGAGCCTCGTCGTCGTTGCCCTTCATCGTCGTCGGGGTTTAAGTTCTTCAGGGTGGCGTCTTTTCAGGTTTGGCTTCCTTCCTTCATCTCGGTGCTCGGCTTTCTGCTCTTGGTGCCCAGGTAATTAAGGTCTTAATTGTTCCGACTCAATCCGGTGCTCAGTGCGTGCTGCAAATCGGCAACAGTTACTGTGTACTGGGTTTGTGTTTAATTAAAGCTTCTATCGGTTTTGTGTTTTGAATGAGGGGTGGGATGGGTGGTTCACCGGTGAGGGTTCATTGCCCATTTGTTGGGTGTGATGGACATAGAGATTGTAATGGTAAAGGTCTCACCCCTGCTTATTTTATTAGACATTTATGGGATATCCATCTTAGTGGTGATGCGTTGTTCGGTTTCAAGGCGCTCCTGGGTTCCAATCTTGAGATTTACGGTAAGTTTGAGGCGGTTCTAATGCAGCTTGGTCTTTGGTTTTGTGGGAATTGTTGTGTCATCATTCACACCGTTTCTAAGCATTGTTTCCATGACGGAGACGTTGTTGAAGCTCCTTTGTCTGATGACGGAACAATTGCCTTCTTCGTTCACGGGGTGCCCCGTCCTGTTATTGATGTTGGTAGTTCATCGGTTGTTATAGCTCCGGTGGATGTTATTGATGTTGCTCTGAATGCTGGATTTGACGTCGCTTTATTAGAGATGATGTTTAGTGCTAAAGTTTATACTATTAAGGTTGTCCCGTGGAAGTGTAGATTGGGTTTTGCTAGAGTTCTTAAGGATGCCCTTGATAGGATTACATCTTATCCATCTAGTGTGTCGGCCTGGGTGTGTCTCTTGATTATGCCTCTTTGTATCCTGCATAAGTACAAGCCCAAAACTAGCGCAGAAAATCGTTCGGGAGTGAAGAGGTGCCTACAGATTGATAGTATTTCCGAGGCTATTCAGGTGTGGAGAGAACCTGGGGGCATTCATCGTATTGTCTCTGATCTTTTGTCCGGTAATTTTGATGCCCCTTCTAAGGGTGTAGAGATAGAGGTGTCAGGAGGCATGGTTGTTAAAATCTAGATCCAGATCGTGGGATCATACGATTCTACGATCGAAAGTGGCCTAATCGACCTGGATCGCACATATACAATCGTATGCAGCAGGATCACAGCAGGATCGTACAGAATTGTAGCAAGATCGTAGGATCGTAGCAGAATCAGAATCAAAATCGAGATCCTACAACACGAATTAATATGTTGATTTTTATTAAAAAAAATTGGTAATTTTTTTTTTTTTTTGGTAATTTGAATTAATATGTTGATTGATATAGTTATCTTGATTTTTTAAAATAATTTATTGATTCACTCTCTATATAGGGATATAAAAAATCTAGAAATATGACTTATTGCTCGAATTTTTTGGGTTGTTATATACACGTGTGGCTTTTTCATACATGGATAGAAAAATAAAGTGGTTATAGCTACTATTGAGCATTGGTTTAACTTTACATCTAAGTGGTATACAATATTTTATAATTTACCAGAAAATTTAAACATTCAGTAGGATCTTACGATCCTACGATCCGATTCTGTTGTACCCCCACCGATCCGATCTAGAATCTCGATCCTAACATTGTCAGGAGGAGCAAGCCATTAAGCAATGTAAGAGGAAGGTGTGATGGGCATTTCTTACGTCTTCGAGTGTCGCTCTGCGGACGGAAGATACTCTTAAGGAGCTTACTGACAAACATCCGTTCTCTCCGGCGCCTTATGTGCCCCCTGAGCTTATTGTTGGTGTGACTCCTTGTAGGTTTCTAGGAGTTTAGTTTTAGATAGAATTAAAAGCTTCCCAAAAGGTACGTCGTGTGGGAAAGATTGTCTACGCGCTCAACATTTGTTGGACGCTCTTAGGGCGCGGATGTGGCTATTGTTGAGGAGGTCTCTGACTCTATTACGAGTGCAGTTAATTTATTTCTCAGTGGTAGGTGCCCGGCTTCCTTGAGTGAATTTGTTGCGAGTACCCCTCTCACACCTCTCCTTAAGCCAACTGGAGGGGTTCGACCCATTGCTAATGGTTCGATTTGGAGGCGTTTGGTGTCTAAAGTGGCTGCATCTTCTGCTGGTAAAACCCTTGGGCCTTATCCGGTGAATGCGCAGTTTGGGGTGGGTGTTTCAAGGGGAGGAGAAGCGGTACTGCATGTGGTTAACAGATTAGTGGAATCTCAGGGGTTTGATAGTAGTCTGACTATGCTTTTGGTTGATTTCAAGAATGCTTTTAATCTGGTTGATCGCAGTGTGATGATTAAGGAGGTTCGTCATAGGTGCCCTTTTATCGCCCATTGGGTTGAGTTCTGTTATGCGCGTCCCGCTTGTTTATATTACGATGATCAAGTCCTCTATTCGTTTCAAGGAGTTCGGAAAGGTGACCCTCTTGGGCCCCTTCTTTTCTCGCTTGTATTGCATCCGTTGATTCGTAAAGTTATGGGTAGCTGTGAGTTGAAAAGCTTAATGCTTAGTATCTTGATGATGGGACGTTGATTGGAGACACTTTGATGGTTAGTAGAGCACTTGCCATTATCCAAGAGGACGGCTCAGCCATAGGACTTCACCTTAATAACCTCGTTCGTGACACCTTATTTGATATATGTTATAGGTCTGGGATTTCTGCCGGTAAGGGTCCGGTCGAGATTGGTTTGGTTGATGGGCACGATAAGCCCCTTCGTCCGGTAGATTTGCTCCTTTATTCCTGGGACAGAGGGCGAAATGTGTGTATCGATCTGACGAGATTCTCCCCTTTGACTCAGTCTAGGATGTCCGACTTTATGCCCGGTTGTGTTGTTAGTATTGCTGCTCAACATAAGTGTGCGAAGTATCGGGTTGTTGGTGTTGCTGCTCAATGTAAGTGTGCGAAGTATCGGGATTTGTGCACAGCGGCTTGTTATGGTTTCATACCCTTCTCATTCTCTTCATTGGAAGAGTTAGATACGGATGTTGTTGCCTTGCTGAAGTGGATTCATAAATACGCAATATCTCATGATGTTGGGGCTAATGTTGCAACTTATATTTTTACTAGACTTAGCTTTGTTATCGCTAAGGGAGTGGGAGCCAGATAGTATCTTGGTTGCCCACTAATTTATTGTAATATGTTTTTATAATAATAATAATAATAAATAAATAAATATATAAATAAATAATAATAATGACGATGATGAAAGGATAGGTGATCGAATATAAAAATAAATCAAACAAATAACAATAACCACACAAGATTGCAGATTTTTGTCACATAAAATATGGAAAATTTGAAGTACTGAATTTTCAATTCAATCACTTTGCTATATTTAAATGAGAACAAAGAGAGGCAATCTCACTGGGAATCAGGTAGTGCAGAGATGGAGAAGAAGGAGCAACAATGGCGGATCAGGGGGAACGAGGAGCTCTGTGCTGCTTCCGGTCTGACAGTAAGAGGTGTGCTCAACCGGATTCTCACCAACCTCGACTCCGACGACCACCGTCCGGTGATCCACATCGGCCACGGCGACCCCTCCGCCTCCCCCTGCTTCCGCACCGCTCCCGCCGCCGAGGATGCCACTGTCGACGCCCTCCGCTCCGCCGCCTTCAACGGCTACTCTCCCTCCGTCGGCATCCTCCCAGCTCGCCGGTATTCTCTTATATCCTTCACCTTTTCTTTGATCCAACCTTATTATAATTCCTTTCCTAGTGGAAGAATGAAACCGGTGAATCTAAGACTACTCATTTTAGGGATAAAACAGCTTTAAAAGAAAAAAGATTTACGAGTTTAAACTTTAAACCTCTTTGACCTTACCTTTCTTCTTAAGAAAATTAAATTTCTTCTTCTCAAAATGTCTAATTAAATAATAAATTTAAAATTTTCTTCAGCAAAAATATTTTTTCCATATATATATATATAAAGTTCGTCATTTTTTGATAATTTTTGTTACTAAAATATAAAAACGCTAAAAAAAATTTAAAGTTTTTTCAAATATATTTTAACAAAAAATATTATATATATACAAACACATAAATGAAAAAAATGCATTTTTTAATTAACCCCCTTATTACAGCAGTGACAAACATTGAGAGATCATTTTTTTAAAATGTATATGTATATGTTACATTTCAAAAATAATTAAACATATACCTCATTAGTGCCATTTTGAAATGCAATGAATAACGTCCGTCCAAGCAGCTGGGATCAGCTATCCCCAAAGGCACAATCCCGTGATGTGCCTCCCCACCCCAGCATGGAAAAAGAAAAAGGAAAAACAAGAATAAAATTTGAAGAAAGAAAAAAGAAAATAGTGAATGGTGATTTGTGGGAGGAGGGATAGGGGTATAGGGATAAAAATGAGACAACAGATCCACTCTGCAAGCAGCTCGGATCAGTTGTCCCCAAAGGCACAGCCCCGTGTTGTGCCTCCCCACCCCAACATGAAAAAAAAGAAGAAAAAAGAATAAAATTTGAAGAAAGAAAAAAGAAAATAGTGAAGAGTGATTTGTGTGAGGAGGCCAGGGATAGGGGTATAGGGATAAAAATGAGACAACAGATCCACTCTACCGTCCAAGGTGGTACGTACAAATTCTTCCTCCATCAAGCCAAACCTATTAAAGGTATCAATAAGACCTTTTACATGATTTAATGTTTCCTTAGAGTCAATATAGACCAGCACATCTCCCTATAATGCTAACACATGCAGATCATCAGGACTAACTTACAAGACTTACCTTAAGATGAGCCAATTGATGTTATCTCAATCTCAAAAGATAAGAATCATTCGGCTTACCTGAAATACCTTGAGATTAGATCTTCATCCACCTATAATTTCGCACATCAAGAACCCTAAGTATCACAAGTGAAGGTGTAAAATTATTGTTAGTTTTGAAATCAAATGACACATCAATTAGATGGAAACATCAGATGAACCTCTAACAAATCAATCTATTGTAGGAAGAGGAATCGAAAGTGGAAAAAAAATATTGAACATATTGAAGAAACGAAGAGAGAGAGAGAGTGTGTGAGAGAGAGAGAGGGGAGATAAATTACAAAGGAAATCGGTGTCTTCAAGGCCTTTGGCACTGACTAGGAGAACCTCGAGCTTTCCATGGGTCTGGGACATGGCTAAGGGGTGACGAACAAGTTGCGATCGTCTGGAGCGAAGGTTGTACCATGTTCGCGAGGAATGGTAAAGAGACTGGGAGAGGGACATTGAAAAAAGAGGTTTCAGTCAGAGAAGGAGAAGCAAAGAGAGGTTCTCCGTCAGTAATAGAGCATGAACTGTAGTCGGAGAAGGAGAAGCAGCCAGAATAGATTTGACGAAGGTGGAGATGGCGGCGTCTAGGTCGGAGAAGGAAATGCATTGGTGGTTTGTTCAACTTTCCTAATACCTAGTACTCCATCCGTTCGTCAAAACTTGTCATTTTAGCTTCTTTCACAAGTTTTAAGGAAATAAACAAATATACTATTGTACTATCATTTATTACACTGCTTTTTTACTTTATCGAAAACTACAACTGACAATCTATTAATCAGTACAATGACATTTTTGTAAAGTAGGGGTCAAAATATCTAAAATGACATGTTTTGTTGAACAAAATTAACCTTCTAAAACGACAAGTTTTCACGAACGGATGGAGTATATATTTTGGGCCACAGTATAAACACCATTTTGGGCCTCAAAATTTGTTTTTCCCCCGAAGAAAGGGCGACTAAATACCATTAGTAGCCCTAGATTTTATTGGGGGCGACAATTTTAATATTTCGTCACGGAAAGTAGTATTGGGAGACCAATTCAAGTAGAGTTTTGTCACCAAAAGCCATTTTGGGCGACGAAAAATTTGTTGTCACCTAAATTTTATAGTTTTTGTCGCCCAAAAGCATATTTGTTGTAGTGACAGATCTTATCTACCTATATCTGATGGAGGAACTTTGTCATTTGTTTAACTTAAACTTTTGTATTAGAAGATAGATTCTGAACACTCTTGTTGAGGTTTTTTCTTCTTTTTCTGAATCTAGGGCAATTGCAGAGTACATCTCTCGAGATCTTCCGTATAAGCTATTGGCGGATGATGTGTATCTCACCGTTGGATGCAACCACTCGATAGAAGCAACGGTGAGAGTCCTTGCCAGCCCCGGGGCGAACCTCTTGCTTCCGAGACCAGGCTATCCAACCTATGAATCTTGGGCTGAATCCAACAAGCTTCAAGTTCGGTATTTCGATCTTATTCCTGAGAAGGGTTGGGAGGTTGATCTTCACTCTGTTGAAGCTGTTGCTGATGAACACACTGTCGCAATCGTCATCATCAACCCTGGCAATCCTTGTGGAAATGTCTACACATATGATCATTTGCAAAAGGTTTGCTTAGTTTGAGAACAATTTAAGTTTTTGTGACAACAAGTCTTAATTTGACATTATTATATGTATGATGTTGTTACATATATATGCATACTTATAGGTGGCGGAAATGGCGAGAAAGCTTGGGATCCTTGTAGTTGCGGACGAAGTATATGGACACCTTACATTCGGAAGCAACCCTTTTGTTCGGATGGGTACTTTCGGATCGATTGCTCCTGTTCTTACTCTTGGCTCCATTTCGAAAGAATGGGTTGTTCCTGGATGGCGACTTGGCTGGGTTGTCACAACTGATCCCACTGGCCTATTCAAGAAACACGGGGTTTGCACATCTTGAATTCTCTTAATCTTTGCACTACTTTTATATAAAGATATTAAGCTCCGGAAAAAAATTGGGAGTTCTGTTTCATTGATCCACCTGAACACCCTAGCTACTATTTATTTTGCAACTAAATTATTCGTTCATTTAAAGATTTATTTCCTTTTGATTGATGGTTTCTTGGATTTTTTTTAAAAAATTGTTGGTGATGTATTTTGCTTAACTAACATCTTCATTTCTTATCCACAGCTTACCGAGTGTCTTGAAGCCTTCCTCAACCTCACGTGTGACCCTGTAACCTTCATTCAGGTGTGTCTCTATCTGCAAATGTGTGTGTGTGTGTGTTGCAATTGCAAGCACTCAATTACGAATTGAACTCATGAGCAAACCTTCGCAATGTAGTCATGATTTTTTTGCATTGATCTCCTTGTGGACTATTAAAGTTAGAATTTGTGTGCTTCTTGGTGTATAAGAACATTAATTGTATTTGTGGTCACTCGAAAACACCCTCTCAATGTACTATTGAGTTTGTTGTTGTTAAGAATGTGATGCTTTTGTTAACCAAATCTTTAATGTCTCAGGCAGCAGTCCCTCGAATCATTGAGGATACGGAAGGCGATTTCTTCTCAAGAATCATCGATAAATTGCGGAAAGATGTGGATATTTGTTGGGAGAAACTCAAGGAAATTCCTTGCATCACTTGCCCATACAAGCCCCAAGGAGGAATGTTCGCGATGGTAAGGGATCAAAGCTCACCGCAATCCGTAGAAACCAAGGCTCAAATATATTCAAATGATTCTAACTCATATGTTTGCACAATATTGTTAAGTGCAGGCGAAGCTAGATCTTTCTATGTTGAATGGTATCAAAGACGACTTCGATTTCTGCAACAAGCTTGCGAAAGAGGAGTCCGTGATCCTTCTACCAGGTAAGGCCTAACCACAATCTCTCAATATATCATAGTTCTAAATCTCATTGATCTTTTCGTTCGTTCATCGCTATATATCTTGTTTGGCCTATTTCAACAAAAATGTTGGTAGCTAGGTTTTCGTTTGGTACATGATCTTTTGGATTCGGTGCGTTTTGGTAGGGTTTGCTGTCGCGATGAAGAACTGGGTTAGACTATCTTTCGCCATTGAACCAACTCTTCTCGAAGAAGCACTCGGAAGGATAAAAGCGTTTTGCCAAAGGCACGCGAAGATGCAGTGAGGGCACAACCATTGATTCACAACTTAAGTGTTGGATGTCAAATTAGGCCTTTGTGTATCCATTCATATTGCAAAATAAAAACTATGTATTTGATGTAAGCTTCTGCACTTTTGGGGGGTTTAGCGTAGAAAGTTAAACTTGGGGTGATTTTAAAACTATGTATTTGTCTATTTTGTCAACGAAAAAAAAAAATGGGACAATTTTCTGAAAAATATCTCAAGGGTATACCGTAGTAAACCAAAATATGTGGATATTGTTTATAATAATCTCTTCTATGCTTATTTACCAAAAACCATCCATAGTGGTGATCTCACCACTAGGCACTAGCAATTGACCGCTTCTTTCAAGTTATCATCCAAATTATGCTATATCTATAAAATTACCATTTTACCCCTTATTTTTAATACTCGTAGAATTTAATTAAAAATAAAATAATTAAATTAACATTTAAAAAAATTACACAAGCCTATATTATTACAAGATCAAAACACCATTTGGGGTGATTTTCGATAAATAGCTTTAAAAAGGATGGTTGTGAGCAATATGATATATTTTACGGGCGGTTTCATATAATTTACCCAATAACCTAAAGTTCGAGTGATTCTAGAAGTGGATCTAGAGGGTTCGGGGTGGCTAAAGCCCCGTAACCTGAAAGACAAAAAGTGGGAAAAAAAAAAAAAAAATATATATATATATATATATATATATATATATATATATATATATATATATATATATATATATATATATATATATTTTAAAAGTTTTGTTAATTTTAGGAGTAAAAAATATAAAAAAGAGTAATTAATCATTTTAATAGTTTAATTTGGTAGAGAGGCGTATATATAGCTTATTACCTTAAGTTCAAAATTTTCCCTCTAAATAAAATCATGAATTCGCCATATATGAGTCGACTTTGTGGATATTTGAGGCAGTTTCTTAAATACAAAAAAAGATGGGGTGATTTTAAAAAAAAGAGGAAATAAGTGATGGTTTGGTAGAAAGTTACGGTCCAAAATTAACCTTGGAAAGGAAACAACTCGAACTAAACAAACAACCCACCTCGTTGTGCTGCAAAGATTCTGATTTTCCACATTTTCTTTGGATGTGTTCTAAATTTCTAATACTAAAACTTGACGTTTTACTATTCACGCACACTTTTTTAAGGGCTAAAAACTATATAAAATATATAGTTTTTAATATTTTTTTTAACAATTTCGTAGCAAACTTGTTAAAAAAAATTTAAAAAAAAATGAATATTTTATATAGTTTTTATCATTTAAAAAAAAAAAAACGTGTGTAAATAGTAAACGACAAGTTTTGCGGAAGGAGACAAAAACGGTTTTAACGAGGGCCAATAAAAAGTTATTTATAGGTTAATGGAAAGAAAGTCATTTTAAAGAGAGAGGCTATTTTTATTTTACGTATGTCAGTCTTTATTTTATACAACTGTGTTATATGTGATCCTCACTAGCTACAGAGGATCCTCTCTTCTGCCACGCATGACGCATATATAGAGTCCACAAGAGCGGGTGAGCAATTGCACTTCCCTCCACCGTTCACACACCCACCCACACATAAAACTAAACTAAAGACTAAAGAGATGGGTGGTGAGGTGTTGCCAAAATGGAGGATCAACACCAACGCTGAGCTTCGGGAAGCTTCTGGATTCACTGTCCGCCAAGTCTTGGAAGGTGTTTTGTCCAACCTCAACCCCGACGACCCCCGCTCCTTGATCCACCTCGGCCACGGCGACCCTACCCCCTACCCCTGCTTCCGCCCCCCTCCCGCCGCCATCGACGCCGTCTCTGCCGCTCTCCACTCCTCCGCCTTCAACGGCTACTCCTCCTCCGTCGGAATCCTCCCCGCTCGCCAGTACGCCCCCCTCCATCCCTTACCTAACAACAATATAATGTTGGATTTATCGTTTTTATTTTTATTTAGTATTTGTTTAAGTACATATATATTCAATTCATCAAAATTTGGGCTTCTCGGTTGTATATTCAATTCTGACAATTTTCTAAAAAGAAAATATATTTTTTAGTTATATGTAAATCATAATTTATATGGATTACTCCCTCTGTTCGGCAAAACTTGTCGTTTACTATTCATGCACGCTTTTTTAGAACGGTAAAAACTATATAAAATATTCATTTTTTTATAAATTTTTTTTAACAAGTTTGTACTTATTAATAATAACTACGAAGTTGTTAAAAAAATTATTAAAAAAACTAGATATTTTATATAGTTTTTATCTCCTAAAAAAACGTGCATGAATAGTAAAGTGTCAAGTTTTTCCGAACGGAGTTAGTAGTTTTCTTAAAAAATGTTTTTTTTCATAATAAATAAATATTAAAAAAAAAATCCCTCCTGAAACAACAAATTTTGCCAGCGACCAGCAGCTCTATGAAATCTTACAGCTGCCCCTTGTCGTACATATATGTGTTGTCATTTTTATAGTTTTTGTTGCTCCTTGACAAGTCATGATTTTAAGTTACAGGATTAGACCCGTCAAAACGGGTCATTTGAATTAGGTTCGGGTCTAGGGTACACCAGATTCCAGGTATTTTTGGATTGACTCGAACCCGGATTTGACCGGGTTTCGGGTCATTTCATGTCGATTTCGGATTTGTTAATTTTTCATATTTTAAATTAAAAAAAAAATCATAATTTGATAATTTTGCGATAAATTTAAAATTCTAAAATTAAAGACGTTGTTCATAAGTTATAGTGCTTGTAATTATACACTATATCTGATCTAAAATATTTGATTTTTATTATTTCTCGTAATTTTTAATACAATGTAATAATATATACTCCGTAAATATCAAAATTGTAAATAATTTTTTAACATAATTTTATCAAAATTTTGATATTATATATATTATTACATTTTATTAAAAAAACATTTGATTTTTATTATTTCTCGTAATTTTCAATAAAATGTAATAATATACAAAATATCATATTTTTAAATAATTTTTTAAAAATAATTTCATGCAATTAGTAATAAGCATATATAAAAAAAATTAATATTTTAATATTTTTTAAAAAATTTATCTTCTTATAAAAATGTTTGAAAATTAAAAAGCAAATATTATCAATCGGACAGAGTAATACACAATACAAATAAATATAAAATTTGATTTGAAAATGAAAGATCGAGTGATTGTAATTACAAAATGTAATAAATTGGAATCTCTATAAAAAAAATTAATCATATATAATTATAAATCACCCAGGTCAACTAGGTAAATCGGGTCAAAATTACCGGGTCAATCAGGTCACCGGGTCGAAACCCAGATTATCCGAAATTTTTTTGAGATTTCGGGTTGAAAAAAAATTACAGGTCAAAATTTCTGGGATTCGGGTCGGGCTTTGAAAGGTATATCTTCTATTTTTTTTCTTCATGATTTCCCCTTCTTTTTTTTAGATAAATCAATTCAGAGTATCTCTTTCTATTTCCGTGGATTGGTAAAATAATTAAAATTTCCTAATTTGAGATCCAAGAAAATGATGTGTAAAATTACCTTTTTGTGTCAAATAAATTACTTTTTTACTTGAAAAATGTGGTGCATAAGTGATGTCATTTTTATTTAAATTTTTTCAAATTAGTAATTTTTTTTAAAAAAAGTGAAACTAAAAAAGTATTTTGAAAAATAGCAAAAATGATGCTAAGTCACTATTTATTGTATTGTTAGAATACGTGTTGTCCCATATTGAAAATATTGAAACGTCTTTTTGGATTAATTAGTAGTCTTGCTGACTTTGTGGACATGTAGCAAGCTTTAATTCTAATTTGAGCGCTTGTTGGCGAGTGCAACTTGGCTAAGTCGTTGCACGCGAGGGGTCGTGTTGGAATATAGGTTATCCCATGTTGAAAATATTGAGATGTCTTGAACAACATACAAGCTTTGCGTGCTACTCCTCTCAATCTCTCATTATCAATTGATTTTGAGATGAAATCTCATTGAGTTCATTTGAAATACTATAGTTTGAATTAAAAATAATAATATTATTTTTGTTACAAACCGTTACTCAAGTGTTTTTTTTTTCGAATTTTCGGGTCGGGTTTTTATAGCTCTTCTTGATGTACACACTAATATTTCCTATGGAGCCTTGCACATATTTGTACAATGGTGAGCTAACGATGTCCTTTACATGGTTTGATGACAAGGGCTATTGCAACCCATCTTTCACGAGATCTTCCATACAAGCTATCGCCGGACGACGTTTTCGTGACCCTCGGCTGCCACCACTCGATAGAAGTCGCCCTAGGAGTCCTCGCGAATCCAGGCGCCAACATCCTTCTCCCTAGGCCAGGTTACCCGAGCTACGAGTCTCGAGCCGAGTTCTCGAAGCTCCAAGTCCGACATTTCAACCTTCTTCCGGACAAGAGCTGGGAGGTCGACCTTGATTCCGTTGAGGCTCTTGTCGATGAAAACACCGCGGCAATTGTCATCATCAACCCCGGGAATCCTTGCGGAAATGTCTACTCATACGACCATCTTCAAAAGGTCATTCTTAGTTCGAAATTTCCGTTAACTAAGCTTGAGATAATATTGTTACTTACACATTTTTTATACACTTTAGGTTGCGGAAACTGCGAGGAAGCTCGGGATCCTTGTGATTGCCGATGAAGTATATGGAAAAATCGCGTTTGGAAGTGACTCATTCGTTCCAATGGGGACTTTCGGATCGATTGCTCCTATTCTAACCCTAGGGTCCATTTCGAAGCGATGGATCGTTCCTGGCTGGAGGCTCGGTTGGATTGTTATAACGGATCCGAATGGCATATTAAAGACAACCGGGGTTACACATCCTATATATACACTTCTCCATCTTTGTTCATATTACAACTAACTCTCAGCCATCTCGATGAAGATCTTTCTTTGTTGATCATTGTCAGCTTACGGATTGCATCGAACAGTTCCTCAGAAATTCCAGTGACCCTGTAACCTTCATTCAGGTTTGAGAATTTGTATATTTGCAAAGTTAATCAATAGGCAGCAAGAAACTCCATGAAATTCCTTGTTTACGATATCTCAGGGGGCGGTTCCGCAACTCCTTGAGGAGACGAAAGACGATTTCTTCACAGGAGTACTCGATACACTGCGTAAGGACGTCGAAATCTGTTGGGAGAAACTCAATGAAATTCCTTGCATTACTTGCCCTTACAAGCCTCAAGGCGGAATGTCTGTAGTGGTAAGCTGAATTGAATAAAGGATCTATATGATGATCATGACTTGATACCGGAAAGAACTGATAGACACACATTGCAATTGCAGGCCAAGCTAGATCTTTCTATGCTGGATGGGATCAAAGATGACTCTGATTTCTGCAAGAAGCTTGCGAAAGAGGAGTCTGTGATTGTTCTCCCTGGTACGAAATATGCAATGTAAATAGCCATTTATTCGTCGTTCAACTATGCATTGAAATACATTTTTTTACATGTTCTATCTAATTGGTAGGGTTTGCCGTGGGGCTGAAGAATTGGCTTAGGCTATCTTACGCTATCGAACCAACCCTACTCGAAGAAGCACTCGAAAGGATCAAAGCATATTGCCTAAGGCACGCCAAGAAACATTGATAAGATGGTCATGATCGCAATCATCTCTTATAGCTATGAGGTTCAGAATGGGAAGGTAGTGTCCAAGTCTGGTATGTTCATCGATCCGATTGTCAATTATTAAAAAGCGCTCTTGAATCCGATCATGAACCAGCTCTAAGTAGGATATATTGGGTATGTTTTCGTGTTTCGAATAAGTTGTGTGAGAGTGCAGTTTCAGTACTTGCATAAACGAATGGTTACATTGCACATTTGCACTAGCAATTAACCTTAATCTTGTCTCCCCTTCATTGTTCTAACGTTGTAAAGCCTCACTCGATAAATGAGAAGGGTAAACTATGAAACCCTACAACCATATGTTGATTGAGGGTCTATGACATTGAATTTGTTCTAGTTTTGGAGTCTGTGTACATCTTCAAAAGAAGCTAAAATGAAACTAGGGAATGAAGTGTGTTCAGCGTAGGCGGTCGTCAGTTGGCCAGTGAGTCGGCCGCGGCGTTGGCTTGGCGGCGATGTGTTCCACATGTTCTTACGAGTTACGAGTGCATCAGGCACTAGCCCAAGTCCGACACATAAGTTCAGCCCAAGCAAATAAATATAGAAATTGCCCACTAACATTGTAATATACATTCTCCGATTCTCGAGTTCATCCTTAACATTCTTTTTCCCATTCACATCATCACTTTGCTGCATATATCTGAGAGAGACTCATTTTCTTCTTGTATATTTATTGCAAGATCATCGTTCAAATGCAGCCACTTCTACTGCAAGGGAGAGTTCATAGGTGTCCATTTCCTTACTTGGTCATTCAAGTTCGGGTAATTTTTGGTATTGGGTTGCGACAGGTTTGTCGAGTTGGGTTAGATTTTACCAACGGTTTGAGCTTGTGTTGACCAACCGTGAGCCAGGACTAGCAAATTGATCCTTCTTTCTTGGCAACTCTCTTTGATGCACCCATCACCTTCTTCCCCGGAAACTACGATCTTCTTGCTGTCAATAGTTTCACCGTGGAGATGCTTTCTGGGTGCCACCTCCAAGATTCAAAAACACTTGCGAGGTGGAATTCGGATTGGGGGTATTCATTGCGAGAAGTTCATGTGTGTTGTCAGGACAGGTATATCTTTGAAACAGATACTCAAATGGAGGAGGAGAAGAAAAGCGATAACTTGACAAATGAGTTGTATCCACTTTGTCAGTGTCTAAACTTGCTTAGTCTTATTAGTTTTCTTTACTAGCTACATGTAATTGGGTATTGCAAAACCTACACTTCGAAAATATTTTCATATAGTAATTTGTCTTCCAAATAACAACAGATGAAAAGCTGCCAAAATCAGATGATCAGACAATGGAAATATCTGTTCCAGGAAGATAACTGATGCAATCCAAGAAATGCAAACAATTTGAGAAGTAAAAAAGAACTCAAGATGATGAGAGTGAGACATTTAAGCACAAACAGGTTCAAAATCTGCAATAATAATATCGGTTCAAGGAAGCCAATTGATGCAATGAAACAATCCTAGACATCCAATGCAAAGAAATCCAAACAAAGAGTCCTTGCAAAGTGATAAATATTCGACAATAACACCAATTTCAATACGTTGTACAATTCTGCTAGTGGCATTGCAGTTTCAAAACCCACAAATGGTTAACAAAGTCGAGGAACCAAAACAGAGGTAGGAGCTTTTATTTACCTGAGTTATCATTTCCCTGAGAAGGAACCTTTGCTTCGATGATCATAGAACCAAAAGGGCGAAAGATTTATCATCGAATTTGTGCAGCACACGAACTCCATCTTTATCAATAATAAGACCAACTCATCTACTCATGAAAGCCACATGTCAAGGAGAAATGATGATCCATGGAACAAGATCAGTCACACCCCTTCCCCAAAGCATTTCTTATCCAGACGATCACTCCTCGGCAACACTGACCAATTCATATTCGATGAGAGACAGATTGTTGTCCTCCTTAACAGCAAAGTCGGCAGGGTCAGTGACCTCAACTCGGCCCCATTTGTCAACAGCTAGCCTCATGGAACCCTTGAACATGTCAATCTTTGCATTGCGCAGGATGACAGTAGCACCCGCCTTCATCATGTCAACTGCAAAAGGAACAAAGAATGCACATTGGATTCAGCATTCAAGGGGGCATTCTAAAATCACACATTTACAAATTACACTCCAATTTATCATTCATGCCGACAGTTGACTTCTAACAAGTCAGACAGTTTATAAAAAATTGTCATTTCAGGTGCAGCAAATCTGACTTTTACATGTTCAACATTCACAGATATCAACAACTTGTATCCTAATGAGGAAAACGTTGAGTAAAACACCAATTTCTACTTAATCAAGCCAAATAAACAATCAATTGATTTGCCCAAAACAATCAATTGATCAATTAATTGATCTGATACGCAAAAGCAATAAATAAAAAAACAGCAAACAGCAAACAGTTTTAAACGGGAGAGATATGGACAATCAATCCGCAAAGATGTGAAAATTATAATTCAGCAATCACGGACACGAAACGAACAAATTCCAGCAATCGCAGAAGATAAAATGAAGGATATTGATTAGAGAGGAGGGGGGGGGGGGAGAAACGAGGGTGTACTCTGTTCGTTGCGAGCGGTGAAAATGATGCATCCGGTCTCGTCGCCGATGACGCACTCGGCGATGCGAGTGGGGCGGGAGTTGAGGACCGCCGATCTGGCCTTCTGCAGGACGGTTGTAGAGCTGACGACCTTGACGGTCAAGGTGTGGCCTTGAGTGCCGGGCTTGAGCTGCTCCACCTTCGTGAACACCGGCTTTCGCTTCTCCACCACGGCAGGAGCAGCAGCCGCCGCCGGTTTCTTAGTCGCCGTCGTCGCCATTGATTAAGCGAAAGAGAGATTTGGAAAAGCCCTAAAAATGGAGAGTGGGAGAGAGAGAAATGGGAAACCCTAGTTGGTTAGAATGACGCGGACTAACAAACCTTCGAGGGTTTTGGGAAGGAGGGAGCGAGACGTGCCAACTACATTGTCATAAATAAATAAATAATAAATAAATAAAAATAAATACGGTAAATAAAAGAAATAAAAAATGAAAACTCCCAGCCATAGGACCTTTTTTTTTTTGTTCAATTCTAAGCTTTTATTTTGGGTTTCTTCCCTAAAAGACACCCCATTATATAGGTTTTTTAAAATAATAAAAATAGCTTATAAAATAACATTTATTCAATTGAAGTAAAAATCTCTATTTCTTGATCACTTGTTTTAAAATTTCGGTGATTCTTTGACTTAAATGCCCTTTTTAATTACGGAGTAGCATTTTTTTTCTTCTGAAGGCGCCTTATATAATAAATTTTTTAACAAAACACTTGTAAACAAATTAAAATATAATCTTATGATCATTGTTAAAAAATCAAGATGACATTTTATGTGCTTTAATTTATTTTAAAGCATACATGATAAATCAAAAGATAAAAGAATATGTGGATTGCTATGAAGAAGATAATATTATAATATTTGTTCTATAATCATTTTATTTTTAAACTAACTAATTAATTAAATAAGGAAATTTTGTACACTAAAATAAAATGTCATCAAAAAAGTATTATATTTGGCTGGAAAATAGAAATTGATGGTTCAACTAAATAGATTATATGATATAAAGGATTTTTGTTAAAAAAAATTAAATCAAAGTGTTTTATTAAAAAAAATCTATTATACGGAGTATAAGGTTCCTTTTAAAATAAAACTAGTATATTTCCCGCGTCAATGACGCGTAAAATAATGATAAAAATATTCAAATTTCAAAAACATCATAACAATCATAACTTCCTATTTTTATAAACCGTAAGATAACAATGACTCATAATGAGTATTTTGATCTTAATTAGGTTTATTAGAATTTACATCAACATTTATCTATATCTAACTATTAAAAAACTATTAAAAGAGACGCATTTTTTAGGTGTCATTACCACCGTAATTATATTCTAATTTAATGTTTTAAATTGAAAAAATTGATTAAAAAAAATTATCTGATTGGTTGAAAACCTTATAATTATGGTGGTGATGACACCTCACTAAAATGCATCTCTTTTAATAGTCAAATATAGATTATAGATTTATATAAATAAAATCATAATAATATAAAAATTAATATCAAATAAAATGAAATATGTTTGATTCGATGTTTTGATTTGAACCAATTTATTAGAAAATGTATAATGTACTAAGAAATAAATTATATACTAAGTTAATTTATTAAATTGAACCAATTGATTAGAAAATGAAAAAATATCTATGGATATATCTCATGAATAATAAGATAGAATGTGATTGGTTGAAAGGGCTAGGATTAAGGGGAGGGCGACACCTCATCGGTTAGGATTGTGTTTTATAGTAATAGTTAGTAATAGAAGTAATAGATAGATAGATAGATAGATAGATAGATAGATAGATAGATAAAACCAATAGTAAATTAAAACAATGATATATTTCAGTTATAGACATAAAATGTCACTAAAAAACTTTAAATATTTGGATAGAAAATAAAGGTTGGTGCTTTAATTAAATGGATTATATTATATAAGGTGTTTTATTTTTAAAAAACTACATTACATAAGGTGTGTTTTAGAAAGAAAAAAACCTTTGTTTTATTGCAAATGCATCTTTGATCTTACTCCCTCCCTATTTTAATAACTATGAAATTCTTTCCACAATCATTATCATTTTTTTTAGATATTTATGCTTTTATTTTCTAAATAAAGATAGAGAAATTTGTATTTTTCAAATAATTTTTTTATCCCTTTATAAACCTTGAGCAAATGAAGAATTAATCAAACTATGAATTTTTTTAAAAAAATTTAATATTTAAAAGTAGTTTTTATCTTTCCTAAGAGCATCTACATTAGACATACGGGGAGTATCCTCCATTTAACCATTTCGAAATAGCTCATTGAAAATGACTTGTGGGTAAAATACCCATAGATCCCCGGTTCGAACCCCAGATGGCCGCTCTTTATTTACCAAATTCAAGGAGTATCCTCCATAAAAAAAAAAGAGAAATATAATTACCTTGTGTTAGGATTTATCAGAGAGGGGTATACTCTTTTAGAAAGAAAGTATCCTAAAGAAGAAACGTTTTTGTCAGTAAAGACATTCCGAGTTTGAATTTTACTGCCATTTAATATATTTTTTTTAAATTTTTATGGAGAACACAGGGAGTATGTCCGTTACAGATGATCTAACAAGTGTGTTGAATAAAACTAATGGAGTACAAAGTACTAAGAGCATCCCCAACAGAAGTTGTAAAATAGAGAAAAAGAGAAGTTTTGGAGAAAACAAGGGTTTTTTTAACCCCAACAGTTCCTGTAAAACGTTTTGCAAAATAGAGAAATTGGAGGAGAGAGACGGAAAATCTGTAAATTTAGAGAAAATGTTTAGACCTCTAAAATTAAATGTGTTCACCACTCCCAATTCCCATATATTAAAATTTGGCTTCAAGGAGGTATTCTTATTGTTCGTCTTTCTTCATTGTTGTTGTTCGATCGATTGTTGTTGTTCGACTGTTATTTCAATTTTCAGCAAAACACGTTCAATTGTTGTCCAATTTTACAACGTTTTCAATTGCTACCTTGTTGTTCATCTTTCTTAATTGTTGATGTTCGATTTTTTGGCAAGTTGTGTTCAATTGTTGCCTTGTTATTTGTCTTTCTTAATTGCGGTTGTTCGACTATGCAACAAGTCGTGTTCAACTGTTATTTGGCAAGCCGTGTTCGATGGTTGATTTATTTGCTGCGTGCATTGCTACCCTGCTTGCATAGACTATACAACAAGATATATAAGTACGAGTGGGAAAACAACTAGAAATTGTCATCTCATCCAGCAATATATTGGCAAAGAACCCTTTCCTGCAATATCCTTCAAGCAAAGTACATTAACTCATTGTGTTTGGAGAGATACCACTCCTTGTCATGGTCCCTATCAATGCTCTTGCAGCCTTCTTAAACAAGTCATCGATTACAGTGTTGTATGAATAGTTATTAGGTTCCAACCTCAAAGATCCATCTTCTTGAGTACTTGAAGTGCTTCTATAAGCTTTCCATTCTTAGCTTCAATCAAGGTCTCAACTTCCTGTAACATACCAGTCCAACAAAATCATTCAAGCATCCGACTGAAGGTGATGATATTAGACCAAGGAAGTCCAAGTTGTTCATGTATATGCATGTCCTTGAAGATCCTAGAAGCTTCAAGCATCTTCCCTGATTTTCATGAAGTTGTAATCCTAGAAATGAAAGTGACCACATCTAGAAAGAGGACATCCTCTCTATCCTGTCCACCACATTCTCAGCTTCATGTGTCTTAGTCTTACCTTGTCTACATAAGCTATAAATTATCAAGTTTTTTTACCTTGTTTTGAATTGAACAATTTTGAATTGAATTAAGTTTAGAATTGTTAACACGTTATTAGAAGTTAAATTGACATTAGGAATTTAGAATTGTTAAATTACCTTAATCTTAATAAATAATAAATGAATAGTATAAAATAAATGCAAAAATATGTAAAATAGAAAAATTGTTGGAGTTTGAGTGAATTTTTTTTTTTGAGATTTTGATATTTTCATCTCTATTTTAGAGATTTTTTAGAGTAGCTGTTGGGCTTGCTCTTATTGTCATTTTTCTACTAAATTGTTCAATTGCTAGGTCAATTTTATTAGGTGAGAATCCCAATCTATGAGGTGATATTTGGTACTTTATTATTTTTTCTCTTATTGTTAAAAGTGGAGAATTGTCTCATAATGATTGCAATTCAATTAGCTCGACTTATCTTATACGGAGTACCTTATACTTTATATTAGGGCTGATCATCGGCCTATAACCGATCCGAACCTGGTCAAACCGAACCGAACCTAAAACCGAAATTTTTAAAAATGAGAACCGAAAACCGAACCTAAACTAATAGGTTTGGTTCGGTTTTACACCGGTTTGGTTTAGGTTCGGTTCGGTTATAACCTAATCGAACCGAAATAAAAAATGCACAAAAAAAATGTCACGTATAGAGTTGAAGATGTAATGGCTGCCAAATGATTTTTTTTTTTTCTACTTGAATTAGTCCCAAACAGCCCCTGCATTCATCCCAAAACATTCCCAAACAATCCCAAATAGTCAATATAATTTTCTATGAAGTGCACATCCTGCACAGTCCCAATTCCAAACATCCCTGCACAGTCCCAAACAGCCCTGCATTCACAATTTTTACTTGAATTCGTCCCAAACAGATGAACAAACAACATAAGCGATGAAGATGCTGAGCGAATTGGGACTGCTGGGAGGCGAGGCGAGAGTCATGAACTCAACAGATGAACAGACAAAATAGTCACAAACCTATTGACCTAACCTAATTGTAAGGTTAAATTAAAATTTATAAAAAAAATCGGTTTTTGTCGGTTTAACCGAAACCGAATACAAACCGAACCTAAAACCGAAAATTAAAATTCTCTGAACCGAAAACCTAAACCGAAATCCCTCGGTTCGGTTTGGTTTCGGTTATTTCGGTTCGGTTCGGCCGAAAAATTCGGTTCGAACCGATTTTGATCAGCCCTACTTTATATTAACGGTTTTGTAAATTGAAGGATGAATGTTGGAATAGTTTTAATATTCTAATAGAGCACCAATATGGTGTTTTAAAATAAATAAATAAAACTTAACAATAAAATAAGGTAAAACTAATTCAAATAACCCAAACTTTGGTGAGATGAGTAGATAGCACCATGAACTTTATAATGTAACAAAAATAACCCAAACTTTTACTACTATGTGCTTCTATCACCACCAGGCACCAATATCATTTTTAAAATAAAAAATAACACATAACTTAATTTTATAGTTTTGAAATAAAATCTAATACAATATTAAACAAGATTTTTTTTAATCAAAAGGTAAATTTTTTTTTGTGAAAAATAATTTTTTTGATGTAAGATAATTGAAAAAAATATCGTTAATTTATGTCATATTTTAAAAACTCAAAAGTTGGTTTGAACAAATGATAAAAGTTAGAAATATTTTTGTAAAATATTTCTTAAATGATTTTTTAATAAAAATTACACAAAATATACCTTTTTATATTCCCTTTAAATATTTCTCAAATTATATAACTTTTTATACTTTTCAAATAGCACCTAAACAATATTAAACTAGGTTTGTAATCAAAATGACATAAAATATACATTTTTTAAAATGAAAAATATAATTTTCTGCTTAAGATAATTGGAAAAAAAATTCACTAATTTATTTCATATTTCAAAAACCCATAATTTGGTTAGAACAAATTATATAAGTTAGAAATATTCTCAAGTGCAATATATTTTTAATTTTTGTATTTTTGTTAATTTATTATTTTTTAATTAAAGAATAAATTAAAAAGTTCATTTGAGAAATATTTTTAAAAATATTTCTAACTTACATCATTTGTTCAAACCATATTTTGGGTTATTAAAATATGATAATAAATTAGCGATATTTTTTCAACTATCTTAAGTAAGAAAAAAATTCATTTAAATTTTCTTTACCTTTTGTGTAATTTTGATTAAAAAACCTAGTAGTAAGAGTTTGGGTTATTTTGTGTAATTTTGATTGAAAAAATTCTTTTAGGTGATATTTTTTATTTTAAAAAAGACATTGGTGGTGATATAAGCACATAGTAGTAAGAGTTTGGGTTATTTTTGTCACTTTGTAAAGTTTATAGTGCTACTTGCACATCCCACCAAAGTTTGGGTTATTTGAATTAGTTTTACCATAAAATAATAAAGGGGAGATATATTTTGGTAAGAAATGATGTGATGAGCTCATTACTCATAAACCCTTAAAAACCCAAGAAATAAAGAAAAAATGTAGGAGACATGAGTTGGGGGGGGGGGGGGGGGGGGGGAAGAGAAAGAGAGGGGTTTATGGTAAGTGGTGGGACTATTTTTAAATTTATATTATTTGTTTATAATAAAATGGGTTGCACGTAGGGATGTGGGTTAGTAACCGAATCGGGTTCCATGAATCGGTTTCCATAGTGACAAATGTGTATCTACCACTCTATTGCCAAAAAGACTATATCCATCGAGATATGTTTTTCTAGAGAGAAGGGTTCTCCCTTCTCTCTAGAAATTTGTCCAAAATAGCCATGTTTCTATGGCTTTTGCACCCATTATCTATCAATTGTAAATCTCTCAGTCCAATTTCTTATCGACTCCCCTGTCCCGCGCATCTGTTTCTCGCTTATGTGCCTCGGCCTGGCCTTGGCCTTTGCGAGCCGGAGTCCAGTGGGCAGTGACTTGACTATCGATTTGGGGTTTTTTTGGTTCATCCCTTGATTCCCCATATCAACTATCGGCCCGATTCTTGGTTGCTTTTGAGCCCCCCTCTTCCGGTCTTCACTCTGCTGGTCATCGATTTCGAGTACTCCGTCGTGCATCAGGCCTTCACTCGATGTCGTCTCGGTCTCTCCTCGCTGGCGCCTGTTTGCCTCCTTCCTGAGTCGCCTCGTCCAGTCTCTCGATCTGCTGCCGATGTGTCTACCTCCTGCCGCCGGAGGTTGCTGTCGTACTGGTGGTAGTGCCGCCTGGGTAGTCCGTCTCCGGGATGCTACTCCATGGGCCGATGGTGGTGTCCGGGCTTCCTTGGCCCGACATTGCCGTTGTTCAGAGCCTACAATTGTCCTTTGGGCCCAAGTTTGGGCCCTTTGGGCTCAAGTTTTGGTCCCTTCGGACCCAAGGTTGTGAGTTTGGAGGAAAAAAAATAAATTGTATACCCACCCGAAAGGGCTCGAGAAAATCCCGCAAGGGCTTGTCGTTATTTTGTAGGTGAAAGTTTGTTGGCGTTTTGTTTCGAGCAGTTTGTAGCTCTGTTTCCGATGTTTCTAGGAGGTCTTCTGCTTGGTTGGGGGAGGGCGTGGAGTGTGTAGTCAGGTCTGGCTGGAGTCGTGGTGCACTGGTGGTGCGCTCAGGGCGACTCCGTATTCGGGATAGAGTTTCCTTGGAGTTCGTTTGCACTACCCACAAGAGTTAGAGTCCTGTTGTACTACTGGCCCGCGGTGCTATTGTTTGGTGGTGCTTGGCTGCGTTCTTCGGTGGCTTCCTCAGCCTTTCGGGTGTTTGGTCTTCTTGGAACGTTTGTTGTAGAGTTTATTTCTGTTTGGTTCATTACGCTTGTTATTTGTATTTCTATTTTTAGATTGCTCTGTTAGACGGTTCGCCGTCTGCTGACTTCGGTCGGCCTCTCGATGAGTCAGGCCTGTTTGACCATCGATTTTTTACCTAATAAAAAAAAGCCACTCTATTGCCAATTCGGGGGATATGGGAGAAGAGACTTGTCTCATATAAGACATTTGCATTTTGATATCCGAGATTATTAGTCCGATTTTCCATGAGTATTTACTCTGAATATTTACTCTTATTCAAATAATCCCCTGAAATATAAAAGCAAAAGCCTTCTTTGTGCAAAAGATTTTGCCACGTGTCTTAGCAAAATTTCTTGAAGGTTTTAGGCAGCGGTTTCTTTTGAAGCGGTTTTTTGCACCTCCTCTTATTCAGTCTAGAAACAGTTCGCAAGCGGTTTTGGTGATAATCTGAATTTGATCGCCAGTTTTCTTCCACGTTCATTTTGCGGTGGTTCTCAATTAAGTGAGTTTTCTCCCACGTTCTTCATTTTGTGGCGGTTCCCACTTACAAGGAGAAACCTAGATCTGTTTCCAGGGGCCGGCGGAGTCTCAGAAGCTAGCGATCCGCTCTATGCCGAGGATAGAGAGGCCAACGGCGGCAGGGTCCATCGGCGGAGATGCTGAGGCTAGGAGGCGGTTGTCATTGTCTTCCGTACCGAGAGGTAGGAGCTCTAGCCCTTCTGATTTTACCCGAATTTTATCTGACATGCGAAGAACTAGGGTTTGTAGGGTTCCAGTTTCTGAAAATTGGAGTCCAAATTCGGAGACAACATCTGTTAGAGTTGGTAATGGGAAGGGAATGAGTGGGTTTAGGGGCTTGGAGAGGAAAGGAGCTAGGGAATCTGTTCTGAAAGCAAGTGAGAAGTGTGTTTATGGTGATATGAACGAGAATGTGAACATTGGAGCTAAATTGGTGAGAGATTGTGGAAAGGTTTCAGCAGGGATTAGGGCAGCGGTTGACGAAAATGATTTCAAGTCAAGTTTCAGTGAGAGTGCACTTGAAAAGATTGAGGCTTTCAATGATTGTAAAACTGATGGTAATTTTTCAGCAATAAGATCATCTGAAAATGTTGATACCTTAGCTCTAGACAGAGAAGACCCTTCCATTTGCAGAAGTGTTCTTCCAGGGGACCCAAGTGCTAAAGGGACAAATGTTGTTGCAAAATCTTATGGAAATCCTCCTGAATTCTAGAAGGCTAGGCCTGATCTGTCCTCAAAAGTTTGGGGGATAATTTGAAGGGTTTGGGTGTTTCTAAGGAAAAGGATGTGAATGTTGTCGGCATTGGTGGAAGATTTGGTGACAAGAAGCAAAGCAAGCTCCAAGAAAAACTTGCATTCCTAGAGGGCAAGGTGAAGAGAATTGCATCTGTTATTAAGCAGACGAAAGAGATGCTAGATATGAATAACCCAGATGCGTCTAAGGTGACGATTTCTGATATTCAGGAGAAGATATCAGGGATCGAAAAGGCTATTGGCCATGTTGTAGGTGAATCTGGTAGGAAGTCGAATATCTCCAAAAACATAGATAAGGATGTGAATGTGATGCAGGCCAAAGAGGAAGGGTTTGTTCAAAATAAGAAAGTTGATGGTGGGAAGATTTCAGTGAAAGGACTGAACATTAATGAACTAAAAGCAAGGCTGTTGCCTCATCATAAGTTGCTAAAAGGATGATCATCAATAAAGACGTCATCTTCAAGCTCTGGAAGTGAAAAATTTGTACTGCCCAAGTGTGAGCCAACTTCAGCTCATGTACCAATCACCCTCCCAATCGATGACAGTGGTGAAGACGATGGTGGCGGTGACGGAGATCGAAAGATTGTTGAGTTCGTAATCCAGATCAATGAAGTTGATCTGGATTACGAATCACTCTCCCAATCGTTTTGCCTCTTGATATGAGTTTCAGAATGGTTTCTTTGCTTTCTTCAAGGAGCCGCTCTTTCTTCACTTTCTCTCTGTGTAGCGGTTAAGGAAGAAGAATCGAGGCAGAGGAGAAGCAAGGGAGACATTATACGTCGGATCGAGGCGAGGTTTATGCAATTTGAAGGTATAGTGATCTAGTCTATCCTTCCCCCCCCCCCCCCCCCCTTTTTTTTGTTTTCATATGATTTCTAGGGTTTCCGGTTGGTTTGCTTCAGTTCTTCCATGATTGAATCGTTTTGCCTCTTGATATGAGTTTCGGAATGGTTCTAGGGCTAATTTTTTCATGAATTTGTGAATTTGATTGGTTGTTTGTGTTCATATAGCTAATCAGATTTGTATGTGAGTTGATTTTTTGTTGATTTATTGTTTGTGATTTTGATTGGTTATCAAGCAAAAGCATGTGATTCATAGGAGAGTTATAAGTTGAAAGCATTCAACTTAGATAAGACTTCATAAGGATTTCTACTCTAATCTTTTTTTTTTTGAGCAACTACTGTAATCTTAGTCGAATGCAGATATGGCTGGATTTAGGCTTTTGTGGTGATAAAAATAACAATGAATTTTGTTTTATGCTACAAATAAGTCAACCATGTGATTCATAGGAGAGTTATAAGTTCAAAGCATTCAATTTTGTTTGATGCTAAAAATAAGTGATGACCCATTGACAATCAATGGACCCATTATTACTTTTACTCATATAAAATGAAAGTTTTTTGCTGAGGTTTTATCAGCTCTAGGTGAGCAGATTTTGATGCTCTTGTAGCTAATTACTTATGTTGTAATGTATTTAATCTAAAGAAGTGGAAAGTGATTGTTGACTATTTAATCGTACGTTGATGTGAGCATTCATTTAAAATAAGCAATTTTGTAGTCAGTGATTTTGTGGAATTGTGGTGGTTAAGTTTATATAATATGTTTAATCTATATCCATTCGTGGTGAATTTAGATAAGACTTCATAAGGATTTCTACTCTAATCTTTTTTTTGAGCAACTACTGTAATCTTAGTCGAATGCAAATATGGCTGGATTTAGGCTTTTGTGGTGATAAAAATAACAATGAATTTGTTCATCTAGAAACAAAAAGGAGGTTAATTTGATGATGAACCTCACATTTGTAGTGTGGGTTTTACCCTTTTTATGGTTGTTTCTATGACAACTAATTTCCTTTGGTTATTATAAGCCTATTAGCTCAAATGGAAGAGCATTGTGCTCACGCACAAAGATACGGGTTCAAATCCCGCATAGGCTCTATTAGTGAATATTTATACATCAATATACCTTTTAACTTGCCAAAAATCATGGAGCTTCTGTATTTTCTTCTCCGTTTTGTATCTTTCATTGAATAAATTGGCAAAATCACCCAAAGTTATGACATGAAAAAAGCCATGACATAAAAAAAATATGGGGGTGTGCTGGCAGGGATGTGGAATGAAGAGCTCTAAATTATTACCAATCATAACAAAATTCCATTTGAAAATGTGAAGGAGAGGGTCCGGTAGTTAAAGAAAGATGTTTCTTAGTGGGTTTGAACTGGGAAGCTAGGTGAAGATATTTTTTTGCTGTTGCTATAAGTTGTAAGTTGCTGTTGCTATAAGTTTGTGTTGCTGTGAATTAGTTGCTGATGTAAGTTGCTGTAGGTTGGTTTGAATAAACGTTTATGTTGTTGCTGTTACACGTTACAAAGTGTGCTATCATACATTTTTTGAAGTTGTCATTCTTCTTCTCATAAGAATTACTAATAATACAAAGTGTTACTACTGTCATACAAAGTGTTGGCTTTTTCCCACATAGGCTTTAATAAATACTGTCCATTACAATCATTTATGCCTAAAATTTTCTATGGGAGGGGTGACATTATTCTCACTTGTCATGTTTGCACACCATGTATGTTGTCATAATCGTTAATATTATGGTTATTTGCGCTCTATGGTAAGGTGTACTAATGAAAATCTAAATGTACAAAAATTAAAGCATTTACGTCATTTGCTACATCCAAACTATACATAATCAACTTTGAGGAAAAAAAAAACTATACATAACCAAAGATAACCTATACGGGATTTGAACTCGTATCATTGTGCGTAAGCACATTGCTCTACCATTTGAGCTAATAGGTTTAAAAACTCAAATCTTCACAATATGCAATCCTATACTTGCTCATATGCCAAAGCAAACCCATAATCTTCTCCTGTATCATAATCTTCTGTTGTTTATCTGCTGAAAATAGAAGTTTCATAAGAACCCAACACCACCATAAAACTTCTACTACCTATGAACAGATACCCTTCTTGTAGGATCTCCTCCTCTTCATTCCCTTTGATTATGAGATATATATAACAAGAAGAAAAGAGAACAAAAAAACCAGGAAACTAAAAGCCAGAAGAAACTTCCTGAATACCAAATACATATAAAGATTGAATACACTTTAAAAGATGAGAGTAATTTGATCAATGGTTAAACCATAGAGATTAAACTAACCAGTAATCCCAAACATTGTCCCACTGGTTTTAAATATCAATTTTTGGATTAAAATGTTGCCAAGTTCAGTAGGGTACAAAGAGAGAAATCCACTTAATTAACTTTGCACACCCCGATTCAATAGCAAAAACTGTAAAATCTACTTAATTAGCTTTGCACAATACTCTCAATTAAAGAAACCTAATAAACTCTACTTCATCAACTTGATTAGCTTTGTTTGTTCCCTAAAAATTAACATACCGATCCTCCAACTGGAACGAAAATAACCAAAACATTGATTGATCTTGTGAAAATCACCTTAGGATGACATAAACCCCCAATTGGAACAAATTAAAAAAAAAAATGGATCCCTAAATCTAACCCCCAAACCCCAATTCAAAGTAATCCAACCCAAAAACCCCTCAATTCGAAAAAAGCCATAAATCGTCAAACCCTAAACCCCAAAGAGGGAAGAACATTTACCTCCACCAGTGCCACCAAAATCCGCTTCATCAACCTCCTTGATCTAGTCGGCGTCGGCCTCCTCGATCTCGTCGGCATCCTCTGATGCTCGAGGTGACGAACAAGGTATCGGCGTATCGCCTTACCGAACGCTTTCTTTCTTCCTCCGTCTATCGACCCTTCTCTCTTTATTTTACCTTTTTTTTTTAAACTAACGGAGCTGTTAATACTTAATATTAACTGGGAAGGGGCACGACATGAAATTACTATAAAACTCAAGGGCACCAGGCGAAATAAGCTAAACTCTTGTATACCTCGCGAAAAAGGCGATACCTCAGGGGTACCCGGCGAAATTTCCCTATTTTTATCCATGCATAATTGCCTTGATATAGTTATCATAATTTTATCCTTGCATAATCTCCAAACTTTAACTTAATGATTGAATCTATTGACATAATTGCCTTGATTATCCAAGAATGTTCCTTTGTTATTTGTAAAAGTGGATGCAATTTTTCTGTAAATGCACCAGTCGGATGGCTCCTTGAAGAAGACAATCTTTTTTTTTTATGAAAAATCAAAATCTCATTCAGTCTCCAACTCAGCAACTGCTATGTCAAACAAAGCTAAAGGAAAATCGAAATCAAAAAAGAAAACCACCCATTGAATAGGTTTTATTTTCAAGTCACCACCCGTTGTCTATTTTGATTAGGTTTTTGTCAAATATATATGATATTACATTATTTTAAGTTTTATATTTAACTTAAAATCTCAAATACATATAAAAATATATTTGATTAAATTTTTTTAAAATATTTTTTAAAAAATTTGATGTATATATGAAAAAATTTGTTCTATTTTATTCCTAAAATTAATGGTTATAAATTTTATAGACTTATTTTTAATTAAATTAAAATAAGTTTATAATTCATTAGCATTGTTTAAATTTAATAATTATTTTGATACTAATAATTAATTTCTCATTTTTTTTCATATTTGTAAACACCTACGTACACTAATCCACTATATACTAAAAATGAAAAAAAAAATCTAAATATTGTTTAAATAATATTTTTCTCAAAAGTATTGTTATTAAATTTATCTTTATTAAAATTTGTTTGAATTTTTAAATAAAATTAAATAATATTTTCCACATTTAGAACCTCCGCCCTTCAAATAAATTTAAAATTTGTACACGCTTTTTCCCCTAATATATTAATATAAGTGTTTACCCCTAAAATAAATATAATCAAAATATATTCAAGTTTAAACTTTAAATTTTAAGTATAAAATATTAAAATATACTATATTTAATGGAATTCTAATGAAATTATGTGGTGGGTGGTGATTTGAAAATAAACATTTTTGTTTTGTTTGTGTTGTTCCTCTTCTAAATTAGTAGATTTATAAAGTTGTCATCTTTTAGATTTAGAAGACGTCAATCTTGGGATTCAACTCCACTGAAAGCACTCTCGTGAGTTCTTCATAATGAAATCAACGTAAACGATGACGCTAACATCTTGCCATCATCAACTAATGACAGTTACGCTAATGGGAAAGCAAACTCACAATTTCAGTGCAATTGAGATGCAGAGTTGAATTTCTTTGTTGGGTGTTGCCGAGGAGTATTGATTATTAAAATAAAAGAAAAATAACATGTATACTCCATTCGTTATATTGTGTGCTATGTAATGAGATTTGGGAGTAAAATAAAGTTGGTTGTCATAACACAAATCACAAGCACAATTGATCCATAGTGTTTTGTTTTAGAATGACGTAGGTGTTTATGATTTTGCATCACAAGGCGACATTGCATGAAATCACCCTTTAAATCGCTCCTTAAAGGCAAAAAATTTTGGATTTTGCTAATGGAGTCAAATGATAGATTTCCCTCGAGCTTGAATTCAAATGTCATATTTCTCTTACTAATGATGCCATACAGATGAAGAAGGCATTTCTGAATTTTATAATCTTAGCTCTGAATACCACATAAACCTGAATATTGATGCAAAAGAACAACCCTACCCAGACAACAACTACAAAGACATAAATCACATAAGCTGGCAGCCTGTTGTATTTCAGCTTTTATATAGATTCATATGAGTACACATTAACAATACAAATTAAGATAAATCTGACATATTTCAAGGAAAAACCAGCCTGTTGTAGGTAACAAAAGCCAATCCTATTTTAGCTAGCACATAGTATTTCAGCTTTATAGTACTTGGACCTCAATTTATATTTAATAATATAATTTAAATTGGGCTGCTTTAAAATCTAATTTTTATGCAAGCTATATTACAAATATTAAGTGAGTAGGAAAACTATAATACAAATATCAATTACTTGGGTAATGATTGTGGCTAATGATAAAATGGGAGAAAATTGTATTTACATTTTCATAATATTAGCATATAAACACATTTATAGTTTTAAAATAATGTATAAATTTCATGCTTCATCCGTAATACGATAACATCTGATTGAAAAGTGCTAATTAGTGATGGTGGCTTGCACGTCGAAAGCAACATGCATTTTTAAGGGTGGATTTGCGGTGTATTTAAATACACCCGATTGAAAAATAGATTCACGCCATTATTAAGAGTGCCTTAGATTAAGAGAATTTTATTAATATTACTTCCACCTATTCTTTGATTTTAAGAATTAAGAAATTCTTGATCGGTTCATAAACTAAATAGATTCATGCCAGTTTCTGATTTATACCAATTGCCTGGATCCATCGTGAAATTAAGGTTTGTTTGGTGATAAGGTATTTATATGTGCCGATAAAGTGATTATAAGGAACTTAGATGGACCATAAGATAGTGTGCATGTTTTGGTGATATTTACAGCTCATATATGTCATCAAAATGATCATGACTTAGTGTTTTTTACTATAATCTTAGAAGGAAAAGTTAATGGATAAAAAATCCTTTGTTCCGGGCTCTTTGTCTATCTCCGCACATATGTGTACGAGTTTCTGTCGAGTTTTTAATCTCTGAAGGTATTTGAATATATGCTAACAGGAAATGGTGTAAAGTTGATGATAATAGCTTATTCCTTCTCATTTCTGTCGATAAAATGACATTTATCAATTATTATGTTTCATAAGAAGTGGCATGCTGCTGTTTTGATATGAACTCGGTTTATTTTAACCTTTGAACTCGGTTTATTTTAACTTCCAGCATTTTTTATTTCTTATAACATTTACTTCATCAGTTGTGTCACAAATTAAGCCTATTTTTGTTTTAAAAATTTTGAATTTTTCTTAAATGTATATTATTATCATCTTTTTCTTTGTTTTTGTTATTGTTGTTGTCTAAAAGTTTGTCAGATTTTAATAATTGTTCGGGAGATATTTTGACGAGTACTATGTTTTATACATCAATTTAAAACGCATTGATTAATATAATAACATCTGAAAAATAAGATTAGTTTACTTAGGGTTTTTCTATGGAAAGATGGATTTATATAGTTTAATAATAATGTATAAATTTCATGTGTCATACATAACTAGTGTAAGTCCCGTGCCTAAGGCACGGGTACGAAATATTTTTGATTATATAGTAGAATGTAATATTATACAAATATATAAAGCATTTTCTATCCGATCTCTATTTGGACCATTTGAAATGAAATGGTATAATATTTATCAAAGGCCGAATATTGAAATAAAGTAGTATAACCGACAATTCAATTCAACCCAACAGCTATATGTGAAATATTTTTAATCCTTTGCAGATAGCCTTCTTTTAGCACTACCCACTTCCTATATCTTATAAAAAATTGATACCGTCAAAAATATAAATACAAATTAAAAATACATTAATTAGTAATGGAAGAAGTAGATGTACACTGAGTTATACAAACCAAGTCCAAATAAAACTTGTGAAAACATGACAGATAAGAAAACATATCCTCAAATATAATAAGTATACAACTCTATACCATATATTCAAGTTTTATCATTTTTTTTTGAAAACCAGCCCCACATCTAAATTAACTCAAGTCTCGTTCAAGTACATGAGACAATCCCCCTGGAAAGAAAGCAGAAAAGCTACAAATGAAACTAACATCCGGTCTAATACTTGCCATGAAATGAGCAGCCTCATTGCCCTGTCTCCTCACAAAGCTCCACTTCACACTCACAAATTGAGTTGCAAGCCTCCTTATCCATCAAGCATCACCCCCATGCCTCCCCTTACCTCCGATTTGCCTCGCAATTTGTTGATTACCCCCTCACAATCTGATTCAATAATCACATGTGCATAACAGGGAAAAAAGGCATGAAATATATCACATTCACAGTACATCAAAGTTCACTGGATGAATTCAAAAGGCACTACATCTACAGCTAGAAACCCATAGCTTCTACAAGGCATAAAAGTTGCCAAGCCTCTGCACTAAGCCACTAACTCATTAAGACATTATATCTCCCTCTTGTGTGAACAAAATATCATAAATTTAGCTTAGTCAGACAATAATGTATATAGCGGTAAGAATTAGTGAAAGTCCATCCATCTGTTAATCATAACACGTATGCATCACTAATGCGTTCATACACTTAATACTATAGCATTATTTACCAAGAAAATATGGAGAGATCAAGAGCAATAGCACACTAAACCTTTTTACCTAGCACTCCCCTCTTCATTTACATCCCTCTTTTGTGAAGTAGGCGACAACAAACGCTCTATTTCAGCACTCTGAACACCTGTTCTTACATCCATTCTAGCATCAACAACACTCAATTCAGCTGCATAATCACTCATGTCATTAGTTGTTGCAACCTCACCATTAGTAGTTACACCCACTCCAACAAAATTAGCACCAGATTTAGGCCTCTAGCCCAGCCTAGTAGCTCCTTGAGGTTTTGCTATCATACCCGCTGAAAGGGTGCTTATTTCCATTGCTTCAGTCACCTTTGTTTGCCTACTTGAAGCTCCTTGATTTGTTGCTGTCATACATTCATTTTCCCCTTTTTTTACACCACTTTCATGACAATTCCCAACAACACCAGCCCCCTGATCAGCACATGATTTAGATACCCGGACTGACTGTTGTCCTGCTGATCCACCTATAGACCCGGGATTGAAATCAAATGAGCCCTCAAAAGAACTTAAGTTGTGGACATTTAAACAACATTCCTGAACAATAAGGAATGCAACCAAATTTAGCATAGCAACTGAACAACAATTGAAACAAAAGGGTATATACAGTGGACTCAATACAAATGTCCAATGAGATTCTTGAGGAACCTACAAACATCAAATGTAAAACCCCGATAATAAGGACCAGAACCTTACCTAAGGCTCCATGACAAGTTCTAACCCATGGTCTGCTACTCTGCTCGGTGGGTAGGATCGTGGCAAGACCTGGTTGGGCATCAAAGCCTGGGTGGGGGAACCTGCGATGAATTTCATGCTACACTTGACAAAGAGTAGATGGGTGGAAGAAGACATGAAATGCAAAGTCGCAAACTCTCTCTCACTGCTCACATTGCACATCATCCTCCACAAAACACTCGCAAAGGCATTTATGTGATCTTGTAAGAGATTAAAAGGTTCTCTTATTTAGAGTGAGACAAATTGTTAAAGAATGAGATATACTTTTGGTGTTATGACTTTTATAACTCCAGATATATAATGTGATCAATGAACAGAGAATATGAGTTGTCCATGTTCTAAGCAGCAATTTTGAAGAACACATCCTTTTTGTGGAAAGTCACAAATATCAAGTGGCTACACATTAATACTAAGGTAATGTTGACACACCGAAAACTCCTAAACTGAAAATCTCAGGTTCATATTGCACTGAAGCGGCTATGTATCGGTTTAAAATACCCGGGTATGATCAATTTAAAATACCTGAGCCTAAGGCGTGAGTCAAATCTCAGGTTCATAAGCATTAGATTTCAAAGCCATAAATCAGTTTAAAAAAATGAGGATTGAAGAAACTGGAAAAAAAAATACAAACCAATGAAGTTTGTCAAAATTGATAATATTATATTGAAGTGACAAAGAAGTAGCTTATCATGATTTCAATTAAAGTCACTTTGAGCTTTCTAACCCATGAACAAATCTAGAAAATAAAAAGACGAAGATACAAAGCAATAAACTGATTTTGACCATATACTACAAAGAAAATCTTACCCTCACATGGAAAACATGAATAATAATAATAATATATATGAACAAAGTTATTGCCTTCTTGACAATTCCAATGACAAAATGGTTATAACCAACATCACCTTAATTAACACATTCAGAATAGATATGAATATACTTGCATTTGCTCGTACAATCTTAATAAAACTGTTGATAAATTAAAGAATTGGCATTAGGTTAGTGACTTTCTTGTCCTACAGAAACAGGGCATATCTTCACTTCAAACAGATCTGATATCTCCCAAATGCAGTTATAAGAATTAAATAGAGCATCTTCAATTTAGATTCCTCTGACCATGTTCTCAATATATCTTCAAATCATGCAGATGAACTCAAGATTGCCACTATGTGTCCTAGAGGCAGACACACTTCAAAGTTGAAAAAAAAAAACAGAATGCCAAATAGCTAATCCAAAGCATAATTAAAAATGATGTGCGAGGTTACAATTAACCATAAGATGGAAATGTCTATTTTAATAGAAGCAAGAGGAATACCATGAAGAATAGTTTCAAAAGGCATGTGAAATAATATCTGGTTAATTACATCTCCATTATCTTATATAACAATTACTGTGAACATAACTTTTACTGCATCAATGTTCAACCTGTAGAGTAACAACTTGCATAAATAAAAGTTATTTACATCTGAAGCCGTAAGATCACAGAAATATATAGTAAAGGAAATGCTCACATGAACCATTGCACTGTTCTTGAACTGATTTAATGTCATATTGAGTAAGTTTTGAAGAAGTGTTGCCCATTCCCTGCTAGTTCAAACAAAATCATTCTATTGGCACTACATTTACTTTGACAAAGTATAAATTGTACATTTTCATTGAGGACGAACATGAATTCCATTGAAAATGGATAAGTAAAACACAATTTTATATAAACAGATAAAGAAATATATGAACATATCTTTGTTTAATGATCACCTTAGCCTTCTTTCAATGCTTCCATTAAAGAACTGGCCAATTGTGGAATTGAACTTTCCCGATTTAGAGCCCTTAGGTCCTCTTCTCCTCCCTGCAGCGAAGATGTTGAAATTAAGGAAAGAGAAGCACAAAGAGATGAAAAGCCAAAAAAAGATTGCAATTTCAATCTCAGTGAGAATTAAAGAAATATATTCAATTCCAAATTCAAGAGGTTTCTATTTGAATTTCAACCTGCAATAAACCACAACATACAAAACTCACCTCAGCTTTCGCTTCTCAGCAGTTATTGGATGTCTGAATCTTAAACCCTAACACCTTAGGCCAGCCGGAGCCTTGGACGACAGAACCCTAGACAGTAATTGGATGCCAGAACCATCGCCGCCGCCCATACCCATCATCTTCCGCCGCTGGTGACATAGATTGGTCCTAAAATTAGGACCTACATGAACTGACCTCTTACTAAAGCCCCAATACCACCCTTGCATCCTATAAATCCTGTTCTTACCTACTTGACCTGCGAGAAATTAGGATGAAGGCAAACTAAATGAAAAAAATAAGCGGGTTCCAAAGTTATCAACAATCTAAAAGACATCAATTGCAGCAAATTGAGAAGAGCGAAGGTCACCTTTACTCTTCAATGGCAAATGTGGGTGTCTTTCTCTTATGATTTCTGAGAAGAGCGGGAATTGGATGGATTAAAAAATAGAGAGAGGAGATAGAACAATAAGGGGAAAAGAGCAAACCTCGTAAGTGCGGGACTTTCTTGCTCCTCAAAACCTCTGAGGGCACTGTCTCCTTCGACAACTGCAGCGGTTGCAGAGGAGGGTTCTCTGCCTCAACCTCAGGTGGTGACGATAGTGTGTGGCCAACATGAACACTCACATCTCCTTTGTTTGCCAATCAAAAGGAACTTTAGGTTAGCAAAGATCCAAAAACCTAAATTAGAAGGAACTGCTATTCTAAGTGAACAGATTAGAGGCGGAGAGAGGGAAGAGTTAGGCGGAAGACGAATCGCATCTGGCAAAGAGAGCGGATCGGAGCGGCGGAGAACCGGCCGGATCTTCAGCGGAGGCGGCCGACAAGCCGGTCCCTAGGGTTCGGTCCGAGTCCGTTGAGTCCGAGGATCGATCCATTCATCGAACCGCGGCGGCCCCTGCCTGCAAAGTCTCTTTGAACTCCTTGAAGCCGACGATTGTAGAAAATAACTACACAATAACCATTTTTGAAGATGGGAGGTTGAGAGCCGAATTTGGAGGAAGAAGTGGAGTCCTATTCAGGAGGAAGAGTGGAGAACGTGGGGAGTCCAGGTTGTAAAACAAAATATGCCACATAGGTGCCATGTAGGGATGGAGAAAGGAAAAATGTTCCTCCTGTTGACATCTGGAATGGAGAAAAATAGTGAAGCCACGTAGTTGATGTTTGCTTCTGCTTTTAGGTGTAGTATAGATACTATAATAATACCCGATAAATATTATTTGTGATTTTCATATGGTTTTTAAAAATCTCGTGCGTCTGCGCACGGGGCACTGACTAGTTGATAATAATTAAAGAATTTCCTTCTACGGTAATACTAAAAATCTGTAAATTAATAGTTTCGATTATCCCAAATTGTAATGTTAATGCCTGAGCGGAGAATGTTTGCCGGTTAATTTATTTCCCTTCCTTACAAGTCAAAGCCTTTAACTAAAATTGCCTGCTGGATTTGATTTCATCACAAAATCCCAAATTATAAAATTAAACATAGAAATTGCATAATAAGGGGAATTGAGGAAGACCATAACGTGACGTTAGTGGCTTTTTTGCGATAAGAACTAGTTAACACTTGACAACCGGGTTGATTACACCTTTTTAAAAAAATATAAAAATAAATATTTGTCGTATATACAAACAAAAATAAAATGCAGATAACGCAGGCTTGATTTTAGGTTTAAATCCACGTCTCGTCTTCCCCACCGACCCTCTCAAATCAAAGCTTCCACACAACTCCGGAACAAGAAATCAAAAGCAAAACCCCCCCCAAATTTCACAGGCTTCCATCTTTATCGCTCTCCCATGGAGTCTCAATCACAATCTCCCATCTCCGAATTCCGATCGCCACTTCCACCACTCGCCCTCTTCCTCCTCGCCTACCTCCTCATCTACCTCCTCTCCTTCACCCGGCTCTATCATTCATGGTTCCCCAAACACAAACCACAAGCTTCAAGCTGCTTCATGTCCCTCTTCCATGGCACCCCCGCTGTTCTCCTCTCCTCCTACGCCCTCCTCTTCCACTCCCACCCCAATCCTCTCTCCAATTTCGCCTCCCCGAACTCCCCGTTCCAGAACCTCGTTCTTGATTTCAGCATCGCCTATTTCACAATGGACCTCTTCCACTACCTCGTCTTCCTCCCAGGCGAGGTCCTCTTCATCGCGCACCACCTCGCCACCTTGTTCGTCTTCACCACCTGCCGCTTCCTCGTCGGCCGCGGCGGTTCCGCGCTGCTCGTCCTCCTCTTCCTGGCTGAGGTCACCAGCGCCTGCCAGAACGTCTGGACGCTCGCCGGATTCAGGAAGGAAGATGACTATGCCGCTGCTAGGGTTTATGGAGGTCTGTCACCAGTTTTCTACTCGCTTTACAGCCTTGTCAGGGGCGTGTTTGGGCCGATTGTGCTTTTCAAGATGTGGGGGTTCTACTTGAGTGGTGGTGGGGATGGATTGGTTCCAACCTGGATTTGGGCTTGCTGGTTGCTTGTCATCTCTGCTGCTATCATGGTTAGCCTCCTTTGGATTTGGAATCTTTGGATTGTTTGGATTGGAGACAATGCAAGGCACAAGGACAAGCTCTCGAATAAGCTGGATTAGTTGTTTGATTGTGTGTTTTGAGTTTCTAGGGTTCTTGTTTGTCAATATTCAATAAGGTGAAGCTCTTTCTTCTTTTGTTATTATGATCAAAATGATTGTGTACAGGACATCAAAATGTTATTAATTCTATGGTTTCCATAGTATCAATACAAATGAATGCAAATTTCTGCATGTTCTGATTGCAGCTTCTATTAAACTATCATCACTATTGTCATCTAATTTCAAAGGATTACTACTGTAATTGCACTTCTATCTGCAATAGTTATGCTGAAGAATGATGATATTATTAAAAAGAAATGAGCTGGGAAGAAAATATTGCTGAATGAATACATTGTGAAAAGTAGTGGTTTAACTGTTGCTAAGTTTGTAACTGAGATAGGACTAACCCTCCATGTGGTTCAAAAGGAAATCATGAAGCCCCAACCACAAGTCCTTTGATTAGGGGGAATGAAAGAAAGATGATTTAAACAACCAAAGTAAAGCAGCAGAAAAAATGTTCATGTCAAACTGATCCTCTTGTTCATTTGTCAAATTGGCAGACCAATTTATTTGTCCTGTAAGGCCTAACTTTGAAGTCAGGCATATAATCTTAGGTCTGCCTTGTAAGGCAGTAAAGAAACAACCTGTGTCGCCTTTCACATCCATGCCTTCACATTTTGCCTTGTTCTTCTTGACCCTTTATTCCCTATGCTACTGCCCCATTAAAAGATTGTCCAGCCTGGTTTTTTCCCGTATTTGATTAATTTGCCCTCTATGATACTGATGTGTCATACTATGAACTATGAAGACTGCTGAAAACTCCAATGTTCTTCAGTTGTGTTTACAGAAGCGAAGAAATGAAGCATGTATATAGTGCATGGTCCTTGCAACTTTCAAAGTTTGAACTGATTTCCCCTCTCATTTTTATTTAAGATGATTACAGGAAACTTATTGAAGCAAAACTATAATAATGCACACAAGTAGCCAAGTAGGCAGGTACTTTGTGGTACTGCTGGTGTGTCCACTGCATCAGTTATGTCATATGGGTTTTCTGTTACTGCATGTTTCCTGTGTCTACTGCAGTACTGCTGGACCTTTAAACAAATATGTCCATGGAGCATTTTTCGGTGAAAATTGAGGGTTTGAAAAACTTAGGAAGTACTAAAATCTGATTTATATGGCTTCTGATTGCTTTTATTCAAGGTGGTAATGGCTACATGTATGCTAAGAACATGTGTGTCTCTATATCAGCTGTTTGTGATTGACCAAGGGTATGTTCCTTAATTGTCATATTCTTCTATTTAATGGCTTCCTGGTATAGACATATACTCAATTCCTCAAACCAGCCTGATATTCTTCTTCTGAAATAGATTTGCATTGTGAAAAATAACGAGCCTCTCTTTGTTAACCCTTCAAACTTCGAACGTAGAGCTTTTGGGTATATTTGATTTTCTGCTGAACTGAAGATCTTGGCAAGAATGGTCAGTTATCTCGACCTCAGAATCATGAGTACATAGTCTTCATGCTGTTGTAATAAAGGTATTTTGCTGATTTAATTGGTTGTCATTTGCAGTGTTTGCTGTTGTAAAAAGGTAATGATCAAGTTCTTTATGATTGTCTCCCTTTTTGCATAGTTTTCAGCTTTTCACTGTTTTAGTTATTTTTCTTTGTAAATAACTACTAGGTCTAACATATGTACACAGGAATGGTTAGCTTTAGAGAATTGGCAATTGGAATTAGTTGAAGAGATAGAATTAGAAGCAGCATCATCTCAGCACTCAGAACTACCTGCTTGTCTTTGTTGAAATAACTGATCTTATTGTAAAAGAGAAGTACCAAAAGTGATTTCATCCTTTCACCCTTTTCTTGGAAACCTAGTGTTAATGTAGGAATATTTACCTCAAGCCTTAATTTCCAGTTCACTTTCGAGGTTATTCGATAACACCCTCATTTTTTTTTTGTTTTTTGTTCATCCATTCTGTCAGTGAAACTTCAATGTCTCATCAAAAGGAAGAATATAACTTACCATGTCTCATCAAAAGGAAGAATATAACTTACCATGAAAGCATGTAACTAACAAAGCTATGGGGTGCCATTTGTGCAACAATTATTGAACAAAGCATATAACTTACCATGAAAGCATGCAACTTGCCGTTCAGTTAGCTAGGAAAGAAAGCAAATTAAAACTAGCCTAATCAGACCAAGTTAAATTCTAGCTAGAAAACACACCTAATCAGATTTCAGACGAAGCAAGCTTGCACATTTAAAAAGTGGATTAACTCATTCGTCAAGTCAAGACGACCACCTTTCTTCCTCACTTTCTTCTCCTTCTTCTTCAAGTCAGTATCTACTTGAAAGACATACCTGTCCTTCACAACAACGCGCACAAACTCCTCGCGATGAAAAGTCCCAATGCGAAATCCACTTTCCAAGTGTTTTTGAATCTTGGAGGCAGCACCCGTAAGCATCTCCACGGTGAAAGTATTGACGAAAAGAAGATCCCTCACGTTACGGTCCTCTTCCTTCCCGTTGGCAAAGGAGTTCGCACTCAAAATAGTGCACATTGTCTTCCCCTCCTTGTCAAACTTAATCATCGTACCTGATTTCATGCGACAGGCCCCTCGAAGAAATCATGGAGAGGCTGACTGCACACAACCTGCCCCATTGAGTTCACAAGAAATGCCGCTGCATCCGTATAAACCACATCATCGTATGTTGTCTCACCGTCATCACGGTGCCACGCAGGAGATCTCACAACTGCAATGACAACATAGAGAGGCTCGCTACTAATAAGCGGAAACTTTCCAGCACACCTTGCAATTCCATCAACAAGAATTTCCCAGACTTGTTTGGCAAAGTAGGAACTGATCTCTTGTGGATCACGCCCCGAATCATGTGCTTCCCATTCCTTCTTCTGGGCGTCAAACACCAGAAAATTCCGGCCCTCTACTGCATAGATACAGTTGCCGAGCACTACGTGGGACTCTATGAACCACTTCAATGGGGCCCCGGTTGTTGAGATTTTGCTCCAGCTGCGTCCATCACTCTCGAGAACCTCATGCGAGAAGATCCAATCACGATCGGGTTTGAGGAACTGTGATGGACCGGAGTCAAATATGTGTATTTGGCCATCAATCTCCTCAACTATAGGCCAGAATTTGGGTCTCTTTAGCTTCTTGATCTTGCCTTTAGATGGAGTTAGAGTACCATCGTCGGCGAGGGACAAGCAATATGCGGTACGAGATGTTCCCTTGACAAGAGTGTCCTCACAAAAGGTCAGGTAGAGACTATAACCCCCAAGACCATCGTGAGAGTACGCGGGAGCGCATTTCCAATCAGATGGGAAGGCATGGCCGCCAATCATATATGCAGCAGACCCCAATTTGAACAAACCCACCGACACGGGAAGACACGGGAAGCCCATTCTCAATCAACTTGAGAGTGGCAATTTTAGGAAGGGGCAGGACAGAATCAGCATTGCAGAAGAGCTCATTTTTGCTCTGCTCGAGATCCAACAGACATATCACAGAACCATTCGAAATAAGAAGCTTATTCGACAACTTGGTCCCATCTTCATTCATTCTTGAACTTAATTCCTGGACAGGTAACGACATATTTAACAACAAAAAAAAAACACACACACACACTGAAAATCTATAAACCCTATGCTGTTCAATTTGTCTGTTCATATCCCAATTGAACCAGTCATATATGCCTTGCCAGCAATGGATTCTCATCATTTTATTCAATTAGACTTAAACCTATAAGATGTATGAGGTTCTGTTTAATCTCAAAAAGTTGCAATCAGAGAATTTAAGTAGTTTTAAGCAATCTTATTATATGTTGTTCAATGTATTTAAGCGATTAAGGTTTGAAAACGACCTTGGACATGGCATCAACTCCTCTTCGTCGCTTGGTACCGGAGGCGTTGAGGGGTGGATCAGGAAAAGGGAGTAGTTCCTCCTTGAGAAGCTTCTCGATCAAGTTGATCTGGTGAACAACACTAGACTTGGCCTTTCGTTGCTTCTTGCGCAGGGGTTCGTCGCATTGGAAAAGGAGATCAACCTTGTTGCGCAGGAGTTGGAGTTGTTCGTAGATGAAGCTCCGGTTGTTGTCAGTCATGGTGGAACTTGAAGTTGATGTTGAAGCCATCAATTTAGGGTATTCAGAAATCAGAACTGGGCCTGATGGAGAGGACAACAACTCATGAATGAAATCAATTGTTGCAAATACTACCTATAAATTATTACCTCCGTTCCATAATACATGGGCTTTTCTTTTTTGACACGTTTTTTAAAGAGCGGAAAACTCAATGAAATATTATTTTTTTAATCAAAATTTTTATATCATTTGATACTTATTACTAATAAGTATCAAATTATATAAAAAATTTAATTAAAAAAATAATATTTCATATAGTTTTTCACTCCTTAAAAAGCGTGGCGAAAACTAAAAACCCATGTATTTTGGAACGGATGGAGTATAAAACTAATCAATTGGTGAGCGAATCAGTTGAAATTCCAAAACCTGAACGTAGTTGGGAGAGAGGCAACCCCTAAAGTCAATTTCTTCACTAAATCAAAATCAAAATCCCTCTGCTAATTTGATGCCGTGTTCGGTGTACAGAAGCCAGGAGGGCACAACCGCACAGGCCGACGGTTCGGTGGAGGAGGCAAGAAGCCGGCAGGGGGGTTCGGTGGAGGAGGAGCCGGCAGTGTCGCCGCTTCGTCTGGCTTCTCTTTCTCTCAATCGCTCGTCGAGTGTTTGGGTGTGTCTGTCGAACTGACATAAAAAAAAAAAACGGATTGTTCGCGGGTTTAATTCGCGTGGTAAACAAAGTTTTTCCAAATTTTCGCCGGGTAACCTGAGCTTTCGAAATAGTTTGCTTCGCACCCAAAACTTGTGTTTTGGTTAAAAAGTGTGGGTTTGAACTTTTATAGGGATTAATAATGTAATATTAATAAATTCTGTGGTATTTTTTAATAAATAAACCAAGTTGTTATATATAGGAACTGGAAGCAAGGGCGAAAGAGAGACGAATGAAAGAAAGAAGAAGAAGCACCAGTCCGGCCGGGGATGGTAGTGGCGGTGGTGGATCCGGCATTGGAGGTGGTGTCTCCAGTATTGGCGGTTGTGGGGGCGGTGTGTTGGCATGTTGGGTTGTGTGGCGAGTGAACTGGACGGTGAACTGGTGGGAAACAATTTCAAGGTGAGTTGCAAGTTCGAAATACTTCAAAAGCTATTAAATTTTCATTTAATTTCCTAAATTTGTTCATATTGATTACGATGAATCATCTAGGGTACGAAACTAGGGCCAAATCTTGGTTGAATGTTTTGAACTTGAAAATTTAGGGATTAGGGTTTTAAAAATTTGGGGGGTTTTGTTTCAGTTGAAAATTGTGACCAATAACTGTATAATTCCGAAATTGGAATTAGTATAATGTACTTCTCAGTGCAACGGAAGGAAGGAAATGACAAAAGAAGGAATTGATTGAGATCAGAAGGAATTTACTCCTAGTGTTTGAATTTGGAATTTTAGAAAATGAGTACAGGATATTACCCACTCCATATAAAAACATTTTTCTCAATGCTTATAGGATGTAAAATATGTTATAGCTTGGTCAATGCTTTGACCGCTAATGAAGAGCTTTGTATGGAGTCCGTTTGTTCAATAGAGGAACAAGTTGAAGTTATAGGATGTTCAATAGAGGGTTCAAGATCGTCGAAACAAAGTATGACTTCCCATTCAATTTCCTTTGGTTGATTTATGTTGTGCTGAATCAGATGATAACTTTCAAAATAGAATGTTTAATATGACAGATTTTTGCTTATAAGCATAAATCAAGAAAAACATGGAAAAAAGCCTTAAGCTATCCAATGCTTATAGCTTTTGCACTCGGATGGTAGAGACTGAATGTCTTAGAAAGCCCTTTTACTGATTTGTGGCGTGCACAATAATAAGTTTATATAATTTTAAGCATATTAGCTCAAATGGTAGAGCGATGTGCTCACGCACATAGATGCGGGTTCAAATTCCGCATAGGCTATATATCAATGAGATTCAATGTTATGTGTAGTTAGGATGAAGTAATTGACACCGTTAAAACAAATATCCATCACTAAAAGAGTTCCAAGCTGTGAAAATCAAGTTCAGATCGATTATTTTGACTAGAGATTATCCTAACCCGCATCTTGCGCGTGCGCGCACGTCGCTCTACTATTTGAGCTAATATGCTTACAATTTGTTAAAAACATTAAGACCACTTTCATAACACTAGCTAATCTATCATTCTAAGAAAGTAAGATGTAAGAACTAAGCAAGACATCATTTTTTTTTATTAGGTAAAAATTCGAGTTCAGACAGGCCTGAAACTCGATAGGCCGACGAATCGGCAGACGGACTAACCGTAATTGTACAACAAACAACATAATATACACACAAAAATCATAGATGAAAGAAACAACCCTAAGAACCCATATAAGTCGTCAGCCAGCGGAGAAGTCGAGGGAGATCCAAGGCGAGATACGAATGCCGAGAACACGGAAGAGCGCGTCGACTAACACGGCGTCTCGACGCCGAGAAGATGGAGAACAGTAACCCACCACCGAAAAGGGCGAAACCTGAGGAAGTGCGGATCACCGACGTTGCCCCCACCTAGATGAGGGATCTTCGAAGACCACAAACACCGCCACGATCCTCTCGATCATATAGGAAGCCCGATACTGCAACCCAACTCGGAACTAAACGTACCCACGCCAAAGTTGCGACCCGGCGCCAAAAGAGAGAACAAGTACAGGCCAGAAAGGGAAGAACTAACCATCCGAAGAAAAATGTGTGCAAACTCCCGGAACAATTATTTATTGAATTATTATTAAAATAAGAGGGCACCCAAGCTTATTGAATTATTATTAAAATTATTTAACCTACTAATACCAATTATTTATTGAATTATTATTAAAATAAGAGGACGGGTGGAAACTCGGGCCCAAGAGTAGGCATGGCAGGCCCGAGAGGGAACCCAAGGCCAGAACTGACGGAGGCGACTCACGGGCGTCAACTCCCTCTCAACAGGAGAAGGGGTTTCTTCACTCTCCAAAAAAGAGAGTTTTTTTCATGCCTGTAGCAAGACATCATTTTTATTCACCATCAGCGCACTCTTAAATTGCAAACAACTCAACACCCACCCCTTTTATTTATCATCAACAAGCAAGAAACCACGTTTGTTTTTGCTTCACATGAATTGGCAACTATATAGTTTGTGCACACAATGAAATTTAAGTTTTTTTCAGACAACAATTACAGAAATGATGTACAGATAAAAAAAATACATAAATGTTTTCCCCATATTAGCATCATCGACAATCAGCAATCGACACACTCTTAGGAGAACAAAGAGAAAAGATGGATTACGGTTTCAGTGTTCAATCATCACATGAGCTTGCCAGAGTGCAAAGATGTGAATAAAATTTTATTAGGCACATAATGAAATTTCAGTATTGCATATTGGTCACAATTTTCAATTGAAACAACCCCCAAGTTTTCGAAACCCTAATCCCTAAATTTCCAAATTCAAAACATTCTGCCAAGATTTGACCCCAATCTCGTACCTATGTGATTCATCGTAATCAATATGAACAAATTTAGGAAATTAAATAGAAATTTCATAAATTTCGAAGTATTTCGAACTTGCAACGCACCTTGAAATTGTTCTCCACCAGTTCGCCGCCAACTTCACCCGCCACACAACCCAAAACACCGCCGCCGCTGCCGAAGCCACCACCGCCACTGTCGTACCCGGACGGACTGGTTCTTCTTCTTCTCTCTTTCACTGATCCAACTGGACTATCGATTGTTTTCTTCCGGTAAAATAATTTGGTTTATTGGTTGAAAAAACAACATATAATTTATCAATATTACATTATTAGCCCCTATAAAAGTTTAAACCCACACTTTTAAACCAAAACACAAGTTTTGGGTGCGAAACAAACTATTTCGAAAGCTTAGGGTTACCCGGCGAAAATTTAGAAACCTTTGTTTACCACACGAATTAACCCAAACCACAGGGTTACCTCGCGAAAAATCCAAAAAAAAACAAACAAACAAAACAAAACTGAATGTAAAAATAAAGAATAAAAAAGGGATGGGTGTGAATCGAATCGGGACACTTCGCTTCCCTTACCTTTTTTTTAGGGAAATTTTGTCTGGTAGGCATGAGCTTTGGCTTTTTTCGCATGGTATCCAAACTTTTCAAAATTTTCGCATTGTAACCATGAGGTTTCGACCAATTTTGTGTGGTAGCCACGAGGTTTGGCCAAATTTCTCATGATAACCAACAACAACAACAACAACAACCCAGTTAATCTCGCCATATAGAGGGGTCAGGATGTACGCACTCATATCCGGAACAGGTCGAGAGAGTGTTTCCGATAGACCCAGAATGATAGTGCAATAGGACCACATAGTAATAGGGCACAGAGAAAGGGGCAAAGACACCATGGAATAGGAAAGGGAAGGCGCAAGGAAGGAGCATTAAAGTAAACAAAGGCACGAGGACACAACTCAAATCAAAACCATAACATAAGACCCTAGACATCAGCAGCTCGTATGCTCCTTCTCCAGTGGTCTCTGTCCGAAGTCATATCCTCCGATAGGTTCAGTAGAGAGAGATCATGTCTGATAACCTCCAACCAGCTCTTCTTAGGTCTACCTCTACCTCTACGGATTTCACCCAAATTCAGGATTTCGCACCTACGGACCGGAGCCGAAGCAGGTCTCCTACTCACGTGCCCAAACCAACGTAATCTGAACTCCCGCAATTTGTCCACAATACTCGCAACTGTAACCTCTCTCCTGATGTCAGCATTTCGGATTCTGTCGAGTCTGGTGTGCCCGGTCATCCATCTCAACATTCTCATCTTTGCAACTGACAGCTTTTGTTCTTACGCTTTAGTGATAGGCCAGCACTAAGAGTCGTACAACAAAGCGGTCTAACAACTACCTTATAAAACTTTCCCTTCAGTTTAGCTGGGACTTTTTTGTCACAAAGCACCTCCGACGCTCTTCTCCATCTTAGCCACCCAGTCTGAACTCGATGCTCAATATCTCTATCAATACCCCCGTCACTTTGAACGTGCGAGTCCAGGTACTTGAAGTACTCCTTCCTAGGGACTGTAACCTCCCCCAGTGTAACTGTGGATCCATGATCGTACCCCTCTCCAAAACTAAACTGAATGTACTCGATCTTGGTCCTACTCAATCTGAGACCCTTAGACTCTAGCACCACCCTCCAGATTTCAAGACTGTGTGCCAAACCTGCTCTTGAGTTGTCGACAAGCACAATGTCATCTGCAAAGAGCATACACCAAGGGACCTCTTCTTGTAGTGGGGCAGAAAGACAATCCATGACAAGAGTGAATAGAAATGGACTGAGAGCTGAACCCTGATGAAGCCCCACCTGAACTTGGAAGTACTCATAATCTCCACTCGGTGTTCTAACACTAGTTAAGGAACCCTCATACATATATCTGATAGCTCTAATATACGTCCCAATCACGCCTTTCTCAACCAGACAACTCCAAAGCAAATCTCTCAGAACTTTGCCATACGCCTTTTCTATATCGATGAATGCCATATGCAAATCCTTTTTCCTATCTCTGTGCATCTCGATCAAACGCCTCAGCAAGTGGATAGCTTCTATAGCAGATCCACCAGACATGAAGCCAAACTGGTTCTCAGACACCTTCACCGACTTCATGAGTCTTACCTCTATAACTCTTTCCCATAGTTCCATTGTGTGACTCAATAGCTTAATACCTCTGTAGTTGCTGCAACACTGGACATCACCCTTGTTCTTGTAGACCAGAACCAATTTACTAAGCCTCCATTCCGCTGGCATCTTACCTGAACTAAGGATGGCATTGAAAAGCGAAGTTAGCCAAGTCAAACCTTTAGCCCCTAGCCATTTCCAAACTTCCCCCGGGATATCATCCGGGCTAGAAGCTCTATGGTTCTTCGACCTGCATACATCTCCTTTAACCCCCTCAATAGTGATGCGACGGTGGAAGCCAAAGTCAATACGCTCTGCGGGCCTGTGGCTCAGCTCGGAGGGGAGGAAATCCTCGTTGAGTAATTCTGAGAAGTATCTCTGCCATCTCTCCTTGATCTGCTGATCTTCAGCCAACACTTGAGCATTCTCATCTTTGATACATCTCTGCTCAATCTCTCTCTCTGACGAGCCAAACGGTACAGAACCTGCTCCCCTCCCTTCTGATCTAAGGCCTTGTACAAGCAATCAAAGGACTTGTCTTTGGCCTTAGCTACTGCTCTTTTGGCCTCCCTCTTTGCCACATTGTACCTGGACCTAAGCTCAGCGCTGTCTTCTTCGGAGACCGAATTCTAACGACAAATCCAATTCAAAGTTGGTGGTATGGACGGCGACCGTAGGTGGGTTTTTCAACCCTAGAACCAATTTCTATTTTTTTTTTTTAAATTTAACAAGGACTTCAACGCAATTTAATTGAAATTATCTTGTCAATAGTCATTTTGACGTCTTGTCTCTAGCCTCACTAAAAAAAATATAGGTGTTACATGGATCTGCATTTATTTATGGGCAAATTGCATAAAATAGCACGAACTTTAGGCATAGTTGCACTCAGTGACACGAACTTAAAAAAATACAAAAATAATCACCAACTTTGGGGTTTAGTTGCGGTCGGTGGCATGTACCTCCTATCTCACTAATGTGGACTAGTGGGGGTGTTTACATGAATTTTTTTAATTAAAAAGGCATATAGCGAGATATGGATTAGTGAGAATGTTTATATGATTTTTTTTTAAAATTATAAGACATAAAAGATGTGCCCAGATTATGAAACTAGCTAGATTCCAATTTTATTTTTTTATTTCATGTAATTCCAAATCAAAGATAATTGTGACAAATATAACATTTGCAAATTAAAATATAATAAAAAATAAAATTGGAACCTAGCTAGTTTCATAATTTGGGCACATCTTTTATGTCTTATAATTTTTTTTAAAAATCTATGTAAGCATTCTCACTAATTCATATCTCGCTATATGCATTTTTAATTAAAAAAAATTCATGTAAGCACCCCACTAGTCCGCATTAGCGAGATATGAGGTATGTGTCACCGACTGCAACTAAACTCCAAAGTTGGTGATTATTTTTGTATTTTTTTTAAGTTTGTGCCACTAAGTGCAACCACCCTTAAAGTTCGTGCTATTTTATGCAATTTGCCCTTTATTTATTTATTTATTTATTTTTTGTCAGTTCTACGGACACTGGACGGCCGACTTTAGAGAAAGAGAAGCCCAGGGAAGCGGCTAGTCACCTTCGAACAACACCTTCCTGTCCACCGCCACTCCCGGCTCCTCCTCCACCGAATCCTGCTACCGGCTCCTCGCCTCCTCCTCCACCGAACCGTCGGCCTGTGCGCCTGCACCCTCCTGGCTTCTGTACACCGAACAAACCACTGCAGCAACCAGCAGCTTCTTCTTCCCCTCCCAATCCTTGATCCGAATTCGCTAAATTGAAAAGGTTAGTGCTTTATACCTTATACTTTCTGAATTTGTGCTGTAGCTTTTGATTTGAGATTCAGTTTGTAAATAGGATATGGGAATTCGTTTAGGGGTTTGATTTTAGGAATCAATTTTGTGAAATTACGTTTTGTGATTTTGAGAATCAGTTTTGTGAAATTCCGATTAAGGTTTGTGATTTTGAGAATCAATTTTGTGATTTTATTATTGTATGTGAATTGAATTTGTGATGTAACATCAAACATGCAGGAAAATTAATCACAAAGTTTGAAAATAGAAAGTGGATGGTAAATAGAGAAGATGGATTGCATTGCAAAGATGGATTGCATTCCCTTTTTATATTACGCTATTTATATGTTTACTTTTGCAATTTCGGATTTTTAAGGTTTAGATGAGTTGGGATTTAGGTAATCTGCATCTTGAATTTAGAAGAAGACTTCATCCAAATTAACAGAGGGGTTTTGATTTTGTGAAGAATTTAACTTGAGGGGCTTGCTCTCTCCCAACTAAGCTGAGGTTTTGGAGTTTCAACTGATTCGCTTTGCAACAATTGATTTCATTCATGAATTGAAGTCCTTCTGCATCAGGCCCATTTCTGAATACCCAAAATTGATGGCTTCAACATCAACTTCAGGTTCCACCATGACTGACAATAACCGGAGCTTCCTCTACGAACAACTCCAAGTCCTGCGCGACAAGGTTGATCTCCTTTTCCAATGCGACGAACCCCTGTGCAAGAAGCAAGGAAAGGCCAAGTCTAGTGTTGCTCACCAGATCAACTTGATCGAGAAGCTTCTCAAGGAGAAACTACTCCCTTTTCCCGACGCACCCCTCAAGGCCTGCGGTACCAAGCGACTAAGAGGAGTTGATGCCATGTCCAAGGTGGTATTCTCAAATTTTACTAGTTTTTTCGGATGGTCATTGCTTATATGCTTTCAACAACATTTAATAAGATTGCTTAAAACCACTTCTCTCATTGCAACCTTTTGAGATTAAACCAAACCTGGTAAGTCTTATAGATTGGTTTCATTGCACATGTGCAATTGGGATGTTGCAGGGGCTTTGTAGCTGGCCTTCAGTCCCACGTCAATTATGAACAAACAAATTGAATAGCATAAGGTTTATATATGTTGGCTTATTGCTTGAACTGGTAAAATATGTTGGCTTGTTGCACATGTGCGCTTGCACACGACTATAATTATCACCCCACCAAACTTTTGTTTCTTTTTATAGATTTTCAGTGTTTTTTTTTTATTAAATATGCCGTTACCTATCCAGGAATTAAGTTCAAGAATGAATGAAGATGGGACCAAGCTGCCAAAGAAGCTTCTTATTTCGAATGGTGCTGTGATATGTCTCTTGGATCTCGAGCAGAGCAAAAATGAGCTCTTACGCAATGCTGATTCAGTCCTGCCCCTTCCTAAAATTGCCACTCTCAAGTTGATTGAGAACGGGCTTCCTGTGTCGGTGGGTTTGTTCAAATTGGGCTCTGCTGCATACATGATTGGTGGGCACGACTTCCCACCCGATTGGAAATACGTTCCCACGTACTCTCACACTGGTGGGGGTTATTGTCTCTACCTGACCTATTGTAGACACACTCGTGTCACTGCATACCGCTTGTCCCTCACCAACGATGGTACTCTAACTCCATCCAAAGGCAAGATCAAGAAGCTAAAGAGCCCCAAATTCTGGCCTATAGTCGAGGAGATTGATGGCCAAATGCACATATTTGACAGTGGTCCTTGTTTGTTCCTTAAACCCGATGATGATTGGATCTTCTCGCATGAGGTTCTCGACCGTGATGGACGCCGCTGGAGCAAAATCCCAACAACCGGGGCCCCATTGAAGGGGTTCATAAAGTCTCATGCAGTACTCGGCAACTGTATCTATGCAGTATCTGGCCGGAATTTTCTGTTGTTTGACGCCAAGAAGAAGGAATGGGAAGCACGTGAATCGGAGCGTGATCTACAATTGATCAGTCCCTACTTTGCCAAACAAGTCTGGGAAATTCTTGTTGATGGAATTGCAAGGTGTGCTGGAATGTTTCCGCTTATTCATAGCGAGCCGTTCTATGTTCTCATTGCAGTTGTGAGAACTCCTGAGTTGCCGCGTGATGATAATGATGAGACAATATATGATGATGTGGTTTATACGGGTGCAGTGGCATATCTTGTGAACTCAATGGGGCAGGTTGTGTGCAGTCAGCCTCTCCATGATTTCTTCGAGGGGCCTATCCAGCCCTGTCACATGAAATCAGGCACGATGATTAAGGGTGACAAGGAGGGGAAGACAATGTGCACTATTTTGACCGCGAACTCCTTTGTCAACGGGAAGGAAGAGGACCGTAGCGTGAGGGATCTTCTTTTCGTCAGTACTTTCACTGTGGAGATGCTTACCAGTGCTGCCTCCAAGATTCAACAACACTTGGAAAGTGGAATTCGCATTGGGACTTTTTATCGCGAGGAGTTTGTGCGTGTTGTTGTGAAGGACAGGTATATCTTTGAAGTAGATACTCACTTGAAGGAGGAGGAGCAGAAGGTGAAGAAGGAAGGTGGTCGTCTTGACTTGACGAATGAGTTGGTCAACTTTTTAAATGTGCAAGCTTGCTTCTTCTGATGAGGTGTGTTTTCTAGCTAGAATTTATTTATGCCTTAGCCTTACTTGGTCTGACTAGGCTAGTTTTAATTTGTTTTCTTTCCTAGCTAACTCAGTGGCAAGTTACATGCTTTCATGGTAAAGTTATATGCTTTGTTCAATACTTTGCAAAAATATTTATACTCTGATTTGGTATTTTGATTCTTTCGTAGAAATTTGGGTCCCGAGGGTGATTAAAAGAAGAATCGCGATTGACACTTTGAGGGTCCTCTGTTTAGGTACTGAAGGGCTCCATTGATGGGACTGAATTCAAAAGGTTAACTTGCACAGAAGAGTTGCTTTAACCAAAGCCATCGAAAGGATCTTTGACTCGTCGCTGAATATTTGGAACCCATCGCTGTTCACAAGCTATGACGAGGTTGGGCTCCAAGTCACAATGCGAATGAAGAGATTTTACGTGATTATTCTTCCTTTTGATGAGACATTGAAGTTTCACTGAAGAACATCGGGATGAACGAAGATCAACATACGACAAAGAACAGGCATAACTTATCAGAGAGGATTGCTAGTGTAAAGTTATTAGGTGTTTGTTTCAAATCCTAAACGATTATAGGTAAACATTGTAGATATATAACTTATGCAAGACCCAGGAAACTTGCAAACAAATCAGAGATTATTGATGAAGCTCCAAGAGTTCCTCATGATGAACTGATCAACTCCTCCTATTCAGATCCACTACTAGAAAAACAAAGACCCATTTCCTGTTGCAATGTACTTGAAAAAAACTATCTCCAAAGTGCTAGCAAACAGACTCAGTCCGCACACCTCAGTTCCTTGGTCTCTGCTCAGGCTGGATTCATCAGTGGTAGGCTAATGGGTGAAAATGTCATGCTACTACAAGAAATGCTCAGAAAATATGCAAGAAAAAGAATTAGCCCGAGGTGCTTAATGAAAATAGATTTGAGGAAAGACTATGATACACCCTCCTGGATTTTCTTGCAGGATATGCTAGTCGGACTCAGATTCCCTGACCAGTTTATCAAGTGGATCTTTCAGTGTGTCTGTACCGACACAATTTTCTCTCTGAACATCAATGGTAATTTACATGGGTACTTCCAAGACAAATGAGGACTCAGACAAGGGGATCCATTATCTCCAATGCTTTTTGTTATCTGTGCTGACTACCTTTCCAGACTCTTAAAATGCAAGACTAGGCCCTCAGTTTAAGTTCCATCCAAAGTGTAAAAAGCTACAAATTACACACCTAGCTTTCGGTGACACCTGATTTTGATGTCAAGAGGGGATGCAAGCTCACTACAAGCTTCAGAGAATGTTCAGGGTTTAGAGATTAATGCACCAAAGTCCACATATTATGCTGCTGGAATGTCAACAGAAGATGAAAACCAATTGATTCAGTGGACTGCATTCACAAGAGGTTCCTTTCCTTTTACTTATCTTGGGATCCCCATATCCTCAGTGAAGTTACTTGTCTCTCAATTCTCACCTCTCCTTGATAAATTTGCTTCAAAAATTAATGCTTGGGATGCAAAAACCTTATCTTTTGCAGGAAAGATAGAACTCATTAGATCCGTCCTCCAAGGGATAGAGGCTTTTTGGTTTGCTGTAATTACTTCCCCTTCGGCTGTTACAAAAAGCATAAACAGATTTTGTGTGAATTTCTTATGAAAATCCCCTAGAATAAAGTGGAAATAAATTTGCTTGCCTAAAGATGGAGGAGGTCTGGTTTAGGACTCAAAAATCTCAAAAGAATGGAATTTAGCCTTCATGTGTAAAATTTTATGGGATATTCTTAGGAAGAAAGACAATCTATGGTTAGATGCATACACCACGAGTACTTAACTAGATCCTCAATTTGGGAATGGGATGTTCACAAAGTTGATGATTCTCCTTTGATAAAAAGAATACTTGATACCCGTGATCTTCTTATCCAACTTGCAGGAAATGCATCAGAAGCAGGGAACCTACTGCTCAGCTGGAGCTGCAATGGAAAAATTGAGTATAACTAAGGTCTACAAGGCAATCAGAACCAAAGGAACCAGAGTGCAGTGGAGCAACATCATTTGGGACAACAAAGTCACACCCAAACATTCCTTCATCACCTGGATAGCAGCTAGGAGGAAGCTGGCAACTAAAGATCAGATTACATACAGGGACACTGATCCTACTTGCTCTCTCTGCAATCTTGCTTCTGAAACTTCTGCACACCTATTTTTTTCAATTCCTTACACATCAACAATCTGGTTGAAGAGAGAGGAGACATGCTCATGGTAGTGCATCACGCTCTAAGCCTCTCTGTAATGATAGAATTTTGCAAGAAGGCAAAAGATCTGATCTGATGGGCTTACAAGTTACAACATCGTTGGAGCTTTTTTGCAAACTCTACTTGAAGAGTATCAGCAGTCTAAGTCAGATGCCATTTCTCGTCAAAATGTGAAAGCATGTTTCAAAACTGCATGTTAGGTCGGAAGGCAGATCGAGCTTGCTGGACAGTACCTACCTACCTGAGTACCTGGAATCGCAACTGCTGTTTCGAAATGGCCTATCGACCGGCCTTTGTTGTTTTGATATGTTGATGCAACCCTTTATTATGAATTATATTGGGGCAGTTATTTATTTATTTGCGTGCTTGCATACATGTGTTTCTATTGTACATGTTTTCCCCATCTTCTTCAGGTCTCATTGATCCACAGATTTCGCACTTGCATTTATTCAAGCTGGTTTTCTTTGTTTGGAAACTTAATGGATTACCAGGAATTTGGCACGGGAGATGTCACAAGAGTATGCCAAAAGACAGGTAACATATGTTGTTTCAGTATGTACTTTATATTGAAGTTCTGCTAAATTACATCTGCTGAATGCATGGTTAATGGACTTGTCTTGTTAATAAAGTACTTTTAGTATCAAAGTTTTGTTACATTATGGTAGCTATCTGAGCCATGTTGCTTTTTAAATAGCTAAGCATCCCGACATGCTGCTTATCTAGATGTTTGAACCTAAGCAGTTAGATTTGATCTCAATGATAGAAGCAGTGATACCTTCCCTTCTTAGTTGGATTACAATCATGCGTATAGCATGTTCTTCCCTGCTTATATGGTTGAATGCCAAGATTTATTAAAGATAGAAGTTTATATTTTACATTATTGTAATAATTTCCACGTGATTGTTAATAATTTGAATTATATACTGTATTTAATATTTTACAGAGTGAGAATGGCACAATTGATGATTGAATGAATGGACCTTGTACAACAAATTATTACATTTCACATGAAGGTATGACCCTATGACCCATCTCTTCAAAGAGTCGAATGATAGAAGTTTAACGAATATAACTTAAATGTTCTGACGTCTGATCCTTGTAGGTTGAGGATCTTGATCTGTTAGTTGAGCATGTTGACAGTACAAATTACAAAAGAACCTGCCTGTATTTGGCTGCTGCTTGGTAGGTAAATGTCCTACATTCACCATCCCTTTAGATGTAATATTGTTATTTCTTGCATTGTTGATGTATGTTTAATGTTGATCAGAAGTAGTCCTAGATTACCAACTAAAGAATTTTATTTTGCTTGCAAAATTCTTTTGATACCATCCCTACAAATCTGTGCTGCAACTTAGCAGCTCTAGAAGCCTCTTTATAAATTATAATGCCTTTTGGAATCTTCTGCTTCGTTCTAGATGGGCCTTGGACTTATGGTAGAATGGTAGAATAGATTCAATGAATTTGACAGCAACTTTTATCAGTTTATGGCTGATACATGGGGTTGTGCATACCAAACACCAAGAACAGGAATAGAGTAGCATAAACCTAGATGGAGCTACATACTTGAGTTCATCTATGTACACCGGAAATCCACATTCATGCTCTGATGTTTCTATAATCAGCCAAAATGTAATGAGAAACAAAAGTACCTGGGGGCAATCATACTCCTTAATTAAAGTGATCTCTAGAACGAGACCTTCAGCATCCTAGCTGCGGCCCTGCGTTACCTGGCACTAACTGGCCTACCACGTCTTTTGAGGTTGTCTGTCCACATCTTGAGGATTTGCACGGTGGAACGCTGACGTTTCCTCTGTTGCCAAGAGCATCTTCTTCACGGCTTCAGCATAATCAGGAATGGCACCCTTGTTGTTAAATCTTAGATTTGAAGCCCCAATCAACTCTCATGCACTACCATCTGACAATAAAGGGAATTATAAGTCAGAACTTCACCACATTCTTTATACTTCATACAAACATCCAGCCGTCTACAACCTGTAGGGATGGGGTGTTCACTTGTTATACAGTGAAAGCACATGATATTATTAGGCTAGCAGCTAGCTATGCCAGAAAAACAAGTCACCTTCATTTCAAGCTCAAGTGACGAAAATTTTTCAGCAGCCATGTGTGTTTGCAGCTATATTTGGCAGTTGGATCTAGATTATCAAAGCCTAGCAAGAGCTGGAACCTCAGTGCACCAAGTCTAAACCCCGAACAGCCAATATGACAGTATGACACAATGGACCCTAAAGAAAGAAAAAACAACAACATAATATGGGCTAACATGTTATACCTTACAAAATCAACTGCAAGTACATTTTTCAAGGAACCTGAACTGCAGGTATTTCATAGCAGCAAGGATTTGCTTCATGCATGTTCTCAGGTTAATTTTCATGGCTCAACAAATAAAGGTAAACACAAATGCTCACCTTGCATTGTCAAAAGGTTTTAAGACACTAATTAGGCTATATACATTACAAATACTTCCCATGATCATATAAATTTTAGACTACATATCAACACAGCTCCAAAATTCTCATGGCTGGCCAAAGCAGCTGTGAGAAACCCAAAAGTTGTTGAAGCTTACTCCCTCTGTTAATTAAAACTTGTCGTTTACTATTCATGCACGCTTTTTTAGAACGATAAAAACTATATAAAATATTAACTTTTTTTTAAATTTGTTTTTATAAATTCATACTTAATAGTAATAAGTATGATATTATTTAAAAAAATTATTAAAAAAGTTAATATTTTATATAGTTTTTAACACCTAAAAATGCGTGCGTGAATAGTAAAACGTCAAGTTTTAATTAACGGAGGGAGTATTATATATATGTTTGCAGAACCAGGCACAAAATTAAGGATGGCCTCCAAGTACCCAAACAATAGGCTTAAATGAACTAAGAGTCCTTGGAAATCTATTGCACATAAAGATGAAAAGTCTATTTAAAGGGAAAAACATAACCTCCATTCCCTCTTGCATTGACTTAAGAGCAACATAGCTCCGGTCAAAAGATGGACTCTTAATCATTTGACCGAAAATTCTCCTTTCAAGCCAACGCAAGGATTTCAAGAGTCTTGCTGTCTAGAGCTTTATCACCATACTCATGTTCCTCTTTAGCATTCCCAAGAAGCAAGCTAAGACCTTAAGAACAATGCTAGTCCCCGCACAGGCACAGGACAACAATCATATTAGTGTATTCTCATTTTTTTCTTTGAAGCAACTTCAAACTATAACAAACGTCAATCTAACAAAACAGTACTGATGCACATTCAGCAACACATGCTGCTGAATGCGACTACCTTTTAGTCATTTTTCGTACTTGTCAATCTGATAGCCTGGAGTCCAACATCCCACAGCAAGACCATGCCCTTTAAGCAAAGGGAGATGTCAGAATCCTGAAGAAAGAGGGAATGAGAAAATCAAAACAAATAATGAAAAGACAAAAAAAATGTAGTTGAGCGTACGAACCAGATTTGCAGCAGCACTGATCTTTCCATGTTCCTTACTCTTGAAAAGCCAATTTCCAGAAGCACTACCCCTTTAAGTTTCAGATGGCACTGTCATTTGCTTGTCCTTCAATAAGATAAAATGTCACAATATGAGCACACTTGCAACTCTCCAAGATAGTAAGTATGTGTACACGTTCAGTCACTTACCTGCCCAAATCCAGCATTTACAGAGGCATTGACAAAGATAGCAGCCAAATTCTGTCTCACAGAAACAACAGTAGTACCTGCACTGGATCTACCATCAAGCAAATATTCCTGGGGTATATCATTCAGAAGAAATGTTAACATAAATATTTTGCTTTTTACCAATAGTTCCTGGAGCACGATTTATGACACAAATTCCATATTTGGTTCATGCGGAATTGTTCAGAATATTATAATAATCTTGTGCACATTGACAAACGAATTACAACTGAAATCTTGGAGCACGAATTACAGTCTTTTTACTCATTTTCAGTGGCCTCATCTTGTCCATATAGAATAGGAGGAATAGAGAATGATATCATACCAACTGAATTTCACTTGCATCAGACAAAATGATCTTTGGCATCTGTTGAAGTAATATCAAATCCAAGGGAGACAAAATGATCTTTGGCAGCTGTTGAAGTAATATCAAATCCAAGGGCATACTACTTTGATTAGCAAGAGGGAGGTTTTCAAGCCAACATTTATAATATGTTGACATCGTGAGGATTTACACGATGGAACGCTGGCGTTTCCTCGGTTGCCAAGAGCCTCTTCGTCTCGGCTTCAGCATATTCAGAAATCTTGGTTTCAAGCCCAATCAGCTCTCATGCATTTCCAATCTACTTTACCCTCTATCTTCCCATTCTTGTAAAACCTTGTTTTTCTCCTCCTAGCAGAAAAGAAAAAAAAAAAGAAAAGAGTAACCTGTTAAACCCTTCCATACAAGCTTTATGCATCAAGGCGCTCTATAAGGAGGCATTTTAGCACAGAAAGAGACTATATAACACCCAAGTCAGCATCAACATTTCACATTTTTTAGCAGAAATGTGTGAGACAATCTCTTGTACGGCATACTGATTTGCGAAAGACGTTCTGATTTGCGAAATTTAGTCTAAGGAGAGAAAATGACGCAGCCATTGCCCTGAATGTTTGCAGCTATAGTTGGAAGTCGGATCTTGATTACCAAAGCCTAGCATGAGCTGGAACCTCAATACGCCAAGTCTCAACCCTGAACAGCCAATATGACGCATTGGACCCTGAAGAAAAAAATACATAATATGGGTTAACATGTTATACTAGACAAAATGAATTGCAAGAACATTTTTCAAGGAACATGAGCTGCAGGTACTTCAACTTCATAGCAGCAGTTGAGATCACCTTCTGATGAGCATTCGAGATACAGATCCTTAGGAAGTGGCTGAATCATCTGAGCTATCAAGGACTTAGATTTGGGAGCTACAGATGATTCAAGAAGCAAGATGAGAGACCTTCACTGTCCTCTCCCTACGGAGGAAAAAAAAACATTTGTAAGGCACCAAAGACTGGTAGATCAGGTTTAGCCACCAAATATTCAACCATTCAGAGTCTTGGTGATGGTGATAACTGATAAATAAACCGAGCGATTGTTGAATCATTTTTTTTTAAAGGAAAAAAAAAACATTTATAAATTTATTTTATTCTTCAAATATCAAATCATATACTGAAACTGGAAATGGTAATGTCAAGAAATGTAGACCATTGCGTACCCTTGGAGCAACACTTTGCCAAATGTATTACGACGTAGCTCTGGCTTTTAAACTCCCAGAAATATCTTTCAGAATAGACTTATTTTCCCTGCAGAAACATCAGCATCGGAAGGGGTAAATAAACTCTGCAGTCAGCTCTCACATAAAATGCCAGCAGTGTACTTTTATGTGTCAGAGTGCAATATGGGGAACCCCTGTCATACCACAAACACGTATTAATAACAGAGACTACTAACAAGATTGTTCCCATGGCAGATGAGATTAATGGATGGCAAGAGAGAATCTACATACAGCTTGCTGTGGATAGATTCTGTCATTCAAGGGGCAACCAGCAAGCATGGAACAAACTCAATAGCACCATCCCTCCGAAGTTCCTACGTTATCCAAGATCAGAGCATGAAGTTATTTTTTTGCGAATAATAATGATGAAAAATGTTTCTTCAACATTGTCAGCACCGGAGCAAATTCATATTTTACAATACACTTGATATTTTAAATCTGATGGCATTCTTTCCACAAAAAATAATGTCAAATGGTATCTCAATACACGACAAGGAAACCTGCACTAGTTGATGCCCCAGAATCTACTGTCCCACAAAAATATTTGATGGGGGAGCACATCCAAAGGAGATCCTGAACAAAGTTTTTGATGAGAAGTGCAAGGATAGCAGCACATCCCCCAAGTGAGACATGGCCTGAGAAAAGCAACAAAAGAATATAGAGAGAATGTATTAAAAAAAGAACCAAAATGAAAAAAGGTTATACAATATATGATGCTAGCGGTTGTATAAATGATCTGATTTGAATACATATAATGTAGAGATGCAAGGTTTATGACACAAATTCCATATTTGGCTCATTAAAAAAAAAGTTGAGAATATTATAATAATTTTGCGCACATTGTCAAACAAATTACAACTGAAATCTGGGAGCACAAATTACAGTCTTTTTACTCATTTTCAGTGGCCCATCTTGCCCATATAGAATAGGAGGAATACAGAATGATATCTTACCTATTGAATTTCACTAGCATCAGACAAAATGATCTTTGGCATCTGCTGAAGCAATATCAAATCCAAGAGCACACTACTTTGATTAGCAAGAGGGAGGATTTCAAGCTGAATTTGCTAGAGCAGACAGACTTGCATCAGAATCCGCAGGAGTCTTTAACTTATCTTTTTCATGCAGAAATCTTGTAGAAAGAATCTGTATCGACATAGTCCATTAGACATGCTCAAAATACACAAGAAAGAAATTTGAACTGTACAAAAAAAAACTGTCTTAATATTCACCATTTTCATGTGCTAGATGGGATATACAAGAATCAGAGAGAATTTTCAACAGCACATAGAAGATGAAGTGTCCATTTATCATGATAATCAAGTGAGTGAGCGAAACGGAAAACATACTCTTTACATTAACTTACCTGCAACATCTTTACAGCCTCTGGACAAAATGCTCCATACAAACCTTGTTTTTCTCCTCCTGGCAGAAAAGCAAGTAACCTGCCTAAACATTTTCCAAGGAATTGGGAAGTTGCCACAATTCCAGAATGATATGTTCCCTTCAAGCAGGTCTGCAGGTCACTGTAGAGTTTTAGGTGTAAATCAAAAGATGACTTAACAATTTGACCGAGAATTTTCTTTTCAAACCACTGCAGGGATTTCAACAAATGTATGCAGTGTCGAGCTTTATCATCATACTCATGTTTTTCTTCTGCATTCAGTTATCATAAGGTACACCTCAGCAATCCAACACGGTTAATAGCATTGGACATGATCCTTGCAGCAAATATATGCATGTATTTGGAGAACATTAGACCGACAGATTCCATTGCAAGCAGCAGCAACAAGTCCAACCGGACATCCAAGTCAGGATCAGATGCTTTCACTAGGGTCAGCAAGTTTATGATGAATCTTGAGGATACATTTCCAGATAGAATGGTCCACTCCTGCTAAAATAAAGCGAAGACGAGCTGAAAATTTGACAAATTGGCTGTGATTGCGAATGATACCAGCTAAACCAAAGAAGACAGAATCCCAAGTCAATTTCAGTGGCCTCTTCTGTTATCCAATTAGCAGCAAACAAAAGCATCTTCACGGCAAAGCCAATTTCGAATTCCCTTCCAATACAGTCGCTAACAGAAGCTTTAATTTGACGCATCATAGCTTGCAAGATCTTTGTATAACGCATATTCAGCACCAGGGAAAAGACAATCCTGCAAATAAATGCCACCTTCTGCCTACCAGCAAGTAAGAAGCCTTTGCTTGATTGACAATATCCCATCCTTTCGGCTCACCCCATGACGTCAAATATATATGCTTCCAGCTTGAATGGTGGCTCTCTAGGAGAGCATTTCGAGTGATTTCAAGATAGCAGATCTCTACACGTGCAACACTTTTATCGCTGACGTGTCTATGTTCTTTGGTCACCGAATCCACCAATGCACCATTTAGAATACCTGATAGAACAAGAAATCGCTTGCACAGGAAGTGGCCTTTCATACTGTGTGCCCTGTAACTTCTTAATCATCTGCAATATCCTACTAAGATCATCACGTCATCCCCCAATCTCACCTTAAAATTTCAATAATCTTATCTAGTGACAAAGCAAAAGTCCCCAACTCTACCTCCGTAGAAAAAGATCTTGCCAATTTATCACGATCATCACTAGACGGAAAGGATAGCTACCCAGAGATGAGATCTTTTAACTCTGCAACACAGCACTTAACTTTAGGGTAAAAGAGTGATCATTAAGCTACATGCGGATATGGATTAAAAAATGGCATAGCTCCAAAAACTTGTACATCACAAGTGCTTCCCTGTGATCACTAGCAGTGTGCATACAAAACGCAGTAGTTTTTTTAACTCATTAGGTGCATCTGGAACAAAAAAAGAAACAGATCAAATCAGACATAGAAAGGTAATCAAAATACATCATAACATGGGAAATAGAAAGCACAACGATTTTTTTTTTCATATTAACATACCTCTATAAAGTGGTTACAAAATGACTAGATCATTCACCCTCACTGGCCTCCGAGAAAATATGCATCTAGAATGGGGATAATAGGATTACCTTCCAACTTGTAGCTCGCTAAAAAGACTACCTCGAAAAAACTTGGAAACAAATCCCTAATGAAGTTAAAGACCACATTTGTATCCATTATAGGAGCTTCATTTGGATCAACTCTCATACCTGCATTCACCACATTTCGGAGAACTCTCTTGAAGTGCTGTTTATCGATCCATCCTAGAGACCTAACCATATCTTTGACACTAGTTGTCCCCGTTTGTGCTACACAATACTTGAAGTCTAGGCTTCCACCGGGATTTGTTTGAAGTAGATTAGATCACATTTCTTGGAGCACGATGAGTGAATCCCGCCTTTGGTGTGCGTGCATATAAACATTACGGATGAATCGAAGGAGGTCAGCATTCGAGTCAGACTTGTATGGACCATATGATTAACATGGATGGGGAAGTCTTTAATAGTGATTTTCCTTTGTTAGGTGGATGAGAAATGGTTCACTTCACCAACAGAAGTCTTTAATAGTGGATATAATTAAGAGCGCTTTCTTGTTTTGAGGATTTTGCCATTTCCTTGTGTCTTCATGAGCATTACCTTCGGATTCTTTACAATTTAGAGGAGGGGAGTAGACCCGGAGTGATCTACCCACCCATCTAAACCCTCCAAGAGGTATGTGAATGATTCTTTCTTCTTCATTAGTATACGAAATCATCAAGTATTCAATGTATTATTGAATATTTGTTTGTTGTCTAAAGTGTGGTTGCAAAAAATAATACATTGAATACTTTATTATTTTTTTCCCAGTCCATCAACATTGTGTATCTAGTTGTTTATTGTTTAAACTCGGGTTGCAAGCAATAATACATTGAATACTTTATGATTTTTTCCATTCGATAAACACTGCATATTGTTTGTTGTCTAACATTAGGTAGCAGACAATGAAAAGTAAGAAGGAGAGTGCTTTTTGCAAGCTTGAAAACGTGGAACGTTGAGTTTCTGGAAGACGGATTGAAAGTAATTCATTATTTTGATAAGCACTCCCACTAGAAAAGTATTCATTGGTGGTAAACCACGAGTTTCATCAGTACATTGAGATAGAGATAGATTTGGGTAGTATTCAAAACCTTTCTAATACGTTACACCTTCCTATCATCTCTATAGTGATCCCTTATGGTGTAGGGAGGGTGAGAGTTCTTTATCCACCATTCCTCACTTTAAAAGAGTATGTAGATGAGAATGGCGGGTCGTCCGATCTGTTTTCTCTTCTGAAGTTCCGCAGAATGCTCAGAGGGTGGATCAAGTATTAGTTAGATTGGGATAGTTGTTTTGGGGGATGATAAAGACCATGTAATTCCGATGTTGCCACCATTCACCCGACAAACCGAAGCTATGATTGAAGACTTGAACGATTTCACGCTAATAATGAATGTTTTGGAGTTGTATAAATATGACATCCCACTCTTCTTGACTTCGCTTTTAGAGATGAGATCTTTTAACTCTGCAACACAGCAATGAACTTTAGGGTAAAAGAGTGATCATTAAGCCGCACATGCGGATATGGATTAAAAAATGGCATCGCTCCAAAAACTTGTACATAAAGCACTAGTGCTTCCATGTGATCACTAGCAGTGTGCATACAAAAAGCAGCAGTTTTTTTAACTCATTAGGTGCATCTGGAAACAGAAAGCACAATGAATACCTCTTCTAGCTCGCTAAAAAGACTACCTCAAAAAAACTTGGAAACAACTCCCTAAAGAAGTCAAAGACCACATTTGTATCCATTATAAGAGCTTCATTTGGATCAACTCTCATACCTGCATTCACCACATTTCGGAGAACTCTCTTGAAGTGCTGTTTATCGATCCATCCTAGAGACCTAACCATATCTTTGACACTAGTTGTCCCCGTTTGTGCTACACAATACTTGAAGTCTAGGCTTCCACCGAGATTTGTTTGAAGGAGATTAGATCATATTTCTTGGAGCACGATGAGTGAATCCCGCCTTTGGTGTGCGTGCATATAAACATTACAAATGAATCGAAGGAGGTCAACATAAGAGTCGGACTTGTATGGACCATATGATTAACATGGATGGGGAAGTCTTTAGCATTGATTTTCCTTTGTTAGGTGGATGAGAAATGGTTCACTTCACCAACAGGAGATCTTCTAGGAATAAGTTTTCTATGGCGGCAAACTTTTAAGCTCTTAAGTTGGATATGATTAAGAGCGCTTTCTTGTTTTGAGGATTTTGCCATTTCCTTGTGTCTTTATGAGCATTACCTTCGGATTCTTTACGATTCAGAGGAGGGGAGTAGACCCGGAGTGATCTATCCACCCATCTAAACCCTCCAAGAGGTATGTCAATGGTTCTTTCTTCTTCATTAGTATACGAAATCATCAAGTATTCAATGTATTATTGAATATTTGTTTGTTGTCTAAAGTGTGGTTGCAAAAAATAATACATTGAATACTTTATCATTTTTTTTCCAGTCCATCAACATTTTGTATCTAGTTTTTTGTTGTTTAAACTCGGGTTGCAAGCAATAATACATTGAATACTTTATGATTTTTTCCATTCGATAAACATTGCATATTGTTTGTTGTCTAACATTAGGTAGCAGACAATGAAAAGTAAGAAGGAGAGTGCTTTTTCCATGCTTGAAAACGTGGAACATAGCTCTATAAAGTGGTTACAAAATGACTAGCTCAGTCACCCTCACTGGCCTCCGAGAAAAGATGCATCTAGAATGGGGATAATAGGATTACCTTCCAACTCGTAGCTCGCTAAAAAGACTACCTCGAAAAAACTTGGAAACAAATCCCTAATGAAGTCAAAGACCACATTTGTATCCATTATAGAAGCTTCATTTGGATCAACTCTCATACCTGCATTCACCACATTTCGGAGAACTCTCTTGAAGTGCTGTTTATCGATCCATCCTAGAGACCTAACCATATCTTTGACACTAGTTGTCCCCGTTTGTGCTACACAATACTTGAAGTCTAGGCTTCCACCGGGATTTGTTTGAAGTAGATTAGATCGCATTTCCTGGAGCACGATGAGTGAATCCCGCCTTTTATGTGCGTGCATATAAACATTACGGATGAATCGAAGGAGGTCAGCATAAGAGTCAGACTTGTATGGACCATATGATTAACATGGATGGGGAAGTCTTTAGCATTGATTTTCCTTTGTTAGGTGGATGAGAAATGGTTCACTTCACCAACAGGAGATCTTCTAGGAATAAGTTTTATATGGCGGCAAACTTTTAAGCTCTTAAGTTGGATATGATTAAGAGCGCTTTCTTGTTTTGAGGATATTGCCATTTCCTTGTGTCTTCATGAGCATTACCTTCGGATTCTTTACGATTCAGAGGAGGGGAGTAGACCCGGAGTGATCTACCCACCCATCTAAACCCTCCAAGAGGTATGTCAATGGTTCTTTCTTCTTCATTAGTATACGAAATCATCAAGTATTCAATGTATTATTGAATATTTGTTTGTTGTCTAAAGTGTGGTTGCAAAAAATAATACATTGAATACTTTATGATTTTTTTTCCAGTCCATCAACATTTTGTATCTAGTTGTTTATTGTTTAAACTCGGGTTGCAAGCAATAATACATTGAATACTTTATGATTTTTTCCATTCGATAAACATTGCATATTGTTTGTTGTCTAACATTAGGTAGCAGACAATGAAAAGTAAGAAGGAGAGTGCTTTTTCCATGCTTGAAAACGTGGAACATAGCTCTATAAAGTGGTTACAAAATGACTAGCTCAGTCACCCTCACTGGCCTCCGAGAAAAGATGCATCTAGAATGGGGATAATAGGATTACCTTCCAACTCGTAGCTCGCTAAAAAGACTACCTCGAAAAAACTTGGAAACAAATCCCTAATGAAGTCAAAGACCACATTTGTATCCATTATAGAAGCTTCATTTGGATCAACTCTCATACCTGCATTCACCACATTTCGGAGAACTCTCTTGAAGTGCTGTTTATCGATCCATCCTAGAGACCTAACCATATCTTTGACACTAGTTGTCCCCGTTTGTGCTACACAATACTTGAAGTCTAGGCTTCCACCGGGATTTGTTTGAAGTAGATTAGATCGCATTTCCTGGAGCACGATGAGTGAATCCCGCCTTTTATGTGCGTGCATATAAACATTACGGATGAATCGAAGGAGGTCAGCATAAGAGTCAGACTTGTATGGACCATATGATTAACATGGATGGGGAAGTCTTTAGCATTGATTTTCCTTTGTTAGGTGGATGAGAAATGGTTCACTTCACCAACAGGAGATCTTCTAGGAATAAGTTTTATATGGCGGCAAACTTTTAAGCTCTTAAGTTGGATATGATTAAGAGCGCTTTCTTGTTTTGAGGATATTGCCATTTCCTTGTGTCTTCATGAGCATTACCTTCGGATTCTTTACGATTCAGAGGAGGGGAGTAGACCCGGAGTGATCTACCCACCCATCTAAACCCTCCAAGAGGTATGTCAATGGTTCTTTCTTCTTCATTAGTATACGAAATCATCAAGTATTCAATGTATTATTGAATATTTGTTTGTTGTCTAAAGTGTGGTTGCAAAAAATAATACATTGAATACTTTATGATTTTTTTTCCAGTCCATCAACATTTTGTATCTAGTTGTTTATTGTTTAAACTCGGGTTGCAAGCAATAATACATTGAATACTTTATGATTTTTTCCATTCGATAAACATTGCATATTGTTTGTTGTCTAACATTAGGTAGCAGACAATGAAAAGTAAGAAGGAGAGTGCTTTTTCCATGCTTGAAAACGTGGAACATACCTCTATAAAGTGGTTACAAAATGACTAGCTCATTCACCCTCACTGGCCTCCGAGAAAAGATGCATCTAGAATGGGGATAATAGGATTACCTTCCAACTTGTAGCTCGCTAAAAAGACTACCTCGAAAAAACTTGGAAACAACTCCCTAATGAAGTCAAAGACCACATTTGTATCCATTATAGGAGCTTCATTTGGATCAACTATCATACCTGCATTCACCACATTTCGGAGAACTCTCTTGAAGTGCTGTTTATCGATCCATCCTAGAGACCTAACCATATCTTTGACACTAGTTGTCCCCGTTTGTGCTACACAATACTTGAAGTCTAGGCTTCCACCAGGATTTGTTTGAAGTAGATTAGATCGCATTTCTTGGAGCACGATGAGTGAATCCCGCCTTTTATGTACGTGCATATAAACATTACGGATGAATCGAAGGAGGTGAGCATAAGAGTCAGACTTGTATGGACCATATGATTAACATGGATGAGGAAGTCTTTAGCATTGATTTTCATTTGTTAGGTGGATGAGAAATGGTTCACTTCACCAACAGGAGATCTTCTAGGAATAAGTTTTATATGGCGGCAAACTTTTAAGCTCTTAAGTTGGATATGATTAAGAGCGCTTTCTTGTTTTGAGGATATTGCCATTTCCTTGTGTCTTCATGAGCATTACCTTCGGATTCTTTACGATTCAGAGGAGGGGAGTAGACCCGGAGTGATCTACCCACCCATGTAAACCCTCCAAGAGGTATGTGAATGGTTCTTTCTTCTTCATTAGTATACGAAATTATCAAGTATTCAATGTATTATTGAATATTTGTTTGTTGTCTAAAGTGTGGTTGCAAACAATAATACATTGAATACTTTATGATTTTTTTCCCAGTCCATCAACATTGTGTATCTAGTTGTTTGTTGTTTAAACTCGGGTTGCAAGCAATAATACATTGAATACTTTATGATTTTTTCCATTCGATAAACACCGCATATTGTTTGTTTTATAACATTAGGTAGCAGACAATGAAAAGTAAGAAGAAGAGTGCTTTTTGCAAGCTTTAAAACGTGGAGCGCAGAGTTTTTGGAAGACGGATTGAAAGTAATTCATTATTTTGATAAGCACTCCCACTAGAAGAGGTATTCATTGGTGGTAAACCACGAGTTTCATCAGCACATTGAGATAGAGATAAATTTGGGTAGTATTCAAGACCTTTCTAATAGGTTACACCTTCCTATCCTCTCTAGAGTGATCCCTTATGGTGTAGGGAGGGTGATAGTTCTTTATCCACCATTCCTCACTTTAAAAGAGTATGTAGATGAGAATGGCGGGTCGTCCGATCTGTTTTCTCTTCTGAAGTTCCGCAGAATGCTCAGAGGGTGGATCAAGTCTATCCTCAGAATGAAAGAGGCTGGCTACCGATGTCATATTAGTTAGATTGGGATAGCTGTTTTTGGGGATGATAAAGACTGTGTAATTCCGATGTTGCCTTCATTCACCCGACAAACTGAAGCTAAGATTGAAGACTTGAATGATTTCACGCTAATGAGGAATGTTTTGGAGTTGTATAAATATGACATCCCACTCTTCTTGACTCCGCTTTTAGAGTGCATGTAGTTGGCTTCGAGTAAAGTTAGACGCTCGTCTGCTGCAAGCACCCTTCTTGATACGCGAAGATAAGAAATTGTGGTATTTCATAGACAATATTTGCTTTTCTATGTCGCGCTGTCAGCCATATAACGAGGCTTTGACCCTTGCTCCTCTTTCTTGGCTAAACAAGGCGCAAGCTTTGAGAAATGCTGAAATGCTTGGCGTGCTTCTAGGAGGTGAATACACTGATTCGTAAGCAGGACTTATTTTGTTTGTCTGTAGTATTTACTTTCAGTCATTTGAGAAGAGGAGATCAAGTGCTCTCATCCAAGACTTGCGTGGTGTGGGTGATCTAACGGTGGAATAGTGTGTAGTGTCATTGAAGGCTAAAGATGAACATGATATGCTCACCAGCATGCGAGTATTGAATGTGAACTTATTACAAAATCTGCTTGACAATGTGGTAAACATAGATATAACCCATGACGAAGTCCCAATAACGGATACAAGTGATTTTTGAGTTTGTTGATGGTGTGAAAGAGTACTTCTTTGATGTAGTTTTTCTTATGAGCTACAAAAACGATCTCATTGCTATACCCACTCTATATGCATCTTGAGATCTTTGAGATTCAAATTATTAGAGGTATAAACATTTTTTTTTACTTAGGCTAATATGGTCCCTAAACTTGTACTCCAATATTACGATTTCACTTTTTTTTTTTTCAAGTAGTTTCGCAGGTTGGTAAGTAAATGAAATATCAAATGATAATGAAGGACATTACATTTCCTTCAACACTCGTTCCAAAGTTGTTTAGTATTGATTTTTCTTTGTTAGGTGGATGAGAAACAGTTCACTTCATCAGAAGGAGATCTTCTAGAAACATGCTTTCTATAGCGGCAAACCTTCAACCTCTTAAGTTGGATAGGACTAGGAGTGTTTTCTTGTTTTGAAGATTTTTCCATTTTCTTATGTCTTCATGTGACTTACCTATGATCTTTTACAATTTAAAGGAAGGAACTAGATTCGGAGTGATCTACCTACGCTTCTGAACCCTCCAAAAGATATGTAGATGGTTCATCGAATCCATTTATTCTATATATTGGAGTTCTCAAGAATTTAAATTGGGTGATCAAGGGTATCCTCAAAATGTAAAAAGCTTGTTTTAAATGGAAGATTAATCCATACGGAATTGTTGTGTTTGGGACTAGCAAGGGGAATGTGATGTTGATTCCCATGTTTATCTCTTGTACGGGCAAATGATGAGGAATGCCTTCTCAATTTTAAGCTAGTTAAGACCACTCTTGAAAACCTAGGCAAAATCCCACAATCTTTGAAGTCACTCCCACCATGTATGTCTTTGGGTTAAAACTAAAGCAATGTGTTAGTATTTGTTGGAATTTTCCTATTTCATATCAAAAGGGAAGGAACTATGGGATTTTGTTAAAAAAGAGTTGTTTGTCTTTAATACACTTAAAAGCATATAACCAAATTTTACAGCGTTTTTTATTCATTGTTGATGTGTAGAGCTAGACAAACGCGAGCTAGCTCACCATATTTGCTCGCATGCTCACAAAAAATGAGATTCACTTATCATGCTTCAGGATATGCGGTCTAATTTCCGTAAAATAAATTATAGTATTAAAGGCCTAAACTTGGTGCATTGTGTAGGACAAGTAGGGACAACCGGTGTCAATGATATAGTTAGATCTTTAGGCTACATTGCTAAAAGGTATTTGAAGAGAGTTCTTTGAGATATAGTGTATATGGGTACGAGAGTTGATCAAAATCAAGCTCTTATAAGGATACATATTTAGTCTTTGACTTCATTACAAGATGGTGAATGAACACAATTAGACAAATATATTTAGTAAGTGATTTATATATGAAAAGATATCGGAGTGATTTATAAAATTTTAAGGTACACCCCATATCAATTAGAATTCTTTCTTTTCAAAACTCAACTGAGAGCGATACATCTTAAAGAGAACCAATTTGGTAGATCTAAAAAATCTAAATGTTAAGGATTTCAGGAATATAGAGTGGGTATATAAATAGAATCAATTTGGTAGCTCAAAAGAAAAACTTCATCAAAGAAGTATTCTTTCACATCATTAGCAAATTTGAAAATTGCTGATCTTGTATCTATTACTATTAGTTTGTTAAGCGTAATATCTTTGTTAACCATAATTTCAAGGAGAATCTTTAAAGAGTTTATATTAAGAACTTGTTCTTTTTCAACATATCTACTTCATCTTTAGCGTTCGTTTACACTTTCCATAAATTCTTTCACTATTATGTCACCCATAACATGAAAGTCTTAAAGAGCAACAATTGATCTCCCTTCTTGTATGACTGAAAGTAGGTATTAAGGAGAAACAATAGAAGATATGCATACGAATTTGATTATTCACGTGTTAGAAACGCATGCAACATTTCAGCATTTCTCAATGCTTGCATCTTATTTAGCTATGGAATAAGAGATATAGTCAAAGCCTTATTTTATGGTTAATATAACTTGACATAGAGAAATAAATATTCCACAAAATCCCACCATTTCTTACTTTTCAAGAATGATGCTTACATAGGAGAGATTGTCATCTAACATTACTTATAGCCAAAACAATGCACTCTAAAACTCAAGTCAAGAACTGTGGGAGGATGGAAGTGCTTTATCCATCCTTTTCACATGTAGTATAGAATAATAAGGTCTATATATCTGTTTTGTGTTTTGAAATTCTGTAAAATACTCAAAGGGTAGATCAATTGTATCTTGAGATGTAAGGAGTTTTCATAAAAGTCGGATTATGATAGTTGTGTTTGAGGATGATAAATACAATATAATACCGATGTTCTTATTTACCCAATGAACCGAAAATAAGATTGAAAATTTGAAATGAATTCATGCTATTGACAAAAGTTTTAGAGTTATATAAATATAAATACTACACTCCTTGATTGGACCTTAAGAGTGCATGACTTACACTATGAGTAAAGTTAGATGCCAATGTCAAAAGTTTTAGCTTAGGGGTTTGATGTTTAATTTCAGGTTGGTAACTGTTAAAAGAAAATACGAGCATGATTTTGTTAGGTTTGAGTAGCTGGATGGGGAAGTTTTTACCATTGATTTTCCTTTATTAGGTGCATTAGAAACGATTCACTTCACCAATAGGAGATCTTCTAAGAATTGTGGCAAACTTTCAACCTCTTGAGCTGGATAGAATTAAGGGTTAAGTTTTTACCATTGATTTTCCTTTATTAGGTGCATTAGAAACGATTCACTTCACCAATAGGAGATCTTCTAAGAATTGTGGCAAACTTTCAACCTCTTGAGCTGGATAGAATTAAGGGTTTTTCTTGTTTTGAGGATTTTGTCATTTCGTTGTGTCTTACATTCGGATAAGTTTAAAGGACAGGACTAGACCCAGAGTGATTTACCCACCCTTATAAACCCTCCAAGAGTATGTGGATAGTTCGTTGAAGAAGTAATCTTTCACATCAACAAACTCGAAAACTACTCTTGTATCCATTACTATAAGTTCGCCAATTGTGATATCTTTGTTCACCATATTCTCAAGAAGGTTATTTAAAAAGTATTAGGTATATCTTTCACTGATACTTTCTATACAATCTTTCACTATTATCTCACTCACACCATTCAAGTCTTGGAGGGTAGCAATTGATCTTCGCTTCTCATATGAGTGAAAGTGGATATTGCAGACAAACAACAAGAGACCCACATAGAGACTGTGTATTAACATGTTAGAAAGACAATATTTCAATATTTCTCAAAGCTTGCACCTTGTTTAGCTATTGAATAGAAGCAATGGTCAAAGCCTCGTTATATGATTAAAAACACGACATAGATAATTAATCAAATATTATCCACGAAACCCATCATTTCTTATCTTTATATATCAAAGATGGTGCTTGCATAGTAAACGTTAACATCTAATTTGTAGGAAAAGCCATGCAGTCTAAAAGTCAGGTCACGGAGTGTGGGATTTCATATTTATATAACTCTAAAACTTTACTCAACAACGTGAAAGCGTTCGAATCTTCAATTTCAATTTTGGTTCGTTGAGTAAATGGAAGTGCACTGCTTTATCATCTATAAACACAACTATCTCAATCCAACTATTATAACAACCCCTTGGTTTCTCATGATATAGACTTTATCTACCCTTGGAATATTCTGCGGAATTCCAAAAGACAAAATAGACCTACAAATCCCGCATTCTCAACTATATACTTGATATATCATGTATATACTTCTTTAATGTGAGGAAGGGTGGACAAACCTTTGGATCATCTCTACACTATAAGTCTATAAGGGATCACCTGAATACTTGATGTGGGATTGAAAGATGTAATTGACTAGAAAGATCTTGAATAATACTCAAATCTATCTTAATATGTTAATTGACCTACGATGAGTCTCACTCTGTTTCCAACTTTGAAAACTCATGTTTCACTTTTTTTAATAATTGCAACATACTTGCATCATCTTTAGAATCCATTGACTACAAACTTTCTTCCCCTATTAACTTACCCACACTATGTAAGTTTCTTGCATATGTATTGATTGTCGCTGTTTGTGCATGACACTACAAGTTGTGTATCATTTAGTTTGAAACAAGTTTCATAGTAAACTACAGTTTATTCCAAAATTTGTTTCATAGTAAACTACAATAACAAGTTGCTGTTTCTCAAAGCAACTCTTTCCAATTGGCGATTCCTCCGATATTACACTTCCAGCAAACTCTACCTTGCGACCTAACACGCAGTTTTGAAACGTGATTTCGGATATTGACCAGAAATGCATCTGATTTTGACAGTTGATGCTCATGGAGTAGAGTTCGCAAGACAGTTCAATGATGCCAAAACCACATCTGATGAGATCATTCGACCTCTTGCAGAATTCTTTCCTTACGGATTGGCTTGGAGCGTGATGGATTACCATGAGCTCGCCTCCTCTCCTCTTTCCTTCTCTGCGCTTCTGTCATTAGGCGTCTTAGAGAAGCAGCCTTGTATATGGGCTTAGGTAAGTGCCTATGCCTGCATTTGCACATGGGAAAAAGATGGTCAGCGTTGATTTAAACAACATTTTCATCCGGATTTACTTTATAGATGGTTCTACTTCTCCAATAATGTGTATCCGGCTATGATTTAAAACCTAAAGAACATTTCAAAATCAAAGCACCAACCAAGGGTGGGGGGGGGCAAGGATAAGAAGGTTCAATTGCTTGGGCAGGTCACTTACCTCACAATACGCTTCACCTCTGGAAGGTGCCTGTAACGTTTTACTACAGATTCATGGTATTCATGCTTCTTGCGTTCCCTTGGAAGAAGCTGGAAAAAATATAAATGTTTTAGTATGTCTCCTAGACGAAGCAAAGGCATGTCACAAGTCAGAACCTGAGAGGTACTTACAACTCCTAGTTGTTCTGATGCTTTAGCTTTCCAAAGCCGAAGATTTGTGTCATCACTTCCAGATATAATGTAAGATGCATCAGAGCTGTACTTGACACAGAATACCCTGCACAGATTGAAATAGGTAAAGGGTCAGCTTGTTCCCGGATCCATGAGGAGTGCGCTAATAACTGGGGGTGAATAAAATATGTACCTCTGCATTCTCTTAGTGTGATAGATTTCCCTACTATGGCCACCATTGTAAGGGAAAATTCGTACCTGGACAAAAGAGCTCGATTATAAATAGAAGAAGAAAGTAGCCAGCAAAAAACTGAAAATAGAAGCATTTAATAGAATGTTTATCACAGCTTACAGTTCTATCATAAGATCCTGTAACAAATTCTCGGCCTGTCGGTGAGTAGTCAATATCCAATCTGTCAAGGGAGTTACCAAATGGTGCGTGATGTTATGACATTTAGCATTGTAAAGGACCCACATGCTAAATAGTAGATACTACAAAAAAGAGTGACATTGTAGAGTCCATACACAGCTGAGACATGATCCTGATGAACACATTTCGCTTCATCCAGCTTCCTAGCATCATAACTGTAACAGTTGCAATCTTCATTTGCCTATGATAAAACATTACCAATGCATCATTAGCTAGGAAACATGTACAAATTCATAATGATGCATGAATAGCTATCCGCTACAACAAAGACTAGAAAAAACAAATACTCGTAAATGTCAAAAGCAAATACTTACAGCTGTGAAGTTCATTGGCTCCATTGGATTCCAGGCAATTGAATTAGTTTTCGTCTGTAAGATTTAAAAAAGTCATCTGATTAGAAGCAAATACAAAATAGATATTCTACTGAATTTTGTGACAATGGGAAATGAGTACAGCAGCACACAAGAAGTTTTCATGTGAACAACAGTTATACTTATAACTTCAACCATTTTAGTATTACAGTTAAACATAGGAAGAATATGGCGGGGTTTCCAGTGCGAAACGTGGGGGGGGGGGGGGGGGGGGGGGGGGACATCCAAAGCCATTATTGACAAATTACATGAGTGTTCAAATGTCGTTTCATGCTTTCAGCAGATTTCCATACGTAAAGCAGTGTAAGAGTAACTCGTCATTAGTGAATGCTGACATAGATTGATACCTCTATGTTTTTGCTCAAAAGATTCCCATAGAGCATACACAACAGACATACAGACACAAGAACCACACAGCCCACACACACACGAGAGAGAAAGCAGAGCCAGAGAAGGGAATTTCCCTAGAGTTATCTCCAAAGTCCAAACCAATAAGTAAGCAACCTACAAAGATTCTGAATATCGTGCTAGGAGGCCTAAACACCTTAGTTACACTATTACTTATCCTCAGCTCACTCACTAACTAACTAACCTGGTTCTTCATCTTTCCTGATAATTCCTCATGTAACTCCTGCAATCTCATCTCCAGAAACGACATTTGATCTACTATCCCCCTTACTCTGATCCATGAAACAATCTCCTCACCAACTTTCTTGATCCTACCCCAAATGCAATAAGCCCATGTCCACCACACAAATATAGATGATGGATAATCTAATTAATCTGAAGATTCTGAACCCTCCTAATTTAAACAAAGATAATCTTTTTAGGATCACACACATGTAGCTCTGACCCCTCTCCCTCAGAGCCACATGATAGTCTAACAGATTAATCCCTAGATGATTATATAAACAACGTTTTCATATTTCCAACCCACAATATACCTAAGAATATATACGTAGCAGATTCCATCATCATCCATCGCCCCTAAATCCCAAATTATGCTTGCCTAAAGGCTGTTTTAATCCAACTTTGCAAAACAAACATAAATGATAATTGATTTTCAAAGCAATACAAGTACCAGAAACTTACCAACATGATGATCTTTCTTGCAGGGGATGACAAGCGTAGATCATAAAGTACAATACTGCGGTCACTGGAAGAATGAAGACCACCAAAAAAAATTACAAAAACATACAAAGCATGACAGCTGACTTTGTCCTAGATTATTATTAATAGGAATTGGCATTTAAAAGATTCTGATAATATTTATTCAAATGAAGTCCTGCGTTTTATGGTGGAAGCTTCTTTCCCCGAAAATTTCCACAAAGAAAAAAAGCTAATTCAAGACAATTCGAATTTTTTTCAAGAAAAATCCCTCCTGGACTAGCAATTGCATGGCTGGGGTGTGTGCGTGCTTTATGAACTGGCAATAAATATTACAGACGGAAGATAATACCACCCAATAAATTTATATCCAAATTACCTTCCTGATGTTGCCAAAAGATTTGGTTCTCCAGGATTGAATCTAACAGATACAACTGTATCCACACCCCATTCAAAGCTGTTCACTGGATGCGACCTACAAATGACTAAATGAGTCAAACTATCTTTCATCAAGCTTATGAATCAACCAATAGTGGCAGTTCAAATTCAAACCTGTTCTGATCCCAGATATCCACTTGTGCACCTCCTGTTGCAAAAAGGTTTCCATTCCACTGGTGATCAACAGCCCTGTCATTTATAAAGAAGTCGCCATAGAAGCATTATAATCATATTGTTATCCAAATCATAAAGAACAGAAGTTAATTCCATCTCATATTGCTATCCAGGAGTGACAGACACAGGCCATACCTGAAAGCATTGCTCCCCGTATAAACTGCAAATGGCTGAATATCAAGAAAAATTAACTTCTTTAGATGTTAAACACATAAAAAATGTCTACAATTTACAACATTCAAAATGAAGCAAATACCTTTGATGGCCCACTGGAGAAGTCTTCTGACTCCATTATTGATTCATCAGGAACATTCCATAATTTGACACTGACAAATTGCAAAACATTCTTAGATGATGTTGCTGATGATAGATAATTCAATTAGATGAAAAATGACGAATCCATCTCTAAATGGAAGGTGAGTTGAGGAAACTAATGTCACAGAACATCATAAAATTATAAGTCTATTCCTAAGAGGCATATATCCTGATGTTACAACTCACGTGCAATCATTTCCACATGATACTAGAACACGTCCGTCCGTAGATACAGTTACACCCCTCACAGGACCATCATGTCCAGGAAACTGACAAACTGTTTTCCTGTATTTTCAAACAAAGTCCATATAAAATTAGCAAAGATTAAATCTTTAGTATAAAATCGGAAGGAGTACAATTTTGTGCCACACAGATTTTTCATAACTAAATATGATTACACGAGGGAAATGCAATTATAGTTACCAATGCACCTAGATAGTGAATCAGAAGTTACCTAGAAGCAATATCCCAAAGACGAATATCTGCACACAAAGAAGCACTTCATTTCAATAACTAACAAGAGATGGGGACATAATGCGTTGATGTAGAGTCCAATGTGTCAAAAAATAGGGCAGGCAAATCATATAGCCTGATAGGCGTAGTTTACAAAAGAACTTGGTTTTAATAGTCACAATCAGAAGTTACCCAGAAGTAACAGCCAAATCAAATTAGGAAGCAGTGAATGCAATCCAAACAGATCAGTTCTGATCAAGTGCTGATATCTTCATTTCCTTCCTAATACAAAAGCAAACATGAAAGAACCATAATTTACCTCCATCCATTGAACCAGAAAATATCCCTTTCAAATGGTTGGGGTTCTTCGCCATACACGAAATTGCATCTATATGCCCATCCATGGCTCCAATGAAGGGTCTTGCAAAAATCTACCAAAAAAAATTACATTCAGTAGAGCCGGGATGTAAAGCTACCTTGACAAAAACATCTGAAGAAATCGATACAAACACAAACCAGCTATCTACAACTGAAGATTAAATACCTTATCCAATTTAGCTGCATTGAGAGCTCTAACATACTCCACCGCCTTCTCCTGAGGCCTCAAGCTAGGATCATAGTTGTGAAACACTCGCTAAGAAGACGCAAAAAAAACATGAAACGATTAGGAACCCTAAGAAGGAATAAATTGCGAAATTAGCGGGGTGAATGGGGAAGTAAACCTGAAGATCTTGGCTTCGTTCACGAGTGAACTCATCCGTCGAACGCGAAATCACTTTGACCTTCATTGCGATCAGGGTGAGCAAGAGCCGAGGGACGGACGAGAGATTTGAAATTTGAAGGAGATAAACCCTTGAATCGGAAAAAACGCAGCAACGGAGAAACAGAGCGCTAAACCTCAGATAGATCAAAGGAGGCGGAAAGGAAGAATAGACAGACTGTATAGTTAGAACAAAGTTAAGGCCGTATGTATGGATAAAGCCTTTTTTTGTTTCGGCCCAGCCCAATGAATGTACTATGAAGTGTGGTCCACTTTTCAGGCCCATCTCTCTCTCTCTCTCTTTTTCTTTTTTTTTTAATCCTAGTAAGTATGGAATTGAATAATCCAAAAAAAAATTGGAAACAAAATATATATTCTTTAAATTATTTTTTTTCTAAAACTTTAGAATAATCCCATCAATATAAGTTATGGCTTAGCATGTCTATGGATGGGTGAAAACGGGATATCGGGCGTGATCCCTCCATCTCCATGAGTGGCTGGATTGATTTATAAGCGTTCTGAGGTCGAGATCGATGGTGTTTGAATGCAAGGCATGGTGTTAATGCTGTACGTGGTCGTCTACTACACATGGAGTTGCAATGCCACCATTTCTGGAAGGGGCAACGTTAAAATTCAGTGTGCAAATTATGGCCCTGTTTTCTCAACCCTTCTTTTAAGGGGTGGAAGGAGGTGGAGGGGGGTGGAGGTTGGGAAATTTTCTCACCTTTGTGAGAGAAGGTGGAGGGGGTGGGCTATCTAAATGAGGGTGGAGGTGGCCTGGCGGAAAACACGCCCTATATCCGTGTTCATCGTAAAAAGCTTTTAGACCTAAGGATGGTAGATAGCTTTCTAGCCTAGCCCTTTACTCATTTTGAAAAACAATTCCAATATTGATGCAAATCTTTTAGTCTTGGTTCGTACGCCAAGTCACTATAATCTCATAGATGACATTGTATTTTCTGTTGTCTTGATTATCCTCTTCGGTTTTCAAATTCGCAAGATTCATCTTCTTCAATTTCTTTGTGCATCATGATTTTATTTACTAATTAAATTTTTTTTTGTAGTTTTTGTTTATTAGTTTTGAGGTCGGATCCCATGCGGACATCATCTATCATGCAATTTGTGGACAAACTTTGGGGTACATTATGAAACCTAGTTGACCTTGTAACTTATGGAAAGTCACTTGATTTGGCCCTTCAAAAAAGGGCAAAACGAGACATGAAACATAATTCAATCCAAGGAGAATTTGTTTTGAGGTTCGCAAACCATGTATTTAGACGCTAGGTTTTTTTTTTTTTTTTTTTTTTTGCAAAACCTACCCCCAAGCGGGGGTGGTGTATATATGTAAATAATAAGTGAATATGCCTTAAAGGCTAGTACAAGCATGCTAATGTCAATACGAAAGTAGCAAGAGTATTTCGGGCAAGCACGCAGGTCTTCCGACAATACTAAAACAAAACCAGGCACTCAAAAATAAGACTGAACCCTTAAAGTGTCTCCACAACAGTCAATGGAAATGAATCATGCAACAAACGAAATACATGGGTAATGATCATACGAGAAATAATGTCCGGGGGAATGAGGTTGCTTTTGAACACCTTGGCGTTCCGAGCATGCCACAAGAAGTATATCGTCGAGGAAAAGGGGAACCGCAAGGCTTGTGCATGGCCACCTTGGCCTTTGGCGATTCGTCTCAACCAACTCAGCTCGTTGTGAAGGGAATTGATCTCAGACGGAATGTTAAACTTCTCACGGACGGTGCACCAAATATCCACGGAGTATGGGCACGCTAGTTTTTTCATTCAGCTTTATGTCGTGTATTTCACTTGCAGCCAAACCGGGTCTTAAATATTGAAATCTAATCTTTTATTCTCTGCAATTCAACTAAAACATCGCCTTTAACCTTTAATTTACCGGGGAATCAATCAACAAGAAAAGAAAATCCATGAATTCTTGCTCATCCAATTGTAACCCCCAACCCAGTTCCATCAAATCGAATTCGGATCCTCTCCTTATATTAGGAGGAATAATAAATCAATCTCCACCCTCTAAAAAATTCAATGGCTATAAGATCTCTTTGAGAAAAAAAAAATCCTTTTGTCTTCTCCTCCCCTCAACTCTTACAATCCATCATCCTCCCCCGCCTGATTCCCAACCAACAACCACCACTGTCGTCGCCACTCTTCCGTCCACCTCCTTGCTGCACCGCTCTCGCCGCCGCCTGCAATCCACAGCCCGCCCTTCACTTCTCACCTACAACCCACCATATTCTTCCCTCGCCTGCACTCAGCCCGATCCTCCGTGCCACATTTGCTATCCGTCCTTGTCCATCTCCCGATCGGAACCCTAACCACGTGTTCATCTCCACTTCGTTCGTCATTCGATTTCGGTTGCGTGTTTTTTTTACTGTGTTTGATTTATTGATTTGATGAATTAGGTGTTCGATCCAGCGACAGCGACCATGGTGGTTGTTGAATGTTGGTTGGGAATCGGGCGGGGGAAGATGGTGGGTGACTGGGCGGTAGGAGTGGAGGGGCGGAGAAGACAAAGGAAGTTTAATTTTATTTTATTTTTGGTCTCGGTCATTAAATTCTTTGGATGGTGGAGATTGAATTATTAAGCCTCCTAATATAAGGAAATCGAGGAGCCGGATTCAGCGATTGTCTGGTGTTGCCCATCCTGAGATCTGTCCTGCTAGGTTGAAGGTTGAATTATTGTTCTCACAATCACTTTCCCCTACCCCACAATCTACTCCTAGCTAAGGGTTCAGGCCATTGCATTTGTTGAGGCTCAGTTGGGAGAGCCTTCGAGGGAAGATGGCCTGACTCTTTGAATTGAGTTTGACCATCTGCCTCCTGTCGCTTTTGGAGCACCCATTGGCGAAAGCTCAATCTCTTTACTTCCATTTCCATATCTTGTCGATTATAGATCATTTGAGCTTAATATTGTCTTCGACAATCTTGGTTTTGGGGATATTTTTTTATCGTTAGATTATCCACAAAGGGCCAAATATGTGTGTGGTAAAATGAGATATGGGCTGAAATAGGTACTAAATAGTTAGCCCGTTTGATTCTTAATTTAGCCAATTGGCAATTGAATTGTGTGCTTTGGTCACTTTGAGTCGAGTTTTACTAATCAGTGAGGATGCATAGTGACCAAGAAATCACGAGTTCAAATCTTCGATCTCCCTTTTATAATGACCGAAGTATCTATTTATGTTTTTTTTTTAAAAAAAGATATCAGGTTTTGATGGTTAATACTTGAATAGATTCGTCGCGTGGTTAGGATGGATTAATCACAGTTTGAGGGTACCTTGTACGTACTTGACTCCTATAATCCGGATTTACTTCAAATCACACAGGGTCCATTCCTTGTTTATCTTCATATATCAATGTATGGGTTTCATTTGTTGAGATTGGGAGATATCATTAATCTACTGTGAAGCCAATATTGTTGTCAATCATTTATTATTTCACTTCTTTAGTTTTTTCTCTTACACTGGACTTTCATATTGAATCCCCAAGTCGCACTCTTTTAGCTTTGCATATGATATATAGTCTTGGGTCCCACTATCTGCATATATAGGGTGGGCTGTTATATGAGCCGATTAGTTCGAACTTGGCTCGGTTCGCCTCGATAAAATTAAGTTCAACTTGAACTCATTCATTTACCGAACAAATCAAGTTACGAGCACGTTGTAAAGCTCGATTCAAAGCTTGATCGAATCGGCTCAATTCAAGTTCCAGTAGCTCAAATTTCGTGAAATTTACAAAATAATCTTTAAATTATTATGTCAAGAGCAAGTAGGGTCTGTTTGATATATATTCAAAAAAAGTTCAGCTCTCAAACTCATTGATTTACTAAAAAAATCAAATATAAGCGTGACTTGTTTCTAAATGAGCCAAGCTCTCGTTCGGCTTGAATAACAGGCAGGCCAGTGACATTTGATGACTACTTAGTTAGCCATGCTTTTTATTTTTAATTAATACATAGTATTAATAGTAATAAATGTGGATGGAAGCTTTACAAAGTCTAACCATTCCAACGGACCCTAAAATAAGAACTTGAGATTAGAGCATGGATGTGGCAATGGTCCCTTCTTTTTGGAGGGACACCAGATCACCTTCTGACCATTTTTTTCTAAAATCTTTCCCGTGACTCCACAAAGTATATATATATATATATACAAATTAAATGTCGATAAATTTTTTGGTATATATATATATATAATAAATTAGAGTAGTTCTCATATGAATCTCATGGTGTTTTTAAAATCTATTATTTCTTCTAGAGTATTATTTAACATGGAAAAAGATTGTTTACATTATTAAAGGTAGTAATTTTAGATCAGATTAGGGGGTAAACTTAAACTCGCATATTAGATTAGGCCACATTTATATTTTATGTGCTAAACTGCACATATATAAAGAGATGTCGTCGGATTGAAGGCTTTTTCCGAGCTATCATTCGATGAATGAAGCTGCAAAATCGGCGAATGGAGAAGGATTGATCAAGAGGAATCAGAGGGAAGAATGCTGGGAAGTCCTTGGCGTTGAAGCTCCTCCATCACAATGTCCATTGACGGAGGCTTCAGCCCTATTGGGAGCGGCAGCCATGGCTTCGATAGTACGTCTCCTATCACATCGTCTATGCTTTCCTTCGTCTGCATACGACCCAAAAATTTAAGAAAACGGTTCAATAATGATGGAATCAAGCTTTGAAGGAAAAATGAAGCTAAAGAGAGCTAGCTAGCTAATGAACTAAGAAAGTTGTACCGGGTGGGAGTCCGATGGAGGATGATTCGAACTGGATTGAGTGGTGGCGGATGTAGCAACACCATGCTCGGGTTTGTACATTATGGCATGAGGCGGAGGTGGGAAACCCTGGACCGGTGGTGGTGTGAATCTCTGTAAATGAATTCACAAACCCTAATGTCAATAACATGATGGTCTAGAACATACTGGCTCAACTGAAGCACATTCTGCGATTTACCTCATCCATGAAGCAGTCCTTGGATAATTCATGTATATTTTTAAATTGTCATCTAGCTAGATAGTACTCAAAATGTTGAAATCGAAACATATATACGAAGAGCTTACATGTTGGTGGTGAGAATGCCAGAAAGAGGCAACTCGTGGCGATGGAGGGTAATGGAGCAAGGGAGAAGGCGAAGGGGCTACGTGTTTGGGCCATCCGTGCATCATGGGCTGGTGTTCGAGATGATGGCCGGTAGGATGGCCCCATACATGGAGGTGTTGAACTTGAAAGGCATGGTGGTGGTGCGGTGGTGGTGCCACCGCAGGAGGGAAGCCCATGGTGGGTACGGCGTGCACCTTAACCTTTCCAACTGGCGGTACCACTCCAATGGCACCGTGCAATTGTCGCTTCTGCAGGCTCCAGCTCGCTGCCCCTGCCTCGCGCTCTAGCAAGTGTTTTCGGTGTGATCTATACTTCTACATATATTTACAACAAACACATTGTTCATCATCAAATGCAATACATCTAATTGTATAACATACTAAAACCTTATCTAAAATGATTTAATTTATTCTTTAACAAAATTGTAGGTAGGATATGATTGTTGTACGTACTATATATATAAAGTATAAAGACACTGCCAAAATTCACATGTGTGGCTTATCTGACACCAATATATCAAGAGACTGTACATAGGATTTGAGAGTAAAACTAAAACAGAAACAGACACGGAAACAGAAACAAAGACAAATTCAAATTCATATTCGTATTCGTAGGTGTCGAATTACAGAAAAGTACCTGAAGATGGCTAGCAATGTTGTGGCGAGTGAGACGACGAATGCCCATGAGTTCTAAGATCCTTGAAGGCACTGCCTTGTCCACTCCCAGCTGCTCCACTGCTTTCACAAACTTCCTGTGTAGATCCGGCGTCCAATCCACCTGCATTTTTATTCCATCCCCAAATTAATGTATAAGCTCTTCATGCCAATCAAATCTTTCTATTTAAATTCTCCATCTGATTCTCAATTTGGGGAGATTTTGCATCAAATTGGCACTTTTTAGGGCAAAATCCCTTGATAATCCGCAATTAATTGTATATTATAATTCCATTTCAGTGGAAATTATATTTTTTTTAAGATTTAAAAACTATATAAAATTTTTATTTATTTTTACATAATTTCATATTTATTAATAATAAATTAAATGCAAAATTAATTATAATTTTTAATTTTTAACTCTTTAAAAAACATGTTAAAAAATCAACTATGAATGAATGGAGGGATATTTGCACCCAAAAAAAAATGAATGGAGGGATATGATATCATAAATTGACAAATTATAATATAAGGTTGGAAACTTGATAAAAATGCTAAGTTAAAAACATGTTAATAATCGATGTAAATACCTTTGTTTTCCGTTTGCCTGGATTGTTGTTGTTGTTATTTTTCGCCTGCAAGGATGGGGATTTTTTCGTATTCTCCCTATCCTTCGCAGGCGAATTTGTAATGGAGCGTCTTGACTTCACCTTCTCCGTCTCCGTCTCCACGTTCGAAACCGAAACTGTAGACTGATTATCATCAGCCCCATCACTCACACAAGCCTTGTTACTGCAGTCCGGCGACGTGGCGGAGTCCTCCTCGAGGTCTGCGGAGGAGAGCTCCGCCAGGAGGTCCGGGTCCATCTCCAGCTCCGGCAGCATATCCCCGTCGAAGAACTGGATCCCGACAAAGAGGTCATCAAAGTCGACGCTCTCAAGGAGGCACCCGGGAGGCCCCGAGAACTCCGGGAAGTCGATGTCGTACGAAGCGATCTCCATGGTCTCTCCCATCTTTGCTGTTGGCGCTCGATTCTTGGAGATGAAGCAACACGCATTCCAAGAAGCCCTAGCTGGATTGCCGGCGGTGTTGTTGTGGTCGCCGGAAAATGAAAGGGGTTGATCGGAGAGATGGTGGCCGGGCGTTTTTATGAGAGCTTATTGGTTTGTTTTTATAAATCATATATATATATATATATATATATAGTCATATATATAATGTAGACGTGTATATATAGCGAAAGTGTGGTGTAATATTATTTCTGGATTCTTTATTGTAAAATTTGGATTCATTAGGACTTGTGGACTTGAATTTTTTGGACGTACTTCAATTTAATTCTTTTGGAAAGGAAAAATAAGCCCATACCTTCTGAAAAGAATTATTATATAAATGTATTAACCACATATTGGTAGATTTAAGTAAAGCACGCTTATTGTAATTTATTGTGTTTTTTTCTCCTTTTCTAGAACATTAACCTTGAATTTGCAGTCATATTCGGAGAGAGGACATTTTGGTACTATTCACAAGTCCTTTTCAGTAAGTCATTTCAAAATGATTTGTAGAACATTAACTATTCTGGAATGGTTTAGTTATAAATGACTTGTGGCTAATATAGGTTTCTGGTTCAAACCTCACTCTCTATTTATCAAAATCAATAACGTTAGCGTTAGTAATTACAAAACTCTATTGAAGTTAAGTGATCAATTTCATTTTTTCTGGAATGGTTTAGTTATAAATGACTTGTGGGTAATATAGATTTCTGGTTCAAACCTCACTCTCTATTTATCAAAATCAATAATGTTAGCGTTAGTAATTACAAAACTCTATTGAAGTTAAGTGATCAATTTTTTTTTTTTTTCGGTCGAACATATTTTGGGTGTGTTTTGTTATTAGGGACATGACGGACATCCCAAAAGAAGACCAAAAGTAACCACATGCAAATTGCAAAATGCCGGTCCCTTTTATAACAATTATTGAAGTTGTGTGATGTAAAAAGAAACACATAAGTGACTACTATGTCTATATATAATCCATTATGTACCGGTTTATAAGTTAAAAACATCATATCAACGTCGGATCTGAGTTTTTAATGGTCTGAGGCGAAATTTAAAATTAGGCCTATTTATATATATCTCTACTATATATAGAGTGTATATATAAGCTGTTAGAATAAACGGTTTTTGAAATAGTTTTCTCATACAAAAAATCATTTCAACAAAGATTTCAATTGATATATATATATATATATATATATATATATATATATTCAATTCAATTCAATTTATATATATGCACACAAAGAAAGATTAGCAAAATCATCATAAGACCTAGATTAAAATCCTAATTAGGAAAATCAAAAGGAGACGTATTGAGAGTTGTTCCATCTATATATAGGTCGAACTTTCTTACAAGTTATAAAAACAATTCAATTAATAAATATTCTACTTTCAATTTCAAAATCCTACAAGGCAGCGGAGAAGCGGGACAATAGAATTAGAGCAACAAAATCACTGGAGGCGGAACAAGGAGAGTAGGAATCCGCCCTAATTCGAGGGGTGGATAGATCTCTCAAATATGAGACGAATCGAGCGTGGTGGTGCTCCTTGTAGGAGGCGGGCAAGTGGAGATGCTGATCAACGAAAAAGGATTCCTCTTAGGTTCCACAGATGCCTACATCGGAAGAGGAGGCGAAGGCACGCGACTGAGGAAGCGAAGGAGGAGAAGAGCCGAGGAAGAAAAAGAGCGTATGTAGAAGAAGAGAGAAGAGAGGGGGAAGATCAGAGAGGGAAGAGAAAAGGAAGAGGAAGAACGACAATTACTAGCGAGGAAGAAGAGGCCAGAGATTACCAGCGAGGAGGAGGAGGACGCCGAACGGGGGTTACTTCCTCTCGCAGAGCGTTATTCTATTTCCCGTATTTTATTTATAGGCCCCTGGGCAAACTGGGCCCGAGGCGAGGGCCTGTTGTGCCTCGCTTCAAGTCCGACCCTATATCCTATAAATAAACTCTCATCTTATGAGTACTTATTAGAATAATGACGTCACACTAGTGTCATCATCTTTCTCTATAAATAGCTCAAGTTGTAACTTATTTCGGTTAAGCAGTTCAATGTACACATGATTATGTTTCTCTTCAATTTATGTTTTCTCTCTGTTCTGTGAGTTAGTTCTCATTTCTTCTCCTTCAAGATCTCATCAGTGAAGACTTAATGATTTCCTTTCTTTCTTACACCTACTTGGCTACTTGTGTACTGCAAATTTATTCTGCAAACCTACTACACCTTACCCAATTCATTCCTTTCTTTCTTACACGGCTTGTTCAGCCTCTTATTACAAGTTCATTTGCATTGCTTCTTCCATGTCTGAACCTACTTATGTACTTGAGGCTTTGAAGCAGCCTGCTTGGTGTGAAGCTATGTTAACTGAATTAAGTGCTCTTGAAAGGAATAACACTTGGACATTGACATCCTTGCATCCTGGGAAATCTCTAGTAAGTTGCAAGTGGTTATTCAAGCTTAAGTTCAAGGCTAATGGATCCTTGGATAGGCATAAGGCTAGATTGGTGGCTCGTGGGTTCTCTCAAATGCATGGCATTGACTGGGACATTTGCACCAGTAGCCAAGATGATTGATGTGAGAACTTTATTGTCTATTGTTGCTGCTTAGAATTGGAGCATACACAAATTGGATGTCGCAAATGGCTTTTTTCATGGAGACTTAGAGGAAGAGGTTTTTATGGAGCTTCCTTCTGCCTATTATGAGAAGAATCAGAAGTTAGTGTGCAAATTGGAAAAATCCTTATATGGGCTAAAGTAAGGCAATGGTTTGCCAAATTCTCACAAGTTGTGAAGAATCCAGGATATCAGCAATCAAGGGCAGATTATTTTTTGTTTGTAAAGAAAACTGAAAGCTCGATTACAGCTCTACTTGTGTATGTAGATGACATGCTGATCACAAGGAATTGTGATGAAGGAATAGAAAAAATAAAAGCTCATTTGAATGAGCAATCTCAAATGAAAGATCTAGGAGAAATTAGGTACTTCTTGAGGATAGAAGTAGAAGGAAATATTGAAGCCATACATTTGAACAAGAGAAAGTATGTTTTAGAGTTGCTTGAGAGTGCAGGAATGGAAAATGCAAAACCTGTAGCAACTCCTTTGGATCCTAAGATCAAGTTGTCTTCAAAAGTTACACATATGAGAATATTGATCAAGAAGCTTATATGAGAATTGTTAGAAAGCTGTTTTGAGATATTTGAAACAAGCTCTTGGACAAGGTTTGCTGCTATCCAACAAACCAGATCTCAAGCTAAGTGCTTATTGTGATGCGGATTGGCAAAGTTGTCCAATGACTAGGAAGTCATTAACTAAATTTTGTGTTCTCCTAGGAAACTCTCTGATTTCATGAAGAACAAAAAAGCAATCATATGTTGCAATGTCCTCTTCAAAATCTGAGTATATATAGGGAAATGGCTACAACCTCTTGTGAGATTACATGGTTAATCAAGTTGTTGAAGGATCTAGGAGTCGAGCAAAGAGAGCTTGTGAAGCTGCATTATAACAATCAATCAGCAATGTATATAGCTAAGAACCCAGTATTTCATGAGAGAACAAAGCATATAGAGGGTGATTGTCATCTTGTTAGAGACAAAGTGTTGATCAAAGAAGTGATATTGGGCTACATTTGCTACCAAGGATCAGTCTGCTGATGTTTTCACAAAGGCTATCTCATATGATCAGTATACGAGGAATCATTGCAAGCTAGGAGTTGTGAACTTATTTGAAAACACCTAGAACTCCTTCCTTGAGAGGGAGTGTTAGAATTAGAATAATGACGTCACTAGTGCTATCATCTTCCTCTATGAATAGCTCAAGTTGTAACTGATTTCGGTTAAGCAATTCAATACACATATTCTGTTTCTCTTCAAGATCTGATCAGTCAAGACTTAATGATGTATATAATCTTAGAACAAGCTTATGTATTGAGATATGTATCATATATAGTCAGGTTTTTTTTTGTTAGTTGTTTGTATATAATGGTTAGTGTATTTATCGATTTTTTTAGTCTATTTAATTTGGCTTTTGAAAGTTCTCCCCAATTAACCAAGAAGTCACTTTTTTTTTGGCAAATCGATATTTACTTATGGTCTTGCAAATTATCCCCCTTGGTTATTTTTGCAAATGGAGAATTGTGTTAATTGGTATATTAGTGTAATCAGTCAAACAATTATGAATGTATTTACCCACAATCAAAATTATAAAAGATATATTTGCTCTAAATTAATAACTAAGCACTTTTTCTTCTTCTTTTTATGACGAGGAACCAAGGTGGGTGGTAAATCCGAGCATATGACCCAACCGACAAGAGAAGCGTACTAGATAATTAAACCGACTTGCATGTGCCGACCAACTCGACTCACTGCTTGTAGGAAGTAAGGCAAACCTTAGATTTACACCCAAGAAAAGAGATGGAAACAGGGATCGAATCTAGAACTCTTTACCACACTCCTTACTCCACACTACATGGCCATCCCGATCAGGCACTAAAAGATAGCATCTCTTTGAAAGGAAATTTTAATTTTACTTTATTGACAACTTTATATAAATTTCTAGTTTTTTTTTTCTAGTTAAATCCCTTACTACTATTATATATATTTGCGCAATGCAGTTTTAAAATTTCAAAAGTAATTCCTATTTTCCTTACTAAAAATAATGCATGAATTGTGAAATGTGAGTGGCTGAGGTTAATTTTGATGGAGATTGTCACCTAATTTCCATCAAATGGGTCAAAAAGAAAAATATGGATATGAATGAGTATCCTTTAAAAAATTTGGGCGCAATCCCAAATTCCAAAGATCTATCGTTTTCTATCCTTTATTTTTTGGCTAGCTAGTAGCTAGCTAGGTCGAACTGTCGAAGTTCTAACATCCCTTTCTCATTAAATTAGGATGTTGTTTTAATGCAAATATATAAATGGGTTTGGTAACCGATTCAATCCAAGATACCCCACCTTTTTACCAAATGAGATTATAAAGATTGAATGGATAATTTTGCAAATTTATAAAGTAAATTGGTAAGCACGAAACTATATTAATATGATATTCTAAACTTTTGATTAAAAATATAACAATGAACAAAAAATTGAATTACAATTTGCTTTTTTTTTTCAAAAAATGTAATTGTTTTTAATAAATTGAACAATAATTTTTTTGTCAAAAAGATTATTTTTATTGTTTAAATACAATTATTTTTTTAAATGAACTGAATCATAAGTTTTTTTTTTCAATTAACGAATGCTCTTAAACTTTAAAAAATAGATTAATTTTTTTTTGTTATACAATTAATTTTTTATTTGAATAATATAATAATGTTAAAAATTATTCTAATAGAGTTGTAAATTAATTTAATCAATTTGTTTTTCAATAAAAAAATAATCTATATAAATAATACTTTTCACAACTATAAAATATTTCTCTATTAATATTTTTGGTTAAGTGTGGCTATAAATTAGTTTTGATTTATATTTTTATTAATTGACTATATATATATATATATATATATATATATATATATATATATATATATATATATATATATATATAGGTAAAGGTTCAAATGAAAATGGAGCTTAAGATGAAAATCCCTCTTAAAGCGAAAATAGTCTAATTTGGATGTAAATTGGTCTAATTTAAAGGTAAATAGGCCTAATTAAATGAGTAATGAATAAATGAGCCTAATTTTGTTGTAAATGGACCTAATTTTATGAGTAAATGGAAAAATGGTTAAATGACCCTAATTATGGGGTAAATTTCACACGCCTCCCCCAAACTTTCCATTTATACGAATATTGCCCTTATTTCAATTATGAAAATTACAGATTTTAGCCCGTAATTTTTATTTGAAATAATATTGTTAGGTGCAACTATAATATTAAAAAAATACAACAAGAATGTTACATCACAATATTTGTCTTTATTTTAAAAAGGGAAAAAGATGAGATTACAAAATATAAAGTGAACAAATAATACAATAAATGTTATTATTAATAAATGTGCATTTTCATAATGTGTCCTACCAAAAAATTTCTTTATGGACCGCTATTTTATGACAGTTTTGTACTTTAATGCAACATGTGCCATTAAAAGCCTATTAGCTCAAAAATGGTATAGTGATGTGCCCATGCACAAAGGTTCGAGTTCAAAATCCCGCATAAGTTATTTATGGTTGCTTTTTTGTGTTCCCGTTCATGAATAAGATTATAAAGTGCAATAATAAAATGATAATGTGCACAAATAAGATGATATAATGCATATATAACATTATATTGTGCAAATATAACTTTAAGTTGTGCAAATATAACACTATGTTTTGCAAATGTAACATTATATTGTGCATATCTAATAATATAATGTTACGTTGTGCACATATTATCTTGTGCGAATATAACATTATATTGTGCCAATATAACTTTAAGTTGTGCAAATATAACACTATGTTTTGCAAATGTAACATTATGTTGTGCATATCTAATACTATAATGTTACGTTGTGCACATATAATATTATGTTGTGCGAATATAACATTATATTGTGCAAAATATAACTTTACGTTGTGCAAATATAACACTATGTTTTGCAAATGTAGCATTATGTTGTGCATATCTAATAATACAATGTTACTTTGTGCATATATAATATTATGTTGTGCGAATATAACATTATATTGTGCAAATATAACTTTAGGTTGTACAAATATAATATTATGTTGTGCAAATAAAATAATAAAGTGTATGAATAAAAAAATATGAAGTGCATGAATAATATTGTGTAGTGTACAATTAAGATTATAAAATGCATAAATAAAATGATAAAGTCTATTAATAATAATATGAAGTGCATGAATAAGATTGTAAAGTGCACAATTAAGATTATAAGTGCATAAATAAAATGATAAAGTGCAAGAATAAAATTGTAAAGTACACAATTAAGATTATAAAATGCATAAATAAAATGATAAAGTGCAAGAATATCAATATGAATTGCACAAGAATAAGATTAAGAAGAGCACGATTAAGATTATAAAGTGCATAAATAAAATGATAAAGTGCGAGAATAAAATGATAATGTATGAATAATAATATGAATTGCACAATTAAGATTATAAAGTGCATAAATAAAATGATAAAGTGCAAGATCAAGATTATGAGGTGCACTGTTAAGATTCTGAATTGAACTTTTATCAGAAAATAATACAAACTATTAAAATTAAGCAATTTAGCCTATGTAGGAGTCGATCCCACGTCTCTGCACATAAGTACATTGCTCTACCATTTGAGCTAATAGGCTTTTAAAACTATTGGGGGAGAAAGAAGGTCAGTCAATGCTCTTTCAGCAAAAGGAACAAGAATGAAAAGCAAGAAAGAACAAGAATGAAAAATAGGCAACTAAAGCTCCAATAAAAGGTTTGCCTTCAAACCGTCCAAGGCAAAATGAAGCCAAGTCCAAAAGAAAGGCAGGAAAACAAACAAAGAATGTCCGTGCCCTTGTCAAGTAGAAATTGTTTGAAGCCCACAGGTGAATGAATGGCACCAATTGCAAGCACGATCGATAGAAGAACCAGCATAAAAGTCGCCCCTATTGTCCAAGGTTTAACTAAAACTATAACAGTTGATATTGCTCATAGCAAGACAAGAAGACCAATATCAACAAAATATAGACACCACGAGAAAGTCTATAGTCATCATCCTTCCATTAAAGCAAGCCACAAATCAGAAATAGCAATGCTAGAACGTTCAGTGGATTCATCCTAATCAATCGATATTGCAGTCTCTTCATCAACAATCACCAATGAATTTGATTTGAAAACTCTAATCAATCGATATTGCAGTCCCTTCATCTTGAAGAATTTGTTGCTGACCAATATCAACAATTTGTTGTTCGTTTTCAATTGCAATCTACAGTCATCAACATACAACAATTATAGTCCCTTCATATTGAACAATCACCAATGTATTTGATTTAAAAACCAAAAATTCATCGATTGATTAGGATGAATCAAGCTAATTGAAAATGAGCAAAAAATGAGGATAAATTGGAGAGGGCAAACCTGAAGCGGCAACAAGAAGTCCTTGAACGAGGATTATAGCGCCAAGTCCCAGCCAAGTAACAAGGAATTTATGCATCAACAAGACTGATAAAACTGTTGATTAATGCATCAACAAGACCCAAAATTAAATTGCCTTGAAACCTGCCTCATATCAAAGCCTTAAGAGATCATTAGAATTTTTTTTAAAAAACAAAAACAGCCCAAATTCTGCATTTCTACTTGGTTCAAATAGTCTATAGTGTTCTTCTTACAAAAAAAAAAACACATTCAATTGCAAACAAACTAGGAAAAGAGATGAGCCATAAACAACAACAATGCCTCTGTGACAATAAACTACTTGAATCAGCAACTTGACTTAGTAAACTACTTGAGCGGATGAAACTGTCCAACTTGCTAAATTTCAGTAACTTGAATCAAATCATTTCACCAACTGGGTAAATTCGGTATCCAACTTGAATCAAATAACTTAATTGAAACTAGCAATCTGAAATCAAGTCAACTTTGTATGAATACATTGCTAATTAATCTGAAATCAGCAAACAACAAGGAGATTTGTAAGGAGAGGAATACCCGAAAGTGGGTTGGAGGCAGCGTGCGAGAGCGACGAGGACAGAGGACTAGAGGCTGCGAGCGATGGCGACGAGGATTGGAGACAGAGGACCGGAGGCAGTGAGCAACGACATCCACCACATCCTTCGGCACCACCACTCGCATCTCCATAAACGACATCTTCGTCGCCGGAAAGGTGCCTCCTCTCCCTAGCACCAGCAACGGCGGCAGCCACCACATCCCTCGTCACCACCACGCGTCGACCTCCATGTGGCCGAAGACGGTCCCAGTCGGGTCAATTGAGCGCAAGGAGTCATCCACCACCATCAATTTCAAGGTCTCACCATCGATATCGGTGGCCATTGGCTATTAGCTTCACGGCGCCATTGCTCCAAGTGAAAGGGAGAGAGTCAGATAGCTAGGTCTGTTTTTGTTGGGCCGCCAGTAGCGATGTTTTGTTTTAAAATTAGGTTATTTTCACTTTTAAGCAGATTTTTCATCTTAAGCCCCTTTTTCACTTTAACCTCACCCTATATATATATATATATATATATATATATATATATATATATATATATATATATATATATATATATATATATATATATATATATATATATATATATATATAGAGAGAGAGAGAGAGAGAGAGAGAGAGAGAGAGAGATTGTGACTTCTGATGTCCTTTCCTAAATTATTGTAACATACTTCCTCCGTCAATTAAAACTTGTCATTTTAGAAATCTACACACTTATTAAGAAAAAAAAAACAAAAATGCACTTATATCCCTAATTATTACTGTGCTTGTTTACTTTCTCAAAAACTACAACTAACAACTATCTAAAATGACAAGTTTTTCTTAACAAGATTTACTTTCTAAATATACATGTTTTAATTAACGGATGGAGTAATATTTTAATAAATTTTTTGGCAACAAAAAATTTCCTATTTCATGCTAGGGTTGTTATTCGAGCGGAACAAGTCGAGTATGATTATTCGTATTTATCTAGCTTGTTTAGAAATGAGTCGAGTTCGAACCGATCCTAAATTTGAACTCGAGTTTAAAATTGTGTTCATACTCGGCTTCTTTAATAAATAAATGAACAACTCGGGCTTATTCTTTTTCGAGTACTCCATACAATGTTCTAAAATGCGCTAGGCGGCCGCTAGGCGGTGGGTGGCCGCCTGGCGCCTAGGCGGACTTAGAACAAACTTGATTATTTCCTTATATTTTGACGAATAACACTTGTCAATAATTCATATAATGTAATAATAATCCATAATATCACTCATAAACCCAAATTTGTAGTAGTTAACTAATACTAAAGTAAATAAACGCAAAAGTACATGTCTGACTAACAACTCTAAACCTCCTAAAATCCAAAACTATAAGTTCGACTGAAAAGCAAATGCATCCTGATATGGGGGATAGAAAAACCCTAAGTCAACTAATCATATGCTTAGAAGCTCAAATTGAATAATCGTTGGACTAGGCGGCGCCTAGGCGGTTGCTAGACGAATTTCCGCCTAGAGGTCCGCCTAGGCTTAAAAATTCCTAGGTCCCGTCCCGCCTAGCGCCTAGGCGCGATTTTTAGAACACTGACTCCATACGTATTAATTAAGCAATCCTACTTTACTTATGACATAACAACTTAAACGAAATTTTGTAAATTCTACAAAATTTGAACTATTCCAACTTGAATCGAGCCAAATAGAGCTTTGAATCGAATTTAAATTATATTGTTACTCAACTCGTTTAGTAAATAAACGAACTCAAATAAAGCTTAAACTCAAACTATTCGACTTATAAAACCATTATAATCCATGCAAAATCAACCTTAGCACTTGGTACTTGCTTATGGTTTATTAAATTATGCATAGTAATTATATACTCCCTCCGTTCGGCAAAACTTGTCGTTTACTATTCATGCACGCTTTTTTAGAACGATAAAAACTATATAAAATATTCGTTTTTTTATAAATTTTTTTAACAAGTTTGTACTTATTAATAATAACTACGAAGTTGTAAAAAAAAATATTAAAAAAAAATAGATATTTTATATAGTTTTTATCTTCTAAAAAAGCGTGCATGAATAGTAAAGTGTCAAGTTTTTCCGAACGGAGGTAGTATTAGCTAGTAAATAGTATTTATATATATAAAAAAGCTAGTAAATAGTAACCGTGAGGCACCTCAAACTGTAATGAAAAAAAGAGTTAACCTGAAATACATTATTCTACAACACTCAATCAAGAATTGAAAAATGATTTTTTTTGCTTTTTTTTTATAAAGAAAAAATTCGAGATTAGACACGCTGGTAAAATTGGTAGACGAAAACACCATTATAGACAAATACAATCTGAAGAGTCTATAAGGTGATAAACAATACTCTAGAGAGGGGGGATGAATAAAGTATGCTCGATTTTTGCAAATCAAAACTCTTAATGCGTTTTTCAAACCAACTTGCCAAGATCTTGATATTGCTATCAAATCTTGACAAAGTAAAACCAACTAAGATAAAGTAAATGCGGAATGTAAAAGATGAACACACGAATTGTTAACGAGGTTCAGCACGAACTTGGCCTACGTCACCGCCTAGGGTTATCTAACCCGTAGGATTCAAACACCTCTTATTTCACTTTCCTTGAGCCTAGAACTTCCTAGGAAGAACTTCCCTTCTCCTATACAAAGCATCACCGCTTCTATTCTAGCTCTCAACCTTATAAGTGAAATAAAAGCTCTCAGTGCACAAAAATGCGTGTTTTGACGAGTATGAAACTCTTAGAGTGAAACTAATTACTTGTACAATAAAGATTGTGATTCTCTCAACTCTAAAAACCACCCACACTAAGCTTAACGAGTACAAGAGAGAATGCTTTAGAAGACTTGATCGCTTTTGAATGAATGCTTGCTTTTTTTTTTATCTTCGTCTTCTTCATACAACTATATAAATAGCCGTTTGTCACCAAGGCAAAGAGGGAGGACCGTTGAAATTTGAATTCTTTCCAAAATGCTTCTTTCAATAAACTCCAGGATAGGCTTCTTATGATCAAGACGCAATCGGCAGTCCTTGATTCTCATGGCTGATTGATCTTCTTTCCTAAAAACACTTTTGGTAGAAATGGCAAGTATATATATGAAATAAAATGTCTCACAAAGAATGTGAGCCCAATGCTTTAGATACACAAGCCCATACAAAATAGGCCCATCTTTTTTAACGAGTCTTGCAAGTTAGCTTAGACAAATATGATCAACCCAATATAATATGAACTGGTTAAGCATTCAATATGCACACAAGACAGGTCTCAGTTTAAAGACCTTGAAACCAAGACAATTTTTTGTCTTTCATCATCCTTTGATATGACCTACATGTTAGAACTGAAGGTCTTACAATCAAGGTAGAGTCTTCAATCTCCCCCTTGATGGAAGACAAACATGATTACGAATGAGCATCATAAAGATATAATATATAATATTAAGTAGTGCATGAGATGTTTAGACCAAAGTTTCAACCGCCCAAAAACCCGCAAAACCAGCCAAAAGCAGTCAACCAAATCATTCTCCCCCTTTTTGTCTTCCAACAAAACGGGTAGAGACCAGAAGTTTTGAAACCACAAATCAAAGTTTAAACAGATGAAGGTTTTGAAAACGGATAAAGAGATAGAGAGAGAGAGCATAGTTGTATCAAGGCCTTGAAGAGGAGGCTCACTAGTGGACTTCTTCTTCTGTTTGTTGTAGGTCTTGGTGGGCACTGCTGAAGGAGAGGGCTCTGCAGGAGTGGGGCCCGCAGATGTAGAGGGTTCAGCTGTAGATGGCTCAGGTTGCTCAGGTGGTGCTTTAGCCGGTCCTTCCTCCTACCACTCCCCAAAGGTGGGGTACTACTTGTTTGGCCCAATGTACTTCCTTCTCACCTTGTCTCTGCACTTCTTCCTCCATCTGTCCATGACATCCTTTTTTATTTTGCCCTTCTCCACTCTTGCCATCTGCTTTTGTCTTTCCACATCTTTATACTTCTTCACAACGTCATATTCCTCTACTGTCAGAATGGTAGGTTCTGGATGGGTTGGACGCAAAATTGGCTTGTTCTTCACTAGTCTCTCACAATTGAGAATGACATTCCCAGCTTTCTCCTTGATGTGTTCAGCAGTTTCTTCATCCAGGGGCAAAATGGAGCCAGTAGTTGTGAAGGTAAGAGCATTTAGCAGCATCATCTGATCAATTTTGCAATTCACGATCTAAAGCAGTTCATGGGTGTTGTCTTGTCTTGACACAATATATGTCCACATTCTCCTCATATCCATCTTAAGTTCTTGAACATCGGTCTCCAAAGTAGCAATTCTGTCTTCTGAAATGCCCTGAACAGGTGCAGTTGGTTCCTTTCCTTCCTTCTTCATCACCCACTGACCCCTTAGATTTCTGGCAATTCCAAGCCGTTCTAGGCAAGCCTCGTCGATTATGCCACTGTATGTCTGTTTCTCTTCTTTAGATGTGTCAACATCAAAAGCTTTGAAGATTTTGGGAAGGATATTGGCATATGGTAGGGGCATAGGTCGAGAAGAGGATGCGACATGGAGCATGTAGTTGATCATAAGATCGGGAAGGTTAGGTTCATAACTGCTCATGACTAGGTAGAGAATTTCCAGAAGGCTTTCAGTGATCAGTTTCCTGAAATTGACTCAAGGGAAAATGCAGCGAGCGAGAATGACAAAGATCAATTTGGGCTGCATTTTGAGATTGGTGTGGGCAGACTTGTGGGTAGAAGAGGAGTCAGGATTGATGGAATCAATTTTGTATGGGAAGGCTTCAGTGGAGATTTGTTTGGAAAGGTCAAGGATTAGAGCTAAGTTGTCGGCAGAGAGACGAATTCAGTGATTCTTGACCTTAGTGACGAGGGTTAGGGTTCCTTTGATTCGATGAGCGGTCATGTTGGTATAGAATAGCCAGGTGAGAAGGGGGTAAGAAAAGTCTCCAGGGTTAAGAATAGACCAAAAACAAGTGGATTTTAAGAGGGAAATACGGGCCAAGGCCATGGATTCAAGCAATTTGATGCCAACAGCATCGCAAAAAACACAATCAACGGTGTCCAAAACCCTGTTACTAGGATTTGGCCACGTCGGAGGAGACAAACCAGTTGGCAGAAATGTCAGAGGTTACTTGTCGGGGACGAGTAGGTGTCGGATGAGCCACTGGTGTTGTTTTAGATTTCCTGATTAGCAGAGTAGGTAAGGATGAGCTTGAATCCTCTGAGCTTTTGGTCGGAGGAGAGCATGCCCGTTTCCCTTTGTTGGCAGGCATCTTGTAGCGCTTGGATGGGGGAGCCGCCGATGGAGTAGCCTTTCTCTTAGAAGCCATTGATACAGAGAGATTGGAAGAGAAGAGAAAGTCTTGAAAAAGGAGAGGAAATCAGATAATGGAGTGGAGAGAGATGGATGAAGTGACAGAGAGGGAGAGGGTTTTAATAGCCGTACTCATAAACCCAAACGCCACACTCCCCTTTTCAAAATCAAGTACACTTCATTTAACCCAAAACTGGATAAATGTTGTGAGCTGAATCTGCCATGTTTTACAGTAACTTTTATATCGATTTCTGCATACATTGCATTCATTTGGGCTAAGATAGTACATAACCTATGTAGTTTATGTTTATTTGCCAAATTATGGAATCTACACCAGTTTCTGTTTAAATCGCAGAATTCGAGGTGTTTTACAACAATTCTAAGGAAGGTCGGAAAAGCTCGGAAAACGGCTACAGAAGTCCAAGGTCAAGGAAGCAGCGGAACCAGTCTAATCAATCTGCGAGTCAAGGTTACTCGATCTCGAGTAGACCTTACTCGACCTCGACGAGCATGTCCGAGCAACCTTGGTCGAGCAAGCCTGATCGAGAGAGCCAGACCAACCCGACTTCTGGACCCAACTCGATCTCGACAAGACCTTGGTCGAGATCGACGACGCCCAGACACCACACCCGGAGTCGAGAAGAGGACTGATCGAGAAGCCGAGGACGAGGACGCCGAGGACAACCCTACTCGATCTCGACAAGCTCTAGTCGAGATCGATAAGCGCCACAACACTAGTCCGAGTCCATGCCGAGGAGAAGATGCTCGACCTGGGGAGACCACCACTCTACTCGATCTCGACAAGACCTTGGTCGAGATCGACGAAGCCCAGAGCCCAGGTCCGAGCTTGTCGAGTACACCTACCCGAGAAGACCTAGTCGACGGATCAATCGTACTCGAGGTCTCTGGACCCAACTCGATCTCGACAAGACCTTGGTCGAGATCGACGACGCCCAGACACCACACCCGGAGTCGAGAAGAGGACTGATCGAGAAGCCGAGGACGAGGACGCCGAGGACAACCCTACTCGATCTCGACAAGCTCTAGTCGAGATCGATAAGCGCCACAACACTAGTCCGAGTCCATGCCGAGGAGAAGATGCTCGACCTGGGGAGACCACCACTCTACTCGATCTCGACAAGACCTTGGTCGAGATCGACGAAGCCCAGAGCCCAGGTCCGAGCTTGTCGAGTACACCTACCCGAGAAGACCTAGTCGACGGATCAATCGTACTCGAGGTCGACTAGGGCTACTCGAGGTCGACGAGCGCCAGGAACCCAAGTCTGAGCCACATCGAGGAGAGCTAGCCGGGAAGTCCAGTCGACGATGGATCCTACTCGAGGTCGACGAGCCCTTGTCGAGGTCGAGTAGCCCAGTTTCCAGAAACATGTCGACGAAGTGCTGTCCAAGTAGAATTGCGAATCCTTGGGCACGAAGGAAGTCGAGCTGGTCGAAGATCTATCCGATTTCATCAAGTCTATCCATGGGAGACAAGATCTATCAACATCATGAAGACTTACCTATTTAGATTTATCTTTACCTTAGTTGATTTATTTCCATTAAGCATTTTATTTATCTTTTAGCAAATTAGATATAATTTTAGATATAGATAGGAGATTCTATCCTTGAATAGCAAGGATTAGAAGGCTATAAATAAGGCCCTAGGGGCTCAGTTTCATTAATTCCAAGACACACACAATTCAATTCCAGTAGAGAAGTTTAGGAGTTCTAAGGTTTTTAGGGTTTTGGCTTTCTGCGAAAGTTGATTGCCAGGATTGTAAAGGCTTTTGAATTTAGTTTTAATGCAAGTTATTTCTTTTCATTCAATGTCTGTTATTGCAATGAGGCGTGAGTAGTCCACCCACTTCTGGGGCTGGGGTGAGCCCGACGGTGGCCATGTGAGGCGATGCGGTAAAGGTCAGATCTTTTTGTGCAATTCATCTTCTACCCCTATGAGCATGATTCTTTTGCGAGAGTTGAAGGTGATCCTTGTTTGTATTATTGAAGCGAAAGTGATCTTAATGCAACTTGGGTTAATTATGTGAAAAAGGGTTAGTAACAATTAGGGTTTATGCGAAAGCCTCTATATGCCTATTTGTTAATGACGAAAGTTATTTGATGGAAAGCATGATCTTTTGTGCCTTTATGTGTTACTTTGCATGGTTATCGTTGTGGTGTTGATACCCTGGATTTGGAAGTCTTTTAATATATTGAATTTATTTCTGTCAAAAATCTGAATTTTAGTTTCGAATTTGAATTTATATTTTCTGCATTCTTGTCGACATAGAGGAGAGCTTTGTCGAGATCGAGTACAACCTTTGTCGAGATCGAGTAGGTCTTGTCTTGGTCGAGTGAAGTTTTCTTCTGTTCTTGTCAATTTCAAGTTTCTGTCGACTTACCTGTGGTCGATCTCGAGTAGCTAGTGGTCGAGATCGACGAGCCTCTGCCTTTGCTTTTATTTTCTGTCTTTGCTTTGCTTTGTCTTCGCTTTGTTCTTTGCTTTTGTTTGTTATTTTCTGCTTTTATTTCTGTTTCCTTTTTGTGTTTCTGTCTTTCTGCTACTTGCCTGTGAAATCTGTTGCTACCTAAGAACTGCTGACGTGCTTCCTCGTGGATTTGATCCTGATTTTCTCTTACTACAACGGGAGGAAGTCTTGTATTTATTTGCTGAGACAGGGAAGTCAGTCTGAACTTTATTTCATATTTATTTCATACTTGACCATCCTCCTGCAACAACAAATTGGCGCTGTTGCCGGGGAAGCTATCAATCGCGCCTTAGGTAGTCAGTTCTCACTGTTTCTTTGAGTTACTTTTTAGGTGTATGCGCCGTTCTGGTCAAACACATGAGTTTGACGCCTTAGACGAACCGGAACGCCTATTTCACATCCGAGCTAAACTGCAAAGAGCCATGGTAGCTGCGGAGACACAGGAACAGCTGATCGCTAGGCTATCGCCGCTGAGAAAGCAGCTAGGGAACAAGCACAGGCTGAGCTTGCCGAATACCCAACCACGGCAGAGGACTACATGCACCCAACTCTCGTCGTGCCTGAATCGGCGATTCTAATCCCTGATAACTCTTTTGAAATTCGCACTCAATTTCTTATAGAGCTTAAAAATAATGCCTTTTATGGTAGATTTAATGAGTGTCCTCTTGAACATATTACAAACTTTTCTGACATGTGCCGTACTCTTGCTGAAGGTACAACTCTAGAATATGTCAAGATGTAATCTTTTTGCTGGTCTCTCGCTGGGCCTGCACTGAAATGGCTGGAAGGGCTGAAAGCAAGATCACTCACAACCTGGGCCCAAGTAGAGCAAGAGTTTCTGAACAAATTCTTCCCACCTGCCAAAACAGCACATCTCCGTCAGAGAATCACCGCCTTCAAACAGAAGCAAGGGGAACCGCTGGCAAAGGCATGGGAGCGCTACAAGGAACTTCTGCGATCTTGCCCTACTCATGGACAGCCACCCTACGTCATTCAGGAGATCTTCTTCAACTCTCTTGATCAAGTCACTAAGGACATAATCAACCATTATACTCACTATGAGTATCTGACAATGCCGCCAAGTGACGCATGGGGTGTGCTAGAGAAGCTCACTAACTACGACAACAAGTATGGGTCTACTGCAACCTATGAAGAGAACCCATACGCCAGGCCAGCACCATCCATGCCCCTCTATGAGCCACCTAAGGGGATTGATCCTGACGTTATGGAGCAGTACTACAGAGACCAGAATAAGAAGCTCCTCAAGCAAGTAAAATACCTCTCCGTCAACCAGCCTTGCATAGAATGCGGATCGCAAAGGCACACCACTCCTGAGTGCTCACACGCAGAGCAAGTCAGGATGGCAGAGCATCACGAGGAGGCAGCTTACGCCGGGGGTCCCAGTCGCTACATGGGGGACCAAAGGTTTCAGCAACCACAATGGAACCAAGGTGTCCCTAGGAACCCCCCGCCCTACAGAGCTCCAGGACATCCGGAAAGGGAGCAGAAAAAGGATGATATACAGACAGTCCTGGAGGAAATACGGAGAAACCACTCAGAAACTAGGCAATCCTTCAACTCTGTCTATACTCAGATGCAAGGTGTCAATTCTAGGCTTGGGGAAATTGATATCTGGCGGAAATCAGTTGATACACAGATTGATCAGCTAGCAGCAGGAATACCCAGACAGTCAGGCTCGCTCCCTGGATCTTCAGAACCAAATCCTAAGGGAAAGACTGGACACATCGCTGCTATAAAACTCAGAAGCGGCCATCAACTACAAGAGCCAGAGGTCGGAAAGCAGCAGAACAACGAAGAACGGCTAGTCGACCAAGGCCTAGTCGATCTCGACAAGGGCCTACTCGACCTCGAGAAGAACCTGCAAAAACCTTTGTCTGCACCGCACAGCAACTCGACTACGCCCAACCTAGTCGAGATCGACAAGACTCTAGTCGATGTCGAGGAGCCCCTGGTCGACATAGAGCAGCCTGCAGCACCTCCGACGTCTGTTCTGGCTCCAAATCAGAAAAAGAAGCTGCCTTTCCCCACAAAATCTCTAAAGGACCCGGCAGAAAAGAAATTCCAGTGCTTCATCAAGATGCTTCAGAAACTCAACGTCACCATCCCCTTCACGGAGGAGTGCAACCATCTGGACATATTAGAGAAGAGGCCGGATCCAGGTAAGTTTGCTATAACTATTGGATTTGGTCCATACAAAATTAATGCCTTATGTGATCTTGGAGCTAGTGTGAGTATAATGCCTTTAACGATTTGGTTCAAGATTAAGATAGGTGCCCTAGAGCCTGTGGATGCTAGACTTTACATGGCCAACAACACAGTGGTCATTCCAACAGGCATGGTGGATAATGTGCCAGTACAAGTAGGTAAATTCTTTGTCCCTGCTGATTTTCTAGTTGTTGATATGCAAGAAGATCCTTCTTGTCCAATTATTCTAGGAAGACCATTCTTGGCGACGGTGGATGCCAACATAAGCGTAAGGAAAGGAGTGCTCACCTTCAACATCAGCGATGAGGTAATTGAGTATTCCTTTAATAAAACTGAAAGGCATACATGTCCAATGGAAGAGGTCAAATCTATCTCAGCTGGCTACATCACCTGCGGGGAACCCAAGGTCAGAAATATGACCCCTGAGGAAATAGAAAAGAGGAACATGGAGGCCCAGGTGGAGGAGATCATGGCAATCCTCAAGGAAAACACAGAGAATCCAATCGACACGAACCAAGGTAAGTCGTCGTTGTGGATTAATTATTTTTCGGATGCCTTGACAGGAGCTAAGTATGGGGTCAAGATCGACCAGACCCTAGTCGATCTCGACCAGACCAAGGAGTCTCCACCAGTACCAGCCTCGTCGAGCAGCCAGACGGAAGCAGAACCCTACGCAATCTCGAGTAAGCTCGTCGAGATCGACCACCAGAGCCTTACGTCGACTCAGCTTTCCTCGACGCTGACGACACCAGAGCCAGGATCCTCGTCGACATCGACCACCCTTGTCGAGATCGACAAGCCCTCTGCTGACTCGATTCCTGCTTCCTCGACACAGACTCCACCAGACGGACCAAGCTCGTCGATCTCGACTAAGCTTGTCGAGATCGACCACCACCCGGCGCCACCAGATCCGCCTTCCTCGATGAGCAAGCCACTAGGAGCAGAATCCTTGTCGATGTCGAGTAGTCTACTCGAGGTCGACGAGCCATCGTCTTCATCGACTTCTGAATCTGCGAGCAGGACACCACCAGGTCAGCAGACTCGTCGAGATCGACTAGCCCTAGTCGAGATCGACCAAACACAGTGGTTCCCAATTCCGTCTCTGCGAAGGTAAGTCAAGGTATGGATCTTTGTTCTCCTATTTCCATTAAAGATTTATCTATACATGGGAGAGGTCTGCCTTGGTATGTGCAATTGTGCAGGATTTCCAATGATGAGCCCAAAGAGTATGAAGTTGGAGACAAGCTCTATGTCTCTAAATCAAAGGATCATTGGTTTCCCAACAAGTTCAATAAGAAGCGAATGGGGCCTTTCGTGGTGAACAAGATCCATTCTGGAGGATTACAGCTGATGGACAAGAACGGAGTCTTATTTGAGGCCCAGGCTACATGGGCCCTGCAGATGCCACCTTGAGCATAAATGGAAAAGTCGGCCTAGCGACTATAAAATCTAGAGCATGTACATAGACTTTTTAGGACCTTTTGAGACTTTGTTGTTTTTATTTTGGTTTTGAAACACTTTTAGTTTGTTATTGTGGGTATATGTCTTCTACACTTTTCAGGTCCATAGATAGAACCAAGCAATATACATACTCGGCCTAGGAGGTGCTTCCATTCGACATTTTGAGGCCCTGCACACCTGTCTTGTGAGTTTCTTTCTTTACCCTTGTTTTTATACAGTGAGGACACTGTAATGTTTAAGTATGGGGTGGGGGAAGAGCTTACTTTATGCATATTTTTCATATTTGATATTTAAAGTTTATTTCTTTGAATTGCTACATGGCTATTTTGGAATGCATTATTGATTTATGTGCTTATATGCATGTTTTCCAAAGTTTGAAAAAATGACCCCCATTGAAAATTTTGAATAATGTCATGGAAGCTTAAAATTGAACTCGACGATGCAAAATTGGATTCATTAGAGATATAGCATGAAATTGCCTAGTGAAGGGAAGTCACAATGAAGTGCATATTTTGATGAAAACCATGAAAGGAGGTAAAATTGAAGTTGCTTTTGACATATTGCATGATAAGATGATGGAGGACTTTATATTTCCATATAATGCTCATATTGTTAATTCCTAGCCTTACCTATGCTTATGCATCACAAAAGCCATAATATGCCTTATTCCAAATATTGCTCCACATGATCTAAATATTGCCATTCTTTACCTTATTTCCTATCCAGGGATTATGTTGAGAATGATGTTACACTATGGAGATTATCATATGGTGTTTGTGTTATTATCATTATTGGAGTTTGGAAGGAAATTGTTTGAATTATATGGAAAATTTAATGAGTGAAAGAAAATCCAATCACCTCAGGAGATAAAGGTAGATTGACCCTGCTCTCTGAGATAATAGTTTGGAGAGATGGGACACATTGTGAGGAGTCCAAAGCACTAAGTATCCGGGGCCATTCATGACACCCATGTTTGCGACTCGCGAGAAGGCAGTGCTGAGGTTAGAGAGGTAAAAGCATTATTATGAGAAAAAGCAATATGAAAGGTGATGAATCAAACGAAGAAAGAATGTGGTATGAAAGTTTGGAAATAATCCATTTCCCCGGATCAAAAGCACCACATTGCCAAAAATTACCCACCTTTAGCCTTTTACCAATCTACTCCTTCATGAGCTTAAATTAAAGTCTTCTTGATTATCAATGCTTTGTCACATGAATTATTTATGCATAACCCTCCTTTTATGAGTAGATTTTGCTTTTACATATTTGCACATGCATGGATCTATGACACTAGTACCTTTTCGAGGATGGTAATTGATTGCAGGGTTATATGAGAATGAATCTGATATGTTGAGAGTTTCAATTTCTTCCCCTGAATGAAAAATAAAAGTATTGCTTGAGGACAAGCAAGCTTAAGTATGGGGTGTTTGTTGTGAGCTGAATCTGCCATGTTTTACAGTAACTTTTATATCGATTTCTGCATACATTGCATTCATTTGGGCTAAGATAGTACAGAACCTATGTAGTTTATGTTTATTTGCCAAATTATGGAATCTACACCAGTTTCTGTTTAAATCGCAGAATTCGAGGTGTTTTACAGCAATTCTAAGGAAGGTCGGAAAAGCTCGGAAAACGGCTACAGAAGTCCAAGGTCAAGGAAGCAGCGGAACCAGTCGAATCAATCTGAGAGTCAAGGTTACTCGATCTCGAGTAGACCTTACTCGACCTCGACGAGCATATCCGAGCAACCTTGGTCGAGCAAGCCTGATCGAGAGAGCCAGACCAACCCGACTTCTTGACCCAACTCGATCTCGACAAGACCTTGGTCGAGATCGACGAAGCCCAGACACCACACCCGGAGTCGAGAAGAGGACTGATCGAGAAGCCGAGGACGAGGACGCCGAGGACAACCCTACTCGATCTCGACAAGCTCTAGTCGAGATCGACAAGCGCCACAACACCAGTCTGAGTCCATGCCGAGGAGAAGATGCTCGACCTGGGGAGACCACCACTCTACTCGATCTCGACAAGACTGAAGGTTCGATAATATAAAAACAATGTAATAAGAAATACTCTAGAAGGGGGGTTGAATAGAGTATGCCCGTTTTTCGCAGAAAGTCTCAAGACTTTTGGAGCTGGAACCAAAACCTTTGAGATTAGACCTGAATCAAAAAGTTAGACAATCGAACCAAGTGCGGAAATAAGGTAAAGCAAATAAGTAAAGGACACGAGTAATTGTTTACGAGGTTCAGCACAACTGGCCTACGTCCCCGCCTAGGGTTCTTCCACAACCCTAGGATTCAAAGGCTTTATTGAATGCTTAGCTTAGGATCCTAATAGCTCACCGAGAAGCCTCTCTCCTATACAATTGCAATCTAGTCAACTCACGTTCCCTTGGAGTCCTAGACCAATCTAGAAGAGCCCCACCTCTCTCAGCTATCTAGTACAATCCTCTAACTCTCGCAAATCAATAGCCTAGTGCAACTTCCCGAGTTATAAACTCTCGAGTAACACTTGTAATGAATATATCCTATAAGCTCACAGTGACTCTCAAAGGCTTTGAAATAAACAACAAACTATTTGAGCGCTTTGCAGAGAGACACTTGGAAGACAGATCGCTTGAATGAATTGAAGCTCGTGTGTAGCACTTGTTCGTTCTTGTTATGTCTGTCTTCTTCTTTCTTTCCTTTATATAAGAGTGGAATGGCGCCTGAGGATCTTCACCAACGGCTCCATGAATCAGGCTTGATTCTTCAATCTTCTATATATGGACACTTTGAAGCCATGATCCATTTTGAAGTAGATCTTCTCAATATGTCTTTAAAGGAAAGATATAATTTCGAAAATACTTCCTGAAACAGTTAGTCCAACGAATATATATATAATATAATGGAAGTATATAATAAGATAAAATAATATACGAATAATAAGATAGGTTTTGTATTTCATCAACTGTTAACGCTCCAAGGCCTTTGACATAAATATCCTGTCAAAGCCTTTGGAACATCTTTTCCGATTTTCATCAAGGGAGTGAGTTATCAATCTCCCCCTTGATGAAAGACAAAACCTGTGCGTCCCTGCAACTTAGTAAAACAAATATATCATAATCAAGGACAGACTAAGTACCTGCAAGGGTTAGACAAATGTTGGATCAAATAATTTTAAAGTAAGAAAACATCCAACCGAAAACCATAAATCAAAAAGCAAGGTCCTCCATGACCTTTAACCAGAGGTTTTCAAAGTCTAACGATCATCTCCCCCTTTTTGTCTTTCAACAAAGGGCGGAGGTAAAACAGTCACCAAAAGTTTTGAAAATGTTTCCAAAAACCAGCAAAGTAATAAGTTTCAGGGTGGGATAGGGTGGGTTAAGGTTTAGGCTTGGTCAATCCAGAGCATCATCAGTGAGCCTCGTCCACAGTCCTTCCAGCAACGTTGAAATCCCGCTCATCTTCGCCATCACCTTCGTCTGCAGCTCCTTAATATCCAGGCGAACTTCCTCCAGGCCCAACTCTAGGTTGTCCATGCGTTCATCGAAAGCTGGAGCAGTGGGAAAGGCTTTTGAAGGAGTGGCAAGACTCAAGGTCCCTTGGGGAGACCGAGTGATGCCAATCTTTTCAAGGCCTTTAGAGTCGAACATACCCGTATGACGCAGCTGTTCTTCATTTTTGAGATCAATTACAAAAGCTTTGAAGATAGGGGTCAAAAGGGTAGCAAATGGGAGGGGAGAGCCTTTTCGAGCTTTTCTGGCATGGGCCATGGTTCCAAGGATGGTGTTGGCCAGATCAGGATCAAGGCCATTTAGAATGCGGTAAAGCAGGACCATGGCATTGTTGGTTAGGAGTGAGCCAGAGTTGAGACGGGGTAAGAGGCATCTAACAACGATGTTAAAGATAATTTTTGCCTCAAGGGTGAGGGATGAGTTGGTGAGTTGCTTTGAGGTGCTGTTGGCCGCTTCGGGTAGGAGATATTTGGCTCGGGCTAGGATGATGCAGTTTTCTTTTGAGGGGTGGATTTCAGATGGTGGAAAAGGGGTAGGTAAGCCTAGGAGATCTGCAAAATCATTGGGGTTGAGAGAGATTCTAACCCCTTTGACAACAGTCTCCAAAGACCAACCATCAGGATCACTTTTGGCTTTTAGGTTTATGTAGAAAAGTCGGGTAAGCTCGGGGTAGTAAACAGTCTCAAGATTAATAAGGTTCCAGGCAGGGGATTTTTTGAGGAGCTCAATGCAAGGTAACTTCAAAGCTTCAAAGAAATTGAAATCTAAAAAATCTGAACAGCTAAGCTTACGAGTACGAAACTCGTCTACCCACTTACCAGCAGTCTCAGCATCTAAAAACCATGAGGAGGGCAAGGATTGATTTACCTGGATATAGGCCGGGGGTTCAGCGTTCTTCCTGCGTGCAACAGTTGGAGCAGCTTTCTTGGCAGGCGCTACAAGACTCTTGACAGGGCCCTTCCTGGTACGCTTAGGGGAGGGAGGCTTGACTGGAGTAGGGGCTTTCCGCTTCTTCGGAGACGGGGGAGGAGGAGGAGAAGGAGAGGGAGTTTCTTCCTCCTCTTCCTCAGACCCCGAGTCCTCACCGGACCCCGCTTCGTCACCTTCTGGTTCCTCATCCCCTTCAGAATCCTCGTGCTCTTCCTCTTCTTCTTCTTCCTCAGGATCCTCCTCGGACTGAGCCTCCTCGGCTTCGGCTTCCTTTTGAATCCGCTCAGCCTCTTCCTCTGCCAGTTTCTTAGCAAGCTCGACCTCTTCATCGGCCTTTTTCTTCCTTAGAGCCTCCTCCTCGGCTTCCCTGGCAGCGTCTCTTTCCAGGGCAGCATCCAGGTCGTCTTCCTCCTCTTCCTCGTCAGGTTCCTCAGCCAAGATCTTTCTCTTCCCTTTCTGTTTAGCACTGATCGGCTTCTTCGCAGAGCGCTTTTGAGAGCCTTTGGGAACAATGGCCGAGCTCTCAGCAATGGTGCTCTGGACAACGGTTGGGATGATGGCTTGAGTAGCAGGTTCGGGTGTGGGAGAAGTAGCAGTGGCCTGTCGTCCCTTGGGGGTGGCGCCAAGTCTTTTGGGAGTGACGGCTTTCTTGGTTTTGGGTGCCATGGAGGTAATCGGTTAGGGTTTCTTTGAGAGGTTGAAGATGAAGGAGTGGAAAGGTTTTGGGAAAAATCTGAGTGTGGGTTGTAATCGGGTACAGAATGGGTTTAAGTAGAGAGAGAGGGTGACGGATTGATGGGATGGGTTTAGGGTTCCAAGGAAAGAAATCATTACCTTGCCAAGTTGAAGGATTTTCAAATTCAAATTTGAATTACCATAAAAATCGGACTAAACACAAACCAATTTAGTTCCAAAAATAAAATATCTTAACGGTTAAGGAAAACATGAAAATAGGCAATTTTTGAAATCCGATTAAAACAAATATAATTGATTAAATATCTAAAAAGATATTAACCAAAAATATATGATCCGATATATGTTCTCCACTGTTCAGTTGGCAGACCTTGACATAACTCTCAAAGGTCTTGACACTGAGTGGAGTATATCTTTCGTAAAGGGAAAGCTCCCCCTACGAAAGTGCATCCTTGTCAAGCATCCCAATCTCTCGTCTAATGAAGGTGAACTTGTCCTCTGCCAAAGGCTTAGTAAAAATGTCAGCCCATTGATAATCAGTAGAAATAAAAGATATGGACACATCACCTTTTTCAACATGATCTCTAATGAAATGATGTCTTACATCAATATGCTTGGTCCTTGAATGTTGAACAGGATTCTTAGTGATGGATATGGCACTTGTATTGTCACACTTAATTGGGATACCCTTGAGGTTGATGCCAAGATCTCGCATTTGTTGAGCTATCCAAAGGATTTGGGAGCAACAAGCTCCAGCTGCAATGTATTCGGCTTCTGCAGTGGATAAAGCGACTGAATTTTGCTTCTTTGAGTGCCAGCTGATCAAGGATGCTCCTAAGAATTGGCAACATCCTGATGTGCTCTTTCTATCCACCTTGTAGCCTGCAAAATCTGCATCAGAATATCCAATTAAAGTGAAATCCTTTTGCTTTGGGTACCATAGTCCAAGTTCCTTAGTGCCATTGAGATATCGAAAGATCCTCTTCACAGCCACGAGGTGAGATTCTTTGGGATCAGCTTGAAACCTGGCACACATGCAAACACTAAACATAATGTCAGGTCTACTAGCCGTGAGATATAATAAAGATCCAATCATTCCTCGATACTCCTTTTGATTGACACTAGTTCCAGTCTTGTCTTGATCTAGAGACAATGTTGAGCTCATGGGAGTCTTGGCTGCTTTAGATTGATCCATCTTGAACTTTTTCAAGAGATCCTTAGTGTACTTGCTTTGGTTGACGAAGATCCCTTTCTTGGATTGATGAACTTGTAACCCCAAGAAGAAGTTTAGTTCACCCATTAAGCTCATCTCAAATTCACTACACATGATGTCAGAAAATTCCTTGCACAAAGATGTGTTAGTAGCACCAAATAATATATCATCAACATAAATTTGAATAACCAAAATGTCCTTTCCTTTGGTCTTGATAAAAAGAGTCTTGTCGATCAACCCCCTTTTAAAATCATTTTCTAAAAGATATTTTGACAAGCGCTCGTACCAAGCTCTTGGGGCTTGTTTCAAACCATAAAGCGCCTTGTCAAGTTTATAAACATGATTGGGAAATTCTGAACTTTCAAAACCTGGGGGTTGAGCCACATGAACTTCTTCTTCTAAGAAACCATTAAGAAAAGCACACTTGACATCCATTTGATATAACTTTATGCTCATGAAAGATGCAAATGCTAATAAAATGCGAATGGCTTCAAGCCTGGCTACGGGAGCAAAGGTCTCCTCGTAGTCAATACCTTCCTCTTGATTGTAGCCTTGAGCAACAAGCCGTGCCTTGTTCCTCACAATCTTGCCATTTTCATCTAGCTTGTTTCGAAACACCCATCGAGTGCCAATAATTGATTGATGCTTTGGTCTAGGCTTCAAAGTCCAGACTTTGTTCCTCTCGAATTCATTGAGTTCACTTTGCATAGCTATAATCCAGTCTGGCTCCTGAAGTGCCTCATTTACCTTCTTTGGCTCAATAAGAGAAACAAACGCGTTAAAAGCACAGAGATCTTTAAGTTTAGAACGAGTTTGAACACTAGAAGTAGGGTCAGAAATGATATCCTTTAATGAGTGTGATGAGGAGTATTTGAATTTCCTTTTGCTAGTCTCAGCTCCTTGATTCGTCACACCATCAGGATTGATTTGTGGTACATCTGACTCCGTTGTCCTGTTAGGTTCTGATACAGCAGTTTCAGACGTCTCAACACTATTGGATTGGACACCAAGGGCTTTGGACGCATCTTCAACACCTTGGGCCAATTCTTCAGTGTTAAGAATCGGTTCCTGCATGTTCTTCTTCTCTGTGTTCTTGGTAACATCACCTTCCTCGTTCTCTTCATGGATATTAAGATCTATATCTGCAACACTTTCACTCAAAGCACCATCATTGCATTCATAAAAAATAACATGTATACTTTCTTCAACTACCTGGGTCCTTTTATTGAAGATTCTATAAGCTTTGCTACTCGTGGAATAGCCAAGAAATATACCTTCATCACTACGCGCATCAAATTTCCCAAGGTTATCTTTTCCATTGTTATGAACAAAACAAGTACAACCAAAGGGTTTAAAATAAGATATAAGTGGTTTGCGGCCTTTGAAAAGTTCATAAGGAGTTTTCTTTAAGATAGAACGTATAAGACAACGATTTAAAATGTAGTTAGCTGTGTTAACAGCTTCAGCCCAATAGGTTTTAGGTAATGCATTTTCTAAAAGCATAGTCCTGGCCATATCCTCTAAGGTGCGGTTCTTGCGTTCCACAACCCCGTTTTGTTGAGGTGTCCTAGGAGCAGAAAAGTTATGGGAGATGCCATATTTAGCACAAAACAAATCAAATTGAAGTTGATCAAACTCCCTACCATGATCACTCCGAATAGACACTATGGGCTCATTTCTTAAAGTTTGCAACTCCTTACAAAGTTTTGAAAACTCAAATAAGGCCTCTGATTTTTCTTTCAAAAAAGCAACCCAAGTATATCTTGAAAAATCATCGACAACAACTAGCATGTAGTTTTTACCATTGGGAGATTTGACTCGCATAGGACCACATAAATCCATATGTAAAAGTTCAAGGGGTCTAGAAGAACTTACAACCTTTTTGGGTTTGAAGGAGCTACGTGTTTGTTTACCTCTTGTGCAAGCATTGCACATGTCAATACCTTTGAAGTCCATCTCAGGTAGCCCTCTTACAAGCCCTTTGGACACAAGCTTCTGTAGTGTATGTGGACTCACATGACCGAGTCTCCTGTGCCAAAGCTTTGGATCGTCCGTCAAGGCCTTTAAACAGGTTAAGCTTCCTTGTGCCACTTGATCAGCATTTACAGCGTATATGTTGTTGTAACGGTATGCAATCAGAATAATTTCACATGTATCATCTCTGCACACTATACATCTTTTCTTGTTAAATCTGACATTGTTACCACTATCACATAATTGAGAAACACTAAGCAAATTATACTTTAAACCATTAACAAGATAGACATTTTTAATACAATGGCTGGAATCACTTCCAACACTACCAATACCAACAATGTCGCATTTCCCTTTGTCACCAAGAGTGATTGTTCCCGTGGATTGCTCCTTTATATCATGAAAGAGAGAACTCTTCTCACTCATATGCCTCGAGCAACCACTATCAATAATCCATTTGTGTTCTTTCACTTTGGTGATCTCCTGCAAAACAAACATCAACCTTTGTGGCTAGACCAATAAGCAAATTTGGATCCATTGTTGGGGTAAACCATATTTGGTAAAATAGTGCCTTTTGGGACCCAAACTTGTGTTATCCGTTCTTTTCTCAAATGAACAGGAAATGTACTGCGAATAATATAAGGATCCTTTCTTCTATAAGGGCAGGTCTCTTTTACATGTCCCTTTCTAGCACAGTGGTGACATATAGGAGAGGTTCTGCTTCCTTTAGCCTTTACAAAAGTGGTAATGTGTTGCTTCTTTAAAAACTTTGGATTGTAACCAATACCACTTTTGTTTAGAGAGCTTTGTTGCTCACCCAACATCTTATCGAGAGTGCCTTTGGACTTGGTAAAACTTATGAGGGCTGTCTGTTGGTCTAGAATCTTATTATTCAGGGAGATCTTCTCGTTCTCTAAGTCATGATGCACATTTCTTAGAGAGGAGAGATCTTGCTTGAGTTCAGATTTCTCCGAGTCAAGCGTCTTGACTTTAATGTCAAGAACTGAATAAGAAGCTTCAAGACCTTTGACCCTCATAGACAGATCCTCAATAGTTTTCTCCTGATCCACAGTTCTCTTAATAAGAATGTTAGTTTGGGCAATAAGCTTCTCTTCATTGGCAATCATATTTGAAAGGAATTCCGATAATACCTCTCTTGGACTTTCCATTAGTTCTCTTACAGTAGCTTCAAGCTTTTCATCGTGGGATTCATTTTCTGAGGCCATAAGACAGATGTTGGCCTTCTCATCGTCGGAGTCAGAGTCGGAATCACTCCAAGTAGCCACCATAGCTTTCTTCTTCCATTTATCACCTTTCTTGGGCTGGCTCTTAGTCTTTTGAGGGCAATCCTTCACAAGATGATCTGTTTCACCACATTCAAAACAAGACAACGGTTTAGTCTTCTTTTCATATTTGTTGTATTGAGGCTTACCTCGAAATTTTGAAGACTCTGATCTATCCTTGTTGTTGAATTGCTTCTTCATTTTGAGAATTCGAGCAAGGCCTCTTGTGATAAGGGCAAAAGGATCATCCTCATCGTCATCTTCATCTTCGGATTCAGATCCATCCTTGGACTCATCCTTCTTAGACTTGAGTGCCAAGTTCTTGGTGCTAGCTGGAAGTTCTCCATCGTCTTCATTAAGAATCATCTCATGCGTGATCAGCTTCCCAAGGAGGTCATCAAGGGGTAGAGTGGTGAGCTCCTGAGCTTCTTCTATAGCTGTTACTTTTGGGCCCCATTTCTCCTTTGGAAGGCACCTCGGTATCTTCCTCACTTTCTCAACGTTGGTAAAGCTCTTGCCGAGAGAGTCGAGGTTGTTGGTGATTTCTGTGAATCGTGTGAACATGGCTTTGATTGACTCATCGGACTTCATCTTGAAGAGCTCATACTTTCGAAGGAAGATGCTGATTTTGGTGTCTTTCACTTGGCTCGTTCCTTCATAGGTGACGACCAACTTGTCCCAAATCTCTTTAGCTGACCTACAAGAGGAAATACGGTTAAACTCATCAGTGCTAAGACCACAATAAAGTAAGTTAATAGCCCTGTAGTTTTTGGAGATGATTTCAAGATCTGCTTGGGTGTATTCAGACTCCGAGCTTGTCGAGTACACCTACCCGAGAAGACCTAGTCGATGGATCAATCGTACTCGAGGTCGACTAGGGCTACTCGAGGTCGACGAGCGCCAGGAACCCAAGTCTGAGCCACATCGAGGAGAGCTAGCCGGGAAGTCCAGTCGACGATGGATCCTACTCGAGGTCGACGAGCCCTTGTCGAGGTCGAGTAGCCCAGTTTCCAGAAACATGTCGACGAAGTGCTGTCCGAGTAGAATTGGGAATCCTTGGGCACGAAGGAAGTCGAGCTGGCCGAAGATCTATCCGATTTCATCAAGTCTATCCATGGGAGACAAGATCTATCAACATCATGAAGACTTACCTATTTAGATTTATCTTTACCTTAGTTGATTTATTTCCATTAAGCATTTTATTTATCTTTTAGCAAATTAGATATAATTTTAGATATAGATAGGAGATTCTATCCTTGAATAGCAAGGATTAGAAGGCTATAAATAAGGCCCTAGGGGCTCAGTTTCATTAATTCCAAGACACACACAATTCAATTCCAGTAGAGAAGTTTAGGAGTTCTAAGGTTTTTAGGGTTTTGGCTTTCTGCGAAAGTTGATTGCCAGGATTGTAAAGGCTTTTAAATTTAGTTTTAGTGCAAGTTATTTCTTTTCATTCAATGTCTGTTATTGCAATGAGGCGTGAGTAGTCCACCCACTTCTGGGGCTGGGGTGAGCCCGACGGTGGCCATGTGAGGCGATGCGGTAAAGGTCAGATCTTTTTGTGCAATTCATCTTCTACCCCTATGAGCATGATTCTTTTGCGAGAGTTGAAGGTGATCCTTGTTTGTATTATTGAAGCGAAAGTGATCTTAATGCAACTTGGGTTAATTATGTGAAAAAGGGTTAGTAACAATTAGGGTTTATGCGAAAGCCTCTATATGCCTATTTGTTAATGACGAAAGTTATTTGATGGAAAGCATGATCTTTTGTGCCTTTATGTGTTACTTTGCATGGTTATCGTTGTGGTGTTGATACCCTGGCTTTGGAAGTCTTTTAATATATTGAGTTTATTTCTGTCAAAAATCTGAGTTTTAGTTTCGAATTTGAATTTATATTTTCTGCATTCTTGTCGACATAGAGGAGAGCTTTGTCGAGATCGAGTACAACCTTTGTCGAGATCGAGTAGGTCTTGTCTTGGTCGAGTGAAGTTTTCTTCTGTTCTTGTCGATTTCAAGTTTCTGTCGACTTACCTGTGGTCGATCTCGAGTAGCTAGTGGTCAAGATCGACGAGCCTCTGCCTTTGCTTTTATTTTCTGTCTTTGCTTTGCTTTGTCTTCGCTTTGTTCTTTGCTTTTGTTTGTTATTTTCTGCTTTTATTTCTGTTTCCTTTCTGTGTTTCTGTCTTTCTGCTGCTTGCCTGTGAAATCTGTTGCTACCTAAGAACTGCTGACGTGCTTCCTCGTGGATTCGATCCTGATTTTCTCTTACTACAACGGGAGGAAGTCTTGCATTTATTTGCTGAGACAGGGAAGTCAGTCTGAACTTTATTTCATATTTATTTCATACTTGACCATCCTCCTGCAACAACAATAAACATTAAATAGAAAGGGGATTTTTTTAAACAAGGATCAAATATATTTCGGAAAGGGAAGGTGTAGAATTTCAAAATAAACTTAGGAAATAAGACACAATGTTTTAGGACGGAATTTTAAAAGAAATACATTTTGAAAGTTGGCAAGCATTTTCTCAAAAAGGAAATTCTGTCAAAATCTAAAAAGATATTAACAAAAATTTTGGTTTAAAAATTAATAAAATTCGGATTTTGGTTCTCTCTGGACCATGCGATATCAAGGTCTTGAGATAGCCAATCGAATATGCATTTTATAAGGGAGTGTTGCTCCTCCTAAGAAAATGTTTTCATGTTGAGCATGTCAAGTTCCAATCTAATGAAGTTGAAGCGATCTTCAGGCAATGACTTGGTGAAAATATTTGCCAATTGAAACTCAGTAGATATGCACGAGATAGATACATCACCTTTCTCCACATGATTTATAATGAAGTAATGTCTTACATTAATATGCTTTGTTCTCGAGTGTTGCACGAGATTCTTAGTGATAGAGATTGCACTAGTATTATCACATTTGATAGGAATACCTTTTAGATCAATGCCAAGGTCTCAGAGTTGTTGTGCTATCCATCAAACTTGTGAGCAACAGGCTCCTGCAGGCTGCAATATGTATTCAGCCTCAGCAGTAGATAATGCAACTGAGCTCTGTTTATTCGAATGCTAGCTAATCAAGGATGAATCAAGGAGTTGATAACCTCCAGATGTGCTTTTCCTATCCACCTTATACCCTGCAAAGTCTGCCTCTAAATAACCTATTAAATGAAAGTTTCTCTACTTGGGATACCAGAGAGCAAGATCTTGAGACCCATTTAAGTATCTGGAGATTCTCTTTACAACAATGAGATGAGATTATTTAGGGTCTGCTTGGAACCGAGCACACATACGTACATACACACACTGAACATAACATTCGGTTTACTAGCAGTAAGGTAGAGGAGTGAACCAATCATACCTCTGTACTTCTTTTGGTTCACATTCTTACCATTCTTGTCTTGACGATAAGAGAATGTTGAACTCATAGGAGTTTTTGCTACTTTAGATTGATCCATCTTGTATTTCTTGAGCAAGTCCTTGGTTTACTTCCCTTGATTTAGAAAGATCCTCTTCTTTGTCTGATGAACTTGTAGACCGAGGAAGAAGTTCATTTCTCCCATGAGGCTCATTTTAAATTCCGTACACATTATCTCAGAGAACTCCTTGAAGAGGGAGTTGTTAGTAGTTCCAAATAGTATATCATCAACATATATTTGGACAACCAAAAGATCATTTCCACGGGTCTTGATGAAGAGTGTTTTGTCGATAAAACCTCTTTGAAAACCATTTTCAAGAAGATACTTGGACAGTCTCTCATACCAAGCTCTAGGGGATTGCTTGAGACCATAGAGAGCTTTATCCAGTTTATAAACATGATTAGGAAATTCTTCACTTTCAAAACCAGGGGGTTGAGCAACATAAACTTCTTCTTCCAAGACCCCATTTAGAAATGCACATTTGACGTCCATTTCAAATAACTTAATCCCCATAAATGATGCAAAGGCAAGTAATATACGTATAGCTTCTAACCTTGCTACGGGAGAAAAGGTCTCCTCGTAGCCTATACCTTCTTCCTGATTGTAGCCTTGGGCAACAAGCCTTTCTTTATTTCGAATGATCTTGCCTGCTTCATTCAATTTATTCCTGAACACCCATCGAGTCCCAATGACTAATTGATGCTTTGGTCTAGGTTGGAGATTCCACACCTTATTCCTCTCAAACTCATTTAGCTCACTTTGCATAGTCGTGATCCGGTCCGAGTCCTTGAGTGCTTAAGCAAGAGTCTTTGGTTCTACAAGAGAGACAAAGGCATAGAAAGCACATAGGTTTTTTTAATCTAGATCGAGTTTGTATACCAGAGGATGGATCTGATATGATGTCTTGAGCTGAGTGTGAAGAGGCATGTTTGAACTTTCGTAGCTTTGGGCCTTGATCATTCGTGACAACAACAGGTCTTTCTTCAAGGTCTTGAGAGACTGTATTGGAGTTGGATTGCTCATTGCTTGTGTTGGACACATATAGGTTATGTAGTTGCTTCTCAAGGTATTGAGACAACTCGTTTGTGTCTTGAATTTGTTCTTGCATTTTGCGTTCTTGGTCCTTCTTGTTTTCATATTTATCCTCTTCTTCTCCATCAAAATCATGGTGATTTAGATTGAGATTTGCAAAACTTTCACTTAATACACCATTATTGCTTTCGTCGAATGCCACATGGATACTCTCATCAACAATTTTAGTGCGCTTGTTATAAATTCTATAAGCTTTGCTATTTGAAGAATAACCAAGAAATATACCTTCCTCGCTACGAGCATCAAACTTCCCAAGGTTATCTTTGCCATTATTATGAACAACGCAAGTGCATCCAAAATGTTTAAAATAAGAGATGTTAGGCTTCCTTCCTTTGAAAAATTCATAAGGAGTCTTCTTCAAAATGGGACGAATTAAACATCGATTTAAAATATAATTGGTTGTATTAACAGCCTCGGCCCAATAATACTTTGCCAAACCATTTTCTAAAAGTATTGTCCTAGACATGTCCTCCAGAGTGCGGTTCTTTCGTTCCACAACTCCGTTTTGTTGAGTAGTCCTAGAAGCTGAAAAATTGTGAGAAATTCCATATTTACCACAAAACAAATCAAATTTAAGTTAATCAACTCCTCTACCATGATCTCTCCTAATGGAGATAATTGGTATGTTTTTCAAGGTTTGCAACTCCTTACAAAGTTTGGAAAACTCGAACAAAGCCTCTGATTTTTCTCTTAAAAATGAAATACATGTGAAATGAGAGAAATCATCAATAATAACCAGGATGTATTATTTTCCCCTTGGATATTTGACGCGTATAGGTCCACATAAGTCCATATGTAACAATTCAAGAGGGCGAGAGGAACTTACAACATTTTTTTGGCTTAAAGGATCCACATGTCTGTTTACCACTTATACATGTGTTGCAAAGTTCCCCACTTTTGAAATTTAGGTCAGGCAGCCCTCGTACCAGGTTTCTTGATTTCAGCTTATTGAGAGTGTGCATGCTTACGTGACCTAACCTTCTATGCCAGAGACTTGGGTCATCTGTCAAGGCTTTGAGGCATTTGAGATTTGTATATGCAATTTGGTTAGCATTCACTACATAAGTATTATTGTGCCTGTGAGTAATGAGGATCAAGTCTCCAGTCTCTTCATTTCTGACTTCACACTTGTGCCTGTCAAAGTCAACCTTGTTTCCCTTGTCACATAGTTGAGAAACACTTAAGATATTATATTTTAATCCATCAACAAGATATGCATCCTTAATGCAACTATTGGAATTACTACCAATGTTACCTATACTGATGATATTACACTTCCCTTTATCACCAAGAGTAATTGTTCCAGTGGTCTGCTCTTTAAGGTCTTGAGATAGAGATTTTTTTTCCCACTCGTGTCTCGAGAGCATCCGCTGTCCATGATCCTTTTTGGCTCTTTGTTCTTGGTGATATCCTGCAAGACAAACATCAACCCTTCCGGCTAGACCAATACATAGATTTAGATTCATAATGGGGATAGACCATGTTAGGTAGTCTTGTCCCCTTAGGAACCCAAATTGTCTTATTTTTTCATTAAGTCGTACTGGAAATGTGTTTCTAATGATGTGAGGGTCCTTTTGTCTATATGGACATGTTTCCTTCGCATGCCCTTTCTTACAACAGTAAAAACAGGTAGATGAACGCCAATTGCCTTTAGCTTTAACAAAAGTGGTACTAGATTTCTTTGGAAAATTCTTATTATAGCCGATAACACTTCTGTTAATTGATAGTTGTTGTTCACCCAACATCTTATAAAGATTGGCTTTAGATCTTGTGAATTGTATGAGTGATGCCTGCTGGTCTTGGCACTTATCGGTCAGCTTAACCTTCTCTTTCTCTAAATCATCATTACGAATGATACGGGGTTAGCCGTAGGATGGCCCGATCTTTGACAATCAAACTAGAAATAACAAGAACGGAAGCAAAGACTCGATGAACAAGAATAAAGACTCGAAATTGAAAACAAGACACGACCGATAAGGACTGAATCGAACTAAAATAGAACGAGGCAAAGACCCTAGGCCTCCTAAGAGGGTAGGAACCAAATACCAACGACTATAAAGCCCGCCTCTACAACCTTACACAACCAAGCGGACAACTTGAAGGCACAAGGAGGGGACTTGTGATTACCAGGATCACCAAGCTCTCGCGAGGTTGACAAACTCAAAGCAAACCAAGTTAGATCAAGAACCAATTTGCAATCGATGAGCAACGCTACAAATCGATTGACTTTCTCACAGGCGTGTTTCACACAAACTGTATTTTCTATTTCAAAGAGGCGTCTGACTTACAATGGAGGAATAAGCCGTTCTAATATAGAAAACCCTAGGGCTGATTTTAATGAAAATAATAAATATAATGGAAATTAAAATAAATTCCTAAATTACCTAAAATAACTTAAATAAATAAGGTCTCTAAAAATAGCAACAAAGAAAGTTCCAAGACTTAGTTTATTCCCGTCAAAACAGTGACAACTTGCAAAGATAGTGATTTTCGTTCAAGTTCTATGTCGAATCTGGAAAAACCTTCAATTGCAAAGTTGTATATCTCTTAGTCCTCGTTCCAAAAAGGTATGGCATGCCTCAATCCAATTAATATTGACTTCGTACGACTCAATTTACTGAGACGTCAAAAAGTTGTCAAATGCTGAACGAATCTACAACGTCAAGCTTCCACCTTTGGTCCTTCTCCCATGGTGGAGCCTTCTTCTTCCTCTTGAGGAAGACAACATTCTCGTGAGCTCGAATCATAGGTCCATCCCCAAGTATAGGTGTGTCCGAAGGTGTCTTGGACGGTCTCGCATCAACGATTCTTTAGAGAGGAGAGGTTTTGCTTGAGATAAGAGTTTTCTAATGTCAAGGTCTTGATTTTAATGTCAAGAGCCGACAGAGAAGCTTCAAGATTTTCCATTTCCAGCGACATGTCACTAATACATTTCTGTTCATCTTTCAGCTTTTCTTTAAAAATGTTGATTTCACTGTTGTAAGCCTCTTCATTAGAAATCATATTCCTTAAAACTTCAGAGAGAATACCAGGAGGACTGGTCATTAAGCTCCTTACCACTTCCTCAAGATCATGACTTCTGGGTTCGTCGTGCTCAGCCATAAGACAGAGATTTGCTTGATCTTCTCTCGTGTCCGAGTCACTTGAGGAATTTGAGTCACTCGAGGTGGCCAGCATAGCTTTATTTCTTTGATCATTTCTCCTGAATTGGTTTCTTGTCTTCAAAGGGCATTCTTTCACGAGATGATCTGTTTCACCACACTCAAAGCAAATTAATACTTTAGGTTTCTTTGAGGAGTTAGGAGACTTACCTTTAAACTCAAATGATCCGGCATTATCTCTATTTGAGAATTGCCTTTTCATCTTTAGAATTCGCGCTAGTCATCGTGTGATGAGAGCAAAGAGATCATCTTCGTCATCACTTTCGTCATCATCCGATTGTGTTTGTTCCTTCTTTGCTTTAAGGGAAAGATTTTTTGCTGTTGAGGGAACTTCTCCATCTTCTTCATTCAATATCATCTCATGGGTAATAAGTTTTCCAAGAAGGTCATCCAATGGTAGTGTGGTAAGATCTTAAGCTTCCTCTATTGTAGTAACCTTAGGACCCCACTTGGTTTTCGGGAGGATCTAAGAACCTTCCTTACCTTCTTGGGATTAGATAAAGTTTTTCCAAGTGAGTCGAGGTTATTCACAATTTGAGTGAATCTCATAAACATCTCATTCACTGATTCATCAAGATTCATCTTGAAAAACTCGTATTGTCTGAGAAAGATATTGAGCTTGCTCTCTTTGAATTGACTGGTGCCTTCGTAAGTGACTACTAGCTTGTCCCAAATTTACTTGGCACTCTTGCAAGAGGAAACACGGTTAAATTCATTAGCATCGAGAGCACAATATAACAGATTCATAGCTTTAAAATTCTTAGCGACGTTTTCCAAATCTTTTTGAGTATATTCGGCTTCAGGCTTCTCGACTTCTTTCCTAGTAGCTTAAGTCTTCATTGGAACGCGTGGTCCTTTCTTGACTAGGTCCCATAGCTCTAGATCTTGATTGATGATGAACATCTGCATCAAAGATATCCAATGAACAAAGTTATTGCCACAAAAAAAGCGGAGGTCAGTTGGTTGATCTCTCTTGAGCAAATCCTCCATCACTTATGGTATAGACATATTGAAACTCACAAGATTGTTGGATCAAAACATTGAGCCAAGCTCTGATACCAATTGAAAAGTCTATAAGATGATAAACAATACACTAGAAGGGGGGGGGGGGGGAGGGATGAATAGAGTATGCTCGATTTTTGCAAATCAAAACTCTTAATGCGTTTTTCACACCAACTTGTCAAGACCTTCATATTGCTATCAAATCTTGACAAAGTAAAACCAACTAAGATAAAGTAAATGCGGAATGTAAAAGATGAACAAACGAATTGTTAACGAGGTTCGACACGAACTTGGCCTACATCCCCGCCTAGGGTTGTCCAACTCGTAGGATTCGAACACTTCTTATTTCACTTTCCCTGAGCCTCGAACATCCTAGGAGAACTTCCCTTCTCCTATACAAAGCCGCACAGCTGCTTCTATTCTAACTCTCAACCTTACAACTGAAATAAAAGCTCTCACTACACACAAATGCGTGTTTTGATTAGTATGAAACTCTTAGAGTGAAACTAATGACTTGTACAATAAAGGTTGTGATTCTCTCAACTCTAAAAAACCACCCACACTAAGCTTAACGAGTACAAGAGAGAATACTTTAGAAGACTTGATCGCTTTTGAATGAATGCTTGTTTTTTTTTTTAATCTTCGTCTTCTTCATACAGCTATATAAATAGCTGTTTGTCACCAAGGTTGTGGTTCTCTCAACTAGTCTTTGTAGGACTGAAAGGGGCAATGTAGCTGTTTGTCACCAAGATGAAGTACTAATGTTAAAAGGGGCAATGTACAATAAAGGTTGTGATTCTCTCAACTCTCAAAAACCACCCACACTAAGCTTATCGAGTACAAAAGAGAATGCTTTAGAAGACTTGATCGCTTTTGAATGAATGCTTGCTTTTTTTTTAATCTTCGTCTTCTTCATAGAACTATATAAATAGTTGTTTGTCACTAAGGCAAAGAGGGAGGACCGTTGAAATTTGAATTTCTTCCAAAATGATTATTTCCATAAACTCCAGGATACGCTCCTCATGATCAAGATGCCATCGGCAGTCCTTGATTCTCATGGCTGATTGATCTTCTTTCCTAAAAACACTTTTTGTAGAAATGACAAGTGTATATATGGAATAAAATATCTCACAAAGAATGTGAGCCCAATACTTTAGATACAAAAGCCCATACAAAATAGGTTCATCTCTTTATAACGAGTCTTGGAAATTTTCTTAGACAAATGTGATCGACCCAATATAATATGAATTGGTTAAGCATTCAATATGCACACAAGATAGGTCTTAGTTTCAAGACCTTGAAACCAAGACAGTGTTTTGTCTTTCATCATCCTTTGATATGACCTACAGGTTAGAACTCAAAGTCTTACAATCAAGGTGGAGTCTTCACAATCACCACACACGAAACAAACTAGAAAATAGCGCATTGAGCAGGCTAAACCCGCAACACTACAAGTGGATTCAAGGCCAAACGAAAACCAACTAGTCGAAAAAACATACGAGGATCAAGCCAAGCAATACCATAGTAGCATCATTGGCCAGTGGCTAGACCTGTCAAAACACAACCCGACCCGAAAACCCGACCCGAACGCCCGAAAAAATCTGGGTCAAGACCCGAGTTTTTTGACCCGGGATTTTATTTCGACCCGAACCCGAATTACCCGGTAATTTTCCGAGTAAACCGGGTCCGGGTCGACCCGGTCGGGTCGGAATTCTTTTTTTTTTTATTCCATCGCTTATTCGCTCCAGAGTCCAGACAGTCCTCTTGTTCACTTTTCCGTTCTTTTGAGTTCTGAGTTCTCGATGGCTAAACCCTAGCCGGCCCCAATCGCCACTGGCAATCACGCAGCCGTCATTCCTAGTCGCCGCCGGTCACGAGACGCCGCCGCTGGTCAAGAGACGCGCCGCCGCTGTCACCCTTGTTTGCCGCTGCTGTGTTCGTCGCTATCGGTGCTACAGGTCGGGGAGTTGTTGTTCGTCGTTGTTGTCTACGCCGGTGAGGTCACTGCTCGTCCTCGACCCAAGCTCTAGTCCGAGGCTGTTGTCCGAAGGTGGTGAGGTCACCGCTCTTCCTCGACCCAAGTGTCTCTCAGAGGCTGCTGTACGGTAAGCCTATACATCTCTAATTCTCTATTGTGATTTTGTATGTTTAGATAGATGTAAACATTGAGCAATTGACAACCTCTATTATGATTTTGTATATTGGTGCTCATCCTCTTTTGTGAATTTATTTTGCTGTTCTAAGACACCTCTCGTTTCCTACTTTTTTTTTTTAATAATTCCCGAATTTTGTGGCTATTTAAGTTAGAATAATGTCCTGTAACAACTAAATGTGCAATTGACAGCCTCTAGTGTGAATTTTGTGGCTATTTCCGAATTTTGTGGCTATTTAAGTTAGAATAATGAGTAATTGTGGCTGCAATTCTTGGGTATTTGCAATTGGAACAACTGAATTATTGCATGTGTTGAGTTCTCAAGGGTAGGAAATCATGGTTAGTTCAATTTTGGGTATTGTAATTGGAAAATAAGTTGTGTTTGTGAGTTGGTATTTCAAATTGTTATAAAAATATGGTTAGAAAAGAGGTATATGTAAGAATTATAAATTTATAATGCTATTGCTATGTAATTTTTTTTTGTTATGATGATTTAGGTATTGTGTTTGTATGAGTTTTATAATAATGTAGCTTGTCTATTTTAATTCTTAAAAGAATCATGTGAGGAAACTTTGATTCATTTTAATTTGTATCTCACACCATGCCACTCTTATAGTAACGATGCCACCACGACGACCTCCAATCAAAAAAGGTTCGACGAAAAAACCAAGTGGATCTTTGTCTCTAATGCCATTTCGAGGGATTGAGTATCAATTGTCACAGCTGAGTATTTGACTTGATTGAGAATTTGGCACTTCTATTTTGTGGCTTATCTATGTGTACCTTTTGTTGCCGTTATTTTCCTATTTATATTGGAACATGTGTACCTTTTGTTGTCGTTATTTTCCTATTTATATTGGAACATGTGTACCTTTTTTTGTTGTGATTTTGCAGTACGAACATATAGAAGTTCTCGAAGACAAGTTTACTTTCTTGTTGGATGTTAGAATTGGATCTTATTTCTATTGTAATATGAATCTAGAGATCTAGTTCATGCTTTCTAAGTAATGAATTTGTGTTGTTTCTTTTAGGTTATAATTTGAATTTGACAGGAAGCACGAATATGTAAGGAATGGCCTCAACTTGAATTTTAGCATTTTCAATCAATTTTAACTTTTTTTATTTTGTAAAGATTATCGCAGATTTTTTCTTGCAAAAAGTTAAAATTGACCAACCCGAAATGACCCGAAATGACCCGAAACCCGGGTCAAACCCGTATTACCCGGGACCCAAAAATACCCGAAACCCGTATTACCCGGGACCCGAAGTGACCCGACCCGAACCCGACCCGTTTGACCCGTTTGACAGGTCTACCAGTGGCACATCATGACTCGATCTCTTAAGGGTAGTGAAGATTATCGGCGGTCTAAAAAAACACCCGTAAAATTAAAGTCGGTCGGGGGTTAATTTAAAAACTCCTGTAAAAGTAGTATTTAGCTTTTTTTTTTTTTTAATTTCAAAAAACAAGTTCGGGAGTTATTTTAAAAAATGCCGATACACCGACGTCGTCTCCTCCCTAAAACCAATTTCATCTAACTACCTACTAGTTTTCCTCTCTCTCTCTCATCTCGCTGGATCCATCAAAACTCTCCGATATCTCTCCGGTCTCCCTCTTCTCGACGGTTCTCCACCGGAACCCCAACTGGCCAGCCTCTTCTCCCCACTGGATCCAGAGGCGAAGACACCCATCAACAAACCCAACCACCGATAACCTTAAACACCATCCGCAAAGACAGCAAGATACGGTCTGAGATCTTCAACGACAACCTCTGGTTCATCGGCAAGCACAACACCGTCGTCGGTCGCTCCTACACGCTCGGCCTCAATAAGTTCCGAGCATTAGAGGTTGGTGCTCCGGTCGAAAAACCCTAACCCTCAGTACGTGCTCTGCCGCAGCAATAGGCTCCCCAAGGATGTCGATTTGCGGGCTATTGGCGTTGTTAATGTCGTGAAGGATCAAGGCCAGTGTGGTGAGTTCTTCAATTTAGTGAGAATTTGGTGTTCGATCTGTCTGATTTGGCTAGAGTCTTGGTTGAAATACGGAATGAAATTGAAATTTGATAAATTAGTTTATTTATTTTTTGAATTTTCTTGGAACAAAGGGAGTAAAGTAGTTATTGAAGTTCCACTAGAAATTAGGTCCTTCTTCGAGAGATCTTGTAGCTCATACCACTCTAAAGCCCAGGTAACATCCTATCACTTTGCATCTAAATTTCTAATAAATTGCTACTAGATTTTCTTTAGTTGTTATAAGATTTCTAATAGAATTTATGAAATTGCTTGTAAATTTTATGTTTTAGGATTCTGAAATTGCTTTTCAATTTCTACAACTTCTGAAATTGTTTCCTGAATTATTTTGAAATTGCTATAAAGTTTACTATGAGAAGATTCTTACAGACAAACCATATGTGACAGTAACCAAGAGCATGGTGATGAACATGTTGGCCTTTTTGGACAGTATCTCTATCATACCCCTGCAAGTTTATGACAAGATTTGATATGCCTCTATAATATATGTCCTTGCTAAGTATATTATTAGTAACAAGAAGATGATGTTCAAAGTGTGTACTTTGAATAAATGTCTGCTACTCCTGTATGAAGATGTAAATGTTAACCAAGAAAAGGTCAAATCCATAGAAAACTATCTATAAGTTAGTCTTCTATATCATGATCTCCCAGCCTCATTATTTCTATGGATATGGTCTTCACTTCTAAAGAATATTTAAATTTAATCAGTTGGTTGAGTGCTTTTATATATATATATATATATATATATATATATTCCCTTTATTTTAATTTAGACTATAGGTTTGGCCGTTGGGCAATAACCAGTTTTAATTTGGCATCCATAAAATAATTATAGTGATTGATTATATATGCTTGTGCATGTAATCACATTAACATATACTATGAATTAGTGGGTCCAAGAGTAGTTTGTAGCTAGTGATAGAGTAGTTAAGTCCTCAAGAAGTTGCCAGCAAAGTAGAAATCATATAATATTGTAATCATCAAAGGTTTTGTATAATTATAATGTGTCTGAATTCATCTCTACAAAAATGTATACTTGTTGCTCCGAAAACATTAAAACATGTTAGATACAAGTATTTTGAATTTTTGAGGTCATAAAAAATTGTATGAAATCTAAAAAAATTCGAAAACGGATATCCATTACTGAAAAAAAATATATTAAAACTTGCTAGATAGAGATATTTTGATATATGTAGAGAGTTAAAGGCCAAATTTTGGATTTAAGGGCCAAAGACCATAGATCATAAAAATCGCCTGAAATCTCAAGAAATGTCTGCCACTCCTAGATGAAGATGTAAATTTTAACCAAGAAAAGGCCAAATCCATGGAAAACTATCCATAAGTTAGTCTTCTATAAGTTAGTCTTCTATATTTTATATAATTCTCTACCGTTGCAAATTTGCTCCTAAAAATATTAATATAGGTTCTTCTTTGGTCTTATTCTTTGTCCCCTTGATGTAGCTTAATTATTTTGTTGGTGCATCAACCCACAATGTAGTAGATGATCCAGAAGAGATCCCATCTCAAGCTACACCGGAAGATCTCTGTCGAGCTGACCTAGTAAGATTCCATAGCTTAACCAAAATCCTAAAATTTGTTGCTGCAACATGCTGTCGTGTAAGCTTGTGGAAAGATTTTTCTGTAGCTGATTTGGTCGAATATTTGGTCAATCTTCACAGTAGTGTTCTCTTTATTCTGATTTGGTGGACTAATTTATTCTTTATCAATGATAAATAAAACAATCAAGTCATGTTAACTTGATGGTGCTCAACTTTAATGCGTTCTATTTTTATACGTGCTGCAGAAATTTTTTCTGCCTTGAAGCTCAGAGTGCTCTCTTAGTACAATTAACAGATCTCGGTTCCTGAATAAGGTAAAGAGAAAAGGGATTATGTTTCCTTCTTGCTAACTTGATGATTTTAATCGATTTTCCTTCGTTTATCACTGGAAAAAAAAATCATTTTCGGAATTTCGTTTACTTTTTGTGTTGGAGATCCGTGCTTGTTATGTATACATCTATATGATGTAAATTGTTCATCTATTGTTATTTTGAAATTGGTATGTTTTGTGATGGTGGTTTTCTTGATATCTAGGTTTAATTGGCCTGTTTTATTCTGATTGTGTTTGATTATCAAGCTACAACTTATTTGATTGTTTGATAATTGTCCTAGGGTTCTTGTGGATCGTGATGGAGTTTCAATGGTACTGGGGCTTTGGAAGGTGCTCACTTTCATGCTATTGGCAACCTTGTGAGCCTAAGTGAGCAACAACTCATTGACTGTGATCATGAGGTTTGTTTCTTCCTTATCTTGTAATGAATACAGTTAGCACTTCGATTAGACAGTTCTGTTTGTTGAGAAGGTTTTCATAGCGACATAGTGCTTGAAACTGTAGGCTTTAGTTATGAATGGCTTCATAAGCTAGTTTTAGCCCCTTCATCAAACCGGTGTTAGTTTATGATCTTAATGTTGGGAAGTATTAGGCTGAAACTCTAACTAAGCTCATAATGAATTAGTGTGATCCCGAGGAGCAAGGTGCTTGTGACTCTGGCTGCATTAGTGGGCTGATGGCTGCATTAGTGGGCTGATGACAACGCCTTTGAGTACAGCTTGAAGAACAGTGGGTTGATGCGACAGGAATACTATCCACATACCGGTAAAGATCGCGGAACTTGCACCTAGAACGTTATATCTGTTGCGAATTTCAGCATTGTCTCCCTTGACGAAGATTATATCGTTGCTAACCTTATTAAAAATGACCCTCTAAGTGAGCATTTTGATTTACTTATAACTCATTCTTGTTTCATAGTGCTTGAAACTATAGGCATTTAGTTTTTAATTCTGAGCAAATGTTTGCGGCCCTAATTGTTTCATATATGATTTGTGTGAATTTATGAGACTAGTAAGTAATTTGGTCTATGTATTGACTTAGGCTCTCTTCATTGAGTTTTGATGACTGTCTAACTTGTTAGTACATTGTACTGGATTGTTTCATGTATATGATATGATACTCCGTATTTGATATTCAAATGGGGTCTTTGCAATGGGTTTTCTAATCTGGTTTAGACCGGGTAGAAAACCCGTTTTTTTTTTTAATTTTAAAAGTGCATTTCACGGGGGTTTTTAAAAAAAAACTCCCGATATAGTATATCCCAGGGACGTGATATTTAAAAATGTGTTCTCTCGGGAGTTTTTATAAAAACTCCTGAGCAAAATATAAAAACTCCCGAGCGAAAATTATTTCTCAGGGGTTTTTATAAAACCCCTGATAAATATCTCTCAGCGATGCGAATAAAAGGGGCTTGAAAACCCCCGTACACCTTGTAAAAAAAAACCCGATAGACGTCATTTATGTACTAGTGAAGACTGTGAAGTGTATATATGGAATAAAATATCTCACAAAGAATGTGAGCCCAATACTTTAGATACAAAAGCCCATACAAAATAGGTTCATCTCTTTATAACGAGTCTTGGAAATTTTCTTAGACAAATGTGATCGACCCAATATAATATGAATTGGTTAAGCATTCAATATGCACACAAGACAGGTCTCAGTTTCAAGACCTTGAAACCAAGACAGTGTTTTGTCTTTCATCATCCTTTGATATGACCTACAGGTTAGAACTCAAGGTCTTACAATCAAGGTGGAGTCTTCACAATCACCACACACGAAACAAACTAGAAAATAGCGCATTGAGCAGGCTAAACCCGCAACACTACAAGTGGATTCAAGGCCAAACGAAAACCAACTAGTCGAAAAAACATACGAGGATCAAGCCAAGCAATACCATAGTAGCATCATTGGCCAGTGGCACATCATGACTCGATCTCTTAAGGGTAGTGAAGATGGTACGCCAAGGAATTGTCTCTTGAAAAATGGAGTTGTCATGAGGAAGGGGGCTTCTGACTGTGTCCTCGATGACCCAGTCGGAGGGCATAGACGAAGAGCTTGGTGAGCAGGGTGGTGCTATGGAGCTTTAGCCTTCCAGGGGTTTTGTGACATTGAGGTGGTGGTTTGATGTTTTTATGTTGAAAGGGATCTCCCCTTGGTTTATCAACAAGACAATGACAAAGACCTCAAGTTCCGGTGGTGGTGAGCGAAGTGGTGCATTGGAGTTTTTAATCTTTAAGGGGGATTTTTTAATGGGACTTTTTAAAAAAATCTCACTAATGGATATTTTTTAACTTCTAGAGAGAGAAGTTATCTCCTCTCCCTAGAAAGAGTTCACAATACATGACAACGAGCTCAACTTGTCTATTCAGAATTGTAGAAAAATTAAATATGAATATATAGATATGTGGATGCAAAAGAAAATTGGGGAAAGGGGGGCAAAAGTTAACATCAATAATTATTAAATCGTTAGTGTCATATAAAAACATTCCTAGAGTAGCTGTTAATATGAATAACAGAAACTCTGTTATAAATTTTTGTACATTCAATGTACTATAAAGATAGAGGAATGCATATAATTGAACTTGAACACAGTAAAATAAGAAATTTGAGGGTTTTGTTGAAAATTTTCTGAAAAGCTAATCATAGGTTCTTCTCTCCTTTAATTTGGTAAATAAAGAGCGGCCATTCCGAGATTCGAACCGGTGACCTTTGGGTACTACCCTCAAGTCCTTTCTAGTTAAACCATTCCAGAATGGTTATAGGTTCTTCTCTCCATCAAAACAAAAGGGTCATTATACACATTACTAAACTTGTTGAAGAGATGAAGTAATATCAAGGTGTATTTTTTTTTATCAAAGGTTGAATTGATCATCAGAAGAAGAATTAGGCCAAAAGTTATGGTACATTCTGAGAAATTTAATTTCATTATTTAAATACCAGAACATGAATTAGTAACTACATCCAATCTCCAATAAATCCCAATTGTTTAGAAATATCTATTTTTCAAAATGGTAACAACCAAGTGACACGTCGACGACGCGGGAGAGATGTTGATCTACATGCTAAGAAGACTATGGACCCAATACTTCTCGAACCCCACGCAAGAGTTTAGGGAGTTGGATAGTGATTGAATCGAGAAGCTATACAACTATGTGCACTAACCGGTCCATAGGGTAATAAGAAGAACCAAGAGTGAGGTAACCAACCATGTAGAGATAAGTGGACGAAACCAACCCAATCATATTCATTGTTACTTTGCTTTCGTGCTCACAAACATTAATCACTTGCTTTATTCTCTCGTCTTTATTCTATATAGTTGACAGAAAAACGTACTAAATATATGCTCTCCGTGGGATCGACACCTGTACTTATTCGCCATACTAGTGATTGAGTTTAGGTATTTTCTTTGGCGAGATCAACAACCAGCTCACCGCTCGTCATAACGCTTTAATGGTGCTTATTCCTAAAGTATCGAACCCGACAAGGCCTGCACAATTCAGACCTATATCTTTGTTGAATGTCATCTTTAAGTTAGCCACAAAGATGATCCTTAATCGCCTCAAACCATTTTCACAACCTTGATTTCGCTGACTCAAGCTAGATCTTCATCTTAGGGCGACAAATCATTGACAATGTGGTCATAGTTTTACCAACCTTGATTTCGTTAACCCAAGCTAGATCTTCATCTCAGGGCGTCAAATTATTGACAATGTGGTCATGGTACAAGAGGTGCTACATTCCATGGTTGAGAGAAAGTGGAGACACTGGATGATAATTAAAATTGATCTTGAAAAGGCGTACGATCGAATTAACTGGGATTTTTTTTGCAAGCAATGTTGCGTGAGGATCAAGTTCCCGCTCATCTTATTGACATAATCATGAAGTGGTTGACGTTGGGGGCTATGGAGGTGCTTTGGAATGGCTCAAAGCCAGGTAGTTTTAGTCCAACCTGGGGCATTAGACAAGGAGACCCTTTGTCTCCATACTTGTTTTGTTATATGCATGGAGCTACTATCACATATGATTCAAGATGAGATTGCAAATGGGAGGTGGAAGCCTATTACAGTATGGGGTGTTCAGTTATCCCAGCTTTTCTTCGCTGACGATCTTGTCCTTTTTGCGGAGGCCTCTTCGGAGCAAGGCAAGGTGGTGAAAAATATATTGAGAAGTTTTGTTAGACATCAAGTGAGAAGATCAATTTTGCCAAAAGTAGTGTCATGTTCTCTCGTAATGTTCCATTTGGAGTGAAGCAACCGATTACAGATGAGCTCTCCATTCTAATCGCCACCGAATTCGATAAATATATTGGAGCCCCTAATGCTTATGGTAGAATGACAAGTGCTCGCTATAATTATTTGCTTGACAAAGTATCCTCGAAGCTGAGTGGGTGGCAAGCACGAATCATTTCCTGTGTTGGACGGGTAACTCTTGTGAAGTCAGTACTCACAAGTCTACCCACGTACATCACGCAATCTTTCTTCATCCCTCGAGACACATGTGATGGTATTGACAAGCTCATTTGTGTGCGGTTCATGACCCAACCAACGCAAGGTTCATAAGAGATGATACAAGCATCGGTTCAGGAGGGAGGATTGGGCATTCACCCAATGAGAATGTCAACCAAGCAGAGCTTGGCAAGTTGGGATGGCATTTGCTACAAATTCCCACCTCGATTTGGAGCAGAATAGTTAGAGGCAAGTATTGTAATGGGCAAGTAGATGTGGACACGTTTGTAAGAAGGACCTCAGATCACGCCTATGGAGATGAATAGTACACGGTGCTGAAGTACTTGCACCAGGGCTGCGAGTGGATATTGGAAATGGGACTTATACTTTATTTTGGATCTACCCTTGGCTTTCAAACCCCCTCTTGATGCATGATGTTGAGCAACAAATTCCAGAGGAGCTACTTGTGACGACTATTGTCGAACATTTGAGGGATGGGGAGTGGGATTGGGAGGCCATCACACCTTACCTTTCGGCTGATTCCCTTCTCAAACTACAATCCATCCAGGTAAAGAGTGAACCTGAAGCACAAGACATGTTATATTGGGGCTATACACCTTTGGGACCGTTCTCTACTAGTTCGGCTTTGCAAACCTTGAGATCGTGGGGTAATGGCCCCATACGGCCGGGTTGGAAAGACATTTGGAAGACTCCGACGCAGTAGAGGGGTCGGGCTTTTACATACCTTTCAACACATGATGCGATACAATGCAATACAAACAGGGTGCGAAGACATATGACCGGCCAACTTTTGAGCCCACCTCCGATGTTAACAAAAGGAAACAAACATTCACTTACCAAGAGATTGTCAAGCAATAAAGAAGGTTTGGCTAACATTTGGAGACACCAACCTTGTTGCAGGCTTCTTTACTACACCAACTATTTAGGTGCAGATTTTTGTTAATGTTAAAAAAGAAGGCAGATGGAGATCATTTTTTGCAAACATGCTATGGGTTATGTGGAAAGTGAGAAACCATTTTGTTTTCAAAGCCATCAACAATATTAGTGGGCTTGCAGCAAGAGTGTGGCCCAGGTCGATCTCTACCTATATTCACTCTCAAGACAAAGCAAGAGTGTGCCCCACGTGCTGAAGGGACCTCTTTGGAGTCGGGCTGGATCAGGCTGAACACTGATTGTGTCAGCAAAGGTAATCCTGGTCCTGCAGGTGGCGGAGGCCTTTTTCAGGATTCAACAGGCAAGTTCATTAAGGCCTACTCTTTCAAGTGTGGTAGTTGTAGGGGACTCACGTCTGAGCTATGAACAATCTTTCATGGCTTAAGAATAGCAAAAGATTTCGGCATGTCGAACCTCTTATTGGAGATGGATTGCTCTACCACTTGTGACCTCCTAAAATCCAACACCGAAGTCATCTTCACCAACATTAATTTGTATAGGAAAAGTAATTAAATTCGACTACCTTCTATCCACAATCCAATCTAGGGCATTCATTTGCATGCGAACTTGCAATTTTGTATTGGAGTCAAATTTAGAGTTATATTTCAGCTAGGTCAACGGTCAACACTATTAATTTCTATGAATATATGACGAAGAAAGGCTAATGAAAATTTCAATATACCCAGTTTAGTGTATAGGATAAACATTTCAATCACCCATAAACAATTTCAAAAGCCTTTCTTTACTCGCAGAGAAGATTACGAAGCCAGTGACATCGGGTTACTCGATCCCAAGAATATGAATATGGGTTTATCATTGTCCTTCACCACGTAACCCGAATTCCCGAAAGACCTCACCCGTTCACCCCCAAAATGGCCCGACCCGATCCGACCCGCCTGTTCTCCGTTCTCAGAAATTAATCAATTATATCGATCAATTTTTTTTGGTAAAGAAATTATATCGATCATAAATGTGATTTTCTTCGGACCCAACCGACCAATTTCAGTGCTTTTCACCGGATCCCAAGTTCCTCTCTCGGGCCTCCGATCCCTCCCTTTCTTCGAGCTGCTTCCTCAGCTATTCCGATCCTGATTTTTGGTAAGTTGGATGCAGTCATCGATTGTTCTTGCATCGTTATCTTCTGATTTTTTTTTTTTTTTTTTTTTTGCAGTGTGTGATTCTATCTTCGTTTCTCTTTGGTAATTAATCCGTGTAAGCTTAATCGAATTGCACACCAACCCTATAGATCGGTTTGAATCGAATTTAGCTTCTGCGGGTCAAATATGGGGCAATTTTATTTTGCGGTGGTTAGGGTTTCAAAACAGTTGTGTAGGAGGATTGGGAACTGCCCCTTGCTATTGTAAGTGTGTGATTTAATCTTGCATATTCTTGCAACAGATTTGGGGATTGCTTTTAGGTTTGATTTAGTTTGATACAACGATACTTCCCTTGCTTGGGACTAAGAAAATTTGCTGATTGATGATAGGTTTATTAACTAGGGTTTTCAGTGATTCCTCTCAGGTGTTGTTATTTCCTAAACTAGTATATATGTCTGGGATACTCGTGAGTTCTCCATCACAACTTCTGACATTAAATTTGATGATTTGAGATTTTGATGCAAAGCTTGTTGCTGAGTACTTTTATTGCATTTTGCTTGGCATTACCTGCATGTGTTTTATGATTTTGAAACTTTATGATAGTTGTTGGGATGATTTTCGTCGTTGACATTTTAGCAATTTGTAGGGGTTCATAGACGAAAGCAATGAGGAACAATTCAAAGAGCGGCTGCAAAGTTGCATCACACCACCTTATAAAAGATAAGGCAAAGAACCGAGTTGAAGATCTTCAACTGATGCTCAATGATATTCAGTTGGCAAGGAGGGAGAGTCGTGGAGGTGATGTTGCTCTTCTGGAGGAGCAAGTGCACCAAATGCTTAAAGAATGGAAAGCTGAGCTTAATGAACCAACACCAGCTTCTTCACTCCAAGTTTGTACCTTAATTATCTTAGAATCAAAATATATCTCATGCATAATCAAATAGTAAATTTAAGTAATGTTTAACTCATGATGCAGGCGGACAGTCTTGGATCATTTTCTGCTGATCTTGGTCGTCTCTTGAGGGAAATAGAAGAAGAAGATGATGCAATTAGTCCATTGAAAAACGGGCCTGAAATACATACGACAAAAGCTGAAGATACTGCTGTGTTTAAAGAGGTACTCTCTTCAATTCATTATTTTCATATTTCTCACCCTCTGAGACTTTATATCTTTCATCCATCAAAATTCAAAAGCATAATTTGTCTAAACCGTTTGTTTTCTACTCTGGAGTAACTCCTCAGACTTGTTTTTCTGTGATATGTCTGCAGGCTGGTCACTTTAACGGTATACCAGGGAATGATGGCTTTCAAGGATTTCAGCAATTCAGTGATTCTGCATCGCAGTTCCATAATTCAACTTTCATCAATAGTCAAACTGTTAACATGGAAGCTTCACTTTTCCATCATAATCCAACATCTCTCTTGGACACTTCAAATTTCCACCAGACATCAGATAACAACCTGGAAATATCAGCCAATGCAGATTTCTTCCAATTCCATGGAAACGAGATTTATATTTGTCCTAGTAATGTGGAGCAGTTTGGAGTAGATGGATTCACTGATATCTCTGGGATGAATGTCAGCCCTTCACCATCTGCCTTCCTTGGACCAAAATGTGCACTTTGGGATTGCCCAAGGCCTGTTCAAGGATCTGATTGGTGCCAGCACTATTGCAGTACATTTCATGGCACATTGGCAGCAAAAGAAGGCCCCCCTGGAATGGCTCCTATCTTAAGGCCTGGAGGCATAGGTTTGAAGGATGGTCCTCTTTTTGCTTCTCTCAGAGCCAAGATAGAGGGAAAAGATGTAGGTATTCCCGACTGTGAGGGTGCTGCCACCTCTAGAAGTCCATGGAATGCTCCTGGTATGGCCTTCGTTTTACTAGAATTAATTTTGTTTTATGTTATTCCTTTATTTTCCTTTGCTGTCAATCATTCTATTCTGTCATGATATTGCTCTATGTTAAATTGTAGATTCCTTTTTTGCATACCATGGTTTCATACTTTCATCTGATATTGGGAAGTTGATTTTATTTTGTGTCTCAGCTACTTATTAGATGAAGTTTGAAGCTATTGTTTCGTTTTATGTCTTCTCTTTTATTCATTTTAATCTTCATATCTTGCAGAGCTGTTTGATATTTCTTTCGTAGAAGGGGAAACGATAAGGGAATGGCTCTTTTTTGATAAACCACGTAGAGCATTTGAATGTGGGAACAGAAAGCAAAGATCTTTGCCTGATTACAATGGGCGGGGCTGGCATGAGTCAAGGAAGCAGGTTTTGAAAGAATTTGGAGGGTGGAAGAGGTCCTACTACATGGATCCCCAGCCACTTAACAACTATCACTGGCATTTGTTTGAATATGAGATTGAGAACTACAACGGATGTGCCCTGTACAGACTAGAACTTAAGCTCGTTGATGGAAAGAAGAGTCCTAAGGGGAAAGTGATGAAGGATTCACTTGCAGACCTCCAAAAGAGGATGGGAAGGCTAACCGCTGATGCCCCAACTGATGAGAAGAAGTTGACTGGGAAGGGCAAGGCCAAGGGAAATATAAAACCTGAACTTGGAAGTGCTCTTCACCCTTCTGCCGTTACTGTTTCAAGCAGTGCTGATCTTCAGGTCTCCAGTACCACTCCTGAAAGCCAACTTACTGCTGGTTCAACAGAATGTTTTGACAAATAGTACGGTTGGTTGAACTCCGAAAAGACGCAAGGCCTGTGTCTTCTTCCCCCTTTACGTCTTCATATTTTTGTATATGTCTCTTTTGAATGCATGCTTCATACATCCTTTTCCTCCATCAGTTTACTCTCAATCCAGCTCGACTGACACACAAAGAGAAGCATTCTCATGGCATTTATTCCCTAGTACATTCTACCTGTTTAATCTCTTGGCAACAGTGAAGGTATCAAACCTGAGCACTTAAATTGTGCAGACGAAGGCTGTGAAGTCAAAGGCAAAGTCGTCTTGTTATGAAAGATGAGGTCTATTAAGTCTTTTATATCTTTTGTGTTTTGTTGTCAAGAGATACATATGCATAGGAGAGGTAATCTGACCTGGTATTCATGTATAGAGTAAATTTTCCTCCTCTAGGAGTTTTGGTTTTGGAGTATGTTATGCTTGTTTTGAGTTACAGATGAACAGAACACTGCGTTCTTGACATCTTGTCTGCAGTGCGCAATTGCATGGTATTGGAAGCAAAGCCGCTTCCAATACCATCTCCAATTCAGATGGTATTGGAAGTGGCTTTGGGTTTGCCGTGCTCGGCAAAGCTACTTCCTTCATGCTCAGCAAAGATACTTCCTAAAATGCTTATAGGCCACGAATCGCACTACAGGGAGATGTATGAGTAGTCAAGTGCAAAGATGATAAAGGGTGTTTTTAAATACACTGTAAATCCACCTTTAAAAATGCACGTTTCTTTCGACGTGCAAGCTACCACCACTAATTAGCACTTTAAAAAAATTAATTAATCCACTTTAACCCTGCACGTCGGAATTGACGTTCAGGGTTGGTGCTTGTATATAGCGAAGGCGGATGATAAAATATCGAATCTGCTTGAGCCTAGAACATCATCACTTTTCAAAATTTATTTATTTTGGTTTGTTTATTTTGGTTTGAACTTTAAGTGTCTAAATCTGTCAACTGGGTCGGTTCAAGTTTGGATCGGTTGGGTCCTGGGTCAATTGGGTTGATCTGGGTTGAGTCTTTCTCCAGGTTCAGATCCGATCCATTGAGTTGGTCAGTGGCGTGACATTGGATCCGACTTTGATCCAATGGATCAGGATGACCCTAAGACTACACACTGATGATTTTGAATGTAGGCAGAACTCAGTCAGTGCCTCAAGTCGTTCTGTAACTCCTTGTGTACTCAGTAGTCTCAGTACTCACTACTCATGGACCGAACTGAATGCTTAGGTGGAGAGGGAGAATCAGGGTGGCGACATGCTTCGACCAGATCATAGGAGTAATACAGAAAGAAGATGGCATATATGAGCAAGTAAACTGCACTAGATGTAATAATGTAAATGACTGATACATTAAGGATACAGGTGCAAAGACTAATAAAAGGAGCATCAAATCTGCTTAAAACTCCCTAGTTTTTTTTCCTGGAACTAGGGCTTACCTAAATTGAACTTCCACATCACAATTTCAAAAGCAAACTTCAGCCATTAATTCCTGGAAGATTTATGGAGGGCACCAAGCTAAAACTCCGAGGTCCAAGCTGTACTTGTATTCGTTTACATCGGCTTCTGGGATGCTAATACCGTGATAGTTGAGGTCGAAACAGAAGACACTAGTATGCTTCTTTACTGTGCACTAAGCAGAGCAGCATCCAGAATTCTTCACAGCAGAAACGTCGTCTTTTCCACCAACGTTGATGGTCTGCCCCTTTGGCACAGATGCAGGATCGTCATTCCCAGCTTCTAGAGCCCTTTTGCAAACTCCCCGATATATCTGGGTGAGGGCCTCTGTGAAGGCGTTTTCAACGTTGAGAGACTCGAGAGCAGAGGTCTCCATGAAGAAGGTGCTCTCTCTCTCGGCAAATGATGTGGCATCCTCGGTTGAGACTGCTCGCAGGTGGCGGAGGTCAGCCTTGTTTCCCACAAGCATGATTACGATGCTGGCATCAGTGTGATCTCGGAGTTCCTTCAACCATCTCGCTACGTTTTCGAATGTCACATGGCGTGTGACATCGTAGACAAGCAATGCGCCTACAGCTCCTCGGTAGTACGCACTTGTGATTGCACGGTATCTAGAGCAAAGATTACGAAGATAGCACAAAGTCAGATACCGAGGTAAAATTATCATAAGAAAGTAAAGGAACATCATTTGGCACGATGAAATTCACACGAAGACCCATTAAACTACTGATAAGGGCATCAGAAACCCATTTTCCCACTCGGACAAAATAATCCGAAAATTACATCCTAGGCTAACTAATGCGAATGTCCACTGTTGAATCTAACTGAAATATTTGAAGCTTTGGAAACCGAAAAAACCTGATCTAAGCTTCTACACAAACAATCTATTGATCATGTAATGTGACTTTTGTGATTTCACAGCAATTAATAACCAGAACCAGGATTACAGACATACTATATTGATCTTACATACTATAAAAAAGTTGCCCATTTTTATAAGGTCTGGATAATTCCACTACTTTGTAGGCAGCTAATTATTCACAATACCGGTTTTATCACAGATGAAGAATTCCATAGTCTCGGAAAGAAAACTATGAAACACCTCACGGCGGAAGATAGAACCCACTGAGTACAAGTTCCATGGTTTCTCCTTAGCTGGGATAGTGGGATCGTATCAGCGGAGTTGCTCAAAATCAATAACACAAGTACCTATCTTTCTGCATAAGTAAGCAAACTCAAGCATGATTGAGAGGATAAGACTCAGCAAACAACACAGCTTGACAACACCGCTTTCTGCATCAGCCAGCAAGCTCATATGAACAATGAATTATGCTAACCCTCATTCATGTAATTTATCAGCGAGCAAACTCATATTGAAGTACTTTGAAAATCATTCCTCAATTTGACTTTGCCTCATTACTAGCCAACCTCAATCATTACTAGCCAACCTCAATTTGTGAACCCAAACCTAACCTAATTCAAACTACGCTAACGAAACCTAGGGCATGGAATTGGAATTTCCAATCGGCTCCATATTGCAATACACATGGAACTAACTATTCAATTCCAAATAACAAAATCAAATGCTACTTTGGTAACACAGGACAGAAATTAGGGATGAAAAGATACCTTTCTTGGCCGGCGGTATCCCAAATTTGAGCTTTGACGACCTTATCATCTACTTGAATGCTACGGGTGGCGAATTCGACGCCGATGGTGGACTTGGACTCGAGGTTGAACTCGTTGCGAGTGAATCGGGAGAGGAGGTTGGATTTTCCGACGCCGGAGTCGCCGATGAGCACCAACTTGAACAGGTAATCGTAATCATCGTCTGTTCTGGATCCCATCCTTGATTTCTAATTCCAACAAGCTGAACTTGTTCCGGCAAGAAAGGGAAATGAACTCCTCGGATCTGAGAGTAAAGGAGATCGACTGGGGAATTCACCGGAATTCGGTAAGCTGAAAAACACAGTGAATCACAGAGAGAGTGCCGAGTGCGGTTCCGTTGTGTATCAGCCTGGATATGCGGTGGAGGGAGATGAGATTTTGAGATCTGAATATCTCATACACCTTACGAAGTACTCCGTATTTCTTTATACTCCGTACTACGTAGGTGGTAGGTAGGTAATTTTCACTACTCCCCCGTGTCATAATTTAGGGGGTTTTATTTTTTAATACGTTTTTTAATATTTTAAAATTATACAGTATAAAATATAAAGTTATTTTTCAAAAATTTAAAATTAATTTCAAACTTATTACTTGAAATTATGTGAATTTTTTTTATAGAGTTTATAACAAATTAAAAAGCGTGTCAAAAGTCAAACTACATAAATTATTAGACAAGACAATAGTAATTGGTGTTTTTGGTGTGTAGGGAGACCGGTGGAAACGTATTTAACTGAAGTTGAAAAAGTGAGTTATTAGTAATAAATAATTTCATATTTATTACTAATAAGTATAAATTATTTTAAAATTTTATATAATTTTTATCATTACAAAACATGAATAAATAATAAATGATATTTGTTCACTATCGCTTCCGTATGTTTATTCTCCGTGTTTAGTGTTTAAGAAGTGTGGATAACATTTACACCTGAGCATGGCTGGATTGGACGAGTTTGGGGCGGGTCTATGCGAATGGATGACAATGGGTCGGGTGGTGGGTGGATGATCTACTTCCGCCACCCAAAACCTTTCACCCTACCCGACCCATCATCCACCAAATATTTCACCCGTCCCGTCCACCCATCACCCATCGGTGAATCAAGTGGATTAGGTGATAATTTGGGTGAAATACACTTTATCAAATTCAAAAAAAAAATTATAGCAAAACATACGTCGAAAACTTCGATGAATAAACAACTAACAAATATAGTCAAATTCGGTCAAATATGTGTAAAGATCCACGCAACTATCAAGTATCAACACTTCAAGCTAGAAGCATGTTTGATAGGATTGTTTAATTAGGGTTTGGGAGTATATTGGTAATTTTTTATATATAGTGTAATTATATAATATAAGTCGGGTGACGGGTCGGGCGACGGTTGGGAAATACCTTCATCTGAATTATGTTGTGAGCCTAATTCGCCATGTTTTATACTTACTTTTATATTAATTTCTGCATACATTTCATACATTTGGGCTAGAATAGTTCAGAATCTATGTAGTTTATACTTATTTGCCAAATTATGGAATCTACACCAGTTTCTATTTAATTTTGCAGAAATCGAGGCAATTTACAGTAGTTCAGAGAAACGAGGAAAAGCTCGAAGTCAACTACAGAAAGTCCGAGGTCAAGGATTAGCGGAACCAGGACAAATCGAGCTGGAAATAAGAAAATCGAGTCAACACAGCTTGGTCGATATCGAGTACTGCAAGTCGATATCGAGTGAAGTCAAGCTGATTTCCACCAGAAGAGGACAGAATCGACTAAGGAAGAACAAAGAGGCCGATATCGACTATGTCAAGTCGATATCAAGTTGCCCAAAACCGAGTCAAGATCCCGGAATCGACCAAGCCAGCTGAAGAAGAAAGGAAGAAGTCGATATCGACTATGTCTAGTCGATATCGAGTACTATCAAGTCGATTTTCATCCTGGATGTCGAGATCGAGTCAGGAAGTGAAGACAGAAAATTTGCAGGTCGATATCGACCTACCTAAGTCGATATAAAGTTGACCACCAGTGGCCGATTTCGAGCTAGTCCGAGTTCTCATTAAAGTTCTATCCAAAGTCCAATGGAGATATCCACAATCCACATGATCATATTCTATCAAGATCTATCAAGATAGAAGAGATATTTATCTATTTTAGATATAGTTCCTTGTTGATTTATTTCTTTATTTCCATTAGTTTTATCTTATATTATTAGATAGATTTAGATATAGCCCACCAAAAAAAAGATAGATTTAGATATAGTTGTTCTATCCTAGAATAGCTACATGGAACACTATAAATAAGGCATTAGGGGCTGGATTTTTATTCATTCAATCATCCAAGCTACAAGCCGAGAGAGAGAGAGAGAGAGAGAGAGAGAGAGAGAGAGAGAGAGAGAGAGAGAGAGAGAGAGAGAGAGAGAGAGAAATCGCGTAGGAGAGAGAGAGAGAGAGAAGTCTTGGAGCCGAGTGAAGTTTGTAAAGCGAGAGCGGAGTTGACTTTATTCGGTTGTAAGTCTTATTTAGTTTATTTAATGCAATTTATTTTCTTGAAATCTTTGATGAGTTTATTCATGATGAAGAGCGAGTAGTCACCCAACTTCTAAGGTCGGGGTGAGCCCGACAGTAGCCATGTGAGGTGATGCGGTAAAGGTACAATATTTGGATGCAATTCATCTTCTATCCCTATGAGCGTGATTCTTTTGCGAAAGTTGATGGTGATCCTTGTTTGTGTTATTGAAGCGAAAGTGGTCTTAATACAACTTGGATTAATTATGTGAAAAAGGGTTGGTAACAATTAGGGTTTATGTCAAAGCCTCTATCTTCCTATTTGTTAATAACGAAAGTTATTTGATGAAAAGCATGTTCTTTTATGCCTTTATGTGTTATTTTACATGGTTATCGTTGTGGTGTTGAAACCCTGATCTTGGAAGTGTTTTATTTTATTGATTTATTTCACGAATTTTCGAGTTTTTAGTTTCTGTTCTCAGTCGATTTTGAGTCACTGTTATTCGATTTTCCTACTCGATATCGAGTTCATACATGTCGATATCGACCAAAGTTTTAGCTTTTGTTCTGTTTATGCTTTTCTTCTGTGTTTGCTGTTTGTCTGGCTGATTTTCTGCTGAGATCTGGAACTGAAAAGGCGGGCACTGACACGCTTCTTCGTGGATCGATCCTGACTGCCTTCTACTACAACCGGAGGAAGTCTTGTATTTATTTGCTGAGACAGGGAGTCAGTTTGCTTTATATTCTATTTATATTTCATACTTGACCATCTTCCTACAACAACAAATTCGACCCGACCCATCACCCGTTCACTCATCACCCATTAAATATCCGCTTTATAACGGATTTTCACCCACTTTTTTGGGTCGGATGAGACGGATATCCATTAGATGTGGGTGAAATTGCCATCTCTATGCGAATATCTTGGCCCATAATAGTGGGTCGAATTTGGACCAAATCCGGTATTTGGGCCAATTGCTTTCCCCAAGTCCGTCCACATGGGTGGGTCGGGTAGCCCAACAGGCCATTCATTAAAATTTTGTGAAATATTATTTTTATTTTTTATTTTTACATTTGATCAAAAACTTTATAATATGTGTTATAAGTATCCCAAAAGATTAAAATTTTATACAAAACAAAGGTACACAAGTTTGAAATCACACACTATAATATTTAGTGTAGGTACGTTTCAATGAAAAAAAATCTTGCAAATAATTTATTTAATATTATAGTATTGTATTTCTTATTTGATATGTGATTTGAATATTATTAGTCATTTAATTAGTATTAATAAAGTACTAATAGATGTAGAAGTATAAATTATATAATCAATATATGTAGTATTTTAATACAATTCTCTATAAATATTTTGTGTGAGGGGGTTCGGGCCTATCGGATCGTTTGGAGCTATTGCATACTTGACCCCATAAATTTAACCAAACGGACTGGGCAGGCCGAGCGGGTTGATCATCTCTTCACATGGTCTAGTATAGCATTGCTTTTGGCATGAATGTGATTATGTCATAGGAGTACCATTTTTGAAGGGCATGTCTTTAATCACTAGCGGTAATCTTCTGTATACATAAATTAATATTGATGCATAACGTCTTATATATCGCATTGTGATCGATTATAGGATAAAAATTCCTATCTGGCGCGCTGTGGTTGATTGTATGATAAAATTAATAAAATAATATGTTGTCACAGTATATAGAAAGTTATATAAGACAAAATCTAGCTATCTATATATTTTAGTTGATTGACAAAAATATAAATAAAAAATATTTCATAGTCATACTTACCAAAAATATTAATAGATAAATATGTAGTATTTGATAAGTGTTATTTTATTTATATCTAGATTATTTTTTGGTGAAAAAATTGTTCTTATAAAAATTAATTATTTAATAATTTTTATTTTATTTATATCTAGATTATTTTTTAGTGAAAAAAATTGTTCATATAAAAATTAACTATTTAATAATTTTTATTTTATTTATATCTAGATTATTTTTTAGTGAAAAAAATTGTTCATATAAAATTTAATTATTTAATAATTGTTATTTTATTTATATCTATATTATTTTTTGAGCCTAAAATGATTTATAAAAATATTATTTAGCCACAATCCATCAATGCATAGCTATTTTAGTAAACTAACATAATAAATATATCATATATATTTAATAAAAATATGAAAATATTTTATAAAATCAGTTATCTATTAAATTACATGAGATTCAATTAATGTTAGATTAGAAAAAAAAACATTTTATCTTATAAATGTGAATTTTGTTTATATTATGAGATTATCTAAATGAAATATATTGAGATTATATTTAATCTATCAAACTAATTTTATTTAAATATGTATTGTTTTTTGGTAGAAAAAAATATTTATATTTATATTTTGTTATTTATTTAAATCTTTCAAAAATTATTTATAATATTGTATTAATGTATTCTCCGTGCATGGGATGAGACCTACACTAATTATATATACTAAAATCAAAGCATAGCGTCCTATATGACACATTGTCGTTGATTCTAAGAAAACAATTAATAAAATATTATGTTATCATAGTTTATAGAAGTTTATATAAGTCACAATCTATCTATATATATTTTAGTTAATTGAAAAAATATAATCTTTTATATTACATATACTAAAACCGATGCATAACATTCTATATAATCTTTTATATTACATATACTAAAACCGATGTATAACGTCCTACGTAGCACATTGTGGTTGATTCTAAGAAAAAAATTAATAAAATAATATGTTATTATAGTTTATAGAAAGTTATATAAGCCACAATCTATCTATATATTTGATAGTTAATTGAAAAAATTATAAATAAAAATTATTTCATAGTCATACTTACAAAAAATATTAATAGATAATAAATATGTAATGTTGATAGATGCTTTTATATTTTATAGCTAGATTATTTTTTGAAGAAAAGAATTATTTATATCAAAACAACTAGTATAATCCAGTTTAGGCAAGAGTTTTAATGAAACGGAAAATATGGTGCAACGATGTAACAAATGAAAAATTGTGTAATATTAATATAAATATTGAGTTATATGAATATGCGTGTGTGTGTGTATGTGTGAATATGAATATGGTGTTATTCATTTATGTTATGTTTTTTTACAGTAGGAAACCAATATGACGTTCTTCCATGAACAATCATCCATGATCATCCCTGCGAATGATGTTACAAAGTTCCATATTTAAAGGGAGTGTACATAAATTAAGATCAAAATTACTCCTAGCTATATAGTCTGCAACTGAGTTGGCTTCTCTGAAGCAGTGCTGAAATTGAATCATGGAGAAGTCCGACTTTGATCTTTTGATGTTTTCCATTACTCTTAGGATTTCCCAAGGCACTTTGGCATTGTTTTCAGTTGCCTTGATAGCTTCCGTGTTATCACCCTCAAGGCCTCAATGATGATCTTCTGCCATCCTTTGCTTCTGGCTAGCTCTACTCCTAAGTACATGGCTAAGGATTCAGTGTGGATTATAGATCCCTTAGCAACTTTGCTATTGAAAATTTCCACAACATGACCGTTCCAGTCTCTGACAATACCCCCAATCTTGCAATCCCCATTCGTTGCAACCGAACCATCTACATTAATTTTATAGACAGAGATTGGGGGCCTTGTCCATTTGATGTGCTTGCCTTGTCATTTCTTCTGTTTCTGATCATTGGTGGTTTGGCTAGCATCTCGCCAGTCCGAGATACATTTTAGGATTCGCTGAGTAATAGTATTGGTATCTTCTTGTTTGTTCTTAAAAATGACTGAGTTCCTGAATTCCCAAATGTTATGCCAAATTAGACATAAATTTGCAAATCGCAGGTTGCTCCTTTTAATATGTTCTATAATTTCCATTGTGCTGCTGGGGCTGTTGATGCCGCAAAATGAAGTGTTTGTTTTGAGTTCATAGGTTTTAATTATTTGTTTCGAAATTTGACATCTTAGGAATAAGTGAGTAGCATCTTCATCTTCAAGGTTATAGAGGCAGCATTGGGACGGGACTCGATTGTAGAATTTGTTCAGTCTTGCCTTTGTTGGTAAAGAATCCGTCAGAATTTTCCAGATAAAATTTTGGGTTCTTGGAGGGAGATGGAGCTTCCAAATCCACCCAGATTCCGTACTGAGAGCACCATTATATTCTTTAATTTTGTATGTCGACTTCGTCGAAAAATTACCATCCTTGCTATATTTCCATATTAATTTGCCTTGTGTGTTAGTTTTTGGAATATCAATGTCAGAGATGATCTTAGCTAGATTGGATGGGAATATCTGGTGAAGCATATATGAGTATTCCAATGTTTCCCAGGGTCAATAAACCCTGAGACCTTCATATTGAGGTTGTGATTATTCTGATAGGGTTTTAGGGAGATTTTATCAATCAAAGGGTCGTCCCAAACATTAATGGAAGAACCGTCTCCCACAATCCAAATGAGACCTTTTTGAAAGATTTCCCTGAGATGGCAGAGACGTCCAAATTGCCAGGAGGTATTGTGAAAATTAAGATCATTTATTTGTCTATTAGTAAGATATTTTTCTTTGATCATTTTGACTCAAATATTACATGGGTCATTATAGATTTTCCATAAGAGCTTCATTTGGAAGGTAATGTTTCTTTCATCAGCTGTTCTTATACCAAGTCCACCTAATTCTTTCGGCTGACATATCTTTTCCCAACTAATTATATTCATTTATGTTATGTGAATATAAAATACTCCCTCCGTCTCGCAAAACTTTTTGTTTTAGGCTTTATGCTCACTTATGAATAAAACATATGTTTTCTTCACTTTTATAGGATAAAATACATAAAAACAGTAATTATTACCTAGAGCAATTACTGCGAGACGGAGAGAGTATCAAATTCAAATAACAATATTTACATCATATTCATATCACAAAACATAATATTCGTAGTTTCATATTCATTTAACATAATATTCATATGAATATGACATAATATTCATTCGTTTTACTGTTACACTGTATTATTGGTTTCATTAGAACCTATCATATACCACACAGTTTTCTTCTCGATTATGAATTGGACACTTCAAAAAGGAAATTTGTTTGGATAAAGACTTCAAAAAAGAAGTTTGTTTCTATTTGTTTAGTTGCATCTATTTTTATTTTTGTTCTTGTAGGGTTTGTTTCTATTTGTTTCATTGCACCTATTTTCTATTTGTATTGTATGTTTAGGCCATTCTCGTCTGTTGATTTGTCGGCCTCTCGAGGATCCAGTGGTGAAACCTAAGATGTCTAATCGAAAGGACCAAAAAATATTATTTCTAAAAGGAGTTATGGAGATTTTAAACCCCCAACCAGTTGATTAAAATACCCATCATATACCAACTAAACTAAAGTAATTAATTGTTAAAATACTCTTTTACTATTTACATATCATACAAATATATTACATATAATATTAATTTTTTTTTCCGTCCGGTGAGGCCATGGCCACCTCCCGCCTCAACCGTGTTCTGCCACTGCGAGGATCAGACTTGCCTCATCTTCATCTCAAATCTTTACTTAAAAAAAAAAAACTTATACATTTAGACTAGAATCAGACTTGCCTCATCTAAAATCTTTAACTAAAAAAAAGGGACTTGTTTAGACGGGTTCAATAATAGAGTAAAATATTTCTGTCATTTTTAAAGGTGATTTATGGGCTTAAACTCGAGACTTTTGAATCGTTTTGATTAAGGTCTGGTTCTATCTCGTATGATCGAGTTCAGTCGACATCTTCATAAGTTCGGTACATGAGCTCACAAGTTCGATCCCTTCTCTTAATTAAGCCGTTTCACAACGAGCCTTCTCGAATTAGACTCCAAAATGGCGAATCAAACAAACATATACCATCATATAAACCTGCTTTGATTTGGATTGTATACAACATTTTCTCATTGACAAAGTGTTGTCATTAATATTATTGCCATATAACATAACCTTCTTAACCAACGCCTTCGTTGCGCCTTCCTGGCTAAACCACGGGGTAGCTCGGCATCATCGCGAGGCCACAAACCCCTTCCGGCTGAGCTGCCCCGCGCAGTATCCTCATATACCCTTCCTCACCCCATCCGGTTCCCCACGAGTTCTTGAGGATCCAGTACTTTAGACCGCCTTGTTCGGCTTCGCCATACCCAACGATGATCAAGTCATGGTCCAGATCCGTCCCACATCTCCCCTGGAAGATGCCCGAGCTGTACAGCTGAAACTCGCTTCCGGAGGACTCCACAGACACCGACACAGGCTGCAGTGCAACCGCTGCCATAACACTGGCCTCGGAGTTGGCTGCGACGGTTTTGAATCCTGAAATCCTGGCTGCTTTCGTCGCCGGTGCGTGGCAGAGTCCTTGCTTCCCCGTGTAAGGATAGACTATGTCCGTCGTTACCCCGCTGTCTTGGATGTATTGGAACGCCCCCTCTTTGAATCCTCCCAAGCAGCCTTTATCGTCGCCATTTGTGTCGCAATCTACGACCTCTTGTTCCGATAGCGACATCAGTTTTCCTGTCTTGATCTGGACCGCGCTCTCCACTCCCCCTGCTGCGGAGAATGTCCAGCAACTTCCTGCAACAAAGAGTGTTTTTCGCTGTTCAAAACGTCGCAAATTTCGTCGCTAATCGAAGTTAAACTTTAACTTAGCGAAAGGCGACGATATGTACCGCATTCGCCTTGCATTTTGACATCAGTGACAGCACCCATTAGTCGCCAGTCAATCGCCGGAGGAGCTTGTTGCTGCTGATGAGGGTCCGGTGTAGTGTAGTGGCTGCCGTTGCTTGACCGTGGGATGATCAAGCGGCCCACGTACAGCGCCTTGAACTCGTCGTTAGTGAGATCCGCAAATTCGTTGTCACCGAGCTTGTACGAGAGGTCCTGAGAGTTGATGTATTCAATGAAGTTGAGGTTGGCCTGGTAGATGCCGAACCGGAGCATCCACTCGTCGTGGTCCTTGTAGTGCTTACTGTGGCTTTGCAGCCACGCTTTGAACCTCGCCTCCACGCCGCTGCTGTCGTACTTCCGCGGGTGCGTGCAACGGGACTCGACGACTAAGAACAACAACATCATACAAAGAATAAATTGAAGCAATTTGCTTCCTAGATTGGCCATTGTCTTAGCTTCAGATTGAGCTCTAAGCGATTCGAGCTTGTTCATGGATCTCTCTCTGTGGAAGTGAGATTTTATTGTACTCTTTCAGGGTGTTACAGTTTTTGATCCTCACTCCCTCTTCAAGTCATTTGAATTGCATGAACTCCCTAAAGTAAGGCTTGTGCGTTTCTTGTTGTGTAAATTGTGTTTGTTCCTCTCTATGTACACATCTAACAACAATTGTAAATTCATAAGCTACTGATGTCTTTTTTCAAAGGGACAATCATAAGGTATTGATGTCTTTCCAGCATCTCCAAGATGATATACTAAATCAACTAACCATCCAAGCATCAAAATAAGACATAGCTAACATACTAGCAATAGCTACGACGATGCATCGATTCGACCACTTACTAATGTAACAAAGAGTTAGGGCAGATGTTCTGGACACTAATGTCAATATAGTACAGCAAAATAGTCCTAGAGCTCAACTGCAGCACTTTCATTCACATTCACTGGGGCAAGATCAGTTAAACCAACCGTCGCTGATGCTTCCTTTCGTTTCCTCATCGACTCCTTGAGAAGTTCGACACCCTTCTCAATGTCAGGGACCCTTGCTTGAAGCATCTCCACCCGTTCCAGATGCGCTTTGAACGTCTGGGAATACTCCTCCTCGAGTTTCTGTACTGTACTCTTAAACGCGGTTAGAGTCACCTTGTCCTCTTCTTCTCGCTTCAAGCGCTCTTTCTCCAAATCTGCGACAGTCTTGACAACACCGCCCACCCCAGCGTCTTTGTAGAGCGGCTCGAGAGGCAAGGCAGCACGCTTCCTGTACTCAGCAAAATTTTGCTGGGTGGTCTTCAGAGCTTTCCTGTAGCCGCTGATGACGCTGTTCATTGCGTAGAGCTCGTTGTCGTAACGTGCTAGCTCTGCCTGGTGTCTCCTCTGCTGATCCTCGATACTTAGTTTTAGCTGCTGGATGATGTGGTCCTTGTTCCCGAGCTCGTAACTAATCATCTGCTGCTGGCTCATCATTGCATCCTGGGAGCTCATATAAGCCATTCGAGCTTTTGCAAGCCACTGCTGCATTTGATCGAAGCACATGTCGAAGTCTGGCGGTTTTTGGTCCCAAGAAGGGCCCTCGGTTCTCATTCTCTTATGGCTATCGTTCAGGGAATGGCCGGGCATTTCAGGGTCATGCTCGAGCTCTCTCTTGGGAGCACTGCCAAAGAGCGATGATGGTCCGCCTAGCATCAAGTGATTGTCCCCCCGGGTCGAGAGAAGCCCCAGGGATGACTGGTCACCGAAATCAGCAGCAGCATACGGTATTTGTGATGGATCCATTGCTTGCATCAGATGGCCAGAAGATAAGCCACTGAAACTGTTGCATTTCTGCAAAGCATCAAACCCTTCAACCTGCTCATCGTCTTCCTCTTCGTCATCTTCAACCTCTTCGGGTTGGCCATCCTCCTGCCCTGCGTGCTCTTCGTCAACTTCCACTTCGCTCATAGAACAGTGCCGCAAGAAATGCCCTTGCTCACCGTCTTTCCTGGGCAAATCCCAGATATCCTGTTCATCATCATCTGCCTTGATTGGCTCGAAATCCATCAAGTCATTGCCTGATGTCCCCTGGATCTGGGTATCATCGGCATGAACATTCTCATCTTCTGATTTGAAATCATACACATCATCATCACCGCGAGTAATATTTGCATCCTCCACATTATCACCATCCATCTTCATATCCTCCGCATAATTCCCAGCAACATTCATATTCTCCACAAGATCACCAGCGGTCTCAAGCTTCATCACAAGATCAGCAGCTGCCTCCAGCTTCTGGACCTGATCACAAGCGGTCTCCTGCTCGTCAACATGACCAGTGGCGGTCTCCATCTTGTCAGCATGACCACCTGTGTTGTCCAGATTCACAGCATGATCACCAACCGCTGCCATACTCCCCAGCTGATCAACAGCCATCTCCACATTCTCCTCCTGATCAGCGGTCTTCTCCGGAATCTCTACATGCTCGACAGCCTTCTCTACATTCTCAACAGGCTTATCCGGAATCTCTACACGCTCAACAGACATCTCTACATTCTCAACAGCTGTCTCCGGAATCTCTACATGTTCAACAGCCGTCTTCGGAACCTCTACCTGCTCAACAGCCTCCGGAATCTCTACATGCTCAACAGCCTTCTCCGGACTCTCTACGGGCTCAACAGCCTTCTCCGGACTCTCTACGGGCTCAACAGCCTTCTCCGGACTCCCTACACGCTCAACAACCTTCTCTAGAATCCCTTGTTGCTCAACAGCCTTTTCTGGACTCTCTGCATGCTCAACTGCCTTCTCCGGACTCCCTACAAGCTCAACAGCCTTCTCCGGACTCCCTACACGCTCGACAGCCTTTTCCGGACTCCCTACACGCTCAACAGCCTTCTCTGGACTCCTTACACGCTCAACAGCCTTTTCCGGACTCCCTACACGCTCAACAGCCTTCTCCGGACTCCCTAAACGCTCAACAGCCTTCTCCGGACTACCTACAAGCTCAAAAGCCTTCTCCAGAATCTCTACATGCTCAACAGCCTTCTGAAGAATCTCCCCATGATCACCAGCAGTCTCAGGATTCTCAAAACCTCCAACACAGCCAATAGTAATATCACCATGGGCAAGACTACCAACATTCTCGGCATCACTAACATTGCCCAAGAAACCCAGATTGACAACATTTTCCAGACTTTGTTCGCTTTGAACACTGCCAAAGCCCGCGACAGTAGGCTGTACATTCTCAAGCTTCATCTCAGGCTCTCCACCATGGGAAACCTCACATTCCGCCATTTTCACATCACCCTCTTCTTCTTCGTCTTCCTTGAGCATTATAACCTCCTGTACCTCCATTGGGCTCTTCTCCCTAAACAATTCCTTCCTCTGAAACCTAATCAAATGCTGCAAATGGGAGGCATAGTAGCAGTTCTCCAGCTCTGTACCTTGCAACACCTCCCTCCTAACCATAAACCAAATCAACTTCGTCCAATCCACCTTCTCTGGATGCCCTTCCGTAATCATCCCAGTCCAATTTATCATCTCTTTAGGCAGAATCCATGTATCCTCATGCAACAGCATCCAATTCGACACGAATTCGGCCAAAAACGCAAGGAAATCCTTCGGCCACACCACCTCCTCCTCCCCGGAATCCGCCGGCTTCGGCTTCTTGGACAAACTCAAAGCCCTAGCCAAGTCCGTCGGGGTAACCCGAACCTTAACACCATCAATAGAACTACATCCCCCCTTTGAATTGTAAGTGACAATCAGCTTCGCAAGGAGATCAACCCTAATCTTGCTATCAAACTCGAAATGAGCGAACTCCCACAAACCCAACCGCCTCAAATTCTCCTCGTGCCTCGAAAAGTCGAGGGCTTTGTTTGGTACAAAAGGTATGACCTTCCATTTCTGGGATAGAGCTTGTACCTTCTTTTCGACGGCAGCTAACGTCTTGGGGTGGGGGGGCTTGACCAAGCCCTTCTTGCGACGAGATGGAGGAGCGCGGCGGGAGGAGCTAGAGGGAGGCAAAGCCTCAATCTCAATCTCCTTCTCCTCGACATTGGAATCAGAAATCAGAGTAATCGGCATGCCTTCGGGGTCGTCTGGATCGTCTTGAAGGTGGTGGAGGTCGGGATCTTGGTGCGGGGGATCTGGATCGGCAGATTCTAGGGTTTGTAGTAGGTGGGAATCGGGGAGGGGAGAGCTAGGGTTTTGGGTGGGAGATCTTGTTGTTGTGGGATGGGTGGGGGTTGATTGTTATCATCGGGGATGGGAAATGAAGTGGTGGTGGTGATCGTGTGTGGATTTGGGGGAGGCGACGATTCGATTTCGTCGGAGGGGAGGGAATCCATCATCGATTTTTTTGAGTCTGATGACTCTGTAAATCGTAAGGATTGGACGGGAGGCCGAGTGGAGAGACTAGACCTGTACCCAATTGGGTCCCGAGAAACAACCACCTTTTCCCTTTTTTTTTTTTTTCCCTTTAAAAACAGTAAAGATTGAAAAAATACAGTATTTGGAGATCTGAATTTTTTTTTTTTCGCTCCGATTCGGAGATCTGAACTTTGATATTGACCGTGCAAACTACAAAGACTATATCTGAAATCAGAAGTGGGCACAAATCTCGTAAATTTTGGTTTTGTCCCGATCCTGGTGGGACTTGAAAAAAAAAACAGTAAATCCCGTCCCGCAAAAATTAAGCGGGACCAGACGTGGGACGAGGATTCCCTATCTCGCAAATCCCGTCCCGGGACGAGGATTCCCCGCGTGTCTTTGGGTCGGCCCAACTTTCTTTTGATGTGGCACTCCGTTCTAGTTTGGAACGTATTGTCACTGCGTTTAGGCCCGGGTTCGGAGATTGGCAGTGGCGGCTCGCCACCTTCCCTTTTCAGTTGGGTGGGCTCGGAGTGTATGCTGCTAGAGATGTCCTACATTATGCTTTTTTGGCATCTCGATTGCAGTCTGCTGAGTTGCAGGCTAAGCTTCTACGTCCTTCTGGTATCATTGCTACTGGCCCTATTTTTGATGATGCTTGTCGGGTTATTCGGTTTCGGGACAAATCGGACTCGGGTTGGTATCGGGTGTTATGACAATTCGGGTCGGGTCGGGTTCAATCGGGCATTATTTTTTCCGGATACAATCGGGTTTTCGGTTGTAATTTGATCAAGCAATTTCGGATTTCGGACAAATCGGGTTTCGGTCAAACCGGACTTCGGTCAAATCGGGCTTCGGTCAAATCGGATTTCGGTCCAATCGGGTTTCGGTTGAATCAAGCTTCGGTCAAACTGGGCTTCGATTAAATCGGGTTTCGACTGAAAACGGGTTTTTGGTCAAATAGATTTTTAGTTGAATAGAGTTTCGCTTAAATTGAGTTTCTTTTTTTGGTTGAACCGGATTTCGTTTGAATCGAGTTTCCGTCAAATTGAGGTTCACTTGAATCAAGTTTCCGTCAAACCAGATTTATATATGAGATATTTATCTTTTTATACAGAAGTTATTTCTTATCAATTCGATCTTAATCTATATACTCCCTCCGTTCGGTAAAACTTGTCGTTTACTATTCATGCACGCTTTTTTATAACGATAAAAACTATATAAAATATTTATTTTTTTATAATTTTTTTTAACAAGTTTGTACTTATTAATAATAACTACGAAGTTGTTAAAAAAATTATTAAAAAAAACTAGATATTTTATATACTTTTTATCTCCTAAAAATGCGTGCATGAATAGTAAAGTGTCAAGTTTTTCCGAACGGAGGTAGTATAATATAATGTGTATTTGCACTGTATAGTAATATTATGAATTTATATCGTGTTATAGCCTTATAGGATATAGTTTAAAGTTGGATTGTATAGGTAGTCTTTTCTTGATGAAAAATAAAATATTAGTACATCACTTAAACAAAATAAGATTTCTGTCATCTAAATGAGAATTATCAAATGTTATGATATTGGTCCAAAGTAAGATTTATCCAAACTTGATATTATATAATATATTTGATAACTAAGATCAATAACTATAGTATATTTTGAATGGTTAGTTGAAAATTATTATTGCTACAGAATGAATTCCTAGAAAAATTCCACTAAAATAATTTTAAATTATATTTTCCATTATATCGTTCTAGAAAGAACACTTACAAATCTATTGTTAATGTGATTAAAAATAAAATATTAGTACATTGCTTAAATGAAATAAGATTTATGCCATCTAAATGAGAATTATCAAATGTTATGACTTATGATATTGATCCAAAATAAGATTTATCCAAACTTCATATTATCTAATTTGATAACTAAGATTAATTCAATAACTATAGTATATTTTGAACGGTTAGTTGAAAATTAATATTGCTAAAGAATGAATTCCTAGATAAATAGAAAAGAAAAATTCTACTAAAATAGTTTTAACTTGTGTTTTACATTATATCGTTCTAGAAAGAACACTTACTAATCTATTGTTAATATGATTAAAAATAAAATATCAATACAATACAATGCTTAAATGAAACAAGATTTCTGCCATCTAAATGAGAATTATCAAATGTTATGATATTGATCCAAAGTAAGTTCTATCCAAACTTTATATCTAATTTGATAACTAAGATTCAATAACTATAGTATATTTTGAATAGTTAGTTGAAAATTGTTATTGTTAAAGAATGAATTCCTAGATAAATAGAAAAGAAATATTATACTAAAATAGTTTTAACTAGGGATGTGCACAACCGGGTATCCGACACGACACGACACGACAAAAATACGAAACCGATAAGGGGAAAAGTGCCGATCCGAACACGACACGATAAGTACCGGGTATCCGACACGATAACACGACACGGTTTCGTGTCGGATACCCGTATAACACGACACGATACGATTTGTACACAAACCTCCTCTTTCTTTCTTTTTTCTTTTTTTTTCCTTTTTCCTAATGTTTTCGTACATGAACACTAAACAACGCCGGATTTGAGGGCGACCGTCGAGCGAGGCCGAGGGCGACGGCAAGCGCCAGATCTGAATCGAGGCTCGAGAGGGGGAGCGAGCGAGGAATCGAGATGAGACTGAGGAGCGAGGAGAAGATTACCAAGTTATACAACCTTCAACCATGCTCTTCAGCCTCCAATTACACTAGTATTACCGTAGATAAAATTAAAAATTAATAAAGCTGAAAAAATTACATATGCTCCAATTACAGAAGCTGAGAATTTGACAATTGAAACAAACAATCAACCACTCAAACAAAAAAATCAAACACAAACAAACAATCAATTACACAAGGCAAACAACATCAATTTTAAACACCCACAGTCTCCAATTCAACCAACAGTTGAACTGATTGAAAATTGAAAAACAAAAAGGAATAACCTACCGGGTCTGAAATGAGCGTAGAGCGAGGTCGACGATGACTTGAAGCGCCGGATCTGAAGCGCGGCGAGTCTAGGGGGTGAGAGGAGTCCGGCCGCCGCTGCCTAGAATGAAGGAGGAGGAAGAAGACCGAAGAACGGTGACGACGAGACTGGCGAGTGAAGAACGGACGACCATCGACTGTCGAGAAAGCGAGAATGAAGGAAGAGGAGTCCGTCGAGAAGGCGAGAATGAATGAGGAGGAAGAAGACTGGATCGGTCTGGAACGGCGACGGCGAAAAAAAAAATAAAAAAATTATCGTGTCGTGTCGGATATCCGACAAGGGAATAATCCCGATCCGAACACGACACGATTATTGTCGTGTTTTACCGTTTCGTGTCATAATCGTGTCGTATCTATATCGTTTCGTGCTTTTTCGTATCGTATTGGTGCGGTTTCGTGTCGTGTCAACCATGTCGTATTTTTCTGCACAGCCCTAGTTTTAACCTATATTTTCCATTATATCGTTTTAGAAATAATAGTTACAATTATTGTTAAAGAGTATATTTCTTCATCGACCATATAATATATATATTCTACAACAACTAAAAAACATAAATATTTTTTAAATATATAAGTTTTAAAAAGGAATAAAAATTATAAAATAGAAAAATATATCATCTCAGTAAGAGAATTAATAGAAAAAAGATGGAATAAATTTAAAATTATAACTACAACTTAATATTTGTCAGTTAAATAATTAAAACAAAAACAAAATCAAGAATGTGTAATACTATAATTTGATCATTAAACTAAATAAAGGACAAAAAGATACGGAGTATAAAATATATAAAAGGACAACCCAAAATTTGGGAGGGAAGTAAAAGTAAATTGGGAGGGAACTAAAAAAATGGAAAATTTAGGAGGGAACTTAAATAATTAAAAAAAGAAAGAAAAGTGTCCTACATAGACTACATAGTACATTTTCATTTACCTTACAATTTTACAAAACACTAAATTATTAAATTCATTTTAATTTTACACCCTAATAAACCTAGTAGTTATCTCAATCTCCTTATTTGGGGGCCAGGGCTCGATTCGGACGTCGGATATAATCGGGTTCGGGTGATTCGGGCGTCGGATATAATCGGGTTCGGGTGATTTCGGGTGTCGGTTATAATCGGGTTCGGATGATTTCGGGTGTCGGATATAATTGGGTCGGGTGTTTCGGTCTTCAGGTTGTTGTCGGATCGGTTCATTCAGGTATAATCGGGTTCGGGTGAATATCGGTTTCGGTTTGCTATCGGGTTCGGGCGTAGTTCGGGTCGGATCGGTCGGTCTCGGTTCCGAACTTTTTAAAATCTATTCGGGTGTCGATCGGGTTCGGTGTCGGATCTTTCGGATCGGTTTTCTCAGATCGGGTCGGGTATTGCCAGCTCTAGTCACAACATCTGGATTTGCTTTGGATGATGTCGTGCGTGTCTTCAACAATAAGGTAGGAACTGATATTCTGAGTAATCCAAGTGAGATCGCTGGCCCCAAACTCATGAAGAAATTGGCAGACATATATTTCACACGGATTACGAAAGATGCAGAGAATACCTTTTCTTTATCGTCGCGTCAGATGGCTTTATGGAGTTCTCAGCGTCAAGAACATGCTACTGATTGGCTTAGAGCTCTCCCTATCTCTGGGTTGGGTCAGACTATGAATGGTAAGACATATCATTGTGTGTTGTGATATCGGCTAGGCATCCATTTGTTTTCCATTTCGAAGCCTTGTTCTCCTTGTTCCAGGGTATTTGAGGGAGACATTTTTGGTGATCATGATGTGTCGTGTGCTGGTATTGTGGGGATTAAACATCGTCATAATGATGTTCATGACACTTTAGTGAATGTCTGTTATCGTTCTGGGATCTCAGCTGGTAAAGAAGTTGATATTGGCTTGTGTGGGGGTGATGGGAAACCCCTCCGTCCGGCAGACATGCTTCTTTATGCGTGGGACGAAGGGTTGGATGTTTGTGTTGACTTGACAGGGTCATCTCCCTTGACGCAATATGGGTTGATGGATTTTGTTCCAGGACATGGGGTGGTTGAGGCGGCTCGTCGTAAGCGGGTCAAGTATCAAGATAAGTGTAAAGCCATTGGTTATGGGTTCTTACCTTTCTATTTTTCCGCATTAGGAGAACTTGAGGCGGACGCCATAACCCTTCTAAAGAGGATCCAGAAATTTGCCCAAGCTCACGATATGGGGGCTCATAATGCAACTTATATTTTCACTAGGGTGGGATTTTCTATTGCTAAAGGAGTGGGGGCCCAGATTGTCTCTCGGCTCCCCACCAATTCTTTGTAAACTCCTATATAAAAAAAATAAAAAATTATAATAATAAAAAATTGGCAGATATATATTTCACGAAGGTTGCTGCTACATCAGACTTTGTTTTCTCTTTGACTCCGCGACAGGTGGCATTATGGAAGTCTCAGCAGGGTGCTCACTCATCCGATTGGTTGCGTGCAGTTCCTATTGTTGGGCTTGGGCAGACTATGAATGGAAGGACCTATCCCAGTGTGCTTAGTTATCGGCTTGGTGTTCCATTGTTCACGATGTTTAGGCCCTGTCCGGCTTGTTCTCGGGTCTTTGTTGGTGATGTCTACGGAGATCATGTTGTGTCCTGTGCTGGTACCGTGGGCATTAAACATCGACATAACCTTTTGCGTGAAGCCTTATTGGTTATCTGTTATAGGGCCGGGATTTCTGCCGGTAAGGAGGTTGATATCGGTTTCGTGGATGGGCTCAATAGGCCTCTTCGTCCGACAGATTTGCTTCTTTATTCATAGGACAGAGGGCGTGATGTTTGTGTTGATCTGACGGGATCCTCCCCCTTGACTCTATTGGGGGTGTCTGACTTTGTCCCTGGTCGTGTTGTTGTTGATGCTGCTCAACGTAAGCGTGTCAAGTATCGTGATTTGTGCACGACAGCGGGTTATGGTTTCCTACCATTCTCTTTCTCTTCGTTGGGTGAGCTGGATACGGATGTCGTTGCCTTGCTGAAGCGGATTCAGAAATTCTCGGTATCTCAGGATGTCGTAGCTCGTGCTGCAGTTTAGATTTTTACTAGATTTAGTTTCATTATCTCTAAGAGAGTGGGTGCCCAGATAGTATCTCGGCTACCCACTAATTTCGGAGGAAGATTTGTGAAGGTCACTACACTGTCGTCGTTCGAGTGCTTTCTTCATCAGGTATTGCTCCTTATTCTGATGCCACTCTCGCGTCTCTATAGGAGATGCATCCCATTGCCCAATCTCCCAACTTATCGCCTTTACCTATGGATCACCATCCTCTCATTGCCTCTTCGACCTGTGTTTTGGATATGATTCGGAGCTTTCCGCGTGGCACATCATGTGGGAGGGATGGGTTCCGTGCTCAACATCTTTTGGATTGTTTGGGTGGAGCAGCTATCGCTGTTTCGGATGATTTGATCGCCTCTATTACTCGGGCTGTCAATCTTTTCCTTGAGGGACGCCGTTGTCCGCAAGCTCTGGGTGAGTATATTGCTAGTGCTCCGCTCACCCCGCTTGTTAAGACATGTGGAGGTATACGATCTATTAATGTTGGCACTATTTGGAGACGCATTGTCTCTAAGGTTAATGCTTGTTTGGCCGGTCCTTCTTTGTCTGGTTATTTTTCAAGCCTTTAGTTTGGGGTCGGGGTATCCGGTGGAGGAGAGGCTATTCTGCATGCTTTGAATCGGTTCGTTGAGGCTCGTGGTGGTTAGGAGGGTCTCTCCATGTTTTTGGTCGACTTCTAGAATCCATTCAACTTAGTTGATCGTGTGGCCATGTTAGAGGAAGTTCGCCGTCACTGCCCGGTTCTGTCCCGATGGGTGGAGTTTTGTTACTCTAGGCCTGCCCGACTGTATTATGGGGAGCATAGCTTATTGTCTTGTCAGGGGGTTCAGCAAGGAGATCCGTTGGGCCCTCTACTCTTTGCTTTGATGTTGCATCCTTTAGTGTGCAAGATCAGAGACTCTTTTGACCTGAGTCTGCAGGCTTAGTACTTAGATGATGGCACTGTTGTTGGGGATACTTTAGTTGTGCGGAAGGTCTTGGATCTGATTATGAAAGATGGTCCGCGCCTTGGTCTTCATCTTAATGTGGATAAGACCGAGGTTTTTTGGCCTACAGAAGACCTGAGGAGTTGGCTTCCAGGTGTTTTCCCCCCCTCTATTGCTCGGCCATTGCGCGGTGTCAAGGTTTTGGGGGGGCCTGTCAGTGTATGCTCTGATTTCAGCAGTGAACTAGTGGCAAGGAGAGTGACTAGGACCATAGAGCTTATGGATTCTGTCGCGAGGATTGATGACCCTCAGTGCGAGTTGCTTCTGCTTCGGGCTTGTACGGGTATTTCTAAGCTTTACTTTTCCTTGCGTACTTGTTCTCCGCATGTGTTTGGGCCGGCTCAACTTTCCTTTGATGAGGCACTCCGTTCTAGTTTGGAACGTATTGTCACTGCGTCTGGGCCTGGGTTTGGAGTTTGGCAGTGGAGGCTCGCCACATTCCCTTTTCATTTTGGTGGGCTTGGAGTGTATGTTGCTGGTGATGTCTTACATTATGCTTTTTTGGCGTCTCGCTTGCAGTCTGCTGAGTTACATGCTAAGATTTTACGTTCTTCTGGTATCATTGTTGTTGGGCCTACTTTTGATGATGTTTGTCGCTCTTTTAATGAGGTCACGGGTTCTGATCTTCTACGCGATCCTAGTGAAATCGCTGCCCCCAAGCTTATGAAGAAACTAGTAGATATATATTTCGCGAAGGTTGCTGCTACATCAAACTCTGTTTTCTCATTGACTCCGCGACAGGTGGCATTATGGAAGTCTCAGCAGGGTGCTCACTCATATGATTGGTTGCGTGCAGTTCCTATTTCTGGGTTGGGGAAGACTATGAATGGAAGGACCTATCGTAATGTGCTTAGCTATCTATTGGGAGTTCCATTGTTCACGGTGTCCAGACCATGTTCTGCTTGTTCTCGGGTCTTTGATGGTGATATCTACGGTGACCATGATGTATCTTGCGCTGGTTCCGTGGGCATTAAACATCGACATAACCTCGTTCGCGACACCTTAGTAGATATCTGCTACAGGTCTGGGATTTCTGCCGGTAAGGAGGTTGATATCGGTTTGGTTGATGGGCATGATAATCCTCTTCGTCCGGCGGATTTGCTACTTTATTCCTGGGATAGAGGGCGGGATGTTTGTGTCGATCTGACGGGACCCTCCCCTTTGACTCAGTCTGGGATGTCTGACTTTGTGCCTGGTCGTGCTGTTGTTGATGCTGCTCGCCGTAAGTGTGCCAAGTATCGAGATTTGTGCACGGCGGCTGGTTATGGTTTCCTACCCTTCTCCTTCTCTTCGTTGTGGGAGTTAGATACGGATGCGGTTGCTTTGCTGAAGCGTGTTCAGAAATTCTCCGTATATCAAGATCTCGGGGCTCGTTCTGCTGCTTATATTTTTACTAGACTCAATTTTATTATCGCTAAGGGAGTGGGACTCATTACTGAATGCTCCGTTAGGGCAAGGCGATTGGCGATTGGTGATCAGCGGCGTTCGGCGATGGCTCCTCCGGCTCATCCTGTCGCCCGGAGTCGTTGGGCCGGGGTCTCTTCCGGTTGGTCGCTGTCCTAGTCCTTGGCGCTTGGGTCTAGTCGGGTCTAGTTGTTCCAAGGCCGCGGCTCATCAGGTTTGGTTTCCTTCTTCTTCGTCATGCGATCGGTGCGTGTCGGCGCTGTCTTCCCTCTCCCTCTGCGTATCCTCCCTTGTTTGCTGTTGATGGGGCCGGTCTGTGCGGATTCAGGGCGGGTCTAGGTTCGAATCGGCGGCAGGTTTGGTTTCCTTGGTTGTTGTTGCTGCGATTGACTGTATTTCGATCATTCCGTTGCCGTGGTGCGGTTGTTTGTTGATGCTGTTGATCAATTGCCATAGTTGCTGTCTCGATTTGGCTATTTTCTTTTTTTTCCATTATTTGTTGCTTCGGTGGTTTGCTATAAGTGCATTGGGGCTGCTCGTTGCCGTTAGTGCATTGGGGCTACGTTGGTTGCCTTACTTTGTAAGTGCATTAATTGTTGCTACGGTGGTGTCTTGTGTGGGGATATAAACTACTTTGCTTAGTTTTATATACCGGTATGCCCGATCTTGTTCGGTTTCATTGCCCTTTTGTGGGCATTTGTGGTTGTCTTGATGGTGGGGGTCGAGGTCTTGTTAAAACCGCTATGCTTAGACATCTTCGTGATCGACATTGCAGTGGTGATGCTCAGGTGCTTACTCGTCAAACTCTATCTGAGAGTTCGACTATTTATTCTACTACTGAGATTACTTTAAAGCATATGGGAGTTTGGCTATGTGGGGTATGTCTTAAAACACATACCTTTCGTGCCCGGTGTCGGCATAGTCAGGGTGATTCAGTGGCGCCTCCGGACGGTGGTGATGGCCTTATTCGCTTTATCATTTATGATATTCCCCGACCTCCAGCTCCATCTTCGTCGGTTCCCTTGTCTGATGTTGGGGCCGTTCCACTTGGTTGGTCTATATCTCTGTTAGACCGCTTGCTCTCTTTGGGGTTACGCACCGTCAGATCCATCCCTCCTAAGTGTCGTCTGGGATTTTCACGGGTTTTTAAAGGGGCGTTAGATGGTGTGATTGACTCTCCTAGTGACCTCTCCTGTTGGATTCGCTTGCTTGTGATGCCTCTTTGTATACTTAAGACCTTTTCTCCACGGAGTAATCTTGAGTGTAGGACTGCTGTCAAGCGTCAGCGTCAAGAGGAGAGTATTGCTAGTGCTATTCGTGCTTGGGGCGTGCCTGGCGGCAGTTTGCAACTTGTTCAAGAGACCTTAGCTGAGGTTCCGCCCCCTTTTAGTGTGGAGGAAGACCTTGATTTGAGTGAGCTTAACCTTCGACAGTGTCGAAGGAAGATTTATGATGGTCATTACACTGCCGCTGTTCGGGTGCTTTCTTCATCAGGTATTGCTCCTTATTCTGATGCCACTCTTGAGGCCCTGCGGGATAAGCACCCTACTGCCCCGTCTCCCGACTTGCCACCTTTGCCTGTTGATCACCATCCTCTAGTTGCCTCTTCGACTGTTGTTTTGGATATGATTCGAAGTTTTCCACGGGGCACATCATGTGGGAGGGATGGGTTACGTGCCCAGCATCTTTTGGATTGTTTGGGTGGAGCTGCTGTTGCTATTTCCGATGATTTGATCTCCTCTATTACTCGGGTGGTTAATCTTTTCCTAGAAGGTCGCTGTCCGCAGGATCTGGATGAGTATATTGCTAGTGCTCCGCTCACGCCACTTGTTAAACCAGGTGGAGGCATTCGTCCCATTGCTGTTGGCACTATTTGGAGACGCCTTGTCTCTAAGGTTGGTGCTTGTTTAGTTGGTCCCTCTTTGTCTGGTTATTTTGCTGGTCTTCAGTTTGGAGTCGGGGTTTCCGGTGGCGGAGAGGCTATTCTACATGCCTTGAATCGGCTTGTTGAGGCCCGTGGTAGTGAGGAGGGTCTTTCTATGTTGCTGGTTGACTTTCAGAATGCTTTCAACCTAGTTGATCGTGTGGCCATGTTACAGGAAGTTCGTCGTCACTGCCCGGTTCTATCCCGATGGGTGGAGTTTTGTTACTCTACTCCTGCCCGACTGTATTATGGGGAGCATAGCTTATGGTCTTGTCGGGGGGTTCAGCAAGGGGATCCCTTAGGGCCTCTACTTTTTGCTTTGGTGTTGCATCCTTTGGTGTGCAAGATCAGAGACTCTTTCACCCTGACTTTGCAGGCTTGGTACTTAGATGATGGCACTGTTGTCGGGGACACTTTGGTGGTGGGGAAGGTCTTAGATTTGATTATGGCAGATGGTCCCCGCTTTGGTCTTCATCTTAATGTTGATAAAACCGAGGTTTTTTGGCCTACAGAAGACCCCAGGAGTCGGCTTCTTGGTGTTTTCCCCCCCTCTATTGCTCGGCCTTCACGTGGTGTCAAAGTTCTGGGAGGGCCTGTCAGCACGTGCCCTGTTTTCGGCAGCGACCTTGTGGCGAAGAGAGTGACTAGGACCATAGAGCTTATGGATTCCGTCGCGAAGATTGAGGATCCACAGTGCGAGTTGCTTCTGCTTCGGGCTTGCACGGGTATTTCTAAACTTTACTTTGCTATGCGTACTTGTTCTCCGTGTGTCTTTGGCCCGGCCCAACTCTCCTTCGATGCGGCACTTCGTTCTAGCTTAGAACGTATTGTCACTGCGTCCGGGCCTGGGTTTGGAGATTGGCAGTGGCGGCTTGCCACCTTCCCCTTTTATTTTGGTGGTCTCGGAGTGTATGCTGCTGAGGATGTCTTACATTATGCTTTTTTGGCGTCTCGTTTGCAGTCTGCTGAGATGCAGGCTAAGCTCCTACGCCCTTCTGGTATTACTGCTACTGGTCCTACTTTTGATGATGCTTGTCGTGCTTTTAATGAGACCACAGGTTCTGATTTTCTACGCGATCCTAGTGAAATCGCTGCCCCCAAACTAATGAAGAAATTGGCAGATATATATTTCACGAAGGTTGCTGCTACATCGGAATCTGTTTTCTCTTTGACTCCGCGACAGGGGGTGTTGTGGAAGTCTCAGCAGGGTGCTCACTCCTCCGATTGGTTGCGTGCAGTTCCTATTTCTGGGCTAGGGCAGACTATGAATGGAAGGACTTATCGCAGTGTGCTTAGTTATCGATTGAGCGTTCCATTGTTCACGGTGTCTAGGTCCTGTCCGGCTTGTTCTCGGGTCTTTGATGATGATGTCTATGGAGATCATGCTGTGTCATGTGCTGGTACTGTGGGCATTAAACATCGACATAACCTTGTGCGTGATGCCTTATTGGATATCTGTTACAGGGCTGGGATTTCTGCTGGTAAGGAGGTTGATATCGGTTTGATGGATGGGCTTAATAGGCCGCTTCGTCCGGCAGATTTGCTTCTTTATTCATGGGACAGAGGGCGTGATGTTTGTGTTGATCTGACGGGATCCTCCCCCTTGACTCAGTCAGGGGTGTCTGACTTTGTCCCTGGTCGTGTTGTTGTTGCTGCTGCTCAACGTAAGCGTGTCAAGTATCGTGATTTGTGCATGACAGCGGGTTATGGTTTCCTACCCTTCTCTTTCTCTTCGTTGGGAGAGCTGGATACGGATGATGTTGCCTTGCTAAAGCGGATTCAGAAATTCTCGATATCTCAGGATGCCGGGGCTCGTGCTGTAGCTTATATTTTTACTAGACTTAGTTTCGTTATCGCTAAGGGAGTGGGTGCCCAGATAGTATCTCGGCTACCCACTAATTTCTTGTAAAAATATTTTATCGATAATAATTATAATATTATAATAAAAAAAAAAAAAAAATAAAAAAAAAATAATAATAATAATAGTATTTGGGTCGAGTTCTGTTACTCTAGCCCTACTCGACTCTACTACGGGGAGCACTGCCTTTGGTCTTGCCAGGGGGTTCAGTAGGGTGATCCCCCTGGTCCGTTTCTCCTTGCTTTGTTCTTGCATCCTCTGATATGCAAGATCCGGGATACGTTTGATTTATGCTTCTAGGCTTGGTATTTGGATGACGGCTCTATTGTAGGGGACACTCTTGTGGTTAGCCAGGTTCTTGACTTGATTGTGTCTAAGGGTCCTGTGTTGGGGTTGCACCTTAACGTGGATAAGACTGAGGTCTTTTGGCCGGTCGTGGATCCTAGGGGCTTGGTGCCTGGTGTTTTACCTGCCCGCATTGTTCGGCCTGTTTCTAGCGTTACGGTTTTGGGTGGTCCTATCAGTACTTGCCCGGTTTATAGTGCTGAGATTGTTGCGACTCGGGTGGCTAAGACCGTCGAGCTTATGGGTCTTGTTGCCAAACTTGAGGATCCGCGGAGTGAGCTGCTTTTGATTTAGGCTTGTTCAGGTATCTCTAGACTATACTTCACCTTGCGTACTTGTCCGTCGGGTGCCGTTATTCCAGCTCAGTCTACTTTTGACAGTGCCCTCCGTGTCTGTTTAGAGCGTATTGTGGCTGATTTTGGACCCGGGTTTGGTGATTGGGAGTGGAGGTTGGCTACTCTTCCGTTTCAGTACGGTGGGCTTGGGGTTTATGTTGTTGGTGACGTCATGCATTATTCTTTTCTGGCCTCGCGCCTGCAGTCTTCTGGGTTGCAGTCCTCGCTCCTCCGCCTTGCTGGGCTGCCCTTGGGTGAAGGGGCCTCTTTCGACGCTGCATTGTGTGATTTCAATGGTCTTACTGATTCTGACTTTAGTCGTGATTCTTACGAGTTCGCTGCCCCCAAACTTATGAAGAAATTGGCAGATGTGTACTTCGCTCGGATTGTGGCTTCTTCTGAGTCGATTTTTTCATTGACCCCGCGACAGATGGTGTTGTGGAGGTCTTAGCATGGGCCCTATTCATCTGATTGGCTTAGAGTTGTTCCTATTTCTGGGCTCGGTCAGACCATGAATGGTAGGACTTACAGGTCTGTGCTCTGCTATCGTTTGGGTATCCCTCTTTTTCGTGCTGGTCTTCCTTGCTCTGCATGTGGTCGAGTTTTTGAGGATGATACTTTTGGGGATCATGCTGTGTCGTGTTCGAGTTCTGTTGGGCTCAAACATCGGCATAATCTTGTTCGTGATACCCTCTTCGACATTTGCTTCCGTGCTAGGATCTCATCTGGGAAGGAGGTGGACATTGGTGTTGTTGACAGTCTTGGCGGACCTCTTAGGCATGCTGACATTCTTCTTTACTCTTGGGATCGGGGTCGAGATGTGTGTGTTGATATCAATGGTTCCTCCCCCCTCACTCAGACTTGCTTGGCTTCCTTCGCTCCTAGACGATGTGTTCTCGACGTTGCGCGGCGTAAGTGCACCAAGTATCGGGTATGTGTGCTCTGCTGCTGGTTATGAGTTTTTGCCCTTTTCTTTCTCCTCCTTTGGTGAGCTGGATGAAGATGCGGTTGCGCTTTTGGGACGGATCCGCCCCTTCTCTTTAGCCTTAGATTCTAGTTCTCGTCTAGCTGCTCATATTTTTACCAGAGTTTGTTTTTCCATTGCTAAGGGGGTTGGCGCGCAGCTTATTTCTCGGTTGTCCGCTAACTTCTTGTAAACATTCGATTGTTTGATTTCTATACTATTTGGAGTTTATAAAATAATAATAATAATAATAATAATAATATACACAATGTATAGATACAGTTTGTATATATACTTTAGAGTGTATGTATACTGCATATATGGTATACAATATACATTGTATATACACTGCATATACTGCGTATCTATAAGCTCTTTTACAGTGTGTGTGTACGTATGATATACATTGTACGTAGTATATAAATATAAGTTTATCAATATGCATGTATATATATCTATATGAAAAACATTATGTATATATAAGCTCGAAAACCGCAAAATATATAGGAATTTTAGAATTTTTTTAATAATGTTTTTATTTGAGGAACAAGGCCTGTCCCGTCCCGTTAGGGACAAGGCCCGCACGGGATTGGCAAAAAAGTACTAAATCCCGTCCCGTAAAAATTACGGGGGATGGGACGCGGGACGACCCCCATCTCGTCCCGTCCTGTCCCACGCCCACCCCTATCTGAAATCATTGTTTGGAATTTGTTATTCGTGATGACCATGGTCGATCTCTAAAGTGTGGGATGCAAAACTGTAGTAAGTCATCGACCTTATAAACGGACACTCTGGGTCTTCTTCATAGGATGATGGAAGTGCGTCAGCTGAGGATCACATATCTGGAGGTGGAGGACGACTGTCTCATGGGGATTAACGCCGTAAAGGGGATGTGGACGTGTCCGTGGGAGATTGTGATGTCGAATACACTTGTCATCGGTCGATCCTGTTCGTGTTTCGTATTTCATGACTTTGAGAGAGGGCAGGCGAGTTGCTGATTAGCTCGCAGTCCTCGCACACATTGGTTTGAGGTCGACTCCCTCTGATTGGAGAACTGATCTTGTGATAGACGATCTTGTCCGTAAGAACGCCCTCATGTGGTGGCTCAACCGCAGTTGACCACCCTTAAACATTTGCCTTGTATAAAAAAACACAAAACACACAAACCATTATAGAGAAAATTAATAATTAATGACCTCTTATTTTCGTGGCAAGGGAGGGATATCCTTACAATAAGTTAAGGGTTCAAATCCCACTTTGTGTAAGAAAAAGCTAGTGCAGCAAGTCGTTACGTTTTTTCTATTCAAGTGTTTTGCAGACTAGAGCTCGGACTCGTGGAGTATTATAATTGACCACATCAAAACCTCACGTCATAAAAGAACAATGGATGACAAAAGAAATCGAGGCTAGAAGAGAAGGCGTGGAAGAACATTAAGCAAAACTAAATAGTCAAACATGCATGTTACTGAAGATGATGGTAGGAGAAAAACCAATTATCCGAGTGATGCTATTGAAAAGCATATATAGTAACACTCAATCTTCTAAGATGTGAAGACGAGACTCCAAAGAAGGAACAAATTGTATTTATTATACAAAACAATGATTTGGGGGAAATTGGACTTTGTTGAGCCACCACAACAACCTGTCATATAAGAATCTGAAGCTTTGAATAGGTTTGGAGAGGTTTAGATTAGTTGAATCTACCACTTTAAATGGTTAGAGAACAAATACGACTCATTATCTCGATTTAGTACAAACACTTTCACAAGTCACTGATGACGTAAAAGAAAAGATAAGAGCGTATGCATTATTAATTTGAATCAAAGGTGTTTTAGAAATACCAATGATTTCTTGCTCTAGTGTTAAGGATGAGACGTTCGTTTGCAGAAATGGATCTAAGAGGGGGCTTTGAGTGGTTGAAGCCCCTCCTAACTTGAAAGAAAAAACAAAACAAAAAAAAAGTATTTTTAAGTAGTTTTTACTAATTTTATGACTAAAATAGTTAAAATAAAGTAACTAATCATGAAAACATGACGAGAACAATATATGCATAGTGCAGTGAAAACCCCTTTTAGAGAGAGGAGCCGAAGGCAAACCCCCTATGGGCAAGGGTTGACATGGTACGGTAAACAATTTTTTTTTGGTGATTACCACGTACTAACCACCAAGTGTTGGTACGTTAATTTTCATACTACGTATTAACCACAAGTCGTGGTTACCATCGTTACATTACCATGGTTACCAAGCTACAATTCTATTTGTATTTTTTTAAACCCCTTGGCTACCGTCCAATATCCATCAACTTTATCGAACGAAAAAATATGTTACCAAAAATAATATGGTTAACACCTCTTAAAATTGGGAGATCTTGAGCAGCCGGAGGGATCGGGAGGCCGGAAGCCTTGAACGACTGAATGGGCGAGCCTTGCACGATCGGAAGCCTTGAACGGAAAGACTAGAGAGGGGAGCCTAGAGAGTGGGAGCTAGGGTTGCCGCTTGGATAGTTGGATGTGTTTGAACAAAGAGATTAAAATTGAACAATTTAGGAAAGTAAAAACATACATACATACACACACACACACTTGGTAATCATGGTATTTCAGATGTCATTACCATTACCGTACCAATTTCACGTGGTTACGACCACGATGGTTACCACCCAGTGTGGTTACCAACATAGTCGGTATGGTAATTTCTGTACCGCACACACAACCTGTCACCACCACCATCGGTGTTACCCCCCACCACTATCATCTTCATGGATCTCCACTATATCACCGCACCAATCTCGATCTCATCACCGGGATCCTGTGATTTTGGTTGCCCAACTCGAATATCAACTAACCTTTTATGAGATCAATTATCACCTTGAAACCAGGAATCTCATCTCCAACCGAGGAATTTCACCACATCAATTCCCTATATCCTCTTGACGCCATGTCCTTTCTTCCCATCTACCGGTAGCCACCTCCATCGTTGCGTCGGTATCCACCACCCCATCGTTGGCATCTTTATCGGATCCTTGGCTTGCTAGGCAAGGACCAAAGTTTACTCATTGGACTCAGTTTAAAAAAAAATAGAAATTAAAAAAAAAAACTAAAAACTAGATCAAGTTATAAATATATCTATATAACTTGGAGAAGCCTCAGGCGTATTTTGTTTGGGGTTTTTAGGGTCAATGTCACAAGTGTTCTCGGTGATGTTTTGAGCTATTGAATGTGCGACAATCTGAGCCAGGGCTAGCCGAGGTCGAGGTGGTGTGTTTGTGACGGCTCCGTTTTTCAGAAGACAATTCATTGGAGCACCGTCTTCACTACCCACAAAGAGATTGATTCCTAATGTACCACTGACTATCGGTGCTACCATGGTGCTTGGCTTGGTCCTCATTTGTTTCTTCGACTAGCTAATCGGTTTTTGTTTGGCATTGGTTCCACTTATAGTGTTGCAGGTTGAACTTGTTCAATGCGGTTTTTTTTCTGTTTGTTTCATGCGTGACTATTTCAACCGGTCATGGGTTCAAAGTTCAACCCTTTAATTTCAAGTTTTGACAATTTTGTGTAATCAATATATGATTTTCTTCAATATATTTAAACAAAATACGATTTTTCATATATACATAAAATATTATTAGCAAAAAACTAGCCCCTCCTAAACAAAATCCTATATCCAATACAAAATCCCGAAAGGTTCCGACTAAATCTTGTAAGGGCTTGAACTAAATCCTGAAAGGGTTTGAGTATTTGATTAAATCTCGAAAGGGCTTGTCTAAATCCCGTAAAGTCCGGTTGGCTAAATCTTTTGGCGTTTTTGCATGAGCAGTGTGTGACTCTACTTTCGGCGTTTCTAGGAGGTCTTCTGCTTGGTTGGGGGCTTGAAGTCTGGAGTCGGGAGTAGCTGGGGTCGAGGTGATGCTTTTAGGGGTGTGCAAAAAAACCCGACACGAGTGATACGACACAAAAACACGACGACACGACACCAAAAAACACGAAACCGAAAAGACACGACACGAAAATGACACGAACCGCTAAAACACGACATTAAACGATTCGGATACGGTTCGGGCAAATCTCCTTGTCGGATACCCGACACGAACCGTTTAAATTTTTTTTTTTTTAGGTACGGAAATAATATTACTAATATATATGAAGTCCAAAGAATACAAGTTAAGTTCGCTAGCTCAACTAGAATAAGCTCAACGCCTTAACCCAATACCCCCGAGTTCGATACTTGGTGAGGTGAGTATGGCTTTTTTTTTTAACCTACGTTCTCCCCCCTTTCCTTTTTTATTTTATACTCTTATATAAAAAAATTAATTAAAAAATAATATTTTATAGAGTTTTTCGCTCATTAAAAAGCGTGCCAAAAAGGAAAAGGACATGTATTATGGAACAGAGGGAGTATATTTTTATGTTTAAAAAAGAAACCCTAAAGCCCAATTCATAACCCTAAAAGCCTATGCAAATCCCCTCTCACCCTCACTGATCGACAACACTCAACACTCAGCATCCATTCTCTCTCTCTCTCTCTCTCTCTCTCTCTCAAAATCGCCGACCGACAACAACCACTCACAACCCCTTTATCTCAACTTCTCCGGCGAAATCTTTATCGTATTCTCCGGCGAGTTCTCTGGCTTGAGGGGCTTCTTCACCATCGGGTTCAGATCTCGTGTTCTCCATCTGTGCGTATCATCTTCTCCGGCGAGATCTCGGTCTTCTTCTCCATCAGATCTCATGTTTTCCATCTCAGAGTATCATATTCTCTGGCGAGATTTCGGTCTTTTTCTCCATCTCTTGGTAAGAAGGTCACAATACTCACCATCTCCTGGCGAGCAGTTATGCGTTCTCCATCTCTAATTCGGTCGTTTCTCCCCCTTCCGTTCTCTGTATTTAGGGTTTATTAAACACGAATTTGTTAATTTGTAAATGCTATTTGATAGGGGTGGGCATGGGACGGGACAGGACGGGATTGGGGTAATCTCGCGTCCCGTCCCGCGTATTTTTTGCGGGACGGGATTGAATAATTTTTTTTTCAAATCCCGCCGGGTCTTATCATTCACGGGACGGGATTTGTCCCTCGTAAAAAATAAATAAAACACAATTAAAAAATAACAAGGAAAAATATGGAAATTAAAGTCATGCAGAATACAGTAACTTTTTTTTGAATTCAGCTTAGTCATGCATAATAACTTAATAATCACATTACATGAAAATCAGTAGGTTTAGCAACAAATTGAATTCAAAGAATGAAATTACACTAGCAACAGTAATCCCGGCCACTGTACGTACATAAAAAAATCAGTAAGTCATTACATAAAAAAATAGTAGGATTATATTTATAGTGTTTTTTATTAGTATTATTTTAAATTTTGGGTTTAAATAAATGTTAAGGTATAATATAAATATATTCTTATATATTTTTATTAATTTTAATTAAATATAATTATATATATGCGGGACGGGACGGGATTTGCGGGATTCGAACTCTCCGTCCCACGTCCCGTCCCGCGTAATTTTTGCGGGACGGGATCGGGACGGGATTGAAATTTTTTTCTCTAAATCCCACCGGGATCGGGACGGGATGGGATTTGCGGGATTTGTGCCCACCCCTACTATTTGATGCTTGTAATGGATGTTTCACTTGCAACTGATCTTCTTTACTTGAGGTTGAATGAAATGATCGATTTTTTTTGGTTGAATACTGCGAGTAAATATGTAGAACAAAAGCTAAACGTGTCATGGCGGGTATCCGTCTCGGATACACGGATCCAATTCGTGTATCCGTGTCGGATGCCCGACATTTATCGGATCGTGTTCAGATCGAGGTTTTGACTGTTAATGGTTTCGGGTATCCGACACGGTTATCCGTGTCGTGTCGGATACCCGGTAATGAACACCCTAGATGCTTTCAGGGCGACTCCATATCCGGGAAGGAGCATCCTTGGAGTTTCATTTACACTTCTCACATGAGAAGATTCCTGCTGTAACGCTGGCCGCGATGCTGCTGTTCAGTGGTGCTTGGCTTCGTTCTTCGCCATTGTTCGCAACTATTAGGATTAGTTCTACTTAGATCGTTTTTTTAGATTTATTTTTGTTTGTTTCATAGCGTCTTTTTATGTTCTTATTGTATATTTAGGTGGTTTCCGTCTACCGATTCGTCGGCCTCTCGAGAATCAGGCTTGCTTGATCTCGGATTCATATTTAATAATAAAAAAATAATCCTAGATCCATCACTGCTCGTCCGTGCCTTGCTGTCGTGGGTTCAAATTCAACTATTAAATTTCGTGCTAAGCATATGTGTGTACAATGCTTGGATGAAGGATTATAACCTTTTAACTCTTTTTTTTGATAATTTTAAACAATTCACACACATAGTTTAAGTTCATTCTCGTACAAGAAATTTGGACCTCGCTGCACAAACATAAAGATGAGAGAAATCATAATTGAAACCCACATATTTGTAATTGTCTGAGACATTGGAAATATAGATTTTAAAAACAACAATAGTACTAAGGAAAGATAGATTTTAAAAACAACTATAGTGCATAAGTAAAATAATTATCCTTGAAACGATAAATATATAGATGTGACAGAGAAACCAAGTTACAAAAGTATAAGGCCATACCATGGGATCGACTTATGTAAAACAGGATAGGGAAACATATATCTAAAATGTCCCACTTACCCTCCAAAGCTCTACCCAACATCTACCCACCCAAAAAAGATGCAAGAACCTTACTAAACGTCTCAAAGTCATCCAAACCTTCAATACACAATCTAATCCTCCCAACTAACTCTGCGTTCCAAGATTTTCGCAAGTGATTTGCACATTCACTTTGTTACAAATCGTTGTCCTACATACATAAGTAAAACAACTATATGTTTTTTTAATTAGGTAAAAATTCAGGTAGACCGAGCCTACCCGATAGCATCCTTTCGGATGGGGTCCTGAAGACCTGGATCATTGAAGACCTCTCGTCCCATGGCAAAGCGGCTAAGGTGTGCAACCTTATCAACCACTTTGTTGTCGTTTCAAGGCACATAAGAGAATGAAATGTTCTCAATTCTTTGAAGAACTAGTTTAATATCTGACATAAAAAGTTTGATTTTTCACGAGCAGTGGATATTGTCTCGTAGGTGTTTGATTGTTATTTGAGAGTCTATTTCTATTAGAAGGTTTGAAATATGAAGCTGCACTACTTTCCGCACCTCTAACAATAATGCTAGAGCTTCAGCCTTGATATGATTCTATTTCTACTTTCCCACATTCTGGCATCCCATAGCAATTGGGTGGCCAACCCAATTCCTAACGATGTAGCCAAATGAACTAACTCGGTTAGAAATCATGGAACCATCGAAGTTTAATTTGACGGTGCCTACAAGTGTTTTTTTTCCCCATTTTGTTATCATTTTGTTATTATTATGTTTCTATTCACCGATCTTACCGAGCAGCGGTTATGGGAGCTAGAATCCAAGTTGTCATTGAAATTACATGCTCTCAACCAGTTGTTGACAGATGATTGAACCATCTTATTGAAATCTGAATTAGTTGGGATTGTTGTATTGGAGAATGTGATCTTATTTCTGATAAACCATGTGGTCCACCACCTATTCGCCAAGAGGCTCTTAGTTGCATTGTTTAATTTGTTGCCAATAAACTTCAAAATTGGCCCGATATCTTTAGATTGGTGGATAAGTGCTTGGATAACTTGTTGATCAGTTCGCGTGAGTATCCCTTGAGTGGTATGTCCTTGACATTCTTGGAACAATTGAGCGTTGTCTTTGGTTGTATCATTACAAAACACACATGTATTTGGAACTGACACCCCCCGAGATGCCAATCTAGCCTTTATAGGGAGACCAAGTTAACAAAGTTTCCATAAAAAAATTTTAACCTTTGGTTGAGTATCTAATTTCTAGATCCAGTCATTTACTTCATCCTCAGCCGACCTATTTTGAGAGATTAAATTGTAGGTGTTTGACGTGGTGAACCAACTATTCTTGTCTGGCCACCAATAAAGCATGTCCTCGAAATAGTTGGTTGTGAGTGGAATTGTGATAATATCATCAACTATAGATTTTGGAAGAGTTGCTTCTAGTTTTTGGACCCACCATTTTCCTCCTATATATTATGTATTCGCTAACCGTTTCTTTTCGATTAGCAATATGAGGGCATTCGCTTCGAGAAGACAATGGAACCACCTCAACCCAATTGTCTTCCCAAAACTTGATTTTCTTACCATTACCAACAGACCAAATCGACCCAGTTTTGAATTTACTCACCAACGGGTATAACTTGGACCATTGCCAAGAGCTTCATCTCTTTCTTTTATAGTTAAGGATGTCTGAAACCTTAAGATATTTGTGGTTAATTAGATTAACCCACATATTGTAGGGTTCAGCTAGTATTTTCCATAGCAATTTCATTTGAAGAGCCTCATTCACCTCGCAATCTTTGCGAATTCCCAATCTACCTTTTTTCTTAGGTTTACATATCATGTCCAAGCTAATAAGGGGACGATGTTGAATGTCCTTATTCCAGAAGAAAGTTCTATTTATTTTATCAAGTTCTTTATGAATAGCAGTCAGAAGCATGAAGCTTTGCATTGTATATAAATGTTTAGCAGACAAGTTGGAACCAATAAGAATCGCACGACCTTGTTATGATATAACGTTAACCATCCATTTGGTTAACTGATCTTTTGATTTATATATGATATCATCAAAGGTTTCCTTGCTCACGCGACCATTAATGATCGGGCCGCCAATGTACTTTTCAAGAGATCTTTTGTTGGAAATGCCCATGCATCTTTCAATTTCTATTATTCGATTTCTAATTATACCAACCGTTGTTTGAAAGGCCGATTTGTGGAAGTTGACCTTTTGACTTGAGACTTTGCAATATTCATATGCAACTTTTTTAACAGTTTGACACGCTGATACACTCCCTTTTGCGAAGATAATGATATCGTCGGCAAAGGAGAGAAATGGAATACAAGGTCTACCATTTTCGAATCTAAAACCAACTTCTTTCCCAAAATTTGATTCGTGTGACAATTTTCTAGCTAGTACTTCAGCCCCAAGAATGAATAAGAATGGTGATAACGGGTCTCCCTGACGAATACCCCGCGATGGTTTGAAGACATCTGTAGGGCCATTATTAACAAAGACCGAGAAGGATACCGTAGATATGCACTCCATAATCTACGAGACAAAAGGTTTGGTGGAACCCGAACTTGTCTAACACGAATTTTATGAAACGCCAATTTATCATATCATAAGCTTTTTCCATATCAAGTTTCATTGCCAACCTTCAGCACCCCATCTACTTCGGAAAGAATGAAAAATCTCATGTGCAATAAGCACATTGTCTTGGATCGATCTATCAGAAATGAAGGCGCCTTGAAGGGGGTGGATGAATTTTCCTATGATTTTCTTGAGTCTCTCTGTCAGAATTTTCGAGATGATCTTATAGATTGTAGTGCACAAACTAATCAGTCTATAATGTGAGATTGTAGAAGGGTTTTCACATTTTGGTAATAGCGTAATGAACGCGTGATTAAGCTGTCTTGGCAATTTTCTAGAGTGGAAGAAGCCTTTTACTGCTCGCATTACACTAGCCTCAACAATGTTCCAATAAGTCTTATAGAATTCTACAGTCATGCCGTCAGGACCAAGCGATTTGTTTGTTCCTAATCAAAAGACAGCAGCCTTGATCTCACCATTAGATGAAAACCGGATGAAATCAAGATTTTCCTCGGCAAAAATAATTGGATTGATCAATTCTAATAATGATAATTGTGCCACTGGAGTAATATGAGTCTGTTGAAAACGTTTTTCATAATCTTTCTTAATTTCATGTCTTATATTTTCCTCCCCCATTATTTTTTTTGGTCGACCTTCCTCCCCCACTATTTGGGTACCTTCAGAAGTGATTATGAAGCGAGTGCTTTTTCGATTTCTTCTGCCCGTTGCCACCTTATGAAAATAGGAGGTATTTGTATTTGTAAGTTTGATATGCTTTGTTTTAGATATTTGATTCTAGTAGTTTCTTTAAAAGAGAAGAAGCTCCTTCTTTTTCTTTCATAAGTTCAATTTTGTATGGGTATTTCCAATACCGTTGGCTCCTAGGGATGAATTCCTAGATTGGATTTATAATAACTGATGTTCAACCTCTTAAAGTTGCTTGAAAATATTGCCAATTGTATTTTTATTCCATTCTTTAGCTTTTTTCTTTAGCAGCTTAGTTTTAAATATTAGTTTGAACATTGTTGATCCTGGACATGACGCCCTCCAAGCCTATTTAATAATATTCCTAAAATCTTTTCGTTTAGTCTAGATATTTTCAAATTGAAAAGGTGGCGCTTTATGAGTAGTCTGGTTGCAAAATTCAATTGTGATAGAACAATGATCAGAATATGAGAAAGCACCATTCCACGTATTTAACGCAGGAAAATGTTGTAATATTTGGTACTAGACGAGCACCATATCCAACTTTTATTTGATATTCCCATATTCATCCACCTTTTCACACCAAGTGAAAGGATTTCCAAAGGCCGGGATATCGATTAATGAGGAGTCATTTTTAAAACAAATGAGATGTCTACAACGAGCAGGATTGGTTGTCACCCCACCAAGTTTATAATCAAAGCAACAGATGATCTCATTGAGATCTCCCATAACGATGCAACGGTGGTGACAGTTTTGAATCAACAAGGTGATTTGATTCCAAAAGGATTCTTTTTCACTCAAATCTGAGGGAGCATAGACAAACCAGATCATGGCCGAGAAATCATCATTTAGATTTGTGTATTTGAATGCAATGATTCTGGGAAGGTGGATCTCAACATAGACTAATTCGTGTGTTATCTGAAAGGATTTCCACAAAACTCCGATATCACCTGGTCTACCCGCAACGGGTGACCAAACTGCATTTTCAAAGCCCGTACTTTTCCATTGTTTCTCATCGGGGATTTTATCCATTTTTGTTTCAGCTAGAGCCAGTATTTGAATATGATCATTAAGACTTCACGCATGAATATTATTCTAGAATGTTTTTTTTTTTGCCAACCCCCTAGCTGCAACTATATGTAATAGTCCCAGCTGTGGTAGACCTTGCTACTTTTGCATTTAAATCTACATTTGCATCTACTGTTGTTTGGTACTTCTGTTGCTGCATAATTGCACCTCTCTTGCTTTTGATATTTGACTATGTGGCTTAAGGATATCAACAAATATAATTACACAAACTCTAAATGTCTTAGACTTGTTCAATAAGCAAGTTCTTGAGCAATAGACACCTAGCAAATTAGAATCTGACCTAAAATCCATAAAATTAGTAAATCAACTAGCACATGACCACGTCCATAATTAAGTTAACTCTGTACCCAATTTGAAAATGCTACAAGCTATACACACTCACCAATTTTCCAATGTCTAACCCTCTTTTCCTTCCAATATCGTCAAGCAAGTTCAGATTACAAATCAAAGCTTCTTTTTTTTTCCCCACTTATTCATAGCTTAATAAATAAATCTACAAGAGATAATGACATGGTATATCTATTCCTTTTCAATGATGTTAAACATGATTTTGAATTTCAAAAGGAAGGAATCTGCACCTTTGATTTCTAAATTAGAAGTTCAAAATTATTAAAGATAGATTAAATACACGTAGTGGCTTTTTAACAGATCAAATGAGATACCAAGCACACAAGTGAAACCCAAAGGACCATGTGCCATAAAATGCAAGAATCTTTTTATTTTGTTTTTTTTTTATAAGGTAATAATTCGAAGGTCAGACAGACCTGACTCATCGAGAGGCCGATAAAGTCGGCAGACGGCGAACCGTCAAACATACCACCTAAAAAGATATAAGTACAGATAACAAACGAAATGAAACAAGCAGCAATAAACTTTACAACAAGACGACTTAAGAAGAACAACTCCCAAACAAGAATCTGTTTACTAAACCATCCGTGGCCATATGGAGAATTTTTTTTTTTAAAAAAAGAAAACCAAACAACAGAGTTTAGAACAACATCTCATTTTAACATTGCAGCCGATTCCTAGTGGCCTCTCGCAATAAATATGTCCCAAACGACAGACTACCTCTTAACAGGAATCCATCGGGTGCATCAATACATAGAAACAACAACAACAAAAACCCTAAGAATAAGCCTTTTTTTTCACTTCATGGAGTAAGACACTCGATAAATTAAGTATAAAAATCTTATCTTAAGTTTTTACTTTTTTTTTTTATACGACTTAAGTTTTTACTATGATTTAATGATACTTCATTCATCTCAAAATTTAGGTCGTTTTAAAACTTTATTCTTAGAATAAAATAGATGTCATTTTAGGTTTTGTAAGTAGGAGATAATACTGATTTGTATCGATAGGTATGTTGTTGACTTTTTTGTTATAGATTTTAATTGGTTAAAAAAATAGAGCGAACACATGGTAAAACCGCCGCAAAATTAAAGCTACTCCGATCCTTTAAATTGGTGAAATCAAAGTGATATGGTTTTTTTTATGTTATTTGTGACTAGATCGATTTGAAAATAAGTGTGCATAAGCATCATCATCATATATAATAAAAAGCAAACAACGAGAACGATATTTGAATGTGTATCGTTCGATTAAGAAAAGTAGTGATATCATCGGTTGATGACCCAACTAATCAATCGATTAATATTTATCGACCAAATCTGTTGAATTCCGCCATTCCAATCCCTTCATACCCGACCTCCGTGCATCCACATCCACACGCCTGGTAGTACTGCTGATTTTGCTGATGATCCCCTGCCGGAGGCGGAATCGGAAGAGAAAGATAATCCGTAATTCCATCTCGCGTCATCATCAGAGGGTGATGGCGATTATCAATCCCCTCCGTCTTCACCGGCACGATTGTGCGATCGTAATCGAGCTCCGCAATCTTCCTATCCACATTGCTCCGCAACACCTCCAGCGCCGCCGCGAACGCCTCCACATCCTCAAACCCTAGATCCTCTACGGGGTGCTCCCACCAGAACTGCCTCTCCGCCGCAGCGGAGACGGTGCTGGTGTGGGGGTTGGAGAGCGAATCGAAGGAATTGACCATCGCCGGGGGTGAAGAGGACGAGGAGGAGGCGGCGGCGGTGTTTCCGTGGAGGTAGCGGTGGATGACGGCGTCGGGGCTGGGGTGGCCGAACGAGAACACCTTTCCGGCCTCCGAGAAAGTGATGACGGCGACGCTGGCACCGCACAGCACGCAGAGCTCGCTCGCTTTGGTGAATAGGCCCTTCCGACGCTTCGAGAAGGTCACATGCTTCTTGTTCTTGTTCTCGATCTTCTTAATCGGTATCTTCCTCCTCCCCTTCGTCTGCTTCACCTTCGGTTTCGAATTCGAATCAGAGTTCGGATTCAAATTGATCTTTACTCCTGATCAATAATCAAGGTTACACGAAACGGATTCGCATTGATTTCAGATTTAAGCATTAATTAAACGTAGTAAGCTTAATAAATAAGCAGAATTAAGGATAATCAATGCATAAACTTACCGCCGGCAGACGAATTGATAAGTAGAGGGAGTGGAAGATGAGATCTAGAGGACGCCATGGGAGATTTGTGATCCCTGTGCCTTGAAGGGGAAGAATTTGAAAGAGGTTTGAATTAATTGAAATGACATTATTAATGTATTTATAATTGAAATGTTAATTTTGAATTTTTGTTAAAGATCACTACCGAGTGGATTGCTATTACAACTATGGAAAGTTTTGTACATGGAAATCTTTGGAGTGTATCTTCAAAAAATTGCAGAGGATGTGGCTTAGGGTTCGGAAGAAAGATGGAGCACGCACACAAGCAAATTCAAGAGGATGAAAAATTAATCTTTATAAAAATTTTACGTTAATTATGCTAACAATCAAGTTTATATATTTTTATATAACAATTTTTTTTTTTTTTTGGTAAACATATAACAAAATTTATAATAGTAGAAAGTTAACAGAAATTAGACTTTTACACCGATGAGACAAAAAAAAAAAACTTTTATACCGCATTCTTTTCAAAATAATTTTAGTTTGAGTGAAAATGAGTATGGATATTATGAGAGCATATCTTATAACGTAGAATGTGAGCAACTTTTAGTCAATGATTAAGCCATAATTTTAATTAATTAATAATTGATATTACGGGGCTCATTAAAAAGGGGCATTTTGCAAAATAGCTACCGAAATGGTCTTATTTTACAAAATGTCTGTGTTTTGGAACAATTTTGTAAAATGGCCTAAATATAAACCCTCCCCCCTCTCTCACGCGCCTTTCTCTCTCCTCCGCGCTTCTCCTCCTCCGATCTCCGTCTTCCTCTTCCCGTTCCTCAGATCCGCGCCTTCCTCGGAGATTCGAGAGCAAGCGATCGATGGAGCGACTCCTACGCGCGCACGCGCTCTCTCTCCCGTCGATCTTGCGAGCGACTCCTTCCTCCGTCCATCTTACCCCATCTCCGGCGCTTCCTGAATCCAGCGCGCTCCTCCGTCCATCTTTGGTCCTCTCGCTCGTAGATCTGGCTACTTGGCTTCGTAGATCTAGCTCTCCGATTGTTTAGGGTTTCGATCTGTTCGAGAGAGACATCCAATCGATCTGGTTGTATGGAGGTAAGTAGATCTGTCTCAACCTCTATGAAATTTGTACGTGCTGATTGTGCTCGATTGTTTAGGGTTTTTGCGTTTCTGTCATATGTTTGATTTCAATTCAACTGATTGCAATTTGGATCTCCGGTGTCATCGACACATTTCCTCTTGCTCAGCGTTCACTTGGAACGAAAAGAGTGCTCAATCGAATCAAACATAATCAGACACAAAATCTGGTTTTCTTCTTCTCCCTTCTTCACGTCTACTTGCTCTAGTTTATGTGTTATGAGATTCCTAGCTGCTATTTTGAACTACCATTCAGTAAGATATGTACGCAAGTTAAAGATTCGTTAACTTGCTAGATGTTGTACGTAAGATATGTCCTCTTTTGTATAATGTCGTTTGTCTGTTTACTTTCTCAGATCGTGGATACTATTCAGTGGAGACTGTTACCTTGCTTGTGGCCCTGAAAGTACGTTACAGGGACAGAATCACAATCCTCAAAGGGAACCATGAAAGTCGACAAATAACTCAAGTGTAAGTTCTTTTTTTGCTTACCTTGATGGGGAGAATTTAATACTTAATCAAGCAAAAAAGGAGAGCTGCTTTCTTTCCCTTCTTAATTTATTAGTACTGCGTGTAATATGTTGCTATATAGCACTTTTGACGCGTCTTGTACAATAGATTTTCTTATTATGATTCATATGTGTGTGTGTGTACGCGCGCGCGATGCGTGCTCGTGCTACCATTCAAGCATGTTGGTTATGGTTCTTGTGAAACTTGTTTTGGAATGTTTTGATTATCTTTGTTTGTCATGTATTGGGAAGACAATAATTTCTTTGTTACTTTGTTCTATGGCTTTTTTCATGAGTATTCGGGCCCACTTTGTGAGCCTGAATGCTCATCTGTTCTCACGGAGCTGGCCTTTGATGAACCTCCATTACATTGATGTACTGTTCTGTTTGCACAGAGGGCGCCCTCCTCGGTAATTGATCAGTGGCCTCAAGGAAAGCCTTTGGCTTTTGAAGGGTCATTTACCAACAAATTAAGTTCTTTTTCAGCTACATGCATTCTCTGTTAAATTGCTTTGAGTTGTTGGACAAATAACAACTTCCCTGAAGATTATTGTATAATGTCCTCGACTGTTGTCATTGATTACTGTCAGCCGTTAGCATGTGCTGGTGGGAATGTGACAAAAACTGTTCCTATGAAGATTATCGTACAACTAGGCCTTCTTTGTCATCATACCTCATCAATGTGATTTACACCAACGGTGATGAATTTGTATAGCTAGGTTCTCTGTCTGCTGCATGTTTTTTCTGTCAAAATTGCATTCAATTAATGGACTAATGACAGCTTCCTTGGATATTATTGTTTTACGCCCTTTGCCTATTATCATTGATGACTGTCAGAATAATACCTTAGTTGTTTATAACTGTACAACTCATTGATTCTTGCATAATACCTTCATCTTCCTCCCCCCATAATTTCCACTGCACATGAAATTTAGTTGTTTATAAGTTCATCATCTTTTTCACTCTTATTCTCACCATGTTAATCTGCTCTATTTTTGGCCCACTCTTGCCATCTCTTGACATTACCCAAGCTTCAAGAGGCTTGTCCATTTTCCTTTTCTCCTGTTTTATGCTTTTGTTGGGGGGGGTAATCATGGTGAAATTAGCAGCTAGAAGGGCCAAGGAAATGTTGAAAATATGGATTGTCATGATCTTTTATCTATTTCGCAAGTTTGTAATGTTGGCCAGGGGACTGTGTTCATGTCGTATTTGTTGGCTCAATCTTACCATGGGTTGTACAGTTTGGTGGCATAGAAATCTGACTACTTTTTATTACTGGTTATCTATTTGTATGGTATTGAGTTTTTTTATATTAGAAATCATGGCTGCAGATTAGATGAGGGAGTCCATATGAGCTTTGATTTGTGTTTGATGAGAGATTGGAAGGATTACTTCCATTTTATGTCTGGATTGTAAAGTTGATTGGCTAGTAGTTCGGACACGTGATGATAGCATGATCTTATTTTTCCTCTTTGGAAAGTGTATGTCTTGATAGTTCCTTCATTGTTATAAAAGCCAACAATCTTGTCTTTGACTTCATTATCTTAAATGGTTTTAACTTTCTGATTACTTACTCCTGAAAAACCTATCTAGAATTTCAAGTTCTAACAAAAATCTTGATGTAGGATGAATGTGAAACTGGCTTTCCCAGCTGCATTCTGTATTTTTTCTATTTGTCAATTTTCAGATTAATCAATGATGATTGCTTTTTTTTTTTTTAAATATTGCTCATGAATTGGAGCCCCCCAAAGCTAAAAAGGGGGGAAACTTAAATCCTCTGTCATGACTGTATCTAACTTGTCTATGAATTCACCCCAGAACCGTTTTGATGCGCAAAAGGCTCTCAGCAAGGACGGGATGCAGATTAACGGAGTTCTTATTGTGGGCGTCAAGCCACTGGATCCTATGCAGCGTCAGGCTCTCAACGAGAGGATCAACAATCAAGGATTCATGACACTCCCCCCACCATCCTGCAGTTAGAGCTTCGAACCAAACCCTTCAAGGATTGCTTACTTCGCACTCGATGATGATGAGGAGGAAGCTGCAGCCGAGCAATTGAAGCTCGGCGATGAGTTTGAAATGTTATAATATGTCAGATTAGTTTCAAGGAAGCAAGTAATCTTGCCAAATCCCAAAAACATGACATATACGCAGTTGATGTGGACTTGCTTTTGATTGAGATGAATCATAGTTTTATGTTTATCCGCTTATTCATGTTCTTGTCCTTATAGAAGATTGATTTTTTTTGGATGAATATGGAAAACATTGATTGCCAATGTTTCTTCCCTATATGGGGTTCAAGATGATTAGCTCTGGTTTGTATTCATTGATTTTTGTATGCTTGTGTTAATAATTGCAAAGCAATTTATCGCTGTTTCTACTTCTGCCACATGAATTTGCATCACCTTTTTTTGGTATGTTTTGAGTATTACATTGCTTATTTACTTACAGAGTTACATAATCAACTTGTATTTGCATTATTTCATACTCTCATGTACTTATTTTCACTAATTGTAAGTTGTAACTAATATCAGTGTCAGCACTAATTTTAACTAATATTAGTGTCAGCACTAACTGTAACTAATATCAGTGTCGCACTAATTTTCACCACTAGTTGTGCAAAAATAAAGTATTCATGAGTAAAAATAAGAGCATGTTGTGCAATAATTTATTGAGAAAATATGAAATTATATTGAGAGAAAATAAGATCATGTTGAGAACAAATTCACAAGTCTCGATTGTTGTGCAAAAATAACATATAGTTGAGCAAAAAATAAGATGATGTTGAGCAAAATTTCACCAATCCCCCATGTTGTGCAATTATTGTCTATTGATGAACAAAAATAAGATCATGTTGTGCAATGATCTATTAAAAAAGTATAAAATTGTATTTACAAAAAGTAAGATCACGTTGAGACACAAATTCACAAGTCTCGAATGTTGTGCAAAAATAAAGTATTGATGAGAAAAAATAAGAGCATGTTGTGCAATAATTTATTGAGAAACTATGAAATTATATTGAGAGAAAATAAAATCATGTTGAGAACAAATTCACAAGTCTCGATTGTTATGCTAAAATAACCTATTGTTGAGCAAAAATAAGATGATGTTGTGCAATAATTTATTGAGAAAATATGAAATTATATTGAGAGAAAATAAAATCATGTTGAGCACAATTTCAAAAGTCTCGATTGTTGAGCAAAAATAACCTATTGTTGAGCAAAAATAAGATGATGTTGAGCAAAATTTCACCAATCCCCCATGTTGTAATATAAGAGTACGATGTGCAAATATAACCGTAAATTGTGCAAATATGATCCAAGTCTAGTTTAGAGTTGCACTTTTTCCGTGTCAGCACTTTTTTTCCCATTTCAGCACTTTTTTTAGAGTTGCACAAGCATGGATAACAATTTCACAAAGAATCGAAGAAGCACAGGACAAATGAATCATAAGCCGATCAAATGATGTCGAACAATTCCATCAAGCCTGGATAACAATTTCACAAATATGATCCAAATCTATTTTTTTTAATTTTTTTTACATGGATAACAATTTTGTTTTACTTTATAATATTATTCGTGCGCTTTTTATTCTAATTTGTGCAGTTTTTCTTAGAGTTGCACAACTCTGTCTTAGAGTTGCACAACTCTGTCTTAGAGTTGCATAACTCTGTCTTTTCTCATGTTTCGGTTTCTTCATTTTCTTGAAGAACAATGTATACTCGTATGTCACTGAAGCTATTCGAAAAAATAACTTCGAAACGGATAAAAGAGAACACAATAACAAAGGCGTGCAACTCTTCAAACAGAGGCATGCAACAGAGTCGTGCAACTCTTAAAATAGAGGCGTGCAACTCTTCAAACAGAGGCGTGCAACAGAGTCGTGCAACTCTTACAACAGAGTCGTGCAACTCTTCCAACAGAGGCGTGCAACTCTTCTAACAGAGGCGTGCAACTCTTAAAATAGAGGCGTGCAACTCTTCCAACAGAGGCGTGCAACTCTTCCAACAGAGGCGTGCAACTCTTCAAACAGAGGCGTGCAATAGAGTCGTGCAACTCTTAAAATAGAGGCGTGCAACTCTTCCAACAGAGGCGTGCAACTCTTCCGACAGAGGCGTGCAACTCTTCAAACAGAGGCGTGCAATAGAGTCGTGCAACTCTTAAAATAGAGGCGTGCAACTCTTCCAACATAGGCGTGCAACTCTTCCAACAGAGACGTGCAACTCTTCAAATAGAGGCATGCAACAAAGTTGTGCAACTCTTAAAACAGAGTCATGCAACTCTTACAACAGAGTCGTGCAACTCTTACAACAGAGTCGTGCAACTCTTACAACAGAGTCGTGCAACTCTTACAACAGAGTCGGGCAACTCTTAAAATAATATTGACAGCAATGTTGCTGTCATTCAACGTCAAGAACGTATACAAGTTCAAGAATCAATAGAGATGTGAGCACTGAGACGAGGCCGTCTATGAGATCAGATTCTAGGGCAATATATAAGTACTTGAAAAGAGATACAAGCTGAGTTTATAGTCTAGTTGGGACGAAAAGAGGAAGTGCAACATTCAAATAATAAAAGGTACTAAACAATGACGCTATAGGTTATCAGATGCAATTTACCGGTCTCCAGGCAGCAAAGTTTTAAGGTCAAGTACTGGCAATGCAACAAGAGAACAACCGGGTAGCAGACGAACTAACCTGCAAATTGATAAGCAAGTTGAATGAAGAGCTGGGGACACCTGAGCCAATAAAGTCCTCAACATCAGCAAACAGTGAGCAGGAATCAAGTTCCTCGACATTCATTCATCAAGTCAAGCTGAAGAAGCAAATAACGTCTTTATGTATACAACCAAATGTAGACCCCAAGTGTGCAAAGCCCTTATTTGAGTCCCAGGTAAATCATCTTGAACCTCCTATCCCATCTGATTTGTACTGATAATCCATTTTTAAGGCTAAGCTTCATTAGATAACATTCCAATCCTTGTGTGTGCATTTGCAGGCATGTGTTCAGAGGGTTGAGGGTGATGAAAGCGGACACAAAGCAAACTTACATTCAAGAGTCCAACCCCTTCTGTCAGCACAAAACCCATTCATCTAGTCCAACACCTTATGTCAGCACAAAACCCATTCAAGAAAAAATCACAATTCAAACACAAGGTAAAATTCTAACTAAAATTGCACCTTTTAATCACAATTCAATTTGCCTATATGGGATTCGAACCCACATCTTTGTGCACGAGCACAATGCTCTCCCATTTGAGCTAATAGGCTAAAAGCATTCGAGTAGGAAACTCGATCAATAACTCAGTCACGTTACCATTGCTATCCCTGGTTTCGGAAGTCTGCGAATCTGCATCTGGAAGAGATAAAGGGCCACAAAAACAACTCAAGTTAAACATCAGCTAGAGGTAAAACATGCTAATACTAGTACCCTATTATCTAACATACTCGGCTGAACAATGCCTGCAAATCTAGAGGACCATCCTCGCCCCTGGCTGTCTGGTCAACACCACTGCAAAATGCTTTGGTCCCCTGCAATATTAGCTCCACTTCATAAGGAAGTGCAAGATGTTAAATGAGCACCAGTCAAATGCAAAGACAACTAACAATTCTACAACTACACAGTAACCAGCAAATTCATCTCACTAATCTAGCTAAGAGGAGAGCAATGTTAGCCAAATCACTAAGCAGTGCACATGAATTGGAACAGAAGAACTGATGCACAATAATGGGAAACAAATCTATCAACGTACATTGCCACAACTGGTTCGCCATGAAGCAGTGCAAATATAAAGCTGCAAATGCAGTGACATACAAAACATTTCAACAACATGCCGGGGAAAAGCAAGTTACACTGAAACCTAAAATCAGTTCCAGCAATCCAGATTCATCGACAATTTTCAGTTACTATTGAAACTGAGAGCAGGTTGTAACTTGTAAGTACCTGTTGAGAAGCTTAAGGAGAGCAACAGTTGATCGAGAGAGAGCCAACAAGAGCACTGACGCCACTGAACTCGACTCCCTGCTGGGCCACCGCCAACGACAACATAGTGCAGGAATCCGCCCAGCGACTCCAGCGAGATCCAAGGCGGATCTCCCGTCGGCGATATAGGAGAACCGGTGACGTTGGAAGAGAGCGAAGCAGAGGGCGAGACCAGAAGCTTCAGCGGAGGCGGCGACTGAATCGAATTTGAAGTTGCACAGATCTGGCCACTCCGGATCTCACCTCCTCCGCGCCTCCTCCACACTCGTCCTCGCACACACAGACGCCCTTGACCTGCTCGCTCCCGCCACTCGCTCGATCTCGCCGGAGAGGGAGTTACAGATCCGCCATGGCACCGATTGAACGCAAAACCATCGAAATCGGAATCGGCGGAGCGAGAGTTACAGATCCGCGGGAGTGAATCCTCTGGTCGTCGATCAACCTTCGGAGTATCCACCGGAGTCCTTCGTCCTCTCCAATGATGCGGCAGAAGACAAAATTCATTGAGATCGTGGGCGGCGGGAGAAGAACAAGTTGCGAGATCAATTGAAGAGAGGAGGTGAGATCTGTAACTCCTGAAATGCGAGATTGGATTAAATTAGGGTTATATAGTGGGCATTTTGCTAAATTGTCAAAAAAACGTGACTATTTTGTAAATTCGTCCAAAAAGAGTGTCTGTTTTGCAAATTTTTTCTATTAAAAATTCTCCAATTGCCTATTAGAGGTCAGACGAGCGGAATCAAAAGCATATTAGAGGCTTCCTATGAAAAGGACGTGCCTCACGCGCGAGAAACGCTCCCTCATCCACTCCTCCTTTGCGTGTCTCTGCGAAACTATCCCAATTCTACAATGAAGAAGCCATGGTTGAATCTTATTGCCAAAACTCTGATCTATCTTTTAAATTTTTATGCTTGGTTTATAAACCCCCAATTTTGCATCATCAAAACTCTGTAGGTCCTGTAATGGCAAAAAAATCCATTGGATTACGAGTGAAATCCCTAAGAGGTCATTTGGTATTGATATCTAGATATCAGATATCGGATATCAGCCTCCGATATCTGATATCTAGTGTTTGGTAGGATTGCTCAACAGGGCGGGCCCGAATCGACCCAAACTGGTCGGGCCGAAACCGACGGTTCAACTTTTTGGGAGGGGCGGCCCAAAGCCCGAACCGAAGACCGAATATACGGTTACAGTTTTTTTTCGGTTTTTGGCCCGAAAAACCCGAACCCTTCCAATTTGAATTGAATCGAGTATATTTTTGTATATTTATATGTATATTAGATATATATTATTTCGACAAAATTTTTTTAAAAATTAAGTTAAAGGTGGAGTATATTTTTAGATAGAATTTTAATTCTTGTCTTTTTAGAATGACGTTATATTTTTCAAACAACTAGTTTATTTATTTGGAAAGTGAGATTAAATAAATTTGTTCATCACTGTTTTATTTCGAAAGTGAGATCAAAATCTCAAATTAGGTATTGTACTGTACGTATACATATACATTAATCTACACACATATGTTCAACACTATTTATATATACATATAATGATACTGTACGGTTAATTCGGGTTGAAACCGAAATTTTCGGTTCAGTTTCGGTTTTCGGACGGAAACCGAAATTTTATTTTTTTGATGCCCGAGGCCCGAACCGTTTACTATTCGGGCTGGACCGTAACTGGGTTTTCGGGCCGGGTCACATTCTGAACCACCCTAGTGTTTGATATAGTTAGATATCGATATCACTTAAACTGATATCGATATCTAGTGTTTGATATCCATAATATATCATAATATATTACTTGATATCAAGTGATATCTGATATCTGTGTTTGGTAATAGCCAGATATCGATATCAGTTGATATCTAGATATCAAATATGACCTATTTTGATATACAGAATTTTAGGGAGGTATCACTTGATATCGATACCGATATCTTGATATCAAGATATCAAAGATATCGCCCAATATCGATATCTTGATATATAGATATCGATACCAAACGAGCCCTAATTTCTGGTCGGCGTATGAGATTAAGCTAAGGCCAGATGTCCCTTCTCTATTTCACCGGTGGTGCGACTTGGTTGTGCTGTCGATGAAGATTTCTCTAGTTTGGTCGAATCGCCCCCGCCATGGCCAAATCCAGTGTGTACGGGATCCAGTTCGATTGCATTTTGGACGATTTCAATTGGCTCCTCATTCTGTTCGTCTGTGAAGTCCGGAGTGGATTACTGCAACCAGATTGGTTGTAGGGGCACATGTTTCTGCTTTGGAAGGGTTTGTTCTCTCGCTAATCTTTCCCCTCTTTCTTTGGATGATCTCTTCAATTTTGGTTGGGGTGGTGGTGCTGGTCTCCTTGCACTTATTCCCCCTAGGCCTCTAATTTCAATCTCCTTTACTCAATATTGTTCATATTTGTTTGTGTATTGTTCATGGCCTCATCCGAAGTGGACAAAGGTAAAAAACCAAAGGATGGAGAAGATCCTGCCCCTCGATTGACTAATACCCGAAATAGGAAGCCGGAGGGCTCTAAACTCATGAAGGAAACCCATATATCCAACGAATACCACAAAGAACTCAGAAAGCGTATAAGGTATGTTTGGAAATCTCTTTCTGGTGGTTTCAGTCATATTCCTTTGGAAAGTTATTGGTTCGAATTGAAGCTTGATCTAGTTGAGGATAGTAAGGTGGTTGTTGATCTGTCGTAATGGATTAGTTTTTTGGAGAAGGTGTAACGGTGACTTCTTCTCCTTAGTTCCAGTTTCTAATGTCCAAAATTCTAATCTTCTTCTGACACACACTTTTCTTATCTATGTTGTGCTCATGGCTCCTTTCGGAGTTGACAAAGGCAAACAACCTAAGGGGTAGATGATCCTACCCCTCAAATGGGGAAATCCCATATGCCGGAGGGCGATAAACTCACTGAGGAGATTCCTCAAAGCAAAATGGCTCGTGGGGCCTGTCGGAAATCAAAGGCTGAGAAGAGGTTCAAAAGGAGAGCCATTAACAGAGAAAAACTCATTGCGATGCAAGGACGGGTTTAAGAGAACATCACTACGTTAAATTAGTCATCCCTTGTTACACCAATCTTTGGTGACTATGATCGATTAGCTTTGATTAAAAATCTAATGTTTATAATCCCCAGGTATATATCTCTCTATGTCATTCTTTCCTTTTCTGCATTCATGGGTTATTGGTATAAGCATGTTGGTTGATGAAGACGAATCAGATTACACTTCAAATGGGCACATGATCACAAAGAATCACTTTGACTATATGAGCACGAGCTCTCGGTTACCACTATATAAGTGTGGGCAGGTTTCCTTTGGAAATAATTGTCCAGTTGCATTTTTTGAGGGTTGTTTCCGATGACTAGTTTTGCCTTGGTACTTCTCCAAATGTATTTTAGACAACCAATCCCTTTGGTGCTTTGTGATGATGTTTCTCTCACTATCATTGCCTATCAACTGGTTTTGCACGTGGGTATCCATAATTAATCTTTTATGTGGGACTTTGGTGGGTGTTGGTGAGGCGATTGCTTCAGTGTTTTACCAATTGAAATGGAAATACGTGTGTGAATCTATATTCGATTGTACATGTTATGTCTTTGTGGATACATTTCATGACCATAAATGTTTGGATAATTGGCAGAACAAGCAAGTGTTAATCTTTCCCTGTATATTGGTTAACCTTTTATTGAATCAATGTTTATGCATATTGACTAGCCCCTACTATCTTATATATTGCAATTGCATTGTGAATTGTGGAGGTTTCTTATTAGTATATTGGGTGTGTTATTGTACTGGTGTATCTAGTTCAATCAAAATCAACCTTTGTGTGACCATAGAAAATGTATTCTTCATCTCCAAGTTTGTAGCGTCAAAATTCAGGTATAAGACATCATGTGCTGGCTCACTTCATATCATGTGTATCACAAATATTAATGTTTCATTCCAAAGTCCACCCCATCTTCAAAATGTGTGGCTTAGGGTGTGTTTGGTAAATGAGGGTTTATCCGTAGTTGGAGTTGTAGTTGTAGTTTGTGTTGGAGTTAAAGATAATAAAGAGTTAAAAGTAAGATTTTAATTTTATATAAAACCTTGTGGAAATCTTATGGAGTGTTTGGTATTTATATGGGTTTAAAGGAGGTTTTATAGATGAAATGACGAAAAGAGGTTTTTAATTAAAAAAAATCACGAATAATAAAAGATATAAGAGTGACTTTTCACAACTTGGCCCTGTTTAACCCTAGTACTCCATTGAAAGGTATAAAGATTGGCGGCAAGCGGCAAACGGTGACCTATCGACTCCAAATCAACGACGTTCGCTTCCATACTCCGACGTAAAGGATTGGCGATCGAACATTACAATTCCAAAGGTACGAAGTGAACCTATCAATTCTTTAATTTGGGGTTTATTTCGTAATTGAAATTGTAAACAAATTATATTCAAACAAAAGGCCGAGCTGAAGTTTGATAGAGCACTAGTTGAAAAACAATTCATAAAAATTGTACCTTGGTTGATTGATAATCACTTCTAATTCAAATAATATCATAAGTAAAAATTGGTTGTGAATGGATGAATATTATAAGTAAAAACAGATGAGATGAAAATGGATGAAGTTAGAACGTATTGGTTGTGAATATTATAAGTAAAAATTGATATTTGGTGTTGTAGACGAAAAAATTACGGGATTCATGGTGTGAATTTGGACATTATAGTTGGTTTTGTAACTTTTATTATAGTTTTTCTAATATATTCCGAATATGTATGTTTTGATGCGACTTTGGACATTCTGATTGCTTCATGTATGTTGTATATGGTATTTGTATGCATCTATTTTGCATATTTGTTAGCAGGATGTCATCAAGCAATAAGCCTCTCATGAAAGAGCAGGAAAAGGCTTTTCCATGGAATGAGGAACTTATGAGGAGGTTCATAGACATGCTTCTCGAGTATCAACACAAATTCGGACGCGATCAAGCATTTAGTTGGGTGGAAATGATGACGCAATTTGAGGAAGCTACTAATATGAAGTGTGGGAAAGAGACTTTGAAAAACAAACATTCAGGGATGAAAGAACGATGGAAGAATTGGAAGGATTTGAAGCATGATGAGATTGGGTTAGGTTGGGATTCAAGTAAGGGTAATATTGATGCTCCACCTGAATGGTCGGAGAAGAAAAGTAAGGTATTTCATTAAACTCTATTTGTTCATTATTTGAAAAAGGTCTCTTAGGTTCATATTGATTAATGGATGTGTTTGTTACACGATGTTGTAGGAAAATTCAAAAGAATTTCGGAAATTACTTAGGAAGGGAATCCCACCTGAGTTGTAAGAGTTGTGGGATCGAATTTACGAGGGCACAGTTGCCACTTGACGTCACTGTGTTGCACCGTCAATGGATCCAGCACCCTCTCCAATTGTTGATGAAGATAGTGGTGTTAATGCAGATGGTGTAGAAGTGAATTCTGATTTTGTGGAGGCATTAGGAGCTCAAATTGTAAACTCTCAGAGTAGCTACATGCAGAATATAGTTAGAGGCTTGGGCTCAGCAGACCCCGTGACCCTGAATTCAAGTCTTAGATCAAGTTCAGCCCGAAGACTGAAGCGAGTTGTCAGAACGAGTGCAAGCGCCCCTCTCTTGAAACGCAACATTAGGCAATCGCAGGGGTCAATTTTGTACCAAAAACATGTGTAGGTGGTTGAGGAAACTAGTAAGAGCTTGTTGGCTATTTTGAAAGAACAAGATCCAACCTCTACCAATCACTCGAGGGAGCAACCAGATGAGATTATGGATATAATCGAGTCTATGATGGAGGAGGGGTTGCTTGTAGAAGGTTATCCATTATGGTGTTTCTCTGTGCAATCACTAGTGAAAAAGGATCATGTGAATATGTTTCCCGTCTTGCGCAACAATAAGGGAAGGAAATCATGGTTACAATGGAATTTCGATCACCGTGGTGGTGCAGTTGGCGGGCAGGACTAGTTCTGATATGCTATGCCGAGAGTATCATGTTGGTTTTTGTAGGTATCTTTAAGATTCGAGTGAAGCAGTGGATTTGCAAACTGTTTAAGTTCTTATTATGTACCAAGGAGTCATTTTAAAGTTCATTTGGACCCTTTTGTGATGATGATTCCTTGTATTAGCACTTTGTTGATGTTTTAGTTGTTTTCTTATTTTCATGTGTTCTATATGTATCTTGTGGCCTTATCACCTTCAATATTTCTTTTTTTTTTTTTTAAATTATGCAATGTTCTAAAGGGCGCTAGGCAGCTGCTAGGCGGTGGGTGGCGTCTAGCGCCTAGGCGGTTAGGCGGGTGCCCAGGCGGCACCTAGGCGGACTTGGAACAAACTTAATTATTTTCTTATATTTTAATGCATAACACATGTAAATAATTCATATAATGTAATAATAATAATCCATAATATTACTCATAAACCTAAATTTATCATGTTTAGCTAACATTAAAGTAAATAAAATGCAAAAGTAGGCGTCCGATTAACGACTCTAAATCTTCTAAAATCCAAAGCCATATGTTTGACTCAAAAATAAATATATCCCAACATGGGGGATAAAAAAACCCTAAATTGATTAATCACATGCCAAAAAGCTAAAATTAAATAATCGTCGGGCTAAGCGGGACTAGGCGTCCCCTAGGTGGGACTAAGCGGGCCTAGGCGGCGCCTATGCAAGACTAGGTGGCGCCTAGGCGGATTACCGCCTAGAGGCCCACCTAGGCTTAAAAATTCCTGTGTGCCCTGCCGCCTAGTGCCTAGGCGCGATTTTTAGAACACTGAAATTATGGTATATATACCACCCAAAGTATGCTACTCCTATACAATTGAAGTGCAATGATTGTGAACCTTTGTATTTAATTTTTTTCTTTTCAGGTTGCAATGGAAGAAAAAGCTTGTAAACATCGGAAACGATCAATTGTGATGGTGCTTCTATTGCAAGAACAGCCGAATTTGTTGGTCGAGCACTCCTACAAGAACGTTCATAAGGTACCTTGCTACATCTCGATGTATACTGGAGAATGGAGGATGAATGAGATCTTATACATACCCGACTCGGAAGTTCGTTGTGTGAACATATTTCGCATGGAACGTCATGTGTTCCTTCGATTGTGTAGTCACTTGGGAGCCAACTACGGCCTACAAGGTCTATAAACATGGGCATCATAGAGAAGGTTGAGTTTTTCTTGTACACTGTTTCCTGTGGAGAACCGACTCGAAATGTGTGTGAAAGAGTCCAACGATCTAGTGTAGGGTTGTTATTTGAACCGAACAGCTCGAGCTCGGTTCGGGCTCGGCTCGAAAAAGCTCGAGCTCGGCTCGAAAAAGCTCGAGCTCGGCTCGCTCATAGAGGTAAAACAAGACGAGCTTGAACAGTTTTTTAAGCTCGAACCGAGCCCGAGACGAGCCCAAAAGCTTGTTATGTCTTAATTTACGAAATTACCCCTAGGGTAATATTAGGTATGAGGATTGGGGATTAGGTTTTCGTCTCCGCCGCCGACTCTGCATCTCGCTTCGCTTCTCCCTCGTTCACCTGCTTGGCTACTTCGTTCAATCGCTTCTCCGTCTTTCTCCAAGTTCGTCTTCCTCTCTCTCACCTGGCTTTTTCTCCCTCTTTATCCAGGTTCGTCTCCCTCTTCCTTCAGTTATTTTGAAACGCCGTTGGCCGCCAAAGGTGCTTCACTTCAGCTGCTTCTCCCTCTTCCTTCAGTTGCTCGCCCTTTAGTTCTTCCTTCCCTCGGGCGGCGTCGGCGAACTACCTCAGCAGCACCAGGTTCCTCTTCCTCTCACTTGCTGATTTCTCCTCCTCTTACCCGCACAGGAGCACATCAGACTAGAGAGAGAGCGCAATTGAAGTCGCTACAGTTCGGAGATTACCCCTATCTTCTCGCTATGTCTTCAACCCTAAACCAGGTACCCTTTCAAATCTTTTGTTATTTCCCTATTTCTCTCTTTGTTTCTTGTTTTGTTCATTGGAACTAATTTCGTTTATTGAACAATTTCTCAATCCAATTGAGGTCAAAAGCGATTGCTTCTTTGTTGATTCTTGTTGTGGTTTGCAATTTCTTGGTGATATTAGTTGATTTGCTTCTGCTTTGATGTCAATTTCTTGATTACTGGCCTGTTGAGTTGAACTTGTTGTCTGCCATTCATCCGCTTTTTCCACGCCTTTCTTGATTGTTTGAAGTCCTGTGGTGGTGGTTGTTTTGATATTGCTTATGTGTGAATTGAGTTTGTGGTGAATTTTGTTTCAGATTTGAATTTTGTCCAGCAATCATGTAGGGTTGACAACCATTTTGAAACAGAAGAGGTTATACTATACTTTAATACCATGATGATTTTACACATCCTGGATTGACAACAATAGAAGAACATTCAACTTCATCACTGAACATAATATTGGTATAGATCTTTAGAGCTCAACTTCCCCTTTTTTTGCATGGATAAAAGTTTGAATAATAGAATTTCTACTCTTGTTAATCTGATTTATTTTTATTGGAAAGGAGAAGTTGGAAATTTGAGCTTTCAAACCTTCTATGTATTTGCTTCTTAGTTTTGTTTCTTATGTTGTATTTAGAGTTGCTTACTGGACCTTATGTTGTATCCATTGAACTTGTGTTTGATTCTACATGGTTTAAAATTTTTTTGCTTGTACATCCACTTTAAATCTGTAATTTGCATTTAGACTTTTAAATATGAACCGAGCCGAACGAGCTTGAACGAGCCCAACTGGCGAGCTCAAACGAGCTCAAGCTCGTTCGTTCACCTTGAGACCCATTGTTCACACATGTACCTGACAAGATTGCTACGGACAATCGATACTTTAAGGTATGTTTTGTTTTAGAGCATTTACTTTAGCGATTGTAGCTTGCACATGTGCGCTTTCTCTAGGTTGATCATATACATGTGTGCAATTGACAGCGATGTATAGGTGCCATCGATGGGACCCATATCGAAGCTTGTATCCCACGGTCGTAAGGGAACGTGCACTTTCAATGTGATGGCGATTTGTGACTTCGATATGTACATCACATTCCTCTCCGCTGGTTAGGAGGAAAGTGCGTATGATGCTCGTGTGTTTGATCATGCCATTAGTACGCCTGCTATGCGGTTCCCACATCCACTCCCGGGTATGTTTTAGCTCCAGTTTGTAGAGTTGATTACAAAATAAGCACATGTGAATGTCGTAGTTGGTTGGTTACTATGGTGTAGGACGATATTACGTTGTAGATAAAGGTTATCTGGACAAGGAAGGTTACATGGTTCCATACTCGAAGACAAGATACCACCATGCGCAGTTTGTGGGCGAGCCAACTGGGAACACAAAAGAAGCATTTAACCGGGTACATTTCTCACTTCATGGTTGTATTGAGCGCACATTCGGTGTCTTTAGAAGGAAGTGGCAGATTTTTTTCCACATGACTAGCTACTCGATTGAGACACAAGTGGACATGATCATAGCTTGTTTTGCCCTTCACAACTTCATTCTCACGTACACCGACCCTACAAATGAGGTTCATGGCATCCCCGTCAGTAGCAATGAGAATATCGGGGCCAACCCTTTAGATGTACTCGACAGCGAAGATGATGAAGATGATAGCTCTAATGATGAGGATGATTATGAGGATGAGTTCGTAGAGATGAAGGCTCTTCGTGATATGCTAGTGATAGCATGCATTTAGGTAGGCATAATAGGTTGCATTTAGCTTAGTTAAGATGCATTTCATTGATGGATTAAGCACGATTTGCATATTAGTTCTCTATGTTGTCGGAGTCGGAATCTACACGCTTTTATTGATTATTTCAGGTAATAGTGGATCCGAGGAGGAGACATGAGTTGATAACGCATTGGATGAGAATGTCTAGTTGATCGAAGAAGCTTACATGAAGATCTCAAGAGGTCCTGAGAAGAAGAAGCGAACCTAAATGAAGAACAAGTCTGCAGAAGTTGTCGCCAGACATGCTGAACTTGTTCTGCACTTTCTGGAGGCCTCGGTTGTCCGATCGACTATTATGACCATGCGTTGGAAAGCTCTTTCAGAGAGCTACAACTTTCATGTTGGCGTCGAGAGCTGATTCAAGATGGATTTTCCGTGAAAGACCAATGCAGTGGCCGCCGCATGGTGTGCAGCGGCCGCCGCCAGGGACGATGCAAGAGGAATGCTGATGCTGCGGCCGCAGCATCCATGCGGCGGCAGCCGGATGGGCCGTCAGCACTAGTACGCAGCGTTTTGAATATTAAAACCCTAGTTTTTATTCTAGTTGTTTTGGTGGCCGACTTGAGATCTTTTATAAGGCCACTTTTAGTTTTTTTTCCAATACTTCTATTCTATTCTATTCATTAGACGCTTTAGAGATTTTGAGCGATGTCTTCCGTGGGGAACTAACCTCATCTATTCTGCCTGCAATTTGAAGCTTTATTTGGATTGATTTTGAGTTTCTAATTCTCGTTCCTTGTTTCCTATATTTGAATGCTTCAACTTATTTGTGCCTGATTGTTTATTGTTTTGTTCTATCTTGTCTGGCCAACTTGTTAGATCAATTCAATTGCTAAGGTTTTGTAGATTCCTGGTTGTGAACCTTAACCTAAGTGGCAAACTTGTTCCTTTAGGGCTGGTTGAACTAATTGAATGAGTAGGAAGTTGAATGTGTTGTTAAATCCTTTTTTAGGGACTGCAAATACCTTGGCTAATCTATGAACATAAAGCTATCAATTGGGTTAAATCCTTCTTTAGGGACTGTTCGATTGATAATGGTTGCTAGGATTGGTTGGACTAGTAACTATATTAGGTCGGGGCAAGGGCATTCATAGGAAACTTAATAGGACGAGAAGAAGTTACAAGGATTGCTTCAATCCAATAAAGTGGAAAATTGTAGGTAGAATTGCTTCTCCTAATTTTCTGAAATACAATTATTTACTTTTGTTTGCTTCAATCCGCTTTGATAAAAGGCGGAACTTTCACACTCAAAACCCCCCATCTTTGGTTACTTAATTGGCATCTAAATCACACTTGAATAGTAATTTCCCTGTGGTATCGACCTCTTGCTTATTGTTATACTAGTTATAGGTTTGAGTTTACTTTGACGGGATCAACGACAGGTTTTCCCTCCGTCCGCTAGCATTTCGGATTTGGAACGATCGTCATTAGAATCCAACAAGTGTAGGTGGAACTCCTAATGATTTGAACTTACATATATGGACATGACTAGCTACAAATTTTTGTACAAAATAACGGGTATGCTAATGTTATGGGGGTTTTGTATAAGGTACAAGTTATATAGGGTGAATGGGCAACGTAGGTGAATGCAAGTTGAGGTTTTGTAATAGGTATAAAGTTGAAGTTCACAATTTTATAAAAAAAATATATATCTATGATGGTCCGTGTGCTTATTACAAACACCACAATGGTCTTGATTGGCTCATTCATACATTAATAGGTAGCAATGGGTATTGAATGTCTCAGTGTGCTTACGAGAAAGATATCTATGGACAAAGCAATACACAACGGTGGATCAAACATACATTACTGTGTGATTTTAAATGTGAACTAATGTATGTGAGTTCCTTCAAACAGAAACTGCGTAATGATCTTTGTGTTTGAACTGTCAAGGATATTAAAAATGTTGAGTTCTATTCTCTGCCTTGTAAACTTGACAAGTAGCTCCCTCCCTTGTAACCGTGGTTTTTTGGCTTAGATACTTGGGGTGTTTCCACATCTTTAAACAACAGAAACTAGGAAGCTTCCATTCTCCAAATCATTCATATATTACTAAAATGAAAGCTTCAATACATCAGTCATCTACTTTTTATCCAAAACGCTACTGAATGTATGTAAACATAAAAAAATAGTAGATGGGCTATGGTAGATACAGATGATGGTAATCACACTCGTCTGATAACATAGGTACAAAAAGGTCAACCTTTCACCCGACTATGATTCATAATAGTACTGTGATTCAGAGGTTAACCAACTAAAGTCATAATGGTATGCTCTTTCACCAATCGATAGGCAAAAATAAAAATAATGGTGGATGCGTAGTTGTTCTTAGCAGACATCTCCAAATCCTAGCGATCAACCATCAACTTTTACCTTGAACAAAGGTAGCACAATACGTATTATCGCAAATACAATGGCTCCGAAGATGATCAAGTATTGGTACCTTCTTGCTGACTTCCTAGATGACATAAGATCACCCCCCTGTGGTGTAGCTCCCGCTGCATAACTCAGAGACTCTTTCACACAATGCTTCATTCAATTCGTTAACCGACCTATGCTCCTGCTCACGTTGTTGCGCAACATCTTCCATTGCAAGGTTGCGAACTCTAAGGCTTTGAGAAAGGACTCCCACATCCCGTGTAAGAGCATTGTTTGTAGCTCAGGCCGCCTCAATCAGTTGAGCTTCAAGTTGTCGGCGTTGGGTAGCCTCATTAACGTGTCTCCCAAGCCAGTTGATAGATGGACCAGACATGGTATTCCTGCCTACAAGTAAACCATAAAATATACACAAGTTCATCATCATAAAACATCTATGAATTAAGTTTTTGGTGTCATGAAGCGTAAGAGATGTGGTAGCAAGGGTAGAATAACATTAATTATAGTTTCAATGTCAGCCCATCTAAGGTCTATATAAGCATATAAGTAAAGCAAAAACTGTTATATTATAGAACCATGTCTACAAGTAAACTAGAAACTGTTCTATTATAGAACTCATCTAAGGTCTATATATAAGGATATATAATGGGTAAGCATTTCATTTTAAGCAAGGCATTTCATCGAACAGTTTATGTCATCGAACAGTTTATGGGCGGTTCTTATTAACCTCTAAATTTGCAACTATTTTTTGGTCAGCAACTTGCATCAACTTTAATTGCCCCACACAACAAAACAAATCAATTGTTTGATTCATAAATCCATGGGACTGGTGTTGATAATGGTTTTCAACACAACAACAAATTAAGGCAAAAAATAAGAGATTTCACTAATTGAATCCACTCAACAAATCACCTTATAAGCTTGACAATAACCATGAAATTCAACATAAATTAGGAGAAAAAAACGTACTCACCGAAATACAAATTATAAACGAAGATTGTGGTTGATTTCTTCAAGCAAATAGAACATAGCTTTCTCACTTTCTTGTGTAACCGACAGTACAAACATACCTGAAAACAAATAAACAAGGGTAATATAGGGAGACGAATCACCGGTTTGGCCTCAAACCTTCCAAACATTGCCCCATGAGAGTTGTAAATTTGATGATTGGAACCTCTGTCTCCCCTCATCCAAAACTCCATCTCCCTTTAACCTTGGTTTGCCAAACCAACGTTTGCAATTTAAATTTTTTCCAAACCTTATAAACCCCCACCAAACCCCTTACCAAACACACCCTTATTTGGTGTAGATCTACTATATCGATTAATGCTAGAATTCCTATGACTAAACTCTTTCCTATGAAACAAATTACTAGTGGTGTTGGGTTGTTGTTAATAAATTCCTCACTTACCCAAATTACAAAGTTTTTATCGAGAAAATTCTTATCGGTTCATGATCCTACACAACTATGTAGGCATGAAATTAAACAAAGTACATCATGAAAATTTGATTTTGGAACTCTAGAGGTATGTAATAAGAATCTATGGACGGAACTTAAAGCTATAAGGATCAACGAACATATTCCAGTAGTTGCTTTTGCCGAGACTAAAACTGAGAAAATTCTGGATGATAAAATATGGAGAAACATAGGTTTTACAAATGTCATTTGGTCTCCGGCCAATGGTAGGGCACTGGTGGTCTGGGTGTTTTGTGGAACGAAAACAATCTTTCAAATGAAAAAAATTCAGTGAGTATCCATTTGTCTCGTATTATTGGTTTCAAATATTCTAATACGGACAAAAACTTCAATTGCACATTTGCACTATTCTTATAGTATACGGATCCCCACATGAAAGAGATAAAGAATCATTTTGGGAAACCCTCACAAACATCATATTAACAGAAACAATGTTGTGTATGGTTATTGGAGAACTAAACGAAATTGGATCAAGCATAGAAAAGAATGGTGGCACAAAAAATAGTGGACATTGATTCCAACGACTCACCTCTTTCAAAAATACATGTTCTTTAATTGACCTTCCTACAAGTGGGAACTTGTATACATGGCAGAAAAAAATCGATGACGAGGGCGATATTATGGAAAAGCTTGACAGAGTTCTGGTGCATCACTAGTTTCTAGATTTTTTTCCCCAAAATTACAGACATTCAACGGTGCATTTTCTCTATCATATCACTGCCCCATTAATACTGAAATACCAACAACCACTGAATTTAAACCTTCACCTTTTAAATTTGAGAATGTATGGATGCAAAGGAAAGACTTCAGAAATATAGTAAAACAAGCCTGGCGCGCCTCTTCTTGCTCTGGGTCTGCCATGTTTAAGGTGATATACAAGACTAAAATCTTAAAGAAAAAGGAGAAAGATTGGAACAAAACCACATTTGGTAATATCTTCCGCCAACTTGCTGAGGTGGATAGAAATCTCTTGGAGATAAAAAGTTCGAACATTGATCAATAAAAAAGACACTCCATTCAAAAAGAAAGAATTCTTATTAAAAAGAAGGAGAGTTTATTACAATTCCAAAAAGTTTTCTGAAGCCAGCGAGCGAAGGCTAAACATTATAGGCAAGTGGGAGAAGAAACCGGAAGATAATCAAAAGCCTATGCTCGTAAAAGGGCACCCACATTACAGGGAACACCAATATCAAGGAAGAACTGCAAAAAGATTTCGAGCGACGGTTTACAGGTAGTATGACTGATATGGATAGTGTGACATCTTATCTTGACGTAATTGACACGACCATTTCTAATGAGGAGAACGAGTTTCTTAGTGCTCCCCCTCCCTCTAATAGTGAAATCAAGAAAGCTGTCTTCGGGTTGGGCTCGAATATGTCTCCTAGCACTAATGGTATGACAATCGAATTCTATTCAAACTATTGGGAAATAGTAGGGAAAGACATAATTTGTGTTGGCAAACACTTTTTCCACTCTGGTAAGTTATTGCGATAAGTAAACCATACATTTATTACTCTTCTTCCAAAATGTGCAAATCCTTACAAAAGCACTGACTATAGACCCCTTAGTTTATGCTCCACTCTTTACAAAATTATCTAAAAACATTTAACAGAAAGATTGAAATTGGTCATGGGAAAACTTATTCATCCTTTGCAAGGAGCGTTTGTGGTGACAGATCAATTCAAGACAATGTCCTCATCGCGCATGAAATATTCCATTCTTTCAATTGCAGAAAAGTAAAAGAAGGATGGCTAACTATTAAACTGGATATGGAAAAAGCATACGACATGGTAGATTGGAACTTCACAAAACTAGTGTTGAAGAAAATCGGATTTCACCAGAAATTCGTTGACCTAGTTATGGAATGTGTAACGACAGTCTCCTTCTCAGTCTTGGTCAATAATGAACCAACATCAATTTTCAAGCCATCTAGAGGCATTAGGCAGAGAGACCCTCTTTCGCCTTTTTTCTTTATCCTTAGAGCAGAAGTTTTAGCTAGGAAACTTCAATTGAAAGCGAACTTTGAACAAAAGTTGATTGGATTCCCCTTTGGACGGCAAGGTCCCCAGGTGCCATTTTTAGCATTTACAGGTGACGTCATCATATTCTCAAAAGGTAGTTTATCAGCGTGCCAAAAAGTGAAGGATACCGTTGATTTATATTGTGCGATGTCAGGATAAAAAGTAAACTATCATAAGTCAGCTTTCCAAGCCACCTCTGGAATACCCAGGGCTAGAATCTCAGTGATTGAACGTTGCTTGACCATTTCCAAGGAAATAAATCTTGACAAATATCTTGGATGCCCCATTATTAATGGTATAGTGAATAAATCTACTTTTGAGGAAGTAATCATCAAATCCTCAAATCAGTTAACAAAATGAAGAGATGATGCTATTTCCCAGCAAGGTAGAGCTACTCTTATTGCTTCAATTCTATCGTCAAAACCCCTATATACCATGCAAAGCTATGCTTCTGACCTATATTCACAACAAATTAGACCAAATTAATAGATCATTATTTTGGAATAAGGATTTAAGCTATAAACCGCTCATTAGTTGGGACAAATTTTATAAACGAAAACAACATGGAAGTATGGGTCTTCGTAAGTCTAAACACATGAATGACACCCTTCAACTAAAGCTCCTATGGAAAATCATGGTGGAACCGGATAATGTATGGGTCAGAATTATTCAGTATAAGTACCTTAAATATGAGAACTTGCTAAATTACAACAAACAGAGTAGTTCATGATGGAAATGGTCCAAATTGCGCTCTCTAATCCCGTACTTCAAAAATGGTTTGGCTTGGCTTGTAGGTAATGGAAGAACTATCAATTTATGGACAGATAACTGGGCAACTAACCTAGACATGCTACAACACTGTACTTGCCTTGACAGAGTAAACCTGAATGAAAAAGTTGAGGAATATATCACCAAGAAAAAATGGAATACTGACAAGTCACGACTAGTCCTAGACCAAGCTATTGTCGAGCAAATTTCAAATATCCCACTTCCAATTCATCTGATCGAAGATCGGTTATATTGGTGACCGGAGAAGAATGGTTGGTTTACTACTTCTAGTGCATATAATCTGTGCACCCATTCCACTTCTAATCATATAGATGAAAATGCATGGATATGGAAGACTAACGTCCCTCCTAAAATAAAGAACATTTTATGGAAATTAAGCCAAAACGCCCTACCAACTGCGTCTAGGCTTCCAAAACGTGGATTAGTAGTTCCTTCACACTGCTCAATGTGCAACCACCATAATGAGCATACGTTCCATTTATTTTTTGAGTGTAGATTCAGCATGTTTGCCCAAAACTTACATCCACACCATATGTCCCACATTAACAGAATCATCTCTACATCTAGAAACTTTAGTCAAGTAATGGGCTACCTTGGCCAAGCACTCTCTAATAGGGAAAAGACTGACTTGGCGTTTTGCTGGTGGACTGTGTGGAATACCTGCAATAAATTTATTTTCAGACATAAAAAACTGCCAACTCCAGATTGCTTTAATAAACAAGTAAATGTCCATAAATCAAACTGGGAAACAACTATCCAAGTTCATATAGAGATCGTTGAATAAAGCATGTAGAAATGAGCCAAAGACGAAAGGACCGACAACTCGAATAGCTAAATGGAAAAAGCCCCCTTGTGGCTCTTCTAAATTAAATTTTGATGGGGCGGATGGGGCTGATAGAGAATCCTCAATCAGTTTTATTATTCGTGACTCTAGGGGAAATATTATAGATCGGGGGGGGGGGGGACTAATAGGAGTATAAACTCCACTTATGGTCGAGAGACTTGCTCTACGAGAAGGCGTTCTCAAAGCAATTATAAACAACTATTTTCATAAAGGGGTAGCATGTCTATGGGAAATTGAGCTTTTGCTCTCGGACAACAAATGTCTACTCAGATCTTTCAGGACGGTCTCCTTTTCCCATATTTACCGTAGTGGTAATAGAGTGGTTGATAAGGTTGCACACCTTTGCCACTCCCGCTCTAGCATGAGAGCCAGTACTTTAGACCCCGGTCTCATGGACCTCATTCGGAATGATGCTTTCGGCTAGTCCTCTCTTTGAAGACGTACACCCAAATTATTACCTAATAAAAAAAAGCATATTAGAGGTCAAACGAGGGGAATCGATCTCCTATTTCTGCCACTGCCAACGTTCTCGCTTGTCATCGCCACTCGCATCCACCTCTGACAATTTCCATTCTCTTTTGATTGACCTAGTCTCTCCATTTGTCGCCGGCTCACCACTTTCCTCCGCCAATATTCGATTCCTCCACCTTGATCTCTCCAGTCTCTCGCTATGGCGTGGAAATCAAACTAAGGACCTGCTTCAAGTCTTATAAGAATTTGTACCTATATCAAATTTAGGTGTAGAAGTCGTCCACTGTCGAGATTTTCTTTATTTTTTGGGGTAAACTTGATATTTATATGTATATGGTTTGGAATTTTCTGTAATTTTTGGGGTTAATGTGTATATTATCACATGTAGGATTTTTTGGGTGTTGGTTTATAAACGAGAGAAGCTATAGACAAGATATCAAAAAGTCTATTGACAAGATGAATTCAGAAAAATTGCTCCCAAGCCATTTTCAATTTTAAAAAACATTTACGAATTAGATTGAGAGCAAAAGAAAAAATAATTTCATCCAAATCATGAACTCATTCAACCAACTATTATCGAAATGAATCTAATCCAGGAAAACCTGAATTGTAGATCAATTTATTGTTTTGAGTTTTGATCATTCGAAATCTCCTTTCAATCTCAATTCTCAAATATATCATGTTTACAAAGAGATTGGAGATCAATCAAAACATCAATACCATGAATTAACATCAAACAGATAATCAAAACATCAATAGGATAAATTAACATAATCAAGGCCAAAACAATCAATCGAAACAAACACATCGCAAAAGAGATTCATTTGATTTAAGATCTAAAATCTTATGCTCCGCTCTATTTTTAATTAACTTCCACATAACATTCAAGCAATCTAATTTATCAAAACATCTACTAGAGGGTTGGAGTCCTTGGCCTCGTTGAGCTCAGAAGGTACGTAGTAGGTGAGATCAGGGGCGGATCCAGAAATTTTTTAGGGATGGGCGGGATTCAAACCTAAAGGTATAAATATACTTATAAATGTTAACTACAAAATAGATATTCAAAAGTGTGCAAAGACTCATACTAATGTCAATTGCAATATGTAAGCAAAAGCAACGGACAAAGTATACATATTCACAATCATGGAGAAATAATTCCTTGAGTCCATTAAATTGTCATGACATGTTACTAGCAACATCATCCCCTTGACCTCTCAATTTGTGAACTTGCAAGTTTTAAGCGGAGAGGACACCACATATCTCTTTGTAAAGTGTATTTGAAGAAGTCTTAGAAACAACTTTGATAGCAAAGAAGCGTTCAATTAAAATACCAGAACGACTTACAAACCTCAAGATGATAGCCATTTGTTCCCTTCCTGACTCATCTTGCGCTTCATCAACAAGAATGGAGAAACAAGCATTTCCAATTTCCTCACGAATCATAGATCACACTTTCTTGGCCATGATTGTCAAAATCTCTTTTTGATCTTTGGACAAATGTATTTTGCATTTCCTGGTGCATTACTTAATACAACATTCTTGACATCAATTACCCATTGTGCTACAATATCAACCCATTCAATTACATTCACACGATTCAAAGATTTTTCTGACTCAACATGACCTCTAAAAGCACACCCTTGCAATGCCAATCGTTGAACAACCATGATTGTGGTTTTAAGACTTAACCGGTTTTTAACCACCTCTTCTCTACTTACTCTTTGAATTACCTTATCTATATGATAAGAAGGATTCATCAAACCTTGAACATATACAACACATTTATAATGATACAACACATTTATAATGAGGTGACGATGATTTACCAACATGTTTCAGAAACACACATTCACTTCTTTGATGAACCCTCTTCCACTTATTAAAGCCACCATTCACTAAAGCTGAAGAAGCACTTGTATTCTCCCCAAAAAGATAGCATGGAAAGCAATAACAGTTGTGTGTAGTAGGCGAATACTCTAACCAAATAAATTCCTTAAACACATTGTATTGAAAACGACGAGATTCATTTAGCTCATACTTTGCAAGCTTTGGTTGATAAGGCCCAAGCATCAAATACTTCCTCCTAATCTCATGTCTTTCAATTCCTCAATAGGCCAACTAGATATTCTTCTCCTTATTCCCGGATCTCGAACGAACTCAGAAGATAAGTTGGAATGAGATCGAATGAATTCATTCATACTAGAAGAAGAAACCAATTTTTTAATCGACGGAACAAAACTAACTGGTTCATTTCCAATTAAAGGAGATTGTTGATTATCTGTTGCAGAAATTGATTCTTTTGGTTTGAAGAATGAATATATTGTTGATTTCGCTTTTTTCTTGGGAGGTGGTTGTTGTGAAGCCATATTAATCTAAAAAATAAAATAAAGAATGAAAATTAATCAAACTAGAAAATATAATATGATGAAATTCCAAACATAAGATCATATGCATTTTCAAAACAAAACGCATCTAAATGTGATCAAACAAGTAAACGTGACTATTAAGTCTATTATCATTTATCACTTACAAATTCAAAAATGCTATATTTAAAATTTTAAAATTGTGAGAAGTGCCTCTTTTGGACTGTTGGACCAGTTTGAAAACAAGTGAACACCCCTATGCGTTTGTAATCAATTTGAAATAGCTTTTTCCCCTTATAATGGTGATTTCAATGTTCAAACCCTATTGAAAAATTTCAAAATTGAGAATACATCCTTATAAACGGGAGAAATCAAAGTTCACACACTAATTTATCAATAAAAGGAAAATCAAAGTTGGAACGCAATTGCTAACCGGACTAACCTTCTAAACGGGAGTTCGGAGTTCGGAGAGTTGATGACTGAGTCTGATGATGTTTGATGTTTCATATCCCCAGTACTCTGCAACACTACATAACATAATGCAAATAGATAATTCAATCAGTAAAGAAAAAAGGAGGGGGGTGGGCTTTAGGTTATGGGGTGGGCTACTCAACATGTGGGTTAGGTTATACCTATTTATTTCTAATTTTTCTGGGCTGAATATTTTTTTTTGATTGGGTTGGGCCATGGCCAAGTGTTTCCCAGCCCTAAATACGCCACTGGGTGAGACGGTTGGAGACCGCGACTTCCACATCACATTTAAGAAGGGAATTAGAATCTCTAACATTGGCGCTAAAGACAGCGACTTCGATGTCAGTGACTGTTGTGAGTCTATTTCGCCATATTTTACATCTACTTTTATATCGATTTATGTATACATTTCATACATTTGTGTTAGAATAGTACATAATTTGTGCAGTTTATGTTTATTTGCAATATATGAAGGTCTACACAAGTTTTTGTTGTATTTCACATAAATCGGACGCACTTTGGAGCTTAAAGGAAAGTCATAAAGAAGCTAAGGATAGTGCATCTGGAGAAAAGCTCACTTTTTGCCATTCATCATTCTGAATCAAGTTCTGATGTCTTCATGAGAGTTGTAGCCCTCGAAAAGAGCTTTCCAACGCATACTCATATGCGTCAATCGGATGAACAAGAACTCGGGAAATTGCGTTTCAAGAACGGGGCAGAATGCTGAAAGCGCACAAAACTAGTCGACGTCGACCAAACTGGTCGACGACGAGTACTTTTTTGGTCGACTTGCCTCCCAGAAGTCAAGAACGAGCACCAGAACACTCGAGAGCACAATTCTAGTCGACGCCGAGTAAACTACTCGAAGTCAAGTACACATGTCGAGTCCAGAATGTAGCCGAGCTCGAGTGCAATCCGAGGAGAAGAAGCAATCCGAGTCGAGATCGAGTGGATATCCGAGCATGTGGGTTACTTGCAAGTGAAGACACGTGATATTCTAACCAATCAAGTGAAGATCTATCAAGTTCAAGGAAGATTTATCCACATTAGATATTTCCCTTGTTTATTTTAGAGATTTATTTATCAAGTTTTATCTTAAGCATTTAGATAGATAGTTTTAGATAGAAATAGATTGTTCCTTCCTAGATTAGCTAGATGAAGCACTATAAATAAGGCCCTAGGGGGCTGATTTTCATACATTCAAGTCAAGTCGTCTTCGGGCGCAAGGAGATAGAGAGAGGAGGAGGCGAGAGAGAGAAGGAGGAGGAAGGAGACGAACGGTTATAAATTTTAGTTTATTTTATGATAAAGTTAGTTTCTTTTATTATGTTTTATTTCTAATTTTCTTCTTCTAGGGTTGGGGTGATCCCAACATAGATATGTATGTTTGATTTATGAATCCATGAATTTGTATGTCTTTATCATCATCTATACCTATATACTTAATCCTTTGCGAGAGTTGAGCAAATTCCTTATTCATGATATTGAAGCGAAAGTGATCTTATTATAAATTTGGATAGTAATTAGGGTTTATTTGCGAGAGTCGACTAATCCTAATTAAGAAAATGTAGTAACACTTAGGATTTATGCGAAAGCCTCTATATTCCCATTTGTTAATGACGAAAGTTATTTTATATAAAACATGCATCTTTATGTGATTTATAATCTACACATATGTTTATTGTTGCGGTGATCTCAAACCTTGGAAGTTTGCACCTTTATTATTCTATTTTCTTTATTTTAAAGTTTCTACACAGATACCCAACATCAACCACTACTTCGCCCTCCATCCCTCGACATCGACCAAGTCTTAGTCGACGTCGACAACAACCTCCTCACCTTTTCCCGCTATCCCTGAACCCCAAAACACACTAAACCTAGAACCGCTGACTTCTCTCCTGAGGACAAACCCGACTCCACTATCCTATATCGGGGTCTTGACTACAAATTTATTTGGTCGAGAAACCCTCTCGTCGGTGACGAGGCGGTTGGAGTCCTTGGCCTTGTTGAACTTCGAGGGTTGAGGGCGAGGATGAAGATGCGGACGACGGATACGATTAGAGATGCTAGTGGAGCTGTCGGTGATGAAAAAATGGCTTTGATGGAGATTTTAAAGATTAATTAGATCTATTATTTTGTATATAGTTAAAGACTAATTGAATCTATTTGTGCGCAGTTCACTGATTCATTGAATTGCATTTGAGTTTAACCTTATTTTGATTTTGATTAGGGTTTTTATTAGGTCTCGGTCTATTTCGTAAATATTTTGATAAGTAAAAATAGATTTGATTGCAATTTAACAATAATTATCTTGTCAATAACCGTTTTTATATGTTGTCTACAGCCCTTATGTTTATGAATGGGTGGATGTATATATATGGAGATTATTTGTATGTATCTCATAAATTATTCGTGTGTATATGCAAGTACACCAATTGCGAAATACATAGTATTTGTATTATTCCAATAATATTATACATCATTTAGGTTTATTCGGTTGTATAGAGATTTTATTCATATGAAAATGAGATATTATTCCTCAAAATAATGATAAATTCTTAATACAATAATTTTGAATAAATATGATATTATATACGAATAATCTTGTGGTTGTGTATGAATAAATGTCATGTTACATACGAATAATTTTTTGAATCGATATATGACCTCATAATGGCATGGGGAGTGAAAGTCACTCTCTCTATTAGGAGAGTTAACCAAAATTTTTTGTAGGCCCCACTATAATTAAGGGTGATTTTGCTAAATATATCTTTTAGAAAATCTAATTAGGTAATTAGGCCTCTCTAAAATAAAATTAGGTGGAGATGTACCCCATTCAACTAGTGTAGTAATGGCCCTTGGTCAACTATTTGGCCGACGATCGGTCAACGGTTAACCATTGACCGGTCAATGTAGACCAACTTATTTGGAATTTTTTTAAATGATGACATTTTTTTATTACATTTTTTGTGAAGACATTTTTTTTATCGTTGACCACTAGCGCCACTTTTTTTATGTCAATATTTTTACCGTGATGTCATTTTTTCAAATTAATGTTTTGATGCCATTTTTCAAAGTACTATTTTGATGCTAAATTTTTAATGACATTTTTTCTTTAATGTGATGCCACTTTTTAAAGTAATGCTTTGATGCCATTGTTCTATTGTAATTATTTGATTCCATTTTTTTTAATCAAATCGTTTGATGACACTTCTTTAATTAATCAATTGTATATCGATATATTTTCATGGATTATACTTTTATTCACTGATGACACATTTGTGAGTACACTTCATTGATGCAATTATTTTGTGATGACATTTTTATACAATTGATGACACAAGAGCATGCATAAAATGTGATTAAACTTCATTAATGATATCTTTTTAATGATGATTTATATTCATTGATGACATTTGTGATTACACATCATTGATCTCAATTAGTTGTGATGACATTTTAGGTTGATGACATTTTTATTTATACAATTGATAACATATAAGCATAAACTTTGATTACACTTCATTGGTGATATTTTTACTGGTGACACATTAGTGATGAAATTGGTGTTTCCCAAACTTCCCTGAATTGTGATGCATGTTGTTTGTCAAAATCACACAAACTTCTATTTTCATCTATCTCTTCTCGTGCTATGAATGTGTTTGAGTTTGTTCATATGGACCTTTGGGGGCCGTATAGAGAGAATTTTATCTGTGGTGCTAGGTACTTTGTTACCATTGTGGATGACCATTCAAGGAACACTTGGACATTTTTTATTCGAAGCAAAGGGCGAGTGTTTGGGATTGTTGCAGGTTTCCTGAAGTACGTCTGTACTAGTTTAACACAAAGATTAAAATTCACCAACGCTTAGTGCTTGGCGTCCCAGAGTAGAATGGGCGCGTTGAACACAAACATCGTCATCTGATTGAAACAACTCGGGCTATCAGGCTCTATGCTGGTCTTCCTTTCCGGTTTTGGGGTGAATGTGTGTTAGCCTCTACACACATCAACACCCTCTTACAATCATCTGTGTTGAATCAAGGTAGTCTTCATGAGTTTTTGCATCAGACACCGCTTGTTGATGTGAGTTGAATCTGCCATGTTTTACATTTACTTTTATATCGATTTCTGCATACATTGCATACATTTGGGTTAGAACAATACAGAATCTGTGTAGTTTACACTTATTTGCAATATATGGAGGTCTACACAAGTTTTGGTTATATTTCGCAGAAATCGGACGCACTTTGAAGCTTAAAGGAAACTCATGGAGAAGCTAAGGATGTTGCAGCTGGAGAAAACGCCATTTTTCACCATTCTTCATTCTGAATCAAGCTTTGATGTCTTCATGAGAGTTGTATCCCTCGGAAAGAGCTTTCCAACGCATGGTCATATGCGTAAATCCGACGAACGAGGACTCGGGAAAGTGCGTTTCAAGAACAGAGCAGAAAGCTGAGAAAACTCTACTCGAGATCGACTAGACTCTACTCGATCTCGACGAGCCATGGTCGAGCAGACCTGGTCGAGCCGAGCTGATCGAGGACACTGAGTCAGAGACAACCCGACTCCCGGAACCCTACTCGATCTCGAGTACCCCTGTTCGAGATCGACGAGCCATGTCCGGAGTCGACGAGCTGTGCCGAGCCGAGAAGCCGAGGACGAAGACGCAGACCACCCAACTCGACCTCGAGGACCCTTTGTCGAGGTCGACGAGCGCCTGAGTCCTTGTCCGAGCCTTGCCGAGTAGACCAACCCAAGCAGACCCAGTCGACAAGCTCATCCTACTCGACATCGACGAGGAGTGGTCGAGGTCGACGAGCCCAGGAGCCCAAGTCCGAGCCACATCGAGCATCAGCAAGCCGAGACGACGAACTCTACTCGAGGTCGACGAACCTTACTCGAGGTCGACTAGACCAGTGTTCGGAAGCTTCTCGACGAGCCTTGTCCGACTAGACTTGGGATTCCTTGGGCGCGAAGGCGGAAGATTCTATCCAAATCCATCGGAGATCTATCCGAAGTTGATCAAGTTCTATCTATGGAAGGAAATATATCAAGACATGAAGACTTACCTTAGTTAGATTTATCTTTTCCTAGTTGATTTAATTCCATTATGTCTTTTATTTATCTTTTAAGCTTTTTAGATATAGATAGATATCTTCTTTCCTAGAATAGCTAGGGAATGAAGGCTATAAATAAAGCCCATGTGGCTCAGTTTTAATCATTCAATTTGAGAAAAAGACAAGAAGTTACAAAGAGGAGTTTAGGGAGTTCGAAGGTTTTAGGGTTTTGGCAGTTTGCGAAAGTTGATTGCCGGAATTGTAAAATCGTTGGATATAGTTAATGCAAGTTATTTCTTTCAAATCAATGATGTCTGATTTTGCGATGAAGAGCGAGTAGTCCACCCACTTCTAGGGTTGGGGCGAGCCCGACCATAGCCATGCGTAATTGAGGTAAAGATCCGACCTTTATCATGTTTTGAGCATTTTCCTACCTGTTGATGTGTTTATTGCCCATCTAATGGAGATCCATGCTAACAACTTGGATTATAAACATAAAATCGGTAGAGACAATTAGGGTTTCTTGAGAGAGTTGTCTAATTGTTGGAAAAGGCGAAAGCTTAATCCTTTAATGCAATTCACATGATAATCTGTTTGGTTCTACCTTATGCCTGCTTGGTTATTGTCGTTGCAAACCCCAATCTTGGAAGTCCTTTTACATTCAGTTTAGTTCGAAACCCTAAAAGCATTTGTTCTTTATTTTCTTTACTTTCTGTTCGTTTTCGTCCCTGCCCTTGTCGATCTCGATCAACCACTGGTCGACCTCGACGACTGATTCTCGACCTAGAGTCGCTGTTGCTTAAGTGTGCAGGAATCGACGAAGCCCCAACTCGACCTCGACGAGCCTTACTCGACCTCGAGTAGCTCTTTGTCGAGATCGACCACCAGTTCCTGTGTCTGTTGCGCTGTGTTCGACTGTCCGAGCTTCTGTCGACTAGACCCTAGTCGAGCTCGAGGACTTCTGTGGTCGACTTCTGTCCGTGAGATTACACCGCTGCCTAGGATCCGATGACACGCTTCCTCGTGGATCGATCCTGACTTCCCGCTGCTGCATCAGGAGGAGGTCTTGTATTTATTTGGCGTGGGCATAATCTGGTTTGAATTATATTTCTATATTTTGAACTCGATTTCCTCCTACAACAAATTGGCGCCGTTGCCGGGGAAGCTATCAATCGCGCCTTAGGTAGTCAGTTCTCACTGTTTATTTGAGTTACTTTTCAGGTGTATGCGCCGTTCTGGTCAAACACCTGAGTTTGACGCCTTAGACGAACCGGAACGCCTTTTTCACATCAGACCTAAACTACAAAGAGCCATGGCAGCTGTGGAGACACAGGAACAGCTGATCGCTAGGCTTACCAGGGAATTAGCCGCTAAGGATGCTGCTATCGCCGCTGAGAGAGCAGCAAGGGAACAAGCAGCTGAACGCGCGAGGCAAGCGGAAACTGAGCTTGCCCAATATCCAACCACTGCTGAGGATTATATGCATCCGACTCTCATCGTGCCTGAATCGGCGATTCTAATCCCTGAAAACTCTTTTGAAATTCGCACTCAGTTTCTTATAGAGCTTAAAAATAATGCCTTTTACGGCAGATTTAATGAGTGTCCTCTTGAACATATTACTAATTTTCATGATATGTGCCTTACTCTTGCAGAAGGTACAACTCTGAAATATGTCAAGATGAAAGCTTTCCGCTGGTCGCTCGCTGGACCTGCATTGAAATGGCTAGAAGGGCTGAAACCAAAATCACTGACCACATGGGCCCAAGTAGAGCAAGAGTTTCTCAACAAATTCTTCCCACCTGCCAAGACAGCACTTCTCCGCCAGAAAATCACCGCCTTTAAACAACAGAAAGGGGAACCGCTGGCAAAGGCATGGGAGCGCTACAAGGAACTTCTGCGATCTTGCCCTACTCATGGACAGCCACCCTACATCATTCAGGAGATCTTCTTCAACTCTCTTGATCAAATCACTAAGGACAGGATCAACAATTATACTCGCTATGAGTATCTGACGATGCCGCCAAGTGACGCATGGGGTGTGCTGGAAAAGCTCACTAACTACGACAACAAATATGGGTCTACTTCAAACTATGAGGAGAACTCCTACGCCAGGCCAGCACCATCTATGCCACTCTATGAGCCAGCAAAGGAGATAGACCCGGATGTCAGGGAGCAATTCTACAGAGACCAGAATCGCAAGCTCCTCAAGCAAGTAAAATATCTGTCTGTCAATCAGCCTTGCATCGAATGCGGATCACAGAGGCACACCACTACTGAGTGCCCACACACAGAGAAAGTCAGGATGGCAGAAACACATGAGGAGGCAGCATATGCTGGGGGTCCCAATCGCTATATGGGAGATCAAAGGCCCTATCAACCGCAATGGAACCAAGGCCCCCCTAGGAATCCCCCACCCTACAGAGCTCCAGGAAATCCAGAAAGAGATCAAAAGAAGGACGATCTGCAGGTGATCCTTGATGAGATGCGCCGAAATCACGCCCAGAACATGCAGGCTACCAACACCATCAACAATCAGCTCCAGCATGTCAACACAAAATTTGTAGAGTTGGACATCTGGAAAAAGGGCATTGAAACTCAGATAGGACAAATCGCTGCACAGATCCCACGACCGTCCGGACAACTCCCTGGGCAAACAGAACCAAATCCTAAAGGGAAAACCGGACATGTCACGGCTATCAAACTCAAGAGTGGGCATCAACTACACGAGCCAGAGGTCGGAAAACAGCAAGGCAACGCAGAGCAGCAACTCGAGACAGAGCAGACACTGGTCGATCTCGACAAGCCTCTGGTCGATCTCGACAAGCCTCTGGTCAAAGTCGAGGAGCATCTGGCCGATGTTGACAACTCTGCAGCATCTCCGACAGCTAATCTGGCTTCAAAACAGAAAAAGCCACTTCCTTTCCCTTCTAAAACTCTTAAAGACCCCACTGCGGGTAGATTCAATAGATTTGTTAATATGTTGCAAGAGCTAAACTTTTCTATTTCTTTTACAGAAGCCCTGCAAGAGATGCCTGGATATGTCAAATTTCTGAAGGATATCCTGAGCAAGAAGCGATCCATCTCAGAGATCGCAGGCGAATGCAAAGTACTCCACTTCCCTGAAAAGAGGCCTGACCCAGGTAAGTTTTCTGTTACTGTGGGTTTTGGCCAATATAAATATGATTCTCTATGCGATTTAGGAGCAAGTGTGAGCATCATGCCTTTATCAATCTGGCGGAAAGTTAAAATAGGATGTATAGAACCTGTGGATGCTAAATTATACATGGCTAATAATACAGTAGTCATCCCTACAGGAATAGTTGAAAATGTCCCAGTCCAGGTTGGCAAATTCTTTGTTCCAGCTGATTTCCTTATCATTGACTGTGCTGAAGATCCTACTAGCCCTATTATTCTTGGTAGACCATTCTTAGCTACTGCAGATGCCCGAATTAGTGTCAAGAATAGGTCGCTCACCTTCACCATAGGCGATGAGGTTTTGGATTTCTCTTTTGGCCCTGCAAAAGAGGAAATTTCATGGCTGGAGGTGAAAAGCATCAGCATCAACGGGACTAAGCAAACAGCGGAGGAGGGAGCGAAAACCGTACTCGAGATCGACAAGCCCTCGTCGATCTCGACAAGCGCCCTACTCGACCTCGACGAGTCTTCGTCGATGTCGACCACCACCACAGAGCCTGAAACTTGCCCAGAGTCTAAGTATGGGGTCCCTGTACTCGAGGTCGACCAGCTGTACTCGACATCGAGTAGCCCCAAGCCCGAAAACTTCTGTTTTGGGTCCGAACAGGTAAGTTCAGGTATGAATTCTACTCCCCCTCACTCCATAAATAAAAATTTTAATGATTTGAAGGGAGCTAAAACACCGTGGCGAGAAAATTTGCAGAAACTGAAGGCTACAAGGAAGAAGAAAGAGAAAGGAGATGATGCAAGCAACCCCCTGTCCGCTGAGCTTGCATACTACCATCAGGACCTAGATGATCCAGGAGAAGGGCCAAGCATGAGCGGGCCCCACAATAATGGTCCTTGAGAGCAAACGGAGAAGTCGGCCTAGCGACTCTAAAATCTAGAGCATGTATATAGACTTTATGAACTTTTTGGGACTTTTATTTGGTTTTTGGTTTTTGTTTTGTTTTTGGTTTCATGTCTTTTTAAAGAACTTCATATGGATAGTCTTGTTTTTGGTATGAAATCTAACACTTGTAGGTCGGCAAGCATATAAGGATCGCGAAAAGTGGAAAAAGAGGTCCCTGAAAATCAGTCGGAATCGACGAAGGTCAAGTCGACGACGACGAAGAGGAGAAGCCCAGAACTACTCGATCTCGAGTAGGCCAACTCGACATCGACGAGACCAGACACTCCTCGACTTCTGAAACCACTAGACACGGAGCAAAGCTACTCGAGATCGAGTACCTTGTACTCGAGATCGACCAGCAGTCTACTCGACCTAGACCAGTTTTGTCCTCCTCGATATGATCCTGTGAGTTCCTTCCTTTACTCTTGTTTTTATTTATTTTTATACAGTGAGGACACTGTACTATTTAAGTATGGGGTGAGGGAAGGGCTTACAGTGTGCATATTTGATTTATTTGATCATATTTGACATATATGCATTATTTCTTTGAATTGCTACATGGCTATATTTTGGAAAGCATTATCTGATTTATATGCTTTATATGCATGAATTTCCAAAAGTCTTGAAAAATGACCCCCATTTGAAAATTTTTAATAATGTCATGGAAGCTTTATATTGAACTCGACGATGCAAAATTGGATTCATTAGAGATATAGCATGAAATTGCCTAGTAAAGGGAAGTCACAATGAAGTGCATTATTTCTTGAAAACCATGAAAGGAGGTAAAATTTGAAGTTGCTTTAGACATGTTGCATGATAAAATGATGGAGGACTTTATATTTCCATATAATGCTCATATGTTTATAATCCTAGCCTTACCTATGCTTATGCATCACAAAAAGCCATAATATGCCTTATTTCAAATATTGCTCCACATGATCTAAAATATTTTCCATTCTTTACCTTATCCGGGGATTATGTTGAGAATGATGTTACATTATGGAGATGTTATATGGTTGTTGTGATTATTATCATTATTGGAGTTTGGCAAGGAAATTGTTTGAATATATGGAAAATTTAATGAGTGAAAGAAAATCCAATCACCTCAGGAGATAAAGGTAGATTGACCATGCTCTCTGAGATAATAGTTTGGAGAGATGGGACACATTGTGAGGAGTCCGACGCACTAAGTATCCGGGGCCATTCATGACACCCATGTTTGCGACTCGCGAGAAGACAGTGCTGAGGTTAGAGAGGTAAAAGCATTATTATTGATAAAAAGCATTATGAAAGGTGATGAATTATATGGAGAAAGAATGTGGAATGAAACTCAAGTTCGGAAATACTCCATTTCCCCGGATCATAAAAGCACCACATTGCCAGAAATTGCCCACCTTTTAGCCTTTTACCAATCTACTCCTTCATGAGCTTAAATTAAAGTCTTCTTGATTATCAATGCTTTGTCACATAAAATAAAAATTGTTTTTGCATAACCCTCCTTTTGTGAGTAGATGTTGCTTTTACATATTTGCACATGCATGAATTTGTGACACTAGTACCTTTTCGAGGATGGTAATTGATTGCAGGGGACATATAAGAATGAATCTAAGATGTTGAGAGTTTTGAATTCTTCCCCTGAATGACAATTAAAAGTATTGCTTGAGTACAAGCAAGCTTAAGTATGGGGTGTTTGATGTGAGTTGAATCTGCCATGTTTTACATTTACTTTTATATCGATTTCTGCATACATTGCATACATTTGGGTTAGAACAATACAGAATCTGTGTAGTTTACACTTATTTGCAATATATGGAGGTCTACACAAGTTTTGGTTATATTTCGCAGAAATCGGACGCACTTTGAAGCTTAAAGGAAACTCATGGAGAAGCTAAGGATGTTGCAGCTGGAGAAAACGCCATTTTTCACCATTCTTCATTTTGAATCAAGCTTTGATGTCTTCATGAGAGTTGTATCCCTCGGAAAGAGCTTTCCAACGCATGGTCATATGCGTAAATCCGACGAACGAGGACTCGGGAAAGTGCGTTTCAAGAACAGAGCAGAAAGCTGAGAAAACTCTACTCGAGATCGACTAGACTCTACTCGATCTCGACGAGCCATGGTCGAGCAGACCTGGTCGAGCCGAGCTGATCGAGGACACTGAGTCAGAGACAACCCGACTCCCGGAACCCTACTCGATCTCGAGTACCCCTGTTCGAGATCGACGAGCCATGTCCGGAGTCGACGAGCTGTGCCGAGCCGAGAAGCCGAGGACGAAGACGCAGACCACCCAACTCGACCTCGAGGACCCTTTGTCGAGGTCGACGAGCGCCTGAGTCCTTGTCCGAGCCTTGCCGAGTAGACCAACCCAAGCAGACCCAGTCGACAAGCTCATCCTACTCGACATCGACGAGGAGTGGTCGAGGTCGACGAGCCCAGGAGCCCAAGTCCGAGCCACATCGAGCATCAGCAAGCCGAGACGACGAACTCTACTCGAGGTCGACGAACCTTACTCGAGGTCGACTAGACCAGTGTTCGGAAGCTTCTCGACGAGCCTTGTCCGACTAGACTTGGGATTCCTTGGGCGCGAAGGCGGAAGATTCTATCCAAATCCATCGGAGATCTATCCGAAGTTGATCAAGTTCTATCTATGGAAGGAAATATATCAAGACATGAAGACTTACCTTAGTTAGATTTATCTTTTCCTAGTTGATTTAATTCCATTATGTCTTTTATTTATCTTTTAAGCTTTTTAGATATAGATAGATATCTTCTTTCCTAGAATAGCTAGGGAATGAAGGCTATAAATAAAGCCCATGTGGCTCAGTTTTAATCATTCAATTTGAGAAAAAGACAAGAAGTTACAAAGAGGAGTTTAGGGAGTTCGAAGGTTTTAGGGTTTTGGCAGTTTGCGAAAGTTGATTGCCGGAATTGTAAAATCGTTGGATATAGTTAATGCAAGTTATTTCTTTCAAATCAATGATGTCTGATTTTGCGATGAAGAGCGAGTAGTCCACCCACTTCTAGGGTTGGGGCGAGCCCGACCATAGCCATGCATAATTGAGGTAAAGATCCGACCTTTATCATGTTTTGAGCATTTTCCTACCTGTTGATGTGTTTATTGCCCATCTAATGGAGATCCATGCTAACAACTTGGATTATAAACATAAAATCGGTAGAGACAATTAGGGTTTCTTGAGAGAGTTGTCTAATTGTTGGAAAAGGCGAAAGCTTAATCCTTTAATGCAATTCACATGATAATCTGTTTGGTTCTACCTTATGCCTGCTTGGTTATTGTCGTTGCAAACCCCAATCTTGGAAGTCCTTTTACATTCAGTTTAGTTCGAAACCCTAAAAGCATTTGTTCTTTATTTTCTTTACTTTCTGTTCGTTTTCGTCCCTGCCCTTGTCGATCTCGATCAACCACTGGTCGACCTCGACGACTGATTCTCGACCTAGAGTCGCTGTTGCTTAAGTGTGCAGGAATCGACGAAGCCCCAACTCGACCTCGACGAGCCTTACTCGACCTCGAGTAGCTCTTTGTCGAGATCGACCACCAGTTCCTGTGTCTGTTGCGCTGTGTTCGACTGTCCGAGCTTCTGTCGACTAGACCCTAGTCGAGCTCGAGGACTTCTGTGGTCGACTTCTGTCCGTGAGATTACACCGCTGCCTAGGATCCGATGACACGCTTCCTCGTGGATCGATCCTGACTTCCCGCTGCTGCATCAGGAGGAGGTCTTGTATTTATTTGGCGTGGGCATAATCTGGTTTGAATTATATTTCTATATTTTGAACTCGATTTCCTCCTACAACAAATTGGCGCCGTTGCCGGGGAAGCTATCAATCGCGCCTTAGGTAGTCAGTTCTCACTGTTTCTTTGAGTTACTTTTCAGGTGTATGCGCCGTTCTGGTCAAACACCTGAGTTTGACGCCTTAGACGAACCGGAACGCCTTTTTCACATCAGACCTAAACTACAAAGAGCCATGGCAGCTGTGGAGACACAGGAACAGCTGATCGCTAGGCTTACCAGGGAATTAGCCGCTAAGGATGCTGCTATCGCCGCTGAGAGAGCAGCAAGGGAACAAGCAGCTGAACGCGCGAGGCAAGCGGAAACTGAGCTTGCCCAATATCCAACCACTGCTGAGGATTATATGCATCCGACTCTCATCGTGCCTGAATCGGCGATTCTAATCCCTGAAAACTCTTTTGAAATTCGCACTCAGTTTCTTATAGAGCTTAAAAATAATGCCTTTTACGGCAGATTTAATGAGTGTCCTCTTGAACATATTACTAATTTTCATGATATGTGCCTTACTCTTGCAGAAGGTACAACTCTGAAATATGTCAAGATGAAAGCTTTCCGCTGGTCGCTCGCTGGACCTGCATTGAAATGGCTAGAAGGGTTGAAACCAAAATCACTGACCACATGGGCCCAAGTAGAGCAAGAGTTTCTCAACAAATTCTTCCCACCTGCCAAGACAGCACTTCTCCGCCAGAAAATCACCGCCTTTAAACAACAGAAAGGGGAACCGCTGGCAAAGGCATGGGAGCGCTACAAGGAACTTCTGCGATCTTGCCCTACTCATGGACAGCCACCCTACATCATTCAGGAGATCTTCTTCAACTCTCTTGATCAAATCACTAAGGACAGGATCAACAATTATACTCGCTATGAGTATCTGACGATGCCGCCAAGTGACGCATGGGGTGTGCTGGAAAAGCTCACTAACTACGACAACAAATATGGGTCTACTTCAAACTATGAGGAGAACTCCTACGCCAGGCCAGCACCATCTATGCCACTCTATGAGCCAGCAAAGAAGATAGACCCGGATGTCAGGGAGCAATTCTACAGAGACCAGAATCGCAAGCTCCTCAAGCAAGTAAAATATCTGTCTGTCAATCAGCCTTGCATCGAATGCGGATCACAGAGGCACACCAGTACTGAGTGCCCACACACAGAGAAAGTCAGGATGGGAGAAACACATGAGGAGGCAGCATATGCTGGGGGTCCCAATCGCTATATGGGAGATCAAAGGCCCTATCAACCGCAATGGAACCAAGGCCCCCCTAGGAATCCCCCACCCTACAGAGCTCCAGGAAATCCAGAAAGAGATCAAAAGAAGGACGATCTGCAGGTGATCCTTGATGAGATGCGCCGAAATCACGCCCAGAACATGCATGCTACCAACACCATCAACAATCAGCTCCAGCATGTCAACACAAAATTTGTAGAGTTGGACATCTGGAAAAAGGGCATTGAAACTCAGATAGGACAAATCGCTGCACAGATCCCACGACCGTCCGGACAACTCCCTGGGCAAACAGAACCAAATCCTAAAGGGAAAACCGGACATGTCACGGCTATCAAACTCAAGAGTGGGCATCAACTACACGAGCCAGAGGTCGGAAAACAGCAAGGCAACGCAGAGCAGCAACTCGAGACAGAGCAGACACTGGTCGATCTCGACAAGCCTCTGGTCGATCTCGACAAGCCTCTGGTCAAAGTCGAGGAGCATCTGGCCGACGTTGACAACTCTGCAGCATCTCCGACAGCTAATCTGGCTTCAAAACAGAAAAAGCCACTTCCTTTCCCTTCTAAAACTCTTAAAGACCCCACTGCGGGTAGATTCAATAGATTTGTTAATATGTTGCAAGAGCTAAACTTTTCTATTTCTTTTACAGAAGCCCTGCAAGAGATGCCTGGATATGTCAAATTTCTGAAGGATATCCTGAGCAAGAAGCGATCCATCTCAGAGATCGCAGGCGAATGCAAAGTACTCCACTTCCCTGAAAAGAGGCCTGACCCAGGTAAGTTTTCTGTTACTGTGGGTTTTGGCCAATATAAATATGATTCTCTATGCGATTTAGGAGCAAGTGTGAGCATCATGCCTTTATCAATCTGGCGGAAAGTTAAAATAGGATGTATAGAACCTGTGGATGCTAAATTATACATGGCTAATAATACAGTAGTCATCCCTACAGGAATAGTTGAAAATGTCCCAGTCCAGGTTGGCAAATTCTTTGTTCCAGCTGATTTCCTTATCATTGACTGTGCTGAAGATCCTACTAGCCCTATTATTCTTGGTAGACCATTCTTAGCTACTGCAGATGCCCGAATTAGTGTCAAGAATAGGTCGCTCACCTTCACCATAGGCGATGAGGTTTTGGATTTCTCTTTTGGCCCTGCAAAAGAGGAAATTTCATGGCTGGAGGTGAAAAGCATCAGCATCAACGGGACTAAGCAAACAGCGGAGGAGGGAGCGAAAACCGTACTCGAGATCGACAAGCCCTCGTCGATCTCGACAAGCGCCCTACTCGACCTCGACGAGTCTTCGTCGATGTCGACCACCACCACAGAGCCTGAAACTTGCCCAGAGTCTAAGTATGGGGTCCCTGTACTCGAGGTCGACCAGCTGTACTCGACATCGAGTAGCCCCAAGCCCGAAAACTTCTGTTTTGGGTCCGAACAGGTAAGTTCAGGTATGAATTCTACTCCCCCTCACTCCATAAATAAAAATTTTAATGATTTGAAGGGAGCTAAAACACCGTGGCGAGAAAATTTGCAGAAACTGAAGGCTACAAGGAAGAAGAAAGAGAAAGGAGATGATGCAAGCAACCCCCTGTCCGCTGAGCTTGCATACTACCATCAGGACCTAGATGATCCAGGAGAAGGGCCAAGCATGAGCGGGCCCCACAATAATGGTCCTTGAGAGCAAACGGAGAAGTCGGCCTAGCGACTCTAAAATCTAGAGCATGTATATAGACTTTATGAACTTTTTGGGACTTTTATTTGGTTTTTGGTTTTTGTTTTGTTTTTGGTTTCATGTCTTTTTAAAGAACTTCATATGGATAGTCTTGTTTTTGGTATGAAATCTAACACTTGTAGGTCGGCAAGCATATAAGGATCGCGAAAAGTGGAAAAAGAGGTCCCTGAAAATCAGTCGGAATCGACGAAGGTCAAGTCGACGACGACGAAGAGGAGAAGCCCAGAACTACTCGATCTCGAGTAGGCCAACTCGACATCGACGAGACCAGACACTCCTCGACTTCTGAAACCACTAGACACGGAGCAAAGCTACTCGAGATCGAGTACCTTGTACTCGAGATCGACCAGCAGTCTACTCGACCTAGACCAGTTTTGTCCTCCTCGATATGATCCTGTGAGTTCCTTCCTTTACTCTTGTTTTTATTTATTTTTATACAGTGAGGACACTGTACTATTTAAGTATGGGGTGAGGGAAGGGCTTACAGTGTGCATATTTGATTTATTTGATCATATTTGACATATATGCATTATTTCTTTGAATTGCTACATGGCTATATTTTGGAAAGCATTATCTGATTTATATGCTTTATATGCATGAATTTCCAAAAGTCTTGAAAAATGACCCCCATTTGAAAATTTTTAATAATGTCATGGAAGCTTTATATTGAACTCGACGATGCAAAATTGGATTCATTAGAGATATAGCATGAAATTGCCTAGTAAAGGGAAGTCACAATGAAGTGCATTATTTCTTGAAAACCATGAAAGGAGGTAAAATTTGAAGTTGCTTTAGACATGTTGCATGATAAAATGATGGAGGACTTTATATTTCCATATAATGCTCATATGTTTATAATCCTAGCCTTACCTATGCTTATGCATCACAAAAAGCCATAATATGCCTTATTTCAAATATTGCTCCACATGATCTAAAATATTTTCCATTCTTTACCTTATCCGGGGATTATGTTGAGAATGATGTTACATTATGGAGATGTTATATGGTTGTTGTGATTATTATCATTATTGGAGTTTGGCAAGGAAATTGTTTGAATATATGGAAAATTTAATGAGTGAAAGAAAATCCAATCACCTCAGGAGATAAAGGTAGATTGACCCTGCTCTCTGAGATAATAGTTTGGAGAGATGGGACACATTGTGAGGAGTCCGACGCACTAAGTATCCGGGGCCATTCATGACACCCATGTTTGCGACTCGCGAGAAGACAGTGCTGAGGTTAGAGAGGTAAAAGCATTATTATTGATAAAAAGCATTATGAAAGGTGATGAATTATATGGAGAAAGAATGTGGAATGAAACTCAAGTTCGGAAATACTCCATTTCCCCGGATCATAAAAGCACCACATTGCCAGAAATTGCCCACCTTTTAGCCTTTTACCAATCTACTCCTTCATGAGCTTAAATTAAAGTCTTCTTGATTATCAATGCTTTGTCACATAAAATAAAAATTGTTTTTGCATAACCCTCCTTTTGTGAGTAGATGTTGCTTTTACATATTTGCACATGCATGAATCTGTGACACTAGTACCTTTTCGAGGATGGTAATTGATTGCAGGGGACATATAAGAATGAATCTAAGATGTTGAGAGTTTTGAATTCTTCCCCTGAATGACAATTAAAAGTATTGCTTGAGTACAAGCAAGCTTAAGTATGGGGTGTTTGATGTGAGTTGAATCTGCCATGTTTTACATTTACTTTTATATCGATTTCTGCATACATTGCATACATTTGGGTTAGAACAATACAGAATCTGTGTAGTTTACACTTATTTGCAATATATGGAGGTCTACACAAGTTTTGGTTATATTTCGCAGAAATCGGACGCACTTTGAAGCTTAAAGGAAACTCATGGAGAAGCTAAGGATGTTGCAGCTGGAGAAAACGCCATTTTTCACCATTCTTCATTCTGAATCAAGCTTTGATGTCTTCATGAGAGTTGTATCCCTCGGAAAGAGCTTTCCAACGCATGGTCATATGCGTAAATCCGACGAACGAGGACTCGGGAAAGTGCGTTTCAAGAACAGAGCAGAAAGCTGAGAAAACTCTACTCGAGATCGACTAGACTCTACTCGATCTCGACGAGCCATGGTCGAGCAGACCTGGTCGAGCCGAGCTGATCGAGGACACTGAGTCAGAGACAACCCGACTCCCGGAACCCTACTCGATCTCGAGTACCCCTGGTCGAGATCGACGAGCCATGTCCGGAGTCGACGAGTTGTGCCGAGCCGAGAAGCCGAGGACGAAGACGCAGACCACCCAACTCGACCTCGAGGACCCTTTGTCGAGGTCGACGAGCGCCTTAGTCCTTGTCCGAGCCTTGCCGAGTAGACCAACCCAAGCAGACCCAGTCGACAAGCTCATCCTACTCGACATCGACGAGGAGTGGTCGAGGTCGACGAGCCCAGGAGCCCAAGTCCGAGCCACATCGAGCATCAGCAAGCCGAGACGACGAACTCTACTCGAGGTCGACGAACCTTACTCGAGGTCGACTAGACCAGTGTTCGGAAGCTTCTCGACGAGCCTTGTCCGACTAGACTTGGGATTCCTTGGGCGCGAAGGCGGAAGATTCTATCCAAATCCATCGGAGATCTATCCGAAGTTGATCAAGTTCTATCTATGGAAGGAAATATATCAAGACATGAAGACTTACCTTAGTTAGATTTATCTTTTCCTAGTTGATTTAATTCCATTATGTCTTTTATTTATCTTTTAAGCTTTTTAGATATAGATAGATATCTTCTTTCCTAGAATAGCTAGGGAATGAAGGCTATAAATAAAGCCCATGTGGCTCAGTTTTAATCATTCAATTTGAGAAAAAGACAAGAAGTTACAAAGAGGAGTTTAGGGAGTTCGAAGGTTTTAGGGTTTTGGCAGTTTGCGAAAGTTGATTGCCGGAATTGTAAAATCGTTGGATATAGTTAATGCAAGTTATTTCTTTCAAATCAATGATGTCTGAGTTTGCGATGAAGAGCGAGTAGTCCACCCACTTCTAGGGTTGGGGCGAGCCCGACCATAGCCATGCGTAATTGAGGTAAAGATCCGACCTTTATCATGTTTTGAGCATTTTCCTACTTGTTGATGTGTTTATTGCCCATCTAATGGAGATCCATGCTAACAACTTGGATTATAAACATAAAATCGGTAGAGACAATTAGGGTTTCTTGAGAGAGTTGTCTAATTGTTGGAAAAGGCGAAAGCTTAATCCTTTAATGCAATTCACATGATAATCTGTTTGGTTCTACCTTATGCCTGCTTGGTTATTGTCGTTGCAAACCCCAATCTTGGAAGTCCTTTTACATTCAGTTTAGTTCGAAACCCTAAAAGCATTTGTTCTTTATTTTCTTTACTTTCTGTTCGTTTTCGTCCCTGCCCTTGTCGATCTCGATCAACCACTGGTCGACCTCGACGACTGATTCTCGACCTAGAGTCGCTGTTGCTTAAGTGTGCAGGAATCGACGAAGCCCCAACTCGACCTCGACGAGCCTTACTCGACCTCGAGTAGCTCTTTGTCGAGATCGACCACCAGTTCCTGTGTCTGTTGCGCTGTGTTCGACTGTCCGAGCTTCTGTCGACTAGACCCTAGTCGAGCTCAAGGACTTCTGTGGTCGACTTCTGTCCGTGAGATTACACCGCTGCCTAGGATCCGATGACACGCTTCCTCGTGGATCGATCCTGACTTCCCGCTGCTGCATCAGGAGGAGGTCTTGTATTTATTTGGCGTCGGCATAATCTGGTTTGAATTATATTTCTATATTTTGAACTCGATTTCCTCCTACAACACTTGTCTATGACAATCTTCGGGTAGTAGGATGCCTTTGCTTTGGCCTTGTACCCAAGTCACACAGGTCCAAGTTTGATGCCACTGGTCGTTGGTGTATCCTCTTGGGGTATCCACCAAGGTAGAAAGCTTATAAGTTTTATGATCTTGAGTCACACAAAGTCTTTGTGTGTAGGGGTGTGATCTTTCGAGAAGATGAGTTCCCTTTTAAGTCTCATGTCAGTTCCCCGTCTTCTTCCTCCTTTTCTCTTCCTTTGGTTCCGTTTGGAGACCCTCTCAGTTGTGTTGATGCTAATGTGCCACAAGTGGATTCCACCCTGACCCCTCCTCCTCATTTTTCAAGTCCAGCTGCTATGTTCTCTTCTGAACCAAGCCATTCTCTGGTGGTCCCTAATAGTGCTTTTGGGGTTTTTCCCATTGGCTCATCTTCCTCTCCTATTAAGGCTCATCCTTCCTTCCCATCTCTAGACATTGGGGTTTCAGAGAGGTTGCCTCGTCGAGTAGTTAGGGCTGCTCGTTTGCAGGATTTTGTGTGCAGTAATCTTTCCACTCGTACTATTTCTCGGTACTCTTTATCCTTAGTTTTTGTTGTCATTCGTCATGATGAGCCGACCATGTACTCCTTTGACTATGGGCACTCTTTTCTTAGGCTCAGAAAAGAGTGCACATAGACTTGGGTTCAGAAAGATCCCTTGGAGAGGAAAAGAGCTGACCATGTACTCCTCTGGTTGTTGAACCTTCTTCCTTTTCTTAGGCTCAGAAAGATCCAGCTTGGATTCAAGCTATGCAATCGGAGTTGGATGCCTTGGAGAGGAACAAGACTTGGGTTGCCACTGATCTTCTAGTTGGCAAGAAACCAATTGGTTGTAAGTGGGTATATAAGATCAAATTTAAGCCGAATGGTGAGGTTGGAAGGTTCAAAGCTTGGTTTGTTGCCAAGGGGTTTAATCAAGTTAAGGATCGTGATTGCAAGGAAACTTTCTCTTTGAGTTCTAAGCTCACAATAGTTTGGGTTTTGCTGGCTATTGCTTCTACTAAACAGTGGGATCTTCATCAATTGGATGTCAATAACACATTTTTACACGGTTATTTGGATGAGGATATTTTCATGACTCCACTCTCGAGGTATTCTCGTGCCTTTCCAAGCTAGGTCTGTCGGTTGCACAGGTCCTTGTATGGGCTTAATCGAGCCAGACGTCAGTGGAATGTTGAGATCACTAAACATCTAGTGGCTGTTGGTTTTGTGTATCCCTCTTGATTACTCTTTGTTCGTAAAATAAAGAGGAGGTATGTTTACTATCATCCTTCTCTACGTGGATGGCATGTTGATACCGAGTGATGATTCAATTTCCATTGCTTCGATTAAAGCCTCTCCGGATACTGCATTCACCATCAAAGATCTTGGCATGGCTTGTTATTTTCTAGGTATGGAGATCTCTAGATCAAAAGATGCGATTTTGATTAATCAACAGAAGTATGTGATGGATTTGTTGTCCAATGCTGCCAAGGTCACTTGCAAGGTCTTGAAGTTTCCTATGCAGAGGAACTTGCATTTGAGCGCTCATGATGGTGCTCTATTGGAGGACCTTGGATCCTATCATCGGTTAGTAGGCCGTTTGCTTTACTTAACCCTCACCCGCCCAAACATTTCCGTCAATGTGCAGCAACTTACTCAGTTTATGTATGCCCCTCGTGCTTCTTACATGAATGCTGCTTTGTTCCTCCTCTGGTATCTCAAAGGGTCCATTAACTGCTCTCTGTTTTACCCCTCATATAGTCCTTTGCGGCTTCGGGCCTATTGTGATGCCAATTGGGGTAATTACAAAGATACTAGTTGGAGCCTCACTAGATATAGTGTGTTCATTGGTGATTCTCTTGTGTCGTGGAAAACTAAGAAGCAAAATACGCTTTCCAAATCCTTGAAGGAAAGTGAATATAAAAGTATGTCTACTACGTGCAGTGAGTTAGTTTGGCTCACAGGTGTTCTTCACGATCTTCATGTACCACTTCAGTCTCCGATTCCCTTGTTTTGTGGCAATAAGTCGGCTATGCACCTTGCAATCAATCCGGTGTTTCATGAGTGAACTAAACACCTTCGGATTGACTGTCATTTCATTCGAGAACTCATTCATGAGGGTCTTGTTTCCACCATTCACGTTCAGTTGGTTCAACAACTGGCTAGCATTTTCACAAAGCCCTTAGGGGCTCATGATCATCTCTGTTTGACTTGCAAGCTAGGCCTCGTGTTTGCTCCTCTCTTAGGGCCTCGTCCACCTTGAGGGGGGGTTATTGGGGTTACCTAGTGTGTATATGTCATTAGTATGGTTAAGCTAATCGGTAGGATGGGTTACCAAGTGGTCTTTGTCCGTAGGGAGTAGTATAAATAGAGGGTGGTAGTTAGTTAGTTGTAACAACCTTTTGTAAGAAATTTCAGTAAGTTCAATGAATATCAGAAAATCTCCCACATACTCTCTTTCTCTCTTCTTTCATCGACGGTGAGGTAAGTTGAGATCTAGCTCAATCTTATCTCAATCTTCGATCGCTTTCTCGATCTAGAATTGGAAGTGATTTCCGATTCTTGATAGCTTTTATCATAAATTTTATATTTTTAAAAATATAGATAATTAAGTGTTACACCACATAATACAAGGGTAAGAAATTATATTTCTCTCTTATATGTAATATGTAGCCATGTAGGGGCCCGGGAAAGTGACAATCTCTCTCTAGGTACGTGGGGCTTGACTTTTAATTTGCACTGTGGAAAAATCAGGAACGACAAACACGTACATGAACTTGAACTGTGTTCATAAAGATGAGTATATAATGCTCGATCGATCTACACATTTCCTTTGATTAGGTAAGTTTGAAAGCAATGGATGGCGTGCAACCGTTGCTAAAAATAGGCCTCCATCATTCATCCTTAATATAACCACACAATCCAACACCTAGCCTCTTGTTTGACCCAATCATACCAAATGACTTGAACTAGACCTCTCAAACGGGTCATTCGGGTCGGGTTTGAATCGGGTCACTTCGGGTCTCGGGTAAAACGGGTTGACTAGAACCCGGATTTGACCGGGTTTCGGGTCGATTTCGGATTTGTCAATTTTTTCCTTTTTAAATTAAAAAATTCATAATTTGATAATTTTGCGATAAATTTTAATTATATATAAAAAAATTTTAATTATATTTAATTATAAATCAACCCGGTCAATCGGGTAAATCGGGTCAAAATTACCGGGTCAATCGGGTCACCGGGTCGAAACCTAGATTACTCGAAAATTTTCCGGTTTTTCGGGTTCGGGTCTAAAAAAATTACCGGGTCAAAATTTTCTGGTCTTGACCTAAAAACTTACAGACGATCGGATCGGATTTTCGGGTCGGGTTATGTTTTGACAGGTCTAACTTGAACCCTTGAAATCAAACAAATGTACTCGATCATTTAAACGATATGTAGTAATCTCTTAGACCACGTTTATCGGCAGCTTCGCAAGTAGGGATACTAACAATTTTAATATAAAAATATTTAAACAGGGCTTTATGCGATACTAAAGAAGTACTAGAGAAGTATCGGTGCTTGGTATTGAAAAGTAACGGTGTGTCAGGTGTAGGGGTGGAAATGGGGCGGGTTATGGGTGGAAATCTCCATCCCATCACCCGCCCCGCGGGTATAAATCTTCACCCGCCCCGCTCCATCACCCGCAAATCCTTCACCCGCATCCAACCCGTGCGGGTGAGCGGGTGGTGCGGGTGATTATTGAATATCCAATAAGAAAACTAATTATTTTTATTTTAAAACATTATAGGAATTTTTTTCCTTATAAAAAAACATACTAACATATCAAGTTCGGGTTTAAAAATACGTGAAGTATACATAACAAATAAAATAGAAAATATTTCGGCTTCTAATTTAACAATACGTGGAAAATATAAAACTTATAAAATAAAAAATAATGAGACTATTCTCAATAAGATCACAATATAGAAACATTTTTGGATTAACTACGTAATCTAATTTTCAAGTTAACTATGGATTTTTCTAACATTATAAACACAACTATAAAAGCACAATATAAAATTAATGTGAGGAAGTGATATCAAAACAAATAAATTTAGCGTTTTTAAGGGGTAGAAAAGTAAAATGATATGTTTAATTGGGTTATTGGATTCTTATTGGATGATTATTGGTGCGGATTAATGGAGCGGGTTATGGGGCGGGTTATTGGAGCGGGTATTGGGTGAAAAATCATCATCCATACCCGCCCCGCCACCCACTTCACCCGTCACCCGCATCATCCGTCACCAGCTTTTTGCGGGTGGAACGGGTTAATTGGATACCCGTCCCCCATTTCCAACTCACCTGACTCAGGTGAGTTGGTTTCCACTACAAATTTTCGGATGAATCAAAGCAAAACGGTGTCGCTTTGCACCGAGGAAACCAAAAACGCAATATAGAAGATGAAGCTCGCCTGCAGCTTTCAGAAATAAAGTGGGACACGTGTCGCCTCTGTATTGGATTGCAGACTGGGCTCTCGGATGAAAGACACGTGTCATCTGATGGAGGACAAAGAGTGGAGCTGGAATGAAGATTTTTTTTTTTATTAGGTAAAAATTCGGATAGGGAGACCCTTATCCGAAAGTATCCTGACGGATGAGACCTAGAAGGCCTGTGTCGAGAAGCAAATCTGTCCCCATAGTCGAGTAGCAAAGGTGTGCAACCTTATCCGCTACTCGGTTACCAATGCGGGGAATATGTAATATTTTAGTATTTTTGACCCCCTTTAAAAGGGTCTGGATATCCGATGTAATTATTTCTATTTCCCATGGACATCCATTCTGTAGCGTTATAGACAGTCTGTTATGATTTTCGAATCGCCTTCAATAATCAGGTCGGCTATCCCTAGTTCTTTTACCTTCTCTAGCCCATGACGCAAAGCGAGCGCTTCCGCCATTAGGGGCGATTGTCCCCCGATGCCTTTTCCTCCAATGCTGACGGGGGTACCACTCCAGTCTCTGATGATAAACCCAATAGAACTTGAGGTTGTCGATCTGGATGATCTATCGAAGTTTAGTTTGTACTGACTGAACGGGGGCTTCTTCCATTGGCGTGTTTTGTTATTATAGATTGGATGGTCCTTTTTCCTCTTTTGGTTGTCTGGTTCCTCAGGTTCCATTTCGCTCCATCTGCATGCCCTTTTGAGCTGGAATGAAGATCTTTTACCTATTAAAATCATTATTTTGATAATAAAAAATGTAATAAAAAGTTACTCCAATACTAGATTCATTTTTATATACGTGTAGACATCAATTTCGAATATATTTGACTATATTTTAAAACAAAAATTCTCTTTGATTGTATATATGTAAAATAGGATCCGAAAAATTGAATTATAATTATGGAAGAATTTGAAAGAATAAATACTGTAAGAAATGAAATAACTAATTGTTAAGAAATACTGTATTTGCTAATATGTGGAAGTTGATATGAGCACTTTTACCCATAAATACATGTCATTACGAAGAGGACAACACAAGTGTCACACACTAGGAAGACGTGATATGAAAAAGTTGAGTTTTATGATATTAAGGTAAGGATGTTATTGATAAAGTCGGAATAATAAAAATGAGAGTTTATAATGATTTGGCCGAAAAGAAAAAAATAAAATATAATATTCCTAGTATCTCGATAAATATGGCCTTAGATCTAATAGGTAAAAAAAAGTTGTGCAACATGATAATTATATTTCATTAAAATAAGTATCATAGTTCTGCACTAGATCCGAAATATAAGGTGTACACTAACATCCATTTTGTCAACGTAGTACTTCCCCCTAGTAAAATAATGTATGTATGTATACTATAGTCTATATACGTAGATATCCAATTATCCATCCATGTGGACACATGGAGTACGTCTATCTCTTCATCTCTTTACAAAATGAGTCATCGATCACCCTTTGGCACGATTAGGTCACCAAATACCAAAACCCCATCTTAATTTCTAATTAAGCTTTGACAAACTAGCTCTTTGAAAATTTACTTTCATCTCCCAAATTCCCTAACTTTTATCTTACCACTTCACTAATTGTACTTGATGTAGACATTAATTAGACTTGGTAAATCTCTACCCCAACTTACCCTAAACCTACCCAATCCTTTTTATTATCTCTTATTAATTAATATATATAACCACCATTATTAGTTCAAAAAATATACTCTTTCCGATCGAAAATATTTGATGTTTTGACTTTCTGCACATATTTTATTGAGATAAAAACTACATAAAATATTAATCTTTTAATTAATTTTTTTCCACAATTTAATACTTATCACTAATAAATATTAAACTATCAAAACAGTTAAACAAAATAAATAAGATTTTATATAGTTTTTAGCTCCTAAAAACTACGTACTCAAAAGTCAAATATCAAATATACATTAAATAACTCGTCAATATCGATCTATATGTAAGAAACTCGGTCTAATTTCCCTTTTATTGAATCTACTCAGAACATAAACAGAAAATCCGAGAAAAAAAAAGTAAGAAATAAATGTATATTTTAGTTACGAAATAGATCTAATTAAGCCTATGAACAAGTATTATAGTCTCTCAAGATCTTGAACCACATCTAGTGCAAGTGGTTGGATCCTCCTTGAAGAAGACCAATCTCCACTCATCATCCTCCTAAAAGAGCTCAACCTCCTTGAGCTGTTTGACCCACCCTCCTTGACCGACCCTTGCACACTCCCACCACCGCTCCCTTCGCCCTCCATTGGTGGGGGCTCTCCATCGGCGGCGGTGGTCCAAGGGGCAACCTCGGTACGGCAAATAGGGCAAGTCGATTGCCCGCCGAGCCACGTATCGATGCACTCCACGTGGAACCGGTGCTTGCAGTTGGGCAGCAGCCTGGCCGCCTCGCCTACCTCCAAGCCGCTCAAGCAAACGGCGCACTCGAACATCGGTCCTTGGTCAACGCCGACGTCATTGACGATGAACGAGGGTAGCGAAGCAATCACTCCAGGCTCGAGGCCGGCCTTGGGCTGGTCCGCGGGGTGTGGGCCCACGGCTCGGAGGGGCAGCTGGTGGACGGTGGCGCGTGCCTGGCGGCTCCTCCTCATGGCGCACCGCGCGTAGATGTGGAGGATGAACACCACCAAGATGACTAAGGAGAGGGAGACCACGGCGCATAGCATTACTTTGCTGTTCATGTTGTCGTATTGTTGGTTTTCCGGCGGGAAGACCGGCCCCGAGCCTTGGCTGGCGTCGGAGTTCATCTTCGATCGACGGATCGGAGGAGGAAGGGAGGAGGGGTGTGGGTGTATTGGGTTGCAAGAAGTGTGGTGGAATGAATGGGGATTGAGGTTAGATGGATGGGGTTGGTGTTATATGGGAAGCAAAAATGAACAATTTGGGGTTATGTTATTTAATTTATTTTAATGGGGTTTATACTTTATATAGTCTATGTGTGGGAGGATTGGGGTTTTCTTGAATTGAATTATAAGTTTTTAAGTTTTGTTTTTTCCCTCATTTGGTTGACCATGTTGATGTTGATTTATGGATTAGTAGATGCTTGCTTATTTTCTACACTAGTTTTTCTTGCACTAAACGTTGGGAGCAGTACCTGACGTATGATGTAAATTAATTAATATATAAGTGGTCACTTATAAATTAATTAATATCATTAATTTATATATGGTTTATTCATCGAATTGTTTGAGAATTGATTAAGTTGTAACTTATAACTTATATGTATGTATATAAAGATGGGATAATTATTCGTGTATTATTTTAATTTAATAAATTAAGGAAAATATATTGAGATTCATGATTAATACTTCATAATGTTTTTTTAATATGATTGTATGAATATTGGAAAGTATTATGATGTGGTCAATATGAGATCGAGTTTGACCCAGAATAATGTGCATGTTCACATGGAATCATGGAATATATATATAGTTGAATGAAAACAAAATATAAATAATAAATAATAATGTGTTTGTGTCATGCATTGTGTATGCATGTAGAATTGTAGATAGTCCATTTGCAACTGACGCATAGTATGCCTAGGTATTTTAATTCAATTACTAATTTACTATAGGCTCAATCGAAAATCAGATAATTATTTGAGAAAATTTGGCTTAATATATCCTTTTTAAGATTTATTTAGGTGTGTGTCATCTTTAAAAAATTTATTAGCCTTGTTGTCCCCTTTGAAAATTATATTAGGTCCATGTACCCCTTTCTCTTTCCCGTTCATTCTCTCCAATCTCCATCACATCTAACCTTTTTATAGCCCTAGTCCGGCCATGACGTTTTCTCTCCTGGCTCGTCCTTTCCTTTCTCCTCCGCCACCAGGGCATTTTCCTCTTTTCTCCTCTCCTTAACATCTCCGACATGCTCCTCTGAACCATCCCGCTTTTCAGGTTTCACACTCCTTATTTTTCATCCTTAAAATGAGTAATTGAAGGTAAACCATCTATAGTATGCATTATTTTCTTTTGAACAATAACAATTTTGCCTAAATCTTCAATAGTCTTATTTCGGTCCCAAACAATTAATTTAGACCAATCAAACACCTTCTTTTAAATCAATTTGAATAAGTGTCTTCTTTAGATCTCAATCAATTCAATTAACTTGATAGTCTATGACTTCTCAAGATAATTAAATCACTTTAGTGCAAATAATATCCCCGGTGTTAGAGGCGAAAACCGGTCGTTGATCCTCCCAACAATAATCTCAAACTCAACTACAAGTATAATGATAGAGCATAGGTCGATCCCACGGAGAGTAAGTGCGATTTTATGAATGTCTGCCAGCAATAAGAAAGAGATAGAAGTAAAGAAATAGAGAAAACAATTGTAGAGATTATGAAAGTAATAAAGTAATTAACCAAAAACAATGATGATTGATTGTAGATAATAAGAATGAAATATAGTTCCACTCAAACTTCGCAACAATGGTAATTTCGTTATCCTTGGGCTTTAAGTTAGTCAAGTCGGTTTCTATTAATTACTATAGGGTTTGGCTTGTGTATTGATCTTGGTAGGCGCCTATTCGATCACCACTAATGTCCTTTACTCTAGCATGGGGGGCCGATGTTCCAAACACGTACCTAGCGCATAGACATTATCTCTCTTGTATCATCGATCTACTCACATGCTTGTTAGCTTAGTCATCGCTTCCACTAAAAGAGACAATACCTACATGTCAATCATCCTACACCATCAGGATTCCCGAATCGTTCTCGCAATACATGTTGGCTACTTAATTATGCATTAAGGCCCGCAAAGCGGAATAAAACTATAATCCTAGCGCGATGTGAATCTATCATAGTGGTCAATTAAGACAAATCAACAACATAAGCATTATCATAACAAAGAGAAGTGAAATAACTTAATAGAACTACCCTTGGATCAGCCCTCACATTCCATCAACCATTTCTTGAAATCCAAGTGAAAATAATAGAAGAGATTAGCCACTCATGACTTACCTTGAAACCGCAAAATTGTATCTAAAATGGTGTGCAAAGTGGTGTCTAAAGAGTGGGTTGTAAAGTGGTGTGTAAAACCCTAGAAAACTAAGCTATTTATAACGTACGGGTACGGTTGGCCTAAAACCTTAGATTTGTCGACTAAAAGGGGATAAGAACATATCTTAGATGATAGGAATACATCCCTAACGAATAAGCTTTCGGAAGATTACGCAGATCCGACCTTATCCTCCATTAGCGGGTGTCGATCCACAGGATGCTTAGCGGCGGGCATCGCTCCTCATCCGCGGCACCGATCATCTGTATCTCGAATCTCTTACCTTTTCCTCCGTGCATTTGGTTCACTCCTTGTCTCGGCTTCATTTAAGCTTCTCTTTGGACATGATTGCTTTTGTCCTCAGTCATCCTTAGTAGCTCCAACAACTCCAAGGCTCCGACCCAATTAAAAGAAAAAGAAATTTCCAAATTTCCAAATCCGAATTTAATTAATAATGAAATCCGAACACTATTTTCCAATTCTCGGTATAGGAAAGCGGAATAAACATATTTTAAATTTTAAATCAAATAATGTCGGAGCCTTCTTCGAAAGATTTAGAATAAATCCAATAGCTAGAGGACGGAAATTTCAAATCTCACGAATCTTAGAAATCGAATTGATTATAAATCACTATTTTAATAAAATAATATTTTAAGATTTTAAAGAAACTGGGATTTGAACCCAATACATTTTTATTCTTATTCCTTTCTTCACTACATGATCTAGACTATACTTTTGTTCTAAGTATCATTTAAAGACATTATATTAACGTAAAATACTAAGGGCACGTTTGTTTGGAGGAAGGGAAAGGAAAGGAAATGAATTATTTCAAGAGAAAGGAAATGAAAGAGAAACGGGTAAACTCCAATATTGTTTGGTTGATTTAAGAGGAGAATCATTACTTTCATCCTTATCTAATTTATTAAAAAGAAATTCAACAAAAAATCCAATTACAAAGTCAGTTGCTACAAAAATTCAACAAAAAAAAAATCTAATTACAAAGTTAGTTGCTGCAACAATTCAACATTTTTTTTTTGAGATTCAACGCAAATCCAATTTCAATTTGGGGTTTAATTTTGGCGTTGGCATTGCAACGAATGAGAATATCAAGTGGTGTATTGGCCCTGCTCCTAATTCATCTTCGAGTGGCGTCGGTTCCTGCTATGGAGGAGAAGAAGCCAAAGATATTTGAAATCTCATGAAGGAAAAAAAAGCCCCGTCTTATCCCTTGCATCCCAATCGAGAAAAACCCCAACTCAATTGGTAAAAAATTAATCGAAATCAAAACTTTTGAGTAATTGATGAAATGAGAATCAAAGAGAGAGGAAGGGAAATAGCTGATCTTCTCAGCTGTGTATTCAATTGTTCAAAAGAAGTAAACTAATCCTTATTACATCAAGGCTATTTATACTTAGTAGAAACAACTTGTTGCTCAAGCTACGCATTCTAGAATGTGGTGACATCACTATGTAACGGAATTACATCACTCCCCCTCAAGCTCGAGTTGAGAGGAACTGGTTTACTACTCCAAGCTTGCATATAAGTTTCTTATGCTGCTCTTGACTAAGAATTTTGGTGAACAAATCTGATGGTTGCTCTTTGGTGTTGATGTACTTTGCTTCAATTTCTCTCTTGATCACCTTGTCTCGGACTAGATGGCAATCAGCTTAAATGTGCTTAGTACGTTCGTGGAACACTGGGTTCCTAGCTATCTGAAGAGTAGCTTGGCTATCATAGTACAACTCAATAGGACCTATAGGTCTCATGTTCAGATCACTTAAAAGATTCACGAGCCATGTAACCTCACAACAAGTAGCTGCCATGGCTCTATACTCTGACTCAGCAGTGGACATTGCCACAAATGAATGCTTCTTTGTTCTCCAGGATATCAAAGATGATCCTAAGAATATGAAAAAACCAGTTAGAGACTTCCTGGTCATGGGGCATGACTGCCAATCTGCATCACAGTAGGCTCTTAGCTTTAGATCAGTTTCCTTTGCAAGTAGCAACCCCTGTCCTGGTGCTCCTTTCAAGTACCTAAGCAAGTGTTTGACAGCTCTCCAATGTTCCACACATGGAGTTTGCATAAACTGACTGAGCACCTGTACACTGTATGTAATGTCTGGTCTGGTGACAGTCAAGTAGATTAGTTTCCCAACTAACCTTCTATACAGATGTGGATTCTCATTTGCTCCCCCTCTCGAGTGAGATTGACATGAGTGTCCAATGGAGTGTGTAAAGGCTTGGCATTGCTCATTCCAGCTTCTTCTAGCATTTCCACAGTGTATTTTCTTTGGTTTAGAAACACTCCTGCTTGTGTTATGTCGACTTCTATACCCAAGAAGTACCTCATGTCTCCCAGATCCTTTATCTGAAACTTACTCTTTAGAAAAAGCTTAAGCCTTTGTATCTCAGCATGATTATTCTCAGTGATTACCATATCATCTACATACACCAATAGTGATGTAAATGCCTTTCCATTCTTCCTTGTGAATAAGGAATAACCATCTTTGCTTTGCATGAACCCTGCTTCCTGCACAGCTCTAGAAAATTTTGCAAACCATTGGCGTGGTGCTTATTTTAGTCCATATAAGGACTTCTGCAACTTACGCACCATAGGTGATCCATTGGCCTCACTGTATGTCTCCCACTGAGGACAAGGAGACTCCCCCTGTCTAGATACTTGCAACCTCTTCAGGTGAGAATAAGCAGGAGTGAAGATTCTATAAGGCGATGAATAATACTCTAGAGGGGGGGGGGGGGGGGATTAATATAGTATGGACGATTTTCGCAACAATATAAATTTAGTGCAACTTGTCAAGACCTTGATATAGGCTATCAGGACTTGACAAAGTAAAATCGAATATGACAATGTAAATGCGGAATATAAAAGATGAACACACGAATTGTTAACGAGTTTCGGCACCAATTAGCCTACGTCCCCGCCTAGGATTATCCAATCCGTAGGATTCAAACACTTCTTATTTCACTTCTCTTTGAGTCTAGAACTTCCTAGAGAAACTTCCCTTTCTCTATACAAAGCCTCACCGCTTCTATTCTAGCTCTCAACCTTACAAGTGAAATAAAAGCTCACACCACACACTAAGTGTGCTTTGATCGAGTATGAAAACTCTAAGTGTAAAATGAATGACTTGTACAATAAGTGCTAGTGTTTCTCTCAACTCTTAAACAATTATCACCAACTAGGATTTAGGAGAATGTAAGAGAAACTTGACGAATGTTTTAGGATGCTATGAGTGCTTGAGTGCTTGCTTGGTAAGTTTCCATCCTTCTTAGCCTTCGTCTTTTTATAGTAGGAACACTTGTAGAGTTTCTTGGAGGGAGAACCGTTTGAATTTCAAATTCTTTCCAAGACATTTGAATTCCTTCCAAAACTGATCCATTGTGTGCCTTCCAAGATGTTCCTTCGAATTTCTTCATGATCAAGTATGATCAACTATGGACTGATTCTTTCCTTGTATGAAAAGTGAAATCCTGAAAGAACTTCCATAATGTATCTAGTACATAAAGTGGGTTAGATGAGAAACTCATGTATAAATCGATAAAGCCCAAATCACATCTCATAGCCCACTATAAAGCCCATTATAATTTAGGCCCAAAAAGGTTGGCCTCGAATTCTTTCCTGTAAGAGAACAAGTCAAAATAGAGACATCCATAAGTGATCAAACATTTTAGTCTAGGTTTCAAGACCTTGAAACCCCGCCTTTTGTCTTTCATCATCCTTTAGATCACCTGCACGTTAGTTCTCAAGATCTTACAATCAAGGTGGAGTCTTCAATCTCCCCCTTGATGGAAGAAAAAACCTGTAACATATTTCCAGCAATCATTATAAGGAAATGAGCATACTATATAATATGAGCAGAAAATGTTTGGATTATCTAAGTTTTAAAAACATCAAGCACCTAACCAACTAGTGCCAAATCGCAAGGCAACCAAAACATTCTCCCCCCTTTTGTCTTCCAACAAAAGGGCAGAGAGGTGAAAATGTATGAAAACACCACCCAAAACACAACCAAAGGACCAGGAGTTTTAAAAGACGAACAACAAAAGATGAGTTTTTAGAAAGTAGAGAAAAGAGGGTGGGAGATCAAGGCCTTGAGTCAGAATCCCCATCTGCAGCCTTCTTCTTCTTGCTCCTTAGAGCCTTCTTGCCTTTCTTAGCAGAGGATGGCCCAGCAGTAGAGGATGTACCAGTGGCGCCAGGAGCATTAGGATCTTCGGGAGGGGCAATGCCAGCGCCTTCCTCAACCCATTCGCCAAAGGTGGGGTACTGCTTGTTGGGTGGAAGGTATTTCCTTCTGACCTCATCCCTCCACCTCTTCCTCCACCTTGCAAGGGCGTCTCTTGTGACGTTGTCTTGTTCCATCTCTGCAAGCTGTCTCTGTCGCTCCACATCCCTGTATTTCTTGACCACACCATATTGCTCGACTGTGAGAATGGTGGGTTCATGATGAGTGGGGCGCAGGATAGGACGTTTCTTCACTTGATTTTCACAGTTGAGGATGACATTCCCTGTCTTCTCACGCACATGATCGAAAGTTTCTTGCTCCATTGGCATGATAGAGCCTGTAGCAGTGTAAGTGAGAGCATTGAGAAGTATCATCCGATCGAGCTTGCAGTTGACCATAGAGAGTAGCTCATGAGTCTGGTCCTGGCGAATCACCACATCCGACCACATCCTGCTCAAATCAAACCTAAGGTCTTGAATTTCAGCCTCCACAGCAGCCAATCTATCCTCATTCATATTAGGTTCAGCAACCTATTTTCCCTTTGAATCTTTCCTCATAAACCATTGCCCCCTCAGGTTTTTGGCAATCCCCAATCTATCTAGACAACCCTCATCAACAATCCCACTGTAGGTTTGCTTTTCTTCTCCTGATGTGTCGATGTCAAAGGCTTCAAAGATTTTGGGCAAGAGGTTTGCATAGGGTAAAGGCATAGGCCGAGAGGAGGTAGAGACATGGGTCATGTAGTCGAGGATGAGTTTGGGCAAGTCAGGCTCGTATCCGTTCATGATTAGGAAAAGGGTCTCGAGAAGATTCTCGGTCACCAATTCCCTGGAATGGATGCATGGGAAGATACAGCGAGCCAGAATAGTTAAGATGAGCTTGGCTTGAAGGTTTAGGGCAGTGTGAGTGGGTTTGAGGGTGGATGAAGATCCAGAGCCTTGAGATTTTAGGAAGAATTCATCTCGTGCTTATGAGAGACACTCAAATCGGCTTGGGAATTCTTTTGTGGGAATCTCAGTTGGAAGGTCAAGGATGAGGGCAAGGCTTTCAGGAGAGAGGTGGATTCGGGTGTTCTTGACCTTGGATACTAGGGTTAGGGTTCCATTTACCCGATGAACAGTAAGATTAGCATAAAAGAGTCGGGTAAGTTGGGGATAGGCAAAATTGCCAGGGTTGAGCAAGGTCCAGAAATAGGTAGATTTGAGGAGGGAAATGCAAGGCAGGGGCAAGGTTTGGAGGAGGTTGAAATCGACAGCATCACAGAAGCATAAACGACGGTTGCAAAAGTCCTGTTTCCAGGACTCCTCAACCTCTTTAGAGCAAAACCAATTGGGGGAAATGCCAGAAGATACCTAGGGAGGCCGAGCAGGAGTAGAAGTGGCTGGAGCTTTGCCTTTGGATTTCCTGATCAGAGGTGGTGGAGATGGCGAGTTCTCGCTGGAATCCTCGGAATGTTCTTCAGATTCCTCCATGATTTGCTTCCCCTTGTTGGCCGGCATCTTGTACCTCTTAGCAGAAGGTGCTGGAGACGGAGATGCTGAAGAGCGCTTTGTGATAGAGCATGTTTAGTGTTGCATAATAGATTGCATTTAACATTATTTAGATGTGAATATTGCATTTATTTAGTTGAATTTGTATTATCACTTGTTGAGTTAGAAGAGGCGGAGTCTACATGATTTTATGGTTTATTTCAGGTAAAGTAGATTAGAGGTGAAATGGAATTGGAAAGAGCAAAAATAAGCTAAGGAGAATATTTAGGAGCTGCTGGAAACAAAGAAGACGCAGCTCGGAAGAATCGCCTGCCGCCCCGTAGCATCGCTGGCCGCCCCGTGGCTCGAAGGAAGGAACGCAGGATTTCGCTGATCGCCGGCCGCCCCGCGGCCCGTGCAGTAGCTGAACTTCGGAAACGGATTTTTACTTAGGGTTTTTTATGATGTTATTTTGGGCCGAATTTCTCTAGACTATTTAAGGCTTTTCTAGTTATTCTTTCATTCACCTTATGCACTTTACACAATTGTTGAGAGCGCCATTGAGCATGAGCAACTAAACTCTCAAGGTTTCGGCTACAGTTTGGATCTTTGATTTTTGAATTGTGAGTTTCTTAATCTAGTTCTTATTCCTATTGCAATGTTTTGACTTCTTTGTGCTTAATTGCTTGAATGTGTTTTATTCTCTTTGGCCTGGCCGACTAGTTAGAGTAGATTCATTCAATTGCTAGGGTTTTGTAGATTCCTCGTAGCGAACCTTAACCCAAGTGGCAATCATATCCCTTTAGGACTCGTAGGACTAATTGGATGTGTAGGAAGTTGAATATATGTTAAATATCGACTCGTAGCTTGATATTGCGTGTACCTTGGTTAATTCATATTCTTAATGCTATCTCTAGGTTAAATCTTAACCGTGTTAAGGTTATTTAGAGATAAGGGTTGCTAGGACTCGTAGGACTATTAATTTACATAAGATATGGACAAGGACATTGATAGGAAAAGACAAGAACTAGAGGCTGAAACAAGGATCAAATTCATCAATCGAAGTGATAAATTGTAGGTGAACCTATTCCTCTCCACTGCATTCTTTAACCAATTCACTTTGTTTGCTTGCTTCTGCTTTGCTAAAAGGCAGATCTTTTCACACTAAAAACTCCCCCTTTTCTCTCTTATCAATTATAATTCGACTTGAATTTAATAGATTTCCCTGTGGATCGATCTCTTGCTTACACGCTATACTAGTTAGTGAGTTTGAGTATTCTTTGGCAAGAACAACGACAGGTTTTCCTCTTGTCAAATTTGGTGTCGTTGTCGGATAGAAAAAAATTTAGGGGCCCGTGTGGGCCCCCACTTACCAAACAACATAAACCCTACCCTTTCTTTTTCTCCCCATTCTATCACCCTCAGCCGCCGCCTCTTCATCCTCTATCTTCTTCCTCCTTCAAGCTCCTTCTTCAAACCCCCAAAACCTTCCATTGAAAAACTTTCTCCAAGCTTTCTCCTTTCACCAAAATCTCCACAAAAGTACCCTTCTCTCATATTCTTTCTTCACAAAAAATCCATTTTATCTCCTCTCTCTCCTTTGAATTGGTAAATAAAGAGCAGCCATTCCGGGGTTCGAACCGGGGACCATCTACATAAAATCCGCCCATTCAAAGGAGTTCCAAGGAGATTGCTTTCGGATCCACAACGGAGTGAAAGATTTTTGTCATCGGAGAGCGGATCCGATGTCGAAGTAGAGAGATCAGGGAAATCGCCGGCCGCCCCATCACCAGCTGAGCCGCCCCGCGGCCACCCCTGTCGTCGGCCGCCCCGTCGCCACCTTTGGCTACCCCACGGCCCCTGCAGGGTCTCGCCGGTTGTGAGTTTTTCCTTCTTTTTCATTCTTGTTTGGTCATCTCTTAGCTCAGATTCATAATGTCGAGACCACATGGAATGAGTAGAAATCAGAAAGAGAGATGGAATGTTTTAAACACTAGGAATTTCTTTGTCACCAAATTCTTTCATGAGCCGACACTTAGATTGTTACAAATGGAGGCATGCACTAGGCAAATATTAGAGCATGGGGGCCTAGGAGGTTTGTTAGAGAAGAATGCTCCTACTTATCCCAGCCTATGTAAAGAATTCTTAGCAACTTTGAGTGTGAACCGTGCATCTATTGATTTTCGGTTGCTTGGGAGGGATTACACATTATCAAAGGAGAGAGTGGCACAGATTCTGGGTGTTACTGCTGAGCCGACTGCTGGTTTGCTTGATGTCTGGAAGGGAGAGGGTCCTGTGGCTTTTTGGTTGGCATCTACTAGGGTGCCTTTAGAGGCCAAGAAGGGCCAGTACAACTCCAGCATTCGCCATCCTGCCCTACGACTGATTCACAAGGTTCTGGCGAACACCTTCTTCGCACATGCTGAGGTCAACAAGATCTCACTGAAGGACATGTCATTTCTGTGGTGTCTGACGCCAGAGAGCCATGTGGTTCCAGGATGGGTAGATCTGTTTCTAATGAACTGCAAGGATATCCTGGACAAGCGCAGCAAGGCAACCATTAGCTTTGGGGGTCTTATCACCCTCATAGCTCGCGCATGCATCGATATGAGCGTTGTCCATGACATTCAGCATGGATCATTTCTTTATGATGAGGCCCAGTTGAGAAAAACTGGCCACCTGGAGGGCAGAGCACCGATGTGGATCTAGAGGGCAGGCCATCAGGGGAGCATCCAGTTGAGGTTGCCCCGTCATCTCCCATTTGGCCCTACAGCTGCTGATTTCTATATGGGGGATGAGATGGATGAGGATGATGATGAGGAGGAGGAGCAGGTTCCTGATGCTGAGCAGGAAGATGCTGAGGATGTTCCCAGAGTTCAGACGGATTTTGGAGGAGCTGGACCTTCTGGCACAGCTAGAGGTGCTGGTCCAGATTACTACTCGCTGGCACAGCAGATGGCTGATATGTCTCTCCAGCAGAACACTATGTGGGAGCATCAGCAGATGATGTCGCGTCGTCTAGACGCAATGTGGGAGAACCAGCAGCGGATGCACCAGCGCCAGGACGCGATGTGGGACCACAACCAACAGCTGTATGTTGAGGTCGGCGACATTCGTCGAGATGTACGTGGCTTGACTTCCCACCTCGAGGAGGTCTCTGAGAGCCAGGCGGCGATCCGACGGATGCAGGAGCAGATATGGCAGAGGCAAGAGGACTTCTATTGATTCGCCTATCCACAGTTCCCACCATATCCGCCGCCTCCACCACCTCAGCAGTGAGCATGTTAGTTGTTTCTTTTCTTTTCCCTTTTTATTTTTATTTTGATGTTTTTGTTCTCTTTTCTGCATTGAGGACAATGTCAGAACTAAGTGTGGGGGAGAAGACTTGCAAACTCTCTGTATTTTGGTTTTAATTTGCACTGCATTTTAAGTTTTAAGGTTGCATGTTTATATATATTGGTTGTATGCATATTTAGTTTTTACAATTGTTATTTCTATTCTGAAAAAAAAAACAGTTTTAGTTCTTGCATTATTAGGAATATGTCTTATTTCCCCATGTGGATGCCGTTTGTCCTCTATATTTTCTATTGAGATTTATGCCCCATGCTGTGCTTGGATTGTTGAAGCCTTCGATATATGTTTTCTATACTATTTGGTGGGCATGATTGATTGATGATTGAGCGCATAAAATCTTGAATTTTTGGGTGATCTTGAAGTTCTAGACATGTCCTGGTGAGCTTATTTTGGCCTATTCAGGACTACACTTTATTTAGTCCTCTTGCTTGTTGTGTGTACTCTCTTCGGTTACTTCCTCTTTGACTTGCATTGAGATATCTTGTTCAAGGCTGCATATTATGATTTCTGCACACGACTTAAACATGATTGAGGCACCTTTATTAGCCCTATTTGACTCTATTCCCGCCTTACATATTATCCTCTGCTTGAAGCCAGTTTGAGCCTAATTGCCTATTCTTTTATAGCTCCACAATAATTTTCCATAGCCAATGATAGCCTGACCCATCCGGGAATTTAGGACTAATTGGTGAATATCTATAGTGTGGATGATGGTTTGTAGTGGTGGATTGTATGTTGGAGGTGTATTTATGAGATGTTTGATTCTTGCTAGCATTTTTATTACTTGGGACCTAAGGAGGACAAAATTCACTTAGGGGTAAAAGTCAAGGAAAATCATTTGATATAGCATGAATGATTGAAAGAAAAAAAAAAGAAAAAAAAAAGAAGAAAAGAAAAAAAAGAGAAAAGAATAAAGGAATGAGTTGAGTATGGTTTGTAAAGTTTTGTGCTTGAGATTGTTGTTGTTTGGCATTATAGAGATTTGGTATGAGATGTTTATGAGTGGTTTTATGATTTGGTAGCTTCCTTAGTTCCCGGATTATGAGCACCACATGACCAAAATTGTTCCATACCTTATATGTTCTACCTTGGCCCCATTACAACCCAATTGAAACACCTCATGATTTTTGTTGTGTGTAGAGTCACCAGCGGTGGAGATTTAGAACACTGGTGCAAGGCTCTTGTAGCTATGTTTTTGAAGATTGAGTTTTGAGCGTAAACATTTAAACCTAAACACTTGAGCGAGAGTGAAACACATCTCCTTTGTGATGAGGTCTAGAATGGATATGGTTGCCTGATTTCATTGATTATTCCAATTATGTGCTATGATGTTATTAATCTTTTGTGTTTGCTAGTTTTCATGCACTTAAAGAATATTGAGGTGTGGATACATGAATTGCTATTCTGTGGGGCTGTAGAGTTAAGTTTTCTATTGCTTGAGGACAAGCAAATGTTCAAGTGTGGGGGAATTTGATAGAGCATGTTTAGTGTTGCATAATAGATTGCATTTAGCATTATATAGATGTGAATATTGCATTTATTTAGTTGAATTTGCATTATCACTTGTTGAGTTAGAAGAGGCGGAGTCTACATGATTTTATGGTTTATTTCAGGTAAAGTAGATTGGAGGTGAAATGGAATTGGAAAGAGCAAAAATAAGCTAAGGAGAATATTTAGGAGCTGCTGGAAACAAAGAAGACACAGCTCGGAAGAATCGCAGGCAGCCCCGTAGCATCGCTGGCTGCCCCGCGGCTCAAAGGAAGGAACGCAGGATTTCGCTGATCGTCGGCCGCCCCGCGGCCCGTGCAGTAGCTGAACTTCGGAAACGGATTTTTACTTAGGGTTTTTTATGATGTTATTTTGGGCCGAATTTCTCAAGACTATTTAAGGCTTTTCTAGTTATTCTTTCATTCACCTTATGCACTTTACATAATTGTTGAGAGCGTCGTTGAGCATGAGCAACTAAACTCTCAAGGTTTCGGCTACAGTTTGGATCTTTGATTGTTGAATTGTGAGTTTCTTAATCTAGTTCTTATTCCTATTGCAATGTTTTGACTTCTTTGTGCTTAATTGCTTGAATGTGTTTTATTCTCTCTGGCCTGGCCGACTAGTTAGAGTAGATTCATTCAATTGCTAGGGTTTTGTAGATTCCTCGTAGCGAACCTTAACCCAAGTGGCAATCATATCCCTTTAAGACTCGTAGGACTAATTGGATGTGTAGGGAGTTGAATATATGTTAAATATCGAGTCGTAGCTTGATATTGCGTGTACCTTGGTTAATTCATATTCTTAATGCTATCTCTAGGTTAAATCTTAACTGTGTTAAGGTTATTTAGAGATAAGGGTTGCTAGGACTCGTAGGACTAGTAATTTACATAAGATATGGACAAGGACATTGATAGGAAAAGACAAGAACTAGAGGCTGAAACAAGGATCGAATTCATCAATCGAAGTGATAAATTGTAGGTGAACCTATTCCTCTCCACTGCATTCTTTAACCAATTCACTTTGTTTGCTTGCTTCTGCTTTGCTAAAAGGCAGATCTTTTCACACTAAAAACTCCCCCTTTTCTCTCTTAGCAATTATAATTTGACTTGAATTTAATAGATTTCCCTCTGGATCGATCTCTTGCTTACACGCTATATTAGTTAGTGAGTTTGAGTATTCTTTGACAAGAACAACGACAGGTTTTCCTCTTGTCACTTTGATCCCACCATTTTTGGTTTCAGAAACAAAGAGGGTTTTTGGAACTCGGAGTGAGAGAGAGAATGAACATAGAGAGAGTGAGGGAGGAGTGGATTAGACCGTGAGGAGGGAGAGATTAAAAAGCAAAAAATCTTGAAACATAATCGTCTCCCTACTTTTTCAAATTGGCAAGTACAGATTCATTAACTCACTTGAATAGTAAGTAATGATGATCTGATTTTTCTAAACCCAAAGTGTCACATCCACTTGCAAAAATTAAAGAGATTTGGAATACTTTTAAGATGGAAACCGAAATATGTGAAAACCGATTTTTGAAAGGGATAAATGAAATCAAAAGAAACTCTGTAAAATTAAAAGACACTCTTGTTGAATATCCATAAGATATTAACAGAGTTTAATCCAATATAATTTTATTCGGATGATCATCTCGGATCCTTATGAAGTCAAGGCCTTGAGATGTCATTTGAATTCACAACTTTCATATAGGGAGTAATTACTCCCCCTAAGAAAGTGCTTCCCTGTTAAGCATACCCAACTCCAGTCTAATAAAATTGAAACGATCTTCAGGGAGTGGTTTAGTAAAAATATCAGCTAACTGAAAATCAGTAGATATGAAAGACATTGATACATCACCTTTCTCCACATGATCTCTTATAAAATGATGTCTCACATCAATGTGCTTGGTTCTCGAGTGTTGCACTGGATTTTTAGTGATGGAAATAGCACTAGTATTATCACACAAAATAGGAATACCTTTAAGATCAATTCCAAGGTCTCTGAGTTGTTGTGCTATCCAAAGAATCTCAGAGCAACATACACTAGCAGCAATGTACTCGGCTTCTGCAGTTGATAAGGCTACTGAATTTTGTTTCTTAGAGTGCCAACTTATCAAGGAGGATCCTAGGAGTTGGCAACAGCCGGAAGTGCTTTTTCTATCAACTTTGTATCCTGCAAAATTTGCATCTGAGTAGCCTTTTAAATGAAAGTTACTCTGTTTAGGATACCATAGCTCAAGGTCTTGAGATCCATTTAGATATCTGAAAATTCTTTTCACAGCAATAAGGTGAGACTCTTTGGGATCACTTTGGAATCGAGCACACATACAGACACTGAACATTATATCAGGTCTACTAGCAGTAAGATATAGGAGTGATCCGATCATACCTCTGTACTCTTTTTGGTTTACATTCTTACCATTCTTATCTTGATCAAGGGAGAGAGTGGAGCTCATAGGGGTCTTTGCTACCTTTGATTGTTCCATTTTGTATTTCTTTAGTAGATCCCTGGTATATTTCCCTTGATTCAGAAAGATACCCTTACTTGTTTGAAGAACTTGAAAACCGAGGAAGAAGTTTAATTCTCCCATGAGACTCATTTCGAATTCTCTGCACATAATTTCAGAAAACTCCTTGCAAAGGGAATTGTTAGTAGCACCAAATAATACATCATCTACATATATTTGAACAATCAAAAGATCGTTTCCACGAGTCTTGATGAAGAGAGTTTTATCAATCAATCCTCTTTGAAAACCATTTTCAAGAAGGTATTTGGACAATCTTTCATACCAAGCTCTTGGGGCTTGTTTGAGACCATAGAGAGCTTTGTTCAATTTATACACATGATTAGGAAATTCTTCACTTTCAAAACCTGGTGGTTGAGCAACATAAACCTCTTCTTCTAAGAACCCATTTAGGAATGCACATTTGACATCCATTTGAAATAACTTGATACCCATGAAAGATGCAAAAGCAAGTAATATTCGTATAGCTTCTAACCTTGCCACGGGAGCAAATGTCTCCTCGTAGTCTATACCTTCTTCTTGATTGTATCCTTGAGCAACAAGTCTTGCTTTGTTTCGAATGATCTTACCTGCTTCATCCAGTTTATTCCGAAACACCCATCTGGTTCCTATGACTGATTGGTGTTGTGGTCTGGGTTGAAGAGTCCATACCTTGTTCCTTTCAAACTCATTTAGCTCATTTTGCATGGCAGTGATCCAGTCTGAGTCCTTGAGTGCTTCAGCTGGGGTTTTTGGTTCTACAAGAGAAACAAAAGCATAGAAGGCACAAAGATTCTTTAATCTAGATCTAGTTTGTACCCCAGATGATGGATCTGATATGATATCTTGAGCTGAGTGTGAAGAGGCATGTTTGAATTTTCGTAGCTTTGGACCCTGATCGTTTGAGATAGTAGCAGGTCTCTCTTCAAGGTCTTGAGAGATAATTTGAGTGTTGGATTCTTCAATGACTGAATCCTGATTCTGTAGTCCCTTCTCAAGGTCTTGAGATAGCTCGTTGGTATCTTGGATTTGTTCTTGCATGTTTCTTTCTTGGTCCTGCTTATTTTCAGCCTTGTTCTCTTCTTCTCCATCCGAATCATGATGATTTAGATTGAGATCTGCAAAAAACCTTCACTTAACACACCATTGTTGCTTTCGTCGAATACCACATGGATACTCTCCTCAACAATTTTGGTGCGCTTGTTATAAACTCTATAAGCTTTGCTAATAGTAGAATAACCAAGGAAGATAACTTCATCACTACGTGCGTCAAATTTCCCAAGATTATATTTGCCATTGCTATGAACAAAGCAAGTGCATCCAAAAGGTTTGAAGTAGGAAATGCTAGGCTTTCTTCCTTTGCAAAGTTCATAAGGAGTCCTTTTCAAAATGGGATGAATTAAGCATCGATTCAAAATGTAGTTGGCTGTATTAACAGCCTCAGCCTAGTAGATTTTTGGCAAACCATTTTCCAAAAGCATTGTCCTAGACATGTCCTCCAAAGTGCGGTTCTTTCGTTCCACAACTCTGTTTTGTTGAGGAGTTCTAGGTGCTGAAAAGTTGTGTGAAATTCCATATTTAGCACAGAACAAATCAAATTTAAGTTGATCAAATTCTTTACCATGATCACTCCTAATGGAGACAATAGGTATGTTTTTCAAGGTCTGCAACTCTTTGCAATGTTTAGAAAACTCGAGCAAAGCCTCTGATTTTTCTCTTAAAAAGGAGATCCATGTAAAACGAGAGAAATCATCAATAATAACCAGGATGTATTGTTTACCCTTTGGAGATTTGATACGCATAGGTCCACACAAGTCCATATGTAACAACTCAAGAGGGCGAGAGGAACTTTCAACCTTTTTAGGTTTGAAGGAGCTGCATGTCTATTTGCCTCTTATGCATGCACTGCATAGATCTTCTTTCTTGAAGTTCAGATCAGGCAGTCCTCTAACAAGATCTCTTATTTTGAGTTTATTGAGGGTGTGCATGCTTACATGACCTAGTCTTCTATGCCATAGGCTGGGGTCTTCTGTCAAGACCTTGAGACACTTGAGTTTTGTACATGTAATATGATTAGTGTTTACAGCATAAGTGTTGTTGTGCCTGTGAGCAGTGAGGATTAGATCATCAGTCTCTTCATTCCTGACTTTACACTTGTGTCTGTCAAAGCCAACTTTGTTTCCTTTGTCACACAACTGAGAGACAGTTAAGAGGTTATACTTTAATCCATCAACAAGATAAACATCCTTAATGCAACTTTCTGAATTACCAATATTACCAATACTAATAATGTTTCACTTCCCTTTATCACCAAGAGTAATTGTTCCAGTGGTTTGTTCCTTAAGATCTTGAAATAGAGATTTCTTTCCAATCATGTGTCGTGAGCATCCACTGTCCATTATCCATTTTGGCTCTTTGCTCTTGATGATATCCTGCAATACCAACATCAACCTTTCCAGCTAGACCAATATATAGTTTTAGATTCATAATGAGGATAGACCATGTTGGGTAGTCTTGTTTCTTTAGGAATCCAAACTTGTTTTATCTGTTCATTAAGTCGAACTGGAAATGTATTTCTAATGATGTAGGGATCTTTTCTCCTATATGGACAAGTCTCTCTAACATGCCCTTTCTTACAACAATGGAAGCAAGTAGGTGAACGCCAATAGCCTTTAGCTTTAACAAAAGTGGTACTAGGTTTCTTTGGAAAATTCTTGTTGTATCCAATACCACTTCTATTAATAGAGAGTTGTTGTTCACCCAACATCTTATCAAGATTAGCTTTAGATCTGGTGAATTGAATGAGTGAAGTCTGCTGGTCTTGACACTTATCGGTTAGCTTTTCCTTCTCTTTCTCTATATTCTCATTACGATTCTTTAGAGAGGAGAGGCTTTGCCTGAGATCAGAATTTTCTGAGCTCAATGTCTTGACTTTAATGTCAAGGGCCGACCGAGATATTTCAAGATTTTTCATTTCCAGAAACATATCACTAATACATTTCTGTTGATCTATCGGCTTTTCCTTCAAGGTGTTGATTTCACTTTTGTAAGCATCTTCATTAGAAATCATATTTCTTAGGACTTCAGAAAGAACATCGGGAGGACTAGACATTAGGTTTCTTACCACTTGTTCAAGGTCTTGAGTCTGTGATCCTTCGTGTTCAGCCATAAGACAGAGATTTGCTTGTTCTTTTTCGGTGTTTGAGTCACATGATGAATCTGAGTCACTCCAGGTTGCAAGCATAGCCTTTTTCTTTTGTTCATATTTCTTGAACTTATTTCTTTTCTTCATAGGGCACTTGATAACACCTAGTTTTATATATTATTCATGTGCATTTAGGTTAGTTTCATACATCATTTTTGAGTATTTTTATCGTCTTTTTTTGTGGTTTCTGTATTCTTTATGATTCGAAGATCTACACAAGCTTTGTTTGTGTTTTGTAGGTTTGAGTCGGTGATTTGGGCTAAATTGCATGCATATAATGGAAAGGGATTGAAAGAAAAGCAAAAGAGACGGGTGATAGAGCAAGTATATCAAGCGAAACACTCATAGGAGCTCAAGGTGGTGTAGCACAACTCGCGGAACAAAGGCGTTTATGCAATTTTCAGCTTCAGCAAGCTGTCACAACTCGTGGGAGGCCTTCACGAGTCGTGACAGGTGAACTCATCTATTTATGGGCGTCTGCAGGCTGTCACGACCCGTGACAGACTCTTCACGAGTCGTGATAGTGCCAGATCAGCCCAACCTTTCACATTTCCCTTGTTGGTTTGGATGAATTAAAACAAATGTAATGGCCAGATTTCAAGGGGGTTACGTTTTTGGTTTTAAGAAGAAAGCTCAGGCCGAAATTGGGGATAGTGGTGGAGCTTTTTGTGTGAACTTTGGAGACTAGGATTTTTGGAGAAGAAAACTCGTTCGATCTATCAAATTCCGGTAAATTTCATTTTCATCTCTATTGTTCTATGTTTGTCTTGCCGAATTTGATTGAATCAAGCATGTACTTTTCCATGAGTGGCTAGACTTCTTGTTCTAGGGTTGGGATTGTCCCGACAATGCGGAAATAGGCTTGTTCTTAGTATCTCTCGAATGATTCCTGAATTAGGTTGTGTTTTAATCATGATGTGCTTATTCTAATTGATGTGAGTCGATTAGATCCGATTTAGGGTTTGAAATTGAAAGACGAAAACACCTAAATTGGAATTTAGATGGTGAATTGAGACCGAAAGGCGATTAGGATCCATCAGAACTACATGATTAAACCCGAAGTTTATTGATAGAAAGTGAAACTAAACTTCTTGAGGATTCCTAGGTTATCATGGATGTTTTGGGCAATTTTGATATTATTCGGAGCCGAAAGGCGAAGTTAGTATGACTATTGCCTAAAACTCTACGAACTTAAAGGGCCTAAATCGGTTGCTTGAGCCCGAAAGGAGAATTGCTAACCGAAAGGTGATGCGCGATTACCTTGGATAACCTACCTCCACAATTTGATTTTGAAATCACTCGAGCAAGAAAATATTTTATGCCTTTTGATGATGCATTGTTGGTATATCCTTAATCCTAGAACGTTTTCCCCATATATATTTCATAATACTTAATTGCTTTTCTTGGTTACTTTACACATAAACACTCTCAAATCTGCTTGTTTATTCCGAACTTGGTCGAACTAGATCGAAATTACAATCGATACTCCATTGGTCCTTGTGACACGACACTCGATATACTACAACTGAACCCCATACACTTGTGGGTGTAGGTTTTAGCCTATCAGTACTCCTTTACGAGATGATCTGTCTCACCACACTCAAAACATGTTAGCACTTTTGGCTTCTTTGACATGTTGGGAGACTTGCTTTTGAATCTGGATGAGTCGGTATTTTCACGGTTGGAAAATTATTTTTTCATCTTCAGAATTCGAGCTAATCCTCGTGTGATGAGAGCAAAGGGATCATCTTCGTTGTCTGATTCATCACTCTCAGATTGTGAGTGATCTTTCTTAGCTTTGAGAGCAAGGTTCTTTGCTGTTGAGGGTACTTCTCCATCTTCCTCGTTTAATATCATCTCATGAGTAATAAGTTTTCCGAGAAGATCATCTAATGGTAGTGTAGAGAGATCTTGAGCTTCCTCAATTGCAGTAACCTTGGGACCCCACTTGATTTTCGGAAGGCTCCTTAGAACCTTTCGAACCTTTTCTGGGTTGGAGAAGGTTTTTCCAAGTGAGTCGAGGTTGTTTACAATTTGAGTGAATCTTGTAAACATCTCTTTTACTGTCTCATCGGGATTCATCTTGAATAGTTCGTATTGCTTGAGAAAGATATTAATCTTACTCTCTTTGACTTGACTTGTGCCCTCATAAGTAACTATAAGCTTGTCCCAAATTTCCTTGGCACTTTTGCAAGCTGAGACACGGTTAAACTCATTAGCGTCGAGAGCGCAATATAGTAGATTCATAGCTTTGTAGTTCTTAGCAATGTTCTCAAGATCAGTCTGATCGTAATCAGACTCGGTTTTTTCAACTTGCTTTCCATCGACAGTCTTTTTAGGAACGTGTGGTCCATTCTTGATCAGGCCCCATAGCTCAAGGTCTTGATCAATGATGAACATTTGCATCAGTGATCTCCAGTGGACAAAGTTATTGCCACAGAAAAGTGGAGGTCTATTGGTTGACCTTCCTTGAGCAAAACCTTCATCACCTATGGTAGACATGCTGAAAACTCACCAACCATTGGCAACATCACTCATACATGGGTGTTACTTGCCATTGGGTTGATCAACGTTTTCAATTGCACAAACGTGTTTTAGCTTTTTGAGTTTTCGACGAAGCACACACGACACGAAACATAGCACGTGTCCTTTTATCCGTTTTACAAGAATATAGATTGACTAAAAAGAGTTTTTAGTATCGGTTTTGACAACGCTTCTGCCAACACCGCATCTATCCCGGAATTAATCCAAAACTGTCAGCCCGGGATAGGCGGCAAGTTTTTTCACATCCGTTGCGCCCCTCATATTTTAAACTTATGTGTGCAAGATGGTTTAAACTATTTACAAGGTGTTGTTAAACCAATTCGATTTGTTTTGCGGGCACTTTGGCGAAGCAAACAGCTTCGCCAGCAGTGGAGCGCTTATTGTCGCGCTCACCAAACTCGCCCAAAAACGTTCCCTAAGGACGTTTGCACTCGGTGGAACTCGACTTACACAATGATTTATGATTCCATCGCTTACAAGGACCTTCTTTCCGGTTTTGCAACACAAAACATCGATGGGTCAAACATCTTTGCGGAGGTTTGGACTCAGGCCCGAGATGTTGTGGAGGTTTTCAAAGTTTTTTACGACGCAACTCGGACTTTCAGCCACGTTTACATGCCTACATCAAACCTTTTTTTGTTTTATTGCAATGAACGTAGCAATAGCCCTTCAAGACGGGATTAACGTGAGATCCATTTCCCAAGCCACTTTGGAGATGCGGCAGAAATGGGTCGCATATTACAAAGTTATACCCGACATTTTCCTCGTAGCGTGTTGTTTCGACCCTAGATATAAATTAAACGGGATTCAAAAGTTTTTAGAAAACTATTTTTCGACTTTAGGAATTGACGAAGATCCCGCTTGCAATGTTCCAATTATAGTTGCTAGAGTTAGAGGATTATTAGAACAATTATATACTAAATATTCGAAGGGCGATAGAGCGCCCTCCGGTCGTCCTCACGTGCCTTCCAGTTCAAGCGGGTCACGAACTAGCATCACCGCTAGAACTAACACTACTAGAATTTTGTTCATAGACATCGGGTATAAACAGATGTTAATCAAAAAAAAATTCGACGTGTTAGTGGGTGGTGTTAAAAATCCAAACTTTACCACATCGGTTTATAACTGATGTCTATAATAATTTATAACATCGTTTCTCTTTGTAATATTGACTTAAATACATGAATATAAGAACATTTTGATTGATTCACTTAATGTTAAAACATTATTATTTTGTATTTCTAGCTATCTAAAGATATGTAGAGCAATAAAAAGATTCACATTAACATCGATATTTTTTCCAAAACCAATGTTGTAATATCTTATTTACACCAGTTATAGGTGATTAGTTTCATGTTTATTAACTTTTCCCTTGTATTTTGTCTTGTTATTTCGTTTAAAAAGTAGTATGTAAGTTCAATATTTATAAAGACAATGTTATATGTATATATTTAAATCAGTATATTTGACAGAAATGATGTCTAAAAAGATTACAACATCATTTTCTTTATGAATAACAATGTATAACTTCACAAAAGACATCAGTTTTATTAGTCGTTTTGTTGTGTTTATTACATTTTAAAATCGCTTTTTTATTCTATTAAATGATGTCTCATTTCCTATTTGTATCCATTAATAGGCTACTTATCAAATAATCAAAATATGTCAAAGCATTCAATAATGTTCTATCTATTAGTATCAGTTTGTATTATCTACACATGCATATATTTTCTGCTTAGTATTACACAAACTGAAATAAAGGATAACGACTCCAGTTGAATGTTCTTCTTCCATCATCCGGACAGAATGACGAGCAGACTTCATTGCTTGAACTTCATCGTCAAAAACATAAGCTAGAGATGATCTATATAGTCCTTCATCGCCAACACCAGCTGATATGGATGTAGTTCAACCTTATTCTCAAGCAAACAATGCAAACTTCGTCTACCCTCTGAAGATAAAACAGGGCATTAGATTTCAAATGAAAATGTAAACATAGATACACTTCTGTGCTTGCCTATATCTAAAAAGATGTATAGTACGTCTCTACTAAATAATAGAAGTAATAGACAAGCATAATGGATGCATAATGCATATTAATGATTGCTATACTACCACAATATGGTGAATTGTATACTAATATAATCAAATGAATTACAACTGATCTTTCCTTAGACCATGTGCAACCATGAGTTTTACTTACCTTATAGGTCTTAAAAGTTAAACCCATGGTTGCAAGCCAAACCTTAAGGGAAGAGGTTGGAAGGGGTTACCCCTTCCCACTAAGGTAACCTCTTCCACCACAAGTGGCCCCCACCCTTTTATTCTTATATTTATTTGATGAATTAATTATTCAAATGTATTTATAATATATATTTATTATTATTAGTTTCAAATAATGATTATACCATTAATTTTATTTTATTTTTCTTCATAATTTGACTATAATTTTTTCCTATATATACTCATCTTGACCTATTATATTGTTTGCACTTCTTTTTCATATTCCATTCTCATATACTAATGTAATTATTTTTGTTATTTGCTTATTATATAATGTTATTATTATTTTTATTTTTACTAAGGTAACCTCTTCCCATTTTATATTTTTTTTTTAACACGCAAGTGGGCCACAACATATTATTCTTATTTATTTAGTATATTAATAACTCAATGTATTAATAATATATATATATATATATATATATATATATATATATTATTTTAATATATAAATTGTACCATTAATTTTATTTTATTTTTCTTCATAATTTGAGTTCAATTTTTTTTATCTATATGAAATAAAAAATATTAATATCAAGTACTTATGAATTTTAATTATAATAAAAATAAATGAGGTAGAAAATGTAATGTTATTATTTTTGTTATTTTCCATCTATATGAAATCAAAAATATTAATATCAAGTATTTATGACTTTTATTTGTAATAAAAATAAATGAGGTGGAAAAAGTGGGGAACAAGGTAACCCCATGGTTGCAAGGGTAACCTCTAAAGAAGAGGTAGAAAAAGTAGAAAATATTTTAGTGAAAAAAATATATTAGGTGACAAATTATGATAAGGGGATGGAAATTGTAAAGGGGAAGAAGTAACCTCATGGTTGCACATGCTCTTATCATAGATTGTGTATGACATAAAAATGATCTTACCATGGCCTATGAGATAGACTAAATAATCCTCTGGTTTCTTCTTATACTCTTTTTGCAAACAAGGCAATTTCCACGATAAATCAAGGATATTTACATCCTTGACAACCTCTATAATTCTTGCTAGCATTCCAAATAGTTCATTCATTGATAACATTGGGTTGCATTGAAAGTTAGCCCTGATTTAATATCACTGTATAACTCAAGAATCCAATCCTCCAGTACATCTAGAGATTCTGCAGCATACAAAGTCACCACTCTTAGGCATTAAAGGAAGAGTAAACCAATCACACAGCTAGAGGTGGCAATCGGTCGAGTCGGGTCGGGTTATTCGGTTTTGGGTCATTTCGGACTCGGGTTGATATCGGGTGTGATGACAATTCGAGTCTGATCGGGTTCGGGTCGGGTTTATTCGGGCATTAGTTTATCGGATACAATCGGGTTTTCGGGTCCTATTCGGTTCGGGCGAATCGGGTTTCGGTCTAAACGAGTTTGTGTTAATCGGGTGTCGGTCTAAACGGGTTCGGGTGAATCGAGTTTTGGTCTAAGCGGGTTCGGGTGAATCGGGTTTTGGTCACAACGATTTTGGTTGAATTGAGTTCAGTCAAATCGAACCCGCAAGAATCATATTGGACAAAACAAATCAATTTTTTTTACCTTTGAGATAGGTATCCTTCTATATAGATTAAGCTAATGTTTATCAATTCTTAATCAATACTACATTCGTTAAAAAAATATAAGTCTTCCCACTTTTTTATAATATTTTTTAAAAAAGCCAAAATCATATAAAATATTATTTTTAATATTAATTTCATACTTATTACTCATAGCTACGAAATTATAAAAATAACAAAAATTTGGTATTTATATAGTTTGGGCATCTTAAAAAATGCTAAAAAATTACCTTTTTAATGGAGGGAGTACAAAATTATATTTAATTATACTATATGATCCATTATTAAGTAATCAAATACTTGAGTTGTTTTGAGAATTTTAGGATAAATGCTAAGATTTTTGTTGATTTCGGCTACAATCGGGTTTGGGTTATTTCGGGTGTCGGGTATAATCAGGTTCGGGTAATTTCGGGTTTCGGATATGCTCGGGTCGGGCAATTTCGGGTTTCGGGTTGATTTCGGATCGGTCCATTCGGATATAATCGGGTTCGGGTTCTTACCGGGTTCGGGCTTAACTCGAATCGGGTCGGTCGGTCTCGGATCCAAACTTTTTTTCCAATTATTCGGGTGTTGGACGGGTTCGGGTCGGATCAATCGGATCGGTTTTCTCGGGTCGGGTCGGGTATTGCCAGCTCTACACACAGCTGCTCACGAATGGAAAAAGCAATTGCAGGATGTAAATCATTTAATAATTAAAAAGGATACTAGAGTATCCTTGTAGCCAACAAACAACTAAGATGCCTAAAAAATGAAATAAAAACATCAAACAATCAGCTCTCAAGGCTGAAAAAGAAATCCAGCATACTGCCCTCAGAACAGCCCTTCAAAATGCAATTTAAAACACAAAAAACTTCACCCCAACATCCCATTAAGATGCAGTTGTAGTTAGCCCTACAAACACGCAGGATTAGCCGCGAAAACAACTCTTAACTAGCTCATAAAATTGCCCAAGTCACATATTAAAATGCTAGAAAAACAATCAGCAACATCTTAATGTCCAACATCAATCAGCAATATCAGATATTATATAAAAAAACAGTGAACCACAAACTTAGTTGCAGCCACTATGATTGGATAAAGTTGAAAAAACTAAATTTTCTATCAATTTTTTCCAACAAAATGACATGTACCTGAATGTCCAACATCAATTGCTTGTTTTATTCTACTTACAATCTTTTAAGAAACAATAAATATTGGCTAGACACAAGGCAACAACTTTTACTCATAATCAAGGAGAAGTATGCAAGCTGAACATATATGATATGTTATAAAAGTAGCTTTCAACTTATAATTGGGAAAACCAGTTACCTTCACTCCTTCAGATATCATAAGTACTCATCGATGCAACAAAAAGTAAAAACCCATGGTGGAACAAACCCATGGTAAGCGGCTAATAATTAGATTCATGATGGCCAACATAAACACAAGCATAAAACCCATGGTGGAACAAAACCCATGGTGAAAGACCGTCTTGGAGTCGAGATGAGGAAAAGTCACTTGTGTAAAACTTGAAGACCAGATTCATAGATCCCTAAAGATAAAATTTAAAAAGTAAAAAGCTTCACATAAGCTTAGATGAATTCTTATCGAGCCTCAATTCTACTAAAGTGAATCTAAGTTCAGAAATATGGTAAAAAAAATATCAATCTGATCAAGGTAGAAACAAGTGAACTTATAAGCCTTCAGAAGTGTGGGATTTTCATTCCCCCCCCCCCCCCCCCAACTTTTTACGTTGTAAATCACTTGTCTAGTTCTAAGATTTGATTAATTTAATAAAGAAACTTTACATACCTCGAGTAGAACTTTAAGCAACTCTAAGAAACCTGGTATGCTCTCTAGACGAGAATTCATCTCTTCCCCAAGACAGTTTACAATGCCTCTAAGAGAAATGGAGTATTGATTCTTTCAACCTTTCCCATTCAGCTTCAATCTTTTCTAGATGCTCATTTCCTGCCAATCCTATTAGGGGGCACAAAATCATTCACAAATCAATATAACCAAACATAAAAAATGAAACACGATGTATAGACTATAGACCATAAAAACAGTGGCTCGGATTTAAGGAAAAAAAGAACAAGGGGAAATAATTATGATGTTTAAACTTATGACTCCTATATGATGGATAAAATTGAGGTTTTATTACTATTACTATCCCTAGAGGTATAAATACGAGAAAACAAAAGGCCAAATTCAAAGCCATTTTATCATTCAAAACAAGCTATAAAGTATAAACACAAGAAACCACAAAGCCATTGCATACTAATCAATACTATCCAACAGATAAGCTATAAACTTATGACTACTTTGGTTGGGGGTTTATGTGTTTTTGTTGGATGTTGAATTGAGGTAATACAAAGCCAATTTATCTGTCAAAACATGCTATAAAGTATAAACACAAGAAAACACAAAGCCACTGCATACTAATCTACAAGCACGAGTAAGCATATTCACACAGATCTCTCCAGATCTGTTAAAAAAACAAATGAAATCTACACAAAAATAGCTAGATCTAGCAGAACCAAACTCAAACACTCTCTCGGATCCACTAAACTTCAGATCAAGCATGAGACACAAGGCAGAGCATAGATAAACGAGAGAAAAAGCAAGAGCAAGGGCAAAAAAAGGAAACCCTAGGATGAAGAATGTCACCTTTCTTTACCACCAGTGTTTAACCAATGTGAGGTTTGATGACATTGAGCTATCAACATTCAAGATGTGAGTAAAGAACTCAACGCCGATGGTGGACTTGGACTCAAGGCTAAACTCATTGTGGGTGAACCTGGAGAACAAATTGGACCTGTCGACGTCTGAATATCCAATCAGAACCTAATCCTAAGGCATCCTCTGCTCTATACCCAGCCATTGGAATACCCAGCCATTGGAATAAATTAACTGCATACGATCTTCACGAAGGCATATGGAGATCTAAAAATGGGAGAGTGTTGGATTGAGCGGCGTTTTCAAAAGGAAAGAGGAGCAAAATTATAGAATAAGATGTTTACCTTCTCGGAGAGACACACTCGTGCACCAAAAATATAGAATAGGGAGTTTATCTTCTCACCGTCGTAGTCGGAGGCGCCAGATCTGAGGGCGAGGAGTCTTCTTCTTCACCGTCTTCATCAGCACGAGGAAGAAGGTTAGGAGGACGAGAGCATAGACAAGGGTAAAGAATGAGAGGAGGAGTGGAAGGAGATCATGGATTCATGGGGTCGGGATTCTCCATGGATGAAGGTAGGAGTTCTCGGATCGAGAAAAGGTTGAGGATGAGAGAGACCATAGAAATCTGAATGAGAAGAATGGAAAACAGTACAAGGGAACTAGGGATTTCAATTTTCAATTTGGGGGAAATTGGAGTTTATGGAATTATGGGGGAATTTTTTTTAAGTGTTGGAGGGAATGACCTGAATGAAAATTTAAGTGTTGGGATAAAAAAATAAAGCGCTTGGAGCTACCTCATTACCGCCTCATATTTTGATTAAGTGTTATAGGCGCGTTTTCAAAAAAATTTAAAACCGAAATTTAACATTGTCCAAAGAATAAGACCGAAGTATCAAATTTTAATAACATCGATAATTTTCAAAACTATGTTATAAATATTTTTAACATCAGTCGTTTTTCTGACCGATATAAAAGATCCGATGTCTATTAACACAATTCTAGTAGTGTAAGGTAGGGTCGAAGAGGTCGAGATCTTCGTCGAGCCCCCACTCGGAGCTCGACGAATATTTGTCCACTAACTTTGATTTTCTCAGCGATGAAGAAGAAGATTTCAATTTCCTTGAGTGGTGGATCCGTCCCGAAAGACAAAGATTCCCGACGTTGCAAGTAATCGCCCGACAAATACTTGGGGCACCTTCCTCCACCGTAGCCGTCGAGCAGCTTTTCAGTCGCGGAGGTCAGATTCTTTCGGAGAAGAGATCAAGGTTGCATCCCGAGAACCTCGAAGCCCAAGTTTGCCTTGCAGATTGGAAGAAGGCGGAGATGCGGATGCAGAAGAACGTCTTGGGGACGGATTCCGAGGATGATGACGGAGTAGATACAGAGTCCGTTGGGAGCTCCATTGATGGCGTGGGCACAGATGGAGGGTCCGACAATCAAGAAGACTAGAAGAGTAGGTAACCGGGCCCGGGAGGATACATAGGCAATCGGGAAACCGATTCAAGCCCTTCTTCCTTTTTTTCCCCCACACTCACTAATAGCCTAATACACAAATTGTACAATTCCGACAATCCCGAACAAGTGCAAACCCGTCCAACCCGGACCTAACTCGTCAGGTCAACCCGCCGAGTCGGACCCGGCGGGTCGACCTGTCGACCCTTTGACCCGCCGGGTGACCCAAACCCGCCAACCCATGGAATTCCCGGGTTAGGGTTGGGGTCGCCCTTCCCCGACCCTTGACCCAGCGGGTCAAACCCGTCGACCCGCCGGGTCAGACACGTGGCCACTTCTTCTTCTCAGTGCAGACTTGTTCTTCGTCTAGGTCTGCTTCTTCTTCTCAGGACATCTTGAGATCTTCATGTAAGCTTTTCCGATCAACTAGACATTCTCATCTAATGCGTTAACAACTCTTGTCTCATGAATGCATCTTAACTAAGCTAAATGCAACCTATTATGCCTACCTAAATGCATGATATCAAAGCCTAAGGCAATTTTTTTATGCTTTTTGATGGTGTGTAGATTTGTTCAATTTCTGTGAATTGAGGTGGAATTAGTATTCTGTATTCTGTTTTCACCATTTTCTCGGGATTTAATTTTGTGTACCATTCCGGAATGGCTCACCGGAAAGGACTTGTGGGTAGTACCCATAGGTCCCCGGTTCGAACCCCGGAATGGCCGCTCTTTATTTACCTATTCAAGGGATTTAATTTTGTGTAGGTTGTCACAAACTAAGAAATGTAGAGGTCAAATAGCAATTTTAGATGATTGGAATGTGGTAGCAAAATAATACAAATCGATTGTAATTAAACATATGATACACATGAAAAACTAATTATAAATATATAGTTCGCGTGTTTTGGAGTTGGATCAGCCATCACTATTTATCATATATGCATGGACAGCTCAAAATAACATAGTTCTTATAGAAATATAATCGATATTGATTGAGCTACGTACAATAATTTATTATAATTTAAATTAATAGTGGTTTTGAATAAGTGATTTTAAATTTTCGCTATTAATGACTAAATTTGTACTAGTGTACAATTATAATTTAAATTTGGAAAATCAGATTTCTGTCAAAAGTTAATCCATCTTTCACTTGTTGCATTTAAAACACTATATGTTTCCATCTTCACTTAGTATTTCAAGACAACCGACAACAAAATCTATATGGATAGTTTATGGGTACCTACTATGGAAATATTGATGACAAAAATATCCTTCAAACTTGTTAGAGAGAATCATATCTTTTCATATGTTTGTATATCCTTGTATATTTTGTTATGATATTGAGTTGATTTGGTGAGTAAAAGATAAAGCCAAATCTTCTCTTTCTCTTGTATATAATACGTTCATATCAATCAAAGTACTCACAACCTTCAATCATCAATCTTATAGTGTTTAGATGGTATCAGTCTAACCCTAATGGTCCTCTCGATCTCCATCACCAATGGCTGCCAATTCCAACCCCACCTCCCCTACTCAACTCCTCTTCTCCGCTTCGTCCGATGAGACCAATCCTAACTTCCACCATCCGAACTTTGCCATTCGCCTTGACCGGATCGAGTAACTACTCACTCTAGCGTAACCCTGTTCGATCGGCTCTGGAAGCGTTCGATCTAGATTCCTTCCTCACCCCTACGTCGCCCCCTCCCTCCACCCTTCATGCGCCCACCACACCCAACTCTTCCCTGCTCATGCCAAAGGCTGCATTGGATGCCTTAACCAGCCAATCCAGTCCGGTTTCGGATGCCTCTACCGTTTGCAATCCGGCTTATCCTGCATGGGTTCGCAAGGATCGACTCGTTCTCCTTTGGATTCGGTCGACCCTCACTACCCCTCTGCTCGACCATGTCGCTAGGGCTACTACCGTTGTGGCAACATGGTAGATCTTGGCTCAGATGTTCCATGCTCAGTTAAGTGCTCGTCATATGCATCTCCGCCATCAGCTTCAAACCCTCACCAAGGGCTCCATGTCAATTCTCGAGTACGTCGAGAAGAAGAGGGCCATCACTAATGAACTTGCCAAGTGCCTCTGCATTGTCTCCGATGCCTCCACCGTTTGCAATCCGACTTATCATGCATGGGTTCGCAAGGATCGACTCGTTCTCCTTTGGATTCGGTCGACCCTCACTACCCCTCTGCTCGGCCATGTCGCCAGGGCTACTACCGATGTTGCAACATGGCAGATCCTGGCTTAGATGTTCCATGCTCAGTTAAATGCTCGTCATATGCATCTCCGCCATCAGCTTCAAACCCTCACCAAGGGCTCCATGTCAATTCTTGAGTACGTCGAGAAGAAGAGGGCCATCACTGATGAACTTGCCGAGTGCCTCTGCATTGTCTCCGATGCCGATCTCGTCTCCTACATCCTGTTCGGCATGGGCTTTCAATTTGCCTCTTTTCTATCGGCGTTTGCCCTAAAAACCGAGCTTGTTTCTTCCGATCAGCTTCTTGGCTTTCTTTTACAGGAGGAACAGAGCCTTGCAGAGGACACTAAACTCCTCTCCGACAGCAATCAACTCACCGTCAATTTTGCCTCTACTCGAGGTCGAGACCGTGGCCGCGGGCGTGGTCAATCCTCTTCTGATCGCCAATCCCTCCCTGATGTCGACTCTGGTTCGTCTTCCGCTGCTGATCGTTCTTCTCGTCCCACCTACCAAATTTATGGCAAGACTGGCCGCGAAGCGTTCAATTCTTTTGCGTGACTCAATCTCACGGAGTTCCCTGTCATGAATCGTCACGCTGCTGCAGCTCTCGGCCGCTCTGATTCGACGCCTCCTTCCATCCATTCGGCATACTCTGTTAGTTGCCAATCGGAGATTGATGATCCTTGGGTGGTCGACACCGGTGCCCACGCTCATGTCACCAATGATCTCTCGGGCCTCCAGTCCCACACACCTTATGTTGGTACCGATAACCTCGTTGGGCCAGGAATGGTATGTCTCTTCAAATAAATTAAGCCCCGTTTGTGGTGCCTATCAACTTGGCAAGAGTCATCGAGTTCACCTCCATGTGTGTTCGATTACTGCCGCAAAACCCTTTGATCTTGTCTATTCTGATGTATGGGATCCCTCCCTGCTTTTATCTACCAATGGAAACACTTACTATATTAGCTTTATTGACGATTATTCCAAATTTGTTTGGAACTATTTCATCTCTGCGAAGTCTCAAGTTTACTCCATCTTTGAGTTATTTCTCAAATTAATTCAAACACAATTATCTACCACTATAAAAGCTTTTCAAACAGCTGGTGGTGGTGAATACTGAAATGTCTCCACCATGCTCCGCACTCTTGGCATTGATCATCTTATCTCCTGTCCGTACACCCCTCCACAAAAAATTGCTCTTCTGAACGCCAGAATCGTATCATAGTCGAAAAGGGACTTGCTCTATTAGCCCATGCTAATTTACCACAAAAGTTATGGGAGCAATCGTTTCACACTTCTGTTTACCTTTCCAACCGAACCATCACCCCTAACTTAGGACACAAATCTCCCTTTCAAACCCTCTATGGAAAACCTACTGACTACACTTTTCTCAAGTCCTTTGGGTGTCGATGTTATCCCTACTTGCGCCCCTACAATCTCCCCAAGCTAGAGTTTTAGTCACTCCCGTGTATATTCTTGGGGTATAGTTCAAAGCACAAAGGGTACCTATGTTATCATGTGTCCAAGAGTCGGTGTTATATCTCACGCTCGGTTGTCTTTGATGAAACTCTATTCCCGTATGTCTAGGACTCTCTCCCCACCGAGTTTGGCCCTTCACCGCCTAGCCTTCCCCTTATTCTTCTTCACCATGCCTCATCTATGTCCCTGTCACACTCGGCCCCTCACCCGTCACCCTCGGCCCCTCACACGTCTTCTTCCCCTTCCATGTCTATGTCTTCACCTCAGTCCTCCCACGTATCCCCTCCCGTGTCCCCATCACCGTCTCATGCCTTTGCCTCACCGCTGCCTTCGACGCCCTCTGAAGTTGTAAGCTCTGCAGGTTCCTCGCGTGATGGAAGACAACCCATCCTCCACCTCTATCTCCCTTGACACCTCGCCTTGCCAACCAGTGCCCTCTTGGTTTCGGCAATCCGACGTCTCTACCCATCCTATGGACACTCGAGCAACTACAAACTCACTCAAACCCAAATCCTTTTGCTTCACTAAACACCCTCTTCCTACCGCACTCATGACAACCATTAAACCCAAGCTCTTTAACCAAGCCGCAAAAAGCCCGCCCTGGCAACATGCGATGCAGGTAGAATATGTCTCCTTAATGAAAAATGGGACCTGAGACTTAGTTCCTCGGCCTCCCGGTGCAAACATTGTTGGTTGTACGTTGGTTTACAGGGTCAAGAAGAAATCAGACGGCTCTATTGAGCGCTACAAGGCTCGCTTAGTGGCAAAAGGGTTCAATCAGGAGTCGGATTTTGACTTCTTCGACACTTCCAGTCCGGTCATCAAACCTACAACGATTTGACTTGTTTTGAGCATGGCACTCTCTAGATCATAGCCGCTTAGACAGGTTTACATCAACAACAACTTCCTTAATGACGACCTTGGTGAAACCGTTTATATGACTCAGCCGCAGGGATTCGTGGCTTCTGATCGCGCTACCCATGTCGGTTGCCTGCGCAAGGCCTTGTATGGCCTCAAACAGGCTCCTAGAGCATGGTTTCAGAAACTCAAGGATGCTCTTCTTCATCAGGGACTCAGAGGTTGCGTGTCTGACTCCTCTCTCTTCATCATGACTCATGGTCATGATGTTGTCTACGTCCTTATATACATTGATGACTTGATTATTACGGGTTCTCATAATTCGTTTATTGAGGAGTTTGTTCGAATCTTGAATACAGCCTTTTCCCTTAAGGATCTCGGGTCTCTCGGCTACTTTTTGGGCATCAATGTCACTCGCACATCATCTACCATTGACCTCATTCAGCAAAAGTACATTGTTGACATTGGGAACGTTGTGGCATGACCGGGGCAAAGCCCATTGCTACTTCAGCCAAACCAGGCTCTCGATTACCTCGCTCGGCTGATCCTTGCACTGACCCTCACCTCCGTCGCCGCATCGTCGGTGCTCTTCAGTATGTCACCATTACCAGACCAGAGATCTCTTATCTTGTCAATCGTGTCTATCAGTTTATGTATGATCCTTCTGAGCATCATTGGACATCGGTAATGGCGAATCTCAAGCCTAAGGGTGCCTGATCGATTCGAATAGGTAGTCGAATTGGATCTGCGAAAGAACTCGAATCTTACGAATCCTTCTTTAGATCAATGATATCTCAATCTACTTGAATCTCACAATCAAATCGATCTCTTAGCGCCACTTCTCATGGTCCTTAGTTTCTTCGGATCTCTCGAAAAAGATGAACACTTATCACGTCTGTTAGGGTTTCTCAAGAAACTTGTTTGGGGGAAATTAATGATTGAGCGTGCTTTCATTGATGATTGAATAACTATTTAAACAAAGTACTTTTGCTGAGAATAAAAGCTAAATAAAGAAATAAAACCCTAAAAATAATAGCATAAAACGCAAAGTGCGAAATCTGAAATTCATGCTGAAAAACACCGTTGTGCACGGCCGTGCAGGGGGGGTGCACACCCGCGTGCCTTGGGTGCACACCCGCTCAGTTGTGTGCTGTTGGACACTCCATTGCTAGATAGTTTGCATGCCCGTGCACCACACTTGCACGCCCGCGCGCCCATATGTCACACGACCGCGCAATTGTCTGCTGGATGTGCAAGATGGCTCGAGTCCTCGTGGACTAATAAGTTAACTAATCCGAGATCTCTCGCCTCTAACCCTTGTGTCGACATCCAAGGTGAGGTAGCATAGGTGGTAATAAGCCTTAGGATGGAGTAGAGTGCACTCGACATCTTCTTAGCCTTAGCCCTCATGATAGGACCATCTCCATAAAGCGTGATGTCGGATTGAAGCTCCTTAGATCGATTCCGGTTCACATCATTCTCCCTTTCTTCGTCTTGATTCGTCCCCAAATTATGGAATGGAGGCTTGAAATCATCGTCAACATAGGGAGACAAATCGGCAACATTAAAAGTAGCGCGCACACCATAATCACCGGGGAGATCGATCTCACAAGCGTTGTTGTTGATCCGTCAGAGCACTTGAAACGGACCATAACCTCAAGGATCTAGCTTGGACTTTTGGCGGGTAATAAAGCGCTCCTCCCGAAGGTGAACCCACACAAGATCACCCAGCTGGAATACGAGCTCGCGACGTCCTTTTTTGTGTTGCCGGATATATTTGCCCAGCACATCCCTGAAGTTGTTCGGACGTCTGCTGATGTAGCTCCCTCACAAACTCAGCACGGTCATGGGCATCAAAGTTCTCCCGATCCTTGAGGGGCTATGGATTAAGGTCAAAGGGTGTGTGTGGATTGCTGCCATAAACAACCTCGAACAGACTCATTCTAGTCACTGAATGGATGAACCCGTGAGACAACGCATTGGCTACAATGTTGTCCTTAACCTGTTGGTGCCTTATCACATAGGGGAAGGTCTCGATGAACTCTGCCCAATGTGCGTGTCTCCTATTTAGCTTGGTTTGTCCCTTCAAGTGCTTAAGAGCCTCGTGATCCGAATGAATCACAAACTTCTTAGGCCAAAGGTAGTGCTGCCAAGTGCGAAGAACCCGGACCAAGACATAGAGCTCCTTATCATATATGGAATAATTGAGCTCTAGGTCGCTAAGCTTCTCACTGAAGTAGGCAATGGGGCGATTGCCTTGGATTAAGACACCTCTTATACTGATGCCGGAGGCGTCACATTCGATCTCAAAGGTACGACTGAAGTCTGAAAGGGCTAACAGTGGGGCGCTGGCCAGCTTGTCCTTCAAGAGCTGAAATGCACGTTTTTTGTCCGAGCCCCATTGAAAGACAGAATCCTTGCATGTGAACTCAGTTAAGGGATGAGCAATGCTGCTGAAATCCCTCACACAGAGCCTATAAAAGCCCGCAAGACCAAGAAAGCTTCGGACATGGGTCATTGGCATGGGTTGTGGCCAATCTCTAATGGCGGTCACCTTGCTCTCATCAACTCTTAAGCCATCTTTCCCTACAATAAAACCGAGAAAAATAGTAGACTCCGCAAAAAAAACTGACATTTCTTAAGGTTAGCATAAAGTTGATCCTTCCTAAGAATTGTGAAAACATGGCGGAGATGGTCTAAATGCTCAGTTTCTGTTTTACTATAGATCAAAATATCATCAAAGTAAACAACAACGAATTTCCCTAAATAAGGTCTCAAAACATGGTTAATTAGCCTCATGAAAGTAGAACAGGCATTAGTGAGTCCAATGGGCATAATCAACCATTCATATAAACCATATTTAGTTTTAAACGTTGTTTTCCACTCATGTCCCTCTTTCATTCGAATTTGATGGTAACCACTTCGAAGATCAATTTTAGTAAAAAGAGTGGAACCATGCAATTCATCTAGCATGTCATCTAAACGAGGGATAGGGTGGCGATACTTAAATGTAATATTGTTTACAGCTCTACAATCGATGCACATTCGCCACAAACCGTCCTTCTTCGGCACCATGATGACCGAGACGAAAAAAGGGCTCAAGGACTCACGAACATAGCCCTTGTTGAGCAACTCCTCGACTTGGTGTTGCAGCTCCTCAGTTTCCTTTGGGCTGGTTCTATACGCCGCTTTGTTGGGTATTGTAGGACGCGGAACAATGTCGATTTGATGCTCGATGCCTCTCAATGGCGGTAGGCCTAGTGGGATGTCATTGGGAAAGATATCCTCGAATTCCTTAATAGCGTTGTTGACCTCACTAGCACGGGCCAACAAGAGGTGTTTCGGCGGCAGCGACGGGGATGCCGCCTTCTTTTTAGGATGCATGGTGGGGCCTAGCTGCAAGGGAGCCCACTTCCCCTGGAGATGAGCTTGTCGTCGTTTCTCCCGCTCAATATGAACTTGTAAACATTCCTGTGGGGTTAACGGAAACAAAGTAACATGACGACCTTGCAGGTTGAAGAAATAAGTGCTAGTAAACCCATCATGAATTGCCTTGCAATCAAATTACCAAGGTCTTCCTAACAACAAATGGCAATCTTCTAGAGGAACTACATCGCAGGTTATCACATCATTGTATTCACCTAGAGAAAAGGCAATTTTAGCTTGCTTTTTAACCATGAGGTTACCTGCGGAAGTTAGCCAACTCAATTGATAAGGGATAGCATGATCAATAGTGGGCAACTTAAAGCGCTCAACGACTTGAGTATCAATATTGTTGGGTCAAGAATCACCATCAATGACTAGACTATAAACCTTATCTTGAATGAAACAACGCGAATGAAAGATAGTTTCCCGTTTAGAAGTGCGGGGTACCTGATCTGTAGTGAAAACCTGTTTAATTACCATAAAAGCTTCTCTAGAAACAGGCATACACTCGATCTCCTCCGGATCATGGTCCTCTGGTTGTGGTTCTTCATCATAAATGGGTTGCACCTAGACCTGTCAAACGTGTCATTCGGGTCGGGTCACTTCGGGTAAAACGGGTCCTGGGTAAAACGGGTCCCGGGTATTTCCGGGTTGACTAGAACCCGGGTTTGACCGGGTTTCGGGTCATTTCGGGTCGATTTCGGGTTTGTCAATTTTTTCCATTTTAAATTAAAAAAATCATGATTTGACAATTTTGCAAATTTTTTTAATTATATATAAAAAAAAATTAATTATATTTAATTAAAAATCAATCGGGTCAACCGGGTAAAATCGGGTCAAAATTACCGGGTCAATCGGGTCACCGGGTCGAAACCCAGATGACCCGGAAAATTTTCGGTTTTTCGGGTTCGGGTCGAAAAAAATTTCCGGGTCAAAATTTCCGTGTTCGGGTCGAAAATTTTCCGGGCGGTCGGGTCGGGTTGTGTTTTGACAGGTCTAGCTGCACCGCATCATAGTCAATGAGCTCATCATCCTCTTGGACCATGCAATCGCCAAATGCAGTCATTAGCACCATTTGGGTGTTGCCACACTCCCGAGAAAATTGGCCTCGCCCTTGGCACAAAGCGGGCTTGCATGAGCTCCATCAAATCCTCCCATGTGGTGATGGGATCTCGCATCTCATATACGCGATCTGACACATCTTGGAGTCGCCAAGATTGTGCTATTCTGGTGAAGTGAATGGTGGCTATCTCAATTTTCTCATCCTTGGGTATCGATAGTATCTTAGGACAGCCTCCGTTTTTTGTTCCCATTCAAGATATGCTTCAGGGTTGGAGGTACCTGCAAAATCATCAATTTTAAGTTTCATACCTTGATTGACTCGGCGTTGGGGTTACTCCTCCTCTTGTTGTCGAAAACCATGGCCATGGCGACGAGGCGGCTGCTCATTTGCATGAAAGTGATCGTCGGTAAGGAAATGAGGTGGGATTCCACGGCGGGGGCCACGCAGACCACTAGAACTCTCGGCACGCCGATGAGAGGTGTCGTGTGCAAAAGGGTTATGGGCATCTTCGGTCTCTGCGAAGTCCACAAAGGGTGGTTTGTTGCGAGCGGACTGATGTTGCCATACGGCAACCGCTAGTGCGAGTTCGGCTACAGTAGCTGCAAGTTCATTAAGATTAACATTCGATGACCCCTCATTAGCATGACGTGTTCCTTTGTCCTGGGACATGATTAGGGACACCCAAAAGACAACACAATCCCAATATTCAAAACACAAATATCAAAGGCAAGTAAGATAATAGGGAAGGGTGACTAAGGTAGGAAACAAAGGCACAAGAATGCAAGTTGCTCCCTTTCTTATAGTTGACCTCCTAACTTTGCAAACACCCAAACACAATGAAGTCGGCACAAGCTGCGCTATAAAGGGAACGAGGGGGTTACCTTATTTTGGCTTTGCCATTCATTGATGAGATATACTCGTTGCAGTTGTATAGAGCAATGCAACACAAATGCTAAAGAACGAGATTGCTACCTTATTTTGGCTCTTCCACTCGTTTGGCTTTGATTTTGAATTTTTTTTTTTTTTGTAAGCAGAAAAACAAACAACACCCAACAATGAATAGGAGAGCAAAGATATCGAGAGGATTACCTTATTTTGGCTTTTCAACTCTAATGAATATTTGTTTTTGTTTTTATTTTTTATTTTTTTCTTTTGTTTTGTGGAAAAGGGATGTAAACGTAGCAGAAAAATCAACAGAATAAGATCAAAAGCAACTTGGGAAAAATAGGGAAAGGAAACATAGGATTTGAAGGCAAAATAACAAAGCACAAGAAAAGTTAGGGTTAGGGTTTGGTCGGCAGCAAGGATGAGAAGGGGGTGGGTAGACAGCGGGTGGCAGAATGGTTGCGGAGGGCTGGTGCAGGGCTGGTGGTGGTCGGGGATGGTGGAGCGGAAGAGGGCAATGACGGTGAATGCGAATGAGGATAAACTTTATTTTTTGGGATTTTGTGTTTTGTTTTTTTTTTATGAAAGAATTGCAGAAATTGAACAAAATCAACGAATACAACGGATATAGACAACTACCTTGATCGAATGCTGACTCGTGATACCACTTCATGGCGAATCTCACGCCTAAGGGTGCCCGATCGCTTCGACTAGGTAGTCGAATTGTATCTGCGAAAGAACTCGAATCTCACGAATCCTCCTTTAGATCGATGAGATCTCAATCTACTTGAATCTCACAAGCAAATCGATCTCTCAACGCCGCTTCTCACGGTCCTTAGTTTCTTCGGATCTCTCGAAGAAGTTGAACGCTTCTCACGTCCGTTAGGGTTTCTCAAGAAACTTGTTTGGGGGGAAATAATGATTGAGCATGCTCTCATTGATGATTGAATAACTATTTAAACACATTATTTTTGCTAAGAGTAAAAGCTAAATAAAGAAATAAAACCCTGAAAATAATAGCATAAAATGCAAAGTATGAAATCTGAAATTCGTGCTGAAAAACACTGTTGTGCACGGCCGCGCAGAGGGGTGTACGCACACGCGTCTTGGCTGTACACTCGCGCACTTGCGTGCTTTTGGACACTCCGTTGCTCGACAGTTTGCACGACCGCGCACCATACTTGCATGCCCGCGCACCCATGTCACACGCCCGCACACTTGTATGCTGGAAGTGCAAGATGGCTCGAGTCCTCGTGGGCTAATAGGGTTACTAATCTGAGATCTCTCGCCTCTAACCCTTGTGTCGACATCCAAGGTGAGGTAGCATAGGTGGTAATATGCCTTAGGATGAAGTAGAGTGCACTCGACATCTTCTTAGCCTTAGCCCTCGTGATAGAACCATCTCCATGAAGCGTGATGTCGGATTGAAGTTCAATAGATCGATTCTGGTTCACATCAAGCAGTCAAGAGGATCCTCCGTTATCTAAAGAGCTCCATCTTTGCCGGCCTATCCTTGCACAAGGCGTCCGACGATCGTCTAGTTACCTATTCTGACGTCGGTTGAGCGTTTGATCCGGACGATTGTCGCTCACCGCTCGGGTTTGCCATCTACTTTGGTGGAAATCTAATCGGTTGGTCGTCCAAGAAGCAGAATGCTGTCGCTCGCTCCAGCACTGAGGTTGAATATAGGGCTATCGCCTTTACTTTAGCTGAGCTTATGTGGTTGTTGCAACTGCTACAGGAAATGGGCATCTTTGTTGCTCGGCCTCCTATTCTGATCTGCGACAATCTCGGTGCCACTTTCCTCACGGTCAATCCAGTGTTCCATCATCGGTCAAAGCACATCAAAATTGACTATCATTTTATTCGGGAACAGGTTGCCTCTAGTGATCTCATTGTCCGTCATGTTGGTTCGCAGGATCAGATCACTGATATCTTCACTAAGGCGGTCGGCAATCATTACTTTTATTCTCTTTGTCTGAAGCTACATGTTCGCCCTCGTCCATGAGCTTGCGGGGGCTTGTTAGAGAGAATCATATATTTTCATATCTTTGTATATCTTTGTATATTTTGTTATGATCTTGAGTTGATTTGGTGTGTAAAAGATAAAATCAAATCTTCTCTTCCTCTTGTATATAATACGTTCATATCAATGAAAGTACTCACAACCTTCAATCATCAATCTTATAGTGTTTACACAACTAAGGTTTTCCACAATGGAAATATGCACAATTACAATTATTAAAAACCCCGCGCAGTTCCCCGCATTTGTGGAGGATTGTTGTAAGTAATGCCTATTTCGGGGTTTTTTCAATAAAAACTTTTGAACTTCTTTGTTCCATATTGATTTTAAGAGAGATATTTAGAGAGGTGTTTAAAAAGAGGAGTTTTTGATTAAGTTATTGAGAGAGGGGATAGGAGCCGCAACAACACTTGGTTTTCACCGGCGTAACAATGTTAATACAGTCTAGTACTCTGGTTGTTTGCACTACAGGAAAACAGTGCCAATTTCGACACTTTTTATGACCAATCTCGACGCTTTAAACCGTCGCAAATTTCATTTTCGACGCTTTTAAAAAGCGTCGAAAATTCTTGCGTCACGAATGACATGTGCTATTTTTGACGCAAAATTCTGTCGAAGCCAATCTCGACGTCCTAGGGCGTCGGAAATGGCATGTAATTTTCGACGCTCTATGGCGTCGAAAATGACATGCCAATTTCGACACCCTAAAGCGTCGAGATTGGCATTTTATTTTTCAAAAAAAAAATAAAAAACGAATTTTTCTTCTTTCAACCCCTTTCATTACACATTAATTCAAATCCTTTAATTAACAAAAAACATCAACTGAATTCTAATAAAGCATTAGTCAAATGAATCAAGATCTTACATGAGTGAATTAAAAATAATATACATGACATCAAATAATTGAAATAACAATTATTGATAATATACATGACATCAATAATTGTTTACCTCAGGACTCATCTAATAGCTAGATAATATATAGACCTAGGAACTTCAACTATAAGCTTTATTGGCTAACGCACAATCAGAGGGAAAAAGCACTACTACTGTGCGCTTTCTTATTCAGCTGTTCACCACTTCCAGCAACCCAAAATCACAGAGCAAAAAATTTGAAGATAAAAATCAGGACTCATAGTTGAAGAGAATAGGAAAGAAAGAGGAGTAGGGATTAGTTAGACAAGAACAAAGAGAAACAATGAGAAGAGACAGGCATCAGCAATCTGGTAGATATCACTTAAAAGATGTATTCAGTCACAGTAGGTGAAGGAAGCAAAGCTTGTAAAATCCCTCAAGTAAACCCAACTGCGTGTGTATAAAAAGACATTTCACGTCAAACAAGAAGATAGCAAACCTGTTATCCAAAGTACCATTTTCACTAATGGCACCTCCTAGTGAAAGTTCCTCGCTCCCAGTTTCGCTTTCCGAATGGCCGTTGTAACTTTCATTTTCGGTATTTGCTGATATTTTGTATGCCATACCCTCACAGAGAAAACAGTTGCCTTCTGGTGAGCAGAGCAAACAAAACAGACACGCCAGAGAGTATGGTGAATGATTCAGTACATGTAACACATAACATCATTTGGTAAAAGGCAGGTTCTACTTCTAGATTTATACTGTATTTTGTAGGGCTGTACCTATCGGGTGCTCCAACATCGTATGAATCATGTGGACTCGTTTCCATAGCTGCCAGCTGATCCACTCCTGGTCTGAGGTATCCCAGCAACCTGATCAGGGAAGGAAAAGAGAACCTCTACAAGTTAGACTACAACCTAATATTATTTAGCCTACTAAACAACGAAAGAGATGGTTGCGTGCGAACTCACAAGTTAATGGCCTTCTGCCTCGTGGCGTCCATGCACACATTTATGAAGAAACGCTGCAAAGTATTTATCATCTCCTTCAACTGGATGGCGGGTCTCCATTCACCGCTCTTCTCAGAGAAGATCTGCTAGAATCAGAGCTTCACAATTTAGAGGGATAGAAGCCATGGAAATGTATGCTCAATGGAAGTAATGAAGAATTTCTGGCTCTTTGGATCATCAAGAAAGTGAGAAAGAAGAAGTACCTTGCAGCGAGCACCAGATCCTCCATACCGCCACGCAATAGCATCGCCCATTGCCTTATAAACCTCCGTTGTTTTACTCACCAAAGATTCGTCTAACGAATCCACTTCTGGGGTTCTAATGATTACTAAGGCATGTAACTGATAGCCAAGAGCAACTAACCCATAGGCAAACTGTGCAACATTAGTTCTGTTGAGACAATCAACGCAGTTAGTTCTCAGAACCCCATTCTGGATCTTCTGAGGCTTCACAAAGTGATTCTTGCACAATTTTTTGTTTTTCTTGCATTCCCTTTCTGACTTCTTGATGTCTTCAACAGATTCAAATGAAGTCTCCAATTTGTCTGTGTCTTCATTCCACTCCCTACACAACGTTTCAAATAGCAGAAAAACAAACAGCATATCACATCTTGGACTGAAGACTTGAGCTTAAGCCAATAACTGGCCATCAAAAACTTCAAAGATTCAATTTAGACAATGAAACTAGTTTTTGAGTACCTGGGGTTGGACATGTCTACGACGGTTTGCTGAACGCTCACTGACGGGATAACTTCATAACTGAGGAATCCAATAAAGTCACATACTTCCACAACCACTTCATTTAGAAGGGTCAGGACCGAAGCACCTTCACTAGAAAGTTATTTTTGGCTTTTCGCATGGTAATTTAATTGATCAAAAGAAACTTCAGAAATGAGATGAGTAGAAAAAATTCAAGTCAAATTACGTTTGGAGATGATAGTAATGTAATGAATTTGAAGATGTGTTTAAGATTTGTAGAAAATAATCTACACCTGAAATTAAATTTCAGCAAGTACAATCATTTGAATTTTGAAGAGAATAATCTTTACCTGAAATTAAAAGTGTATGATGGAGAGCATTCCTCTGTCACATAGAGCCACCTAGGTAGTGGTATGAAAACAACACAAAATTCAGCCAATGAATAATAGCCATATTACATAAAATTTATAAAACAAAAACCTTCTTCTGATTGTTTTCATCTTCACTCAACTCTTCAATTCTTTCTTGCATGACTTTGCACAAGCAAAACCATGAACATATATGATTAAGTATATATCATGAACATATATGATTAAGTATATATCATGAATATAGATATATGATGTGCATGTATTTACAATGTTTTAAGCGTCCATCCACTCATCCACCAAACATAGGTTTCGAAAACAAGAACGTCGACGTCAGCCCAGTTGTGAACTACATAACAGAAGTAAAATCTCACTAGTATCTTATTTACTCGAATTATACATAATAGAAGTAAAATCTCCCTAGGAACAAACTCAAATTGGTAAGATCTATCAAACAACAATATATAAATAGCTATTATATAGCCTTAATTTAGTTCAAAATGAATGGACATAAACTGAAAACTTGAATCGAAAGGATAAATAATGTGTCTGTGTTTTTCTGGGTCTTACAATTTTAAATTGGATCTCAAGGATTTGTCAACGAAGGGAAAGATCCAAGCAGTTGCGCTCTCAACTTTGTGGTTTTTCCCTGCAATATTTCAAAATGCCCATCAGGAAGACTAAAAAGGAAACAAATAGATTTCAGTAAAATACAAGTGCAAAACAAAAACACAAGTCTGAAATAAGAAAAAAGTAGTAAAGGGTGTTGTTATGGGCACCAACAAAATGACAGCTTGTGTTTTTACCGAAACAGAAACAGTGGCATCCCACCGACCACATTTGGTCTAGAAAGAATCAGCAGCTGTGCTAGGGGATGCTACTGTCTCTTCTCGTGGTTTCAACTGCCTTTGTAGGTCTCTTTTCGTGGTTTCAAATCGATCACCGGTTTAGTTAGCTTCTCATGATTTTCTTGTATCAATTGTGTTAAGAATTCGTCGCCTTCTTCACTGCATTCAAAACAACAATTCCACACCAATGAAGCTTTAAATCAGTACAAATACAAAATGAAAGGTATTAGGATCAGAAAAAGGCATGCAATTGAAAATTTAAAGGGTAAGGAGCTCACCAGGACTTATGATTTGTATGCATTGTGTTATGGACTTCACTGAAGTAATCGAATCTGAACCTACAATGAAACACAGTTGTTAATATCACTAGTAATAGCTTAGAAGGTTGATTTTTTATACACTAGAAGGCCAATCTTGTTACCTCTTGTTGTTAAGTCTTTGCTGATATGAATCTCCTCCATTCTTAGGTTGAATTAAAGGCTTGTCACATTCATAACGAAGACAAGATGTCAGTGAAGGAGAAAAACAACAGATTTACAGGACTAACCATAAATTTCGGAATCAAAATCATACCCCGTAGAAGCATCTATAGCTTCCTGGCAAGAATAACTAGCTGCTCCACAATCAACACCAAAATCATGCAAGAGCTCAGAGAGAGAAAAGTCTGGACCCAAGGATTCAAAATCGAAGTCAAATATGTCTCCATCCATATCAGATTCAGATGTCATACAGACATTAGGGCTTTTGGTCTCGGATATCATAGGCAAATCAGTAGTTAATGTTATAGTACTGTTTATTTGTTTTTCATTCTTATAAATTTTGCACGCACTCGAATTTTCATATTCTTTTGGTTACGTGTAAAAAAAATCAGCAGTTGAATGTGTGGTGTAGGGACAAAATAGATACTGTGCAAAGTTTCATCATCTATTTCTCAATGTATATTACAACTAACAGCCTAAAAATTGACTCAAATCTAATGATAAAGAAAGAAAATAGAGAAAAAAAATCATTAAAGATACATAAAGGAGCTTGGTAGTTTTTGTGTTCATGAACAAGTAGTGAAGATGATAAGCAATGACCTCAGACCAAGACCACAAAACTCATGTGACTTGTATTCAATCAAAAGAGAACATTGCTGAGATACTAACGCACTATCAAACATGACAGGAAGAATTCAGATTCAAAATAAGCTAGCAATTCAGGTTCAAATACAGTAAGAAGATCAAAAGTCAGTAAGGTTATCACCTGATTCCAACTTAAGGTGATGATTCAAACTTCTGAACTCCAAGGAACTTTCGGTAGCAACCTGATTCGGGAAAACAAGTGATTAAATTCATAGAAAGTGACACCAGAAGTGATTCGAACTCAAAAAATCCAAAGACAGAAGAAAAGGAGAAACCTAACTCAAACTACAACTGAGAAAACGAACCTCTTCTCTCCAATCCATCGAATTCACACGCTTTTCTAGTACAAATCAAAAGTAGGTATTTCAGACCACGAACACTTCAACATAATCCGTGAAAAAAAAAACTAGAAATGTGCTCTTTACAAAATCAGATCCAGATCTCATTTTCAACTAAACCAAAATTCCAAAAATCTAGAAAGAGAAGAACGGGAATACCTGATTTGAACAAGGGAGATTTCGACTAAACCAACCTAAACTGCGAAAACAAGGGAGATGGTGAAGCGAGGGAGATTTCGACTAGCGGAGATGGCGAAGCGAGGGAGATTTCGACTAGCGGAGATGGCGATGTGGAGATTTCGACTGGCGGAGAAAGGAAGACGAAGAGCAAGGGAGATGGCGAAGTTGAAGCGAGACTGGCGGAGATGGCGAAGTTGGAGAGACAGCACGCTCTGAGTCCCAACTCCCAATTGAAGCTCTGGCGAAGTTGAAGCGGCGAAGCGGGTTGAAGCTCTGAAAGGGTTTAGGGGAGAAAGAAGTCGAGCGGAATCAATTTTATTTTTTTACTAAAACCATTATCGACGCCTTGAAGCGTCGAGAATATGTCAATATAGACATATAAAAACGTCAAAAAATTTCGACAACTCATATTGTCAAAAATTTTCGACGGTTTTAAAAAGCGTCAGAAATAAAGCGTCGAAAAAAACTAATTTTCCTTGTAGTGTTGGCACCTTATATGGCACACGCATAAACATGTTACCACCAAAATCTGATCACACACAAGATACATAACTAAAAAAAAGGATAGAGAAAAACTTAAAAGAGCAATTATGAGTAGCGAAAATATGATAAACCCATATATGAATTTGCTCACAGATACTTTTTTTTTCTTTTTTTTTTTTCCTTCTTTTATTTTTTTTATATTTTGTTGCGAAACCTTAATGCATGGTAATATAAATAAATAAATTAAGTCGAGGGTCCTACTTAAATCTTTTCATTTTCAGTTCTATCATCCATCCAATCTTCTGCTACCTTCAACCAACTCTTCTCTGCAATTTATCTTCAAAGACCTGTGGGGAAAAAAAAAAAAAAACGGAAACTACTGTCAAATTATCATCACAGTTTTTTTTTCCTTTATGAAAATAGGTTAGTTTGAAAACCCAAATACATCTAATCTCTAAAAAGAATTAATCACATGCCATTATTAATCACACGTTACTTGATCTGAAAAGTTGGAACATCAGAAAATTGTAAACCAATATTTTTAAATGTACCATATGGGTATGTAACAGATCGAATTGGTATTGAAAAAAAGCATACGGCAAACTAATACGAAGTATTTAAAAAAAAATAAACAAGTGATAGATTAATAAAGAAAGATTTCAAGCATTATATTAATTGATATATTTCCTGGCTAATTATATTTTAATTTTACTAGATTAAAATCTATATATAATATATTTTAACTCGGTGTGCATGGGCAAAGCCGACTCAAATTTATTATGAAGAAAGAAAAAAAGAATCTCTCAACCTCTAACACTAAAAACTTTAAAAAATAGAATCAATTATATATAATAAGTATAGTTACCACGCCAAGGCGTGATTTTAAAAAAGCAAATTTAATAATAATTATATATTATGCTGATATTTTTTTAAGCAATGAAAAAAAAATTATATATTATGCTGATATTTTTTTAAGCAATGAAAAAATAATTATTTGAACTTTATTAGTAGGAAAATTTAATTAGTGTATAAAAGGTGATCATTAATTCAATTTATATATATTTACATTTTACGAATGAGAAAAATATTTAAAGTGTGTAGATAAATGTGGCATTTTATCATCAACAAAGAATAAATGAGAAACAAGTAGATAGAGGAGGCAAGTATTCAACTAATAATCGAGGATACCTTCGAAGCTTGGGCAGCCGAGCTGCAGTTAATCTTCATCTTCTGTAGAGTCTTCATCTTAATAAATAATACTGCCAAGTGTTAACGATGGGGATGTGTTGAACAAGATGGGAATCTTCTCCTCCATCAGTTTCACCTTCCTTTCTCTGTTTAAGTCTTTTACAGAACCTCCTCGATCGGCATATGTCTAACATAAAGTTGTTGGAGAGTAGTTTTGATGTTTCTTATTTCATCGAGAGAATCCTTTCCAATCCATGAGAGTCAAAGATTCTTAACTTTGGGAGTTGTTGCAAGGAGCCTTCTATTATTCTCCACTCCTTCAAACTGGGCAAGTCAAATAAGTAAAGTGTATGGAGGTTTGTATGAGTCTTTATATAGGGATATATAGTTCCCTTAGGTGAGTGAGTTGAGCAATGACTTGATTCATATCATCCTCTTCCTCAATGTGGGTATCTTTCCATCCAAGTGAAGCGATTTCAAGTGTTGACATCTTATGCAAAGAAAGAACTCTGAGCTACTCCATGCTACCAAACATGTTATCCGACAACTCCAGATCTCTCCCCACATAAATGAAGGTCTGCAAGTTTGTTAGATTTTTTGGGAACTCCATTCTTCCGGTTGAGAACTTACATAGGCGCAATCTCAAATATCTTAAAACAACCATATTTCCTATATGTTGTGCAGAGTCCCCCAATTCAACCCTCACCTGCTTCAATATTTCAAATGGGAATAACTGCTTCCCGTATAGACAAGACGCAGACGTTCCACTATTGATCCAAATTAAGGTCCTTAGACGCTTGTCCAAGTTTGCACATTCCGCCCTGGCCCCTGTGTATACAAATGGAAAAGTACAAGCTTCATTAAATTAGTATATTCAATACATGTCCGTCTTTAGCAAATGTATATTGCCCACAAAACTCATTTCATGCTTAAAAATATTAACTTATCCCCTTAATTATGTCTTTGTCATCTTAATTAATTAATATATAATATATAATATATATGATAAAAAAAAAAAATGAATTGAGGGGGAAAACTCTCCTATTGTACATTTATAATCCATAGCAATTAACAAAGTCGACTGAACCCTGATCTTTGGATTAAACAAATAAAACTCAACTTCTATCAATATAATTAAGCTAGACAAATTAGTCATTCTAAAGTCATTTACTGCTGTAAGTATATTATCAAAACACACACACCCACAGAGATATATAGGATATATAGATAAAATGTTAACAACTCTTATGGTGTTAAATGTTAACAAATTTGATACGTTGATTGATAAGAAATGAAGGACCGAGATTATTCCAATATTTTGTTTAATTATATAATTTAATGTTAAAAAAACACACTACCACACCCATCAAATTAAAGCCTGTGTGAATAGCCTTCTTCAAGTTATTACGAGAGAGAGCACGCGAAAGGGCTTTCGATAGAAGGATGAGGGTTTCGGCAACCAGGCGGCGGCGAAGTGGGTCAGATTGGAGGAGGGAACAACGACGACAAAGCGAGCAGTGACGGCCGCATAACTCCCCGAAAGGTGGGGCGAAACCAAATTTAACTAAACGTGTGTTTTCAAAACCAAATTTAACTAAAAGCAATACGTTTTTCTTAAAAACCTTTCTCGTTTATTTTTTAAATATTTAATCTCAGTTATGAAAAAAGCGTGCTTAACATATTTTAATTTGCAAAGTGTGTACCCAAAACCAAATTTAATTAAAACCAACACGCTTTTCTTTAAAACCGTTCTCGTTTATTTTTTAAAAAATATTTAACCCGGTTTACAAGAAAAGCATGCTTAAAAAAAAATTTAAAATCAACACGGTTCAATTTACAAAATGTTTTCGCAAAACCAAATTTAACTAAAAGCAACACCCTTTTCTTTAAACTGTTCTCGTTTATTTCTTAAAAAAATATTTAACCCGGTTTATGAGAAAAGCATGCTTAAAAAAATTAAAATTAATACGGTTTAATTTGCAAAATGTGTTCCCAAAACCATATTTAACTAAAAGTAACATGCTTTTCTTAAAACCATTCTTGTTTGTTTTTAAAAAATATTTAACCCGGTTTACGATAAAAATGTGCTTAAAAAATTAAAATGAATACGGATTTATTCGAAAAGTATGTTCCTAAAACTAAATTTAACTATTGGGAGCACGGTTTTCCTTGAAACCGTTCTCAAACCGGTTTTAGACTAAACCGTGCTTAAACAAACTTAAAATGAACATTGTTTAATTATAAAAGTGTGTTCCTAATTTTCACACTACAAATCTCAAACCCTAAAACCTAACAAAATTTCTCCAAATCAATTTAAATTTCAACATTTCAATTATAAACAAATCAATATATAATTTTTTTTTGTTTTTTTTTATTTTTTTTATTTTTTATTTACAAAGCGAGCTACGAATACGATCAAAGGTGAGTTCAGCCTACGTCAAATTGAGGGCAAGATCGGAGGGTTTCGGCAACCAAGCGGTGGCAAAGTGGGAGAGATTGGAGGAGGGAATAGCAGCAGCTAAGCATTCTCCTACTCTCGACCACTGACGCTCGCTGTTGAAGCAACAATTGAGGATTAACCCAGTTGGTGAACACTCTTAGACACCAAACTAACACACACACATATGAACACAAAGAACCTAGTCGAGAGAGAGCAAGTTTCTTCCACAAAAACTTCATTAACTTCCACGCACATTCATTACAGAAATTCAATACATAAAACATCCTTACAAGGCTTGATAACTGCCTTAGAAACAACACACCACTACCCCACTACTGGTTCAACCGAAAACAAAGCTAAATTATCATGAATTGCCCTACTGCTGCTCGATTTCGACTAGCTTACTCGAAATCGACTTACTCCAACAAAACTAACTAACATTTAAAAACTAAGACTTAAAACCTGAAATGAGAATTATATTTCAACACCTCCTCTTAATTCACATTTCTTTCATCCCAATCTTCTCCATAAAAAACTCATGCTTAGCTCCATTCAAAGCTTTTGTGAACAGATCAGCATCCTGATCATTTGTTCCACAAAACTTGAGCATAATTTCTTCCTTACTCACAAGCTGCCTGATGAAGTGATGTTGCACATCTATGTGCTTGGTTCGAGCATGAAATGCTGGATTCTTTGTCATGGCAATGGATGATCTATTGTCACACCAGATTTCAGTTGCTTTTGTGTGATTGCACCCCAAATCAAACATCAGTTTCTTCAACCATAAGGCTTGTCTAGCTGCTGCTCCTGCAGCCACATACTCAGCCTCTGAAAAGGAAAATGCAATTGTGTCCTACTTCTTAGAACTCCATGTCACAACTCCTGACCCAAGTCCAAACACTGAACCTGATGTGCTCTTTCTGTCATCTAGGCACCCAACCCAATCACTGTCGGTGTGCCCCTGCAGCTTGAATGCTTGCACACTCTCATACCAAATACCACACTTCAAAGTACCAACAACATACCTTAGAATTCTCTTGATAGCTCCCATGTGATGCTTAGTAGGACTGTTCATATATCTTGAAACCACCCTCACACTAAAGGCTATGTCTGGCCTTGAATGTGTAAGATAGTTCAGTCCACCTACCATACTTACGTACAACTTCTCATCAGTCCTAGGAGTCCCATCTTCTCTTTGAAGCTTCTCATTTGTGTTCATGGGAGTATGAGCAGCTTCACAATTCTCCATCTTGAATTTCTTCAACAAATCCCTTGCATACTTCTCTTGACAGAGGAATGTACCTTCCTTTCCTTGCCTTACTTCCAAGCCTAGGAAGTACTGAAGCAGCCCCATGTCTGTCATCTCAAACTCCTTCATCATAGCTGTTTTAAAACTCATCTAACATCACTAGTGAAGGACTGAAATATATGATATCATCAACATACAAACATACCACAATGAACTCTTCTTTGTTCCTCCTCTTGAAATACAAAGTGGTTTCATTCTCACTCCTTTCAAAGCCACCTTCAAGAAAAAATGTGTCAATCCTGTTGTACCAGGCTCTTGGAGCCTGCTTCAATCCATACAGAGCTTTTACCAATATGTACACTTTGTTTTCCTCCCCATCTTTCACAAATCCTTGAGGTTGTTCTACATAAACTTCTTCTTGCAACTCACCATTCAAGAATGCTGACTTCACATCCAACTGGAAGATTGGCAATCTCCACTGAGCCGCTAGAGCCAACACAACTCTCACTGTCTCTAGCCTTGCTACTGGTGAGAAGGTTTCCTCATAGTCAATGCCTTCTTGCTGAGCATAACCTTTTGCAACCAGCCTTGCTTTGTGCTTTTGCACACTTCCATCAGTTTGGTACTTTGTTCTAAATACCCACTTCAACCCAATAGCTCTTTTCTTCTGTGGCAAATCTACCAACTCCCATGTCTGGTTCTTTTCAATGCATCTAATTTCTTCTCTCATTGCAGCTTGCCATTCTTTCCCATCCTTTGCTTCATCAAAGCTTTCAGGATCAGTTGCTATCAAAGAAAACCCACACCTCTCACTCCTGTCATATACATCAGACAATGACCTGTATTTCCTTGGAGGAGACTCTCCCGAAGAGCCTGAAGAGGTTGAACCAGCACTGGTCGAGGGACTGCTTTGTGGAGACTGTGTTGAAGGAGAATTAGTATTGAGCTCATTTATATCATCTACATCACCTGCATTCACTTCTTCTCATGAACTCTCAATGGTGATCACACCAGGTATCACACTTTCTTTCTCATTTCTCATCCAATCCCATTCAGCCTCCTCATTGAACACCACATTTCTGCTAATGACAATCCTCTTTGTCACAGGATTGTACAACTTATATGCTTTAGACTGAGAAGCATATCCAATAAATACACATCTCTCAGCCTTGTCATCCAGCTTTGCTCTTAGGTTGATCATTGCATAGCCAACACACCCAAACACTCTCAAGTGCAACACAGAAGGCTTCTTCTCTCTCCACACCTCAAAAGGTGTCGTATCTTGCACAGCTCGAGTAGGTGATCTATTCAACACATACACTTCAGTGGCAACTGCTTCACACCAAAATCTCTGAGGAACATTTCTGACTTTCAACATATTTCTAGCCATTTCAACAACTGTCTTGTTCTTCCTCTCAGCCACTCCATTTTGCTCTGGAGTGTAAGGAGCAGTGAGTTCCCTTCTAACACCATGATCATCACAAAAGGAAGCAAACTCCTTGGACATGAACTCACCACCTCTGTCTGTTCTAAGAGCTTTCACCTTCTTGCCCGACTAATTCTCAACAAGAGCTTTGAATTGTTTGAAGTTCTCAAATGCTTCACCTTTGCTTCTAAAAAAATAAACCCAACTCCATCTACTGAAGTCATCAGTAATGAGCAAGAAATACTTGCTTCCTCCCACTGATTTTGTTTGCATAGGACCACATAGGTCTGCATGCAACAACTTAAGACAATCTCTAGCTCTCCATGGTTCTTTGTTAACAAAAGAACATTTGCTTTGCTTTCCATAGATTCACCCTTCACATAGATCCAGTTCACCAATCTTAGGCAACCCTTGTACCGTTGCTTTGGTACTCAACATCTTCAAACTCTAAAGATTCAAGTGGCCATACCTGAGATGCCACAACCAAGTTCCTTCATCCTCCTTAACTGCCATTGCTTTGTTCACATTAGCAGCTAGATCACAGGGAAACATCATGTTATTTGTCATAGCTACAATTGTCACCAAGTGTCATGTCCCATTCTCTCTTATTTTGCACTGGTCATCATCAAAGAGTAAGGAATAACCTGTTGCTTGCAACTGTCCCACACTTAGCAAGTTATGAGCCAGTCCAGGAACATATTGAACATCAGTTAGGTGCTTCTCTCCACCTTGTACACTTTTGATGACAATAGTTCCTCTCCATTCACACTGCAACTATCACCCAACCTCACCCTTCCTTTCTTAGACTCATCAAATTCAGTGAACTGATCTCTTGAAGTCGACATGTGGTTTGAACATCCACTATCAAGGTACCATACATCACTAGAATTCTCAGTTGACAAGGAGAATGCCATGAAAAGCCTATCCTCTTTCTGGCTGCTCTCAAAGTAGTTAGCATTCTTCTGCTCATGCTCTTGCTTCTCCCAACAGTATGCTTCTTTATACCCATACTTCTTGCAATAATAGCATTGAATGCTACTCCTTTGAGATCTTGACCCATTTCCTTGATTCCTTCCTGAATCCTTCCACTGATCTCTATTCTGATCACCACCATTTCCTCTTCCAGATCCACTTTGTGAACCTCTACCATTTCCTCTACCTCCACGACCTCTGGCGTTACCTCTGTAACCTTCTCTTCTTCTATGGCCACCTCTCTGACCATCTCTACTTGATGAGCCCTCATTCTTGCTCTTGTGTTCCTTCACTTGAAAGATTTTTTCTTCCTTAACTTCACTAGTTCTGCTCATCCTTTCCTCATGAGCATGTAATGAACTAGTTAATTCTTCAAATCTCTACACTGATAGATCCTTTGATTCTTCTATAGCTGCCACCACATGATCAAACCTCTTGGGCAAACTTCGTAACACCTTGCTCACTGGAGTCTCGGTACTAAACTTCTCTCCATATGCCTTCATATGGTTGACAATTCCTGAGACTCTTAAGAGATAAACCTGCACAGACTCCTTGTCTTGCATTGCCAGGTTCTCAAACTCCCTTCTCAGTGACTGCAGCTTTACTATAATCACTTTCTTGTCTCCCAAGTACTCCTGCTTCAAAGTTTCCCAGGCGTCATGTGCTGTTTTTGATGCAGTTATCCTTGGAAAGATTTCATCATCCAAAGCACTTTGAATCATAAACAAAGCCTTTGAATCCTTCTTTCTTTTCTCTCTCATAGGCTGATCAGGCTCTCCCACCACAGTGTCTTCAAAGCCTTGATCCACTAGGTTCCACACTTCTTGAGACTTGAATAGGGTAGTCATCTTCAAGCTCCAGAAGTGATAGTTACTCCCCTTGAAAATCGGCAATTGAGGATTGTCATTGCCTCAATTTCCAGAATTCTGCATTTTTTGGATAAGTTCTTTCTCACTGTGTTTTCCGTGTATTTAACCTCACAATCACTCGATCCCAGAACTGAAACCCGAATGCAAACTCTTGTTTGCTCTGATACCAATTGTTAAAGCAACAATTGAGGATTAACCCAGTTGGTGAACACTCTTAGACACCAAACTAACACACACACATATGAACACAAAGAACCTAGTCGAGAGAGAGAAAGTTTCTTCCACAAAAACTTCCTTAACTTCCACGCACATTCATTACAGAAATTCAATACATAAAACATCCTTACAAGGCTTGATAACTGCCTTAGAAACAACACACCACTACCCCACTACTTGTTCAACTGAAAACAAAGCTAAACTATCATGAACTGCCCTGCTGCTACTCGATTTCGACTAGCTTACTCGAAATCGACTTACTCCAACAGAACTAACTAACATTTAAAAACTAAGACTTAAAACTTGAAATGAGAATTACATTTCAACACTCGCCTTAGTGTTTGTTAGTGGGCGCCCGGGGTCTCACCTTGTCGTTGTTGACGTTATTACTTGCAGGTGTCGCTGGAGTCCAAGCTTCCATACCCTCCTAACGTTCTCTAATCCTTCCCCTTCGACACAACCACCCAACACCAACGGCTAAAGGCGTATGGCGGTGGTCGTCTACTTTCGACTCATGTCGGTGTGCCCATGTTGTCGACCGATGTCGCCTCTTGCCTAGTCCTCTTCTTCGGATGACAAGGGGGCTGAATTTGTTCAAGTTAGTATTTGAGAGGCTTCCGGTTCGGTTTCATGTAGGATTTCTCCTCGTACCGTTGGTAGATTTGGTGCATATTTCGTTGGGAATTTTGTATTACTTTGTTCTAGTTTTAATTGAGATTGAAGCACTGATCCCCATATTATTTTAGGATTAGTTTTAATTGAGATTGGAGCACTGATTTTTGTATTACTCTGATTCTGTCCGTTCAATTTATCGACTATTTGGCAAGTTTAGATTCACTATTCGTTGATAATAAGGAACTATTCATATGTATATCGGTAATTATATGTGGGTTTCTTGAAATTCAAATTATGTTTAAAATTATTCATGAATTTATTGAATGTTTGGCAAATTCAAAGTCATTATTCGTTGCTGATTTGGAATTATTCATATATATGGGGGCAACTAGATGTAGGTTTCTTGAAATTCAAGCTCATTAATTTATCGACTATTCGGCAAGTTTAGAGTCATTATTTGTTGATAATTAGAAATTATTCATATGTATAGGGGTAATTAGATGTAGGTTTGTTGAAATTCAAGTTATCTCTAAAATTATTTATGAATTTAATGACTATTTGGCAAGTTTAGAGTCACTATTCATTGATCATAATGAATTTTTCCTATTTATGGGCCCAATCGGGGCGTAGCTTGGTGGTGTGAGGAGGTGAAGGCTAAGGTGAAAACAAAGCAGTTAGCGTTTCAGAGATGGCTGCCCAACGACCTTGGAGAAGACAATGCGGAGCTCGGGTTCAAGTACAATGTGGCCAAGAGGGAGGCCAAGCGAGCTGTTGCTAAGGCTAAGGACAAATCCTTCGAGAGTTTATATAAGGCTCTGGATGAGAAGGGAAAGGAGCGGGTTCTCTATTGCTTGGCTAGACAATGAGAGAGGTTGAGCAGAGATATAAACAGCGTCAGATGTATCAAAGATGAGAGCGGTCAGGTGTTTGTGGAAGATCAGCAGATCAAGGGTAGATAGTAGAGGTACTTTTCATAATTGCTCAACGAGGATTCCATTACTTCAGAGCGGAGTCCTAGTCTTCCAGATCGTATCGATTTCGGCTCCCACCGGTGCATCTCAATAGAGGAGATTAAGGAAGTTGTCTGTAAGTCAAAAAACCATAAAGCAACAAGTCCATACGATATTCCGAGAGATGTTTGGAGAGGTCTAGTATGGCTAACATCTCTTTTCAATGCTATCCTAAGTTCAGTTAAGATACCAGTGGAATGGAGACCTAGCAAATTGGTACCGGTCTACAAGAACAAGGGTGATGTTCAGTGTTGCAGTAACTATAGACGAATGAAACTTCTGAGTCATAAGATGAAGCTTTGGGAGAGAGTTATAGAGGCAATACCGCAAGACTTAGAGGTTGGTTGAAGTGTCTGAGAACCAGTTTGGCTTCATGCCTGGTAGATCATCTGTTGAAGCTATTCACTTGTTGAGTCAATTGATTGAGATGCACAAAGATAGGAAGAAGAATCTACATATGGATCACTTTATTGATACAGAAAAGGGTTATGATAAAGTTTCGAGAGAGCCGATTTGGAGATGCTTGGTAGAGAAAGAAGTTTGGGGGAAGTACATTAGAGCTATCAGAGATATGTATGATGAATTAATGACTAATTAAACTCTGAGCGGTAATTCAGAGTACTTTCAAGTTCGTGCGGGGCTCCACCAAGGTTCAACACTTAGCCCGCTTTTGTTCACCCTTATTATGGATACACTTGCCGCGCCACTTCAAGAAAAAGTACCTTGGTGCATGTTGTTTGCAGACGACATTGTGTTTTTTGACTACTCTAGAACGGGTTTGGCTTGCAGGCCAGAAAATTGGAGGTGGAGTCCAAGAGTTTCATATTTAGTAGGACCAAGACCGAGTATGTGCAGTTTTGTTTTGGAGAGGGCAGATATCCAGGGGCTTCAGTTTCTTTGGGGGAGGATCTAGTCTCCAGGGAAGAGTACTTCAAATACCTTGGCTCGTACGTGCAAAGAGATGGGGGTATTGATAGGGATATCGACCATCGAATCCAAGCAGGGTGGCTCGGATGGAGAAGAGCATCAGGGATGTTATGCGACAAGAAAGTTCCAACTAAAGTGAAAGGGAAATTCTACAAGGTGGTGGTTAGATCGATCCTACTGTATGGCTCTAAGTGTTGTCCTATTACTAAAGCTCAAGAACAGAAGTTATAAGTGACTGAGATGATTATGTTGCGATGGATGAGTGGGCACATGAGACTAGATAGAATCAGTAATGTCAACATAAGGAGCAAGGTTGGAGTTACGAGTATTATGAACAAACTGAGGGAGTCCAGATTGCGTTGGTTTGGGCACGTTCGCAGGAGACCTACACCGGTACCTGTACGTAGGTGCGAGTACTTGGATCTTGGAGTTACCCGCAGAGGAAGAGGTAGGCCTAAAAATGGAGGTCGTCCGACATGATCTCAATCATCTGAACCTTTCGGAAGATATGACCTTGGATGGAGATCACTGGAGGAGGTGCGGGCTGCTGATGTGTTAATTTCAGTGATCTAGAAAGATAAGTTTTTTAAGTAGCTATATTAACTTATTAATTAATGTGGCCCAAAAATATAATACCAGTTTAATTCAAAATATGACACGTTTTAATCCAAAAAATTCCATGTATGGGAGATCGCACCAGAGGCATCTTCTTAGTATTTTATATAGATACTAGTGTAATACCCGTGCCTTCAAGGCACGGGAGTTTGATCCATTTTAATTTGAACATCATTTTATATATCTGTATAATACTATATTAATATATACTTGTTTACAATAATTAAAAATATGTATAAAGTATTTTTTATAATTTATAAATTAGTTGAAAAGAGATACAATACAAATTTTGAAAATGATTTAATAAGGTAAAGTAGTAATAATATTCAAACACACCACCTAATATAATTTGAAATAAATATATAATTATTATCATTAGGATAAATCTAAAAGGAAAATATAAACTCTCATAGAAAGATTAAAAATATCATAAGCACATGATTGTGCGAATACTTTTAAAGTTATGTAGATATGCATAAATTATTTATTATTTTCATGAGAAAGATGGCTAGAAAGAGAGGGAAATAAACAGTGAAAATAAAGGTAAAATGGTAAAAAAAACAAAGATCCTAAAAGGTAGAATAGTGATATAATAAGCCATGTAAAATAAGCATTAGTCATGCTTGTAAGTCTTAAAATATTATTTATTTTTCGATAGTCATTTAAGATCTCTAAAATAATTAAATTGTAAAAAATAACTTTTTTGGCTTTAATTGATTTTTATAATTAATTTTTGAAATCGAATATTCACAAATTGATTATTTTTCCTAACTTCATAAAAAAAAACTTTTGCAAGCCTTAAGATATTAAATTTATAATAAGGCCGGCCTTCTAGGTTGTATAATAAGGGCCTTCTAGGTTATTGAAAAAAAAATTGATCTTCCTTATTGCATGTTTGTTGTATGTAGACATTATGCCAAATCAATTATTTCAATAAGAATAAAATCAACTAATATTTGACGAAGGTTCAATGTATATAAACGATTAAAATAGATCACAAATTGACACACAACATATCAATTTAAATAATATATTAGTATGAAAAATAGGAAACAAATATGTTTAAAATAGGAAACAGATATTTTAAAATTTTAGCAATAATATTGACCAATAAGAAAATATCATTTGAATATAAAAATTCAAGTTTAATTGTGGGCACGACAGGTCAGCGAAATACTAGCAGAATTAGTATTATTAATTAATAGATAGATAGATAGATATATAAACTTTCACTATCATGCCCTTAATTAATTTCTATTTGAATTACGGAGTATATATTATATATTAATGACAGAATTTAGTCATTAATTCAATTAATTTAAGTTACTTGATTAATTACTTACCATATTGCATTTCTTTATTTTATAATATTGATAATCATGCCTTGTCAATTAAGTATCATAAAAACAATAAACAGTACATTAAAAATGAGATATATGGCATACCTATCAAGGGGATCACTTTGTATAATAGCCCGAGAATATGGTTCTATTTGAGTAGATGATGTTGTGGATGGAGAGAAGACTCTAAAAAAGCCCAATTCATTTGCCTTGTCTATGCAAAGATCTCTCATCAAATCATGAATTCGAATAGTGATTAGATCTCCTGCATAATTTGTCGAAACAGCTTGAACCATACACCGTTGTACCAACTCCAAAAAATTCTTAGCTACTTCATCAAACATCCTCCCTTCCGGACATTTTACAAATCCTTCATCTATCCATAAGTTAATCAATATATCAACATCTATTTCCTCATCTTCTTTGAAGATCCCCAAATACAGAAAGCATGGCTTTAGATAATAAGGCAAATCAAAATAGCTCAATTCCAAAACTTTTTTAACTGCCTCATGGCGAAGGGAACCTCTCTCGTCTTCCATTATTACTGATATCACATTATCCTTGATTCTTTCCCATTGTTGTACTGTGGCCTTTGTTCCCAAAAGTCCAACTAGTGTAATTATGGCAATGGGTAACCCGCCACATTTTTCTAACATTACCCTTCCCAGTTTCGCAAAAGCATCCTCCTCCTCACCCTCTTCCTCGTTGAATTTGACAATAACGTACAACCTTGTTATTGCAAACAATTTTTGAAAATAGCTCCCGACTCTGTTCTGCTGTGAGGCGACGCATATTATGAATATGAAAAGGATCTATCCCTGGAAACTGCACTATTCCAATTCCTTACGAGTGGTGATCAAAACTCTACCATTTCCTGTGAATAGCCCTGGGAGAATATCTTGAAGAGCTTGTCTCTCCCATACATCGTCAAGAACAACCAAACACGAACCATCCCTACGAAGAAACTCTTTAAGCTTAAGATTGGGAAACCTTTCACCATCTTGATGAACTAACAGATCGCTACTACTATTGCAGTGTTGGGAGACACAAACCCATCCTCTTCTAGGAAAGGCCTGCTTTATTTCCTGGTGATTGTAAAACTGTCTTGCAAGTGTGGTTTTACCGGATCCACCCATGCCTACAATCGCCAAATTAGCACTCTCGCTTCCAACAAATTTGGCCACAAGATCGCCAACATCTTCCTCCAGACCAATGATAATCTCATGGTCGATAATCCCAGGATCAGTTTGACGCCTCGTCCTATAGGTAACTTTGTTGTTTGGGAGTTGATAACCATCCGTCCTCCTGAGAGTTTCTTTCAAGCTTTCGCTTAAATCTGTTATCTTCTCAATGAGATGATGCCTTTGGGTGAGAGGGTTTGAAAAAATTAGGCTGGAGCAGGATGTCTTCAATTTTTTGAAAGGCTGGAGCAGGAAATTATCTGGTTGGATTGGTTGTGGTTTTTGGTTGGTTACTGTGTCAAGAAAGTTTTCAATCTCAACAAGGATCTGCCTGGGATGTTGAACTTTGGTTTGCAAAACATGATTCATTTTTGCTAGTCGTTGGACTTCATCCATATCCTTGAGATAGCTCTCTAGAAGCTCAAGCTCCTTTTGCAACCCTTCAATCGCCCTTTTCTCATCTACTTGCAAAATACTAACTTCATTCTTTAAAAGATCATACACTCGCTCCAGAACAAATCCTATGGGCTCAAACCCCATCCTTGGTTTTTTTTTTTTTTTTTTTTGTGGGCAAGAAATAATAAAAAGGAATTTTTTTTAACAAGAGAGAGGCAGATGAAAGTGTGGATGATGATGAAAAACCTGGAAATTTGACAAGGCTTCAGCTGGAATTGTGCCCCCAAGTGGTGGATCCATGGTACAAAAGATCGATCATTGGGAAATTTCTTGGTAGATTTTGTTCTTTTTTAGGTGGAAAGCTTGTCAAAAAGTTTGTGAATGCCGGTGTTTATACATGTGTGGTTCTTGGCCTTACCCGTTGTTGAAGGCATAGACTTGGTTCAGTCAACTCCTGCTGCCAGCTCAAAATCCGGTGGTAAGAACGAAGTAGCTTCCTTTAGCTTCACTAATGCCCAAATTCAATTAATCAATGTGGCAAATATAAGAAAAATCAAAATAATTGAAGAGAAGAAAATTCTACTAAACGAAGTTGACTGCTAGCTCTTTTTAGAACCACTAAACTTCAGGATAAACTGATAAAGGGAATGTGGGGCCATATTTGTTTTTAAAAATATATACATTTCTCTTATTATTTTAATTTTATTAATTACGCATTTATCTAATATATATAATTTATTAAAAACTAACTATTCATAAAAGAATTTAGAGAAATTTTGGTGAAATATCACCTTTTCTAATTTGATTAAGTAATTAGCACCCTTTCTTATTTATTTAGCCTTGCTAACACCTCTTAAATATACACTACAACAATTAAGAGTTTTTGTAGCGGTTCAAAACCGCCACAAAAGGTATAAAAACCGCCACAATAGGCCTATTGTGGCGGTTTTTGACCGCTTCTGTTGCTCGAGTTGCATTAGATCTATTGTAGCGGTTTTCTCTATCTATTGTGGCGGTTTTTCAAAGACGCTAAAAACTGTCACAATAGGTATTATAACCGCCACAATAGAATACCTACTGTAGCGGTTTTTTGAGCTATTGTGGCAGTTTTTTTTATCTACTGTAACGCTTTAGTTCTCTAATGTGGCGGTTTTTGGATCCCAAAATAAAAAAAAATGCAAATAGCCCGGATTTAGAAGACCCAGGCTAAAAAGCCATAATTTTTTCAAAAAAAAAATAGTATAATGCACGGGCACCCTATTTTTGGTGCATTCTAATTCAACTTGAAGCCATTTAGAAATCGTATATAGCAAGTATAGTAAGTATAGGAGACCAATTGCAAATCATAAATTCCTAATATAATGTAATAAGTATTGGACAGCTTTCATGCTTAGCCCCAACTTTCATCATTATCCATAACCATCCAGTATTCCAGTTCCTTCCCTACAAGGGGTACATTGTCCACAACTTTCATGCTTGTAAAAGCAGGAGAGCTTTGCAATTGCATCTATAACATCAGTTGATTTAACCATGACAATAACAACTGAAGTCCCCAAACCTACAATCCCCAAACCTTACTGACTGGACAACCTTGAGATCATCATAGTCCATGAGCACATTAGTTTGTTATGGAAAACATTCCCTGAAGTAAAAAAAAATTGAAAGTGTCACATATTAACTTAATCTAAAAGTCTAAACCAATTCCATCAACTCTCAACCCAGTCCCGATAAGAAACACGGCATGACATTTGGAGTACCTTCACGTATAGGAAGAGCATACCTTCACGTTAGATAGCTTCTTCCTCTTCCTTCAGCTTGTTTAATCTTCCCTCTTCTGATCTCAAAAAGAAAAGCATCTTCTCTTGATCTTCCTCTCCTGTCTGCGCTCTTGCAAAATCTGCGCAATACGCTCCTGTCTCTTATGTCTTGATCTTTCATATTCAGCTCGTCTGTGACTTATTACTTTTTGCTCAAATATCGATCCTCTGCGAAAAAAAGCAGTAATCAAAATAAAATACTCATGTGGATAACATCTTATATACTTAACAAGGGAAAGGGAAAATGTATATACATTTATCAAAATGTTGAACAAATGCGAACAATTAATATATTTAAAAGATCAAACAAAGTATGAGAGATGCTTCTTGAACCTTTTTGTCCAACATCCTAGCATGCCTATTCTTTTCTTAAAGAGAGATTGTGAACAATAATATAATGCACCCTATTCTTTGGTGCATTCTAATAGTTAGAAATGTGAGATTCTTTTCATAAACCTATATATACCTACAATCAATCACATATTAAACATTAAAAATTTCCCTCGAATTCAAAGAAATCTTTTGAAACAACTAAGAGTAAAAATGCCATAATAGTTGACAAGATACATGCTTAACGTACATAAACTTTCAGAGAGTTAAACAATTTACTCATTCAGCAAGACTATGGCAATCGGCAGATTGACCCCTTCGTGCTCTAACATGGATATAGTCTTTTGGAGGTTCAGTTGATTTATTGTTTGTCTCTGAAGGTATGCCACTACTGGCTGAACTTGCTTCTATTCAAGATTTAGAAACTCCATATCCCAATAGTTTCATCTGCTTGCCAACAGGCTCTTTCTGCAGCGAGCGAAAAATTATAGGGAAATATACGTGTACAAGAAGTCTTTCAAATTTCAATTAGACAGACATCACCGCTTCTTAAAGATTACACCAAATACCAAGAAACCATAGACAGTTAGACACCAAGATGACATTTCGAGTAGAGAATTATGTATACCTGATACCATTATAACTTATATATTTTTTTTAAAAAAAGGCAAGTTGATCTCTACTTTTCCATGTTAATGCTTAAAGAAAGAGCCCTCTAAATTGTGTAAGAAGAAAAACGGCAGCACTGGGTTCCATTTTTCCATTTATTTGCCACATTTATAGTGCTCGAAAGAAAACATAAAGTAACCTTGATACTCTTTCAAATGGAAAAAAATATCACCTTATCCTAACCAATATATATAACATTAAAAAAATCTCACAATTGACTTACATTAATAAGAAGAAAAACACATGTATTTGCAGATGATGGTTGAGAAGAATAGACGTGGGGAAGTATGCAAAATGCAACCAATCATTCAGATGATCAAAGCATCTTATCCTGAGGAAACCAAAACAAAATGGGTCACATAAGTCAAATTCATAAGAAAGAGATTGAGATGAAAATACCAGCAATAGTAGCATTGTCCCATTCGTTGATTTAAATGGATAATCGGGAGGGAGGTGGATAGACAAAATGAATACTCCTCCTGTGTAAGGACGGTTAGGAGGACATATAATTGTTGCCTGCTAGTGGAAGATATCAACAACAACAGGGCCTAAAAACCATCAAAGTAATACAGAATAGTTATCAAACAATAAAGAAATAACTAGTTAATATTACGATTGTTTTTCAATCAAAGCAGCATGCTAGAACAAGAGGATTTCAGTGCTAGGAAACAAACAAACCTTACATAAACGTAAGCAGGCAAAAGGAAATATCACACAGAGAATATGTGCGCTTCAACAGTTTCTTATGGCCAGAGTGATTCAGAGTTTCTAACTCATCAAAAATGTAAACGCATCAAAGTAATCAATTCTTGAAGTAAAACTCCCTTTCCATCAAAGATGCATAAGTATTAAGTACAAAAGATTTAACAATAACTAAACAATGAGCTTTAAGATTAATTTCAACATTTTCATTCAAGAGAATGGACAGAGTTACATCTTGAAACCTTGAAACATATTTCATGGTCCAAAATCAATGAACAAACACACAATTATTCAAGCATATCAGACTCTCCAAGTGGTTTCCTATAAGTTTATAGACTAAACATTTAGCACCATTAAACACCCCAGAAGGCCATTGAGTAACTTATCTGAATTACCTTAATATCTTGTATCATCTACCACTGACAATAGGCTAACACACCACTCCATAAAATACTAGACCTGCTTGCAGGTAAAATAGGTTATCTATTTGTTCCGGACTTCTAGGTGGGCTTTCAATCAATCAAGTAGCTAATGAATATGAAATGCGTCGGGTGAAGAAGCTCAAAAGTGATCATACTCAAATTTAGCATGATTGATCTATTACTTGCTAAATATGCGATACAAGACAAAAAAAAACGACCTAGTGCAATCATCTGTCGAGGGATCACTCTACAATCAGATAGCTACTAGACAACAAATAAAAATCAAGACAAACGCCCTATGATTTGGAATTAGTAGGTGATTTCGTCAACTAGGTTCATCCTAATTCCCAAGCCGCAGTGCTAAACCCCTTCCCCCCGCCAAAACTGATTTGGGAGAAGAGCTGAAGGGAAACTTTTGAGATTAACAGGTCAACATATTCAACAAAATCAAATCTCAGACAAATAAGGAGAAAGAGCACGAGATAAGGATTAATCCTTTCGACACTAAAATCCAACAAAATTCAGTAGAGATGGAAAAACAATGATAACTGTGAGGAGAAAAAACGAGATAAAGCAACGAAAACTAACCTGCACTGCAATCGATGGGAGGATCCTTCTCGAAGTTCTTCAATTCCCTCATGATCATCACCAACGGGAGATTGTAAGTGTTCATCTTTTTCCGATTAGGGAAATCAGGAGTTAGACGTATGAGGGAGAGATTGCAAGCGTTCCTCTTTCTCCCGATTAGGGTTTCCTTCTCTCTCTCTCTCCCTTCTTCTTCTTATCTTTTTTTTAGACTACACGGTATAAAACCGGAGCCCCAAATAAAATATAATTTTTTTTGATATAAAAACCGCTTCAATAGGTTAGTAAAAAGTGTTTCTGAAAACCGCTACCATAGCTTGAAAAACCACCACACTAGGTTCTTTAAAACCGCCACAATAGATATTACAATAATCTATGATAAAACCGCCACACCAACCGCCACAATAGATGAAACCGCTGCACAAACCGCCTCAATAGCTTAACCGCTGCAATAAAGTGCCACAATAGGTCTTAATTGTAGTAGTGAATATTTTTGTAGGTAATTAGCACCCTTCCTTTACCTTTCACCTACTTTCCCTTTCACCTCGTCAGATCTGGGTCCATGGCGAGATCTCTCTCGACCTCCGATGGTCTTTGTGCTCTCTCGCCTTCATCGACCTCGGTGGCCGGACGAAGCCAAGCTCAGCCTCCCCCGATTTTGGTGGCCGGTGAAGGATTGCTGTCGAGCCCAAACAACGGACCAAGCCGTCGGTGGGGGCTGGGTGTCGGATCGGTGGGATTTGGGCTCGGGATGGCCGGAATTGGTGGCCAAGGAGGGCGGATCTGGTGAGAGAGCGTCGGATCTGCTGTGGAGGCGCCGGATCCGAGCCGAGGACGAGCGAGGCGGAGCGAGCGAGTCCAGATCTGAGCGAGGGAATGAGGCGGTGACGAGCGAGCGGGGGAGCGAGGGAGGGTTCCAGGAGCGGCGGCCGGAGCGAGGATCGACGAGCGGCGGCCGACGCGCGCAGGACCTGTCGAGGAGCATTCAGAGGTTGAAGAAGCACTTTTTACAAAATTACAAAAATTAACCCATAAATAGCAATTTTGTAAAATTACAAAAATTAACCCATAAATATGAAAAAGTGCATTACATTAAAGAAAAAATTGTCATCAAAACGTTACCTTGAAAAAATATGGCATCACGAAAACATTACATTGAAAAAATATGGCATCACGGAAAAAAATATCATCAAAAAATTGATATCAAAAAAGTGTCATCAGTAGTCAACGGTAAAAAAAATGGCATCAACGGTCAATGTGGTATCACAGTAAACAAAAAAATATCAGCAAGATTTGAAAAAAGTGGCATTAAAAAAGTGTCATCAATCCATTTTATTATAAAATCAAACGATTTGATTAAAAAATATCATCAAATAATTACATTAGAAAAATGGCATCAAAACACTGCTTTGAAAAAGTTGCATCACATTAAATAAAAAAATGCCATCTAAACATTACCTTGAAAAAATATGGCACCACGAAATCAGTACCTTGAAAAAAATATGGCATCAAACGATTTGATTAAAAAAAGTAAGATAAAATAATTACATTAGAAAAATGGTATCAAAACACTAATTTGAAAAACTTGCATCACATTAAAAGGAAAAAATGTCATCAAAATACCACTTTGAAAAAATATGGCATCATGGTAAAAAAACATATCATCAAAACATTGACATAAAAAAGTGTCATCAAATTTTGAAAAAAGTGGCATCACATAACATCAAAAACGCTACTTTAAAAAGTGAAATCACATTAAAGAAAAAAATATAATTATAAATTTGGCATCAAAGTACTATGAAAAATGGCATCAAAAAAGTGGCATCAATTGGTTATAAAAAAAATTATATATAAAAAAAAAAGTGACATCATAGTTAACAAAAAATGTCATCAAGATTTGAAAAAAGTGGCATTAAAAAAATGTCATCAAACCATTTCATCAAAAAAATGACATCAAAGCGAAAATAAAATGAAATAAAAAAATGGCATCATTGATTTTTATTTATTTAAAAAAAAATCTGAAAAAGTCGGTCAACGGTCAAACATGTTGACCGTTGACCTTAATAACCTATTTGGGAAGGGTGCTAGGTTAACTAAATAATTTTGTTTGGGTGGTAGTGAGCTAATTAGATCTTCAAAATGTGTTGGTTGCCAAAAACACCCAAGAATTTATCATGTGTCATTCCTACATTATATTTTCATTGTTAAAAAATCCATTCACTACGAGTATTTATGACACTTTATTGACGTTTGTAATTTGATCAACATTTTTATAACCGTAAAACTTATTAAAATTGTATTTTTGCGTCAATTTACATTTATGATTTATCTACTTAAAATATAATATATACTTAAGTCAAAGTGATCTCTATATATAAAAGTATAATGCACTTCTTTGAAAAAGAATATGCCAAGCGTAAAAAAAGTCTTAAATCTTCTAGAATTTATTTACTTTTATATTTAAGAAAATTATTTATGGTTAAATTTGTGTAAGTGATTTTTTTCTAAACAGTAGTTTCGACTCTTGCGTATTCAAATCGAGGGAGATAACCTTACGATTATCAACGTTCTCAAAGGTTGTTGGTCTTACCATTGGAAGATTGAGATTGCTCATAGTCATTTTCGACATCTTCCTCATTCTTCAGTAGTCCGAGGTGGTAGATCTCTACAACGTCTTCGGAAAAGTCAATAGTTACGATGATCGTGTTGTCAAGGAGGACTTAGATAGGCTTACTGAGCTTGTCAAGAAGATGGCTATGCAAATGAATCAACCTCAGCAGCCTACACCTTGTGGTGTCTACGGAGATCCAACTCTTCCGAATGATAAGTGTCATTTGATTCGAGAGGATGTCGCTGATTTGAGTGTTGTGGATTATGGACATTGCCGCAACTTTGGTATAAATGTCTACAATCAGGGCTACGATTCGAATTATCAAAGTGGATTCAACGGTAGGGATCAGCAACAACAAATTCCTTATCAAGGAAGAGGACAATATGATAATCATCAAAGAAACACTCAACAGGAGGACAGAGATGAAACTTTGAGGTTGTTGTTGGATAAGATGAGTGTTCAGGAAAAGTTGTTGAGTCAAATGGATAAGGAGATTGGAGAGTTGAAAGCGAACGATTCCGGGAAGTTGCCATCACAAGTGGTAGTTAATCCGAAGGAGAATGTTAGTGCCATGATCCTTAGAGGAGGAAAAGAAGTGAATTTACCCACTATGAATGTTGAAGAAAGGCCTAAGGAGGTGATTGACATGGGTGATGGAGATGACAACAACTCGGAAACCAGCACACCACCAAATAGCGCCCGCCGCCCCTAAAATCGGCGCCCACCGCAACCTGTAGTAGCTTATTCGAATTTTGACGTTGAGCCATCCGCGAAGAAATCGTCAAAGGAGTGTCTTCTGAGGTTCCAAGACATGCACAACCCTTTCCTCATGCCTTAAGACCTGATTGTAAGTGGGAAGTTGAACAAATCCTTTATGATACCTTTGCTCATTGTGAGGTAAATATTCCACTCTTGAATTTGATTAAAATTGTACCTCGCTATACTAAGTTTTTGAAAGAACTATGCACTATGAAACGGAAGCAAAGTATGAGAAGGGGAAAAAAAAAGGTAAGTTTGAATGAGAATGTTTCTGCTTTGCTACTGAAAAGATTGCCTGAAAAATGTGGAGATCCAGGTATGTTTACTATCCCATGTGCAATAGGTAATACTAAATTCACTAAGGCTATGTTGGATTTAAGAGCTTCAATCAATGTTATGTCATACAACTTGTATATGTTCTTGGGTCTCAATGCTTTGTTAGAAACTGGTGTTACTATACAATTCGCTGATCGTTCTAGTATTAAGCCTAGAGGATTTGTTGAAGATGTCTTTGTTAAGGTTAATGATTTGATATTTCCAGTTGATTTCTTTATATTAGATATGGAATAGGGTACACTTGGAACTCCAATTATCTTAGGAAGGCCATTCTTGCGAACAGCCAAGACTAAAATTGATTGCTTTGAATGTTCACTAACCATGGAGTTTGACGGTAGAAAGATTGAATTTTTGTTTTTTCTACTGAAGAAGACTACTGCCTTTTAGTTATTATTGATAGAATTGTTCAAAGTCCCCAAAGTGGGTACAACATCCATAGAACTTGAAATAAAACTAGGCAACACCAAATCTTCAGTAAAAGCGTCAGTAAGGAGCAGCGACAAGTTGGTCAAAGAGTCGGCCACGACATTCGCTTGATGATGAATGTTCCGCACCTGCACCTCCCAGCTGGTGTTGGCTATGAGCATGCGGCATTGGCGAATCAGGTGGTAGTCGACGTGGATGTTGGGGGAGCACGATGTAACCAGTTTGCACACAATCTCGGAATCAGACTCAACAATGACACGAAGGAATCCCAACCGACTAGCTATATTTAAACCATGAAGTACTGCCCAAAGCTAAGTTGTAAGGGTCGAACAACTCCCATAGCGGAAAGTGTAGGCCCTCAACACCTCCCCGTTTGATCCCCGGATCAGACCTCCCTCCCCTGCTATGCCTGGGTTCCCCTTAGACACCACATCTGCGTTGAGCTTCACCCAATTAACAGGTGGGGGAGTCCATGTCGTGACCGTTTGGTTCTCAGTTGGGCTGGTTACCTGGTGGAGGGTTGTCGCTTTGGAGCACGCTTCGACATATGTCCTAACTTGTTTTCGGACGGTCACCACAAGCCCCAAAACTTTATCCTTTCCTTCGAAGACCAGAGTGTTGCGACATTTCCAACTATACCAAAGCATATAGGCGAAGGTTGAGCTCCATCGATCCTCCCGTTTCGTGTTGTTCGAGAACTATTCTGCGATGTTTTTCCTTAAAAAGAAGAGATTCAGTGGTGTGTTCCCGATCAGCTCAAGCCATGCTATTCGAATTGAGGGGCAATCACATAGCAAGTGCAAGGACATCTCCTCTTGGCTACACCGAGGGCAAGCTGCATAATTCGAGAGATGGCGTCTTACTCTGTTAGAGTTACAGAGGATGCTGTTGTGAGCGGCTAGAAACATGAAAGCCTGAACATGTTGTTGTGTTGGTGTGCGCCATATGCGGCCAGATTGAATTTTCTATATTTGAGCATATTACTCTTTCTCCTAATGATTTTGTGCATGTTCTTGATTCTAATGATATTGATTGTAGGAATGAATCAAATAATTTGTTAAATGCTTCTATTCAAAATGCGTCATTAATTATTGAGTGTTCTAACAATTAGAAAATTGAATTAGGGAAAGATGAGATTGAAATGAAAATTGAGAATTTGTTTGAGCCACATGAAAATGTGTCTAAGGCGAATGAATCTATTATTCTTCCCTATGAGAAATTGATTTCTAACAATGTTGAGGTTTTTGCAATTTCAGGGCAACCTCCAGGAGAAACTTGTGCTAATAATGGATTGATTGGTGCAATGGATGAAAATATTGGAGAAATTCCTAAGGTTCCCACTCTTGTCAAGAAAAGGGCAAGTGTGAAGGATCTTGATGGGATAACTTGATCAAGAAATGCATGACGTCGAGCCAAAGATGTGAAACAAATGCGCTTCTTGGGAGGCAACACAAGGTAGATTAGGTAATATTGTTTCATTTTCTCATTTAGTTTTTCAAATTCAATAAAGTATGACTAGTCTATTTGTTGTATATTGGAGTAGTTGTGTGTTAGAACCTTGTTGGTGGGTGAAATTTTGCTTTGTCGAATGACGGATTGACGTTCTGCATACACCAGCACCCGACGCTTTAAAACCGGCCCTCGCCGCCCCCTTTTCACATACGCATTCCAGATTTTGGTAACATTGGAAGAGAGTATTTTCTATCCTATTATATATTATATATTTTCAATTTTGAGGATTAGTTTATATTCTTCTACCTTATTTAGGATCCTTTATATATTTTATCTATCTTAGGAGTAGATTTTATTTTATCTATCTTAGGTTAGTTTTATCTATCTTTGGTTAGTTTCATTTATCTTAGTTTATTTCTATTTATCTTAGGATTAGTTTATTTATCTATTTTACATCTATTTTATTTTTAATACTTCTTTTTCTTTTGGATAGATGATCATTTCCCTCTATAATTAACAATATAATCCCAATTCCTTATTTTGATCATTTAAAGCCTTTGTCTCCAAGAAAACACATAAACCCTAATTTCCTACTTGAGTCCATTCCAAATACTTAAAGAGCTTTCTGTTTCAATTAAATCTTTTCTTTCCATTACGTACCTATCAAAAACCCATCCATCACTACCTTCATCCACCAAAATTCAATCATTTCCATACCATTACCATATCTACCACCAAAGAAAGCCTTTGAAACCAAGTGTTGGTCGTCACTTTTCAGTTTGGAGGGAGTTGGACATTGTCTCTCAACGTTTTAACTCGGATTCGTGTTCTGCGTACATCGACACCTGCCGCCCTTGAAACCGCCACCTGTTGCTGCTTGTAGAGAGGGATTTTCAGTTGTTTTTGTGGTGTTCTTTCACGTTCTTCCTTAGTTCGTGCATCATGTCTTATGTTCCTGCTATGGAGATGCCTAGCTTTATGACTTTGGAGCAGGAGGAGTGTTGGCGTAAGCTTGGGAAAAGGGATTACCGTTACACGTTGTTCTTTGATCCCCCGACTTTGCATCCGTTGGGATTGTTTAGGGATGTCTCCTTACTTCTTAAGAAAGGAGGTTTGAGTGATTTCATGGATCATGCTAAGTTTACCTATCTCGTGTTGGTGAGGGAGTTCTTGGCTACCTTGAATTATCGCTCTGGTTTGGAGATTCGTTTCCAGTTGAGGGATAAGAAGTTCGTGGTGAGTAAGGATCTCATTGCACAAGCGTTTGGTGTTACCAAGATGCATGCTGATGCTGCTGGGTATGCGTTAGTTGCTCCACATCCTCGTAATAGGTGGAAAGAGGCAAATGGTCGATCCTGTGGGTCGAGCGGCAATTTCTTTGATTATATGATTACACATCCTCCGCTGAGACTTTGCTACAGAGTTCTGACACTACAAAAAAAAAGATATTAGATTCGGCAAAAAGTCCTGGCCAAAGGCGGCCAGGCGGTGGCAAAAAGCAATTAGCTTCGGCAATGCTATGGCAAATGGGGGGGGGGGGGGGGGTTGCGATTCGGAGGGTCGCAAAAAAATTTAGATTCGGCAAATAGCCGCAGCAAATAATTTTGCTACGGCATACAACCCCGGGTGAAAAGCGACCCAATTTGCGACGATAAATTGTCGTAGCTAGTGAAAAGGAAGGCGCCAAATTTTGGACGCCTATTTCTCTGGTTTGCTACGGCGTCTGGCGAAGCTAATTTTTTGCCGTCAAATTTTGGCTCCATTTTCTGTTGGTTGCTACGGCCATTTCCGTAGCTAGGTTGTTGGCGACAAATTTGGGTGGTGAAATTTTGGTGGGAAATAGTACATTGGCGACGGTAAGATCCCGTTGCTATGACCCTAGCCAGGCGTCCCAAAGGCGATTTCTACGGCTTGATGCCGTAGCTACTATTTTTTTTTTAAAAAAAAAAAAGGTGTTATGGCTAGAAGTAGTTGCTACGCATTAAAAAACTGCAAAATGTCCTATTGAATATTGTTGTCCCACCCTGTATATATTCATTGAACAACCAAAAGTGCACATTCAATTCAACGGCAGCAAATCTTTATGAACATAATATTCATAGAACCACCAAAAGTTAAGCTACAATGTAGTCTTGCATAGACAGTAATTGACCAACCATTCGATGTCCAAAATCAACCTTCAACCCGACACAAGACATAAACATGTATATAGCTAGCCTAACAAACCCAAAGTTTGATCCATAGAACCTAGTGCTAAAATGGGTATCATGCAACATCTCCTACAGCATCGCCTGCATCTCCTACACCATCTTCTTCATTCAATCCATCTTCGTCATTCAGTCAGAGGGAAGATTCTTGGGTGTCTCCTTGTGGTTCAGATGATGTGTTGAGAGCTTGTTCATTGGTGGATAGAACAAGATCTCCTTCACCAATTGACTCTCGCTGATTTGCTTGATGAACACTTGTCTGTAATAGACAAAACCTTACAATTCAAGAAAAAGCAATGATTTCAAAAGCTCATTTAAAACAAGTAAAGACTAACCTGTCCATGTGAATGTGAGCCTCCCCTGTCATTGCATCGGTAACCCCCGCTCCATTCAGATATGAAGTGCTGAATTCTCTTCTCCGGGTGGCTATCCAAGTGGGTTTGAGGTTCGTTTCCACCTGCTGAGCCAGCATCCCGGCCATCTCGCGCAGCTCATTAACAATCTGAGGCGAGCTTGAAGATGAAGATTGCGTATACACAAAACGTGGAGGGACACTAGCACCAAATGTCCGACAATATCCATGACCATCGGGTCCAATAACCTGATGGACTATCCTATCTCTCACGACTTCAAGACTCTCTGATCCTTAGGTTCCAATTCCAAGAGGGTGTTGAAGTCGTTCTACAATATTCAAGTTTTAACCAAACATCAGTTAAGTGAAATGCTAGCCGCTATAAAAAGAAGGTGGTATCTTCAACAATAAGGCAGATAATCAGGGGGGGAGAAATCAAAATCCAGGAATTGAAGCTACAAAAAGCAATACAAATGAAACCCTAGAGGCTAGTTTACAACACACTTCACGACCTTCGAAAGTAAAAGATTAAAGACCTCGCCATTTGTAGTGAATACCTTTTGAAACCACAACAATTGTTAACAGTAAGCACCTAATGCGCATGGCTACACTTTTGAAACATGTTAACAGTAAGCACAACAATCACCAGATTAAAGATTAAAGATAACCACAACAATCACCAGTTTTGAAACATGTTAACATACAAATGATAACCACAACAATCACCAGATCCAAAATCTGTAAAGCACAAATCTAAGCACCTGAAACATCGTAAAAGATTAAAGACCTCGCCATTTGTAGTGAAGACCTTTTGAAACATGTTAACAATAAGCACCTAATGCGCATGGCTGCACTTTCTCTTACTTAGCTATAATGTTTAACAAAATAAATGAAGATTATCGATAGTTTATCAGCCAATGATTTTATCTTTCCCAATGATTATCGTTTGGGTGCAATCCTAGAATTTATATGAGTAGAATGTTTTCTAAGGTTTGAATACGCTTAAACAAAATAAAGGAAGATTGCAAAAGACGAACTATAATTTCATTAAATAAATAGGTCAAAGAAACTTATAACGGTCTCTAAGAAAAGGTCACAACAGTCCAGAAAGTGCATTTGAAAATAGAGTCGAAAAGCTTGAAAAACTGTGAACTGCGTCGACCCTGAGCCTGTCGATGTCGACCCCCCTGAGGGTCGATGCGAACCTACTGCGAGAATCTGCAAGAGCGGCTGACGGACTGTTATTGGGCCTTTTTAATTAGGTTTTTTATCTAATTCTTTTAAGACACTCATAGTTATGGATATAAGTTACATATACTTAGATATATTATATCCTTCTTTAGATAGATATTAGATCGAATTATATTTTCCTAAGATAAAATCCCTTTCCTTGGGGATTAAGTCTTATTTTTTATCTATAAAATAAAGCACATTAGGGGCTAAATTAGGGGAGACACACAGTGTAGGGCTGTGCGCAGCAACAGTAGGAGAAGCTTTTAGGGTTTTTGTTTGGCATTTGGGTGAAAGCTTTGATGTGTTTGTTGCAATTGAGATGTTGAATTTCCAGGTATTATTTAGTTTAATTTCAGTTTATGTTTTCTTCACTTAAATTCTTGTTTATTTACTCCATGTGTGAGTAGTTCTTTTATCTTTTAGGGTTGGAGTGTGTCCAACAATAGACATTAGACATGTGTGTTGAATTGATGAATTATAATTATGTGATACTTTTATCTTCTTCTACCTATTTGCTTAAACTTTAATAAAAGTTTAAGGAATTCTTTGTTGCAATTAACTTGGCTAATGGAATTGTTAACTTTGATAATAATTAGGGTTTTCTAATGAAAGTTAAAGGATCCTAGTTAAGAAAAGATAGAAACAAGTAGGTTAATTACACGAAAGTGAACTGATTTGCTTGTTGATTAAAGAAAGTCGACTCTTTTGATGATAAAAGCATGATCTGTTATGTGATTCATTGATTCGCGCATTTGTTTGTTGTCGTGGTGATCCCTATCCTTGGAAGTTTTGCCTTTTATTTCATTTTCTTTTCTCTTCCCTTCTACCTTTTATTATTACTTTCAACCCGACAAAACAACCAAACAAGAAGCGCTGACTCTCTCCCGTGGATGATCCTGACTGCCTATACTATAGCGGGATCTTGACTATAAATTTATTTGGTCGAGAAACCCTCTCATCAACACTCTCCTCGGTAGAAGGGTCGACATTGACGGTGTTTTTCCTCATCTCGTAATCTCTCTTAAGGTGGGTCGGTACCGACCCATGCCCCTCGATAAGAGGGTCGTTATCAGCCCTTTCCTTCTCTATTCTTCTCCTGCTCACAACTGGAGGTTGTTATCGAGGCTATATGGTCGATAGGAAGCTTGACATGACCCTGTTTTGCCTTGTTCTTTACTTGTTTTGCTTCATTTTGCCTCCTTTCTTCTCGGACATTTTTCTAACTTTTCTCCACTCCTTGATATGCTCCATTATAGCTCCAAATCAGCTTCAAACACCTACAAAATATAATCAAAGCTTGTTTAGACTACATACCTTTGCAAAATACGAAAACCTACTCAAACAACACAAAAGCTAACAAAAAGACTCAAATTGACTCAATAAAACCCTATAAAACATGACTAAAATGTTGACATCGTACTACGTGCATCATGTTGGTAGGACATGTTGTGCTTACAAATGGTAATTGTGTTGGGTGGTGGGTAGATGGACCCTCATTTCACCCGACCCACCATGGGTGGACCATCACCCCACCCGACCCGCCATCCATATCCACTTCACCCACCACCCAACGAGTGAGCGGGTGAGATAAGTGAAATATGGGTGGTTTTTCGTTCATTTATTTTTGTCTATTTGCACCTAATTTAAAAGATAAATCGTCATATGTAAAATAAAAACTATAATAAAAAAAATGTTATAAAAATAAATCTTACAACATACATATAATGTCAATACTAGATGATATCTAATGCATCTTTAACATTATAAATAGACCGACTTGAATAAAATTATATTACTATTATTATTTCACTCGAGTTTTGATCTCGAATCGTATGTACTATGAGAGATTTAGGGTTAGAAAAGGAAAAAAATAAATTTATATGTTTTTATTCATACATCATAATAAAAATAATAAAAAAATAAATAGTATATTATATTGTAAATGGGTGGTGGGGGTAGTGGGTTATGGATGATGTGTCGGGTGGTGGGTCAGGTGCGGGTGAAAGAAAATCATCATCCACATCCAAGCCGACTCATCATCCACTTTTCACCTACTTTTTTTTTTGGGGTTTTCATCCACTTTTTTGGGTCGGGTGATTCAGGTTCGAGTTGGGTTCGGGTGAAATTGTCATCCCTAGTTGTGCCAGTAGAAAAGGTATTACTATCACATTCATATTTGAGGAAGAGTCAAGATAAGCACTAGATCTTTTAAAAGCCCTGGAGCTGTCTGAGCAGCCCATTCCAAATGACTTGGAAGCTCTGTCTGTCGAGTTTATTGCAAACATAAAAGAGGTTGTTGAAAAGGCCCATGTGAATGGATATGGTGGAAGTGGTTGCAAGTTCAACGAGGAGGAGGATGAGTTCAGGAAAGTTGTAAAGAAGGCACATGCAAAGGAATATAGATTGGAAGAGGATAGGTTTGATGCTGAGGATGAGGATGATGGTATTCGCAAAGTTGGTGGGGGTGATATCTCATAAGCAACTACTGTGGCATAAGTCGCTGAAGAGTTGATGACGATTCGGTTCAGGCAGACAGAGACCGAGCATCAACCATCAACAAGAGAAAAAAAAGGATTGATGAAGACTGATTTTGGAAGGAGAAAGCCAATCTGCCTTTTCAACCCTAAGAGGTCTCATTCCCCTTTTTCTACAGTCATACCAAAAGAAAGGCAGATCCAGGGTATATAAATACCCGTACAAAATAAAAGAAAGGAAAAGGAAAAATACAAGGCTTATTCCACAAGAGACACTTAAACTATGATTACAAACTATTTAGCAGTAAACAGAGATTAACCAAATCAATTATCCTTTAGCATATCACATCACTCCCCCTCAAGATTGGAGTTGCAGAATTGATTCACCACTCCAAGCTTGGACATAAGTTTCTTTGCTTGATCTTGGCTAAGAACTTTGGTGAACACATCAGCTGGTTGATCTTTGGTGCTTATATATTTTGCCTCAATTTCCTTGTTCAAGACCTTGTCTCTCACAAGATGATAGTTGGCTTCAATGTGTTTTGTCATCTCATGGAAGATTGGATTTCTGGCAATGTGTAGAGCAGCTTGATTATCACAATATAGTTCCACTGCTCCTTTATGATTTACATTCATATCATTCAGCAATCTCAGTAGCCATGTTATCTCACAACAAGTTAGTGACATGGCCCTATATTCAGACTCAGCTGTAGACATGGCTACAAAGGATTGCTTCTTGGTTCTCCAAGAAATCAGTGATGATCCTAAGAAGATACAGAATCCAGACAAGGATCTTCTGGTCATCGGGCATGATTGCGAGTCAGCATCACAGTAAGCTCTCAATTTGAAATCAGAGTTGCTAGACAAAAGTACTCGTTGGCCTGGAGCATACTTCAAATATCTAAGTACATGTTTGGCAGCTTGCCAGTGCTCAACACAAGGTGTCTGCATAAACTGACTGAGAACTTGGACACTATAAGTGATATCTGGTCTGGTGACTGTCAAGTATATTAATTTTCCAATCAATCTTCTGAACAGATGAGGATTCTTCATTTGCTCCCCCTCTTTAGATAGTTTTAGATGTGAGTTTAGAGGAGTGTGTAGAGGCTTAGCATTACTCATGCTTGTCTCCTCCAGAATCTCCAAAGTGTATTTCCTTTGATTGAGATAAATGCCATTCTGATTTCTGTCAACTTCAATTCCAAGAAAATACCTCATTTCTCCTAGATCTTTGATCTGAAATTGACTATGTAGATGCTCTTTCAGCTTGACAATTTCACTTTGATCATTGCCTGTCACAATCATGTCATCAACATACACAAGAAGGGCTGTGAAAAGCTTCCCATTTCTCTTAGTGAATAAGGAGTAATCGGCCTTAGACTGAGTGTATCCGCCTGTTTGCATCACACTAGCAAATTTTGCAAACCACTGTCGAGGAGCTTGCTTGAGTCCATACAGAGATTTATTAAGTTTGCACACCAGTTTGGAGCTGTTGGACTCACCATATATCTCCCCCTGGGTCCAATGGCGATCAAACTCCCTCTTGCCTTTGGACTGCAATTCTTTCATAATAGAATAAGCAGGCGGTAGAGACATGTACACATGTTCCTCAAGGTCACCATTGAGAAATGCATTTGTGACATCTAGTTGAGCAACTGGCCACCCATTTGCAGCAGCAACGGCCAAGAGAGTTCTGACAGAAATCATTCTAGCAACAGGGGCAAAGGTTTCAGAGTAATCTACACCCTCAAGTTGAGTGAAACCCCGAGCAACCAATCGAGCCTTGTGTTTGTCCAGGGTACCATCTCTCTTCAGTTTGAGCTTGTAGAGCCACTTACAAGTGACAACAGACTGATCATCGGAGAGGGGTTGAATTGTCCAAGTCCCATTCCTCTCCAAGGCATCTAACTCAACCAACATAGCATCACACCAAGCATAATTCCTTAGGGCCTCATGCACAGATTTAGGTTCAATGTGTGAAGTGGCATTTGCTATAAAGGTCAGATAAGGGAAAGAGCATGTTTGATAAGAGCAAGCAGAAGAGATAGGATAAAGAGGCTTAGCTGTGGACACTGATGGTGCAGATGGTGAATCTAAGACAGTCATGTGCACATAGTCCTGCAACCAAGAAGGAGGCATGTGATCTCTGCTTGAGTGTCTGACAGCTTGGGGAGAAGGGTCATCAAACTGAGGGGAAACAGGAGAGGGTGAATAGTCTACAATTGAGATAGGAGCAGTCTGATGATCATTGTCGACCTCAGGTGATGGTGTTGGTGATGGAAATAAAGGTGGGTGATCAAAGGATGTGTAATCCATTAGGAAGTTTTGCTCAATGAACTCATGGAAAGAGGATGAAGAGTTGTGATGAGTGGTGTCTGAGTAGAGTTTGTAAGGGAAAATATGCTCATAAAAGTGTAAATCTCTGCTGATCAAAACCTTGTGAGATTTTAAATTGTAGAGTTTGTATCCTTTCTTACCATATGGATATCCTAAAAAGACACAAGGATCAGATCTTGGAGAGAATTTTGTCTGAGATGGGGATAGATCAGTGGCAAAACAAAGACTGCCAAAGACTTTGAGATGATCATACGAAGGAGGTTTAGTATACAAGATTTCATATGGAGATTTCTGACGAAGTATGGGATTAGGCAGCCTGTTTATGATGTATGTGGCTGTAAGTATATTGTCACCCCATAAATGTGTGGGAAGAGATGATTGAATCATAAGAGATCTAGCGATCTCTAAAATGTATCTGTGACGTCTCTCAACTCTCCCATTTTGTTGTGGAGTATAGACACAAGAAGTTTGATGAACTATTCCCAAGGATTCAGTGAGAGAGTGAACTTCAGAGTTGAGGAACTCTACCCTGATCAGTTTTAATGATCTTCACCTTCACATTGAATTGGGTGTGAATCATCTGAATGAAAGACTTAAGATGACTCGCAACCTCACTCTTGTGTTTCATTAGAAAGGCCCACACACTTCTACTTCTATCATCCACAATAGTAAGAAAGAATTTGTAGCCATGTGATGTTGCAAAATCATAGGGCCCCCAAACATCACAATGTAAAACCTCAAAGATATAATCAGCAGAAGACATACTCAAAGGAAAAGAGCATCTTGTTTTTTTGGCTAAATGGCAAATAGTGCAATCATGATCAAAAGTTGACAATATATTGTCTTTGATGGAGTCAATATGTCTCAGTTTGACAAGAGGGGCATGCCCTAAACGCAAATGCCATAAAGTTGTATTGTTTGGAACAATATCAGTTGATTTAGGTAGGAACAACGGTAAGGTAGCTGCAAAAGTATAGTGTGGAAGGGCTGCTGACAGATTGAGATCATGTGGTTGTTGTCCAGAGGTTGCAGGATCCATGTAAAACAGGCCATCTATGAATCTACCATGAGCAATCATCCTCGTCCTTGCTTGGTCCTGGATGACACAAAAGTCATAAGTGAGACTCACATTGAATTTGTGTTCTCGGACCAATTTAGTAAGAGACAGGAGGTTGTATTGAAAAGAGGGAGCACATAACACATTATGAAGGGTTAGATTCGAGAAAATGACAGTGCCAATGTGTGTTATAGGGCATGAGTCTCCATCAGGAAAGAAGATGGCGACATTTTTGGGTGCAGGTCTAGGATTTTGAAGAAGGGATAGGTCTGGAGTCATGTGATCAGTGGCACCACTGTCCATGACAGTGGCGGATTTAGTGTTTCAAATTTAGGTGAGCGAAAATCTTCTAATCATGATAGAGAAAAAAAATTCAATCCAAAATATGATTATAAGAGTTATTTGGAATTCATAATAATAAAAAGTTTCATTACAAAAGTTATACCTATTGACTCAAAAGTTATACAACAAAAAATAAGTAAAAACAATAAATACATAAATTCATTCGAGTTATGTTGTATTATAATAGATCACTCACTAAAATAATATATAAAGCATAAAAAAAATGGTATAAAATACTAATCCAACGTCTATAATCAAATTACCAAACAATTCAATAGAATCAAAACCCAAATTTAATAAATTAAAAATTAAATAAACACTACTAAAAAGATAGTAAAAAAACATACCTTATAAAAATAATAGATTAAATAAGTTGAAATTCCTTAAATTGAAAATTTAGAATTGAACAACCAAATTGAAGAAAGATATTGGTTTTCAAAAAAAAATAAAAATTGAAGACAGATAAATGCCAAAAGATTTTTTTTTTGCTGTTTTGGTGTTATGTGAAATTTTTTTTTGAAATCATGGTGCTATGTGAAATTGTGTTGTCGGTTGTGGGCAATTGATCACCTTTTAATTTTTCAATTAAAGGAGTTAATGGGCTTTAAAAATAAAAAAGGCATATGAGTTTGTTTAATATTGGCCCAAGTCCATAAAATAAGCTTGCATTGACAAATATACTACCCGGCAAAAATTTCTATTTTAACCAAATTTACAATTTTCTTCCCAGCAATTGCTGGGCTAGCGCTTCAAGCCATTCGCCTCCGATCCATGATCCATAGTTTGGTTGTGGCTTTCTGTGCATTAAGACAGAGTTTACCTGCAAAGTGAGAGCCATGTGAGGAAGTGTCAGCTTGCTTTAGAAGAGAGATGAGTGAACCAATCAACTTGTGATGTTCCGCAGAGAGGCTTGAAGATCCTAATGTGCCACCCACTTCATTATGAGATTCCTGAGAAGCATTAACATTAGCATTAGCTTTAGTGGAGCCAAGTTGTCCCTGCCCTGGTTTCTTCTGAAAGTCAGTGGGTCTCTACTTCTACACTTGAGGTTTAAATTTTCTCTTGGAATGCCAACTGGGGTAGCCAATCACCTCCCAACATCTATCAGTCTTGTGATTCCCGGAGCAATGACCACATTTCTCTCGTTTGGCTTTGTCATCTTCTTGTTTAGCCATCAAGGAAGTAACCGGAGACTCAGTGTTCACTCGTCTTCTATTAGAGGCTTTACGACCCATATCATCTTGTAGGAGCATTGAGTGAGCAGTACTTGCAGTTGGTAAAGGCACATTCATCAAAATTTGCCTCCTAGCACTCTCATATTTGTCTCCTAAACCCTTCAGAAATTGCATCAAATGGTTTTCATGCTCAGCATCATCGGCTTGTTTTTGCAAGTTACACTCACATTTTCCACAATTGCATCTGATGGGAGGAACAACAACAGACAGTTTTTGCCACAACCCTTTCATTTTAGTGAAGTATTCGGTTAGCTCTAAACCATCTTGATGACACTCCTGAATTTCACGCTTGAGCTGAAAAATTAGAGGGCCATTTTTCTGGCCATAACTTTCTTCCAGATCACACCACATCTCAAGAGCAATATCGTATTCATCAATAGTGTTATAAATGTCCTTAGAGACAGTGTTAAGCATCCATGAGCAAACCATATCATTACAACGATCCCATTGTAACGCATTTTCTGCAGATCTAGTTACATTGCCCTCAATTACCCAGAGTTTGTTTTTCACCGACAAGGCCTTCATAAACGACTTCTTCCATCGTCTATAGTTCTCCCCAGTCAATTGAATAATGGAGAGAACCATACCTGAGTTGTCAGATGGGTGAATGAACATGGGGTTTTGAAGGTCAGACATGGTGATTTGGTCTCCTCTTCGACGTTCTGTGAACGACCCAGAGCCAGGCGTTTGAGAGCAGTTGGGATCCATTACCCAGAAGAAGAAGCCACTGATTAAAGCGGAAGAAGAGAAGTTGAGGGAACCCGAGTAGAGCGATTCAAGACAACTGAAAACCCAAAGGCGACGAGTAGCTCAGTAATCGATCGAGCACAGCTCTGATATCATGAAGAGTTGATGATGATTCGGTTCAGGCAGACAGAGACCGAGCATCGACCATCAACAAGAGAAAAAAAAGGATTGATGAAGACTGATTTTGGAAGGAGAAAGCCAATCTGCCTTTTCAACCCTAAGAGGTCTCATTCCCCTTTTTCTACCGTCATACCAAAAGAAAGGCAGATCCAGGGTATATAAATACCCGTACAAAATAAAAGAAAGGAAAAGGAAAAATACAAGGCTTATTCCACAAGAGACACTTAAACTATGATTGCAAACTATTTAGCAGTAAACAGAGATTAACCAAATCAATTATCCTTTAGCATATCACATCAGTCGTTGCTCTTGTTAAGGCAAATGCTACTACTTTGATGCCAGCGGTGAAGCCTTTTGGTGGTCTGAGGTAGCCTTGGTCCCCACAATTTTTTTTTTATACCGGAAGTCAATTTTCGAGAATTAATGAGATGGTCTCCTCATTTACTTTGTATTCTCCACTCCTGGTCTCCCTCAAATCTCAATTACAGTAAAGAATGGGAAAGTTTTGGCCCAATAAGTATAATTAAATTGATCTAATTAATGATTAGGTAGAGTGATTCGAATAAAGTTAATGTAAATTCCTAAATGGTAAATTCAATTAATCTGATTAGTTGATTAGGCGTGAGGGTGACCATCATAGGTTACCCGGGTTCTAAACCCTAAAAAAAATTCTTGTTCAAATTTGGTACCGTAACTTTTAAAAGGTACAAAACTTGGTAGCTTTTAGTTTGGATCGAACTAGTATTGCTCAAATTTGGTACCGAGTTTTTACGAGATCGAACTAGTATTGCTCAAATTTGGTAGCTTTTAGTTTGGATGGTTGGAATGATGAACAGTGGCGGAGCTAGGATAAAATCCAGGGGGGTGCTGAAAAAATTTCGTATTTTTTTTTATACCTATTAAGAAGATTTTCACAAAAATATTGAATAATTACTAAAATTGTGATATATTTATGATATTTTTAGTTAAATAGTTGAAAGAAACAAAAAAAATATAGAAAAAAAATCAAAAGGAATTAATTTTATTTCAATATTGAAGAAAAACATTAAATTTAAATATGACATGACATTTTTTAATTGAGAGAGTTTAGAGGAACTAAAAATATACAAAGAAATCCCTAAATAATTGTGTGGAATAATGATATAATAAAACAAATAAAAATTGAAGAGATTGAGATTTGAACCCAAGACCATTTAATTCCCTTCCATCCCCTTTACCAATTGAGCTAGATAGCAACCTTCCCTCCCCTTTACCAATTGAGCTAGATAGCAATTCCACTTCAAATATCACTTAAAAATATTATATTACCTTAAATATACTAAATATATGTAAAAATCATTATTATTTTTGTTTTTTTTTTCGGCGAGCACCCCCGAGCACCCCAGCTCCGCCCCTGATGATGAAGGTAAACTTCATTCATGACGGAAACATCAATCCTTGATTCATCCATGGCGGAAATTGCAAATCAAGGAAAGAACGAAGAACAGAGAATGGAACGCGGAAGTAGAAAACCAGATCGAACAGCTTCGTAGCTCTGGTATCCATGGAGAATGGATTCGTAGAGAAACAAAAATGGAGAATGGAGAATTAATTTGGAGAGAAAGAAAGAAGAAAATGTTCCAACAAACTCTTCTGATTGATTTGCTCAAGCAACGGGCTGAATTTTATACAATGCTCGTAACTGCATTGGTTAGTTACCCGAACAGTGATCCCCTGTGTGCAACACTAGTCACTAGGTGGACTCACTACACCCTCACAATCTGATCAACACGTATAGAATCTAACAATTTTTAACAAATATTTCGGTCATAAAGATTAAAGAAGCTCTTTTAGGATAAATTTTGGAATTATGTTTACCCGTAGATTAAGTTGTATTTTCAATTTGATCAGATGTATTTATAACATATTACCATTTGCATCTAAAATTTTGTTTTATAGGCATTCTTTGAAGTTGAAATTTTAAAGTAATTTAAATGTGATAATAATCTTAACTTGATTGTATATGACACAGTATAATTTAAAGGTAGGGGTAAGCAGTATTCGAGATAAGCTTCGGAAGACAAGACTTCGTTGGTTTGGACATGTGCAGAGGAGAGACGTGAGTGCGTCAGTTCGGAGGTGTGATAATTTGGATATTGATAGAGTGAGGCGGAGCAGAGGAAGATCAAAGAAGAATTGGAGAGAGGTTATCAGACAAGATTTTAGATTTGGCTTTTTTAAATCTTAACGAGAGCATGATTAGAGATAGGTCGCAATGGAGGAGCATCATCCAGGTCAGAGAGGGTTGAGCCGAGTCTCAGCGGAGTGGCAAAATACGTATCCTTTCATCGCCCCCTTTTTCCCATATCATGCATGCCTTCCTATCTATCTATTATCTATTAATATTACTAATTCTGCTAGCATTTTGCTGACGTGTCACATCCACGATTAAAGTTGAATTTTTTATTCAAATGGTATTTTCTTATTGGTCAATATTATTGCTGAAATTATTTGTTTCCTATTTGACATATATTTGTTTCCTATTTTTCATACGAAGATTATTTAAATTGATATGCTAATCTATTATCTATCTATTAATATTACTAATTCTGCTAGCATTTTGCTGACGTGTCACACCCACGATTAAAGTTGATTTTTTTATTCAAATGGTATTTTCTTATTGGTCAATATTATTGCTGAAATTATTTGTTTCCTATTTGACATATATTTGTTTCCTATTTTTCATACGAAGATTATTTAAATTGATATGCTAATTATATCAATTTTTGTTATCTATTTTAAATATATATTTAATTATTTTTTCATAGAAACGATTATATACATTGATACGTCGGACCACAATTTTGGATATTATCATTCTGTGTGGTCTTTTATATCATTATTTCATTAATAACATGACTTTCTTTATACATTTCATTCATCAATAATATTATATATTTCTTTTTAAAATTTACATTCATTATACAATATAGACATCTTAAATTTTTATTGAATTTTTTTAAAATATTTTTGGAAATAGAAGCAAAACATCGTTAATTTTAAGAAGAAATTATTTTTGCACCGGTTAACCTTTAAAAATTGAGAAAAATAATTATCCAAAATGAATATTTTAAATCCATACTTACTCTACACATTCTACATGACATCTATATAAATTTTTAACAAAAGATTTTTTAGAGATAAACTGCATTTATTTTAAACATCTTAAATGACTATTTGGAATACAAAGAATAACATTTTAAGATCTACAAACAAAAATTGAAGAATTTTGAGAAAAGAAAATGTGAAATTTGCATATATTATCATTTAAAAATAAATAAATAAACACTCTTTTATGATTAATTTTGGGTGTTTGGCTTCAAATATCAAAGAAAAAAATATTTATCCCCAAAATGAATATTTTACATCTATATTTATTTTATACACCCTAGATGTACCTTATTATAATTTCAATAATTTAAGACTTACAATTTTTTTTTTGTAAAGTTAGTAAAAATAATTAATTTGTGAATATTCGATTTCAAAAGTTAATTATAAAAATCAATTAGAGCCAAAAAAGTTTTTTTACAATTTACATATTTTAAAAGTTAGTTAAGACTTATAAGTAGACCTGTCAAAACACAACCCGACCCGGTGACCCAACCCGAAAAATTTCCGACCCGAACCCGGAAATTTTGACCCGGATTTTTTTTTCGACCCGAACCCGAAAAACCCAAAATTTTCCGGGTAATCTGGGTTTCAACCCGGTGACCCGATTGACCCGGTAATTTTGACCCGATTTACCCGATTGACCCGGTGACCCGGTTGATTTATAATTATATATAATTAATTATATATATAATTAAAATTTATCACAAAATTATCAAATCATGATTTTTTTAATTTAAAAAGGAAAAAATTGGTAAACCCGAAATCGACCTGAAATGACCCAAAACCCGGGTTCGAGTCAACCTGAAACCCGAAGTGACCCGACCTGAACCCGACCCAAATGACCCGTTTGACAGGTCTACTTATAAGCATATATTACTTATTTTACATCTTAGATGACATGTCTTATATCACTTTTTTTTTTACCATTTTACCTTTATTTTCTCTATTTATTTCTCCCTCTTTCTAGCAATCTTTCTCATGAAAATAATGAATAAGTTATGTATATCTACATAACTTCAAAAGTATTCGTACAATCATGTGCTTATGATTTTTTTAATCATTATATGACAGCTTATATTTTCCTTTTTTGTTTTATCCTAATGATAATAATTATATATGTATTGCAAATTATAATAGGTTGTGTGTTTGAGTTTTATTACTACTTTACCTTATTAAATCATTTAAAAAAATTATGTTGTATCGCTTTCCAACTAATTTATAAATTAAAAAATACTTTATACATATTATTTTTGTTGTAAACAAGTACTCCGTATATATTAATATAGTATTATATATAGATATATATAACGATATTCAGTTTGAAATGAATCAAAATCCCGTGCCTTCAAGGCACGGGTATTACACTAGTTGTCCTCTATTTCTGTTTAGTACTTCTATCTTTAGTTATTCTATGAGTTTTCGCAGGTGCTTGGGCAACTAGAAAACACTCTCTCGACCTGGTCGGGGAAAGAATGCGTACATCTGGGCCCCCAAACCCTGCCTATGCGGGATTAACTGGGAATGTTGTTGTTGTATGATTAACTATTATATTGTACTAAATATAAAATGATAAATATTTTATAGGTTAAAAATATACTTATGGTCAACTTATTTAGTAGTAAATAAGGCTGTGTTTGGCACTAGATGGAGATTATGGGGATTTCAGTAGATTTTAGGAGATGGAGATTATTTTGGTAGATTAATGGGATTGTGGGGATTGAGATTATGGATGTCGGAAATCTCGTAAAAGGTGTTTGGTAGGTAGAGGATTGTGATGTATTTTGAATGTTGAAAATTACCATTGTACCCCTAAAATAGTACCCCTCGTACCCGGCTCCTGCCCCCTCCCTCGTGACCTCTCTTCCTCCTCTTTCACACACTCACCCACGACAACTCCGAGCGGCCGCTTGGAAATCCCCCCGCCTTCACCTCCCACCTTCTCCGACTTGATCTGTCGTAGGGAGAACGGCAGCAAATCGACGACGAGTTCCACCTCCTCTCCGTCGTTGAAGAGTTCAACCTTAATCTTATCCTCACTAACCACTGATCAATACTAAAAATCCCCAAAATTAGAATCTCCAATTCACTAAATGAACAGCCAATTGAGCGAAAAATTAGAGCCTCCATGGATTGGTTCAACCTTATCTGCAAAACAAAAAGCTAACGACTTTTTGCCGATTCCAGCCAGGATGGATCAGTGTCGATGAAAAGGGGGTTTTGATCGGTACACACCGGAACGAGACAAAAGGACTGGAAATTTTCAAAGGGTGATCAAATCAAATCGAATTAGCAGATACTTTGATTTGAGGTCTCTTTCTCACTGTCCTCTCGATTGGGCACAATAGCCAGCTTAACAGGTGACAGTGAGGTTGACCAAAAAATGGGGGATTGAAGCTTGAATCCCCAACAATGGCGGATCGACGCTCGCCCTTGGCGCCTCGCAGTGGCCGGAGGAGGGCACTGTTTTCGGCCGGCAGGGATGCTCTCGATTCCCCATGTTAGGGTTCCAAGCTCCTGATTTGGGGAAGAACAGCCCGTCACCGACTCCCCTGGAGCTGTTCTCCACCGCCGGCCTTAAATCCTGACCCCCTGTCGACAAGAAGAGACGAGAGGAGGTGAGATCGGCGATGGTGGTGAAGGTCGTTGCTTCTCCTTCGCTCCTGCCTCTCTCCAGATCTGATGAATGCTTTGGCAGGGGCAATATTGTCGATGTGAATGTGAAATCTCCACACAATCTCCACAATCTTGGGGGAGGAGATTGCAAAATAATCTGATGAAATCTCCCAAATTTCCATCCCCAAATCCCCTGGAGTGTGCTGTCAAACACCATCGCATGAACTCAAAGCTTTTTTGTATTTTGTAATAATCTCCACAATCTCCCCACAATCCCTTACCAAACACACGCTAATTCATATTTTTTATCTGAGCTCGAAGTACCCGCTTATATAAGTATCCCATTCACCCTAATCCATTTTGATCTTTTCAAAACATCGATAAGATATTAAGATGTCATATGGGTTTAAATGAAGACCAAAAGAAGTTCAAAAAGATCGTCAAATATAATTTACGACTTGTTAGTTGACGCGTAGATTGTGCTATTTTTCACATTCTTAAAAGTTTATGCTATTTAATGCAATTTGTCCGATTATTTATCAGTGATTATCTGCCTCCACGACAAACCGTTCCTTTTGAGGAAATCATTTTTAATGCCACTGAAGAGACGCGACCCTTTTCCCTCCATTTCTGGATAAATCCCGTTTAGTAAACCATGGTGCCCAATTGCACACAACACCTAGGGTTTTAGATTCAAAGCTTGTTTCTTTCGGGAGAGGGGAACTACAAATCATCGTAGAAACACTTCAGAGCAAGCGAGATTTCATTCTCCTGCAGTAATCGATGAGATTCCCGGTTAGTAGCACAAATTTGGCATTTTTTGGTGAATTTCCGTGTTGTTTTGTGATTTGATTCGAAATGCTAGTTTTAAGGTTTTTAATCCGGATTTTCGCAATGCTAGGTTTAGATAACGCGCAAGATTTGCTCCACACAAGTTCAAGTTCGAAAATTTGTAGTGGAGGTTTGATCTGTTTTTTGTTGTGGTGTCAATTTTTAGGTCTGGAATTTCATTTTGTTTTAGCGAGACTCGCTAATGATGAACTAGTTAGCAGCACTTCTAGGTTTTGTTTTCGCTGTATGATGTTTGAAGTTTCGAACTTTAACACTGAACTCCGTAGAGACATCGAGCAACTACAGACAGAATGCAGATTCCATCTCGTTGTGATAGCACTAGCAGGGATCAGATTTAGGTTTCTATTTAATGGAGGATTGATGATAGGATGCAGGAGGTGTTGGGTATTTACTTGTGCTTGAAGATTTTGTGGATGGAAAATGGGGGACGAGATGGCCGGGTTTAAAGGCTGGAGCCTTTTCTTGATGGATTTAAGTATGGAAATTTTGATAGCTAGTTTAATAAATAGTGGGAACTGAGCCTTTAGGATTAAAAAAAGTGCTCATGTTTTTAATGTTGAAAGTGATGTTTTCCAATGGTGTAGGAGAAACGTTGCTATGTATGTGGTGATGTCGGCTTTGAGGAATTGCTCACGCTTTGCACGAAGTGCGAATCAGTCTATATCCATTTGTATGACGACCTCCTTTCTCTGATTATGCTTGTTTTTTTTTAATCCGGTGAAATAATAATATTTCACTCGAAATTTATGTTGTTCGCCATGTGCAGATATTGTATGAAAACCATTGTGTTTATTGCCCCGGATGACTGGGTCTGTGAAGATTGCGAGCAACCCCCCAAACATGGTATCTTGAAATAAATCCATTTAAGAAACTAGGTATGGTATTTCTCTGTAGCTACCAATGATTTTCTTGTTTTGCAGCTGCTAGCAAACTTACTGATAATGTTCGAGGGCTTAAGAGGACTGTACAGTTTATTCCTCCAGATGAAGCAATTGCGCTGGCTTCTCCTTCATTGTTGCCAAAGGGTAAGGATTCATTTAACACATGCCACTGAATATCTTGTTTTAGATATTCATTTCATTTCGCATTTCATTTCTGGGAAGTTTTAAATTTTAATGACAGGTTTATCTAAAACAAGGCTATCTACTTCCCAGATTAGAAATCTAATATATAAGCTTAATGGCTACTGGGTACTACCTTTGCAATCATGTTAAAAGCGGAAATTGTAGTGAAGGAGGGAAATTATTGTTTTCCCAATTCTTATGATGATTTGGAGCTTGTTATCTTCATTCTGCTTTTGATTTGTTGATTGAGAAATATTTTATGAGCAAACTAGTGAATGGTGACTCGTTTCAATGAGCAGTCTATTGAATAATGACGCATTTCTGTTCGTTGATAGTTGATAGAGTATTAATAAGTGGATACCTGAATAGTTTGCACATTTACGAATGTAACTTAATTTTTATTGCAAATTTGGACAGGTGGTGATTCCCACAAGGATACCTTGAAAGCCAGCAAGAATGTAGGTGAGCAGAGGCGGGCTGGGCAAGCGGAAAATGGTAGATTTCTCCCAAATAAGGTTTCATTTCCAACGTGGACGTAAGTAATGATTTCTTTGAAATGCTATGCCAAAAGCCATTTGAAAAATTCTGCTCCTTTATTATTCAGAAAAACACATTTGCACCAGCAATTCAATTGCATCATTGACTTTGGGATTCTAGTTGACGCAGATTCTTTGTTTATATGTGTTTGTCGTTCTGCAATTCAAACAACATTTACTAAAAACTACCAAGAATTAAAAAATTTCATACTCTTTGTATGGTCATATCCAATATGAGCTCTGCTGATTTCCCAGTGGCTCTTTTATGTAAGACTACGCTTTAACGTGATCCTCCAAACTATGATATTCAGCAAGGAAAACAGTCCGCAGAAGAGTGCATATTTTATTTTACCGTGGATAGTTAAAGGCGCCTTCTCTTTATCTGCCGAATCATCTGTGGCATGTGCCCTCTGTAGTTCTTTTGCTTTAGTTCTTTTGCTTTTCTTGTATTACTTCTTTATAAGGATGTGTCATTTCTAATATGTGAGAAGTTGCACTCTGTTTGCAAGAACTTTGATCAAAGATGTTTCCGATAGTTGGCTTGTTAAACTGACTACTGGCTAAGCTTATCAGACATAATTCAGTCCTATTTTGTGATTTAAGAACTTTGATTTATTCTCAGACTATTTGTTTTTGCTTTTGCTTTCTCAGGGGATGCTTTAAATTTAGTGGTTTTGCTGCTCCGGTTAGCTCATTAGATGTTGTTTGGGGTTACCCACCAGCAAAAGTTATGCGGCAGGCTTTTGAGTTGACAAAGGAAATGCCAAATGCTCTTCGCTTTACGGCCATTCCTAAATGTATGATTTGGGGGAAAATGTTCAAGGACCGAGGCCCAGATAAGCATGATGTTGGATTATACTTCTTGCCCATTGGTGGCAGGTAATAAGTAGATAATATCTTAGATATGATTCAGTTAAGTACTGCTCAAGTTCTAAAGAAACTGTATTTGATCAATTTTGCAGATCTGAACAATGTTACTCTTGCCTCGTGGCATACCTCGAAAAACAAGACGTTGTCCTTAGAAGTTGTATCCGTGGAGTTCAGCTCCTGATTTTCTCGTCTTCATGCCTGGATGAGGAGTCTAAAAGTAGACATTTCGCTAAACAACTCATATTGGCCTTGAAAGAACTTTCTTGTATTTAAATTTTATGTTTCCTTTCTATACTTGTGAAGACGTTTTCAGGAGCGGTCCCTTGGATGAGGAATCTTAGAGTTGCTAACTCTTGTCCTTCAATTCACAGAGATGAATCAGGCCTATTATCTGTGGGGACTCTTTGTGCATCCTGTGAATGCAATTACTTTCAAGGAGCCGGAGCAGAAACAGGTAAATAGACGGCTTTGTGTTTACCAGCTTATAGGGTAAATGAATTGTCTATGTGTGTTTGTTTGTTGTATGCACGCTTTCACTCGTCTTCAGCTCAGCTCTATGGAATATCTTCCATTGTAGTCTCCCTCAAAGAAACACACTGAACCCGCTATTCAGCAACAAACTGTAGACATGGAGATTGACATGCTTGGAGGAGCACCTGTTGGGAGGATTGACGTTCCAATTCCAAGTTCTTCGCATCTTGGCTGTTCCAAGATGAGCAAAGTGGCAGTTGAAGCCAGCCAACCAGTTCCTGAGACCCAAGTCAAGCCCGGGAAGTGGGATGGCAATGATTCGGCCCCAAAGACAAGCACTGAAACCGCCATTCAGCATGTCCTGGAGGACAATCAAGCAGTGGACAGGGAGACTGACATGCTTGGAGGAACACCTGTTCGGAAGATTGACCCTCCTCTGATTCCTGGAGATTCTCATAAGATGAGCAAAGCAGCAGTTGCATCTAGCCAACCAGTTCCTGTGACCCAAGTGAAGGCCGAAATGTGGGATGGCAAGGATCTGGATTCTCCACCTGGGTTCCCTGCACGCACCGCCTGGGAGGAACCAAGAGTTCCTCCGGGTTTTGAAGAGAACGGGAGGCTTAAGTATAAATCTATTAGCGAGATACTGCAATCCGGAGATGGTAGACGAAGCTAACCGGTATGCGTTCAGCAGTAGTTTTGCTGGTACATTGCTAGGAATTTTGGGCTGCAAGTTACAGGATGTAACTTCTTTTGTCTATATCTTGAGGTATGGTACAGTAATACATGATATATTTAGGATTCACCATGATGGAAATGAAACTCTTTGAAAAGGCATAGTTCCAAACTATGGGTTTGGAACTTCCTACTAGCTGCTCCATATTCTTGGGAGCTGGAAGAACCTCAAAACTTACAATATCTAAAGAAATGATATACTCTTGCAAAGGTTATAGATGCATATTTTGATTCTAAATATCATATTTTTGTGAATTTGTTGTGAAGTGTTTTTCTATTTATATTGCCAATATTGGTATTGGTAGTCAATTTTTGGGTCAGAAGGGTATGTCCCAAGGCCGGGATCGCTAGAGGGGGAGTATTCAGGTTGAAGATGTCTAGTCGGAGGTCTGGTATGTGGATCATAGCCAAGAGGTATGCCTAGAAGCAGCCACCCTTTAAAGAGGGCATGGAGTGGTTTTTAGTTTTTTGCTTTTGGTTGCCTTTCTCCGTTACCTCTCGTGTTCTTTTCATCTTTTGTGCCTTGTTCACATAAGGCTACACCGGTACTGCCATACTTGGTTTGGTTACTCAGAAACCTCTTCTTGACTAGTTTAGAACATAGATGGATACCTAGACCTCTTAAACCTTACTTCGACGGGATTCACTGAGTTGTTGTTATTGTCATTGTAAGGATATGTCCCAAGGCCAAAAAGAGTTTCATTTACAAAACCAAACAATTTCATTAATCATGTAAACACTTGATTTCCAGCTTATCAATCAATTTATATTTGGTTGTAATGTGTTGAAGGTAGCAGTAGGAGTGGAGTGGATTGTTGGTAAAAATTAGGGGTGGGCACAAATCCCGCAAATCCCGATCCCGTCCCGGTCCCGTCCCGATCCCGTCCCGATCCCGGTGGGATTTAGGACAAAATAGCGAATCCCGTCCCGATCCCGTCCCGCAAAAATTATGCGGGACGAAACGCGGGACGATCCCGGTGGGATCCCGCAAATCCCGTCCCGTCCCGCATATAATAATAATAATAATAATAATAATAATAATAATAATAATAATAATAATAATAATAATAATAATAATAATAATAATAATAATAATAATAATAATAATAATAATAATAATAATATGATAATATTATAGAATAATAATAATATATTATTAGTATTATTATTTTGAGCAAATATTATAATTATAATTATAATCATAATCTTCCATTTATAATAATAATAATAATATTTGTTTAGAATAACAATATTATTATTATTATTTGAGCAAATATTATTTATAACTATAATAATAATTTTCAATTTATAATAATAATAATAATAATAATAATAATAATATATAATATTATAATATAATTTAATAATAATATTAATTTATAATAAAATTATTATAATAATTATTATATTATTATTATTATATCATATTATATTTTTTTTCCTTTGAAGTATAATTATTTTATAATAATAACAATAAAAATAAGTAATGTTATTTTATTTTATTTTTTTATTATTATTATTATTTTTATTATTATTATTATTATTATTATTATTATTATTATTATTATTATTATTATTATTATTATACCCATTTAGAGTTACAAGAGGCAAATAGCTAATTAAATACAGTATTCTTCCCAACTATCAATCGATAATTAGACAATATTGGTGAATCTCGTCTCAATTCCTTTCCGTCCTGATCTAGTAAGATAATGTAGTCAAATATGTTGAACATTATAATTAATTGTACAATCATTGTATGAATTAATAATAGTATTATAATATTAATAATAATAATATTAATATTATTATTATTGAATAATATAGTTGAGAATAGTATTCAACATATTATACTAAATAATGAATTATGAAAGCATTTTTCACTTTGTAAATTTATATAATATTTTATTATTTTTATATGCGGGACAAGGCCCGTCCCGTCCCGATCCCGTCCCGTCCAGACACCATCCCGTCCCGATCCCGTCCCGAAAAAAAAATGTCAATCCCGTCCCGATCCCGTCCCGAAAAAATTTCGCGGGACAAGTCCCGTCCCGGCACAATCCCGTCCCGTCCCGTCCCGTGCCCACCCCTAGTAAAAATGATCATAAAATAAAAAATACATTAGTAAAAAAATTATAAATAGGAAAAACAAACAAACACCAAATAAATATGTATTTAGATGATTAAATATAAAAAGGAAAAAAAAAGCCAAAATACTTTCATAATACCCCTTTTACCCCTATTTTATTTTTTCCAACCCGTTCCATTGCCTTCATTCTTCCTTTCTTTCATTTAGATCTGGACTGCGTCGTCTTCCACCTTCCACACCTTGCTCGATCGAGAATCTGGACTGCGCCGCCCCCGTCGTCCTCCGTCTTCCATCCGATCTCACTGCCCCTGCCTCGTTCTTCCTCATCTTTCTCCCATCCGTGGTAGATCCATGGAGGAGGCCTCGGATTGCAGTATTCGGGTCGTTCTCGTCCGAGATTTTGGAGGAAGACGGTGAGATTGAGACGATGCGAACCTTCACGGCTATAGCTCTGGAGCGGTTTCTAGATCCAGGAGATTCAAGATCGGTTTCCGATTCGAAGGTGTGGATCGTGGCAATTCCACATCGTGGTAGATCCATGAAGGTGGATCGGCTTCCGTCCAGAACTTCCTTGCGGCTTCATCTGGAGAAAGCAACAGCGATATCTTCTTCTTCGACGCTTCCCCGCCGCGCGACTTCGAGCTATGTGAATCTGGGAGATCGATCCTCTTCCTCTCTCTCACAGTACACTGTGATTCAGGGCGATTGATTTCACAAGGAGAGTTCGGATCCTTCCCCTTTCTTCGTTGCCATGTCGGAAACAATCGACGATGCCGAACACGCCCTGATAAACTCGGAAACCATAACCATTGCTGAATTGGATCTATTTTAGTTCGCAATTTCTGAATTGGATCTATTTTAGTTGATTAATTTTAGAAATATTGTGTACAAAGTTGGATTTGTTTCTTGTTTCGATCAATCTTGTATCGTACAATTAACAGGTAATTGAATTAAAATACTGTGAAGAGATTGGTGGGGGTTGATTCTAGTGGTACATGAAATGTTTCAATCGATATCTTTCATAATACGGAGTATAGATTAATCAATTTGACTTGGGGCATTGGGGGGCCATGTAGCAATCGATATCTTTCATAATACAGAGTATAGATTAATCAATTTGAATTGGGGCATTGGGGCCATGTAGGTATAGATATGACTTGTCTACAACAATAACAAATTCTCACATCCATGACACAATAGGAAATGAAGTGGATTTTAGGTGTCGAAATTGATTATTTTTATAGTGGTGACAGTGTCTAAGACACTGTTTTTATAGTGGTTACAGTGTCTATAACCCTGTTTTTATAGTGGTTACAGTGTCTATGACCCTATTTTTATAGTGGTTACAGTGCCTATGACCATGTTTTTATAGTGGTTACAGTGTCTATGACCCTCTTAGGCTCTTACTCATTCATATATTAGAGGACTGTCACCACTTATATTTTGGCTTCTTATTAGTCTCTATAGGGTTTGTGCTCCCTCGTTCTAGGGTTTTCCTTTGGTTACAGTGTCTAGGACCCTGTTTTGATTTTGATTACAGCGTCTATGGCTCTCTTACCCATTCATATATTAAAGGAGAACTGTCACCACAAGAATATCGGCTTCTCATTAGCCCTTATAGGGTTTGTGTTTCCCTTGTCCTAGGGGTTTCCTTTGATTACAGTGTCTATGACCCTTTTTTCATAGTGATGACAGTGTCTATGACACTACTTTTATTTTAGTTACAACGCCTATAGGGTTTTGTTTGATTACATTGTCTATTACCTTTTTTCCATAGTGGATAGTGGTGACAGAATCTATGATCCGGTTTTTGTAGTGGTAACAGTGTCTATTATCTTGTTTTTATAGTGGTGACAGTGTCTATGACTCTCATACCCATTCATATATTGAAGGAGAACTGTCCACCTAATGTCTTTTGACTTCTCATTAGCCCATTTAGGGTTTGTGCTTACCTTGTCTTAGGGTTTTCCATTTGGCGACATTAATCATCTCTTAACGACGTACTGTACTTAACATTTTAGGGTTTAGGGTTTAGGATTTAGGGTTTAGGGCCTTGGCCCTAAACCCTAAAGACTTAACCCTAAACCCTAAACCATACTGTACATCACGTGTTCTTTTGGCTTCTTATTAGGCCTTTCAGGGTTTGTGCTTACCTAATCATAGGGTTTTCCTTTGATTACAGTTTATTTGAGCATTTTTTCATAGTGGTGACAATGTCTATAACCTTGTTTTTATTTTGGTTACAACGTCTATAGGGTTTTTCTTTTGATTACAGTGTCTATGACCTTGTTTTAATAGTGGTGACAGTGTCTATGACCCTATTTTTATTTTGCTTACAGCGTCTATGACCCTCTTAACCATTCATGTATTAGAGGAGAACTTTCACCACATTTAATTTGGCTCCTCATTAGCCCCTATAGGGTTTGTGCCTCCCATTTTCTAGAGGTTTCTTTTGATTATAGTGTTTATGACCATTTTTTCATAGTGGTGACAGTGTCTATGACCTTAATTTTATTTTGGTTACATTGTCTATGACCCTCTTAGGCTCTTACTCATTCATATATTAGAGGAGAACTGTCACCGCTTATATTTTGGCTTCTTATTAGCCTCTATAGGGTTTGTGCTCCCTCGTCCTAGGGTTTTCCTTTGATTACAGTGTCTAGGACTCTGTTTTGATTTTGATTACAGTGTCTATGGCTCTCTTACCCATTCATATATTAGAGGAGAACTATCACCACATGAATATCGGCTACTCATTATCCCCTCTAGGGTTTGTGCTTCCTTTTTCCTAGGGTTTTCCTTTGATTACAGTGTCTTTGAACATTTTTTTTATAGTGGTGACATTGTATACAAAACTGTTTTTATTTTGGTTACAGTGTATATAGGGTTTTCCTTTGATTACAGTGTCCTAGGGTTTTCCTTTTGATTACAGTGTCTATGACTTTTGGCTTCTCATTAGCCCCTTTAGGGTTTATGATTCCCTTTTTCCTAGGGTTTTCCTTTGATTACAGTGTCTATTAACCTTTTTTCATAGTGGAGACAATGTCTATAAAGCTGTTTTTATTTTGGTTACAACGTCTATAGGGTTTTCCTTTTGATTACAGTGTTTATGACCCTGTTTTTATAGTGGTTACAGTGTCTATAACACTGTTTTTATTTTGATTACAGTGTCTATGACCCTCTTACCCATTCATGTATTAGAGGAAAACTGTCACCACATTTATTCTGGCTTCTCATTAGCCCCTATAGGGTTTGTGCTTTCCTTATCATATGATTTACCTTTGATTACAGTGTCTATGACCATGTTTTTATAGTGGTGACAATATCTATGACTTTATTTTTTATAGTGGTTACAACAGTAGTTACATTTTAATTTTTTATTTATCGTGGTGACACTACTTTAAAAAAATCTAAAAACTACAAATTAGAAATTAGAGAATAAATGTCACCACATGTATTTTGGCTTCTCATTAGCCCCTATAGGGTTTGTGCTTCCCTTTTCCTAGGATTTTTCTTTTGATTACAGTGTCTATGAACCTTTTTTTCATAGTGGATACAATGTCTATAAAACTGTTTTTATTTTAGTTACATCGTCTATAGGGTTTTCCTTTTGATTACAGTGTATTTGACCATGTTTTTATAGTGGTTACAGTGTCTAATGTCCTATTTTTATTTTGGTTACAGCGTCTATAGGGTTTTCCTTTTGATTACAGTGTCTATGATCCTATTTTTATTTATCGTCTATAGGGCTTTCCTTTTGATTACAGTGTCTATACTTTGTTTTTATAGGGGTGACAGTGGTTATAACACTTTTTTTATTTTGATTACAATGTCTATGACCCTCTTACCTATTCATGTATTAGAGGAGAATTGTCTCCACATTTATTTTGGCTTCTCATTAGCCCTATAGGGTTTGTGTTTCCCTTATCATATGATTTTCCTTTGATTACAGTGTCTATGACCACGTTTTTATAGTGGTGACAATATCTATGACTTTATTTTTATAGTGGTGACAACCATAATTACAATTTTAATTTTTTTTTTATTTTGGTGACACTACTTTAAAAAAAATATAGAAAACTAGTAATTAGAAATTAGAGAAGAACTGTCACCACATGTATTTTTGCTTCTCATTAGCCTCTATAGGGTTTGTGTTGCTTCTCATTAGCCTCTATAGGGTTTGTGATTTCCTTGTCCTATGGTTTTCCTTTGATTACAGTGTCTATGACCCGGTTTTTATTTTGATTACAGTGTTTATGACCATGTTTTGATTACGGCGATGAGTTTAGGCCGGTCAAATTGCAGCATCGAATTGAAAAATCAAAATTGGTCAAATTTCAACACTGCTAAAAGCACTTCATATCGTGCCAAAACACAAGTGTGAACTTAAAATGGATGCTTGCAGATCACACAAAAACGAAAGCACGAGGCTTTGTGCAAAAATAAAAGAGGGGGGAAATGTATTACGTAGTACTAATTAACGATTTACATCTACCAACATGCCTATTTCCATCTTGAATTCTTTGCAATAAGCTGTAGCACTGACACCTTGAATACTCAGTAGGGTCCTCATAAAAGTTCTGGTACACCCAAAAAAACATAAAATTCCAAAACTAATTAACATAAAATTCAAAACCTTCTTGCTTCGGTCTCTTCCAAGCATGTAAAAGGTCTGGTACACCCAAAAAACCATAAAATTCCAAAGCATTGTAGTTAGAGCACAAAATCACAAGTTGGTTCCCAAATTCACATTTGATCCTTGCTCGGACACTCAAATCTGCCCGTGAATCTACCTGCCATGCTCGAGCGCTCTCTATCTGTTTGATCAGCAAAGGGCTGACAGTGGCCTCCCCTTTGGAGCCTACATTTAGTATCACTTAGCCCCCGATTGACAAATTGCTATAACCTTCTTCGAAGCCATGGCCTGGTCATACAGATCAGCAAGGAATTCAATCAAAATAAAAACAAGGCGTGGAATAGAATACCAAGTCGAAACCAAATCAGCCATAGAACACCAAATCGAAACCCAATTCTCTGTTAGGGTTTGCTGTTCGGAGTCAATGGCTTCCTGAAATCGAAAAGAAAAATCAAAAGAGGAAGGAGGAGGACTATAGGAGGAAACGTACCTTGGAATCGAAAGTCGATGGCTTTCTGGAACTCCGACGTCGCTGGCAGATTAGTCCGTTCCCACTGCTCCCTGGACGGTTTCGTTCCCGAACAAAGGGGAAATCGACCTGATTTGGCTGTTGTGGACGAGGTCGTCAGCCGAGATCGGAGAAGTGGCCGCCTCTGCGCAGGAATTCATGGACAAATAGAAGGTTGCCGGGGACGGAGGATTCGACGATGGAGAAATCGATGGTTGTTGGAGACAAAGAGCGAGGGGCGGTCGACGGGAGATGGTGTGCAGCGATGAGGCGGGAGGTGGGAGATGGTGTGCGAGGAGGCGGGAGGTGGGAGATGGTGTGCAACGAGGGAGGATCCGGATCCAAATTTTTTTACAGATCTGTTTTAATTTGGGGAAGGGGAAGATATAATGGCAGGGTATAATTGGAAAATGTGGCCTATTACCTAATAATGCCACCCTTGTGGCCTAAAACTTAAATATTGGACCCAAAATGGCCATTTAGCAAAAAATTCCTTTTTTTATTTAAAATAATGTGAAATTATCATGCTAGATGAGATGTTTTTATTATTACCTACAAAAGATTAAAAAAAAATTATATATCTATAAAAAATAATTGTATCTAAATTTTAATTTATATTAATCTTTTCATGTCATAGGAAAAAATAAATAAATATGATGAAATTAGATAAAAAGATAAGATATGATAAGATATAGGGAAAAAATAAAAAACAAATTTTATAGATTTTGCAATATTTCCCGCCGTCGTCGTGGGTCTTTTGTAGATAATAAATAAACAAATTTTATATATCCCTAAAACAAATTTTAAAACAAATTTTTATTACCAGAGAAAAATATAAGATATGATAAGATATAGGAACAAATTAAAAATTAAATATCGGTTAGGAAAGATTGCAAGATCTTTAAAAGGTGAGATCTTAATTTCTATCTTTAATTAGAAAAAAAAAAACACAATAAATCCAAGATTTATGTTGAAAAAAAATGTTTGGAAAAATCACATGCCAAAATTTTTATTCATATGGAGAAATAGATTGGAAGAAATTAAAGCAAGAAAGAAAAAAGCGAAATAAAAGAAGTAGGATTGGAAAAAAAAAAAGGAGTAGGATAAAACGAGATTGGTTGAATTTGCTAAAGTAAAGGAGAATGTGACACGTTAGCAAAGTCTTCTAAATTAAAGTGGTATATAGATTTTCACCCTATACGAAGTTTATATTATTTCATAATCTTTCAACCTTTATTTCACACAATTTTTCGATTTCAACTTGTTTATAATTTTAGTCACTTTTTTTTTTTACCTCGCCCTATACGAACCTGTCACCTTATGGGTGAAGATGCCCTTAGAAGTAAACGTTGTATATGTGAAGCCCAAATATTCTATATATATATATATATATATATATATATATATATTTTTTACCTCTACCGAAATACCTAATTAATAATATGACAACTTCTATTTATCTATGTATTCTAAATCTTTTTTTTTTCCAGTTTTCAATATAAATTCAATATTTATTATTTTGGTTATTATTTATATCACCTTGGATCCTTGAATGACCCAAACTAAATTTAACCATAACTTGAAATCTGACCTGAATAACCTAATTGAAAGATATAACTCATAAACTCAACCGAGAGTTTTTAGGTGCTCTAATGAAATTTAGTATGCAAGTATTTGTTAACATTTCATAATCTACTTCCAATAAGTACAATTACATTGAATCCTTTTAAGAAAGGAAAACAGTGCCAAAAGTGGATAGACATTGCTAGTAAAGAATGTGCACTAATAAGTCTTATAAACTTCAACTTGTCAAATCATCAAGTTACTTCATTGTAAAAATCAACCTGAAAATCATGAATGTCCAAACATTTTATTCGAATTAGTAAGAGAAAACAACACAACTACTCTGTATAGCCTAATTTTGAAAACTTACCAACGATATCCATCGTAGCTCGGAGTGAGTTGAGTGGCTGAAGATTTTCCTAGTAGAGAATAAACGCAAACTTCGTCTCGCCAGTCTAGTGGAGTTCCATTTCTCCACCGTGCATAATCTTCTTGTCATCTTTATAATAAAAAAAAGTCATTGTCATTTCTAAACGATACGAGAGAATTTCCACAGTTGAGAATAACATAAGTTAATAACCCATCCTCATATAAATTCTTCAACTACACTGTATACAACTGAACCCAGTACTTGGAATCCTCCTAGTTATTCAACATCCAAACTTCTATCAAACTCTCGTTAGACGACATTCTCACCAAAATCAACTTCTCATCTGAGACTCTCATATACCCAATCCCCTCAAAGCAACATAGTAAAGCGGGAAGCACATTGCCCCTTTTTGAGATCAAATGTTAGTATAATTTTAGAGCCTTCCAAGTCAGACTCTAATGGCCAATGAAAGATTTCATTGGTGAGAGTCTCATCTATTTGAGTGACAAAACATGATAACTAGGCCTTGCTGCCTCTTGCGATAGTGGCATGCCATATTAAAATTGATAATGAAATAATCAACAAAGTCATTCCTTGTCACCACGTCTCAACCCCCCTAGTGTAACACCTCTGTTCTATATCGGATATAACAACAAAGTCATTCCTTCTCCAGCTACACTATATAAAATTGAACCCAGGACTTGGGATCCCCATAGTTATTCAGCATCCAAATTTCTAGACGACATTCTAACCAAAATCATTTTCTCATCTGAGACTCTCATACGCCCAATCCCCTCAAAGCAACATAGCTCAGCAGGAAGCACCATCTTCCCTATTTGAGATCAAAGGTTAGTATAATTGTGGAGCATGCTAAGTCAGACTCTAAAGGCCAATGAAACATTTCATTGGCGAGAGCCCCATCTGTTTGAGTGACAAAGCTGATAACCATGCCTTGCTGCCTCTTGTGACAGTGAAATGTCATATTAAAATTCATGATGAAATAATCAAAAAATTCATTCCTTGTCACCACGTTCCAACCCCTCTAGTGTAACACCTCTGTCCTACATCTGATATAATAAGGATTTCGGAGTGATTTATAATTGATTCAAGCCCTACCCTTGTTACAAGAACTCTTTGTTTTCAGGCTCCAAGTGACGACAACAGATATGAGAGGGGTAGGTAACATAGGCTAGCGCTTATTATGACCCAACACTTCTGTCCCACATCGGATATAATAAGGATATCAGAGTGATTTATAAGTGATTTAAGCCCTACCCATTTTACAAGAAATTCTACATTTGGTAAATGAATTAAAACATGAAAACCATTATTGGAGAATAAAAGTTAATGGTCATAAGTTGCATGCTTCTGATTTTCGGGTTTGGACTTACTATAAAAAAAAATTAAAGATACTAATTAATTTGGAAAATTGCATCACAAATTGAACAAGTGAAAAGGAAGAGTCCATTTATAGTCATTTAATATCTCTAGCAAAAAAGTATAGAGAATTACACGATGACACAGGACAAATGAACTACCACTGGACAAACCTGTGCTTGTACGAAGCTTCAACCTTATTTCATCACAACTTATGCCAAACACACCCTTACTTAGCCTCTCCGGGAGAGACTCCCTAAGATTACCTAATCGGCAGCAAAATATGAAAGTTATTATCCAGTGTACTTGTGTTCTTGCATGAATATGAAAGCATACACAATTTTACGGTATTCATAAATGTCTTGCTTGTACAAATCCTTTTTAGCAAGGGGAGTGATTTAGTGCTCAAAGAGTTGTCCCTACACAAATCAATACTTATTGGAGACGTTGTCACCCCATTTTCATTGGTTGGATATGCAAAACAAGTATTGTTTAAGCCATTGTAGAAACTATAGAGAAACTGAAAGAAATGCAAAAGTGTAAATTGGATGCTGACCAAGACAAGATCCCCAATGAGATTGTTCAATATTACCGACTTACCCGCACCCTGATCATTTTAGGGAGGAAAGAAATATTATTTCATTATATTGCAGACATGTGGATAGAGAGTCAAATCAAATAGATTATATACCATCAAACTTCTAAAGCCGGTTTGGAAATTATAATACGGAGTAGTTAACAAGTCCATGTATGGATAGATACAAAGATTCAACTTCAAGCTCTTAAAATCACAACGAACAACAACAATAACAAAAATTGCTCAGATAAATCACACAATTTAACTTAACTTCAAGATCCTACAGAAACAATCCATAAGAAAATACAGTAATGAATTGATGTCTACGCTAGAAAAGAGGTTATGAGTACCCCTCTCCCTTCCTTCAAACTGAAACCCCGAAGGAAACTTCAATATACCACATCCGCTTAGTCATTCAAATTATCATATCCACTGCAATACTCGTACAACAAAAACATGGCATACGAACCCTGGTTTCTTACTATTTCCTCGAAGATCTACATTTGACAGAACTCCAACTTGATATTCCAATAAGAAAAGCTACATCAACCAATTTAAATATTGCACAACTTATATTCACACCATTCCTAAATCAAAAAAATCTAAATATCTCGTTCACGTCTTCCGGACAGTGCATAAACAAAAATCAAACGCAGACTTACAACACTGCCAAGAGAAATGACATTGAGAAATTCACATAAAATTATGCACATAAAAAAATTCACATCAAATTTTAAAATATTATATATATATATATATATTTGGTTTCTTTGAAAAAAAATATGTACATAAAAAATGGTTTACCATAAAAAAATTATTTTACAATTAGAGGGTTATTGTTTAAGAATAACTAGTATAATTCCCGCGCCATAACGCGTTTATATAAAAAAATAAATATAAATTATTATATATAGTAGGTAAGTTATACTTTTAAGAAGAAATTTGGCTAAATATCCATTTTTCCAACCCCTTTTTGCAAAATGTCCACCTAAATTCAGTTTTTGCTAAATGTCCTAATTTTTTTTTAAAAACCACGTAATGCCCCTGCCCTTATTTAATTTATCCTCACCCTCTCCGTTGTTTGACTTCTACCTCCCGTTCTTTCTGACGGTGATTTCACACACACACACACACACAGAGAGAGAGAGAGAGAGAGAGAGAGAGAGAGAGCGAGAGGGAGAGGGAGAGGGACGCTGGTCCAAGGCAGGAGGACGAAAGGAGCGCCAGTGGAATCATCGATCTTCCTCATCCTCGCCGGTCTTCACGGTGGCGGCCTCCCCACGCGTTTAGGCCGTTCGAAGAACGGCTCGTCTTCAAGGCCGTTCGAAGAAGCGAATAGTTCCTCCTCTCCCAGATTCCTTCGCTCTTGCCCTAGTCGTCTGCTAATCTTCAGGAGTCCGATTCCGGCAAATTCGAGATCGGATCTGGTTATGGCAAGCGGTGGTGACAGAGTAGATCCGGCCTCTCCGACCCTACCGTGTCTGTGCGCGATCTCCTATCTTCGATTTCCTTTCGATTTCGCCGGCTCTACCGTGTCTGTTTGCTGCTGTTGCGTGTTCTGATGGAGATATCACAGAGAGAGAGGGAGGGATGGTGACAGACTGACATCCTTCGCCCTCCGCCTCCTCCGCGCTTTCGCCTTCCACTCTCTCCCCGTCGAACAGGTCCTCCTCCTCTTCCTCTTCGTCTTGATGGTTCAAAATATGGCGATGCAGGGTTGATTACAATCTGCAAACTCAACACTCAAAGCATCAAGTTGCCTGAAGGTGCGATTCATTTGATTACATCTGTCTTCCATAGTGCTGGAAATTTATTTGATTTTACTGCTAGTGCAATTTGGAATTGGGATGAATTGGTTACACAGTACCAATTTGGAATTGCTAGCAATTTTGACTGATTACATCTGTCTTGCATAAATTGTGGATGTAACTAGTCCATCAAGGTTTCCATTTGTGTTGATTTCGTTGCTAATTTATAGTCTGAAGATCTGATTGCTTATAGACAGTGACATAAGATAGTCAATGATTAGTTTGTTTTGCTCGTATTACCGATGATTTGGCACTTGAGTTTACTCTTGTTGAGTCCTTCCATCATACTCCGTAGATCACAATTCATACACCATTAAAGAATATAAATTGATTTAACTGATGAAAAGAAACGCCATTAAAGGATTTAGAGGATTGATACACACCACTGGAATGGAATATAAAGCATACATGTGTGCAGTGGGGATGTCTAGCTACCTAATCAATTTCTCCCAAAGCAAGTCTTTCTTAACACTACGTATAAACAAACAAATAGCAGTTTTGACACTATCAGAGGGGTGGGGATGTCTCCCCTCTATAATATATGCTTCTCTTGTCCTAAAGTTTTTGTTTGGTGACACATGTTTTATTAAGATGACACTAGTCATGACACTATCAAAGGGGTGGTGACAGCGATAGGGGTCGTGACAGCGATTGAGGTCGCGACAACGATGGGGTTGTGACAGCGATAGGGGTGGTGACATCGATAGGGGTGGTGACAACGATGAGGTGGTGACAACGATATGGTGGTGACAGTGATAGGGGTGGTGACAACGATAGGAGTGGTGGTGACAACGATAGGGAAATCGATAGGGGTGGTGGTGACAACGATAGTGTGGTGATAGCAATAGATGTGATGACAACAATAAGGGTGGTGACAACAATATGAATGGTGGTGACAATGATAAAGGTGGTGGTGACAGTGATAGGGGTTGTGGTGTCAACGATAGGAGTGATGACAGCGATAGAGCGGTGACAACGATAGAGGTGGTGACAGTAATAAGGGTGGTGACAGTGATAGGGGTGGTGGTGACAGCGATAGGAGTGGTGGTGACAGCGGTAGGAGTAGTGACAACGATAGGGCGGTGACATTGATGGAGGTGGTGACATCAATTAGGGTGGTGACAGCGATAGGAGTGGTGGTGACAGTGATAGGAGTGGTGGTGACAGCAATAAGAGTGGTGACAACGATAGGGCGGCGATAGCAATAGAGGTGGTGACAGCAATAAGGGTGGTGACAACAATATGGATGGTGGTGACAGTGATAGAGGTGGTGGTGATAGTGATAGGGGTTGTGGTGACAACGATAGGAGTGGTGACAGCGATAGGGCGGTACGGTGACAGCAATAGAGGTGGTGACAACAATAAGGGTGGTAGCACCAATATGAGTGGCGGTGACAGTGATAGAGGTGGTAGTGACAATGATAGAGGTGGTGGTGACAGCGATATGAGTGGTGGTGACAACGATAGGAGTGGTGCCAGCGATAGGGCGGTGATAGTGATAGAGGTGGTGGCCGCAATAAGGGTGGTGACAACGCTATGGGTTGTGGTGACAGCGATAGGGCGGTGTCACTAATCTCGTAAAAAAAAAACTTATCACCCAAAAATTTGTTTATCATCATATATGTGTCACCAAAGTTATTGATCGGTGTCACCACTTATAAAGGTGGTGACACTAATAAAAAAAATTGTCAGCAAAATTTCTTTAAAAAAAAAATTGTCACCAAAATTTCGTAAAAAAAAAATAAAAATTGTTACCAAAATTTTTCATGTGTCATCAAAGTTGTATCACCAATTCATTGACTTTGACCGGTCAATGGTCAAAATAAAAATGGGAATGAAGGAAGGGAATGGGAAGGGGGGGCAAAAATGTAATATTATGACATTTTGCAAAAGGGAAAATAAAAGTGTCCATTTTGCAAAGTGGACATTTTGCAAAATGCCTTGTAGAAAATGGACACTTACCTAAAAATTCCTACTTTTAATTCTTGATTCTCGACATTCCTAATTTCGGGAGTGTGAAAAAAATATCAATGTTTCGCAATAAATTAAAAATGAGTCAATTATTGAAAAAAATAAAAATCATTAGGTTAGCTAAGTTTCAACATTGAAGAGACCATAAGTACCATAAAAATATTATGGTAAATATAGTTATTGAAGATTAAAAATTAAAAATTGATTTTTTCCTATATCTTATCATATTTGAGAGATAAACCTGTTTTTTATATAAAATAATGTGAAATTATCATGCTAGATGAGATGTTTTTATTATTACCTACAAAAGATAAAAAAAAAATTATATATCTATAAAATAATTGTATCTAAATTTTAATTTTAATTTATATTAATCTTTTCATGTCATAGGAAAAAATAAATAAATATGATGAAATTAGATAAAAAGATAAGATATGGTAAGATATAGGGAAAAAATAAAAATCAAATTTTATAGATTTTGCAATATTTCCCGCCGTCGTCGTGGGTCTTTTGTAGATAATAAATAAACAAATTTTATATATCCCTAAAACAAATTTTTATTACCAGAGAAAAATATAAGATATGATAAGATATAGGAACGAATTAAAAATTAAAAATCGGTTAGGAAAGATTGCAAGATCTTTAAAAGGTGAGATCTTAATTTCTATCTTTAATTAGAAAAAAAAAACACAATAAATCCAAGATTTACATGTAACATAATGAATTTGAAAAAAAATGTTTGGAAAATTCACATGCTAAAATTTTTATTCATATGGAGAAATAGATTGGAAGAAATTAAAGCAAGAAAGAAAAAAGCGAAATAAAAGAATTAGGATTGGAAAAAAAGAAAAAGGAGTAGGATAAAACGGAATTGGTTGAATTTGCTAAAGTAAAGGAGAATGTGACACATTAGCAAAGTCTTCTAAATTAAAGTAGTTATTGAAGAGACCATAAGTACCATAAAAATATTATGGTAAATATAGTTATTGAAGATTAAAAATTAAAAATAAAAAATTGATTTTTTCCTATATCTTATCATATTTGAGAGATAAACCTGTTTTTTATATAAAATAATGTGAAATTATCATGCTAGATGAGATGTTTTTATTATTACCTACAAAAGATAAAAAAAAAATTATATATCTATAAAATAATTGTATCTAAATTTTAATTTTAATTTATATTAATCTTTTCATGTCATAGGAAAAAATAAATAAATATGATGAAATTAGATAAAAAGATAAGATATGGTAAGATATAGGGAAAAAATAAAAATCAAATTTTATAGATTTTGCAATATTTCCCGCCGTCGTCGTGGGTCTTTTGTAGATAATAAATAAACAAATTTTATATATCCCTAAAACAAATTTTTATTACCAGAGAAAAATATAAGATATGATAAGATATAGGAACGAATTAAAAATTAAAAATCGGTTAGGAAAGATTGCAAGATCTTTAAAAGGTGAGATCTTAATTTCTATCTTTAATTAGAAAAAAAACACAATAAATCCAAGATTTACATGTAACATAATGAATTTGAAAAAAAATGTTTGGAAAAATCACATGCCAAAATTTTTATTCATATGGAGAAATAGATTGGAAGAAATTAAAGCAAGAAAGAAAAAGGCGAAATAAAAGAATTAGGATTTGAAAAAAAGAAAAAGGAGTAGGATAAAACGGGATTGGTTGAATTTGCTAAAGTAAAGGAGAATGTGACACGTTAGCAAAGTCTTCTAAATTAAAGTAGTATATAGATTAGTAATATGCAAGACTGAATATGACCAATTCGATTTAAAATGCAAAACCTATAAACCCGATACCCTTGAATAGAATAGTAAAAATAAATAAATATGTATATTTAACAATATTAATTAAAACTTGCTTTTTGAAATGTATTAATAATGTTGGAAGCACGGTCCAAAAACTGGTAAATTAGTAAAAATTGCATTTTTATATGGGTTATGGGTTAAAAAATTTCACCGTTATCGATCCAAAAGAGGATCCTTAAAGCCCAATACAGAGGCCCGTAAAAGAGAATGAATATGGTCCAAACATTTGACCTTGCAACATTACCTGCACTTAAACAAATCATCATATAAATTACATAGAATTGAGGTATGTGACCAAACATTTTAGTAGATTCGAGTTTAGGCGTTGGCCCATGATAGACCCCAAGCCCAACCCCCTTTAGATTTGGATCAACACTATAGTCATATGTTACATGTACACTTAAATGAAATATAAATCTAACATCTTCCATTGAGAATTTGTCTTGCGCAATTAAAATTTCACAAAGAGGTAAAAATCATATCGGAAATTTCGCGAAGTACCCTGGGTATTGCAATTTTCGCGAAGTATACAATTCTTTTGCATATTTCGCATGGTACCCCTGAGGTTTTGATTTTTTTTGCCTCGTGCCCTTCCTCATTAAACTTAACGAGGAAGTATACAATTCTTTTGCATATTTCGCGAAGTATACAATTCTTTTGCATTTTTGCATCCGCTCCTGCACCCCTCTCCTCGTTTCCCTCCCCGACACCGCCTTTCACCACCAGCCCTCCCCTTCCCGGCTCACCTTCCTCTCCCGCCTCGTCATCCTCACCGGGGCCAGATTTGCCTTTTAGTCTCTCTCTATCTTCGCTTCTTCTGAGTTTCTGTCCATTCTTTCTTTTTATTTTATTTTAAATTGAAAACTAACGGAGTAATGGAGTCATCTGTTAAGTTTTACAAGGAAGGGCACGAGACAAAAAAAATCAAAACCTCAGGGGTATCACGCGAAATATGCAAAAGAGTTGTATACCTCGCAAAAATTGAAATACCTCAGAGGTACCTCGCGAAATTTCCGAAATCATATTTGCATGAGTTGTCACAAAGAGCCTAATTAAGAGGGACATAAACCCTTTTTTGTGCAAGACTGACCTTTTTTAGTAGCCTTTTTTTGGCTTAACTTCCACAATTTTTTTCCTTTTGAGTTATATAAGTTTATTTCACTACCATTATATGAGTTCGTATGAGACGGAGTTAATAAACTGGCTAAAATTATAAATAGGGTAAAATTTATAAACTGTTGATAAAAGTAGTTAAAAATTTATAAAAAAATATAAACTCCGTATGAGGTGAAAAACAGTTTATTTGTAAAAAGTGTAGTTTATTTTGTTATTATTAGGGGTATTATGGTATTTGCAAATCAAATAAACCACATAAATCCCAAATAAGCTTCCTCCAACAATTTTTTTTAACACATAATTTTAACGATTTATATGAGTTTTTGGGTGTCCATATACCTTTTTAACCGGTTAAAAAAATAAACAGCTGATTCGACTTATTTTTTTAACTGTTTTTTTTTGTAGCCATACATACCCTATATATCATTTTTTTGTGTAGCATATAAGTAATTTTAAAATATTTTTTAAATAATTTCTACCCAAATATTTCAGGTTTTGCCCAAAATTTCCACAAAAATTTATTTGTATATTTTTATTCATTTCTTTACCCTTTCCCGGTCCCACCATTACTCCTCTAGTCCTCTTTTGGTTTTTGGTTTGCCCACTCTATCCCATGAACACTTTGTACAAATTACTCTTTGTTTTGAAATTGCATTTAACCCCATTTATTCATATTATGTTTAAAGTTCATCACTTGTTGCATTTAACCAGGCCGTGCCAATCAATTGGAGGGCCTGGTACGAAAACTAAAATTAATCATGTTAATTAATTATTATTTTGTATTTATTTAATTTATAGTGATATATATTAAAGTAAAAAAATATTACACTATATTTATCCAATTTTGTATTAATTTAATCAAAATATATTAAAATAAGATAAACATTAAATGTTATAAACCAATTTTTATTTTTATTTTTGCACAAAGAGGATTTAGATGGTTTTTAAATAAATACTTGTAGTGATTTGTATTTCTCTTCCTTTTGTTTTTACATTTTTAAAATTCAATTAATTTCATTAAGTGAATAGAAATTTTTATAAAATCCTCAACATAAAATACTTCAATATTAAAACAAAGAAAATTTGCTAAAAAAACACAAGTATAAAAATGATAAGAAAATTAACACTTAAGCTCCACCAAATTAATAAATAAAGAGTACATTGAACCCAACAAAAAAAAAGTAAATATGGGTAGTAAATACAGAGTATATTGAAACAAAAAAGAAAAACGTAAATATAGAAAGTTACTCCTTAGTCCTTATTGCAGAATCCTTTATTGAAGCAAAAAGGAAAAACGTGAAAAGGGTCCCAAAATCTAACAAAATGAGATTCGAACTCGGAACTCCAGAGATGGAGCGCAAGTCCTTAACCACCAAGGTGCTATCGGCATTTGGTCTACACAGGGAAGTTATTTATATATATATAATTAACTACTGGGCCCAATATGATATTGAACCCTAAAATTTTGGGGGCCCTGTTCAAAAGATCCACTTGCACATGCCCTTTCACGGGCCTGCATTTAACCCCATACAAGTATGTTATAATTACTACTCCATCCGATCGGAAATAAACGATGTTTGACTTTTATCCACGCCATTTTATGAGGTAAAAACTATATAAAATCTTTTTTTTTTAATAAGTATTAAATTGTGGAAAAAAATAACTAAAATAAATAAGATTTTATATAGTTTTTAACTCCTAAAACTACGTGTTCAAAAGTCAAACATCGTTTATTTCTGACCGGAGGGAGTATGTAGAAGATAAATATATTTTTTAATGTTAATTTAATGGTACAATATTTTTATGGGACGCCATTATCGTCGAGATGGAATGTGCACAAGTTTTCAACCAACTTCAGGGTAAAGTGACGTTCAGAATGGTGGTAGACAAGCTAGTGCATAAGGCAAGGCTGCTAGCTCGACTTTTCAAGTGTGCCGACGGAGCCTTATAAAGAGAGAGGGAACCAAGCAACGTACAACCTTACACAATTTCGCCTGAATTTTCGTTTCTTAGTTTTTAATGAATTTGAATTTTCTCCTATATTATTCGACATTGTGTTTAGAGAATTGGAGTTTGAATAAAGAATTAAAGATGGTGGTTTTTCATTAAAAATAATATTTTTATAGGATGAGATTGTGGGACGTAAAGGTGGAGCAGATGATTTGATGCCATAAAAACTTACCCACAAATTTATTTAAAAAATAAAAAACAAAAAGAGAGTTAATTTTAATTTTGGCGAAATTGCAGGAAACCACCCTTTGAATTTATTTTTGCAGAAAACCACCCTTTAAATATTGTAGTTTGCGGCAAACCACCCTTTAAATACATTCATTTAAAAAACACCACCCATCATCACTTTTCATTAAAAATTATTAAGGATGTTAGAAAGAAAATTTTGTTATATTTTTGCATTATCAATATAGCGATTGTAACCTTATTTAAAATATTTAACTAAATATAATTTTATATCAATCCAAGGAGAGAATAAACATTAAAAAATGTTTTCACTTAATATAATATATAAATATTTAGATTTAGATATAGATTATATATTAATTCAACGTATTGAATTAAACTCATTGGTTTAAAAAATTTTAGAATATCTTGAAGATTTAAAAAAAATATAATTGTAGTGGGTTATTTCAAATCATCATAAAGACTTATATATTAATAGTAGATATAGATGACACATCATCTTAAATTCTTATAAATTAATATTATATATAGATTTAATATAATAAATAAAGATTTAAATATAGATTCCAATGATTTCAAACATAATGTTTGAGAAAAGAAAAGAAGAGATTTCAAATGTAATGTCATTCATTAAACTGCAATTAAAAGCATACAAATATAATTTATTTTCTTTCTAATCACCTTGAAATATAATATATATTTTGGGGGGTAAAAGAGTAATTTTGGTTTAATTAAAAGTGTTGATGGGTGGTTTTTTAAAATGAATGTATTTTAAAGGGTGGTTTGTCGCAAACTACTATATTTAGAGGGTGGTTTGCCGCAAAAACAAATTTAAAGGGTGGTTTTCTGCAAACAACCCTATTTAAAGGGTGGTTTACTGCAATTTCGCCTTTAATTTTATAATCAGGGTTGGGAAAAAAATGTGGGATTCCTTTCCCGGCTTTCTGATGCAAAAACAAGTCAGATTTGAGATTTCACATTTTTTTGTTTTCAATCAAAACAATTTGAATTCCAATCCCAATGGCGATGCCCGCCAGCGCCACTTCCTCTCTCCCTCCTCCCCATTTTCAGTTTTCATTTTCACTGCCAAACCCTAAATCCCCAAAACCCTCTCCCTCCACTTCTCCCAACCCAAATCTCAAAATCAAAACTTCAAACCCAAACCCCACCAAAATACAAACACCATTTCACATTTGAATCTGAAAATATGAAAACCCAGAAGAACCAAATCCCTCCATGTTCAAATTTCCCCCCTTTCAACTTATATATCCCATTCACCTCTCACCCTCTTCCAATGCCCTCCATTCCAAATCCCTTTCTATTTCTCTCTCTCCGTGAACACAATCAATGGAGGGTGAACAAGCTTGCAACCTTGCCCACAATGAAAACAAAGAAAACATCATTCCAGCTGTGCTCTTCAGCACCAAGAAGAAGCCCATGAAGTGGAGAAGACTCAGGTTGCCTCTTTCAGACATTACCCATCTCTTCAATCACCCATCTCCTCAATCAGACACCCCATCTGTAGCTTTTCTGGCTGTGGGGTCAATTACCAGGAAGAGGAAGTCTATGGAAGATGCTCAGGTCGATTCTTTCAAACACCGCGACATTAGCAGGTCACTTCGGATGGGTTTTAGATAGCAGTTTGTTTGGGGGGAGATTAATTTTTTTTACTTCAGATTTTGTGATTCTAACACAAATCACACAGAATTAATATAGATTTATTGCATTATAATTAGTATTCATGTTGAGAATGAAATGTGAAGAGACAAAATGTCCCACATTGAAAGTGTGAAACATAAAGCCTTAGCATATAACCTAGTGGGCAACCCCACCTAATGCCAATTGGTTTTAGGATGGAACCCCGCTCGGCTTATGTGCTAGGCTATATGCGCATGGGCGCACGTGTGCACACGACCCCCGATCCCGAGTCCTAAACGGACTTCAGTAATTCAGATATTGTTTCTTTGTTGTGAGTTGCAATTTGGCCTCTTTTGCCCCAAATCTAACTGCATTTGCTGAAGTTGTGTGCTTTCTCAAAGAAAAGGTGCCCAAAAACTAGCATTTAATATTGTATAAGTGGTTTATTAGTGGGATATTGTTGAAGATAAGCTTGCAGAGTCGCCCCTTCACAGTTCACAATAAGCAATTGCTTCATCTGGTCATAGACTGCCTATAATTTAGCCATTGGCAGATGCCACAACCCATTTTTGACCTTGAGTTATCCAAAGTTATGGTGTTGAAGATTGCAATTTGGCTCCAAATTTAAAGCAGGTTATTCTGAAGTTGCCTAAATCTTCAAGTAGTAAAGATTAATTTATCAAATAAAACATGTGAATGTACATACTGAGTAGTGAAAAAGACCAGGTATGGGCACTTGGTATCCATACCAATGTATCAGGTATTAGAAACTCATATATGATGATGATTGGTGTGGTCATCAAATTGATATCGAGTTATTCGGGTATGAGCTATATTCATACCTTGATAGTTGATACCACCTCTCAACATTATCACATTCACAGCAAAGTTTTAAACTTTTAACAAATATCTTATATGAAAATTCCATACCATACCAAACAACTGATGCCTCCTCACTCCAGAGGAACTACTACATAGACCAGCAAGTCTTGGTATAATTAATGACAGTAAGTGTCTCACACCTAAACTTCAAAGCATTGTTAGTGCTGATTTAGCCTCTTGGAAAATTGTCTACATCAAATGTTAGATCAGGCATTAAAAAGCTCTAGTGCTTGTCATTCTTTAGTGGGTTATGGAATTCTGATAATCTTCCTTTCCACTTATCATTCTAAATTTCATTGCTCTATCTTAGCCAGTTTCACGGTACGGAAAATGAATCCTATCCTATGGGCTTTAGATAATTGGAACGCTGTTCAATAACCTACTTGTGCTATTATATGTTGAAAGTGGTCTCCCACTAAAAAAATAAACGGAAGTGATATATGCACCCATTTTTTTTTACTATCTACACCACATATTTTTATTTTTAAAATCAACCCGGGCTCTCTTGAGTGTGGTGTATAGTAAATAAAGTGGGTGTAAATAGTAACACCCTATTTAAGTCAGCGTTTGGTTTAAGTTTTTATGTTAGAAGGCGATTTTTCTAAACTTGTAATATCATCCACCATAATATTAACATTATAGTAGAATTTAAGATTTGAGCTTTTGGTATCAAATGCTCCAAGTGCTCAATGAAAATACAAATGCATGCTATTGATTGTCTCTACATACATATTAGTGCTTATAATCCATTGAATAACTACAAGTTGTTTCTTTATCTTCTTTTCCTCTCTGTCCTTTCCATTAGCATATATGGGAATGTAGGCCCGATTCAACGTTGTCAACCCTCAAATGTTTATGCTTGATAATCACTTATGCTCGTACGTGCAATCCTCAATGGTCGTCTTTTCCTTTGTGGATTATAAAGCACACCTTTTCTTTCTGTTTTTTAGGCTGATGATGGATTATCTAAGTAGGACAAATCTTGTTCTGCATTCTGGATTTTGTGTGCGCGTGTGATCTGTCGTAACAGTTAGCGATTTTTATATTTCATTTGATTTGGAACTAAATATGTAAATAAAAAAACTGTAATGGATTCCATCCTCATTTTGGTAGTGACTTTCAAATGATGGAGAAGAAAAAGGCGAAAGCACTTCCGGATCATCATACGACACCAATGATAGACCGTCCTGCACCATTTTTTTAATCACATTGCCGGCCGTTCATGGAAAGGTATGGAGTCTAAATTGGAACTGTTCTGTCATTACTTTACTCTTAAATAGCTATTCTTTTGTAGTTGACAGAAAAGAAGGAACTAGAAATTATGTGTAAAGTCAAGTGCTAAAAGCATCACTAAGCAACATCTACTGAAAATATTCTCGAATGCTTGTCAACGTCAGCAGTGTAATGTGCATCTAAAGCTTCTTGGATTTGAGAGGTCGATTCTTCACATAACTGCACAGATTCGTGAATATGCAACTTTCAAGTCGTGATCAGCTGAGATTCATACTTGGCACTTGCCAACCATCACTATCACATACACTAGTTCATACTTGGCACTTGCCAACTAACACATGGTCAAACCATGTTGACCTGATGACTCAATACATTCCAGAAATTCTTTCGAATTCTTTAAAGTCTTACACGTGTGAAAGAAGGCGGTTGTCAGTTGAAATCATGAAAAAGCTGTAGTAATTTTCTGTCAGATAAAAAGTTTCCAAGGTTAGCTTAAATCAGAAAGCACTTGGCCTAACTTGTTGACAGATGACAAGGAAAAGCAGTTACAGCATGAAACAAATAAATGAATCTGACTAATAACGCGCATGAAGATAAACACGAGGAACATGGTAGTGTCATCTTTGACCTGATCTGCCTTCCTATATAAACCTTTTCACTTGAATGTCAACTTTGATGATGTTGGATCCGACTAGGTAAACATTTATCATACTCTGAATTCCCAGATGAGGATAATGCTGAATCTTTACATCAGCATATATATAATCGGTTACCTATTGTATTTGCACTTGTTTTCCTATCTGTCATCAACCTCTAAACACACTTTCTTGGATGCCTGAACTCCGCTTTCTGAGTCATTATCCGTTGAAGTTGCCTACTAGAGACTTGAAACTCTCATATGTATCCTGGCCTTCCTAGTATTCGATGCACGATTATTGGGACTGCACTTGCCAAATTCATTTGGAGTCAATGGAACCTCTGAATATTATTAATAACAAGAGTATCAAAGTAGCCCTTGGACATCTCAAGAGGGGAAATTCTTAGAAATAAGGTCAAAATAAGGTGGACCTTATTTTTGTTCTGTTAAAAGCTTCATAAGTGGTTGATGATGAGAAGATCCAATCTAAGCTGCAATCTGCATAAAATTATGAGGAGCGACTGTATGAATGATATAAATATATTTCTGATAAGAAATAATTCTTTTGGTATTTAAATCAAGTTCTCAAAAACTTAATTGAATTTTTATAATTTTTAGTTGTCCTCATCCTCTCACATCGAAATGCAGCAATTTAGGCTCCGGCCATTGGTATTGAGCTTGAGTGCTGGTTGAGTATGAATGCATGCTCTACACAAACACTCAAATCCAAATTGAACCTTATTTGCCTTTGTTTAATTTCCACTTCCAGCATTCAGATTGTATAAATTCAACTTCAACTCACTCCATCTGATCATCCAAGAATCCGGTCTAAACATCAACACACTAATATGGAAAGCCGACACTCAAACCTGTGGATGTACCTTATCATAATCCTATTCTTCCTGATCAGGAGTTCAGTCAGTCGGCCTCTTAAGCCTCACTCAATGACAGCAGACGAAGAAACATATCAATCCTCGGTAATGCTTGTCAAGGAGGATCAAGGAGATCAAGCCTCAATGCTATTACTCGAGCAAGGGAGCTCCAGCAGCCGCCTTCTCAAGCCTACTACGCCGCCTCTGTCACAAAAGGATCAACACTCTAAAGTGATTCTTGAGCTGAAAAAACAGGTGAGGTTGTTGCAAGCGTCGTTTGACAGTGGAGAGGAAGACTCGGTGAGAGGTAGATATGACCCTACAAGAATCAGTCCTGGAGGACCTGACCCACATCACCATTGAGTGCTTTTTTTTAATCCTCCTTTTCTTGTGTGGATGTCTAGATCTTTTGCTAACGTACAAGTGAGATGGCGATGTCTTTAGTGGAACCAAAAGTGAGAGGGCTTTCTCTTCAGTGAAGTTTTGAAGGTGATGTTGTTACTTGTGTTGTAGTAACCTTTGTAACACGAATCCTTTCGTATTCGTGTTTAATGAAAGAATCCTTTTGTATTCGCATGAACACGAATAATTCAGCCTTTGCTGTGTTCTTGTTTAAGGAATGCTTACAAAAATGATCATTCCCTTGCTCTTCAGATAGCTGAAAAAACAAATCTCCAAGAGATCACTAAATCGAAAACTAAAAGCATATATATGTTATACTGTATGCAGTGTGAAAATGCCATGTTTGTTCAGAGGCACGATTTTGTAGATGAAACAATGATAGTCCATAGAGATCTCTCTATGTCTGTGAAAAGCTTTCTTCCTCGGAACTCATGGAAGATTCAACTAGTTCATGGAATATATATTCCATTGCAGCACATTACATATATCGAAAAAAATGATCTGATACTGTCAATTTGTCAAGGTAGATATATCCTGATGCAAATTTGCAGGCATGGAACACTTGGTAATTTCATTACAGCACATTGCAAAAGTGATCACACCTTTAGCTGATTCTTTTGGTGTTAGTTGAATCTACTTATAGAGTCAATGCCCTTGCGTTAATAGCCTAGCACATAAGCCGGGTAGGGTTCCATTCTAAAACCAATTGGCTATAGAAAGAGTAACCACTAGCTTATATACTAAGACTTCTTTGTTCATATTATCGATGTGAGACTCTTTTGGTCTCTTCACGTCTTTCATTCTCTCAACACGCCCCCGCAAGTGCAACTAGGGTCGTTTTTCGCCTCTAGTTGACACTTGAACAACGGGTCTAGCCTCTCATTCTCTTTTTAGTTAGCTCAGGATCGAGAGTCGGGCCGTTTGACTTTTCCGCTCTGATACCTTACTAAAGTCCGTTGAGACTCGGGATCGGGGGTCGTGTGCATACGTGCACCCTTGGGTTAATAGCCTATCACATAAGCCGAGCAATGTTACATCCTAAAACCAATTAACTAGAGGAGGAGTAACTCACTAGCTTATATACTAAGACTTTTTTGTTCATATTGTCGATGTGAGACTCTTTTGGTCTCTTCACACCTTTCATTCTCTCAACAAGTATATATAATGAACAGTGATTGATTTGCATAATCATCTTTGCAGTAGCTGGCTAGCCTTTTTTTTCCCACTTTATTGAAGGAGTGAGTGCCATTTATACATCACATTGAGAGTGGCAGAATAAGGTGCATAAAATATTAAAATAAATAGTCCAGCACATAAAGTATTTTTTTTTAAAAAAAAAAATTAGCACATAAAAGTGTCACTTGTTTAAAAATTCCTTAATCCCTCCTTCATTCCCTTGTTATAAAATTGGAGAGGATGATGAAGCCGTACAACATGTGAGTGAGGCCACCCTTTGAATATCCATTTGGTCAGTCGGACAAACATAAATGGCTGCGCGCGGCTAAGCGCTACCAAAACAAGCATCCTCCGATTTTTTTTTAAAAAAAACAAGCAATTTTTGTTTTTATTATTTTTATTCCTCTTTCTCTGTTTTTTTTTTCTTTTTCTCTTTATTTTTTTATGTTACTTCCCCATTTTAGAGAATGAGATGAAAAATTTGTTGAACAAAATAAGTCTTAAATTCTCCAAAAACTCTAAAATATTCAAAATGGAAAATTTGTTAGAGATGCACTAACATGTTGGAAATCCCAAAGATTATCGTAGAGGGTGATTGTCTCATGGTTATCAATGCGATTCATGGATGATGGAAATACTCGTGGGAGATTTAGATGACGATTGAGTGGCTTCTTTGCGGTATTCAATGGATCCTGCCATTTTTTTTTGATCTGATGGATCCTGTCATTTTGATCTCTTCCAATATCATTCAAAACTACAATCTCTTATCTAAAAGGATGCACCTGAGGACTGGTTCAGCGAGCCTAATACGTATGATACCCCGAAACTCCATTTTATAGTGGTTTCACGTTTCTAGTTATAAAGAAACTCCGAAACTCCAATGTAAAGGCCCGGATTTTTAAATAATAAATTTCAACAAATAATATAAAATGAAATTAAGTCAAAAAAAAAATCGGATATTTTAAGGAAAACTCGTCTTTAAATTACTATATCGAAATTGAAACTCTTAAAGCGAATTCCGGCCTAAATTTTAACCGCAAAGGACCATTTTATCGTTTTCCCTCTGGATTTGAAATAAACTTTGGGATGTCGATATCTTCATAATTTTGAAGCGTTATTTTAGTAGGGTCGGATTTTGGTTCGAGCGAACGGGTTTCGAGATGTAATTCCGGGTATTCAAACTTTACCTTCGTGACCACAAGACTTGGTCTCCCTGCTTGACCAATTCCAACTCATCTATTCATTTTTGGGTAAATTCTATCCTATCCTTTACTCCCTCTTTTCTTTTCTGGATTCCCATCCTTGGTAAAAGGACAACCCAATTTGCAGGCACTCACCTCCTTGATCTGTTCATTTTGTTGTAAAGCAAACATAATCTTATCTTCTTCCTCTCCTCTCCCTTCCTTGTCGTGAACTTCCCCAAACCCCAACACATTACGCCGGCCACCACCACACACACACCTCCTTGTTCTCTTGGCCGTGAGCCACCATCACCAACCATCTCCTCCTCCTCCTCCCGCCTGAGCAGCGCCACCCCTCATCCTCGTTCCTCCTTGTCGTCGTCGGAGAAGCCGAGTGCAGGCTCCCCTGTCTCGCCAGGAAGCCGCTGCAGCACCCCGTCTCCTCCTCTCTCCGTTGAGCAGCAGCAGCTGCCTTCCCCGGCGTCCCGGGCGAAACCGAGCAGCCCATCCCCGATTCTCCTCCATCTTCTGCGAGTAGCACCCAGCGACATCCCCACACCTCTCTCGACGCCAGGAGCAGCCGACGCCGACGCCGCCGCCTCCCTCCCACCTCTATTCTCCCGATTCCGAGCGGTAAGGCTCTGTTTCTTCTTCTGTTACCTCGAAAGCCTGTAAGTTTGCACCTTTAATCCATTGCATTCGCCCTAGGCCGAGCAGAGTGCAGTCCGAGACTCCGACGACGCCACATCGAACCCCCGACGAAGCGAATCGAACATTCCGACGAGAACTCAGCCTCGGTAATTTCTTCCTCTCCTCCCTTCTCTCTTTCCGCGTTTGTAATTGTCGGTGTGGGTGGTCGGAATTGGATGTCGGTCGGGATTGAGCGAGTCTTGGTCGGGAACGAGTCGCCGGCGAGGGCCCTGGACTCTTCTTTCCCCCGTTTCCGTTCGTTACACAGAGCTCTGTTGAGCCTTGAAGGAGACGACCTTTTCTTTCCTTCTTTCATTTGGTTGGGCTGGGCCTAATTCTTCCGGATCCGGGTTATACCAATTGCAATCCGGATCCTTCCTCCCTTTCTTTCCTTTCCTTTCCAGAAGTAAAATGGGGCGGGTCTTCCACTCCACATGGGATTCTGGGCTCGGGTTTGGCTTTCCTTCCGGGTTGGGTTTCTTTGTTGGGCTGAGAGGTTTATAAATGGTGGATTTTAATAGTTTATGTTAGGTTATCGATATTGTGATTGTTTTATAAATGTAAATGTGTTAGGTGTGTTTTATCATTATTAATACATAATTCGTTATTGTTGGAAATATAATAATTCTGAAATTAATATATATATATATATATATATATATATATATATATATATATTGGGTTATTTTTATAAATATTATTATTTGGGAAAAGGTTGTTATATGATGTTAAAATGTAATTTTGGTGATTCTTATATTTTAAATATTAATTGGAGTATGTTGTTGAATGTTGTTCCTAAATGGGGTTTTTAAAGATAGAATTATTTTAGAAATGTTTATCATTGTCCTAAATCACTTGAAACATTTAAGGTCAAGGTTTTGAAATAAAAATGCCGGAATTATTTCTATAGTATGATTTTGAGAAAGTGGTTTTAAGGTTTAAATGTTTAATGTCGGGATTTTTGTTTTGATTTGATGATGTTGGTTTTGAGAAGAAAATCGGAAGAATGACTTTGGTAGATTTGATCATATCGGAAAGGTTTTGGAAAACGGTTTTACTATTGGTTGGCTTTAAGGATGTTGAGAACTTGGGTTTCGTATGTATGAATATCGGTTTGGTAGCTTATGGAATTGACCTGATGATAGGTGTGTATTGCTTTTGGACTTGCATTGGGCCCTTGCTTGTATTATCTTGCTGTTCTGCATCTTCAGGTAAGTCTCTTCGGAGCTTACTCAGATTGAATAGAGCTATTCCCTGCTTTAAGTGCATGATATACTAGGTGTTTGCATTCATGATCAGCATGCCATGTAGTACCATGCTAGGTTGCATCGATCGTTGAGCATTCTATTTCTCTATGTGTATGTAAACAGAACGGCCGTTATCTGTGATAGTTCTAGAGTCTTTGCTAGGGTCATAGGGTAGCCCAGCCTCATCGGGTACCCTGAGTCAATCGAGTACTTCATTATATTATGATATGCCTGCGGGCTTTATTGTGGAGCGGGTTAGGCATGCGTGCCCCCCGATTATGAATGAATGCATTCACGAGCTGGCCAGTCTCCGTCTGTCGAAAGGGGTGGAGGTAGGAGAGGGATATGCCACTTGGCATTGTCTTGGGCCCTTTACAGTATTTCTGCACATTATTATGAACTAGGAGCATGCTAGTGTGTCTGAATTTCGTACTGCATTAGAGCATCTTTATTAGGTATAGCGTATATGTGTGCTTATGGTTGGGATGCAGAGTTAAGTGGGCATCAATCTGATCCCGCTCCAAATCAATTTTTTTAGGAATTATTTATGTTCATCCTATCGGTGCTGTTTGCTTATTGCGCGGGTCATTTTGTCGGCGGAGAGTGAGCGCTGGAGTTATAGACTTCACCAGACTCTGATTATATTGTTTTGGATTTATACTTTTGACTCCGTTTTGACCCGGCTCTGCCGTGACACTTGTATCCTTATTTTGCTTCCGTCTTGCTTCCGTGTGAAATGAATTTTGTGAGTTAGTCCCCAGGACAGGTTAAGGGTACCCAACGGCCCTTCGAGGTGTTTAGGGTTTGAAATCCCTCTTTCTATTAATCTTAAATGACTTTGAAACCTCGACTCGTACCTGGATTGCAAGATCCGAACAAGGGGTTTTATCCCTTGAAACGTAACCCGGAAATCATAATTCTGGGCCGTTACATCCAAGGAAACACCTCATAAACGTTTCTAAGATGTTAAAAACTTTGACCGTTTCGTTGACCAAATAAGTCAGAAACCTTGACCGTTTTCGCTTGGTCATAAACGTTTCTGCCTTTCCAAGTGGCGTTTCCACTAATTTTATAATTGAAATAAAAAAAAAACTATAAATCATACTTCTCCTTCCCCCGTCCGAAACTCCTGTTTCCCTCTAGCCTTGCCGCCTCCTTCTCTTCCATTTTTGGTCTTCTGGTAAACTCTGCTAAGTGTGCTCTCCTGGTAAACTCTTACTTGCTCAGTGCTCTCTCCCTCTCGACTCTCACTATGTCATCCTCAAATGTGAGTAGCGATCCTAGCAGAAGTCATAGTGTTGAACAAAGCCAACAAACCGAATCTGCAACTGATGGAGTCGAAAAGGAGTAAGGACATTTAAAATGTTTGACATGTCTGTATTGATTTCTGTTAAGGAGTAAGGACACTCTTTATCACGATATTGCTCGTATTTAGACCTTTAAATGAACATAAAATTCATGTTGCCGTTTTTTCGGCGTTTTCGCTTCCTACAAAATTTGAAGTGTCCTTTTCCCGTTTTCGTTTTCGTTTATGTTTTCGTCTAACATAGCCTAATACCACTAACCACCCCAAATATTTGTCTTACAAAACAAAAATCTAATAAAGCGAACATTTTCGGCTCATGGATAAGCCTTTTCATTTGGGCCTGTCCAAATTGGTTGGGCTGGCCAACCCAATATTGTGGTCATCAGTAGCAATATAGCATGCTTATAATATGCAAGTGCTAACGCAAACGCCCGATGGTGTTACCATGAGCTATCAAGTTAGGAAAATTTTGAATTAAGAAAACAAGAACACGTGAGTATTTTATACGGAGTAATAAACTTTGTTTAACAATAATTGATTTCAAAAAATATTTAATTCTTAATCAACATCCCGACATAAATTGGTGCGTCTCTAACGTGATTTTTTTATGGCATTTCACTTGTGTTTTGTAAAATGACTGTTTTGTAAGATAACCAAGTATGGAGTCTTTAGATTAACTAACACAATCTCCGTGCCATAACGCATTTTTAAAAATAAAATATTAATAATATATCTGCTATTAATAAATTAAATAAAATATTAACAAAGTCAACATAATATAAGAAGGGTAAAATTTATAAAGTAAAAAATATACAAAAAAACTTAAAATTAAGATGGTTATGAGTTATGACACCTAAGAAAAAAATTATTCTTAGTTAGATAATTAAAAAATGTGTAAAATTTTCACTTTGTTAACAATTTAGGAGACTGGATCGAAAATTTTCTTATTTTAGGATAGATATAGATTTTTATTTAATAGTTAGAAATAAATTTAAAAATTCAATGTTTTGGATGTTTTGAATTAAACTAGTTGATCCCCTCCAAAACAAATTAAACTAATTGATTATAAAATGTAGAATATATTAAGGAAAAAAACTCTACTATAATTTGATTGAGTAAAAATTTAGAATGAAAATGTTTTGAATTAAACTCATTGATTAGAAAATGTATAATATCTGTGAAAAAAAAATTATATATTAAGTGGAGGATGTCACATAATCAAACGGTTTTCATTATATAATTTAAATCATCTAATATAAGTATAATATTATTTTTTAAAAAAATTTTAAAAAAAAATTTATATAGTTTTTAGCTCCTTAAAAACGTATCAAAAAGTCATTTGACCTATATTTCGAGACGGATGGAGTAAAGTATATAAAAAACATCATACATTTGAAAAACAAATGAAATTGATGATTCTCCCTCTATTTGGCCAAACATATTATTTACTATTTATTTACGCTTTTTTAGGATAATAAAATGTATATAAAATATAGTAATGTGTATGAAATTATTTAAATAATTCATACTTATTATTAATATGTATGAAATTATTTAAATAATAATAAAAACTTGATATTTTATATAGGTTTTATTGATCATCATAAAAAAAATGTGCATGAATTGTAAACAACATATTTTACCAATTAGCTTATGCTCAACAATCTATACGATAATAGCTAAGATCACTGCTGATAGACTCAAAGGAGTAGGAGGATAATTTTGAATATTTTTTTGAAATATTCATAATTAATTAAATAATTACGAAATTATTCAACGTTTGAAAATAATTACATAAATATTCATTTTTTGCAGGTGGGACAGAAAAACGCGGTCTGGCTTCGCGTTTTATTCATACAACATGAGAGAGAATTGGCACATGGGAGATTGTTTGAAATTTACGAAAGAAACGCGGTCCCAGATCGCGTTTCTACTTTAAAATAAAAGAAAAATGGAGAATATAATACAGAAGCCTACCTGGCACTAGAAACGCAGTCTGAGACTACGTTTCTTGTGTTGACTGGGGACCCACTTGTCGGCTGTTGCTGACGGGGATGAGACAAATAGAGAAACGCGGTCTGGGACCGAGTTTCTCTTTTCGGTTTCTGGAAAAAAAATTGGTCAAACCGCAATCAATGAGGCGGTTGAAAGTTTACCCATAAAACGTGAGGTGGAGCCGCGTTTACCCAGGCGCCAATTCTCTTTTCGGTTGAGCGTTTACCCAAGTGCCAATTCTCTTTTCGGTTGAAAGTTTACCCAGTCGCCAATTCTCTCTGTTGTATGAATAAAACGCGAAGCCAGACCGTGTTTTTCTGTCTCACCTGCAAAAAATGAATATTTCTATAATTATTTTCAAACGTTGAATAATTTCGTAATTATTTAATTAATTATGAATATTTCAAAAAAAAATTCAAAATTATCCTCCTACTCCAAGGAGGCTTTGTGATCAACATATCCATCTAAGACAACGTACTAGTTGCATACAGATCTTTGATTCAGATCTTTCATTCATTTTGAAGAATGAAAGGAAAACAAGGCTGGATGATAGTGAAACTTAACATGGAGAAAGCATATGACAGAATAGATTGTTTATTACATGTAAATATAAAAAGTGGGTGGTCGCCCCCTCACTATCCCTTGGTCTCCATTGACCATAGTCCCTAGGTAATTGAGTTTCTTTATGTTTTTATTAAAAGCAAAATTTTCCATCTTCATAGAAGTGCTAACCTACGACACATAATTAACAGTTGTTAAAAATTTATCAATGACCTCTTTTCCTAGTGGTAAGAGTGAAGTCCTTCCTTGTGCCTCACTACCATGAGGTCAAGGGTTCAAATCCTCCACTATGAGCAATTTGTGCTATACTGGGTACATAGTGCTCGGTCCGTGAAGAATTAGTCGATAACCTTGGAACCTCCACGTTATAAAAAAAAAAACAGTTGTTAAACATTTACTCCATATTAAGAATACAAATATAAATATATTTATGGATGGATGGGAGCAATTTTTTTTTATTGTTTTAATAATTCCACCCAAATTAAATGGATTTAGTTCCAGGTTTCATAATGCCTAAACACTATGTAATTCAATATTGAAACCAAAAAAAAATATAATTCAACATGATCCACACTCAAAATCAATTATTTAAAAAGCTTTGAATTTTGCTTTCTAGTGCTTCTTTTTTGCCGGTTTTTAACCAAAGTAGCATTATATTCAAATTCTATAAATTAATTTGGTGGACCCTAAATCTGTAGGCATACTAAAATAATTTTATAGTATATGTAGAAGCTACAATATATAGTTGATTCTCTTTATTCCTCGAAGGAAAAAAAAATTAAAGAAATAGACAAATTGGTAAAAACGGCGCCGCCAGCAGCATTAGTCGACATAAAGCTTACCGATCATGTTAGTTACAAGTTGGCAAAATCGTAGAAAACCACCCTTTAAATAGTCTTTTGTGTGAAACCACCCCTTAAAACGAAAATTGCAGAAAACTACCCTTTAAAACCGTTTTCTTTGCAAAGTCACACCCATTACCCAATTTTTATTAATTAAATGTTAAAGTTTGTGAAAATTTAATTATACCCCTTATTTTTATTATTATTTTACTCATTTCAATTGATATTAGTTGATATTTAACTTTTTAACATGTTTTTCAAAAGCAAAAAACACTATAAATATCAAAAAAAAAATTAAAAATAATTTCATACTAACAAAAAAACTCTATAAAAATTGATGTGTAATTTATGTTTTATACATATAAAAAAAATGTGTAATACTAGGGCTACTTGAAGAAAATATTTTTTTTAAAAAAAAATAATGTTTCATATAGTTTTAATTATTCTAAAAATGTATGTGGAATAGTGAACATATTTTTAGAATAATAAAAACTATATGACATATCATTTTTTAAAAATTTATTTTCTTTAAGTAGCCATTTAGTAATATATACTTTTTAAAATATATAAAATATCAATCATATCTATTTTTTTATAGAGTGTTTTTACTAATAAATGTGAAATTATATATAAAAAATAATATTTTATATAAAAAAAATTACTTTTGAAAAACATGTTAAAAGGTAAAAATTAATTAATACCGATTGGATAAAGTAAAATAATAATAAAAACAAGGGATATAATTGATTTTCACGCACTTTAACATTTAATTAACAAAAATTGGGTGATGCGCGTGACTTTGCAAATAAAGCATTTTTAAAAGGTGATTTTCTACAATTTTCATTTTAAGGGGTGGTTTCACGCAAAATGACCAGTTTAAAGGGTGGTTTTCTGCAATTTTGCCTTACAAGTTACTAACTTCAAATTATTGCTAAGATTCCTTTAAACTACTTTTCTAAAAAATTCAATAATAAAATAACCGTTTTTCTATTACTCCGTATATGCCAAATACATAGGATACGAGCCTAAATTTGAAATATTTTATAAATTTCAACTACTTTAGTTTTTTTTTTTTTTTTGATTAGGAAAGAATTTGGGTGAGCAAGCTCTATGCGGCAGCATCCTTGTGGACGATGTCAAAAAAGCCAGAATTGTTATAAATATTGATATCCCAGGTAAAGTGGCAAAGGTGTGCAACCTTGTCCACCACTCTATCTATTGCCCAAACAGGGAACATGAAAGAATGATACTTCTTTCATAGTCGATACTCGATAGTAAAAGTTTTACATCCGACAATACCAACTCAATTTCCCTCGGGCAAGTAGTATTTTTGTGGAAATAATTTATGATTGTGAAGGAGTCACCCTCAATATGTATCTTGATGTCATCCTCAAGCGGAAGAAGAAGGCTCCACCTTGGGAGTCGTTGAAGAAACGACGTTAATTATTTTATTATTTATATTTCTTATTTTTTATATATATATATTCTATTTTTAGTAACTCCTATGTTAGTTGGAGTCAAATTATAGAATATATATATAAAAAATAAGAAATATAAATAATAAAATAATTAACGTCGTCGTTTCTTCAACGACTACCAAGGTGGAGCCTTCTTCTTCCGCTTGAGGATGACATTCTTATTTTTTATATATATATATTCTATTTTTAGTAACTCCTATGTTAGTTGGAGTCAAATTATAGAATATATATATAAAAAATAAGAAATATAAATAATAAAATAATTAACGTCGTTTCTTCAACGACTCCCAAGGTGGAGTCTTCTTCTTCCGCTTGAGGATGACATCATATCTTCTCAATATGGAGATGAATGGCCTCTTGGATATCTAATTTTAAAGCAAGCACTTATGCTTTGAGGGGGCTTTGCCAACCAAGTTCCTGAAAAATTTATGCTTATAGGCCGCCCCTCCCGGTCCCTGATAATGGCTCCTGCCAAGCTGTCCTTATTAGACAGCGAAGATCCATCAAATTTTAATTTGAAAGATCCCCTATGAGGTTTCCGCCATTTAGTATACTTAACCTTTTTTCTTTTGCTTTGGTGAGTGTGTTTTCGGGTAACCTGTGTGGGATCCACATCTCGATCGACTTCTGACTGGTAAGTTTTTTTTCCAGTTGTGAATTTGATTTTTAATGAACTGTAGTGAAGTGGCCCTCTGTGGGAGGAATCTGTCTAAAGACGAGTTGGTTCCGAGTAAACCAAGTATTCCACCAAGCAAAGACGAGCTCCACTTTAGCCTCAGAACTGAGGTTGCACCATAAGAAGGAGATAATAAGTTTTATATCCCGGGCTAGATAGATCATGTTAGCTAAGGTTGAGTCAATTCGTTGAGTAAATTGGTAAAGGGAACGGGCAAAGGGGCATTCGATCAGAAGGTGAACCTCGTCCTCGACCGCACCGTTACAAAGACTGCAATACGAGGGCAAGGAAACACCTCTTGAAGCTAGCCTTGTAGCAGTAGGGAGACCATCCTGGCATAGTTTCCATAAAAAGGCGTCAATTTTCCAAATCCAGGCATTTATGTCAACATAATTGGAGCAATGCGAAGTGATAAGCTTATACGCACTTGACGCTGTGAACCAACCCGTTCTATCAGGCCATCAGTATAAAGTTTATACTGATGGCCTGATAGAACGGGTTAACGGTCCTCAAAGGAGGATATGGGCAGATGTATGTCCATAATTCCAGAGATGATGTTTGTGGGTAACACGTTGCGAAGTTTCTTCGACCACCACTTACCACCCAAAATGTAATCGCTGACCGTTTCCTCTATGTTAACTATTTGGGGACAGTCTTCTCTAGACTACAGTGCAAACGTTGTAATCCAATTATCAGTCCAGAATTTCAACTACTTTAGTCTTTCTTTAAATTAAATTTCTGGGTTTTTTTGGAAAAGTTTTGCATCGGAGACGCAAATTTTTATTGTAATTAGGGGAGTGTCCAGTGTTTTGAATAATTTTGCAAACTGTCCACCTCTACATTGGGAAGTTAATTTTGGACAAAAATACCCCTACTTTATTTAAAGCGTACGGGACACACTCAATGAACGGTTTTCTCTCTCTGTCTCAACTCTCGCTTCACGCTGTCTTCTTACTTTGTTTCTTCGAATCAATCATCGTAAATGAGTGATTTGTTTAGGCAATCATCGTATTTTGTCTTCATAGTCGCTTATATGGCAACCTTCGACAGTAGTGCGTGTACTGATTTTGTTGTATTTTGATTATTTTTTGTGTTAGGGTTTTTTAATGCAGTTTTTGCGTGTTCGTGTATGTCGTTTTTTATTTTTCAACTCGTATTCACAAATCTATGCTTTATGTGCATAAATGTGGTGTGTGTGTGCGCGTGTGTGTGTGTGTGTGTGCGCGCGCGCGCGCGTGCGTGTGTGTGTGGTCTTAAAAAATATGTGGTTTATATCCTTTTTGGTTACAATCGGTTTTGGCACATGTGTTTTTGAGTGTTTTTCGTAATCATAAAAGCAAATGTGTGTGCATGTTTGTTGTTGTCTTTTATAATTAGGGTTTCTGTTTTAATGCTGACAACGTTTTTATGCATATTTGTATGTACTGACAACATTTTCCGCATATCTGTTTGTGTTTGATTATTATGGTAAATGGAATGTTGTAGTGTTTTACTTATGTTTGGTGATATCATTTTTATGCATATTTGTATGTTTTTGTGTGTTTTGGTGTGGTTTATCATACATGCTGACATTGTTTTTCGCACATGTTTCTCTTTTTTTCTTTATAGAAGGAGTGATCTAGACAGCTACAAATGCAAAATTGATATATGTGAGTTTTTTTTATATATATATACAAGTACTTTTGTATGTCAGCAAGTACTTGTATTTTGTTTGAATATTTGCTTGTGTTTAACAGAAAATGAAATATTGCATTCCTGCCATTGAGCGATTCCATTTTAGATCGAACATTTATTCGTATCCCGATGTCTGTGATCTCATAAAAGAGCATCTGTCTACTGAACATTTTGAGATTTTGAGGAAAAGCTATTTGGGATGGGTGTTGACACAGGGCTACAATATGATTGTTAATTTCCAGTTCATTCATCAGATGATGTTGCGTCAAGTTGACATAAAAAAAGAGATGGAGTTGCGGTTTAAAGTTGATGGACTTATTGCTCGGTTTTCGCTTGTTGAATTTCATGCTATCACTGGCCTTCCCTACGAAGACTGTGTCCTTAACCCTTAACAGCTCAACACCCCCCCCCCCCCATTCGAGCAAATGTCCATATCTGATTTCTTTGGGAAGAATCAATGCTCTCATAAAGAGTTAGTTGTGTGTTTTAAATCTGAGAGAAAAACCTCTAAGAAGAAGCTGATTATGGTAAAGCTGCTGATTATTGAGAGGTTATTGTTATATAGGCGATCAAAGAATGTAAGTGAAGAAAACTTATCTCTTGCTTGTGATGAGAAGTTTGAAATCTATCCTTGGGGGAGAGAGTCATATTAGTGCTTGGTGAACTCATTAAAGAAGGCATATGTGGTTGATCGTGACGGTATCAGAGTTCTTATGAACTATATGGATATTGACTTGCTTTTCAGGTAGTATTTTTATTGTTTGTTTCTCTTTGTCAGCAGTTTTATTGTGTGTCAGCATATATTTATTGTTAGGATCATCAAGTGTAATATTAGTTTTTAATGTCGTGTGTAACAATCTTGGATATTAGAAGCTTTTCCAGCATTGGAAGACAAGTTTGACTATAATTTCAAAAGACTTGCTAAAGATTCGTACTCTTTTCATTGCTAATGTGACATTACACACATGTATGACGAGGCTGGCGAGCTTTTTGATGGTGATTTGGTAAGATGTGTTTACTAAGTTATTTAAATTTATCAACTATCTATTAAATTTAATTCTACTTTTTACTAATCATATTTTTAATGTAATTACTAGACACCAATGTTCCCTAATTACGGGGAGTTTGCAAGAACATCAAGGATTGCGTTTGTTGAAGAAGTTGCTGATGACATAGTTGATCACATTGTTGATCCTGTTTTCTCAACATGGGCATCATGTTTTTTATGAATGTCGTAGGATGCAGAAATATGCATATGAATATAGGTTCCTACGCAACAAGGATTCAAAGATTGAATCATTGGAAATACACGATGATGTTGGTGAGGAAGGCAATGAGGGATGGCAATTGGGGGGATCATCTGATGCTGACATTGAGGAAGACAATGATGAAGACAAACAAGATGTTTCAAAGAAGACAAAGAAGCAAAAATCTCAGAGATCAGATCAGCGTTTGAAGAAGAAAGAAAAGGGGACAGGTAGTGACACTAATTCTTTGAGGAGGGGGCAATCTGCTGGTATTCGAACATCCAAACCAATTGTTGACTCAGTGGATAAGAAACCAGTTCAGAATGTAGACAAGAAGTTGAAAAAGAAGGAAGCACCAGTTAAGAAAGCAGTTAAGGATCCACAAGTTTGGAAGGAAGTCAAGGAGCCTGTGAAGTCTGCTGCTGACATAGATAGTAAATCAGTTAAAGAGTTTGGGAAATGTGCTGGTGTAAAAAGGGGCTTACTGACAAAGATGAGACATCAGACAAGGATGCACCCTTAAAATTTGTATTTCGTAGGAGGAGCAAGATTGCTGACACAGGAACAAGGAGTGCATGGTTTACAGGCACTCGTGCTGATAAGTCCTCATCTAGCACTGGAGTGTTTGATTCAGATCTTTTGGTCCCAGTTGAAGTGTCTAAAGAAGGTTGTAATGTTTTAGTACCTTTTTGTGGTATTCAAGGTGGAGACACACATGGTGCTAATACTACTGACACCCATGGTGTTGACCCTACTGATGCACTTGCTTCCCCTGCTTTCTTCCCTCGTTTTGTTCCTCAAGGAAGTGATGGGGGCTATGCTGACACATTTGTTGACACAAATGATGGAGCTGACAAACCTGTTGCACAAGGAAATGATGTGGGATCGGAATGAGTCTTTGGGGCATCAGAAAGTGGGTGAAATGTTTGTTGAATCTGTTACTGGTGTCTAAAGAAGTAAGGATGACGATGTTGAGAGAACTACTAACACACTTGTTGAAGCTGACACAAGTGGTGATGAGTCTTTGGGGCATCAGAAAGTTAATGTACAATGTCTTGAAGGAGATGTTCTCTCTGCTTGTTCTTAAGAGTCTTAGATTTTGTTTCAAAGCATTTGAGAGATACACAGTGAGCTTATAGGATATATTCAGAGAAAGTGTTATACTCGAGAGTTTATAACTCAGGAAGTGGGCACTAGGTTATTGATTCTCGAGAGTAAGAGGATTGTACTAGATAGCTGAGAGAGGTGGGGCTCTTCTAGATTGGTCTAGGACTCCAAGGGAACGTGAGTTGACTAGATTGCAATTGTATAGGAGAGAGGCTTCTGGGCGAGCTATTAGGATCCTAAGCTTTGTGAATCAATAAAGCCTGTTGAATCCTAGGGTTGTGGAAGCACCCTAGGCGGGGACGTAGGTCAAGTTCGTGCCGAACCTCGTTAACAACTCGTTGCGTCCTTTACTTATTGCTTTACCTTCTTTCCGCACTTGGTTCGAATTGTTTAACTTTGTGATTCAGGTTTTCTCAAAGGGTTTGGCACGAGCTTCAAAAGCCTTGAGAATATCTGCGAAAAACGGGCATACTCTATTCAACTCCCCTTCTAGAGTATTTCTTATTACATTGTTTTTATATTATCGAACCTTCAATTGGTATCAGAGCTTTACTCACTGTTTTTGATCTAACAATCTTGTGAGTTTTCGATCATGTCTGGTGAAGCAAGCAGAGGATTTGCACAGGGAAGGTCTACCATTAGACCACCACTCTTCGTGGGAAACAACTTTGTCCACTGGAGATCCTTGATGAAAATGTTCATTATAGATCAAGATCTGGAACTTTGGAACATTATAGAGAATGGTCCGAAGATTCCTATGAAAGACGGACCTAGTGGAAGCAAAGTCGCGAAGACCGAGGCTGATTACATCCAAGCGGATCTTGAACTCGTCTCCAAAAACTACAGGGCTATAAACTTACTTTATTGTGGTCTTAGTACTGATGAGTTTAACCATATTTCATCTTGTAGGTCAGATAAAGAGATTTGGGACAAACTGATCGTCACCTACGAAGGAACCAGTCAAGTGAAGGACACCAAAATCAGCATCTTCCTTCGAAAGTATGAACTCTTCAAAATGAAGCCTGATGAGTCCATTAAGGCCATGTTCACACGGTTCACGGAAATCACGAACAACCTTGACTCTCTTGGCAAGACCTTTGAGAATGTTGAGAAAGTGAGGAAGATATTGAGGTGCCTCCCAAAAGACAAATGGGGCCCGAAAGTGACAACCATAGAGGAAGCCCAAGATCTCACCACTCTACCCCTTGATGACTTGCTTGGGAAGATGATCACACATGAGATGATTCTCAATGAAGACGATGGAGAACTTCCAACAAGCACTAAGAACTTGGCGCTCAAGTCTAAGAAGGATGAGCCCAAAGATGTGTCTGATTCGGATGATGAGGACGATGATGAGGATGATCCCTTCGATCTCATTACAAGGGGTCTTTCTCGAATCCTCAAGATGAAGAAGCATTTCAACAACAAAGATGGATCAGAGTCTTCTAAATTTTGAGGTAAGTCTCAATACAACAAATATGACAAGAAGACTAAACCTTTGTCTTGTTTTGAATGTGGTGAAACAGACCATCTAGTGAAAGATTGCCCTCAAAAGGAGAAGAGCCAGCCCAAGAAGAGTGATAGATGGAAAACGAAAGCCATGGTGGCAACTTAGAGCGACTCTGACTCAAATTCTGATGATGAAAAGGCCAACCTTTGTCTCATGGCCGGAGATGAATCCCATGATAAGCAACTTGAGGTAACCGTAAGAGAGCTTATGGCAAGTCCAAAAGAGGTACTATCGGAATTCCTTTCTAATATGATTGCCAATGAAAAGAAACTTATTGCTCAAACTAACACTCTTATCAGGAAAACCGTGTACCAAGAAAGAACTATTGAGGAACTGTCTAGGCGGGTCAAAAGTCTTGAAACTTCTTATTCAGGTCTTGACATTAAAGTCAAGACGCTTGATTTAGAGAAATCTGAACTCAAGCAAGATCTCTCCTCTCTAAGAAATGAGCATCATTACTTAGAGAACGAGAAGATCTCCCTGAATAATAAGATTCAAGACCAACAGACAACCCTCATAAGTTTTACCAAATCCAAGGGCACTCTTGATAGGATGTTGGGTGAGCAACAAAATTCTCTAAACAGAAGTGGTATTGGTTACAACCCGAGGTTTTTAAAGAAGCAACACATTAGCACTTTTGTAAAGGCCAAAGAAAGCACAACCTCTCCTATATGTCACCACTGTGCGAGAAAGGGGCATGTAAGAGAGATCTGCCCCTATAGAAGAAAGGATCCTCATATTATTCGCAATACATTTCCTATTCACTTGAGAAAAGAACGGATAACGCAAGTTTGGGTCCCCAAAGGCACTATTTTACCAAATATGGTTTATCCCAATAAAGGATCTAAATTTGCTCACTGGTCTAGCCACAAAGGTTGATGTTTGTTTTGCAGGAGATCACCAAGGTGAAGGAGCAAAAATGGATTATATATAGTGGATGCTCGAGGCATATGAGTGGGAAGAGTTCTCTCTTTCATGATCTAAAGGAGCAATCCACATGAACAATCACTCTTGGTGACAAAGGAAAGTGCGACATCGTTGGTATTGGTAGTGTTGGGAGTGATCCTAACCACTGTATTAAAAATGTTTATCTTGTTAATTGTTTGAAGTATAATTTGCTTAGTATTTTTCAACTATGTGATTATGGTAATGATGTTGGATTTAACAAGAAAAGATGTTTAGTGCGCAGAGAAGATACAGGTGAAATAGTTCTAATTGTCTATCGTTATAACAACATCTATGTCGTGAATGCTGAGCAAGTGGCACAAGGAAGCTTATCCTGTCTAAAGGCTTTGACGGACGATCCAAAGCTCCGGCACATGAGACTCGGTCATGTGAGTCCACATACACTACAGAAGCTTGTGTCCAAAGGGCTTGTAAGATGACTACCTGAGATGGACTTCAAAGGTATTGAGATGTGCAAAGCATGCACACGAGGTAAACAAACACGTAGCTCTTTCAAACCTAAAAAGGTTGTAAGTACTTCTAGACCCCTGAACTTTTACATATGGATTTATGTGGTCTTATGCGAGTCAAATCTTCCAATGATATAAAGTACTTGCTTGTTTTCATATTTGATGAATGCAATGACGGTTCTTTGAGTGAAAGTGTTGCAGATTTAAATCTTAACATCCATACAGAGAACGAGAATGGTGATGGTGCTGCTATCAAGAACATAGAGAAGAGGAACATGCAAGATCCGATTCTCAACACTGAAGAATTGGCCCAAGGTGTTGAAGATTCGTCCAAAGCCCTTGGTGTCCAATCCAACAGTGTTGAGACGTCAGAAACTGCTGTAACTGAACCGAACAGATCCACGGAGTCAGATGTACTACAAGTTAATCCTACTAGTGTGACGAATCAAGGAGCTGAGACTAGCAAAAGGAAATTCAAATACTCCTCTTCACACTCTTTAAAGGATATCATCTCTGACCCTACTTCTAGTGTTCAAACTCGTTCTAAACTTAAAATCTTTGTGCTTTTCACGCGTTTGTTTCTCTTATTGAACCAAAGAAGGTAGATGAGGCACTTCAGGAGCCAGACTGGATCATTGCTATGCAAAGTGAGCTTAACGAATTTGAAAGGAACAAAGTCTGGACCTTGAAGCCTAGGCCAAAGCATCAATCAGTCATTGGCACACGATGGGTATTTCGAAACAAGCTAGATGAGAATAGTAAGATCGTGAGGAACAAGGCAAGGCTTGTTGCTCAAGGCTACAGTCAAGAGGAAGCATTCAAGGACCATACATATTGATGTAAGGCATCATTTCATTAGAGACCATGTCGAAAAAGGTGATGTGTCCATATAATTTATTTCAACTGATTATCAGTGGACTGACATTTTTACTAAGCCTTTGGCAGAGGACAGGTTCACCTTCATTAGACATGAGATCGGAATGCTTAACAGGGATGCACTTTCGTAGGGGGAGCTTTCCCTTTACGAAAGATAAACTTTACTCGGTGTGTCAAGATCCTTGAACCTCATTTCAAAGGTTGTGAACTGAATGGTAGAGCACATATAACGGATCATATATTTGGTTAATATCTTATTAGATATTTGATCAAATATAGTTTTTATGATTTTTAACCTTCTTTATGCAGTTCACATATTATTCTCTGAAAAATCTTTTATCCGAGTGCATTTTATTTATGGAATTTTTTAAATCGGATAAATCTTCTCTTGCCTTTAAGATTTGAAAGGAACTTTTGAATTTTGAATTATTCTGGTAAGTCTGATTTTTGGTAACTGTTTTTAAACTCCTCCCTTTGTTGAAAGACAAAAAGGGGGAGATGGTTTGATGGTTTAGACCTTATTTTGTTGGATGTCTTTCATTGGTTTTAAAACTTATATGATCCAACATTTGTCTAACCCATGCAGGTACTTAGTCCGATTGTGCTTATGATATATCTGTTTGACTAAGTTTGCAGGGATGCACAGGTTTTGTCTTTCATCAAGAGGGAGATTGATAGCTCCACTCCCTTGATGAGAATCGGAATTAGTTTCAACGGCTTTGACAGACAGTTTGTGTCAAAGGTCTTGAAGCTAACAGCTGTGTTGATGAAACACAAAACCTGTACTTTATGTTATTATGTCCGAATATTATATTATGTTATTATATGCTTCCATATTATTATTATATATTCACTAACCTTTCAGGAAGCTATTTGAATTATATCTCCTTCCTTAAGCGTTCAAAGGTGAGAAAGATCAAATCGAGATCATGGCTTCCGAAGTTTCCAAAGATAGAAGATTGCGCTCAAGCCATGATCCTCTCTTAGCCGTTGGAGAAGATTCCTTCCTCAAGTGGCGCCGATGATCTTCACTATATAAAAGAGATGAAGAAGAGAGAGAGAGGACTGACGCACTTCAAGAATATCATTGCACAATCAGCCCTCAAGTTTACGATCTCTCTTCAGCGTGTTCTCTCTGCTTGTTCTTAAGAGTCTTATATTTTGTTTCAAAGCATTTGAGAGATACACAGTGAGCTTATAGGATATATTCAGAGAAAGTGTTATACTCGAGAGTTTATAACTCAGGAAGTGGGCACTAGGCTATTGATTCTCGAGAGTAAGAGGATTGTACTAGATAGCTGAGAGAGGTGGGGCTCTTCTAGATTGGTCTAGGACTCCAAGGGAACGTGAGTTGACTAGATTGCAATTGTATAGGAGAGAGGCTTCTCGGTGAGCTATTAGGATCCTAAGCTTTGTGAATCAATAAAGCCTGTTGAATCCTAGGGTTGTGGAAGAACCCTAGGCGGTGACGTAGGCCAAGTTCGTGTCGAACCTCGTTAACAACTCGTTGCGTCCTTTACTTATTGCTTTACCTTCTTTCCGCACTTGGTTCGAATTGTTTAACTTTGTGATTCAGCTTTTCTCAAAGGGTTTGGCACGAGCTTCAAAAGCCTTGAGAATATCTGCGAAAAACGGGCATACTCTATTCAACCCCCCCTCTAGAGTATTTCTTATTACATTGTTTTTATATTATCGAACCTTCAAAAGGGATATGATTGCTAAAGAGCAAGCGGATTTAGTTATAAATGAAGGAGATAAATCATCTCTTCCTCCGGTGAATATTGAGGTTTCAACGACTCAAATTCTAAATGTAGATGAAGAATATGTTATTCATGTTACATTACATGAAGGCAATGTTCTAAAAGGTTCTAGATGGCCGCTAGGTGGTGGGTGGCTGCCTAGCGCCTAGGCGGATATAGAACAAACTTGATTATTTCCTTATATTTTAACGCATACCGCATGTCAGTAACTCATATAATGTAATAATAATTCATAATATCACTTATAAACCGAAATTTACGGTGCTTAACTAACACTAAAGTAAGTAAACGCAAAAAGTATGCATCCGACTAGTGACTCTAAACCTCCTAAAATCTAAAATATAGGTTTGACTCAATGGCAAATACATCCCGACTTAGGTGATAAAAACAAAAACCCTAAGTTGACTAATCACATGCCTAGAAGCTAAAATTGAATAATCTTGGGCTAGACAGGCCTAGGCGGCGCCTAGACAGGACTAGGCGGAGCCTAGACAGGACTAAGCGAGCCTATGAGGAGCCTAGACAGGACCAGGCGGCACTAGGCGTAGTCTAGGCCGAGCCTAGGTGGGACCAGGCGGTGCATAGGCAGATTTCCGCCTAGAAGGCCGCATAGGCTTAAAAATTCCTAGGTGTCTTCCCGCCTAGCACCTAGGCGCGATTTTTAGAACACTGCATGAAGGTCAAAGGATATCAGGGTCAATTTCAGGTCATTTTGTTGTTGATTTATGATGTGATTCTGATTTACTATCTATGGACACAAAAGCTATTGATTTCAAAGATAACAATGATGTATTTCCTATTGATGACATGGAGGTGAAGGGCATTGCTAAAGGTGCTGAGGTGAAGGACACCAAGAATGGTGCTGGAGGTGGGGATGATAAGGATGCCGACATCCAATTAGTTGGTAGGGAAGATGATGATGTTAAAGAATCAAATGATGTTGCTGGAGGTGGGGATGCGAAGGATGTTGACACCCCATTAGTGGAGGAGGGAGATGTTGATGTGAAGAGGTCTGACGATGCTATTGCGACCCCATCAACTCCATCTAAAGTTCCTAAGTCAGCACAAAATGTTGGTGTAGAGTATGTTGAATGCGATGATGATACTGATATTTCACAAATAAATGTAGTTAATTAGTGACTAGGACAACTGTGCCAAGGATCCTGCCATAGTAAATGAGATTGAAGAATTAAGGTGATCCAAGCATATTCCAAAAGCTAGTAGCTTCTTGCAAAATCCATTTGAGCATGAAAAGAAGAAGTTGTCGAAGTACAATGGCATGAAGTCGTTGATTAGCGAGGAGGATCATGATTTTATGTACAATATTTTAAAGAGAAAAAGATATCTTTCCTTTTATTATGCAAGCATTATAAAATATTTGGCTGACATCCTATTAGTTGTAAAGTATTATGCTGATTATAACTTAATGCATACTGTATGATTGTTTTCAGGGACTTTTCTATAGCTGGGTTTGCTGGGAGGCTAGACGAATCATTTTTCAAACCACTTATAACTAGGGACATGTGGTTGGATTGTGAGGTAACAATGCTGACATCAATCAGCTAGTGTGTGTGTGTGTGTGTGTGTGTTTTGGACTATGCATGCTGATAGTAGTTTGTTAATCAGTTTGATAGCATATTGAAACAACTTTGTATCATATGAGGAAGCGAATTCTTTAAGAACCTTTCAAATATGAAGATTGTGTTGTTCTGGATTGGCTTTTCTATCATGAGTATCTGCCAACATATGCTTCATCCTATGAAGAAGATTTAGTTGTTAAAACATTTACCGGGACGTACTTTGTTGGTCTCTACCCTGATAAGTATGGTAAATCATGGGCGACATCAACAAAGATTTATAAACCTTTTAATGTTATCAACCGACATTGGGTTGCTTTGGAGATATTAATCGATGAGAAGGTGCTAAATGTACGTGATTGCACTATTTATGTTGTTGCGGAGGGAACACTTGAAGAACAATTACAAGCAATTTTTGTTTGGCTCCCAATACATTTGATGAAGGCTAGTATATATGAAAAACTTACTCCTACTCATTTCCAGATAAAAATAGTTGCTGATTTAGTTCACGATTCCCCTAGGTATGTATTTTTAAACAATTATGATGATATTTCTTATTTTATGATACATATTTTTAAACAATTATGATAATACTTCTTATTGTTGTACTAGTTGTGTTAAACAACATGGGTTCTGTTCATGATCTCCAAGGTTGCAATATAGCATAATGCACGCTGTCTTTTTTTTTTATAGTCGGCAAATAATAGAATGCCCAGACAGAACCGGGTTCATTCTTGATCATCCCTAAGGAGGATGTTAAAAAGATCCCCATGCAAGGGGAGAGTTGACATGTTACAACCATCTCTAGATTTAGCAATGTAATCAGTTGCTGTATTCGACTCTCTAAAGCAATATCGGAATTGAATAAATTCAAATCTTCCTTTCAGCAGATTGATCTTCTCAATAGTTCTACAAATCACTCAATCGACCTTGGGGCTGTCATTTATCATCGCTACTACTTTTAGATTATCTCCTTTGATGATCACTTTTGTTAATCCTTTGTCAATGGCTCGCTGGACTCCTAAGCAAAAAAACATCCACTTATGTCTGAAGAATAAATCCCATTCTTCCTTTTTGGTGAACAATGTCGATCACCTGGCCCGAACTGTCCCTAATGATGCTCCCAACATGACAATCATTAGGGACTTGAGCCATCTAGCTACATTTATTTTGTAGATGACATTTGATGGTTTAGTCCACCTAGATGGCATCTGATGAATATAATGGACAATGGAATTACGAGACTCCACCTTGTGATTGCTAAAGATGGCATAATGCACGCTGCCTTAATTACCCACTGCGTGGGTTGTGTTAAGCTTAATTAAGCCAATGTAATATCTTGCTATGGTTAATTAGCATTGTATTTATAAAAAAAATTGGTGATATATATAACTTTTCGATATTCATATTATATTCACACGTACGCAACAATATTCATATATTCATATCTACGTGGAAAATATGCATATACTAGTGTAATATAATATTCATTCATTTTACCGCTGTATCGTATTTTCCGTTTTACTGGTAAATTTTCATCACTAAAAAAATTATTAAAATAATATGTTGTTATAATTTATGAAAAATCATCAAAAGCCCTAATCTATGTATATATATTTTATTAAATAATTAAAATTATTTAAATAATATGTTCAAATACATAGAGTAAATAAAAATGTTTTATCGTTGTACTTACCAAAAATATCAATAGATAAATATTTGATATTTTATTTATATCTAGATTTTTTTTGGGTGAAAAATATTATTTATATCTAGATTAATTTTCATCACTATTATATTATTCAAATAGAAGAAATTGCATAACAAAAAAGTTTTTAAAAATATTTGTAAGATTAAGAGTATTCATTAATATATAAAAAAATTATAGCTCCATTAGTTAAAATATATATATATATGTTTTAAAACAATCAAAATAAATATTTTTGTCAAAAAGTTACCGTTTGTTAAAAAAAAAAAAAGCGAATTGTAATTTAATTGTTATGCTTTTAATAGATTTTTTAGATAATAATATACTTTCTCCGATCGAAAATAAATGACGTTTGACTTTTCTACACGTAGATTTTGGAGCTAAAAACTATATAAAATCTTATTTATTTAATTAAATTTTTTTCATAGTTTAATATTTATTAGTAATAAGTATTAAATTGTGAAAAAATTAATTAAAATAAATAAGATTTTATATAATTTTTAGCTTTACAATGTAATACACGGGGCTTATACTGGCTTCATCTGTGTATAAAACAAAAAATCTTTCTTCGTAAAAAAGAGTCCATTTACTACCCAATACCCATAGAGGGAAAGGGCAGAGTTTTTTAGTTCAAAAAAAAAAAGTCGGTCGTCATTATGATAAAACTAATACTATAAATTAAATGAATAAAAAACCACTAATAAATTAAAAAATAATAAAACAAAAGTGTGACTCAGCTAAAGTTAATTGTATTATATAGGTTGATAACAAAAAATAAATTAAGGAGATCTCATGCACCATATATTTAAAATAATACGTACATGAGATCTCATAATTAACTAAATCAAATTATATTAATTTTGGAGAAAAAGGAGATCTCTTTTTATGATATGACCTAGCTAGGTAGTCCTAGGGTTTCCATATATACTACGTTTGAACGTGCGAAAGCGATTGTAAACCGCTTTGCTATGTTGTCTTCCTCAACCAAACTATTATATGTGGAATTATACATCACCTCCTGCGAGTTAGGTACGTGCTTTTAGATATAGGTTCACATCTTAATCATTTGTGAATGGGATTGTGCTGTATTATATCAACTTAATTTCATTAGTTAAAAAACAACAACAACAAATTCAAATTCAATATATTCAATCGGTTCATAATTGAGTCGAGACGATCGATCTGAAGAAATATGTTGGAATATGAATGTCCTACATTGAAAATATAATATTGGCTAATAGGTGTTTCTGAGTAACTCAACGGTGCCATACCTAAAGGAGACCAATGCGAATCTTGTTAAATTTCGGTGGTCAAGTATAACATGGGGATCCTACATATCTGTACAAGTGTATGTTAAACATATATGATCAATGAAGTTCCATAGTAAAACCAATTAATAATAAGAAAAGTGGTCCACTAACTTATTTAGACTTAAATTCATCATAGTTCTGATGTGAGACATATCATTATTTCACATGTTCAACAAATCAAGAATGAGAACATATCCAAACTTAAGAAAAAAGAACTACATGAGCTTATTAAGTCGATAATTTTAAATTTATGTGTGATGTGAGATTTGAGAGGTACAGTGATGTGGAATAATAAATAACATATATAAGCACTATGACAGGCCACAGTTCAGGTGACGGACCAAAGCGGTCGCTTGGAAGGGATTTTCACCATTGGAAGTCTCAGGCGACGGACATCCGTCGCCTGTAGGGCCGTCCACTCGACGTCATCCCTAGAGACCTCAGACGACGGATGTCATAAGGTTTGTCGCTTAAATAACCTTGGGCGACCAAACTTACATTCGTCGTCTAAATACATTGTTAGACCCAAGGGTTTCTTAAGCCCACCCATTAACTCTCAGGTGATGAACTTTAATGTCCAGAAGACGAATCCGGTCCCTCGCTCTACAGTGGGTTGAGAATTATAAAACATTATTTAATGTAACTCAGGCGACGGACCTATACTAAGTTCGTCGTCACTTGAATCGGTTGGGAAATGGGAGAGGGATAAAGAAGTTACTTCAAGTCACCACTGGAAAGGCAAAAGTCCGTCGCCTAAAATAGTGCAAGAGAGGGCAAAACACTCAGGCGACGAGTTTATTTGTATGTTCGTGGCTTTAGTCTGTTTAAGCCACAAGTATTTGATTATGTCCATCGCTTGATATCCGTCATGTTTTTTTGTAAGATGATTTGATGTTCGTTGCCTGACTACGTTTAAATTAAAAAAAAATGGCAATCACTTTTTGCCCCTTGTTTATATACCTAAAATTTGAAAAACAAAAAAAACATGTGCATGTTTTTTGGCATGAAACTTGTAATTCAGTCTGAACATACAATCCACACAACGCAAACAGATTCCAAACAGACAGATTCTACTGCTGGGAGGAGAGCTGAGTGATACCTTCTACTGTTGGGAGGAGGGCTGAAAAGACGCGAGAGCATCAGACGGTCCTAGCGGCCACCGGGACCAATTAAGTCCGTCGCCTGAGTTCAGAGGCCCTGTTAGGTAAGCGACCACCGGGACCGGCCAAGTCCGTCGCCTGAGCGTATTTCAAGCGACAGACTCTTTACCGTCCGTCACCTGACATATCAACTGGCATAGTGAAGACAAAGTGTGCTTTGCTGGTTTGATAAGAGTAACTTTCGTGCATGTTAATTCGATCAAGTCGCTATTAACATGCCCTAATACATGATAGTTTATAGCATAATAATTTTTTTGCTATCTTAAATTTTTATGCTATGTTAAAGTCAAGTTGGAGTGTATGATCTGCAGACCTAATGTGGGTCTAATAGAGGTGGGCCAGAGATGGGCCAAACTCGCATCATAAAAGTACTCCAATTAGGCCTATCTCAGGCCCAAGCCTGTGCTGGGCACATGCTTGGGCATAAGATGGGTCAGGTTGGAGTGTATGGTCTCCAGACCTAATGCGGGGCTTGTGATGGGCCAAACTCGCATCATAAAAGTGTAGTGAACATGGCTGTCTGCATTCATATTTTTGAACAATAGGCCCCAATTTACCCAACATATGGAGAATTTGCAAGGAAACCTGGGATGGCTTTTGAAGATGAAGAGGCCGATGATGTTTTTGATTGTATTGTTGAACTAGTTTTTCCCGAGACTCGACAAAAGTCTAGGGTTGATGTTAGGCGTGTGAAGAAGCAATGTTATATGATGAGGTTTGATGGTGTTGTGATTTGTACACTTCTTTCCCCTTCTTCTATACCTGCAATTCCTTCTACAGCTGAAGATGATGACTTTGAAATCCCATTGGCGACGTTGAAGTGAAAAGCTACTGATTTTCATGCTAACAAGAAGAGCCAGAAGAGGCGGAAGAAAAAGGAAAGTCTTTGTCTTTCGTAGGAGAGAAAAATCTAGTGAGTTGGGTGGATCATCTAGGTTTGTTGTTGTTAAATATAGTAAAGTGAATGTCGGTTCAGGTTTGAAATTTAAACATCAAAAGAGTAAAAAGGCTAGGGAAGTTGATAATAAGGAGGTGTTGTGTATTGAAGAGGGAAGTGTGAGGAAGGGTGTTGAAAAAGTGATTGAGAAAGGGTTGGATCTACTTGTTATAGTGTTGGAGGGAACTGATAAAGGCATTGAAGTAATTGACAAGGAGAAGAAGAGTGTTGAAAAAGGGATGGATGCATGCGACAAGGAGTTGGATGTAGGTAAAAAGTAGGAGGGGAGTACTGAAAAGAGGGGGGGGGGGGGGGGGGGAGGATGTTGACAAAGGTATGGAGAGTGGTTTGAAGGGTGAGGACATAAGGATTGTTGAATCTGACAAAGCTACTGGTGTAGTTGATAACGATGTTGGGAAAGATGATGAAGATGAAGACACTTAGGGGGTAATGTTGGTGGTGATGATGATATATATCTTGCCAACAATGAAGGGGTTGAGTTTGGGTCTGATTCAGACAATGATGTAGCTAATAATGAAGGGGTTGGGAAAGATTTTAAACGTGCTGACAACAATGGTCATGAGGGAGAGATTCCTAAATGGGAAATAGAGTTGTCATTGAAGTTTGATACTTTTGTGGATACTCTTGATTGGGCACTGAAGCTGATAAGAAGGGTTTTAACGTTATAGAAAGGTATGGTTGATCTTCAAAAAGAAGTTAAGGGAATGGGCGATATTGGTGGTAGAGTTACTAGTATTGAAAACATGTTTACCAAGTCCATGCTTCCAAATTTCCATGATTCAAAACCGATTCCTTCTGATGAATTTCCAGAGAAGGTTGTTGATGTGTTGTTTGGGTTGAAAGTTTGTGCGGAGATTCCTCATGAAGATCGAGAGAAAAAATTAGAGGCAAAAGAAGTTGAATTTGGGGCAAGAACTTTAGGTGCAGCTGAAATTGACGTCACTCTTATTGAGCATCAAAAGCCCATCAAGTTTGATTCTGTGCTTTCTTCAATTGATCTTGCTTATGAGCCGGACCCTGTAGAACAAGCTGGATACATGCTATTGTTGAAGGAAAATTTGTATATAGGGTTGATGATGTTTTCGAGAATAATGAGGGGCAGAGGTTGATGAAGTCTTAGAGGATGTTGCAGTGAAGACATCTTTCAGTCCCAAGGCTCCTCTCAGTCCCAATACTGTGATATCTGTAACCGTAGGCAATGCTGAAATTGATGAAGGGAAGTCTGTAGTGAAGGCTGACATTGTTTCAAGAGATGCCGACATTGATACTAAAGCAAACGACATTCCATCAAAAGATGCTGACATTGCTTTAAGGGACACTAAGGGTGATGTAGTTGTCATAGAGTTTAGTGGTATTCTGATGGTGTTGGTGAATGCCTTGATTGTTTTGATGTGTCGAGAGAATCACATCCTGAAGTTGATGGTGAAATTGAACAATGAAAGCGATCAAAACGTATATCTAAAGCTAGTAGTTTTTGTTTGAGTCCCTATGAAAATGGGAAAAAGGGAAAAGTTACAAAATACATTGCTTTAAAGTCTTTATTATGATCATATCTTTTTGTATTCGTACCCCAAAGGGAATAAGTGCTTATTTACCAATTCAAGGAATAAGTGATTATTTTTATACTGACATTTTAAGTAGTTATTTTAATATTTTTGATGTGCTGTCATTCTCTCTTTTTTGTCTTCGAGGGATTTTGTTGTGAAAGGGTTCGATGGGCTATTGAAGAACGATTTTTTTTAACTTTTCATTGGGAAAACAAAATGGATGGAGGGCACAGTAAGTATATATAATTTATACATATTCTATTTTTAATGAAAAATATAATGGTCTTGTTGATAATGTATTAAAACATGTGTAATATGCATTTTCAGCATATTGGGGAAGTATATATGTCATATGTGAAAGCGAATATCAGAAGAGATTTTGAAATTTCAAGTTGTTCTTATATTGGATTGGGCGCTATAACAACATTATTTACCTGAAGTAGTTGGTTCATATGATGTAGGACCTGATGTGAAACAAGAGATTGCAGAATATTTTATTGGGGTGCCTCATACTGACTTTACTAAGGAGTGGGGAAATGCAAAGAGGATATATAAACCCTTCAATATTAATTAAACACACACACACACTGGGTTGCTCTTGAAATTAACATTGAAGAAAGGAAGGTTCTTGTGTATGATTGTAACACGAACTTTGTTGATGATGAGATGCTAAAGGAATGTTTATGGGGATTAGTTGTGTGGCTGCCTCATCATTTGTGGAAAACTATGACGCACCAAAACTTCGAAATAACACCAGAATTCACCATAGAGAGGGCACATGATGTTATGAATGATGAAACTGGGTATTTATCTTTATAATAAAGTTGTGTCTTTTTGTTAAATTCTTAGTTACAGTTGTAAGCATGTATATTCACTTACCTATTTTTTGATTCATGTGGCTTGTAGGTGTTGTTTTGGTATTTTTACTATAAAGGCGATTGGAGCACTTGTGTTTGGTGGGGATATTAATAGTTTTACTCAAGACAAACTTTATCGTTATCGTGAAGTCGTGGGTTTAGATCTTTTGAAGGAGAACTGAAGCTTCAAGTTTTAATACCTATTTTAAAACATCTGGTTTAGGGTTGGTCTATTTTGTGTTGTTTTATAAATAACAATGTAGATTTTGCTTTTTAATTTGATGTTGATTTTTGTCAGCTCTATGTCTTTCAATGTCAACTATATATGTCATCCTCTTTTATCAGCTATCTTTCATGCTTTTGGGTTGTCAGCTATACGTCATCCTCTTTTGTCAGCTATCTTGCATGCTTTTGGGTTGTCAGTTATATATCTCACCAATGAATTACCCATGCTGATAATTACATTGCTTTAGCTACCAAAAAAACTAGAAATATGTGCTAATAAATGAATTTCTCATGCTGGCATTTACATTGGATTCACATATGCTTGTTTTCAAAGAAAATAATGTTGGCAATTATACTGACAAGGGACACTATAATGCAGATAACTTTGTTCGGGTAAATGTTGACAACTGATTTAACATATGTGCTAATAAATGCATCATTATTGAACATGAAGTATATATGCTTACAAAGAAATATACAGACAAATAATTTATATATATATGTATATATATGCTGATGAACGAATTTTATGCTGATAACAGTATATGATTCATTGGTTTTATACTGAAAAATGAATTTATAAGAATATTTTTGCTAATAAATACCAATATACAACTAAAATACACTCAAAATTGGGGAGCGAAATTGAAGAGCGAAATGAGAAAATACATGAGCGAAATTGGGAGCTGGAATTCGCGAGTAAAATGGGAGCTTGCTGCACATGAAAACTCGGGGAGGAGCCATGTTGAGAGACACGAACAACAGTTAGAGCCTTAGAGATGTTCGATGGACATTTAATTAATAAATTTTAGATGGTGAACATTTAATTAACTAAGTTATATTATATGGACATTTATCTTTTTTTTCTCCCATTTCTATATTCAAATGGTTGAACTCTGTAAAATTCAACGATTATTCTAATAAGAATTTATAAATCCTAAAAAATTAATAAATACTCCATAGTTAAGTAGTATATACTTCAAATTTTCAATCTCACCATTAATTTCAAATTAACTGATTAAAATTTCCTAAATGGAGTAATAAGCAAGTTACTGTATTTTTTTCTCTCATTCCCAAATTAATTTAACTATATGCATCTGGCGCAGGTGCTATATACACTTCATAAGACGGATCCTGAATCCATTTCACCCATAATTTAATTTGAAATCTGCCCAATAATCATTGCAAATTGTAAAAAAATATACGGATGGATCTATGATCCATCCATGTTTTGGGGTCTTTTTTTTTTTGTCTTTCTTTCTTCTTCTTCTTCTTCTAAAATACCATGACCTGCCTTTGTTGGTTTTTTTTTAAGTTTTACTCTCTTTCATTTTTTTTTCTTTTTTTAATCTATTAGTAATATTTATTTTTTCAATTGACGAGTCTATCATCCATTTGTATAATTTTTTTAACAACTTTTAATGATTACTGGACATGTGTCGTATTGTAGTTGAAACAAATCTAGCTTAGCTATGATCCATCTATTGAAGTGCATATATAGCCTCCGACTCGGGGCCGAGGCATATACCACAATCCTGTAAATAAAAAAAAAGCTAACGAGAACATGAGATCCATCCGGACACCTCATTGTCTTGTACGCCCCATCATTTGACAATGACCGATCATTGACGAGAGATCAATGAAATGTGCAAATACATCTCTTCCTTTTTGACGTCGACATTTCAGTACATCGATCTAGCTAGCTAGATGCCCTAGCTAAGGATTATTTTGTGCCCCACGTACACACCCCATTTTAGTTCATTATTTTTTTGTGGTTGATTCTAAGCTTCAATTGGGATATTTTTAAACAAAACATTAATTCTCCACTAGTTTGATATAGGAACTTAATTAATGGTGAGATTTTGTTTAGTGTTATTAGGTTTAGCTAGGTTGTATCATTTTTTTCCTTATTCCAGTTTCATCGGATAGATCAGACACAGTCACTCTACCCGCATTTAATTAAATCGAATACTATCGGGGGCGGATCCAGAAATTTTAGAAGAAGAAGAAGAAAACATTAATTCTCCACTAGTTTTATGCTGACCCCGAAAAAAGAAGAAGAAGAAAGAAAGACAAAAAAAAAGACCCCAATAATTATCGGGGGCGGATCCAGAAATTTATGCTGACAATATTGTACGTACTGCATAATTATAAATATATGAATCAATATTAATCTATATATAGATACATATACTAAAACCGATGCATAACATATTACCTGTCGTTTTGTGGTTGATTCTAAGAAAAAAATTGTTAAAATAATATATTGTCATAATTTATAGAAAGTTATCATAAGTCACAATATATCTATATCTATTTTAGTTAATTGATAAAAATATAAATCAAACTATTTCATAGTCATACTTACCAAAAATATTAATAGATAAATATTTGATAGGTTTTATTACAATTTTAGTGGAAAGAATTATTTACATCAAAATTAACTATTCAATAGTAGCTATTATTTTGTCTATATCTATCTTTTTTATAATGAATTATTTATATCAAAATTAATTTTTATTGTATATTTCACACTATTTGAATACAAACATTTTCAGAGGTTTAGTACGATTTTTGAAGGATAAGTATTTTAAGTAATTATTATTATTGGAAACTATAAGTTGAAAGTGGAGGTGTCTTTGAAGATGTTGTCCAAAATGTAAAAAACAACTCTCCAAATGGAAGGTTTTCACCCTCTCACAAGCAGGAAGAGCAGTACTTATCCAATCAAATCTTAGCTCCAAAATAAATTACCTAATGCAAAATTTTCTTCTACCGAAAGGAATCCTGGAACAAATTGACCAAATCAACAAAAACTTCTTCTCGAATAAGCTTCAATCAGAAAGGTACACTCCGGTTGTAAGTTGGGATAACATATGTAAAAGCAAATTAACGTCGAGAAGACTGGGTATTAGGAAAGCAGAAGAACTCAATATAAGCTTACAAATGAAACTCCTTTGGAAGCTCTATACAAACAAGAACAATATATGGGTTCAGGTTATAAATGAAAAGTATCTTTAAAAGAAAAATATTAGAAACCGCTCCAATCATTTTACTTCATGGAAATTCGGTCGACTTCTTTCTTTAATTAAGAAATAAATTTGAACAAGGTCTCCTTTGGTTGATTGGGAGCGGAAATAGTATAAATGTTTGGTCAAGATCTTGAATAATTGAGAGAGAACCATGATCCGGAAATGAAAGTAAACCAACTTTTTAACTCATAAAAACGTTGGAATACTCCTCTAGTAAATAACCTCTTCCCCTCGGAAGTCTCTTGTAAAATTCTAGATATACAAATCTCAAACTGGGATAAGCCAGACAATAACGTATCTGGAAGCTTGACCCAAGTGGAAATTTTACTATGAAATCGGTCAAACGCGTGACAAATAACGTAACTCAAATTTCAAAAGATCTTAACTTGATTTGGAAGCTAACCTCATAGAATAAGAAGCTTTATGTGGAAAATAATGGTAGATGGTCTTCCTACCACAAAAAGGCTTAATAAATATGTTAACTAAGTTCTCAGCCAGTCTAGTCTTTGCAATCAAGCGAAAGAAGATGCGGAACAGTTAATGAGAAGTTGTCTGTTCACTAGGAAAATAATTGACCATTTTTAGCTACAAATAGGAAAATACTTCCAAAATATGAATATAAATGAACCCACCATTTTAATATTAGATGAAATCCGACTTGAAAACAAGAATTTTGAGGAACTAGTCTTCATTTGGTAAACTATTTGAGAAATCAGAAATGAACTTATCTTTATGAATAAAGCTCCGGTCCCAATAGAAAATATCATTTGAAGAATCATTGCAAACATCTATGATTGGACCCAAATTGAAAAAGATAATCATAGGAATAAAACAACAAACAAGAGAATTAAAGCTAAATGGAGCAGACCACGAGGGGTTGTCTACAAAATCAATGTGGATGACTCTGTTAATTCCACAGACGCTTGCCATGTGGGAGGGGTTGCTCGGGACTCCCGGGGCCATGTCATTGACATGTTTTACAAGGAAACTTGTCGAAGCCTCAATCATTCAAACTGAAGCTATCGCTATTCAGACAGGTATGGAGCAAGCAATTAGGAAAGGACTTCGAAGGGTAATAATAGAAGGGGACAATCTACAGCTCATCAAAGCCATCACAAGCAGCAATAATGTCAGATGGGAGATTATATATCAGATTGAAAAGATCAAGCAACTTGTAACGGCCCAGAATTATGATTTCCGGGTTATGTTTCAAGGGATAAAACCCCTTGTTCGGATCTTGCAATCCAGGTACGGGTTGAGTTTTGAACAAAATATCTGTACTAAAAGAAGGGATTTCGAACCCTTAAAGATCGCGGATCCATTGGGGACCAAATACCTGCCTTAGTCTAATCGTGAAATCGAGCGAAAGCAAAAATAAAGTTGATGAGTTTAAATACAATCCGAAAAGGAGTATAAAAGAGAGGAAGTGTGGTGGTCCCTCAACCTCTCGATCTAACGCCAAAAGTCTGAACCCGCCAAGCATCCACATAAGCAACGATAGCGGCTAACGGTTACCTGAATCTAAAAAAAATGAGGGGGATCTGAGTCAATCATCAGGTCACTCATGCGCGTATGTAAACACACTCTGAGAGGCATATAATAAGCATCCTACTCTTAAGATGAAATGCGTAATGCCATACGTAAATTAAATCACATATATATACTGACAGTTTAATATAATGCAGAAAGCGATAAATGGATCCACACAGAATGCCAAGTGGCATGTCCCTCTCTTACCTCCACCCCTTTCCGATAAGGCGGAGACTGGCCAGTTCGGTGCTATAGCATAGCAATTTCCTCGTGGTGGTGCACAAACCACGGCATCATCATATCATATCATCTCATCGCTTGCCCGATGGTGTTGGGTTATCATATCATGTTCATATAGACTCGATTGACTCAGGGTACCCGATGAGGCTGGGCTACCCTATGACCCTAGCAAAAACTCTAGGACTATCACAGATAACGACCGTTCTCTTGCAAGGACATATAACAATCATATGATTTTCATTTTAGCTCCTAAGCATGATTCTAAGTCGTATGGTGCATAGACACTAGCCTACTATATAACACCCAGTGCATAGAGCGCCCATCAAGAGTAAGTTCAAAGAACTTACATGGAGTAGCAGATCAGCAAGATGAAAAGCAGCAAGATATAAGCAAGCAGGTTACAGATCACCTAGCAATTATTAATAAACATGCATAAGTAAGCTGCACACAACGGGATCCATTTACCACTACATAACATGCTCATCAATCCATTAATCATAGCATCATCAGCATCCTTTATCTCAACTTATCTCAACATCTTATATCATCTTATTCCATTGTCATTTTCATAACGGGCTCAATCATACTTCAATCCATAAAATCTCACTCGCTTGTCCAGTTGTTAGTCAAAACAATTACTTCAAAATTATACTTAACCATTTCTAATTCATAAAATATTAAATCTTTAAAACTACTTCCAAAAATCCGATTAAATAATCCCGACATACTTTACTTTAATTAAAATCACCATTCTAGGGATTTAAATAACTTTCAAACGTTACTAAAATAATTCAATTTATATACTTTAAAACCGACTCTTTTTAAATATCGACACACAAATCGATTTCTAAATATTCAATTATCGGAATTCGGTTAAGCAATTAATTAATAAATCTAATAAATAAATAAATAACAAATAACCCAAACCAAACCAACGCTTTTAGCCCAACCCGAACCAAACCCGTTTAATTAAATCCCAACCGGTTCAATAACAATCAAATAATAAAGTAAACAAGGAGGCGGGCCCACGGGTCTCAATCTTCCTCCCAATTTCAAAAGGAATCCTGCCCCGCCTCTGTTGCAACGGACGCAACCATGGCGCCGCCTTGCTCGACCTCGCCTCCTCACCGCACCTTGGCTCCGCCTTGCTCAGCCGTGGCTCACCAGCTCCGGCTCCGTGGTCTCGCCCCGCCTCTCAGCTCTCTCGCTCCTGCTCTCATGCCTCGCTCTCTCCAGCGCTCTCGCGTGCGCTTCTCCTCGCTCCCGCTTCTCGCAGCGCTCGTCGGAGGTCTCGATCTCGCCGGAGCCCTTGACCTTGCCCCAGATTCCCACACTCGGCTCTCACTCTCTCTTCCCAACCAAAAGAATGAAAGGAATGAACGGTATAAGGAAGGGAAGGAACGAAGCTCACCGAGGGATTTCGCGACTTCCAAGGCCTTGATCGGAGTTCTGGGCTTCGTCGGTGGCTCACGATGGCTCGTCGGACCTGCGTCGGGCATGGGTGAGCGTGATGGTGAAGCTCGAGGATGATTTCGATCGAAAACGGTGGAGAACGGCTTACCGAAGCGGCGTTCACACTCGAACGAGAAAATGGAGCTCTGGTGGCTCTGCGGCGGCGCTGGGTGGCTCCGGTGTGTCGATGGACGTCGATGGAAGTGGCCCTGAAGTTGCTACAGCCGTTGGATTCGAGGAAAGAGGAGGAACGAAGTGGCTTGGGATTTCCTCCTCTCGGCAACAGGGGAGAAGTGATGGGGTTGTGGCTCCGGCAACCAGGGGCGAACGGTGGCGGTGGCGGTGGCAGCGACGAAAGGAGGTGGTGATGGCGAGGAGGAAATGGTGGCGGTGGCTAGGAGGTGTGGTGACCACGGGTGATGGTGAAGGCCCGAGGAGCAGGTGAGGGGGATGACGATGATTGAATGAATGAATGACGGGGTGAGGGCCTGAGGGGGTGGGTTGAATTTGAAAGGTAAGGTGAGTGATGGGAGTGGGTGAGGGATTGTGTGTGGGATTGGTTAAACAAATATCCGGAATTAAATCCTGAATACGCGAATTTTGAATCCCAAAATTAGTTTCCGAATGTTAGTTTTCCCGCCTCTTGCTTTCTCAATCAATTAGATTTTTAAAATCAATAAGGATATCGCCATCCGATAATTATTTTGAATTTTCGAGGTAAAACGACCGAAATTATTCGTCAAATTTTATATTTCGGCCAGAATCCGCTAAATGAGTTCTAAATTCAGTTTATGTTCATTTTTAATTTCCTTTTTCCAAAAAATTATGATTTGAAAATCCGAGCCTTTACACAACTGGAATATGCTTTTGACCTTGCTGAATACAGACACTGCTACCGAGAAGCGAATTAAGTAGCCGACTTTATAGCTCGAAAGGGTATCATTTGTAGCTCTACTATCCCTTTTAATAGGGAACTTTGTACTATCATACTTAAGGATGATCAAAAAACTAGATTACGGTTTGTGTAATCTCTTCTTATTCTGGCATACTGTTAAAAAAATACTTTTTTTAAGAGAGTATAATCTCTTCCCACTTTATTGACTAGTCATGTTTAGCCTACCTAATCAACATGATAAGCAATAAGAGCTTATACATTATTATTAAATCAATTATTCTATTTTCCAGATTCCTTCGTGTTCGACTTCTTTATTTGCTGAAATAATTAATTGAATATTAATGTTGTACTATTTTTTAACTTCGACACCTGGCCAACATCCCACGTGTGAGTCGATATTTTTTGGTCTAACATGGGAGTGGATATTAAAATATGAATGTGGTTAAAAATAATAGTACTACGTATAATTTAAAGATCATTTCATAAAAATAATTCTTTTTTGAGATTTATAAATTTTATTTTATTTAGGATAATTGATATATTCCATTTACCCTTTAAAATTAAATTTCCCTGATCCCCTCGACCTGCTATAAAAAAAATATTATATCATATTAACTTAAACTTATGTGTAATTATTTATAAATATTCTATTTTCTTAAATCCATTTATGATGTTATGAATTTGTAATTATATGAAAACATAAATAATTAAGAGTGATCGCAACACTTATACAAAATCTTATATTATATGACATATATAAAAGTAGAGTGCATAGTTTGTGAGTATATTTTAAGATTTTGTTTGCTGAATTTAAAGATTATGGTAAATGTTAAATTTACCACCAAAAAGTGAACTTGAGATTGAGAATATGGTTTATGGTAGTTTTAAAATTTTTAATTTATGTAAATCAAATTTAATTAATGAAATTTAAATTTTATTTAGTTTTTTTTTATTAACTTTAGGCTAAAATTAATATTAGAACTTTTTTTTTTCTAACTTATGTCCCAAGGACGTAGATTAAGATCCTTACTTAGGAATGATTCTTCTAAATTCAATTATTTTAGCCCTTTTTAATATTGATTTCCTGTGGTTGATGTTTTTTAGTAAGAAATCTTTCCCAATTAGCTAGGTTTCTTAACCTATGCCCTTATATCATAGATTAGAAAGACCGATATTAGAAGAATGGTTAAATTCCATTAAGGGTTTATTTGGATTCCAAATCAGTTGTGTTTATAAATATAAACACTTGCAATATTTAATTTGATCAGCACAATGTATTTAAAATAACCTAAATTTAAAATAAAATGTCATGTAAGTTATGTTATTTGATTATATCAAGCTTAAAAAGCAATTACAAACTTTGCATAATAGTCTAAAATTGGATTAGCACAATTTATATGATATTTAAATTTAAATTTAAGCTATTTTAAACACAATATAAATAATTTTAAACAAACACTTTCAAAATATATGTTTATATTTATAATTGCATCTTAGACAAACCATGAATCCCACACACAATGGAAATAAATAGATCAAATCTAGCTAGTATACAATAATCCTTTTTAGCTACATTTCTGAGAATAATATAATATATATATATATATATATATATATATATATATATATATATATATATATATATATATATATATATATACTATGTATAAATTTCCACCTATAAAAGAACGGAATTTCTAATTAACATATATCCTAAAACATATATAGATTAATCAGTCTGATTTCCAATTTAGCCGTATGGAGTTCATCCAAGTGTATTAATTAGAAAAAAAAAAACAGTTTTTCAATTCAACTAGCTTGTTAATTATCCATAACTTTAGGGTATGAGTTAAAGACGAATCAATAAAAGAATAATAGAAGTACTATATAATGAAAATAATTAAATGAATGGATATGATTAGTTCTTAATTAGATTCAATTTGCAGTATCAATACACCCTATAAATACACCAACAGTTAGCCACATAAAACGTACCCCCAAAACCCTAATCCTATCTAATTAACCTCAAAAAAACCCTTCTAATTAATTTGCATATATATTATACATTCAGAGATATCACACAATACATATATAATCAATGGCCAAGAACCTCATCGTTGGATTGTCCCTTGTATTCTTCATCGTGGTCACGTGCAATGCACGTGATCTCCGCCACCACTCACCTCTTCAAAACCCACCCGCCGCCTCCGCCACCACCAAAGGCCATATAGAGAGCTATCAACTCCTGATGGAGCTGGGCCTTCACGACGCCGCTCACATGTTTCGCCAGCCTCGACGGGAGCTCGTCGGAGCCGATCGGGTCTCTCCTGGTGGGCCCGACCCTCGACACCACGAGGTGCCACCCACCGCCTCCATGGTGGCGCCCTAGGTGGCTAGTGTTAATTAAGGAGCCGATCGATTTTCTCTCTTTCATTTGTTTCTTCTATGGTTCTTTTGCAAACTAGTTTTAAGAGATTTGTGGAAGGAACTTTCCTTTATTTGATCACTACTGGTTTCGGCAAATAAAAAAAAAAAAAAAAGAGATAAAAAAAGTTATAAGAAGATCGATTGATCAATCGGTTCAGGGATGTGCATGGCTGAATTTTGACTCAATGAAATCAATATATTATATTGTTGTGCTCTTAATTTCTTTAATTTTCTATTTTCCGTTTGCTAACATCAACAAGTATATATGAGTAAATAATTAATTTAATAAATAATATGCGGAGTACAACTTAATTACATTACTTATTAGTTATTACTAATCTGCAAAACAAAAAATCAATCTACCAACAAAGTTTACATACTAATCACAAAAAGGGTAAATTGCAGAAAACCACCCTTTAAATATGGTGTTTGGCATGAAACCACCCCTTAAAATGAAAATTGCATAAAATCACCATTTAAAATCGTTTTCTTTACAAAGTCACACCATCACCAAATTTCCGTTGATTGAATATTAAAGTGGGTGAAAAATAAATTATATCTGTTGTTTTTATTATTATTTTACTTTATCCAATCTGTATTAATTAATTAATTTTTACCTTTTTAACATGTTTTTTCAAAAGTAATTTTTTATATATAAAATATCATTTTTATATATAATTTCACACTTTTTTAGTAAAAACACTATAAAATTAGATGTAATTGATGTTTTGTATATTTTAAAAAGTTTATATTACTAAAGGGATACTTGAAGAAAATAAAATTTTAAAAAATGATATTTCATATAGTTTTTATTCTTCTAAAAATATGTTCACTATTCCACATACATTTTTAGAATAATAAAAACTATATGAAACATTATTTTTTAAAAATATTTATTTTCTTCAAGTAGCCCTAGTATTACATTTTTTATATGTACAAAACATATATTACACATCAATTTTTTATAGAGTTTTTTTGTAAGTATGAAATTATATTTTTTTTAAAAATATATTTTTTATATTTTATAGTGTTTTTTGCTTTTGAAAAAACGTCAAAAAGTTAAATATCAACTAATACCAATTGAATTGAGTAAACTAATAATAAAATTAAGGGATATAATTGAATTTCCACACACTTTAACATTTAATTAACGAAAATTGGGTGATGAGTGTGACTTTGCAAAGAAAACTGTTTTAACTGGTGATTTTCTGCAGTTTTTATTTTAAGGGGTGACTTTTCGCAATACACCCTATTTAAAGGGTGGTTTTATGCAATTTTGCCAAAAAAAAAAAGAGAAGAGTTTAGCCATCACCAACCATCGCAGACCCTCCTTCAGGCCCAAATAGAAAGCCACCATCAGGCCCAAATAGAGGGCCCACCAGAAATAGTTACTATGCTGCTAGCCCAATAGGGTTTATCCTATATTTGAAGATTTGAACAATTTTTAAGGTTTTTTTTTACCATTTTTTTCAAAATTTATTCATCTACCTACCCATGGTTGTTTGTTGCTATATGCACCAATATCAGGTGTTATATACACTCAAATGGAAGCCCTATAATTTTGACACGTATCCAATACTCATTACAAAATTTTTAAAAATAATACTACAAACGGATGATAAATCCGTTTGATTTTGAAATATAACACAAACGGATTCATAATCTATTCATATTATAATTCAAAAAAAGTTTCAAACTGAAAAAAAAAACAAACGAATCAATGATCAGTTTGAAACAAAATTTGTTTTTTTCCAAAAATTTTAAAATCTTGTTTTTTTTTTAAAAAAAAAAATACATGAACGGATCTATAATCCATTAGTTATATTGAAAGGATTTTACACCCGTTCATTACGTTTTTAATGTCAGATGCAATTAATGCTGAACACATATTAAATAAATGTTCAAACGGATCTAGGATCTATTCGTGTGCGTGTATACAGTTCCTGCTCTTGATCAAACGGATTGGATGTGACTAAAAGTATCAATGAATGAGGGAGGGATATATGGGCTGGATCGACTGAGGGGATGTTTCCTTATCTCTACTCCTATTTAGACAGTAGTCATCATCACTCATCAGTCATCACTCAACCTATTCTCACCTCTAATAATTTTAAAAATAATACTACAAACGGATGATAAATCCGTTTGATTTTGAAATATAACACAAACGGATTCATAATCTATTCATATTATAATTCAAAAAAAGTTTCAAACTGAAAAAAAACACAAACGAATCAATGATCAGTTTGAAACAAAATTTGTTTTTTTCCAAAAATTTTAAAATCTTGTTTTTTTTTTAAAAAAAAAAATACATGAACGGATCTATAATCCATTAGTTATATTGAAAGGATTTTACACCCGTTCATTACGTTTTTAATGTCAGATGCAATTAATGCCGAACACATATTAAATAAATGTTCAAACGGATCTAGGATCTATTCGTGTGCGTGTATACAGTTCCTGCTCTTGATCAAACGGATTGGATGTGACTAAAAGTATCAATGAATGAGGGAGGGATATATGGGCTGGATCGACTGAGGGGATGTTTCCTTATCTCTACTCCTATTTAGACAGTAGTCATCATCACTCATCAGTCATCACTCAACCTATTCTCACCTCTAATAACATTTATAAATCACTTCTTAATTTCTTATATACTCTATATCAAGATTGCTAGTTTCTAATTTGAAAAACCTTTTTTTTTTTAAATAATAATATATGATACGTAGTACTACATCCGTTCATAAATAAGCGACATTTGACTTTTTTGACATGTTTTTTAAGGATTTAAAAACTATATAAAACATAAAGTTTTTAATTGATTTTTTAAAATAATTTTATACATATTAGTTATAAGTTTAAAATTATTTTAAAAAATTAATAAAAAAATTAATATTTTATATAATTTTTAGTTCCTTAAAAAACGTATCAAAAAGTCAAACGACACTTATTAATGAACGAAGGGAGTATAAGTTAGAAAAAAATTCATACAATTTAAATTTTACTAACAAAAAGTATATATTTAAATATTATTTACACATATAATCTTCTTATTAAAATCTGCAGAGATAATGTTAGATGTTAAAAATTCCCAATTAATAATATTTAATGCTTATTATATTCTCCTTGGGGGGTCTATATTATATTTTATTTATACAATTTTGTTGATGAATGGGGATTTTACGTAATATAACTAAATTAAGACTATTTAAAAAAAATTATTCACCCATTTTTAAAAAGAGAAATTGTTTTTTAACGGCTAAAATACATAGGGACAACTGGGCACATGCTTTCTTTATAAGGAAAAAAGAAAAAGGGAAAGAAAATTATTTCCTCTTTCATCGCCATTTTCTCTCTCTCCTTCCTTACTACCTTTTCTCCACGACCCTGCAAATGAGCTTCAGCTCCTTCGACTGTCAAATTCATCTCCCGTGGCCATCTGGTGACTGATTGCTCCCCAATCCATCCTCCTACGCGTTCGCCTCTATCCAGGTATGGATTTTTACGGAAAAGGGAAATAAATTTCGTCTTGTTCTTGAGCGATTAGGTGCTTGCTTCTTCTGATCCTGTTTGGATCGGCTGTGTTGGGGAGCACATTAGGGTTTACTCTTGTTGTGTGAAGAAAATTGCAGCTGTAGTAGTTCCTTTTGAGCTTTCTTTTACCTGGAATTTGATTGAATGCGTGGTTTTTGTGCTGGTGGATTAGGGTTAGGGTTTACGCATTATAGTATAGTGTTCTGAGCAATTCTGAGTACCAAGAGCTAGGTTTTGAATTACCGGTTCAGCAGGTGGTGTTGCGTTCTATGGAGAGGGAGGAGTTCGGAGGCAGAGGAAAGCCCTTTAAAGGTTCAACGGCCAAGGTTCCTAAGAAGAAGTCACAGAATTTAGCTCAGAAAAATCATAATTTTGTTCAGCAGCGCCTGTCTAATAATTTTGGAGCTGTTGAGCTCGATGATTCTTCGGTGCTTATTCGTCCACAAGGCAGTGAAGTGTTTATTGATAATGGAGCTGAGGGGTCTGCTGTCCTGAGGTGCCCGAGGTGGATTACTCTTAATCTTGATTCCAAATCGGAGAAAGGGCTTTCTGAGCTTCAGGCCAAGCTTCAGTCTGAGCTTCTTCGGGTCAGGAATTTGATTAAGAGGGTTGAACAGTATAGTGGTGTAAAGCATCCAGTGGATAATGGTGTGGAAGTTAGGAGGTTAAAACGGGTTCACTCAGAGGTGGGATCTGTCGATGGTCCTGATAGTATGCCACGGGAAATGCTTACCATGTCTGAAGGAAAGAATAGAGGGGGTCCTATTGATAAATTTGGCCGTGGAACGACAATGCCTAAGGTAGCCCAATTTCAGAAGAATTCAGATGTAACCTCAAGTGAGGGGAAAGTTCCTCTGTCTACTCAGTCCAAGAAACCAAAGGCTAACGGCAAGAGGAATGAAGTGGATTCTTTGTCCATCTTTGGGATGCAGAACTCGTCGAGTAAGGTTTTCAAAAGTTGCAGTTCGTTACTTACTAAATTGATGAAAAGCAAGAATGGTTGGGTGTTTAATACACCTGTTGATGCCAAAGGCCTTGGTTTGGATGATTATTTCACCATAATCAAGTATCCAATGGACTTGGGTACTGTGAAATCAAGGCTAAGTAAAAATTGGTACAGGACACCCGAGGAATTTGCAGAGGATGTGAGACTTATTTTCCACAATGCTATGACATATAACATGGAAGGGCATGAAATTAACACAATGGCAAAGCAATTTCTACGAATGTTTGAGGACAGATGGGTGGCTATAGAGGCAGATTATTTACGTGAGTTAAATTCAGCTGCTAGTTTAGAAGCAGGTCGTCCAACTCCAGCACGGACAAGGCCTCCTGTGACATCACCTCCATTGGCACCTCCTGTGACAACACCTCTAGTGGCACCTCCTGTGGCTGCACCTCCACCGGCACCCCCTGTGACAATGCCCTCGCAGTCGCCTCCTGTGATGGTACCCCCTGTGCCACCTCCTACTGACGTATTGATGATAGAGGATAGATCAGAAGCTGTTTCAAAGCCTGGTGGTCCTGATGCAAAAAGCACAAGTTTTACGGCATCTGGAAGATCTCGCCTTCCTAAACCAAAGGCCAAAGATGTAGATAAAAGGGACATGACTATTGAGGAAAAAGAGAAACTTAGTACAGGCCTGCAGAATTTGCCTTCTGAAAAATTGGAAGGTGTTCTCCGGATTATTAAGAAAAGAAACCCATCTCTTTACCAAAATGATGATGAAATTGAAGTGGATATTGATACTGTAGACACTGAGACCCTCTGGGAGCTTGATAGATTTGTCATCTATTATAAAAAGGCTTTGAGCAAGATGAAGAGAAGTGCTCTACTGGGTCGAATTGGAGTGGTGGTTGAACCAAACCTTCATGACAAGGTAAAGGATATAAATTTGCTTGGCATATTATTTTTGGCATTGCTAGTTATCTGATCCATTCATTTGTCTTGATTTTCCAGAGTGAAGCTGATGGTGAAATGGACATGGCTAAAGAAAATGAAGCTGGTAAATATTTTTAGATCATTAGGCTAACTCATCCCTTCCTTGTTTGGGCTTGTTGCTTATATTAAAGATGTGATTTTTATTTTCTTTTCTCATTTTGATTAGATGAGGAGAAGATGTTCTCATCATCTTCAATCGAAGGGGCACAGGTGGCCCGCCATGCAAGTGGTTCAGATGGTTCCAGTAGCTCTAGTAGTGATTCTGGATCCTCTTCAAGTGGTGAGGATTAATAGGATAATGCACCCACTTATTGTTGATATCACAAGCTAATCTTGTATAATGTTATGAGCTAGTGTTGTGACTTGTAACCCATACTCTGAATACTTTTCTAGCCTAATTTTAATTTGTACGTTTTCGTGTGTTTGCAGACTCTGATACTGATAGCTCATCATCATAAGGATTTATTGCAGTTGAGGCTGTCAGATTTGTCGTATATTAGTGGTAAGAAATCCAATCATGCATTTCTTTGATTTATTTTTTGTCCATTCCAAAATTCCTTTGTATGGGGATATTTCAGAATTAGAAATGTATTTTTTGGATTATGTTATTGTGTTTTATAGTCATTTTTGCTTGTAGAGTTGATCACTGATGGGATGGTCCATGAGAAATTTAGGCAGGTATCAGACAGGAGAATAAGTAAATTATTAGGCCCTGGTCTGTGGAAATAAGTACAATTCACTCCATACTTGATCCAGGATTTGTTCACCTTTATCGTGTAATATTGCATGTACTAGCCAAAGAAAATTATACAGGACTCGAAACTAGCTGACTTTGAACATGAAGGTACTGCTATGTCCATCAATGATATCGGTTAGCTTATTCCTGTGGTGGCCATCATTTAGGTGAAATACATTTTAGAATAAAACATCATTTCCTACAATACATCCTCTATTTGAATCATCCTAGGTTGGGTACAAAATTACAATGAAATAATGTCAGTATCATTTTTTGCGTTGGTGATGCTTTTAACGTAACCAAAGTTAAAGGTACCTCTAATCCAAGGGTCCAGTTTTACTGTACAAGGTACGTTTGGCAACTGGTTTATAAACTAGTTGAAGTTGGAAATTTGGTTATCTTTAAACCATTTAAGGTTGTTGCAAGTGTCTTTTTCACGGGAACACAAATAAACCCTCCCCCCCAAAACCCCTGTGCCTTTTCCCCGCTGAACATGCCCCTAACTTCCGTTAACTGCGGGAAACTGGGTATTTGGTTTCTTCATCTTTCCACTGCTTGGTTTTGGGTAGAAATTGAAGAACAGACTGCTTTTGTTGATCTGATCTGTTAGCCAATCTCACCAACTTCTCACACTGATCTCGGTTTACTATGTTGCAGGTTCTTGACAGAAAAGGAAGTTGTTGGAGCACAAAAGGGTAGCTGGAGATTCTTACAGCTTGTAGGTGGGATCATCCAAATTGTTATTATCCCTTTACAGGTCTTTTTGCTCCATGTCTAGAGCACCTCAAAACATTGTGACAGCAACACTAGCCATATTTTATCAGCCAGAAAATTTCTAGTGACATATTCTCCAGTATTTCGACCAAAGTGTGCTTGTATCGCGGATAGGAGTGGAGTTGACGTAACAGCAAAGATCGTTTGCTAACTGTATATCGGTGTGTCTTATTTTGCCCATTTGGTCGGTTCACAGATGGTTTTGGAAATTCTCTGGCATCATCCTCACCAAGCCAATGCCCTCTTAGGAGTTTCATGCACTCAACAATGGTAAGTTTGAGCTATAAGCTTTTCTGATTTCTTTTAGATGCGATGATTTTGTATTCGACTAAATTGAATCGGTGTTGTTCTCTGTTGTTACTGGTTTATCTACCTAGCTTGTAAGATCCTAGGCTGTTTAGGTTTCAACGATAAACTGATAAAGCATAGTCTTTTTCGTAAGCTGGCTCTCGTTCAGGGCTTCTTCATATTGCTGTATGTGACTAGATAGATGTCAAAACATGGCTGAGAATGAGTGGACTACAAAGTGGACTAGAGGATGGCTCATCTGGGTTGACAGGTTCTAATACTATCTGTGAGGGAGCTTTCCAAAATCAGGAATCTGTCAGGAAAAAAACGTTCCAAATGACTGATTAGGAAATTGTCAGATTACTTGTGCAGGAAAAGGTATATTTGGCAAACTCGGCCCTTTCTTATTCTATTTTTTTTGGGTTGAAACTCTCTCGTGGAGATTTACAATAACCTTCACCCGTCCGAATTGACGCCGACCTATCCGGGTTGACGCTTTCTATACGGTGAAGAGGTGGCTGCAGAGTTGCCAATCTTTGAAAGTTTGACTGCATAAATTCTTATTTTAGATGAAAGCTAATTATTGATTTGTGACAAAATAGACCAAGTCATGATTTGAGATGCCAATATAGAAAATGAGATTTTAAGGGTCTGTTCGGATTCCACTTCATTATGTTTATAAACAACTTTTATGTATTAAACGAAAAAGTATGTTATAAACTTAATATTATTAATAATTATGAATGTACTATGTACATAACAGAAATAGTGTTCGACACCGACCTAGTTGGCCGTATAAAAGACTATCTCCGATCAGCAGACTTAAAGAAGAAGACTAGGGTTTTGTCGTGCTAGAGAACGAGAGAGTCGAGTTGTCTCAGAGGAGACTTCTCGAATCCTTCAACTTGAAATTGCTCTTTAGTTTCAATGGTTTTCTTCTGGTGATCGGAAATTTCTCATGCAACGATCTTTGTGCTTTCATAATATTGATCGCGAATCTAATCTCTATCCCCTGTTGTATATTGGTTCCTTTGGTGAACTTTGTAGTTCATACTTTCGACCAGCTATCAATTAACTAAAAAAATTTCCATCAATGGACCATAAATAAACCATCTTGGCGTCCTTTTTAACAACCCAATGGTAATTAACAAGTGTGATAAAAATAAATATCACTAAAGCTACACCAAAATTTTTTTTTTTATCACTAATAAATAATATCAACAAATAAATATATTAAAAAATATATGTATAATTCATTCATTAATAAGTAATTAACAGTATTAAAATAATTTTAGTAGAAGATGATTCCAAATTTATCATTGATTTTTGGGAAGGAATAAAAAGGACATAGATATATATATGGATAGATTGTTAGATATAAAACGCGTCGTTTTCCGACAGCGAAGTTCTAACCTTTATAAGTGGGTTTCCGGATTTGACACTAGCACAAAAACTGAATCACAGATTTCAGTTTACAGAGAAACCAAGTAGTCGAAGAAGATCAGAAGATGTGCTGCTGTGGAGGACACGACGACGACGATTGCAGGTGCAGGCCCCTAGGTTTCCTCCTCGGCCTCCCCTTCGCCTTCCTCTGCCTTCTGATATCCATCGTCGGCGTCGTCATCTGGATCGTCGGGTAAGATTTCGATTTCGCCGATCGCTAATTAGGTTTAATCTGATTGCCATTGAAATTTCGTTTCTGTTTTCTCATTCTCATTCGAAATTGATTTCAGGCTGCTGTTGAGTTGCATATGCCCCTGCTGTCTATGCGTCACGATTCTGGTGGAGATGGCGCTCGAGCTCATCAAAGCTCCCATCCATGTCATGGAGTGGTTCATCAATAAGATCCCTTGCTAGTTGATTTCTGTAAATTCTCTCTCCATTTCTCTTCTTTTCTCCACAGGATCTGATAGGATTTCGAGTATTGTGATCTTTTTTGGTCTTTGCTTCATAGAGATTGAATTGAATTTCAGAAATTGATTCAAACTACTACTGATTGTCATTGCTTTTTCTCTACTTTGTATTTGTATTGGATTTTGATTTATTAACTTATAAATAAACATCATTGTGAATTGTGATTCAATTGAATTATACATTATCAATTAAAAGTCAACATTATAATGATTTTTTTTGTTTAAAAAGAGAGAACCTTTAAAGTTGGGAATCAATAACCAATAGCCATCAACAACACAGAGGTAGAAGTGACAAGCACTAGCAGATGTCCTCTTATTGAATGTAAAAGGCACTCAAACCCTAATGGTTATGGTCATCCAATTCCTTATTTTGTTTTGCTGTCTGGGAATGATTCATTCACCAATGGTATCAAGATGCAGTTCATCATCAAGCTCCCAAGTCCCATCAGAGCGTTGCTTCATCCCCTTGTGTCTCTCACACCACCAATTTCCGGGCACAAGGAGTTCTTTCTTGAGAGCACTTGTGGATTTGTTCACAAGTGCAATGTCCCTCTTCACACTGTCCAAATTAAACCCTTCCTTACTCCCATGGGTTCCGGCCACCATATGCAAGTAGACCTCCAAGTTGTGCCATATCAGGACATCCCCCGGGCTGTTAAGATAGTTGGACTTGTCTGAATCGACCGACAGCTCTGTTCCTACAGTCATGTACCCTCCTGTTCCCGGTGGCAGTATCGGGATCACGTCTCGTATATTGCACACCCGGAGGATGTGGAGCTGTTTTAGGCTTTGGACCAGGTCCCGGAAACCTAAGCCTCCCACGTGGGGGCTAGCGAACAGGAAGGCTGTCACGGGACATGGCTTCTTGTTCTTGCTGTCATCTTGAGGCTTGTGTATGTTGTTGGCCACCATGTCAACTGCATTCAGTGTTGCTAATGATGCCCCCATGCTATGCCCGGTTATGGTTATGCTAATCTCATCATCTGAGTACTGCTTCCTCAGTCTTCGTATCTCGGATATAACCTGTTGGCATTGCAGATTATGTTCAAGAAATCCAAGACTGGCAATCTCTGGCTATTCGATTTTTAAGAACATATGATGGAACTGACCTGAGCTCTTGCACTCGTTTTCACGAATGGAGACTTCGGATTTTCTGATGTATAGATGGAGAGCCAGCCCTTGTGGATTCCCACTTCGCCTGCATCCCCGAACAGCTTGCCTGATGAGACCATTGGGAAATCGAAATCCTTGACCCATTCATATGGTTGGACAGTCCCCCTCCAGGCAACAAGGATGTCCCTCCGGCCCAGGGCGGCCATGCCCTTGTCTGTCGCCACAGCAATGTAACCCATCCAGTTGGAATCCTTGGACCAGGCTTCACTAGACAAAGACTTGACTATAAACGCCGTAGGAACGCTCACTTGAGACGTTGCGTAGAAGTACTTCACAATCCGATACTCGAAGGGGTTGCCCATGACGATTCCCACACGAGAAAACAAATCCCTTTTGTCATAGCGGCAGCTGCCTGCATTCTTCGACGCCTCCTCTGAGTTGAAGGCGTCGTAGGTGGCCTGCGCCATCTGGCCATAGTGGATGATGTAGCGCCGGAGGTCTCTATCTAGGGGTTCAAGCAGGTCCTTCCAGTCAGTGTCGCCACTCAGCTCTTTCCATCTCCTTGGTATGCTACCAACATTCATGCTGCTTGATAAATTGTTGATCGTTTAAGGTATGATCGAGGTTTTGGTGAATGATTTCTGGTTTTACTATGCGAGTTTTGGGGATTTAAGGCTTGTTCTAGGCATGAAAGATTCATGATTTCTTGGGTAGTTTGCTAGACACCTTTGTCCTATATAGAGGTTACTTGCACCATCATCTACAATTTGTGATCAGCTTTTGGTAGGAGAAGATTTCGGGTTACGCTTGGTGGTTGCAGACCAAGTGATAAACGAAAAGATCGCTAACACAACGTGTCGTATCAAGATCAACCATTGGGCGATATTCGCCTTTGTGAACATACATGTTTATGATGGCTGAATGAATGTGATTATTCTCTTATACATTACCTAAATGTGGAATTGATGGTTACAACTTACAATATATCAAACACTAACAATGTATAACTACATTTGCTTTGACAAACAAACATGAATTCTATATATCAATGAGAAGGCCAAACTGTACCCTAAGAAACCGTAATCACAAGCCTTCCGAATGGAGCATCAGCGGAAGAGAGCTGCGTAAAGAAGGTCGTTCCAAGTGTCGGGGAGGCCTGGGAGGCACCAGTGGCTGCAGTCGTTGGGTTGGTGGATGCCGCTAAAGGATGCAGGGTGCGCATCCTTACGCAGCTGCGAGAGCACTGTGATGTCGAGCCAGAAGACGGGCTTCTTGATCCTATCTAGCACCTTCTGAATCACCAAAGATGCCGCGGGCACCCCTGCTGGGTACGTTGTCCCGGCAAAGGGCTGTGTCTGCCCTGAGCATGATCTTGTTGGCTCCCTCCAGTCACTCCCCCTGCATCATAGCACGTTAGCTCGTAAGCCTATCGAAACATAACCCGAACTCGAAATGTTATCGACCCAACGGTAAGATTTTAGGATTAGTGTCGAACCCTTTTTGACTCGTATAACTTGAATTAAAAATACAAATTATCTTCAGTTTTATGGATTGCGACCTTATAATCATAAAAATTAGTAACAAAAAATCAACGATGTAACATGAAACTACCCTAACCATAAATGACCAACTCAAGACTACCGAATTCGAATCCGATCCACCCAATCCGATTAAACGAAGCTTACGTGTAGTGGGTAGGTGAAATGCCAAGGAAGAAAACTTTGGTCTTGGAAGGATCAACGTTGTCATCGACCCATTTAGCCCAAGTGGTTAGGCCCTTGTAAAATGCAACCAACCTATTCATATCCTTGTATATTTGATTCCCATCTTGAATGTAGTTCCATCTGCAATCCAAATTCCACAAGGGTCAGTTTGAGAATTAGATGGGTGAAACCCTAAATCCCCAAATTGAGCAAAAGATCAATTCAAGTGAAAGAGAAGAAAGAACTAACGGTTGAGTTTGGCCAGTGTGAGTCCACCAATGCCACGTGTTGAATATGAGCGCGTCCATTCCCTTCCATGCGGCTCCATTCCTTATGGAATCGAGTTGCAAAACTGTACCTAACCCTTTAACGTTGACTAGGTCTACCAAGTATGTTGTATGGTATAAAAGTAACGTCACGTCGTAGTCCTGTTCATAAGTCAATTGACAATGAGAGAATAATCATCAATTCTGAATATTTTTTTTTATTTTTAATGTGAGACATCCCCATATTATTAGCACTGTAGACACTTCTTGGAGTTGCCAATGGTGTTGTATTTTTTACCCTCTTTTAGTGCCCCCAAGTCATTTTAAAACTAACTTTTGATGAACATATTAGTTGTGCATAGACTGAATAAAAATGGGCAGGTTTAAAGTTTGGATTATTCAGGGTTTGGGATTGAATGTTTGATAGTTAAATGTGGTTAAGAATTTAAAATATGTTTTCCTAATATACTTGTAAAATCCGTTTTGTGTAATAAGATATTTAGTGTATTTATATGATATATGATATTTGAAATGGTGGATGAAGTCAAAAAAATCAGCTTCAATTTTTTTTTTTGGTGGGGTTGAATAATGACAAAATTCCCCAAAAAGTGAAGGCAAGCATGGATCCCAACTCAATTATGAATCCATGCTTCTTGGTGGAAGTCATACCCAACGAGCAAAAGGAGCCAAACTTTCCTTTTCGTACGTTAAATAAAAATAGAGTTTTTATAACATGTATCTAGTCCAATTTTGTAAAAATTTATTGAATTAACTATTTTTCAACATTTTTGTAGGATTTTCTTTCATAAAAGGAAAATGACCTTGTTCTTCCTTTGGTTTCCCAACTTTTCATCACTTGGTATTTTGGCTTTTGTTAGAGTTTAAAAAAGTTCTAATTTGAGACATATTATTAAGAAACGACACCTTTACCAATAAGACGTACACACTCGAGTTTACTCGAGTTTTTAGACTTTTTAGGACTTGAGATTTACATATAACCTCCTATGGACTCCCATAAACATGCCAAAGACTGGAAGAGAAAGAAAGCCATTTCCAACGTAAGTGTTCCGATAGTTATATTTATTGGAAAATATTCCAACGCTAAAATGTATTGGAAATGAGTTTCAACTCTTATAGTTGTTGGAAATAATTTTATATAATTTTCCAAACACAAAAAATTATTGGAAATTTTTTTTCAATAATTGAATATGTTGGAAATTATTCTAATATTTTCCAACGGTTAAAAATTTATTGAAATCCATATTTTAAAAAAAATAAGAAAAAAGAAAAAAGATTTATATTGAGAAAATCTTTGGATTTATGGTACGATTTTGATAAAGAGATTTTAATACTCCCTCCGATCCAAAAAGATTGTCGTTTGACTTTTTAACACGTATTTTAAGGAGCTAAAAACTATATAAAATATCAAATTTTTTTAAATTATTTTTTTACAACTTAATATTTGTTGGTAATAAGTATTAGATTATAAAAAAAAAATAATAAAAAATTTAATATATTATATAGTTTTTAGCTTCTTAAAATACGTGTTAAAAAGTCAAACGACAATCTTTTTGGATCGGAAGTAGTAATAATCATATATTTATTCCTAAAAATTCAAGAAATTATTATCTTACAGTTGAGAAATAATCGGATTAGAGAAAAAAAATACGTGGATAACCTTCTATCCTCTAAAAGTGTTGGGTTTAAATTTATGTAGGATAATAGTAATTTGTAAATTAAGAAAGGAAAGTGACCTTGTTCTTCCTTCACATGGTATTTTACCAATGAGACACACTCGAGTTTTCAGACCTTTTTAGGATTTGAGATTTACATATCGCCTTCTATACACTCCAAGGAGTAGTCAATCGAACTCAAATTCAAGATAAGTGTCATTAACAATCAATTTCACGAGATAAAATAGCAGGAGAATTATTATTTTTTTTTTAAAAAAAACATACCTGAAATATAAGAGAAGAAAGGACGAGGGTCCTAACAAGAGAAGTCCTAGCATTGGGCACCGAAGAGTGCAACAAACATGCCAAAGACTCCCACTGGTTCACACTCAATGAATCTCCCACAAACATTATCTTCTTCCCCTTCCATTTATTCAAGAAATTAAGGCCATTAAACCTGAATTAACCACACCAAAACTCAGCACTTGAGATTGAGAGAGACAAAAAGAGTGTAGAGAGAGAAGGGCATGAAAGAAATGAACTTGCCCTGGTAAGTTACAATCAAAGGGCTGCCACCTGTACTTCTGGTAAAGCTTATCAGGCCTTCCATACTTTTGGCAGTTGAATTCTGGGTCAATGAAGGGACAGTTTGAGTATTCATAGAGAGGGTAGGAAGGGTCATAAACCCATTTGCCCTGAAACATGTTGCAGCTTCCTCCACCATTGCTTAAACTTAAAGTGCCTTTTGTTGCATTGTGGAGGGGATGCAACTCCTCCATGGAGGACACCCAAAAGCCATTTGTTTGTGTTTGGTACTGTGAAAAGAGTAAGAGAGAAAGGAACAAAGCTATGGACACAAAACCCATGTTGGGAGTTTGGGTCAAGTGGGTATAAGGGAATGAAAGAGTACAACTTTAACTAGCAATGGTGGATGGGTTATGGATTGTGTAGCAAGTGTGCTTTATATAACAGAATGATATGGACAATGAGAACACCATGGGATCCACTCCTCCATAGGAGATTATGAGGTGTGATGAGTTGGCAAGAGAGTCTCGTCCCTTAATTAATCAGAGGTCTCGAGTTTGAGCTTTGAAAAATGAAGCACTTTTAAAAGAGGTAAGAGTGTGTTTTACTCCTTTACTAATCCCATCTGAAGAACCAACACTGGCTTCGAACATAAGGAGAAGAAGTGTGTTTTTTTTTTCTTTTGGAGTGGAAATAGATTGGATATATCAGACAAGTTTGATATAACCAGATGTTAAAAGAATCGACAAGCAGGAAGAAAAGCAAGCAACCGATAAAAGAATGAACGAAAATAAACAAAAAAGGCAATACACGACGAATATGAGAGCCAAATCAAATTAGAGTGTCGTTCGATCAAAGGCATAGTTAAGAAGTGTCATTTGTTTTAGTGGTGGTGTCAAATTTTTTCAACTTTTTTTTTTTGAAAAGGAAATAATTCGACACACCAAACAAGCTTGGTGGGACGAGAGGTCAAAAAAGACAGACTGACTGACTGTCATGATACAACAAAAAAGCTAAAAAAAACATAAAACAAAGAAGAAAACCCGCTCACAACCGATCACAAAAAATCAACCCAACCAGTAAAGAAGTCGAGAAGGCTCGATGATGGGTTATGTTTATTTCCTCAATATGTTAACCTAACATTCTAAACTAATTAATTATTTATAGAAATAAAAGAAGTCCTCCTGGGCAAATAAAGTAGTGGCAAAGTTAAGGGTTATGTTTGTTATTCAAGTGGACAAGACCTTTGGTTTCTAGCTAGCTATTGTATGCTTTATTACCTATCTTGCAATTTACCTTCCTTGCATGTTTTATTTAACAAGAATTATGAGGCTCAAATCATCCAAATGAATTAGAAGAGGCTAAAATCAAGGTGTATCATACTAACATATAATATAAGGGATGAATGACTGCTTTTAAAGATGATCTTAAATATTCGAATAAAAAAAAAGATGATCTTAAATATAAAAATCCTAATTTTTATCCAATAACCTTACATAGACCGACCCTATCCCATGGGACATAACAAGTGTGACTGATCTTAGAATTGATCTACAAGTAGTTGATTTCGCTTTAATTAATTAGTTTTGTTAAAAACTTAAAATGGAAGTATATTTGTGGACAAAAAAGGGGAAGTATAAATGTATAAATATTTCTACCCAAAAAAAATAAACAAATGTATAAATATATATTTTCTTTTATGGGTTATTTATAGTGAGATTGCTATCCCGTTGCTTTACTTGGAAAACATATCTCCATTATGATCAATTTTGATTTTCACTAATCATTAGGAGGAATGGGTATTGTTTTTTCTCTTCCAAAAGTTCTTTCCTCTCCACCCTTAGCCTATAGGGGAGTTTGCAAAATGTCTAAAAAAGCATCGGTGAATTATCCACACCTTTGGACAAATAAGTGAATTGTCCGTGCCTTTTCCAAGTCTAGATTTTTATTTTTATTTTTATTTTTATTTTATATTTAGTCCTGCAAATATAAGAGTATATTGTGATTGTGCAAATATAACCGTATGTTCTACAAATATAACCCAAGTCTGTTTTTGTTTTTTACATTTTGTCGTGCAAATATAACATTATGTTGTGCTTGTGCAACTATAACCCAAGTCTAGTTTTTTTCCTTCTTCGTGTCAATACATTTTGGCATGCAAATATAACCACATGTTATGCTTGTGCAAATATAACCGTATGTTGTATAAATATAACATTTTATTGTGCAAATATAACTTTATGTTGTGCAAATGAACTTTTTTTCTGCTTCATTTTTTTCTTTTCATTTTGTTTTTGTTTATTACTTAATTAATTAAAATTTCATCAACATTATTAAAAAAATATAAAAATTCCATCACCATCTTCTTCAATTGAGGTTGGGTAAGGGGAAGTTACTGATCACTCCGGTCGGTCGCTCCCTCGATGGCTCGCTCCTGCCGCTCGACCTCGCTCGCTCGCTCCGGCCACTCGACCTCGCTTGCTCCGCTCGCTCGACCTCTGCACCTCCATGAAAACCAAAAGGGGAGACCTAATTGATTTGCACAAGAGGAGATCAGCTTCAGATCTAATTGAATTGGAACTGGAATTCGACTTCAGATCTGGCCGAAGGAGGAGTTGTGGCGGCCGAGGGGCGGCGGTGGCGGCAAACAGGAGGAGAGGAGGAAGATGGACGAAACGCAGATCTCGACCTTGCTTCAGATTCGGCGCCGAAGCCATAGTTCTGGCGCCCTGCAAGGGGGGGGGGGGGGGGGATTTATCCATACATCTGGCCGCCTTCACCTCCGCTTCGTTGTTGCAGTATCAGGCACCACCGAATTCATCGTCACCGTCATCATCTTCGATTTCATCGGTCTCGTGAATGTCCGCCTCCCAATTTCACGTCACAATTTTGATTATATTGGTTTCATCATAACATCAGGGACTCTCCCTATAGTGAATGTCGGAGTAGCTTCAAATTCTTTGTATGTCCCCGATTTGCTCAAGCGAATAGAGAATCACACAGCTAAGCCCCGTAAACATTTCTTCAAGTTACAAAGATGTACTAACTGAAAATTAAAATGAAGTTTAGAATTAACCTTGCTGGAAAAACTAAACCAAAACAACTATTTTTCATCTACTGAACATCTACTGCTGACAATCCATGTCTGATAATTTCACATACATTGGGTAAGAATAGAGATTACTTGATGAAGGAAATCTTTCTTCTTTACTTAACCAATACCTAAAATCCTGCAAACACAAACATGAACACATAAACAACGGAAATCAATATTGAAAAATGCGGACAAAAGACAACGGACAAAAATAAATTACAATCACATTGAACTGATTTTTACATTCTTCCAAAGAAACACTCTTGTCTATCATAATCGAAAGACATTACAAAGCATTAACCCTAGGTTAAAAAAAATTAAAGAGTATAACCTTGGTTCAGCCATAATAAAAAAAAAAAACCGCTAAAAAAATAATACATTGCATATGGTAAGGTTATGTGTATATATACATAATTAATTTTCAGTAATATTAATATACCTTAATTCAGAAATTAATGTGATGACCTTATCAAAATTACTTTTTCATTAATATTAATATATTTGCATATGGTAAGGGTTGTGTATATACAGAAAAATTGAAAAAAAATAAAAATTCCATCTAACATATCTAAGCATAATATAATAAAATGGGGCGGTATGTGGAATGGGTTTAAGTGTAATACTCAATCCGTTCGGCAAAACATGTCATTTACTATTCACACCCGCTTCTGTATGATGATAAAAATTATATTAAACATTCATTTTTTATAACTTTTTTAAACAAGTTTATATTTATTAATATTGTAGTAACTACGAAATTGTTAAAAAAGATTATACAAAAACTAGATATTTTGTATAATTTTTATTTTCTAAAAAAACACATGTGAATAGTAAAATGACATGTTTTGCAATAGTATTGTATCATGTACTTAAATCCATGTACTATCCTATTGAATAGACGATTGGTGATTAATGAAAAAAATATCAGCAAAGAGGTGTTTGTCCTTGTCATATACAAGGACCCAATTTCCCATGACTAGTAAGTATTGATGCAAAATGTAAAAAGGGACTATACATAAGTGAGAAGTTTCAATGTAGATACATACAAAGTAATATTAGAGGTCTCTTTCAAGGGCTTCCCAATTGCCATGGCTTTCCCAAAGGACCACTACCTAGAAAGCTCAAACTCACTCATTTAGGAGACACCTTTTGTCAACCTTCCTTTGTCATCCATCAATCCTTTGTGTGTTGCTATTTGCAAGTGCAAGCAACCTTCAACTTGAAGTGACCTCTCTTAGTGAAACCACTAACTCTTAGTGAACCCAATAATTAATTAAATTAATTCTCAAGCTATAATTGATTATTTAATATGAATATATGGTTGGTACTTGGTTAATTGGTTGGTTCAATGGGAATCACTCAAACTAGCTTTTATATAGCTAACTAGCTTCCATTGATCTATCTCACCATCCGAGTAGACATTTATAGTAACCTTTTGACACATCAATTGCTCTACCAGTGCAATAATGATAAATTTATCCAAACTTATTTAGGCTTCACACAATGCTTTAAGCTTGATATAGGGTCGTAAATCTCCCATCAAAAGTGCACGTCAGAATTGACGTGCAGAACTTTCCAATTAATTAGCTTGATAAAAAGAATTAATTAATTCCACTTCAACCCTGCACGTCAATCCCGACGTGCAGATTTGGGGTGCATTTAGTTTGTTCGCTTGATATATACCTTAGTTAAGTTATTTATGAGATGATAATTATCTAAATTGAGATCACTCTTTGTGATATCGAATCTTCGATCTCCATCGTGTCCCTAGAACACATAGTATATCCCACATCAAATATATATAAAAATTTATATAAGAGAACTTTTGTGTGTGTGTTAGTTCATCTCAATCGAGCATTTTTTTTAGGATCGGTTAATTTTAGCTAGACTTGAGACTTGAGATAAACAAATGAAAAGACATAGGTTAAGTGTTACACTTGCTTCAAAATATTTGTCAATTTTGTGACACTATGGGTGCATATTCCATGAACCTATAATATATTGATCAATAGATTTCTAAAATAAATAAATAATACTTCTCTCATATGATAAAATAAACATAACAAATTTTGTTGATATATGGCTTAAGAAGGCTACACAATTTAGAGGCAATCTGTACTGTATTTGAAAGGTGGTAATCACTTAGGGTGTGTTTTCTTCACCTTTTTTGAAGGGATGGAGGATGTGAAAGGAGGTGGAAGGAGATGGAGGTAGGGAAAATTTCCCCACCTTGTGAGAGAGGGTGGAGGAGGTGGAGGGCAAATCCACCCAGCACACCCCTTAAATGAAGGTGGGCGGGGTGGGATGCCAAACACACCCTTATTTTCATTTTAAAACATAATACCAAAATCATGTACGTGTGTTTTGAAAGTAATTTATATCGTTTTTTTTATTAGGAAAAAATTCGGAGGAGAAAAAACTCTACCCGAAGGCATCCTTTCGGATGAGGTCAAGAAAACTAGGATCATTCTGAATAATAGTACCCCAGGCAGAGTGGCAAATGTATGCACCCTTATCAGTCACTCTATTGCCTAATTAGGGTACATGGAGGAACGAAACACTTTTCATATTTGTTAACATAGTTGTAATATCTCACAAAATAAGTTTTATTTCCCATGGACATTTTGTTTTTCAATTGAGATGGTCAATAATTATTTTCGAGTCCCCTTCTATTTGATGTTTGGTAATTCGTAGATTTATTACGTTACGTATCCCGAGATTTAAGGCAAGGGCTTCAGCTTTTAATGGACTTTGATTACCCAATTTTTTTGTATCCTATGTTGATAGGCCGACCTTCCTAGTCGAGAATAATAGTCCCAGCTGTGTTGGTCATGTTAGAGAGGGAAGAACCGTCGAAGTTTCATTTTAGACTTCCTCTGGGTGGCTTACGCCATCTAATGTCTGTGCGTTTCATTTTCCGTCGGCTTTCATGCTCGGTTCGAGGCTGCATGTCAGAATCAACCCCGAGACCGTCCTAAAAAATAGAGGATTTACTCCAATTTAGCTCGTGTGTTTTGATGATATTGAGCGCGGTGTCCCGACTGGGAATAGGAATCGACCTGAAGATAAGCTGATTTCGGGAATATCAGACAGTCCACCAACAGAAGGCAAGCTTAGCCTTGGATTTATTGTTAATTTTGTTCCCAATGTAGTCCATAACTGGTTTGATATCTCTCGAATGATGAAGCATTGCCACAATAGTTGAGTTGATGTCGGTCAGGAATCTAAGAAGAGAGGTCGTGTATTGGCATTCCAAAAGAATATGAGCATCATCTTCCACTACATAATTGCACAAACAAAAGGTGGGGGGGCACTGAAACGCATCGCTGGGCTAATCTGTCGGCAGTGGGAAGACCATTTTGAGATATTTTCCATAAGAAATTTTTAATCTTTGGTGGGATGTCCAGGTTCCAGATCCAGAAATTAGGATCAGGACACTGAGAAGACTGCCCTGAAATCAGTTTATAAGCACTCAAGGTAGAGAACCAACCTTCCCTGTCCGGCCACCAGTAAAGACGGTCTTCAAAGGGAGCAGACATTAAAGGAATATCTAGGATTTCGTTGACAATGTTTAGAGGTAGCACCTGACGGCGCTTCTTCGACCACCATCTTCCGTCCATAATATATTCATTAACGGTCTCCTCCAGGTTACCAGTTGGATGACATTCACCCCTAGCAGTCAGCGAGAAGCATGAGACCCAGTTATCTAACCAAAATTTTACCGATTTACCATTTCCTATGGACCATATCAACCCGGTTTTGAAGGAGTCAATGAGGGTTGTCAGTTTGGCCCATTTCCAAGATGAATCACCCTTTTTCCTATATTCTAGCAAATTCGAAGATCGGAGATACTTGTGCCTAATAATGGATACCCATACATTTAATGGTTCAACTAGAATTTTCCATAAAAGTTTCATTTGGAGGGCTTCATTCATATCTTTTGATTTCTGGATTCCGAGCCCACCAACCCTTTTTGATCTACAAATTCTATCCCAACTGATAAGAGGGCGAGGTTGAAGATCCTTATTCCAAAAAAAAGTTCTGTTCACTTGATCTAATTCTTTATGCATCGAGGCCCGTAACAGGAAGTTTTGCATAGTGTGAAGGAGTTTGGATGCTAAATTTGCGTTTATTAGGATGGCGCGGCCTTGTTGTGAAAGCGCATTAGCACGTCATTTACTTAACTGTTCTTTGGATCTGCATATGATGTCCTCAAATGTGGTTTTGCTTACCCTACCATTGATGATGGGGTAACCTAGATAGTTCTCCAGAGAGGAGACATTAGGAATATTTAGACAGTTGCTCAGTTTTGAAATCTTAGAGTCCGTAATTCCTTTTGTTGTTTGGAAACTAGATTTATGGTAATTAACCTTCTGGCCAGAAACTTTACAATATGATTCAATTATTTTCCTAACCTTGTGTTCTGCCTCGGTGTTTCCTTTAGAGAAAATGATAATATCGTCCGCAAAGAAGAGGAACGGGATACAAGGGCCCCTCAACCAAAAGCGAAAGTAATTTAGATCGTACTTACTTTGAACATTGTGCATTTCTTTTTTTTTTCTTTTTTTTATTAGGTAAAAATTCGGATGGAAAAACCCTATCCGAAAGCATCCTGTCGGATGAGGCCAAGAAAGCCTGAATCAAAATATAAATCTTGCCCCCTGGTAGAGTAGCAAAGGTGTGCAACCTTATCCGCTACCCGATTACCAATACGGGGTATATGTGATATTCTAATCGTATTTACTCTTTGGAGAAGGGCTTGGATATCAGACACAATCATTTCTACTTCCCATGGACAAGCGATATGTAAATTTAAAGAGTCCGTAATGATTTTCGAATCTCCTATTATAAGATCTGTTATTTCTAGTTCCTTTACTTTTTCCATCCCAAAGCGGAGATCAAGCGCTTCTTCCATAAGAGGAGATTGTCCAGCAATAGTTTTACCCCCAATGCTAACAGGATCCCCATGCCAATCTTTAATGATGAACCCAATAGAGCACTTTGATGTTGATATAAAAGATCCGTCAAAGTTTAACTTGTATTTACCAATCGGAGGCTTCCTCAAGCGGTAATTTGTTTTGTTATTTTTTGTATGATCTAATTCCCTTCTCTGTGTTGATGATCCCTCATTTTCTGTTTCGATCCATTTGCTCGCCCTTTTCCAATTTTCAATGTTGTCCATAATCATTTTCTTGAAACCCTCTACAGATGGAATACTTTTTTCCCTGAAGATAGTTTGGTTTCTAGCAAACCATATAGTCCACCATCTAATTGCTATATTTTGACTCTTCTCCTGCGGAAGAATGGAGCCGACAATTTGTAAAATTTGATCCATGTCTCTATTGTCTCGTAGTAGAGTATGAATCTTTTGGGATATTTCTCGGGGGAATTGTTGTTGGAAGTTGTTGACCGGGCATTCTATGAATAAGTGTGCCTCGTCTTCCTCACACTGGTTACAAAATATGCATGTGCTTGGGACCGACACCCCTTTTTGGGCTAAACGGGTAGCCGTGGCCAGTCCCTTTTGTTTTATTTTCCATATGAAGTTTTTAACTTTGGGTGGGGCATTTAGTCCCCAAATCCACGAGTATTCCTCCGTTGATCTTTGTGAGGTGGCTGAAACTAGATTATAAGCACTTGACGTCGTGAACCAACCATTTTTGTCGGGCCACCAATAGAGTCTATCTTTAAAGGGTGTGATTGGCAAAGGTATTTTTATGATTTCTTCTGTTATATGGTCTGGGAGAATAGATATCAGCTTCTCCTTCCACCATTGTCCTCCTATGATATAATCACTAACAGTATCAAGAGGGTTAATATGCTGTTGAGAATCTACTTTGTCGATAAGAGAAGTCGTTGTTACCCAATTGTCTTTCCAGAACTTAATTGATTTCCCATCCCCCACCAGCCAGATGAGACCTGATTTAAATTTTGGGATTAACGAACTTAGTTTTGACCATTGTCAAGAGGCATTGCCATTCTTGGAGGAGTCCATGATGTGTCTTTCTTTTAAATATTTGTGTTGTATGATTTTGACCCAGTTATTTTCAGGTTCTGCCAGAATCTTCCATAGAAGTTTTAGTTGGAGTGCTTCATTCATGTGTTTGGCTTTCCGTATTCCCAATCCCCCACTCGACTTAGGTTTGCATATTTTATCCCAACCTATGAGTGCGCTATGTTGTGCGTCGTTGTTCCAAAAGAAGGTTCTATTGATTTTTTGGTCTAATTGTTTATGGACTGCTGTTGGGAGCATGAAGCTCTGCATTGAGTATAGGGGTTTGGATGCAAGGTTAGAAGCGATTAGAGTCGTTCTACCTTGTTGTGATAGGACATTAGCACGCCATTTGCTTAGCTGGTATTTGGAGTTGCATATTATTTCGCCAAAGGTTTCCTTGGAGACCCTTCCATTTATAATTGGACAACCCAAGTATTTTTCCAAATTTAGTTCTAGGGGTATGTTAAGGATTCCTTTTAGGTCTCGTGCTCTATTTCTGGATATACCTGGAGTTGTCTGAAAAGATGACTTGTGATAATTTACTTTTTGCCCTGAAAATTTGCAATAATCTTCAATTATTTCCTTAACTTTTGTACAAACAGAATTGCTTCCTTTTGGTCAGCAAAAAGGTCAGCTTTTACTATTTTAAATTTTGATTATTTAAAAATATGTGGTAATACATAAACAATGTATTTTGGATTTTGGATATTGCAAGTTTGATTAATCTTTGGATATTTTATGGATCGATTTAATATATTTTGGGTTACGAACGTGTATGATTTGAATCGGGCAACTGATCGACATTTTTTTAAATCAAAATAGTACTTGTATATATAAAATGGGAACCACAATTTAATGAAAATGTGTTGTTTAGAATTAGTTAATGAATTATTTGGAGAAATGAAAAAAGGGGATTGGACAGAAATCAATTTATATAATTTGGCGGCTTATGATGAACACAAACAACACGTCACCTCGCACTTGAATTCCTTTTGTTTGTTTTGTTGGTACGTTTTCATTGTTGGTTGATTAGTTCCTTTCACTTTCGCCTTTGAAAATTTAAATTCACTGTATATTAATTAAATACTGAAATAATTCACATGATTTGCTTCACCAAATTGATATTGCAAGGGGTAAAAAAGTGGGACCCAATAATACTTAAATAAATAAATAGCTATCCATATAGTATTAATTGTATGCCCACATGCGTTCGATGCCTTCAAAATGGCCTTTTATTGAAGCTCTATATAGTATAGTGATAGAAAGCACTATACACATATTGCACTATACCATGTGATAAGGCCTAAGGGTAACCATCACATCGACTTTTATATATAGGGTATCATATAATTGCTACTTATTTTAGCTCCTAAGTTTTGACTACTATCTTCTCTCTTTGTTTTATTACTAGTTTAGATGCTAAAATATGACTAGATATATACTGAATTGTTGTTGTTTTCGTTACTATATTTTGTTATATATATTTTAAATCCCTTAGGCCTTGGGCCTTCTAAATGAACATTATAAAGCCATATTATTATGGTGGTGATTGGCTTGATGATCTTCATTTTATCTAAACTCCACTTTTTTTACTGCAGGTTCAGCCGTTTGTCACGCCTTTATTTTCTTGTTTGTGTTATTGCTTGTATTGTATTATGACGACTAGTCTGTCCGTCGATCCGTCCGTCTCGATCTCGAGGGATCATGTAGTATGTAGCCCGTTATCGCAAATATTTTCTTGTATAAAAAAATAACTAAATTGCAAAACAAAGCAATTACTAAATTGAGATTTTTAATCTACACCATACAAATATCGGTTAAAAAATCATTTATTAATTTCTTTTTTTATAAGCTTTAAAATAATAGTGTAAAGACACTCTATCTATATAAACTCTTAAAAAGTTTTTGCTTATGCGTCATCCTTAGCTTATTTCTAGGTATTTCAATCAATTACTAATATTTATTCTTTTTTATTTTTTAATTAATTAATTATATTATTTAATTAACAATTAATTAAGGGTGATTTTGGTAGATAGCCTTTTTTAAATGTTTGATTGGGTACTTAGCCCCCAAACTAATTTAATTAGTTTTTTGTAGACCCCCTCTAAATAGGGTGGAATGGTCAATGATCAACCGTTTGACCGGTCCACGTTGACCGTTGACCGGTCAATGTTAACCGTTGACCAGTCAACATTGACCAACCCATTTGAAATTTTTTTTAAGTTATGCCATATTTTCCTGTTTTGATGCCAAAATTTTATTATATTTTATTTTCAATTTGATGTCACTTTTCTAATAAAATGATTGGATGACACTTTTTTAATGCCACTTTTTTAAAACCTCGATGACATTTTTTGTTTAATGTAATGTCACGTTGACCATTGATGCCATTTTTTTTTACTGTTAACGGCTGCTGCCACTTTTTTTTTATGTCAATTTTTTGATGATAATTTTTTACCGTGATGCCATATTTTTCATGATATTTTTTCAAAGTAGTATTTTGATAATATTTTTTCAAAGTAGTATTTTGATAATATTTTTTCAAAGTAGTATTTTGATGACATTTTTTTCTTTAATGTCATGCAACTTTTTCAAAATGGTGTTTTGATGTCATTTTTATAATGTAATTATTTGATGCCACTTTTTAATCAAATCGATTGATGCCACATGTTTTTAATTTAATCAATTGTATATCGATTTATTTTCATCGATTATAATTTCATTAATTGATGACACGTTTGTGATTACACTTCATTGATGCAATCACTTGTGGTGACATGTTTATTAAATTTTTATTCATGGATGACATTTGTTATTACGCTTCATTAATCACAATTGTTTATGGTGACAATTTTATATAATTGATGACATAAGAGCTTAAAACGTGGAATCAAAATATTGTCACCTTATTGCACATATAAAAATACAAAGTCTTTGAAACTACGACATTAATATTAGTTGTCACCGATTTCATAGATGATTTGAATAATGAATAGAGTACTAATAACAAATTAGGACCCCCAAACAAACAAATATATGTGCAGATGACAAACCTAAAACCAACAGGGCTTTTTATAAAGGCAGCCAAATGAAAGCTGAAGCCCCAAACAATCCAACAAAAAAAAAGCAGACCCAAGACCAGAAAAACAACAGCCCGGGGAAATGAAAAGTGGAGATCATTTATACACAAAATAATGAAAATACACTTTCATCAGACCCACAAATATGTGCAGAGAGAGTTGAGTTTTGGACATCAGCAAGGATCATTGCTGTAGAAATGCGAAACCCGAGTTCTGGCGTAGTAAGTAGTAACGGAGGAGGTTCGACATCGACCATCTCTGCTAGTTCCACTGACTTGGCTATGTCGTCAACAGTAAACGGGATGCTGCATCAGAAAACAAGGTTGGTTACTAGGTTGATCAGCTAGTGTAAGATTTTTTTTCCCCGACGTTTCAGGAAAGCGCTACCCAGGGAAGCACTGTCACCCCACTCATTTAATGATCACAGTGAGACAAGAGGTTAACATGAGTTACCTCAAGTCGTCATCTAGCAGAAATGAGGTGCTCATTGCATTCCTTGATTCCTCTGACATCATAACTCGCATACTTTGAACTACCTGCCATGACATCATAACTCAGTTAATGATCATATGGCCAACCACGAAGGAGAAACAACATAAATACTACTCCTAATCCAGACTTCAAAGTAAGTCAAGAGCGAGCATATTTGGCTCTTTCTTGAAGAAAATTCAGTTCCCATAGCTTTTATTCCATAGTCAACATAAATTCAGTTTCCATAGCTTTTACCACTTCAAGACGAGTAGCGCCCTCGATCCTTGAGTCCATCATTCTCAACAGGATTTCTCGTTCTTTGTTTCTTACTTACCATTGCCGCCCTTTTTCTCATCCCTCCGACCTTCCTCTCCTTCACTCGCCTTTCGCTGCTAGTCACCACCAGAACCCTCGCCTCCCACACCAAGGCCACCGGCGAAGCTAATTCCTCACTGCAGACGTTGAAGATCGCCGGCCTTCATCATCTTCTTCTTCGCGAGATTCCGCGATGGAGAGGGCGATTCCAATGGAGATCTGAAATGAGACATTGAAAGAGAAATGGAGAGCGAGAGAGCGAGGAGGCAACGTTCAGGGAGCGAGAGGGCGATTCCCAGGGCGATTCCCATGGAGATGCTCCGGGAAATCCAGGCGGACGTACATGCTAACATTTCGACTCTCAACAACACCTCCTTGTTTGCAACGGTGATTGGGAATCCAATCGAAGCGAAGGAGATCAGGAGAAAGATCAAGCTTGACTGGAAGTTTCTGACGGCGGGCTTCCAACTATTTCCCCTTGCCAATAGCTGGTTTGAGCTCCGCTTCGACCTCAAGGAAGATAGAGACAAAGTGTGGGGGGAGAGACCCTTCCATGTGTTGGGTCAGTTTTTGCTGTTCCGGCCATGGCGTCAGGATTTCTGCCCTTTCACTGAGTCGGTGGCAAAACTCGATATGTGGATTCGCTTTCCTGGCCTGCCCATGAAGTATGTGAGTGACTATCTGTTAAAAGCAATTGTCGAGAGGAACAAACTGGGGGAAGTAATCAGAGTAGCAGCCTTTAACCCTAACGGGGCGAGGCTTCGATACCCAAGAGTGTGTATCAGTGCTGACCTATCAAAGATTCCCAACAAGAGGGTGATGGTGCCCAATGAAAAGGGGGAGCTTGAGGATTACCCTGTGTGGTTTGAAGATTTCCCAGTAGGCTGCGGGAGCTGTGGTGATGCTGAGCAGTCTTTCGAAAATTGTCCGGGAAGAAGAGTTTGTAACAAAGAAGGCAGTGGAATGACGGGTTCTGGACCTGAGGATTCTCCCATGAATGACATCTCTAGGGAGCAATCCAATGATGGGAATGAATGGGTGAACGTTACAAGGAAACAAAGATCCTTACCTCCTCCTTCCTTTGGTCACTCAAAAGAGGAGCTGTGGAAGAGCTTTGGCCGGAATGTCGAGCTGCTGTCGGATTCTTCCTCGGAAGAGTCTTCCAATGCCTCTGGCGAATTATCCACAACCTCTATATTGGAATCTGTGAGAGTGGAAGCCCTTCCACTAGTCCCTGAAATGGAGGAGTATGTGGTGGTAGATGATTACAATGAGCATGAAGAGGAAGTCCATGAAGATGTGCACCCAAATGATGCAAACCCAAGAGCAATTGAAGCTGATTTCCAAGACCCTGAGTTTTATGAAGCCGACGATGATGACATGATTGAAGCTGAGGAAGACTATGATGGAGCGATCACATCGGGCGGGATCCCTGCAGATTTCACCTAGGCTGACTTCGATCGCATGTTGGGTAACATTCCTGCCTCTACTGAATTTCTTCTACCCAACCTGTAATCCTGAATGTCTTCCCTCTGGTACTCTCAATCCTCTCGTTGCTCCTTCGGCATCCCCTTCGGGACTGAGGTTCGAGCAGCAGGGGATTGAGGGTGCTGCTAAGTCGGAGTCTGGCAAGCGTAAACATGGGGTTGAGGAAGGTGAATCTGCAAGCTCAAAGCTGATGGGTGGAGGTAACAAAAGAGGTAAGAATGGGGAGTAATCTCACGAGGAAATGGTCACTCGTTACCTTAGGTTGGTGGGGTACCGAGTCAATGAAGCTATTGAACACCTCCCCTTTTATGCAAATTATGAAGCTCTGCATTGTTGATCATCTGCTGCAGAAAGGCAGCCTCTCTCTGATTAGAATAAAACTTTTTGGTAGTTTTGTAAATAATAGTATGAACTCATGGGTGACTTTAATGACTGTTTGTGGATGGAGCATGGTTAAGCTTAGGATGGAAGTGTGTTATGTATTCTGCAATGTAAGTTTCTTCATGCAAATTCAAGTAAATGCAGCTATGTGTGTTAATGTATGCAGGTTACGGTTTTGTAATATGAATGAAATGGGTGGAATCTTTTGCTGTTGGTATTTGTATCTTGACTGTGATTATGCATGTAAACACATCTCGATTCACAGGGTAGCTACCGAGGTATTGTATGTGCTTATTACACAACACAATTTGAATCAAACTAGTAGACTATACAAGAAGCTTTATTCAGAGTGCACACAAAAACCTTCGAAAGGAACGTGCCAATGGGGGGTTCTTGAGAGTTTCAGCTATTGTTATGCACACATGAACTTATGGTTTACAGCAAAGAATTCAGCTGTACATGTTATAAATCTAAACTTAGACGAGCTGGCATACACATTGGAAATGGAATCATGGGGTATAGCAGCAAGGAGCTGCTGTTTGTATATTGTGACCAATGCTGAATCAAGAAATATGTTACATATCAATCAACATATTGATCAAAGGGTGGTTTGTGAAATCGGATTAATACTCATATCTACATGGTATGAATGGCGAAAATTATTTAGGGTAAGGATAAAAAGTGGTGGGTCATGAAGATTGGTTCTTGGAATGTTCGAGGGTTTGGAAGACCAAATTTCTGGGCCGAAATTAATACGTTTAGTAAAATTCAAAATATAAAACTGATGGCGATAATGGAAACAAAATCGGAAGCCATCCCTGACGAGAAAACCTGGAAGCAGGCAGGATTTGATTCCGCGTGCTGGATTCCAGCTAGAGGAAAGTCTGGAGGGATCGGTGTTTTATGGAGGGCTTATCAGATGACACAAGAATCCCTATCAGTGGTAACTACCCGAGAAAGAAGTATTTGTCTTGACTATGAAAACTTCGAGATAGGCTTTAAATGCAGAATATTTGTAGTATACGCCCCTGCTCAGGAAAGAGAAAAATTTCAGTTCTGGAATGAGTTAAGTGGTATGATAGCGGAATCCCCTTGGCCTTGCATAGTGATAGGGGATTTAAATGAGATTGCAGAAACGACTGACAAACAAGGGGGTGCGGAGCCATCCTTAGCCAGATTCCGGAGATTAGCGGAATTCAAAGAACAGTGGGAATTTACCGACATTCTTTTTATTGGTAATCGATTTACTTGGAGGAAAAAGAAATCTGGCGATGACAACATTCTAGAGCGACTCGATAGAGTGCTTGTACAAAATGAAGTCATAGAGAAATGTCCGTCCATGCGAACAACTCATTATGCATTCTCTACGTCGGATCATTGCCCGATCTCTGTTGATCTGCAATTCGGCTCACAACCTAGGTCGATGGCTTTTAAATTCGAGAACATGCGGTTACAACGTAAAGATCTGAGGAACATAGTGAAACAAGCATGGCGATCTAGTTGTGGTGGTTCTGCCATGTTCCAACTATGTTTCAAAACAAAAGTGCTTAAAGCAAAAATCAAGGAATGGAACTTAAAAACATTTGGGAACATATTCAAACAGCTAAAGGAGGTTGAAGAGCAACTGATAGCAACCCAAAAAACATTGAGCGAACATGAAGATAACATCACAGTAAATAAACAATTAAGACTATTGAAGAAGAAAGAGGCCCTAATTAACTTCCATAAAACGTACTGGAACCAACGAGCCAAAACAAAACATGTTAAGCTTGCAGATACGAACTCAGCGTATTTTCATAAAATTGCTTCAGGAAGACGAAACAGGAAAATCATAAGATCAATCAGTTCTGCGGAAGGAACCCAGATAATTGGTGAAGACAATATTAAGGTCGAAATACAAAAAGATTTTGAAAAAAGATTTAGAAAAGAAGGGGAAGATCGAACAAGGTAGAGTGAAGTCCTAGACCTTATTTCTCCTAGTATCTCCGAGAATGAGAACGCAGAACTGATAAAACCAGTTTCGAATAGCGAAGTTAAAAACGCAGTGTTCAGCCTAGGGAGGAACAAATCACCCGGACCAGACGGATTTACAGCAGAATTCTATAAACAGTTTTGGGATATAGTGGGCCCGTCAGTAACACAGGCCATAAAGAACTTTTTCATGTCTGGGAAAATGCTTCGACAAGTAAATCACACTTTCATTACTCTTTTGCCAAAAACTGACAACCCAACCACGACAAACCATTATAGGCCGATAAGCCTTTGTTCCACCATATACAAAGTTATTTCAAAAATTTTGACGGAACGGCTAAAAAAGGTGCTTAGTAAATTAATCAACCCCCTCCAAGGGGCCTTTGTGGCGGACAGTGCTATTCAGGATAATATACTTATAGCACACGAAATCTTCCACTCTTTCAAGACACGCACGGGGATTGAGGGATGGATGACTATAAAATTGGATATGGAAAAAGCTTATGACAGGGTAAACTGGGATTTCTCATGGGAGGTAATGAAAAGATTCGGATTCCACCCAACATTCATAAGCTGGATCCGAGAATGCATCTCAACAACGTCTTTCTCCGTGTTAGTAAACAACTCACCGACAGATGTGTTCCTACCAACAAGGGGGGTGAGACAGGGGGATCCTATTTCCCCGTTTCTGTTCATACTCGGAGCGGAAGTATTAGGAAGAAGACTACAGCAAGAGACAACACAACCAATGAGTAAGATAGGTTTTAAATTTGGTAGGGGGGGACCCTCCATACCCTTTCTGGCGTTTGCAGACGATATCATTATCTTCTCAAAAGCTTCATTAGAGGCCAGTCAAAAAGTTAGGAAAATTGTTGATGAGTATTGTCAGCTGTCTGGCCAGAAAGTCAACTACCATAAATCTTCTTTCCAAACTACGAAGGGCGTACCGGGGACCAGAATACAACTGTTACAAAACTCTCTCCAAGCTCCCCATATGAGGGCCATGGAAAAATATCTTGGATGCCCAATTATCAGCGGAAAGGTTAACAATCAAACTTTTGAAGATATAGTAATCAAGACCAGAAACCAACTAACAAAATGGAAAGTAAACTCCATTTCGCAGCAAGGGCGAACAGTCTTGATTAATGCGAACCTAGCAGCGAAGCCGTTATTTGCGATGCAGAGCTTCATGCTCCCTGCTTCGATTCACAAGCAACTAGACCAGATAAATCGAACTTTCTTTTGGAATAAGGACCTTCAATATAAACCACTTATAAGCTGGGATAGAATATGTAAACCAAAATGCAAGGGTGGATTAGGTATTAGAAAGTCTGAATCGATGAATGAAGCACTACAGATGAAATTATTATGGAAAACACTTGCAGAACCGGACAATATGTGTGTACAGATAATAAAGCACAAATATCTAAAGAATTCAGACATTCTTCACTATGAAAACGTTAAAAACGCATCCTGGCAATGGAGGAAAGCTATTACGTTAATCGACAAGTTTAAATCGGGATTAATATGGTCGATTGGGAATGGGGAAACGGTCAGGTTCTGGTCAGATAGATGGATAATCAAAACTGTTCTAAGCAACAACCATGGCGGAACGGCGGTGTTGGACAAAGACACAACTGTAAGTGAATTCCTCTCGAATGGACAATGGGATAAAACTAAGCTATTAAGTGTACTAGACATAAACATTGTCCAAACAATAATGGATATACCGTTACCTGTGGAGCCGATGCTTGATAGGCTATACTGGTGGCCTGATAAACATGGTTGGTTTACAACATCAAGTGCAATCAAATTGATAACGAACACAGAAGACTTCTCAGACGACCATAACAGTTGGATATGGAAGGTGAATATCTTACCAAAAATTAAAAACTTCTTGTGGAAAATAGCACAGAATGGACTACCGACTAAAGACAGATTGAGCAAAAGAGGAACCCCAATTCCTAACCAATGCGTGCTATGTGAAGGACTCTGTGAGGATGACCAACACCTACTTATAGAGTGTCAGTTTGCTAAAAAGAATGGTCTAACGGATCAAAAGCTACGAACCTTGATTAGGCAAGAAACAAACAGCAGGTGGAATGGTTGCAGTATAATGAAACTAGTTGGAAAACATTTAAATGCGGAGGAAAAAAGGGACCTTGCAGTCAAATGGTGGACACTATGGTTCTTTAGGAACCAAATAACCTTCCAGGAAAAGGGATTGCCATCTCAAGGGGACATTCGGCAATTCATATACAACATCAAAGAACAATGGAAACGAGCATGTACGAAAGACGAGACAGGATCTGACCCCATGATTAGACAACAAAACAAACAGAGGAAGGCTATTAGCAGGAAAAATATAAAGTGGCGAAAACCGGAGAGGAATTTTCTGAAACTAAACTTTGACGGGGCTACTAATGGGTCAGGAATATCGACTGCAGGGTATGTAATCAGAAATCATGAGGGCCGGGTAATTAAGCTTGGTGCAACACAGTTAGGTAAACTTTCGCCCATCCAGGCCGAAACCAAGGCCCTGCAAATAGGACTTTTAGCGGCTAAACAACTTAACCACGAAAAACTTGTTATTGAAGGGGACTCTAAAACGATTATTGACAACCTCATATTCAATAGCTCTTGCCCTTGGGAGATAGAACTATTAATGGGAGACATCAAACGTCAATTAGCTACAGTCCAAACCGTGGTTTACTCGTATGTGCCCCGTGAGGGTAACAGGACGGCTGACAAGGTCGCACACCTTTGCCGCTCTGTTAATGGGGCGGCCTTGACTTTCAATACTGATCTTAATGATCTCATCCGTCGGGATGCTATCGGTTAGGTTTCCTCCAACCGAAAATTTACCTCTTCAAAAAAAAAAAAAAAAAAAAAAAACAAACTTAAAACTCCCCTTTCCTTGGCAAGGCTCCATATGTATATATAAAATAATATTAAAAATAGTATTTATCATTTATCCCATGACAACATAGGTTAACCAATCGATTAAAAATGACTATTCCTTGGAGGTTCGTCTTCCCTATTCGCAAGTGACTCCTGATGTACTGCTGGTCTGCAGTGCTGCTTTTGGGTAGTAGTACTTGACTTCGTCCGTCGTCTACGTTCTCATCTCATTTGGTTTAGTTGTGTTTAGTTTCGCTTTTGTAGAGTATTATTGCCGGTATTTTGCACCATCTTTGTTTTTTTTTTTGTGTTTGTTTAGACAGTTTTTCGTCTGCCAACTTGTCGGATTTCGAGGTTCAGATATGTTTGACATCTAATTTTTACCTAAAAAATCGATTAAAAATTATCTTAATTATATACGGAGTAATGTATACACTGTAGACATGGATAAGCTCATGTAGATTAACAGTAAAGACAGTGGAGGCTAAGACTTTAAAATTGAATAATTAAAATTAAACAAAACTCAACTTCTAATTGATTATTATAAAGAAGTCCAGATTAAGACATAAGGTTTGGTGTTTGCTTTGAAATTAACAGAGTACAAAATTTCCTTGTTTTTCCCCTTTCAGCGAATGAATGTCAATGAAGTTGGTGATTGCGAAAATTACATGGAATTGAATTTATTGTTTACGAAAAAAAACATAGTGGTTGTTAATCACTTTCTGCAGATACTGTTATTTTTCTAAGCTGTTAGTTATGCTGACATAATTATTTCTTTGTAGCTAACTTGCATGATTGAATTATTTCCTTTTCTAATATGTCAAACCTAAGCAATGTGTGGGGAAACAAAGGAGTTATTAGCAATCGAGTCAACAACAACCCATTAATTACCATCTCTGTACCATGTTTGTTTCCATTATATTCTAAATACTCACTCAATCTATCATTTATTATTTATTATTTATTGATAAGATAAATATTAGGGAGTAGTAAATTACACCCAACTCATTTTATACTTTAGAAAATATTTACAAATAAGATCAAGAGCTAATTTTTTTTTTGTTAAATTTGAATGGGCCACACAATATCATCTGACATATTCAAACACACAAGACATTATTGATGATCATAGAATGAATGAGCAGGAAAGAAGAAGAGAAACAGAAAATTATCAGAGAGAGATGAGGAAGAAAAATGAATTTGTTACATTAACTTGAGTTGTATAGCATTACAATGAGTACTCATTGAGGGGGACTGTTAGACAATAGAGAGTTAGTTAGGACCATCAACCTATGTGCTGAGTAATCCGCCTATAAATACTAGGTTGATGGTCCTAACTAACTCTCTATTGTCTAACAATCCCCTTCAAGTTAGTAGTTTTGAACATGTCAACAACTCCTAACTTGCCAAGAGTTTTGTTACATTGGTCCTGAGCAATCACTTTAGTGAAAATGTTTGTTGGCTGTTCTTTAGTGGGCATGTAGCCCAATTTGATCTCCTTGCTCAGAACTTTGTCCTGAATCAAATGGCAGCCCCCTTCTATGTGCTTTGTTCTTTCATGAAATACGGGGTTCCTTGCTATGTGTAGAGCCGATTTGTTTTCATAGTACAGATGCATAGGCGGATAGTGTAAAGCTTGCATATCGGTAAGTAAATTTAGAAGCCATATAATCTCACATCACACAATTTCCATGGCTCTATATTCCGATTTTGCAGAGGACATAGGAACATAGGATTGCTTCTTGGTTCTCCATGAGATGGGTAAGCTTCCAAGCAAGATACAAAATCCACTCAAGGATCTCTTTGTCATTGGATAACTTTGCCAGTTGATCAGTATCATAGAAGGCATGTAATTTTTTATCAGAACTGCGTGACAAGAACAAACCCTGCCCTAGCTGTTTTGAGATATCTGAGCACATGTTTGGCACTTCTCCAGTACTCATCATCCAATCTGTGCATAAATTGACTCAGAACTTGCACATTATAGCAGATATATGTAGGGTCGAGTGATAGTAAGGTAAATCAATTCACCCACTAAACATCGATAAGAGACAACATCAACTTACCTCCTTTTAGTCACCTTCAAGTGAGAGCTTAATCTTTCTGATCCAAAAGAGTTGCAGCTGGCTTTGTATTTGTCATCCTAGTCTCTTTCAAATTTATAAAGTGTATTTCTTTGATTCAACAACATTCCATCATTGCTTCTTTCCACTTCAATACCAAGTACCTCAAATCACCTAGATCCTTCATTAGGAAATGCGTGTGAAGGTGCTCCTTCAAAGCCTTGATCTCAACAACACTATTTTAAGTGATGAGCATGTCATCGACATAGACCAACAAAGTTATGTAGGAGTAGCTTGTGTCTTTTAAAAAAGAGCAAGTAGTTAGCCTTTGACTGCAAAAAACCAACCTCTTTAACCCCTTGTGAAAATATGAAGAACCAATGTCTTGGAGCTTGCTTCAGACCATAAAGCGACTTTGTGAGCTTGCACACCATGTCCCCCTGAGGCTCATCAATCTGTTTAAGCATACAGTAGGCCGGGGGAAGATCCATAAAGACATCTTCTTCAATTTCCCCATGAAGAAATGCATTCGTAACATCCATCTTAATGACATGCCTATTTCTAATTATTGCCACAACAAGCAATGTTCGAACAATGATCATCTTTCCAACCGGGGAAAACGTCTCACTATAATCAATTCCTTCCAATTGCAAGAGCCCTCGTGTGAAAAGCTTGGCCTTGTATATGTCAAGCGACCCATCATCTTTAAGTTTGATCTTGAAGAGCCACTTGCAGCTCACAGTAGAAGGAGTCATATCCTTAGGAACCAATTCCCAAGTGTTGTTCGTCTCTAGAACTTGTAATTCTACTTTCGTAGCAGCCATCCACTCAGATTTACTGAGTGCTTCTTTGAGGGAAGTAGGTTCAGATAGTGAAGCCACATTATGAATAAAGGACATATAGGCAGGTGAACAAAGGTAGTAGGATAGAAATGAATATATGGGATAAGGAGACTTACTCGAGGTGATTGCAGGATGATTTGAACTTGAAGACAAAGTACACACATAGTCCTTTAACTAGCTTTGAGGATGAGCATTTCTAGACGAACGTTTGACCTCAGTAGCTGGTGGAACAGAAGGTGCTATTTCAGGGATGTCATCAAAAGAGGGTGCAACATGCCACGGTGAGTAATTTGGGAATGATATATAGTCATTAAGAGGGTTTAGATTTATGGTGGGGTAGGATATAACATCAAATGGTTGGAAGGGAGGTAATGAGGAGGTAATAGGCAAGGTAATGTAGTAACAGAGGAAGGTAGTGTAGTAACATATGAAGGTTTAGGCCGAGCAAAGGGAAAGATGTGCTCAAGAAAATGTACATCTTTGCTGATCATACGTTCATTTATCATATTTGAGATTGTAAAATTTATAACCTTTGAAGCCAAAGGGATAACCACTAAAGATACAAGGATTAGAATTTGCATTGAACTTCTTTCAAGCGACAAAAGATGTGGAAACATAACACATAGAGTCAAAAACTTTAAGATTGTCACATGTAGGAGGATGGATGTATACAGCTTCAAAAGGGGATTTGTTGTGAAGCAAAGGAATAGGTAAACAGTTGATGGTATATGTAGCAGTGAGGATACAATCACCCCAAAATTTGATTGGTGGGGAGGCATGAAATCTCAAGGGTCTCACAGTTTCAAGAATATATTTGTGTTTTCGCTCCACTCGCCCATTCTATTGGAGTGTAGCTGTGCAGGAACTTTCATGGATAATACCTTTGGTTTTCAGAAAAGTATCAAGGTTTGAGTTGAAGAACTTAGTACCCTGGTCATTGCGAAGGGTTTTGACATGGGTATGAAACTGAGTTTCAATCATAGTAATGAAGGAGATTGATGATGAAGTAGCTTGTGCTTAAGAAGGTATATGCCCAAACATTTCTACTATAGTCATCCACAATGGTCAAGAAGAATCGATGACCATTGTAAGAGGGAGTTTCATACGACCCCCAAAGATCACAATGCAATAGAGCAAAAGCTTGAACAACATGAGATGTACTCGGGACAAAGCTGTATTTGGTATGTTTAGCAAGAGAACAAACAAAGAACAAGAAGTGAGATTTTTCGTTATTCATATCTTATAGCAACAGAGGGAATATGTAACAATTTCTCATTTTTCTGTGGCACAATTGTGTACAGTAGGTATTGAAAACTAAGGGAAACACAAGGCCAGTTCATCTATGGTGTATCCAAGCTTGGTCTTAAGAACTGTTGTTGCAGGAGGATGTGTCAAGTATGAAATATAAATAAATATAAAAGCAAACTCACTCCATGCCTCAGCAAATAAATACAAGACTTCCCCCCGTTGTAGTAGAAGACAGTCAGGATCGATCCACGAGGAAGCGTGTCAGCGCCCGCCTTTTCAGTTCCAAATCTCAGCACGATTTCGACCAGAAGAGCACCCGACGTCGACCAAGAGCACTCGACGTCGACCACACTGTAGAGTAAAAACAGACAACAGAAACGAGCAGAAAATGAAAACAAAAGCAGATTAGTCGATCTCAAGCAAACCTCCTCGACGTCGACCAACTTTCCTCGACGTCGAGTAGAATTCTTCTCCTGGGGTTGTACCCGAGCTCGGCTATGATCTGGGCTCATCGACTTTACTCGACACCGACCAGGTTGGTCGATGTCGACTAGAACTGTGTTGCTCGAGTGACTCTGCTCGACTCCGTGTAGAATTCTGGGATCGATGTACTCGACTTCGACTAGATCCGGTCGACGTCGAGTCGAACTGGTTCGCTCTCAACATTCTACTCTGTTGTTGAAATGCACTTTCCCGATTCCTCGATCGTCCGATTGACGCATATGAGCGTGCGTTGGAAAAATCTTTTCGAGGGCTACGACTTTCATGAAGACATCAAAGCTTGATTCAGAATGATGAATGGTGAAAAGTGGGCTTTCCTCCAGCTGCACCATTCTTAGCTTCTTCATGACTTTCCTTTAATCTCCAAAGTGCACCCGATTTCTGCGAAATTAAACAAAAACTAGTGTAGACTCCATAATTTGGCAAATAAGTGTAAACTACATAGAATCTGTACTTTTCTAACCCAAATGTATGAAATGCAGACATAAATCGATATAAAAGATGGTATAAAACATGGCAAATTAGGCTCACAACAAACACCCCATACTTAAGCTTGCTTGTCCTCAAGCAATACTTTAAATGGTCATACAGGGGAAGAAAACAAACTCTCATCATCTTAGATTCATTCTCATATAACGTACCCTGCAATCAATTACCATCCTCGAAAAGGTACTAATGTCACAAATCCATGCATGTGCAATAAAAAAGCAACATCTACTCACAAAAGGAAGGCTATGCAAAACATTCATTCGTGACAAAGCATTAATAATCAAGAGGACTTTAATTTAAGCTCATGGTGAAGAAAAGGCCAAAGGTAAAGTGGTGGGCTATTTTTGGGCAATGTGGTGCTAAATCCGGGGAGAACTCTTCAAACTTTCTCTCTTGCTTTGATGCACTTTCTCCTTCATAATTTCCACATCAGTCACCCTCTCATAAATCACTCTTTACTTTTTTTTTTCACTTATATGCTTTTACCTCTCTAATCTTAGCACTGCCTTCTCGCGAGTCACAAACATGGGTGTCATGAATAGCCCCTGATACTTAGTGCTTCAGACTCCTCACCTTTCTCCGTTAAGCTCAAGGTGGCATTTGCAGGGCCCATATAGCTTGGGCTTCAAACATGACTCCATTCTTGTCCATCACCTGCAGTCTTCCTGAATTGATCTTGTTCACCGTGAAGGGTCCCATCTTCTTGTTGTTGAATTTGTTGGGAAACCAATCATCCTTTGACTTGGCAACATAGACTTTGTCACCTACTTCATATTCCTTAGGCTCATCATTGGAAACCCTGCATAAGCGCACATACCAAAGCAAACCTCTCCCATGTAAAGATAAATCCTTAATTGAAATAGGAGAAGAAAGATCCATACCTTTGCTTACCTTTGCAGATTCAGTGTCATTCAGATCCTGAGGGTCTGGTCGATATCGAACGATTTCACTCGATATCGACTGCTGGTTTTCTGGTGGAGATTCAGTCGACGAAGACGGGTCGATTTGGGTTGGTCGATATCGACCAAGACTGGTCGATATCGAGTGATTCTGCTCGATTTCGGCTGGCTTCGTCTCTGGGGAAATCGACTCGATATACGTTGGTCTATATCGAGTTGTTCTGCTCGATTTCTGTTGACTCGATATGAGGTGGTCGATTTCGACCTGGAGTGGTCGATATCGACTGCTTCTGTGGGCCAGTCGACTCCACTGCAGAATGTTGGTCGATTTGGACCCCATACTTAAGACTTGGCAAAGTATCCGAAAAATAGTTAGTCTATTTCGACTTACCTTGGTCTATGTCAAGTAGGTCCGATGTATCTTTGTTAAGGATGGCCATGATCTCCTCCACCTGGACTTCCATATCCCTCTTTTCTAGCTTCTCGGGGGTCATATTTCTTACCTTAGGCTCCCCACAAGTGATGTACCTGACTGATATGGACTTGACCTCTTCCATGGGACCTGTATGCCTTTCAGTTTTATTAAAGAAATACTCAATTACCTCATCGCTGATGTTGAAAGTGAGCACTCCCTTCCTTACGCTTATGTTGGCATCCACCGTCGCCAAGAAGGGCCTTCCTAGAATGATTGGACAAGCAGGATCCTCCGCCATATCAATAACTAAGAAATCAATAGGGACAAAGAACTTACCTACTTGTACTGGTACATCGTCCACCATGCCTGTAGGGATGACTACCGTGTTGTTCGCCATGTATAACTTTGCATCCACAGGCTCTAGAGCACCTATCTTCACTTTGGACCATATAGATAGAGGCATTATACTCACACTGGCTCTCAAGTCACATAAGGCATTAAACTTGTATTGACCAAATCCAATGGTTATAGAAAACTTACCTGGATCTGGCCTTTTCTAAATGACGTCCATCTTGCTGCACTCCTCTGCGATCTCAGCCATTGACCGCTTTTTGCTTAGAATCTCCTTGAGGAAGTTGACGTAGGATGACATATCATTAAGAGCTTCTGTGAAGGGTATCGTGACATTGAGCATTTGAAGCATCTTGATGAAACATTGGAATTTCTTTTCTGCTGGATCATTCAAGGATTTCGTCGGGAACGGTAGCGTTTTCTTCTTCGGAGGTGCCGATGTCGAGTGGAGGGGTCGATATCGACTAGTGTCAGTGTCTGGTTGATAACGACTGATGTCTAATCGATATCGACTGGATTTGCTGGCCTCGGGCTCTGTTGATGAGTCGGGTCGATTTCGACCCTAGGGGGGTCGATATCGAGTAGGGACCGGTCGATATCAACTGGGTCGGTCGATATCGACTGATCTCCAGTGCCCTCCTCTTCCGTCGTTTGCTAGGGCGTTTGCATCTGTGTCCCACTCCTTAGATTCATGGCCGCTACCTGTCATGTAGATTTTGTTTTAGGATTAGGTTCAGAGTATCTAGGGAGCGTACCTGATTGCTTGAGGACGGATGTAGCCAGTTGACCAATCTGGGTTTTAATTGATTTTCGCCATATATCGATTTCCCCAACCCTAGAGTTGACACCATGCAGCTGAGTGTGGATGGAATTGATAGATTGCTTGGTGTCTGAATGATTCCTCCGCATCTCCTCAAGAATGGTATGCAGGTCATCTTTCTTACCTTCTCTGTCAAGGTGACCAGGAGCTCTGTAGGGAGGGGGATTCTGATGTTGGGACTGGCGATAATAGCTCCAATTCTGGTTCTGATGTGGTCCTGTGTAATGTCCCCCTGCATACCTTACCTCTTCGTGGGTTTCCGCTTGATGTACTTGATCGATGTGTAGGCACGCAGTGGTGTTGTGCCTCACAGACCCACATTCCAAACAAGGCTGAATTTAATATAGGAATTTAACTTGTTTGGTAAGACGGCGTACCTGGTCATTCTAGAATTGCTCCACGACGTCCGGATCAACCTCCTTTGGTGGCACATACAATGGCATAGATGGGGCAGGCCTTTCATACCTTTCGTCAGAAGAGGCCGCAGAAGTCCCATATGTGTTGTGGTAGTTGGCCAGCGTCTCAAACACCTCCCAAGCACGGCGTGGAATGTACTCGAGATATCCATAGGCTGTGTAGTTGTTGATTCTATCCTTAGTAGGCGCATCTAGATAGTTGAAGATGATCTCCTGGATGACGTAGGGTGGCTGTCCATGCGTAGGAAAGGATTTCAGAAGCCTCTTGTAGCGCTCCCAGACCCGTGCAAGTGTTTTCCCTGGCTTCTATCTGAAAGCCGTGTTGTCTGAGAGCTGTTGTCTTTGCAGGAGGAAAGAACTTGTTGAGGAACAAGTCCTGCAGTTTGTTCCACGTGCCAATTGATCGTGCAGACAATTCTTTCCGGCCACTATTGTGCTATTCCTGCAAGGGGCCAACGAAAAGCCTTTAGTTTTAGATATTCCAAATTAGCACCATTTGCAATAGTTTCACATATGTCTATAAAAGTGGTGACATGCTCTAAAGGACATTCATTGATTATTCCCCTAAATTGACTCCTCCTAATTTCAGTAATAAAAGAAGGACGAATTTCAAATTTAATAGCGGGAAAGACGATCGGTGATTCTGGAACTTCCAGAGTAGGATGCAGATACTCCTTTGCGTTGGCTGGGATATGCCCAATCTGCTCCTTAAGTTCCCTTCTCGCGTTGACCTTGCGATCTACCCTTGCCTCGCACCGCTGCTGGTTCGGTGTATATTTCGCCTTTCGTCGGGCGTGTTCTGCTTCTCTGGTGGTTAACTCCTCTATCCGTTGGCGGAGTTGCTCAAGATCCTGTGCTGGTGTGAGCTGGCCCAAATTCTCGTCATTGGGTGGAGTCGCCATAAGTCTCCTCTTAAGCCTTTGCTGAAGGTGGAAGAAACGTTCTGGTTCGAGAAGAGGGTGGATGGGTGTGCGATCAGTTCTTCGCATGCACCTGGAAAACAATAACAAAAAGAAACAAGTAAAAAGGAACTAAAAAGCAAAAACAAATATAAAGAAGATAAAAAGAACTAAAAAGGGCGCGATTAATTGCTTCCCCGGCAACGGCGCCAATTTGTTGTTGGAGGAGGATGTTTCAAGTATGAAATATAAATAAATATAAAAGCAAACTGACTCCATCTCTCAGCAAATAAATACAAGATTTTCTCTAGATGCACCATTCTTAGCTTCTTCATGACTTTCCTTTAAGCTCCAAAGTGCGTCCGATTTCTGCGAAATTAAACAAAAACTAGTGTAGACTCCATATTTTGGCAAATAAGTGTAAACTACGTATAATCTGTACTTTTCTAACCCAAATGTATGAAATGCAGACAGAAATCGATATAAAAGATGGTATAAAACATGGCAAACTAGGCTCACAACAAGAACCATGTATAGTACAAGCCTCTAAGTTATTTACCAACCACAACCGACCTGTTTTTTGCAAGGTCCTGGATTATGCATTTGTTAATTAAAAGCAAGACAAGACACCCCATATCACAGATTAGTTTGCTTGTGGTCAGAAGATTGAATTTGAAATGAGGAGCATATAGTGTATCAGTTAAGAGTACAATGGGGGTCAATTTCACATCCCCGGTAAGGGAGATGCTACTGGTGCTACCATCAGGTAAGTGGATAGAGGTGGTTATCTTTGTGGGGTTAGGTTTGGAGAGAAACTTGGGATCACAAAGAGATGTAGTACGTGGCCCCACTACTAAGAATCCATAATCCCGTAAAATTTAAAATACTACAGCACATAGTGGTAATTGCAAAGTTAATCTCAACAAGTTTCTCTTTATGCTGCTCCATCATATTAATCCAAGAGTACAACATCTTCTTTTGATAAGTTGTTAGAGCTTGTAGCACCATGGAATCTTGAGATGGTTAAGCAATATTTGTAGACGAAGAAGATCGATGCGAAGAGGATGCCTTTCACTCATACCTAAATTTGGACATTTGAGGCTTAATCTTGCTCTTGTAATGCCAATCTGGATAGCCAAACATATCCCAACACTTGTCAACTTTGTGATTCCCATTGCAGTGGCTGCACTTCTCCTTCTTGGGTTTGTCTTTTAAGGAATTTCCATTTCCTTGACGATCCATAAGAGCAGTATTATCAGTGGAGCATGCTTTTTATGCTATGAGCTTTGTACTGATCGCATCTTTTAGAAGGAGTGCATGAGCAGTACTTGTAGAGGGCAGAGGAGAACTAAGCAACATTTGGCGACGCGTAGCAGAGTAATGATTGTTCAAGCCCATGAGAAACTGCATGAGCTTATTTTCTCGATCTTGCACCTCCACCTAAGCTTGAATATTAAATTAACATTTTCCACAAGAACAGTGAATGAGAGACACGAAACTAGACAACTGTTTCCAGAGACCTTTGAGATGCATGAAATAATCTATAATCGCAACACTACCTTGACTGCAATCTTGGATATCTTTCTTGATGGAGAAGATCAAAGGACCATTACGCTAGCCATAGCTTTCTTCAAGGTCCAACCACATCTCTCTTGTAGTGTCAAGCTTATAAATTGTTGCATAAATCTCCTTGGATACAATGTTGAGTATCCAGGAACAAACCATATCGTTTTACAACGATTCCACATCGCTGCATTTTCTGGTGTTTCTAATAGAGTACCTTCGGTGAAGCCCGATTTGTTCTTGACGGAGAGGGCTTTATTCATGGCTTTCTTCCAGCGCTTGTAATTGGCACCGGTGTGCTAAATCGTTGTGAGCACCATCCCAGAGTTCTTAGAGGGATTTGAATGAACAACAGATTCTGTAGATCAGAGGCAGTGATGAGATCTTGATGACACCGATCTCATTCTGCATATTGTTCTTTGTGATTCGCCATGAATTCGCAGTCACAGTCGAGCAAGTTTGAAAAAAAAACAAAGAAAAGTGGATATGGAGATTTAACCAAGAGAATCATGAGAGTGGAAGCAAAGAAATTGAACGCGATTCCATGATCACAAATCATCTAATACCATGATGATCATAGAATGAATGAGCAGGAAAGAAGAAGTGAAACAGAAAATGAAGAGAGAGAGAGGAGAAAAAGGAAGAAAACTGAATTTGTTACATTCTCCAACTTGAGTTGTATAGCAGTACAATGAGAGTATTTATAGACGGATTACTCAGCACATAGGCTGATGGTCCTAACTAACTCTCTATTGTCTAACAATTATATTTAAGGTTTGATTTTCACATAATTCCAATATGGGGATACACTTCAACTCTTCCACAAGAAAAACTTTCAACCCAGCCAACGCTCAATTCAACACTAACTCAAGCGGAAATAACCCTTGACAAACAGATGCACATCAAAACAGCCTTGAATCTCCTTCCTCCCTCTTCACATACTTCTTGTTGATTTCATTAGTTTGATGCAAGAATTAAACCCATTTATCGTTGTGGTTGAATAATTGTTTTAAAAGTATTTTTAATTAGTTTGAAAATACTTGAAGACGGACTTGAAGAACTCGATCAAGAACCCGTTGACTCCTAAATATGATTATCAAGTGTTAAACGTGGATTTGAGAAAGGCAGTCAACAAAAAGAAAATGATATTATTAGCCTACGTGTTATCCCCATCGACGGAGCCATAAATTTATCGAATGGAGGACGAAGTTTTGTACAAATTGTTAATTCACTCTTCGATAGATTTTTCTATAGTGTAGCGAACAAAAACTATGATATTTTAGATTACACGATGACATTTTAGGTTAAGACAACGTTTTTTTATTTCAAAACACAATCGTTTTGTTCAAAATGGTGATGTTTGTCATTAGTTGTTATATATTTGTTCTCGTTAAAAAATCGATGACGTTTTAATCTATAATATCATTCTTTCGTCTAAAAATATATCGTTTGAAACCTAAAGTCAATATGGAACTAGTTGTTCTCTTAGCATGTAGTAACATGCATGTAACAAGATATACAAACTTTAAACTTTCATAATTTTCTTATATAATTATCGAACTTAGTAATATATGTAACCTCTTTTTTTTGGATTAAATAAAGATTCGAGATTAGGCAAGCCTGATTCTCGAGAGGCTAACAAGTCAGCAGAACCGCCTAAATATTCGATATATAATCTCTTGTTTCAAAGCTTTTGAGTTGAATTACATTACAAAATATCAAATTAAGTAAAATATAAAAGCATGTTTATTTATCAAAAGACATTTGAAATAATGAATTTGCATGTGTTTAACTGTCAAACGTACATAACTTTTTACTTGATTGTCGGATTGAGGCTTATAATATAACAAAACGAAACTATGGATGAGTAGAACAAAGATAGGTGATTTCTTGGATAAAAGTTGGAGGGGGGGATGCTCCCCCTTGCATTCGCCTAACTCCGCCTATGATTATCCTTTTTTTTTTAATTAGCACTTCAAACCAATCAATTCCTTTAATTATTTTTTTCTTCTTTCATTTATCTCTTTAAATCAATCACAATTTTCTCTTTTATTTTTAATGCATTTACTAACTATATATATATATATATATATATATATATATATATATATATATATATATATATATATATATATATATATATATATATATATATATATATATATATATATATATATATATATATATATATATATATATATATTCTTAATACCAAAGTTACAGTGATATTATTATTATTTTATTTCAAACAAACTAACAATGATATTATTATTTATTACTAACCAATAAGAGTGATTTAAAATATCTATACTTGTATATGCTACATTAAATGAGATTTAAAAAAAATTGTGAAATTATTCTAACATACTTTTATTTTAATGGTTTTTATCCTAACTTTTAGGAACATTTTATAATATTAATTTGTTATATTATTAAGATTATACTATCTCCGTTCTGAAATAAATGATGTTTGACTTTTTGACACGTTTTTTAAGGAGTTAAAAACTATATAAAATATAAAGTTTTTAATTGATTTTTTTAAATAATTTTATATAAAGTTTTTTAAAATATAAAGTTTTAGATCTTTAAAAAACGTGTAAAAAAGTCAAACGATACTTAAGGATGACATGTAGTGACCAATACTATTGGTCACGAGTTCGAATCTCTCTCCCTTAATATTGTAATGACCTAAGTAACTACCTTTGAACCCCTCTCCCCCAATAAATATATTTTTAAACAAGCCAATTAATAATTACAAATATATCTTACCTTACTTAATTTACGTTCTTTTTTTTTTGGAATTAACAAAGTGCAACTAATTAAAAACTATATGTATTTTAAGATAATAAAAATTATACTATAAAATAGCAACTTTTTATTAATTTAAAAAAAATAATTTTATACTTATAAAAATTATTTAAAATAATTATTTTAAAAATTGATGTTTTATATAGTTTTTTATAATCTAAAAAAATATACATGAATTAAAGGATATATTTTGCAGAAGATGGCAGAACTTATGAATAGAGATTAAAAAATCAAATCGCCAAAGATTACCATTTGTTTTAAACTTAAATGACAACTCCAGGTTCCCATTTTCGGTTCCAAATTTCCGATGAATTCGTCCTTGGACTGCAGCTGCCATGGCTCATGGCCGTGCTTGAGAAAAGCCTCATCCTAAAGAAATAGGCACCCTGCAAATTCACCATCCCTCGCCATACACAACTGCAATGTGTTTCACCAGAGCTCGACGTTTGATCCGATTCACAGTCAATTGTAGCACTACAGTGTCGTTCTCATCATCTGCGCGCCAAGACGTCTACTCCATAAACACAAAGATTACATCTTGTTTTAATAGCGGCAATGTCAGCTCTGCCCGGAAACTGTTCGACGAAATGCCTCAACGAAATGTAGTGACTTATAACTGTATGGTTTCTGGGTTTGCTAGAAACCGCATGATATCGGAAGCCCGTAAACTGTTCGACGCTATTCCTGTGGGAAATGTGGTGTCTTGGACTGCAATGGTGAGTGGGTATATCGGGTGTGGCGAGTTGGAAGAGGCGAGGAAGTTGTTTGATCGGATTCCTGGGAGGATCAAGAACGCTGTTTGCTGGGATGTGATGTTAAATGGGTATATAAGAAATGGGAGGATAGAAGAGGCTAGGGAGTTGTTTGATCAGGCCCCCGAGAGAAGCATTGGTCTTTATAATAGAATGCTGAGTGGTTACGTCGAAATGAGGATGATTGAGGAGGCTCATGAGCTGTTTTCGAGTATGCCAAGGCGAGATGTTGTGTCATGGACAAGCATGATTGCGTGCTTTTCGAGAGCTGGGTTTATGGAGAGAGCCGCGAGGATGTTTGATGACATCCCTTTTGCAAAGGATATGAAGTTATGGACTACGGTTATCCGGGGCTATATGCAAAATGGTATGGTAGAAGAGGCTTGCAGGCTATTCGGTTCAATGCCTGTGCGCGATGCTGTTGCGTGGAACTGCATGGTTTCGGGCTTTGTTCAAAATGGAAGACTGAAGGAGGCTATCGATTTCTACAGAAAAATGCCAGCAAGGAATGTCGTTGCATCAAATTCGTTGTTGTATGGGCTCGTCCAAAGCGGAAAGATGGCTGAGGCCCTGGATTTCTTTCGAAATGACATGCTTCACAAGGATGCAACATCATGGAATACCCTGATTTCTGGCTACCGAACCGATGATGCTATGAATTTGTACATTCAGATGCTGAAGAATGGATGTAGGCCTGATCAAGCGACTTACACCACTGTGATCCCAATATGCAGTGCTCTTGCTTTGCACAACTGGGGCAGAGCTCTCCACGCATCGGTGATCAAGAGTGGTTATGTGCACAATAGGATGGTTGGAAGTTCATTGATGTCTATGTACTCTAAGTGTGGTCTAATAGCCGATGCCACCGCCCTATTTGAGGGCATGGGGGAACGAGATGCAGTGGCATGGAACACCATGATATTGGCCCAAGCGCACCATGGATCTGCAGGGACTGCTCTAGGACTATTGGCCTCCATGCTTGAAGCCAAATGTGAACCGAATGATGTCACATTTTTGGCCATCCTGACTACGTGTGCACACTCGGGTCTGCTTGAGGATGGTAAAAGGTACTTTAGATCGATGCAACAGGATTGGAACATTGCTCCTCGGCCTGAGCATTTGGCTTGCATGGTGGATCTGGTAAGTAGATCGGGTTTGTTGAATGAAGCATACGAACTGGTTAAAGGGCTACCTGTGAATCTCCCTGCTTATATATTGGAAGCTTTGTTGAGCTGTTGTAAGCAGTATGGAAACCTTGAGCTTGGAGAGCTTGTCGCACGCAAGATACTGGATAGCAATCCTTCTAATGTTGATATGTACGTCTTGTTATCGAATATTTATGCTGCCAAAGGGCTATGGCGAGAGGCTGCAGATGTGAGAGAATTGATTAAGCGTCGTGATTTCAGGAAGGAATTAGGCTGCAGTTGGATTGAATTTGGCGGTTCGATCAATAGAGAGGCTGAGAAGATCTCTGCCACAGTTGAGGAGACAGATTGACATTGGGGACTCTCATTTCACTGAGAATATCATTGGAAGGGACTCTTTCAGATTGAGAGGGATATTATGATCATGATGATTGATGGATAAGGAAGCATCAGACTCGATACTTAGCTTACATATCACTATATCAGATTGCTTGACCTGGCAAAGGTTCGACTCAAAGGGGGGTGTCAGGGGATTCCAAAGGCTTCTTGATAACCTCCAAGACAAGTACGGTGGCATTTTGCGCAGAACATGAGGAATTGGAAGGGACAATTGTCAACCGGTAAGTGGGTGATACTCAAAGGGTTTGAACCCCGGATGTCTGTCCTTTATTTACCAAATTCAAGTAAGTGATCTCTATTGACCGAGTTTTAGGTTTCAAGTAGTAGGCATGTTTGAATATTTATGGATTATCTCTTGACAACCTTATAAATTATTTCTCCTTTTTACGACTCACATTATCATGATTGAACCAAAACAAGGCTCACTGAATTTTTAGAGAGGATAAGATATCATGTATCTTAATAAATGTAGTTATTCATGATCTTTCCTCAAACAATTAGATTATTGTGACCAATAGAATCGATATATGGATTCATCATCTTCTGTTCAGATGAAGCAAATGAATTTGGCATTGCTGACATTATAGTTGATCCACTGTGTATTGAATTTGACAATGTACCTAGAGATGATCATATGCTTTATCTTTCTGTTTAGGGTTCACTAATTTTCCGATTTGCTTGTTTGTGTTAACTTGACAGGCTATCTCTAACCGCAACAAATACAGAACAGGATAGAAAGATAAAATAAATGAGTCAATCAAAGAGTAATAATGATGGTTATAACTCCATCCTTTTATTGATTTATAACTGTGGTACTTCGCCCTTTTCTCAACTCAGAAGAGAAAAGAGCAACATTACATAACTGATATAACTAAATCTCTGACCTAGGTGGCGTAGGCCCTATGGAGTAGCACCATCAAAAGAACCAGGGTTGCAGGGATTATCAGGAGAAGCGGGAGACCCGGGGGACCGATGGGTCCGGGGTTCATCATTGGCGGCACAAATAGTATAATCACCACAATCAAGAAGAAGATCATAATCGATGGCAGGCCGAGATTGAACTCGTTCTCCATTTGTGTCGGTTTGCTGTTTAGTTGTCCAGGTACAGCCTCTAAAATGTCGACCTGGTTTGATCCGATGAGGCTTTGAAAATCTGGGCTCTGCAAGGAAACGGTGAAACTGCACCAAGAAAATTTATAGGCGTTATTTTGGCGGTTGGACTAAACGGTTGGGAAGTTGGCGGAAGTGAAAGGGGTGGTTATCTTTTGAAAAGCGGTTATTTTTTTTGGCGCCTTTACAGTGGGGAGAGCGCGGTTAATTGTTTTCCATTAGAGCCCAAAGGGATGTATTGGACTTACTGTAACGGGCCTGGCCCGTTATTAAATTGGCCCATCTTGTTAAACATTAATGGAACCGTTAGTGAAGCTGTGATGGGCTGATTAGATGATTAGGGAAATAACCGGTTGCTATAATATATGATAGATTTTTTTTTTGGTAGAAGAGACGAGAGCATAATATATGATACTACGTAGATGTTTGCCTTGAATTTGTAAATAAAGAGCGGTTATCCGGGTTCGAACCGATGATAGATGTTTACCACTTGCTCTAAAAAAGGTGAAATCGCTACCCTGGATGTAGGGCTGGAAATAATCCGCAGGTACCCGCTCCACCCGCACGGATCGGATGAGGGTGAAGAGGTTTGCGGGTGATGGGTGGAGCCGATATTTACCCGCGGGGCGGGTGATGGAATGACTTCATCCACCCATAACCCGCCCCCTACTTGGACGTCCCTCACCCCTCGACCCGACGGAGATTGTGAGATGAGGTTGCTCCCACACTGTCGCTGATAAGACTCGATCCTTATTCTCTTACTCTAAATGTCACCCCTATAATCAGTTGAGCTAAGCCCATGTGAGCGTGATAGATGTTTGCCACGATTGGTAAGGTTGTTGGAATCAAAATGAAATTAGGAATAGAGTCAGGTCAAGTGCTCGTTTGGATTGGTTTGAAAAACCCAGGAAGTTGAAAAATCCAGGAAGTTGGATAGAATATCTGCGTTTGGTTAAAAAAATTCATCTCCATAAACCCAGGAATTGAACTTCCTGTGAAATACAGGAATTGGAATTACCAAGGGGATACATGGTAAGACGATTTCCACCCTTTTCTTACTAATAAAAATCCCTTATTTATCTCAGAATATCAAATTCACCATTTTTTCATTTTTCAACCAAACATGTTTCATAAAATATCAGAAAATGTAATTCATGGGAAGTAGACTTTCCATGAATTAAATTCCCGGGAAGTAGACTTCCTACATTTATCCAAACGAGCACCAAGTCTTTATGGAGTTTGGGCGATATTTTGGGTTTGGCTCATTAACAAGTCTTTATCATGTTTGTTCTGATTAATATTGGGTTAGGTTATTTAGATGCGGTCATACATGGGTAGGGTTAACAACTGATGTTTTTTCGAGTATCGGTTCAAGCCTATTTTATATCTTGGTTTGGGTTGTTTCGACTTTCGAGTATGCACCATTTTGGTTATTGGGTAGTCGATTTTTGAGTGACGAATGTTTTGGTGCAATGCAATTACACCACGGTTTGAGCAGGTGGAGTCGAGTTAGATTTTGCCAGCTTTGATATGTGTACAATGTAAAATATGTCAATTTAGAATGAGAATTTTGTTAACTAAAAGATGTCATTTTTTAATATTTTGGTATTTACTTTAGATAATTACCCTTGTAATTATTAGCAGAATGATAGCTGTAGTTTTCGAGAAAATGAAAAAAGTAGAAAATAAATGAGGGTGTAAAGATATATTTATTCGACTCCTTAAAAAAGGTACAAAGTGATAAAAATGCCATGTTTTATTCAATAGAGAGTTTTTTTTTTCTTTTGCAACTAGATAGTTAAATTGTATGAATTATTTAATGTCATTTCTGGCATCAATTTTTTTTTTTAACCTGACAAATAGTCAAGTTGTATGAATTAATTATTCTATTTGATACATAAATCATAACGGTGGGAGTCTGTTGTGCCTTCTTCTCCTGCCTATCTAAACCTCCTCTCAAGTGGACAGGTATGGTCTCCAAATTAGGGTTTACAAGGTGATGCCAAGGTTACTTCCACATTTGATTTATCCTTTGTTAATACACATACCTTTATTATCTGGTTTAGGGCCAAGAACTAAGTGACAATATATAGGCCTATCGGCCCATTGAAACATGCAAGTTAGGCCTCACAAGGATTAATATTTCATTTTTTTCTTTATAACTAAAATGTTTATTATGTTTATTTCAAAATTAAATATCTTGGTCCCTCAGACCCTGCCTAGGTGGGATTAACTGAGAATGTTGTTGTTGTTTAAAATTAACCCGCTTATAAGATTCGATATACCATTCAACATATTATTTGACAACTCGAGAGGTAAACAGATCGGCAGATTGACTAACCGTCATTATACAATACAGATAAATATAAATAACGCAAATCAAACAACGAATAATGACACTACACTAAGCAAAACACAATAAAATCTTCACCCAACATGGAAGTCGAGAAAGACCCAAGAAAGGCTGTGAACGCCGAGAACACGCGTGTTAATGGGATAGGGCAAGGGTTCACGCGACATCTTGACACCGGGGAGACAGATAACACACTACAAAAAAAAACCGCTTCGGTAAAAAGCCGTGGCAAAAGGGGTTCAAGGGGTGGCAAAAAGGGTTTAGCTTCGGCTTAGCTACGACAAATGGAGGGGTCGTGAATTTGGGGGTGGCAAAATTTGGTAGCTTCGGCAAATAGCCATAGCAAAAAAAATTAGCGACGGCTAAGCTACGGCTAAGCGACCCTATGAAAGACACTACATATTTGCTACGGCAAGCTACCGTAGCTAATGCTTTTTAGCCCAATTTCTTCGTACCCGGGCTAAAAAGTCCAATATTTTTAATAAAAAAAATACACAATTTACATATAATAAATTTTCATTAATTATACAAAACTTACATGTAAAAAACTACAAAATTTATATACATAATTATAAAATTTACATATACAATAAAATGTCCAAAACTATATTTTAACCCAAAAAATTGTCTAAAACTACAAAATTTACATCAAATTGGACAAGCTAATAAAGAAAGAAAGAAATCAATCTCATAATAAAAAGCAAAAATGCACAGCAGCTGAAAAATCCACAGTTAAAGGCATTTGGTTAACATTCTGTCATCACAACTAATGAAAAGCAAGCAGTTAAGTTAATTTTTAATGAAATCTATACCATGGAAACTAAAAACTAATATATGCTCAATCTAACTCACAAAGGAGATAAAACTTTCAAGAAATTAAGTTATGCTCAATTAACAAAGGACTAACTTTGTTGATACATAATCATAATGAGGAACTGCTAGAAAGCGTCATAATGCTACCCACAACAACCTAATCTTCTCCATTTGAGAAATCAATTGCAACTTTTCCATATCAGACGTGCATAACACATAATCTTTCATAAACTAATATGCAGATATCATTAAGCATATCACCTACTTATAAAATTAACCAGTAATAGTACAACAAAAGGGTTCTGCAATGACAACATGCTGAAATTTAGCTTTAGATATCCTTTATGGAAGTGGACAAAGGTAAGCAAGTCAAATAATGTCCAGAGCTAGCCAATGGGTAGTCTGGATTGTATTTTCTAACTAGGTGGAAACAGGGAATTTTAACTTACATTTGTGTAAGAACTATTGAAAGAGAGGCAATCATCATATCAAAGTGGAATAGACAAGGAGTCTCAGCAAAAACGAACGAAATTCCAAAATATTACACGATCCACCACAATTCCACAAACAAGAAGACACTAAGATTGCAAAATGAAATAACAAAAGAGGTAAGATAAGGCTTGCCTTCTTAAATGTTCTTTTACGAAATTCAGTTGCCAGATTATCTTCACCATCCTTCATCAGGCCAGCCAAAACTCTTGCAGCATGCCCTCTTACCTAATAAAGTAGTACAGATTTCAAAATTAACAAAATCCAGAAAGCAGGCACAATATTTGCACATAAGCACATGACTGAAAATATATATTTTACACGCTAATTTCTAATCACCCCCCCCCCCCCAATACCCCATCTCTGTTTAGCAGCATAATGACCCCTTTCATAAAAAAATATGGTTTCGTTTGAAAACAAAATGAATATTGAGAAAGAACTCTAGATAAAACATATATAAAGACACCGGGGATAAAAAGAACTTCATCCACATCTCTATGCCTATCATATGGCTTCATGACCCAAAATATGGGGCATAACTCAACTCCTTGCCAATAAAAAAAAGATAATCGAGCAAACCTCATTTTTACATAATATTAAAGGTAAGTTAAAAGGGTTTTTTTTAAGTTGAGATAAGCACCAATGCACCATACCTTAAGGAGACTCACATCATATACCATATGATTACTGAACTTGTCTTTATATCAACATAAAATTGACTTCGAGACTCAGTCTCAGTTTCCCAAGGACAGTTTTCCAAAAGCAGCCAATAAACCAAGAAAATCAACACAACTTTACTAAAGAAATACATAGACATCATTTAAAAAATGGTCAAATGGCTGATAATGTATTTGCATCTTGTTTTTGAAAATCTATATAAAAAAAATGGTACATTTGTTGATGACAAGAAATGTATTTTAACCAAAAGCACTCAATAAAATGCAAGTTTCATACCAACCAAAATTTAAGAGAAGTCGTCAGGGTCCAAAAAAAGGAGAGGATGAGAGAGGGATAGGAGGAGAGGTAGAGGGAGTGAGAATACCTCTATTTGACTATCTGTCAATAACCTCTCAATATTGGTCCAAATCTGTTTTTTCTCCTCAAAAGAAAAGATAAATGTATGCCTGCATAAAGGTTAACACATTAGCAGTTTTTAAAGCACTGTATCCAAAGGACCAATCAACATGGCATTGCTGCATGTAGTATATATATTACCTATACATGAATGCCTGAAGGTATGTTAGTGCAGCAAATCTTGTGCACCAATTAAATGCTCCTCTCCTATAAAGTCATGCAGGACTCTGAACCAGGAGGAGAAAATAAAACTCATACACCATACGAAAGTCCAGACTTGAAAAATCTGTTTGAAAGTAATAAATTCAACAACAGTTCCAATGTCAAGATGCCATTTTCTTTATGCTTAGGCATCCTTCTCTGCTTTTCAGCCCATTTTTTATGGTGTATGTTCTTACAGGAACTGTTTAGTAAAGAAAGATGCAAGGAAAGGAAAGAAACATTTCATATCAGCAAGCTAACACTTATGGAAACTGCTCAACAAGCATAAACTTTCTTCTAAGATGCATATATAAAATATCATTTAAGTGTTTTCACCAATAACAAGAAGCCCTTAAGCAAGTAAATCAGTTCCACTCTCCATGACTTAATTTGTATAGCAAGACTTTGGAAACAGCACATCAAATGAAGAAATGCTTACCGCTGTGAGAAGGATATAGAATTATAGATCCAGCACACCACATTTTGCCTTTGTCTTGTACCCAGAATCAACCACTTTTATTATATGATGTGAGCCTAATTCGCCATGTTTTACACTTACTTTTATATCGATTTCTGCATACATTGCATGCATATAGGTTAGAAGAATACAGAATCTGTGTAGTTTACACTTATTTGCAATATATGGAGGTCTACACAAGTTTTGGTTATATTTCGCAGAAATCGGACGCACTTTGGAGCTTAAAGGAAACTCATGGAGAGGCTAAGAATGGTGCAGCTGGCGAAAAGACCATTTTTCACCATTCTTCGTTCTGAATCAAGCTTTGATGTCTTCATGATAGTTGTAGCCCTCGGAAAGAGCTTTCCAACGCATGGTCATATGCGTCAATCCGACGAACAAGGACTCGGGAAAGTGCGTTTCAAGAACAGAGCAGAAAGCTGAGAGAACTCTACTCGAGATCGACTAGCATCTACTCGATCTCGACGAGGGCTGGTCGAGCACACCTGGTCGAGCAGAGCTGATCGAGGACACTGAGTCAGAGACAACCCGACGACACTTCTAGTCGAGATCGACGACACTTCGGAGCCATGTCCGGAGTCGACGAGCTGTGCCAAGCCGAGAAGCCGAGGACGAAGACGCAGACCACCTCTACTCGATCTCGAGGAGATCTAGTCGAGATCGACGAGCCCTGAGTCCAGATCCGAGCCGGCCGAGCAGAGCCACCCGGGAAGACCTAGTCGATGAGCCAATCCTACTCGAGACAGAGGAAGGCGACTCGAGATCGACTAGACCTGTGAGTCATGTCCGAGTCACATCGAGCACCAGCTAGCCGAGACGCCGAGTCGACCAACAATCATACTCGAGACAGAGGAGGGCTACTCGAGATCGACAAGATCCTTGTCGAGATCGACGAGCAAAGTCCAAAAACGCGTTACGCGGTTGAGCAATCCGAGTCGAGCTGAGATTCCTTGGGCACGAAGGAGGTCGAGTAGGCCGAAATCTATCATCATCTATCTATGGAAGGAAGATCTATCAACATGAAGACATATTACCTAGTTTAGATATAGTTTTCCTTTAAAGATTTATTTCCTTTAAGCAATTTATTTATCTTTAAGCTTTAAGTAGATATAGATAGAAGATTCTATCCTTGATTAGCAAGGATTAGAAGGCTATAAATAAAGCCCTAGGGGGCTGATTTTCATTAATTCATGCAAAGCCGTCTTCGGGCGCAAGGAGAGGGAGGAGGCGAGAGAGAGAGAGAGAGAGAGAGAGAGAGAGAGAGAGGAGGCGAGAGAGGAGGAACGTTTGGAAGGTTTTGTAAGTTTTAGTTTATTTTATGTCAAAGTTAATTTCTTTCATCATGTTTGCTTTCTAATTTTCCTTCTTCTAGGGTTGGGGTGATCCCAACATAGATATGTTTGTTTGATTTATGAATTCATGATTTTGTGTGTCTTTATTATCATCTACCTATGTGCTTAATCCTTTGCGACAGTCGAGGACAATTCCTTATTTGCAATTATGAAGCGAAAGTGAATTAATTATGAATTTGGATAGTAATTAGGCTTTGCCTGCGAAAGTTGGTTGATCCTAATTAAGAAAAGGTAGTAACACTTAGGGTTTATGCGAAAGCCTCTATATTCCTATTTGTTAATAACGAAAGTTATTTGATATAAAGCATGCATCTTTATGTGATTTATGATCTGCGCATATGTTTATTGTTGTGGTGATCCCTAACCTTGGAAGTTTGCATCTTCATTTGTTTTATTTTATTATTTTTATTCGGCACATATTCTACCCGACACCAACCACCATTCCCTCTCCATCCATCGACATCGACCCCTCTATTCGTTGTCGACAACAACCTCCCCACCTTTTCCCGCTATCCCTGAACCCCAAAACACACTAAACCTAGAACCGCTGACTTCTCTCCTGAGGACGAACCTGACTCCACTATCCTATAGCGGGGTCTTGACTACAAATTTATTTGGTCGAGAAACCCTCTCGTCATTATACCACAATCATTCCTTGTAATGAATAAGGGTCACCTATAAACCTATAGAATCACAAAAAAGAAGAAATCAGATTATATCACTTAAGTTTATATGCTCACAGCATCACTTACCTTTCCCGACTTGCAAAGTTCAGCACACTGAGCCTCTGCTTCAGATGGAGCCTAAAAGCATTAAAAAATGAGTCAGTTGTTCTCGCAGCAGCAGTGAAACATATATCATAAAATACCCACCTCAACCACAGGCACACCAAGGAGCCTTCCTCATTGTCTTGCCTCGTGACCTGAAAAATCCACAAATTTGTCATCCATGGTGCACATGCTTAGCAAAACACCAAAACCATAATCCTATTATAAATAAAAATCCAGGACAAGCTAGACAGCTTTAATAAAAATGTAAACTACAAAGAGAAGCCACCATAATGGAAATTCTTGTCATAGGGAAAATAAAACAAGGCTGCGGATTTTTTTCTGAGCAAATAGCGCTTAAGCAAACATGTTATCAATATTTTATTTTTGGAGATAGCTAGTGTAAACTACAAACGTATAAAATTTAATTCCGTTCCTTTCCATTCTCTCCTTTAAAAATAAACGAGCCCTAAAGTGTATCAAATAGAGCATTGAATAGAAAGATAAATGGATGATGGATTCAAGTTGAAGATGCGTCTACATCGAGAAATAAATAAAGGCAACACCTAGGAACTACTGCTAGTTTTGAACTCAGCAAAGAAAGAAAGGGTATCGAAAATTCCAGATAACCCAAAGAATAGTGATTTACACAATCCTAATAAACAAGTAGCCCAAATTTGGAATGAAAGCAAAGGGGATAATTCTACATTACCCATAACTGGTAACAGACATCACTTATTTTTAACTTAAAAAATTGCTACACATTCAAATACACAAGCTGATGGAATATATTCAATATTAATCAATTATAAAAACCATGGAAATGCAACCACTAATTTTCTACATGCTCAAATTAACTTTATGGCTAAGAGTTGTTTTGATTCTCACTAATTTGGAAATGCAACCATGGAAAAGTAACATCGTTACCTTTTAAGTTTGATTCTCATTTATCTGTCATCAATTTCCATTTCTAAAAATAAGGAAATGATGGGAAAGAGTCAATTTAAAACTCCACCTCTCCCAATCCATAAATTAACATTACCAGATTAACTTAATAAACCACCCCCATTACAGGGAAACCACAATAGGATGAATTTGGGAAATAAATCAACATACTAAATTCTAGTCCTACTCATCACTGGTTGAACAATGTGTTTCATGCTCAAAAAATTTACATAAAATGGATAAATGTGGAAATCAATGAGGTTTTGGGTATAACATCAACGAACTATGACAAGAAATCTCAAATTGCATTTGATTGCAATGTTTATGGGAAATTAAGGTTCCAATCAAGACCTATAAGCGAAGATGTTCGCAACCATTAAAGAACAAAAATACAATCACGAAACAGCTTAATATAAAGATTTCAAATAAAACCACATATACCAATGAAGATCTTCGATTGGAAGTTTAAACGGAAGAGGGATGGAAAAAAATGGCACCTTGATGAAGCCGATCTCCTTGGCATTGCTGCGGAAGCACTGCCTGCAGCACATGAGCCCATACTTGCGGATCAAACCGTGAGAGTTACCGCACACCCGACTACAAATCCCCTTCACCCCACTCGTTCTCCCTCTAATGTTCGCTCCTCTCTCTCTGCCATTGAAGAATGAAGAGCCCAAATTCGAGTACCCAATCTCAGACCACCTTCTCTTCCCCTCGCCTGTCTCGCGCCTCCCCGGAGTTCCCGTAGTCCCGCTAATCCTCCCCACGGGGGAGGCGGTGGTGGTGAGTAAGGTTAGGGGGTTTCAAGCTTTCAGATCTGAAAGCAGGGCGTTGGTAGCGGCGAGGCGGTGGTTGTGAGCAAGGCGGTGGTGGTGAGTGAGGTAAGGACGCTTCAAGCTTTACCGGAGGTGTGAACGGGAGATGGCGGCGAGGGGATGGTGGTGAGTGAGGTTAGGGTTTTCGGATCTGAAAGTAGAGGAGGTCGGAAGGTGGGTTAGGGTTTTCAGATCTGAAAATGAGCGGAGTGAGATGAGTGGTAGTCTGGTAGGTTATACTAATTTTTATTTTTTTTCCTTTTTTTTTAAAGAAAAGCCTATTCGTGGGTTAGCAACGGAACCCTGTTACCGTGGCAAAAAAGACATCATTAGCGACGACAACCCTTGCCGAAGCAACCATTGGTAGCCAAAGGTATCAATTGCCACGGAAAACCCCTGCCGAAGCTAGGTAGCGTGGCAATTTTTTTTTTTTTTTTTTTGGTAGTGACAGTAACCTATTATTGGAAAGAATGACTCGTGAGAAAATGTAAATCAACAATGTTTCTCTCACTTAAATGAGGGATTAACGAGATGAAAATATTTTATATTTAAGATGGAGCGGTAATTTAGCATCTTTAAATTTGATCTTTTAACATAAAGATCTACAAACCTTAAGAGGTAGTAATATTTTAGCTTTCAATAAACCTAGCAAGTACCAAGGTTAAAGCAAACTATGACCTGAATGAAAAACTATCTCTAACCGAACTCATCGATGTTGGTCTTGGAAGTTGGAGCAATGTATAAGTGAGTGATTACTGTTGTAGATATGCATAAAGAAATCTCTCAAATCCGAAGCTAACATATAAATTGATGATAGGAAAATTTTCTCCCCAATTAAAAGTTGCAACTTGCAAAGGAGTTCTGTTCCGCCCTCGCCTCGATCGCCCTCGCCTCTATCGCGACCCCGGAAATTATTTGTGTTGTATAAATTTCACCACCAATATAATCGCAAATAATTTGATTTTTCATGATTACTGAACTCAACTGTTGTTTTCTTCTTATAATTGAGATTCCATTTCTGAGCTTCCTTGAGGTATTTTGTTCTTGTCTATCTGAGTTCATTCTATCAACATGCGTACCGTACAGATCGCATGCCACTGCCTGCAGCATCAAAAGATAAAGTTGGAGTTGTTAGGTAAACGGGGAATGATTTTCGTTCTTCCTTAATATATACCACCAGTGTCTTTTTACTTTTCGGCGTGCATTTTAAAGATGTAATTTTTTTTATGAATTATTAAATTTTTAATGAATTTTTTCTATTGTTATACTTATTACTAATGCGTATGAAATTATAAAAAAATATTAATTAAAAAAATAATATTTTATAGAGTTTTTACCTCTTAAAAAGCGTGCATTAAAAGTCAAACAACACTTATTACGAAACGAAGGGAATATATAGGATGATACCATAATGGTTTGGGTGGGGTCACTATGTTGGACCATCACTCAAGAGCATCATTGCGGATAAGCACATGTAGATCCGAATCGCTGAGAAGTTCTTGAGCTGACACTGATTAATGCAGCAAACCTTCGGTGAGAAATTCACTCCTCTCGACTAAGGTTAGTCGACAGGGGTCAAGCACAGTCGAATCCGAGCAAGCAAAGGTCACTGCTTTTGGTCGATCTCGAGGAGACTGCTCGATGTCGAGTAAAGTTTGGTCGTAGTCAAGTAATCTGGTCGACTTCGAGGAACCTGCAGAGATAGAAGCAACAACGATCTGCTTGATCGAGAATGAGTAGTCGAAGTCAACCAAGGGGTGGTCGAAATCGAGCAGCAACAGTAACGAAATAAAAGACAAATCTTTGCGGAATTCGAAATAAAATACGTAAAAGAAAACTTCCAAGATTGGGGTTTGCAACAACGATAACCAAGCATGCATAAGGCCAGATAAATAATGATAATCGTTCAAATCGCATCGAAGGAACAAGCTTTTGCCTTTTCCAACAATTAGACAACTCTTTCAAGAAACCCTAATTGTATCTACCAATTTTATGTTTATAATCCAAGTTGTTAACATGGATCTCTATTAGATAGGCAATAAACACATAAAAGGTAGTAGATGCTCAAAACATAATAAAAGTCGGATCTTTACCTCAAACATGCATGGCTATCGTCGGGCTCGCCCCAACCCTAGAAGTGGGTGGACTACTCGCTCTTCATCGCAATCGCAGACATCATTGATTGAAAAGAAATAACTTGCATTAAATTACACCAAAACATACAACCGATCGAAGCCAACTTGCTCTCGCTCCTTCACTCCTCCCGGCCTCCACACACACACACTCTCTCTCTACTCTCTTACTTCTCTTCCTCTAGAATTGAATGAATAAAAACTAGCCATATGGGCTTTATTTATAGGCTTCCAATCCTTGCTAATCAAAGAAGGCATATTTATCTAATATCTAAAGATAAAACTCTACTTGGAAATAAATCTATCTAAATAAGTAAAACTAGATAAATCCTTAGGGTAATTAATTTTTCAACCCTTAGGATAGATAAAAAGATAAAAATATCTAAATCTTCATGTGTTGGGAATCTTCTCTCGGAAATATCTCCATTGGATTCGGGATAGAAACTTAATAAGAACTCGGAATCGACTTGATGACGTCACTGGTGTCAACTCGATATCGAGTAGGCTTACTCGATATCGACTAGAAATTTCTCGTCTTCAGCTCAGCTACTCGACTTCGGCTCCAGGGACGAATATCGAGCAGCTTCAACTCGATATCGACTAAGTCAAGTCGATATCGACTCACAAATCTTCTTGGCTTCATGACGGAGGGAAAGTCGTTGATTTACCTCGCCAAAAATAAATCCCAAACGAACAAACTAGTATAGTATGCAAGTAAGGGGTCGAACCCTAGAGAATCAAGTACTTCTAAATATTGTGTATTTATCAATATAAAAGAAACTATTTTTATGAATGAAAATAAAAGAAAATAATATTGACAAAAGCAAATAAAGGATAGAAGAAAAGCGTTTCCACCTACAAGTTCTCGACTTTGGTTGGTTTTATTGATCATCAAATCCTTTTCAAGTTATTATCTTTTCCTACGAATTCCTCTCGTCTTGGTTTAAGTAGATTAAAAGTCCTACGAGTCCAATTAATCCCTTACACCTCAATGCAACCTTAACACGGTCAAGATTTAATAAAGAGATAGCAAATAATCCCAAGAACTTGAGCATATAAATAACACCAATTAAACACGGTAAATCGATGTTTAAGATATATGTCAACTCCCCACATAATCATGCTTCAAACACGGAATCCACAATCTTATGCGTGCTACTACGGAAATAACACAAATACGAAAGTATTAAATCCTAGCATGAAATCAATATTATCAAGGTCGCGAATCAAGATAACATCAATAACATAATCAATATCACACAAAGAAGTTGAAAGAATTAAAGAGGAAAAATAACTTGAATTAGAAACTCACAAACCACCAACCAAGTCTCGAAAGTGTAGGCGGAAACTACAAAATTAGCCAAACATGGCTTACCTAAACTCTCTTCTCTTCTATGGTGATTGCTCCAATTAAAAAACTTAATTAAACTAACCCTAGAACATCCTATTTATAAGCCTAATGTCTTCCATAAAAGGTAGATAAAAGATAGATAAAAGATAGATAAAAGATAGAAACTTCCTAAACAAACTAGATAAAAGATAGAACTTTCCTAAATTAATTCAGCGTCGGATTCCGCTGGCAGCGAGAAATTTACGCTGGCAGCGAATGGCCTTGATTGAGCTTCTGTTGGATTTCCGCTACCAACTCGCTGGCACACTCGCTGACAGCGACTTTTCCATGCCTTAGAATTTTTCCATCCTCCTAGGACCCTTCCTTCCGCTTTCGCGAGCACCTGATTCCGCTGCTGCGAGCTGGGTCTTCCGCGGCCGCGAGAGCTCAAAATCGCTGGGGCGAGTTCTCCCTTCCGCAGTCGCGAGTGGCCGAAGATTCGTCGTCCTGGTGAGTTTCGCTGGCAGCGACTATTTCCGCGGCAGCGGACGTCTCGCTGCAGCGAATGATGCCGCTACCAGCGGATGGTGTTGGCTTGCTCGCTTGCTCAGCTTCCTCGCTCGCTCTCCCGCTGGCTCTTTCTTCCCGCGGGCTCTCTCTCGCTGGCTTGCTGGGCTCCAGGCTTCTGGTTCCACTCGCTGGCAGCGACTGATCATTCGCTGGCAGCGACTGATGCCCAGAAGCTCGATTCTTCATTGTTCTTCCCTCTTTCTTTCTCTTCTCCTTTCTTTCTCTTCTTAGCTTGATTTCTTGACTTTACTTGGCCATGTTTAACAGCTTTCCCTTGCTTTCCACCATGTCGGATCTACGATTCTGCACAATTCAACCGAAATAGCGTAGATTCCGAACTTTTCCACAAAAAGAGTTTTATCTAAATTAACACTAAAACATGCATATTCTACAATGTAAATGCAACTAAATTATCCTATAATGCCCATTAGAAATGTGCATTATCACTTCACTTCCTTGGTCGATTCTGGACTTCAGCTCGATTTTTGGCTTGGTCGACTTCGACCAGTTTGGTCGACGTCGAGTTGTCTTGTCCTTGTCTTCTCAGCTCCTCGATATGGTCCTCTTCCTCGAGCTCGGGTGTGTCTTTGGCTTTTGGTCGACTGATGTCCATATATTTAGTCTTATTTTACATCATGTTTTCATTTCATTCAAGTCCTTTTATTAGCTTTTGTGTTGGGAAAGTAAGGAAAATGTGTAGTTATGCCTAATATTGCAAGATATGGAGTCTACACAAGCTTTGGTGTGATTTTATAGGTTTTGGAGCTGATTTGGAAGAGTTTTGACGCACTTTAGAGCTTAAGGAAAAATCATGAAGGCAATGGAGAAGCAAAGCAAAAAGGAAGAAGTGATGCAGCTGGAGAAAAGCCTTATTGTCGCCATCCATCACTTCGATTCAAGTTCTAGAGCCTTCATGAGAGTTGTAGTCCTTGAAAAGAGCTTTCCAACGCATATTCATATGCATCAATCAGATGTACGAGGACTTGGAAAAGTGCGATTGAAGATAGAGTAGAAAAGCTGGAGAAAAACAGAGGCTATTGTGTTCGAACAGAGCCTCGGCGCCGACCTTTGCCCCCTCGATGCCGACATCCAGCAAATTCCAGTAGCACTGTAAGCGAACAGACCCTCGGCGCCGACACCCAGACCCTTAGCGCCGATACCCTGCGCACCAGCAAAAGATTTAGCGGGATGATTTTATTATCTTTTGGGCTTTTTAATTAGGGTTTTCATCTAAATCTCTCTAAGGATCTTTTAGTTAGATAGACTTGAGATATTTTATCCTTCCTTAGATAGATTTTATTATTTTCCTAAGACTCAATCTCTTTCCTTGGAGATTAAGTAAAAAAATTCTATCTTTAAATAAAGCCAATTAGTGGCTAATTAGGGATATCTCATCACACATATCAGGGCTGATTTACAGCAGCAAAGAACGAAGTTTTTTGGGAGTTTTGGTTGAACGCTTGAACGTGAATTTTAAGGTTTAGTTTTATGCAATTTGCGATTATGAATTCTTCCATTGTTTTTGTGTTTTTCCTTGCAATGAGTGAGTAGTTCCCCCATCTTCTAGGGTTGGGGTGAACCCAACAATGAGCATTTGTGTGGATGATGAATCTATGTTTATTTGATGTTTTTATCTTATTCTACACATGTGCTTAACCCTTTGATGAAATTTTAAGGGAATTCATTGTTGCAATTGAATTGAAAGAGGAGATTGTTAACATTGATAGTAATTAGGGATCTTTGATGAAAGTAAAAGAGATCTAATTAAGAAAGGTAGAAACAAATAGGTTTTATGTGATCACCTCTATTATCTATTTGTTGAGTATGCGAAAGCTATCTCTTTAAGATAAAAGCATGATTTCCCATATGATTCATTGATTCATACATGTGTTTGTTGTTGTGGTAAGCCCTAATCTTGGAAGTTTCTTCTCATCTATTGCATTCGTTTTATTTGCTTGCTATTTGAGCCGTTTTAAGTGAATTTGTCATAAATTACAGCAGCCACTTTTGCCCTTAATTCCCCTATTTTCGACCATGAAAACAACTAGGATATAACCCTTGACATACTCCCTTGGATCGACCTTGATTTCCACTATACTATAGAGGGATTCAAGCATAAATTTATTTGATTGGAGTGAGCATAGGCATCGATCTCCCCTTACGCACGTCAAATTGACGCCGTTGTCGGGGAGTAATCAGTCGCGCCTAGACTAGTTGTTTTAGGGTTGGGAATAGCACATCCCCATGTTTCTTTTTAATTTTGTTTTCTTTGTTTTTGTTTCAAGGTTTATGCAAAGAAGTGACCGTCCTCTATACGAGCCATTCACCGAGCCCGAACGTGTTCTACACCAACGTCTAAAGGAAAGGCTTAGGCGCAAGATGTCGGAAATGGAAACACTTCGTGCGGAGCTAGAAAGGGTTCGCAAAGAGAATCAAGAGGTGGCGCAGCGGGAAGCCGCTGCCAATCAAGCTCGTCAAAGAGAGACCGATGCGGCTAGGATAGCCAGGGAAGAGGCCAAAAATCTTAGGGAAGAGTTGGAGAGAATTCCAACCAATGCTCGCCAATAGATGCACCCTACGCTGCGGGTGCCGGAGTCGGCCATCGTTCTCCCCAATATCAACTTTGAGATCAAGACTAGCTTCCTCACCATGGTGAAGCGGACTCCATTCAAAGGGAAACCCAATGAGTGCCCTATGGAGCACATGAAGAAGTTCAAGGAGATGTGTGATACCATAGCCGATGGAGCCAACTTGGAGTATGTTCGCTTGAAGGCTTTCCGCTGTTCCTTAGTGGGAAAAGCCCTTCATTGGCTCGAAAGCTTACCGCTGCGATCCATCAACACATGGGAGGAGCTTCATGATCTATTCATGAGCAAGTTCTTTCCACCTATGAAGACGACGGAGCTGCACAAAAAGATCACATCCTTCAAGCAATTAAGGAATGAAACTCTCGCCGAAACTTGGGAGAGGTTCAAGGAGTTGATTCGCCAATGCCCTACTCATGGGCAACCACCTTATGTTTTGCAAGAAATCTTCTTCAATGGCATCAACTCGGCTACTAAGGATCGGATCAACATCCACACATCCTATAGATACATTGAGATGCTTCCTCAAGAGGCGTGGGATGCACTTGACAAGCTCACAGAGTTTGACACTACTTATGGGACCCCCGCGAACATTGATGCGAGACCCTCTCCATCGATGCCACTTTATCAACCTTCCTATGAGATTGACCCTGATGTGCGACAACAATTTATGGAGGATGAGAATAGAAAATTGAAGTAGCAAGTAAGGTTTCTCTCCAACAACAAACCGTGCATAGAGTGTGGGTCCACTTCCCACATCACCACCGCTTGCCCACATGTCGAACAAGTGCAATCCGCCGAATCATATGGAGGAGCAAACTACATGAGAGGTCCCTATAGGAGCCAAGACAATTACTACCAAAGGAACGATGGGCACTCCAATTGGGGTAACCATCCTCCTCAACATGATCAGCGGCCCCTGCATAGACCTCCAGGCCATGTGGATCGTGAGCAACCTAGGGATGATATGAGATCTATTTTGGAGGAGCTAAGGAAAGGCCAAGCTAAGGCCAAGGCGGATGCTAGGCAGTTTAGTTTGGAGATCAATACGCAGCTGCGAGGCATGAATGCAAGGTTTGGGGACATTGATATTTGAAGGAAGAACGTTGAGACACAATTGGGTCAATTGGCGGCTCAAATTCCAAAGCCAAGTGGCCAACTACCCGGCCAAAATGAAGCCAACCCCAAATCCCAACATATCGCAGCCATTCAAACAAGGAGTGAGAAGGTTCTACCGGAAAACGAAGCCAAGGAGAGGAGAGAAAAAATCGGCCAGCCCAACACAGGCCTCGACGCCGACACCCCTGACCTCCACGTCGAAACCTCTGAGGAAGCTCCTACACAGACCCTCGACGCCAACCACCCTGATCTCAGCACCGATACCTCTGCAGACCAATCCACACCCATACCCGACGTGTTGACCACTCCAAATGCCAAACCCAAGCTCCCTTATCCCTCAAGAGCTCTCAAGGATCCCACCGAATGGAAGTTTAGGAGATTTGTGAAGATTCTCCAAGGCTTAAATGTGACTATCCCCTTTACCGAGGCCCTTCAAGAGATGCCGACGTACATCAAATTCTTGAAAGAGATCTTGAGCAATAAGAGGTCTATGTCAGAGATTTTGGAGGATTCCAACGCCATCAACTTCCCCGAAAAGAGAGCTGACCCAGGTAAGTTCACCATCACCATTGGCCTAGGAGAACATCGATATTGAGCTTTATGTGATCTTGGTGCAAGTGCAAGCCTTATGCCACTCTCCATATGGTCTAAGATTAACATGGGACCACTAGTACCCGTCAACATGCGGCTCTATATGGCGGACAACTCCTTAGTGGAACCTACCGGTGTGATTGATGATGTACCGATAAAGGTAGGTAAGTTCTATGTTCCCACCGATTTCATAGTACTTAATATGCCTATAGATCATGTTGTGTCTATTATCCTAGGGCGCCCTTTCTTAGCCACGGTGGATGCGGTTATCAATGTGAGGAAAGGTCTCCTAACTTTCAAAATTGGGGATAAGCTTGTTGAATTTCAATTTGACCCCAATCTAAGGGAGGTAAGAAAAACGGAGGTCAAGATGGTTTGCACGGACATGGAGAGGACCTTGACTCATGAGGAGTCCATTTGTATACCACCCACCGAAGAAGAAGAGAGCATCATTGAGGAGCTTTTGGCCACCCTTCAAGAGGATGAGAGATATGAAAGTACAAAGGACACTGCTGACCCCTCGACACCGACCCCTCCACCCTCGGCATTGACCCTCCTGGAGGATAAAATGTTTCTGCAGAACGCTGAAAAAGCTACAGATGCCTCGGCGCCGACACCCTCAGCCCCGGAATCGACACCTCTAGCTGCAAGACAACGTGAGGAAGATGGTTGTGCTACCATAGAAGGAAGAGTTGACGAGAAAGGTGAGAGTTGGGCTGAAGACCACCATCCCGGTCCCAACAAGGTAAGTCAAGGTATGAATTTCTCTTTCCCTATTTCCATTAAGAACTTATCTATTACGAATGGAAGAGGTATGCCTTGGTTTGTGAGATTATGTAAGGCATGCAATGAAGATCCAAAAGTTTATGAGGTAGGAGATACGGTGTACATCTCCAAGGTCAAGAGCCATTGGTTCCCTAGCAAATTCAAAGAGAGGAAGGTTGGGCCATTCGAAATTCACAAGATTTGACCCGGCGCAATGGAGTTAAAGGACAAGGAAGGAGTCCTATGCAAGGTCGAACTAGAGAGTCCGGAGGAGGAGGCCCGTGCCACATGGGCCTTGCGAATGCCAACATGAGCTTAAGCGAAGAAGTCGGCCTAGCGACTTAAAAATCTAGAGCTTGTACATAGACTATGGTTATTTAGGATTTTATTTTTGTTGGTTTTGGTTTGAATTTTGCTTTGGTTTTGCTTTAAACATTGTTTTTGGAGGTTTTGGTTTTGATTGCTAACGAAGGTAGGTGCTAAGCATGACGAAAGGACAACCTTGGAGCATGAAGCATGTCGACGTCGACTATCACCGGTCAACAACAATGGCACCTATTTTCGGTCGGAATGAGCTCCAATTCTATCTTGTAAGTTTTTGTTTACACTCATCTTTTATTCTTTAGCTTATACTTTGAGGACAAAGTAATTTTTTAAGTATGGGGTAGAGGTAACAACTTACTATATGCTTATGGTTTGAGGTTTGTTTTTGGTGGTGTTGTTTTGCATTATTTTATATTTTTGCATATTCTGCATTTTTATTGAATAAAAAAAAATACAAAAAAATTGAAAAATGTCGGAAAAAAAGGAAGAAAAAAATGCATTGTTTATTTTTAGTTTTGTTCTAAACACCTAACTTAGATGTCCTATGATGATGCCTAATAATCGACTTGATCATGTAAACCCTATTATATGTCTGGATGATTTAGCCTAAGTCTCCTGAAAAGTTTGATTTTTATGTGGTAATTTGACTTGCGATTATAATTGAGCACATATGATTTTAAGTAGAGGTGATTGAAATCCAAATCTATGTCCTAGTGAGATATATTTGGCCTTATAGGGAATGTTCTTCATATTTTTATATTTCCCTCTATTTTTGATGTGTGATTTACTCTCCTTATGTGATTACCTCTTAACATTGATGTGCTTATCTATTTCTTGAGACCGATTATGAGATACTAGTTCATTGCTTATTAAAATTTTGATGATGGAGGACTTATATTTTCTTAGCCATATTTTATCCATTCATTCATCTACCTTACATATTATCTTTGCTTGAAGCCCTTTGAGCCTTGGCCTATTCTTTGTTAACTCCACAAAATTTATTCCTAGCCAATTATAAGCTTGACCCCTTATCCGGGAATTAGGATTTAGAGTTGGTTGGAATTTGATTGAGTTGAGTTTGATGGAGAAGAAGCTAAGTTGTTAAGCTTTGTTGAGATGCTTTGAGCGAAGTTACATAAGGTTGTGCATTATTCATCATATTGTTCTTATATTTTAGAGGCTCCGAAAATTTATATATATATATGTATTATTGTCGAAAGAAAGAAAAAAAGAATGAAAAAAAAAAATGTCGGCGAAAAACAAAAATGCAGAAAAAACGGTTTATTAAGAGCCTAGTTTATTATATGAGAGAGTTGGATTAAATTGTTGGTTCAGAAGTATTTTCATGGGTTGATGATCTTGATTGTTGATGAGCATTGGTAGATGTGCTGATTTTGAGATGAGTTGTTTGGTTGAGTTGAGCTGGAAGTTTAGGAATCTTGATTCCCGGATTTTTAGCACCACTTTGCCTAAATAATTCCATCCCTTTTATTTCTTACCAAGCCCCATTACAACCCGGCCGAATGAAGTCTTCTTTGAAGTCTTTCATTGAGCCATAAGTCCTCTTGATGATTTTGATTGCTTTGACATCTTCAGTGGAGAGATTGGTGATATAAAAAACAATGTCTATGTAGATTTTTGCATTAAGGATTGAGTTGAGAGATGTTATTCAAAACCTAAACACATTGAGAGTTGAGTGAAACACATATATCCTTGTGAGGATGGATTTCAATTGCTTAGAGTTACTTATATATGTGTGATGACGTTTGATTGCTTGATTCTTTTAGACCACTTGCGCTTATGATGTTGCTTTTTGGCGAAGGTGAAGACTTGAAGGATGTGTTGTAGGTAGTGGTTATTGTTTGGTTATTGCTTGAGGACAAGCAAGTCTAAGTATGGGGTGTTTTGATGTCCGTATATTTAGTCTTATTTTACATCATATTCATATGCGTCAATCGGATGTACGAGGACTCGGAAAAGTGCGATTGAAGACAGAGTCGAAAAGCTGGAGAAAAAAAGAGGCTATTGCGTTCGAACAGAGCCTCGGCGCCGACCTTTGCCCCCTCGATGCCGACATCCAGCAAATTCCAGTAGCACTGTAAGCGAACAGACCCTCGGCGCCGACCTTTGGGCTTTTTAATTAGGGTTTTCATCTAAATCTCTTTTAGGATCTTTTAGTTAGATAGACTTGAGATTAAGTAAAAAATTCTATCTTTAAATAAAGCCAATTAGAGGCTAATTAGGGATATCTCATCACACATATCAGGGCTGATTTACAGCAGCAAGGAACGACGTTTTTTGGGAGTTTTGGTTGAAGGCTTGAACGTGAATTATATTTTAAGGTTTAGTTTTATGCAATTTGCGATTATGAATTCTTCCATTGTTTTTGTGTTTTTCTTTGCAATGAGTGAGTAGTTCCCCCATCTTCTAGGGTTGGGGTGAACCCAACAATGAGCATTTGTGTGGATGATGAATCTATGTTTATTTGATGTTTTTATCTTATTCTACCCATGTGCTTAACCCTTTGATGAAAGTTTAAGGGAATTCATTGTTGCAATTGAATTGAAAGAGGAGATTGTTAACATTGATAGTAATTAGGGATCTTTGACGAAAGTAAAAGAGATCTAATTAAGAAAGGTAGAAACAAATAGGTTTTATGTGATCACCTCTATTATCTATTTGTTGAGTATGCGAAAGCTATCTATTTAAGATAAAAGCATGATTTCCCATATGGTTCATTGATTCATACATGTGTTTGTTGTTGTGGTAAGCCCTAATCTTGGAAGTTCCTTCTCATATATTGCATTCGTTTTATTTGCTTGCTACTTGAGCCGTTTTAAGTGAATTTGTCATAAATTACAGCTGTCACCTTTGCCCTTAATTCCCCTATTTTCGACCATGAAAACAACTTGGATAGAACCGCTGACATACTCACTTGGATCGACCTTGATTTCCACTATATTATAGAGGGATTCGAGCATAAATTTATTTGATTGGAGTGAGCATAGGCATCGATCTCCCCTCACGCACGTCATCGACGTCGAGCAGGCTTTGTCGACATCGAGTAAGGTTAAGCTCGAGTTGCCTTCGTCTTCTGTCCTAGCTCGACTTGGTTCTGCTTTCAGGTTTAGTCGACTTCGAGTAGCCTTAGTCAAAGTCGAGTAGATCCAATCTTTTGGTTTCGTCTCGGAATGACTCCAAATTCTGTAATATTAAACCAAATCTTATGTAGACCTCTATAATTGACAAATAAGCATATACTACATAAATTCAACATATTCCCAACCCGAAATATGCAAAGTATATAGAAAAATGTTTATGAAAACATGGTCACTTTAGTGGACGTCAAATCACCCCATACTTAAGCTTGCTTGTCCCCAAGCAATAACTTGGATGGTCATTCAGAGGAAGAAATTCAAAACTCTCAACATCATAGATTCATTATTATATATCCCTGCAATCGATTACCATCCTCAAAAAGGTACTAATGTCACAAATCTATACATGTGCAATCAAAAGCAACATCTACTCACAAAAGAAGGGTTATGTAAAAATAATTTATATGACAAAGCAACAATAATCAAGAGGACTTCAATTAAGCTTAATAAGGAGTAAATTGGTAAAAGACTAAATGTGGGCAATTTTTTGCAATGTGGTGCTAATGATCCGGGGAAATTCTTTATTTCCAAACTTTCTTACCACATTCCTTCTTTATAAGAATTCTCACCTTTCATAATGCCTTTTTTTTTATCAATAATCATGCTTTTACCTCTCTAACCTCAGCACTGCCTTCTCGCGAGTCGCAAACATGGGTGTCATGAATGGCCCCGGATACTTACTGCTTTGGACTCCTCACATGTGTGTCCCATCTCACTGAACTATTATCTCAGTAAGCAGGGTCGATCTACCTTTATCTCCTGAGGTGAACGGATTTTTTCTCACTCATTAAATTTTCCATATATTTCAAACATTCTTTCCAAACTCCAAATATGATAACAACACAAACACCATATGATAATCTTCATAATGTAACATCATTCTCAACATAATCCCCGGATAGGAAATAAGGTAAAGAATGGAAAATATTTAGAATATGTGGAGCAATAATTGAAATAAGGCATAATATGGCTTTTGTGATGCATAAGCATAAGTAAGGCTAGGATTACAACAATATGAGCATTATATGGAAATATAAAGTCCTCCATCCTCTTATCATGCAACATGTCAAAAGCAACATCGAATTTTACCTCGTTTCATGGTTTTCAATAAAATATGCACTTCATTGTGACTTCCCTTTACTAGGCAATTTCATGCTATATCTCTAATGAATCCAATTTTGCATCGTCGAGTTCAATATAAGCTTCAATGACATTATTTCTTTAGACAATTTACAAGCATTGGGAGATGTCTCATAAACTTTTAGTTTAGTATTTAAGCATAAAAATTTTAAAATTTAAAATTTTCCTCAAAATTTACCATGTAAAACCAAAAACAAGAATAAAATATATAATAATGATAATGACCTCTTCCCCCACACCATACTTAAAATATACAGTGTCCCCACTGTAAAAATAAATATACAGTGTTCCCCACCCCATACTTAAAATATACAGTGTCCCCACTGTAAAAGTAAATGTAAAACAAGGGTAAAGGAAGAAACTCACCGAATAACGCGTCGAGTAGGCAAAACAGGGGTTGTCGAGTTACTGAGTTGGTCAACGTCGAGGAACTTGGTCGACGTCGAGTAAACTGGCAGCGTCGAGTGGAAGTGTGAAGTCGAGGAAGCTTCTGGCTTGGTCGACGTCGAGGTGGCCTACTCGATGTCGAGTAGTTCTGGGCTGCTCCTTTTGGTCGATCTCGACTTGGGCTAGTCAATTTCGACTAACTGTCAGGGACTTCTTTTTCCACTCTTTGCGATCCTTTCATGCTTCTCGACCTAAAAATGTTAGTTGTTGCACAAAGACAAGACCTTCCACATGAAGTATTCAAAACCAAAAACAAAAACAAACAAAACCAAAATAAAAAGTTTCAAAGTCCCAAAATCCAAAAGTTTTATGTACATGCTCTAGATTTTAGAGTCGCTAGGGAGACTTCTCCGCTTGTGCTCAAGGACCATCAATGTGGGGCCCTCTTGTGCTTGGCCCTTCTCCCGGATCATCTAGGTCCTGATGGTAGTATGCAAGCTCTGCTGTTAAGTTGTTGGCTGCATAGTCTCTCTTGCCTTCCTTCTTCTTCTTTCCAGCTCTCATCCTTCACAGATTAGCTCTCCACGGGGCCTTACCTTCCCTTAAATTTTTATTAAATTTATTAAGGGACAGAGGAAGGGTTGAAATCATACCTGGACTTACCTTTTTGTGCCCAAAACAGAAATCTTCGGGCTTAGGGTTGGTCGACGTCGAGTAGATCTGGTCGACGTCGAGTACATGGACCCCATACTTAGCCTCTTGGCAAGTCGGTTGTTCAGCAGAGGAAGTCGACTTCGAGTAAGCTTGGTGGAAGTCCAGGACGGTGGTCGACGTCGAGCAGTGGTAGTCGATGCCGAGCAGCTTCTTGGCGCCTTCCTCCGTTGTTGTTTGCTTGCCCCCATGGTTGCTTAGGCTCTTCACCTCCAGCCATGGGAGTTTCTCTTTTGCAGGGCCAAAAGAGAAATCTAAGATCTCGTCGCCTATCGTGAAGGTGAGCAATCGCTGCTTTACGCTGATTTTAGCATCTGCAGTAGCTAGGAATGGTCTACCAAGAATAATAGGGCTAGTAGGATCTTCAGCATAATCTATAATAAGGAAATCAGTGGGGATATAGAACTTACCAACCTGGACAGGGACATTATCAACAATGCCTGTAGGGATGACTACTGTATTGTTTGCCATGTATAGTTTGGCATCCACGGGCTCTATAGATCCTATCTTCACCTTTTTCCAGATCGATAAGGGCATGATCCTTACACTTGCTCCTAAATCACACAAGGCTTCATAGTTAAATTTTCCAAATCCCACAGTAATAGAAAACTTACCAGAGTGAGGTCTCTTCACAGGGAAATCCATCCTTTTGCATTCGCTGGCGATTTATGAGATAGATCGCTTGTTGCTAAGGATTTCCTTGAGGAACTTGAGATATGCAGACATTTCTTGAAGAGCTTCTGTAAAAGGAATTGAAACATTTAAATCTTGAAGCATCTTAACAAACCTTTTAAACCTACCTGCAGTGAGATCTTTCAGCGCTTTGGAAGGGAAAGGCAACGTCTTTTTCTGTTTTGGAGCCAGAACAAATGTCGGACGTGTTGTTGAGTCCTCGATGTCGACTGGAGTCTCCTCGACATCGACTTGGGTCTCCTCGACTTCGACAACAGGGGTAGTCGACTTCGAGTTCTGTTGTCGTGCAGAAGTTCCCTCGATGTTATGTGGCTGGTCGACTTCGGGTACTCCTACTCGACGTCGAGTAGACTGGTCGACGTCGACTACGCTCTGCTCGATGTCGAGTAACTTCTCAGCTTCGTCCTGCTGGTTTCCGACCTCTGGCTCGCATAGTTGATGCCCTCTTCTTAGCTTTACAGCCGCGACGTGTCCGGTCTTCCCCTTGGGATTTGGTTCTCTCAGCCCAGGGAGTTGCCCGGTCGGTCGTGGAATTTGCGCCGCAAATTGACCCATCTGGGTCTCAATGTTCCTCTTTCAGATGTCCTGGTGCTGATTGTTGATGGCGCTTGTAGACTGCTGCTGTTGTGCTTGATTCCTTCTCATCTCGTCGAGGATCATTTGTAGATCATCTTTCCGCTGATCCCTCTCTAGATACCCTGGAGCTCTGTATGGCGGGGGGTTCCTAGGGGCGCCTTGGTTCCATTGTGGTTGTTGGAACCTTTGGTCCCCCATATAGCGGTTGGGACCCCCTCCGTAAGCTAGCTCTTCGTGAGTTTCTTCCATCCTAACTTGCTCTATATGTGGCCATTCTGTAGTGGTTTGCCGCTGTGAGACACATTCAATGCAGGGCTGGTTGACAGAAAGATACTTGACTTGCTTGAGGAGCTTGCGATCTGATCTCTGTAGTACTGCTCATTGACATCTGGATCCATCTCCTTAGAAGGATCATAGAGGGGCATGGATGGGGCTGGCATGGCATAGGCATTCTCGTCATAGCTTGTCGGAGCCCCATACTTATTGTCGAAGTTGGTGAGCTTGTCGAGGGTGGCCCATGCGTCAGCTGGTGGCATCGTCATATACTCATAATGAGTATAATGGTTGATCCTATCCTTAGCGGCCAAATCAAGAAAGTTATAGAAGATCTCCTGAGCGACATAGGGTGACTGTCCATGTGTAGGGCAAGATCGCAGTAGATCCTTGTATCATTTTCATGCTTTTGCTGGCGGCTCCCCAGGCTTCTGTTTGAAAGCTGTAATTTTCTGGCGGATGATCCATGTCTTGGCCGGAGGAAAGAATTTATTCAGAAATACTTGCCTTACTTCAGCCCATGTCGTGAGGGATCATGGAGTCAGTCCTTCAAGCCACTTCAATGTTGGAATGGCAAGAGACCATCGAAAAGCTTTCATCTTGACATATTCCAGAGTAGTACCTTCAGCAAGAGTATGCCACTTATCAGAAAAATGGGTAATATGCTCATGAGGACATTCATTAAACTTTCCGTAAAAGGCATTATTTTTAATCTCAATCCGGAAAGCAGTGCGAATTTCAAAATTATTTTCACTGATTAGAATGGCCGATTCAGGCACGACAAGAGTCGGGTGCATGTAATCCTCTTCAGTGGTAGGGAATTGGGAAAGCTTAGCTTCTGCCTGCCTCCTTCGTTCAGCTTCCTACTCAGTGCGTGCTCTCTCAGCGGCGAGAGCAGTATTTTTGGCTTCTATCTCCGCTTGAAGCCTCTATATCAGGTGTGCTTGTGTTTCTGCGGCCGCCATGGCTCTTTTCAATTTAGCGTGGACGTGTATAAAGCGTTCTGGATTGTCTAAGGCGTCAAACTCAGGTTGTTGACCAGAACGGTGCATACATTGCAAAATCAAAACTTAAAGGAAAACGTGAGATCTAACTACCTAAGGCGCGAATGATTACTTCCCAGGCAACGACGCCAATTTTTTGTAGGAGGAAATCGAGTTCAAAATATAATAAAATAAATCAAACCAGATTTGTGCCCATGCAAATAATTACAAGACCTCCTCCTAATGTAACAGCGGAAAGTCAAGATCGATCCTCGAGGAAGCGAGTCAGCGGATCTCAGGTAGCGGAGAAATCTCACGGATGGTAATCGACCACAGGAGTACTCGACTTCGACTAAGGTTAGTCGACAAGGGTCAAGCACAGTCAAATCCGAGCAAGCAAAGGTCTCTGCTTTTGGTCGATCTAAAGGAGATTGCTCGATGTCGAGTAAAGTTTGGTCATAGTCGAGTAAGCTGGTCGACTTCGAGGAACCTGCAGAAACAGAAGCAACAGTGATCTGCTTGATCGAGAATGAGTAGTCGACGTCGACCAAGGGGTGGTCGAAATCGAGCAACAACAGTAACGAAATAAAAGACAAATCTTTGCGGAATTCGGAATAAAATACATAAAAGAAAACTTCCAAGATCGGGGTTTGCAACAACGATAACCAAACATGCATAAGGCAAGATAAATAACGATAATCATGCAAATCGCATCGAAGGAACAAGCTTTCGCCTTTTCTAACAATTAGACAACTCTTTCAAGAAACCCTAATTGTATCTACCAATTTTATGTTTATAATCCAAGTTTTTAACATGGATCTCTATTAGATAGGCAATAAACACATAAAAGGTAGTAGCCATATGAGCTTTATTTCGCTCCTTCACTCCTCTCGGCATCCACTCTCTCTCTCTACTCTCATGCTTCTCTTCCTCTAGAATTGAATGAATAAAAACTAGCCATATGAGCTTTATTTATAGGCTTCCAATCCTTTCTAATCAAGGAAGGAATATCTATCTAATATCTAAAGATAAAACTTTACTTGGAAATAAATCTATCTAAATAAGTAAAACTAGATAAATCCTTAGGGTAATTCATTGTTCAACCCTTAGGGTAGATAAAAAAGATAAAAAGATAAAAATATCTAAATCTTCATGTGTTGGGAATCTTCTCTCGGAAATATCTCCATTGGATTCGGGATAGAGCCTTAACAAGAACTCGGAATCGAGTTGATGACGTCACTGGTGTCAACTCGATATCGAGTAGGCTTACTCGATATCGACTAGAAATTTCTCGGCTTCAGCTCAGCTACTCGACTTCGGCTCCAAGGACGAATATCGAGCAACTTCAACTCGATATCGACTAAGTCAAGTCGATATCGACTGGCATCTTCTTGGCTTCACTTCCTTGGCCGATTCTGGACTTCAGCTCGATTTTTTGGATTGGTCGACTTCGACTAGTTTGGTCGACGTCGAGTTGTCTTGTCTTTGTCTTCTCAGCTCCTCGATCTGGTCCTCTTCCTCGAGCTCGGGTGATACGTACTCGACTCGGGTTGAGCGAGTACAACTCCCAATCGTCCGATTTCAAGGTAAATCGATCGACCCTCGTGTCGTGGGATCGGACTCGACCCGGTGAAGCTCACGTGAATTAGAGATCCCAACCGATATTAATATTGCACTTTCTTTCCCATACGGTGACCTTGGAAATAAATAAATAGGCTCCTTAATTTGACTTTCAATTGCAATTGAAAGGCCTGCGGAGGTACGTAATTTCGGAGTCACACGCACCCGGTTGACTCTCGATTCCGATTGGCAACAGGCGGCCGTGATAGGCAAACTATCCAATTAATTAGCAATTAATTATGCAGATCGACGGGAGCAACATGAATTGTGGTGGTGCGGTAGGAGTGGTACGATGGTTAGGCAGCAACGGTGGGACTTAGGGTTGACGGAGCGGTGATGGTGGGCGAAAAACGACAAATCTCTTCCAAGCAAGGATGAGATCCCGATCTTCAATCAATTCTAGCGAGAACCTTTGATTGAAGATCCAATGGAATTTAACAGTAATCAGTAGCAAATAGAAAAGATAGGGTTCGACGTCATAGAGGAAAGGGGACTATCAACTTAACGCTCTGCAATCCTCTAAATTTGACGTCCAGATGACAATTAACCCTGAACCACTTGGTATAAACTCTGAACCATTTACTCTTAAAACCATGAATCACTCGATATTAAAACCTTAAACCACTTGATATAAAAACCCTGAACCATTTGGTTTAAAAACTCTGAACCAATTGATATAAACCTTTCAAAGTCACCCCATTTATAATTTCCAAAGGTATTTATTTTATAAACCCCTAATATAACCACCACTTCCAATTCTACCTAGAAACCGATTCTTCTTCCCTCATTATTGAACAAGATCATGTACAGGAGAACGATCTCTTTGTATATAACCACCACTACCACGTACCACCATATATGAAGCTTAGATTTTCCAGCTAGAAGCAATTGTTTCCTAATCATAACTACATAAACATCAAAATATTCGTATACAAACCATAGAGCTTCTAAATCTAACCCTTTTTCAAAGACTTCCGAGCATTCAATGGAGAGTTTGGACTTTGGAGGAGAAGAAAAGACAGCACTAATATGAGTTAATTGATACCCTGTACCTTTCAATTGGTGTTGTTGGAGAACGACGAGTCGGAGAATTGGAGAAGAGAGTGGAGCTTCAGAAAGGCCATGCTAGAGTTCGCCGGTAGAGCGGAGGGTGTCGACGGAACGAAGTAGCCGAGCAGCTTCATCCGTTCGACGTGAATAACAATCCGGAGAGCTCAGAGCGAGACGACGGCAGCGGGGACCCTTGGAGATGGGAGCGGGATGGTGGTGAAGCCGGTCTCGACCACACAGGATTCGGTGGCCATGGAAGTCATTGGAGACGAGAGCAGCTGAAGGAGCTCTCGGCATTGGAGACTGAAATGAAGCCCCGACGAATCACGGCAATGATGGAGCAAGCGCCCCGATCACCAACGTCGCCTCCCTCACTATGGAAGCTTCTCGTCCCTGTAACGGCGCCTCAATCGGAAATTTCGCCTCCCTCACTTCGCAGAATCCGTCCCTACAAACCCTACCGACTACACAAGTCACCAGTACACATCTCCGAGATCCAGATCGCCGGCCACCAACAACTTACTTACACAACCGACCGAAGAGAACAATGGAAGAGAGAGACGATAAGAGTATTGCTGGGAACTTGGAAGGAGAGAGGACTGGGCACGACCAAAGACTGCATGAGGGTTGAAGAAATTGAACATGCCGTACAACGCGTGAGTTTTTTACTTTTATTTAAAATTTAGATATGGTTTGACCAATCAGAGCTTCTTTTCTTCTTACTGATAGAGATTCTTCTCACTTAAATTGAACACATATATATATATAGAAATTGAACATGCCGTACAACGCGTGAGTTTTTTACTTTTATTTAAAATTTAGATATGGTTTGACCAGTCAGAGCTTCTTTCCTTCTTACTGATAGAGATTCTTCTCACTTGAATTGAACACACACACACACACACACACACACACATATATGTATGTATGTATGTATGTATGTATATATATAAACCACCTTATGGTGGAAACTTTTAATTTGGGCCATTTATTTCTCATCAATGGTTATAATCAAACGGTGGCAATTTTGAAATTAACTTGAACTTTAAGCCCCCTTTTTTTTTTATCAAAATTAATAAAAGAATTTCACATAAACACATTTGAGAGATTGTCGGACGCGCCTCTCCCTTCCTCATCAATCGTCGGCGCCGTCTCTCCCATTCCGGTCTCCGTCGCCCCACCGCCTCTCTGTTTCTAGTCACTTTTGCTGCCTCTTCCTTGCCGATGTCTGACTCTTCCCCTCTATTCATTTCTTATGTGGTCGATTTTGGAATGGATATTGTATTTGATTTTGGGAGATATCCATTCCAAATACATCGAGTAGGTCGAGGGGCAGAGATTGAAGGCCTAATTTGGGGTTTTAGTTTACACATCGAGTAGGTCGAGGGGCGATTAGAAATTTCAGGAGAGGGCGGTGGTGGGAGAGTTGGAGTTTCCCCTTGAGTTCCCCTTGAGTTCCCTGATTTCCCCTTGACGACGAGGATCACAGTGAGGAAAAGGAAACAAATTTGTCAAGGGACCAGCGATCTATTGAGTAGATGGACAACGAAGACGACAATTTCCCCTTGAGTTCGCTAGTCCCTCGTCCGTTAATGCCATTGTTGCCGCCTCCGAGTCTTCCCCTCCAATTTCCCCTTCTGACAAGGTATGTGCTTTTGGTCTGATTCAATTTCAACACAGTCACCCGAATCGTTTCCCGACATATCTAAATCGCTCTTCGACATTGAAGATAGGGAAGAAGGGAAGAGGCGACTGGAGAAGGTGGGCGGAAAGAGATGACCGGAAGGTGGCCGGAAAGAGATGACCGAAAGAGGAGGCCGGAGAAGATGCGGTGAGGCTGTGCCGGAGAAGAGGCGACGCCGATGATGAGCGGAGAATCGAGAGAGAGGAAGGAGGCACGTAGAGTGAAAGGGCTTTGGGGGATTTTGTAATTTATTTCCCTTTTATTTTTTTTTTGTCATTAAATGAGTAAAATATTAAGAGCCATTGATTGAAATTGGACGATCAGGATTAGATGTTTCCACCATAAGGTGGTTTCTATGGGAAGAGTTGTTTCCACTTGAACCTCCCTATATATATCACATTGCTTAATGACGAGAGCGAGAGAACAGCGAGCGAGAGAACAACGAAGCGAGAGAACTCAGAACAGCGAAGCGAACGACCGAACCCTAGTTTTTCTATCAATTAATCAATTAATTGGTCCAATTAATTGATATTGATTTGAATTGTAAAATAAAACCAATTCAATTAACTATCTTGAAGTGTATTTTTATTTCAAAACAGTTAATTGCAAAATGGAGCAATTTTTCAGTTTTTCAAATCAATTTTTCAATTTCAAGTAATTTTGCCCACCCCTATTGCTTATATGTGTCACCGTGCATTGTAAACAATTGTCCCTTGACTATCTAAATAATTCAAAGTACAAGAACAATCGTCACAGTCAAGTAGGGTCTAGTAGTACGCACTCTTTCCCCATTTGCGTTGAGAGGGTGTTTCTGTGCGACCCGTAAGTGTGATAGAGAATATAAAATATAAAATATCAAATACGAAATCTATAAGAATCAGTGTTCTAAAAATCGTGCCTAGGCGCCGCCTAGGCGCCGCCTGGGCCCGACTAGTCCCGCCTAGGCACCGCCTAGTCCAACGATTATTCAATTTGCGCTTCTAAGCATATGATTAGTTGACTTAGGGTTTTTTTATCCCCCATGCCGGGATGCATTTGCTTTTCAATCGAACTTATAGTTTTGGATTTTAGGAGGTTTAGAATTGTTAGCCAGACATGTACTTTTGCATTTATTTACTTTAGTGTTAGTTAACTACTACAAATTTGGGTTTATGAGTGATATTATGGATTATTATTACATTATATGAATTATTGACAAGTGTTATTCGTCAAAATATAAGGAAATAATCAAGTTTGTTCTAAGTCCGCCTAGACGCCGCCTAGGCACCCGCCTAACCGCCTAGGCGCTAGGCGGCCACCCACCGCCTAGCGCCTTTTAGAACATTGATAAGAATATGTAGGGATGTAAGAATCCAAAGTGAAAGGAAGAAAAGAAAACATGTCAAGACAAAAAGTACACCTTCAAACCCTAAATGCATATGTTGGATCATATTTATGTGCATGTTCACACCAAATAAATGTCAAGAAGCTAGGCACCCAAAAAAGTACAATCCATTAATTATCTTGTAAGTTGGAGAATAAAAGAGTGAGTTTGTTAGGCACTTTAGGCCGTGTTTGGCGGTAGATTAATTTTATGTAGATTAATGAGCTTTTTGTAGATGGAAGTAGATGGATATTATTGCTGTAGATTAATGAGATTGTGTGGATTAAGATTATTTATGACGGAAATCTCCGAAAGGTGTTTGGTGGGTATAAGATTGTGGTGTATTTGAGAGGTTAAAAATTACCACTCTACCCCTAAAACTATTAACCCCCTACCCTCCTCCTGCCCCCTCGTGTCACCGTCTTCCTCCTCATTGCTCTTCCAACGCCGTCGGCTGGAGTCACCCCGACGGAAGCGGCTTCGTCAGGAATGGCGGTGGCCCGATCTCGTGCAACCCGTCAATCGGCCTAGGTAGCTCCGATTCCGACGATGACCCAGATCCCGAATTTCGATGTTCCTTCCGCCCAAATTAGGGTTGCCGCCGTGCAAATTGGATCCATATTTGGGTTGTTTTGAGCGTGAGACCTTGAATGGCGAGCTTTGGAATGAAGATCGGATGCAAGGGCGGTTTCTGGCAAGTAGATGTGAGACCTTGAAGGGCGGTTTCTGGCGAGATTCGGAAGGCTGCCGAAGGAGGGCACAATACTGTTCTTCATCGGCGACGACAAAATTTGGAAGGCTGTTGAAGGAGGGCATGAGCGTGAGACCTTGAAGGGCGGTTTCTGGCGACTTCTGACGACTGACGGTGGGGCAATGTTCTTCATCGGATTTGCCGCAATGCGTTTTTGAGTTAACATTGGGCGCCTTAAACTAGTTTCAAGCACATTTTACAAATGGTTAATTAGCTTATGCATGTAAACGTAATTCCGATGGCTAGCTTAAAAGTTAAAAAGTGATGTCCCAATGCGTTTGATTTGTTTCAACATATATATATATATATATATATATATATATATATATATATATATATATATATATATATATATATATATTGACAATCTGAAAAAGGCACACATAACGTGCAGTAGTTTACCATAAAAGAACTTCTATCAAAATAAAATATCTCAACAAACTGAATTTCGGAAATTTGTGGACTGGGCCTTTGGTTGTGCCGCACTAGTAGCACAAGTCCAGCAGATCAAGGACTGAAGCCCAATACAGACAAGATGGAGAAGGCCCATTGCTCTCAAATAGAGCCAACGTAGTCCAGTTCACATAATACCTAGAAGCATCTTATGCTATGTATATAAATGTTGTATTCCTCTGATAGTAATGAATGAAACAGTGAGCCACAATTTCATCAATCCCAAGCCTTCTTTATGGTATCAGAGCACCCAGACAAACGTCACTAAGGTCGCTCCATGGATAACACGCAGCTTGCTGCTATTATCACCCAAGTTCAAAATGCCATGGCCAACAATCAAAATCCTCAAATCTTACCCTCCACACCCAGCTTTCACACCCTAAACACCCTCAAGCTCTCCTCGGAGAACTTTTCAATTTGGGTTAGGCAAGTCACATCCTATCTACGAGCCCAACGGCTCTTCTCCTTCGTCGATGGGTCCTCCCCCTGCCCGGCACTCACTCCGGAAACCACCACTGCGCACTCTGATTGGCTCTCTAAAGACCAACTGGTCATTGCCCTTCTCTCGTCTTCCTTCACAGAGGCAGTAATGGTGCATACACTTGAATGCACTACTTCCAAAGAGATTTGGGATCGCGTTCATGAACTCTACGCCGCTCGGTCACATGCTCAAGTCGTTCAGACCCGGCTTCAACTTGCAAGTCTCAAGAAAGGAAGCGAGTCAGTCACCGAATATTACAACCGAGGTAAGGCTCTTGTCCTCTCTCTTCAGGCCGCTGGTAAGCCTGTTACAGATGATGAGTTCGTCATCTACCTTTTGGCCGGACTTGGCTCCGATTATGATGCGATGGTCTCAACCTTGACCACCCTGCCTGCCATGGCTACCCCTGCAAATGTTCTTCACTACATGATGCTTCGGGAGAATCGTTTGGCTCGCAACAACACCTCCCTTCAGGAGAACACTCAACTTTCTCTCAATACCACCACCACTGGCCAGACATCTGACGGCTCTTCCTCTTGGGTTGCTGGCACCGGTTTGACAGAGCGTTTCAAGCTCCACCGCCACCCAACTTTCAAGCACATCACACCTCCTCGCACTGGTTCCCGGATACTGCAGCAACAAATCATTTCACTCCGGACCTTGCAAATCTAAGGATCGACAACACTCCCTACCACAGAACAGAAACGGTCTCCCTTGGCGATGGTTCTTCTATACCAATTCAACACCACGGTTCCTCTTCCCTTTATTCTCCTACTCGCATCTTTAAACTTTCAAATCTATTGCATACTCCTTCTCTAAATAAAAATCTTCTTTCCGTCAATCAATTTTGTCGAGAGAACAACGTGTTCTTTGAATTTCACTCCTCTGATTTCTTTGTGAAGGATTCGGCGACCCGAGCACTGCTTCTCAGGGGTACCGTTGAGGGAAGCTTGTACGTCCTGCAGGCCACTACACACCCACCACCATCTTTGCCTGCCACCACTTCAGTTGCTGCCACAACCGTGTCTCCTTTGTCATCTTCCTTATGGCATCAGCGGCTAGGTCACCCATCAAGTAGAGTCGCTCAGCAAATAACCCAACAATTTAAATTAGGCCCAAGTCAAGTGTCGGCCCAGTCAGGCCCCTTTTGTCCGAGTTGTCCGTGGGCTAAAGCCCATGCTTTGCCCCACCCAACCTGTCAGTCCAAGTCTAAATTTCCCTTGCAATTACTATTTTGCAATGTATGGGGCCTAACCCACCTAGAGTCTCTCAATGCAAATAAATACTATCTTTCCATTGTTGATGATTTCTCCAATTTTATATGGCTCTTTCCCTTTCAATCTAAATCCCAGGTTTCGAACATTCTCACCACATTTATCAAATTAGTCACCAACTTCTTCGCTCGTAACATCATCTCTATTCAAACGGATAATGGGACCGAGTTTCTTCCCCTTAGGCCCCTTTTTCAAGAGTTGGGAATATTGCATCGCCTTACTTGCCCCTACTCCCACCAACAAAATGGGAGCGTGGAGACGCGTCATCGTCGAATTGTAGATTGCGGGCTCACTCTTCTCAAGCATGCCTCTCTTCCGCTTTCATATTGGGAGTTTGCCTTCCAAACGGCCGTTTAGTTGATTAATCACCTACCCACACCCACCCTTGGTTCTCGCTCTCCTTATGAGGTGTTGTTTAACACTACCCCGGACTACAAGTTCCTTAAAGTATTTGGATGTCTTTGTTTTCCAAATCTTCGGCCTTACAACCAACACAAACTAGCCTTTCGGTTCACACCTACCATTTTTCTTGGCTATAGTCCCAATCACCGTGGTTATACGTGCTATGATTGGATCAATCGTCGCACTTACATCTCGCGTGATGTTTTGTTTCATGAAACAGTATTTCCCATGGCCTCCTCTCCCCACCAAACTTCATCCTCTTCTCCTGAACTAGCCTCCCTTCCTCTATTTATTAATCCAATTGGGCCGGCTCCCTTACCAACACCACCACTTTTAAACACACCTCCACATTCCCCGGCCCATCAAGCCCAGCCAAATAACCCAGCTCCCTTCAATCCACCTGCCCCAATGGCACCGGCCCCCTTACAAAACACACACCCCATGCTCAGCAGAGCCCAGAACAATGTTCATAGGCCCATTGTTCGCAATGATGGTACCATACCTTGGCCCCGTCATCCCAGTTGCTCTGCAACAGACCTAATTCCAGAAGAGCCGGCGACCTTCACCGAAGCCTCTAAACATCTCCCATGGCGGAAGGCAATGGAGACAGAATTTCAGGCTCTCCTTGACACGCACACGTGGGACTTAGTCCCTCCCAATTCGAATCTCAATGTGCTTGGTGTCAAGTGGGTTTTCAAAACCAAAAGAAACTCCGATGGCATGATAGAGAGAAGGAAAGCGAGACTTGTTACAAAGGGTTATCACCAACAAGAAGGGGTTGATTACCAAGAAACATTCAGTCCGGTGGCAAAGCCATCCACCATCCGTCTCTTGTTCTCTCTGGCCGCGATGTCAGGTTGGTGTGTTCAACAATTGGACGTCCAAAACGCCTTCCTCCATGGTACCCTGACAGAGGACGTGTTCGTCTCGCAACCTCCAGGTTTTGCCCATCCTCTCTACCCCTCTCATATTTGTAAACTTCCCAAATCTCTTTATGGCTTGAAACAGGCCCCCCGGGCCTGGTTCGCTGAGCTTAGTAGTGCCCTGATCCAGTTTGGATTCACCCCATCCAGAGCCGATCATTCCCTTTTCTCCTATCGCCAGGGATCCAACTCTGTTTTTGTGTTAGTGTATGTTGACGATTTACTTGTTTTTGCAAGCACTCCTCACCTGTCTTCCAGATTTATTGCTGCTCTCTCTGCCAAGTTCCTAGTCAAAGACTTGGGTCTTGTCCGCTTTTTCCTGGGTATCGAAGTCACCAGGGATTCAACTGGATTTCACTTGAGTCAAACCAGACATATCAAAGATTTGGTTCACCGGGCCGGGATGGACTCAAGTAAACCGGTCACCACTCCCATGGCTACAAACTTTGATGACACTCCTCCGGCACCAGCATTTGATAATCCGCAGCTGTTTCGAAGCATTGTGGGCAGCCTTCAATATCTCCAGTTCACACGCCCGGACGTCGCTTACTCGGTGAACCGGGTTTCCCAATTTATGCACAGTCCGACCACCACACATTGGCAAGCAGTTAAGCGGATAATCCGCTATCTCAATGCGACCGCTTCTTTGCACCTTCACATTGCTGCCCACCAAGATCACAAACTCTCTGCCTTCTCTGATGCCGACTGGGGTGGAGTTCATCTTGATCGACGATCTATCAGTGCTTACTGTATCTTCCATGGTCCGAATCTGATCTCCTGGTCCACCAAGAAACAACCAATAGTCTCTCGGTCGTCTACAGAAGCCGAGTACCGTGCCCTTGCTAATGCAGCATGTGAAACCATTTGGCTTCAAATATTACTGGCTGATATGCACATTTTCCTCCCAGATTCTCCCACGGTGTGACAATATTGGTGCCACATACCTTGCGGTCAACCCAGTGCTACATCATCGCATCAAACATCTGTCGCTTGACTACCACTTCGTCCGCGAACGGGTCGCCAATAAGTCCCTGCGAGTAGCCTTCATTTCCTCAAAGGACCAGGTTGCTGACATGCTCACCAAGCCCCTATCCACTACGACCTTCAACACCAATCGCAGATCAAGGACTGAAGCCCAATACAGACAAGATGGAGAAGGCCCATTGCTCTCAAATAGAGCCAACGTAGTCCAGTTCACATAATACCTAGAAGCATCTTATGCTATGTATATAAACGTTGTATTCCTCTGATAGTAATGAATGAAACAGTGAGCCACAATTTCATCAATCCCAAGCCTTCTTTGCACCTAACCACAACTGCCAAGTACAAGGCTAGACGGGTGCTTAGCTATATACTCTAAAACTTTTAGTCTACTTCCGGCAAGTACATTACATTGAACTGAATCCTTTTTAAAAGGGAGAACAGAGCCAGAAGTGGAGAAACAGTACTCGTAATGAATGTGCAGTAATGAGTCTCTATACACTTCCTCCAACTTGTATCGAAATCTCGTTCGGCTTAATTCATTCCAAAGCTTCCAGTGAAACCACCTGCCCAATGCAGCCTTCCATTGGTGAGAACCAGGCACGGAACCAGGAATAAAAATCGGGGTGGGCTAAAATCGCCTTATACAATGAACAAATTTTGAAGAGTTTTTTTTTGTTAAAATTTTTGAAGAGTTATTAATAATATCACATGTATACCACACATATACACACCTAGAAAAAAAACTAATAAAGAGAAATATAAAATATATAATAAACAAAATTTTAAGAGTTATCACATATATAAACACCGAGATAAAAAAAATGATTGAAAAGAAAAAAAAAATCTATGGGTATGTTGTTTGTATAAAATTATTTTATAGGACACTAAACTAGTTTCATTAATATAAGAATTTAACAAACAACTTATTTCCTTCTTTTAACTCAATTGCATAAACAAAAACAAAACAAAAAAAAACTAATATTGGGCATATTTAGATTCACAATTTAGGATACATATACGTACACTAACAGAGTAACAATTTCCACTGGACTAGCGCATCGCATGACAGGTTGAAAGAAATATTGGGCAAATGGCGCATGACAGGTTGAAAGAAAATCTTGGAGCAATAGTAATCGAACCCTGGGTGATGAGTAGGATTCCCATATTGGTCTTTCACAATAAACCAACTGAACTGGATCTACTTTGTGGTATTCTCTACTACTAATTATACTAGTTCTAAATTTTTGGGGTGGGCTGCAGCAAAGCCCAGCCCACCCCTGGGTCCGTGCCTGGTGAGAACCCCATCCACCTGCTCGTTAAAGGCGGCAAGCTGCCCTTTCTGCCTGTTATGATGGTGGCATGCCATATTAAAATTAATGATGACATAATCAGTAGTGTCCTTCATTTTCCCATCACAACCAAAACCAGACCAAAATGCCACAACCAGCTTGTAATGCTCATTATCGGAATGCTCATTATCGGAATCATAGTACAAACTAAACACGGCCACAGGTCCGACCCGTCGAGTGGACGGGTCGGATCCGCCGGGTCGACAACCCAGGGAGGGTGACCCAAACCCTGACCCGGGGTTGGGTGACCCGGCGGGTCGGACTACCGGGTCGGCCACGTGGTACCAAATCGGGTACCCAACGAGTTTTGCGGGTCGACCCGCCGGGTCAACCATAATTGTTTTAAACCAAAAATAAAACTCAACTCAAGTTTTTCACCACACTTTCGAAATAGAAAGATTTAAGGTTGACAAAACATGGTATGTGGGAAGATATATATAGATATCTTCATTCCACTCCCATCATATCATCACACTTTAGATGTGGGACAGAAATATGAGATATGAAAGAAAATGTGAGAAATTGATATTTAAGTATATGATGTAAAATGTAATGTAATTAAAATCTTTGGATTATATGGTGGAATATAATGTAATTTAAGAGGTATAATATCTACACCGCTAATTTTTACTATTTACACCGCAAATCCACCGCATAGGGATGCGGTGGATTAATAAAATTTTAGCCCGACATGCGGTATGTATGTTGACCGTATAAAAACACCGCATGTATGTGCGGTGGATTAGGTTTAAACGGAGTCCGTAATACAATAACCCGGTTGGGGCGTAGTTATCCGATACCTACCGCATTGGCATACGGTGTTTTAAAAAATACCGCTTACCCATGCGGTATGTTGTGAAATTTGGGTAAAACTCATACCGCATCTCCATGCGGTACTTTTTTACCGTTGTGGTAACGGTAACAAAACTTACCGCATACCTTTTTTACCGTTGTGGTAACGGTAACAAAACTTACCGCATACCCATGCGGTATGATTTGTTACCGTTACCACAACGGTAAAAAAAGTACCGCATGGAGATGCGGTATGATTTTTACCCTTGGGGTCCCATTATAAATAGGCGTGGGGGGGCCAGTTTTCCGACACACCGAATCTTCTCCGATCTCTTTCATTCCGAGGCCGACTCGAATCTTCTCCCATTGTTTGATTCCGAGCCCGACTTTTGGATCCATCCATTCCCCGTCCCCATATCTACCACCACTCTATACCCGGGTTTTAAGATGGTGAAGGACAACCGTGGAAAAGCCGTAGCTGATGATGTCGGTCATGTTCGGAGACATCCGTTACAGGTAACATTTAATGTTTATAATAATCAATTTGCTTTATTTGTTAATTTGAAGGAAATAGTGTTAACATTTCATTGTTATATATAATGTAGCCGGAGCCCGCTATACAGAGGAGGAGGACGACAGATGTACCATCACCGCTAGAGACACAGCCTGACCCTACGGTATTGTTACTAGGTGTAGGGAAATTGATATCGAATAAGTATATATTTATGTTTTCTTAGGAATTGATAGTATGAGGTTGAAATCATTTATAAACCTTTGGAAAATCTTGCAACATTTAGCCAGTCATACGATATAGTATCTTATTCGAGCCATAGGATTCTGACAAATACTAGGTGTAGGGAAATTGAAATCGAATAAGTATATATTTATGTTTTATTATGAATCGTTAGTATTAAGATGATATCATTAATAAACCTTACAAAAATGTTGTCACATTTAGACAATCATACGATATAGTATTGTAATTGAGCGTTAGCATTCTGACATATATATTTTAAACTACACAGTCTTTGTTGTCGAGAAATTTGGGAGAGAGGGTAGTATTACAATCTGCTAGGAGAGCTGCCATTAGGGAGAGGCAGACGTTGCAGGGTGCATCCGTTCCGATGGAGACGGATATCGACGCGGTACATGATGATACCGCGGCTGCCGTCAGGGAGACCCAGACGTTGGAGTGGATCCTCCGGAGAGGGACACTGAGACGGTAGGAGCTGATACTGGGCACACGTCCCAGTCATCTATAGAGACATATCATAGTCTGATGCAGATTGAGCTGCACTTGATGTCCGACCACACGGATGACCCAGTGGTGCGGTCGACTGGAGAGTCTGGTCAAGGCGACCAGGGTATTGAGATGCTGGAGGAGTACCTACGAGGGGACCGAGCACGTTATATGGGTGAGCACTTGCAGACTGGAGCTGAGAGAGTGGTAGAGGAGGTGCAGACTTATCCTGACAGTTATCGGGACTACTTTGGGACTCAGTTTGCGAGCGAACAATTTAACTCGTATGACGACACGACACCTATATTCGGAGATGTGGGTGCCGGGACGAGTCATGCTCGAGGTGGCGACCAGGAGCCATGGGCCGTTGCGCAGATAGATTTTGCGTCATTCACCCCGGTTGGTTCTACGGGTGTAGGGAGGACGCCTGAGAGGCAGCATGCGGCGCCATCGTTGACGCCGAGGATCGCCGAGCCTGAGCCGATCATTGAGCTTCAGCTTGCGACGCCGAGGCATGTGTTGCTGGATATTGGAGGAGACGAGCAACATGATCCGATGTATGGGGCATCTGATGATGTTCGTCAGGATATGGGAGGAGATCAGGCGGCACAGCCCCCTGTCCGTGCAGTGCAGAGGAGGCGGAGACAGCGTGGAGAGAGAAGTAGTGCAGGAGGTGATGGGCAGCATGGCGAGGCTAGCAGGACAGGGGCCACTCGGGCTGCTCAGTGGGTTCTGGACGGGGGGCCACATTCAGTTTCCCTTCTGAGAGACTACGAGACGCACATTGCATAGGCCATTTGGAGACGGGAGGACGAAGCCTTGCGTAGGGGTGTACGTGCGCAGAGACGAGGGCAGTCGCTGGGCCGTGTAGAGGCGTTGTTGGAGGTCGATGGACGGGAGTCCTGGTTTCCCGCAGTGCGGGAGATTGGGTTCTGGGACCTCGGAGATTTCGATTGGGATCATGTGGATCACACTCTGATCGGGGCATTTGTTGAGCACTGGCACCCCGAGACAAACAGTTTTCACTTCGCATGGGGAGAGATCACCATCACACTGCACGATGTGCTCTTCATACTTGGCCTTAGTTTGGACGGAGAGGAGTGTATTCAGTTGGATGATGTTCTCGGCTGGAGGGAAGTAGTTGGGGAGTATTACGACTTGACCGAGAACGAGCGGCAGAGCGCTTGGGCCCATGGAGGACCTACTGTTCAGCTCCTCCATCAGAAGATAGCACCGATGCGACAGCGGGTTCGAGATGGCGCCCCACTTGAGCATGATATGGAGTGCATCTTGGGCGTTGTGCTGGGGATGATTGCGACTGCGACCTTGTTCATCGACAAGTCGGGCGGGAGATTGCGACCGGAGGTGATCCGTAGGTTTATGGATGCAGCGCAGGTGTCGCATCTTTCTCTAGCTGCAGGGGTCTTGTCGTGCTTGTACCGGGGATTGGGCGAGGCGACTCGGGAGTTGGCCAAAGACATGGACGGTTGTACAAAACTATTGGAGGTAAGGCATTCGTTCTGTGATTATTTATTTTAGAAGTTCCGTAACTAGCTTATAATGGCTATGTTGCTGATAGTATTGTTCCTTTGTAGGTGTGGATATGGTTGCATTTTCCGGTGTTCAAGCCCGGCATGACGCTCGATCGGAGGCTAGCTCGGGACCCACGACGCGGGGTGAGGTACGTCCTGGGGGCGACACCATTTTCTAGTACGGTCACCCGGGATGATAGGCCTCACATCGAGCGACTAGATGTTCTGCGGCGGAGGCTGGATGAGATGACAGTCGACGAGGTACGAACACAATTTATATCCGCACTTACATTTGTCATACTATATACTAGATTGTAGTCGTAATAACAATTTCTATTCCATTGCAGATCGAGTTCATGCCATTTGGTAGACACTTGGATTTTGATGGAGATCTGCGTCTTTCGAGATATAGGGGCACCATTCGGTGGTTGTTCGAGGAGGAGCCGTATATGCCGGACCGTGTGCTGCGATAGTTTGGTCGGGTTCAGCACATTCCCGCTGATCCAATCAGGCCTGCCGTAGTGCTCAGACCGAAGTACGACAAGTGCAAGAAGGAGGCGACCTTCCACCCAGCTGACAACCACTGGGCGCACAGGTTCGATCATCTTTTCCCCATGGAGGAGTTGCCACGGACCTCTGAAGAGTACCCATATGGCGTGGCCGATGACTATCTGGAGTGGTTTCACCGCCATAGTCATCCATACCTACTTCCTGACACTCCTCGACACCATCCCATCATCCCACCGCCGCCACCCCCGGCGTCGCCACCCCCGCCGACCAATATTGAGCAGCGCCATAATGCGGCTGGGTTGGAGATTCTGCGACTCAGGCAGCTTGGAGTTGAGTTGACTCCGGCACACCTCACTCGCATCTATGAGCAATTTTGGGGGCCTGCCCCACCTTGACGGTGCGATCTGGGATGATGTATGTGGTTGTTCTGTTTGCGGTAGGATGACTATTTGTGTAGTAGTTGGTAGTTTGGATTTGTTTTGTGCAGTAGTTTGGATTGTTTTTTGTGGAGTAGTTGATTATTCGATTTCGGATTACGTAGGTCATGTGTTTGTGTGGATTTGATGGTTTGTTACCGTTGCAGATCGTTGTCAAATTTGAACAGTATTTCCGTACCCAACGTTCAATATCATGATTCGAAACGAACTTTATAAAATTACAAGCAACGAAATACAAATGACCCTAATACTCAAGTGTTACGCACAGTAGCTTGATCTAGCTTCATTACAAGAGCTTTTTTTTCCTCTTCCAGAACTGCAACTTGACTTTCCAGGATATCAATCCGCCAACGTGCTTGTTGGTTTTCGACTAGGAGCGACCGATTTTCATCACGTAGTCTCTTTGACCGCGGACTTCCAGTATATAGAACCGCCTCAAACTCTTCCATCGTGCCTTGACGTATTATGTCGTTGCTTGAGCTTTCTCCGCTGTTATCCGACATGTTGAGGTGTGTGGATAGTGGCCAGAGACCCCGGATTATATAGGTATCAGGCACCGCTTTTACATGCGGTATACGATACCGCATGCACAGGCGGTGTGCAATACCGCATGTACAGGCGGTGTGCAATACCGCATGTACAGGCGGTGTACAATACCGCCTGTACATGTGGTATACAATACCGCTTGTACATGCGGTATGTAATACCCCATGTCAATAAGCAGTGTGACCGAGTCTATAAATAGCATACCCGGCGCCGGAAACACACCACCGCCGGAGACACCCCCACCGACAATGTCGTCCGAACAAAGGCCAATTCCCCGTGAAGACATGTTCACCAGGCACTACAAGAAGGAGCCGCATGGAGGCATCGCTTTCACTGCAACATGCCGTCACTGCGGCCATCGCTACACCGTAACCAACAACCTGCAGCACGGTCATCTTAAGAGGCACATCAACAACAAGCATGCCGACGAGATCTAGGATTTATGTGTTTATCCGACTTATGTGTGGTCGTTCGTTTGTTGCAGTGTCATGAAGTTGTTGTTATTGTTTGTTGTGTAGTAGTTTGTTTGTCGTCTAGTTGTAACAATGTTGTTTGAATAATCAGTCGGATCGCACACTATTTGTAACATTGGTTTCCTATTTTCAACATAAATCCTACTTTCTTTGGCACGTGTGAAGTAATATGTCATCTAAATCACCGATCGGGATTCAAAACAGAATTTTATTAAACGGGTGAACTGATTAGGAATGAAATTACAACAGATTCTTAGGAAATAAAGTTAGATGCACATTACACTACATACTTGGTAATGCATGTCTAGTCACTACCTTCTTCTGATGACCTCTCATTAATGGAAATGAAAATATCCATTTGGTTGAACGCGTAGTGCCTTTCACCTGCGTTGAATGATCGCAGCTTCCGTATAACATGCTCATATAGGTCATCAGCCTCGAGCATGTAAACATCGTACATACAATATCTTCTAATGTGATTCGCAATACGCGCCTCTGCATCTAAGTAATACGATTCGGGAAATCCCCTATCGTCATAACAATGCGCACAAGAAAACTCGATCGGATATGGTACGTCAGTGTCTGTCTGGAATTGACACTGTAGGATTACGCACGAATATCCCGGAACATATGCTGGATGCCTGCAGTTGCATTCCTCCGGCCACCGTGGCGACGTGCAACGAATTAATGTAACATTGTACTTGAGATAACCTGCCGTTCGCCGATATGTGTCTAAAGTGTTTACCATTTTGGGATTAGACGGACAGCCATGGTGGTTCCTGCCGCACTTGGGTGGACGCCATGATTTATAGCCGGTTGGGACGTGATGCAGATGCACCGCATGCACAGGCGGTGGGTATCACCGCATGCATAGGCGGTGCGTATCACCGTCTGGCCTTGCGGTGGGTATCACCGCATGGCCATACGGTGTCCCAGTAGCTATAAAAAGCGGTGAACTTCAATCCTTTTTGTGTAGATCCTCCGCAGATTCAATGTCTAGATAGAGCCTTCTGAAGTGTAATCTGTTGTATGCAAAACGAACATTGTAGAAATGAAATTCTGAACAATGTTCGTTTTGCATACAAGAGAGTGAACTTCAGAGTGAGCCTTCCGGAGGCAACGCTTTTACTGCAGCATGCCATCACCGTGTCAGTTTGCTTAACTTGTTGTTATTGTACGCCGTGTAGTCGTTTGTTTGTGGTAGTGTTATGAAGGTGTTGTTATTATTGGTTGTGAAGTAGTTTGTTTTCCGTGTAGTTGTAACAGTGTTGTTCGAGTAACAAGTCGGTTCGTACGCTATTTGAACTGCTTACACATGAAAATACAACGCATACGCATCACCGAGGCGACTCGAGAGAGAATTTACTGAAACGGTTTAACAGCTTACACATGAAAATACAACGCATACGCATATCTACTCACTATCTTCCTCCGATGACCTCTCATTAATGGAAATGAAAATATTCATTTGATTGTACGCGTAATACCTTTCCCCTGCGTTAAACGCTCGAAGCTTGCGGATAACATGATCACATAGGCCCTCAGCCCCGATGTCGTAAACGTCGTAACGACAATATCTTCTGATGTGATTCGCGATTTGCGCCTCAACATCCAAGTAATACGATTCGGGAAATCCTCTGTCGTCATAACAATGCGCACAACAGAATTCGAGCGGATATGCAATGGCGGTGTCCGACTCGATATGGCACTGAAATATAACGCACGAACTTCCTGGAAGGTATGCTGGATGCTTGCAGGTGCATTCCTCCGGCCACCGGGGCTCCGTGCAACGAAGTAATGTGACTTTGTACTCCAGATAACCTGCCGTCCGCCGGTATAAATCCGTGGTGGTCACCATTTTGTGATTCGGTCGATGCTCGGTGTGGTGGTTTCTGTGGCGGATGGCTTGATTTATAGGGCATTCACCGCAAGGGAATGCGGTATCTTACTACCGCATGGACATGCGGTACAGCGTAACCGGTTCGGTCCGGTCCGTTGCCGGGTGCCACATTTACATTTTGGGACATAGAGCAGAACCACCGCATGTACATGCGGTGGTGACACCGCATACACATGCGGTGGTCTCATTTAGGGTATAAGAGGCGTGGTTTTGTACCGCATCTCATTCGAATAAAAACAATCAAATCATGGTTAGAATAGCTGAGTTTGAAGGTGAGACAGAGATGGGTGTGTCATACAAAATAATACGCGATAAGTTTTCGAGGCCATACGAAGATTATTTGTGCAATTGTCAGCACAAGCGGTGGTGCCAAATGTTTGCTTGCTGTCTTGCTCAAGTTGTTTGCTACAAAGGCGTTGAAGGTGACAAATACGCTTTCTCGGAGCCAGTTGAACTGGCGTGTCCGAGAGGTCACCAATTACACGTTGAGGACCCCGAGTCATACTACCGCGAGGCGGTTGAGGCAATCAAATGCGCAATCAGCGACCTATTCAGCGATGTCAGGCTACACTGCGCACTTGAGATTGCAAGGTTCACTGTCGACAACGCCGTCCGTCCAGCGAACGACAGAGTGAAGAAGTACGCATTCAACCGCATTGAGATCCAGATTAGCCCGCGTATTCTCGAGGAGTCAGTAGGTAGCCCTTTGCAAGGATATCCATCAGTAGAGTAGGAACCAAGTTTGTGTAAAATCATTATGTAGAATCCGTTTAATAGGCTATGTATCACCGCATGTGTAATGCAAATGATTTATCAGCGAAATATAATTACTGGATTAACTCGTGACCGGATACATTCACTATAAATGATACACAACAATTTAGGACACGACAACATTTTACCTATGGTACATAACAACTACCAACCGACTCCTCTACATTGCTCGGCAAAATGTGAATATGTATTCGGTGAAATGCGTACTTTCGAAGCTTTGTGTTTGCACGCTGCACGACTTTTTCCACGGTGTATCTTGCCACCTGCGTTGCATTGGCCAATCCGAAGTTGGAGAAAAAGTCGCTAACAAGCTCCGTAATTGCCTCCGTCGCGTGAATATAATATGCTGCAGGGTTATCCCTATACGAGTACAGCCTTGTCATGCGGACATCCTCGTAAGTCACTCCTTCAACGCACTCGAGGTCCACTGAATCGGAAACTCTTGCTGTATCGCGTTCTTCGCATACAACTTGGCAAAGGCAGCACGACCATCCTGTCGAGCTTCTGTGCTGACAGTTGCACAATATATCGTCTGGTGGCGTTCGAAAAGTTTCGACTGTAAGTCTAAACCCGCTGCCGGATCTTGTCTCCGCTTCATACACTTTGGTAGTTGCCATAGTGCTTATGGTATACTGAAAGTCTCAAACAACCGCTTTTTTATAGGTGTATTTTGAAACCACCGCCTGACCATGCGGTGTAAATGTATACCACATGGTCATGCGGTATACATGTATACCGCATGACGTCATCTTCCCAGCACGTGGATAACACATTATGCAACGTATCAGCACGGCGACACCATTGAATGGTATGAATTTTGATAATTTCAAAGAATAACACATTACATGAAAACGGATAAAGTGCCTCATTTTTCATATTACTTAAAGAGATAACATTGCAGCAAAATTGCAGCAAAAGTAACTCAGTCACACATCAAAGGAAATCATCAGTTACATTCTCCGGCGGCACTACGACTACCCTAAACCGAGAGTTGTCTAAGTAGCTAAACATCAACCCAGCCCCTACACGCACGTCACGGGATCTCGCGAAATTATTCCATCCTTGTGCGAGCTAGAGCGCCCTGGATCTGTTGCGCTCAACCCGGATGCTAGTGCCTCTCCTCCATGCCCCATTAGTCAGCGTTATTTTTTCGACACCGGCCAACCCGTATTCTTCCTCGAAGTTGGAAGGCAGAGGCTGCAATTTTTAAGATGTACTTGGTGACATGGGAATAGTGTGATTTATATGACAGACGACAGAATGGGGCTTACCAATATTTGTGTCAGCGAGACGTCTTCCACCCACCATAAAAAATCCCTCGGTCCGCTACCTGAGACTGAGTAGAAAGGTCTTGGAGTATTACCAGCGGCCATGTTGTAATAATCACCACTTCGCACGGGGGTCATTTATAGCGGGAAAACATGTCCCGTTGTATTGCGAGAAGTATACCGCATATACATGCGGTATACATTACCGCATGTATATGCGTGAAGTATACCGCATATATATGCGGTCTATATTACCGCATGTGTAAACGGTAGTTCACCGCATATCAATGCGGTATTAAAAAAAGTCCGGAAACGTAAAGGCACGGGTACACCGTCATCTTCTTCCGCCATCGGAGTTGGTCGTCCAAATTCCTTCGGTCGAAGGAGAGCGAGCCTCTTATAAAAGTGCGAAACTGATAGATTCCGTCGTGAGTTCCGACGAAAGTTCCCAGCTTCGTCCTCTTGTAAGAGGTTCATTCTCCCTTGACAGATTTAATTTAGACGCCCACTCCCATGACGAACGAAGATGACGGTGTACCCGTACCTGTACGTTTCCGAAGCATTTACAATTTTGTTTGGATGATCAATAGTCATCCACAAGATAATGTTAAAGACGTCATGGGCGTACTTATATACTATCACAACGTCTTTCACAATATCTTGCGGATACCTATTGCATTTTATTAGATCGAAGCGATATAACCCGAGCAACATGCCAGCGGCCATCGATTTCAATCGAAAGACACAAATCGCCGGTCGTGGCATGTTGCCTAGGCTATCATCGCTGTTAAGCCATGAAAAAAGCATAAATTTTATTTAATTTAAAAGACGAAGCGATATAACCCGTGCAAACTAGTCAACGGTCAAAAATTTCGTTCCGAAGACACAATCTTTGGCCATGACTAGTTCGCACAGAGTATCATCGCTTTTCCGCCACGACAAATGTCACGAACCGGCCATAGGGTTTATATAGAGTCATACTGTTTACCTAGGCGGTGATGTACCGCATACATATACGGTATACATATACCGCCTGAGAAGGCGGTATATGTATATGTATACCGCATACATATACGGTATCTATGCACCGTTCACCTATGCGGTGGGCCCACATATTCAAATAATTCAACCCCAACGGTCATTTGGAAACACCGCATAGGCATGCGGTGTTACTGTATAAGAAGTCACCCGCTCTCCGTTGGAATGCATCCAATCCCATCACCCCCCAATCAACGGTCATTTTCTAATATGGTTAACGACGACACCAGCCGACGACCTTCAAGCCCGGGGGAGGAAGCACCTACCGCGACGCCAATGTCCGATAACTCACCACCACCTCGTCTTGCGGTATGTGATTAATGTTTATCATTTGGAATGTCGTTGTAGGTAGAATATAGGTAGTGGAATCATATGGAATGGAAACCAAGATATAGGTACCGGTTTTTAAATGTAGGGGAATAAATTAGGTTCTGAAGTAGAGCAGACAGAAACCATGAATGGTTTGCGTAATATATATGCACTGTTTGCATGCTGGCAGCTACCACTGGAGGAGCAGGCTGATCCGATGCCGGAAGACGGTCAGGACGATGAGGCCCGTAACCAGGAGTACCGCGATTACACTGCCGAATTTGCTACATCCGAGACGTGGACCAATCGCGACGATCTCCTACAACGTTGTCGTGGCACAGCATTAAAGCTTAATATGGTTTTGACAATCAAGCGTTCTTGGGCGAGCACTCCTACAAGGCGTGGGAGTCTATTGCTCGCATGTGAGAAGTAAGACCAGTACACTCCCCGTAAGAGACAGCGAGTAGCCGGAGATGATGCAAGCGGGAACACGCGCAGAGCTGTGTCGAAGATAGAGGGGTGTCCGTTTGCATTGTCTGGCGTGGAGTTCAAACGGGGCTAATGGGGCCTGGACGTTATTCATGGCAAGCACAACCATCTACTCCCCGGTGCATTGGACGGTCACCCGTACGTCGGACGGATGGATGCAGATGAAAGAGACACTACGTTGGCCCTTACCGTCGCTGGTACCCCACCAAAACCGATTTTAGCTACATTGAAGATGACAGCTGATGCACGACAGAAGCTGAACTTCACATCGCGGCGCCAAGTGTACAATGCGAGAGCAAAGTTTAAAGCTGAAGCGAGAGGAGATCGAACAGTCTCCCAGGAAGCACTCCGCATTTTGCGGGATAAGGGTTACTACTATTGTACGAGGAGATCCCCTGACGATCCTAACATGCTTCAAGATCTATTCATCGCCCATACAGACGCTCGCCATCTTCTAGCCATGTTTCCATACGTCGTCCTCGTCGATAGTACATACCGGACGAATGCGTAAGTTTCTATATACACTTATTCTTTTACCCATTCCCACCACGGCATGCGAACTCAAATATTTCATTGTGCAGGTACGGGATCCCTTTGTGTGAGTTCGTTGGATTTACTTGCACAAACAAGAACTTCGTCATCGGGTTCTGCATCATGTCGCACGAGAACACAAATACGTACATTTGGGCGTTGGGGCAGTTCGTTTACCTCATGCGAGGTAATCTTCCTAACGTTATTGTCACTGATCGAGAGCTGGGGTTGATTGCGGCGCTACGAGAAGTTCTTCCCAACGTCAGGCACATGTTGTGCACAGTGCACGTCCTCCGACGATGCGAAGAAGCTGCTTTCCAGAAGTCAAAGAATCTTGATGTTGCTAGGCGTTTCAAGAACGCATGTGTTGGCCTGTTCCAATCCAGATCGGTTGAAACTTTTGCCGCTAGAAGGAGGGGTATGCATGCAGAGTGGGGGTATGTTGAAGGGCTTATGCCGTATTTGGAGGCGACATGGTTACGAGATTACTCGGAGCAGATAGTTCGTGCATGGACAGACGCAATCCAGCATTTTGGTACGACCACGACGAACAGGTGCGCCTACATTTTCAATATAAAATTCATTATACACGTAATTTGTTTAGGTATAACGATTTCCAACTGCGATTCACACTTATCTTTTAGGGTTGAGGCTGCTCATTCTGTGTTGAAAAAGACCTTAAACTCTGCAGTTGGTGATTTCACTCACGTGATAAACACAATCGATCTCATGACGTCGGATCAAATTTGGGAGGTGAAGAATACATTGGGGAGAGCGAACAACACCTGGCCTACAGACTCCCACGACCTATGGATTTTCGATCGAATTCGGAATATTGTGTCGAAGGAATGTTTCAACTTGTTGTTCGATGCCTATTGGAGGGACGTCTACGGTCTTCCATGCACACATGACATGCAAGCTTGTCGAGACACGCAGATACCCATCAGACCATCCCAGATACATAATTTTTGGAAGCAATTGGATTTCAAGAGGCCTCATGTGGACAACGTCCAGGATAACACTTCACTCAGTAGAGCTGATGTGGACATGTCGCGCATGATCCCTTTGTTCCAGAGCGGAGCTATGGACGAGGATACTCGTTGGAGAATCGCTTCGGCATTCAACGACGGGGATCGTCCGTCCCAGACACCGTTGACCACCCCTGACCCGGAGGACCGTAGACCGCCCGGGAGACCGAGGACTCGCCACCCCTGTCAGACGAACCCTCTACCTTGGGAACGTGAGCGTGCTCGGGCTCAACGCCAGGCAGATAGACAGGCGACCACTGGATCCGCACCAGGGCGAGGCTGAGGTCGGGGTCAACCGGCATCAAACGAAACAGATGACATGGAAGGTACTGAGGAGATCACTGGGTCCAACGACATTGCCATCGACGACCCTTCCCAAGGGCCGAGGAGTAGGCAGAGGCCGAGGACGGGGTCGTGGAAGGGGACGTGGACGAGGTCGAGGTTGATCGGCGTCGAAGCCAGCTCCGGAGATTGTAAGTGACATTCCAACACCAGCACCTACGGCGCTTCCACCACAGAATCTACCTCGAGTAGAATTCAATTGGGGCACTGACAACGTCGACGAATTCATGATTACTTTCGTACGAGCCGTAACAAATGTTGCAGGTGATGGTCATTGTGGGTATAGGTCTTTAGCTTGTCTTCTCAACTTGGGACAAGACGCATGGCCTCGAGTTCGACGAGAGCTGGCCGTTGAGTTGCAGGTGCATTCAGATCGGTACCATTACTATCCGGCCTTACAGGAGCTCATCATGAGGGTCAACTATTTCGGCACGTGTCATGATGCTACGTATTGGATGGAGATTCCGATCATGGGCGAGGTGTTTGCCACGCTTCACCGGCGTCCTTTGGTGATTTTGTCACAGATGATGCCTATGTTATGTCTACCTCTGTACGCCACCGGTGGCCCGTCAGTACCGGCCTATGAGGAGCTAGATGGAATAGCTTTACTCGGCAACATCAACCATTTCGTTCCGGTACGTTTCGTATTTCATATTCATTAATTTGTTACTATTTTGTTTCTCTTTTCTAACATCAATATTAACCTTTTATTCACAGATTTGGTTGTTGCCTGGTTCACCTCTTCCTCCAGTCTACGTCACATGGACACGGCATCACGATCGCACTGTCGACGGTTGGGACGAGCAGTTTGCAGCGAGGATTGCCCGATATAGAGCTTACCGCCGTCGTGATGGTGGGCGTCCCCTACCGTATTAGCATTTCCCACTTTCTGATGTCATTTTTCGAACTTCATATGTTCAATTGGGTTGTATCTTTGTCTATTCCATTTCACAACCGAACTCCATATTTTCGTCATCGCTTATATTTATCGCACTTTCGTTTTATTAATCTTTCTTTTCAATTGAACATATGATTTTTTCCAAATCACGGCGTTTATTACAAGTTAATTCCACTGTAGTAGGATATAACATTGCAGATGTCCATGGATTGTACGATAATCATCTTTCTTTTCAATTCAACATATGATTTTTTCCAGATCTCGGCGTTTATTACAAGTTCATACCATTGTAGATGTCCATGGCCTGTACGATAAATTCTTAGTGTCGGCGAATACCGCATACCCATGCGGTGGGATTCGGTTCCTATCGGTCCCCTCAGCTACTCCGAATAGTTTCGCGCAAATCGGGTTATCCGATACCTACCGTATGGGTATGCGGTGCCGTTTGAACGGAACGGGGGTGCATACCGCATGTATATGAGGTATGTCTCTATACGGAGGCTAGTACCGCATAGATATGCGGTGAATGACCGCTTGTATATGCGGTAGTTCGTTGACCGTCATTAGAATGTCATTAACTCACCGCATAGATATGCGGTGATTGGTGGTGGAAATAGTAAAAATTAGCGGTGGAGATATCGTTTCCTGTAATTTAAGTATTTGGATTATATGATGTAACATATAATAATATAATTAAAGTGTTTACCTCTTAAGATTTAATGAAATGAATAACACATGGTGTTGAAACATCATGATACAATATATCAAGTTATGTTGGATTAATCTTTCTATTTAATTTAATTGATAGTTGTGTTGATCCATTATTCAATCATAAGTATTTTATTTTACTTCCAATATTATGTTAATTTCTTGATCAATGATTTCAAATCTTGGTTCTTCTTCATATAGATATGTTAAACTTTCTCGTTTAAAGTTGAATTAGCCACATGTTGTGTATACACTTAATGATGATGTTATTAGAATTACATACTTGGGTTGCTTGTTATGACGTACATGAAAAGACACATTGAAAAAGTATTGCCAATATTATATTTCATTCTTGTGTTTGAAAATCTGAAGTTCTATATCATTTTGAAAATAAACGAAAACTCAACATTAAGGATACTATACAAGTGTAACGGCTTTATCAATAACAATTTGTATTATTTGAAATTATATCATAAAGACTCCTAACTTAGTATCATATAGAATGGTATAGAATGATTTAATAGTGGATCCACCAAATAACACAAATGTTTAAGGTATATTGTTGAACTTCACACTTTCTTGTTACCCGTTCGTTATTTCTTTCATAATTGATAGGTAAAATATATATTTTTTAAAATAATATTTATATAAAGTATAGTACTAGTGTTTGTATATGATAAAAAATTATAAGTATGGATTGACATTAAAAACCTAATGGTAGAGATTGAAGACATTGTGTAGTTTCTAATTTCTACCCTTGTTCTTATCCCACATTGAAAATTAGAGGAAAGGGGGGGGGGTGCTAAGTCTATAAAAGGAGAAGCATGGGGTGCTAAGTCTCACATTGCCATTGCATATTACATTATATAATATTATGAATATGAATTATTTTAAGAATAATTTATATAATTTACATAATAATTATAAATTTATTTTATTAAAAATAAATTTTTTCAAAAAAAAAATATTTTAAAATGGCGGGTTGACCCGGCGGGTCGAATCAGGTCGGACCCGCCGGGTCACGGGTTATCTTTTCCCCGACCCTAACCCTGACACTCAACCCGAGCCGACCCTTGGACCCGTGGACCTTGACCCGATGGGTCATTGAACCGCCGGGGCACGGGTCGCGGGGTCACGGGTCGACATGCCCGACCCGTGACCCGTGGCCATGTCTAGTACAAACCATGTGAGAGTAAAGCTGGAAATCAAATGATACAATAGTCAAAAGTTGTTCATAAAAACTAGAGAAACAAGATTAGTGGGAACAAGCTTTGTGGTCATACCTAGCTCGTCGCCTTCGAATTCGCCAATGCTCTCGAAATGATAATTGTTAAAAGGAAAAGGAACAATAATGGGATATTCCTTTAATGACGGATTCCAAAGAAGGTAGAGACGGTGATCCAGATCTATAAGAGCCACCATACCTCGATGGTGGCCTAAAACATAGAGCGAGAAAGGAGGAGACCAAAAAGAATAGACTGACGATTATCATAAATGCTGAGCTTCGTCATTAGCTTCAAAAGAATAGACTGACGATTTTTCAAATTTTCAATTGTTACATCTAATAGAAGTTCCTCAATCTTTTCCAAGTTTTGTGCACTACAAAATGAAAGATGTCACACCATGGAAAAGGTTAAAGATAATTTTAAAAAGGAGGTTTTTCCATAAACCTTATAATAATAAGCCAAAATTTAAAAGACCATCTACTTAAACTCTCTATCTAATTATAGGAGAGACAGAAGTGTATTGAGAATATGGTTATTTTGAGTACCTACTATGAGAATGAAAACTATGGCAGTTCCAATGAATATAATTCACATTTTAAATGAATGAATATAGAAGTAACAATGAGATTCTAACCTTATATAACTGTCTAACAGATTGAGCATGTCTTCTTTTGCCTTCTCAAGTTGCCAAATAACTATGACCTGTTTGAGTGAATAGGGTTGATGTCAATATTGGAAATCAAATAAAGGAATGGGCAAAGAATGGAATAGGAAACTACAGAATCTCTCACTTTTGGTACATTGGCTGCAAGACTGTTTAGAACAGCCTTCACATAACCCTGAATTTCATGGGCCATCCGCAGAAAGGGAACATTGCCCTCCTTACAGCCAGGGCCAGGAGAGAATTACATACAGAAGCATTTCAAGGACAACTGTCTATTTCAATGTTTAGCAGCATGATATCTAAGCTGTTACCCTAAAGAGTATAGACATACAGAAAAGACTTCAACAAACGCTATGCGAGGAGCATTGCTATCATTAAATATCTCATCTTGTTTTTATGTGTGTAACACGGCCAAGTCGTGATGAGGACCGTCCATGTTGTTCTTACCGAGCATAGCATGTGTATTTATAATGCTGATGTTTTAATTCAATTTTCATATTTGGATCGGAAAAAAAAAAACACGTCCACTGATGTGGACGTGTTTTTCGCACTCAACAGACAAATGTTAAGAGCAATGGCAATAAGAACCAGAACTAGTCACTTGGAAACCAACTTCAACTCAAGTAGACACCAGTGGAAAGTCTTCCTATCTTACGTTATCAACTAAAAGAAAATGCAGTACCAGGGAGCCATCTAAATGAGATTGGTGCATCCCATGCCTATCTCCATCTTGTGCACCTTCAGCAGGGTGAGCATGTTTCTCAACTTATTCAGCCAATCGGTCTTAGACATGGCCACGGGTCACGAGTCGGGCGGGTCGACCCGTGACCCGTCGGGTCAATGACCCGTCGGGTCAGGGTCCACGGGTCCAAGGGTCGGCTCGAGTTGAGGGTCAGGGTTAGGGTCGGGGAAAAGATAACCCGTGACCCGGCGGGTCGGACCCGCCGGGTCAACCCGCCATTTTAAAATATATTTTTTTTGAAAAAATTTATTTTTAATAAAATAAATTTATAATTATTATGTAAATTATTCTTAAAATAATACATAATATTACATAATGTAATATGCAATGGGAATGTGAGACTTAGCACCCCATGCTTCTCCTTTTATAGACTTAGCACCCCCTCTTTCCTTTAGTTTTCAATGTGGGATAAGAACAAGGGTAAAAATTAGAAACTACACCATGTCTTCAATCTCTACCATTCGGTTTTTCATGTCAATCCATACTTATAAAGTTTTATCATATACAAACACTAGTACTATACTTTATATAAATATTATTTAAAAAAAAATATATTTTACCTATCAATTATGAAAGAAATAACGAACGGGTAACAAGAAAGTGTGAAGTTCAACAATATACCTTAAACATTTGTGTTATTTGGTGTATCCACTATTAAATCATTCTATACCATTCTATATGATACTAAGTTAGGAGTCTTTATGATATAATTTCAAATAATACAAATATTTTTATTGATAAAGCTGTTACACTTGTATAGTATCCTTAATGTCGAGTTTTCGTTTATTTTCAAAATTATATAGAACTTCGGATTTTCAAACACAAGAATGAAATATAATATTGGCAATACTTTTTCAATGTGTCTTTTCATGTACTTCATAACAAGCAACCCAAGTATGTAATGCTAATAACATCATCATTAAGTGTCACTACAAGAAAAATGGGCTATCGCAACAACAAAAGTCGTTGCAATACATGGATTGTCGTTGCAATAGCCACATTTTGCAACAACAATTGTTGTTGCAGTGTCGTTGCGGGTCAAGGTGTAGCTAAAGGATATTGCAACGACATTAGCTGTTGTGAAAAATGCATCTTTATGCAATGACAATGGTCGTTGCAACACGTTTGTCGTTGCTAAACACATATATCTTGTAAAATAAGGATGAGTTTTAGCAACAAGAAATGTCGTTGCAATTGCCATTACACTTTTACAACAACAACGACGTTGCAAAAATAAAAAGATTTCGCAATGAAAATGTTGTTGCTAAAGAAGTTTAGAATTTCTTTGTGGGTATTGCAATGACTAATGTTGTTGCTATAAGCCTACCTTTTGCAACAACTTTCTCGTTGCAAAATGATGTACTGTGATAAGATAGACAAATTCTTTTTTGCAATAACGATTGCCGTTGCAACGGAGACTATGAAAATAAATAAGATCTTTCACAACGAAAAAATCATTGCAAACAGATAAATGTTGTCTTTAGCAACAACTGACATTTTTGCAATCTCTTATTTCAATACAAGCCACATAGGTCTTATAGGTTCCTCAAAACACATTCAGTTGTACCAATACATAGATTGTCCACAAAACCATACAAAATTTACATATTTTAAGCATATAACTTCATCATTACATATAATAATCAAATCATCCGTTCATTGTAATCCAAAAAACTACTCCGATCCATAATCTATGCTTCCATATGCAATCTAACTAGCAAGATATGTTATAGTTCCTTCTCCTAGACAAGCTATATATTATTTCTTTCCATATGCAAACTAATCCACAAAAACTTGCATCCATCATCCGTGTTCAGATGTGGTAGAACATACAAACCTGTTCTTTAACACGTTCCTCCTCGTAGTCTTGTTGATGGGCCTTCAATTCTTATATGGAGTTCTTGACCTCATTCACCAATTCATCCGTTGAGAACTGTATTAAAAACATATTTTACTAGTGATTCTCATCTTGGACAACAATACAGAAGATATGTAAGACCAACATCTCAGAGTATCACACTAAATACTATTTTTCTTGTAGTTTTTAGGCACCATAAATATGAAAAAAATATGATTAACATTGTAAGTAGGAAAGTTCACCTCTAAATTGTCTCATTTACATATATCTCCAACTACAGGATTGTGTATTATCACTTCAACTATATTCACCTTCTCATACTCCAAATATTCATTTCCTGCCTTTGGACTAGTTAGAGCCATTGGCTGCTCATCATTTAGTTTCATGGTTGCCTGCAGAAATGAATGGAAATATGAGATCAGAAAAAAAAAATTATGAGTCTGTATCACATTTGTCAATAGAAGGATATGCCAAAGACAAGGACATGCAAAATTAATGTTCCTTGAGAGGTAGGATAGTAGTGAAAAATGACCATTTGCAACTTGTGATATGGAAAAACAATTTACAATATTTATTTAACATTATAAACTAGTTGTTTGAAAATAAGGAAATTTATCACATGGAAGTGTTGAAATATTCAAGGGGAGTAGTATAGTCGATTATTCACTTACAATGAATTGAGCATTCACACCACGAAGATTTTCCTATCTCCATGACTTTTTCTATAATATACATGATTTTTCTATAGTATTGAAAATAAGGAAATATATTTATGAGCTCGTTATCACAATATTGATTAACATTATAATGAACACATGATTTTTCTATAATATACCTTCTCACCAAGGAACAACCTCTCCAGGTTGACTCTCATTTGGCTCATTAACTTGCACAAGATTCGTAGTTCCATTTCAATTTATACTTGAATGTGATAAGACACCACCGGTGTTTCTTGTATGCTCATCTATAATATTAAAAACCAAAAAGATTGTTAGTTCTTTTTTAGTAACTACAAACGCAATGCACCCTTCTTATAAGTTTGAAACTCGATAAGTAAAGGAGTTTATGATAGCTTATAGGCTGTCACGACTCATGGGAGATCATTCACAAGATGTGAAAGGGGGATTTGAGTCATCTTCAACTACTATAGGCCGTCACGACTTGTGGGAGACCCTTCACGAGTCGTGAAAAGAGTATATATGTGTTCTGAGAGCTACTGCAGGCTGTCATGACTCGTGGGATACCTTTCACGAGTCGTGACAGTGCCAGATACGGAGGTGCCTTTTAAGCTTTCAGAGTGTTTCTTTAATTTGTTTTGGATTTATTTTGATCTCATATAAATACTCAGATTTAAGGTTATCTAGCATATCAGTTTACTCACCTAAAACTATGCTCTCCCTAGGGGTCGGACTTGCAACTTCCTCTCCTTGTAAACCCATAGAAGCTCTACTAAATAGCTTAGAAATTCTCTTTCTTTTAGCTATGAAAATCAAAATAACATATGCATATACTTATGAGAGCATGCATGATTAGAATACTGATAAGTAAATATAAACAATGAATTAGTTTTCTATGGTATAACATACCTTCTCTTGAAGGAACAAGACCTTCTCTTGAATGGGTTTTCTATAAAGGTAAGGGAGAAGGGATGAAGGAGAGCATACTTCCAGATTGTTAGCTTATCCTCAACTGGTAAGACATTTGGTCTCTGCCAGGAAATTAAGAATAGGAACACACTGCTTAGTTGAAAAAGTCACTTCATTAGCTGATCTTTCCAGGACAAATTACTTGAGGAAATCACTATATTTGGTCCTCAATATTTTGTCAAATGTTTGCTTCAATTTTTTTGTCCTCTTCATTGATCCACTATGGTCATTACTATAAATATGCAGATTTTGTCAAATATTATGAACATGGAGTACCAAAACAGAATAGAAAAGAAAACCTTGAGGACCAAAGTAGAACAACCATAATATCTTGGAAAAAACAACTTATTTAGCCCATAAATTTTCAATGTTCTTAGTTACTCGGCATCATATTTTACCTTAGTCTGAATTTCTCTCTTCGACCCATTACTCTCTACCAAAACCTATACAACAAGCATGTAACAAAAAAATGAGTGAAAAGTAAAGCCCTCAAACACAATCTGAAATTGAAAGAGACAAGAGTAGCAACCATACCTTGTAGCCAAGTCGACACTCAATTTGTGAAGCCAAGCCCTCAAGCCTCAAGTCCTGATCAATCCGCTTGTAGCCAGCACCTCTGTTGACACAAGCAAGCACCAGTGAGCCCTCAAGCATTCACCAGCAAGCCCTCTTTCGACGGTAGCAAACACTAGCCCGAGCCTCAATCAATGAGCAAAAAGAGGCGATAAGAAGTAACTCACTAGACATATAGTTTGAAAAAAAAAATGTGATAGCTCAACATTCTATCAAACATCACTAACAAAATGCAGCAGCGCAGCCCAGATCAGCACAAACACCACACGCAGATGCACAATAAACAACCATTTCAGTAGCAATAAAACGCAGCAGCATATCACCAATACGCAGCAGCACAACTTACACAAACCCCATCCCTTGCAGCAACGATGCATAGCTGCAACAATCGGATACGCAGCTACAAAGAACAGCAAAATATTGCAGCCAAAACAGCACACGCAGGAGTTCACGCAACGACAGCCTAAATCGATCGACTAGACACACACTTCAAGTCCTGTCCCAATATTGGACAAAACCAAACAAGTACGAACAACCAAACCTGAAACCTTCAGTTTTATTAGGTTGTTGCTTAATGGTATCCCACTATCAATTCAAGCACAATATTGTTCTTTTTATTTTAACTTATTATAGGTAGGATATAAATGGTATCCAATTACCTTGGCGAGTGTACAAAACGTGCCAGTCTCCTTTCCAACTCTATAGGACTTAAAAGAGATCTATATGAATGAGAAACACATGGTCAAAAGCATTTGGTGCTTCAATCAATGAGCAAAAAGAGAAAAAAAATCCATATATATAAAAAGTACTATGCTATCTCAAATAATAAGCAAGTGTTGAAACCATAGCTACTAGTCACTAGTAGAACAAGAAAGAGCAAAAAAAAAATTGAATGATCCATGTAAGTGATGGGTTAAAAACAATTATTATTTGCATGTCATCTCAACAAGACCAATCACCATTAGAAATAGAGATCATATATGCCATTGTTGGACATTTGGACATTAATTCATTTAATCCACACATGCAACCCAATTTGAAATAAAAATTTCAAAGGTACAAGAAAAGGCCACATCTAGGTTGCTATTTATATCTTCTGAATATGTAGATATATATAATATAGGGTACGAAATGTTTGTCTAGAGAGAAGCATCAAATCTACTGCAAGAATGAAATTGTTGACTTGATGGCAATGGTCATAAAAAGAAACAATTAAGTGACCTCACTTTCTATATTGTAAATCACAATCCCATAAATTTTTATCTAGCAGACAAGGGGAAAAAGGCAGTTAACAAGACTTCCTCGAGCACTCTTTTTCCCTTACAAACGATGAATGAAGACGTTAGGAAAGAAACAAGATCACAACAATAGTAAGCTTAGGCGAGCTATGTCATCTCCTCTTCAAAAAGAGCATGTTAGGAGAGAGTGGGAAATGAATGATTATCACAATCCTAAATACTTTAAACGATTGATAATAAAAACATAATATCAAAATGACAAAGCAGAAGTAAATGGTTTCAGAGCCATACAAAACATCCACAATTTTTTGTACCATTCCAATTCAGAAGCCACAGAACCAGGGATGTGAAAACTTACTCTAAAGCATTCCAAACCACTCCTTCTAGATCTACCTGAGAACAAAATCAAGAATGGGGAAGGAGACCCTAACCTCTTCGATCCGTGCAAGAGCAGATTTTACCAAAATTGAAATTCTATATCGAAAAACCAAAATTGAAAACCTAGATCTGAACCAAAGAATCTAAACCTAGATTTAAAGCATCAATGGAAGAGAACTAACCATCGGTGGCTCTTGGTGGCGTTCATGGACTAGATTGAGTAGTCGTCACTGCAAGGTTTAGCCGCCAACGTCAGGTGGAGGATGAGAGGGAGAGTGCTGCTGGAGGGGGCGTCTGGACAGTCTCGGAGTCGGGAGGAGATATACCAGCCTTTTTCTTCGATTTGGGGTCGAGATTCGAGGGATCTAAGAGAGAGGCAGAGAATAAGGACGAAGAGAGATCGAGTGAGAGAGTAAGAGAGGCAATAGAGGAAGATTGAGAAAGGGAGGTAGGGAAAGAGGGGTGAGGGAGACCTGAACTTGAATGTGAAAAAGAGAGGTGCGAGAAAAAGAGGAGAGGTGGTGGTGGAGGTAGTGGTTGTGGTGGTGGCGGCGGCGGCAGCTGCAGTAGTGGTGGTGATGACATCCAGGCTAGGGTTCACAGAGAGAGGTCAATTGAAGAGGACTGGAGGAGAAGCCGAGGGAAGCTCTTGTTTTTCCTTTTTCTAATGATTTTTATGATGTTTTTTTAATGAAAAGTATTTTCAAGTTTTCCTTATAAATCTTTTGGTTTATCTATGGTAACAATTTTTTGTTGCCATACTTTTACTTGATTTTTAACAACAAAAATTGTTGTTGCAAAAGATAACCTTTATTTATGTAAATTCTATTGCAACAATAATGTTGTCGCCAAAGATATAACTCAAATTTTCAACTTGCCCGCCAACACTCGGACGAGCGCCAAATGAGGTTTTTTTATTATTGCAACAACCTTTTGCAACGACAATTTTTAGTCGTTGCAAAAAGCAAATCTTTTGCAACGAAAATAAAATGTCGTTTCCAAAAGTCGTTGCGATACACCGTTTTTCTTGTAGTGTGTATACACAACATGTGGCTAATTCAACTTTAAACGAGAAAGTTTATCATATCTATATGAAGAAGAACCTAGATTTGAAATCATTGATCAAGAAATTAACATAATATTGCAAGTAAAATAAAATACTTATGATTGATTAATGGATCAACACAACTATCAATTAAATTAAATAGAAAGATTAATCCAACATAACTTGATATATTGTATCATGATGTTTCATCACCATGTGTTATTCATTTCATTAAATCTTAAGAGGTAAACACTTTAATTATATTATTATATGTTACATCATATAATCCAAATACTTAAATTACATTATATTCCACCATATAATCCAAAGACTTTAATTACATTACATTTTACATCATATACTTAAATATCAATTTCTCACATTTTCTTTCATATCTCATATTTCTGTCCCACATCGAAAGTGGGCTACATACCTCTATTTTCTCTATATATAGATCCTCATACCCTACTTGTCATTCCCACAATCCAACCTTTTCTTTCCCACATCTAAAGTGTGATGAAATGATGGGAGTGGAATGAAGATATCTATATGTATCTTCCCACATACCATGTTTTGTCAACCTTAAATCTTTCTATTTCGAAAGTGTGGTGAAAGACTTGATTTGTGTTTTATTTTGGGTTTAAAACAATTATGGTTGACCCGGCGGGTAGACCTGCAAAACTCGTTGGGTACCCGATTTGGTGCCACGTGGCCGACCCGGTAGTTCGACCCGCCGGGTCACCCAACCCGCCGACCCGTCCCAATCCCGGGTCAGAGTTAGGGTCACCCTCCCTGGGTTTTCGACCCGGCGGGTCCGACCCGTCGACCCGACTGGTCGGACCCGTGGCCGTGTTTAATCGGCCTTATCCGATGTGCTTTCTGCTTTCAAAATAACGTGTTGTATGTTGCAACATCGATGGAGACAAGTTATCAACTGGAAAAAAGGTCACCTGGATCTTGGTATTAATGGAACAACGTAATGGCTCGATCAAAACTTCGCTATATATTTAAGAACTGTCTTACATGGAACTTTGTTGGTCAACTTGAATGTAAGACTGGGTCCTTTTCCAGACTCCTTCACATTATCCTTTTTTTCTTTCGAAATTTTTAATGATGGCTCCTCGTCGTCAGAAATTTCTTCAATATTGTATTCCTGATAAATGCATTCACACGTATGTGGTGAAAGTAATATAGGGACAAAAGCAATGACAATGTGGTAACTCGTGAGAAAGTCCATATTTTTGCTTCATAGAGAAACATCAAGGAAATAAGTTTCTTATAGTAAACAACAAAGAAAAATATGCCATTTGGCAGATTGTGAACTAGGGAAGGAGTGATAAAAACATGCTCTATCCGAACTTTAAATGAATCAATTAATTATGGAACAGATCTCTCTACCCTACCTGCAAAGGGATATCTTGCTTTTTTGTGTATCCAAGCTGCAAAAGATGATACAACAACGGTATTGCTCTTCACAAAGTGCATATATACTCTCCTATAACAATTTTTCTCAAAAAATAAGTATTGACCAACCTCGCCCGTTTTTTCATCCAAAATGAACCATCATTTACTCCACCGGTTAGACATGGCACTTTTCTTCAGCAAAAAACATGAACAAATTAATACCAACACTCGAAAAAATAAGGCCTGACAGACACACGTAGCTTTCTGTTATCCTGCAGTAAGAGCAACAATGGGACACTAGTACAGAAAAGGCAAAGCCAATATCATGGCTAGACTAAATCTAACATGCCGAAACAAGTAACATCATAATACTTATTTAAAGGAGAGGAGCGTATCTACGAATTTCTTGCAAAATGTAAGAAAAACAAACAATGAATTTCTTGCAAAATGTAAGAAAAACAAACAAAATTATCTCTCAACTAAGTAGGATGTTGCAAACAGAACACAAATTACAATCCTTGTTTCAAGCAAACGTGCACCAGTAACACATCCATCAAAAGATTATTGCTCATAGCACTGAAAAGAATACATAGCGTTTATATATCTCACAGTTCACACAGACACCCTTGACACATCTGTATCCCACCTGTCTATGTTCACCGGTACCCCATGATATGATCAACCTAAAAAAGGAGTATTATGTGACAAATCCCTTAATAATGCAAAATAGTGATGCAAGTTTACCCAAACATTTCATAACATACAAGAGCAACAAGCTACAACAATGACATACAAGGATTAGCAAAAATCATTTGTGATCATAATGAATTGAACAATTCTTTAAAACATTTGTGCAAGAAGAGCTGAAGAATTTGATCCCCTAACACTCGGTTTGGCACAAGAATTTTCCTTTTGACCGTGAAAGAAATCAATTGAACCGATGAGATAAGGGATCCAGCTTCCTATGCAAACCTGCTTTCACCACCCCATCAGATCCAACAATCTTCCAGCCAAATCCCTCTTGTGCACCTTTATATTGTTGGCTAGATCTATCCTTCGTAGATTTCAAGCTACTTCCACTTTGTTGACTTTCTATTTGTGGACTGGTTGCCTAGCAAGGACAAACAAAGCCAAAAACAAAGACAACCAAAATCATTTTGAGCGAAGCCAGTTCACCAAATTCTTTTTGATGAACAATCCAAATAAGTAACAACACTAAACACAAATCACCTAGGGTGGGTTACACTACATGATCTCATTTCTGCGATTTAATGAAATAGCACACACCGTATTGAAGATCGAATGCTCTGCTTCTGGTGATTTTTCGGAAGATGGAGTCTTTAGCTCAAGCTCAGGGTGCTTCCTCTCCATCCTGGAGGAAAGAGATTAGTTTTAGAGAATGTCAATCACAAATTTGCGTTACTACACCTAAACCGAAGGACTTTATTAAGAAAGAGATTAGTGCATGCATTTTTAGTTTTGTTCAATAATTGTGCAGCATCAAAAGGAACATAAGAAAACTCTGATATTAAGCTACCCAACCAACAAAGAGGTAACAATCAAGGATAGAAGAAAACTGGGATATTACTCCGTAAATATTTTGTATTTCCAAGGTCTAGAACAATGTATAAACCACCTTTTGTATTTGGTAAAAGAAACATAGAGAAGTAACTTACATATCCCAAACCTCCAAATTTTGAAAATAAAAAAACAAACATGCCATTTTTCTAGGGTCATTTTTCATGAGGCACAGCAATTTTAACACAGCATATCATCTTCTACTAGACAAATCAAATGATGACTGCTGAGTGCTTGAAACTGAACAAGCAATTTTAAATAAGCATACCATCTCTGTACTAAATGAGTTAAGGGCCGAGGGGGGACAGCTGCACGCTCCATTTCAACAACTGCAACCACCATTTTCTTTGCTTCGTTTTTATATCCATCCAATGCTGTACTGGCCAATGCTACAATCTGGTTTAATCTCACATTATATCTTTCAAAATCATGTGTTGCATTTGCAGCTTCAGAAACAATATCCACCAACCTTTTATGCACCTATTTTATGTTCCAAAAACTTTGAATAAATAGAAATATCGTGATGAAAGGTTTATCAGGTGCAGTTTTCCTTTATTCTTGAACAAAAAATAAATAGCATATCTAAACACTACCAATGTTTTTCATGTGAAAGAAAGTAGATTGGAGGAGTGGGCTGGTAAGGACAGATAGGTCCTCAAACGATTATTTCCCCATGTAATCTAATCACTTGCAAAGCCTAACAAATGAGTTCTTGATATAACTTATAGGAATATGAGGATTACAAGTGTCAGGTTTTCAAAACAGTTAGACAAGACTTGAATTCGGCTATCAGCTTTGATATAAAGCACTAGCTAAAAAAAGTAGAAGTATCACATAGTAAGAATGATTCCAATCGACTAAAATACATCATATTGTGGAGTATATAATAACAGAGTATATTTGAATAGAACAAATATAGAAACATCCCAATAAAATCAAGTCACAACTAGAAGAAGAAAGCAAGTAGATCTAAATTGGGACTAAACATCAACCCAGATCTAAAGTCCAGGGGGGTAAACTGGAACTAAATAAAGTGAATCCCACCTCATCAACACTAAAAAGTGACTGCTCCTTTGCTGATTCAAGGACAGTTTTTATTAGTGTCCTCAGATGCTTTTCTGGATCAATAGGATGCGGTGGATACCCATCAGTTTCCGGCACAATCTAGAGAGAGAGAGAGAGAGTACGGACATACGTGAATTCGCAAAAAACAAGATTGGAAGGACTTACCCATTCAAATTTATTATGGTCAAAATAGCTTTCGTCCAACTGAAGTTGATTGATTTTGTGAGAAAGATACCCTTCAATGCTTGCTACAATCTTATAACCATTGCTTTGAAATTTTTTCAAAGCAAACACTAAAATAAAGTAACATAATGACAGCAATCATTACCTACAGCGTCCAGCTACAATTCACGCCAGCGTCTCAATTCATAATGACAGCAATCATTACCTCACCGCCAGTGAGGTTCAGAAGAAACTTCTCTTTAAATTGATGACAATGCTCCACACAGTGTTTAAAAAAGCCAGGCCAAGGCGCGCTTAAGCCCTAGGCGAGGTTGTGTCACCTGCCTTGGCAGAGGCGCACACAGGGTGGAAAGGCGCACCCAAAGCCCCAAAGCGACGCTTAAGCCACCGGCGAATAAAAGCCCCAAGCTATGGGCTTTTTTATTTTTTCCTTATTTTGATCAATTTAAGATATAAATCAATTTTTTTTTGTGGAAACAATCTTTCCATATCTTTTTTTTTAGTTGAAAAAATATTTTTCTAATTTTATTTTAAATATTTTAGCAACTTTTTGAAGATTTTTCTGGTTTAAACACTACTCTGCCCTCCCCTGTTATTCATTTCACACGTTTGTCTTCTATTCTCCCTTTCTACTCTACTTCTCTCCCTCCTTTCTCTTCCCTTCTTCCTTTCGGTGGAGTTGCTTTTGTGTTGTTAGGTCCTGCATGCTAGCTCCTTGCTGTTCATCTGAGTCCTTGTTGTTGCTCTCAGGTTCTCCCTTCTAAATCAGGTACTATTTTCCACTTTTGCATTACTTGCTACCTAGTGTAACATTCATTACTAGTTGCTAGTTTGTTCACTTTGTTTATTATGTAATAAATGATTTTGATACATTGAAATTGTAGAGAGATGACTAATGAGAGTGCTGAGCGAAGAACTGATCCGGGATGGAAGTATGGTTTTCTGGCATATTCGAACAACACCACAAACGTGATGCACTTGACATTGATGATTTTGAGTGACCCACCCCTTAGCCATCCATCCTTTCCCTTTCAACTTGGATTTCTTTTTATTCTTTGTTCTTTTTACTTGCTTACCACCTAAAACTTGATTTTAGTACAATAGTATGTTTTCAATATGATTTTATTTCATCCAAGATGTTTTTTATAGCATTTAAATTGAAGTTTAAAGCTGTTTTTAGAGTTTTTATGAAAAAGCTATCGCCTTCGCTTCTAAAGCCCGCTTAAGCTACAAGTATGCCTATCGCCTTGTGTCGCCTTTGGCTTTTTTAAACACTGGCTCCACAGCCAAAGCTCTTGTTTCTTCTGGAATGCTAACCATAGATTGATCATGACCAAGATTTTCTAACTTATCCTGAACAATCTTTGACTCCTTTAGCCTAATAAAAATGTTCCAAAATTAATCAGTATATATGTATCTACCTGTTATCATAACCAAGTTCCTAGGAAAAAAATTATTTGTCATTAATAAAATGTACAAATGATAGAAAGTTGAGGAGACTAAGAAGTATTTTACAAGAAAGATGTTTGGTAGGACACTCCCCAACAAGGAAAATGTTTTTTTTTTTAAAACAAGTAGAATCCAATTCAAGGTCAAATACTTTTTCATTAATTTCAAGAGATTTTTTCAACTAAACTTATTTTAGAACAAAATAAACAGACCCAAAGAGAGTTGGGAGAAAGAAACTCCCAATGAGCTAGCGACCCTTCATTCCGTCTGTGCTTCTCTTCTAATCTTCTCTGATTCTTTATTCATTCGATGTGGTAATTGTCTTTTCTTTTCATTTTGGTGCTAAGGAGGGCCGAGGCCCGATTTATTGCAAATCAGGAATCAGGAACGAATTTTTTGGGTTGGGGAGCTGAGTTGGTTTGGGCTAAGTTGTCTTCTTTGTGACGTGGGTTCCAAGATTTTAGGGTTTCTGCTTTGATTTGAGGATTTGGGGTTGCATTTGTTGAAGTCTCCTGCATTTATTGTGGAATTACACTCTGCTACATGTGAGCTAGTTCCATCAGAATGGGCAGGGAAAACAAAGAAGGTACCAGTGGTCAGACCGTCAGAGTGCTTCTCCAAAACATGGAGGATTCCGAACATACGCCCCCCCTACCCAAATTGTCATGATGAAGGTGGAGGGGAACCTTGTTACCTTTTAGAGGTAGCATGTTGAAATCCTTGTAGCTTTTCCTCCTCTGGCATGCCCTAGGGGTGACAGTGCACACACTATTGAGAAAGCTATAGTTGAAAGTGTTGAAAAGAAAGCACAACCAAATGCTGAGGTTGGGAAACCACAACCAAAAGCATGGTTTAGCGGACAGTGGACACAACATGGTCTGGTCTTGATTTCTATGTCCGTGGGTGGTGTTTTGTGAACATACAATAATAAAAAGGGTTTCAATCCCTTTTTAAGGTTGGTTTTGAGGGGAAAAAAAAATGGACCCAAGTAATAGATGGTGTTTGTGCAGTCTAACTAAACTATATTCATACCAATAGAATAAACATTTGACAAGCAAGTATATAAATGCATGAGAAACTAGTTAGTAAAGGATATACAAGAAAACAACATTGAGATATATAATATTAAGGATACACTACAACTTGAAAAAACAAATAGCAAGGAAATGGTCTGAAAAAATACCTAGAAAGGATATTTGCCAGCCGAACATTCATGCGATTTCGGATTTGGCGAGCCAATGTTTCCACCAAAGCCAGTCTACCAAGCTTCATTTGCGGGGCTTCAGGTAAAATTAATTTGAGACTTTTCCTCTCTATCCGCCAGGCATATTCTAAAGAGTTCTCCGATCCAAAACTTCCAGATTGTGTGGTCCCAATGGAAACAAACTGGCTAATTAAGGCGACCCATGGTATGTCTGATGTACTCCCTGGACCTTGACCCATGAGGAGGTCCTGTACAGCTGCAAGAGCATTAGATTCTTCTGCTGCCTGGTCTATTTTGCTAATTACGCCAACTGTTCTGGTTCCTGGGAACATGGAAAAAACCATTGACAAAGCATCAAAAGAAAACAGAAGAACGTAAAATTAGCCAGTTTTGGTTTCACTGACATGGGCCACATGGCTCAAATGAAGCCCCAAAATGCACATTTTGGTTTGATTGTTAACTACTTTTCTTTTAGATTGCTGGAAGGAATCGAATGTAAGAATGTATTAACAACAACATTATTAAGCATACATAGATCGAGTTGTGCAGGAGCCCCCCAGTAGAGAAGCAAATGAATAGCCATCTATTTTGAAAACATCATCATAAACACATAACAACAAACAATCCTTATTATAAAGGTTTCCCATAGTTTTTCAAAGACATGTAGAATAGATGGCATACCCTCTGGGTCATACTTCTTAGCAACTATAATTGCTTTGGATGCAGAAGCCTCCAGTGCCTGGGCAGCAGGAATTATTACTAGCAAAGTTGCATCATTGTGCCCAACATAATCCCTTATCTGACGACAAGTTGGGTGAAAGTCGAGTTCCACAAAAAAGAAACAAGTGTTTACACAATACCTTATGCCGACTTAAGAATAAGCAACCCTCCACGCACAAAATAAACAAACAAAAAAAAAACATTTACCACTGATTCATCTCCACTCGCTTGCTCCAATCCAAGCAATTCAACCAATTTTATCAGTGAAGCTGAAACCAAGATAAAAATAGAAATAAAATCATTACAGGTAATAATAAGTTTAAAGTTTGAACCTTAATATATGGCACAAATGATGTTATAGAGTTGGCTGCAGATGGCAAAGATAACAGGGAACACAAGCAAAAGCACATTAGAAATTCTACATTTGGTAAATGAATTAAAATATGAAAAACATTATTGGAGCATAAAAGTTGATGGTCATAAGTTGCATGCTTCGGGTTTGGACTTTGAACTTACTATTAAAAAAAATAAAAATAAAAATAAAAATAAAAATAATAATAATAATAATAGCAAAAAACAAATGAACTGCCACAGGACAAACCTGTGCGTGTGTGAAGCTTCAACCTTATCTCATCACGACTTTTGCTAGACATACCCTTACTTAGCATCTCGAGCAGAGACTCCCTAAGATGACCTAATCACCATCAAGATAGGAAAGTTATTATCAGATGTACTTGTGTTCTTGCATGACGATGAAAGTATACTAAAATTTGGGTATATTTTGCAAAGCCCTTACTTGCAGAAATCTGTTTGTACATGGGAAGTGATTTACTGCTCAAAGAATTATCCCTACACAAATCAATGCTTATTGGAGACGTTGTCACCCCATTTTCACCCGTTGGCTATGCAAAACAAAATATTGTTTAAGCCATTGTAGAAACTATAGAGAAAATGAAAGAAATGCAAAAGTGTATAAATCAGATGCTTACCAAGACAAGATGCCCAATCAGACTATTCAATACTACCGATTTACCCGCACCCTGATAATTTTTGGGAGGAAAAAAAGATTATTTCACTATATTGCAGCCATGTGGATCAAGAGTCAAATCAAAGAGATCATATACTAGAGTCAAATCAAACAGATCATATACACTCAATTCCTCAAACTTCTAAAGATAGTTTGGAAAATATAATAGTTAACAAGTTCGTGTATATGGATTGATACAAAGACTCAACTTAAAGCGACCCAGTAGCTCTTAAAATCACAACAACAATAACAACAACCAGAAAAAAAATATCTATTGCTCAGATAAATCACACAATTGAACTTTAACTTCAAGATCCTGCAGAAACAGTCGATGAGAAAATATTTACACCTCTCCCTCCCTTCAGACTAAACCACAAAGGGAACTTCAATCTACCACACCCGCTCATTCATTCAAATGGTCATATTCACTCCAAAACTCGTACAGAAAAATCTTGGCATACGGACCCTGGTTTTTACTATTCCCTTGAAGACTACATTTCAAAGAACTCCCATTTGATATTCCAAGAAGCAATGCTACATCAACCAATCTGAATATTGCACAAGTCAGATTCACACCATTCCTAAATCAAAACAACCTAAATATCTCGTTCACGTCTTCCGGAAAGTGCATAAACAGAAAGCAAACGCGGACTTACAACACTGCCAAGAGCAATGACGTTGAGAAATGTGCTCTGGTCCCGATCTTCGTCAGCGAGCACGACTTCTGCATGGAGAATCGCATCGGATCGCTTAAGCAAATCCTCCATCGCCTCCATTGTTTCTCTTGCTCCGTGGAGACGAGATCAGAGAGAGGTCGAATTGAAGCGTGAAGAAAGCCTAGAGACGCGAGCCTTGAGTTTTTGACAATTACAGACTACAGTCGTTGCCTCGTTGACTCCACACGGAGTCAACGAGGGAATAAAACTACGAGAGAATTATTGAATTATAGAAGTGAGGCCTAAACCCTAAAATGTTTAAAGTAATCCCTGTCCCTAAAATTTTTACATAAGTGTCCAGGTTTTCACTTTTGGTGAAAGCAAGGGCAGATCCCGGGGAACTCGACGTTTCTTCCGGCGGGCTTACCTGACCCGCACCGACTACATCGGCGCGGCCCAACCTGTGTCGCGGATGAAAAGCGCATGAAGGGGTCTTTCTAGACCTTCCCTTTCGCGGAGTTTCAACAACATTGTGAGAATGGGTTTATTACCTACCACTAACATTTTAATTTTGCGTGTTTGTCACGACTCCATAACCCCTCTCGAAGACTGGTGGCCCCTGGTAGATTTCTTCTTCTCGGACGCGGGTGCTTGTACCGGATTCCCCACGAAGCGGAATGCTATAAAGCGTATTTTGATCCCCTGTGGTTATTGCTAGACGGTTGATTTTTCTTTGTCCACTCTATTTTTATTTTCTCTCCCTATGGCCAAAAGTCCCCTCTCTATACTGGTTGGACTTCTCTATTTATAGTTACTGAAAGTGCCCCTCGTCCTTGACACCTGTCACTTTTGGTTTGACACGTGTTTCCTTCGTGGGTTGTGGGTATACAGGACACGTACCCCCCACTCTTTGTCCGCTGATGCGGTGGTCCGTAGGATAATCTGACATTCTAGTCCGTGAATGGAGGCCAGGGATCTCCCTCTCCCATCTTTTCCTTTTTCTTTTTAGATATTTTCGACCGGTTATTGGCCCATTAAGGTTTTGTCGTCTTTCTTTTCCTTGGGTCCTTTAGAATGGCCGGGTTATTGGACCATTAAGGCCCATTTAAACTTTTTTCGGCCCAATTGCATAAGGAAGTTCGACGGTCGGTAATTTTCTTATAAATTACCCCGTTACGTTTTCACTTGTCATTTGTCTTTTCCTTCTTTTTGAAATTCTTGTTTTTACAGTCTCTCGCTCCCCGGTGGTATTCTTTCATCGACGGTTCTATTCCGGTTGATCTTTCTGACAGTGTTTTTCAGTTCTTCAATTACTTTCTCTTGTTCTTTGCTCTTGTTCTTGCGTTTCTTGAGTTTTTTCTTATTTTTGGTTTTGATTCTTTGGAACTTCGTCCTTAGATCGAAATAAGTTTTGTTTTTCCCCGTCGGGTCTGTTTTTCTTGTGTTCAAAACTTTGATCCGCGTGTCTAGTTCTTCACTCGGTTTTTTCTTTAGTTTTTTAGAATGGCTAGTCTTAGAGAAGAAAATGATGCTCTGGGTGAGTTTGAGAGGGAAGATGGGTGGAGAACCGAAGCACCATCTTAATCTTGTCTGCGTCCCGGTCTCGAGGTTATAGATTCCTCTCCTTCTGACTAAACCAATGCTAAAAACATTTGCCGAAACTTAAAAAGTACCGAACAAATAAATAAAAAACAAACAGGAAAACCATATTATTACAATCCGCGGACAAAGGTCTAAAAAGCCATTCAAATGCGATCATCCGCGGATGAAAAAGAACAGAAATGTGGCAACCATGCCCACTTCCCACGAGTACAACACATGTTGAAAGTTGAGCACCACGTGGCACAACATGCAAGAGAATCAAATATCTATAAATAGGGAGAAGCTTCAGAATAGAGAGGGGGACTTTTTGGGAGAAAAGCGAAGAGGGCGGAATAAGACATAGTGAACCCAGAAAACGGAAGATCGAGAAGAATCATACGCGTAGGAAGGAATCTGATAAAATGAAAAGAGTCTACATCGATCAAAATGTCAAACTCCGCGGATGAAAACCACTGTCCGTCTTTAGTGTAAAATTCTATTAAGGATTGTCATTAATTAATCTCAAGTTATTCAACGACGACAGGTAAATGGGTCGAACTTCCAAATTGTCTAGGAAAAACTCGATAAGGGAGTCATCTTTTGTTATTAAAGATTATTAACTAACTTCCTGCGGCACAGGTTGGGCCGCGTCGATCTTTTCGACGCGGGTCAGGTAAGTCCGTAATGAAGGTTGGTCATTTCATTAGGTAGGTTCCCGAACCCCACTAAAAATGGTGGTCTTTAGGGATCGGGCTTTTTCACTGGCGCCGTCTGTGGGAACCCCCTCACACTAAGGGGTTTCCTTTTTAATTGATTAAAATCTATAAATGTAAGTTCTCAGATATTTAACATCAAACTTTCTTGCGAACGATAGGTTCACAATAACAAGGAGATGAGTGATAGCCAGAACAATCAGACTCTAAACATGAGTCAAGGGTTTCACCAGGACCAAGAGGCCTCTAGCATGTATGTCCCGCTGACGCCGCAAACTAATCCCGGCGCGGAAGTGGGGGAACAGAATCTTGAAACTCCTCCTCAACCCTATGGTAATCAGTATGGACTAGACGGAGGATTCGTCCCATAAAACTTCTGGTATTATGAGGCGCGACATGAACAGCCAAACCCTTTTCAGCAGGAGCAGGCTCAGTACTTTTACTATGATCAATGGGGGCAGAATCCGTGTCAACAGGGAAACTATAGACCAGAAGGACAGTATGGGAATTTTGATCGGCGCAACACAGCTTATGATAATCCCAGTAACTGGAACTATGGTTTTCGAAACCAAGAGATACCAAACCAGACGTGGCAAAATGATCGCAATTACAGAGAAAATAAACACCGACGCGGGGATAAGTCGACAGATGTTTCTACCTCCACAAAGTCTGACTCTGTAGAAAAAAGAAAAGAAAATGCACCAGCAGGTTTCTCGTCAGTGTTTACTCAAGAGATTTGCTCAACAACAGTACCGAAGCGCTGGAGAGATGTGAACCTCATGAAGTATGATGGAACGATCGATCCTGAAGATCATCTCTGTCATTTTGCTACGACAATGGGGATAAATGAGTATAATGATGCCATGTTGTGCATAACGTTTCCCTCAACCTTAACGAAGATCGCGCTAACTTGGTTCACTAACCTTCCCAAGGGGTCTGTGACCAATTTCGCCCAAATGTCCCACATCTTCACTTCTCATTTTGGGAGTGCGCGGTCAAGAAAGAAGACTATGCTCGACTTGAATTCCATCAGGCAAGGAGCTGGGGAATCCTTGGGGCACTTTTTCACTCGATTCACCAGTATGGTAGTTCAAATCCCTAACTTCAATCATGAATCAGCTATTATCATACTTATGGGCAACCTAGCTGAAGGAGATTTTAAGACATACTTGTTTCGAAAGAAGCCCACAAGTTATGATGACCTAAGAGAAAGCCAAGCCTCTTAGGCATCATTCAGAAGCAATAGATTTTTGTCCCCACCGTGATGAAGTGCATATGAATTTAGAAAGGGGTCAAGGATCTCGGTATAGGGAAAATCATCCGTGTTCTCATTATCCACGAGAGAATCAACACGGGCATCGCGATATGAGATCTCCACCTAGAAGGGAGAACCGACCCGACCACATACCTCGGTGGGAGGACCGAGACCTTAGGTTTGACGAATTTCGGAATCCACAAGAACGATTTAACAAGCAACGGGATCCGCGTAGGGATCTCCCATTCCACAACCGGGGAAGGGGGAGAGGAAGAAGAGGACGCGGAGGAAGGAACAACTACACGCCCGCATCACAGAGATCTGTAAATCAGAGAGAAGCTCAAAAGATAGAAGCAGGTCAAATACCAGAACCAGAGGGCTTCATCAACACCCTCGCAGGAGGTTTGTCAATGGCTGGGTCCAGTAGGCAGGAAAAAAGAAACTATGAAAGAGAAGGAAGACATCCACCATCCGCGTCAAGCAGAAGAATTTCTCTTACGCAGCATGAAAACATTTTCTTCACTCCAAAAGATGCGGAGGAAATAAGAATGCCGCACTCGGACCCGCTGGTCATTCACGCGCAGATAGCTGCCAAGACCGCAAAAAGAGTATTTATTGACACTGGATCTTCTGTGGACATCCTGTCATGGGAAGCTTTTTCTCAAATGGGAATCTCCGCGGCTTCGTTGAAACCGTATCCAGGAACGCTGATCACATTTTCGGGAGGAGAAGTACAAGTGGCTGGCACAATCGAGCTTACAGTTGTTCTGGGGGCGTCTCCAAACAGACGAATGGAAAATATTGTGTTCACAGTAGTAAAGATTCCCACTGTGTATAATGCTTTGTTGGGCCGTATCTCGCTCTACAAATTCCAAATGGTAGTTTCAATCTACCACTTCTTAGGGAAGTTCCCCTTGCCCGGAGGGGGAATAGGCGAGGTCCGCGGACAACAACCAGAAAGTAGAAGCTGTTATCTGACCTCCATCAAGAAAAATAAGGAAGTGATGTGTATTAGTGAGAATTGTGAGTCCGAGGTTGGAGATAATGACTCAGTCGAACTTTCAGAAGCTGAACTAGAAGTCCGGCCGACGGAAGTCAAGGTGCCTACCACGGATGAGAAAGTTGCATTTACACCCTTTCCTAGTCCAGAGGAGAAAGTCTATATGGGACAAGCTCTGGAAACAAGAGAAAGGGTTAGAGTCTTAGAGATCATAGCGAAGTCAAGAGACATTTTTGCGTGGAGTCCTCGAGACCTGCTAGGTGTACCGTCTGCGATAGCTTTACACACCTTAAGGATTCGTCCAGGAACGAAACCCATAGTGCAAAAGAGGAGAAAAATGGCCCCAGAGAAAGCTGCTGTGGCAAGAGAAGAAACTAATAAACTTTTAGAAGCAGGCTTCATAGAGGAGGTGGAAGATTCTGAATGGCTCTCAAACGTTGTTCTAGTAAAGAAATCTAACGGGAAGTAGAGGATGTGTATCGATTTTACTGATCTTAACAAATCCTGCCCAAAAGACAGTTATCCACTGCCATCCATAGATGAGCTTGTCGATGGGACCACGGGGAACAAAGTCCTGAGCTTTCTCGATGCTTACTCAGGATACAATCAGATAAACCTGGACCCCTCAGACAAAAAAGCTACAACTTTTATCACCAGTCAAGGAATTTTTTGCTACCGCGTCATGCCTTTCGGACTTAGAAATGCTGGGGCAACTTTGCAGAGAACAGTCGATCGGATCTTCCATAGTCAAATTGGCAGGAACATATCAATTTATGTTGATGACATTGTTGTCAAAAGCGAAAGTGCAGAGGATCACGCCGCGGATTTACAGGAAACCTTTGATTCCATTCGAAGAGGAGGTTTGAATTTAAATGCAGAAAAATGCGTCTTTGGAGTTGATTCTGGGAAATTCCTCGGTTTTATGGTTAGCCATAGAGGAATTGACGTAAATCCTGAAAAAGTTACAGCAATTCAAAATCTTCAACCACCGCGGACGATCAAAGAGTTACAATCTTTGAATGGAGCAGTGAACTATTTAAGCCGTTTCTGCTCCTTCTTGGCGGATAAGTCATTGCCTTTCTTTGCTCTGCTAAAAAAAAAGGGGCCAATACGGTGGACTCCTGAATTACAGGAAGCTTTTGGAAATTTGAAACTTTTTCTAACATCGCTTCCTACCCTTCACCAACCTGAGAGACAAGAGGCCCTCCATCTGTATTTATCCGTAAAAAATATCACCATCAACGCAGTCTTGACGTGAGAAGAAAAATTCCCAGTCTACTACATCAGTCGTGTTCTTCAGGACGCGGAGACAAGATACGAACTAGTGGAGAAAATGATATTGTGCTTAGTATTTGCGGCAAGAAGGCTAAGACCTTATTTTCAAGGTCATCCTATCCGAGTTATGACAGATTTGCCCATGCGACAAATCCTTCACTCACCATGTTTATCAGGAAGAATGATGAAATGGGCAGTCGAACTCACAGAATTTGAAATAGAGTATACTCCGCGGAAAGCAACCCTCGCTCAGTCTCTGGCCGATTTCATCATCGAGACAAGTTTCGAATTGGGTTCTCTAACAGAAAAAAGTGAGTGGACACTCAGGGTAGATGGTGCAACTAACAAGGATGGATGCGGAGCAGGAGTTACTTTAACGGCACCTGATAAACGGCAGTACAATTATGCTTATAAGTTGGATTTCCATGCTACCAATAATGAAGCCGAGTATGAAGCCTTACTAGCTGGACTGGAAATAGCTTTGATTAAAGGTGCTAGGCAAGTCTCAGTTTACACCGATTCAAAAGTAGTGACGCGGCAAATAACAGAGGAATATGAGGCAAGGACTAGTTTAATGCCAGATTACCAGAGAAAAGCGCGAGCACTCTCCAAAGCTTTCTTGAGTTTTTGTTTGACATCTGTTCCTAGAAATGATAACCAGCAGGCATACGCGTTGGCACGGTTGGGAGCTGTAATGCCAGAGGAAGTAGGAAAAGAGGTGATTCTTGAAAGAATGAGTAACCGAAGACTTATTCAAGAAGTCTATCAGGTACAAGAAATGGAGACGGAAGACTGGAGAGCACCGATCGCGGACTATTTAGGCAAGGGAACCCTACCTGAAGATAGAACCGCCGCTAAAAAGATACTCGTCAAATCCTCTCGATTCACTATCAGGGAAGGAAAACTGTACAAGAGAGGGTATTGCTTACCAGATCTATTGTGCATATCGTCAGAAGAAGGAAGTCGAGTAATGGAAGAGCTGCATGATGGAGTTTGTTCACATCACCAGGGGTGGAGAGCTGTTGTGGCCAAAGCAATCAGGTTGGGATATTATTGGCCTACTATGAGACATGATGTTCAAAATTATATACAGAAATGTGACGCGTGCCAAAAGTTCGAAAATCTGAATCACCGTCCTTCTGAGACGATGAAGAGCATAACTGGAGCTTGCCCTTTTTCCGTCTGGGGAATGGACATCCTCGGTCCATTTCCCACAGCTCCCGGACAGCTAAAATATGTTTTGGTCCTCGTAGATTATTTCACTAAATGGGTGGAAGCCGATGCGATGGGATTAATAACCGCGGAAAAAGTGAGGAAGTTTTTGTGGAAGAATGTTGTTTGCCGCTTCGGGGTACCCGAAACAATAATTACAGACCATGGACCTCAATTTGATTGTGAAACGATCAGAGATTTCTGTGCTGGGCTGGGAATCAATCTTAAAATCTCATATGTGGCCCACCCACAAACGAATGGGCAGGCGGAAACAACTAACCGACAGTTGTTACTTGGGATACAAAAGAAACTCGGCAACACAACAAAAGGGCGTTGGGCAGAACTCTTACCATTAGTTCTCTGGTCCTATCGCACGTCAGCCAAGACTCCCACTGGAGAAACCCCATTCTCTTTAGTCTTTGGTATGGACGCGGTTATCCCAATTGAGAGATTGATACCGTCAGCACGGATAATTACCTATGACCCGGACATCAATGATGAAGCGCTGGAGTTTGAGCTCCATCTCATAGAAGAACGCCGAATGACGGCCGCTTTGAAGGAGCTAGAATACAAGAGGAGGCTTTCCAAGTATCAAGATAGACGAATTTCCCCGCGACATCTTAAGGAAGGAGATCTAGTGCTACGACAAGCTACCTCAGGGGGGAAGCTAGATCCCAACTGGGAAGGACCATATGTAATTATCAAGGAAGTTCAAAAAGGCGCATAAAAACTCAGCACTCCTGAAGGAATCATCCTGAACAAGACTTGGAACGCGGACAACCTAAAAAAGTATTATGTGTAATCACTAAATAGCTAAATATAAAACTGAGTCGCCCCCGCAAGGATCAAATAAAGCGGTTAGAGGGCGCTTTCTATGATGATATGCACTTAATGATACCTCATATAAAGTCCTAAGACGCTGGAGCTTGGCTCCCCGTCAGGCCTCTGATCGAATCCGCATTCTCAGAGACGTTACTTCATATAAAGTCCTAAGACGATAGAGCTTGGCTCCTCGTCAGGCCTCTGATCGAATCCGCATTATAAGAGACGTTACTTCATATAAAGTCCTAAAACGCTGGAGCTTGGCTCCGCATCAGGCCTCTGATCGAATCCGCATTCTCAGAGACGTTACTTCATACAAAGTCCTAAGACGCTGGAGCTTGGCTCCGCGTCAGACCTCTGATCGAATCCGCATTCTCAGAGACGTTACTTCATATAAAGTCCTAAAACGCTGGAGCTTGGCTCCGCGTCAGGCCTCTAATTGAATCCGCATTCTCAGAGACGTTACTTCATATAAAGTCCTAAGACGCTGGAGCTTGGCTCCGCGTCAGGCCTCTGATCGAATCCGCATTCTCAGAGACGTTACTTCATACAAAGTCCTAAGACGCTGGAGCTTGGCTCCGCGTCAGACCTCTGATCGAATCCGCATTCTCAGAGACGTTACTTCATATAAAGTCCTAAAACGCTGGAGCTTGGCTCCGCGTCAGGCCTCTAATTGAATCCGCATTCTCAGAGACGTTACTTCATATAAAGTCCTAAGACGCTGGAGCTTGGCTCCGCGTCAGACCTCTGATCGAATCCGCATTCTCAGAGACGTTACTCCATATAAAGTCCTAAAACGCCGGAGCTTGGCTCCGCGTCAGGCCTCTGATCGAATCCGCATTCTCAGAGACGTTACATCATATAAAGTCCTAAGACGCTGGAGCTTGGCTCCGCGTCAGGCCTCTGTTCGAATCCGCATTCTCAGAGACGTTACTTCATATAAAGTCCTAAGACGCTAGAGCTTGGCTCCGCGTCAGGCCTCTGATCGAATCCGCATTCTCAGAGACGTTACTTCATATAAAGTTCTAAGACGCTGGAGCTTAGCTCCGCGTCAGACCTCTGATCGAATCCGCATTCTCAGAGACGTTACTTCATATAAAGTTCTAAAACGCTGGAGCTTGGCTCCGCGTCAGGCCTCTGATCGAATCCGCATTCTCAGAGACGTTACTTCATATAAAGTCCTAAGATGCTGGAGCTTGGCTCCGCGTCAGACCTCTAATCGAATCCGCATTCTCAGAGACGCTACTTCATATAAATTCCTAAGACGCTGGAGCTTGGCTCCGCGTCAGGCCTCTGATCGAATCCGCATTCTCAGAGACGTTACTTCATATAAAGTCCTAAAACGCTGGAGCTTGGCTCCGCATCAGGCCTCTGATCGAATCCGCATTCTCAAAGACGTTACTTCATACAAAGTCCTAAGACGCTGGAGCTTGGCTCCGCGTCAGACCTCTGATCGAATCCGCATTCTCAGAGACGTTACTTCATATAAAGTCCTAAGACGCTGGAGCTTGGCTCCGCGTCAGGCCTATAATTGAATCCGCATTCTCAGAGACGTTACTTCATATAAAGTCCTAAGACGCTGGAGCTTGGCTCCGCGTCAGGCCTCTGATCGAATCCGCATTCTCAGAGACGTTACTTCATATAAAGTCCTAAGACGCTGGAGCTTGGCTCCGTGTCAGGCCTCTGATCGAATCCGCATTCTCAGAGACGTTACATCATATAAAGTCCTAAGACGCTGGAGCTTGGCTCCGCGTCAGGCCTCTGATTGAATCCGCATTCTCAGAGACGTTACTTCATATAAAGTCCTAAGACGCTGGAGCTTGGCTCCGCGTCAGGCCTCTGATCGAATCCGCATTCTCAGAGACGTTACTTCATATAAAGTCCTAAGACGCTGGAGCTTGGCTCCGCGTCAGACCTCTGATCGAATCCGCATTCTCAGAGACGTTACTTCATATAAAGTCCTAAAACGCTGGAGCTTGGCTCCGCGTCAGGCCTCTGATCGAATCCGCATTCTCAGAGACGTTACTTCATATAAAGTCCTAAGATGCTGGAGCTTGGCTCCGCGTCAGACCTCTAATCGAATCCGCATTCTCAGAGACGCTACTTCATATAAATTCCTAAGACGCTGAAGCTTGGCTCCGCGTCAGGCCTCTGATCGAATCCGCATTCTCAGAGACGTTACTTCATATAAAGTCCTAAGACGCTGGAGCTTGGCTCCGCGTCAGTCCTCTGATCGAATCCGCATTCTCAGAGACGTTACTTCATATAAAGTCCTAAGACGCTAGAGTTTGGCTCCGTGTCAGGCCTCTGATCGAATCCGCATTCTCAGAGACGTTACTTCATATAAAGTCCTAAAACGCTGGAGCTTGGCTCCGCGTCAGGCCTCTGATCGAATCCGCATTCTCAGAGCAAATATTTAATAGAAAGACCTAAGACGCTGGAGCTTATATCAGCGTCAGGCTTCTAATTGAATCTACATTTTCAAAGACAACACTTCGTCATTAATCGGAACACTTGAGCTGGAAGTGTGGCCAACCTTTCACCAAATCCGAACTCATAGGTAGACCACTATTGGAATACTACAAAAGGGATGATCTTTTGGGATTCCCAAAAAAGTATCATTATTATTGAAAGAAATCATAACGATTGACACATGATTAAAACAAGCATCCTTCAACCTATATCCGCGGAGAACGCCCTGGGATGATACGAGTTCTGCCCTGACTTAAACGAAATCCATTTGATGGGGGACCGTCTGACTCCGAAGAGGCCCACTCGGCGTCAACCTCATCTCCCACGGCATCTAAGATCTGGACATCGAAGTGATTCCCTCCTTTGTGAATAAAAGTAAGAGAAGAGCTGATATGGACGCTGTGAGTCTCGGCAAAGTCATTCCAACCACCCCTCAAAAATGGAACCCTATAGTCTCCACGCATAACCTCCACCGGGAAATCACGAAGAATCCTGGTGGACAGAAGGACATTCCTGGGAAGATCTGGCCCAAGTCTATCTTTGAAACATAGGGGCAAAGACTAACAAAAACATCAGATTTCAAGAAATGGTGGAAAATAAACTAATAAAAAAGGAAAAAATCAATCAACAGCAAACAAACTAACCAAACGGAGAAGTTGCGCAGGAAAACTAATCCTCTCAAAGAAAGACCAAGGTAAATCAGCCATGGAAGGCATCATGAAAGCGCTGCAATGAGTTCAATGGCTTCTTTCACACCCTCTCTTTTATATAACAAAGATCTGGACATGTGTCAAAAGGCAAACTACCAGGACAAACCCGTTCGACACTTGGAAAATTCGGAATATAAATGCATAAATATTTACCACAAACAAAGCATGCAAGCAACGCAAATGTTTTAACCAGAGAGATCTTCAACCTTTTTTCAAAACGAAAGAAGTATCTCAATGATGCACCAAAAACTAGGAAACCATATACAGATTCCCAATGTTTCACTACTACACAAAAAACCCCAAAAATACCAAAGTCTTTCAAGGAGAGGTTGCCTTCTCAACTTCTTCCTCCGCTTCATCACCATCATCATCTTTAGAATGAGAGTCTTCCGCGTCCATCTCCTCTTTCGAAAGACCCCAGTCGGCACTCTCCAAACTAGGCTTGAACTTTTCCAAAGGGACACCTGGGTTGCTTGATGAACGCGTCACACTCTGGTTGATCCCTGCAACCATTCCCTTTCGAAAATAACTGAAGCATTTGTCTTTCAGAATGCTGGAGCCTTTTGGAGTCTGAAGACAGGCTTTCTCCGCGGAAGATAGGAAAGAGAGACCAACCTCCGTTTTGATCCACTCAGAGGATAGATGCTTCAAACCCTCAGGACTCTGAAGCCATTGTAGAGCCACGTCCTGATCTGATCGCGCCTTAACAATTTCAAGCTCCTGTTTGGTGATAGATAGCTCCTCGCGAAGAATAGAAAAGTCTTCCTCCATCTTATCTATGGCAGCCTGTTTTGTTTGAAGAAGCTTCTGCAAGACACCATCAGAAGCCTCTAGCTCTTTGACGCGGGAGGCAACAGAGTTTGAAGTAGTTTTCAAATCATCATGTTTCTTTTGTAAAACAACCATGGCCTTCTTCAGAGTTTGCACCTCCTCGTGAAGGTCAACCGATCTCTTCCTAAACTTTTCCACTGAAGCTGGATCCCCTACGGTATTCCCCAAAATACGAAGCTTGTGGTTCAATTTTTTGATTTCTTCATCCTTCTTCCTATGATCTTCCTCTCCGCATACCAGGCGTCTCTCAACATCCGGTTGGATCACCCTCAACTACAAAAATGGGAGTAAAAGTAAGAAAATATGTGAATAGAACGCGTCAAGAAAGTTAATGGGAAACAACAAAAGAATTTAAACTTACCCACTGAATCAAACGATCAAAGTTAGCGGAGAGAGTGACAGGGTCCAAACGCTTAACATATCCTTGCTCCGGGAAGCAACGTTTTTTGGCTGGAAAAGCAAGACCTTGTAGGTTAACCGGATCGAAACCTGGGATAGAAAATTCGCGAAGAGTAGCCACACCCTCCAAAAAGAGCCCCTTTTCATCTGATACAGATGGCCCGACAGCTATGGCAAATTTCCTCCTTTTGGATCTCGAAGATTCCGGCGCGGATGGACCAGTACGTTTCTCTTGAAGAGCAGGGACCAACGATGAAGATTAAGCTAAAACGCCAGTCTCGTCCGCGATACTAACATCAACGTTTGATGTCACTTCTAAAGCCCATCCAGATCCATTTTGTCTGAAAAGCCCATCCAGAACTCGATTTCCTCTTCTTTCCCGATTTAGCTTTGTGCCGCTTCAAAAGCCCATCCAGATCCATTTTGTCTGAAAAATACAATGCATTTCCCAATAAGTTATCCATTTTAAGAAAAGTAAAATATGAAAACGCAACTTATTAAACAAAGAAGCCACCTAGTCGCGGATGAGGCATGCTCAAGCCAGCCATCTCAAGACGGAACGCGGATAACATTTTATCCCATGGAAATCTAGGAATATGAGAAAAGGACAGCTTGAACTGAGAAAGATTGGAATTTTTTTGTTTTGAAGCAGAACAAAAAGGCCCTGGGACCGTTCGACGACTAAAGCCTTGTCCGGATCTGTCGCGGACCAAAAACCACTTGTATTTCCAGTTTGGTTTGCTGGACAACCTCTCCATGTACTTACAACTTGAGTTGCATTGATAAAATCTTGTGTCTTGAGTCCCCTTTTTCAGAGAAAAAATACTAATCATCAACTTCAAAGAGGGGGCAACACCAATCTCCTTGCATCTCATAACAAAACTTGTAAAGAACATCCAACCATTGGGAACAATCTGAGCAGGACTCGGGTTATATTCCTCCAAGAACTTTGAGAAAAGAGGTTGAAGAGGAAGTCAAAAACCCTGAGATAGGCTCGCGGCATATACGACTAAACAATCTTCATAAGCGTCCAGACAACCACCTCCTTCCTCGGGAAGACAGAATTCAACACCCGCTGGCCATGGGAAGACTTGCGAAAGAGCATCGAGATCTCCAAGGTTCAATAGAGTAGTACAACCCCTCAATTTACCTACTGGGGACCTCCATGGATGAACTCTTTCAAGCACAATTGGTGGACGACTGGTTGGAGGGGGAAGAGGTTTGAAATCCCCCAAAAAGAGACAAGAATCAAGATCCCCTAAGTCATACACAGGGGTGTCCAAATCACTCAAGTTCTCCTTAGAACGAATTACCTTAGGTGCTTCTGCTAAACCAATAGGAGGAAGCTCATAAGGAATCCAAACTTCCTCCGACTCTTGATTCGCCGACTGAGACGCAGACAATGTCCCCGCGTCCACAGAAGAACTAGCACCCGAGACATCCACAACAGTTGGATTTTCACCGTCCGCGCATCCCTTCGAAAAAGAAGAAACTGAGTAAGGTGAAGAATAGTAATCAGGGTCAGAACGCTTCCGACGCCTTCTCACCTTATTAGGGCTACCATTAGGACCAATTCGATTCGGGGTAGACGCGGATGTAGAAGAAGATGACTCCGACGAGGAATCATCAGAGGAAGAAGAAGAACTCCCAGAGGAGGAAGAAAGTATCTCCGGAGACAGACGCGCTTGAGAGGATGAAACGGCACCACCTCTCCATCCTTCATCCCTCTCAAAATCTTCCAATGAGTCACCCTCCTTGTTGAGGTTAGCCATTTCTAAAAGAAACTAGAAGAAAATTGCACGAAGTTTAACTCACACAAGGTAAAGTTTCATCCAAAAAAAACCCTTGAGACGATTCCATACCCAAATCCACGATCTAAAGGACAAAAAATCAAAGAACTCAACAAAGAAAACTCAAGAACAGCCAAGAACAAGAAGAAATACCTTGAAGGAATTGAAGAAAACCACCAGAAACTTCAAAGCTAACGGCCGGAACCCTAGAAAACCACCGTCGGAAAGCTAAAGATAAGGATAAGGATTAAAAATTGCGGAAAGTAGAAAAAGACAAGTGTTGGGTGAAAAAAAGAACGGAACGGGGTAACTTATAGAAAAATTACCGACGTTTGAAATTCCAAACATAAATGGGCCTAATGGGCCCAAATTGGGTCGTGACTCAATGAAGAAACGACCCATCAACCCCATCAGGAATCAACAAACGGCAACAAAACTGCAGATGTTTATATTTTTTTCGTCGATCCGCGTCAATTACTAGACATAATCAACACGACCCGAGGAGCTGTGACTAAACCAATGCTAAAAACATCTGCCGAAACTTAAAAAGTACCGAACAAATAAATAAAAAACAAACAGGAAACCCATATTATTACAATCCGCGGACAAAGGTCTAAAAAGCCATTCAAATACGATCATCCGCGGATGAAAAAGAACAGAAACGTGGCAACCATGCCCACTTCCCACGAGTACAATACGTGTTGAAAGTTGAGCACCACGTGGCACAACATGCAAGAGAATCAAATATCTATAAATAGGGAGAAGCTTCATAATAGAGAGGGGGACTTTTTGGGAGAAAAGCGAAGAGGGCGGAATAAGACAGTGAACCCAGAAAATGGAAGATCGAGAAGAATCATACGCGTAGGAAGGAATCTGATAAAATGAAAAGAGTCTACATCGGTCACAATGTCAAACTCCGCGGATGAAAACCACTGTCCGTCTTTAGTGTAAAATTCTATTAAGGATTATCATTAATTAATCTCAAGTTATTCAACGACGACAGGTAAATGGGTCGAACTTCCAAATTGTCTAGGAAAAACTCGATAAGGGAGTCATCTTTTGTTATTAAAGATTATTAACTAACTTCCTGCGGCACAGGTTGGGCCGCGTCGATCTTTTCGACGCGGGTCAGGTAAGTCCGTCGTGAAGGTTGGTCATTTCATTAGGTAGGTTCCCGGACCCCACTAAAAATGGTGGTCTTTAGGGATCGGGCTTTTTCACCTTCCTCTTCCGAGGGTTCATCTTCCAAGTCTGAGGTTCATCATCAAAGTTGTCTTTTTCATACGCGGTCGCCACTCCTACCCACGCTGGGCCTACTGAAAGCCCCATTAAGGTGGTTAGGCAGCAACGGTGGGACTTAGGGTTGATGGAGCGGTGATGGTGGGAGAAAAACGACGAATCTCTTCCAAGCAAGGATGAGATCCCGATCTTCAATCAATTCCAGCGAGAACCTTTGATTGAAGATCCAATGGAATTTAACAATAATCAGTAGCAAATAGAAAAGACAGGGTTTGACATCAGAGAGGAAAGGGGGAGTCTCAACTCAACGCTCTGCAATCCTCTAAATTTGACGTCCAGATGACAATTAACCCTGAACCACTTGGTATAAACTCTGAACCATTTACTCTTAAAACCATGAATCACTCGATATTAAAACCTTGAACCACTTGATATAAAACCCTGAACCATTTGGTTTAAAAACTCTAAACCAATTGATATAAACCTTTCAAAGTCACCCCCATTTATAATTTCCAAAGGTATTTATTTTATAAACCACTAATATAACCACCACTTCCAATTCTACCTAGAAACCGATTCTTCTTCCCTCATTACTGAACAAGATCATGTACAGGAGAACGATCTCTTTGTATATAACCACCACTACCACGTACCACCATATATGAAGCTTAGATTTTCCAGCTAGAAGCAATTGTTTCCTAATCATAACTACATAAACATCAAAATATTCGTATACAAACCATAGAGCTTCTAAATCTAACCCTTTTTCAAAGACTTCCGAGCATTCAATGGAGAGTTCGGACTTTGGAGGAGAAGAAAAGACACCACTAATATGAGTTAATTGATACCCTGTACCTTTCAATTGGTGTTGTCGGAGAACGACGAAGGCCATGCTAGAGTTCGCCGGTAGAGCGGAGGGCGTCGACGGAACGAAGTAGCCGAGCAGCTTCATCCGTTCGACGAGACTAACAATCCGGAGAGCTCATAGCGAGACGACGGCAACGGGGACCCTTGGAGATGGGAGCGAGATGGTGGTCAAGCCGGTCTCGACCACACAGGATTCGGTGGCCATGGAAGTCATTGGAGACGAGAGCAGCTGAAGGAGCTCTCGACATTGGAGACTGAAATGAAGCCCCGATGGATCACGGCAATGATGGAGCAAGCGCCCCGATCACCAACGTCGCCTCCATCACTATGGAAGCTTCTCGTCCCTGTAAAGGCGCCTCAATCGGAAATTTTGCCTCCCTCACTTCGCAGAATCCGTCCCTACAAACCCTACCGACTACACAAGTCACCAGTACACCATCTCCGAGATCCGGATCGCCGGCCACCAACAACTTACTTACACAACCGACCGAAGAGAACAATGGAAGAGAGAGACGATAAGAGTATTGCTGGGAACTTGGAAGGAGAGAGGACTGGGCACGACCAAACACTGCATGAGGGTTGAAGAAATTGAACATGCCGTACAACGCGTGAGGTTTTTTACTTTTATTTAAAATTTAGATATGATTTGACCAATCAGAGAGCTTCTTCCCTTCTTACTGATAAAGATTCTTCTCACTTGAACCCTTATATATATATCACATTGCTTAATGACGAGAGTGAGAGAACAGCGAAGCGAGAGAAGTCAGAACAGCGAAGCGAACGACCGAACCCTAGTGTTTCTATCAATTAATCAATTAATTGGTCCAATTAATCAATTAATTGTTCCAATTAATTGATATTGATTTGAATTGTAAAATAAAACGAATTCAGTTAACTATCTTGAAGTGTATTTTTATTTCAAAACAATTAATTGCAAAATGGAGCAATTTTTCAGTTTTTCAAATCAATTTTTCAATTTCAAGTAATTTTGCCCACCCCTATTGCTTAGATGTGCCACCGTGCATTGTAATCAATTGTCCCTTGACTATCTAAATAATTCAAAGTACAAGAACAATCGTCACAGTCAAGTAGGGTCTAGTAGTACGCACTCTTTTCCCATTTGCGTTGAGAGGGTGTTTCTGTGCGACCCGTAAGTGTGATAGAGAATATAAAATATAAAATATAGAATATCAAATACGAAATCTATAAGAATACGTAGGGATGTAAGAATCCAAAGTGAAAGGAAGAAAAGAAAACATGTCATGACAAAAAGTACACATTCAAACCCTAAATGCATATGTTGGATCATATTTATGTGCATGTTCACACCGAATCAATGTCAAGAAGCTAGGCACCCAAAAAAGTACAATCCATTAATTATCTTGTAAGTTGGAGAATAAAAGAGTGAGTTTGTTAGGCACTTTAGGCCGTGTTTGGCGGTAGATTAATTTTATATAGATTAATGAGCTTTTTGTAGATTTGAGTAGATGGACGTAGATGGATATTATTTTTGTAGATTAATGAGATTGTGTGGATTAAGATTATTTATGACGGAAATCTCCGAAAGGTGTTTAGTGGGTATAAGATTGTGGTGTATTTCAAAGGTTAAAAATTACCACTCTACCCCTAAAATTATTAACCCCCTACCCTCCTCCTGCCCCCTCGTGACACCGTCTTCCTCCTCATTGCTCCTCCAACGCCGCTGGCTGCAGTCACCCCGACGGAAGTGGCATCGTCAGGAATGGCGGTGGCCCGATCTCGTGCAACCCGTCAATCGGCCTAGGTAGCTCCGATTCCGACGATGACCCAGATCCCGAATTCCGATGTTCCTTCCGCCCAAATTAGGGCTGCCGCCGTGCAAATTGGATCCAGATTTGGGTTGTTTTGAGCGTGAGACCTTGAATGGCGAGCTTTGGAATCAAGATCGGATGCGAGGGCGGTTTCTGGCAAGTAGATGTGAGACCTTGAAGGGCGGTTTCTGGCGAGATTTGGAAGGCTGTTGAAGAAGGGCACAATACTGTTCTTCATCGGCGACGACAAAATTTGGAAGGCTGTTGAAGTAGGGCACGAGCGTGAGACATTGAAGGGCGGTTTATGGCGAGTTCTGACGACTGACGGTGGGGCAATGTTCTTCACCACGAGGCAAAGGCTGCTGGAGGAGGGTACAATACAATTCTTCATCGGATTTGCCGCAAGAGCTTCAGAGGCAAGAAGATAATCCGCCCTCCATAATCTCCTCATAATCTACACAATCTTGGGGAGGCAAGATTCCAAAATCCATTAAAAATGATCTTTCATAATCTGCATAATCTCCATCTCCCTTCCTTCATGATCTACCGCCGAACACCATCACCTCAGATTATTTTTTTTCCCACAATTTCCTTAATCTACCAGAAGCTACCACAATCCGCTGCTGAACACGCGTTTAGTGTGTTTGGATTCACTATATTATGGAGTATTTAAATACAATTATAAATAAATTACTAAATATCTATACATTGTTTGGGTTGTATGCATTTTCTTTAATTTAAACAAATTTTCTATACAACACTACCTAGAAGAAATTATCTACGAAAAAATTTGAAATATCTATACATTGTTGAAATTTTCATGTGCATGTTGAAAAATTGTATTAATCCAACACTACCTAGAAGATATTTTCATGTGCATGTTGAAATTTTTTTTATCTACGAAAAATTTTCTACATGAAGACGTTTCTACATGAATCCAACACTACCTGGGTCGGTACCGAGGCAAGTTCAGACTAAGCGAAGTGTGGAGATTGAATCCATTGTGTACCGAGGCAAGTGGGGGTCGGTACCGAGAGGCCTCCGTGCCGGTACGGGTTGTCTGCGAGCCTGATTAGTCTGAATTTAAGTGTTTTCATCCCTTTTTTTAGATATAATTTAGATAGACTTGATATAATTCTACTTTCTTAAGATAGATTATAGGTAATTAGTATAAATAGGACCCTTGATGTTAGGTTTTAAGAATTCAATTTCAGCAAGAAACACGTTACAATTCTCATCACTCACTTTTAGGGTTTTCTTCGGCGATTTGATAGCTTTTCGAGGCGTTTTTTTGAGCGAAAGTTGGAGAACGTTTTTTTGGGGCTATTAAGACGCTTTGTTGACAATATTTCCAAGTTTTATTTTAATTAAATTTTCTGATTTTTCTTATTCTTTTCATGAATTTTGAGTTATTCATCATGTGTATGCGTGAGTAGTCGCATTTTCTAGAGTTAGGGTGAGCCCAACGACAGTTATGCATGTGAAATTGCTATGAATCTATGATTTGATTGATTTTATCTATTCCATGTGGTTAAGTACTCAATGAAAATGGGAAAATTCCTTTTTGCAATTAAATTGAAAAATATAATTGTGAATTTGATAGTAATTAGGGTTTGAAAATGACGGTTTTAACAACCTAATTAAGATTGATGGTAAAGTTGATTAATTTGTGAAAATAAATTGATTGATTTGCTAGGGTTGATGCAAATTGACCTTTTTAATAGATAAAAACATGATTTTTATGTGATTCATTGCATTGCATGCATAATTATCGTTGTGGTGATCTCTATGCCCTAGATTTCCCTTATTATTGATTTATATTATAAAATTCAGCAACTTTATAAACCCTTAAAATCCGCATTTTTCATCCCTTCTTGCTATTTCTTGCTCATTGGTAACTAAAATTGAGGAACTGACTTTCTCCATGAGAACGAACTTAACCCTACTATATACTATAGCGGGGTTTCAATCGATAAATTTATTTGATTGCAAGGCTTTGATTGAAAAATCCCTTGAACACGAGGATGTCAAAAATAATCGTCTCGATCTCCCAAGGGCAAGTCCGGCACCCTTTCAGAACATCAATCGCTGAAAACTGCATGCAACAGAAAGCTCCACATGTTAAAGGTGTTTCGAGAGAATCACGAATCACAAAGCCGCTTAGCCCGATGGAAGACTAACGCCATCGAAATTTATTTTCACAAAATCTTCTTTATGTTTTTCCTATTTAATCCTTTTTTTTTTGTTTACGTTGGGTGATATAACCGTGGGGTATTTTGGTCGGGTTTTCCTCTTCCGGTTCTTCTAGTTGCGCTTTTCGATCTCCAGTTTGTTCGTTGTTGTTTTATTTAATGTACGTAGTCAACCACCTCACGGAGGGCGTGTTCGTTAAATAGAATTTTATTCCTCATTTTCCAAACACCCCAAAGGGATAGGCCGAGCGTAGCTTTCTGGTATAAATTAAGTTGTGGGAATATGTCGAAAGCAATTTCCTTGAATGTTCTATTGGTCTTATTGGTGTTTTGTATTATGGTTTGTATATTGTGATCCATTTTCTTTATGATAATAAGGTTTGTTAGGCATTCAATAAATATATGTACTAAGTCTTCTTCAGGGTGATTGCAGAGTATACATTCTAAGGGTACGTCTATTCCTTTGTTCCATAGTCTTATTTTCGTACGAGTTCCGCCGAGAAGGCTTTGCCAAAGGAAAATTTTGACTTTGGGTGGGCAGTCTAGTTTCTAAATCGGTCAAGGGCACTAGTTGACTTTGTATTATGGTTTGTATACTGTGATCCATTTTCGTAGTTGTTTCTGCGTATTTTCGTAAAATGCTCAAGGGCACTAGTTGTTGAAAATCATCCATTTCTTCTTGTTTTCCAGTACACTCTTGAGTCAAGCCCAAATTTGGACTTGAGCTCATACTGAGCTTTTATAGTAAATGAAACAGGTTGAATTGAGTTTTTTTCCAGGAATTATGCAATCTGACTTGCTCATGACATAGTAACTTAATCGAAATTTTATAAATTTCACGAAATTCAAGCTTAACTCGACCTGAGTCGATCTTTGAATCAAACTTGAAAATGTATTCATGCTTAACTCATTTAGTAAATGAAGCATCTTTAGGAACTCAACATCCAGTTTCTTATCAAATGATGGAATCCTTATCATCGATAAAAGCCAGATCAGAGAGCAGGTTGCAAAGGAAATGGTTGAACGATTTACCACCTCTAATAAGATAAGGATTGACCCAAATGATCTAGTCCATATACAACCAAAGATTATGATAGAAGATACTATCTTTAGCATGGCAGAGGATAAATCTCCTGGCCCTAATGGGTTCGCCCAGAGTTTTATTCCAAATACTGGAATATTATGGGTAATTCGGTTTGTAAGGTTGCTAAGGCTTTTTTTCTTCATTCTGGGTCTATACTTTCATAAATAAATTAGACTTTCCTAGCTCTTATCCCCAAAGTGGGCAACCTTACAAATATTCACCACTATTGACCTATTAGTCTATGCAACACTATATATAAAGTAATTGCCAAGATGCTGACTAATAGAATCAAACTAATCCTTCCAAAAATCATTAATCCATTCCAAGGTGCCTTTGTAGAAGGGAGCTGGATTCAAGACAACACCCTAATAGCCATGAGATTTTTCATTCCTTCCATAAACAAAACGGATAAAAGGGTTGGATGATGTTAAAGCTAGACATGGAAAAGCTTATGAAAAGATCAATTGGAACTTCACTAATTAAATTTGGGTTTCACCCACAATGGGTATCATGAATTATGAAATGCATGACCACCACAACCTTTTTTGTCTTTGTTAACAATAGCCCAAGTAAGCAATTTAAGACTGAAAGAGGTATCCCACAAGGTGATCCCCTTGCCCCATATATATTTGTCATTATTATGGAAAGCCTAGCGAGAGAGCTTCAGTCCGAAGCTCTTTTGGATGTGACCCTCTCGTTGGTATAAAATTAACGCCAATCGGTGCTCCTATTCCTTTCCTTACCTTTGATGATGACACTCTTATATTTGCGAGAGCCTCGCACAAAGTCTTGATACGATAAAAAAAATATGCTTAACAACTTTTCCAACCTCTCAGGTTTTACCATTAACTATCACAAGAGCTCGATTCAAGATCCAAAAATGTCAACCAAGCTACGACTAAAGCGTTGGCACAACAAATGAACATCCCTATTTTCCGAGAGATGGAAAAGTACCTGGGCATATGATGTGAGCCGAATTCGCCATGTTTTATATTATCTTTTATATCGTTTTATGCATTCATTTTATACATTTCGGTTAGAATAGTACAGAATCTATGTAGTTTATGTTTATTTGCCAAATTATGGAATCTACACTAGTTTCTGTTTAAATTCGCAGAAATGAAAGCAATTTACAGCAGTTATGAGAAAGAAAGAAAAGCTCAAAAGTCAACTACAGAAGTCCAAGGTCAAAGAGCAGTGGAACCGGGACAAATCAAGCTGAAAGCAAGGAAATCTACCCGACAACATGTTAGTCGATATCGATTAAAGCTTGTCGATATCAAGTAAAGCCACTCGATTTCCAACAAGGTTGACCAGAATCGAGCAAGGCTAGAAGAAAGAAGCATAGTTTACTCGATATCGTGGAATCTACTCGATATCGAGGAAAGCCCAAGTCGATTTCCACCTCTGGAGCCAAGATCGACGAAGCTGAGCACTAGGAGTCGACAAGAGAAGCTGGGAGCCGAGTAAAGTTACTCGATGTCAGGGAAATTTCTCGATATCGAGGAAACATCCAGTCGACATGTGTCCTGAAGGCCAATATCGAGCTACTGAGTAGAAGACGAAGAAGGTTCTACTCGAGATCGAGGAATCCTACTCGATGTCGAGGAAGTCTCAGTGGCAGACGCCGAGCAGTCCGGGAGTCTTGTTAAGTTTCTATCTCGAAGTCGATGGAGATATTTTCGAGATCCAATTCTATCAACTTCTATCAAGATCTATCAAGATCTATCAACTCCATGGAGGATTTATCCACAAATTAGACATAGTCCTAGTTGATTTAATTCTTAGAGGATGGAAGCCTATAAATGCAAGTTAGTTCTTTTTAATCAAAGATGTCTGCGATTGCAAGGGTTGGAAGCCTATAAATAAAGCCTTAGGGGATGGATTTTATTCATTCAATTTCATAGAGAACACAAGAAGAGAGAGAAGGAGAAGAGATTGTAAGTTTGGTTGAGTTTATTAATGCAAGTTAGTTCTTTTTCATCAAAGATGTCTGCGATTGCGATGAACAGCGAGTAGTCCACCCACTTCTAAGGTCGGGGTGAGCCCGACGGTAGCCATGTGAGGTGATGCGGTAAAGGTACGATCTTTTTATGCAATTCGTCTTCTATCCCTATGAACATAATTCTTTTGCGAAAGTTGAAGACGATCCTTGTTTGTTAATAACGAAAATTATTTGATGAAAAACATCTATGAAAAGCATGATCTTTTATGCCTTTATGTGTTATTTTGCTTGGTTATCGTTGTGGTGTTGAAACCCTGATCTTGGAAGTCTTTAGTTTATTGATTTATTTCGTCAAAAATCTATGTTCTACGTTCGAAAGGTTGTGATTTTAAGTTTCTGTTGCCTTGTCGATTATGAGGAATTTTTGTCGACATCGAGTAGTTTTTACTCGACATCGAGGAATGTTTACTCGACATTGGGTTGTTCTGCTGAGTTCTGCTTTCTGTTCATCGATTTTAGTTACTGTTAGTTGATTTCTGTACTCGATATCGAGGACTGTTGTCGATATCGACCAAGTTCTATGCTTTGCTTTATTTTCCACTTTTCTCTATTATTTCTGTCTGTCTGTCAAATTTTATGCCTGTGAGATTTTCCGCTACTTGAGATTCGCTGACGTGCTTCCTCGAGGATCGATCCTGACTTCCCGCTGCTACATCAGGAGGAGGTGTTGTAATTAGTTGTGTGGGCACGAATCTGGTTTGATTTATATTTTGAACTCGATTTCCTCCTACAACAAATTGGCGCCTTTGCCGGGGAAGCAATCATTCACGCCTTAGTTAGTTAGATCTCACGTTTGTTTTGAGTTACTTTGCAGGTGTATGCGTCGTTTTGGTCAAGCACCTGATTTTGACGCCTTAGATGAACCGGAACACCTTTTACACGTCCACGATAAATTAAAAAGAGCCATGGCGGCCGCGGAAACACAAGAACAAGTGATACAGAGGCTTCAGAGGGAACTAGCCACCAAAGATACTGCTCTCTCGCCACTGGGAGAGCATAGAGGGAACACGAGGTACGGCGAAGGAGGCAAGCGAAAGCTAAGCTTGCCCTGTACCCAACCACTTCAGAGGATTACATGCACCCGACTCTCTTCGTGCCTGAATCGTCCATTCTAATCCCTAAAAATAACTATGAAATTCGCACTCTTTTCCTTATTGAAATTAAAAATAATGCTTTCTTTGGTAGATTTAATGAATGTCCTCTTCAACATATTACCAACTTTACTGATATGTGTCGTACTCTTACTGAAGGTACCACTTTGGAATATATCTTGATGAAGGCTTTTCGTTGGTGTCTAGCTGGTCCAGCATTGAAGTGGCTTGAAGGTCTCCGTCCACGATCTCTTACGACATGAGCTGAAGTAAAGTAGGAATTTCTCAACAAATTCTTTCCTCCTGCCAAGACAGCACTCCTTCGCCAAAAGATTACAACTTTCAAACAAAAGCCTGGGGAGCCGCTAGCAAAGGCATGGGAACGATATAAGGATCTACTGCGATCATGCCTTACACATGGACAACAACCCTGCATAGTTCAGAAGATCTTCTTCAATTCTCTTGACCTTGCTGCTAAGGATAGGATCAACACGTATACTCATTATGAGTATTTGACAATGCCGCCAGCTGACGCATGGGTTGCCCTCGACAAGCAAACCAACTACGACAACAAGTATGGGACTTCAATAAACTATGATGAGAATGCCTATGCCAGGCCAGCCCCATCTATGCCCCTCTATGAGCCCCTAAGGAGATTGACCCAGATGTCAAGGAGCAGTACTACAGAGATCAGAATTGCAAGCTCCTCAAGCAAGTCAATCTGTCAACCAGCCCTGGATCGAATGCGGATCACAGCGGCACACCACTACTGAGTGTCCACACACAGAACAATTCAGGCTGGCAGAATACCACGAAGAGGTAGCTTACGAAGGGGGTCCCAATCGCTATATGGGGGACCAAAGGTTTCAGCAATCACAATGGAACCAAGGTGCCCCTAGGAACCCCCCCGCCATACAAAGCTCCGGGACCATCTTCGAGGAAATGCGGATAAACCATTTAGACACCAAGCAGTCCTTCAACTCAGTCTATACTCAGATAGAAGGTGTCAACTCTAGGCTTGAGGAGATTGACATATGGCGGAAATCAATGGAGACACAGTTTGGCTAGCTAGCAGCAGGCATCCCCGGACAGTCAGGTACGCTCCCTGGATCTTTAGAACCAAATCCCAAGGGGAAGACCGGACACATCGCAGCCGTTCAACTCAGGAGCGGGAACCAACTACGCGAGCCAGAGGTCGGAAAGCAGTAGGATGAAGGAGCTGACCAACAACTCGATATCGACGAACATCAGGTCAACGTCGACCACAATTTGGTCGATATCGAGAAAACCCAACTCGATGTCGAGGAGAAGTTTGGCCACGATTCGTCTGCACAACACAACAACTCGAAATCAAATACAATAGTCGATGTCGAGGAAAACCAAGTCGACGTCGAGAAAGCTGCAACACCTCCGACATCTGTTCTGGCTTTGAACCAGAAAAAGAAGCTGCCCTTCCCAATAAATCTCCAAAGGATCTAGCAGAGAAGAAATTTCAGCGATTCATCAAGATGCTTCAGAGGCTCAATGTCACTATACCGTTTACAGAAGCTCTTAATGAAATGCCATCATATGTCAAATTTCTCAAGGAGATCCTAAGCAAAAAGCGGTCAATGGTTGAGATCACGGAAGAGTGCAGCCAGATGGACGTTCTTGAGAAAAGGCCAAATCCAGGTAAGTTTGCTATAACTATTGGATTTGGTCAATATAAATTTAATGCATTATGTGATCTTGGAGCTAGTGTAAGTATAATGCCTTTAACAATATGGTCCAAGATTAAGATAGGTGCCCTAGATCCTGTGGATGCTAAGCTTTATATGGAAAACAACACGGTGGTCATCCCAACAGGCATGGTGGACAATGTGCCAGTGCAAGTAGGTATGTTCTTTGTCCCTACTGATTTTCTAGTTATTGATATGGTGGAGGACCCTGCTTGTCCAATTATTCTAGGAAGGTCCTTCTCGGCGACGGTGGATGCCAACATAAGCGTAAGAAAGGGAGTATTCACTTTCAACATCAGCGATGAGGTAATTGAGTATTCTTTTAATAAAACTGGAAGGCACATAGGTCCTATGGAAGAGGTAAAATTTATCTCAGCTGGTTACATTACATGGGGGGAGCCTAAAGTAAGAAATATGACTCCTGAAGAGCTGGAAAAGAGGGATATGGAAGCCCATGTGGAGAAGATCATGGCCATCCTAAACGACAACACAGATGATATGCTCGATATCAACCACGGTAAGTCGACGTCGACTAATTATTTCTCGGATGCCTTGACAGGATGCAAGTATGGGGTCGAAGTCGACCAGAATTCCTCGACATCGAGAAATTTGGTCGACATCGACCAAATTCAGAGCCCTCCACCAGCAGCATCTTCTTCGAGTAACCCAGTGGAGGCCAAGGACTCCTCGACATCGAGGAAATTGGTCGACATTGACCAAAATCCTACTGCCTCGACTTCGCCTTCATCGACGAGCAATCCACTGGAAGCCAAGAAAAACTCCTCGATATCGACCAAAATCTTGCTTCCTCGACTACTCCTCCCTCGACTGGCAGTCCACCACCTAAAGAAAACAACTCATAAGTAGATAAATAGATATAGATATAGATAGACTTTCTTACCTTGATTAGCAAGGGTTGAAGGCTATAAATAAAGCCTTAGGGGCTGATTTTCATTCATTCAATTCCGGAGAGAACACAAATAGAGAGAGAAGGAGAAGATATTGTAAGTTTGGTTGAGTTTATTAATGCAAGTTAGTTCTTTTTCATCAAAGATGTCTGTGATTGCGATGAAGAGCGAGTAGTCCACCCACTTCTAGGGTCGGGGTGAGCCCGACGATGGCCATGTGAGGTGATGCGGTAAAGGTTTGAGCTTTTTATGAAATTCGTCTTCTATCCCTATAAGCATGATTCTTTTGGGAAAGTTGAAGGTGATCATTGTTTGTTTTATTGAAGCGAAAGTGATCTTAATACAACTTGGTTTAATTATGCGAAAAAGGGTTAGTAACATTTAGGGTTTATGTGTTATTTTGCATTGTTATCGTTGTGTTGTTGATACCCAGATCTTGGAAGTCTTTAGTTTATTGATTTATTTTCGGCGAAATCCGTGTTTTGTGTTCGAAGAGTTGCAATTTAAGTTTCTGACTTTTAGTCGATTTCGAGGAGTTTTTTGTCGACATGGAAGAAATCTTGTCGATGTCGAGCTGATTATGTCGAGGTCGAGTACATTTTATTGGTCTTCATTTTCTGTTTCGTTTTGCCTTCTATTTTTACTCGACAGGTTAGTCGTTATCGAGTAGTTTACTCGACATCGAGGAATCTTCTGGTCGACTTCACTGAGATCTTTTCGCTACCTGAGATCCGCTGACTCGCTTCCTCGTGGATTGATCCTGACTTCCCACTGCTACATCAGGAGGAGGTCTTGTAATCATTTGCGTTGGCACGAATCTGGTTTGATTTATATTCTTATTTATTGAACTCGATTTCCTCCTACAACAACTATCTTCTCGGATTCGGATTTTGACACTCGATATTGGGCTCTAGGAAGATTTTCGACCGGGTTTTACTCGATATCGACCAGAGTTGTCGATATCAACCTGTCCTTTTCTGCTCCATTTTTCTGGTCGATTTTGGCACTCGATATAGAGCAGAAAAGAACAGGTCGATATCGACCACTCGGGTCGATATCGAGTCATGTTTTATAAAACATGGAAAAATAGGCTCACAACATGTTTCTACTTCCCTTGCCCCTGATCATGCTGATTTGAAGTCCCTTTTGTAGTTCCTTTGGCATGCTCTAGTTTGAAAGTTGAAGCGAAAGGCTTCTGATTTAGGTGTTTCTTTGGAGGGAAAAAAAAGGCAGAGCCATTCTAAGGAGGGGTCTCTCTAAAAGGTCAAAGGCTGTTATAAGGAAGATGAGGGGTGGTTCTAAAAAGGCTGACAAAAAGAAGGAGGGAGCTGACAAAGTGGAGAATATAGCTGACAAAGGGGAGAGGGAGCTGACATTAGGAGGCGATGCAGAAAATTTCAGAGTTGACAAAGAGGAGATGCCTAAATCGGAGAAGGAGTTGTGTTTGAAGTGGGAGAACATATTTGAGATGCTTATAAGTAGGATTGTAATTTTAGACGAATAAATTATCGATCTTCAGAAAAAAGAAAAAAAAAAGTCAGTGGAGTTGTTGATGATATCCGGTTTGAAGAAGGAGTTTAAAATGATGGGGTGAAAGAAGCTGAAATTAATGCCGAGGAGAAAACATGTATTTTTGATGAGGGGGTAGGGGATGCTGAAATTCATGAAACGGGGTGTCCACTAGATGCTGACAGTGCGAATAGAGCTACCGAAATTCATGAGGGGGATTGTGCATTGGATGCTGACATTCCATCTAGGGATGTTCACAGTGTGAATGAAGTTGACAATGCCAATCTTTTTTATTATCATGTTACATCCTTGCTGAAATTGAATTATTAAAGCAGTCTCGCCTTATTCCAGTATTTAGTCATCTCTCTTTGAGCTCTTGTGAGAATTTGAAAAAGGGGAAAGTCCTAAAATACAATCGCCCAAAGTCACTAGTATATGAAGATGATCATGTGTTTTTGTACTCGTACATCAATGGGAATAGGGTCTCATTTGGAATTTTAAGTTTCTTCCTATTATGATTCATATTTTCTATTATGATGACTTTCTCTCTGTGTTTGTCTCCCAAGGATTTCTTCGTCAAACGTTATGGAGGCATGTTGAGAAAGAAGGATTTTTTTTTGAAGTTGTAATTGGGAAAACCAAATGGCTTGAAGACATAATAAGTATATATAATTTATTTGTAGTATATTTTTATTTTTAAACAAAATAGTTTTGATTATAATCTACTAAATCATTTTTAATATGCATTTTCAGCATATGGAGGAAGCTCTTTATCATATGAGGAAGAGAATATCAGACAAGGCTTCCAAATTCGAGCATGTTGTTATTTTGGACTAGTTGCTTTACCAGTGGTATTTACCATAATCAGTTGCTTCCTTACATGTAGGAGCTATTATTGATCATACTATATTCATGTATTTTATTGGGTTATATCCTAAAGAGTATATATAGAAAAGATTGGATGACTGCAACTAGGATTTATACACCATTCAATATCAAAGACATTCATTGGGTCGCTTTAAAAATTCAAATCCCATAAAGGAAAGTTGTAGATTATGATTGTACAATTAAGTATGTTGCTGATGATTATAAATTGAAGCAATGTTTACGGGGCTTGTCTGTGTGGCTCCCTGTTCATTTTAGCAAGTCGGGCACATACAAGGATTTTGGAGCAACTCCTGCATTTTCTACAGAGAGGGCACCCGATATCATGCATGATGAAACTGGGTATGTATATTATAATAAATCTTTATTTTTGTTCACTTTTTTTTTTATTCAGAATTGACGTAATGTATATGCACTTACCTATTTTTATTCATCTGTTGTGCAGTGCTTGTTGTGGGATTTTTATTGTCAAAGCTATCGAAACTCTAGTGTTTGGGGGAGATGTTAGATCATTTAATCAAGACATGCTGTTTCGGTATCGGTAACTTATATGTTCTGATCTATTGAAGGAAAAATAGAGCATTTAATTTTAGTATTTGTTTAAAAACATCTGTTAGATATGCTGATATCCGGGTGTATTTTTGCAAACATCCTCGGTGGTTATGTATTTTGGAACATCCTTGTCGGGTTTCTTATGTTATATATGACGTAATATTGTGTTTGGTTGGTTTTTAGTTTTCATTTTATATGATGATAGCGGTTAAATATTCAGTAAGGAATATGATATATTGTTATCCTTTGTTAGATTATGTTTCATCGTTTTGTCAACTACCTGTCATTTTGAAAATCAGCTACTTGTCATGGTTTGTTAGCTATCTATTATGGTTTGTCAGCTTATCTGTCATGGTTTTGTGATTTGTCAACATAGATTTTCAATCTTCATTAGTGTAAATACATGTGCTGATAAATACATATAACATTTATAAACGAATTTATCAGTAAATGTATGCAACTGCCAGCTTCCCTTTTTGAGCTTTGTGGTTTGTCAGTATATCTTTTCAATATGGTTTGTTAGCTATCTGTCATGGTTTGTTAGCTTCTCTTTTTATGACAAATACTCATATAAGCTGACATTTATTTTCATATTCTTTCAAAGAAATATGATGAGACAAACGAATATATATAAAATGCTGATATATATGTTAATATATGTGTGTGTGTGTGTGTGTGTGCGCGCGCGCGCGTGCGCGCTGACAAGCGAATTTATTAGAGAAATATGTGCTAATTATGCTGAATTTAATAGAAAATATGTGTTGATATTATGATGACAAACAATATACAATAGAAATTGTTGTGCAAATTGAAAGATAACTAAGCGAAATTGTGAAGCTAACATTCTTGAGTGAACTTGGATCTCGCTGGATTAGAAAACCCGTGAAGATTTGAATTGAAAAAAGTAGGCAGCATGTAGGGGGGTGACGGGTGGACATTTACCAAAGAAATCTTGGATGGTTGACATTTAATTAATTAGGTCTTGTTATTTGAACAATTTTTTCTCCCATTAGGAGATCCATACACGATATTTTGGGCTTTCAAATTCCTTATAAAATTCGACTGAAAAAATTCCTTATAAAATTAGGAGGGTCAGTTGGGATTGACTAGGGGAGGAAATGGGTTGGGTAAATGATGGATATAACCATTTTTCACCTGACTCGCCAATTTGTTTTTTCTTGACTCATCACCCACCCGTCTAATATTTCACACATCACTCGATCCGTCATGTGAATCAGGTGGATCGGGTGGTTAATTGGGTGAAGTAAATTAAAAGAAAATAAGTTACAAGACATACTTAAAAATCATTCATATTTAATAATTTTATAAATCACTTGATGTGACTCGAAGAAATATAAACAATCTTGACACATCACCTTGAAGCCAGGACCAACGAGGATCAACCAAAGTCCTATGCGAAACTTCAGTCCTCACTTTTAGCGTCCCACTACTTGAAAACAGATTTTGAAAAGGCCCCACGGAGGCAGGTAACCTTCACCCGTGAGTATTTTACGACGCTATCCTCGCAGCATATGTATGCTATTAAAATGTCTACATGGGTTAGGCGAAAACCCTCTAGGTGAGGCCGGGGGGGGGGGGGGGGGGGGGGGTAAGGCATATTTGAGTAGGCATTATAAGTTGATTTTAGATGCATTTAATTGTCATATAATTATGTTTTATAGTTAATTGCACATTATGCTCTTTTAGTAGTAAAGTACGGAAAGTCGAAAACTAAGCTATTTTATTAGATTTATGCAGATTCGTATTGCCGACATGGTGAAGAGCTTGGGAGAGACCAAGAAAGAAGTCCCAAAGAGCAAGAAACAAGCCAAGGAAGAGTTAGGGGACAAATCGGGAAGCTATAGAGCAAGCACAAATAAAGGATATGGAGAAATCTCCTCTTTTGGATTTTGAAGACTTTGAATCAGTTTCTGGTATCTTCACGAGAGTTGTAATATTTGAAAAGAACTTTCCAATGCATATTCATATGCATCAATCGAACGAACGATGATCCAAGAAGTGCATTACAAGTTCAGTATGTCGAAGTTGTCAACAAGAGCGGCGATTGCCGATTTTCTAGCGGCACTTGCCGGTCTATCTTAATGGAAACTCTATATATCCTTTCTAGGGTTTTGACCGACGACTTGAGGCTATTTATTAGACCTATTTTCAGTAGCTTTGAATCATCTAACAAACTAACATTCAAATTTACAACCACCTTTTATCCTTCAATTCAATTAGGTTTTTAGGTTTTGTTTTAAATTCAAGAGAAGGAAGTTAGGTAAGCCGTAAGCCATGCTTGACTAATTCTCCGTTTTTTTTATCTACACTTTCGAGACTTGGTTAGTTGTTTGTGAGTTGCTAATAAAGTAGTATTTCTCTCTTTAATATCTTTCGATTTCCCTTGTGTTTATTGTTGATATTATTATGCCTGATCACCATGATAGTATCTTGCTAGGTTTTTATTCTATCGAATTCGAATGAATTCCGTAGTAGCATGCTTAGGATTGTGAGAACCTTGTTTGATCATGACTAAGTGGGGATTTCGACATAAGTCTTGAACGTCGGTTACCGTGGTGACTTGATGTTATTCTTATGCCTAGATTATTAGGGCTTAATTGTGCTATCTTTATGTTGAATCTCTGACGTGCTTAGGTTACATAAAGGTGCAAGGGATTAATTGTTCTCTTTGTGCTTTAATCTATTCAAACTAAGATGGAAAGAATTCATAGAGAACAACTTTAATTATATTCAGTGACCAATAAAGCCAACCAATGTCGAGAATTTGTGGGTGAAAACATATCTTTTATCTATCGCTTGCTTTTATTTAGATTAGTTTATTTTATTCTCTATTTCATCTCTTTGCTTTCCATTGATAAATACACATTATATCGAAATACTTGTTTCTATGTGGGATCGTCCCCTTACTTACATACTATACTAGTTTGTTTGTTTGGAAATTATTTTGATAAGGCTTTGTCAGGGGGTCATCTTCATCCGTAGCATTGGGGCACAAGTAAACCCACGTGGCCCTATGCCACGTGTTTCAGGTAAGCTCGTAGTGTGTGTTGTTGGTCCTTCCCGGTCAAACCTGAGTCCCACTAAAACCATATTTTTAGGGGGGGGGGGCGTTTCGTCACACGTCAACGTATGAATATTACTAAATGAATAAAAGACTGATTCATAAATTATATTACTATTCTCGAGTTACAACATTAGTATTAGAAGTTTAATACGGAGTATAAACCTACATGAGATGAATTTAGCTTAGTTGCTAAATTCATAGTAAAAAAATATAGAAAACTATGTCCTTAGAAAATAGATTGAGGTGTTCTTTCTTTATTTTATTTGCATGAATGTGATTATTGTTACAAACTCTTAAAAATTTGGGAAAATAAATTTTGGTTAATCATGAATTAATACACTAAATGTTAATAAAGTCGTTGAAAAGAACCAAATTGATTATACTCTACTAGTATAATGCAAAACAAATGAAAGAAATTTTAAAAAGATATGGAGTTAAATAATACAGTACAAGTTTATATTCTTTGGAATCTTTTTGAAGAAGAAGAATTGAAGAATGGAGAAACTAAAGCGGAAAGAGATAAATATGGTAGTTATGTTAAATTATACAATATTATATTTATATACTAGCTTTTTTTTAATAATTGGATGGACTAGCGGATGGTTAAGCGAGTTGGATAATGGGTCGGGTAATGGGTTCGATAACGGGTGGAAAACATATTACCCATCACCCGTTTCACCCGACCCTGACCCATCACCCATCTATCATCCAATTATTATTATTTTCTGGATTTTCACCCATATAATCGGATCGAGTGAGTCAGACACACACGGGTGATTTCCATCCCTAGGATTGACCAAACATTTGAAATCTTTAGCCACAAAAAAAAAATCCACCGTGTTGGAACTGTTCTACAATATCCTCGAGAAGGCTTACGACCGAGTTCGCTGGCGAACTTCCCCATTCAGCTTATTCAGGCCATCATGAAATATTAGTCTATCGGCACCACAAAGTTGTTGTGGAATGGGGGTGTGGCAGGTAGTTTTGATGCCTCTCGCGGAGTTCGTCAAGGCGACCCCTTATCCTCGTATCTCTTCGTGGTTTGTATGGAAAAATTGTCCCATTTGATTCAAGATGCAGTTAGCTCTGGAAGGTGGAAACCGATAATGGTGGACGGAGTGTCCCTCTCCCACCTCTTCTTCGCCGACGATCTACGGTGGGCGGAGTGTCCCTCTCCCACCCTCACCAAGTTCATGCTTGCTAGCCTTACGATGTATGTTATGCAGACTACCCTGATCCTGAGGGGGATTTGCAAGGAAATTGACAAAAAAAAAAATTCGTGGCTTCATTTGGGGCTCAACAGAAGGCAATCGAAAGATTCACCTCCTCTCTTTGGGAGACAATCACAATGCCAGTAGCTGCTGGGGGGCTGGGAATCTAGGATTGAGATGTTCAGAGCACTCGAACAAGGCTACCTTAGCCAAGGTAGGGTGGAGGATGCTTCAAGAACCAGAGGCGCTATGGGCGCGAGTCCTCTAGGGGAAATATTGCAACAACAGATGTGATGCAGACATGTTCAGGCTTCCAAGGAATTTCTCTTATTCTTGGAAGGGAATAATTCATGGGTCGGAGCTGCTTTCCCAGGGAATTAGACATTCCGTGGGTAATGGAAATCGCACCCTCTTTTGGCTTCATACGTGGCTTGGGGACAAAGCGTTGGTTGATAGCACTGCGACCCATGTTCCCGAATATCTTCTTGGAGCCACAGTGGCGGAGCTCTGGAAGAACTTGGATTGGGACTGGGAGATGCTTCAGCCTTTCCTCACTGAGTCCCTGGCTCTATGGTTGAAAGCCCACCCAATCTCAAATGATGCATCGGATAATGACGGCTACTGTTGGGGTCCTTCATCAACCTCTTCTTTCACTATAAAATCAGCATACCAATTGTCCCGTCCTCTCAACTCCGCTTTCGAGTATAATTGGTTGACGATTTGGAGGTCACCGGTGCAGCAAAGGATACGCCATTTCCTTTACCTTGCAACTAAGGACAGCTTTCTGTGTAATGCTAACCGGTTCAGGAGGAATCTGTCTGTCTCGGCAGCCTGTCTGTTGTGTGGGGAGGAGGAATCCGGGCTGCACGTTCTACGCGACTACGAAGATGTGAGGGTAGCTTGGTCTCAAGTAGGCCATTCTCTCCCGATTGGGTTCTTCACTAGGAATATGAGAGATTGGCTGGCGCTCAATCTGAGAAAGGCAGACTCGTGGTCCACCTTTTTTGGATATTTTCTATGGTCCATTTGGAAGAGACGGAACGAGAAAGTGTTGACTGGGGTGCTGGAGGAAATCGCCTCGACGAGGAGGAAAGCGGACCTGTTGGCGTCCTCATTCACCCTCGAATGGAATAAGATGTCTACTGTTCACAGTGGCAGAAGCAACCCCTCCCACCAGCCGGGCTAACCCACCCACGGGTTGGGTGAAATTGAACATCGACGGAGCATCGAAGGGTAACCAAGGCCTAGCAAGCTGTGGAGGCATCATCCGAGATAGAGTCGGCAACTTCATCCATGGTTTTTGCGTGAAACTAATTGGGATCTGCTCAGCACTCCGGTCGAAGCTTCTAGCGGTCTTACATGGAGTCCGGTTTTGTGCTTACCTTTCGAGCCCCTGGGTTTGCATTGAAACCGATTCAATGACAGTCTACAAGCTGCTGCAGGACGAGCTACCATCTGCCCACACTGATCTGGCTTTGATCCGGAGATGCCGATGAGCGGTTACAGACCTCAATGGGGAGATTAACATCAAGCATATCAAGAGGACAGCCAACACAGTGGCTGATGAACTTGCAAGTTACGCCTTTACGCTCCCACATGAAGTGAATTATGTGCATGAGTTTGGTGAGCCATCTTATGTAATTCATGGTAGCCTCGCTAGGGAGAGGTACAATATTTTTCTTAATTAGACAATAAAACTTACAGGGGCTCTAGCCCGCTCTTCTTGACCAAAAAAAATCTATTTAGAAAGTTTTAAACCTTTTAAAGGCTCGTTGATGATGAAAATTCATACATCCACCCCTTATACTTATTATTTTAGAAGCAATGTCTTTAGCAAAAATTGAGCCACGTGTCAATCTTTTAATCAACCTAACAAATCACTTTCTCAACCCACGTTCTCTTCAACTCCTCAAACCCCCTTTCTGAAATTGAAGTAACCATGGATTCTATAATCGTTCTTCCTCAATTCCTCAAATCGTTCTTCCTCAAATGCACTTTCTTCATCAAAGGTAAGTTCTTTAGTCTCCTCTTTACTCTCTTAGTAATTATTATTTTTTGGCCAACGTCTTTACTCTCTTAATAAACACTTTTTTTCTCTCTGAAATCCTTCCATGGTTGTCACCTCTCTCGAAGCCAAATATGAAGCTCTCCCATGGAATCTCTTACTCAAATATCGCTCCCGACGACGAATTTGGAGGAGCCAAGCGAAGCCCAGACACCGACTTTGGTGGCGCGAAGAACCGAATATGGGTGTGCGTGGTACATTCCAGCGATTGGCGATGATGCTCTCGCGCTGCCCTTCTTCAATTGTTCTCCCCCGCCCTTATTCAATTGCTGAATTTTTCTTGATTAGCTTTACAAATTGCATATTATTAGAATGCTCTTGATATGATTTGTTTGTTGGTTTGTGTTTGATTTGGTGATCAGTCGGGGCGGCTGAATTGGTGGCTGGAGGTGGCAATCGATTGCAATTGAAGGCAGGATGCGTCAAATCGAGGTAAAACGCTCTCTATTCGCCCTTTGCTTACCAATCGGATCTGTATACTAGGTTGATTAAGTTCGATAATATTCGGTTAATGTATTGCACACAAGGTGTTCGATGAAATGCTTATTTGGTGAAGTTTTGATTTGTGATTGCTGGTAGCTCATGTGAATGTGATTGTGATTTGTGATTGTGATTTCATAATCCCGTTTTAAATTTTGTGTTGATTCATTTGAGTTTATGGATGAGCAAAGGGAGATAGAATTGTGAGATGACTTTGATATCATAACTATGGTCAAAATTGTTGCACTCACTAAGATGATCAAGTCTAAGTTTATACAGAAATACGTGATGATTTTTAGGGATGCGTTGCTTGATCTCTGTGAATATTACACTTATGTGATGGTTACCTCACTCACTAGGATGTAACCTTCTATAGGTTTCTTATTGGTTTTGTCAAGAGATGAAAGGGTTGTTATATGCCAATTTTGTAGCCGAAATGGGAAAGAAGTGAACTTGTTCTAAAATCTCAACTTTGATTTTCTCTTTTATGAATGAAAGTTTTGCATTTAGCAAATGAGAGGTGCTCTAAAATCTCAACTTTGATTATGAAATTAGGACAAAAGGTTATTGGGATGTCTTTGTTCTGATTTTTTATATAAACTGAACTAATTTAGGGATGCGTTGCTTGATCTCTGTGAATATTACACTTATGTGATGGTTACCTCACTTACTAGGATGTAACCTTCTATAGGTTTCTTATTGGTTTTGTCAAGAGATGAAAGGGTTGTTATATGCCAATTTTGTAGCCGAAATGGGAAAGAAGTGAACTTGTTCTAAAATCTCAACTTTGATTTTCTCTTTTATGAATGAAAGTTTTGCATTTAGCAAATGAGAGGTGCTCTAAAATCTCAACTTTGATTATGAAATTAGGACAAAAGGTTATTGGGATGTCTTTGTTCTGATTTTTTATATAAACTGAACTAATTTATGAGTTGGTTGAGCTGCTTTCGTTGTTCAGAGTTAGTGTGACGCGTGATCGATTCTTTATTTTTGTCATTGGTTGTGTTCATTTTGCCGAACAGAATGGTAGAATAGGTTTAGTAATATCAATAACTTGGTATTTTTTGTTTGATTTAGGAGCTTGAACCTTCAAATGCTACACCTACCACAAATTTTCAATTTACATAGCATAATGTGACAATCTGATTGGGAAGACTTCACTTTTTTATATGCAAATATTATATGAATACAACTATACAAGTTTCTAAGTTGAATGAAAATAGAAATTATGTATCACACAACATGGGTGTATTATTTATATCCACCCATTATCCTTCTAAAATGTGGCCTTAAAATTATTCATCATATATATCCATGTAATTTTGTTTTTTTAATGTTTCTATTTTGGGGGAAATTTCATTTTGGTGTGATTTTCTCATGATATTTATTATTTTAGCATCGACAATGGTAACAAGCCCTACTACCGGTCTTACCCTTTTTTTTTTAAATGCAATTCAATTTCAAAGATTGCATGAATAAACCAAGTATTTCCAAGAGAATATAAAATAGAACATATTTTCCCCACTTTTTTTTATATCATTTTTACTAAAATTATATATTGATGTCACTAATTTAGTTGTCATTCACCTTTTAGTTACTCAGGGAGTTTTTTTTTTTTTTTTGGTCATTCATGCCTTCAAGGAGCATGTTAACATGGGAGGGAGAATCCGAAAATATAGTCAATTTGCTGAGATATATCAAAAGCATAACTTATCAGGTAAACATTTTACATAGAAATAGAAGAGATCGTCACGTAAATTGTTAAGTTGATCGGGTTTAATGGCAACCCTTGGTTTGAGATCTCCTATTCAAATTTATCATTTTCCCTATGAGAAAAAGAAATTAAGAGATTCATTTGTGGTCAGGATGCTTGGGAGGTTTTCAACTAAATAATGGAATACGAATGCTTTGAGAAAGGCCTATCCCTATGCATTCCAATGTCTTTGAGATACCTTATCAATAAGGTGAAGATAATATCTCTCTCACAATCAATTCCACTTTTTGTTCGATTATAGGTTTGGCTTGATTCGTAATTTGATGTTTTTCTTAGTGTTGACCAAATCCTTTTAATTTTGATGTTCACTGCCTTCTTTTTTGCTCTTTTATGTATGTGCTTTTCCAATTTGTAAAAAGTTACGTCTCTTACTAGGTCATTATGACATATTCACAATCTAAAAAAAACTTTGAAAGATATGAGGTTTACTGGAAATCACAACCCTGAACACCTTTTGTATATAAAAAAAAAGGGTTAATTGCGCTAAATACCCTGACCTTTGTATATAGTTGCGCTTAATATCCCGACCTTGTAAGCTTTCATAAAATATCCTGATCTTTGGGGTTAGTTGCGCTCTCTATCCTAGATAGATTTCTTAAATTAAAAAATTACACAAATAATGGAAAAATTACACAAAAGCACCCATATTTATATTAAAAAAAATTCAATAATCCCTATTTTAATCAAACTGAAAAGGAAATTTATACCAAACATATAAAAATGCGTGCTTGAAAAAATTAAAATAAGATCGATTATTTATAAATAAACTTGTTTCTTATTATATCTTATATTCTTTAAAAATTTATTTTATAAAGCCATAGTTATAATTTACGTAAGATTAATATGTAAGTATCATATTCTATGCCCAATTAATCAAGTTTCCATGAGTATATACCCAATTTTCCTATTTTTAATATATGTTTATCATATCTTTATTAATTATAAAAAGTTATCATATACTCCGTATTTTACTATTTCTTTTTTTTTTAATTTTTTAAAGTATTATATTTCATATATGTATAGTTAGCATGTTTTTATAGAATCCTTTTTTAATGCCGTGGAATTTAGATGAGAAATATTTTCTTAAGATTCAATCACAAGTTTCCACATAAGATGTTATGTATTAGTTTTAGTGTATATAAAATAATATGGACCAAAAAGAATATATATATATATAAAATAATAAAATATATGTACAAATCCACATTTATAGATCGATATATATAAACATAGATTTTTTTTATAACACATATTATGAAAATTTTTTTTATTTATTTTCAATAATTATAATAATTATGGGAGTAGATGTTATCTATTAGAAATAATTTTTGGTTTTTTTTTTTTTGGGGGGGGGGGGGGGGTGGATTTTAAATATATTAGGGGTTTATTGAAAATATTTTATGAATATGGGTGATTTTGTGTAATTTTTCCATTATTTATGTAATTTTTTAATTTAAGAAATCTATCTAGGGTAGAGAGCGCAACTAACACCAAAGGTCGGGATATTTCGTGAAATCTTACAAGGTCGGGATATTAAACGCAACTATCCATAAAGGTTAGGATATTTAGCGCAATTAACCCAAAAAAAAACAACCACCCTGAACACCTTTAACTATTTTCCTTGCAAGCTATTTATGTGAAATAAATTTTCTTATCTAAATTTTATATGCAAATTTCTGAAATTTGATCATGTCTTAATCTTCACATATTTGGATGACATTCTTTGGGGTACATTGCACACCCTAAAAGCTTGAACATGAAGGAATTATCAACGAATTGTACTTATAAGACATGTTATTGCTCTTTAAAGAGTAACTAGGAAAGAATTGGAAGACCAAACAACATTTGCTGAGAAGGAGAAGACATTCTTACCCGGATATACTAGGATGTCAGCAAGAAGGCTCTTGAAGCAGGGGATGATCCAACTTCTGTGCCCAAGGTGCCAACCATGACCATCAATGTTGGCGGCAATGATGATGTGTCTGCCGTGAAGAAATCTAGATGTTGCACTAGTTAGTGTCAATGAATTGAGCTCCAATTATATATCTTCGAGTGATTTTACAGTTTGTAGGCCCCGGTCGCCATCGAAAGAACATTTCATAGTTCCGATCACCGAATTTCAGCTTGAGATCCTAGAGTCAAAGACATCGAGATTTGTTGTGTTGTGCTAGATATACTAGCAGAGTTGTTGTTCTTTTTAGTAATTAGTGTTTTAACTTATTATCTACGTGTATTAACTATTTTGCTCAACTCTCCTCTTTCTTGGTTATTTGTTGCATTGGAACTTTTGAAACTCCCAAGTGAAATGGTTTATATATAATACTAGCGGTTGAAGAAGAGCTGGAGGTTACTTATAATTTGCTCTCCTTATTTGTTGGAGCAAATTAAAACAACATCATTAACATAAAAATCTCATTCCTATTTCGAAAAGTACCTAAATTAAAACAAGTTTGATTTTAGAATTTCATTCCCAATCGATTTATGGTCTGATTTGTGTGACCTTTCATGATTTGGGGGATTTTATATGTAATGTTTATTTGGTGTTCTTCATCGATTTGGAGGATTTAGCATTTAAGTTTGGTCTCATAATTTCATTTTCAACTTATTTATGGTTTGATTGGTGACCTTGATTTGGGGATTTTTATTTCTATATTTTTTTGTTGGATTTGGAGGGTTTATGTGTTCTTCATATATGGATTTGGCCAGCAATAGCAAGATTGAGCAAGGTTTTGGGAAGACAACTCTTGTGTAATTTTTTTTATTGGTTTTTCTAATATATGTCGTTGGGGCATAGGATAAGAGTACTAATTCAAAAATATTTTTTATAGTTTTAATTAGTTTAACTTTTTTTGTAATTAGATTTCTAGGGTCGTTTATTTTTTATAGTTTTAATTAGGACATAGGATAGAAAGACCTTTTTTTTTTATTAATTATTAATTAGTTGATTCTTTTTTTTACACCACTCCTTTAAATAGCTTACTCAATTGCTATGGCTACTCTAACAACTTTAGCTATCCGAAGAGCTCCAAAATGCTACTTTATCCAAACGCAACCGATTAATCTATTTTCAAACTGAACAATGAACAAATAGTACTGTTCAGATTCCACCCGAACGGGCTTGATCGCCTTCATCTATGAAATCCAAATCAAACTACAAGCAAGTAAGACAACAAATCATAATGACAAATGAATTAATTTGTATGTATTTATATACTCTTTTCTATTTGATTGACGGGTCCCATCCTATTTTGGCATGTAAGTGTTGCTCGATTGATTTTAACTATGATAAAATTCACAATCCATCAATTTTTTTGAATGAAGAAAAACAAACCCGAACATGGTTCGAGAAAACAACTAGTATGTGATTATTTTACTATATTAATGCTAGTTTAAATTTAACAATTTTATGATAATTATTATTTATAGGATTTCGGATTTTAAATTTACCGATTTTGACATTGAATGTGGTGGTAGACTGGTAGAGTGGTAGTTGTTCTGAACATATTATGACTTTGGCATTTTTCATGCTCTCGTCAACATTTTTATCAGTTCAAACTTAAAATTACCACACGAAACTTGAAATAGCCCATGAAAACTCGGTTATTCTCTCAAATTTTATTCTGGAAAAACAAACAAAATGACGAAATGTCATAAACAATCGAACACAATATAAATACAGTGTATAATATTTTGTATAGCTGTATAGGCTGTAAAGGGATCATAAAGAGTACACAGAAAGATAAAAAATTCAACCCAATAAATTATAGAGGAAATGGTACTAAATACCACAATTTGAAAAAACTTTGCAAAAATGTCACCGTTTGGGAAAAATTGGCAAAAATGCCATTTTCTCCCCAAGTTTGCAAAAGTGTCCAGGTTATCACCCCCCCCCCCCCCCCCAAACCGGTTATCGCTTGTATTTTTTGCCAAAAAAAAAAAAGAAAAATAAAATGGAGGCATCATTGCCTACCTAGTAGGAGAGAGGCAAGGCGGGAAGGAGAAGTAGGGGGTTAGTAAAGGCAATACAATCACCATCCCTCTCCCGTTTCAAACCAGTACAATAGCAAAGAGAGAGAGAGAGGGAAACCCATTCATCGGCAGTTGCAGAGATGCCAGAAGGAAGAGAGAGAGAGAGAGAGGGCGGTTGCGGTTTCTTCCTCGACAGTTGCATACATCAAAGGAGAGATAGCGGGCAAGTCCAGCATCGCCGGAAAGGACATACAGAACAAGTACGCCCTATTACTCTTCTCCTTTTAGTGGTACTGTATGCGGGTGTGGGTCGGGGAAGCGGTGGGTGAAGGGGTTAGGGCAATGGTGGCCTGAATGGTGGGTCGGGGTGGTGGTTTTCGTGTTTGGAAAATGGTGGGTGGTGGTGGCATGGGTGGTTTTTGGGTATGGATAGGGGAAATCGGTGGTTAGGGTTTCCAATTGGGTGACAGTGGTTTTCGGAATGGGTTAGGGCAATCTTCGGGGAACTATAGATAGGGGAAATTGGTGGTTTGAGGTTCGAATTGGGTGACATGGGTTTGACATTGGGTGACAGGGGTTTCCAATTTGGAGAGAAGGGTTTGTAAATTTGTTGTGGTAGGCGGAATAGGGGAATTGACGAGGTGTGGAAATTGGGATATGTGGATGTCGTAGGTGGCCTATTGAAGAAGGTTTGAGGTATTGGTTATAGGCTTCCGATTCATAATGGGTGACATGGGTTTCACCCTAAGTGACAAGGGTAGAGTGACATTGGTTAGTCTGTTAGGTGACAGAGGGAGATGAATATAATTTGTAAACTGACTTTGGTCGTCTGATGGAAATTGCAGGAGAGAAATGGTGAGGACGAAGAATGTGAGCTCGAAGAACAAAGAGCCTGAATACGTAGTCCCCGAAGCTAGGCACTTCCGGGCCCGGGTGAACCAGGGCTCAAGACTGTCGATGCTGAACAACATCGATGATTATGTTGACGCTAGCGACTCGCAGAAGCTGCTTGACTCCCAGCTGGGTGGGGTTGTGCAGCTGGCGCACAACGTGACATTTTCTTCACAAATGGTGCATTATGCACTCCAGCGACATCTTGCGAGCGATAAGAAGTGGGAGACGTGGTACCCGATTAAGGGGAAGCTCTGGAGGTTCTCCCTCAAGGAGTTTGCCTTAGTAGCTGGGCTGCGGTGCAGTCAACCAATAACTAGTGACATGGAGGACGACGAGAAAGCTATCAAGGAGTTTTTTGGAAACGAGAAGATGACGGTCGGTGACCTGGAGACCGAGCTGAAGAACTCAATGTTGGTGTTGCGGAGCCCACGAAGACGATTCAAGCTAGTGCTTCTGTACATTGTGGAAGGCTTTTTGTTAGGGGATGAGCAGAGGAAGGGGCATCCGGTTTGGAATGTGGATCGTCCGGTTGGTGGAGAATGTCGATCGGTTTTTGGCATTCCCATGGGGGAGGGTCATCTATGCTGCAACACACGTCTCGCTGAACGGCGCCGTAAAGCGCTGGGAGGCTGAGATAAAGGCAGAAGATCGAAAGAAGCGCAATGGTTATGGCCTGATGGGTTATCTGCTATCCTTTTAGGTAACCTTGTCGACCACACCCATGATCATTTTGTAATTCATATGCTGAAAATGTATTAATTTGAGTGGGGATGCGCTGCAGATTTGGTTGTTGGAATCCATGCGGAAATGGGGGGTCCGGTTTGCGACGAAGGTGTCGACGACGACATTCCCTCGTTGCATGAGATGAACCCTCAAGGACTAGAACCTAGCTAATAAGGATATAGCCAGCCGCACCGAAGCTAAGGGAGAGGAGGCCATAGAGATTGATGATACCCCAATACTCATACCAGAGGAGGCTGAGCTGGAGCTGATGGATGGATGTGCCTATGATGATGAGAAGTCTGACCCCCTCTTCAACGACCTAGTTGCACCCTTCCTGACACATTTCGAAGCCCCTGGTGGGAGGAACCCAAAGACGGTAAGAGGAGGCAATGAGAAGGATGGCTGGGTGGGGGACGTGGCCAAGACTTTGGAACAAGTTATGGACAAGCTTCAGACAATGTCAACAGGGATGGAGAAGATGGATGAAAAGGTACGCAATTAATTCCCAACTATTCGTTTTGTGGAGACTCTGGATAACTATGGTGACTAGGGTAAATGGACTCCTGACACGTGAAATTGGACAAGTGACACGTAGTGTAGATAATGAACGAATATGGTATGAAATTGAGGGGGGCCTAGTCTGATATGTGTTTGTTTAGAACTGAATTAGGTGACCTTAGTCTGATATGAAGTGTGAATTAGCAATTGTTGGGTGTTCATTACTCATGGTGATATGAAGTGTGAATTGTGTTGAATTTTGTCACCTTATGGTGATATGAAGTAAGAATTTTTTCACCTGCAGCTGAAATTATGGAGGTGGCCGTGACTAAGTTGCGGGATTGTCAATGTAAGGGGACGGCCTGCCAGGAAGCAACCGATAAAGAACAAGCTGGAGATGAGAAAAAGCGGGATGAGTTCGTAAGTTTGTTTTTGCGTGACTTGTGTTTCGATGTTTAGTCCTGCTTGAAATCGGGGATTCAATATCAAATGTTAATATGTACTTTACAGGTCGAACTTGATGACTTGATAAAGTCAATTGCGGCTGAAGGCGGTGAGGGTGGACAAGGTGGTAAGGTAAGTTGTTCGTAAACATCACAAGATTTGTTATGTTAAGCGAAACTGGAAGAATGTGACAGGAAGATTGTAGCTGTATGACATGATTTGTTATGTTAAGTGACACTAGAAAGTTTGAGGCATAATTGAATGTTGATTTCATTTGCAGTTAGGAGGTGTTGTTGAGAAGGGAAGTGAAGGGGATGATGGCGGGGATAAGCACACAGAAGTTGAAACTATGAAGGCAAGGAATGAGATATCAGGAGAGAGCAAGCTAGCTGGTGATGATGCAGTGGACAAGCTTGATGAAGCTGAATCTGTCAAGGTAGGGGATGGGGGGGGGGGGGAAGGAAAGACCAAGGAGGTCAGGTTTATTTATGAAAAAAGGTGACAAGGAAAATTATATATGTGACATGAAAGTTTATGGCAACTGACACGAAATTTTTTCAGACCAAGGCAGGGGACAAGCAATCTGATGTCGGGGAAAAGGTAGCTGAAGGTGAATCCCTCAAGGTAGGGGATGGGACGGCAAGAGAGAGTAAGGATGTAAGTTTTTTCTATCAGTTATTGGTGACACGGACAATATAGTTGCACGACATGAGTAGATCTGTTATGTGACAAGGGATAGTGTCAATCTTAGCTGAAGTTTGATATGTTTGCAGCTGGGAGAGGTTGGTTTAAAGGCTTTTGGTCTCGATGAAGGGGGAAAGAAAATTGAAGGTGATGAGAGGGCGAAGCCCCGGGTAGCGCATGTGTATGCATCTAAGAGGGCGAGGAAGATGAGGAAGGGTATTGGAGAGGAGCTGGCTCCCCCGGCCAAGAAACTGCTAGCCCAAAAGGTAGCCAGTGTTCCCGCTGATGCTGTTGAGCTAGGAATGGTGTCAGCAACGGAAAACGACGCCATGGCAAGTTGGGTGGCAAGGTACGTAGCTTATGCGTCTTACTCTCGAATAGACGACGAAGGTAGATAGTTGAACATCCACAATACCTGACAGAAACTTACCGTGGAGTGGGGACGTGGAGGTGCGCACGTCACCTTGCGGTGTGGATGTGACGAAGGAGTTACTCAACCGCCTGAAGAAACCCCGAGATTGGTTTGGAACAGTGGTATGAACGCTTGTCACCTTTGAAATTTCCCGTGTCAGGATTTTGGATTGTAATTGCGGTTCACCTAATGCAGGAGATGGAGGAGTGCTGCTACCTTCTGCGCAAAGCGGTCAGAGACAGAGCGGGTGACATTGGGAGTGGAGCCATCATTGTCGATATGTGCTTGACGGGAATTTATCTACCTCGGGAATGGAAGGAGTACAGCGCCAACCCCGAAGCGTACGTGCCTAGTGATGTATTGATGGCGTACATAGATGGCGGGTCGCCGAAGCCGTTGGGGCAACCGTGGTCAGGTACGGACCTCATCCTCCTTCCCTTCAACGTCAAGAAGAGACATTGGGTTGCCTTTGCAATCAATCTTAAGGAGTGGGAGGTCAGGGTGTATGACTGCGACGTCCACATCGTGACGGAACGCCAACTCCAGCCCCTCTTGATGCCTGTGACAAGCCTGATCCCTGTCGTCATGTGTGCACACCCCGATCTGAAGGTCAAGTATGCGGATAAGGTCCCCACGCCGTTTGCCATTCGCCGGGACAAGAGCCTTTCACAGAACAAGAAAAGGTAAGTTGGATGGCATGGTTCAATTTCGTTTGATTGGATGTGGAATCGGTGTCCGCGTTCTGACCGATTCTTCCCCATTGCAGCGGTGATTGTGGCTCGTACACCATTAGATTGATGCACCTCCTGCTGGAGACCGCCCCGACCTTCGATCGATTGGACGACACGTACGTTGAGGCATACCGCCAGATGCTAGCTGTTGGGGTATTCTATGGTCGCCTTGGATGCTAGACTTTGGAGTTGAACACTTGCTTCCAATCATAACACCCTCCTGTAATAGTTGAAGTAAAACATTTGGATATTTTGCGAAACTTGCTAGTTGTCGAATGTGAACATTTGTATATGTTAGTAGGTATGCGGACATGTTAAACTTGGCAGTGTAGTTACATGTATCTATCCAATTTGGTGACAAGGTATATGTCGTTAAATGACACGAGGATTAAAAGGGGTGACATGGGTCATTTAGACTATATGTAGGAATATGAGATAGTCCATAGTGACACAAAAAAACCTGTTAGGTGACACGCTCATGCAAAGACGGGACCCGATACTGGAACAAAATAATAAAACGAAAATAGAAAAGGAATCTATCAGGGTGGCAGTTGGTTGCACAGTTCCTTTGACTTACTTACAAAAAAATAAAAAATTAAAAAGAAAATGATGTGTTCCTCGAAATTAAAAGGTGAAGAAAAGAAAAGCAAAAGTAACTTGCATTCATTGCAGTTGGGGAATAAAACCACCACCTACACAAGGGAAGGAGAGAGAGAGAGACCGAATATTAATAGGAGTAAGGGAGGCGGTTGTGAAGTGAAGGGAAAGAGGAGAGCCCGTACCGGAGAGGGAGGAAGACACCAGAGAAGTCCGTACCGGAGAAGTCCGTACCGGAGAGGAAGGCGCAGGAAAACAGGTACAACTCAATTGGTTATTGAAATCCGTCCTCACCCATCTCTACTACTCTGAATCTTCACTTAATTTGCAATCTTCCCCACTTCATTTGCATTCTTCCATAGTTTCGTACCAGAGAGGGAGGAAGTCGCCGGATAAGGGTGCAAGACGCCGGAGAAGGCCGTACCGGAGAGGAAGACGCAGGAATACAGGTACAACTCAATTGATTATTGAAATCTGTCCTCACCAATCTCTACTAGTCTGAATCTTCACTTAACTTGCAATCTTCCCCACTTCATTTGCATTCTTCCATTGTTTCGTTCAAAGGCATGCAATTTGAAAATCGAGAAAAATCGGAAATTGGGGAATTGGGTTAACGGTCATGTGGGGAATTGGGGATACGGGGAAATATAGATCTGGGGTAAAAGGGGTATGGGGATCTGAGGAATTGACAAGGGGTATGGGGATCTAGGGCAACTACTGCATTACGTGTTACAACGACAGCTTGTGACAGAAAAGAAGTGGGAGACTTGGTACATGCTTCAAGACAAGATGCGGCGATTCTCTATCAAAGAGTTTGCGCTTGTGACTGGGATGCGGTGTGGTCGAGTTTGGGGGGAAGACACAGAGACGGAGGATGACAAGAAGACAAAGCAGGCTCTCAAGGACTTATTCGGAACGGACAACATGAAGGTGGGTGAGCTAGAGAACGCCTTCAAGAATTCCATCTTGAAGGAGCCGAGTGCGAGAAGGCGTTTTAAGATCGCTCTCCTCCTCATCGTCGAAGGAGTTCTGCTGGGGGGAGAACCCAGGAAAGCCATACGAGGGTGGATTGTGAAGCTTGTGGAGAACATTGATCGATTTCTGGATTACCCCTGGGGCAGGATTGTGTACGAGGCCACCCACGAGTCCCTGTCGGGCGTCATAGAACGACGTGTCGCTGACTTGAAGCCCAAGGCGAACGACAAGGACGATTGATATGGATATGGGCTTATGAGTTTTCCGTATGCGTTCCAGGTTAGCTACTTGACCGAAGTTATGCTTGAACTATTACGTGCAACTGATGCACTCGAGTGACATGTGTGGTTGTTTTAGATTTAGTTGTACGGAGCAATCCCGGGGATTGGGGAGGCGTTTGCGAACCGGGTGTCGAACACGGCGTTGCCTCGCATGCTGAGGTGGAAAACCGATGACGACAATCTAATGTATGAGACGATCCAGTCCCACATGGACCCTGAAAAATCGGATAGCATCAAGGTCGAAGACAACCCGATACTAGTACCGAAGGCCGGCGAGTATGAATTGATGCTCGGGTGCTTCTACCAGCATGAGGAGCCTGACCTCGACTTTGATGACATTGAGGCTGCATTGGCACCGAGTTATTACGGTGAAGGCTTTGGCAAGTCCGGCCCGAGTTCGGAGCAACGAGATGGGACAAGGGAATCCTGGGAAGATAAGTTGGGGAAGTCAGTAGAACTGATCTTGGAGAGGCTGGGAACCATGTCAACATGGATGCGGAGCATGGATGACAAGGTACGTGTAACGTTTTTGCCATTTGTGACACGGGTATATTTGATATGTGACACGGGTATTTTTCAAAGGTGACATGGGTTACTTATCTCCCAATGTCGAATAACATTCGCTAACCACCCCTCATTTATGTACTTTGTGTATCAGATGATGGTGTTGGAAGGTGTTGTGAATGGGATGCGAGATGGCCAATCGAATGCAGGAGGTGAGCATAAACCAATGGGCGATGTCCGTGGAGAGGATATCGACCAAAAGATCGGGGGGACAGAGGGACAAACTAAGGTGGCAGACCAGCCACCAGAAGGACAAGAGGAGGTAAATTGGTTGTTACTTGACATGGTATTTTTCTGACTCCACGGTGAAGGGGTAATAGAATCAACAATTTTTAACATGTCAATATTTTGTAGACAACTGACACGGTTGTTAAAGTGAAGCGACACGTATTAATATGTTAAGTGACAAGGGAACAAATATATTATCTGAATGACAGTTGAAATAACCGTAACCAATTGCCAGATCTCAAAGGCTGTCAAAGACGAGACCGTTGGAGGAACTGGGAAAGATGTCAGTGGAGAGAAAGACGGGAAACATAGGGAGGCTGAGGAGAAAAACCGTAAGGCCGGTTCAACGGAGGTACCACCTACAGTGAACGACCAGGCCACACCGGAAGGACAGGATGAGAAGGTAAATTGCCTGTTACTTCACATTGTCATTTGAATCTATAGTAGTACGTAAGTGACAAGTGTACCAGTGTTAGCCGACACGAGTACAGTTTCGGGTGACACGGGGGTAAAAACATTTTTGCCCTGACAGTTGAAACTGTCTAACCAATTGGCAGATCCCATAGGTTGCAAGAGCAGAGCCCGTTTGAGGCAGGAAGAGTTAGAGAGGTCCAGGAGGTGAAGGAGAAGTGAAGTCCCCACCTCAGAAGAAAACGCGGGCCCGAAAAGGGAAGAACGTTGTCGAAGGCGCGACCGCGATTAAGCTGGGTCTTGTTTTCGTGTCAGACAACGATGAGTTCCTCCGCTGGATGGATAGGTGACACTCATCAGCAGACGTACCCAAGTTATTGCATACATGACTCCAATCCCCTAACATTGTGGTTGTGGTTGTGCAGCGAGGATGAGGACAACTGGAAGACTGCATACGGCACGACGCTGAGTAAGGAGTTCTTCACCGCACTAAAAACGCCCACAGTTTGGCTAAACGCTGAGGTACGAAACCCGCCTAAGTGACTACCTTTGTCTAGTGAATGACACGGTATCTACTGTAATAGGTAGTGGAATAGTTTTGGATTTTGACTAGGGTTGTAATCGATGCAGCACATGGAACAAGCATGCTATCTTCTTCGGAAAGGGGTAACGGAGAGGGTCGGCGACTTTGGCGGTCGAGTTGTCGTTGTGGACACATATTTCGGTCGCTATCTGCAGACCGAGTGGGACAAATACAAGAGCGATGCGGATAGCTACCAAGCCAACGAGAAGCTGCTTGCCTACTTCGACGGGCGGTCCCCGACGACGATAGGCCGGGCGTGGGAAGGGGCGGAACTCATCCTCCTACCGTTAAACGTGGAAAATATTCACTGGATCGCCGTAGCGATAGATTTGGTCGGGTGGCAGGTAAGGGTTTATGATTCGGACGTTTACATCGTGAGGGACCGCCATCTGTCGGCACACTTAAGCTGCATCCCCCACCTTATCCCGGTACTGATGAATGCACACCCCGCGTTGATGGCCACCTACGTCGACAAGTTGCCAAAGTAGTTCGCCCTTAGTCGCGAGAAAAGGATTCCGCAAAACAAGGAGAGGTAATTTATGTCCAACACTTAAATACCTCTTCGTCTCATAGTGGCATCCGGCTGTAATGAATCTGACTCCTGCGATTCTCTATTGCAGTGGAGATTGCAGTCCTTACACGATCAGATTCATGCAACACCTCACGAAGGACGCCCCCACCTACGACGGTCTTGACGACGTTTTCATCGGGGCGTAGAGGCACATGCTCGCTGTTCGCATCTTCAATGGTACACGGTTATGATCTCAGTTGTGATCACCATTGCCCAGTGTTATAAAATTTTATGTTATGGTAGAAGCTTCTTATGAACATCGTTTTTATTGTGTTGGATATTTATGAACATGGTTGCTGGTTCTCACTTTTAGTTGTGGACGGTAGTTCACTAGGTGGGTATTTTAGTACGTTGCTATGAACTATTTCGCATTCTTTATCATCAGTCCGTGCTTATGTGTTGTGGACTGTTACTTTATTTGTATGATAATTTTTAAGCAGTGATTGACGATTTTGGCATGGTGGAAACATTGGTTATAATGAGTTAGGAATTCACCCGTGTCACCAAACTTGGAATCCCGTGTCAACTCACGTAATTATCCGTGTCACAGATGTCAAAATGGTGAGTAGGGTGATTTTCTAACCTTGTTTATGTATTGATAGGTTGATATAAGAATTGTCACGTGCCTATCATAGGAACCACAAAAGTTTACATTTTGTCATGGATGATTGAATGTCATGTGGCAAGAAACTTACTCGGTTGAAATGCATATTATAAGTTGTAAGGAAATCACCCGTGTCACCAAACTTGAAATCCCGTGTCAACTGACTTAATTATCCGTGTCACATATGTCAATATGGTGAGTAGGGTGATTTTCTAACCTTGTTTATGTATTGATAGGTTGATATAAGAAATGTTACAAGTCCCTATCATAGGAACCACATAAGTTTACATTTTGTCATGGATGATTGAATGTCATGTGGCAAGAAACTTACTCGGTTGAAATGCATATTATAAGTTGTAAGGAAATCACCCGTGTCACCAAACATGGAATCCCGTGTCAACTGACTTAATTATCCGTGTCACATATGTCAATATGGTGAGTAGGGTGATTTCTAACCTTGTTTATGTATTGATAGGTTGGTATAAGAAATGTTACAAGTCCCTATCATAGGAACCACATAAGTTTACATTTTGTCATGGATGATTGAATGTCATGTGGCAAGAAACTTACTCTGTTTAAATGCATATTATAAGTTGTAAGGAAATCACCCGTGTCACCAAACTTGGAATCCCGTGTCAACTGATTTAATTATTCGTGTCACATATGTCAATATGGTGAGTAGGGTGATTTCTAACCTTGTTTATGTATTGATAGGTTGGTATAAGAAATGTTACAAGTCCCTATCATAGGAACCACATAAGTTTACATTTTGTCATGGATGATTGAATGTCATGTGGCAAGAAACTTACTCGGTTTAAATGCATATTATAAGTTGTAAGGAAATCACCCGTGTCACCAAACTTGGAATCCCGTGTCAACTGACTTAATTATCCGTGTCACATATGTCAATATGGTGAGTAGGGTGATTTTCTAACCTTGTTTATGTATTGATAGGTTGATATAAGAATTGTCACGTGCCTATCATAGGAACCACATAAGTTTACATTTTGTCATGGATGATTGAATGTCATGTGGCAAGAAACTTACTCGGTTGAAATGCATATTATAAGTTGTAAGGAAATTACCCGTGTCACCAAACTTGGAATCCCGTGTCAATTGACTTAATTATCCTTGTCACATATGTCAATATGGTGAGTAGGGTGATTTAATAAACCTTGTTTATGCATTGATAGGTTGATATAAGAAATGTTACAAGTCCCTATCATAGGAACCACATAAGTTTACATTTTGTCATGGATGATTGAATATCATGTGGCAAGAAACTTACTCGGTTGTCACCTTCACATTTTACCGTGTCATCTGGAGAGGAGTCCGTGTCAACCAAGTGGATAATATCTAGACCATCACACCTGTCACCCTCAATAATATCCATCTCACCAGTTCCAAACCCTATGTCAGATGCGTGCTCTTGGCTCTTCTCTATCACCCCACCCAACTGGATCATTTCCGGACCTTTACCATTTTCACCTACACTCTTAAGCTTTTCAACAGTTCCAAACCCGCTGTCAGTAGTTTCCTCCTGTCTCTTCCCTATCACCTCATCCATGTGGTTCGACTCTGGACATTTACCCTTGTCACCTTCAAAAATACGTCTGTCACCAGTTCCAAAACCCATTTCGGTAACGTGATCCTGCCTCTTCCCTATGACCTCAGCTAAGAGGATCACCTCCGGACCCTTACCTTTGTCACCTTCACATATATCTTTTTCACCCCTTCCAAACCCTGTGTCAACATTGTTTTTCACCCTTATATCGTTGCTCATCCCTATTGACTGGCTAACCCCTCCTTCACCATATAACCCCACATCTACAACCATAGGGTTTGGTTGTGACTTACCTTCTGCCTCCAGCTCGTCCACCTTTTGAGAGTTACGAGGCCTACTCAAGCATTCTTCCCCGACGTCGGGTTTAGGGCTGGGCAAAATTTGGATCGGACCGTAATCGGACCGGGACCAGACCGGAATTTACGGCCTTTGGATCGGACCGGGATATTACGGTCTGGTCCACGGTCCAAGATATTTTGATTTTTGGGTTCCGGTCCAAACCCGGGACCAGACAGGAATTTCCGGTCCGGACCGGAATTGGACCGGAACTCATGTCATTTAAAAAAAAAAGAAAAAAGAAAAAGAAAAAAGAGGACGGTGTTTGTAATTTTGTACGCATTTCATACTTTCATTTCATTACTTTCTTCCCCTTTCCCGTTCCCCGCCAGCCCTAGGTCCTCAATCTCCATGTTACCATCGGCCACCTACTCTGGCTACTCGGCCCTCGCTCACCCTCGCCAGAATCCCCACGCTACAAGGCCTAGACAAGGCCTCCCGACTCTCTCTCCACCGGCTCCGTCGCTGGCGCTCCATCTCGCTCCTCGGTGCTCGCAGAAGCCCTCACATTAGCCGCTTGAAGTCTCTCTTCTCTTCGGTCTTCATTCACGGTCGCTGCTCGGTGCTCGCCGAAGCCCTCACGAGTTTGCCCTCGCCCTTCGCCACCGCGCTTGCCCTTCGTCGTCCATCGCTAGTAGGCATTCGATCTTTCTCCCCTCTCTTTTAATCTATCTCGTACCAATCTGTACCTTGTAATGTCGATTTTAGTCTTTCCCATCCCGATTTCAGATCTAGGGTTACTGAATTTTTTTCAATTTGTAGTTTAAAATTTACAGATCTAGGTTTCGATATTAGAGATTTTCAATTTTCAATTTGTAAGGTCGATTTGAGCCTAGATTCAATTTCCAGATCTAGGTTTGAAATTTCAATTTGTACTTTGTGGGGTTGCAGATCTAAGTTGAACCAATTTTAGTTTTTGTGGATTTGGTTAATTCGCAGAATGAATCAATGGATGAATTTGTACAGATTGCAAATCATTTTTTTTTTAATTCAAATGCAAACAGGGATGGCAAGAAATTACGGTCCAAATGGTCTTTCCGGTCCGCGGACCGGAAAACCCGGGATCATATTTCTCGGTCCCGGTCCGATCCGCGGTCCAATTTTCCGAAAATTCCGGTCCATTGGATCGGACCGGGACCGGAATATCCGGTCCGGTCCGGTCCAGACCGGATGCCCAGCCCTAGTCGGGTTGTGGTACTTGAAGCCTCTCTTTCACCACTGGACCAGCATATATCACCATGGGCCATGGATGTTCCGCAGACTTCGAGTTGAGAAACTTAAAAGCCTCAAGGTCATCATCATCACCTATCGTTATCGGATGACCCGCTTCTTCCCCCTTTGGCATGTAAGACAACCGCCAATCTTCATATGAACAATCATGACCGACCTTGAGCCTCAACAGTTGAGTCAGAGAGGCGAAGTCGATGCCCTCTTCAATTATCACATTCTTCCGCTCTGTTTCACCAGAATAAACCCACCCCACACCATCGAACAACCAACGGCCGTTGAAGTTGAGAGTGACACAGACTTTGGCGTTTTGCCCTGCAATTGAAAACTCGGATCAGAACCATTGTTAATGGGTATCTACTCTTCACGAAACATGACGAGAAATAGGAGAGAAGCCTACCCATTGCAACTGAGAATTAGGGTTTCTCATATACCTCTGTGACACGGAAGTTTACAAACACTGACACGAACGAATAAAGAGCCCAACACGTGCTTAGCAACTGGACCTTAATGCGGATGGGTTATTCTCCAATGGTGGTCTTCTTCTCCAGCTCTCTTGTCCATGGGAAGACCGAAACTGATGGCCTCTCTCCTCCTCTCCTATTAGACTTTAAAAATGGAGGGAAAGCCTTTCCCATCACCTTTACAAATATGTCGATGATGACCTCATCTCTCTCCAATTTTGGCGCCAAAATCCCCCACCAAATTCGATGTCCCATCTCTCTCTCTCTCTCTCTCTCTCTCTCTCTCTCTCTCTCCCCTTGGGACAACCTGCAACCGGCTTAGCAATTTGCCCATCCTATTTGCACTAATACCACATATGGTAGTTTTGCAAATTTTCCAAAAAGGTTGTATTTTTGCAAACCCACAATAAAAGATCTATATTTGTGCAAATAGCCCATAAATTTACATTGAAAAAAATTCAAAAAAATATTTTTAGATTTGGGGTTTGTCTATTTTGGGCCTATTTTGGTATTGGGCTGGACTGATCTGTTTTAAAGAAATAAAGATGGCCTAATCTTTCCACAAACAAAAGAACATTAATTTGACCCTATTTTATAAATGGAATTCGGTTGGAGATTTGATAAAATAAGAGGGTGGTTTTTGGTAATTTAAAATAAAAGGAGTCGGTTTTGGCAATTTCAAAAGGGACTGATTTTTGAAATATAAAATGGGTGGGGATTTTAAAGGATTTGAAAATATTTTATGAAAATGTTTAAAATAAAATAGTATTTGAAATATTATATAATATTATTGAGATTAAAATATAAAATATTATTTTGATATTAAGGATATAATATTATGGTGATTTAAGGGTATAATATTACGAGACTTGGAGATTTAAAAAGGGTATTATCTGATTTAAAAGGGGATCTGATGAACATTTTCCAAGGTCGGAATTTTTAACTAGTTAACTCGGGTTTCGAAACGGTTTTGGGACTAATTTGGGAATTATGTGATCGATGACTAACTAGCATGATGGTATGATTGATTGACAAATAGCATGATTATGTGAACTAATGGCATGAATGAATGACTAACGACATGATGACATGTTAGAATTATGTATCGTTTGACTTATACCTCATGAACTATGATGAAAATGATGAACTTTTCAGATATATGACTATGCGGATATATGATTATGAGCATACAAATGTGGCTAAAGGGAATGACGAGAATGATGTGGTCTTACAGGATATGGCGATATGATGAATGGTTGAACTAGACGGAATGATGATTTCGATGCGTTATGATGCTATTGAATGATGTGTGCTTTGAATGACTGAGTGGTTAGCTATAGACTTATATATGTGCTCTTATATGTATCTAGGTGATACCTTGTGATTATGATTGATGTGTGTCGGATCTTCCATTATATTGTTCTGCATAGCCAGGTAAGTTCCTACATGAGCTTACTCAGATTTGAAAAAGAACTCCCTACTTGTAGCCATGTGCATACTAGGTGCTTGCATTCATAATCAACATGTCATGTAGTATCATGCTAGGTTGCATTGACCATTGAGCATTCTACTTCTTTATGTGTATGTAAACAGATTGGTCGTTATATGTGAAGTACCTAGAGTCTTTGCTAGGGTCATAGGACGGCTCAGTCCCATCGGGTCCTGTCCCGAGTCAATCGAGTCATATGGAACTTCCTTTACTTATATTATGAGCATGATTGCAAAGGCTGCATGCGGACTTTATTTTTCTTGTGGGGCGGGTTGGGCCTGCGGGCCGCCCGATTATTATGGAATACATTCACGAGCTGGCTAGTTTCCGCCCTATCGGAAGGGGGTGGAGGTAGGAGAGGGATATACCACTTGGTATTCGGTGCTAAGGCCTTATTATATTTACGTACTTGATCTTAGGACCATGTTAGTGTGTTAATATTTCGCCTTGCATCTATAAGCATCTTTATTAGGACTAGCGCGTGTATGTGTCTGCTTGTTTGGGATTATATTGCGTAGGGCTTCGATCTGACACCGCCCCGCATACTTTTTTTTTTAGGTTTGTTTTGCAGCATGATTGTTCCTTGCGTCCGTGACGTGGGAACTCTCTTGGACGATTGCAAAGAAATGGTCTAACCTCACTAACATCGCATATTAGATTTCGATAAATACGCTTATTAATTTTGTTTTGACTCGGCTTTTTCGTGGCACCCTCTTGTATTACACCTTGATTTTGATATTTTCATGACTGCTGGTTTTCAACGCTTAGACTTACAATAAGTACAGGGGACTTCGCCAGGGATTCCAACGATCCCTTCGACTTTTGCGTATGAAATCCCACTCGAAAACCTTAGGATATAATTTCAAACCTTCAACCTGTACTCAGGGCGCAAGATCCTAACAAGGGGTTTCATCCCTCGAAACATAACTCGGGAATCATAATCTCGGGCCGTTACAACATCGAGAGGCTTTCGAGGGAAAGAGTTTGAATTGCAGGACAATTCCTGGAAACATAAGTGGTTCCTTGTCCATGACACAACGGGAAAGAGTTTGAATTGCTGGACAATTCCTGGCTGGTTTAGTGCCGTGAAAAGGCCAATCATTGCTGGACTTTCCAAATTCAAAGAATCTTTTGCACACAAGCCTAAATTTCCCTAGCGAGGCATGATTTCGGCTCTTCATCTCGAGATGGCTGGGTTGAGCGTTCCTCACCCGCATCTAGGTGTGTTCCCTTACTTTCGACCTCTCTTCTTTGTTTTTCTTTGTTTTTCATACTAATTTTGTTGAAGTTGTTTCGATAGTATCTTTATTCCTAATAGATTGTGACTTATCCCTTTATTATTCTTTCTTAAGATCAAATGGATCTTGAGTCTTTGTTAAATCATCACAAAGCGAAGGCTGGAGATCAAACGGATCCAAGCGCTTATATTAAGCGCTTGGATTCTCGAAGTTTTTCGAATGAGTTTGACAGGATTACTCAATGGGTGAGTTAGGGTAATTATGTTTTACTCAATAGATGCGCGTATTCTCTCTATTCCTTGACTTGTTTACTTGTTTACAATTTTCATTGCTGAGGACAATCCAGACTGATACCGAGCGACGTTTGGTCTATCAAAAGATGGAGATTTCTAAGAAAGATGCCCAAATTAAGGATTTAGTTCACTGTGTGCGGATATTGGGTAATATAGTTGGGGATCCTGCTTTCGTTGAGAAGTTCAAGAAAAGGTATGTGGACCTCCATGAGGAGTTGCATAGGGTTAAGGAGCAAGTGACAACATTGACCAACGAACGGAATGTTGCTAGGTCTGCTTTGGATGCATCTCGTCTTCAAGCGGACGAGCTTAAGTCAATAGTCGAGCAATTACTAAAATCAACTTCGCTTGAGCCAAGCTTCTGTTCACAAACTAGAAGAAGATTATTCAATTCTCCGTGAGGAGCAGAGCATCCTAAAGCAGGATCTGGAGGCGCCCCAATCTCGTTCAAACCAAGACCTCGCTCTTCAATGGCTTCAGACTCTTAAGGGCATGGGTTACTTATCCTCGGAGTGGATCAAGACATACACTGGCATTTCTTTCCTGTCGTCAGTTGCCAAGGCTTGCCTTAAATCTCCGAAAGGCGCCCGGATTCTAAAGAACAAGTGTTTCAGTTACTACCGGAAAGGCATGGCCGCGGGGGTTAACCAGACTGTTGCTTCTAACCCTGGGGTTCCCCCGGAGAAGTTCCCCGCCAGCATGAAGGTTGAAGAGTGGGGCCTCTCTAAAGAGGAAATGGCCCCGAACGAGTCAGAAGTTGAAGATGAGGAGGAGGCCGTAGACGAAGAAGAGACGTATACCCAAGATAGTTGAGACTTTCGTTTCTTTTTCTTCTTTTGGTTGGAGTAGAAAACTTTTATTCACGGTGCAGATCACACCCCTCTCTTTTAAAACATTAATGTTGTAAAGTTTTTCTTCAGATGGTACTTGGTGGTGGCTTAATCCGATCCTACCAATTTGGTCTAGTATTTTGTCCATTTTTATCCTTGAATGCAGAGACACTGTGTTTTTCCAAGTGTCAAAGAGACGTCCCCTCCTGCTTGGACGGGGGAGTTTCAAGTGTGAAGGGTTTTATTTCCAAATGTGAAAGGTCTTCCTTCCACTTGGCCATCCTACATAAGCCTCGGCCTCCTCCTTGGCATGGTCGTTCTCTTATTTACCTGTCACCTTCGCGTTACATTAAGTACTTGAGTTGCAGACCGGTTTAATGACCATGGCTCGCGAGAACTTAAATCCATTGGCTTTTTCCAAGTCTTGGAGAGCGTTGAGCACCTCTTTCAACTCGTAAGGTTTCTTTTTTCGCAGGTCCTTGGTCATGTGAAGGGAAATAATTTTACTTCAAGTTTCTGTTTCTCTTCTATTTTTCTACCCGCGTGCAGGTGTTGGACCCCTAGTTTGAGGACGAGTATCGTCCGACCCTCTTCGAGCGAATTCTACTGTCATCTCGTATCTTTCGAGACTTTCCGGTGAGAGTCATCCGCGGTGACTATGGCGTGCCTTATCTTAGCTAAGGATGGAATGACTTTGCCTGTTCGCATAGTATCAACATGGGTTCCTCCATGACTTTTCTGCAAAAAGGGAATGCTTGTTTTGAAGTTCTCATAATGGATGCGGACGGAGATGAAGTTGATGACGTGATATGGGGATTAGTTGTAGATGTCCCGATCTTTCAACATCAAGCACAAAACAACAAAGAACACAATTTAGACAACAACAACAATACAAAGACTCGACAAAAGGACTCCAAGGACTCGACAATTATAAGGAAAAAGATAGAGAGGGCAGGAGAAAGTCTAGGTAGAACAAAGAGAAGACCCTTGATCCCGATTGATCACAGTCCCAAACCAACGACTAGCTAACCAATCTCTAAAATCTCACACAACTAAGGACGTATCCAAGGAGCACGAGAAGGGGGCTCGTGGAAGATTGACAGCACCAATCAACTAGCGAAGATCGATACACACAAGACAAACAAAGCGGAATCAACACCAAGAATCACTCGACACTCTTGAATCACTCAAGACAATCTGATTTGCAAAGGAAATAATCTTAAAATGAATAATAAGATAGGTAATGTGTCTAACACAACCGACCCTAGGGGCTTTTATAGCCTTAGAAAGAAATAAAACACATGATAAAATTCATAAATAACTAACTAAAGAAAATAATTAAAATGCTAGAAACTCTTCTAAAGACTAGGTAATGGGTTGATTTCTTCTCCCACTCGGCATCATGGGCAGAACGGCTAGGAGCAACGGTCATGAGGCCCGGGTCTCTCGGCAATGGCTTTGGGGAGCTCGGAACCGATTAGGGCAAGTGTTCGAGGCTTGAACTCCGGTGGCTCCGTTAGCTCCTTAGCTAGGGCATGACGCAGGAGGCTTAGTAAGGCTTGTTAGAGCTTCTTGGCATGAGCTCGAGTCATTGGCTCATCCATCATTTTTGGTGCACTTGGAGGAGGGCTTGGCTTGGATGGTCCCTCATCAACCCCCCCCCCCCCCCTTCATGAAAAGGGTTCGACCACTGATGTGTTCCAGCCCCCGTAGGATGTGACTCCGACGTCGCGTTAATAACGCATTTATTATTAGAAAAACATATTTCTATTTTAAGTATTATTTATTAATAATGGTGTGGACTTACTTTACATAGTAAGTCCAGCCCGTTAGTTAATTAGGTCCATTAACAATTAGGGTTTTATTAGTTCTCTTTAAATACTCTGTTAGGGTTAATGTTTATTTTTACGTCAAATTTAGAGGATTGCAGAGCGTTGAATTGATACTCCCCCTTTCCTCCCTGACGTCAAACCCTAATTTCTCTTGCTACTTAATTACTGCTGAATTCATTGGATCTTCAATCAAAGGTTCTCGCTTGAATTGATTGAAGATCGGAATCTCATCCTCGTTTGGAAGAGATTAGCTTTGTCCATCACAACACCACCGCTACCGCACCACCATTCCGCCTCCGCCCTCAACACCGTCACATCGCCCACCGCTGCTAATCGAATCCACCGTCGGTGCGCTCTGGTTGTTCGGTCAGCGCTTGGAAATTCATAATTATAGCTTTGCTATTTAGTGAAGTTTGAAAGCACTCACTGCCGCCATCTTACAACTTGCAATTCGAGGTTAACGGCAAAGGTAGCATTGCAAGTCTCGATCACTATTTCAATTACAAAATTCCAAAGTACACATCGGCAAATAGTCATCAAAGTCAAAGAGGACTCAATTGTTTTTGCGTAATAATTAATTACGCAATCGGTGATCGATCACTTGTTCCAGTTTCTGATTGGAATCGAAAGTAACGTGGGTTAGAGATTAACTCAATTGGGGGCCGAGCCTATTTATGAGCACGGGTGATCGATTGATTTACCTTGACACCGGACGATTGGGAGTTGTACTCGCTCAACCCGAGTCGAGTACGCATCAACTGGTATCAGAGCCTAGCCGGTTTGTAAGTCCTTCGATCTCAAATTTTTTTTTTCTCTTCCATACATTTTAATGCAATGGAGAAGCGTTATCGTTATGATCCATACTCTCAGCGAATGAAATCATATTTTTATGATCCTAAATATGGGTTAGAGTTGACTACTTTTGATGGAATTGTGGATCCGGATGAATATCTGGATTGGGAGACGAATACAGAGTATGTGCTTGATTATTATGGGCTTTCAGAGATTGAGAAAGTAGAGTGGGCATTATCCCTATTCCGCAGGCAAGCTGTGTACTGGTGGAATCGAACGGATTGTGCTAGAGCTTCTGCCGGTCTTGCTCCTATAACCAAATGGAGGTATTTGAAATCCTTGATGAGAAAGAAGTATTATGTTATTTCTCCTGATTCTCGTTTTATGAGAAAGAAAGTAGCACCTCCGGCACCATCATATGCAGCGGAAATAGTTAAGCTTGTGACAGAGGTTGATGTTGCAAAAGTTTGCGAGCCTGGAGAAAAGCTTGTTCCCGAATTTATTACCCAGGAGACTCAGTTGACCCAAGAGCAGAGCGAGATCCAGGCCCTGCGACAACTTGTCACTGAATTGCAATCCAAATTGGATGCCTCTTATACACTGCCAGACTCCCTAGGGAAGGCTTCCAAATTTGTGCTGCAACCAGACAGTGGGAATGTTCCAGATGCACAGATTGGTTCTGTTGATGAGGAGAAGGTACTTGATGACGTGTGTGAAGAGTTAGCGATTGTACCTCTTGGGCATGCTCATGAAGTTCCGACGGATGAGGTTTGGGTGAATGTTGGCTCTATGTTTTTTATTGAAGAAAAGGGTGTTGTTTTTGAGGTTGCTAGACCTCAAATTCTCATGTCACCTATTCCAACTGTTTCTCCGTCGTGTTGCTTCATGGATGATGCGCCTTCCTCACTGGTTATTGCTGATTTGGTGCAAGGAAAAGTGGAGGAGAATGATATCCTCCTCAAGTTCAACAAGAAAGCACCACCGTGGATTCCACCATTCAAGATGCGATGGTATGTCTCGTCCCGTGTCAGATTTCCGTTTTATGACAACTCTCTATCACTGGACGAGGAAGCGGGGACGCTTCCCTCTCAAGGGGAGGAGAATGATGTGTTCCAGCCCCCGTAGGATGTGACTCCGACGTCGCGTTAATAACGCATTTATTATTAGAAAAACATATTTCTATTTTAAGTATTATTTATTAATAATGGTGTGGACTTACTTTACATAGTAAGTCCAGCCCGTTAGTTAATTAGGTCCATTAGCAATTAGGGTTTTATTAGTTCTCTTTAAATACTCTGTTAGGGTTAATGTTTATTTTTACGTCAAATTTAGAGGATTGCAGAGCGTTGAGTTGATACTCCCCTTTCCTCCCTGACGTCAAACCCTAATTTCTCTTGCTACTTAATTACTGCTGAATTCATTGGATCTTCAATCAAAGGTTCTCGCTTAAATTGATTGAAGATCGGAATCTCATCCTCGTTTGGAAGAGATTAGCTTTGTCCATCACAACACCACCGCTACCGCACCACCATTCCGCCTCCGCCCTCAATACCGTCTCACCAATCACCAATCACCGTCCCACCGTATTTGTGACTGTATTGCGCACGTGTGTGCGATCGGATTGGCCCACTGTTGTCGCGCACTTGAACCTACGATGGCTACTGTGGAGAACAATTTGTGGCGTGACATATATATATATTAATATATATTGATTAGCCTTCCAAATTATCCAAGATCGGCGTTCACGGCCATCGACTTCAACTGGATCTGTGATGATTGCAATTAGAAAGTCAACGAAGCATTCAATAATTATTTGCAAAGGCACCTTAGTGATTAGTGTCGACAGTGCAATATTATCGAGCCTATTTGCGAGCACGGGTGATCGAGTCGACTTACCTATTAATTACCAGACGATTGGGAGTTGTACTCGCTCAACCCGAGTCGAGTACGTATCAACCACGAACCTAAGTCCTCATTAATGGCTAGATACGGCACCAAGTCGGCCACTTTGAAGGTGGCACTTACTCCATATTCTCTCGGGAGCTCCAATTTGTATGCATTGTCTCCAATTCGTTGAAGCACCTTGAAAGGCCCATCTCCACGTGGTGACAACTTGCTCTTCATATGCGCCGGGAACCTTTCCTTCCTCGGGTGAACCCACACAAGATCTCTGGGTTGAAGGATCACTTTACGCCTCCATTTGTTAGCTCTTGTGGCATTGTACTCCGCCTTTTGCTCAAGCCTTAGCCTCGTACGCTCATGTAGCTTCTTGATGAACTCCACATGTTTACCTGCGTTAAAAGACTCCTTGTCCCTCATAGGATATGGGGCTAGATCTAGTGGGGTTAGTGGGTTAGTGCCATAAACACATTCAAATGGAGTAAGGTTAGTAGATGAATGCATGGGTCGATTATAAGCAAATTCCACATGTGGAAAAGCTTCCTCCCACAGCCTTATAGCTCTAAGGATAGTAGTTAGTGTTCTATTGGTGACCTCGGTTTGCCCATCGGTTTGAGGGTGACTAAAGGTAGAAAAGAATAACTTAGTTCACATTTTGTGCCATAAGGTTCTCCAAAAACAACTTAGGAACATAGTATCACGACCACTAACTATGGTCCTTGGAATGCCATGTAACCTAACAATTTCTCTAAAGAATAAGTCCGATACATTAAAGGCATCATCGGTTTTATGACAAGCTATGAAATGCGCCATCTTGGAGAAACGATCAACAACCACAAAGATCGAGTCTCTCCCCTTATTAGTCCTAGGTAACCCCACAATAAAATCCATTGATATGTCTTCCCAAGGGGTTGTAGCCTGTAGGCGTAGGTGTAAGCAAAGCCTAATACTCTAGAGTCTAAGGTGGTTAACATGGTGTATCTCCTAGATAAGGCATCGACAACTATGTTATCTTTACCCTTCTTATACTTTATCATATATGGAAATCTTTCAATAAACTCCATCCATATACCATGTCTCCTATCAAGTTTTTCTTGACTTATAAAATGTTTTAAAGATTCATGATCCGTTTTCAAAACAAACTCTCTAGGCCAAAGGTAGTGTTGCCAAGTCTTAAGTACTCTAAAGAGGGCATAAAGTTCCTTATCATATGTAGAGTAATTAAGACAATCACCTTTGAGCTTCTTCAAAAAATAAGCAATAGGTTTACCTTCTTGCATGAGCACGCCATCCATTCCAACTCCACTAGCGTTACATTCTACCTCAAAAGTCTTGGTGAAGTCCGGGAGGGCTAAGAGTGGTACCTTGGTCAACCTTTGCTTGAGGGCTTCAAATGCTTTCTCTTGAGATGCCCCCATTGAAACTCACTCCTTTTCTTGGTTACTTCGATGAGAGGCGTGGCAATGGAGATAAAATCCTTCACAAATCACGTATAGAAGCTGACAAGGCCATGGAAGCTCCTAACTTTCCCAATTGTGCTAGGAGTAGGCCATTCTTGTATCGCCTTGATCTTGGCCTCGTCCACTTGCAGTCCTTTGCTATTCACTACAAAAGCAAGAAAGGAAACTTGATTAGTGCACAATTCACATTTCTTTACATTAGCATACAATTGCTCTAATCGAAGGGTAGAGAGTACTTCCCTTAAATGTGTTTCATGTTCTTCGGGAGACATGCTATAAATCAAAATATCATCAAAATACATACACAACAACAAATTTCCCTATAAAATTCCTAAGCACATGGTTCATAAGACGCATAAATGTACTTGGAGCATTAGTTAGACCAAATGGCATAACAAGCCATTCATATCGACCAAATTTAGTCTTGAAGACTGTTTTCCACTGATCCTCTTCTCTCATCCTTATTTGATGGTACCCACTCTTCAAGTCGATCTTAGAAAAGAGGGTAGCACCATGTAGTTCATCTAGTATGTCATCTAGACGAGAGATGGGGTGTCTATACTTGACCGTAATGTTGTTAATGGCTCGACAATCCACACACATTCTCCATGTGTTTTCTTTCATCGGCACTAGCAACACCAGAACGACACAAGGACTCTTGCTTTGTCATACGTATCCCTTGTCCAACAGCTCCTGAACTTGGGATTTGACCTCTTGGGTCTCGGTAGGATTCGGCTTATATGCCGGCCTGTTAGGCAAATAAGCTCCAGGTATGAGATCAATTTGATGCTCAATCCCTCTTATAGGGGGTAGGCTGGTTGGGATCTCCTAGGGCATGAGTGTTGTCTACCCATCCAAGTACTCGTCCTCAAATCCTCTCTTTGATGCAAAGAGAACATTTGGGGCTCGAGAGCTTGTGTTTTGGCTCGGTGGAGCCGACCCTGGTTGCTTACCTTCACTTACCTTCTTCTTCTCAAACTCGTCGACCACTTGCGTCGGTGTCATGGGCTTGAGAGTGATGTTCTTTCCCTTATGCACAAAAGAATAGCGGTTAGTGAAGCCATCATGTAAGACCTTACGATCAAATTGCCATGGACGACCAAGAAGTATATGACAAGCTTGCATGGGTACTATATTACATAACAAATCATCTTCATAATGTCCTAGCTTAATAGATACCTTAACTTGCTTGTTTACTTTCAAAGCACCACAATCATTCATCCAATGCAACTTATAAGGCCTAGGGTGATGTATAGTAGGAAGTTGCAATTTTTCAACCATCTCAACACTAGCAATATTACAACAGCTACCACCATCAATAATCATGTCACATACCTTGCACTTAACTAAGCATCTTGTATGAAATAAATTTTCCCTTTGGTTATCATCACATGGGGTAGGTTTGGCATACAAAGCTTTCCTAGCAATCAAACATTCACCATGCGCATACTCAATGCAATAATCATCATAGTAATCATAGGAATTCACATTAGGATCACAATCATCACGCGTAGTGGATCGTGTAGCACATACAATGTTGAAGGTCTTGAAGTTGGATCATCCAAGCCCAAGTGACAGTAATCCATACCAATATTAAGTGTAATGGATTGACAGCTCATATCTACTGTCATCCGATTGTATATATATACATGTAATTCACACAATGAAATCAAGGGGGAGAAGCACCCAAAATTCAGAAATCTTCAAATCAAATTCCTTGTCTTTTACCATGGTACCAGAGCCATAACGGCTTACGCCCCGATCCTCCATCAATTCTTCTGACACCCACCACCCCACCTTCTCTGCAACCTTTTTTTTCCGGCCTCCCCTTCTCTGCAACCTTTTTTTGTTGAATCCCTAAATCTCTTTCTCTTTCGTTTCTCCTCTGCAATTCTTCACCATGAATTTGCTACCTCCGACCAATCCTTCACCACTTTCTCTTCCCAATTTCAATGCCCTAAACACTATTAAGCTCACAAATACCAACTTCCCTATCTGGAGAAAGCAAATTTCTACCTACCTCAAAGCTCACCAACTTTTTGGCTATGTCGATGGAACCAAAACCCCTCCTCCAGATGATGCTTCTCCCGCTTACCTTGAATGGACCTCTAAAGACAATCTTGTCTCGGCCATTCTCAACTCATCCCTTTCTGAACCAGTCATGGCGCAGGTATTTGAGTGCGACACCGCTCAGGATATCTGGATCCGCCTTCATTCTCTGTTTCAAGCTCGCTCGAACGCCCAAATCGTTCAGACGCGTTTACAGCTTGCCTCCCTCAAGAAAGGTCCTGAATCGATCTCGGAGTATTATAACAAAGCGAAGGCGCTCGTCTCCACCATTCAATCAGCCGGACAACTTGTTTCCGACGACGAGTTTGTCGTCTACGTCTTCGCCGGACTGGGAACGGAGTATGACTCCATCGTCTCCTCCCTCTCTACACAACCTGTGCTTCCCCCACCAGAACAGGTACTCTTCTATCTCATGAATCACGAGACTCGTTTGGCTCGCAACACCAACACCTCCATCCTTGGTGCTCCTCCTCTCTCTGTTCCTTCCAATCCCGAAGCCAATTTCACAACAACTCGTGGTGGTCGTGGCTCATTCAAAAGCAACCAATCTGGACGCGGCTCTTCTGGTGGCCGCGGTTCTGACTCTGGAGGCCGAGGAAGCTTCAACAATTCCTATGGTGGCTCCAATGGCGGTCGTGGTGGTTTTCCATCCTCAGGAAGAGGTCGAGGAGGGAACTTCACTTTCTCTGGCGACCAAGACAACCGACCCATCTGTCAGTTGTGTGAACGACGCGGTCACACCGCTATGAAGTGTTGGCACAGGTTCGATCAGGCTTTCCAGGCCCCTCCCCCAAGGTCGTTCCAAGCCCACAACACCACATCATCTTGGTACCCGGATACCGCCGCAAATCACCACTTCACACCAGACCTGTCCAACCTCCGTCTCGACAATCTCTCCTACACCGGCACCGACCAGGTGTCTCTTGGCGATGGTTCAACTGTTCCGATTCGGAACTCTGGTTCTGCTTCCCTTACCTCTCCTTTTTCCTCTTCTGCAAATAGATTATTTCATCTTCATCATTTATTACACACACCATCTCTCACCAAAAATCTACTTTCCGTCAACAAGTTTTGTATAGATAACTCAGTTTTCTTCGAATTCTTCCATGCTCACTTTACTGTTCGTGACTTGCAGACCAAAGACCTCCTTCTTTCGGGCCCGGTTAAAGACGGTTTGTACGTCCTGCCGGCGGCGATCCAACCTTCACCGGCGGCCAACCTCACCACCACAACCACCCTCTCTTCTTCCGACCTCTGGCATAAACGCCTGGGACATCCTTCACCTCCTGTCACCGGCGCTATCCTCAGACACCTCAATCTACCTAACCCTAAGGCATCACAATGCCAAACATGTAGTTGGGCCAAGGCCCATCGCCTACCCCACCCTATCAGTCCAAGTAGGTCGAACAAGCTTCTGCAGCTTCTTTTTATTGACATTTGGGGACCAGCACATATGCCCTCCCTTAGTGGTTACAAATATTTTATTACATTAGTAGATGACTTTTCTAAATTCATATGGGTTTTTCCATTTCATCTCAAATCCGAGGTTGCCTCTATTGTGTCCAATTTCATCAAATTAATTACAAATTACTTTGTCACTTCGATTGTTGCCATCCAAACCGATAATGGAACCGAGTTTTCACCTCTAAAATCCTTGTTTTGGGAATTGGGCATTAGTCATCGCCTCACTTGCCCTTACTCTCATCAACAAAATGGAACGGTTGAAAGTCGCCATCGTCGAATTATTGACATGGCTTTGAGTCTTCTTAAAGGCTCTTGTTTACCTCTCCAATTTTGGGAATTTGCGGTTCACACCGCCATCTACCTACAAAACCGCCTACCCACACCTATCCTTTCCCACAAATCGCCCTTTGAAATTGTCTTCAACAAACCCCCCGATTACACTCTCCTTAAGGTTTTCGGGTGTTTGTGCTTCCCAAACCTTCGTCCCTACAATTCCCACAAATTGGCTTTTCGATCCTCCCCACACATTTTCCTTGGATACACACCGAATCATCGTGGTTATACGTGTTACAATTGGAGAGATTGCAAGTTCTTATATTCCCGTGATGTTATCTTCCATGAAGATCAATTTCCCTACACTAACCCATCGTACATCACCAATCCATCACCAAATGTATCTTGCTCTCTCCCCATTTTAATCACAAATTCACATTTACAATTGGGCCAATCTCCTAGCCCTTCCTCTTCCCCAAGCCCATATCAATCTTCGGACTCATCAGCCCAAACACCAAACTCCTCCACAAGTCAGTCAATGTCTTCCTCATCCAATTCAACGTCATTTGCCTCACCGCCGTCATCTCCCTCTTCCAATGAGTCCCCTACTCCCTCAACCCCTTCTCCCGAACATCGTATACAAACTCGGTCCATGAATTATGTCAGTCGACCATTGGTTCGGACGGATGGCACAATCCCTTGGCCCCCTCGGCATACCCCTAGCTGCCTCACCACAATAGTCTCTGTTCCAGAAGAACCGTCATGCTTCACAGAGGCTGCCAAATTTCCTGAATGGCGAGCAGCTATGAATGCTGAATTCCAAGCGCTTCTCCAAACACAAACCTGGACCTTAGTTCCGCCTTCGCCTACAACCAATGTTCTTGGGGTAAAATGGGTTTTCAAGACAAAACGGAATGCCGATGGGTCCATTGAGCGGCGTAAGGCGCGCCTCGTCGCAAAGGGCTACCATCAATTACATGGCCTAGACTACACAGACACCTTTAGCCCGGTGGCAAAGCCCTCTACCATTCGTCTTCTATTGTCCCTTGCCGCCATGAATCGCTGGATCGCTCGCCAATTGGATGTCCAAAACGCCTTCTTACATGGCTCGATTGATGAAGATGTCTTTGTCTCCCAACCCCCAGGTTTCTCTCATCCTCAATTCCCTCATTTCGTTTGCAAGTTACATAAATCTTTATATGGCCTCAAACAAGCCCCTAGAGCTTGGTTCTCGAAACTAAGTGACTCTCTTATCCATCTTGGTTTCACCCCTTCTGAAGCAGATACCTCTCTATTTTATCATCGCCATGGGGCTCACTGTGTATTTGTGCTTATTTATGTCGATGACTTATTGGTTTTGGCTTCCAGCAGTGACTTAGCATCAAAATTGATCACTTGTCTCTCCTCGCTGTTTCCCGTTAAGGACTTGGGACCTGTCAATTACTTTCTGGGCATTGAGATCAACCGCACAGCTGAGGGCTTCTTTCTCAGCCAATCCAAACACATCACCAATATAATCTCCAAAGCCGGCCTTGATCACTCAAAGCCAGTTAGCACGCCAATGCCTACAACCTTCAATGATCTCGAAGAGTCTCCGTCTCTAACTGATCCACATCATTACAGGAGCATTGTTGGCTCCCTTCAGTACTTGGCTTTCACCAGACCTGACGTGTCCTTTGCGGTAAACAAAGCCTGCCAACATATGCATAATCCGAAGGAGATTCATTTGTAACTGGTTAAGCGGATTCTCCGCTACTTACATGGCTCATCTTCACTTCAATTCCACATATCCTCCACTCCGCAGCATAATCTCTCAGCATTCTCCGATGCCGACTGGGGCGGAGACAAAACCGATCGTCGCTCCATCAGTGCCTACTGTGTGTTTCATGGTCCTAATCTGGTGTCCTGGACTTCCAAGAAGCAACAAACAGTATCACGGTCCTCAACCGAGGCCGAATACCGTGCTCTTGCCGAAGCCACATGTGAGACTCTCTGGCTTCAATCATTGCTGGCTGAAATTCGAATGTATTTGCCCACTGCCCCTGTTCTTTGGTGTGACAACATTGGAGCAACCTACTTGGCCAGCAACCCTGTTCTACATCACCGGATAAAGCACCTTGATCTCGATTATCACTTCGTTCAGGAACGCGTCCATGCTAAGTCTCTTGTTGTTTCCTTCATCTCCTCTAAGGATCAACTAGCAGACATGTTGACAAAGCCTCTTTCCACACTTCCATTCACAAGAAATCGCTCGAATCTCTTCCTATAAGAGCTTCAAGCGAGGGGGGATAGTGGATCGTGTAGCACATATAATGTTGAAGGTCTTGAAGTTGGATCATCCAAGCCCAAGTGACAGTAATCCATACCAATATTAAGTGTAATTGATTGACAGCTCATATCTACTGTCATCCGATTGTATATATATACATGTAATTCACACAATGAAATCAAGGGGGAGAAGCACCCAAAATTCAGAAATCTTCAAATCAAATTCCTTGTCTTTTACCAACGCGCACATTCATCATATTCATCATGCTCATTCTCATAATCACAAGTGTTGCCTAGGTGATCTACAATAAGAGCTTTATGATAGAGCATAATTAGTATTACATAAAAGATTACAATTAGCATAGTTTAGTTGTGAATATTGCATATTTTAGTTACAATTACAAGTTTACCTGTGTTGTTGGAAGAGTCAGAATCTATGCAATTTTATGGTTAATTTCAGGTAAATATGGATCCGACGAGAAATGAGGAGACTCTTGGATGAAGGAAGATTCAAGTTGAGGAAGAAAAGTGAAGAGCACGGGAGCAGAGTCGAATTTTGAGAACCTAAGTGAAGAACAAAGTCAGCAGAAGTTGTCGCCAGATAAGCTGAACTTGTTTCGCACTTTCTACAGGCCTCGGTGGTCCGATTGACTATTATAACCATGCGTTGGAAAGCTCTCTTCGAGATCTACAACTTTCGTGTGGACATCGAGATCAAATTCGAAATGGAAAAATTGATGTGAACAGTATGGCTGCCCCGCGGCCCGAACCTCTGACAAGCGACTTCGCAATCGCCTGGCCGCCCCGCAGCCTAGGTTGGCTGCCCCGCGGCCTTCGCATAAACGCCGATTCCAAATTGGGCTTTAATTAGGGTTTTTATATTATTTCATGGCCGACTTTCTAAAGGCTTTTAAGAGACATTTTAGGTTATTCTTTCACTTACTTTATGCACTTTAGAGAATTTTTTAGAGCGCCGTTGAGCATGAGTCAAAATAGTTTGTGATGCCGTTCAAATATCGATGACTCCTGGTGACATTGAGGACAACATGAAGGTTCCATTCGATGGTCCTGTCACTCGTGCAAGGGCCAAGAAGATTCAAACTGCAACTAAGGCCTTTCTTGTCCGTCACCATGGAACGTTAGAGCAATTAAGGGTTCAGGCCACCCTGGATCACTTGGCTCAAGGTTACACCACCAGCACCGGAAGTGAGCTTGCGTCCACACTCAGAGCTCATGAAGACTCGTCTACACCCGCCTTGATCTAGACACATATGACATGGCCGAATCCAATCCAAAAGCTTCTTACGTTCATGCTTGGTTACAATCGGCAACACAAAAGCTCACACCCAATTCAATCGGTGAAATGACAAAACAAACACAACCCATAATTTTTGTCGCTGGAACAGCAAATCCGTCGCTGCAGAACCCAGGAGCCGTCGTTGGCAGCGGCCGCAGCAGGCTTGCTGCGCCCGCAGCATCCGTCGCCACCACTGTGCCGTCGCTACTGCTGTGTTTGTCTGCTGGATTTTGGCTGTGTTAGCCGTCGCTGTTCATTGTTTTTACCTTTGTCTTTTGTTTTGTTTTTCTTACTTGCTTCCGCCGTGATAAATTCAAAATCTTTATTGTAATTAATTGTAAACATCGAGAATAGCAAGGATAATTGCAAGATCGGGCTATCAACAGTTTGAGGTTCTTGATCTTGAGCCCACAGGTGAAGGATCGGGGATCCCAAACGTATCAGTTTGGATCTTTGATTGTTAAATTGTGAATTTCTTAATCTAGTTCTTATTCCTATTCCAATGTTTTGACTTCTTTGCGCTTAATTGCTTGAAATTGTTTTATTCTCTCTAGCCCGATCAACTAGTTAGAGTAAATTCATTCAATTGCTAGTGTTTTGTAGATTCATCGTAGCGAACCTTAACCCAAGTGGCAATCATATCCCTTTAGGACTCGTAGGACTAATTGGATGTGTAGGAAGTTGAATATATGTTAAATATCGACTCGTAGCTTGATATTGCATGTACCTTGGTTAATTCATATTCTTAATGCTATCTCTAGGTGAACCTAATTCTCTCCACTGCATTCTACAACCAATTTTCTTTGTTTGCATTGCTTCCGCTTTGATAAAAGGCGGATCTTTTTCTCATTAAAACCCCACATATTCTCTCTTAGCTGTTAGACTTTGCACTTGAATTGATAGATTTCCCTTTGGATCAACCTCTTTCTTACCAACTATACTAGTTGTGAGTTTGAGTATTCTTTGGCAGGAACAACAGCAGGTTTTCCTCTTGTCAATTTTGCCGTCGTTCCAGGGAAATCTTATTAAATTCTTGTATTGTTTAATCGCTTATATTAGTGTGGACCACATACATGGTCTGTACTCTTCCTACTAACATATGTTGAAGGTGAGGTTATTGCAGTTACATGGAGAGAGTTTTCATCAATACTTCATCAGACTGTAGGAGTACATTAACGATCTTTGTTCATAGGGTTATCAAGCTAGTATAAGGGAAGTGCTTCTATGCATCTTTGATGGTATGACTGCTGACACACGGAGCCTTATTGAGCAAATGAGTGATGGAGGTTTATTAGATATGGGACTTTTGGAGATGTGGGATTTTTTCTGCTACATGAATTATCAATGTGAGCTGAATGAGTCACTTCCTCCTGTATCTCAAATCGTTGAGACCTCTGTTGCACCTCTTGAGGTCATTGTGGAAAATCACACTGAGATGATAGAAAACAATCCATCTGACGAGATCATTCTTAACTCGCCCATTGATGAATCAGATCTAGAGCCTATTGTTGAAGCTACAGAGCCAGTAAAAGTTACCTTATGCACTGGAGAGAATATTGATGAATACGTTGATCCATTTGAGTGCTACTTTGATAAGCCACCAATAGAACTGAATTGGTGGTATTATATACCATCTGCGGGTAGTCAAGTTCAGGCATACGATAAGTCAAAAAAACCCTTACGTTCTTTATTATTTCGTTTCAATTTATTTGTATGTAGTGCATGCTTATTTGGTAGTTGTGCACAAGAGTTTGATAGGTTACTGAGGGCTTTGACTATGTTTGATTAATTAGTGTTTTAAACTTAAAGAAACTGTCGAGCCAACGACAATAAACAAAGGCGCTACTTGGGAGGCAACCCAAGGTAAGTTTTCTGTTTTCCTTTGTGTCTTTTGTTTTATTAGATTAGTTTTGGTTTTCTTCAGTTATGAGGAAGCTAACACCGCAGGGAGAAAAGGCATTGAAGAGAAAAATTTCGTAGGCCGCCCCGCGGCTAGGTCGTGTCCTCAGCCACCCCGCGGCCTCTGATAGGATTGAAATGTTCCATTTCCTCACTTTCCACCACCGCAGTGAACAAGTCAGTTTTTCTTTCTTTCCTTCATATTTTTTTTCTTTTGTGGTCTTTTATGTCATTGAGGACAATGCCTGATTTAAGTGTGCAGGGGAAGAATCTCATGGTATGATAGGATTGCATGTTTATTTTTAGTTTGCACTTTTATTTTTGTTTTTAGTTTATAATGCATATGAGCATGTTAATCTTTAAAAAAAATCCGAAAAAATTAATAAAAATAAGTTATTTATAAATTGCATTGCTAGGATTAGGTCTTATTTCCCTATATGAATGTCGTTTGTCCTCTATTCTATCTATTGAGATTTATGCCCCATGATGTGCTTGGATTGTTGAAACCTTCGATATATGTTTTCTATACTATGTGGTGAACATGATTGGTTAATGATTGAGCACATAAGATCTTGAAATTTCTGGGTGATCTTGAAGTTCTAGACATGACCTAGTGAGTTTTTTTTGGCCTATTCAGGACTGCAGTTGATTTAGTCCTCTTGCTTGTTGAGTGTACTCTCTTTAATTGCTTCCTCTTTGGCTTGCATTTAGATATCTTTTTCAAAGATGCATATTATGATTTCTACACATGACTTAAACATGACCGAGGCCCATTTATTAGCCCTATTTGACTCTGATGGCATGCATTTAGATGGTCATAATATGTTGCATTTAGTTTATTTATGATGCATATCATGCATAGTTTAAGTAGAATTTGCATATTTGCTCTTTATGTTGGTGGAGTCAGAATCTACACACTTTTATTGATTATTTTAGGTAACCATGGATCCGAGGATGAGACATGGGTTGATGACGCATTAGATGAGGAAATCAAGTTGAATGAAGAAGCTTACATGAAGATCTAAAGAGGTCTTGAGAAGAAGAAGCGACTTCGCAATCGCTTGGGAGCCCCGCATCCTAGGTTGGCTGCCCTGCGACCTTCGCAAAAATGTCGATTTAAAATTGGACTTTAATTAGGGTTTTTATGTTATTTCTTGGCCGACTTTCTAAAGGCTTTTAAGAGACATTTTAGGTTATTCTTTCACTTACCTTATGCACTTCAGAGAATTGTTGAGAGCGCCGTTGAGCATGAACAACTAAACTCTCGAGGTTTCGCCTACAGTTTGGATCTTTGATTGTTGAATTGTGAATTTCTTAATCTAGTTCTTATTCCTATTCCAATGTTTTGACTTCTTTGCGCTTAATTTCTTGAATGTGTTTTATTCTCCCTGGCCTGATCAACTAGTTAGAGTAGATTCATTCAATTGCTAGTGTTTTGTAGATTCCTCGTAGCGAACCTTAACCCAAGTGGCAATCATATCTCTTTAGGACTCGTAGGACTAATTGGATGTGTAGGAAGTTGAATATATGTTAAATATCGACTCGTAGCTTGATATTGCATGTACCTTGGTTAATTCATATTCTTAATGCTATCTCTAGGTTAAATGTTAACTGTGTTAGGTTATTTAGAGATAAGGGTTTCTAGGACTCGTAGGACTGGTAATCTACCTAAGATCTGGATAAGGACATTGATAGGTAAAGACAAGAACTAGAGTCTGAAATAAGGATCGAATTCATCAGTCAAAGTGATAAATTGTAGGTGAACCTAATTCTCTCCACTGCATTCTACAACCAATTTACTTTGTTTGCATTGCTTCTGCTTTGATAAAAGGCGAATCTTTTTCTCATTAAAAACCCCCATATTCTCTCTTAGCGGTTAGACTTTGCACTTGAATTGATAGATTTCCCTGTAGATCGACCTCTTTCTTACCAACTATACTATTTGTGAGTTTGAGTATTCTTTGGCAGGAACAACGACAGGTTTTCCTCTTGTCACTTTCCTATGTGGGCAATCCTTCATCATATGGTCTCTATCTTGGCATTTGAAACCTCTAATTTCCCTATTTCTAGAAGAGGAAGGGTTAGGGTTACCTCTCTTAGCATTACTGAAAGCTCCACTCGGTGTCCGAGGCCCACTCGGTGTCCCTGAACTCGATGTCGTGTGATTCGGAATGCCTTAGTTCCCTAGGTAGCCAGCACCGGCTCACTGCTCCTCTTCCGTAGGGCTGCGTGACTTGGCCTCGGCCTTGAATGCCTTGGCTTCCCGAGATCCGGTTTCCTTGAGCTCCTTGGTTTCCTGCCTTCAATTTCTTGTCAACTTTCACGGATAGATGTAAAAGGTCAATACTAGTGGTATAAAGATAGCAATCAACTTCTCTAGCTATGTAAGGGTGCAAAATCCTAAGAAAACGAGCATTGGTGTCTTCCTCATCTTCTATCACGGTTGCCCTTGCCATAGCCAATTGTATGGCATTGAACGCCTCTTTCACACTCATAGCACCTTGCTTGAGGTTTTCAAGCCGCTGCTTGAGCTCCCTGGCGTAGTGTTGAGGGATGAATCGTGCCCTCATGAGTGCCTTCATTTGTGCCCATGTTGCTACGGGTGAGTCTAGGGCTCTTCTCCTTTCCTTTACAAGGGTATCCCACCATATTAGTACAAAACCGCTAAATTCAAGGGTGGCTAGTTGTACCTTCTTGTATTCGGCGAAGTTGTGGCAGCTCCATATGTGCTCGATCTTGGAAAAGAAAATGTGTCAATATTCAGGAATTTAGAAGGTGGGTGTGGTGGTTGACAGAGATGGTTAGGTGGCTGCGTGGACGTGGTAGGGTGTTTGGAATGGTAGACTAGGCTTGAAAGGTGAAGCAAACCAACAAAGACCTCACAAATAGCAAGAAAATCAAACAAAATAAAAGAGATCAAACCATGCACTCCAAAAGAGTTTTGGAATTTTTTTGTGATTTTTGAGACTCTTGATGATGACAATGGAAGATGAGACACTTGATGTCGATAGCCGAATCTCTGATACCAATTTGATACGGGGATTAACCGTATATGTCCCGATCTTTCGACAGGAAGCACAAAACAACAAAGAACACAAGTTAGACAACCAAGACACAAAGACTTAACAAGAGGACTCAAAGGACTCGACAATTATAAGAAAAAAGATAGAAAGGGCAGGAGAAAGTCTAGGTAGAATGAGGAGAGGACCCTTGATCCTGATTGATCAAAGTCCCAAACCAATGACTAGCTAACCAATCTCTACAATCTCACACAACCAAGGACGTATCCAAGGAGCACGAGAAGGGGGCTCGTGGAAGCTTGATAGCATTAATCAACTAGCAAAGATCGACACACACAAGACAAACCAAGCAGAATCAACACCAAGAATCACTCGGCATTCTTGAATCACTCGAGACAATCTGATTTGCAATGGCAATAATCATAAAATGAATAACGAGATAGGTAATGTGTCTAATACAACTGACACTAAGGGCTTTTATAGCCTTAGAAAGAAATAAAACACATGCTAAAATTCAAAAATAACTAACTAAAGAAAATAATTAAAATGCTAGAAGCTCTCCTAAAGACTAGGTTATGGCTTGACTTCTTCTCCCACTCGGCATCATGGGCACAACGGCTAGGAGCAACAGTCATGAGGCCCGGGTCTCTCGGCAATGGCTTCGGGGAGCTCGGTACCAATTAGGGCAAGTGTTCGAGGCTTGAACTTCGGTGGCTCCTTAGTTAGGGCATGACTCACAAGGCTTAGTAAGGCTTGTTGGAGCTTCTTGGCATGAGCTCGAGTCATTGGCCCATCCATCATTGTTGGTGCACTTGGAGGAAGGCTTGGGTTAGATGGTCCCTCATCATGACGATTGGGTCTCGTTTGTGTTCAGATAGGACTGGATTGGTCCCCGAAAGGTCTCGGCTGGGATGAGCCTTTCCTGTTTTGTACTGTCGAGCTTTTACGCTTTTTTTTATTCTTAGTGATTTTCCTAAAAGAAACCCTAATGTCGTTTATGCTCTCCGCGGTATTTTTTGGATAACTTTAAAATCGTTTCCTCGAGGTGAGTATTTGGGTCGTTTAGTACCTCTTGGGGGCTAGGCGTGCGCTACGACCAAAATTCTAACACTGACTTAAGTAATTATTTACGAGAGGCTCTACCCGTGACTGGAGGCCTAACGCGGAGCAAAGCTCCAACATCCAAGGACTTTATTGATTGTCTCCAAGAGGCTCAGGCTGTGATTGGAGGCCTGACGTGGAGCCAAGCTCTAGTGTCTAAGCACTTTATTAATTGTCTCCGAGAGGCTCAGACAGTGACCGGAGACCTGACGCAGGGTCAAGCTCCAGCATCTGAGGACTTTATTAATTGTCTCCGAGAGGCTCAAGCTGCGATCGGAGGCCTGACGCGGAGCCAAGCTCTAGCGTCTAAGGACTTTCTTGATTGTCTCCGAGAGGCTCAGGCTGCGATCGGAGGCCTGACGCGTAGCCAAGCTCCAACGTCTGTGGAGTTTATTGATTGTCTTCGAGAGGCTCAGTGCTGCGATCGGAGGTCTGACGCGGAGCCAAGCTCGTGCATCTATGGACTTTATTGATTATCTCCGAGAGACTCAGTGCTACGATCGGAGGCCTAACGCAGAGCCAAGTTCCAATGTCTAATGACTTTATTGATTGTCTCTGAGAGGCTCAGGCTACGGTTGGAGGCCTGACGCGGAGCCAAGCTCCAGCGTCTAAGGACTTTATTGATTGTTTCCGAGAGGCTTAGGCTGCGATCGGAGGCTTGACGCGGAGCCAAGCTCCAGCGTCTAATGACTTAATTGATTGTCTCCGAGAGGCTCAGTGCCACAATCGGAGGCCTGATGCAAAGCCAAGGTCCTGCATCTAATTAAGGACTTTTTTGAGAAGTTCAACTGTTTACGACAAAGTGCCTGCTAACCGCTTATTACAACTTTTGCAGGGGCGACTATATTGATTTATTTTAGTAACTCCCACTACTTACACATAATATTTCTTCCAACTGCCTCTTGAATTCTTGCTCCTTCAAAGTGGCTATCATCCTAAACTCTTCTCTGAGGTGCATTTCGATCTCGAGGGCTTCATCATTGGCTTCCTGCTCGTATGCCATGATGCGAGCGGAGGGGACCAATCTTTGTATTGGTATTACCGCGCCCACTTTGTTGTGCGCCAAATTTTCCATGTTTTACATTGACTTTTATATCGATTTCTGTATACATTTCATGCATTTGGATTAGAATTATACAAAATTTATGTAGTTTATGCTTATTTGCCAAATTATAGAGGTCTACACTAGTTTTTGTTTAATTTCGCAGAAATCGAGACATTCTACAACAATTCTGAGAAGGGAAGAAAATCATGGAATAGCTTCAGGTCAACTACAAAAAATCCAAGATCAACCAGGAGCTGAACCTGGCCACATCGAGCAGAAAACAAGAAAGAAGGTACTCGACAAGACTAGTCGATATCGAGTAACTTTGATCGAAATCATCAAGTCGAGCACGGGCTGAGCAACAAATTACTCGAGACCAACAGACCTACTCGATGTCGAGTACTCGTCGAGCACTAGATTCTAGTCGAGCTCGAGTCCGAATCCAAGGAGAAGAATTCTGCTTGATGTCGACTGCTCTTGTCGATGTCGAGTACTCACTGGCGTCATTCCGAGTCGAAATCTGAGTGAAGATTTGGATATGTGGATTACTTGCAAACTAAGTCACAGGATATTCTATCAAGAGAAGGCTGATTTATCCAATTTAGATATTTTCCTATTTAACAAAGGGGAATTTATTGATTTTATCAAGTTTTATTTCCAAGTTTTATCTTAGAGCTTTAGATAGATAGTTTTAGATATAGATAGAGTATTCTTTCCTTGGATAGTGAGGATTGACTTCTATAAATAAGGCCCTAGGGGATGTTTTTTAGCCATTCAATTTCAATTCCAATTTACACACACAATTTACATTCGAAAGGTATTATAATGTGTAAGTTTTGCGAGAGCGGATTTGGTTTCGATCGGTTGTAAGTTGTTATTCGATTTAATGCAAGTTGGTTTTCTGAAATCATTATAATGTGTTTTCTTATGATGAAGAGTGAGTAGTCACCCAACTTTTAGGGTCAGGGTGAGCCAGACGGTAGCCATGTAAGGTAATGCGATAAAGGTACAACTTTTAATGCAATTTCATCTTCTATCCCTATGAGCATGATTCTTTTTCGACAGTTGAAGGTGATCCTTGTTTGTGTTATTGAAGCTAAAGTGATCTTAATGCAACTTGGATTAATTATGTGAAAAAGGTTAGTAACAATTATGGTTTATGCGAAAGCATCTATCTTCATAATTGTTAATAACGACGGTTATTTGATGAAAATCATGATCTTTTATACCTTTAGCATGATTCTTATATGGTTATCGTTGTGGCGTTGAAACCCTGATTCTTGGAGCTTTTAGTATATTGAATTAATTTCCACAAATTTCGTGTTGATTCTGCTTTATTACCGTTTAAAAAGTTATGATTTTTATTCTGCGAACAACTCGACGTCGACTGAAACTGCTCGATATCCAGTAATCTGGTCGATATCGAGTACTGTGTTACTCGGCATTGCCCGTTTTGGTTTTCTGTTGCACGGTTTTTGCAGGTTCACTCGATTGTGAGGCCGATATCAAGTACTCTTCTGGTTTTCTATTTTGGTTTTCTGTTGCACGGTTTTGGTCGATGTCAAGTACTCTTCTGGTCGAAACGAGAGCGATTTGGGACTGAAAAAGGCAAGCGCTGACACGCTTCCTCGTGGATTCGATCCTGATTTCCTACCACTACAGCGGGAGGGTTTCTTGTATTTCATTTGCTTGGAAAGAGAGTTGGTTTCGTTCTTTATATTTCAATATTTAATTGTGTTGACTAGTTTCCCTCCTAACACACTCCATAAACCAATGAGAAATGAGTCTCTTCCATTGGTGTTTTGGCCGAAGTTATGTAGGACCACAACACAAAAGGCAAGAGTTGCGCCCTTCGGCCTTTAGCAGTATTCCCTAGCTTCTTTTGTATCCCATGCAGTATCTGACGATTACTGGTCTCCACTTGGCCATTTGTTTGAGGGTGAGCCACATATGAGAATTTAAGATTGATGTTGAGGTCGGCATAAAAATCCCTGATGGATTTGCAATCAAGCTGAGGACCATCATTTGTGATTATCGCGTCAAGCACTCCAAATCAACATATCACATTCTTCCATAGGAACTTCCTGACTTTCTCCGCGGTTATAAATCCCATGGCTTCGGCCTCAACCCACTTGGTGAAATAGTCCATCAGAATTAGCACGTACTTCAACTGTCCAGGGGTTGTCGGGAAAGGGCCCAGAATATCCATACCCCAGACGGAGAAAGGGCATGCCCCAAATATGCCTTTCATCGGTTCCGTGGACTGATGTCTCACATTCCCGTGTCATTGGCATGCGTCGCATCTCTGGATGAATGCCTGAACGTACTCCTTCATGGTGGGTCAGTAGATCCCAAGTCTCATGGTTTTTGAGGTTAGGGCCCTCCATCCCTGGTGGTGGGCGCAAACTATACGTTGTATATGTGAACTATACGTTAGACTTATCATTATATATGTGAACTGAAGGTTCGATAATGTAAAACAAGGTAACATAGAAATACTCTAGAATGGGGGGTTGAATAGAGTATGCCCGTTTTTCGCAGAAAGTCTCAAGACTTTTGGAGCTCGTATAAAACCTTTTGAGATTAAACCTGAATCACAAAGTTAGACAATCGAACCAAGTGCGGAAATAAGGTAAAGAAATAGATAAAGAACATGAGTAATTGTTTACGAGGTTCGGCACGAACTTGGCCTACGTCCCCGCCTAGGGTTCTTCCACAACCCTAGGATTCAAAAGGTTTTATTGATTCGCTTAGCTTAGGATCCCAATAGCTCACCGAGAAGCCTCTCTCCTATACAATTGCAATCTAGTCAACTCACGTTTCCTTGGAGTTCTAGACCAATCTAGAAGAGCCCCACCTCTCTCAGCTATCTGTACTCCAATAGATAACATTGGGCATGTACTAACATTTCCTGCTGAAGCAGCAACCCTTCACTGTGGAAATTTCATCAATAAGATGTCCTTTAATCTTTTGAGACTCAAGTATAGATGTAATCAAGTGACAAGTGTAAGTTTTTGCTTCAGTTCCTCTAAGGCTACCTCTTGTCCTCAATTATAGATAATCATAATAATGCTTGTTCTTAATATCGTTGGTGTTTTTCTTCCATTGCTTATCCAGAACGTGCAGAGAAATTCTCTTTGCAAGACAATCAAATATCAGCAGGATTGTTTAGAACAAACATTTGAGGAACCCTCTTTGGAGCAAGCAGACGGTGTTGTTCTTCGAAGGAAAATACCTAACAGGTGCAACTGCACCCCCTATTAAGAATAAAACCAAGCAGACACCTACTAGTAACATGTCCATTCAAAAGAAAAATGAAAGTTCCCACACGAGCTCTCCTAAGGTCAGTTCTTATATTTTATCATGTCCACTGCATCTATGTAATGCTTCAAAATGACCCCTTTAAAAATTTGTTTATTTTGGTGAGTAATACCATTAGATAATTTATGTCTATCTTACAGAAGTTGTGGTTAGATTTATAGAAAAAATACCTTTTTATAACTCAATTAAAATTTCTCATGAACCACAAACACCTTTAAACAAAAGCCTTGCTTGATTAATCTTTTGCTTTTAGTAGCTAAGAACATTGCATTTGTTTCTTCTTATGGACTTTGAGAAGATTGGCTTAGAACTTGGGCACATCCACAATGCACAATGTATAAAATTTAGATTAAGGATGTCGGTAATCAGATGGGATATATGTGTGATGACTGCATTTACTTTGACCAATTGTAGAATAAAGTCTTGCTCTGTTTTGTAGATGTGATAAATAGATGCAAATTGTATCTTAGAGTAAGATCGTATACAATACTTATTAGTTGCCTCATTCATGTCCTGTCTATAAATACTTCTCACCATCCTAATATACTATTTTGAAATGGTTCTTACATGATCATTTAGAGTCTAAAGCAATGCTGGAATTTTACCTATATATTGTAGAGGATGAAGAAGGCTCGGGTAATTCAAGCTTTGATCTCTATTAATTTTTGGGAGGAGCATTAGAAGGTTCTCACTATTAATCAAAATGTGCAGGTGGTTAAAACACAGTTTACCAAGCACGAATAAAAAGCGACGGCATTAAACTTGCAATCAAATGTATGTTAAGCATTCTGTGTGTGTGTGTGTGTGTGTTTGATTGCACTTCTTTGATTAGTTTTTTTTTTCCAGATTGTGTGAACTGTGAATATATTGCACTGAGATGAATGCAAGTCTTCTTTTTTAGTTGGAAGGGAATATATCAACTCTACGAAATAGATCTGTTCATTTTGCAACCAACCTCATTAAAGGTCTTCCTTTTTAACTAGAACATGTATCTCATTTTTCTCATCTAACAATAACATCTTTATAAAAATCTAAAATGATGTGTATATCATGTTAATACATCGGTTGCGCACATATTTCATGTGGTATATTATCTAAAAACAATATAAAATAACAAATTATAAATATGAAATTAATATACACGTAATCAATATAATAAAAAGAGATGTCTATTTTGTTTTAATATGTTAAGGTGTAAAATTCTCTAATGATCCTAATTTTTGTAAGTAAATTGCTAATGTGCCTAATTTACTAACATGTCTAATTTAATTACTAATGGGCCGAATTTAATTAGTAGAATGTCTGCCCCCCTTTCCCATGCGTGTGCCCCCTGCCCCCTCCCCCCCCCCCCCCCACGGTGCCCCTCCTTCTCCGACCAAATTTTTTTTTCAGGATATTTTTTCGTGTTAACACTTTCTGGTGTGCAAGTATAACTTGATTTTGTGCACATACAACATCCTGTTGCGCAAATATAACTTCATTTTGTGCAGACATAATAATTCATTATGGGGTAAATAGGTAAATGTCCCTATTTCAATTATAAAAAGTTATAATTGAAATATGTTTAATTTATGGGTAAATAGGTAAATGTGTCTAATTTTATGGGTAAATGCACTTTTTCCCGTTTTCGACACCTTTTGTTGTGCAAATATAAAGTATAAATAAAATGATAAAGTGCAAGAATAAAATCACGATGTGTATGAGTAATAATATGAAGAGCAGAATTAAGGTTATTGTTAATGTGTCTTGAATCATTTTTCACCGGCGTCGCATCGGGGGGTCTCGGGGGCGGACTTATCGTCTATTTGTTTTCAAGCATTTATCAATTTCAAATTAAAGTGCATAAATAAGATTAAATAATATTATGTTGTGCAAATATAACATTATGGTGTGCATATATAATAAGCTTTTAAATTAAAGTGCATAAATAAGATTAAAATGTGCAAATATAATGTTATGTTGTGCAAATATAACATTATGGTGTGCATATATAATAAGCTTTTAAATTAAAGTGCATAAATAAGATTAAAATGTGCAAATACACTTGTGCAACTGTGAAGTGCATTTGTGCAACTATGAAGTGCATTTGTGCAACTGTGAAGTGAATTTGTGCAACTGTGAAGTGCATTTGTGCAACTTTAAAGTGCCTTTGTGCAACTTTAAAGTGCATATATAAGAACATAAAGTGCAAAAATAAAATTGTAATGTGCACATTTAGAATACAAGTGTGCAAAAGTAGGATACACTTGTGCAAATTTAAACTACAATTATGCAAAAGTAAGATACAATTGTGCAGATTTAGAATACAATTGTGCAAACGTAAGATCATAATGTGCATGAATAAGACAAAAGATGTGCTTTTGAAGTCGATGTTTTAATTTTGTTTTTTTTTTACTTTTGAGAGTTTGGGTTCACCTCTCGCATAATTTAGGTTGATAGATGTGAGTTTGAAATCGATTTTTTTACGTATAAGCTTTTAAAATTAAAGTGCATATATAAATAAGATTAAAATGTGCATAATTAAGGTTAAAAAGTGCATAACTAAGATTATAATGTGCATGATTAACAATTTGCGATTGTTGCGCTCTTGTCTATTATGTAACCTATGTGGGATTTGAACCCACATCACTGTGCAAACGCACATTGCTCTACCAATTGATCTAATTGGCTAAATTATGATTTTGATGTTAAAATAGAAGAAACTAATCGATCTAAAACATATCGCAATAACATTCTAAAATCCAATTAGCTCACGATTCACAAAAAATTTGACAATGCTATGAACATGAAATTAGCTCCAAATCAACCCACATCACAACCATATCATTAAATTCAATCAATTTGGATGTTCGCAAAAAAAAACCCAAATTCTAAAGCATATCGCAATAAAATTCTAAAATCCAATTAGATCATGATCAATAAACAATTTGACAATGCTATGAACATGAAATTAGCTCAAAATCAACTCAACAACACAACCATATCATCAATTTCAGTCAATTTGGCTTTTGGAAAAAATCCTCAAATTCTAAAGCATATCGCAATATAAAATTCTAAAATTCAATTAGCTCATGATCCATAAACAATTTGACAATGATATGAACATGAAATTAGCTCAAAATCAACCCAATAACACAACCATATCATCAATTTGGATTTTGGGAAAAAGCCCCAAATTCCGCTCCTGAATCAAACCCTAGATTTTCAATCTTAACCTAAATCATTCAAACAATCTAAATAATTTTAATAAAGAATTTTAGGGCTAGAAATCATACCAAATTCGAGTTGAAACAAGGAGCAATATCGTGATTTCGAAGTTATTCTGACCCAAAAGCACCGAACAACACTTATGGGGGAGATGGGCTCGGTATGAGCTTGGCTGGACTCGAACTGATACGTAGCAATTGGCTAGGCGAGCCAATTGCTAAAATAAATAGCCCGATGTTGACTTGCTATGTTGTTTCGATGGTTCACACTTCTGCCGGCCGTGTGCGAGTTAATTAATTAGCCATGCCAATTAACTAACTCCTTGTGGAATTGCTTTGGGTCAACAATTGCGGCGGACCTCACAATTGCAATATCAATATGGCTTTCGAACTTGAACTCGCTCCCTCGGCAAATAGGCAAAATAGGCTGATCAGAATTCGGTTCAAACCGATTTTTTCAACCGAACCAGACCGATCAAATCGGAACCAAACCGAACCGAAGTGTTTCGTTTTAGGTTTTCGGTTCAATAAATTTTAAATTTCGGTTTTCGGTTCGGTTAAACCGAAAAAAAAAACCGAAACTGATTTTATAATTTGTATTATACAGTACTACGTATGTATTCTATATGTTAACTATAAAGCCAAAGTTGCAACCCTACTGGCTATTGTTCATCTTTTTCTTACTCTGCCCTCCTTGTTCGCACTCCTCGCAGCAGCAGTAGTAGCACAGTTCACCTCCGCCGCCTCCGTGAGTTGGCCGTCCACTCATAACTATAACCCTAACCCAGATTCCTCAGCCGTCATCCTCCTCCTTCCTTCTAAAATCATGGCGACCACCACCCCTCCCAAATCCCTCTTCCCATCCTTCCAAACCCTAACCCTAACCAAATCTCTCTCCTCCTCCTCCGTCCACCCTCTTCTCCCCCTCCGCCGCCGCCGTTTCCGACCCCTCTGCTCCGCCGCCCCCAAACCCCCTTTCGTTTCCGCCTCCTCCTTCTCCCCCGCCCTCACTTCAGTCTCGCCGTTCTGCTCCAGGCACCGGCGAGGTGGCCGACCACCAGCCCACGAGCCCTCATCCTCCCTCGTCTCTCCTTCTCGGCTTCTGTCTTCTCCCGACCCTCAACCTCATATCCTCTTCAGTCTTCTGTCTTCTCCCCCAATCTCGCGCATTCTTCCAATTTGATTCAAATTGATTGAAGTTTGTTGTTCAATTTGCAAGTATTTGACATTGGTGACTTCTACATTAGGAAACAGCAAATTGATCGAAATTGATGGAGCGCAATTCGATTACAACTTACCAGGGACAGCAAAGGGAGTAATGGAATTATAACTGCTGGGCTGAAATCGGTTTATTCGGTTCAGAACCGAACCGAACCAAAACCTAACCCGCTAAAAACCGAACCAAACCTATTAGTTTAGGTTCGGTTTTCGGTTTGATTTTTTTTGGAATTTCGGTTTTCGGTTCGGTTTGACCCGGTTCGGCTCGGTTTTAACCCGATGATCAGCCCTTGGCAAATAGGTAATGGCGGTGGTGGAGTTAATTAACAAAGTCAATCAACAATGGATTGCTTAATCAATTTGAGTCATTGATTCGGAAGCGACTAAATTGAGAACAACATCCAAAGCAATTAAATTTGATTGGAGGAAAAATGAATCGAGTGTGATTAGAAGAACATGAAATTTAGGACGTACGAGAGGCAAATGCGATTAGGGTTGACGAAGAGAAAGCACCTAGCCAAGTGCTTCTCTTTTAATTTCAACCTGCTTTCTCAAAAGGCCAAATTACAACTTAAATAGGTGAGATTCGTTCCTATGCAAAGAAACTCTAGCTATCTCACTTTTTCTAAAATAAATAAATAAACATAAGATAAAGACTACTAATTATATGTACCTAAAAATGACTAAAAATAATGTTTTCTTAGGGAGCAAGGAGATAAATATCTCTCGCTTTTATTTCTCCTAAATAACTAAATAATAATAATTAAAATAGATAGGATAATTGTCCAACAACCAGTCAGCCGTGCAACAACCGGTCAGCCCTGCAAAACCCTCGGCGCCGACACAGGACCCTCAACGTCGACCCTTCAACAAGCTTGAATTCATGGTGGCGACTTCTTCTTTCTCTGGATGATCGGGTCCTCGAACCGTCTTAGCCCAGAGAGGGCCAATCTTGATGGCATCACGAATCATGGGGATTCCGATCTCGGGGGGTGCGCCTGAGGGAGGGGGTTCGATCGGTTGGGGGCTGGTGGCCGAAGGTGGCTCGTAGGTGGCGTGGAGAGCGACGAGAGAAGCTGTTGGTGGCTCGATCGTGCAGCGATGACCAAAATTATCAAAATAATGTTTGTTTTGTTATACTACCTCCGTCCAAAAATACATGGTCTTTACTATTCGCGCACGTTTTTTTAAGGAGGTAAAAACTATATAAAATATTAACTTTTCTATTAATTTTTTTTATAATTACAAACTTATTGATAATAAGTTTGTATTTATTAAAAAAAATTAATACAAAAGTAAATATTTTATATACTTTTTAACTCCTAAAAAACGAGCATTAATAGTAAAAGCCCATATATTTTTGGACGGAGGGAGTAATATATAAGGGAGGCTAAATGCATACATCTAGACCCCATAGACCTTATTTTAAGTGTGATGCATCGGGTTGATAGGTAAGTGTTGTGAGCCTAATTTGCCATGTTTTACAGTTACTTTTATATCGATTTCTGCATACATTGCATGCATTTGGGTTAGAATAATACAGAATCTATGTAGTTTACACTTATTTACAATATATGGAGGTCTACACAAGTTTTGGTTATATTTCGCAGAAATCGGACGCACTTTGGAGCTTAAAGGAAACTCATGGAGAAGCTAAGAATGGTGCAACTGGAGAAAAGGCCATGTTTCACCATTCTTCGTTCGGAATCAAGCTTTGATGTCTCCATAAGAGTTGTAGCCCTCGGAAAGATCTTTCTAACACATGGTCATATGCGTCAATCAGACGAACGAGGACTCGGGAAAGTGCGTTTCAGGAACAGAGCAGAAAGCTGAGAAAACTGTACTCTATCTCGAGTACACATACTCAATCTTGACAAAGGCTGTCCGAGCACACCTGGTCGAGCAGAGCTGATCGAGGACACTGAGTTAGAGACAACCCGACTTTAGGAGACCCTACTCGATCTCGAGTACCACTTGTCGAGATCGACTACACCTCAGTGTCAAGTCCGGAGTGGAGGAGTTGTGACAAGTCGAGAAGCCGAAGACGGAGACGCCGAGCCAACCCTTCTCGATCTCGAGGAGGCCTTGTCGAGATCGACGACCACCAGCACCCAGTCCGAGCCTTGTCGAGCAGAGCTACCCGACCAAGCCAGCCAGCCCAAGTCGACGCCATTCCTACTCGAGATCGACTAGCCCTGGTCGAGATCGACGAGCGCCGTGTCCGAAGCCGCGTTACGCGGTTTGCTGTCCGTGTCGGTTTAGGAATCCTTGGGGCCGAAGGAAGCCGAGTCTATCCGAGGAGAGGAGAGGCTTGTCGAGATCGAGTAGGCCTTAGTCGATCTCGAGTTGAATTTGGTCTATATCGAGTTGAGTTTCTGCTTTCTGTCGTCGATTTAAAGTTTCTGTCTTTTTTACTGTTGGTAGTCGATCTCGAGTAACAGCTTGTCGAGATCGAGTAAAGTTGCTGCCTTTGTTTTATTTCTTGCCTTCATTTGTCTTTCTTTCTGTCTTTCTTTGTTTCTGTCTTTTGTTTGCTTTTTCTGTGAGATTTACAGCTGCTTAGGATCCACTGACACGCTTCCTCATGGATTCGATCCTGACTTTCTCTTACTGCATTGGAGGAGTCTTGTAATTATTTGCTGGGGCACAAATCTGCTTTGAGTTATTTCATTATATTTCATACTCGATTTCCTCTTCACAACAAATTGGCGCCGTTGTTGGGGAAGTTATCATTCGCGCCTTAGGTAGTCAGATCTCACTTTTTCTTTGAGTTAATTTACAGGTGCATGCGCCGTTCTGGTCAACCACCTGAGTTTGACGGCTTAGACAAACCAGAGCGTCTTCTACACATCAGAGCTAAACTACAAAGAGCCATGGCAGCCGCTGAAACACAGGAGCAGCTGATTGCAAGGCTTACAAGGGAATTGGCCGCTAAAGATGCTGCTATCGCCACTAAGAAAGCAGCAAGGGAACAAGCAAAGGCTGAGCTTGCCTAATACCCAACCACGAAAGAGGATTACATGCACCCAACTCTCGTCGTGCCTGAATCGGCGATTCTTATCCCTGAAAACTCTTTTGAAATTCGCACTCAATTTCTTATAGAGCTTAAAAATAATGCCTTTTTTGGTAGATTTAATGAGTGTCCTCTTGAACATATTACCAATTTTTTTGACATGTGTCGTACTCTTGCTAAAGGTACAACTTTGGAATATGTCAAGATGAAGGCTTTTCGCTGGTCTCTCGCTAGACCTGCACTGAAGTGGCTTAAAGGGCTAAAACCAAGATCACTCACAACATGGGCCCAAGTAGAGCAAGAGTTTCTAAACAAATTCTTCCCTCCTGCAAAGACAGCACTCCTCCGCCAGAAAATCACCGCTTCCAATCAGAAGCCTGGGGAACCGCTGGCAAAAGCATGGGAACGCTACAAGGAACTTTTGCGATCTTACCCTACTCATGGAAAGCCACCCTACGTCATTCAGGAGATCTTTTTCAACTCTCTTAATCAAGTCACTAAGGACAGAATCAACCAATATACTCGCTATGAGTATCTGACAATGCCACCAATTGACGCATGGGGAGTGCTCGACAAGCTCACTAACTATGACAACAAGTATGGGTCTACTGCAAACTATGAACATCACATATACACCAGGCCAGCACCATCTATGCCACTCTATGAGCCAGCAAAGGAGATTGACCCAGATGTCAGGGAGCAGTTCTATAGAGACCAGAATCGCAAGCTCCTCAAACAAGTCAAATACTTATCTGTCAACCAGCTTTGCATAGAATGAGGATCACAACGGCACACCACTACTGAGTGCCCACACACAGAGCAAGTCAAGCTGGCAGAAAACCACGAAGAGATAGCTTACGCAGGGGGTCCCAATCGCTACATGGGAGACCAAAGGTTTCAGCAACCACAATGGAACCAAGGTGCCCCTAGGAACCCCCCGCCCTACAGAGCTCCAGGACATCCGGAAAGAGAGCAGAAAAGAGACGATATACAGACAGTCTTGGAGGAAATACGGAGGAATCACTCAGAAACCAAACAGTCCTTCAACTCCGTCTACACTCAGATGCAAGGTGTCAACTCTAGGCTTGGGGAAATTGATATATGGCAAAAATCAGTTGATACACAGATTGGTCAGCTAGCAGCAAGAATCCCCAGACAGTCAGGTGCGCTCCCTGGATCTTCAGAACCAAATCCTAAGGGAAAGACTGGACACATCGCTGCTGTAAAACTCAGAAGCGGTCATCAACTGCAAGAGCCAGAAGTTGGAAAGCAACAGAATGAAGGAGACCAGCAAGTCGACCAGAGCTTGGTCGATCTGGAGGAGGACCTGCTCGATCTCGAGGAGAAAATACAGAAACCATCGTCTGCACTGCACAACAACTCGACATCACCCAATCTAGTCGAGATCGACAAAGGTGTACTCGACATCGAGGACGGTCAGCCTGAGATAGAGAAAACTGTAGCACCTCCGACATCTGTTTTGGCTCCAAATCAGAAAAAGAAGCTACCTTTTCCCACAAAATCTCCAAAAGACCCGGCAGAAAAGAAATTTCAGCGCTTCATCAACATGCTTCAGAAACTCAATGTCATCATCCCCTTCACAGAAGCCCTCAATGAAATGTCATCCTATGTCAAGTTCCTGAAGGAGATTCTGAGCAAAAAGCGATCAATGGCTGAGATTACAGAGGAATACAGCCATTTGGACATACTGGAGAAGAGGCCAGTTCCAGGTAAGTTTGCTATAACCATTGGATTTGGTCCATATAAAATTAATGCTTTATGTGATCTTGGAGCTAGTGTGAGTATAATGCCTTTAACAATTTGGTCCAAGATTAAGATAGGTGCCCTAGAGCCTTTGTATGCTAGACTTTATATGACCAACAACACGGTGGCCATTCCAACAGGCATGGTGGACAATGTGCCAGTACAAGTAGGTAAATTCTTTGTCCCTACTGATTTCTTAGTGGTTGATATGCAAGAAGATCCTGCTTGTCCAATTATTCTAGGAAGACCCTTCTTGGCGATGGTAGATGCCAACATAAGCGTAAGGAAAGGAGTGCTCACCTTCAACATCAGCGATGAGGTAATTGAGTATTCCTTTAATAAAACTGAAAGGCATATAGGTCCAATGGAAGAGGTAAAATCTATCTCAGCTGGCTACATCACCTGCGGGGAACCCAAGGTATGAAATATGACCCCTGAGGAGCTGAAAAAGAGGGAGATGGAGGCCCAGGTGGAGGAGATCATGGCAATCCTAAAGGAGGACACATAGAATCCAATAGACACAAACCAAGGTACGTTGTTATGGACTAATTACTTTTCGGATGCCTTGACAGGATCCAAGTATGGGGTCAAGATCGACCAAGACTCCTCGACATCGAGGACCCTAGTCGATCTCGACCAAAACCAGAAGCCCCCACCAGCACCGGCATCGTCGAGCAGCAACACTGAAGCGCCAGGCTCCTCGATCTCTAGTAGGGTACTCGAGATCGACCACCCCTCTGCTGACTCGACTTCGCCTTCCTCGACGCTGACTCCACCAGACAGCCAAGACTACTCGAGATCGACCAAGCTTGTCGATGTCGACCACCACCTTGCTGGCCCAGCTCCTGCATCCTCGAGCAGCTCACCACCAGAATATGAATCCTACTCGAGATCGAGTACCCCTACTCGAGATCGACCAAACACTGTAGTCCCCGATTCCGTCTCCGCGAAGGTAAGCCAAGGTATGGATCTTTCTTCTCCTATTTCCATTAAAGATGTATCTATACATGGGAGAGGTTTGCCTTGGTATGTACGCTTATGTAGGATATCCAATGATGAGCCCAAAGAGTATGATGTTGGAGACAAGCTCTATGTCTCTAAATCAAAGGATCATTGGTTTCCTAACAAATTCAACAAGAAGCGAATGGGACCTTTCGTGGTGAACAAGATCCATTCTGGAGGATTACAGCTGATGGACAAGAATGGAGTTCTATTTGAAGCCCAGGGTACATGGGCCCTGCAAATGCCACCTTGAGCTAAATGGAATGTCGGCCTAGCGACTATAAAATCTAGAGCTTGTACATAGACATTTATTTTTGGACATTGCTTTGTTGTTTTTAGTTTTGAACACTTTTAGTTTTTCTATTATGGGTATATGTCTTCTGCACTTTTCAGGTCCATGGTTAGAAGCAAGCAATATTCAGACTCGGCCCATGCATTCTTTCATTCGAAATTTAGAGGCCATGCACACCTGTCTAGTGAGTTTCTTTCTTTACCCTTGTTTTTATACAGTGAGGACACTGTAATGTTTGAGTATGGGGTGGAGGAATGGCTTACTTTATGGATATTTGATTATATTTGACATTATGTGTGCATTTTTAAGGTTTATATCTTGAATTGCTTATACATGGCTATTTTGGAATTCATTATTGATTTATGTGCTTACATGCATGTTTTCCAAAGTTTGAAAAAATGACCCCCATTGAATATTTTGATTAATGTCATGGAAGTTATATTGAATTCGATGATGCAAAATTGGATTCATTAGAGATATAGCATGAAATTGCCTAGTAAAGGGAAGTCACAATGAAGTGCATTATTTTCTTGAAAACCATGAAAGGAGGTAAAATTTGAAGTTGCTTTTGACATGTTGCATGATAAGATGATGGAGGACTTTATATTTCCATATAATGCTCATATTGTTATATTCCTAGCCTTAACTATGCTTATGCATCACAAAAGTCATAATATGCCTTATTTCATATATTGCTCCACATGTTCTAAAATATTTGCCATTCTTTACCTTATCCGAGGACTATGTTGAGAATGATGTTACATTATGGAGATGTTATATGGTTGTTGTGTTGTTATTATCATTATTTGGAGTTGGGTTGGATATTGTTTGAAATATATGGAAAATTTAATGAGTGAAAGAAAATCCAATCACCTCAGGAGATAAAGGTAGATTGACCCTACTCTCTAAGATAATAGTTTGGAGAGATGGGACACATGGTGAGGAGTCCAAAGCACTAAGTATCCGGGGCCATTCATGACACCCATGTTTGCGACTCGCGAGAAGGCAATGCTGAGGTCAGAGAGGTAAAAGCATTACTATTGAGAAAAAAGCAATATGATAGGTGATGTCTTATGAAAAGGAATGTGGAAACTCAAGTTTGGAAATACTCCATTTCCCCGGATCATTAGCACCACATTGCCGAAAATTGCGCACCTTTAGCCTTTTACCAATCTACTTCTTATTTGAGCTTAAATTAAAGTCCTCTTGATTATCAATGCTTTGTCACGAATGAATGTTTTGCATAACCCTCCTTTTGTGAGTAGATGTCGCTTTTATTTGCACATGCATGGATCTGTGACACTAGTACCTTTTCGAGGATGGTAATTGGTTGCAGGGTTATATAAGAATGAAACTAAGATGTTGAGAGTTTGAATTCTTCCCCTGAATGACAATTAAAAGTATTGCTTGAGGACAAGCAAGCTTAAGTATGGGGTGTTTGTTGTGAGCTTAATTTGCCATGTTTTACACTTACTTTTATATCGATTTCTGCATACATTGCATGCATTTGGGTTAGAATAATACAGAATCTATGTATTTTACACTTATTTGCAATATATGGAGGTCTACACAAGTTTTGGTTATATTTCGCAGAAATCGGACGCACTTTGGAGCTTAAAGGAAACTCATGGAGAAGCTAAGAATGGTGCAGCTAGAGAAAAGGCCATTTTTCACCATTCTTCGTTCTGAACCAAGCTTTGGTGTCTTCATGAGAGTTGTAGCCCTCGGAAAGAACTTTCCAACGCATAGTCATATGCATCAATCCGACGAACGAGGACTCGGGCAAGTGCGTTTCAAGAACAGAGCAGAAAGTTGAGAAAACTGTACTCGATCTCGAGAACACTTACTCGATCTCGACAAAGGCTGTCCGAGCACACCTGGTCGAGCAGAGCTGATCGAGAACACTAAGTCAGAGACAACCCGACTCCAGGAGACCCTACTCGATCTCGAGTACCACTTGTCGAGATCGACTACACCTCAGTGCCAAGTCCGTAGTCGACGAGTTGTGACAAGTCGAGAAGCCGAAGACGGAGACGCCGAGCCAACCCTAGTCGATCTCGAGGAGGCCTTGAAGAGATCGACGACCACCAGCGCCCAGTCCGAGCCTTGTCGAGCAGAGCTACCCGACCAAGCTAGCCAGCCCAAGTCGACGCCAGTCCTACTCGAGATCGACTAGCCCTGGTCGAGATCGACGAGCGCTGTGTCCGAAGCCGCTTTACGCGGTTTGTTGTCCGTGTCAGTTTAGGCATCCTTGGGGCCGAAGGAAGCCGAGTCTATCCGATTTCATCAAGATCTACCTATGGAAGACGAGATCTATCAACATCTATCCACACCTATCAACACATGGAAGATTTTGCTCTTTAGATAGAATTTCCCTTTTTTGATTTAATTCCTAAATTTCTTTTATTTATCTTTTAAGCCTTTAGATATAGATTTAGATAAAGATAGATATTTCTATTCTTGATTAGCAAGGAATAGAAGGCTATAAATAAAGCCTTAGGGGCTAGTTTTTCAATTAATTCAATCACACATTCAATTCCATTCAAGTAAGTAGGAGTAGAGAGAGAGTTTGTGGCAAGCAAGGTGGAAAGGCGAAAGCGGATTTGTCTTGTTGGTTGTAAGCTTTCTTTATTTAATCAATGCGAGTTAGTTTCTTTTGTTATTTGATGTCTTTCTTGATGATGAAGAGCGAGTAGTCCACCCACTTCTGGGGCTGGGGTGAGCCCGACGGTGGCCATGTGAGGTGATGCGGTAAAGGTCAGATCTTGTTATGCAATTCGTCTTCTGTCCCTATGAGCATGATTCTTTTGCGAGAGTTGAAGGTGATCCTTGTTTGTGTTATTGAAGCGAAAGTGATCTTAATACAACTTGGGTTAATTATGTGAAAAGGGATAGTAACAATTAGGGTTTATGGGAAAGCCTCTATATGCCTATTTGTTAGTAACGAAAGTTATTTTGATGGAAAGCATGATCTTTTATGCCTTTATGTATTACTTTGCATGGTTATCGTTGTGGTGTTGATACCCTGGCTTTGGAAGTTCTTTCATAAATTGAGTTTATTTCTGTCGAAATTCTGAACTCTGTGTTCAAATCTGTGTTCACCATCTCCACCACCTCTGATCAGGAAATCCAAAGGCAAAACTCCAGCCACTTCTGCTCATGCTCGGCCTCCCCAGGTATCTTCTGGCATTTCCCCTAATTGGTTTTGCTCTAAAGAGGATGAGGAGTCCTGGAAACAAGACTTTTGCAACCGTCATTTATGCTTCTGTGATGCTGTCGATTTCAACCTCCTCCAAACCATGCCCTTGCCTTGCATTTCCCTCCTCAAATCTACCTGCTTCTGGACCTTGCTCAACCCTGGCAATTTTGCCTATCCCCAACTTACCCGACTCTTTTATGCCAACCTTACTGTTCATCGGGTAAATGGAACCCTAACCCTAGTATCGAAGGTCAAGAACACCCGAATCCGCCTCTCTCCCGAAAGCCTTGCCCTCATCCTTGATCTTCCAACTGAGATTCCCACAAAAGAATTCCCAAGCCGATTTGAGTGTCTCTCACGAGCACGAGATGAATTCTTCCTGAAATCTCAAGGCCCTGGATCTTCATCCACCCTCAAACCCACTCACACTGCCCTAAACCTTCAAGCCAAGCTCATCTTCACTATTTGGGCTCGTTGTATCTTCCCATACATCCATTCCAGGGAATTGGTGACCGAGAATCTTCTCGAGATCCTTTTCCTAATCATGAACGGATACGAGCCTGATTTACCCAAATTCATTCTCGACTACATGACCCATGTCTCTACCTCCTCTTAGCCTATGCCTTTACCCTATGCAAACCTTTTGCCCAAAATCTTTGAAGCCTTTTATATCGACACATCAGGAGAATATAAGCAAACCTATAGTGGGATCGTTGATGAGGGTTGCCTAGATAGATTGGGCATTGCCAAAAACCTGAGGGGGCAATGATTTCTAAGGAAAGATTCGAAGGGAAAACAGGTTGCTGAACCTAATATGAGTGAGGATAGATTGGCTGCTGTGGAGACTGAAATTCAAGACCTTAGGTTTGATTTGAGTAGGATGTGGTCGGATGTGATGATTCGCCAAGACCAGACTCATGAGCTACTCTCTATGGTCAACTGCAAGCTTGATCAAATGATGCTTCTCAACGCTCTCACCTACACTGCTACAGGCTCTATCATGCCAATGGAGCAAGAAGTTTTCGATCATGTGCGTGAGAAGACAGGGAATGTCATCCTCAACTGTGAAAATCAAGTGAAGAAACGTCCTATCCAGCGCCCCACACATCATGAACCCACCATTCTCACAATCGAGCAATATGGTGTGGTCAAGAAATACAGGGATGTGGAGCATCAAAGACAGCTTGCAGAGATGGAATGAGACAAGGTCACCAGAGACGCCCTTGCAAGGTGGAGGAAGAGGTGCAGGGATGAGGTCAGAAGGAAATACCTTCCACCCAACAAGCAGTACCCCACCTTTGGCGAATGGGGTGAGGAAGGCGCTGGCATTGCCCCTCCCGAAGATCCTAATGCTCCTGGCGCCCCTGGTACATCCTCAGCTGATGGGCCATCCTCTGCTAAGAAAGGCAAGAAGGCACTAAGGAGCAAGAAGAAGAAGGCTGCAGATGGGGATTCTGACTCAAGGCCTTGATCTCCCACCATCTTTTCTCTACTTTCTAAAAACTCATCTTTTGTTGTTCGTCTTTTAAAACTCCTAGTCCTTTGGTTGTGTTTTGGTTGGTGTTTTTCAGACATTTTCACCTCTCTGCCCTTTTGTTGGAAGACAAAAAGGGGGAGAATGTTTTGGTTGCCCTGCGTTTTGGCACTAGTTGGATAAGTGCTTGTCGGTTTTAAAACTTAGATGATCCAAACATTTTATGCTTATATTATATTATGCTTATTTCCTCTTATGATTACTGGAAATATGTTATGAATATTGTAACAGGTTTTGTCTTCCATCAAGGGGGAGATTGAAGACTCCACCTTGATTGTAAGATCTTGAGAACTAACGTACAGGTGATCTAAAGGATGATGAAAGACAAAAGGCTGGGTTTCAAGGTCTTGAAACCCAGACTAAAATGTTTGATCACTTACGCATTTCTCTATTTTGACTTGTTCTCTTACAGGAAAGAATTCGAGGCCAACCTTTTTGGGCCTAAATTATAATGGGCTTTATATTGGACCGTGAGATGTGATTTGGACTTACTCGATTTATATATATGAGTTTCTGATCTAACCCATTTTATGTACAAGATACATTATGCATATTCTTTCATGATTTTACTTTTCATACAAGGAAAGAACCGATCGATAGTTGATCATACTTGATCATGAAGAAAGGCAAAGGAACTTCTTGGAAGACACACAAAGGATCAGTTTTGGAAGGAATTCAAATGTCTTGGAAAGAATTTGAAATTCAAACGGTTTTCCCTCCAAGAAACTCTACAAGTGTTCCTACTATAAAAAGACGAAGGCTAAGAAGGATGTAAACTAACCAAGCAAGCACTCAAGCACTCATAGCATCCTAAAGCATTCGTCAAGTTTCTCTTACATTCTCCTAAATCCTAGTTGGTGAATATCGTTTAAAGAGTTGAGAGAAACACTAGCACTTATTGTACAAGTCATTCAATTTACACTTAGAGTTTTCATACTCGATCAAAGCACACTTAGTGTGTGGTGTGAGCTTTTATTTCACTTGTAAGGTTGAGAGCTAGAATAGAAGCGGTGAGGCTTTGTATAGAGAAAGGGAAGTTTCTCTAGGAAGTTCTAGCTCAAGAGAAGTGAAATAAGAAGTGTTTGAATCATACGGATTGGATAATCCTAGGCGGGGACGTAGGCCAGTTGGTGCCGAACCTCGTTAACAATTCGTGTGTTCATCTTTTATATTCCGCATTTACATTGTCATATTCGATTTTACTTTTGTCAAGTCCTGATAGCCTATATCAAGGTCATGACAAGTTGCACTAAATTTCTATTGTTGCGAAAATCGTCCATACTCTATTTATCTCCTTATAGACTCTTCAAGATGGACCTCATACTCGGATGCTGAGTTGCAGAGGGAACAAGTTGAAGGGACAACCGATCCCCTACAAGACAACCTAGAGGCGGTGGGGAGGCCCGCCTGTGCTATCTTCCAGAGGAAGTTTTTAACTTTTGGAGGGCAATTGATCCTCCAAATCCAGTCATTATAATCCCGGGTGACTGATGCCTGAGATGTAATCATTTTGTATGCACTAGCAGTAGTAAACCACCCTTCCCTATCCGGCCACCAATAAAGACGGTCTTGCAATTCCGAGGCAGGCAGCGGAATGTCTAAAATCTCTTGTACTATATCGTTAGGAAGTATTTGTTGTAGTTTTTCACTCCACCACTGGCCCCCCAAAATATAGTCACTGACCTTTTCGTTCTGATTGTAATCTGAGGGTAATCCGCCCTAGCCATAACAGGGGAGGTTGAGATCCAGTTATCTGTCCAGAACTTTATTGAGCGTCTATTTCCTACGGACCAAATTAGTCCGGTTTTAAATTTATCAATTAACTCAGCTAGGTTGGATCATTGCCAGGAACACGATCCCGATCTTTTGTAGTCGAAAATACTTGTTGTACGTAGATATTTATGTCTGATCAGCGATACCCACACATTACTTGGTTCTGCTAGAATTTTCCACAGAAGCTTCATCTGGAGAGCAACATTCATATCCCTTGATTTGCGAATACCCAAGCCCCCAAACTCTTTTGGTTTGTATATCCTGTCCCAACTTATTAGCGGGCGGTACTGTAGGTCCTTATTCTAGAAGAAGGAACGGTTGATTTGGTCCAGTTCTTTATGCATAGTGGCAGGGAGCAAAAAGCTCTGCATCACATACAGTGGCTTGGACGAAAGATTAGAGTTTATTAGTGTAGCCCGACCTTGCTGGGATAGAGGATTATCCCTCCACTTTGTCAGTTGTTGTTTATATTTACAGATGATATCTTCTAAGGTACTTCTAGTGACTCTACCATTGATGATAGGACATCCCGGGTATTTTTCTATTGAGTGTTCTTCTGTAATGTTGAGGCATGTACGTAACTGGAGATTCCTATGACTCGGAATCCCCTGAGTTACCTGAAAACATGATTTATGGTAGAGAACCTTTTGGCCAGACACCTTGCAGTAGGAGTCTATGATAGTCTTTAACTTGCGCCCCCCTTCGACACTACCTTTTGAGAAAATGATGATATCATTAGCAAAAGAGAGGAACGGAACCCGGGGCCCGTTGTGTCCAATCGGAAAGCCAATCGGTGTTTTATCTAGGCTAGCTTCTACAGCTAGGTTCCGTGCTAGAATCTCTGCACCTAGTATGAAAATAAACGGTGATAGGGGGATCTCCCTGGCGAATTCCGCGGGATGGAAGGAATAGATCCGTAGGACCATTGTTGACCAGCACCGAGAAGGAGACAGTCGAAATACATTCCATGACCCACGAGACAAACCTAGCATGAAACCCGAATTTTAGTAGGACCCTTTTGAGGAAATTCTAATCAACCCTATCGTAGGCTTTTTCCATATCTAATTTTATAGCCATCCATCCTTCCCGACCCCTACGATTTTTGTAAGAATGGAAGATTTCATGTGCTATAAGTATATTGTCCTTTTTAGCCCTATCCGAAACAAAGGCACCCTGTAGAGGATGTATGAGCATAACAATAACCTTTTTCATTCTTTCTGTCAGAATTTTGGAAATTATTTTGTAAATGTTGGAGCATAGACTGATGGGTCTATAGGGACTAGTAGTCATGGGATCATCCCTTTTTGGAAGCAGGGAGATAAAAGTATGGTTTATTTGTCGGAGCATTTTGCCGGAGTGGAAAAATCCTTTTACTGCACATATTACCGATTTACCGATGATGTCCCAGTATTTTGTATAAAATTCGGCCGTGAAGCCGTCAGGTCCTGGGGACTTGTTTCGCCCAAGACTAAAAACAGAAGTTTTAATTTCTGAGTTAGTTGGAATTGCTGTAAGGAAAGAATTTTCGTCCTTTGAGATGGACGGTTGTATTAGTTGTAAAAGGTTGTTAAGGAGCCCTTCATCCGTTGACTCTTTCTTAAACCTCCTCTCAAAATCCCGTTGTATCTCGTTCCTGACGTTTTCCTCTCCCAACACCATCCCATTAGAGGATAGGATGTTGCAGATCTGTTTTCTATGTCGTCGCCCTGACGCCACTTGATGAAAGTAAATTGTGTTGGAATCGGAGAGTTTCAGGTGTTTTAGTTTTGGCCCTTTGGCTCCAGAAAGATTTCTGAAATAGAAGAAGCTTATCTCTCTTCACAATGAGCTGCTTTTCCTTATATCGATTTTCTTGAGAATGTAAACCAGGGCCAGCAGACTGAATACGCAATAGTTCAGAGTCAACATATGATATGTCCCAACCTCCCTCATTGACCGTACAAGAAGAGGAGGAAGCCATGAGTGTTCGTTCTGACGGACCAATGACTAGAGCGAGAGCCAATGCGATCGCAAGAGCTACCGCGTCCATTATCACTCGAGGTTTCGCTTCTAAACCGGAGCAACCACCATCATTGAACTTATTAGTATCTGTCGCCGACACTCCGTGTGATGCGTCCTAGCCTCCGCCAGATACCTTTCCGACGTCGTTCACATAAACTATTTTATTATTAAGACTCATTTCTATTTTTAGCATTATTTATTAATAATGGTGTGGACTTACTTTACATAGTAAGTCCACCCCGTTAGTTAATTAGGTTCATTAGTTAATTAATTAGGGTTATTAGTATTTTTCTATAAATACTCTATTAGGGTTAATTGTCATATTTACGTCAAATTTAGAGGATTGCATAGCGTTGAGTTGATACTCCCCCTTTTCTCCCTAACGTCAACCCTAATTTCTCTTGCTACTTCATTTATTGCTGAATTCAATTGAATCTTTAATCAAAGATTCTTGACTGAATTGATTGAAGATCGGGCCCTCGTCCTTGCTAGGAAGAATTCCAGAAAATCCCTAATTGCTATTGTTCCGCTGCCTACTGTTGCGCTTAGCCGGGTCGCCTTGGAGCCGACTACCACTTTTACACCGACCTTGCTGGAGAGTCGCTGCCGTCGACTTCGTGGTGCCAGAATTGCTAATTAATACTTCAACTGCACGTGTGTGATTAACGGGAAAGACTTTTGTCGAGTGGTGCGAGTTTCGTACGTGATTCCATGCCTTCAAGTAAATTGCAAGACTACAAGCTATATACAATTGTGAGTGCTTTTCATTAATTGAATTGGAAGTGCTTTCTATTATTTATTTTTTTTATTAGGAAATGATTCGAGGTCAGACAAACTTGAACCTCGATGGCCGACAAGTGGGCAGACGGATAACCGTCAAAGCAAACACAAAAATACAAAGTTGGTGCAAAGTAGAGGCAAGAAACTCTAGAAAAACGAGACTAAATACAACTAAACCGAACAAGACGAGGACATAGACGAGGGACGAAGCCAAGCACTACCCCGAAGCAACACCGAAGGTCAGCAGCACATCAGGAGACACTTGTGGGCAGTGAAGACGAACCTCCAAGGAAACAATCTTCCAGAGAAAGGAGTCGCCTCGATACACACTGCCACGAGCCCAGCCTATCCCGACTCCGACTGCCAGAACCCCATCAAACGGAGAAGAAAATCCAATCACGCCACACGTAGAGCCACCCAACACCTGAACCGGAAGCATCAGGAACCCAAGCGGGATTTAATACCCATATATATATATATATTATACCGTTTTAATTAATAATTTATTAATAACAAAGGGTTTGGGCTAGCTTTGGGCCCATGGATTTGCCTTGGGCCCAAAGGATGGCTAACGGGCCCAAGGAAGAGGAAGGGCAGAGAGTAAACTCAAGAGAATAGAGAAGAACTCCTCAACAAACCAGAGGCGGCTTGGGGCATAAAGGCGACAATAGTCCGATTGGACGGAGCAGGAGGCGAAGGGAGCCACCATCGAGAGAAACCCCAAAATCACCCAGGAGAAGGCGGGAGGGGGTGTGGGAAACTGGTGTTGGAGACCTGATCGTAGATTGAAGGAAGTGGTAGACGGGGGCAATGGCAGCATCTGATCGACGATGACGGAGGCGCCCCAGACCAAGGATCTGAGGATGAGAACCGCCATCGAGCAGACACTGCCAGACCGAAGTTGTGGCTGGAAGATGGACGGAGGAGGGATGAGCGCGGAAAGACATAGGACCATCCGCACTGCCGAGTGTAAAAATTAGGAATTTGGGTTCAATGTGACAACCCATTTCAACAATGGACAAGGTAGGCTTTGCATTATAGATTGAAACCAAAAGGCAGCAGAATAGGCTTGCTAAGCGACAAATTAATGATTCCCGTCACAATACACAAACTGCATACAAGATCTCCTTAGATCTATGAAGTATCGACAGTGAAAGGGAAGAGAAGGACAAGGGGAAGAAGTCCACAACAGCCCACAAATCCCCAACCTTAAGATTGATACTAATCGGATTCGAGCGAGACCGATGGTTGAGAATCGAATTGTGCTCCCGAAGGAGATTTAGGGGCTCCCAGAGGAGATTTGGGGCTCCCGAAGGAGATTTAAGGACTCCCGGAGGAGAGGGTTGGGCTCTCAAGAGAGCGTTTCATATGGTGAAATTGTTATATCTAATCAATTACCCCACTGGAATCCAGCGCAATGATTGGAGGTGGAGATGTGCTTCGCCCCGGACAGGGGATTTTCTAAAATCTAGAAGGTTTAATAAAACGGAAGTGCTTTCTATTAATTGAAAGGGTGCTCAGGAGATCTCCACCAATTCTAAGGCGATCGTACAAATTGTTCGATTAGTGTTCGTGAATCGATCTTTATAATTAATTGACCTTAGATAATTAATTATCGAGGAATCTCACACCATACCGAAGGGCGGAGTAACCTCCCCGCCGATTTGAGATCGAGCCTAGTCCTCGACACGGGTGATCGGTCAACTTGTACCTTTGACAACCGGACGATCGGGAGTTGTACTCGCTCAATCTTGGTCGAGTACGTATCAACTGGCATCAGAGCCAAGCCGGTTTTGTAAGTCCTTCGATCTTCAATTGTTCATCATCCCCTTAATCCTTATTTGTTTTGCAAAAATTGTCCTTCATCGGTTTCTACAAGTTCATCAACTTGGCCGAAATTGTTTTTTTTACCCTGCGATTTGTGTGGTGTGAAATGATTAGTTTCGTTGCATTAGCTTGTTGCTTGTTCTGAATGTGCATTGAATCTTTTCTATACACCATTGCTTTTTATTAGTTCTTTTGCATCATTTGCTTTCTTGCAGTGCTAAATTTGGTGATTCGAAGAACACCTCATTGAGAAAAAAAAACTCATATTTGGTGATTCGAAGAACACTTTCAAAAAAAAATTGCATTTTAGTGACGCATAGCCAAAATAAGGTAATCGTTCACCTTTTTTGTTTGGCATAGCCAAAATAAGATAACCCAGGACCTTTGGTTCGGCATAGCCAAAATAAGGTAACCCAGGACCGTGTTCACTTTTGTTGTCTCTCATCTCTGCTTCACATTTCATCTTCTCATTGCCACTATTTGTGCTTGATTTGGGATTTGCTTTTGTTTGTGTTTGCAGACTAGTTGTTATAAACACCATCTTCGCCTACAACCTTAAGCCTCCCTCACGACATAACCTACTAGCCGATTTTTGGTGTTGAACAATTAAGTTCGTTGGCATATCTGTGTTTGTTGCTTTCTTTTGTGCATTTTACTCGCCATGTCCAGTACTGTCATAGATGATATCAACACCCCAGTGATGGGAGATGGTAATGGAGGTGACAATAGACAGGGGAACACCACTGTTCTCCCTAGAGTCACCGATGACACACCTCAGGAGACTCAGTTGAACCAAGAGCAAAGTGAGATCCAGACCTCGTGGCAGCTTATCACTGAGTTGCAAGCCAAATTAGATGCCTCTCATGGCAGTTCTCAGCAGCCAGGTGGACAGGGTGGCGCTAACCCTGTCATTGACAAGGGTAAGGGTACAATTCCTCCTTCGACATCCAAGGCTTAGTTTCAGCGCATGCACAGCACCATTGAGAGTCACAAGATTCTGCATTCAACTACTTTTGGTTACACTCACAGAGACAATCCTGTCTTTGATGATCCATCCGATGATGATGAGTATGACTTAGGACGACGTCAGCAGCGTCCCATTCATTTCTCGGATCGCTATGAGCCACGAACGCCACACACTGGTGGCCGAAACCGTCATTCCTCGCCTAGAGATGCTCGCCATCGCCGTACCAGGCGCCCTGCTCACTATGACGACCCGCCTTCAGAGTATGATACACATCGAGATCATCCATTATCTCGTACACCAAGGCCAGGCCAAGCTGGTTACTACTCCCAAACACCCTACTATGATGACTTTGAGGAGTATGATGCCGAGGAGCTCCCTCACCAAGGTATGATTAATCCTCATCAATTTCCTTCTTTATGTGACCCTTATGAGTTGCAGCACAACCCAGCTGACTGGATACCGAATGCGGAACCATTTCATGTTGATGATCGCTTTCATGGACACGGAGTTGACCATCACCCCAAGGACCATCGTCCTAACCACAGGGACAATCGTCGCCAGCCTATGCATGATGCCACGCCTCCTCACCGCCAACATCGTCATCCCCCGCGGCGTCGCCATCGTGCACCACACCAGCGTTCTCCATCACCCAATTTCGGCGGGCATCGCCATCATGTAAGCGAAGCACCTCGCGCTCGCCATGAGGTAAAGGTTAAAATTGATGAATTTTTGGGTGAATATGATCCTGCTGTTTTTCTAGAGTGGTTACAGGCTACAGATTACACTCTTCGCTACTGTCGGATACCTAACAATGAGAAAGTGCAAGCTGCTACTTTGCACTTTAAAGGAGCAGCGAGAGTATGGTGGCATCGCTTTGTTGATGACCGCTTACGGAGGAACAAGCCACTAGTTACTGCATGGAATCAGCTAGCTTATATGATGACGCAGAAGTATGTTCCTCAAAACTACAGAGACCAGATGAGATTTCAGATAGCTACGGCTTCTCAAGGTAACCTTACTCATTTAGAGTTCTTTTCTAAGCTTGAGGATATGTCACTAGTAGAAAAAAGGGCTTTTAGCCCGGGCGTTTTTCATATTATAGCCCGGATGTAAAGGCTATGGGGTCCGGGCGATTGGTTAGTGTGATAATAGGTAAAGAGCCCAGACCCCTAATCTACACGCCCGGGCTAATAGAGGTAAGTCAGATTTGGGTAAAAATCTCACAGCTTTTATAGCCCGGATGGAAGTTTAATATCCGGGTTATTTAGTATATCAAATATCCCGGATATTTAATCTCCGGGCTATTTTCCCTGTCCAAAAAATTATGTGAACCGATTATATAGCCCGGATATTGGTAGATCCGGGCTATTTGGTCTTTTTTTTACAGCATGTAAATTGTGTTTTTTTCCTGGATTTAATATGTCCGAGCTCTTTTATATATTTTTTTTTAAATGGCCATTTTGTGTAGGTCCAGTTCCACCTGTATGTTTCACATTGTTTCTATTCACCTGTTTTTTTTACAAATATATACAGCACAAGCACCAATAAAATGCAACAACACAATACAAGGTTGGTTATCATTAAGACAATCCAAACACTAGTGAAATACAAACCATGAACATGGCACTTGATAAAGCTTGAAACTAGAGTAAAGTACTTGTCTCTCCCTTTCATAGTACGTAGAACTAATGTATATAGGACAAGGGCCAAATGTCTGCTATTAACTAAAACAAAACATAACTAGAGAGTTTAGATGCTAAAAGACACCACTCATATGCTAGAATTGAGAGTCAATCTCGGTGGGTTCTTCGTCTGACAGGAATTGCAATCTCCGTGATTTAAAATCTCCTTCAGTCCTGCAAAAAAATCAGCAGAGATAAGCACATCAAAAAAGCCGAATAAACCCAACTAAGGAGGCAAATCTGAGTTACAATCTTCTTACATTAATTTAGGATCAAGTTCATGAAATTGCACAAAAATAATGACGGGTTACCTCATTGGGTAAATTGCACAAAAACAGTAGGGATTGATTCGAAAATGAAGTGTATTTTTAATACGTACCATTGGATACTTGCACATGCGATAAAAGAGGATGACTTTAGGCCTTGCATTTTTTTTACCAACAATCGACATAAGCTCCCAATGATGATTAATAAAATAACATATGATAGTGAACACTTAGGCGCAAAGTTATCAAAAATGATTGTCCAGCCCGGATTCAAGAAGTAAAAGGAGCCATGAAACCACATTACACATCACTTGTTTCAAAAAATATAAAATCAAAATATCATTATCAAACATCAAGATATCTGCATAAACAACCACTATCTTCCATTTCTTGTATGCTAAACGAAAAGACTATCAACTCCAAAACATTATCATGTCCTACGGTAACACCTAAGTCTCCAAGTACAACATCAAATTAGGCTTAAAATAATTCCAAATTAGGATTTTGATTAATCACCACATGTGCAAATTATCTTAAAACAATGCAAGAAAACTAATAAGCCCCAAAATGACTCTGTTCAAGAATAAATAGAAAGCATTATACCTTATAAAGTTCAATTAGTATGTTGTCAAGAGGTCCTTGCACTTCATGTGAGTAGTGCAAAGGTGACAAAAACACCTGATTGCTTCAATGGCCTCATCCATCTGATCCATTTCGGTCGTGTCTTCGCCACCATTACCTTCCTGATTTCTTGTCAGCAAGGCAGCATCTGCTCTCTTGCCTTTTTTATTCTGGTACAAATTATCACCGTTATGAATTATGAGTATCTCAAATAATGAAATCAGAAAGTTAAAAAAAAACTACAAGAATCCTTATATGCCGTATTATAACTCTTTCAACCGACAAATAAAAGTTTTAACAAAATATACAAGCATCCACGTTGGCCCTATCGTAGCTAACCAACAAAGATACTCCATGAATAGGATTGAATATGGCGTATAAAGTATAAATAAAAAGTTATAACTAAATGCTTGTAATTTTTAATTTAAGATTTCAGAAAATAAGTGAATTAGCATAAGGAAACATAATATAATCATGTCAAATTCCAAAGAAATATATAAAGGTTTAACCTCATATCTCCTCAAAATTGCAACCAAGACAACCATCCACTCTTTAAACTTGACAGAGCGCATCTGAGCAAGGAGGAACTCTGCATCTAATCAACTCTACAATGTATCCATTTGAAGCTGCAAGGTGAATAATACACAATTAATTGCACAAAAAACAGATAATGGGGCACACTTTTCTATTTCCATGAATTTCCAAGGAAGAAATAAGCTGTAAACATGAAAAGAATTACATTGCCTATTGACCATATCATTTTTAACCATATTGACTTGACTTTTCAAACTTGATCTGATCGCCAAAATCAAGTAGGATGGTACCCCCATCTTCCCCTTTCCAAACTATCACACTCATCCCCTTCTGCCATTTCTATTACACATAAAAGGGAAATATGAAACAGTGCATTCATTTTTCCCATTTGTAAAGCTTTTATTGATCAGATATAATGGAAAAGTTATTCTTCAAGTCATGTTAAACACAAATTAGAGTTGCTGCTGGTGTACAAGGCCCTACTTGGAATGCATATGTGGGACAAATTAAAGCTGCAGGAGTCAGTTTATTCCCTCTCAACAAGAAGCGTCTTTTTACATATTACATTCTCACTTTCTTTTAAATATAGAAGCAACCAAACACCCAAACATAGGATAAAAAAAACATGAGAAGGGAATTGGAAGCCTAAATATGAGATTGTCCATTAAAAATCCAATTGAAAAAGAAACAAGCCAGCTAGGGTTAAGATATAAATTAAAATTAGGGAGTACCTAAGAAGCTTGATGGGGGAGGAAGAAGAAGGGTTGAGACTTGGGTCAGATTCAGCAGCAATTCGGTTAGGACCAACTCCATAACATCAACTCGGGGCCAGATTCAGGACCAACTCGACAGCAATAGGGAGAGAAGGAGAGACGACGAACCTCCAGTGAGAAGAGTGAGCGAAGGAAAAATGGCCAGCATCGGCGAGAAGGAGGATGTCCCTCCTCTGCGATCGTCTCCCTCCTCTATTCGATTTTCAGCAGAACGGCAAGCCATTATTTCAATAAAAAAAACCAAAGCCTCCTTACCTGATCAAGATGAAGAAACAATATCATTATCACCTCTATTTCTCGAACATGAGCTTCTTGTAGAAATTGCTGCTGGAATTTTACTTAAGGTAGTTTATTCATTTTCATTCTTTTTTAGAAGCAATTTTTAAGATATTTGTCCTAATTTCTAGCTAGAAATTTTATTTATTACTATTCAATACTTTCAAGTTTCAATTGGATTATCACAAAAACTTTTCTATCTAATATTTTAGCAAGTTGGAGAATTGGTCCACTGAAACTTCTCTTTTATTTTAAATAAGAAGATACACAAACAACAACAACAACACAAAGCAATTGCAATTGCAAATACACTCAATACAGTCAAACTTAAGAGCAAAACATGAAGAATCGAGCAAGGATTTAACATAAGATTACTAATTAAGTTAAATCAAAACTCACCACAGAGAGGGAAAGATAAATGAAAACCGTGGAAACTCAACAACAACAAGAATCAGCACCAACTCAACACCAACAGCACCAGGATGAATGGATGGAGAGTCAATCGATTGAGAGAGTTTCCAACTGAATCATGGGCATGAATCTGAGGGCCTTTTCCCCATCTTTATCAGTATTAGAGTAACTCTTATATACTAGAAAAATTAATGACCAATTGCAAAGTTAGAAGATAAATGAAGAAAATTGGGTGCGAGGGTTGGGGCAAGCTAACCTCTGAGCAAGCTCACTTTGGCGACTGCAGGTGAAGACGGTGAAAGCTCCGAACAGCGAAAGCTTTGGACGGCGAAGATGGTGGAACCTCTCTCCTCTCTAGACGGCGAAAGCTCCCTCATCTCCGGACGACGAAAGCTCCAATTGTTTACGATTTGGGCAAGCTACCTTTGGATTTGGGCGAAGATGGTGAAGACGATGGAACCTCCCTCCCCTCCGGACGCCGCTGGACAGACTTTGGGATTTCGATTTTCGATTTGGGAATTGAACCCAAACCCTTGAATTAATTTCAGACCCGCGCCCAATTTTTTCAGTTTCCCCCTCTAGTTTAGGTCCCGGGGGTGTTTACGGGTTTTTTTTGGGTGAGTACAAAACAGGCCGGATGCAAGAGGTGGATGGCACGCCCGGGTCATTAGGATGGCCTAATAACTCGGATATTTTATCTCCGGGTTATTTGATCTGTGTTGTAGTTTCACTCGCACCACATAACAGCCCGGGCGTGCCTATATATCCGGGTTATATACTCCAGAATTTTTTTTTTAAAAAAAGACAATACTTTAAAAGCATATTAGACCCCGGATATATCACATCCGGCCTATTATGTGGCGGGTTATATTTGCATTTTTCTACTAGTGTGTATTACAAAGCTAACATTTCAGTGAGTCCTTCTACCTTGAGAACGAGGTTCTTGACTGGGTTAAATGCTAATATTCGTAATCCATTGGAAATCCTTCCAATTCACGACATGAATACCTTAACCCACACAGCCATGCATATTTACAACCAGGTGAAACGAAAAGCAGCAACTGCTGCCAGGTATGCTTCTAGCTCTGGTCAATTTATTAGTTCTAATGTGCGTTAACCGAGTGCATGAATAGGTTCCAACACTCCTCTGAAAGCTAGTGTAGCTATTCCTCGCCAGCCATTAGCCAAGAACACATCTTCCTCCACGTTTGATAGGTCTAAAGATGCGGAATGCTTCAGATGTGGAAGCAAGGGACACTGGAAGAGAGATTGTCCTAATGCTAAAAGGGTAATGTTTATAGACCAGGTGGGTTATGCTTCTTTGGATGACGATGAGCAACCTGATCTCGTTGCGGATGATAACCAAGATCATGTTGAGGAAGAAGAAGCTTGTTATGCTCCTGCTACTCATGAAGGCACCATGCTGTCATTGGTAAATCAAAAGGTGCTTACAGTGAAAGAGGTCAATCCTGAATCTCAACGGGAAAACTTATTCCACACGAGATGCTTGGTTGAGTCTCTAGCGTTGTCTGTGATTATTGATAGTGGTAGCTGCAACAACCTTATCAGCAGAAAAGTTGTTGATCAGCTGAAGATCCCTACAGCTAAGCACCCTTGGCCTTATGGTCTTCAATGGTTATCATCTCAACAAGGTACCACTATTGCTGAACAGTGTTCTATTTCCTTTGCTATTGGTCCTTATGGTCTTCAATGGTTATCATCTCAACAAGGTACCACTATTGCTGAACAGTGTTCAATTACCATGGGAAGCGCGTCAAGCTCTTACCACTTTCCCCGAGTGAGATTTTACAGGACCAGGTAGAGCGAGATAGAGCTGCAGCGGCGTCTAATTATCCCCCTACACCACCGTCGCCTGCAGGACTTCAAGGAAAAGTGGAACCACGTTTGATGCTTGCTCGAACTTCCACTATCACGACCCCTTTACGGGGAACGGCGCCTTGTTTCTTGCTGATCCCACAGCCGCTTCAGGAGAGCAATGTCGGGGAGGATGATGTGTCCCAACCTCCCTCATTGACCATACAAGAAGAGGAGGAAGCCATGAGTGTCCGTTCCGACAGACCAATGACTAGAGCGAGAGCCAATGCGATCGCAAGAGCTACCGCGTCCATTATCACTCGAGGTTTCGCTTCTAAACCGGAGCAACCACCATCATTGAGCTTATTAGTATCTGTCGCCGAAACTCCGTGTGATGCGTCTTAGCCTCCGTTGGAGACCTTTCCGACGTCGTTCACATAAACTATTTTATTATTAAGACTCATTTCTATTTTTAGCATTATTTATTAATAATGGTGTGGACTTACTTTACATAGTAAGTCAAACTCGTTAGTTAATTAGGTTCATTAGTTAATTAATTAGGGTTATTAGTATTTTCCTATAAATACTCTATTAGGTTAATTGTCATCTTTACATCAAATTTAGAGGATTGCAGAGCGTTGAGTTGATACTCCCCCTTCTCTCCCTGACGTCAACCCTAATTTCTCTTGCTACTTCATTTACTGATGAATTCAATTGGATCTTCAATCAAAGTTTCTCGCTTGAATTGATTGAAGATCGGGCCCTCGTCCTTGCTAGGAAGAATTCCATCAAATCCCTAATTGTTATTGTTCCGCTGCCTACTGTTGCGCTTAGCCGGGTCGCCTTGGAGTCGACGACCACTTTTGCACCGACCTTACTGGAGAGTCGCTGCCGTCGACTTCGTGGTGCCACAATTGCTAATTAATACTTCAACTGCACGTGTGTGATTAACGGGAAAGACTTTTGTCGAGTGGTGCGAGTTCCGTACGTGATTCCATGCCTTCAAGTAAATTGCAAGACTATAAGCTATATACAATTGTGAGTGCTTTTCATTAATTGAATTGGAAGTGCTTTCTATTCATTGAAAGGGTGCTTAGGAGATCTCCACCAATTCTAAGGCGATAGTACAAATTGTTCGATTAGTGTTCGTGAATCGATCTTGCTAATTAATTGACCTTAGATAATTAATTATCGAGGAATCTCATACAATACCAAAGGGCGGAGTAACCTCCCCGCCGATTTGAGATCGAGCCTAGTCCTCGACACGGGTGATCGATCGACTTATACCTTTGACAACCGGACGATCGGGAGCTGTACTCGCTCAATCTTGATCGAGTACGTATCAACATCCTTTAACTGTCGAAAAATATTCCCGAAACTTTTCTTATTCCACTCCTTTGCCTTCTTTTTTAATATTTTTTGTTTAAACATTAATTGCAACATAGCCGATCTAGGGTAAGACGCCCTCCAGGATTGCTTGACTATGTTACGAAAATCTTTCCGAAGCAGCCAGGCATTCTCGAACATGGCCGGTGGGGCTTTCAAGTTATAAATGACTTCGAGAGAGATGGAGATTGGGCATTGATCCCAAGAGGAGAAAGCACCATGAGAGGTTGCCATATTAGGAAAAGATGATATGACATGTTGGTGAGCAAGCACCCGATCTAGTTTTTCGCGAATATTGAAGTCTTCCTCTGGGTTCTTTCTCCAGGTGAAGGGGTTTTCAAATGTAGGCAGGTCAAAGAGAGAGCAGTCGTTTTTGAACGAGATTAGACGGGAGAACCTGGAGATCCGGGTGGCGGCCCCGCCGAGTTTATCGCAGCTGCACAGAATTTCATTTAGATCCCCCATTACTATGCACGGGATAGTGGAATCTTCGATAATTTTTCTTGATATTCCCCAAAAAATGTCTTTATCATTGGGTGTCGGAGGTGCGTAGACAAAGAGAACTAGAATCGGGAACCCTGGCTGGGGGCTCACCAAATGAAGGCCAATGATGCGGGGAGCATGGATAGCTATGGAAATAGTGAAATCAAGAAGCTGATGAGATTTCCAGTTGACTCCAATTCCACCCGATCTCCCAATGGACGGCGACCATACCCCTTCGTCAAATCTAATATTTCTCCATAAATTATCATCATGAATATTTTCCGATTTGGTTTCCGCTATCAACATAATTTGAATTTGTTCATTTTTACACATAGAATCAATCTCCGTCCAGAAGGTTCGCTTCTCAATCCCTCGACAGTTCCAGTAGCATATCTTCATAAAAATCTATTATGATAAAGGACCAAGATTCAGGGTCCTTAAATTATTCCGATGTAGCGAATGCGGAGGGTATTTGCTCATGTCGAGTCTTGTTGTTTGAGGGTAATATACACTCAGCATGGATGAATGTTTCATTACAAAGGCCCAATCGATGGAAAGTAGCCCAGCAAGGAGAATAGCCCACCTGAGCCAACCCTCCCAACAAATATGTTTATACTTGAGTTTTGACAAAATTATTCTCCACCCCAAATTGCAGTAACTTGGCGGACAATTGGCCAAACACTGGTCTATACTAACCTCCCAACACAGCATAAGGCCAGTTAACACAAGCCATGTCGCAAAGGATCGGAAGTCGACTTTCAAGCGGGGAAAGATAAGCCCGCGACACAGTCTGTGTGCAGCCATGACAGACAAAGACGCAACAAGCATAGAACAGCTCCAGAGCCACCAAACAGGTCCAAGAGACAACCACATTTTATCCTTTAAGCTCATGAAAGAGATGTAACAACAGACGACAATTCCAGATAGCATTAAACTGATTGAATATAAAAGATAAAGGTTACAGGGGAGTAAGAAAGAACCAAAACGAGAGCAATCCAACCCCTATGGAACCGGAATCCATACAGTACCAGCTAGAGTAACATTTATACATAGCAAAGTAGGAATACATTATATATTATATAGAAATTCAGCTATTACCAAAAAAGGATTAATATGTTGAACCAAAATCTTGAACAAACCACCATTAAGCCACCATAGCAGCAAGCCGAAAGGAACACCAGAGGAAAGGCGGCACCGGAATGGTGGTGGATTCAACACTCCAAAAGTAGATGCCCGCTAAACATGTAGACGCTTGCTGCGGCTAAACATGTAGACGCTTGCTGCTAAACATGTAGACGCTTGCTGCTAAACATGTAGACCAAAAGGGGCAAATAGGCCGAAGACGAGTAGGGCGACTAAACATGTAGACGCTTGCTGCTACTTGTCGGGGTGTCTGAGCAAGCAATGTCAGTTTCATCCATTGGTAGCTTGTGTTTGCAGGAGGAGGATCTTGACATAGAGATAGAGCCCGGTGTATTGCGAGAGGCGTCGGCCAAGGAAGCCACTGAATCTTCAACCAGCATAGTCTGATCAGGCGCAGCAATATTCGCTAGGCGCACCTCCGCCGAAGTGGAGAAATCTTCGAGCATACGGTCGAGCGCGTCGTTGGTAAAATCCGCTGGTAAGGCCCTATACTCATGGATTATGGATGGATCTTCATCGTAATCAACCATATCGAGGTCATAGACCTCATAAAAAGTGGAATCGGAGAGAGCGGGGTCGTAACCAAGAGATCCGAAGTTCTCAGATTCCAAGGCTTGCTCTGACTGACCACCCATGGAAGGGACAGCAATGTCGCCAGTGGTAACATTGGGCGCTTACAAGACAGGGACCGGAGCTGGACTAGGAGCAGTAGCAGGTGGGACAGTGATGGCAGCAAGGCTTCTGAGCCCAGGGACCGGCACATTCATGACAAAAACCGGGGGAGCAGTAGTGTGGACAGGCATCTGGATAGGTGTTGGCATAGCTGAAGAGGAGTCGGTTGCGCTGTTGGATGAGGTGGAGTTTGATGAGTCGGATGAGTCATCCACATTTGATCCGAACAGAGCCAGAAGGGCTGCTTTGGAGTGACTAAATCTTAGCGGAGGAGCTTTCTCCTTCGAAGCAACCCTTGTCCATTCCCCTGCAGAGCCCGAATCCCCCATGGCAGGCGGTGCATCATCAGCCAACTGATCTTTCAAGAGCGGAGCAGCTTGTGCAGTCGGCATGTTTGCCAGCCTGGAAGGGCAGTCCGCGAAATCATGGTCAGCAGAACCACATGCGCCCCACCCTTCCGAGATATCCTCAATCCAGATTGGGTAGGAGACCGGCTCCTCCGCCTCATTCAGGACCTGAATCTGAAACTCCTTGATCCGGGTGATATCAAGTATCACCTGATGCACATACTCGGGGGTATCGAAACCTCGCCCCATTCTTACCGAAGGCAGCCACCCTGATGACTTCACCAATCTTATTCCCTTCAATAAGATCTTTCAATGTTAGCACCTTGTCGCTTATGTATTTCACTAGCAAACCCGGAATGTGGATCCAGACATCCAATCTGTTAAGCGACGCAGAGAGAGGGTCGAAATCAATTCTCCAAGGTTGGATAACCAGCATCTGCTTCTTAACATGCAAAAGGTCTCCCCAGCCAGACCTTTTTGCAATCTTCCGCTAGGTCGAACCTAATTTCCATCCAGTTGTTCCTCATTGGAATGATTTGGAACCCTCCATTTAAGAATTTCCAATCAAAAGAAATCTTTTTCCTAATAGTGATTATAGACACCGGCTCACCGATGATGGTAGCAAACAAGGATGTTTAGCTCAAGTTCAGAATATTGTCTTGGACTCCATCAAGAACACCTTTCAATTTTTCCAGATTAAGGGTCTGCCTCTTTGTCTTGTTCTTTTTTCCTGCAATCGACTAACCACCACACCCTCCCAGAAGAGGGGTAGCGTCAGCAGTGTTAGTGGCCTCGCTAGGAGGGTTTGAGCCCTTTCGGGATATGGGAGGGAAGAGAACTGGGTTCAGGCACGGACCCAGGGGTGGCCTGGGCTTTGCTGCAGCCCACCCCAAAATTTTAGTAATTATATATTTAAGAGTAATATGTATCACAATGTTTGTGTAGCACACCTGGTTTTTTTTATAAAAGTTCAGTATGGGTAACTTGAACTGCCCGAGTTCGATTCCCCCCGCCTGCACAATTTTATTTTTCATCTAAATGGGGCGTGTTTCCCTGCATTCCTTGGCCCATTCATTAGTTAGTGTATTGTGATTCCCAATCCCAGCACCCATTCATTATTTATTTACGTTGTATATATGTGGTATATAGGTGAAAACTGTGAAATGTAGTATACATGTGAATTTTTTTCTCTTTATTAGTTTTTTTCTAGGGGTATATATGTGGTATACATGTGAAATTTTGTATAAGGCAATTTTAGCCTACCCTAATTTTCATTCCTGATTCCATGCCTGACTAGGTTCACAACCCCCATAGATTCCTTACCTGAGCGGCGAGCGGGCATGGACGAGTCCTCCATGCTGAATCCGAGCAACAAACAGTGAATTGCTGCAAGCAAAGAGAGGGAGGGAGAGTAGATTTGAGGAAGAGGGGAGGAGAGGAGGGCGTGAAGAAGGGAATTCGTTAGATCCAAGACCCAGTTTATAGCAACTCTAGACTAGATTACCCAGAAGGAGCGTCTGTGTTTAACCAAAATCTCATTTTTAAGAGTAGACGGAACCCAGACACCTCAAATCATAATAGCAAATCCAGAACAGTGGAATTGCCTAGGGGAGAGGTGCCAAGGCGGGGGGGGGGGGGGGGGGGGGGGGTTAACAGGGGTTGTAGGTGGAGGATTGGAGATTAACAGGTCTTTGATCAGAGAGTTTGCCTGAAACCACAGAGAATTCGCACACCTTGGGCACAGGCTACCCCTAGCGACACCACGAAGGGAGGATCTAGTCCCTCCAATGTTCGACACGAATTCAGAATTGCCCACCCTCCGATGATTACCCAGAGAGGGGAATAGGAGCTCTTGCCGACTGCACGTAGGATTGAGCCGGTGGCCGCCGTAGCCAGCAGAAGACAAATCAGGGCCTCGAGGAGGATCTTCGGCCGCTTCATCGCGGGATTTCTTTTTGGCGCGTATGGCGCGTACGTTTCCCTTCATTTCGGGTTTTTGGTGCTTGGTTGTGTTCATAGAATTGGACCACTATTTTTTATGCTAGTATTTGAGTTATTTGAAAATACCCTTTATTTGTATATCTTTGAGTAAATAGTGCGTACCTTAAGACCTTTCAAATCCAATTGTAGGTGGAATGTGTTCAATTTATCACAAACCCGAAAATAAGAATGAAACCAATAATAGCCTCAACCTAATGGACCAATCAGTCTACCAACCCATAAACAGGGTCGATCATGGTATAATAGAGGCCCGGGGCGAATAAAAACTAAGAGCTCTAATAAATTGATTTTTTTAGAACCAACTGCATTTTCATTAGATCAAATCTTCATACAACAAAGTTTCTAAACCAGCATGTAAATGTATAATAGCATCATTAACAAAGCTCGATTCCGGCTTCATCCTAGCAAGTAGATGGGCTGCCCTATTCGCCTCTCGGTGAGCATATGACCACCTGCATCGTACAAATTCACCCATATCTTACTGAATCCTTCGTAGAACAGCTCCTAATGGACCATATACCAACCGTAAGCAATGACCAATTGACAATAGACACTTAAAATCAGTCGTAAGCAATGAGCATCGTACAAATTCACTCGTAAGCAATGAGCAAAATTACCTTTAACTAATTAGCAATTGACAACAGACTCCATCCGTAAGCAATTCGAAGAAAACACGTAAAATTTCATTGATGAATTCCAAAGGCAAATCACTGTTGGATGATGTTATATATGCATATCAAAAAGGGGCTCAAAATAAGAGCAGGTAATACAAATTGAATCAAATTCTCCAAAGTTCCATTATAATTTAATCAATTTCTCCAAATCAAATCCCAAATCAAATTGAATCAGTTTGATGGTCTGAATGTCTTATTGAATTAATCAAGTTTATAAATACAAATTTGGAGAAAGAATCTTACCGGTAGAAGAAGAGCCCCCAAAATAGTAGTCATTCGAACTCAAAGGAATCAAATGAATCGTAAATGGCAGCATTGATGACAAAGGTTGATCTTGTAGTGCCGATGGCGTTGGAGGTAGATCTAGTGGTGATGGTGGTGTTATAAAGCCGAGAGCCTTGAAATTGAAAAGGTATCATCTTTCCTCCTTGAATGCTAGAAGAGGACTCCAATGTTGAAGACCGTCTCTTCTGATTCTTTGAATCCCTAATCTCCATGGCCTTTAAGCAATCAAGCGCATGACTGCACGCACTACTACATATAAAGGCCTAATGTAACACTCAAAGTTATTGTTGTGAGCCTAATTTGCCATGTTTTACACTTAATTTTATATCGATTTCTGCATACATTGCATACATTTGGGTTAGAACAATACAGAATCTGTGTAGTTTACACTTATTTGCAATATATGGAGGTCTACACAAGTTTTGGTTATATTTCGCAGAAATCGGACGCACTTTAAAGCTTAAAGGAAACTCATGGAGAAGCTAAGGATGTTGCAGCTGTAGAAAACGCCATTTTTCACCATTCTTCATTCTGAATCAAGCTTTAATATCTTCATGAGAGTTGTAGCCCTCGGAAAGAGCTTTCCAACTCATGGTCATATGCGTCAATCCGACAAACGAGGACTCGGGAAAGAGCGTTTCAAGAACAGAGCAGAAAGCTGAGAAAACTCTACTCGAGATCGACTAGACTCTACTGGATCTCGACGAGCCATGGTCGAGCAGACCTGGTCGAGCAGAGCTGATCGAGGAAACTGAGTCAGAGACAATCCGACTCCCGGAACCCTACTCGATCTCGAGTACACCTGGTCGAGATCGACGGGCCATGTCCGGAGTCGGCGAGCTGTGCCGAGCCGAGAAGCCGAGGACGAAGACGCAGACCACCTCTACTCGACCTCGACGAGCCCTAGTCGAGATCGACGACGCTCAGAGTCCAGATCTGAGCCTGTCGAGTAGAGCCACCCGAGAAGACCCAGTCGACATAGCCAGTCTACTCGACCTCGACGAGACCTTGTCGACGTCGACGAGCACCGTGAACCAAGTTCGAGTCTGTCGAGCGCCAGCTAGCCGAGACGACAAGCCAAGCCCAGTCGACCAAGAAGTCTACTCGAGGTCGACAAAGCCCTTGTCGAGATCGACCACGAGTCCAGAGCCGCGTTACTCGGTCGACGAATCCTACTCGACTTGGGATTGCTTGGGCGTGAAGATTGCTGATTCTATCCGATTTATCCACATCTATCATGAAGAGAAGGAGTTCTATCCATTGTAGACCTTTTAGATATATTTTCCTATTTTGGATTTAATTATGTTATGGCTTTTATTTATCTTTTTAAGTTTTAGATATAGATAGATATCTTCTTTCCTAGAATAGCTAGGGAATGAAGCCTATAAATAAAGCCCATGGGGCTCAGTTTTATTCATTCAATTTCAGAGTAAGACAAGTAGTTCCACAGAGACAGTTTAGGGAGTTCGAAGGTTTTAGGGTTTTGGCATTCGACGAGAGTTGGATTGTCGGGATTGTAAAGTCTTTGAATTTAGTTTAATGCAAGTTGTTTTCTTTCAATCGATGATGTCTGAGTTTGCGATGAAGAGCGAATAGTCCACCCACTTCTAGGGTTGGGGCGAGCCCGACGATAGCCATGCATAATCGAGGTAAAGATCCGACCTTTATCATGTTTTGAGCATTTTCCTACTTGTTGATGTGTTTATTGCCCGTCTAATGGAGATCCATGCTAACAACTTGGATTATAAAAATAAAATCGGTAGAGACAATTAGGGTTTCTTGAGAGAGTTGTCTAATTGTTGGAAAAGGCGAAAGCTTGATCCTTTACTGCGATTCACATGATTATCTGTTTGGTTCTACCTTATGCATGCTTGGTTATTGTCGTTGCAAACCCCAATCTTGGAAGTTCTTTTACATAAAGTTTAGTCGAAACCCCAAAGCATTTGTTTTTACTTTCTTTTATTTCGTTTTACACCCTGCCCTCGTCGATCTCGACCAAGCCTGGTCGACCTCGACCACTGATCTTCGACCCAGAGTCGCCGTAGCTTACCTGTGCAGGAACTCGACCAGACCTACTCGACCAAGGTGAAGGCTACTCGATCTCGAGTAAAGCCTTGTCGAGATCGACCACCGTTGCCGAAGCTGCTGTGCCCTGTTCGACTGTCCGAGCTTCTGTCGGCTAACCCTTCGTCGAGCTCGAGGACCCTGTTGTCGATTTCTGATCGTGAGATTCTCCGTTACCTAGGATCCGCTAACACGCTTCCTCGTGGATCGATCCTGACTTCCCGCTACTACATCAGGAGGAGGTCTTCTAATTATTTGCGTGGGCAGAATCTTGTTTGATTTATTTTGTTATATTTTATTCTCGATTTCCTCCTACAACAGTTATTGCATTACACCTTAAATATGTTACATCAGGGGAAAAGATAACACTTTTAGTGGATTACATTTGTGGCCGTTGCATTTGACCTAATGTAACAGTTTGTATTTGCTAATGTAACATTGGTTCATTAATGAGTCTAAGTGTTACATTTGATACCAAAACTATTACATTTGAATTAAATGTTACATTTTCAAATAAATGTTACCTTATTAGAGTTTGTTACATTTAACCAAATATGTTACATCTAAATAACAATGTTACATTTGAAGAGCTTTGTTACTTTTAATATCCCCAGCTGCATTCTCGCGTGCTTTATAAACTATTTTATTGTATTATGCTTTTATGTTTGTATAGAACTAAAAATAAGCATATGACCTGAAGTAGAATAATTACATATATAAACACTGAGATGTATACAAACTGTAAGTAGAATAGTTACAAGGACAGTGAGTGAAAGTTCTACTCATTTAAAAATGTTGCTCTTTCTTTCACCTTCCTATTGATCATTTCTCTCACTTCCAATTAAACCTCTCTCTCCAAATCCTTAAAAATTCACCTCAAATAATGTCATCAGAATCCAAAATAGCTCAATCACAAACCCGTTCAATCCTCGAGAGGCTCACAGACGCCGGAAACAAGGACCTTACTCTATTCCTCCCTTTCCTGCTAGAGCTCCATAAACTCGACCTGGATCAGAGCTCTAACCACCAGACATCGTCTTCATAAACCTGTTTAAGTAGGATGGATGGTGATCAATGGCGTCGATTGAGGGCCTTTAGAGTGTCGAGGTAATGGCATCTCAGTCTCAAAAGCATGCCCCTACGATATTGTAAATCTAATTTGATTTAAAAAAACGTAAAGTGCTAAGAGAATCAATCAAGGAATAATACATAAACTTTTCAAAAAGCTTATAATTATGCTGAAAATTGCAAAACTACAAGAAATGCTTGCAAAACCAAAATCATTTATAAAGGAAGCTGTGATAAACTTACATTTTATCTAATTTCAAGGGCACCCATCAATGTTGAGAATTGAAAATCAGAACATTTGAATGAACAGATTCCTTACTGATATCATCTAGTTTATAGCTTAAGCACTCACTTCACTCTTTTTTGACTATTTTAAAAAATCATTAGTTAACTCAAGATGATAATGACAACTTATACACACTTGCCTCGTCCCTTTGATTTTCCAAATCACACAAAAATTTTGTCTGTGATTGACTTCCATTATTTATTTATTTATTTATTTAGGCAGATTATGCACCCACACAATAAGCCATACTCTTTGGCCATAGATCATTTATTTGCTAAAAATGAATGGTGATTGGTTATTTGTGTTCATCTGTTTTACAACTATTATTAGTAGCATGGTTAGAATTAGCAGAAAAAAATAAACCTAAAATCATTAAGACACATAACATTAATTTGGCTTTGATTGGGTTAGAATTCGCAGAAAAAAATAAGATTTAATCAATAAAGAACAATAAATCAAACATAATTACATAAACTGGTTTAGACCCAAAGTTATAGAGCTTGAAACAAGGTACTCAAATCAAACATAGCAAAAAATAGGCATACAGGAAAGAGATTAGTATAAATGGAATTGAATTAACCTGATAAATAGACAGAATCAACATCGAGATAGCTATTGGCCGAGATCTACCTTCCGGGGTGCTTGCTGCCACCGGACAACGTACTCGCTCGAAGTCGGCTATAACAGGTCCATCTACTTCATTTGGCTCAAGCAAAAGAGTTTCCCTTGCTTAGATATGTACAAGATTTTCGATATAAAATCACATAAAATAATTGTTTTTAAAAGAGAAGCAATAGAAAAAAAGAGGCCAACAGTAGAATAAAAAAGATGATATGGATGAGAGATGCAGAAAAAGCGAGAAGAAAAATGCAAAAGATTGATACTAGGTATGAGAGTCAAAAGATCAATTAAGATCTAAAAGAGACGGACACAAGTGGCATCTAATGGGAAGAAAAAATCTACAAATTCTATACAAAACTCCCCAAACTGGAAAGAGATAAGTACAGCAACATATTGATCATCTTCAGCTGGTTTTCAATGTCATAAAGGTAAACAATAGTACATATAATTAGTTGCATCTAAAGACATTCTTACAAATTATACACCAACTTTGAATGTCAAGCTATTTATTATATATTGAAGTACCACAAGAGGATTAATATACCTCATCTACTACATAAATAATCAAACTATGTCCAATGCGTGTGGGAACCTAATTCCTGCAGGGAGTTCATGAGTATTCAATATTTAAGGAACCCATCTGAAGCAATTATATTCAAAAGAAATTTTATGAGAAATCCTAAGCAAATCATTACAGCCAAGATCTTAGTAAATTTAAGGAAAAAATTAAGTGGTTTATCTCATAAATGAAAAGAATAAAACCATAAGACACTTTAAGAGGAAATATTACATGTATAAACCAAAGTTAGCAATAAAAAATGAAGTAATCAAGATGGCACTAAACAACAATTGCTCAGAAAAATAATGAAGTAATGATTCATTTGGTAACCAAGCCAAGATAGGCAATATTTAGCTTGTATGCATTTCCCCCAAGATAATTAGAAACACAATAACACTTCTCCCTAAGGAAATCTGGCATACTCATGTGGTAAGCTAAACAAGAATTAATCGCAAGTTCCTTCATGATAGTTTTCATAAGTGTTATTGATGTTGCAGGAGGATGGTCAATTATGAAATAAATATAAAATAAAGATCAGGCTGACTTTCCTGTCTCAAAAAATAAATACAAGACTTCCTCCCGTTGTAGTAAGAGAATAGTCAGGATCGAATCCACGAGGAAGCACGTCAGCAGTTCTTAGGTAGCTGTAAATTCTCACAGACAGAATAGCATAAATACAGAAACACAGAAGCAAGGAAAGAAACAGAAATAAAACAGAAAATAACAAACAAAAGCAATGAACTGAACGAAGACAGAAAAGACAAAGCAAAGCAAAAACAAAGGCGAGGACACAGAAGCTACTCGATCTCGAGTAGCTGTCCTCTATATCGACTAGGGAAGGTCGACAACAGAAACTCAGAAACGAAAGCAAAACAACTCGATCTCGACCACACCTACTCCAGATCGACTAGGGCAAGTCCAGACAAGTTCAGAATCGACGACAAAAACTCGATGAAGACAACAGTGTACTCGATCTCGACAAAGCCCCCTTGAGATCGATAAAGGCTTCCTCTAGATCGACAACAGTAACTCTAGATCGAGTAAAAGACATAAACTTTAAATTGCAGATTCGAACCCAAACTCAGAAATTTGACAGAAATAAAGTCAATATGCTAAAAGACTTTCAAAGCCAGGGTATCAACACCACAACGATAACCATGCAAAGTAATACATAAAGGCATAAAAGATCATGCTTTCCATCAAAATAACTTTCGTTATTAACAAATAGGCATATAGAGGCTTTCGCATAAACCCTAATTGTTACTAACCCTTTTCACATAATTAATCCAAGTTGCATTAAGATCACTTTCGCTTCAATAATACAAACAAGGATCACCTTCAACTCTCGCAAAAGAATCATGCTCATAGGGATAGAAGATGAATCGCACAAAAAGATCTGACCTTTACCGCGTCACCTCACATGGCCACCGTCGGGCTCACCCCAGCCCCAGAAGTGCGTGGACTACTCACGCCTCATCGCAATCGCAGACATTGAATGAAAAGAAATAACTTGCATAAAACTATATTCAAAAGCCTTTACAATCCCGGCAATCAACTTTTGCAGAAAGCCAAAACCCTAAAAACCTTGGAATTCCTAAACTGTATCTGTGGAACTACTTGTTTTTATCTGAAATTGAATGAATAAAACTGAGCCCCATGGGCTTTATTTATAGGCTTCTAATCCTTGCTACTCAAGGATAGAATATCTATATCTATATCTAAAATTATATCTAAAAGGCTAAAAGATAAATAAAATGTTTTAAGGAAATAAATCAACTAAGGAAAACTATATTTAAATTAGGTAGGTCTTCATGTCTTGATAGATCTTGTTTTCCATGGATAGAATTGATCAACTTTGGATAGATCTCGACAATTCTCGGATTCCTTCATGCCCAAGAATTCCAAGTCGAGTAGGACTCTTCACGTCGATGCGTTTCTCGAAACTGGGCTACTCGACATCGACAAGGGTCTGGTCGACCTCGAGTAGGATTCTTCGTCGACTGGACTTTCTCGGCTAGATCTGCTCAATGTGGCTCGGACTTGGCTCCTGGTGCTCGTCGATGTCGACAAGGGCTCGTCGAGGTCGAGTAGACTGGCTATGTCGACTGGGTCTTCTCGGGTGGCTCTACTCGACAGGCTCGGATCTGGACTCGGAGCTCATCGATCTCGACTAGGGCTCCTCGAGATCGACTAGGGTGTGGCCTTCTCTGGTCGAGCAGCTTCTCCTCGGCATGGACTCGGACTGGCGCTGTGGCGCTTGTCGATCTCGACTAGAGCTTGTCGAGATCGAGTAGGGTTGCTCGACATCCTCGTCCTCGGCTTCTTGGCCAGCTTCTCTCCTTGTCGACTTCGGGTGTGGCACTGGTCTTCGTCGATCTCGACTAGGGTATTGTCGAGATCGAGTAACTTCCGGAGTTGGGATGGTCTGGCTCTTCGACAATGCTCTGTCGACCAAGGCTGCTCTGACTCGCTCGTTGAGATCGAGTAAGGTCTACTCGAGATCGAGTAACCTTGACTCTCAGGTTGATTCGACTGGTTCCGCTGCTTCTTTGACCTTGGACTTCTGTAGCCGATTCCCGAGCTTTTCTGACCTTCTGTAGAATTGGTGCAAAACGCCTCGAATTCTGCGATTTAAACCAAAACAGGTGTAGATTCCATAATTTGGCAAATAAACATAAACTACATAGGTTATGTACTATCTTAGCCCAAATGAATGAAATGCATGCAGAAATCGATATAAAAGTTACTGTAAAACATGGCAGATTCAGCTTACAACAAACACCCCATACTTAAGCTTCCTTGTCCTCAAGCAATACTTTTATTTGTCATTCAGGGGAAGAATTAAAACTCTCAACATATTAGATTCATTCTTATATGTCCCTGCAATCAATTACCATCCTCGAAAAGGTACTAGTGCCACATATCCATGCATGTGCAAATATATAAAAGCAACATCTACTCACGAAAGGAAGGTTATGCACAAACAATTCATGTGACAAAGCATTAAAAATCAAGAGGACTTTAATTTAAGCTCAAATAAGGAGTAGATTGGTAAAAGGCTAAAGGTGGGTAATATTTGGCAATGTGGTGCTAATGATCCGGGGAAATGGAGTATTTCCAAATAAATTGAATTTCATACCACATTCTTTCTCATAAGTTTCATCACTTTTCATAATGCTTTTATCAATAATATTGCTTTTACCTCTCTAACCTCAGCACTGCCTTCTCGCGAGTCGCAAACATGGGTGTCATGAATGGCCCCGGATACTTAGTGCTTTGGACTCCTCACAATGTGTTCCATCTCTCCAAACTATTATCTCAGAGAGCAGGGTCAATCTACCTTTATCTCCTGAGGTGATTGGATTTTCTTTCACTCATTAAATTTTCCATATATCTCAAACAATTTCCTTCCAAACTCCAAATATGATAATCTCAACACAACAACCATATAACTTCTCCATAATGTAACATAATTCTCAACATAATCCCCGGATAGGGTAAAGAATGGCAAATATTTTAGAACATGTGGAGCAATATATGAAATAAGGCATATTATGGCTTTTGTGATGCATAAGCATAGGTAAGGCTAGGATATAAACAATGATCATTATATGGAAATATAAAGTCCTCCATCATCTTATAATGCAACATGTCAAAAGCAACTTCAAATTTTACCTCCTTTCATGGTTTTCATCTAAATATGCACTTCCTTGTGACTTCCCTTTACTAGGCAATTTCATGCTATATCTCTAATGAATCCAATTTTGCATCGTCGAGTTCAATATAAGCTTCCATGACATTAACCAAAATTTTTCAATGGGGGTCATTTTTTCAAACTTTGGAAAACATGCATATAAGCACATAAATAAATAATGCATTCCAAAATAGCCATGTAGCAATTCAAAGAAATAAATTCTAACTATGCATAAATAATGTCAAATATAGCAAATATGCATAAAGAAATAAGCCCTTCCCCCACCCCATACTTAAATTTTACAGTGTCCTCATTGTATAAAAACAAGGGTAAAGAAAGAAACTCACAAGACAGGTGTGCAGGGTCTCTAAATTTCGAATGGAAGCACCTCCTGGCCGAGTTTGATTGTTACTTGCTTCTATCTATGGACCTGAAAAGTGTAGAAGACATATACCCACAATAGCAAACTAAAAGTGTTTCAAAATCAAAACAAAAATAACAAAGTCTCAAAAGTCCTAAAAAGTCTATATACATGCTCTAGATTTTATAGTCGCTAGGCCGACTTTTCCATTTAGCTCAAGGTGGCATTTGCAGGGCCCATGTAGCTTGGGCCTCAAATAGTACTCCATTCTTGTCCATCAACTGTAATCCTCCAGAATGGATCTTGTTCACCACGAAAGGCCCCATCCGCTTCTTGTTGAATTTGTTGGGGAACCAATGATCCTTTGATTTAGAGACATAGAGCTTGTCTCCAACTTCATATTCCTTGGGCTCATCATTGGAAATCCTACATAAGCGCATATACCAAGGCAAACCTCTCCCATGTATAGGTAAATCTTTAATGGAAATAGGAGAAGAAAGATCCATACCTTGGCTTACCTTTGCAGAGACGGAATCGGGAACCACGGTGTTTGGTCGATCTCGACTAGGACTAGTCGATCTCGATGAGGATGCTGGTTCTGGTGGTGGTCTGCTCGAGGATGCGGAAGTCGACGAAGGACAGGGCTTGTCGATCTCGACAAGGCTGGTCGACCTCGAGTAGGCTTCTGCTCCTGGTGGCTGCAGCGTCGAGGAAACAGGATCTGCTGGAGTCGAGTGGTGGTCGATCTCGACAAGGCTTGTCGAGATCGAGGAGACTGGTTCGTCTGGTTGAGTCAGAGTCGGGGATGGCGAAGTCGATGTAGGGCAAGTCTTGTCGATCTCGACGAGCCTGGCCCTTCAGTGTTGCTGCTCGACGATGCTTGTGCGGGTGGAGGCTCCTTGGTTTGGTCGAGGTCGACTAGGGTCCTCGATGTCGAGGAGTCTTGGTCGATCTTGACCCCACACTTAGTTCCTGTCAAGGCATCCGAAAAATAATTGATCCATAATGACTTACCTTGGTCCGTGTCGATTGGATTCTCTGTGTTCTCTTTGAGGATTGCCATGATCTTCTCCACCTGGGCCTCCATGTCCCTCTTTTCCAGCTCCTCAGGGGTCATATTTCTGACCTTAGGTTCCCCGCAGGTGATGTAGCCAGCTGAGATAGATTTGACCTCTTCCATTGGACCTGTATGTCTTTCAGTTTTATTAAAGGAATACACAATTACCTCATCGCTGATGTTGAAGGTGAGCACTCCTTTCCTTACGCTTATGTTGGCATCCACCGTCGCCAAGAAGGGTCTTCCTAGAATAATTGGACAAGCAGGATCCTCTTGCATATCAACAACTAGGAAATCAGCAGGGACAAAGAATTTACCTACTTGTACTGGCACATTGTCCTCCATGCCTGTTGGAATGACCACCGTGTTGTTGGCCATGTAAAGTCTATCATCCACAGGCTCTAGGGCACCTATCTTAATCTTGGACCAAATCGTTAAAGGCATTATACTCACACTAGCTCCAAGATCACATAAGACATTAATTTTATATGGACCAAACCCAATAGTTATAGCAAACTTACCTGGATCCGGCCTCTTCTCCAATATGTCCAAGTGGCTGCACTCCTCTGTAATTTCAGCCATCGACCGCTTTTTGCTCAGAATCTCCTTCAGGAACTTGACATAGGATGGCATTTCATTGAGAGCTTCTGTGAAGGGGATGGTGACGTTGAGCTTCTGAAGCATCTTGATGAAGCGCTGAAATTTCTTTTCTGACGGGTCCTTTAGAGATTTTGTGGGGAAAGGCAGCTTCTTTTTCTGATTCGGAGCCAGAACAGACATTGGAGATGCTGCAGGTTGCTCTACGTCGACTAAGGGCTCCTCGACATCGACTAGGCCCTTGTCGATGTCGACCAGGTTGGGTGCAGTCGAGTTGCTGTTCGGCGCAGACGAGGATTCTGGAAGTTTCTCCTCGACATCGAGTAGACCTTCCTCGACATCGAGTAGGCTCTGGTCGACCAGCTGTTCTCCGTTGTTCTGCTGCTTTTCAACCTCTGGCTCTTGCCATTGATGGCCGCTTCTGAGTTTTACAGCAGCGATATGTCCAGTCTTTCCCTTAGGGTTTGGTTCTGAAGATCCAGGGAGCGAACCTGACTGTCTGGGGATTTCTGCTGCTAGCTGACCAATCTGTGTATCAACTGATTTCCGCCGGATATCAATTTCCCCAAGCCTAGAGTTGACACCTTGCATCTGAGTATAGACGGAGTTGAAGGATTGCCTAGTTTCTGAGTGATTCCTCCTTATTTCCTCCAGGACTGTCTGTATATCATCCTTTTTCTGGTCCCTTTCCAGATGTCCTGGAGCTCTGTAGGGCGGGGGATTCCTAGGGACACCTTGGTTCCATTGTGGTTGCTGAAACCTTTGGTCCCCCATGTAGCGATTGGGACCCCCTGCGTAACCTACCTCCTCATGATGCTCTGCCATCCTGACTTGTTCTGCGTGTGGGCACTCAGGAGTGGTATGCCTTTGCAATTCGCATTGAATACAAGGCTGGTTGACAGAGAGATACTTTACTTGTTTGATGAGCTTCTTATTCTGGTCTCTGTAGTACTGCTCCCTAACATCAGGATCAATCTCCTTAGGTGGCTCATAGAGGGCATGGATGGTGTTGGCCTGGCGTATGGGTTCTCTTCATAGGTTGCAGTAGACCCATATTTGTTGTCGTAGTTAGTGAGCTTCTCTACCACACCCCATGCGTCACTTGGCGGCATTGTCAGATACTCATAGCGAGTATAATGGTTGATTCTGTCCTTAGTGACCTAATCAAGAGAGTTGAAGAAGATCTCCTGAATGACGTAGGGTGGCTGTCCATGAGTAGGGCAAGATCGCAGAAGTTCCTTGTAGCGCTCTCATGCCTTTGCCAGCGGTTCCCCTTGCTTCTGTTTGAAGGCAGTGATTTTCTGGCGGAGATGTGCTGTTTTGGCGGGTGGAAAGAATTTGTTCAGAAACTTTTGCTCTACTTGGGCCCAGGTTGTGAGTGATCTTTCTTTCAGCCCTTCCAGCCATTTCAGTGCAGGCCCAGCGAGAGACCAGCGACAAGATTTCATCTTGACATATTCCAGGGTTGTACCTTCAGCAAGAGTACGGCACATGTCAGAAAAGTTTGTAATATGTTCAAGAGGACACTCATTAAATCTACCATAAAAGGCATTATTTTTAAGGTCTATAAGAAATTGAGTGGGAATTTCAAAAGAGTTATCAGGGATTAGAATCGCCGATTCAGGCACGACGAGAGTTGGGTGCATGTAGTCCTCTGCCGTGGTTGGATATTGGGCAAGCTCGGCCTGTGCTTGTTCCCTCGCTGCTTTCTCAGCGGCGATAGCAGCATCCTTAGTGGCTAATTCCCTTGTAAGCCTAGCGATCAGCTGTTCTTGTGTCTCCGCAGCTGTCATGGCTCTTTGTAGCTTAACTCTGATGTGAAATAGGCGTTCCGGTTCGTCTAAGGCGTCAAACTCAGGTGTTTGACCAGAATGGCGCATACACCTGAAAAGTAACTCAAAGAAATAGTGAGAACTGACTACCTAAGGTGCGATTGATAGCTTCCCCGGCAACGGCGCCAATTTGTTGTTGCAGGAGGATGGTCAAGTATGAAATAAATATAAAATAAAGATCAGACTGACTTCCCTGTCTCAGCAAATAAATACAAGACTTCCTCCCGTTGTAGTAAGAGAATAGTCAGGATCGAATCCACGAGGAAGCACGTCAGCAGTTCTTAGGTAGCTGTAAATTCTCACAGACAGAATAGCAGAAAGACAGAAACACAGAAGCAAGGAAAGAAACAGAAATAAAACAGAAAATAACAAACAAAAGCAATGAATTGAACGAAGACAGAAAAGACAAAGCAAAGCAAAAACAAAGGCGAGGACACAGAAGCTACTCGATCTCGAGTAGCTGTCCTCTATATCGACTAGGGAAGGTCGACAACAGAAACTCAGAAACGAAAGCAAAACAACTCGACATGCAAATCAACTCGATCTCGACCACACCTACTCGAGATCGACTAGGGCAAGTCCAGACAAGTTCAGAATCGACGACAGAAACTCGATGAAGACAACAGTGTACTCGATCTCGACAAAGCCTTCCTCTAGATCGACAACAGTAACTCTAGATCGAGTAAAAGACAGAAACTTTAAATTGCATATTCGAACCCAAACTCAGAAATTTGACAGAAATAAACTCAATATGCTAAAAGACTTCCAAAGCCAGGGTATCAACACCACAACGATAACCATGCAAAGTAATACATAAAGGCATAAAAGATCATGCTTTCCATCAAAATAACTTTCGTTATTAACAAATAGGCATATAGAGGCTTTCGCATAAACCCTAATTGTTACTAACCCTTTTCACATAATTAATCCAAGTTGCATTAAGATCACTTTCGCTTCAATAATACAAACAAGGATCACCTTCAACTCTCGCAAAAGAATCATGCTCATAGGGATAGAAGATGAATCGCACAAAAAGATCTGACCTTTACCGCGTCACCTCACATGGCCACCGTCGGGCTCACCCCAGCCCCAGAATTGGGTGGACTACTCACGTCTCATCGCAATCGCAGACATTGAATGAAAAGAAATAACTTGCATAAAACTATATTCAAAAGCCTTTACAATCCCGGCAATCAACTTTTGCAGAAAGCCAAAACCCTAAAAACCTTAGAATTCCTAAACTGTATCTGTGGAACTACTTGTTTTTCTCTGAAATTGAATGAATAAAACTGAGCCCCATGGGCTTTATTTATAGGCTTCTAATCCTTGCTACTCAAGGATAGAATATCCATATCTATATCTAAAATTATATCTAAAAGGCTAAAAGATAAATAAAATGTTTTAAGGAAATAAATCAACTAAGGAAAACTATATTAAAATTAGGTAGGTCTTCATGTCTTGATAGATCTTGTCTTCCATGGATAGAATTGATCAAATTTGGATAGATCTCGGCAATTCTCGGATTCCTTCATGCCCAAGAATTCCAAGTCGAGTAGGACTCGTCATGTGGACGCGTTTCTCGAAACTGGGCTACTCGACATCGACAAGGGTCTGGTCGACCTCGAGTAGGATTCTTCGTCGACTGGACTTTCTCGGCTAGATCTGCTCAATGTGGCTCGGACTTGGCTCCTGGTGCTCGTCGATGTCGACAAGGGCTCGTCGAGGTCAAGTGGACTGGCTATGTCGACTGGGTCTTCTCGGGTGGCTCTACTCGACAGGCTCGGATCTGGACTCGGAGCTCATCGATCTCGACTAGAGCTCCTCGATCTCGACTAGGGCTCCTCGAGATCGACTAGGGTGTGGCCTTCTCTGGTCGAGCAGCTTCTCCTCGGCATGGACTCGGACTGGCGTTGTGGCGCTTGTCGATCTCGACTAGAGCTTGTCGAGATCGAGTAGGGTTGCTCGGCATCCTCGTCCTCGGCTTCTTGGTCAGCTTCTCTCCTTGTCGACTTCGGGTGTGGCACTGGTCTTCGTCGATCTCGACTAGGGTCTTGTCGAGATTGAGTAACTTCCGGAGCTGGGATGGTCTGGCTCTTCGACAATGCTCTGTCGACCAAGGCTGCTCGGACTCGCTCGTTGAGATCGAGTAAGGTCTACTCGAGATCGAGTAACCTTGACTCTCAGATTGATTCGACTGGTTCCGCTGCTTCTTTGACTTTGGACTTCTGTAGCCGATTCCCGAGCTTTTCTGACCTTCTGTAGAATTGGTGTAAAACGCCTCGAATTCTGCGATTTAAACAGAAACTGGTGTAGATTCCATAATTTGGCAAATAAACATAAACTACATAGGTTTTGTACTATCTTAGCCCAAATGAATGAAATGCATGCAGAAATCGATATAAAAGTTACTGTAAAACATGGCAAATTCAGCTTACAACAGTTATCACGGTCAATTATTACATAACATGAAACTGAAATGGAGAGGAAAGGTTGAGTAGAGAACCAGCCAATGGCTTCACGTAGTTCATATCTTTTTATAGTGTCTTCAAGTTCGAGTGTCTCAGTCACATATGTCAGGTATTCATTTGCAAAGAACAAAGAATTATTGCAATCAGTTTATGCAAGTGAAACCATGAAATAAGTCGTGGCAAGTATGATGGAACATCATCCCTAACAAAGATAAGAGGCCCAATTTGGATACAAATCCCTAACAAAGATTGAACAACTAACTAGCCTTCGATTTCACCCGCTCTGCCTGAGAGTATTCGGTAGGTTTGTGCCGTGGCAATAAGTACCCTTTTGCCACGGCATTAGCTACGGCAAGCGTTGCATAAACAAAAACCAAGACAGTAGCTTCGGGGTGAAGGTGCCGTAGCTAAACTTCCGTGTAAAGGGGAAAATAGCCACCGCTGGTAGCTTCGGATGGGGTTACCGTAGCTATTGAATTAATTTTGCCATTTTTGGTAGCGATGGCTAGTGTTTGTCGTGGCAAACTACACAACTTTATAAAATAAAGAAAAAAGGAAAACAAAATAAAAACATTAAAAAATACTCTGTATAACCCTAGATCTACTCACAACCCCTCTCACTTTCGTGGAGTGTCCCTTTCTCTGGTTGTTGCCTCCACTAGACTCGAGTTCCATCGATCCCTTCTCGTTTCCATGGAGGTCCAAACCCATGACCTCTCAGTCTCTCAAGTCTCATCAACTCATCTTCTTCTCTTTTGTCCTTCCTCTCTCTCTGCGTTCCCTTTTCCTCTCTCGCCATCGCTGCAATGCTGCTTCCTCGCCTCCCTCTCCCTCTCACTTTGTAATAGATCTCCCTTCTCCCATATCCGCTTTTCCTTGGGTTTCTTCTTCCTCGCCTCCCTCTCACTCAAATAAGGTCGTCGCTTTGGCTGCTTTACAAAGCAAACAAGAGAGCGCAATTGTCCTCTACACTGCATAGGAGGTAACGAATTCAAGCGAGATTGGGGGCGACAAGATCTTCCCATCGAACTCTCAACTCAAGTGAGTCACGTAAATCTCTTTTTCTTAGTTTTCCCTACTATCTAGGGTTTGAATTTGGCCCTATACCTTCTGTGCGATTTTCTTTCTATTTTGTGTTTAAACTTCGACGATTCTTCTTGTTTAGGTTCAACTCTTCATGGGAAGTAGGGGTGTGCATATCCAGGTACCCGACACGAGCCGGGTAATCGTGTCGGATACCCGAAACCGTTTAGGTCTAAATTGCCGAACCGTACACGAACCATTTATAGATTCCGACACGGTATAGGTAATCGGATCCGTGTCGGGTCGGCGGGTATCCGACACGAACCAACAGTGTACACAGTTAGACCTATTGACAGCAAAAATTAATTGCCATGTCTAGGAATCGAACCTTGGTTGCACAAGAACTGCATGGGCTTAATACCAACTAGGCCATCAAAGATTTTTGATACTTCTACGGTTGTAATTTTACTAATACTATCTTACAGTGAGAGTATGGGTAACAACAAAAATTAAATGATACCGTCAGGAATCGAACTTGAGGCTGGAAGGAGGTTACACGGAGGGGCCGTGTTATGGGCCTAACACCAACTAGGCTATCAAAGCTTTTTGATACTTTTTGGTTTGTATTTATATTAATACTATCTATGACAGACTTATAAATTAAAAAAAATTAAACGGTTCATGTCGGGTATCCGACAAGGAGATATGCTCGATCCAAACACGAACCGTTTAATGTCGTGTTTTCTCGGTTCGTGTCATTATCGGATCGTGTTTTTTCGGTTTCGTATTTTTCGTGTCGTGTTGTCGTATTTTCGTGTCGTATCAGTCGTGTCGGGTTTTTCTGCACATCCCTAGTGGGAAGGAGAGAATTCCTGGTTAGTTCTCGTGTGGTAGGGTTCTGGATCAGCGCAGAGCAGGGCAGGTAAAGCAAGAATAGATCCGAGAGAGATGGACTGGTGCTAGGGTTTCCGTGTGCTCAATGTATTGCCTCTTTAATTGGTTTTTTGCTCGTCAATCTCATCGCTAATTTCCCCCTTTTTTTTCTTCCTGAAGTTGGGCTTAAATGGACAGTGATTTCTTGATCCTCTTCGAATGGCAAGCAACCAGATGAGTCAATTGAAGATGGGGTGAAGAATGTCGTGAAACTTCTCGAAGAGAAGTGCGGAGCTGAGTTGTCTGCTTCTGGCACATTCATTGATCAGCGACCTAGGTTTTCCTTACTTTACTTTATCCCTCTTAATTTTCTGGAGCCTTTTTTTTATCATCAAATCTAATGCCATTTCCTTTATTTCCCTGATTTGAGCTGTGCAAATTTGTTAAATCAAACACTTCTTCACTTTTTTGTTAAGCAATTTCTGCAATTGTTTTTTGTTCTAAGGTTGTGCATCTTTTAATCCACTGATATCCCTATTTTATGTCTATGGTCACTGATTAAGGGTCTCATAGAAACATAAGATAAGACCCTTTATGTAGTGATATAGTGATATTACTTGCTTCTGCCCTTTATGTAGTGATATAGTGATATTACTTGCTTCTGCCCTTTATGTAGTGATATAGTGATATTACTTGCTTCTGCATTGGTCTTCCATACTAAATAGCTTTTGATGTTGCATCTTGTAAGTTGATTTATAAACTGGACTGTCATTTTAACCTCCATCTGTCATTAGTGCATAATCAAATCTTAATGGTTTGTTGCGATTTGACCATACATGGGTGTGTAAGGGGCGGATTTGGTTGATATTCATATGACTTAAGTATAAATGATAAGATCTTGGTTGGAGAAAGAAATTAATACAGTATATATTATCTGCAGTAAGGTTTGAATTTAGCCTACTTTCGGTCTGTCTTAGTTTGTTTTTATGGTTTTGATTGGATTTACTCTAATTACTGCCCCTTCTTCCCGTATGTAGCACTGTTAAGCACATTACTACCAAAAGATTTAAGGTTGGAGTTGTGTGAAATTAGATCTAAGAATTTGTTTTGCATAAATGAAAAGGTTGTTCTTTCTTCTTTTTTTTTGCACCACTAAGGGGTTGAGAATGAATTTTGGCCAGCCAGCTCCCTTGGAAGTGTTTAGATGAATATATATATATATATATATATATTCAAATAAACAAGACCATATGTGTTCATTAAGTGTTGAAATTAGAAAATCGATAAGGACAGTAAAGCACATAAAAGAAACCAAGCTATAGATGATAGCTTAGAACACCCATGCATAAAGAAGATGCAAAAAAAAGGTATTGAGAGCTCGAGTGAGAAAAATGGAGACAGAAAAATATATATCATTGATACTTATTTCTTAAGATATCTAATCACTTGATTTGAGCTATGGGATTTTCATTACACTCAGCTTACTTGCAAGAAAAATATCCACCTTTATCAGCTACCTTTTTGTTTATTAGATAGATAGATAGATATACATTTGTATTTGGGTAAATTATAGAAAACCACCCTTAAGATAAGGGTTTTTTTCCAGTTCTCTTTATTCTCCTACTTGGTGTTATACTTCCATTCCCTGCTGTAATGAATGCAATCTTTTGTTCTCCCAATTTGTGTTTACATTTTAACTTTCTTAGTGTATTCTCTTAAACTCTTCCATTGACGATTTCTAAGTTTGGTGCGTTCATATTTGTGACAAGTGACCAAAGTTGATGGTTTTCCATTCGTTTTTACCTGCTGACAGCTTTCATATGCCGATTTGTGCTTTTCTTTCTCAGATTCATGGATTTAACTTCTTTTGTCTTGTATAATTGCAGAAGAGGAAGCACGATGGTATTTAATGTAGATGTTAAATGATACTCAAGATATCTCGTGCTCTGTACGACCGGATGAGTTAAAGCTTTCCATCCTGAAGCATGTTGGATCTCCTTCAGCAGAGGTGTTACCTTTTCCCATTCACCCAGGCAATTGGTAAGTTGATGTTGCAGTTAGCCTGGTGGTTTACTTTGATCCTTTTTGTTTCTTTTCTGCTAATGGAAACTGATACCACTTGATCCTTTTTTTTTCTTTTCTGCTAATGGAAGCTGATCTTCTCCTCTAATCCTTTCAGTGAGTTTGGAGTAAGAATTACTGCTGTCTTTTAGAGCTGCTGGCTGGTTCTTTATTTGCTGATTTCTTATACTACATTTCTTCTTTCATTGCCAAGTTGTTTATTTGCTGAATGTTTTCCTTTTTTTTGAATCCTCATCATAGTAGCAAAAAATTGAATTGATTGAGTCTGCTTGAGTTTTATCTGGCTTATTTTTTTGGTTGATTAGTTGTTGAATTCGGGTACCAAACTTGTGAATATTATTATGGTGCACCGATTGAAAGAAAGATCTTACACTTCCACTTAAGTTAATAATGACTTGGATTGTGCAAACTAGTTAATTGCTTTTGTTGTTTTTTTAATAGGTTCAAGCCTACTCATAAGATTAACAATTCACTACAGAGGTTGTCAAGGTTGGAGGGGGAAGAAAAGAACTATGTGGAGAAAAATTCAGAAGCTTGAAGAGGAATAATTTGCTTCTATTGTTGTAGTGCCTACTCATAAGATTATTGTGTTGCTTGATGCCTCAGGAGAGGTATAATTTGCTTCTATTGTTGTAGGTTGATGTTGCATAATAACATAAGTTAAGGCTTGATTTGCCTTTGCTGGAGAAGAAAATGATCTCAGAGATAACCAGGGCGGAAAGAGTAAATTTATATAATTACAAGTGTAAGGCTTGATTTGGCTTCTCTATGGATATTCACTTGTTGTTGTTTGTAAGCTTGATTAGGTAAATTTTTATATAATTAATGTAAATTTTTATTATTATGTATATTTAAATTTGTATAAATTAATACAAATTTATTAATAGGTAAATTGCACGGGTACTGTTTTTTTTTTTTAAATATGGGACTTTTCAGCCTGGGGGGCGGGTTTGAAGAATCCAGGCTAAAAAGCAGGTTTTTATTTTATTTTCCATGAACAACTTCGCTACGGCGACTTACCGTGGCAAATGTGTCGTGCCTTTCATCCGGAGTTACTTCACCGTCGCTTAACCGTCGCTAGATTAATAGCTACGGCTAACTGTCGTAGCTACTATCATTTTGCCACCCCAGACTTGGCCACCCCTTGTTTGCCGTGGCTACTGCCGTGGCTAAATGGGTTTTGCCACCCCATAATGGCTTTTTGCCACGGAAATTTACCGATGCTAAATTGTTTTTTTTTGTAGTGGAAATTAGCGTATCTTCAAAGGTGGCGGTGTGGGTTAAACCCTAATTAACCCAAAATCAAGAACCCTAAATCAATTTCAAACAAAAGAGTGAAATTGCACCAACAAAATCGGAGCAGGGAGAAAAGAGGACTGTCGCTCATACTAATCAACGAAGTAGCAATGGAGAGTAAGGAGGAGTACTTATCGTCGATCTTGGTCCCGGTCGTTCCAGTGGTTGCCTCTTCGAGTATCATCTAGCCCTTCGTAGAGGGAGCGATGGAGCCCTCAGATCCGGACAAACGGGTGAAGATTAAATGAGAGATGAGCAGAAGTTGAGCAAGAGGGGGAAACCAAAAGAAGGCGCCATGAGAGGAGGAGAGAGGAAAGACAGAGCTCAGATCTGGACAAATGGATGAAGAATGAAAGAGAGATTTAGGGTTAGTGACTTAAAAAAAAAAACACCGCCAAATCTTCCCCATGAAATTAAACAAAAGGAATGAATTTGTTTCAAGTTTTAATAATATAATTACATTTGTCTTAATAGATGAGGTATAAATTTTTGTTAGAACAGTGTAAAGTTATTTGAAGTGTAATATATTTTAAAAAATTTATTAAATTTTATACTTACATATATCACTGATATCATTAACAAAATATATAACATAATGTGGAAAATATATTATTTTACGTTATATATTAATGCTATGATAATTTTATTAAAAAAGTTATACTTACATATACCCCTGGTATCATTAACAAAATATATAACATAATAGGGAAAATATATTGATTTTTATAATACTAATTATTTTTTAAAATTTTATTAAATTTATATTTTAATAAATATATTGAGTATTCAAAATGCATAAATGGATGAAAAAATAAAATTTTATTATGAATTTTAGGTTTTAAATTTATTGGTACAAATATAGCAAATCGAATCTATAAATAAAATAATGAATAAAATATAATATATATATATATAGGGTGTGGTTCTGGTGTTCACAACCCTTAGAGTGTACCTTGTACACGAATCTGAGCCATTAATCATTGAATAATGAATGGCCTACGATCCGCCACGTGCTCGGATTTTTAAAATAAAAAATGCATATTTCATCCCCCATTTGAAGCGTGAGGCGCGTGGTGCTCTTGTGCAATTAAAACCCTAATACAGCCGCATTCTTCTTCACCATCCCTACAAGCCAACCAGGGTGATTCTCAATGGCGAAACCGGTGGCGACTCGAATCGAAGAGGAGCGAAGGGTAATCGGCGGCGCAAAGAGTCGGAGCCCAGGCGGAGGCGCACGGAGAGGGATCCATCGATGGCGGCCCTAGATCTCCGGCGGCGAATTGAAAGCTCTACCTAGCGCTTTTGCCCCCACGCCCCAGATCTGAGCCCACCGATGGCGGAACCTGGATCTCCAGGCAACAAGTCGAGGCACCGAGATCCAAACCGCCATCATCCATATTTGTTTGAAGAACCCTTCTCCCTCCCCTTCGCCATACCCAGGTATAAGCCCTTCTCGGATGTAGACGACTGGTGGCCGGCGCCGGCGCCGATTCATATTTCTTCTCTCACTCCCGAGATCCGAGCCTAGTGGATTCTTATTTCTTCTTTCATTCGCCAGATCTGAGCCATTCTCCTTCGCCATATCCAGGAGACAAGACGAGCACAGGTGGTCGCCGCCGCCGGCGCTGCTTACCAAAGGCACGGGTTCTTCGCTGCACATAATCGAGAAAATAAAAAAGGGGTTATTTAATTTTTTTTTAATTTGTTTTTTTTGTGTATCTAAAAAAAATAAGAATCCGCATAATAATCTCTTAATTGTCGTTTAATGCATGCGTTGAAGTCGATCGATTCAACTGAATAATTCCAAAAATTTACATATTCGCGACAATTATGCAATTATTCATCTATTTCGTGTACCTCGTAAAAATAAGAATTTCACTGATTAATCCACCAATTATCGTTCAATGTACGCATTAAAATGACCGATACAACCGAATACTTGTAAATATTTACTTATTCACATTGGTTATGCATTTCATCGAATAATCTCCCAATTATCGTTCAATGTACGCGTTTAATTGATCGATTCGCCCGAATAATTCAAAAAAATTACTTATTTACAACGGTTATGCAATTATTCATCGATTATGTGTACCTCGTAAAAATAAAAATTCTAATGAATAATCTTCCAATCTAATTCTAAAAATTTACTTATTCACAATCGAATAATTCTATAAATTTACATACAATCGAATAATTCTAAAAATTTACATACAATCCCCCATGTGGGTCCCCACACACTGGTTATTGTAAATATTTACTTATTCACACTGGTTATACAATTATTCATCGCTTTAGTGTACCTCGTAAAAATAAGAATTCCACCGAATAATCTCCCAATTATCGTTGAATGCACGTGTAAAATCGATCGATTCAACCGAATAATTAAAAAAAATTACTTATTTTCAACGGTTATGCAATTATTCATCGCTTTTGTGTTCCTCGTAAAAATAAGAATTCCACTCGATAATATCCAGATTATCATTCAATATGCCCATTAAATCGATCGATTCAATGGAATAAATCTGAAAAATTACTTACTCACAACGGTTATGCAAGAATTCATATAATGATATTTTCGCTTCTGTATACCTTGTAAAAATAAGAATTCCACTGAATAATCTCGCAATTATCGTTCATTGTGCGTGATAAATCGATCGATTCAACCGAATAATTATAAAAAAAATTACTTATTCACAATAGTTATGCAATTATTCATCGCTTTTGAGTACCTCGTAAAAATAAGAATTCCATTGAATAATCTCTCAATTGTTTCACATTTCAACGAATAATGTTTCACACTTCACAGAATAATGTTTATTACGTAGTCATACTCGTGCGATAAAGGTTTTTTATGTTGTTTGTCAAATGAAGAGTTCATATACTGACGATAGTAAAACATCAAGTTTTAATTAACGGATGGAGTATAATTTAACCGAATCTGACTCGTCTCCTTCCCGTACGAATAATCTTTATAATTTAACCGAAAAATCTCTCAAATTTAACTGAATAATTGAAAGGAAATAAGCAATGAAGCAAGCAAAAAAAAACATACCAAAAAATTCTTCGTTTTTCCCCGAATAATGTGTAATTGTATAATATTTCAAAGAATAATGTTTATTTGTGTAGTCGTAATTGCAATCATATATTGCAAGAGATATACCAGTTTGAAGGCATCAATTGCAACAGTAATTGCAATCGTAGCCGCAATTGTAATCATATATTGCAATCCAAGATGAGGAAATTTGAAATCGTATATTTCAATCGGAGATGAGGCAATTGGATCAAGTAATCAACCTCACCATGGACTACACCCAATTGAACAGTGCACCCACCAAATCTATTAGCGAAAATCAAACCTACGGCGAAACAGTCCAATCTTCAACTCCAAATCCTGAAATCCCTAAAACAATCAAACACAGCAGCGCAGAACATACCATTAATCGCAACGCCATCGAATGACCGTCGATTCACCGTCGTCTGGGCTAACTTTGGAACTCTGGCTCGGCATCGGAACTCCGGGTTCGAGATTCTCCTCCGTTCGCATCGCCGTCGAATCACCATTTATTCACCGTCGCCTGGGCTATCTTCGGATCCACCGTCGCCTTGGCCTCACCTCTGCCTGGCCGTGCCTTTCCTCCCCTCGGCTCGCCCCCGATTCCGACGACGTCAAGGCCTCTTTCTTCCTCCGCCGATTCTGATCGAGCCAAGCACATGAGTGAGAGATTTAATTAGTCAGAGAAGAAAGTGCACACGCGCTTGTATTGGCCGGTTTGGGTTTAATTGGATATGGGACCCACATTTTTTAATTAAGAAAATAGGTAAAAAAGCCAATTAATCTCAGCCATTTATTCATCTCAATTAACGGTCTGGATTTGTGTACAAGGTACACCCTATGGCTTGTGAACAATAAATCCATACTATATATATATATATATATATATATATATAACGCCGTAGAATATAGTAGTAAAATTAATTAATATTATATTTAAATATAATTTATTTTTCAAAATATATGAATAAAATACTATCACGTGCATTTTTTTTCCCCTCAAAACATCCCAAATTATTTTTTTCCCAAATCTTCTTTAAATGTTTTACACATAAGGTAATCAACTAAACTCTCGGAGATAATAAATATAGTTAGAATCTTCAACTCAAAATTATTTAAAATAAATTAAATAAAGTAAAAAAATTGGCATAGATATCAAAAAAATTAGATTATACATCATTTTAAATAATGTTATAATAAAAAGTAAAATGTGTTACATATACAAAAGTATTACATCATTTTAAATAATGTTCCATCCAGTGTAACACAATTTTTGCTAATGTAACACTTTGTTAATAAAAGTTAAAATATGTTACAATAGATACCTATGGTAACAGTTTTTTAAAATGTTACATAATAAATGTTACATTAGGGTTATATATATAGTTGTGACGTGACTGCAATTTCCGATTCTTTCAGTGATTTTTCTTTTCTTTTCAATCAATACGTGTTTGCCTTTAATGGGTTTAAGAATTGGATTGGGCTTGAAAAGTTGGGCCTTTTATTTGACGTGGTAGGCTGGTTGCCTCAATGCCTTAATTCATTTACTATCATACATATGTATGTATACCCAAAAAAATATTTTTTGGGCCCATAAAATTTTGGGCCTTGGGTTGACGCCTAGCCTGCTCTTGCTTATGGGCCGGCCCTACCCATAAACGTAGTTTACTAGTTGAAATTAAGTAAATTTTGATTTAAAAAATGCTCAAATCTATGAAATGATCATCTCGACCAAACACGAAAAGCATCCTCCTCCGATATTAATCCAAATTGGAAATGACCCACATCGAAACGACATAACCATAGACCATCCTGGCTCATTTGATTGCCACCTCTAATGAATAGTTCCTCACAATTTGTTATCGAATATGAGAATTGGGTTTATTCTAGTTTTGTTTTTATCCCTATCTAGTTGAAGTGGTTGTACGCCGGATAGAGAAGGTGTTTGTACTATATAGATACACATACATACACACATGGCTCTCTGGTTTATTAATCCATTTAACTTGTAAAAAAAAAGGAAAAAAAATAGTTGGATGTGAATTTAATACAGTAACTACTAACTATATATTGGCAAGGCAACAACTCATCACGGGACTTCGATCCTTCTTTGGTTAGGTTAGCTATTTTCAATGTATATATGTTCCGTCTTTTCATGAGGTTGTACTTTTTTGGTTTTTAGTTAGAAGATTCTTTTGTCCCATCTTCCTTGTGGTGTTTTTGTTCTTTTTCTACATATTCATTTCATTTTATGACCCTCAGGCAGTTGGGCCCCTTCTCACGGTACGAAACGTTTTGATAGATTGAGAATTAAGTTAGGTAAACAGAGGTTTTCAGGGAGATTGTAGCATATGACTGGTATTAAATATTTTTGTGTAATTTGCAAATAAGTGAATAACTACAGTGTCATCGAATACTTGTCCACCAGAATTAATATATATTTAACAACTCAAATTGTCAACCTATGAAAAAAAATCGGCTAAAATTGAATAATTATTTAATCTAATTGAATAATTTCTTGTTACCGAATAACTTTTATATTTCATTCCAAATAAATAAATTAATATAATTTCATAACTTATTACAATTCAGAGGGTTACCACATCTCAATAGGGATTGACAAAATCCCAAAAGAGCTTTAAAGTCCAACTGTTATTTAGGGTTGTGCATAACCGGGTACCCGACACGACACGGTTAACCGTGTCGGGTACCCGAAACCGTTAACGTCGAAAACATCGATCCGGATACGACACGACTAATACCGGGTATCCGATACGAAATCCGAAACGGTTCCGTGTCGGATACCCGTGTAATCCGACACGAACCGTTTGTTGAATTTATTTATTTTTTTCCTAAATTTGTTGGATAAAAATCTCCTCGGCAGTCTGGAATGGTGTGGCTGGAGGCGGAGGGAGAGGCGGTTGTCGATTCTGCGGAGGTCTGGACGGTGGTGGAGTAGCAGGCGGTGGAGACGACAAACATCTGGTGGCGATTGGCGCTTGGGCCAACAAATCTCGCCGGAGATAGAGAGATCTACCGAAATGTGAATTTGAGAGAGGTTGAAGGAGAAGATCTTTTTACAACTAGAGATATTTGGGGGCGTATGGCGTTAGGGCCAAAGAAAACGCGTCGGAGATGGAGAGATCCGGCCAGATCTGAAATTGCCAAAGAAATCGCGTCGGAGATGGAAAGATCCGGCCAGATCTGAAATTGATTCTTTGGCTACGCTTTACTAATGGAATGTGTCGAGGCTCTCTAGAATTTTTGAAGATAGGTTGAAGAAGAAGGTTGTCTAATAATGAATTTGAATTTGAGATGGAGAGATGAATTTGAGATGGGGTTAAAGAAGGTTGCATCTTTTAGCTTTGGAAAGAGAGGACTGGGCGGAGGCGTGCAAAGGCCTGAATGAAGGATTGGCCTGGAGATTGGAGGAGTTTTAGGGTTTAATTAAAGAAATTAAAGAAGCCAAAAATAAAATGTAAGGTTGGAGGTTCGAACTCCCGACCTAGGCCATCTGCCACCTTTGCAAAAGAGCGCACGTACCATCTTAACCATTTCAACAATGTGTTCATTCAGCTTACCATATTAATAATATTACCTTTTTTTTCTGTTTAAAAAAAAAACGGTTCGTGTCGGGTATCCGATAAGGGCATATGTCCGATCCGAACACGAACCATTTAATGTCGTGTTTTCTCGGTTCGTGTCATTATCGTGTCGTGTTTTTTCGGTTTCGGGTTTTTTCGTGTCGTGTTGTCGTGTTTTCGTGTCGTGTTTTCGGTTTCGGGTTTTTTCTGCACACCCCTACTGTTATTGGACTCTAGTGCTGCCAATTCCGTCCGCATAGCAGCAACGCCCACAATGGGTCATCCTTTGCGTGACTCTAAGATGTGGGTTCAGTGACTGTCAACACATTATACAAAGAACAAACATAAACTTCAAAAAACTAATAAAGATCGGTAGGAGGAAGTACTGTGAAATTGAGTAGAGAGGAATAGATTTGGAGAAAACTTTCATACCTTTCATTGAATTAACGGATACAATATATAGGGTTTACAAAATCTACGATAGGAAAGGATAAAGATATGCAAGTATATACAACTCTATCTTAGAGAAAGATAAGGATATGCAAAGATATGTACTTGGACCCTAAGTTATCCCAATATTCCCCCTCAAGTTGGAGCATGAAAGTCGACGATGCCCAACTTGCGAAGGAGGAACTTAAACTGTTGCTTGCCCAATGGTTTGGTGAAAAGATCGGCCGACTGCTGAGAAGTGGGAACGTACATGGTAGTAACGATGCTTGCGATCAATAAATCCCTAATAAAATGACAATTGATTTCAACATGCTTAGTCCGTTCATTGAACACGGGATTAGCAGCGATGTGTAGAGCTGCCTGACTATCACAATGAAGTTGCATCGGCCTTGAGTGACGAATGCCGAGAGAATAAAGAAGGGATTTTAACCAAATAAGCTCAGAGAAAGCGACAACCATCGAACAATATTTGGCTTCTACGGAAGAGCGAGAGACAGTGGGCTGCTTCTTTGATTTCCAAGAGTCAGGCGATTGACCCAAGTTGATGAAGTAGCCAGTCACAGATCGTCGAGTAAGCGGGCAAGACGCCCAGTCAGAATCACATAATGTCGTGAGCTGGAGGTCAATGGAAGCGGATAAGAGAAGGCCTTGACCTGGATGACTCTTTAGATAACGAAGGACCCTAATTGCTGCGTGCCAATGATCGAGTTTAGGGTTCTGCATAAACTGAGACAAGACATGTGCATGGAAGCATATATCCGACCAGGTAATAGTGAGGTAGATGAGTCTACCCACGAGGCAATGATAGAGGTATGCTTGAGCAAGAGGAGCGTTGTCCGAGACAGCTAGTTGCTAATGCTGCTCCATGGGAAAATCGCAGGGTTTAGAAGCCAAAAGATCAGACTCTAACAATATATCAAGGGTATATTTACGCTGAGACAAAAATAAGCCCGTGGGAGATGGAGCAATTTCAATCCCAAGAAAGTACTTCAAAACCCCCAAGTCTTTCATGTGAAAACAAGAGCTCAAATACTCCTTGAACTGAGAGATTGCGGTAGAGTCATTCCCCGCAATGATCATATCATCAACATAAATGAGCACATGAATAGAGACAGTAGGAGTGGGTAAGGAGAACAAAGAGTAGTCGGCTTATCTCTGTATAAATCCGAATACCCGAAGCGCAGTAGCAAGCTTAAAAAACCAATTCCTAAGCGCCTGACGTAAGCCATACAATGACTTTTAGAGACGACAGATATGACCTGAATAAGCAGTCGGGAGACCCGAAGGAGGCTTCATAAACACTTCCTCATCCAAGTCGCCATGGAGGAAGGCATTGTGGACGTCCATCTAATGGAGTTCCCAGCCTCGGATCGCAATTACTGAAAGAAAAACTCTAACAGAAACAATTTTAGCGATAAGAGCAAATGTCTCATGAAAATCGATACCTTCCACTTGACGATTACCAAGATCAACAAGTCTCGCCTTATATCGCTTGATAGTGCCATTGGAGCGATACTTGATTTTGTAGACCCATTTGCACCCGTTGGGCTTCTTTCCCGGAGGTAAGTCGGCCAAAACCCATGTTTGATTGCGTTACAGGGCTGCGAGCGCACTATTTATAGCCTCCCACCAATGAGAATGGCGGACGACCTCAGGAAATGTGGATGGTTCATGCCCTGAAGTTATAGTAGACAAAAAACCACCGTGTGCAGAAGAGAAATGAGAGTTAGAGACATAAGCAGCTATGGGATAGAGGGTACCTGAGGACGGTGTATCGGAGGCAAGTGAGGAGAGCGTAGGGTAGGGGTCTATAGAGCTAGTGGCAGAGCAGACATAGTCTCTGAGCAGTACAGACACTACTAGAAAACTTCAATTAGACATCTGTTGTCAACAAATGTCTTTCAAAAAAATTTCCGACCTCTTTGTGCGTGTAGTAAAAGATCCAAACTTTCCACATCGGTTTTAAGCAGATGTCTTTTCTTAATTAGAACCCCTCAATTTTTGTTATGACATATTCACTTGTTGATGAATATCCATAATTTGTCATTTGAAAACATGTGAAGATATCCTCCTAAAATAAAAATGTGACATTTACATCTTTATTTAAAAAATAAGTGATGTCTTAAGACAAAATAGACAACAATTTTTTTGAAGTGTTCACGTTTATAATCATGGCCGATATATAATTTATTATTTTATATTGTTTTAATTTAACCGACCACATGAAATATAGGCATAGCTGATGTATTTCCATATTATCGACATCGCTTTGAGAGTATTCATTCTCTGTATATTAATTTAATGTTCATTATACGTGATATTATATCATTCTAAAATAATGCACTATTGTGGTTGCATACACAGAAGATGTCGTTTCCCACATTTATATCAGTTTTTTCAAAATAAAATGATGTAGTTGCTGCATTGACACATCGATTTATTTGGTAGGTAACGATGTTACTTTGACAAATATATATACGTTCATATATCATTTTAATGTTCAAACTGGTATTGCACATTGATTTAAATGAACAAATTGATGTGTATAATTATGTTGGCATCAGTTTCCATAGACTGATATGATGTTAAAAGTATGAATGCACTTCTATTTTCATATATAATCCGATGTTTTTAAATATGGATACACAACACGCTCTTTTTGACAGAATGTCGCATTTTAACCGTTCTTCTAAATAATAGGACTTTTAATGAAAATATGTACATATAAAAAAGGATCATACAATAACATTTACAAAATATGATGCTGCCATTCATAGCCACAACAGAGTTGCCAAGCTAATCGAAACCGTGACTTTTGATTCCCCAAAAATCTCTGCGCAATACCGCCATACATTGGCAGATCCATATTTACGGAGGCACTCATCATAGAAACCGTAGACCTGTTAAGCAAGAGAACATCAGCAACATATGACGAAGTGCTGCTGAAAATAATTGAGTAATGATGCATCAGAAAAATGCTATTGATTATTCAAGCTTGGCATGACTATTGATTATTCAAGCTTTTTGGAGATTAATAAATGAAAGAAAACAATGAGCCTATTTTATTTGATGCATGACTTTACAACCCGGTCAAATAAAGTTCCTTTATAAAAGAGAAAAAAAAATATATGACTTTATCGCCCAGCAACAAAACTGGGCTATAAAACCAAAATCATAAACCATCAATAAAATGCTCCTCTACCTTCACCCATGAACAAATAATTAGCCTAACATAAAAGAATCAGTAAACATATAAAGACAATTCAAGCAATGTGAAACGAATGAAAATGGAAAATCTAGCTCTGAAGATGGAAGTGATTTGTACAGTTCTGGAAGAGTGGTGCTCAATCCAAATAAAAGAAATGTGAATAAAAGCTATAAGCTGCTCATTAGCCAGAGTTGAGAAGTACTGATTAGTTTTGATATTGTCTCATTCCAGACCATGGATCCTAGGAAAAGAGAAAGGGTCAACTGTTCTTTTCCTACTTACATCTAGGTCTAAACAGCTTTCACCATTTGCATTTCAAAGAAGGGATAATCTGGTTAATTGTGCAAGCAAATATAAGATATATTACTAGTAGAGAAAAGCATATGATAGAGAATCAAAGGCAAAAAAGATAAGTATAATATTTGGCAATCATTTTTTAGAAAATTGAGATGAGGGAAGCATGTAAAATAAAGATCAATGCATAAACATGTTGTACAAGCTGAAAGCACTAGTTATAAAATGATCAGGTGCCAAATATTTGGTGTGTACGTATGGCATCCAAGGTCAAATCATATTAGCGAGAAAGTGAACACAATGGTATTAATGAAAGATCCTACTAAAAAAAATGATATTCATGAAAGAAGAGAAACTCACATGGGGAAAAGAAATCCAATTCAGAGGCCACAAAAAATAAACAGGCATGAAAGATTAATCACTCTAAAGCACAAAGAGGCATGATCATACCAGGAGCATGAAAATCCGCTCTATAAGCACCAGGCTGACATGACATGATACAGGGATAATTAAAAATAAAACAGGTTGGAATCCTACCTCCTTTTTGATCTAACATAGACAAGTGACTCCATCTAATTAGTACTTGTGGGCTGAACATGTGATTCAACACCTCTGCAACCTTCACTGCCATAGCTCCCTCCTCTGAACGAATCTTCCCCTGAAGGGGTGGTATTCTGCATAGGAAAAGGGAATGAATGAATGGCTGAATACTGTGTTTGATCAGGACAGGAGGGTGGTAATTCAGTTTTTTTGACATACTGTAATATCACTTTTTTAGTGACTAATTTATAAAAAAACAACAAAGGAATTTATTACGACAGATTTCTTATTCTAGCAATAACACACTCTCATGGGTTTTCTATACATTTTTTTTGGTTGCAAGTAGCATCGTACAATAGTAAATTAACAATGTCTTTTATATATAAAAAAATGGATATAATTAATTAAGTAAAAGAAATTGGATTGAATGGAATGGTAATTGAATTTAAATAGCATGCAATGGTAATTGAATGAACTAAAACAGAATCAACTCAAACATGAAATGATTACTAGACACTGAGATCTCCCCTAACTCATGGTACTGCCCAAGAGGCTGATTTTGAGAGGACAATCTTCAAAGCATTGATCAAACAAGAGTAACATAGTCCAAGGAAACAAGACTACAAACAAGACATCATGTAGAAAACCCGACAAACGCACCAAATATATATGAGATATAACTGAACTTAGTTATGCTACTAATCAAACCTCTGCATTCAAATGCTTCACAAATCACAAGGGATCCATAACAAAACCATCTTGAAATTATGCCAAGATTATGAACAATGGTATAACTGAACTTGTTTATCACTTTTATCTGTATCAGACCTCTGAACTGCTTAAAATTTCTGATCACATCCAAAAGGAGTGCAAAGCACATACACAACATATATGCAGTACAATTTAAACTGAAAAAAAATGTCACTTGGCGTATTTGAAGTGCAAAGCACATACACAACAACAATAGCCAGTATCACACAGTACTACTATAAGAATGTTGGGAAAATTCCACCAATACTTTGATTCTGTTCATCCCTCTAGAAAACCCCAAATGATGGGAAAATATTGAGAATTACACATGTAAGGCAAAGGAAAGGCAAAGAATAACAGGGTGCATATCAAATAGACCAAGAAAGCAAGAAATCGGATTGTCTTCTCTAATCAAACACTTAAAAGAAACATAAAAGGAAAGCTAATTCAACAACAAGACACTTATGTGGCTTAACTTATAAGCTTCTTTTATCATAAATTGACACACTACCATACAACCATTTTTTAGCCATTAGATAGAACACTACAAGCATCGAGTGTGAAACTTGAGATTAAAGTTCAGATAAAGTGGTAAAAGAATATTCAAAGAACCAGAAAAGAAAATATTTGATGCTTATCCTTTTCAAAGTAATTTATAGGTTGATTCATCAAGCAAATGTCTATACACTATTTAGCTTAGAAAAAAAAAGAGAACAAAGGCATTAAAGTTACTACTGATGAACACTTTATTACCTCTGATATTGCCTGTCTCGACACATGAATGAGTTGGAACACATCTACTTCCTTAGCTGGGTGTCTGCTACAGTTTGTTGAACAAAGCATGAAGGGTAAGTGTTGTGTCCAGGAGCTGGATCCTAAACTACAATTAAAGTGAAGCCTACACAACCCAACCAAAAACCATAAGGTGGCCGATTTCAGCGCCAGAGAGAATAAACATAACACAATCCACTAAAATATGAAATTCAAACCTTTCATGTAGAAAAAGAAAGAAAAAACAAAGCCTTTTTATCGACCATGAATCCATGATATCAAGTCAACTACGAGAAGTATCATACGACAAATATATTCACAGACACGATCATTATCAAAAGCCTAACCTAATTCATGTTTTGGACTCAGTTTTGGTATCATTCTTATATCTAAATCAAAATTAACGAAATAATTAATACACCATAGAAGACATGCATTTAATCTATCATTCCATCCATTACTCCCTCTATTTCTCACAACAAAAGGTTACACGTACAAAAACATAATGCGGGCAGATTTGGAGTCGAGAGGAGATGTACCGGCTCTATCTTCTCTTTCTCCTACTCAGCATCACAAACATAGCATAAAAAAATCTCATCAAAGCATATCACCAAACACACGCATCGAACCATGAGTTAAAAGAAAATGCAAGAGAAAAAAAGGCGTCAAAGCATAGGAGCAAAACTCTAATGTGAATAGGTGTTGAAGAGTGGTTTACCTAAAAATCAGAGTGGCATTCGAGGAGTGGCATATGATGGCCATTGATCTTGCACAATCGTCGAGCTTGGTCAAATGAGCCTCGTTTATACTATCCAAAAAAATAAATTGATGAGTTTATAGAAGGATCTACCATCCATGGATAAAGCCAATAGTAAGAATAAGGTAGAGAAAAGGAATTAAAGTGATTCACTCAATTCATTCAGCCAAAGCTCAATAGGATCACCAAGCACATAAGTGATTGATTCACTCAATTCAACCTTCTTAAAAAGCCGTCATGCGATTATAACCAGCAAAGAAGTAAACAAATTAAAAACTCGTACAAATGCCAAATTATGAATAGATGCTTGAATCTCCCGACAAAAGTATCAAAATAATATAGAGGCTCATGAATCTATATTTTCTGCTATGATATATCTTTTTATCATTTTTCAGGGATCTTTCTAGCCCCCTTTTATAAAGAAAGTGAAGTAAAGATTTAAGCAATAGGACATTGAATTGGATCAAATTCAGAAGAAAGGCTACGCAATTCTTACACACTAACATTGAGTTGGATCAAATCCAGAAGAAAGGCTACCACTAGGAATTGACTCAATCTAAAGAAAGTGAAGTAAAGATTTAAGCAACTATGCACTTGGATCTGAGGTTTGGGAGATGATAGGGTAAAATAAATGCTTTTCCAGATTTTGTTATCCAAACATGGTTTAAATTTTAATTAGATTATAAACAAAATAAATTGATTATAAACATAATCAATATGAAATCCAAACGGACCCTAAATGTCATTCAAAAGAAACATGACAGAAACATTCCTCCATGGTCCACACCCTATGAAATGATGCTATAGCAATAAAGCCAAATATAAGCTTCCAAAAATATGCGTATAAGATATTAAATACACAATATCAAGGTAAAGACATTTGATTACAGTTTTTTATTTAATTAACTAATAGTAAAATAGTAACCAAATAATAACTATATATGATTATTGAGAGTTCAAAGGTCTACCATAAATCAATAAAATGGCAAGAGTTATCTCATTGATCTTGAAATAATTCACCTTACAGGCTTACACCAATCTATAAGGTTTTATTGTGTGGGCTTTGTCTAACAAAACTTAGCCTTGTCTACTTTATCAAATAAACAATTGTACAGCAAATTATTAGTCATGTTTGGTTGAATGGTTTTAGTTCCGTTATTGTAGAGTGCTCTTTCCTATTTATGGATTCATGAATTAGAGTGATGGTTTCGTTATCAATCTAAAACTAAAAGGTCATAATGTACATTTGAGTTACCTGCAAAGCCAACATAATCCACCCGCCTTGAACTGCCCATTGAAATGGTCTTTCGAGTTCACTCCCGAGCCTTCGCATTGTGTGCATTGCTTAGCACCTGGCGACAATATCAACATATCAGTATTTTTCTGTCATTCTGTTGTAGTAGTTAAATAGCGAGATTCGCAATCGAATGCACTGCCATATTTGTCATGACAGAAACAAGAACAAGAGAAAATCTTGGATTCCTCACCATTTCCTTCTCACTCATGGCGGACTATACTGTGTGATTTGGTGGCTGGCTTATCTGGTGTCGCCTGTTTACATCATCACAAAATCACTCAAGCTTCTTAGTTCCTTTATCAGCGAAAAAAGTAATAGCAAAAGTCACACAGTACAGGAATCCTCAAATCTGGAAGTTTCACAAAACCTACAAATCCGATCATAAAATAGCAATTATAAAATCCAAACTGGAAGTTGAACAGAACAGTAAAGTCAGCAACTCAGCATACATCTTGCCATTTTATACCATATAGAAAAACTTGAAGAGATTACTCGAATCAGCAATACCTGCTAGGAGTGGCAGCACAATCGAACTCAACAATCGAACACAACATATGACGAGGAACGACTGAACGATCCGATGAACAAGTCGAACATAATTACGTGCTGAATCAGAAAAAATAAGAAAATGAGAAAGAAGATGAGAGATGAGGAACGACTGAACGAGCCGAGGAGGAGGAGAAAGAAGAAGATGAAGAGGGATACCTGGAACTTGAAGCCAGAGGAACAAGCCGCCTACTCGCCGTCACCGGCCCAGATCCTTCGTCGAGAAGGGGTTGAACTTTGGAGAGTGAGTCGCCTACCGCAGAGCTTTCCCAAATTGCAAAATAGGAAAGGAAAAATCAGATTGGAAAAATTAAAACCCTAGATCCCCAAAAAAAAATTGAAGGTAGGAGAACGAGCGCAGCGATGACAGGAGAACGAAGGCCAGCGAAACACGACGGCAGGAGAACGTCGGCCTGTTGGGGTTGAACACAGTGACAGAAGCTTGAAGGCAGCGAAGGGAGAACAAGGCCATAGCCAAGAGAAGGAGTCGGATTTGGAGGAAGGAAGTCGGTGCCGGAAGAATAGGGAGCCGAAAAGGAGCCGACAGCGATTTTAGGGTTTTGGAGTATGAAAGATGAAGACTGCGACGGCGTCGGAGTAGTTCAACAATTTGGCCAAACGAAGAACCCTAAGCCAGATCCGATCCAAACTCTAGAGGAAAGAGGGACAAGAGAGCTCGAAGGGCGAGGGTGAAGTTTGTTCGAGTTCTGGTGGGAAAGCTTCCAGCAGAGGGAGAGTCGGAGAGTGCTGAAGGGTTCCGATGGAGAGATACATAGGTATCGAGAAGGAGGCCTGAAGGAGGGGGATGAAGTGAGAGAGGGGAGACATTTCAATTTGGGTGGGTTTTCAAAATATTTTGATTTGGGTGGGTTGGGTCTTCAGATTTCATTTGGGTGGGGTTTCAAATTTTCAAAATGTTTAAATTTTTTGGAAACCCGGTTAAAATTTTCTAAGTGTTAAAATTTTGCCTCTCGTATTTTGAAAACCCTCCTTTTTTTTTCTAAGTAATTTGGTTCCGCCATTTGTCCCTTAAACGCGCGTTTTTATTTTTTCCAAAATCAACAATTTCACATCTGTCTAAAACTTTGACAGTTTTATAAACTCTTTAATACATCACAAAAAATATTACTAATGTAAAAGATTAATTTTCACATCTGTTGTTTTTTGACAGACTTAAATGTAGTGTTGTCTATTGACAGTATTCTAGTAGTGAGAAGGCTGACGTGGTCGAGTACTCTGCCGAAGCGGCTGACTCCCCCTGTCATCGGAGGTAGAGGGAGCAACCGGTGATGAGGCAGGAATAGGATTCGACGCTGGGGTAGGAGGAACACCAAAGACTGTCGGAGATACCACATTAGTGGGAGACGGTATATCAGGGGAGGCCTGGGAAACTGTCGGAGCAGCATACGGGAAATGTGTCTAAAAAAACACAACATCCCTACTCAAAAATATATCACGTGTCTCAAGATCATACAGACGCCAACCACGTTTGCCTTGGGGATACCCAAGAAAGATGCATTTTCAGCTACGAGGTCCAAATGGTTCTTTGAGAAGAAGACTGGACTGGGCTTTGGTTCTCCTTCTGCTAGCCGCGTGCGAGGTGTGTCCCTTGATGCGGGAGCATGACGTGGTCGGAATGCTCCTTGGACGGTGAATGTCGTTCAACACATGGCTAGAAATTTATCTTTCTTGGATACGAAGGACCCTAAGTGTGGTGACAGCCATGGTGAAGGGGTGGATGAAAGATTAGGGTACAAAAATAGGTTTTGATACCATGTGAAATTAAGTAGAGAGGAATAGATTTGGAGAAAACTTTCATACCTTTCATTGAATTAACAGATACAATATATAGGGTTTACAGAATGTACGATAGGAAAGGATAAAGATATGCAAGTATATATATACAACTCTATCTTAGAGAAAGAAAAGGATATGAAAAGATATGTACTTGGACCCTAAGTTATCCCAATAAGTACAGTGACAACTGCTGACAAGGAATCAGAAGATGACTGAGGTAGTCTTCTAAGGGAAAGTTTGTGTAAACAAAGTCCTTTAATGTGAGAGGCCTAACCGCTGGTCGAGAAGGACGATGAACCCCAATAACATCATCATGATTGACATGATCAGGTTGCACATTATGAACACTATCAAATCGAAGATTCATGAACATTGACTTGATGATCCGGAGAAGAAACAATGCCATCTTGCATAAAGCTAGACTTTTAAGCACTCTCATGTGGAGAAGGAAAGGATACTGAAGGAGAAGGAGAATCATGGCTAGAAATCAACCGATTTCTATCCAAAAATCAGTGTCAAACGTAACAAATGGAAACTTAGGAGGTTATTCATTATCAATAACGTCAGTTGCAATATCCTTGAAAAGAAACTGATCTTCAACAAACACCACATAGCGACAAACCAATATCTTGTGTGTTGTAAGATCATACATTTTATATACCTTTTGTCCAGGTGGATAACCAATGAAAACGCACTTTCTACTCATAGCATCAAACTTGGAATGTGCAAACTTAGGAATCAAGGCAAAACAAAGGCACCCTATGACCCTCAAATGATCATAAATGGGCTGCTTATTGAACAATACCTCATAAGATGTTTTCCATTTCAAAACAAACGAGGGAATGAGATTGATAAGATAGGTAGCAGCAAGAACACATCCCCCCCCCCCCCCCACCTACCCAAAAAAAAATTCTCAAGTAAATTCCCATTGAATCTCAAGGCTCGAGCTATCTCTAACAGATGACGATGCTTACGCTCAACTCGTCAATTCTGTTTAGGGACATATGGGGCAGGCCGTTGAGGGATAATCCCTTTAGAAGAGAGAAAACTATGGAGCCTTAACTGATTCTCCGCAAACGAGAGAAAACCATCCACTAGGCCAAACAGTTGTTTCGTACTTCAAAACAAGTAGGTCCAAGTACTCCTAGAATAATCATTCAACACAGTAAGAAAGTATTTAGCTCCACACATAGAAGGGACGTTATAAGGCCCCCAAACATCCATATGAACAAGATCAAACATCCTCAAGGCAACTGAATTACTCTTATAAAAGGGCAACATGTGCAGTTTAGAAAGGAAGCAAATATCACAGTCAAGAGGCTTATCTCCCAAGCCTTTACACCAAGCAAAGTACTTCCGTTTTGACATAGACGCATGTCCTAAACGAGCATGCCTCAACTTTATTTCATGAGTAACGTAATTAACATGAAAATTACCAATAAAAACATGCTTCTTTGTGAAACTGGATAGACTTGGAAAACAGTGGAACTCGCTAAATCTGTAAAGTACTCCACTTCGATCTTTTACCATTAGCATATATGTCACTAGTTGAAGTGTCATGCAAGGCACACTTCTTAACAAATATGAACATGTGATTACTGCTATCAAGTAGTTTAGAAACGGACAATAGATTGTGTTGAAAGTGTGGCACATAAAGCACATATACGAGCACAATCGTGTCTATTAACCAAATCTTTCCCGAGTACTTCACCAAGTGAGTAGCCCCATTGAAGGAAATGTGTTCGGATGCACCCGAAGCAGTTATCCAGATCAACTAGTTTGTGTCAACATTGGTTAGACAAGAGCTATGGCATGTACACCAAAAAAACTTGGAGGACTAGGCTTTAGAAAAGCCGAAGACATGAATATTAGGCTAACCCAAACAACATGTGGGTCTAGATCATTACAGAAAAATACTTAAAAATGAGACGATCTTGGAAAGATCACGACTTAATACCTCATGGCAATTTGGAAGATCAATAAATCTTATAAACTGTTTCCAACAAGGCCTGCATTGGGTCATTAGAGATGGCGAATCTATAAATGTTTGGAAAGATTCATGGATTGATATTATCTTTAAATGCTTTTCAAGGAAACTGATAACTCCCTCCCTTGATGAAAATCGGAAAAGATGTTCCAAAGGCTTTGACAGGATTTTTGTGTCAAAGGCCTTGGAGCGTTAACAGTTGATGAAATACAAAACCTAACTTATTATTCGTATATTATTTTATCTTATTATATACTTCCATTATATTATATATATATATATGAATAACTAACCATTTCAGGAAGTATAAATCAGATTACATCCTTCCTTTTACTTGTTGAGAAGATCGGTTCAAAAATAGATCATGACTTCGAAGTGTCCTTAAATAGAAGATCCAAGATCAACCTGATTGGAAAGTGCTGTTGGAGATCTGGTGATGAAGATCCTCACGCTCCATGCTATCTTCATGCTATTATATAAAGGAAAGGAAGGAGAAGACAGAAGTACAAGTGCAATACACGAGCTTCAATTCATTCAAGTGATCTGTCTTCCAAGTGTCTCTCTGCAAAGCGCTCAAATAGTTTGTTGTTTATTTCAAAGCCTTTGAGAGTCACTGTGAGCTTATAGGATATATTTATTTCAAGTGTTACTCGAGAGTTTATAACTCGGGAAGTTGCACTAGGCTATTGATTTGCGAGAGTTAGAGGATTGTACTAGATAGCTGAGAGAGGTGGGGCTCTTCTAGATTGGTCTAGGACTCCAAGGGAACGTGAGTTGACTAGATTGCAATTGTATAGGAGAGAGGCTTCTCGGTGAGCTATTAGGATCCTAAGCTAAGCATTCAATAAAGCCTTTGAATCCTAGGGTTGTGGAAGAACCCTAGGCGGGGACGTAGGCCAGTTGTGCTGAACCTCGTAAACAATTACTCGTGTCCTTTACTTATTTGCTTTACGTTATTTCCGCACTTGGTTCGATTGTCTAACTTTGTGATTCAGGTTTAATCTCAAGAGTTTTGATTCAAGCTTCAAAAGTCTTGAGACTTTCTGCGAAAAACGGGCATACTCTATTCAACCCCCTTTCTAGAGTATTTCTTATTACATTGTTTTTACATTATCGAACCTTCAATTGGTATCAGAGCCTTACTCACTGTTTTTGATCTAACAATCTTGTGAGTTTTCGATCATGTCTGGTGAAGCAAGCGGAGGATTTGCACAGGGAAGGTCCACAAGCAGACCGCCACTCTTTGTAGGAAACAACTTTGTCCACTGGAGATCTTTGATGAAGATGTTCATCATAGACCAAGATATAGAGCTTTGGAACATTATAGAGAATGGTCCGAAGATTCCAGAGAAGGAAGGACCAAACGATACCAAAGTGGCAAAGAAGGAGTCTGAATACACCCAAGCACATCCTGAAATCATCTCCAAAAACTACAGGGCTATTAACTTACTTTATTGTGGTCTTAGCACTGATGCGTTTAACCGTATTTCCTCTTGTAGGTCAACTAAAGAGATTTGGGACAAGTTGGTCGTCACCTATGAAGGAACGAGCCAAGTGAAAGACACCAAGATCAGCATCTTCCTTCGAAAGTATGAGCTCTTCAAGATGAAGTCTGATGAGTCAATCAAAGTCATGTTCACACGATTCACAGAAATCACCAACAACCTTGACTCTATCGGCAAGAGCCTTACCAACGTTGAGAAAGTGAGGAAGATACTGAGGTGCCTTCCAAAGGAGAAATGGGGTCCAAAAGTAACAGCTATAGAGGAAGCCCAGGACCTCACCACTCTACCCCTTGACAACCTCCTTGGAAAGCTGATCACACATGAGATGATCCTTAATGAAGACGATGGAGAACTTCCAGCTAGCACCAAGAATTTGGCACTCAAGTTTAAGAAGGATGAACCCAAGGATGGATCTGAATCCGAAGATGAAGATGACGATGAGGATGATCCTTTTTCTCTTATCACAAGAGGTCTTGCTCGAATTCTCAATATGAAGAAGCAATTCAACAACAATGATGGATCAGAGTCTTCAAATATTCGAGGTAAGCCTCAATACAACAAATATGAAAAGAAGACTAAACCGTTGTCTTGTTTTGAATGTGGTGAAACAGATCATCTTGTGAAGGATTGCCCTCAAAAGACTAAGAGCCAGCCCAAGAAAGGTGACAAATGGAAGAAGAAAGCTATGGTGGCTACTTGGAGTGATTCCGACTCTGACTCCGACGATGAGAAGGCCAACATCTGTCTTATGGCCTCAGAAAATGAATCCCACGATGAAAAGCTTGAAGCTACTGTAAGAGAACTAATGGAAAGTCCAAAAGAGGTATTATCGGAATTCCTTTCAAATATGATTGCCAATGAAGAGAAGCTTATTGCCCAAACTAACATTCTTATTAAGAGAACTGTGGACCAGGAGAAAACTATTGAGGATCTGTCTATGAGGGTCAAAGGTCTTGAAGCTTCTTATTCAGGTCTTGACATTAAAGTCAAGACGCTTGACTCGGAGAAATCTGAACTCAAGCAAGATCTCTCCTCTCTAAGAAATGTGCATCATGACTTAGAGAACGAGAAGATCTCCCTGAATAATAAGATTCTAGACCAACAGACAGCCCTCATAAGTTTTACCAAATCCAAAGGCACTCTCGATAGGATGTTGGGTGAGCAACAAAGCTCTCTAAACAAAAGTGGTATTGGGTACAATCCAAAGTTTTTAAAGAAGCAACACATTACCACTTTTGTAAAGGCTAAAGGAAGCAGAACCTCTCCTATATGTCACCATTGTGCTAGAAAGGGACATGTAAAAGAGACCTGCCCTTATAGAAGAAAGGATCCTTATATTATTCGCAATACATTTCCTGTTCATTTGAGAAAAGAACGGATAACACAAGTTTGGGTCCCAAAAGGCACTATTTTACCTAATATGGTTTACCCCAACAATGGATCCAAATTTGCTTATTGGTCTAGCCACAAAGGTTGATGTTTGTTTTGCAGGAGATCACCAAAGTGAAAGAACACAAATGGATTATTGATAGTGGTTGCTCGAGGCATATGAGTGGGAAGAGTTCTCTCTTTCATGATCTAAAGGAGCAATCCACGGGAACAATCACTCTTGGTGACAAAGGGAAATGCGACATTGTTGGTATTGGTAGTGTTGGAAGTGATTCCAGCCATAGTATTAAAAATGTCTATCTTGTTAATGGTTTAAAGTATAATTTGCTTAGCGTTTCTCAATTATGTGATAGTGGTAACAATGTCAAATTTAACAAGAAAAGATGTATAGTGTGCAGAGATGATACAGGTGAAGTTATTCTGACTGCATACCGTTACAACAACATATACGCTGTAAATGCTGATCAAGTGGCACAAGGAAGCTTAACCTGTTTAAAGGCCTTGACGGACGATCCAAAGCTTTGGCACAGGAGACTCGGTCATGTGAGTCCACATACACTACAGAAGCTTGTGTCCAAAGGACTTGTAAGAGGGCTACATGAGATGGACTTCAAAGGTATTGACATGTGCAATGCTTGCACACGAGGTAAACAAACACGTAGCTCCTTCAAACCCAAAAAGGTTGTAAGTTCTTCTAGACCCCTTGAACTTTTACATATGGATTTATGTGGTCCTATGCGAGTCAAATCTCCTAATGGTAAAAAGTACATGCTAGTTGTTGTCGATGATTTTTCAAGATATACTTGGGTTGCTTTTTTGAAAGAAAAATCAGAGGCCTTATTTGAGTTTTCAAAACTTTGTAAGGAGTTGCAAACTTTAAGAAATGAGCCCATAGTGTCTATTCGGAGTGATCATGGTAGGGAGTTTGATCAACTTCAATTTGATTTGTTTTGTGCTAAATATGACATCTCCCATAACTTTTCTGCTCCTAGGACACGTCAACAAAACGGGGTTGTGGAACGCAAGAACCGCACCTTAGAAGATATGGCCAGGACTATGCTTTTAGAAAATGCATTACCTAAAACCTATTGGGCTGAAGCTGTTAACACAGCTAACTACATTTTAAATCGTTGTCTTATTCGTTCCATCTTAAAGAAAACTCCTTATGAACTTTTCAAAGGCCGCAAACCACTTATATCTTATTTTAAACCCTTTGGCTGTACTTGTTTTGTTCATAACAATGGAAAAGATAACCTTGGGAAATTTGATGCGCGTAGTGATGAAGGTATATTTCTTGGCTATTCCACGAGTAGCAAAGCTTATAGAATCTTCAATAAAAGGACCCAGGTAGTTGAAGAAAGTATACATGTTATTTTTGATGAATGCAATGATGGTGCTTTGAGTGAAAGTGTTGCAGATATAGATCTTAATATCCATGAAGAGAACGAGGAAGGTGATGTTACCAAGAACACAGAGAAGAAGAACATGCAGGAACCGATTCTTAACACTGAAGAATTGGCCCAAGGTGTTGAAGATGCGTCCAAAGCCCTTGGTGCCCAATCCAACAGTGTTGAGACGTCTGAAACTGCTGTATCAGAACCTAACAGGACAACGGAGTCAGATGTACCACAAATCAATCCTAATGATGTGACGAATCAAGGAGCTGAGACTAGCAAAAGGAAATTCAAATACTCCTCATCACACTCATTAAAGGATATCATTTCTGACCCTACTTCTAGTGTTCAAACTCATTCTAAACTTAAAGATCTTTGTGCTTTTAACGCGTTTGTTTCTCTTATTGAGCCAAAGAAGGTAAATGAGGGACTTCAGGAGCCAGACTGGATTATAGCTATGCAAAGTGAACTCAATGAATTCGAGAGGAACAAAGTCTGGACTTTGAAGCCTAGACCAAAGCATCAATCAGTCATTGGCACTCGATGGGTGTTTCGAAACAAGCTAGATGAGAATGGCAAGATTGTGAGGAACAAGGCACGGCTTGTTGCTCAAGGCTACAATCAAGAGGAAGGTATTGACTACGAGGAGACCTTTGCTCCCGTAGCCAGGCTTGAAGCCATTCGCATTTTATTAGCATTTGCATCTTTTATGAGCATAAAGTTATATCAAATGGATGTCAAGTGTGCTTTTCTTAATGGTTTCTTAGAGGAAGAAGTTTATGTCGCTCAACCCCCAGGTTTTGAAAGTTCAGAATTTCCCAATCATGTTTACAAACTTGACAAGGCGCTTTATGGTTTGAAACAAGCCCCAAGAGCTTGGTACGAGCGCTTGTCAAAATATCTTTTAGAAAATGATTAAAAAAGAGGGTTGATCGACAAGACTCTTTTCATAAAGACCAAAGGAAAGGACATTTTGGTTATTCAAATTTATGTTGATGATATATTATTTGGTGCTACTAACACATCTTTGTGCAAGGAATTTTCTGACATCATGTGCAGTGAATTTGAGATGAGCTTAATGGGTGAACTAAACTTCTTCTTGGGATTACAAGTTCATCAATCCAAGAAAGGGATCTTCGTCAACCAAAGCAAGTACACTAAGGATCTCTTGAAAAAGTTCAAGATGGATCAATCTAAAGCAGTCAAGACTCCCATGAGCTCAACATTGTCTCTAGATCAAGACAAGACTGGAACTAGTGTCAATCAAAAGGAGTATCGAGGAATGATTGGATCTTTATTATATCTCACGGCTAGTAGACCTGACATTATGTTTAGTGTTTGCATGTGTGCTAGGTTTCAAGCTGATCCCAAAGAATCTCACCTCGTGGCTGTGAAGAGGATCTTTCGATATCTCAATGGCACTAAGGAACTTGGACTATGGTACCCTGTTGTGAGCGGAATTAGCCATGTTTTACATTATCTTTTATATCGATTTCTGCATGCATTTCATGCATTTGGGCTTGATTGATACAAAATATGTGTAGTTTATGCTTAGTTATTATATATGGAGGTCTACACAAGTTTTTTGTCATATTTCGCAGAAATCGGACGCATTTTGGAGCTTAAAGGAAACTCATGGAGAAGCTAAGGATGGTGCAGCTGGAGAAAAGGCCATTTATCGGTATTCATCATTCTGAATCAGGCTGTGATGTCTTCATGAGAGTTGTAGCCCTCGGAAAGAGCTTTCCAACGCATGGTCATATGCGTCAACCCGACAACCGAGGCAGCGCGAAAGTGCGTTTTACGAACAGAGCTGGAAGCAGAGGAAAGTTATCGATGTCGAGAAGACTTGTCGATATCGAGAAGTATCAACTCGACATGTGCACTGGAAGACGAGGTCGAGTTGATGAACTCAAGACGAAGACATCGACAACTTTTGTCGATGTCGAGGAAACATGTCGAGAAGAATTGTCGAGTACTCCAGAAGCCGAGATCGAGGAGAAGTCCGAGCGAAGAGATTGCTTGCAAGCCAAGATTCGACGAATTCTATCCGAATCTATCAAGATCTATCCAAGAAGATGTCCACACATTAGATATAGTTCTAGTCTATCTATTTTATTTAAATACACTATGTTATTTATTTATCATTAAGTTTTAGATATAGTTTTAGATAAAGATAGATATCTTCTATCCTTGATTAGCGAGGATTAGAAGCCTATAAATAAGGCCCTAGGGGCTCAGTTTTATTCATTCAATTTCAGTTAGATTCCAAGTTACACACAATTAGTTAGTTCCATTCAGAGATACAGTTTAGGAGTTTAAGGTTTTTAAGGTTTTGGCTTACAGCGAAAGTTGATTGCCAAGATTGTAAAGGCTTTGAATTTAGTTTTATGCAAGTTTCTTCTTTTACATCAATGTCTTTTACTGCAATGAAGAGCGAGTAGTCCACCCACTTCTGGGGCTGGGGTGAGCCCGACGGTGGCCATGTGAGGCGATGCGATAAAGGTCAGATCTTTTGTGCGATTCATCTTCTATCCCTATAAGCATGATTCTTTTGCGAGAGTTGAAGGTGATCCTTGTTGGTATTATTGAAGCGAAAGTGATCTTAATGCAACTTGGATTAATTATGTGAAAAGGATTAGTAACAATTAGGGTTTATGCGAAAGCCTCTATATGCCGAATTGTTAATAACGAAAGTTATTTAGATGGAAAGCATGATCTTTTATGCCTTTATGTGTTACTTTGCATGATTATCGTTTTGGTGTTGAAACCCTAGCCTTGGAAGTCCTTAGTTCATTGATTTATTTCCGTTAAAAATCGTTTCCGTGTTCGAAAGCATTTGCAATTTAAATTTCTTTTCTTATCGATTTCGAAGAGTTGTCGATATCGACATATCTTGTCGACGTCGAGTTCTTTTGTCGAGGTCTTCGCTTCGCTTTTTTTTGGCGATTTACTTTCTGTGTCGACAAGTTTGTGTCGAGAAGTTATCGATATCGACAACCTGTGTCGACAAGACTCGGTCGATTAGCTTCTGTCGAGTTACTTACTGTTCTGTCGACTTGTCTGCTGTTGTCGACGTGCTTTATCGAGTACCTCTGCCTTGCTTGCTTTTGCTTGTTTGCTTCTGTCTTTGCTTTTGTTTTAGTTGCCCTTGCCGGGATTATTTGTTTCTGCTTCTGCTTGTGTTTCTGTCTTTTCTGCTGCTGTTGTGAGAATCTGATAGCTATCTGAGAACTGCTGACGTGCTTCCTCGTGGATCGATCCTGACAACCTTCTACTACAACGGGAGGAAGTCTTGTAATTATTTGCTGGCACAGGGGAGTCGTTCTAATCCATATTCTTATTCTATACTTGACTAACTCCTGCAACAACAAATTGGCGCCGTTGCCGGGGAAGCAATCAATCGCGCCTTAGGTAGTCAATTCTCACTGTTTCTTTGAGTTAGATTGCAGGTGTATGCGTCGTTCTGGTCAAACACCTGAGTTTGACAGCTTAGACGAACCGGAGCGCTACCTACACATCCACTCCAAACTCGAAAGAATCATGTCAGCTGCTGAAACACAGGAACAGCTGATCGCTAGACTCACAAGGGATCTAGCCGCCAGAGATGCTGCCCTCGCTACTGAGAGGGCAGAAAAAGAACAAGCAAATGAGCGTGCTAGACAAGCAGAAGGCGTGCTCGCCCAGTATCCTCTTACTGCAGAGGATTACATGCATCCCACTCTCGTCGTGCCTGAATCGGCCATTCTTATCCCTGAAAACTCCTATGAAATTCGCACTCAATTTCTAATTGAACTTAAAAATAATGCTTTTCATGGGAATTTTAATGAGTGTCCTCTTGAGCATATTATAAACTTTTCTGACATGTGTCGTACACTTGCTGAAGGTACCACTCTGGAGTACATCAAGATGAAGGCTTTTCGATGGTCTCTCGCTGGCCCCGCATTGCAATGGTTAGTAGGGCTTAAACCGCGAAGCCTCACGACATGGGCCCAAGTAGAGCAGGAATTTCTCGACAAATTCTTTCCTCCTGCCAAGACAGCACTCCTACGCCAAAAGATCACAGCTTTCAGACAGAAACCTGGGGAACCGCTGGCAAAGGCATGGGAGCGCTACAAGGAACTTCTGCGATCCTGTCCCACCCATGGACAACCACCTTATGTGGTTCAGGAGATTTTCTTCAATTCTCTTGATCAAATCACTAAGGACATAATCAACAATTATACTCGATATGAGTTCCTAACAATACCACCAATTGAAGCATGGGGTATCCTGGATAAGCTCACCAATTACGACAACAAGTATGGGGCTCCTGCAAACTATGAGGAGAATACCTACGCTAGGCCAGCACCATCTATGCCACTTTATGAGCCAGCAAAGGAGATTGACCCAGATGTCAGAGAGCAATACTATAGAGACCAGAATAAAAAGCTCCTCAAGCAAGTCAAATATCTGTCTGTCAACCAGCCTTGCATCGAATGCGGATCACAGAGGCACACCACTACTGAGTGCCCACACACAGAGCAAGTCAGGATGGCAGAACATCATGAGGATGCAGCTTACGCAATGGAACCAAGGTCCCCCTAGGAATCCTCCACCCTACAGAGCTCCAGGACATCCAGAAAGGGATCAAAGGAAGGATGATCTGCAGCTGGTCCTTGAGGAGATGCGACGAAATCAAGGGACCATCAACAACCAGTTCCAGAACATCGCCACTAAATTTGGAGAACTAGACATCTGGAAAAGGGGAATTGAGACGCAGATAGGACAGATTTCTGCACAGATCCCACGACAGTCCGGCAAGCTCCCTGGGCAAACAGAACCAAATCCTAAGGGAAAGACTGGACACATAGCTGCTGTAAAGCTCAGAAGCGGACATCAATTACGTGAGCCAGAGGTCGGAAAGCAGCAGGACAGCGCCGAATAGCAACTCGATGTCGACGAACATCTTGTCGATGTCGAGAACCCTCTTGTCGATGTCGACAACTCCTCTGATCGACCAACCTTTGCACTGAACAACAACTCGACATCGAGGAAAGTTGTCGATGTCGAGGAGCTTGTCGATGTCGAGAAGTCCCATGACGATGTCGATAAGACTGCAACACCTCCGACGTCTGTTCTGGCTCCAAATCAGAAAAAGAAGCTACCTTTCCCCACGAAATCTCTAAAGGACCCAGCGGAGAAAAAGTTTCAGCGCTTCATCAAGATGCTTCAGAAGCTCAATGTTACCATACCCTTCACAGAAGCTCTCAATGAAATGCCATCTTATGTCAAATTCCTGAAGGAGATTCTGAGCAAAAAGCGATCAATGGCTGAAATTACAAAGGAGTGCAGCCAGCTGGACATACTGGAAAAGCGGCCGGATCCAGGTAAGTTTGCTATAACTATTGGATTTGGTCCATACAAAATTAATGCTTTATGTGATCTTGGAGCCAGTGTTAGTATTATGCCTTTAACGATTTGGTCCAAGATTAAGATAGGTGCCCTGGAGCCTGTGGATGCTAGACTTTACATGGCCAACAACACGGTGGTCATTCCAACAGGCATGGTGGAAAATGTCCCAGTACAAGTAGGTAAATTCTTCGTCCCTGCTGATTTCTTAATTATTGATATGCAAGAAGATCCTGCTTGTCCAATTATTCTAGGGAGACCATTCTTGGCAACGGTGGATGCCAAAATAAGCGTAAGGAAAGGAGTGCTCACCTTCAACATCAGCGACGAAGTAATTGAGTATTCCTTCAACAAAACTGAAAGGCATACGGGTCCGATGGAAGAGGTCAAATCTATCTCAGTTGGCTACATCACCTGCGGGGAACCCAAGGTCAGGAATATGACCCCTGAAGAGATAGAAAAGAGGGATATGGAGGCCCAGGTGGAGGAGATCATGGCAATCCTCAAGGAGAACACAGGAACTAAGTATGGGGTCGTAGTCGACAAAAACTCCTCGAGATCGAGTAGTTTAGTCGACATCGACAAAGATCAGAAACCTCCACCAGCATCGTCGAGTAAGCCACTGAAACCAGAGAACAACTCGACATCGACAACACTTGTCGATATCGACAAGATTAAGGCTTCCTCGACACCACCTCCCTCGACGAGAAACCCAACTGAAGACAGTAACTCCTCGACATCGACAACTCTTGTCGAAGTCGACAAGATCCGGGTTTCCTCGACACCTCCTTCCTCGACTCCACCTTCATCGACGAGAAATCTACTGGAAGTCGAGAACAACTCGATGTCGACAAATCTTGTCGATGTCGACAAGATCTTGGTCTCCTCGACTTCTCCTACCTCGACTTGCAGTCCACCAGATGAACCAACTTCATCGATGTCGAGTAACATTACTCGAGATCGACAAGACCCAGTGGTTCCCGAATCCACAACGGTAAGCCAAGGTATGAATCTGTCTTCTCCTATTTCAATTAAAGATTTATCTATACATGGGAGAGGTTTGCCTTGGTATGTGCGCTTATGCAGGATTTCCGATGACGATCCAAAGGAATACGAAGTAGGAGACACGGTCTATGTCTCTAAATCAAAGGATCATTGGTTTCCTAACAAATTCAATAAGAAGAAGATGGGACCATTCACGGTGAACAAGATCCATTCAGGAGGGATCCAGCTAAAGGACAAGAATGAAGTCTTATTTGAGGCCCAAGCTACATGGGCACTACAGATGCCACCTTGAGCATTAATGAAAGTCGGCCTAGCGACTATAAAATCTAGAGCATGTACATAGACTTTTTAGGACATATGAGACTTTGTTTTGGGTTTTTGGTTTTGAACATTGTTTTTTGTTTTTTTTTGTTTTTGGGTATATGTCTTCTACTTTTCAGGTCAATGAATAGAACCAAAGCTTACTCGGACTAGGAGGTGCTCCATTCAAAATTTTGCGGCTCTGCACTCATGTCTTGTGAGTTTCTTTCTTTACCCTTTACATTGTTTTTTATACAGTGGGGACACTGTAATGTTTAAGTATGGGGTGGAGGAAGGACTTACTTTGTGCATATTTGCCATATTTGACATTACTTGTGCATTATTTCTTGGAATTGCTACATGGCTATTTTGGAATGCATTATTTGATTTATGTGCTTATATGCCTGTTTTCCAAAAAATTGAGAAAAATGACCCCCATTGAAAATTTTGAAATAATGTCATGGAAGCTTAAATTGAACTCAACGATGCAAAATTGGATTCATTAGAGATATAGCATGAAATTGCCTAGTAAAGGGAAGTCACAATGAAGTGCATTATTTTATTGAAAACCATGAAAGGAGGTAAAATTTGAAGTTGCTTTTGACATGTTGCATGATAAGATGATGGAGGACTTTAGATTTCCATATAATGCTCATTGTTTAAATCCTAGCCTTACCTATGCTTATGCATCATAAAATCCATAATATGCCTTATTTCAAATATTGCTCCACATGATCTAAATAATTGCCATTCTTTACCTTATTCGGGGATTATGTTGAGAATGATGTTACATTATGGAGATGTTATATGGTTGTTGTGATTGTTATCATTATTGGAGTTTGGAAGGAAATTGTTTGAAATATATGGAAAATTTAATGAGTGAAAGAAAATCCAATCACCTCAGGAGATAAAGGTAGATTGACCCTGCTCTCTGAGATAATAGTTTGGAGAGATGGGATACATTGTGAGGAGTCCAAAGCACTAAGTATCCGGGGCCATTCATGACACCCATGTTTGCGACTCGTGAGAAGGCAGTGCTGAGGTTAGAGAGGTAAAAGCATTATTATTGAAAAAAGCAATATGAAAGGTGATGAATCAAATGGAGAAAGAATGTGGAATGAAACTCAAAGGTTGAAAGTAATCCATTTCCCCGGATCAAAAGCACCACATTGCCAAAAATTGCCCACCTTTTAGCCTTTTACCAATCTCCTCCTTCATGAGCTTAAATTAAAGTCTTCTTGATTATCAATGCTTTGTCACTTATATTATTTTATGCATAACCCTCCTTTTATGAGTAGATGTTGCTTTTATATATTTGCACATGCATGAATCTGTGACACTAGTACCTTTTCGAGGATGGTAATTGATTGCAGGGTTATATAACAATGAATCTGATATGTTGAGAGTTTTGAATTCTTCCCCTGAATGACAATTAAAAGTATTGCTTGAGGACAAGCAAGCTTAAGTATGGGGTGTTTGTTGTGAGCGGAATTAGCCATGTTTTACATTATCTTTTATATCGATTTCTGCATGCATTTCATGCATTTGGGCTTGAATGATACAAAATATGTGTAGTTTATGCTTAGTTGTTATATATGGAGGTCTACACAAGTTTTTTGTCATATTTCGCAGAAATCGGACGCATTTTGGAGCTTAAAGGAAACTCATGGAGAAGCTAAGGATGGTGCAGCCGGAGAAAAGGCCATTTTTCGGTATTCATCATTCTGAATAAGGCTGTGATGTCTTCATGAGAGTTGTAGCCCTCGGAAAGAGCTTTCCAACGCATGGTCATATGCGTCAACCCGACAACCCAGGTTTTGAAAGTTCAGAATTTCCCAATCATGTTTACAAACTTGACAAGGCGCTTTATGGTTTGAAACAAGCCCCAAGAGCTTGGTACGAGCGCTTGTCAAAATATCTTTTAGAAAATGATTAAAAAAGAGGGTTGATCGACAAGACTCTTTTCATAAAGACCAAAGGAAAGGACATTTTGGTTATTCAAATTTATGTTGATGATATATTATTTGGTGCTACTAACACATCTTTGTGCAAGGAATTTTCTGACATCATGTGCAGTGAATTTGAGATGAGCTTAATGGGTGAACTAAACTTCTTCTTGGGATTACAAGTTCATCAATCCAAGAAAGGGATCTTCGTCAACCAAAGCAAGTACACTAAGGATCTCTTGAAAAAGTTCAAGATGGATCAATCTAAAGCAGTCAAGACTCCCATGAGCTCAACATTGTCTCTAGATCAAGACAAGACTGGAACTAGTGTCAATCAAAAGGAGTATCGAGGAATGATTGGATCTTTATTATATCTCACGGCTAGTAGACCTGACATTATGTTTAGTGTTTGCATGTGTGCTAGGTTTCAAGCTGATCCCAAAGAATCTCACCTCGTGGCTGTGAAGAGGATCTTTCGATATCTCAATGGCACTAAGGAACTTGGACTATGGTACCCTGTTGTGAGCGGAATTAGCCATGTTTTACATTATCTTTTATATCGATTTCTGCATGCATTTCATGCATTTGGGCTTGATTGATACAAAATATGTGTAGTTTATGCTTAGTTATTATATATGGAGGTCTACACAAGTTTTTTGTCATATTTCGCAGAAATCGGACGCATTTTGGAGCTTAAAGGAAACTCATGGAGAAGCTAAGGATGGTGCAGCTGGAGAAAAGGCCATTTATCGGTATTCATCATTCTGAATCAGGCTGTGATGTCTTCATGAGAGTTGTAGCCCTCGGAAAGAGCTTTCCAACGCATGGTCATATGCGTCAACCCGACAACCGAGGCAGCGCGAAAGTGCGTTTTACGAACAGAGCTGGAAGCAGAGGAAAGTTATCGATGTCGAGAAGACTTGTCGATATCGAGAAGTATCAACTCGACATGTGCACTGGAAGACGAGGTCGAGTTGATGAACTCAAGACGAAGACATCGACAACTTTTGTCGATGTCGAGGAAACATGTCGAGAAGAATTGTCGAGTACTCCAGAAGCCGAGATCGAGGAGAAGTCCGAGCGAAGAGATTGCTTGCAAGCCAAGATTCGACGAATTCTATCCGAATCTATCAAGATCTATCCAAGAAGATGTCCACACATTAGATATAGTTCTAGTCTATCTATTTTATTTAAATACACTATGTTATTTATTTATCATTAAGTTTTAGATATAGTTTTAGATAAAGATAGATATCTTCTATCCTTGATTAGCGAGGATTAGAAGCCTATAAATAAGGCCCTAGGGGCTCAGTTTTATTCATTCAATTTCAGTTAGATTCCAAGTTACACACAATTAGTTAGTTCCATTCAGAGATACAGTTTAGGAGTTTAAGGTTTTTAAGGTTTTGGCTTACAGCGAAAGTTGATTGCCAAGATTGTAAAGGCTTTGAATTTAGTTTTATGCAAGTTTCTTCTTTTACATCAATGTCTTTTACTGCAATGAAGAGCGAGTAGTCCACCCACTTCTGGGGCTGGGGTGAGCCCGACGGTGGCCATGTGAGGCGATGCGATAAAGGTCAGATCTTTTGTGCGATTCATCTTCTATCCCTATAAGCATGATTCTTTTGCGAGAGGTGAAGGTGATCCTTGTTGGTATTATTGAAGCGAAAGTGATCTTAATGCAACTTGGATTAATTATGTGAAAAGGATTAGTAACAATTAGGGTTTATGCGAAAGCCTCTATATGCCTAATTGTTAATAACGAAAGTTATTTAGATGGAAAGCATGATCTTTTATGCCTTTATGTGTTACTTTGCATGATTATCGTTGTGGTGTTGAAACCCTATCCTTGGAAGTCCTTAGTTCATTGATTTATTTCCGTTAAAAATCGTTTCCGTGTTCGAAAGCATTTGCAATTTAAATTTCTTTTCTTATCGATTTCGAAGAGTTGTCGATATCGACATATCTTGTCGACGTCGAGTTCTTTTGTCGAGGTCTTCGCTTTGCTGTTTTTTTGGCGATTTACTTTCTGTGTCGACAAGTTTGTGTCGAGAAGTTATCGATATCGACAACCTGTGTCGACAAGACTCGGTCGATTAGCTTCTGTCGAGTTACTTACTGTTCTATCGACTTGTCTGCTGTTGTCGACGTGCTTTATCGAGTACCTATGCCTTGCTTGCTTTTGCTTGTTTGCTTCTGTCTTTGCTTTTGTTTTAGTTGCCCTTGCCGGGATTATTTGTTTCTGCTTCTGCTTGTGTTTCTGTCTTTTCTGCTGCTGTTGTGAGAATCTGATAGCTATCTGAGAACTGCTGACATGCTTCCTCGTGGATCGATCCTGACAACCTTCTACTACAACGGGAGGAAGTCTTGTAATTATTTGCTGGCACAGGGGAGTCGTTCTAATCCATATTCTTATTCTATACTTGACTAACTCCTGCAACAACATACCCAAAGCAAAAGGATTTCACTTTAATTGGATATTCTGATGCAGATTTTGCAGGCTACAAGGTGGATAGAAAGAGCACATCAGGATGTTGCCAATTCTTAGGAGCATCCTTGATCAGCTGCCACTCAAAGAAGCAAAATTCAGTCGCTCTATCCACTGCAGAAGCCGAATACATTGCAGCTGGAGCTTGTTGCTCCCAAATCCTTTGGATAGCTCAACAAATGCGAGATCTTGGCATCAACCTCAAGGGTATCCCAATTAAGTGTGACAATACAAGTGCCATATCCATTACTAAGAATCCTGTTCAACATTCAAGGACCAAGCATATTGATGTAAGACATCATTTCATTAGAGATCATGTTGAAAAAGGTGATGTGTCCATATCTTTTATTTCTACTGATTATCAATGGGCTGACATTTTTACTAAGCCTTTTGCAGAGGACAGGTTCACCTTCATTAGACGAGAGATTGGGATGCTTGACAAGGATGCACTTTCGTAGGGGGAGCTTTCCCTTTACGAAAGATATACTCCACTCAGTGTCAAGACCTTTGAGAGTTATGTCAAGGTCTGCCAACTGAACAGTGGAAAACATATATCGGATCATATATTTTTGGTTAATATCTTTTTAGATATTTAATCAATTATATTTGTTTTAATCGGATTTCAAAAATTGCCTATTTTCATGTTTTCCTTAACCGTTAAGATATTTTATTTTTGGAACTAAATTGGTTTGTGTTTAGTCCGATTTTTATGGTAATTTGAATTCAAATTTGAATTTGAAAATCCTTCAACTGGGCAAGGTAATGATTTCTTTCCTTGGAAACCCTAAACCCATCCCATCAATTCGTCACTCTCTATCTCTACTTAAACCCATTCTGTACCCGATTACAACCCACACTCAGATTTTTCCCAAAACCTTTCCACTCCTTCATCTTCAACCTCTCAAAGAAACCCTAACCGATTACCTCCATGGCACCCAAAACCAAGAAAGCCGTCACTCCCAAAAGACTTGGCGCCACCCCCAAGGGACGTCAGGCCACTGCTACTTCTCCCACACCCGAACCTGCTACTCAAGCCATCATCCCAACCATTGTCCAGAGCACCATTGCTGAGAGCTCGGCCATTGTTCCCAAAGGCTCTCAAAAGCGCTCTGTGAAGAAGCCGATCAGTGCTAAACAGAAAGGGAAGAGAAAGATCTTGGCTGAGGAACCTGACGAGGAAGAGGAGGAAGACGACCTGGATGCTGCCCTGGAAAGAGACACTGCCAGGGAAGCCGAGGAGGAGGCTCTAAGGAAGAAAAAGGCCGATGAAGAGGCCGAGCTTGCTAAGAAACTGGCAGAGGAAGAGGCTGAGCGGATTCAAAAGGAAGCCGAAGTCGAGGAGGCTCAGTCCGAGGAGGATCCTGAGGAAGAAGAAGAAGAGGAAGAGCACGAGGATTCTGAAGGGGATGAGGAACCAGAAGGTGACGAAGCGGGGTCCGGTGAGGACTCGGGGTCTGAGGAAGAGGAGGAAGAAACTCCCTCTCCTTCTCCTCCTCCTCCCCCGTCTCCGAAGAAGCGGAAAGCCCCTACTCCAGTCAAGCCTCCCTCCCCTAAGCGTACCAGGAAGGGCCCTGTCAAGAGTCTTGTAGCGCCTGCCAAGAAAGCTGCTCCAACTGTTGCACGCAGGAAGAACGCTGAACCCCCGACCTATATCCAGGTAAATCAATCCTTGCCCTCCTCATGGTTTTTAGATGCTGAGACTGCTGGTAAGTGGGTAGACGAGTTTCGTACTCGTAAGCTTAGCTGTTCAGATTTTTTAGATTTCAATTTCTTTGAAGCTTTGAAGACGCCCTGCATTGAGCTCCTCAAAAATTCCCCAGCCTGGACTCTTCTTAACCGAGAAACTGTTTACTACCCTGAGCTTACCCGACTCTTCTACATTAACCTCAAAGCCAAGAACGACACTGATGGTTGGTCTTTGGAGACTGTTGTCAAAGGGGTTAGAATCTCTCTCAACCCCAATGATTTTGCAGATCTCCTAGGCTTACCTACCCCTGTTCCACCATCTGAAATCCACCCCTCAAAAGAAAACTGCATCATCCTAGCCCGAGCCAAATATCTCCTACCCGAAGCGTCCAACAGCACCTCAAAACAACTCACCCACTCATCCCTAACCCTTGAGGCAAAAATTATCTTTAACATCATTGTTAGATGCCTCTTACCCCGTCTCAACTCTGGCTCACTCCTAACCGACAATGCCATGGTCCTACTTTACCGCATTCTAAATGGCCTTGATCCTGATCTGGCCAACACTATCCTTGGAACCATGGCCCATGCCAGAAAAGCTCGAAAAGGCTCTCCCATCCCCTTTGCTACCCTTTTGACCCCTATCTTCAAAGCTTTTGGAATTGATCTCAAAAATGAAGAACAGTTGCGTCATACGGGTATGTTCGACTCTAAAGGCCTTGAAAAGATTGGCATTACTCGGTCTCCCCAAGGGACCTTGAGTCTTGCTACTCCTTCAAAAGCCTTTCCCACTGCTCCAGCTTTCGATGAACGCATGGACAACCTAGAGTTGGGCCTGGAGGAAGTTCGCCTGGATATTAAGGAGCTGCAGACGGAGGTGATGACGAAGATGAGCGGGATTTCAACGTTGCTGGAAGGACTGTGGACGAGGCTCACTGATGATGCTCTGGATTGACCAAGCCTAAACCTTAACCCACCCTATCCCACCCTAAAACTTATTACTTTGCTGGTTTTTGGAAACTTTTTCAAAACTTTTGGTAACCTTTTGGTGACTGTTTTACCTCCGCCCTTTGTTGAAAGACAAAAAGGGGGAGATGATCGTTAGACTTTGAAAACCTCTGATTAAAGGTCTTGGAAGACCTTGCCCTTTTGATTTCTGGTTTTTGGTTGGATGTTTTCTTACTTTAAAATATTTTGATCCAACATTTGTCTAACCCCTTGCAGGTACTTAGTCTGTCCTTGATTATGATATATTTGTTTGACTAAGTTGCAGGGACGCACAGGTTTTGTCTTTCATCAAGGGGGAGATTGATAACTCCCTCCCTTGATGAAAATCGGAAAAGATGTTCCAAAGGCTTTGACAGGATTTTTGTGTCAAAGGCCTTGGAGCGTTAACAGTTGATGAAATACAAAACCTAACTTATTATTCGTATATTATTTTATCTTATTATATACTTCCATTATATTATATATATATATGAATAACTAACCATTTCAGGAAGTATAAATCAGATTACATCCTTCCTTTTACTTGTTGAGAAGATCGGTTCAAAAATAGATCATGGCTTCGAAGTGTCCTTAAATAGAAGATCCAAGATCAACCTGATTGGAAAGAGCCGTTGGAGATCTGGTGATGAAGATCCTCACGCTCCATGCTATCTTCATGCTATTATATAAAGGAAAGGAAGGAGAAGACAGAAGTACAAGTGCTATACACGAGCTTCAATTCATTCAAACGATCTGTCTTCCAAGTGTCTCTGCAAAGCGCTCAAATAGTTTGTTGTTTATTTCAAAGCCTTTGAGAGTCACTGTGAGCTTATAGGATATATTTATTTCAAGTGTTACTCGAGAATTTATAACTCGGGAAGTTGCACTAGGCTATTGATTTGCGAGAGTTAGAGGATTATACTAGATAGCTGAGAGAGGTGGGGCTCTTCTAGATTGGTCTAGGACTCCAAGGGAACGTGAGTTGACTAGATTGCAATTGTATAGGAGAGAGGCTTCTCGGTGAGCTATTAGGATCCTAAGCTAAGCATTCAATAAAGCCTTTGAATCCTAGGGTTGTGGAAGAACCCTAGTCGGGGACGTAGGCCAGTTGTGCTGAACCTCGTAAACAATTACTCGTGTCCTTTACTTATTTGCTTTACCTTATTTCCGCACTTGGTTCGATTGTCTAACTTTGTGATTCAGGTTTAATCTCAAGAGTTTTGATTCAAGCTTCAAAAGTCTTGAGACTTTCTGCGAAAAACGGGCATACTCTATTCAACCCCCCTTCTAGAGTATTTCTTATTACATTGTTTTTACATTATCGAACCTTCAGAAACCATTAACCCAACCTATGTGTATCTAATCACTTAATTGACCAAAAACAGTGGAACACTAGCATATTGCAACAACTATTCTCAGATGACATCATCCGACGAATCTTAAAGTTAAGAATTCCATAATGGAACACAACTAATTAATTAATATGGAAATCAAGCACAAATGATCTTTTCACGATCAAATCTACCTACGCGATAGTAAATCATATCCCACCCCAAGATTATAGTTATTCTTGGACCTGAAATCTTAATATTCCCCCAAGAATAAAGAACTTTATCTGGAAATTTGACCTTGATGGCCTACCAGCTACCAAAACAAGGCTTAATTAACAAACCAATGTAGATTCACTAGTACAAATATGGTTTTAGACAACACCGCATAGACAACGGTTTTTGAAATAATGTTGTCTATATTGGCAGAAATTATAGTTTTGTGGTACGCACAACAGTTATTAGTTATAACCGTTGTCTTTGAAATTGCAAAGACAACGTATATATAAAGAACTGTTGTCATACCTATAGAGGACATGTCAAAGAATACGGTTGTTAGAACCGTTGTCTATGTACAATTGAAATTGTTGTCTTTGTAAGTACAAAGACAATGGATATACAAATAACTGTTGTCATAGATATAGAGGACATCTCAAAGAATACGATTCACAAAACCGTTGTTTATGACTAATTAAAACCGTTGTCTCTATTATTATAAAGACAACGAATATAGGAAGAACCGTTGTCATAGATATCGAAACATCTCAAATAATACGATTGATAGAACCGTTGTCTATGTCGAATTAAAAATGTTGTCTTTGTAATTGCAAAGACAACGTATATATAAAGAACCGTTGTCATACATATAGAAGACATGTCAAAGAATACGGTTGACAGAACCGTTGTCTATGTACAATTGAAACTGTTGTCTTTGTAAGTACAAAGACAATGGATATACAAATAACCGTTGTCATAGATATAGAGGACATCTCAAAGAATACGATTCACAGAACCGTTGTTTATGACTAATTAAAACCGTTGTCTCTATTGTTATAAAGACAACGAATATAGGAAGAACCGTTGTCATAGATATCGAAACATCTCAAATAATTACGACTGACAGAACCGTTGTCTATGTCCAATTAAAATCGTTGTCTTTGTAATTACAAAGACAACGAATATATAAATAACTATTGTCATATATATAGAGCACATCTCAAATAATATGGTTGTTAGAACCCTTGTATTTATCCAATGGAAACCGTGGTCTATGCCTAAATTAGGGTAAAAAAATAAAAAAATTAAAATTAAAATTAAAAATATTTTATCTTCTCAAATTAATATGGTAAGTGTTTTATCTTCTCAAATTAAAATTAAAATAAAAAGTAAAAAATAAGAGTAAAAACTGATTTAATTAAGGAAAAAAAACCCAGTGCTAATTCGGCCATCTTCTCCCGCGAAAACACAAAGTACGTGCCCTAGCTCTCTTCAACTGGTCAATCGGCGAACTAGAGCTTCTTGGATTGAAGCTTCTTCGCACAGACAACGTCCTCTACTCCCTAACTCTATTTCATCTTCATCCGTTGTCCAGATTCTTCCTCAAGCGACGCCAAGTTCGGTAAGTTTTCTACTCCCTAACTCTGTTTCATCTCCCTCCGTTGTCCAGATTCGTCCTTACTCCCGAACTATCTTCAATTGAAGATGATAAGCCCCTCGTTCTGTGTTAATCCACACCAGGTTTCTTCAGAATCTATGAAATTGAAGGCGATAACCACCCACCCCCTCGTTCTGTGTTAATCCCAAATCGAGAAAGCGGGTATGTTTCTTATACTGTTAGTTTTTTTATTTTATTTTTGTTCTGGAACTACAGCAACATTGTAGGGTGTTTCGATCCCTGCTTAATTGTGTTTTTTCTTTGCAATTGGGTTCAGAAATCGTAGAACATATTGCCACAAAAAAGCATCCTAACTGCAACTATAAAAAGACATGCTTTTAGAGTGATTTTTTTTTCTGGAACTACCGATTGCCATATAATAATGCTACTGATATTTGGAACATATTGCCATATAATAATGCTACTGATTTTTGGAGCATTGTAGGGTGTTTCTTGAACATATTGCCATATAATAATGCTACTGAATTTTTTTTCTGGAACTACTGATTTTTTTTTTCTGGAACTACAGCAGCATTGTAGGATGAATATTCCATATAATAATGCTACTGGTTTTTTTTTTCTGGAACTACAGCAGCATTATTTTTTCAAGATTGCTAGTTTAGGACTTAAGTAGCAGCAAAAAGGGTATGTTTCTTATACTGTTAGTTTAGGACTTAAGTAGCAGCAAAAAGATGTGACTGTTGGCTTGAAGAGGTAGTTACCTTTCACTATACCTAATTATCTCACTCAACTATAAGAATTAATCTTGCTACATCTCTCAAAACCTTCATTTTGGTCTGAGCTTTCAAGCTGTTCAGAATTAGTACTCTATTTTCTGAGAGACGCTTCCCATTTCAAATGCTGCTGTAGTTCCAGAAATTGATGAATCTAGTTCAAAGTTTGTACTCTATTTTATGAAATTTGTACTCTATTTTCAAAGTCTAGTTCAAAGTCTGTTCAAATGCTGCTGTAGTTCCAGAAATTTGTACTCTATTTTCTGAGAGACGCTTCCCAGTTCAAAGTTTAGTAATCAAAGTAAAAAAGAAACAAGATTAGGAGGAACAACCTCTAATATATGTAAACCAATAGGATATGTAAAAGCTAAATGGTCAGCTACTCTACCAAGCAGTTTATTGTGAACATCAATCACTAAATCTGAACTTGTATCCAGAATGAACTTCTGAAAACCCTACTCCCAAGCAAGCGGCAAAACTTCAAGAACACCCCAACAGCTTCATCCAATGCAATGCACACTAGATTGTATGTGATTGCCCTTGGCCTTCTTTCTCCCCTACCCTCACATTCTCCCTCTTTCTCAGCACTATAGTACGTCTATAATTACCACTTCAATCTCCCAGAACATAGAGTTCACAAACAACACTTACATTGTAAACCTGCAAGCTTTCTGTTCTCAATTCACTTTTCATCTTTAGAGTCATTGCAGGCCATCTCAGATGTATAAAACACACAGACCTTTCTTCTGTCTGAGCTTATTTATATTAAAATTAGAAGATCTTTTTTTTTATTTTTATCAACAGTTCGAGTGATTTACAACGCAATATATCACTCTCCTTGACATAAGATGTCAATCCTAAAACTTGAGAGCATCATCACTCTTCTACACATCCTCCTTCGGATCTAAAAGCAGCCACATTGCATCTATACTTCTATAATATAACTCATCCAGTTCAGAAATTGAAAAATACAAATGAAAAATTATACAAGAACGATTGAGAACAGTATAGCACAATCATGGTCATCTGTAAAACAAATTGTAAGAGGATGCTAAAGCTTTAGCAGACATCAAGCTAGAAGCAATGAAAGTCGTACAAATTGTAAGAGGATGCTAAAAAAAAGAAATAACAATATATGCACGCCCTCGGTGAAAGTGATCTTGGGTGTCCGGTGTCCGATTAAGCTCCATGATACCTTTCCGAATAGGGAATCCGCTCACGAATCAAACTCACCGCTATGCTGTGACCTATGGGCTTTTTCGGGCATTTGAGGTCGTTTCAGGACTTAAAATGCCATTTTATTAGTGTTTTTCTTGTTTTTTCAGCAATTTCAGTTTTTATCTTTTATCTCTTGTTTTCTTATATATATATATATATACATATATATGAAAATGAGTATTATCTTATCATTCATATGGTTTTTTTTTTCCAGGAATTACTTTTGAAATTTCTCAATAGTCCAACACACTTCTATCTCTCGGGTAAGTTCTTTGCACATTCTTAATAGTCCAACACATTTCTGAATCGCTGTGCTTGCTTTTCTAGTTCATCCTTGAGGCTCTTGGTGTGGTTTTCTATCCTTCAAGATTTAGATGGTTCATAAAGAAACAAGATAATCTCGTTTGAACCTGCTGTGATAAAAAAGTGATATGTGCAGCAGCACTGATCCCATACCTGCTGCATTGTCTCATATGCATGCCCATCTGTTTGAACCTGCTGCATTGTACATCAGTGATCCCAAACATGATATGTAAGCCCTGCTAGATACACTTCTGACTTAGCTTCATTAGGCTCGAGTCCGTCCATACAAAGTTGCAAACTCCTCTAGACATTTCCTATGTTGAGGTGTCACAATAAAGATGAAATTACTAACTAGTAGTCGGACTAAAGATTTTACCTGTGTGCTGCTACTTTGAGGAGGGACTGTCTCTGAATCAATAGTTACCACGAGATCTTTGATCTTGCGCCAATCAGCTCCCACATTCCCTGCATTCATCGATAGTTAAACTTTTGAAAGATGATGGCAGTGCAGGCAATCTTTCTAGCGCTTCCATTCCCTTGAGATGAATATGTTTTAGCAATCGAAGATCCCCTAGTGGTGGTAGCTTTGAGCAATTTTTACAATCTTCCAATTTAATAGTATTGAGACCCAGGCATACATCAGGTCTGCTGAGCCATTCAGGAAACTAGGAACCACTGTAATTTTTAATTGTCAACCCAGTCAAGGTTCGGGGAGGTTCAAGGCCTTCCAGGACTTCTTTTGCTTCTGCATGTGTTGAATCAGCACTCCAGTATAGGTTCAATGTTTCCAATTTGAGCTTTTTTTGTAACTCAGCCTCTCGAGCCTCTGATTCACTCTTGACATTTTCAAGCCTTGCGATTTTAAGTGATTTTCTGAGATCATTCATTTCCTTCAACTGCTCAATTCCTTTTTCATCTCCTGTTTTTGTTTCCCCCACTAGGTATACTTCAAGTCCTCTAAGGTTTTTCAGTTGCCCCATCCGTGGAGGCATTTCTAATAATTGAGTGACAATATTCACTTGAAAATATAAAAGGTTGGTCAACTCTGCCAAGTCTTTTGGTAGTTTACGGAGGTTTTTACAGTCATTTAATTTAAGGACTTGCAATGCAATATTCTTGGATAGGGAGGGCACCTCTATTATAGGAGTAGATGAAAGATCTAGATAACAAAGGCATCTTAATTTAGAAATGGTTTTTGGAGAAAGTTCTTTGAGTCTTGTATGGCTTAGATCTAAAACTCGGAGGAGTGTGAGGCTCTCAAAGAAGGTGGGGTTTTCTGAGATTAGTTCCCCAGCAGGTTGCACAAAAAGAAATGTTCTTAGTTTCTTGCAATTTCTCTCAATAACATCAAGCACGCCCTTGACAGCCGCTTCCTTGACAGCAGTTTCCTGACCATTCCCAGTATCCTTGTAGCTCAAAGAAAAATGGCGGGTAATATCTGTTATGCCAGTGGGACTTGATTCACCAATATCCTCTCGATGAAATGCACTAGACGAGACATTTTGAGCAAAATCATAAGCCAGTGGATGCATTTCATAGGGTGGTTTGTTATCAGATGAAATTACTAACTGGTAGTCGGAATAAAGATTTCCCAATGGAACAAAATTCCCTTCCTGATAGGTAGTGTATAAATTGATTTCCCAATGATTTTCATTATAAGAATAAACAAAAGTTACCACAAATTGAAAGTTTCCATTCTGGCTTGCAACTTGGTAGGTAGTGAAGGTTCGATAATGTAAAAACAATGTAATAAGAAATACTCTAGAAGGGGGGTTGAATAGAGTATGCCCGTTTTTCGCAGAAAGTCTCAAGACTTTTGAAGCTTGAATCAAAAATCTTGAGATTAAACCTGAATCACAAAGTTAGACAATCGAACCAAGTGCGGAAATAAGGTAAAGCAAATAAGTAAAGGACACGAGTAATTGTTTACGAGGTTCAGCACAACTGGCCTACGTCCCCGCCTAGGGTTCTTCCACAACCCTAGGATTCAAAGGCTTTATTGAATGCTTAGCTTAGGATCCTAATAGCTCACCGAGAAGCCTCTCTCCTATACAATTGCAATCTAGTCAACTCACGTTCCCTTGGAGTCCTAGACCAATCTAGAAGAGCCCCACCTCTCTCAGCTATCTAGTACAATCCTCTAACTCTCGCAAATCAATAGCCTAGTGCAACTTCCCGAGTTATAAATTCTCGAGTAACACTTGAAATAAATATATCCTATAAGCTCACAGTGACTCTCAAAGGCTTTGAAATAAACAACAAACTATTTGAGCGCTTTGCAGAGACACTTGGAAGACAGATCGTTTGAATGAATTGAAGCTCGTGTATAGCACTTGTACTTCTGTCTTCTCCTTCCTTTCCTTTATATAATAGCATGAAGATAGCATGGAGCGTGAGGATCTTCATCACCAGATCTCCAACGGCTCTTTCCAATCAGGTTGATGTTGGATCTTCTATTTAAGGACACTTCGAAGCCATGATCTATTTTTGAACCGATCTTCTCAACAAGTAAAAGGAAGGATGTAATCTGATTTATACTTCCTGAAATGGTTAGTTATTCATATATATATAATATAATGGAAGTATATAATAAGATAAAATAATATACGAATAATAAGATAGGTTTTGTATTTCATCAACTGTTAACGCTCCAAGGCCTTTGACCCAAATATTCTGTCAAAGCCTTTGGAACATCTTTTCCGATTTTCATCAAGGGAGGGAGTTATCAATCTCCCCCTTGATGAAAGACAAAACCTGTGCATCCCTGCAGTTTAGTCAAACAGATATATCATAATCAAGGACAGACTAAGTACCTGCAAGGGTTAGACAAATGTTGGATCAAAATAGTTTAAAGTAAGAAAACATCCAACCGAAAACCAGAAATCAAAAGGGCAAGGTCTTCCAAGACCTTTAATCAGAGGTTTTCAAAGTCTAACGATCATCTCCCCCTTTTTGTCTTTCAACAAAGGGCGGAGGTAAAACAGTCACCAAAAGTTTTGAAAAAGTTTCCAAAAACCAGCAAAGTAATAAGTTTCAGGGTGGGATAGGGTGGGTTAAGGTTTAGGCTTGGTCAATCCAGAGCATCATCAGTGAGCCTCGTCCACAGTCCTTCCAGCAGCGTTGAAATCCCGCTCATCTTCGTCATCACCTCCGTCTGCAGGTCCTTAATATCCAGGCGAACTTCCTCCAAGCCCAACTCTAGGTTGTCCATGCGTTCATCGAAAGCTGGAGCAGTGGGAAAGGCTTTTGAAGGAGTGGCAAGACTCAAGGTCCCTTGGAGAGACCGAGTGATGCCAATCTTTTCAAGGCCTTTAGAGTCGAACATACCCGTATGACCCAGTTGCTCTTCATTTTTGACATCAATTCCAGAAGCTTTGAAGATAGGGGTCAAAAGGGTAGCAAAGGGGAGGGGAGATCCTTTTCGAGCTTTTCTGGCATGGGCCATGGTTCCAAGGATAGTGTTGGCTAGATCAGGATCAAGGCCATTTAGAATGCGGTAGAGCAGGACTATGGCATTGTCGGTTAGGAGTGAGCCAGAGTTGAGACGGGGTAAGAGGCATCTAACAATGATGTTAAAGATAATTTTTGCCTCAAGGGTTAGGGATGAGTGGGTGAGTTATTTTGAGGTGCTGTTGGACGCTTCGGGTAGGAGATATTTGGCTCGGGCTAGGATAATGCAGTTTTCTTTTGAGGGGTTTACTTGAGCAGGTGGAACAGGGGTAGGTAAGCCTAGAGAGTCTGCAAAGTCATTGGAGTTGAGAAAGATTCTAACCCCTTTGACGACAGACTCCAAAGACCAACCATCAGGATCACTTTTGGCTTTTAGGTTTATGTAGAAAAGTCGGGTAAGCTCGGGGTAGTAAACAGTCTCAAGATTAATAAGGTTCCAGACAGGGGATTTTTTGAGGAGCTCAATGCAAGGTAACTTCAAAGCTTCAAAGAACTCGATATCTAAAAAATCTGAACAGCTAAGCTTACGAGTACGAAACTCGTCTACCCACTTACCAGCAGTCTCAGCATCTAAAAACCAAGAGGAGGGCAAGGACTGATTTACCTGGATATAGGCCGGGGGTTCAGCGTTCTTCCTGCGTGCAACAGTTGGAGCAGCTTTCTTGGCAGGCGCTACAAGACTCTTGACAGGGCCCTTCCTCGTACGCTTAGGGGAGGGAGGCTTGACGGGAGCAGGGGCTTTCCGCTTCTTCGGAGACGGGGGAGGAGGAGGAGAAGGAGAGGGAGTTTCTTCCTCCTCTTCCTCAGACCCCGAGTCCTCACCGGACCCCGCTTCGTCACCTTCTGGTTCCTCATCCCCTTCAGAATCCTCGTGCTCTTCCTCTTCCTCTTCTTCTTCCTCAGGCTCCACCTCAGATGGAACCTCTTCGACATCGGCTTCCTTCCGAATTCGCTCAGCTTCCTCCTCGGCCAATCTCTTAGCAAGCTCGGCCTCCTCATCGGCCTTTTTCTGTCTCAAGGCCTCCTCCTCGGCTTCCCTGACAGCATCTCTTTCCAGGGGAGCATCAAGGTCGTCTTCCTCTTCTTCCTCATCCTCTTCCTCAGCCAGGATCTTTCTCTTCCCCTTTTGTTTAGCACTCAAGGGTTTCTTAGCAGCACGTTTCTGAGAGCCTTTGGGAGCCGTGGCTGAGCTCATCTTGACGGTGCTCTGGACAACTGCTGGGATGATGGCTTGAGTAGGAGGTTCGGGTGTTTGAGAAGTAGTAGTGGCCTGGCGTCCCTTGGGGGTGGCGCCAAGTCTTTTGGGAGTGACGGCTTTCTTGGTTTTGGGTGCCATGGAGGTAGTTGGTTAGGGTTTCTTTGAGAGGTCGAAGATGAAGAAGTGGAAAGGGTTTGGATAAAATCTGAGTGTGGGTTGTAGTCGGGTACAGATTTGGTTTAAGTAGAGAGAGAGGGTGACGGATTGATGGGATGGGTAAAATAGTGCCTTTTGGGACCCAAACTTGTGTTATCCGTTCTTTTCTCAAATGAACAGGAAATGTATTGCGAATAATATAAGGATCCTTTCTTCTATAGGGGCAGGTCTCTTTTACATGTCCCTTTCTAGCACAATGGTGACATATAGGAGAGCTTCTGCTTCCTTTAGCCTTTACAAAAGTGGTAATGTGTTGCTTCTTTAAAAACTTTGGATTGTACCCAATACCACTTTTGTTTAGAGAGCTTTGTTGCTCACCCAACATCTTATCGAGAGTGCCTTTGGATTTGGTAAAACTTATGAGGGCTGTTTGTTGGTCTAGAATCTTATTATTCAGGGAGATCTTCTCGTTCTCTAAGTCATGATGCACATTTCTTAGAGAGGAGAGATCTTGCTTGAGTTCAGATTTCTCCGAGTCAAGCGTCTTGACTTTAATGTCAAGACCTGAATAAGAAGCTTCAAGACCTTTGACCCTCATAGACAGATCCTCAATAGTTTTCTCCTGATCCACATTTCTCTTAATAAGAATGTTAGTCTGGGCAATAAGCTTCTCTTCATTGGCAATCATATTTGAAAGGAATTCCGATAATACCTCTTTTGGACTTTCCATTAGTTCTCTTACAGTAGCTTCAAGCTTTTCATCGTGGGATTCATTTTCTGAGGCCATAAGACAGATGTTGGCCTTCTCATCGTCGGAGTCAGAGTCGGAATCACTCCAAGTAGCCACCATAGCTTTCTTCTTCCATTTGTCACCTTTCTTGGGCTGGCTCTTAGTCTTTTGAGGGCAGTCCTTCACAAGATGATCTGTTTCACCACATTCAAAACAAGACAACGGTTTAGTCTTCTTTTCATATTTGTTGTATTGAGGCTTACCTCGAAATTTTGAAGACTCTGATCCATCCTTGTTGTTGAATTGCTTCTTCATTTTGAGAATTCGAGCAAGGCCTCTTGTGATAAGAGCAAAAGGATCATCCTCATCGTCATCCTCATCTTCAGAATCAGATCCATCCTTGGACTCATCCTTCTTAGACTTGAGTGCCAAGTTCTTGGTGCTAGCTGGAAGTTCTCCATCATCTTCATTAAGGATCATCTCATGCGCGATCAGCTTTCCAAGAAGGTCATCAAGGGGTAAAGTGGTGAGGTCCTGGGCTTCCTCTATAGCTGTTACTTTTGGACCCCATTTCTCCTTTGGAAGGCACCTCAGTATCTTCCTCACTTTCTCAACGTTGGTAAAGCTCTTGCCGAGAGAGTCAAGGTTGTTGGTGATTTCTGTGAATCGTGTGAACATGGCTTTGATTGACTCATCGGATTTCATCTTGAAGAGCTCATACTTTCGAAGGAAGATGCTGATCTTGGTGTCTTTTACTTGGCTCGTTCCTTCATAGGTGACGACCAACTTGTCCCAAATCTCTTTAGCTGACCTACAAGAGGAAATACGGTTAAACTCATCAGTGCTAAGACCACAATAAAGTAAGTTGATAGCCCTGTAGTTTTTGGACATGGTTTCAAGATCTGCTTGGTTGTAATCAGACTCCTTCTTTGCCACTTTGGTATCGTTTGGTCCTTCCTTCTCTGGAATCTTCGGACCATTCTCTATAATGTTCCAAATCTCTAGATCTTGGTCAATGATGAACATCTTCATCAAAGTTCTCCAGTGGACAAAGTTGTTTCCTATAAAGAGTGGCGGTCTGCTTGTGGACCTTCCCTGTGCAAATCCTCCGCTTGCTTCACCAGACATGATCGAAAACTCACAAGATTGTTAGATCAAAAACAGTGAGTAAAGCTCTGATACCAATTGAAGGTTCGATAATGTAAAAACAATGTAATAAGAAATACTCTAGAAGGGGGGTTGAATAGAGTATGCCCGTTTTTCGCAGAAAGTCTCAAGACTTTTGAAGCTTGAATCAAAACTCTTGAGATTAAACCTGAATCACAAAGTTAGACAATCGAACCAAGTGCGGAAATAAGGTAAAGCAAATAAGTAAAGGACACGAGTAATTGTTTACGAGGTTCAGCACAACTGGCCTACGTCCCCGCCTAGGGTTCTTCCACAACCCTAGGATTCAAAGGCTTTATTGAATGCTTAGCTTAGGATCCTAATAGCTCACCGAGAAGCCTCTCTCCTATACAATTGCAATCTAGTCAACTCACGTTCCCTTGGAGTCCTAGACCAATCTAGAAGAGCCCCACCTCTCGCAGCTATCTAGTACAATCCTCTAACTCTCGCAAATCAATAGCCTAGTGCAACTTCCCGAGTTATAAACTCTCGAGTAACACTTGAAATAAATATATCCTATAAGCTCACAGTGACTCTCAAAGGCTTTGAAATAAACAACAAACTATTTGAGCGCTTTGCAGAGAGACACTTGGAAGACAGATCGCTTGAATGAATTGAAGCTCGTGTATAGCACTTGTACTTCTGTCTTCTCCTTCCTTTCTTTTATATAATAGCATGAAGATAGCATGGAGCGTGAGGATCTTCATCACCAGATCTCCAACGGCTCTTTCCAATCAGGTTGATCTTGGATCTTCTATTTAAGGACACTTCGAAGCCATGATCTATTTTTGAACCGATCTTCTCAACAAGTAAAAGGAAGGATGTAATCTGATTTATACTTCCTAAAATGGTTAGTTATTCATATATATATAATATAATGGAAGTATATAATAAGATAAAATAATATACGAATAATAAGATAGGTTTTGTATTTCATCAACTGTTAACGCTCCAAGGTCTTTGACCCAAATATCCTGTCAAAGCCTTTGGAACATCTTTTCCGATTTTCATCAAGGGAGGGAGTTATCAGGTAGTGTATAAATTGATTTCCCAATGGAACAAAATGCTCAGATTTGCAGCCCATGGATCCCACCAGAGCCACATTCGTCCCTTCTCTTTGTTCACTCTATTGATAGCATTTTTCCAATCTCCCGGCATACTTTTCAGCACCTCATTCTCACCCTTTTTAGCACCTCATTCTCACCTTTTTCTGTCATTTTCAGCAACTCATTCTCACCCTTTTCTGGCATTTCTGTCGTTGAAGCCCCTAACGTTCCAAGCTCCTATCTTAAGACTGGTCATAAATTTAAGAGAACCATATGTAGTGCAGCTGTGCATATGATAATATAATCTTAAAGGAAAATTGGAATTGATACTTTTCAAGGACTTAAATTGCCATGATCTCTTGTTGTGTTGAAATTTTATGCACTTTTATTTGTTTTTATCCCTCACTTTTGTGTTTCTTGTTTAGTTACAAGTTATAAATTTTAATTTGATGCGTCTTTAAATCCATAATAGATTATATATAGATCGTAGTTGGATTTTTGCAAATCGTTTATCACCGGAGTATACAAAAGGGGGGGAAGAGTTCGTAACGTTTGCATTGAAACATGCCAAAGACAAAAGTAGGATACAATGTCCATGTTTAGACTGCTGTCATGTGGAAGGAGTAAATGAAAAAGATTTACAAGATCACTTGATTGTAAATGTAATGGATAGATCTTACACAAAATGGATTTGGCATGGCGAGGAAGGAGATCGATGTGTTCGCTTGGATGAATCTGATTGTGACACTGTTGGAGGTGATAACTATGAAGCTGATCGATTAGAAGACATGGTAGATGTCATGAAAGAAAATTTTCAAGAAAATGCTAAGATCTTTGAAGACTTGATGGATGATGCTCGAAAGCCACTATATGAGAATAGTACTAAATTCACAAGGTTGTCTGTTGTTTTGAAGTTGTATAATTTGAAAGCTGCTCATGGGTGGACCAATAAGAGCTTCACAGCCTTACTTGAAATTTTGAAAGATATGCTTCCAGAGGATAACGTACTTCCTAACTGTACCTACGAGGCGAGAAAGATGTTGCGTACGATGGGTATGGATTATGAGAGGATACATGCATGTCGTAATGACTGTGTTTTGTATCTAGGAAATAATGCATCATTGCAGTATTCTGAAAATCCCGATTGTGGTGAACCACGATACAAGAGAGAAGGTGTTCCTGCCAAGGTAGCATGGTATTTTCCTATCATACCAAGATTCAGACGCTTGTTCAACAACGTAGAAGATGCACAAAACATGACATGGCACGAAACTGGAAGGGAATGTGATGGAAAACTCAGACATCCAGCAGATTCTCCTCAGTGGAAGATGATTGACAATAAATATTCCGATTTTGGCGAAGAAAGCAGGAACTTGCGTCTTGCTCTCTCAACCGATGGAATGAACCCACATGGAGGCCTTAGTAGTATTCATTGTACTTGGCCTGTTCTGCTGGTGATATATAACCTTCCTCCGTGGTTATGCATGAAGCGTAAATACGTGATGTTATCTTTATTAATTTCTGGGCCAAGACAACCAGGGAATGATATAGATGTTTATTTGGCCCCTCTAATCGAGGATTTGAAACTCCTGTGGAATGATGGTGTTGAAGTATTTGATGCATATCGACGGGAAGCTTTTAATATGCGAGCGATGTTGTTTTGCACTATAAATGATTTCCCTACTTATGGTAATTTGTGTGGTTATACGACGAAAGGACATTATGCATGCCCGATTTGTGAAGAAGGCACGAGATTCCTGCAGCTTCATCATTATAAAAAGACGGTTTATCTTGGGCATCGACGATTTTTGCCCTCTTCCCATCGCTATCGCAAACTTCGGAAGGCTTTTAATGGAGAAACAGAAGAAGGAACAGCTCCAATACCATTAAGTGGTGAGCAAGTTCTTGATAAGGTGAAGGATCTTAATGTCAGGTATGGAAAAAAGAGTGTTAAGTCCTCTCGGAAGTCATCTGGGGAATTTAGTGGTTGGAAAAAGAGGTCGATATTTTTCGATCTACCTTATTGGAAGGATTTATTCGTGAGACATTGTCTTGATGTGATGCATATCGAGAAGAATGTGTTTGATAGTCTTGTTGGTACACTACTTAATGTTCCGGGAAAGACGAAAGATGGTCTCAATGCTAGGCTAGACATGGTTGATATGAAAATCAGACAAGAATTGGCACCACAAAAGAAAGGCGACCGCACTTATTTGCCACCTCCCTGTTATACTTTGTCTAGAAATGAGAAATTGGAGTTCTGCAAATTTTTTCGAGAGCTAAAGGTTCCTTATCGGTATTCATCAAATATGAGCAACCTTGTCTCTGCAAATGAGTTGAAGCTTGTTGGTTTGAAAACCCATGACTGTCATATTATAACGCAAATTTTTTTGCCGATTGTCGTGCGCTCTATTCTTCCGAAGCATGTTCGATCTACCGTGACAAGATTATGCTTATTCTTCAAAAAAATTTGCAGCAAAGTCATTGATCCTGATGAATTGAGCTCGTTGCAGAAGGAAATTGAAATTATATTGTGTGAGATTGAGATGTATTTCCCTCTATCTTTTTGTGATATAATGGTTCATTTGACTATCCACCTCGTTAGAGAGATCAGATTATGTAGGCCAGTTTATCTTAGATGGATGTATACGTTTGAGAGGCATATGAAAGTTTTAAAAGGGTATGTGAACAACCGAAATCGTCCTGAAGGGTGTATTGTCGAAAGATACATTGTGGAAGAAGCTGCCGAGTTTTGCACTGAATTCTTATCTGGTGTTGAAGCGATAGGAATTCCGAAGTCTTCATTCATAGAAAGATCAGATGGAAATGGAACCTTGGGACAACAAAAGAAAAGTATATCCCAAGATGTGCGTCTTAAGGCTCACTTGTATGTGCTTTATAACGATGAGGAAGTTCAACCATATATAATAGAGCACAAGTCTTATGTAAGGAGTCAAAATCCATCTCATAGAAGTGATAAGTGGATAGCGGCTGAACATAATCGCTCGTTCGTCGGTTGGCTACAAAAGCGAGTTCTTGAGGATTTGGCACAAAATCCTGGAATGGTTTCCAATCGTTTGAAGTGGTTGTCACAACTGCCTGATTCAGTAGTCACAACCGCCATGAAGTATGAGATCAATGATTATATGTTTTACATGAAGATGCAAGATGATAAAAGCACAATGCAGAATAGTGGTGTCACCTTGGTGGCCGAAGCTATACAAATAGGTTCAGGGAAGGACAAAAGTCCTACTTATGTGCGGAGTTCATATTATGGTGTAGTTGAAGAAATATGGGAGTTGGATTATGTGGTTTTTAAGGAAGTAGTGTTTTGTTGTCAATGGGCTGACTCTAAGGGTGGTGTACGAGTTGATGAGTTAGGCTTCACCTCGGTTAATCTTAATAAGATAGGCCACAAAGATGAGCCATTTGTTTTAGCATCGCAAGTTAGGCAAGTGTTCTATGTACCGGATCCGACTGCTACTGGGTGGTCAGTTGTTATTCCAGCAGAAGAGGGATATTTAGATGATTTGAATGGAAAATAAGATGTTCAAATGGCTGAAAATGATCAATTTTCAGCAGTTTTGCCACCATCCGATGATATCCATATAGATAGATCTTATTTGCATGATGATCATGATGAAGGGATATTGATTACTGAAAATGTTAAGACTTCGAAAAAAAAAAGAGGAAAAAACATGCCTAACTAATTAGGTAAATTTATGATATCAATATAGATAGATCTTATTTGCGTGATGATCATGATGAAGGGATCTTATTTGTTTATTCTTACAAATTACTAATATACTTTATTTGTGATATTTGACAATATCTCTTGCTGTTTTTTATGTAGATATATGGCTTCATCTAGATCTTCTGGGAATTCGGATGAGAACAATGACTCTACTGATAAGAAGTCTTCCCCATCTAAGAAGTCTACCCCATCTAAGAAGAGAGGTATTACGAAGATGAAGGTTGTCACTAAGATGAAGGATAGTGGTAAGAAGTTTCCTGTACAGTGGAACAAAAAGGATCAGCCTATTAAAAATAATCACGCAAGGCTTTCAAGCTATATTGGTCATTGTGCTCGTAATAGAGTAGCAATTTCCTATCATTCTGGGAAGGTTGTTCCGATTGAGCTCAAAAAATTGATTGTTTAACAAGTTATGGTAAGATAACATCACCTATTTTCATTCATCAGTAATATTGTCGTAATAACATATTTCTAAATCTAATAACTAATCAATTAACTACTATTATGTACATTTTGTAGCAATCATTTGATATACCTAATGATAAGGGCAAGATTGGTTGGATCATTACTACAGCAAATACTGCATTCAGAGATTTTAAGAGTCGCTTGGATAAGAAATATATGAGGAAAAATGGAGAGATTTGCACTGAGCCACCACCTGAGTATGAGTTCATTGACAAAAGTACATGGACTGAGTTTATAAAATACCGACAATCTGATGAGTTTCAGGTTTTTTCTAAATCCAGTTTATGCACTAGTTTTATATTGTTCTTATGTACAAATTAAAATACGAAAACATTAACTATGAACAGGCGCTTAGTGCAAGAAATAGTAAGATTGCAAAGAAAAATGAATATCCTTACAAGGCTGGTCATAAGGGATATCCTGGCATGGAGCAAGAGATCGTAAGTTTTCTTTTACTTCATTGAGAATATAAATTGATGTTCGTGTATTATTCCATAGTAATTTGTAAAAGTTTTTTTTTTCTTTTTAGATAGAGGAGACAAACATGGAACCTTCTGATGAAGTTTCGCGTGGTATCTTATGGAAAAAGGCACGAGTAGACATTGATGGTGGTCCTTCAGGAAATGTTCAGGAGGTTGCTAAGAAAATTGTAAGTATTTCTAAAATCCATCAAGTTACCAAAACGATCACGCTTACATGGAAAAATATCTATGTCATTGCAAAATTGCTTCATGAAAAAAATGTCTCTGTCTCAATTTGTATTTTTTAGGATGAGATTGATGGACAAGTTGCATCTGGGAAACTCAAACTTTCTGATAGACAAGATAGTTTGTCAATTGCCTTGGGTAAGGATGAGCATCCAGGCCGTGTTACCGGAGTTGGCAAAGGGGTTGGAATTAAGGATTATTTTGGTGCATCCAAGCGTTGAACTAGTTCGACAAAGTGTTCTGCTTGTTCTTCTCCGAATGAACTTGAGGCTGAAGTTCAAACTTTGAGAAAAGTGGTTCTTTTTCTTGCAAAACAGCAAAATATAAACTTAGATTCAATTGATGGGATTCATGATATACAGCTAAAGATTCCTTCCGTTTCCGTGGAGATTCCTGTTGTAGACAAACCCACAGAAACGGTACCTACTCAAGAGGAACATGTGGATATTATCAATGGAGAGACTCATTCTGAAAATGTCGTGGATCGTACTGAAGATGTTATTGGAGAAGATAATTCTATTGAGAGTCAAAGTAACAGTGCCAAAGAGCAATCACCTAGTCCTGCTGAGTTAAAGGTAATTAATTTTTAACATTAAAACTTTTAATTGCGTTTTTATTTCACATGTATATTTACAATTTTTATGACAAGGAAAGTGGGACAAGTGCCAATTGTTTTGGCCAGATCTCAAGAGGCTTGTCGCTACAGGAACCATGTTTATCCCTTCTTCCTCAACCATGGAAATAAGTCTCCATTGTCGACCTCTTCCAGCTCTTTGCATGAAAGTTAATATAGATTCTCCTATAGATCCAGATTCACCATTGTCGTTCCCTATGGATGAGGTACCAAATGTGAGACTAGCTATAGGCATTCCCATTGCATGGCCAAAACGCCTCATTCTCCCTTTCAAGGTAATACACACCTCATTTACAGACTTATTTAATTTTTTTAATTAGTTCATTTTCACATTTGATAAACATATAAATCATAATTATTTATTTGCATTTAAGGCATCAAGACCTCCGAATAAGCGAAAGTCCTCTGAAGTGAATTTGTCCAAGCAAATCATACGGGGAGTAGCTGCTACTGAGGGACAGCTAAAACAACCATCATTTAAATCCATCAAAAAAATGAAAATACTCGTTCCAGGGATGGATTCTAATGATGTTGTAGCTTCCATTGCAATGCCTAAAACCGTTGTAGGCCATGTTCACTCTATCTTACTTTGGAAAAGAGATATATAAAGATGGCTTGATAAGGAGATGATCGATGGACACCATGTTTCAATATATATGAAGTAAGTTTTAGTAAAGATATAATGCCTCAGCTAAATGTATTTATTGATGCAAAATGATTCATTTTTTATTCCATAGGTATCTTTTGGAAAACAGATGCCCAGAGAATCTACCCATGTTTGGATTTTTATGCCCACAAAGAATAGATGCGGATTCCGGCTTGAAAAAAGAAGAGAGGGCTCGCTATATTTGTAATTCCATGATTGGAGAAGAGAGCCGTCATTTCAAATTGTTTTTGGCACCTTATTATAATGAGTAAGTTAAATATCAATTTTTTTTTATTCGTTTTCATTTTTCCTATTAATATTTACATGTCATCTGTTATATTTATAGTGCACATTGGATGTTAGCTGCCATAAACCCTCGAGATGATACCGTATATTGGCTTGATTCATTGCTTGGAAGTGTGAGAATGGAGTTTAAAGAAGTCATTGAAATGTAAGTAACTTGATTTCTGACAATCGATAATAACTTTTATTTTCATTTGTAACCATACATCGTTGACAATTTTGACATTTTCATCATATTTGCTAATTTTTAATAATATTTAGGGCCATGACTATGTATTTTACTGAGACAAAGAAAAATAAATCTAAGAAGAACACACGTTGGGTGGTAGTAAAGGTTAGTTTTTAAAAATTGTTATATTATTTATGTAGAAAAAATGCAGAATGCATCGTTACTTAATAATACATTTGTATATTGGTATTGCAAGGGTCCTCGTCAGCCAAATAATATAGAGTGCGGTTATTATGTATAGAGGAATATGCGGGAGATTATCGATCAAAGAGCAGTTTTAGTCCCTATTGAGGTATGTGTTCAGTTTATGGTAAAATATCATTATACATGAAGTAGCTAGCTAGATATCTTACATATCCACTATAAATAAACATACTTTTTAACTTATGCAGCATTTCACCCATTTGGATTCTCCTTACACGACATTTCAAATTGATGAAGTAAGAGAAGAGTGGCTTGAGTTTGTTGAAAAACATCTTGTCTGGTAATTATAATCGTATATTTACATCTACTTTTTTTTTGTTTATCACACTAGCTAGTTATCTATGTATGTTCAATGACTTAAAATTGACTTGTAAATATACTTTTACATCGTGATATCGATGCAGGTAATTGATCGAGAGAAATCGCAGTATGCACATGAGTTTAAATCATTTATATATATATATATATACACACTCTTTATTATAGCTAGATTTCCTTAGAGATATATGTACTCATTTTTTCCCACGACTATGACAAATGTTAGTTGTTTTGTGATTGATATTAGATACTAGTGGTAATTAATGTCATTGTCTTGTGGTATTTTGCAAAGATAATTTGGAGCGGATCTATTACAGGTGCTTGCACTATTGTGTGTAAATATGCTAAAATTAACAATATGCAATAAAACAGGGATAGACAACGACTCGTTTAACCGTTGTCATTAGTTCGTTCAACTTTAGAAATATGTTATTCACAACGGTTAAAATATACATATACAACGGTTATATTGTATATAGACTGCAGTCCATTTATATATAGACAACAGCTAAATGGAGTTTAGACAACGGTTATTTGGTACATACACAATGGTTGAAATATACATATACAACGGTTAGATTGTACATAGACAACGGTTATAGTCCACCTAGACAACAATTAGATTGTACATAAACAACGGTTATATAACACATAATCAACGGTTTAATTGCACATAAACAACGGTTATATGACACATAAACAACGGTTATAACTGTGTAATATTGATCGTTGAAAATTTTGGAGTCTCATAGACAACGGATATATAGTATCTTAGACAATGGTTATTTGGTACATACACAATGGTTGAAATATACATATACAACAGTTATATTGTACATGGACAACAGTTATAGTCCACCTAGACAACAATTAGATTGTACATAAACAACGGTTATATAACACATAATCAACGGTTTAATTGCACATAAACAACGGTTATATGACACATAAACAACGGTTATAACTGTGTAATATTGATCGTTGAAAATTTTGGAGTCTAATAGACAACGGTTATATAGTATCTTAGACAATGGTTATAACCGTTGTTTATAAGAACCGTTGTTATAGCTCCAACCGTTGTTTCATCTAAAACCGCACTGACATAGACAACAGTGCAATAACCATTGTCTAAGTTAATAAATAACCGTTGTCATAGACCTTTTTTGTACTAGTGATGACTCGGTTCAACCCACGGGCATTTGCCAAGTTGGGGGGGAGGGGGTCATCCGAGACTCCAAAGGTAATGCGATAGATATCTTCTATCAAGAAACTCACAAAGGTATTGTGTTACAGATAGAAGCTGTTGCAATCTGTTTAGGTTTGCAGTAGGAAACAAGGAAAGGTCTTCAGAAAGTTATTATAGAAGGTGACAACCAAGGTCCAATCAAGACAATAAAGGAGGAAGAAAACATCAATTGGGAAATCATGCATCAAGTGGAGAAGGTCCAATCAATGGCTACCGGTTTTCCGTAATAGCTAGACATGGTATTATTAGTAATAGCTCGACTATCCCTTTTAATAGGGACATGTATTCCATCATCATGTAGGATGATCAAGGAGGTGTTTCACAGTTTCCGTAAAACTCTCCTAATGTTTGCCCAATATATAAAAAAACAAATATGTGAATAGGGGTCCCTTCCAATGTTGCTTTTGTAATATGTGGGTTGAGGACTCTCACCACATACTTCTCAACTATCAAATAACGAAGGAGATTTTGCCGCAACATAATGTAATGACAAACAAATTTATTCTGATTACAGCATAATCACAAAATATTATGGCAGATCTTTAGATGACTAAAGGCATGCAAACCGCACTTTATAAACCTATGCTTTATCTGGCATGCAATATGGGAAATAAGGAATAATATCATCTTTAGACAAAGTAAAATAAAATCAATTACACAAATAGTTAAACAAATAATAGCGGAACACGATTCATGGATACAAGCCCAAAACAAAAAAAAAATAGTAATAAACAAGTCAAACAATGACCTCATAAATGGAAACATCCACCTAGGGATATCAACAAACTAAATGTATATGGATTAGTCAAAATTTCCAGTGAATGTGGTATCACATGTATCATTAGGGATTGCAATGCTAAGGTTATTGATATCTTTCAGTTTAAAGTTGACTCCGGATCTATACTACAAACGGAAACTAAGGCTTTATGTATTGGCTTAAATGTTGCACTTGAAAAAGGTATTACAATGGTCAGGTTATTGATATCTTTCAGTTTAAGGTTGACGCCGGATCTATACTGCAAACCGAAGCTAAGGCTTTCTGTATTGGCTTAAAGGTTGCACTTGAAAAAAGTATTAAGCATATCATCATTAAAGAGGACAATCTCTCTATAATCAACGACATTGAAGATGCTGATAAAACTTAGAACGATTGAAGAGATAACGATGTTGAAAATTTAAAGCCATTTCGCAAGCTTTCAACCCAGACAATGCTAATTAAAGAGAAGCAAATCAAAGTGTCAATTTCTTAGCTAAGGCTAGTTGTATCTGTAATATAAATACATTCCCTATCAACAGGTTCCCGCAAGTGCAACTATGAATGACTCATCTAGTTGACACACGAGCCGTTATGCTAAACCGCACCGATTTTATGTCAAAGTCTGACTCGGACGGATGATTGGGGGTCGTGTGCACATATGCACATTTTCTAGGAGCCTAGCATACAAGCCCAGTGTGGTTCTATTTTAAACTAATTGGCAATAAAACAAGTAGCCTACCAACTTATATATACTAAGGCTTGTTGTATTCAATTTTTCGACGTGGGACTCTTTTAATCTCATTTATATCTTTCAACATTTTCTACTAAAAAAACACACAAACGTGGTATCAAAAATCGTGGTCTACAAAACATATTGGTAACTTCTCTTTTACAACCAAAGATACCGATAGTTCTTCTCTTTAGCTGACAAGTTGTTATCAATCTTTCATATTCCCACTCTTTCTATATAATATAATTTCCCCGATTTGGACATTTCTTGTCTTTCTTTTCTTCCATCTGTAATTCCCTTGTCATTTATTTTCTTCATGTTATGTGGTGCTATGTAGCACGGAAACGTCTATGTAGGGCACAGTGTCGTGTCCGAAACACGGACACGACACGAAACACCTAGGAAACGCCTGGACACGGTCAAGACACGGTCAAGAAACGGTCAAACTTCGGACACGTATGGAAGCGCGATGGAAACGCCTTGGACACGGTTCACAAATAATGGACACGGTTTGGAATTAAAAAAACCCGGTTCATAATTAAAATAAAAAAGATAAAAACAAACCCGACTATCAACCTTTGCGCTTTTCTTCTTGAGCGTCCTTTTGCACTAGCCACCACCGATCGCTGTTCTACACTAGCCACTGTCGTTCTTCGATCTGCACCAGCCACTGTTGATCGCCGGCCTTTCTAAACACAAACGAGTGTCATTCCTGTCAATCTTCCTTCAACTCTTCTATCCTTATCTCACTCCCTCTCTATACCTTGATTTATTTTCAGATTTAGGGTTACTTTTATTGAGTGATGTTTGATTTCAATTTATATGAGATTTAGGTGTAGGATCTAGAAATTGATGATGGTTCAGGCTCACAAACTAATGAAGGTAGCAGAGGGGGTGTTTCTTCAAAACAGAACGTGGAGGTGGAGTGGACCACTTTGGGATTATGTTGATAACTTGATATAGTTGGGAGAACAACGGGAGGAGGGTAACAAGACATGATGGTGGACCACCTCCTCTCTATACTTTGATTTATTTTTAGACTTAACAATGTTTATTTGTATATATTTTAATTTGAAATGTTATATAATTATTTATTTATATCTCATTGGCCTTAACATCTAGGTGGCTCTTATTAGTATAAATGTATACATCTTTGAAAGACCTTTAAAATGATATATATATCATATATATCTTTGCCGTATCCGTGTCCTATGTTTTTTGAAATTGTCGTTTCCCCGTGTCTTCTCGTGTCCGTGTCCTATGTCCGTTTCCGTTTCCGTGCTACATAGTGTGGTGTGCATAATGGTCGGATTCAGATCCCATGGAATGATGGAGTTCATACCACACAAATTCAATCTCACTTTAGTACTATTATGGCTATTTTACTCCTTTGATTTAATGAAACACTTGTTTTAATTAATTCTACACTTTGCCACTAAACAATTATTTTGCCTTCAAAACATATACTACGTATATATGTACGAGTTTTCTGAAGGCTTGAAATTGAAATCACTAGCTGTTTTTTTTTTTTAACAGGAAATAATTCGAAATCTCAGATGACAAAAGATATCTGAGAAATCGAGAGCCCAAAGGAAATCAGAAGGCGGGCTAACCATCAATCATCATGATACAACCAGAAATAAGCTAATACAAGAAGAAGAAACCCCAAAACAAAAAATCTCAGTAAATAAGACCAACAGAGAGACGGTCGAAGGACACCAAGTGAAGGCTGCGAATGTCGAGAGCATGGGACGTCAAGGAGATTGACACGACGTCTCGATGCCGGGGAGACAGAGGCAGAAACCCATCAGCGGAAAAGGCGTTTACTGGGGAAGTGTGGATCAACGACGTTCCCCCACCTGGATGAGGGATCTTCGAGAATCACGAACACTGCCACGGTCAACTCGAATAGCAGGGCGCCCGAGACTGCAACTTCATCCGGAACTAAACGTAGCCGCACTCAAGAAACGACTTCCCTCAAAAGGACAAATTTAACCGAGATCAATGAAAATGGGTTAAAGATATAAAAGCAAGTAAATCATTTCAATTAAATTAAGTAGGTATATATGAAAGAAGATAAACCAGATATCGACCGGTATGAAAATAGAGAAGGTGGGTGACGGGTTAGCCAGTTCCAATAAGAACTAGCGAAGACCGAATATATCAAAGAGAGGGTAAATTTTGTTGTTTAATAAAAGTGAAAACCATAATCTCAAAGGCCAAATGAAGTATGTTTCGTTTTGTTTTAAAATAATATTTATTTTAGTAAAATTAAAAGGGAATAAATAGCTTTTAATTATACAGGCTTCCTGTACAAGCCAAAGGGATTGTTTCCAAAGAACATCGGCGCCGGTGGAGATAAGCGTTGAAACAAGGGAAAGGGATAGCCAAAGGCAGTCACGGAAGGAGGGGTGGGCTGAGCAAACTGCCGCCCACCCCATTTCTAAAACATAATAGGTAATATATAGTTGTGTATAGGACACAAGGTGGGAATTTGTCTTACTGGTGTAGATCTGGCATGGTGTCCCCTAAGGTACAGGTTCGAATCTCTTTAACAGCCCACTTTCAATGACCACTTTCCCCCCTTTATTAATATGTCAATCTAATTCTATCTATTTAAGAGCTATGTATCTCTATTTTCGTTCAAAAAATTTCACCATAATTGTTTTTATTATGTACCCAATACATTATATACGAGATAATAAATCAAATTCAATTCATTTTAAGACTATAAGTCTCTATTTTCATTCAACTTTTTTCACAATAATTTTTCTTTATGGGATAAGAGAATCTAGCACACCCAAACTTTCATTTCTGGTTTCCGTCCCTGACCAAAGGCACTATGGCAGGTTTGATCTTGGCACAGAGACAAGTTTAACGAGTTCAAATGGTGCGGAACGATTCACCTTTTTTTTCACCCGGATTTCCAAAGGAAACCGAAGACCAAACAATCGGGTCCACAATAACCTTGGAATTGGCTCAATCAAGCGATGAGACTGAGGATTCAGGACAATAATACCCAGATCGGAAGAAGCCCTATGATAATTTTTAAGTTTGGTGAGGGTTTAAAATCACCCCTAACATAAACAAGATGGTGCAAAATGAAACCCGCGTTGGAGGAAAGACAGGATCGAAGCAATCATCAGGGTGGAAACCTCATGGAGGTAGAGAATAGAGACTTATAGTCTTTGTTAGATATCATGGTGGCGACGATTAAGAAATCGAGTTTTTTTTTTGTTTCTACCGATTATCTTTGTTAGATATCATGGTGGCGACGATTCTACCGACTATATTTGCCCAGATTTGCAGTGGTCGGTGGTGAGGATTACCCAGAATCAGGTTTTATTTATGTATTTTGGGGTCTAGTGAATCTCTCTGTTGGTCCCCGTAGTTGTTGTTGTTTATGTGTTTTGGGGTCGAGACAAACTCTCCATTGGTCCCCGTGGTGGTTGTTGTTTATGTATTTTGAGGTAGAGAGAATTGTTCCGTTGTTCCTGTGGTGGTTGTTATTGGGGTGATGGTGAATGATTGGGGGTGGGTTTTGGAGTGTGGGTGATTTCTCTCTCTCTAGAGAGAAAATCACTAGCTAGTTGTTTACATGAGAAAAACTCACATATAAAGTTTGAGTGAACAATGCGTCGGAGAGGATAAGGATTTACCGAACTCTATAAATTAATCTCTAAAATTAAAGTAAAAATGTGCGTGTTATTATAAATTAGGACAAGAATAAAGGGAGGAGAATATGTGATTGTATTCAATTGATTGTTTGTGGAGTATCCACAAATACAATATATATGAGTCATATCATTGGGCTCCAAGTATAAGATAAATCTATCTATAAAAGTCAAAACTTTATCTAAGTAAAGTGTATATATTTGTACATACACATAATAATATTATAACACTCCCCCTTGGATGTACAATCTTCATTCCACCAACTGCCTCGTTAAAAACCTACCTATGAAAACCCAATGGGACAAAATCATAGCTTTTGAAAAAAGAGTGCAGTGCGTGTATACTCCCCCTGAATTCAACATCCTCCTCGATGTTTTCTCATTCTTCTTAATTTCACCGTCTTCATGAGCTTATGGTTGAATCTCAGCATTGTCTTTGATGTGTATAAGCTGGAATGTCTTCGTGATTAACTTTGACGCGCTTGACTTCCATGTATCGGTGTTGAGCTACTCTGGATGCACAAGCAGATGGTACTTCATGATCTAGTGTGCTTCCATTGTTGATCTGTGGGATCTGATGTATTAAATGATGCTTAAGTTGCCTCGTAAAAACCTTACCTTGGAAAAATCCAGTGGGATAAAAAGTATAACTTTGTATGGTACTTTTGGACCTAATAAAATGTCACCACTTTTACAATTATAGGTAACCCAGGTGCTCTAATAAGGCTCTTTAACCAACTACACATTACAGGACATTGATAATAATGCTTCAGGCATTTTCCATCGATTCTTTCCATTACATGGGTATGCACCTACAACGTCCATCATTTACATTTGTAGCCAAAATTATATTCACTCCTGATGAATGCATTTTCATGTAACCTTTAATAGGCTTGTATGCAATCAATTAATGCTACACTTTTCAATGTTGGAGCTACAGGTCCAAAAACTTCATGCTTAAATAATCCACTTTATATGAATTATTTCTTTCTGGAATTTAGGATATACAATGTATCCTTATAATGGGAGTTGCCTCGTTAAAAACTTTGCTTTGGAAAAACCTAAACGGGACAAAAACCAAAGTTAAGGAAAAGAGTATAACTTTTCTCCCCCTCAATTTAGTATATAAATCATCAACGTTCTAAAGATGTGATACTTCTGGACCCTTAATATCCATTCACAATCTAATCAAAGATGAAAAGATCATTTGTCTTTATATTGTAATATCTCTCTCTCTCTTTGTAAATTCGAACTACAGGTCGAGATATTTTTAGAGCTTTGAACTAATTTCCAACTAATCCTCTACTTATTTGATATCTTATGCATTGTTCAATAAACCAATCGCATTACGCTCTTAGCATTTTGTAAGCTCTAATTACTCTTATCAAGCACCTCAAGTGCAAACTTAGATATGTGTCATCAACGATAAACAAGGATTTGGTCATTTCAAGACAACTCATAATCAATTCTAACACTGTCAACATTCATGAAATCTCTTCAGGAGTTTTATAATAGTGGACATATCACCATTGTTTGAAGTTACTACTAGAACCTCGATCTAAATCATGCTAGTACATTATTTGTTATAAATGTGACTTTTGTCACTATCTCTGCATTTACTAATGCCTTTACTAGCCTGTTTACTATATAGTTCATTAAACTTCAAGTTCAATTCTCTTCCATGCAATATATTACTTCTTGATCTACTTCCCCCCCCCCCCCCCCCAAATACCGAGTATTTATCATCCATGATAAACTCTAGGTATTTGATCATCTATGGGGACTCAATCCTCCATATACATCAACATTCTTGATTTACAACAACTTAGTGTAATTTGGGGAGATTTCGGTGCCTAAACTGAACATTTAAAACCTTGCAAATATAAAGCTCTCTCCTAGAGATAAATTACAAAGGAGAATTTATTCTATTGTTGACCGAAATTGAAACAATCTCTTGATATTCATGTCTGCTTGTTGGCTATTATTGACGACTCTACTGAACCATTCCATGCGTTTGCATCATCCTAAATGATAATCTCATAAGTAACGACTTCACTTGGTCGATTTAATCGTCAGCTTCTCAAAGCTCATTTATCCAACATATCAATTCCATTGATAGCATTTTCATATATTGTTGTTGCAGGAGGATGGTCAAGTATGAAATAAATATAAAATAAAGATCAGACGGACTTCCTTGTCTCAGCAAATAAATACAAGACTTCCTCCCGTTGTAGTAAGAGAATAGTCAGGATCGAATCCACGAGGAAGCACGTCAGCAGATCTCAGGTAGCTGTAAATCTCACAGACAAAGCAGCAGAAAGACAGAAACACAGAAACAAGGAACATAAATAAAAGCAGAAAATAACAACAAAAAGAAAAGAACAAAGCAAAACAGGAAACAATGCGAAGACAGAAACTAAAAGCAAAGCAAAGGCTCGTCGATCTCGACTACTAGCTACTCGAGATCGACAAGGCACGGCAAAGGCAGAAATTTCAGAAATCGACAACAACAGGCAGGAACTCAACTCGACCTAGACCAAGGCCTACTCGATCTCGACAAAGGTTCACTCGAGATCGACAAAGGCTTCCTCTAGATCGACAAGAATGCAGAAAATATAAATTTGCAGATTTCGAACACAACTCGGAATTTTGACAGAAATAAACTCAATATAATAAAATACTTCCAAGACCAGGATTTCAACACCACAACGATAACCATGCAAAGCAACACACAAAGGCACAAAATATCATGCTTTCCATCAAATAACTTTCGTCATTAACAAATAGGCATATAGAGGCTTTCGCATAAACCCTAATTGTTACTAACCCTTTTCACATAATTAATCCAAGTTGCATTAAGATCACTTTCGCTTCAATAACACAAACAAGGATCACCTTCAACTCTCGCAAAAGAATCATGCTTATAAGGATAGAAGATGAATTGCACAAAAGATCTGACCTTTATCGCATCGCCTCACATGGCCACCGTTGGGCTCACCCCAGCCCCAGAAGTGGGTGGACTACTCACGCCTCATTGCAATAACTGGCATTGATGTATAAAAAGAAACTTGCATTAACTATATTCAAAAGCCTTTACAATCCCGGCAATCAACTTTCGCAGAAAGCCAAAACCTTAAAATGCTTAGAACTCCTAAACTTCTCTGTGGAACTAACTAATTTTCTCCGAAATTGAATGAATAAAATTGAGCCCCATGGGCCTTATTTATAGGCTTCTAACCCTTGCTAATCAAGGATAGAATCTTCTATCTCTATCTAAAATTATATCTAAAGCTTTAAAGATAAATAAATTGTTTTAAGGAAATAAATCAACAAGGAAAGGATAATTCTAAACTAGGTAAGTCTTCATGATGTTGATAGATCTTGTCTCCCATGGATAGACTTGATGGAATCGGATAGATCTTCGGCCAGCTCGACTTCCTTCGTGCCCAAGGAATCCCAAGTCGACTAGGTCTCCTCAGGTGGCTCTACTCGGCAAACTCGGATCTGGACTCAAGGCTTCGTCGATCTCGACTAGGGTTCGTCGAGATCGAGTAGGGTGTGGCCTTCTCTGGTCGAGCAGCTTCTCCTAGACACGGACTCGGACTGGCGTTGTGGGTCTTCTCGATCTCGACTAAGGCTTGTCGAGATCGAGTAGGGTTGTCCGGGTTCTCGTCCTCGGCTTCTCGATCAGCTTTCTCCTCGAGGACTCCGGGTGTGGCGCTGGTCTTCGTCGATCTCGACTAGAGTCTTATCGAGATCGAGTAGCCTCCGGAGCTGGGTTGGTCTGGCTTTCTCGATCAGGCTCTGTCGACCAAGGTTGCTCGGACATGCTCGTCGAGATCGAGTAAGGCCTACTCGAGATCGAGTAGTCTGGTTCCTCAGCTCGATTCGAATGGTTCTGTTGCTGCTTTGACCTTGGACTTCTGTAGCCGATTTCCGAGCTTTTCTGACCTTCTGTAGAATTGCTGTAAAACCCCTCGAATTCTGCGATTTAAACAGAAACTGGTGTACATTCCATAATTTGGCAAATAAACATAAACTACATAGGTTCTGTACTATCTTAGCCCAAATGAATGCAATGTATGCAGAAATCGATCTAAAAGGTATTGTAAAACATGGCAGATTCAGCTCACAACAAACACCCCATACTTAAGCTTGCTTGTCCTCAAGCAATACTTTTAATTGTCATTCAGGGGAAGAATTCAAAACTCTCAACATCTTAGATTCATTCTTATATAACCCTGCAATCAATTTCCATCCTCGAAAAGGTACTAGTGTCACAGATTCATGCATGTGCAAATATACAAAAGCAACATCTACTCACAAAAGGAGGGTTATGGAAAACATTCATTCGTGACAAAGCATTAATAATCAAGAGGACTTTAATTTAAGCTCAAATAAGAAGTAGATTGGTAAAAGGCTAAAGGTGGGCAATTTTGGTAATGTGGTGCTAATGATCCGGGGAAATGGAATATTTCCAAACTGAATTTCCACATTCCTTCTCCATTTGATTCATCACCTTTCATAATGCTTTTCTCAATAATAATGATTTTACCTCTCTAGCCTCAGCACTGCCTTCTCGCGAGTCGCAAACATGGGTGTCATGAATGGCCCCGGATACTTAGTGCTTTGGACTCCTCACAATGTGTCCCATCTCTCCAAACTATTATCTCAGAGAGCAGGGTCAATCTACCTCTATCTCCTGAGGTGATTGGATTTTCTTTCACTCATTAAATTTTCCATATATTTCAAATAATTTCCTTCCAAACTCCAATAATGATAATTATCAACACAAACACCATATAACATCTCCATAATGTAACATCATTCTCAACATAATCCCCGGATAAGGTAAAGAATGGCAATATTTAGATCATGTGGAGCAATAATTGAAATAAGGCATAATATGGCTTTGTGTAATGCATAAGCATAGGTAAGGCTAGGATATAAACAATATGAGCATTATATGGAAATATAAAGTCCTCCATCATTTTATCATGCAACATGTCAAAAGCAACTTCAAATTTTACCTCCTTTTATGGTTTTCACAAAATATGCACTTCATTGTGACTTCCCTTTACTAGGCAATTTCATGCTATATCTCTAATGAATCCAATTTTGTATCGTCGAGTTCGATATAAGCTTCCATGACATTAACCAAAATTTTCAATGGGGGTCATTTTTTCAAACTTTTGGAAAACATGCATATAAGCACATAAATCAAATAATGTATTCCAAAGTAGCCATTTAACAATTCAAAGAATTAATGCACCAATAATGTTAAATATGGAAAATAATGCATAAAGTAAGCCCTTCCCCCACCCCATACTTAAACATTACAGTGTCCTCACTGTATAAAAACAAGGGTAAAGAAAGAAACTCACAAGACAGATGTGCAAAGCCTTATATTTTCGACTGGAGCACCTCCTAGGCCGAGTTTGAATATAGCTTGGTTCTATCCATGGACCTGAAAATTATGGCAGACATATACCCATAATAGAAAAAATAAAAGTGTTCAAAACCAAAACAAAAACAACAAAGTCTTAAAAAGTCCTAAAAAGTCTATGTACAAGCTCTAGATTTTATAGTAGCTAGGCCGACTTTCCATTAATGCTCAAGGTGGCATCTGCAGGGCCCATGTAGCTTGGGCCTCAAATAGTACTCCATTCTTGTCCATCAGCTGTAATCCTCCAGAATGGATCTTGTTCACCACGAAAGGTCTCATCCGCTTCTTGTTGAATTTGTTGGGAAACCAATGATCCTTTGATTTAGAGACATAGAGCTTGTCTCCAACTTTATATTCCTTAGGCTCATCATTGGAAATCCTGCACAATCGCACATACCAAGGCAGACCTCTCCCATGTATAGATAAATCTTTAATGGAAATAGGAGAAGAAAGATTCATACCTTGGCTTACCTTTGCAGAGACGGAATCGGGGACCACTGTGTTTGGTCGATCTCGACTAGGGCTAGTCGATCTCGACAAGACTGCAGGTTTTGGTGGTGGTCTGCTCGTCGACCTCGAGTAGCCTACTCAACATCGAGTAGGGCTATGCTCCTGGTGGCTGCAACGTCGAGGAAGAGGGCTCTGGTGGAGTCGGGTGGTGGTCGATCTCGACAAGCTTAGTCGAGATCGACGAGGATCCTTGCTCTGGTGGTCTCAGCGTCGAGGAAGCAGGGACTGGGCTCCCCGAGTGGTGGTCGACATCGACAAGGGTGGTCGAGATCGACGAGCTCTGGCCGGCTGGTGGAGTCAGCGTCGAGGAAGAGGAAGTCGAGGCCGTCGAGTGGTGGTCGACCTCGACAAGTCTAGTCGAGATCGACGAGCCTGGTTTGTCTGGTTCGCTGCTCGATGATGCTGGTGCTGGTGGAGTCTCCTTCGTCTGGTTGAGATCGACTAGGGTCTGGTCGATCTTGACCCCATACTTAGCTCCTGTCAAGGCATCCGAAAAATAATTAATCCACAACGACTTACCTTGGTTTGTGTCGATTGGATTCTCTGTGTTTTCCTTGAGGATTGCCATGATTTCCTCCACCTGGGCCTCCATGTCCCTCTTTTCTATTTCCTCAGGGGTCATATTTCTGACCTTGGGTTCCCCGCAGGTGATGTAGCCAGCTGAGATAGATTTGACCTCTTCCATTGGACCTGTATGCCTTTCAGTTTTATTAAAGGAATACTCAATTACCTCATCGCTGATGTTGAAGGTGAGCACTCCTTTCCTTACGCTTATGTTGGCATCCACCGTCGCCAAGAATGGTCTCCCTAAGATAATAGGACAAGCAGGATCTTCTTGCATATCAACAACTAAGAAATCAGCTGGGACGAAGAATTTACCTACTTGTACTGGGACGTTATCCACCATGCCTGTTGGGATGACCACAGTGTTATTGGCCATGTAAAGTCTAGCATCCACAGGCTCTAGGGTACCTATCTTAATCTTGGACCAAATCGTTAAAGGCATTATACTCACACTAGCTCCAAGATCACATAGGGCATTAATTTTGTATGGACCAAATCCAATAGTTATAGCAAACTTACCTGGATCCGGCCTCTTCTCCAGTATGTCCAAATGGCTGCACTCCTCTGTGATTTCCGCCATCGATCGCTTTTTGCTCAGGATCTCCTTTAGGAACTTGACATAAGATAGCATTTCATTGAGAGCTTCTGTGAAGGGGATAGTGACGTTGAGTTTCTGAAGCATCTTGATGAAGCGCTGAAATTTCTTTTCTGTCGGGTCCTTTAGAGATTTTGTGGGGAAAGGCAGCTTCTTTTTATGATTCGGAGCCAGAACAGACGTCGGAGATGCTGCAGGCTGCTCTATGTCGACCAGAGGCTCCTCGACATCGACTACAGTCTTGTCGACATCGACCAGATTGGGCTCAGTCGATTTGCTGTGTGGTGCAGACGAAGATTCTGGAAGTTTCTCCTCGAGGTCGAGTAGGCCTTTGTCGAGATCGACTAGGCTCTTGACGACATCGACTAGCTGTTCCTCGTTGTTCTGCTGCTTTCCGACCTCTGGCTCTTGTAATTGATGGCCGCTTCTGAGTTTTACAACAGCGATATGTCCAGTCTTTCCCTTAGGATTTGGTTCTGAAGATCCTGGGAGCGAACCTGACTGTGTGGGAATTCCTGCTGCCAGCTGACCAATCTGTGTATCAACTGATTTCCGCCAGATATCAATTTCCCCAAGCCTAGAGTTGACACCTTGCATCTGAGTATAGACGGAGTTGAAGGATTGCCTAGTTTATGAGTGGTTTCTACGTATTTCCTCCAGGACTGTCTGTATATCATCCTTTTTCTGGTCCCTTTCCGGATGTCCCGGAGCTCTGTAGGGAGGGGGGTTCCTAGGGACACCTTGGTTCCATTGTGGTTGTTGAAACCTTTGGTCCCCCATGTAGCGATTGGGGACCCTTGCGTAAGCTGCCTCCTCATGATGCTCTGCCATCCTGACTTATTCTGCGTGTGGGCACTCAGGAGTGGTGTGCCTTTGCGATCCGCATTCAATACAAGGCTGGTTGACAAAGAGATACTTTACTTGCTTGATGAGCTTCTTATTCTGGTCTCTGTAGTACTGCTCTCTAACATCAGGATCAATCTCCTTAGGTGGCTCATAGAGGGGCATGGATGGTGCTGGCCTGGCGTATGGGTTCTCTTCATAAGTTGCAGTAGACCCATACTTGTTTTCGTAGTTAGTGAGCTTCTCTAGCACACCCCATGCGTCACTTGACGGCATTGTCAGATACTCATAGCGATTATAATGGTTGATCCGGTCCTTAGTGACTTGATCAAGAGAGTTGAAGAAGATCTCCTGAATGACGTAGGGTGGTTGTCCATGAGTAGGGCAAGATCGCAGAAGTTCCTTGTAGCGCTCCCATGCCTTTGCCAGCGGTTCCCCTTGCTTCTCTTTGAAGGCGGTGATTCTCTGGCGGAGATGTGTTGTTTTGGCAGGTGGGAAGAATTTGTTCAGAAACTCTTGCTCTACTTGGGCCCAGGTTGTGAGTGATCTTGCTTTCAGTCCTTCCAGCCATTTCAGTGCAGGCCCAGCGAGAGACCAGCGAAAAGATTTCATCTTGACATATTCCAAAGTTGTACCTTCAGCAATAGTACGACACATGTCAGAAAAGTTTGTAATATGTTCAAGAGGACACTCATTAAATCTACCATAAAAGGTATTATTTTTAAGCTCTATAAGAAATTGAGTGCGAATTTCAAAAGAGTTATCAGGGATAAGAATCGCCGATTCAGGCACGACGAGAGTTGGGTGCATGTAGTCCTCTACCGTGGTTGGATATTGGGCAAGCTCAGCCTGTGCTTGTTCCCTTGCTGCTCTCTCAGCGGCGATAGCAGTATCCTTTGCGGCCAATTCCCTGGTAAGCCTAGCGACCAGCTGTTCATGTGTCTCCGCAGCTGCCATGGCTCTTTGTAGTTTAGCTCGGATGTGAAATAGGCGTTCCGATTCGTCTAAGGCGTCAAACTCAGGTGTTTGACCAGAACGGCGCATACACCTGAAAAGTAACTCAAAGAAACAGTGAGAACTGACTACCTAAGGCGCGAATGATTGCTTCCCCGGCAACGGCGCCAATTTTATTGTTGCAGGAGGATGGTCAAGTATGAAATAAATATAAAATAAAGATCCGACTGACTTCCCTGTCTCAGCAAATAAATACAAGACTTCCTCCCGTTGTAGTAAGAGAATAGTCAGGATCGAATCCACGAGGAAGCACGTCAGCAGTTCTCAGGTAGCTGTAAATCTCACAGACAAAGCAGTAGAAAGACAGAAACACGGAAACAAGGAACAGAAATAAAAGCACAAAATAACAAATAAAAGCAAAGAACAAAGCAAAACAGGAAACAAAGCGAAGACAGAAACTATAAGCAAAGCAAAGGCTCGTTGATCTCGACTACTAGCTACTCGAGATCGACAAGGCACAACAAAGGCAGAAATTTCAGAAATCGACAACAACAGGCAGGAACTCAACTCGACCTAGACCAAGGCCTACTCGATATCGACAAAGGTTCACTCGAGATCGACAAAGGCTTCCTCTAGATCGACAAGAATGCAGAAAATATAAATTTGCAGATTTCGAACACAACTCAGAATTTTGACAGAAATAAACTCAATATAATAAAATACTTCCAAGACCAGGATTTCAACACCACAACGATAACCATGCAAAGTAACACACAAAGGCACAAAATATCATGCTTTCCATCAAATAACTTTCGTCATTAACAAATAGGCATATAGAGGCTTTCGCATAAACCCTAATTGTTACTAACCCTTTTCACATAATTAATCCATGTTGCATTAAGATCACTTTCGCTTCAATAACACAAACAAGGATCACCTTCAACTCTCGCAAAAGAATCATGCTTATAAGGATAGAAGATGAATTGCACAAAAGATCTGACCTTTATCGCATCGCCTCACATGGCCACCGTTGGGCTCACCCCAGCCCCAGAAGTGGGTGGACTACTCACGCCTCATTGCAATAACAGACATTGATGTATAAAAAGAAACTTGCATTAACTATATTCAAAAGCCTTTACAATCCCGGCAATCAACTTTCGCAGAAAGCCAAAACCTTAAAATGCTTAGAACTTCTAAACTTCTCTGTGGAACTAACTAATTGTCTCCGAAATTGAATGAATAAAACTAAGCCCCATGAGCCTTATTTATAGGCTTCTAACCCTTGCTAATCAAGGATAGAATCTTCTATCTCTATCTAAAATTATATCTAAAGCTTTAAAGATAAATAAATTGTTTTAAGGAAATAAATCAACAAGGAAAGGATAATTCTAAACTAGGTAAGTCTTCATGATGTTGATAGATCTTGTCTCTCATGGATAGACTTGATGGAATCGGATAGATCTTCGGCCAGCTCGACTTCCTTCGTGCCCAAGGAATCCCAAGTCGACTAGGTCTCCTCAGGTGGCTCTACTCGGCAAACTCGGATCTGGACTCAAGGCTTCGTCGATCTCGACCAGGGTTCGTCGAGATCGAGTAGGGTGTGGCCTTCTCTGGTCGAGCAGCTTCTCCTCGGCACGGACTCGGACTGGCGTTGTGGGTCTTGTCGATCTCGACTAGGGCTTGTCGAGATCGAGTAGGGTTGTCCGGGTTCTCGTCCTCGGCTTCTCGATCAGCTTTCACCTCGAGGACTCCGGGTGTGGCGCTGGTCTTCGTCGATCTCGACTAAAGTCTTGTCGAGATCGAGTAGCCTCCGGAGCTGGGTTGGTCTGGCTTTCTCGATCAGGCTCTGTCGACCAAGGTTGCTCGGACATGCTCGTCGAGATCGAGTAAGGCCTACTCGAGATCGAGTAGTCTGGTTCCTCGGCTCGATTCGACTGGTTCTGTTGCTGCTTTGACCTTGGACTTTTGTGGCCGATTTCCGAGCTTTTCTGACCTTCTGTAGAATTGCTGTAAAACGCCTCGAATTCTGCGATTTAAACAGAAACTGGTGTAGATTCCATAATTTGGCAAATAAACATAAACTACATAGGTTATGTACTATCTTAGCCCAAATGAATGCAATGTATGCAGAAATCGATATAAAAGTTACTGTAAAATATGGCAGATTCAGCTCACAACATATATCATCCATCTTGCCAATATGGGTAATCTATTTATTATGTGTTGGATCTTATTTTGACATCCTCGACTAGAGGAAAACCGCTGCTTTTGGCAATTATCGGCTTTCACGATCCTAATTTATTTGTCATCACTACTTCTCTTTAGAGTGTTTTGACGCTCTTCTAGAGCCATCTTCTCATATGAATTTATTGCTTGATTATATCAACATTCCTCCAATGACTAATTTTGATGCTCTTCTAGAGCCATCTTCTCCTAACAACGGTTGCGCACACTGTATCCTCTTTATGTCTTCTGCTAGAGATAATGATATATATTGCATCTGCAATAAGAGAGGTTGTTATGAACCATAGGTCATATAGCTAGCTATTTATTTGAGTTCTACCATACCCAAGTAGATTAAGAACAAGATTCCAAAATAAAGAGTCTTCGGGCTCTCGTGAGCTAATTTTATCAATTTCACAAAATTTAACAAGGATGTGCTTCAAACTCTTCTCCCAAATCATCATTTGCTGAATAAAATTGCCATTATCTACACATAATTGTTTCTTCAAGAAACATTTCCAATACATATTCATATACATAAAATGCAAATCAAATAAAATAGATAAATAAAATAAAGATTCCATGTACCTTAAAAATAGCCAAACTGAACTAATAACAAACAAAAACGACAAAGTTGGCAGAATCAAAGGTGTTGGATCATCTAGACACCATAAGTCACTCCTTTAATGTATCCATTTCATGAGTATCTTCTTCTTTATAAGTTTATCTACTTCAAGAGATAACTTTTATTAATAAGAACAATATATATAATTCTTATCAATATAAAACCACATATGTTTATAACATACAACCTCTTAACAAGATGTTTCTTCTGGAAACAGTTTGAGTTTTGAATGACAAGAAGTAAATTGCAATATATACACCTCACAAGTGAACTTATTTGGCCACTTCTGGTGGATATCGATTAAGATATTCATCATTTGTTTAAATAAACAATATCATTCAGAGATAGATTAATATGTCAATTTAAATTGATAGGTTCAATAACTATCTCCAATTTCAATTTCATGCAATTAAGTTATATACAAATCAACTTCATGACACATAAATAATGTCAACTTCGGGTGACAACGAACCAAACAAGTTTAACCACTTTAGGAGTTAATATTTCACCTTCTATGTAACAAATCATACATGACATAAGTTACAAGTACAAGATGGAATAAAAAATATCATCTTAGCTCGTCACTACAAAGATGAGGCTAATATTTTAATCAATGCATAATAACGTTGTTTATTTATCAACTTATCAAAATATATTAGCACTATGGCATGATGTAGGATATAAAACCTATATGTGCAATCAATAACGTCATTTTGCAATTAGCAAAAGGCATAAATCATAACTCAAATATATGATGTTTATGCTTACCTGACCGCAAGCTCGATCGCATATACCAATATTGAGAAATTAGTTCAACTCCATCATCAGTCTTAAAGTCGAGGGCGAGGACGGTGGCGAACTGGCGGTGGGCGGCGACGAAGGGCGACGACTAGGAGACTGGAGACTCTAGCGAAGACTAAAGAGATAAAAACAAGTAAATCAGTTCAATTAAATTAAGTCGGTATATATGAGAGAAGATAAACTAGATATCGACCGGTATGAAATTAGAGAAGTTGGGTGACGGGTTAGCCAGTTCCGATAAGAACAAGCAAAGACCGAAGATATCAAAGAGAGGGTAAATTTTGTTGTTTAATACTAAAAAAGAAGGTAATGTTTGTCTAGTCAGTAATCGATGTGTTAGCAACTTAGCCATATGAAAATTAATAATTGGTTATGAAAACCATAATCTTTTTTTTTTTGATACAAGGAAAGAGTTTGGATGGTGTCAGACCCTGCTGACCCACCATCCAAGAACGTCCTTTCGGACGAGAATCTGGATCTCGGGATGAGACACAGGAGGATCGTAGTTGAGGATGTGCCGAAGGTGCGCCACTTTGTCCGCAACCAGATTGATCTCCCTGAAAACATGGACGCAGGAAACCCCGAGGAACTCCTGAAGCAGCTTCCTACAATCGGCCATGATGATCTCGATCTCCCAAGGACAACTCCAGACGTCATTAATAGCGTTGACAGGGCCGGCCCTGGGCATGTGCAAGGTGGGCGATTGCACAGGGCCTCTGATTTTACGGGGCCTCATTTAAATAATATTAATATATAAATAAATGTTTTGCATGTTTGAACATAAAGTGATGTTGGCGTAATGGTTGCTGAGGCGGAAGGTAAAGTAGCCTTTTTATTTTTTTTGTTGTAGCCGTTCCAGCGAAGGATTGTGGCCCCGGTGGGCCGCTTTTCCCCACTTTTTTTTGGGCTTGCTGGTTGCTTTTACGGAGTAAAAAACAAGATTGGTTTTTATTTATTTATTTTGTTTTCATTTGTACTTTATTTGCACGATTTGTTTAAAATATACTCCATTTTGATTTGATTTATTTGGTTTTCCTTTTAAAACATGTTATGTACTCATTTTTTTAAATAATGTTTCAAGAGGTGTCAACTCCTACTAACTCAACACCCAATAATGTTGTAAGTTGTTTATATTTTTGTAGGTTAATTTATACACTCAATAATCTATTTTTAACTTTTTTGAGGCAAATCTATTTGAACTTTTTTTTCCCTTTAAAAACATGTATCAAATGTATCTCAATATACTTTTATTAGTATTTAATACTACCTCCGTTCGAAAATACACGTCCTTTTATTTTTAACACATTTTAGGAGATAAAAACTCTATAAAAAATTAATGAAAAAGTTGATATTTTTAATACTAGCTTTTAACTCCTAAAATATGTACCAAAAAGTCAAAGTACATGTACTACTGGACAGAGGGAGTAATATTTTTAAATTATTACTCATGAATGATTATATCAGATCTTATTTTCATTATTGTTGCATATGTAAAAAGAAGTTTTTTAAAGTTAAATTTGCTAAAATTATACCACCTTCTACATTTTTATCATCAATGTACCGTCATATTTCATTTAAAAATTTAACGTTACTACTATCTTATTTGAAGGTTGGCACAGGGCCTCCGAAATCCATTGGACGTCCCTGAGCGTTGATAACTGCAAGGCAATCACCTTCAACCTCGAGCCATGAAATCCCGAGCTGGCGAGCTGCCACCAAGCCCTGGTGAAAAGCCAGAGCCTCCGCCTTTGAGATTATGAAAACCATAATCTCAAAGGCCAAAGGAAGTAAGTTTCATTTTCTTTTAAAATAATTTTTATTTTAGTAAAATTAAAAGGGAATAAATGGCTTTTAATTATACAGGCTTCCTGTACAAGCCAAAGGGATTGTTTCCAAAACCACAGAAAAAACCCTAAACGCTCTCAATGAGAGCGTGTGTGTTGCTGCCGCCGGCCTTTGTGCCTCAGCACTTTTGCCCAGCCTCACCTTTGGTCACATCCCACCGGTTCCAACCACCACCGCCTCCTACCTTGGCCCTCCTACCGGTTCCGAATCCATCCTCCAATCAGCTTCACCGGCTAACGGCGTCAATGGCGCCTGCCTCCCGCCACTCCGGGCTTCAGCCATGATGCTTGTCGCTGCCCGCAATAGGCGCGTTACCAACCTCGATTCGTCCTCTTCCATCGAATCTCCGTCCTCCGTCGCGACAGCAACCTCTGTCGGCCCCACTGCCATCGCCTGTTTCCACCGCCTCTGCGTGGCCCTAATGGTTGTTGGATTTTGGTCTGGCCTTCCTCAGCCTCGCCTGTTTCCACCACCTCGGCTTCCATTGGCGGCGTCTCCACCGCACATGTGCTCTCTTCGGCTTCCACCGTCTATGTCTGCTGGACTCCCGTTGGTCCGGCCTCCCTCGGCCTCGCCTGTTTCCGCTTGGTATGGCCGGAGCCATACCAAGCCTACCTCGGCTCCGCCTTCGGCTCTTCCCTTGGTGCAGCCTTTTTCGAGGTCTCCCTCGTCTCTGGCCTTGGGCCGCACTTCTCGGCTTAGCCTTCGACTCCAGTCGAGGCTACCCTGAGTCAGATCTCGATTGTGTTTGTTTTTTTTGGCAGCGTTGTAGACACGCTTTTGGGTTTTCGATAAACCAAAAATTAAAAAAAAATGTTGGTATACCAAGGAATCAAAATATTAGAAGGTTTGGGAGCCTTAGTTCTTATTCGATCCGCTTTCTGACCTCTTAGTCAGTTTATTGTTGTTTTTATTTATTCCGATTCCGTCTTATATGTTTCCTCTATTTTGGTTTCCCTTGTGGTAGCCTTTACGATCTTTGTTATCGTCCTTGAGGGTGTGAGATGGGTTTTTGGGATTTGTTTTGACAATGGCATGACTTGAGTTTTGGTCTGCGGATTGGTGTACTTTGCTTTTCTTGCTGTGGTACAGGTTTCTTGTGAGCGGTGATTGGTTTGTCGAGCTTGTAGACGTCGTGGAAATGCGATGATGCCTGTTGATTCGGTTTAGAATCCATGTTGAGGTGTCAGCTAGTGATCCCCAGAGTTCTCTGTGTGCGTCTTCCGTTTTGCTGGTCGGTCGTTGGTTCTGCTAACTTGTTTACAGTGTTGATGGCTTGTACTTTATTTTTTGCTCTTTCAATTCCGTCATTTGCTTCTTGTAATTTCTTTTCAGTCATTTGCTTCAGGTTGTACATGATGGTTAGTCCATCTCCCGGCTTGTCTGGGCTCTCGGTTTCTCTAGGCTTGTCTAGAGAATCGAATTTCTTTCCTTATATTCTAAAAAAAAAAAAGGGGATTGTTTCCAAAGAACATCGGGGCCGGTGGAGATAAGCGGTGGAACAAGGGAAAGGGATAGCCAAAGGCACTATGGCAGGTTTGATTTTGTCACAGAAACAAGTTTAATGAGTTCGAATGGTGCGGAACGATTAACCTCTTTTTTTTCACCCAGATTTCCAGAGGAAACCGAATACCAAACAATCGGGTCCACAATAACCTTGGAATTGGCTCAATCAAGCGATGAGACTGAGGATTCAGGACAATTATACCCAGATCGGAAGAAGCCCTATGGTAATTTTTAAGTTTAGTAAGGTTTTAAAATCACCCCTAACACAAACAAGATGGTGCAAACCGAAACCCATGTCGGAGGAAAGATGGGATCGAAGCGAGCATCAGGGGCCATCAAAGGCGAGACAGAAGATAAGCATCAAGGCTTAAAAGGTATAAGCAAACTCAAGGCTGTGGAGGCAGGATGGAAGCCTGAAATTAGATCTGATTGTTGAAGATGCTGGCCCGAAAGGCTGGTGACAGCGGCGGTAGTGCAGTGAACAAGAGGGGAGATGGTTGGTGGTCGGTGATGGTTGTAGAAGGGTCAGTGTCGACAAATATGGGGTTGACGGGCAATGGAAACCTCATGGAGGCGGTTTACCATGCTCGAGGCAGTAGTTTTTCCTTAAGAAATTGAGTTTTTTTTTTTTTTTTGGTTTCTACCAATTATCTTTGTTAGATATCATGGTGGCGATGATTATACCGACTATATTTGCCCAGACTTGCAGTGGTCGGTGGCGGGGATTACCAAGAATCAGGTTTTATTTATGTATTTTGGGGTCGAGTGAATCTCTCCGTTGGTCCCCGTAGTTGTTGTTGTTTATGTGTTTTGGGGTCGAGACAAACTCTCCATTGGTCCCCGTGGTGGTTGTTGGTTATGTATTTTGGGTTAGAGAGAATCTCTCCGTTGTTCCCGTGGTGGTTGTTATTGGGGTGATGGTTAATAATTGGTGGTGGGTTTTGGAGTATGGGTGATTTCTCTCTCTCTCTAGAGAGAAAATCACTAGCTAGTTGTTTACATGAGAAAAACTCAAATATAAAGTTTGAGTGAACAATGCGTCGGAAAGGATAAGGATTTACCGAACTCTATAAATTAATCTCTAAAATTAAAGTAAAAATGTGCGTGTTTGATTAGTTTTTTTTTTGATACAAGGTGAGGTTTTTTGGGTGATCAGCCACGGCTTATCCACCGCCCAAGGGCGTCCTCGCGGACGAGGTCTTCAATCTTAGGAGAAGGACGATCCAGCAGCAGCGACGCCGAAACACCCATATGCGCCAAACAGTCCGCAACACGATTCCCCTCACGAATAGTGTGAGTGAAGGAGATGGACTGAAAGTTACAACATCGAAGGAAAGCATCGGAGATCAACATCTCGATCTCCCACGGACACTTCCAAGATCCCTGCATGACATTGATGACTGACAGGCAATCACCCTCCACTTCAAGATGAGAGAGTCCCCGCTTAGATTCTTCTGTCAACCCAGTTAGGAGGCCAAGACATTCCGCTTGAACGAAGCCGGCATTCAGTAAACAAGTGTATTGCATCTTCTTCGGGATGGTTACAAAGTGGGCATTCCATTGGTACATGCACACCTTTTTTTCGAAGTCTTTCTTTCGTTGGCATACCATTAAGTAGACTTTTCCAGAGAATTTTTTTTATTTTCGGAGGGCAATCAATCTTCCAAATCCAATCAAGTGGTTCCGAGTTTGTTCTTCTAGAACTCGTAATATAGTCAAGGGCACTAGCATTTGAGAACCATCCGTTTTTGCTATGTTTCCAGTATAACCGATCCTCGATTTCAAAGGTCGGTATATGAACGTTAGTAATTTGCTCCACCAAGTCTGAAGGTAATACCTCTTCCAGTTTTTCTATGCTCCAGGTTCTATTTAGTCTTATGTATTGGTCCACTGTTTCTTGATCTACAATTTTATCATGTAGCCTTTTTTCACGAAGGGTAGCATCATAGTTGAGCCACTTATCATTCCAGAATCTCACGGTTTTTCCGTTTCCAATCTGTCAGATCAACCCTGCGCAGAATTCTTCTTTCATCTCCATCAATTTTGTCCAATGCCATGGGGTATTCTTTTTTCTTGAGTAATACCACAAGAGTGTTCCTTTTAAATACTTTTCTGAAATAATTTTAACCCATTCATTATGTGGTTCCGCCAAAACTTTCCATAGCAATTTCACCTATAGAGCCTTGTTCATATCTTTACTCTTGTGTAATCCAAGGCCACCTTCTCGCTTTGGCCTACACACTTTGGCCCATCCAATTAGCGGTTTGTATTTTTGGTCATTGTTCTAAAAGAAGCATCTGTTAATTCGATCGAGCTCCATCAATTATGGTTTTCACCGTTCTACATGCTTCCAGTGTCGCTTTTTCAAATATCATAATGTCATCTGCAAAGGACAAAAAGGGAACACGGGTTCCATTCCTAGGGATTTTAAATCCGATATCATTTCCAGGTTGTTCGCATTGTCATTGGAACTTTCGTGCTAAAATTTCCACTCCTAAGATAAAAAGGTAGAGGGAAATTGGGTCCCCTTGCCTCAGACCCCTAAGAGGTCGAAACGTATCAGTTGGTTCATCATTTACCAAAATGGAGAAAGAAACGGTTTGAACGTGAAGGTTCGATAATGTAAAACAAAGTAATATAACGATACTCTAGAAGGGGGGTTGAATAGAGTATGCCGGTTTTTCGCAGATAATCTCAAGACTTTTGAAGCTCGTGCAAAACCCTTTGGGATTAGACTTAGTCTTTTCTCTGAAAACCTGAATCACAAAGTTAAAAAATTCGAACCAAGTGCGGAAATAAGATAAAGCAGTAAATAAAGGACTCGATGAATTGTTTACGAGGTTTGGCACGAACTTGGCCTACGTCCCCGCCCAGGGTTCTTCCACAACCCTAGGATTCAACCGGCTTTTATTGATTTACGAGACTTAGGATCCTAATAGCTCCCCGAGAAGCCTCTCTCCTATACAATTGCAATCTAGTCAACTCACGTTCCCTTGGAGTCCTAGACCAATCTAGAAGAGCCCCACCTCTCTATGCTATCTAGTACAATCCTCTTACACTTAGTGAATCAATCGCCTAGTGTTCACTTCCCGAGTTACAAACTCTCGAGTATAACCCTATCACAAAATATATCCTATAAGCTCACTTTGTAACTCTCAAATGCTTTGAAATGAAATAATAGACTCTTAAGGACTAGCACAGAGCACACGAAGAAGACAGATCTCGCTTGAAGGTTTGAGTGTATGAAAGCTTGTGTTCCACGAATCTGTTTATTTTGTTTTCTTCCTTTTCTTTATAGAGAACAGATCGGTGCCACAGATCTTCATCAATGGCTAAGAGAGGATCATGGCTTGAGCGCAATCTTCTATCTTTGGAAACTTCGGAAGCCATGATCACGATTTGATCTTTCTCAGCTTTGAATGCTTAAGGAAGGATATAAAATTCAAAAAACTTCCTGAAAGGTTAGTGAATATATAATAATATATTGGAAGCATATAATAACATATAATAATATTCGAGCATAATAATATAGAGAACAGGTTTTGTGTTTCATCAACACTACTAAAGCTTCAAGACCTTTGACACAAACAGACTGTCAAGGCCTTTGAAACTTATTCCGATTTTCATCAAGGGAGTGGAGTTATCAATCCCCCACTTGATGAAAGACAAAACATGTGCATCCCTGCAACTTAGTCAAACAAATATAATAAAAGCAAAATCGGACTAAGTACCTGCATGGGTTAGACAAATGTTGGATCATAAGTTAAAAACATGAAAATATCCAACCAAAAGCAAAACCAAGGTCTTCCAAGACCTTCACAATAGTTAAAAAGTTTAAAGTCTAAACCACAGCAGATCACATCTCCCCCTTTTTGTCTTTCAACAAAGGGAGGAGGGTAAGGCAAAATAGTCACCAACAGTTTTGAAACAGTTTCCAAAAACAACCAGCAATGTATCAAGTTTGGGATAAGGATGGGGTAGGGTAAGGCTAGGCTTCATTATCCAGAGCATCATCTGTGAGCACCGACCTCATACTTTGCAGTAGCTTGGATATCCCGCTCATCTCGGTCATGAACTCCTTGTGCAGCTCCTTGATGTCCGGGCGAACTTCCTCCAGGCCCAACTCCAGGTTATCCATGCGCTCATCAATGGCTGAGGCAGTGGGAAGAGCTTTTGAAGGAGAGGCAAGACTAAAAGTCTTTTGGGGGGACCGAGTGATGCCTATCTTCTCAAGACTCTTGGAGTCGAACTTACCCATATGACGTTGTTGTTCTTCATTTTTAAAATCGATTCAAGAAGCTTTGAAGATTTGGGTCAAAAGAGTAGCAAAGGGGAGGGGAGTTCCTTTCTTGGGTGTTTTGGTGTGAGTCATGGATCCTAAAATGGTATTGGCCAGATCTAGATCAAGGTCATTGAGGATTCGGTAAAGTAGGACCATGGCATTGTCGGTCAGGAGAGAGCTGGAGTTTAGACGGGGTAAGAGGCAACGCACAATGATGTTAAAGATAATTTTTGCCTCTAGGGTAAGGGATGAGTGGGTTAGCTGCTTTGAGGTGCTGGTGGATGCTTCGGGTAAGAGGTATTTGGAACGGGCAAGGGTAATGCAGTCTTCTTTAGAGGGGTTTTCTTGAGAGGGTGGACAAGGGCTAGGAAGGCCAAGGAAATCAGCGAAGTCAAAGGAGTTGAAAGAGATTCTAACTCCCTTGACGACCAATTCCAAGAACCAACCATCGTCAGTGTGTTTGGCTTTGAGGTTTATGTAGAACAGGCGGGTGAGTTGATGATAATAGACGGTTTCAAGATTGAGAAGGGTGCAGGTTGAAGATTTTTTAAGAAGAGCAATGCATGGTAAATTCAAAGCTTCAAAGAACGCAATATCTAAAAAATCAGAACAGCAGATCCTACGAGTTCGAAATTCATCTACCCACTTACCAGCCATTTCAGCATTTTCAAACCATGAAGAGGGGAGGGATTGGTTTACCTGAATGAGGGCAAGAGGATCAGCGTTCTACCTTCGAGCCTGTGTTGGAGTAGACCTGTTGGCATGCGCCTCAAGGCCTCCGAGGGTGCCCTTCCTGGTGCGCTTGGGAGAGGGAGACTTGGCTGCTGGAGCTTTCCGCTTCTTTGGAGATAGGGGAGGAGGAGGAGGAGGAGAAGGAGAGGGAACAGGTTCGGGCTCCTCATCCTCTTCGTCCTCGGACCCCGAGTCCTCAGCAGACCCGTCATCGTTGTCTCTTTCAGCATCCTCGTCATTACCGGTCTCATCATCCTCCTCTTCTTCTTCCTCTGGTTCCTCCTCATTGGGAACCTCCTTCTCAACCTCTTTCCGAATTCTCTCGGCCTCCTCCTCAGCCAATTTCCTTGCAAACTTGGCCTCCTCCTCGGACTTTTTCCTCCTTAAGGCTTCTTCTTCAGCTTCCTTGGAAGCATCCCTTTCCAGAATAGCGTCGAGATCCTCCTCTTCTTCCTCCTCATCCACCTCCTCAGCGATGACCTTCTTTTTCCCTTTCTTCTTTGCACTGAGAGGCTTCTTCGCTGAGCGTTTTTTAGAGCTCTTGGTTACTGTAGTCGTGCTCTCAGCGATTGTGCTCTGGACAACAGCAGGGACGATAGCTTGAGGAGTGAGTTCAGGTGTAGGGGAAGTAGTAGTGGCCTACTGTCCCTTGGGGTGGCACCAAGTCTTTTGGGTGTGGAGACTTTCTTTGATTTGGGAGCCATGGAGGTTTTCGGCTAGGGTTTTAGAACATGTTAAGAGGTTGAAGGAGAAGTAGAATTGGAAAGGTTTGGATAAGTTTGAAGTGGTGAGAGAATCGGGTACAGATTTGTGTTTAAGTAGAGTGAGATGATGGAGTTGATGGGTTGGGTTTAGAGTTCCAAGGATGGGTAATGATAACATTGCCAATTTGAAAAATTTCCAATCAAAATTCAAATCTTTCTCTTAACCATTTAAAATAGGAGGGAAATATCCGAAAATATTTTGTTCCAAAAATAAAACATGTACTTGGATGGGGGAATAAAATGTGTAACAAATAGAATTTTAAAAACCTTTAAAAATATACTTGACCAAATATCTAAAAAGATATTAACCAAATATATATGATCCGATATCTGTACTCTACCATTCAGTTCACAGACCTTGACATTATTCTCAAAGGTCTTGACACTGAGTAGAATTTATCTTTCGTAAAGGAAAAGCTCCCCCTACGAAAGTGCATTCTTGTTAAGCATCACAATCTCTCGTCTAATGAAGGTGAACCTGTTGTCTGACAAAGGCTTAGTAAAAATGCCAGCCCATTGATAATCAGTTGAAATAAAAGAAATGGACACATCACCTTTTTCGACATGGTCTCTAATGAAATGATGCCTTACATCAATATGTTTTGTCCTTGAATGCTGAACAGGTTTCTTCGTGATTGATATGGCACTTGTATTATCACACTTAATGGGAATACCTCTGAGGTTGATGCCAAGATATCTCATTTGTTGAGCTATCCAAAGGATTTGGGAGCAACAAGCTCCAGCTGCTATGTATTCGGCTTTTGCAGTAGATAGAGCGAATGAGTTTTGTTTCTTTGAGTGCCAACTGATCAAGGATGCTCCTAAGAATTGGCAACATCCTGATGTGCTCTTCCTATCCACCTTATAGCCTGCAAAATCTTCCTTTTGATTGTAGCCTTGAGCAACAAGCCTTGCTTTGTTCCTCACGATCTTACCATTCTCATCTAGCTTGTTTCGAAATACCCATCGTGTGCCAATGACTGATTGATGCTTTGGTCTAGGCTTGAAGATCCAGACTTTGTTCCTTTCAAATTCGTTAAGCTCACTTTGCGTAGCAATGATCCAGTCTGGCTCTTGAAGGGCCTCATCTACTTCTTTGGTTCAATAAGAGAAAAAAACGCGTGAAAAGCACAAAGATCTTTAAGTTTAGAACGAGTTTGAACACTAGATGTAGGGTCAAAAATGATATCCTTTAATGAGTGCGACGAGGAGTATTTGAATTTCCTTTTGCTAGTCTCAGCTCCTTGATTCGTCACACCAGCAGGATTGATTTGTGGTACATCTGACTCTGTGGTCCTGTTTGGTTCAGTTTCAGCAGTTTCTGACGTTTCAACACTGTTGGATTGGACACCAAGGGCTTTGGACGAATCTTCAACACCTTGGGCCAATTCTTCAGTGTTGAGAATATGTTCCTGCATGTTCCTCTTCTCTGTGTTCTTGGTAGCAGCATCATCACATTCCTCGTTCTCTCCATGGATGTTAAGATCTATATATGACCGAGTCTCCTGTGCCAGAGCTTTGGATCGTCCGTCAAAGCCTTTAGACAGGTTAAGCTTCCTTGTGCCACTTAATCAGCATTCACAACGTATATATTGTTGTAACGATATGCAGTCAGTATAACTTCACATGTATCTTCTCTGCACACTAGACATCTTTTCTTGTTAAATCTGACATTATTGTCACTATCACATAATTGAGAAACACTAAGCAAATTATACTTTAACCCATTCACAAGATAAACATTTTTAATACTATGGTTGGAATCACTCCCAACGCTACCAATACCAACGATGTCACATTTTCCTTTGTCACCAAGAGTGATTGTTCCTGTGGATTGCTCCTTTATATCGCGAAAGAGAGAACTCTTCCCACTCATATGCCTCGAGCATCCACTATCAATAATCCATTTTTGTTCCTTCACCTTGGTGGTCTCCTGCAAAACAAACATCAACCTTTGTGGCTAGACCAATAAGCAAATTTGGATCCATTATTGGGATAAACCATATTTGGTAAAATAGTGCCTTTGGGGACCCAAACTTGTGTTATCCTTTCTTTTCTCAAATGAACAGGAAATGTATTGCGAATGATATGTGGATCCTTTCTTCTATAGGGGCAGGTCTTTTTTACATGTCCCTTTCGAGCACAGTGGTGACATATAGGAGAGGTTCTGCTTTCTTTTGCCTTTACAAAGGTGGTAATGTGCTATTGCTTTAAATACCTTGGATTGTAACCAATACCACTTTTGTTTAGAGAACTTTGTTGCTCACCCAACATCCTATCAAGAGTGCCTTTGGATTTGGTAAAACTTATGAGGGCTGTCTGTTGGTCTTGATCGAATCTTATTATTCAGGGAAATCTTCTCGTTCTCTAAGTCATGATGTTCACTTCTCAAAGACGAGAGATCTTGATTGAGTTCAGATTTCTCTAAGTCAAGAGTCTTGACTTTAATGTGAAGACATGAATAAGAAGCTTCAAGACTTTTAGCCCTCATAGACAGATCCTCAATAGTTCTTTCCTCGTCCACAGTTCTCTTAATAAGAGTGTTAGTCTGGGCAATAAGTTTCTCTTCATTGACAATCATATTAGAAAGGAATTCCGATAATACCTCTTTTGGACTTGCCATAAGTTCTCTTACAGTTACCTCAAGCTTCTCATCGTGGGATACTTCTCATGAGACCATAAGACAGACATTGGCCTTCTCATCACCGGAGTCAGAGTCAGAATCGCTCCAAGTTGCCACCATGGCTTTCTTTTTCCATTTATCAAACTTCTTGGACTGGCTCTTCGTCTTTTGAGGGCAATCTTTCACAAGATGATCTGTTTCACTACATTCAAAACAAGACAAAGGTTTAGTCTTCTTATCATATTTGTTGTATTGAGACTTACCTCGAAATTTAGAAGACTCTGATCCATCCTTGTTGTTGAATTATTTCATCATTTTGAGGATTCGAGCAAGGCCTCTTGTGATAAGAGCAAAAGGATCATCCTCGTCGTCGTTCTCATCTTCGGAATCAGATCCATCTTTAGGCTCATCCTTCCTAGACTTGAGTGCCAAGTTCTTGGTGCTTGTTGGAAGTTCTCCATCGTCTTCATTAAGGATCATCTCATGAGTGATCAGCTTCCCAAGCAGGTCATCAAGGGGCAGAGTGGTGAGGTCATGTGCTTCCTCTATGGCTGTTACTTTAGGACCCCATTTTTCTTTTGGGAGGCACCTCAATATCTTCCTCCCTTTCTCAACGTTCGTAAAGCTCTTGCCGAGAGAGTCAAGGTTGTTGGTGATTTCCGTGAATCGTGTGGACATGGCCTTAATAGACTCATCAGACTTCATTTTGAAAAGCTCATACTTTCGAAGGTAGATACTAATCTTGGTGTCTTTAACTTGGCTTGTTCCTTCATAGGTGACGACCAACTTGTCCCAAATCTCTTTAGCTGACCTACAAGATGAAATACGGCTAAACTCATCAGTGCTAAGTCCACAATAAAGTAAGTTGATAGCCCGGCCTGTAGTTTTTGGAGACGAGTTCAAGATCTGCTTGGATGTATTCAGACTACTTCTTTGCGACTTTGGTTCCATTTGGTCCGTCTTTCTCTGGAATCTTTTACCCATTCTCTATAATGTTCCAAAGTTCCAGATCTTGGTCTATGATGAACATCTTCATCAATGATCTCCAGTGGACAAAGTTGTTTCCTACAAAGAGTGGTGGTCTGCTGGTAGACCTTCCCTGTGCAAATCCTCTACTTGCTTCACCAGACATGATCGAAAACTCACAAGATTGTTAGATCAAAAGTAGTGAGTAAAGCTCTGATACCAATTGAAGGTTCGATAATGTAAAACAAAGTAATATAACGATACTCTAGAAGGGGGGTTGAATAGAGTATGCCGGTTTTTCGCAGATAATCTCAAGACTTTTGAAGCTCGTGCTAAACCCTTTGGGATTAGACTTAGTCTTTTCTCTGAAAACCTGAATCACAAAGTTAAACAATTCGAACCAAGTGCGGAAATATGATAAAGCATTAAATAAAGGACTCGATGAATTGTTTACGAGGTTTGGCACGAACTTGGCCTACGTCCCCGCCTAGGGTTCTTCCACAACCCTAGGATTCAACCGGCTTTTATTGATTCACAAGACTTAGGATCCTAATAGCTCCCCGAGAAGCCTCTCTCCTATACAATTGCAATCTAGTCAACTCATGTTCCCTTGGAGTCCTAGACCAATCTAGAAGAGCCCCACCTCTCGAGTATAACACTATCACAAAATATATCCTATAAGCTCACTGTGTAACTCTCAAATGCTTTGAAATGAAATAATAGACTCTTAAGGACTAGCAGAGAGCACACGAAGAAGACATATCTCGCTTGAAGGCTTGAGTGTATGAAAGCTTGTGTTCTACGAATCTGTTTGTTTTCTTTTCTTCCTTTTCTTTATAGAGAAGATATCGGCGCCACAGATCTTCACCAGCGGCTAAGAGAGGATCATGGCTTGAGCGCAATCTTCTATCTTTGGAAACTTCGGAAGCCATGATCACGATTTGATCTTTCTCAGCTTTGACCGCTTAAGGAAGGATATAAAATTCAAAAAACTTCCTGAAAGGTTAGTGAATATATAATAATATATTGGAAGCATATAATAACATATAATAATATTCGAGCATAATAATATAGAGAACAGGTTTTGTGTTTCATCAACATTGCTAAAGCTTCAAGACCTTTGACACAAACAGACTGTCAAGGCCTTTGAAACTTATTCCGATTTTCATCAAGGGAGTAGAGTTATCAAAATGCATTCCTTAATCCATCCACAAAATTTTTCGCAAAATCCAAATTTTGCCAAAACCCTCAACAGAAATTCCCAGTCCATTATGTCGTAAGCCTTTTCCATATCTAGTTTAACTGCAATCCATCCATCACGACCCTTCCGGGTTTGGAATGAATGGAAGATTTCATGTGCGATGAGTACATTGTCTCGAATTGCTCTATCTGAGATAAAAGCTCCCTATAGCGGATGAATAATTTTCCATAAAACCTTTTTCATTATGTCTGCCAAAATTTTCGCAATCGCCTTATAGATAGTTGAGCATAGACTAATTGGTCTATAGTTGTTTGTTGATCTAGGGTTGTCGCATTTGGGGATCAACGATATAAAAGTTTGGTTGATTTGTCGAAGCAATCTGCCCGAATGGAAATATCCTTTGATTGCTGTGATGATCGATGGTCCTACAATTTTTCAAAAATGAAACTAATACAGTTCTGGCCATGGCACAATTTTTCAAAAATAAAATCTTAATGATAAAATAAATAAATACTATACAACTAAATAAAATATTACTTTAACATTTTGAATTAAGTTTATCAGAACAAATTCATAAGAGAATACAGAGTAGTATAATATGCTCAATTAAAATGGAATTTGTTGTGATAGAATATAAAGATTTACAACATATAAGACTTATATATTAATTGAATATTTTGAATTAAACACATTGATTATATTAAAGATGAAAACCAATTTCAAAAAGAAAAAAATTGAAAGAAAGCAAAAAAAATTTGATTGGTTGAAAAAAAAAAAGAATTAAAGTGGAAGCGATATATAGAGAAAAATTGTTCTGTTTGAAGAGTTTTTAACGATATAGATATAAATTAAATTGAGATACGATTTTATTTAGGGTTGGGCTTTCGGTCTGGACTGGATCAGACCGTTCCGGACATTCCGGTCTCGGTCCGATCCAGTGGACCAGAAACTCCGGGAACTTGGATCGCGGATCAGACTGGGACCGAGAAATTGGTCCCGGGTTTTCCGGTCCGCGGACCGGAAAGACCGGTTGGACCGTAATTTTCTATGACCCCTTTTTGCACTTGAATGAAAAAAAAAATTACGCAATCTGCAAAACTGTAATACAAGTGAAAATACATGTCCCTGCCTTCCTGATTTCATTTCTTCAAATTAGAACAACGACAAATCCAACCAAGTTCAACTTACAATATGATTGAAGTTTAAAGTTAAATGCAAAATCCAATGTACAAATTGAAACCTAGATCTGAAAATTGAATCTAGGCTCACTCATTCACATAGTTTACTAATTTTTTAAAGTACAAATTGAAATTCCCTAAAATCGAAACCTAGATTTGAAAATATTTGCAAAAAATTTCTAACCCTAGATCTGAAATCTTGAAATACACATAAAAATAGGAGAAAAGAGGGGGGAGGGATCCCTACTGGTGATGGGCGGCGAAGGGTAAGGGTGGTGGAGAAGGGTGAGAGTGGTGGCGAACTGGCGGTGGGCGGCAACGAACGGTGACGACTAGGAGACTGAAGACTCTAGGGAGGGCTACTACGAGCACCGAGGTGAGTGTGAACAGAGATTGAAGGCAGAAGAGATGAGAGAGTACTTGCCAGTCGCCGCCACTCGGAGAATCGGAGGAGAGAGGTTGTGTGAGAGTACTTGGAGAGACGAAGGAGAGAGGGTTGCATGACGAGTGATTGAAGAGAAGGGAAGAGAGAAGTCTTGTTTTCTTTTCTTTTTTAAAGAAAGAAAATGAGGATGCTCGCCTATCAAGGCTATCAGAGGCTTCCGCTACCCCTATTTTTTTTAATAAAAACACAAAATCTGGTCCAATATCAGTCCGGTCCTGGGTTCAGACTGGAAACCAGAATTGAAAAATTCTTAGACCGTGGACCACACTGTAATGCATATATGAAGGTGTATTTTAGGTCTAAATAAGGGTAGTTTTGTACAAATTACCCATATCAAATTTACGACAATTTTATGCTCCAAATTCTATAATTAATTATTATTCATACTATTATTATTATCATCATCATCATCATTATTATTATTATTATTATTATTATTATTATAAGAGTTTACAAAGAATTAGTGGGTGCCGAAACCCAATCTAGGTCCCCACTCCTTTAGCAATAGAAAACTCCATCCTAGTGAAAGTATGAACTGCATTTCGAGCTCAAATACCTTGAGTTTAAGAAAAAAATTTAATCCTCTTTAGAAGAGTGATGACATCTGAATCAAGTTCCCCCACCTCAGAAAAAGAGAAGGATAAGAAACCATTACCAATGACTTTACACTTAGCTTGATACCTGACCCGATTAAACTAGCCTCCTCGGTGACCATATGTCCTGGAACAAAATCAGTCATCCTAGATTGCGTCAAAATGGATGATCATGCATGTCAGGTCAACACAAACATCTAGGCCTTCATCCCACGTGGAAAGAAGCATGTCCGCAGGTCGAAGGGGTTTCCCATCTCTCCCACACGGACCAATATCAACCTCTTTACCAACTGAGATCCTAGAACAATAGAAGGCATTCACTAAAGTGTCACAAACAACATTATGTCGATGTTTGATCCCCACAATGCCTGGATATGACACAACATGATCTCCAAAAAAGTCTCCCTCAAATACCCTGGAGCAAGCAAAACAAGGCTCCGAAACGGAAAATAAATGGATGCCTAATCGATAGCACAACACACAACAATACGTCTTACCATTCATAGTTTAACCCAACCATGAGATCGAGACAACCCTAAGTCAATTAGTAGCATGGTCTCCACGCTGAGAACTCCACAAATCCATTTGACATGGTGACAAGGAAAATGTATTCTCTACATCTTTCGTAATCCATGTGAAATATGTCTGCCAGTTTCTTCTGGAGCTTGGGGGCAATGTTCTCACTTTGATTACTAAGAATATCAGTCCCTACCTTTGTGTTGAAGAGATGCACAACGTCATCGAAGGCATACCCAGGTGGAGAAGCCTAATCTGCATGTCAGCTGATTACAAATGCGAAGCCAGAAAGGCATTAAAGAGAGCGTCACCTGTAGAGTAAACACGAGGCCCCCAATCCTGAAGGGCAACGAACGTATATGGAGAGCCTCCACTGCCAATTGCCAAAACTCGGCCCAAAAGCAGTGCTCATACGCAGGGCCGTCCAATGGTTTTCGGAGGCCCTGGGCGAAACTATTTAAGAAAATTTTCGCCATGAAACTAATTCAACTTGCTGGTGCAAAACTAAAGTCTTGAAATTTCAATTGAAAATAAACAAATAGCTGAATTGGTTCGAATTTTTAAACTGCAAGTAAAACATAGTCTTGAAACTACAAATTAAACTAATATATCATACTGATATTAACTAGAACTTGTGGTTCTTTTCGTATAAATTTATCAAGAGCTCCTTTTTGAGACCTAATTAACTCTTCAATTCTTTTTTTTCTTTCACGTTTTACACTTCCAGGCTAAAAGTTTCTTTTAGAAGACATGACTAAATGTAAAATTTTCAAACATAACCGAGTTAAACACAATACACAACAAAGAAGGGGGCAACAATGAGCATTGAGCAATCAATTACCAAATAAGAATTCTGTAAAAATATAATAAAATGAGTGAAGGAATCTGCCCCAATTGATAAGCATGATTTTCGAACTGTAAAGGCTCCGATAGTCCGATTAGAAACAACAACTTTCGAATCACTAGTAGAAATTGTACAATGGCTCCGATTTTCGAATTGTACAGTGGAAGAAGTCTTGCACAAATTGTACAGTGGCCCCAATTTTCGAGTTAGAATGGAAGACAAAGAAGATATGCAACAATACATAAAAGATAGACAATGCTGGTCGATCAATAGATGAAATTTAAAGAAATTTTGAAGACAAATTAGAAATTACCAGAGAGGAAGACTAAAGCTTAGCGACTCGTCCCGTCGTCCGAATCAACATTCAACGAACAAACCTTCCTGAGTTCCTTCAATTTTCGAATTCATCCGATAAACGATTCGGTGAACAAGCCTTCCTGAGCTCCTTCAATGACAAATTGGGGGAGATTGGGGGAAATTGGGGGATCGATTGTGCCCAATTCGATTTCAGGTAAAACCTTAAATAGAAATTTAAGGGAGCAAATTGGGGGTCAGGAAGAGGTAAGGAGATGGAAGGACGGGGTCTGAGCCATAATTTCATTTGTGAGAATCAAGAATTTGGGAAGAATCAAGAACATGGGAAGAAGAGAGGAGAATGAATGGCTATGTCGTGAGTTAAGGAAGAAAGAGAAATTGGCGTGACTGGTGAGGCAGGGAGATGGAACAATGCGTTTGGGAAGTACGCATTTGTCTAATTAAAACGTATATAATTTTTTTTTAAAATAATACTACCATATAATAGGCTGATTAATATGAGGCACAAAAAGGAAAAAAACCCTCTCTTTGAAACACTCTAAAAAAACCCTAGCCGCCTTAAAACCTAACCCAAACACAACCCTATAGTTTCAGCCGTCGTTGCCGCCTCTGGCTCCTTCTCCGTCAGCCTGAGCGGCTACCCACACTAGTGCCCTCCGTCATCCGCCTCAGGTGTTGCCCCTAGCGCCACCCCAATGCCTCCTCATAACCCTCCTCTTCCCTTCCGCAGCCTCTGTCAGCCCCTTCGTGGTTGCCAATGGCCGCTCCTCTCTCTTGGTCCCCTCAAATCGGCATGTTTTCTGTTCAGCCTTCATCCTCACCTCCCCTGCGGCGGTGCTCCCTCCGTTGGCATGCATCTCCTCGGAACCACCACCAACTGAGGGCGGATCTTCTCGCTCTCCCTCCTGAGCCTCCCCCTCTCGGGCTCCTCTTTCCCCTTCACCCCACCGGCTGCAATACCCCGCCGCCCGCCTCCTCCCCCGTCTCTTCCGACCGGGCCCTCTTGGGTCATGGCTTCACAGCCTCCCTCAACGGTGTCAGCTATGATGGCCTCTCCACCATGGGTTCACCATAGATTGCACCTCTCCCACTTGAAACCCCAAATCACAAAACCAAACACCACATGCAAACCCAAATTTTCTTCAACAAACCTGATTTATCCCTCAATCCACAAAACTGCATAACCCAAATCTATTTTTATCCCCCACCTTCTCTATTTTTCCAAGTTTGATAAACCCTTCAAAAATATAATAAACCCCATAAATTTGAAAATCTAAAATTAGCCTATTGACGGGTGCTCGGATCTATAAACCCTGGGTCTAGATCTGAAATCACCACCGCCGTAAACCATGACTATTGTTGTGCAAAGCCAGATCTCAAGTTTTCGAGTCCAAGCCATCACATGCAAGATGATGCTGCTCCACACTGCTTTCCAAGCTACAAGAATAGAAATCAAGAATCAAGGCTCCAATTATTGATCGGAAGAAACAAGGTTTTAATTTCTAGATATTTTTAATTTTAAATTTCTGTAATTGTAACCTTAGAAATTTTTTCTTTTTTTTACTGGCGATCCTCTGCCTAGGGTCATTCAAGCCATCTTTTGATGGCTTTAAGATCGCTGGGTTGATCTTCTAGATCACCGAGTCGATCTACTTCTTGCCTACTGTAAAAAAAAATATGAGGCCCAAAAAATTTGGAGGCCCTGGGCAAGATCCCACCTTGCCCTTGCTCAGGGCCGGGCCTGCTAATACGTTCCAAGGAAATTTGAAGAGCTAGATCAAACTTAAGCTGAGTAGACTCAAAGACACGAGGCGGGCATGTACGCATAGCAAAATAAAGTTTTGAGACCCCAGTACAAGCACGCAGCAAAAAACAGAGCTAGAGGGGGTCCTGGAAGGTCACGTGACCCCCCTCCCTCCATCCGAAAAATTACCTAGGCGTATTCTCCACGCCGATAGCTTCGTTTTGATATATAAGACGCCATAATCCGACGTTTGAGTAAAAAGTTATGAATGTTTGAAAATCGTAGGTGTATTAATCACTTTAAATTTATTTGAATATATTATAATACTTTTATATATTTTACTTAAATTGAGATTCACATGTTATCCATTTTGAGAGCTTCGAAACCATAGATTATATTACTGATTTTGAGAATAATCAGAATATGGTAAGAAGTTACGCAAATTTAATTTTTTTATATCTAGGTATACATTTTATGAATACAATGTTTATTTATTACGTTTTATATCCTTATTTTCATTTTATATCATTGAAGTAGTTTGTAATATCGTTTGAAACTAGTTTGTAGAACACGTTGTGTGTTTTACAACTTTTTTCTCGATCTTATTGTCTACTACTATGATGTTCCCCGCTCAAAACTTTCTGACTCCGTCCTTGCACGCACGCAATAACAATATAGAACATGCCTTGATGGAATTGAAGCAACTTGTACGTGCCTAGATCCACATGATGTTTGTGTTTGTTTACTTGGTAAATTACTTATTTCGATCTTATATGCATGTACTTACAATACTTACCAGCTCAAATTAAGTTTCAAATCGACAATAAATTATATTAAAATCAAGGTCGTACCTCATAATTTATAATCTTAAAATATTGACCCTCTTGCTCAATATCGATCACCTGGATTTGACCCACCAAAAAAAAGTATTGATCTCCTGGATCGACATATATGGATAAGAATATGAAGACTAATTAAATAGTGTAGGTGATTAAAAAAAACAAGATTAATAACTAAAAATTATGCATGTGATTGTGAAGGTGCATATAACATGAATGCATGATCACTTACCATTACAAGAAAAACAAGAAAATTAACAGTGAATCTCCATTATTAAATCAATAGATAGCATGTGATAGTGATACCATCTCAAGCATGTTCTCATGCATCCTTATCACTAATCACTATAGCTAGCTTTAGTTATTCTATTGTTAATTAATTTGGTTGTTCTTATCTGGCTGATCATCACATCCAACTCAATCATATCAATATTCATGCAACCCAGCGCCCCAGCCTCATAATTGACAATAAGAATTGATCGAAAAAGTAATCATATTGGGTTTATATTCTACTGAGTATAAATCTTTATAGAATACAGTACTCTGTTAATAAATAAGTGACTTTTCTAAATCAGATATATTTTTAAAAATTGTAAAATTATATAAAATATTTATTTTTTAATTATTTTTTTGAATAATATATAATAATAAGTATGATATTATTTTTAAAAATTTAATATTTTATATCATTTTTACTATTTTAAGACGTGTCTGATTTGAAAAATTCACTTATTTGTAAACTCATGGAGCAATTATTAGAGTTGTTGTTTGAGCTAAATGATTTGAGCCGAGCTCGCACTAAACCTAAATTTAGACTTGAACATAGAATTGTGCGCATATTTGCCCTTTCTAATAAATGAACGAATTCGAGGTGAGTTTTTTTCCAAGTATTAAGCAATCCAGGGTCGAACTTGAGAATTTACGTGCCCGAGCAGAAAGACGAGGCCACCGCTTTGAACCCTGCCACAAATTCTTTGTCTAATCAAACAGGAAAACAGGAAAGGGCACAACAAATGTCAAACAAAACCAGAAGGTGCTTGAGCATCTCCATAACAGACCCATACTCTTCTAGATCTCTTCTTCTTTGTAGCTTCCACTTCCATTTTTCAACATTGTCTCCATTCTTCAGCCGGTTGTCCAAAGAACAACGGCAATCAACTGTTAGGACCTTGCCATGGGAACCCTTGATTAGGAAAGAAAGAAGAGAGGGAGATAGAAGAAAGGGTACAGAGAGGAAGAGAGAATTATGAGAGAGAGGAAGAACAAGAGTATAGCTAGGATTTCTGGTTAACAATTGCATATCCTTACCATAAAATCCATAGGTATTTATATACCAAATACCCACTTTTTACTAATTACATTTATAACCCCTATATTATTCTAGTTCCTAACATTACTCCCCTCTTATAAAGCTTTGTCCTCAAAGCTTAATTAAAAGGGTAAAATGCTACAGCAATAGCAAAATTGAAATTGCTGAGTGTCCCCAAGGCTTTGTTATCCAAGCTATTGATGAGTACTTTAAGGTCAACGTAATTGTGGTGGCACTAAAAGATTGCTTTTGAAAGTTGCCCACTTTCCTGCACCTCCCCTGCAAATTGGAATCTGCTAAATTAGTTGTTACTCTTTACAACATATATTGCCTCTGTCAAACCGATAACGGTAAGCCACCAAGCTGCGACAATCATTGACTTTGACAACTATCATCAGTTCCTTATCCTTCCAAGCTGCAACAACAACAATTGAGTATTCCCCAATTGACTCAACCTTTACACTATACCCAGATCAATTACAAAAATCAGCCTATGTTCCCTCAGCTTATGTCTGCAGCAACAACCGATAACCATTCATCCCAGCAACATCGAACTGGATCAAAGACAAATATCTCAACTAAAATCAATTGAGCCTCTATAGCTCGATAGTGAATACCACAATCAATGGACCAGCTCAAGCCAATCATTCCATCTGGATCAATCGTCGAGACTTCCCCTTACTATGTAGGTACCACTCAATTCGGAAACACCACATTTTCAGGAAAACACCTAGCACTCCTTCAAATCAAAAGTCGCTTCCTATGACAACTCCCATGTAGCCTCATCTTCTTGAAAGAAGTCTCACCACCTCCACCTGGATCAAAGATTCCATTGCAATCGGAAGCCCCACGGGGACCCGATCGCCCTTCAACACCACACCTATTTATCATGCTCAGTGTCGCTGGATCACATCCACCCACATCAAAAATTATTCTCATGTTCCCAATTACTAGTCCATCCTCAGAATCACTTGTGTTCCTCCAAGAGTAATTAACAATTGTTTCTTTTCCTCTATCATAAGGCAACTTGATCAATTCTTGGCTTGATTCAATATCCAAACTCACACTTCTCATCCCAAAACTAACAAGATTTGATGACCATTCATCAACTCCTAACCTAGCCAGCACATGAACACCCTTTTTAGGCATTTTGACAAACACCTTGTGTGCACTAAGGGTTCTGAAAGACTCAAAACGAATCTGTTCTAGATTTAGCCAACCTTATTTCCATCAGTTGAATCAAGAGCACCACCAATTTAGCTAACCCGTTGACTGTACCACCACATTTCATAAACTTGCAGGGATTGGGACTTGGGAGTTACCTGGATCGGATGATCTTCTGCATTGGCTTCTTTCTCTGAGTTGGAGGATTCCATCAACTCACCAGCCTTTGAATTCTCCTTCAATTGGCTCTCGATTTTCAGCAAAGACTTGCTTACTTGTTTCACATCTGCAGTCGGCCCTTCTATGCGCTTCTCGTCTATCGTTGTCGCTTTGATTCCTAGCGCACTTCAATCGTCCAATCCATCGACTGGGTTTGTAATTTCTTCAGTATTCCTTAGCTTTGTTGCATACTCACCAACGCTGACCAATTCTTCACACGGGGTATCCGCAGTACTGCCCAAAGGCGCCTCGACCTTCCACCGGACACTTCTTGGTGACTCTTGAATGATTGGGCTGTCGTCGACTTCAACTTCTTTGATTTCTTGGGTCGGAACTTCAGTTTTTCTCGATCTGGGAAATTGGAATCCTAGAAATAGTTCCAATTTGCACCAAAAATCGTATATGCATCTTCCATTGTACCAATTGACTGCCCTAATTGCCAAATCTTTATCCTCGAAGCAAACCTTTGAATGGAACTCTTCCCTGAATCTGAAATTTTCCACTGTTTCTATGTTGCCACAGGTAGAGAACACATCCAACAACACTTGTGTTGAAATTTCATAGAATTTAAATTTGATCTTAACGGGGATGGATTGTTCCTCTCGCTCCCTGAGAAACCGAAACTCTCGCTCACTAGAGCTTGTCATTAATAGAAGAATCTGTGACTTCAATGCGCGTCTCTGGTCGAAGAATCAAAAGGCTCTAATGCCAATTTGTTAGGACCTTGCCATGGGAACCCTTGATTAGGAAAGAAAGTAGAGAGGGATGTAGAAGAAAGAGTGCAGAGAGGAAGAGAGAATTAGGAGATAGAGGGAGAAGAAGAGAAAAGGATTTCTGATTAACAATGGGTAAAATTCACCTATGATCCCTGAACTTTGACCAAATGTTCAAACGGGTCCCTGAACTTTACTTTTGTTTATTGAAGTCCCTGAACTTTGAGATTTTGTACACATTTGGTCCTTCCTTTAATAAATTTGTTAAATATGTGTTAAATAATGACATGGAATCAATTTATTTTTGTATTAATGACATGAGTTAGGTTATATATATGTAAGTGTCCGGTATTTTGTTTTACTAAAGTAAAAAATTGAGTTTTTTCTTCTCAAAAGTCATCATATATAATAGAGTTTTCTTAAAACAAAACATATTTTAAAATATATTTTTATCAAAACACTTTTTATTTTTCAACAAAATGTTATAATTTTCCAATAAAATTATATTTTAAAGTATTTTAATTTCCCAAATTTCCTTATTTAATTAAAAATTGAGTTTATTTTGTTAACACAAATAGAGTTTGTTTTTTATAACAAAGTAGAATTTATTTTTTAACAAAACATATTTTATTTTTGTATTAAATAAGAAAATTTCGGTCATTAAAATATTTTAAAATAAAATATCATCAGAAAATTATACCATTTAATTAGTTTGAAAATAGAAAGTCTTTTTTATTATAAATTTTTTTAAAAAAAATATATTTTTAATAGAATATAATTTTTTTACTTTAGTAAAAACAAATACCAAGCAATTACATGTGTATAACCTAACTCATGCCATTAATATACAAAAATACATTGACTTCATGTCATTATTTAACACTTGTTTAACGAATTTACTAATAGAAGGACCAAATGTGTACAAAATATCAAAGTTCAGGGACTACAATGAACAAAAATAAAGTTCAAGGACCCGTTTGAACATTTGGTTAAAGTTTAGGGACCATAGGTGGATTTTACCCGATTAACAATTGCATATCCGTACCATACAATCCATAGGTATTTATATACCAAATACCCACTTTCTACTAATTACATTTATAACCCCTATATTATTCTAATTCCTAACATCAACCACCAAGAAATTTGAAGCATGATATTGAGCGAAATATTTTGGCAAATTTGGTTCAAACAAGTTGTGGGGGTCAAATTTCAAAGAGGATAGATATGGGGGTTTGATTTGAAACGAATCGGTTGGATTTCTTTTGGCTACTATTGGCGGCGTTAGTGATTTAGGGTTTTAAGCTTCTTCCTCCTTCCTCTTCAGTTTCTTCTCATTGTTTTCTAGTTGGGCTTGAGGTGAAGAATTGTAGGGCCTCTCCTCAGGTTCGGTTTAGCGACCCTACTGTTTCCAACATAGTAATTTAAAGAAAAATTTATAAATTTACAAAATTCGAATTATTCGAGTTTGAATCAAGCGAGTCGTGCATGCTAGCATGCTAAAGTATGTGACCACCCACATTCATCAAATATGGTAATACTCATATTTAATGACATAACTATTCAAATCTAAATTATTAAATATTAATATCTTACAAACTAATAAAATTTTGCTATTGTATATGACGAATCCGGTTCAGACATATAGCCTTGACATATCCCCAATAACCAGCGTATCTCGACCAAGTGGACACAGGCAGAGACACCCTGTGATTTCCGAAACCCCGGGCAAAGAAATTGATAACTCCCTCCCTTGATGAAAATCGGAATAAATGTTTGAAAAGCCTTGGCATGATATTTGTGTCAAAGGTCTTGGAGCATTAACAGTTGATGAAATACAAAACCTGTTTTATAAGTCCGAATATTATTTAATCTTATTATATACTTCCTTTATATTATATATATATGACTAATCTTTCAGGAAGTATTTCGAGATTATATCTTTCATTATGGTGCATATTGAGGTGATCCAATTCAAAGAAGATCATGTCTTCAAAGTGTCCAAAAATAGAAGATCCGGGCGCACCATGATCTTTACTAGACGTTGTTGAAGATCCGATGTTGAAGAACCTCATGCTCCATATTACTTCTATAAAGGAAAGGAAGAAGAAGACAGAAGATACAAGTGCTACACGAGCTTTCATTCATTCAAGCAAGATCTGTCTTCCAAGTGTCTCTCTGCTAAGCGCTCAAGAGTTTGTTGTTTATTTCAAAGCCTTTGAGAGTCACTGTGAGCTTATAGGATATATTCATTTATAGTTTTACTCGAGAGTTTATAACTCGGGAAGTTGCACTAGGCTATTGATTTGTGAGAGTAAGAGGATTGTACTAGATAGCTGAGAGAGGTGGGGCTCTTCTAGATTGGTCTAGGACTCCAAGGGAACGTGAGTTGACTAGATTGCAATTGTATAGGAGAGAGGCTTCTCCGTGAGCTATTAGGATCCTAAGCTAAGCGAATCAATAAAGCCTTTTGAATCCTAGGGTTGTGGAAGAACCCTAGGCGGGGACGTAGGCCAAGTTCGTGCTGAACCTCGTAAACAATTACTCGTGTCCTTTACTTAGCGCTCTACCTTATTTCCGCACTTGGTTCGATTGTATAACTTTGTGATTCAGGTTTAATCTCAAAGGGTTTTATACGAGCTCTAAAAGTCTTGAGACTTTCTGCGAAAAACGGGCATACTCTATTCAACCCCCCATTCTAGAGTATTTCTTTATTACATTGTTTTATATTATCGAACCTTCAATTGGTATCAGAGCTTTACTCACTATTTTTGATCTAACAATCTTGTGATTTTCGATCATGTCTGGTGAAGCAATCGGAGGATTTGCACATGGAAGGTCCACAAGCAGACCGCCACTCTTTGTAGGAAACAACTTTTTCCACTGGAGATCTTTGATGAAGATGTTCATCATAGACCAAGATCTAGAGCTTTGGAACATTATAGAAAATGGTCCGAAGATTCTAGAGAAAGATGGACCAAACGATACCAAAGTTGCAAAGAAGGAGTCTGAATACAACCAAGCAGATCTTGAAACCATCTCCAAAAACTACAAGGCTATTAACTTACTTTATTGTGGTCTTAGCATTGATGAGTTTAACCGTATTTCATCTTGGGACAAATTGGTCGTCACCTATGATGGAACGAGCCAAGTGAAAGGCACCAAGATCAGCATATTCCTTCGAAAGTATGAGCTCTTCAAGATGAAGTCAGATGAGTCAATCAAGGCCATGTTCACACGATTCACAGAAATCACCAACAACCTTAACTCTCTCGGCAAGAGCTTTACCAACGTCGAGAAAGTGAGGAAGATATTGAGGTTTCTTCCAAAGGAGAAATGGGGTCCAAAAGTAACATCTATAGAGGAAGCCCAGGACCTCACCACTTTACCCCTTGATGACCTTCTTGGGAAGCTGATCACACATGAGATGATTCTTAATGAAGACGATGAAGAACTTTCAGCTAGCACTAAGAACTTGGCACTCAAGTCTAAGAAGGATGAGCCCAAGGATGGATCTGATTCCGAAGATGAGGATGACGATGAGGATGATCCTTTTGCTCTTATCACAAGAGGCCTTGCTAGAATTCTCAAAATGAAGAATCAATTCAACAACAAGGATGGATCAGAGTCTTCAAAATTTCGAGGTAAGCCTCAATACAACAAGTATCAAAAGAAGACTAAATCGTTGTCTTGTTTTGAATGTGGTGAAACAGATCATCTTGTGAAGGACTGCCCTCAAAAGACAAAGAGCCAGCCCAAGAAAGGTGACAAATGGAAGAAGAAAGCCATGGTGGCAACTTGGAGTGATTCCGACTCTGACTCCGACGATGAGAAGGCCAACATTTGTCTTATGGCCTCAGAAGATTATTCCCACGATGAAAAGCTTGAAGCTACTGTAAGAGAACTTATAGAAAGTCCAAAAGAGGTATTATTGGAATTCCTTTCCAATATGATTTTCAATGAAGAGAAGCTTATTGCCCAAACTAACATTCTTATTAAGAGAACTGTGGACCAGGAAAGAACTATTGAGGATCTGTCTATGAGGGTCAAAGGTCTTGAAGCTTCTTATTCAGGTCTTGACATTAAAGTCAAGACGCTTGACTCGGAGAAATCTGAACTCAAGCAAGATCTCTCCTCTCTAAGAAATGAGCACCGTGACTTAGAAAACGAGAAGATCTCCCTGAATAATAAGATTCAAGACCAACAGACAACCCTCATAAGTTTTACCAAATCCAAAGGTACTCTCGATAGGATGTTGGGTGAGCAACAAAGCTCTCTAAACAAAAGTGGTATTGGTTACAATCCAAAGTTTTTAAAGAACCAACACATTACCACTTTTGTAAAGGCAAAAGGAAGCAAAACCTCTCCTATATGTCACCATTGTGCTAGAAAGGGACATGTAAAAGAGACCTGCCCCTATAGAAGAAAGGATCCATATATTATTCGCAATACATTTCCTGTTCATTTGAGAAAAGAACGGATAACACAAGTTTGGGTTCCAAAAGGCACTATTTTACCAAATATGGTTTACCCCAACAATGGATCCAAATTTGCTTATTGGTCTAGCCACAAAGGTTGAAGTTTGTCTTGTAGGAGATCACCAAGGTGAAAGATCACAAATGGATTATTGATAGTGGATGCTCGAGGCATATGAGTGGGAAAAGCTCTCTCTTTCATGATCTAAAGGAGCAATCCACGGGAACAATCACTCTTGCTGACAAAGGAAAATGCGACATCATTGGTATTGCTAGTGTTGGAAGTGATTCCAGCCATAGTATTAAAAATGTCTATCTTGTTAATGGTTTGAAGTATAATATGCTTAGTGTCTCTCAATTATGTGATAGTGGTAACAATGTCAGATTTAACAAGAAAAGATGTATAGTCTGCAGAGAAGATACAGGTGAAGTTATTTTGACTCCATATCGCTACAACAATATATACGCCGTAAATGCTGATCAAGTGGCACAAGGAAGCTTAACCTGTCTAAAGGCTTTGATGGATGATCCAAAGCTCTGGCACAGGAGACTCGGTCATGTGAGTCCACATACACTACAGAAGCTTGTGTCCAAAGGGCTTGTAAGAGGGCTACCTGAAATTGACTTCAAAGGTATTGATATGTGCAATGCATGCACACGAGGTAAACAAACACGTAGCTCTTTCAAACCCAAAAAGGTTGTAAGTTCTTCTAGACCCCTTGAACTTTTACATATGGATTTATGTGATCCTATCCGAGTCAAATCTCTCAATGGTAAAAAGTACATGCTAGTTGTTGTTGATGATTTTTCTAGATATACTTGGGTTGCATTTTTAAAAGAAAAATCAGAGACCTTATTTGAGTTTTCAAAACTTTGTAAGGAGTTGCAAACTTTAAGAAACGAGCCCATAGTGTCAATTCGGAGTGATCATGGTAGGGAGTTTGATCAACTTAAATTTGATTTGTTTTGTGCTAAATATGGCATCTCCCACACCTCAACAAAACGGGGTTGTGGAACGCAAGAACCGCACCTTAGAGGATATGGCCAGGACTATGCTTTTAGAATTTGCATTACCTAAAACCTATTGGGCTGAAGTTGTTAACACAACTAACTATACTTTGAATCGTTGTCTTATTCGTTCCATCTTAAAGAAAACTCCTTATGAACTTTTCAAAGGCCGCAAACCACTTATATCTTATTTTAAACCCTTTGGCTGTACTTGTTTTGTTCATAACAATGGAAAAGATAACCTTGAGAAATTTGATGCGCGTAGTGATGAAGGTATATTTCTTGGCTACTCCACAAGTAGCAAAGCTTATAGAATCTTCAATAAAAGGACCCAGGTAGTTGAAGAAAGTATACATGTTATTTTTGATGAATGCAATGACGGTGCTTTGAGTGAAAGTGTTGCAGATATAGATCTTAACATCCATGAAGTGAACGAGGAAGGTGATGATGCTGCTACCAAGAACACGAAGAAGAGGAACATGCATGAACCGATTCTTAACACTAAAGAATTGGCCCAAGGTGTTGAAGATTCGTCCAAAGCCCTTGGTGTCCAATCCAACAGTGTTGAGACGTCAGAAACTGATGTAACTGAACCTAACAGGACCACGGAGTCAGATTTTCTACAAGTCTATCCTACTGGTGTGACGAATCAAGGAGCTGAGACTAGCAAAAGGAAATTCAAATACTCCTCATCACACTCATTAAATGATATCATTTCTGACCCTACCTCTAGTGTTCAAACTCGTTCTAAACTTAAAGATCTTTGTGCTTTTCACGCGATTGTTTCTCTTATTCAGCCAAAGAAGGTAGATGAGGCACTTCAGGATCCAGACTGGATCATTGCTATGCAAAGTGAGCTTAACGAATTTGAAAGGAACAAAGTCTGGACCTTGAAGCCTAGGCCAAAGCATCAATCAGTCATTGGCACACGATGGGTATTTCGAAACAAGCTAGATGAGAATGGTAAGATTGTGAGGAACAAGGCAAGGCTTGTTGCTCAAGGCTACAATCAAGAGGAAGGTATTGACTACGAGGAGACCTTATCTCCCGTAGCCAGGCTTGAAGCTATTCGCATTCTATTAGCATTTGCATCTTTTATGAGCATAAAGTTATATCAAATGGATGTCAAGTGTGCTTTTCTCAATGGATTCTTAGAGGAAGAAGTATATGTGGCTCAACCCCCAGACTTTGAAAGTTAAGAATTTCCCAATCATGTTTATAAACTTGACAAAGCACTTTATGGTTTGAAACAAGCCCCAAGAGCTTGGTATGAGCGCTTGTCAAAATATCTTTTAGAAAATGATTTTAAGAGGGGGTTGATTGACAAGACTCTTTTTATCAAAACCAAAGGAAAGGACATTTTGGTTATCCAAATTTATGTTGATGATATATTATTTGGTGATACTAACACATCTTTGTGCAAGGAATTTTCTGACATCATGTGCAGTGAATTCGAGATAAGCTTGATGGGTGAACTCAACTTCTTTTTGGGATTACAAGTTCATCAATCCAAGAAATGGATCTTTGTCAACCCAAGCAAGTACACTAAGGATCCCTTGAAGATGTTCAAGATGGATTAATCCAAAGCAGCCAAGACTCCCATGAGCTCAACATTGTCTCTAGATCAAGACAAGACTGGAATAAGTGTCAATCAAAAGGAGTATCGAGGAATGATTGGATCTTTATTATATCTCACGGCTAGTAGACCTGGCATCATGTTTAGTGTTTGCATGTGTTCTAGGTTTCAAGCTGATCCTAAAGAATCTCACCTCGTGGCTGTGAAGAGGATCTTTCGATATCTCAATGGCACTAAGGAGCTTGGACTATGGTACCCAAAGCAAAAGGATTTCACTTTAATTGGATATTCTGATACAGATTTTGCAGGCTATAAGGTGGATAGGAAGAGCACATCAGGATGTTGCCAATTCTTAGGAGCATTTTTTATCAGTTGGCACTCAAAGAAGCAAAACTAAGTTGCTCTATCCACTACAGAAGACGAATACATTGCAGCTACAAAGACTGTGGACGAGGCTCACTGGTGATGCTCCGGATGATGAAGCTTAAACCCTACCCTACCCTATCCCACCCCTGAAACTTGATACATTGCTGGTTTTTGGAAACGTTTTCAAAACATTTGGTGACTATTTTGGCGACTGTTTTACCTCCTCCCTTTGTTGAAAGACAAAAAGGGGGAGATGATCTGTGGTGTTGTTTAGACTTCCTCTCTGCTTAAAGGTCTTGGAAGACCTTGGTTTTTTATTTGTGGTTTTCGGTTGGATGGTTTTTGCATGCTTTAAAAATTTGATCTAACATTTGTCTAACCCATGCAGGTACTTAGTCCGACTTCTATTTTATTCTCTTGACTAAGTTTCAGGGATGCACATGTTTTTTCTTTCATCAAAGGGGAGATTGATAACTCCCTCCCTTGATGAAAATCAGAATAAATGTTTCAAAGGCCTTGACAGGATATTTGTGTCAAAGGTCTTGGAGCATTAACAGTTGATGAAATACAAAACCTGTTTTATAAGTCCGAATATTATTTAATCTTATTATATACTTCCTTTATATTATATATATATGACTAATCTTTCAGGAAGTATTTCGAGATTATATCTTTCCTTATGGTGCATATTGAGGTGATCCAATTCAAAGAAGATCATGTCTTCAAAGTTTCCAAAAATAGAAGATCCGGGCGCGCCATGATCTTTACTAGACGTTGTTGAAGATCCGGTGTTGAAGAACCTCATGCTCCATATTACTTCTATAAAGGAAAGGAAGAAGAAGACAGAAGATACAAGTGCTACACGAGCTTTCATTCATTCAAGCAAGATCTGTCTTCCAAGTGTCTCTCTGCTAAGCGCTCAAGAGTTTGTTGTTTATTTCAAAGGCTTTGAGAGTCACTGTGAGCTTATAGGATATATTCATTTATAGTGTTACTCGAGAGTTTATAACTCGGGAAGTTGCACTAGGCTATTGATTTGTGAGAGTAAGAGGATTGTACTAGATAGCTGAGAGAGGTAGGGCTCTTCTAGATTGGTCTAGGACTCTAAGGGAACGTGAGTTGACTAGATTGCAATTGCATAGGAGAGAGGATTCTCGGTGAGCTATTAGGATCCTAAGCTAAGCGAATCAATAAAGCCTTTTGAATCCTAGGGTTGTGGAAGAACCCTAGGCGGGGACGTAGGCCAAATTCGTCCTGAACCTCGTACACAATTACTCGTGTCCTATACTTATCGGTTTACCTTATTTCCGCACTTAGTTCGATTGTCTAACTTTGTGATTCAGGTTTAATCTCAAAGGGTTTTATACGAGCTCCAAAAGTCTTGAGAATTTCTGCGAAAAACGGGCATACTCTATTCAACCCCCCTTCTAGAGTATTTCTTTATTACATTGTTTTATATTATCGAACCTTCAGAAATCCTTCGTCAACAGATTGGCTGATAAATCCAAAATGTACACTTTTCGAAGAGTGGATGTACGAATTAAGTCATATAAAACGCAACCTTTACCATAATAGAGGGGACTTTTTGAGAAATCGAGAAAATAAGAGAGTGAAATAATATATCCATATAATGTAATAATAATATATCCATAATATCACTCATAAACCTAACTTGAAAGTGCTTAACTAATACTAAAGTAAATAAATGCAAACGTATTAACGACTTTAAACCTAAAACAAATCCACAACCATAGGTTTGAATTAAAAGCAAATATATCCCGATCGACTTGGGACATAAAAAAATCCGAAGGCAACTAATCACTTGTCTAAACGTAAAACTGAATAATCACGGACCTAGGCAACAAGCGTGATTTTTAGAACATTCTCCCCATCACATTATGTATAATTCAAATTTGATCTAAAATCAATTATAGAATAGGTTGGTTTGTCATATATGAGATAGTGAAAATCTCGTAATCATAGCACAAGGGCGTTTTGGTCTTTTACCAACAAATTCGAGTATTCAATATGGAATTGATGCTACCGTTTTGCCTATTGATTACGATAACGGTTTCGTGCATTAAGAGTGTTGACTGAATTAAATACGGTAACCGTTTCTTTTATTTAATATCGTAACCGTTTCTTTTATTTGATACTCGGCTAGTATAAATATGAGGTGATGAATTCATATTGGAAAAAAAGAAGGACTGACTTGAGCGTCGGAGGGTCCTCCGGGGGAGACAAGTCCCGCCCCGACCTCGTTCTTTATTTCTTGGCAGGAGTGTATCTCGACAACGGAGCTCAATCTTCCTCAATATCTATGGTGCGGATTTTCGCACTTACAATTGGCGCCGTCTGTGGGAACCGATCAAAAAGCATGATAGTCGAAAGTCCCAGGGAGAAAAACAAGGTGAAATCGATAATCGAATTTCGTTGAATCTCCGGCTCCATGGAGCAGTGGAACCTTCCCTCGGCAAGAGCTCCATGCCGCCTTCCAGGGTTACGTCTTCCCTCTTCCTTGTGGACTCCGGAGCCCTAATCGACGAAATCGAGAAGCTTACCGTCATTTGGGCCCGGGGCACTCTGTGTCATATATCTCGCTCGCCAGTCGCCACCGCAAGCACAAACGGTCTTCATCACCATCCCGCCATCGCGGCCTAAGCCTGCTGGTGTTGCCTCGAATCAACCATGTTTGTGCATAGACGATAGGGTGGTGACGGCTCTCGCTGGTGTCAAAACTCCAGCCCGGCCGCACTGCCATTGCAGATCAACCCTTGTGGTTTCGAGAGGCGGCCTGCTCGTAATGGATCTGAACCCGAGAACACACCGGCAACGATGGGGAAGGTCGGGTTCACCTGAATCCGTCGTTAAGGATCCTTCGCCGTCGTCGAGGTCGAGGTCAAAGGCATGACAGTGGCCGAGGATGCAGCTTCGAGTTCATGCGTCGCTGCCGCCCCCTACGAGCCCTACGAAGAAGATGACACATTTCGAGTCTGGACGCCGAGATGACCGGAGGGCAAAACCGTTGTCGATGCACTATCTACCAGGATCTGGGCGCGGTTCACCATGGATCCCAAGCGATCATTACCGAGGTCGAGTCCATCGAGACAACAGGGGTCTATCTTGTTCGTAATCCCCATCAAGAAGATCGTATTGGATTCCCAAACAGATGAGTCCTTCTTCCTTTGAATTTTATTCAATTACCGTTCAATTCTGCAATAATTTTGTGCATTTACTTTGCGGCGAGCGTGGGTTTCGCTAGGCTAATCGTATGTTGAAACAGATTAGATTATCCTTTCTCTAATAGTTAATCCTAAATCTGAAGGGTTGGGTTACCCATGGTCAAAACCATAATTATAGAGCCTAATTAATTTGCGTAACGGTCGAAATAGAAGTTAATTGGGTTGAGTTGGAGATCTTTTTGTTTACACGTGATGATGATATAGTCTTGGTAGCATGTTAATTCCAACTTGGTCCATATAATATGTCCAATTTGTGTAATGGCTAAGGTCTTTTCTAAATTTCATCTTCCTCAGTTGATTTTCATGGTGATTGTAATATGTCCATATAATTTGTTATGTCTTGAGTGAACGGCTTTGCATTATGTATGTGTTTCTTAATCGCCTGAGTCTCCAATTTTAATTGGTCATGTGCCTAATCCAATAATCCATTCCACCGCTTGTCCTCGACTATAAGCCTTAATAAATAAAAGAGTATTTAAAGTTTTTAATTAAGAGTTTCACACCTTCTCTCGAGTACGTGATGCTATCTATACCCAACTTGGTTTTGTACATTTAGAAGTCCTCCTCATTTTCGTACGTAGGGAAAAAACTGGGGCAAGTTGTGAGCAAGACACACACACATGTCGTAGAATCGATCACCACGATTTTGTTCTAGAGAGCATGCGATTCCGTTCCAAAGAGCGAGCTAGCAGCAAATCTCCTCACCACCGCTCCGTGCAATTAGGAAGGGCTGATGAGTGGTTCCTCACATTAATCGTAAACTAGGACGGGTTAGCAATTGGCAATTTCAACGCAGTAATAGGCTGAACTAAAGAAATCTCAGTTGAATGTTGTTCGTAACGACAATTCGAAACAAAACTTCAGCTAAGCTTTCTAACCTTCCTTTTGTTTCATACAGTGACACATTTGGCATCCACCATCTTCCACTACACTCATAAAAGTAATTTATTGTATTGAGAGTAAAGGAGATAGTTGGACAAAGAAGAATTAGTTTTTCTGTTATAACAGATTGCAAGTTGTAGGCAATTGCATTGTGTATAAATAGCAATGTATGGTACTGTAATCAAACTAACAAACACTTTACATTTTCCGAGTCACAAGAAATGAGAGATTTCCAAGCTGTTCTTCACTTCCTCTCTTGAGTTCCCGCTTCTGGCTTTCTTCTTCTTCACACAATCTGAGATTTCATATTGTTTCATGGTATCAGAGCCATGGAGAATCAGATCAGAAATGAGATTCCAGATCCAGCAAATCATGGCGGGAATACGAATCCAAACGCGATTGATCCGATGGATGAACTATTCCTTCACCATTCGGATCATCCTTCGTATGTCCTGTCGACGAATTTGCTGAACGAGAGAAACTTTGGACATTGGAGAAGATCAGTGGAGGTGTCACTCCTCGCCAAGAACAAGCTCGGATTTGTCACTGGCTCGTGCGCGAAACCTGTAGATCCGGCATAGCCATTGCTGCATCACTGGGAGAGATGCAATGCTATGGTTGTTTCTTGGCTTATGCACTCAGTAGAGAAGAATATTGCAGAGCAGATTGTATATCGAAGATCGGCGAAAGAAATTTGGGATGAACTGAACATGAGATTTGCTCATTCCAATCGAACAAGGATCTTCCAAGTACAGCGAGAACTGTCATCTTCTGTGCAAGGTAACATGTCGATTTCAGTTTTCTATGGAAAGATGAGGAAGATGTGGGATGAATATACGGATTTGGTTGAACTTGCTGCCTGTAATTGTGGTCAGTCCTTGTCAATTGTCCATAAATTCATCCAAGAACAGCAAGTAATGCAGTTTCTGATGGGATTAAATGAATCCTATGATGTTGTCAGAGCTAACATCTTGATGATGAAGCCTTTCCCTGACATTAATCTGGTTTATCACATGGTGACTCGAGAAGAGGAGCAACGTGAATCCAGATCTGTCAATTCCAAACAAACACCATTTGGTGATGTTGCTGCTTTTGCAGCAGGAAGAGGAAGTTATGGTAGAGGTAGAAGTGATTTTCGTGGTCGAGGAAGAGGTGATTTCATAGGAAGAGGAGGCTATGACTCCATGGGAAGAGGAGGCTATGGACGAGGTTCAGGATCTTCTCCTGGAAGAGGAGATGCAGGAAGAGGAAATGGTAGAGGATCACAGGCTTCATGGTCTACAGGAAGAGGTAGAGGTGGTATGTTGTGTGATCATTGTGGCCTTACCAATCACACAATTGATAGGTGCTTCAAGATCCATGGCTATCCACCTTCATATGAGTCAAGAAATCAAGCACACACTGCAGCATCTCACACCTCCAGTAACACAAGCTCTTCCTTGCCATACAATCTGACTCCAGAGCAGTGCCAAGAGATGTTTTCTCTCCTCGGCAAGTACAAATCTGAAGAAAAAGTTGAAGGCAGAGAGGTGTTTGCCAACACCGCTTTTTCAGGTAATAGCTATTGCTTTCATTCTTCAAGTCTTAATTCATTTTGGATCCTTGATAGTGGAGCCACATACCACATAACACCACATCTGAAATTTCTTACCAACATCAAACCTCTTTGCCAATCCTGTTTCATCATAATGCCTAATGGCAATCGTGTCCCCATAACACACAAAGGATCCATCCAGTTATCCTCCAAAATCAGCCTTCACAATGTCCTTCATGTACCTCATTTTCAGTTCAACTTACTTTCCATCAGTAAATTGACAGCTGAGCTCCACACTAACATTCTTTTCACACCAACCAAATGTTACATCCAGGGCCCTTCGATGAAAGATCTTTTGGTCATTGGTCATGAAGACAAAGGGTTGTATCTTGTGGACATGGAGCATCAAGACTTAGATTTCCCTTTTATGCAAGCTGAAGATTTGTATTCCAGCTGTAATAAGCAAAGTTTTTTCCAATAATGTGCAGTTGCACTTGAACAGCCTTGAAATGTGGCATTGTAGATTGGGACATATCCCTTTTGAGCAATTGTTTTACATTGATGATGTTAAAAACACTGTTGATTCCAAAACTCATTTGTTATGCCAAATTTGTCCTCAAGCCAAACAACACAGAGCCTCTTTTCCTCAAAGCATCACTCATTCATCTCACCCTTTTGATTTAATCCATATTGACACATGGCCACATGTATTTCCTTACCATTGTGGATGATTTCAGTAGGTGTACAAGGACACACCTTTTGACCACCAAATCTGGAGCATTGCCAATCTTAAAAGCCTTTACTGCCCACGTCCAAACACAATTTCATACCAATATCAAAACCATATGATCAGATAATGCCCAAGAGTTTTGTGACAATGCTGCAAATGAATTCTTTCTTGCAAAAGGAATTCTTCACCAAACCACATGTGTCTATACACCTCAACAAAATGGTGTAGCTGAGAGAAAACATAAGCACCTCCTTGAGGTAGCCAGATCCCTACTTTTTCAGTCCAAATTGCCAATAAAGTTTTGGGGAGACTGCCTTTTGACTGCTACTTACCTCATTAACCGATCACCTTTACCCTCTCTTCACAATACTTCTCCCTATGAACTTTTATTCAAAACCAAACCCACCTATTCACACCTAAAAGCCTTTGGCTGCTTATGTTTTGTCAGTACTTCTCCCAAAAACAGAAACAAATTTGACCCAAAAGCATCCCCATGTGTTTTTATAGGATACCCCTATGGCAGAAAAGGCTACCTGATTTTTGAGCTCAAAACTAAGTCTGTCTTTGTGTCCAAAGAAGTCAGATTCCATGAGACTCATTTCCCTTTTCAGATCAAGAAAGAGGATTCCACCACATTACCTGTGTTACACCCAGATACATACATTACCTCAAATTACTTGCCCTCTGGCAACTTTCACCCTGTCATTTTTAATACTGAGCCTCCAAGCCCCACTCCACCCATCCCAACAGACATCCATGATGCTCCACCAGGTCCACAAGTTCAACACCACATTATACCTGAACCTGCCCCTGATCAGGTCAGAAGGTCCACTAGACCTCACCACCCACCTACATACTTGAGAGATTATGTTTCTGCCTTTTCCACCACTTCATCCCTCAATTCATCTTTTATTGAACCCCACCTCTTCCCTTCCAGCCATTTCACATTCTTATCCAAAATTTCATCCTTTACTGAACCTACCAGCTGGCTTGAAGCTTCTGAGGATCCAAATTGGGTTAAGGCCATGGACAATGAAATCAATGCTTTGCAGGATAATGGCACATGACAAGTTGTTTCTCTTCCTCATGGGCAAAGGGCAATAGGTTGCAAGTGGGTGTTTAAAGTCAAGTTAAAAGCAGATGGAACTCTTGAGAGATACAAAGCCCGTTTAGTGGCAAAAGGGTATACACAGAAGGAAGGCATAGACTTCCATGAAACTTTCTCTCCGGTGATCAAAATGGCAACTGTTAGAGCTGTTATTTCAGTTGCTGCTTCAAGAGGTTGGCCAATGTTTCAGATCGACGTCAATAATGCATTCTTACATGGGAATCTTCATGAGGATGTATACATGAAGATGCCTCCTGGCATTCCAAATCCAGGCAACAAGGTTTGCAAGTTACTCAAATCTCTTTATGGCCTTAAACAGGCATCTAGACAATGGTTTCACAAGCTCACTGAAGCTCTCTTGGTGAATGGATTTGTGCAATCGAAGAATGATTACTCCCTCTTTACTAAGGCAAAAGACAATCACTTGATAGTCATTGCAGTCTATGTGGATGATCTATTGATCACTGGCTCCAACATTGCTGAAATTGATCACATCAAGGCTTATTTGGACCATGTTTTCAGCATCAAAGATCTGGGGATCCTCAGTTATTTTCTGGGTTTTGAGATTACATATCTCCCTTCAGGAGTGGCCATGACTCAATCCAAATTTACTCGGGAGCTGCTACATGATCTCCCCTTTTCACTTCCTCACACAAAGGTTACTCCTCTGCCTCTTCACCTCAAGTTGAGACCTGATGACGGTGATCTCTTGGACAAAGATGAAGCTTTCCTATATCGTTGCCTAGTTGGTAAGCTCAATTTTTTAACCAATTCAAGGCCTAGTCTTAGCTTTGCAATTCAGTCCTTAAGCCAGTTCATGAAACAACCATGTGTGTCTCATATGAATGCTCTTATTCACACCCTAAGCTATGTTTGTGCTACTGCTGGTCGGGGTATTTTGTTAAAAGGACATGACAAACCAACCATCCAAGCATACACAGACTCGGATTGGGATGCCTGTCCTTTCTCCCGAAGGTCTGTTGGTGGTTATGTCGTCTTGCTGGGTTCCTCTCCAATCAGTTGGAAGTCGAAAAAGCAACCAGTCGTCTCAAGGAGTTCAGCTGAAGCCGAGTATAGAGCAATGGCTCAAGGTGCTGCTGAAATCACATGGTTAGTACATCTATTGACTGATCTTGGTGTCACTCCCATCACCCCCGTGACTCTACATTGTGACAATAATTCGGCAATCCAAATTGCCCGCAATCCCGCGTTCCATGAGAGGACTAAACACGTCGAGATTGATTGTCATTTCACCCGCCAGAAAGTCCTTGATGGTCTCCTCGAATTGCATCACACTCCCACACTCGAGCAGGTTGCTGATGTGCTAACCAAGGTTATACCTTCTGCACAACAGGACCACCTTCTTGGCAAGCTGGGAATGTTTTTCCCATCTCCCAGCTTGAGGGGGGATATTGAGAGTAAAGGAGATAGTTGGACAAAGAAGAATTAGTTTTTCTGTTATAACAGATTGCAAGTTGTAGGCAATTGCATTGTGTATAAATAGCAAGGTGTGGTACTGTAATCAAACTAACAAACACTTTACATTTTCCGATTCACATGAAATGAGAGATTTCCAAGCTGTTCTTCACTTCCTCTCTTGAGTTCCCGCTTCTGGCTTTCTTCTTCTTCACACAATCTGAGATTTCATATTGTTTCATATTGCATGATTTTCAACCTTTTTAGTTTAAACTTAATTAATAGTAAAGTGTATCAGATGATCTCTCATAGCTCTTATTTACATAAAATTAAGGAGAATTTGGCTATGTCTCTAGCTAGAATTGTTTAACAAATTGACATTGTTCTTGATTGGAAAGCGGGTCGGGGCAACCGTGCATCACAGCCTCTCTCAAGGTCTCATGTGCAAGGGAGGCGAGGGAGAGCTGCTAGTGACACAACACGCGCTCGCTTGCCAACGCTGTTAGCATGCCATACATCATTATTGTTCCTGCTTGTCCTCTTGAGCTAGAATTCGTTGATTGAGCATGGGGTAGGAAAGTCCTGCAATGGCGCTCTCTTTAAACCGAAATGAAGAAGGTGGTTGTTGATTGCAGACGTGGTATACTTTTGTAATTGATCCCAAAGTTCCCAAGAATCACAAGGTCCAGGGAAGCGAGTGCTGGATTTGAAGTGGTAAGGATTATTTGTTTTGAGCCTTGAGGTATATACAAATTGCCATTTTGTTGCTAGCTGTATTTGCGTATATATGCAGGATGGCATAGAAATACAAATTTCAAGAGCGACATCAAATCTACAAAAGTTATTCGGGAAAGGCAGAAGAATTGCCACTTAAGGCCAACGAAATCGCCACTTACGGCCAATCCGAATTGCCACTTAAGGCCAACAAAATCGCCACTTACGGCCAATCCGAATCGCCACTTACGGCCAACAAAATCGCCAATTAAGGCCAACGAAATCGCCACTTACGGCCAATCCGAATCGCCACTTACGGCCAATCTGAATCGCCACTTAAGGCCAACGAAATCGCCATTTACGGCCAATCCGAATCGCCACTTACGGCCAATCCGAATCGCCACTTAAGGCCAACGAAATCGTCACTTACGGCCAATTCGAATCGCCACTTAAGGCCAACAAAATCGCCACTTACGGCCAATCCGAATCGCCACTTAAGGCCAACGAAATTGCCACATACGACCAATTTGAATCGCCACTTACGGCCAAGAAAATTGCCATTTACGGCCACTGAAAAATCGCCACTTGCGGCCACCGGAATAGTCAATTATGGCCGACCTAGGCACTTCCGTCCAATAGCCAACTACGGGTTAAGCGACTGCCATCTACGGCAAAATCGCCGTTCACTCGACAAATTTCGCCATGTACTTTTTTCTGCTTCCTTCATCATCGAGACATGAAGAAGAAACCCGAGGGGCAATTGAGATAGTGAAAATCTCGTAATCATAGCACAAGGGCATTCTGGTCTTTTACCAATAAATTCGAGTATTCAATACGGAATTGATGCTGTCGTTTTGCCTATTGATTACGATAACGGTTTCGTGCATTAAGAGCGTTGACTGAATTAAATACGGTAACCGTTTCATTTATTTAATATCGTAACCGTTTATTAGAGATATATTCTATCTACTCTTATTCTATCTATATTTGTAGATATATTTATCCTTATTTGTATCATGTGTATCTTTTGGAATATCTTCTATGTAATCTCTATATATAAATACATAACCTCAGTATGATTATCATCAACTGAATTCCAAAATCCTTTTATGGTATCGGAGCAAGATCTTTTTTTTTTAACAAACCCTAATCACCATGTCCACCACTGAACTCGGCTCGTCGAAATCCAGCACCTCCCTTCTCGCCGCTGCTCTCAGTAACGACTCCTCTAGATCTCTTCACTTTCCGGTCTTCTCGTTCAAATTAGACCGCACCAACTACTCCATCTGGCGTACCAATGTCTTGGATGCCCTAGATGCCTTTGAATTAAAGGCTTTTGTCACCTCTGATGTGGCTCCTCCGGGCACCGTCACCACGCCGGCTACCGACACCGTTCCGGCATCAACGTCTCCCAATCCTGCCTTCCTCACTTGGAAGCGACGGGACAAATTTGTTCTTATCTGGCTCCGCACCACCATCACGCAGCAACTACTTGTCTATCTCACCAAGTCTGAAACTTCCTTTCAAGCCTGGACCACCATTGAACGGATTTTTCAGGCACAGTCTCGCGCCTGATCGATGTATCTCAAGCAACAAATCAACACTCTTCAAAAAGGTAATCTGCCTACGATTGAGTACTTCGAGTAGAAGCGCAACATCGTTCACTCTCTCGCTGATTGCTCTCATCCCGTGTCTGATGACGACTTCATCTCGGCTGTTCTCCACGGCCTGGATTCGTCCTATGGGCCGCTACGCGCTGCCCTCAACATAAAGCTGGATACTTTGGATCCCGACAACCTTCTTGGGTTTCTCCCGACAAGCTGATGAGGCTCGGACTGCCGCCGCCTCCCAACCGGCTGCGAACTTTGGACAGCAGCGCGGCGGGTCCTCTCGCAGGGGCTCTTCTGATCGGCCTCCATCTCGGCAGTCCTCGCGCCAGCCTCCCTCTCGGCCTCCTGCAGATCGCTCCTCTTATCGCCCTGCAGATCGTCAGTCGGGTGACACTGATCGCCCCTCTCGTCCTCGCTATCTCTGTCAAATCTGCGAGCGTTTCGGACATCTCGCCAAGGATTGCTTCAGCCGCCTCAACGTTCAAGCCTTTCCGTCCAGGCACCCTCCGGATCGTCTCAATCAGACACCCCCGTCTGGCCCTGCTGCCTACACTGCATCTCAGTCCACCATTCAGGACCCTGCCTGGTACTTCGACACCGGCTCCACGGATCATGTGACTGGCGACTTCAGCAAGATGTCAATCGACTCTGAATATCATGGTAGTGATCAACTAGCCCTTGGCAATGGTAAAACTCTTCCTATTACTCATTATGGCCACACTCAAATTCCGTCGTACTCACGCCCCCTACATCTATCCCATATTCTTTTTGTGCCTGGCATGACCAAAAATTTGATTAGCATCTCTAAACTTACCAAGGAAAATGATATCTTTCTCGAATTTCATGCTAATCAGTGGTTGATAAAGGACTTGCAGGGGCGGGTTCTTCTCAAAGGAATCGTCAGTGATGGCCTATACAAGCTGCGACCATCAGTTGCTGCAGCGTCCAAATCGGCCCTGGTTGGCGAGCGCACCTCATCCGGTCATTGGCACAATCGTCTGGGTCATCCTAGTCAGTCTGTTTTACAGTTTACCTTGCGTCAGTTCAAGTTGCCTGTTGAGTCTAATAAGGCCTTCTTGCCATGTTCTTCATGTTCTTTAGGAAAGAGTCATCGTTTACCCATTACATCATCTCATGTTCCCAAATCTCGTCCGTTTGAACTTGTTTACTCTGATGTATGGGGTCCTGCCCCCTCTTTATCTATCAATGGTAGTCGATACTTTGTTCTATTTGTTGATGATTGCACCCGCTTCACTTGGATCTACTTTATGAGCCACAAATCGCAAGTGCTTGAATTCTTCAAATTGTTTCAAACCATGATTCGCACTCAATTTCAAGCCTCCATCAAAGAACTCCAAACAGATTGGGGTGGTGAGTATCGCAGTCTCACCACTCTTCTCTCTCATCAGGGTATCATACACCGTATTTCATGCCCTCATACCCCATCTCAAAATGGAATGGTTGAACGTCGAAATCGCACCATTCAAGAAAAAGGTCTAACCCTTCTAGCTCACTCTCGCCTTCCGCCTGAATTTTGCGAGCATGCCTTCCATACAACCATATATCTTCACAATCGGCTTCCTACTCCAATTTTAAGTCACAAGTCTCCCTTTCAGTGTCTGTACAACCGCTCGCCTGACTACTTGTCTCTGCGCGCATTTGGTTGTCTTTGTTTTCCTTTCCTTGGTCCATATCGATCAAACAAATTGCAGTTCAAGACCCTCCCTTGTATCTTTCTTGGTTACAGCTGCTCCCATCGAGGGTACCAATGCTACCACTCTCCGTCTCGTCGTGTCTATGTCGGCCGCCATGTCGTCTTTCATGAGTCGGAATTTCCTATCCGTTGACCTTCTATCATCGGCTGTCCACACCTCTCCGTCGATTGTGCCCCGTGCCAACCAGTCGCCGCTGTCGCCTCATGCCATCACTGACACTCCACAACCCCGCTTACAGCAGCCCCTGCAGCTCCCTCAACAACCGCTGCCCTTCGACATCCCATCCCCACTCGCTACACCTATAGCCTCATCCCCCTCATCTCCCACACCCTCTATCCCATCTGCTGAGCATACTCCTGCACCCTCACCAGTACTGCCTCTCCCACCTGTCCTCCAACACCTCCGCCCTGCTGATAACAGCACTCATCCCATGGCAACTCGTGCTCAGACGGGTGACCTTAAACCCAAAGCCCTTCACACCACAAAACATCCACTTACTCCCGACCCTCACCCTCATCATGAACCCAAAACGTTTCGCCAAGCCACCCAATCTCCTGAATGGGTCACTTCCATGTCAACAGAACTCGATGCACTGTCTAAGAATGGCACATGGTCTTTGGTTCCGCGTCCTCGATCTACTAACGTTGTGGGTTGCAAGTGGGTTTATAGGGTCAAACAGAAAGCAGATGGATCTATTGAGCGCTACAAAGCGCGTCTAGTGGCAAAAGGTTACCATCAGGAAGAGGGTATTGATTACTTCGACACGTTCAGCCCAGTTGTTCGGCCTACGACAATTCGTCTCGTCCTCACGATTGCGCTGACATTCAGATGGCCGATTAAGCAACTTGATATCAATAACGCTTTCCTGAATGGTGATTTACATGAGCAGGTCTACATGGAGCAGCCTCCTGGTTTCATTGACAAGTCTCGGCCAAATCACGTATGCCTTCTTCGTAAGGCGCTCTATGGTCTGAAACAGGCACCTCGTGCCTGGTTCAGTAAGCTCAAGGCTTTCTTGCTCACCTATGGGTTCCGCAGTTGTCAGTCTGATTGCTCTCTTTTTGTTTACGGTACCCCATCACGTGTGATCTATGTCCTGGTATATGTTGATGATCTGATTGTCAACGGCAGGTCAGATTCTCTTATTGCGTCCTTCACTGCTAAGCTTCACCAGGCCTTCTCGCTTAAGGACCTTGGTGATCTTCATTTCTTCCTTGGAATGGAGGTGGTCCGCTCTTCGGATTGCTTACTCCTCTGTCAGCAAAAGTACATTCGTGATCTTCTCACCAACTCCAAGATGGCGGATTCTAAGCCGATCTCGAGTCCTGCTGAGCCGCACTCTCGCCTGTCAAAGGACGGTGATCCCTTCCAGGATCCCACTCTGTATCGCAACATTGTTGGTGCTCTTCAGTACGTCACCATCACTCGTCCTGAGATCTCCTATGATGTTAATCGGGTATGTCAGTTCATGCATTGTCCCATGGACTCTCACTGGAATGTAGTCAAGCGTATTCTCCGTTATCTCAAGGGCACGCTTTCTCATCAGTTCACCATCCGGCCAGTTCACAGGTTCACGCTCACAACCTTCTCCGATGCGGGCTGGGCGTTGGACCCTGACGATTGTCGGTCTCAGTTTGGTTTTGCCATTTACTTTGGCAACACTCTCGTCAGCTGGACCTCTCGCAAGTAGAAGGTCGTGGCTCGTTCCAGTACAGAAGCCGAATATCATGTTATTGCTGCCACTGCGGCCGAGTTGGCCTTTGATCAAGTCTCTCTTGTTTGATCTCCGACATCGTCTTGTCACACGTCCGGTTCTTCTCTGCGACAGTCTCAGCGCTACCTTCATGGCTCGCAATCCTGTCTTGAACAACCGTTCCAAGCACATTCATGTCGATTTTCATTTTGTTCGAGAGATGGTCGACTCCGATGAGCTTCATGTTCGTCACATCAGTGCAACTGAGCAAGTGGCTGACATCTTCACGAAAGCCCTTGGTACTCGTCATTTTGAACAGCTTCGATCCAAGCTTCATGTCGGTCCTCCTCCATGAGCTTGCAGGGGGGTATTAGAGATATATTCTATCTATTGTTATTCTATCTATATCTGTAGATATATTTATCCTTATTTGTATCATATGTATCTTTTGGAATATCTTCTATGTAATCTCTACATATAAATACATAACCTCAGTATGATTATCATCAACTGAGTTCCTAAATCCTTTTACCGTTTCTTTTATTTGATACTCGGCTAGTATAAATATGAGGTGATGAATTCATATTGGAAAAAAAGAAGGACTGACTTGAGCGTCGGAGGGTCCTCCGGGGGAGACAAGCCCCGCCCCGACCTCGTTCTTTGTTTCTTGGCAGGAGTGTATCTCGACAATGGAGCTCAATCTTCCTCAATATCTATGGTGCGGATTTTCGCACTTAAAATATATATTCCAACTATTGATTTCATAGATTACCTTAAGTTATGAAACGAGCGAAATACAGATTTTGAAAAAGCGGTCTCGAGTCATGGGGCTATACTGCTATTGTACCTAGATAGTATACAAAGTACTAAAGTACCAAACAAATTAAACTCCTTCACATTCTTAAATAATGTGGCATATATAGCAAGCTAATTAAGAGATGATGACCCCCACTAGATAGCAACTTAAATTTTGTGATACACAATCAGTATACCTCAAACTTGTACGCTTCACCCAAATTAATACGAATCGCTTATTGTCCACGGAATTGGCCATATATCAAATAATTATAGTGAATAAATAAATCAATCGAATTAAAGAGAAATATTTGAAAGTTGAAACCCATTACCAAATAATGGAGTAAGAAATTAATGGCCGGTGTAGGCAAATGCCCTTATTCTTTTTCTGTTTAGCAGTTAATATAAGATTTTTCAACAATTATTAGTTACTTATATGAGTTTTCCTCAAAACACACTCTTACAATATTCGAATAAGAATTTACTAGTTCATATATGGTTTTATTCAACATTTATTAGTCACTTATATCAGTTTTCCTCAAAACGCACTCTTATATTATTCTAAAAAGAATTTAATAGTTATTATAGTGTTTTGTTCAACATTTATTAGTCACTTATATGAGTTTTCCTCAAAACATACTCTTATAGTATTCTAATAAGAATTTAATAGTTAATATATGGTTTTATTCAACATTTATTAGTTACTTATATGAGTTTTCCTCAAAACATACTCTTGTAGGATTCTAATAAGAATTTATTACTTAATATAAAGTTTTATTAGACATTTATTAGTCACTTATATCAGTTTTCCTCAAAATATACTCTTATAGGATTCTATTAAGAATTTATTACTTAATATAAAGTTTTATTAGTCACTTATATCAGTTTTCCTCAAAACATACTCTTATAGTATTGTGATGAGAATATTTGTTGTGAACTGAATCTGCCATGTTTTACAGTAACTTTTATATCGATTTCTGTATACATTGCATTCATTTGGGTTTAGATAGTACAGAATCTATGTAGTTTATGTTTATTTGCCAAAATTATGGAATCTACATCAGTTTCTGTTTAATTCGCAGAAATCGAGGCACTTTACAGCAATTCTACAGAAGGTCGGAAAAGCTCGGAAAACCACTCCAGAAGTCCAAGGTCAAAGCAGCGGAACCAGTCTGAGAGTCAAGGCTACTCGATCTCGAGTTGGCCCTACTCGACATAGACGAGCATGTCCGAGCACAGCCTTGTCGACAGAGCCTGATCGAGAGCCAGACCAACCCGAGCTCCGGCGCCTTACTCGATCTCGAGGACCACTAGTCGAGATCGACGAAGCCCAGACGCGACACCCGGAGTCGACAAGGAAAGAAGCCGAAGACGAAGTCGAGGACGACCAGGAGCACTCACTGCCAGCGACTCGACTCGCTGCAGCGGACCGTTCGCTGCCGCGGAAAAACCCGCTGCCAGCAGAAGAGGAAACTCACGGAAGCGGGAAGGAAGAGCCCTACTCGATCTCGACTAAGCTTGGTCGAGATCAACAAGCCCCTGAGTCCGGATCCAGGCTTGTCGAGTAAAGCCACCCGAGAGCACCTAGTCGGCAAGACCAACCCTACTCGACATCGACGAGTGCTAGTCGAGGTCGACGAGCCCAGGAAGCCATGTCCGAGCCACATCGAGGAGATCTACCCGAGAAGACCTAGTCGGCGAAGCCAGTCTACTCGAGGTCGAGTAGGCCTTGTCGAGGTCGACGAGCACCGTGAGCCAGAGTCCGAGTTTGTCGAGCACCAGCTAGCCGAGACGACGAACCGAGCCAGTCGACCAAGACTTCTACTCGAGATCGACAAGAGCCTTGTCGAGGTCGACGAAGCTTCCAGAAGCTGTTCGACGCGGCTTGACGAATCCTACTCGGTTTTGCATTCCTTGGGCATGAAGATTTCCGATTCTATCCAAAACTATCAAGACCTACCATGAAGAGAAAGATTCTATCCATTGAAGACATTTAGATATAATTCCTATTTTAGATTTAATTCCATTATGTCTTTTATTTATCCTTAAGCGTTTTAGATAAAGTTTTAGATATAGATAGATATCTTCTTTCCTAGAATAGCTAGGGAATGAAGGCTATAAATAAAGCCCATGGGGCTCAGTTTCAATCATTCAATTTCAGAGGGAAGTAAGTTGGAGAAGTAGAGAGAGAGAGAGAGAGGGAGCAGCCGATTGGAGTTGTGAAGCGAGAGTGGAGTTGGCTTCGAGCGGTTGTAAACTTTGGTTTAGTTTAAATTAGTTTTCTTTCAATCAATGATGTCTGAGTTTGCAATGAAGAGCAAGTAGTCCACCCACTTCTAGGGTTGGGGCGAGCCCGACGATAGCCATGCATAATTGAGGTAAAGATCCGACCTTTATCATGTTTTGAGCATTTTCCTACTTGTTGATGTGTTTATTGCCCATCTAATGGAGATCCATGCTAACAACTTGGATTATAAACATAAAATCGGTAGAGACAATTAGGGTTTCTTGAGAGAGTTGTCTAATTGTTGGAAAAGGCGAAAGCTTAATCCTTTAATGCGATTCACATGATTATCTGTTTGGTTCTACCTTATGCATGTTTGGTTATCGTCGTTACAAACCCCAATCTTGGAAGTCCTTTTACATTAAGTTTAGTCGAAACCCTAAAAGCATTTGTTTTTACTTTCTTTATTTTTATCCGTTTTTGTTCCCTGTCCACTCGATCTCGACCAACTGTGGTCGACCTCGAGTTACTGATCCTCGACCCAGAGTCGTCGTAGCTTACTCGTGCAGATTCTCGACCAGACCAACTCGACTTCGACAAGCCGTACTCGATCTCGAGTAGACCCCAGTCGAGATCGACCACCCTTGGCCGAGGAGGAGTGCTTCTGTGTTCGACTAGTCCGAGCTTCTGTCGACTAACCCCTTTGTCGAGCTCGAGGACTTCTGTGGTCGACTTTCGTGAGATTCTCCGCTGCCTAGGATCCGCTGACACGCTTCCTCGTGGATCGATCCTGACTTTCCGCTGCTACATCAGGAGGAGGTCTTGTAATTATTTGGCGTGGGCATAATCTGGTTTGAATTATATTTCTATATTTTGAACTCGATTTCCTCCCTACAACAAATTGGCACCGTTGCCGGGGAAGCTATCATTCGCGCCTTAGGTAGTCAGTTCTCACTTTTCTCTTGAGTGAATTCGCAGGTGTATGCGTCGTTCTGGTCAAACACCTGAGTTTGACAGCTTAGACGAACCGGAGCGCTACCTACACATCCACTCCAAACTCAAAAGGATCATGGCGGCCGCTGAAACACAGGAATAACTGGTCGCTAGACTAACCAGGGAATTGGCCGCAAAGGATGCTGCTATCACCGCTGAGAGAGCAGCAAGGGAACAAGCACAGGCTGAGCTTGCCCAGTATCCAACCACGGCAGAGGACTACATGCACCCAACTCTCGTCGTGCCTGAATCGGCGATTCTAATCCCTGAAACCTCTTTTGAAATTCGCACTCAGTTTCTTATAGAGCTTAAAAATAATGCCTTTTACGGCAGATTTAATGAGTGTCCTCTTGAACATATTACTAATTTTCATGATATGTGCCGTACTCTTGCAGAAGGTACAACTCTGGAATATGTCAAGATGAAAGCTTTCCGTTGGTCCCTCGCTGGACCTGCACTGAAGTGGCTAGAAGGGTTGAAACCAAGATCACTAACCACATGGGCCCAAGTAGATCAAGAGTTTCTCAACAAATTCTTCTCACCTGCCAAGACAGCACTTCTCCGCTAGAAAATCACCGCCTTTAAACAGAAGAAAGAGGAACCGCTGGCAAAAGCATGGGAACGCTACAAAGAGCTGTTGCGATCTTGCCCTACTAATGGACAGCCACCCTACATCATTCAGGAGATCTTCTTCAACTCTCTTGATCAAGTCACTAAGGACAGAATCAACAATTATACTCGCTACGAGTATCTGACGATGCTGCCAAGTGACGCATGGGGTGTGCTAGAGAAGCTCACTACCTACGACAACAAGTATGGGTCTACTGTAACCTATGAAGAGAACCCATACGCCAGACCAGCACCATCTATGCCTCTCTATGAGCCAGCAAAGGAGATTGACCCAGATGTTAGGGAGCAGTTTTACAGAGACCAAAATCGCAAGCTCCTCAATCAAGTCAAATATCTGTCTGTCACTCAGCCTTGCATCGAATGCGGATCACAGCGGCACACCACTACTGAGTGCCCACACACAGAGCAAGTCAGAATGGCAGAAACACATGAGGAGGCAGCATACGCTGGGGGTCCTAATCGCTATATGGGAGATCAAAGGCCCTATCAACCACAATGGAACCAAGGTCCCCCTAGGAATCCCGCACCCTACAGAGCTCCAGGGCATTCAGAAAGGGATCAAAAGAAGGATGATCTGCAGCTGATCCTTGATGAGATGCGCCGAAATCATGCACAGAACCTGCAGGCTACAAACACCATCAACAGTCAGCTCCAGCATGTCAACACAAAATTTGTAGAGTTGGATATCTGGAAAAAGGGCATTGAGACTCAGATGGGACAAATCGCTGCACAGATCCCACGACCATCCGGACAGCTCCCTGGGCAAACAGAACCAAATCCTAAGGGGAAAACCGGACATGTCGCAGCTATTAAACTCAGGAGTGGGCATCAACTACATGAGCCAGAGGACGGAAAACAGCAACTCGAGGCAGAGCAGAATCCAGTCGATCTCGACAAGCCCGTGGTCGACCTCGACAAGCCCGTACTCGACCAAGACCAGAATCTGAGCTCAGACTCCGCTGTGCAGACCAGCAACCCGAGGTCGACAAGCCTCTGGTCGATCTCGACAAGCCTCTGGTCGAAGTCGAGGAGCATCTGGCCGTCGTCGAAAACTCTACAGCATCTCCGACAGCTGATCTGGCTTCGAAACAGAAAAAGCCACTTCCTTTCCCTTCTAAAATTCATAAAGACCCCACTGCGGGTAGATTCAATAGATTTGTTAATATGCTGCAAGAACTAAACTTTTCTATTCCTTTTACAGAAGCCCTGCAAGAGATGCCTGGATATGTCAAATTCCTGAAGGAAATCCTGAGCAAGAAGCGATCTATCTCAGAGATCGCAGGCGAATGCAACGTCCTCCACTTCCCTGAAAAGAAGCCTGACCCTGGTAAGTTTTCTGTTACTGTGGGTTTTGGACAATATAAATATGATTCTCTATGCGATTTAGGAGCAAGTGTGAGCATTATGCCTTTATCAATCTGGCGGAAGGTTAAGATAGGATGCATAGAACCTGTGGATGCTAAATTATACATGGCAAACAATATTGTGGTCATCCCTACAGGTATAGTTGAGAATGTTCCAGTCCAGGTTGGTAAATTCTTTGTTCCGGCTGATTTCCTTATTATTGATTGTGCTGAAGATCCTACTAGCCCTATTATTCTTGGTAGACCATTCTTAGCTACTGTAGATGCCAGGGTTAGTGTTAAGAATCGATCGCTCACTTTCACCATAGGCGATGAGGTTTTGGATTTCTCTTTTGGCCCTGCAAAAGAGGAAATTTCTTGGTTGGAGGTGAAAAGCATCAGCATCGACGGGACCAAGCAAACAGCGGAGGAGGGAGCCAAATCTGTACTCGAGGTCGACAAGCCTTACTCGACCTCGACAAGCGCTCTGCTCGACTTCGACAAACCTTTGTCGACCTCGACCACCACTGCTGAGCCAGAGACTTGCCCAGAGTCTAAGTATGGGGTCCTTGTACTCGAGGTCGACCAGCTGTACTCGACATCGAGTAGACCCAAGCCCAAAGATTTCTGTTTTGGGTCCGAACAGGTAAGTTCAGGTATGAATTCTACTCCCCCTCAGTCCATAAATAAATTTTTTAATGATTTAAAGGGAGCTAAAACACCATGGCGAGAGAATCTGCAGAAACTAAAAGCTACAAAGAAGAAGAAGAAGGAGAAAGGAGATGATGCAAGCAACAACCTGTCAGCTGAGCTTGCATACTACCATCAGGACCTAGATGATCCAGGAGAAGGGCCAAACATGAGCGGGCCCCACAATAATGGTCCTTGAGCACAAACGGAAAAGTCGGCCTAGCGACTCTAAAATCTAGAGCGTGTATATAAACTTTATGAATTTTACTTTTTGCTTTTTGGTTTTTGTTTTTTGTTTTTTGTTTTTTTTATGTGGATAGTCTTGTTTTCATGGAATCTAATACTTTTTTAATCGACAAGCATATAAGGATCGCGAAAGGTGGAAGGCAGAAGTCCCTGAGAACCAGTCGGAATCGACGAAGGCCAAGTCGACGACGACGAGGAGGAGAAGCCAGGAGCTACTCGACCTCGAGTAGACGTACTCGACCTCGACAAGCACCAGACACTCCTCGACTTCAGAAACCACCAGACGCAGACAAGCCTACTCGAGATCGAGTACACCGTACTCGAGATCGACAAGGCACCTCTATTCGACCTACACTGACCAGCCTTCCTCGATGCATTATCATGTGAGTTCCTTCCTTTACTCTTGTTTTTATTTTATACAGTGAGGACACTGTAAATTTTAAGTATGGGGTGGGGGAAGGGCTTACTTTGTGCATATTTGCTATATTTGATCATATTATATATATATATATATGTGCATTATTTCTTTGAATTGCTACATGGCTATTTTGGAATGCATTATTGCTTTATGTGCTTAATATGCATGATTTCCAAAAATTTGAGAAAGATAACCCCTATTGAAAATTTTGAATAAAGTCATGGAAGCTTATATTGAACTCGACGATGCAAAATTGGATTCATTAGAGATATAGCATGAAATTGCCTAGTTAAGGGAAGTCACAATGAAGTGCATATTTTGATGAAAACCATGAAAGGAGGTAAATTTTGAAGTTGCTTTTGACATGTTGCATAATAAGATGATGGAGGACTTTATATTTCCATATAATGCTCATATTGTTAAAATCCTAGCCTTACCTATGCTTATGCATCACAAAAGCCATAATATGCCTTATTTCAAATATTGCTCCACATGATCTAAATATTGACCATTCTTTACCTTATCCGGGGATTATGTTGAAAATAATGTTACATTATGGAGATGTTATATGGTGTTTGTGTTGTTAATTATCATTATTGGAGTTTGGCGGGAAATTGCTTGAAATATATGGAAAATTTAATGAGTGAATGAAAATCCAATCACCTCAGGAGATAAAGGTAGATTGATCCTGCTCTCTGAGATAATAGTTTGGAGATATGGAACATATTGTGAGGAGTCCAAAGCACTAAGTATCCGGGGTCATTCATGACACCCATGTTTGCGACTCGCGAGAAGGCAGTGCTGAGGTTAGAGAGGTAAAAGCATTATTATTGAGAAAAGCAATATGAAAGGTGATGAATCAAATGGAGAAAGAATGTGGAATGAAACTCAAGTTTGGAAGTACTCCATTTCCCCGGATCAAAAACACCACATTGCCAGAAATTGCCCACCTTTTAGCCTTTTACCAATCTACTTCTTCATGAGCTTAAATTAAAGTCTTCTTGATTATCAATGCTTTGTCACTTATGAATGTTTTTGCATAACCCTCCTTTTGTGAGTAGATGTTGCTTTTACATATTTGCACATGCATGAATCTGTGACACTAGTACCTTTTCGAGGATGGTAATTGATTGCAGGGACATATAAGAATGAATCTAAGATGTTGAGAGTTTGAATTCTTCCCTTGAATGACAAATAAAAGTATTGCTTGAGGACAAGCAAGCTTAAGTATGGGGTGTTTGTTGTGAACTGAATCTGCCATGTTTTACAGTAACTTTTATATCTATTTCTGTATACATTGCATTCATTTGGGTTTAGATAGTACAGAATCTATGTAGTTTATGTTTATTTGCCAAAATTATGGAATCTACATCAGTTTCTGTTTAATTCGCAGAAATCGAGGCACTTTACAGCAATTCTACAGAAGGTCGGAAAAGCTCAGAAAACCACTCCAGAAGTCCAAGGTCAAAGCAGTGGAACCAGTCTGAGAGTCAAGGCTACTCGATCTCGAGTTGGCCCTACTCGGCATAGACGAGCATGTCCGAGCACAGCCTTGTCGACAGAGCCTAATCGAGAGCCAGACCAACCCGAGCTCCGGAGCCTTACTCGATCTCGAGGCCCACTAGTCGAGATCGACGAAGCCCAGACGCCACACCCGGAGTCGACAAGGAAAGAAGCCGAAGACGAAGCCGAGGACGACCAGGAGCACTCGCTGCCAGCGACTTGACTCGCTACAGCGGACCGTTCGCTGCCGCGGAAAAACCCGCTGCCAGCGGGAGAGGAAACTCGCGGAAGCGGGAAGGAAGAGCCCTACCCGATCTCGACGAAGCTTGGTCGAGATCGACAAGCCCCAGAGTCCGGATCCAGGCTTGTCGAGTAAAGCCACCCGAGAGCACCTAGTCGGCAAGACCAACCCTACTCGACATCGACGAGTGCTAGTCGAGGTCGACGAGCCCAGGAAGCCATGTCCGAGCCACATCGAGGAGATCTACCCAAGAAGACCTAGTCGGCGAAGCCAGTCTACTCGAGGTCGACTAGGCCTTGTCGAGGTCGACGAGCACCGTGAGCCAGAGTCCGAGTTTGTCGAGCACCAGCTAGCCGAGACGACGAACCGAGCCAGTCGACCAAGACTTCTACTCGAGATCGACAAGAGCCTTGTCGAGGTCGACGAAGCTTCCAGAAGTTGTTCGACGCGGCTTGACGAATCCTACTCGGTTTTGCATTCCTTGGGCATGAAGATTTCCGATTCTATCCAAAACTATCAAGATCTACCATGAAGAGAAAGATTCTATCCATTGAAGACATTTAGATATAATTCCTATTTTAGATTTAATTCCATTATGTCTTTTATTTATCCTTAAGCGTTTTAGATAAAGTTTTAGATATAGATAGATATCTTATTTCCTAGAATAGCTAGGGAATGAAGGCTATAAATAAAGCTCATGGGGCTCAGTTTCAATCATTCAATTTCAGAGAGAAGTAAGTAGGAGAAGTAGAGAGAGAGAGAGAGAGTGAGCAGCCGATTGGAGTTGTGAAGCGAGAGCGGAGTTGGCTTCGAGCGGTTGTAAACTTTGGTTTAGTTTAAATTAGTTTTCTTTCAATCAATGATGTCTGAGTTTGCAATGAAGAGCGAGTAGTCCACCCACTTCTAGGGTTGGGGCGAGCCCGACGATAGCCATGCATAATTGAGGTAAAGATCCGACCTTTATCATGTTTTGAGCATTTTCCTACTTGTTGATGTGTTTATTGCCCATCTAATGGAGATCCATGCTAACAACTTGGATTATAAACATAAAATTGGTAGAGACAATTAGAGTTTCTTGAGAGAGTTGTCTAATTGTTGGAAAAGGCGAAAGCTTAATCCTTTAATGCGATTCACATGATTATCTGTTTGGTTCTACCTTATGCATGTTTGGTTATCGTCGTTACAAACCCCAATCTTGGAAGTCCTTTTACATTAAGTTTAGTCGAAACCCTAAAAGCATTTGTTTTTACTTTCTTTATTTTTATCCGTTTTTGTTCCCTGTCCACTCGATCTCGACCAACTGTGGTCGACCTCCAGTTACTGATCCTCGACCCAGAGTCGCCGTAGCTTACTCGTGCAGATTCTCGACCAGACCAACTCGACTTCGACAAGCCGTACTCGATCTCGAGTAGACCCCAGTCGAGATCGACCACCCTTTGCCGAGGAGCAGTGCTGCTGTGTTCGACTAGTCCGAGCTTCTGTCGACTAACCCCTTTGTCGAGCTCGAGGACTTATGTGGTCGACTTTTGTGAGATTCTCCGCTGCCTAGGATCCGCTGAGACGCTTCCTCGTGGATAGATCCTGGCTTCCCGCTGCTACATCAGGAGGAGGTCTTGTAATTATTTGGCGTGGGCATAATCTGGTTTGAATTATATTTCTATATTTTGAACTCGATTTCCTCCCTACAACAATATTCTAGTTAATATAAAGTTTTATTCAACATTTATTAGTCACTTATATGAGTTTCCTCAAAACATAATCTTATAGTATTCTAATAAGAATTTACTAGTTAATATAAGGTTTTACAACATTTACTATTCACTTATATGAATTTTCCTCAAAAGTCAAAACATACTATTATAGATTATAATAAGAATTTACTTGTTAGTATAATGTTTTGAACATTTATTAGTCATTTATATGAGTTTTCCTCAAAACATACTCTTATATTATTCTAATAAGAATTTACTAGTTAGTATAATGTTGTATTAAACATTTATTGGTCACTTATATGAGTTTTCCTCAAAACATATTCTTATAGTATTCTAATAAGAATTTACTTATTAATATAATGTTTTATTAAACATTTATTAGTCTCTTATATGAGTTTTTTTCTCAAAGCATACTCTTATATTATTCTAATAAGAACTTGCTCGTTAATATAATGTTGTATTCAACATTTATTAGTCACTTATTTTAGTTTTCCTCAAAACATACTATTATATTATTCTAATAAGAATTTATTAGTTAGTATAATATTCTCATAAGAATTTATTAGTTAGTTATTATTTTCCTCAAAACATATTCTTATATTACTAGTTAGTATAATATTCTCATAAGAACTTACTCGGTAATATAATGTCCTTATAATATTTTCATAAGAATTTATTAATTAGTCATTATATGTTTCTGTTCAACACTTGTTAGTTAGTTACTTATATGAGTTTTCTTGAAAACTTACTCTTATAGTATTCTCATAAGAATTTATTAGTTAATTTAAGGTTTTAGTAAACATTTATGCGTTACTAATTATATGAGCTTTCATCAAAACATACTCTTATAGTATTCTAATAAGAATTTATTACTTAATATTAGGTTTTATTCAACACTTAGTAGTTACTTAAATGAGTTTTCCTCACAACATACCCTTATAGTATTCTAATAAGAATTTATTACTTAATATAATGTTTTATTAAACATTTATTAGGCACTTATATGATTTTTCTCAAAACACGCCCTTATAATATTCTAATAAGAATTTATTAGTTAATATAAGATCTTATTGAACTTTTATTACTTACTTATATTGGTTTTTCTCAAAACCTACTCTTATACTCCCTCCGTCTCAAAATTTAAATAAAGAGTTAAAATGACTTGTTTTTCGAGACGGAGGGAGTAGTATTCTAATAAGAATTTATTACTTACTATAATGTTTTAATAAACATTTATTAGACACTTACATGAGTTTTCCTCAAAACACCCTTATAATATTATAATAAGAATTTATTAGTCAACATAAGGTTTTATTAAACATTTATTAGTAACTTATATAAATTTTCCTCAAAACATACTCTTATAGTATTCTAATAAGAATTTATTACTTAATGTAAGATTTTATTAAACATTTATTAATTAGTTAATATATATTATTTTCAACACTTGTTAATTTATATATAAAAAAATTCATAGGCGTATTTGGGCACATCAATGGGCCAATCGGATCAATAGGCCGATCGGGAAAAAGATAGTCATAATTGGGCTGATGTAGCCACGGATTCAATCGTCGCTAAATCACCACTTAATTCAATGGGCTGAGATAAGATAATTGGGTTTTCACTAACTTCTAATGGGTCGAGCCCAGAAATTTTGGGAGAGTTTGTACCCGGATTCAGCCACGGGTCGGGTGTCATCGGATAGCCCATTCATGATATATATCCGGCCCGCCAACAATTAGTGACCCAAGGGCCACTCACCACATATGTTCACTTGATTTCCGATTATTAATAGCCACGGATTTAGCGACAGATATTGTGTTGTGGCCATATCAGCGTCGAAAACAGCCACGACAATCCTATTCGTGGCTACGTTCGTGGCTATTTTCTGACACTAACACATATCGAGCCACGAAATCAGCCACGGACATCTAGATCTTTGCTAATAGCCACGAATGTTTTGCCATGTCATACCAAGATGAGTATTCGCCATGAATATAGCCACGGTCAGGAACAGTCGTGGCCAATCTCATCACTATTGGCCACCAATACAGGGTCGCCTATAATTCGTGGCTAACCATTCGTTGCTAAATCCTTTTTTTTAGTAGTGTAAATCCTATCATATGACCCCAAGTCATGAGTCCAAGTCGAACTTTGATATGGTATCAGCCTAACCCTTCGATTCTCATCTCTATAGGAGCATTGTTAGTGCTCTACAGTATTGCACGATCACTCGTCCAGAGATCTCACGTGTTGTTAACATTGTTCGTCATGTTCGCTCTCATGATCTCACATGTTGTTAACATACCCTTATAGTATTGCACGATCACGTTCTTCTCCGATCAAAGAATTCAAGAACTTTGTTCGCTCTCCGATCAAAGTTCTTGAATTCTTTGATCGGAGAAGAACGTTTCTAGAACATAACATCATCTGACAAACTTCCTCTAAAGACGACCATTGGGCAGTGAATCAGCTAGCACGAGCAAGCATCATCGCGAACACCACCTTACCTCTAAAAGCACTGACTAATTACAAAGAACTTATGAGCACGGACTCTAGTAAGCTTTGCATATAATAAAGGAAATCTGTCGTCACCATGAGGTAATAAGCATAGGTGAAATTCTAGAACCGCTTCATTGGCGCCATCTGTGGACACCTTCCACGATGAGAATTTCCTCGTAGAAATACAATTTATTTCTTATAATTTTTTAATTTTAGAAACTGTAGTTTCCTGCCTCTCGCGAGAATACTAGTTTTACTCGTTGCACTAACCCATTGTAGGAACCATGAACTTCACACTATTTGGTGAGGAATTCAGAAATTAGTATCGCAACGAGGAGGCTCAACCCTAGCAGGACGAGAACATTCCCCGACAACATTTCTAGAATGCGGCTTCGCCTCCTCCGTTCGGCTAGTATGGGACGTGGGGGGGGGGGGGCACCCTCCATACTAGCACTTCGCGGGCGCCTATCCTCAAAATTCATATTATGGACAACCCGCGAATGGGATACCCCCTCAATGACCCTTATGCTTATTATTGACAGCAAGGCCCAGTACTTACTACTTTCAATCACTTCCCCAACCCGGCCGATGACATGCCAAATCCCGAGCTAAATCACGACAACAACAATGTAGACATAAGAGCCTGCGACTGCAACGCCATGGACAGTTGATCGCGCTCTAACTCCTTAGGCGGGCCGACCCATTCCACAAGGATGAGCCTGCATTTCCCTCCGCTTTTTGCAAAGCAATGCGCGAAGCTCATGTTCGCAAAAGATGGAGAGAAATGTCGATTGCAAAGTATACAAGGACTTCTGACCTCAACGATCATATGAACAAATTCAAAACGTTGATGGGGATGAACGAGAACAACGATGCTATGTTCTGTCGATCGTTTCCTTCTACGTCGAGTGGAGTGGCTTTGACATGGTTCACCTTTCGGGCCCGATCATCCATTAGCAGCTTCACGCAATTATCGGACATCTATGTCGCTCATTTTGGCAGTGCCTGCACATGAAAGCGGACCATATAAAACCTAAATTCCATCAAGCAAGGACCAGCCGAGTCTTTGGGAAATTTCTTCAACAGGTTCACTAACATGGTCGTGCAAATCCCAAAATTCAATCAGGAATCAGTGAGCACTATCTTAATGGGCAACCTAACTGAAGGCAATTTCAAAATCTATCTGTTTTGAAAAGAGCCTCAAAACTACAACGAGCTACGCCAGCTTGTAACTCTATAAATCCATGAGATGGAGGCTGCCAGCTCGAGCTCACAGCGAAATGAGGCAAAACCTTCCTTTTCCATAAAGTCGCTAATAAGTTTCGCGGAAGAAAAGAACCAAATACTCAACCACGCAACAACCCCCATTGGCAACACCCCATTGCTCTACCGCGAGGTCCTTAACACGAGGTACAATACAATCAACGGGCAAGTCCAAACCCGCCCGCTGCCCCAACAAACGCAATGATGGTGTACCACGAGATGATCTACCCCTTTTCTATGGGATTCCAGCAGCCCCTCCACCCCGAAAGGGTGTACCTCTACAAATTTGTGCACCCCCAGCAGACACCAATCCACTCGTTGCACCGCTGCGACAGTACAACCCCCCTTATGCACCAAGAGGGAGGGGAAGAGGAGGATACCCGCGAGGCCGGGGAGGACGAAATGGGAACAGAGGAGGTGGATACCGAGCCCCACCAAGGGAAATCCAAAATTCCCCCGAAGCGAGATTTTCATCAAATCGAGCCTCACATTCCAAAAGAGATAGCAGGAAGCCTGAACCCATCACCACTTGATGGATGCATCAAGACCATCGTGGTGGGGGGGGGGGGGGGGGACCTATCTCCTCCAACACCAGCAATCAGGAGAAGAAACAATATAAGAGAGAAGCCAGACAACCTCCATCCAAAGTTAGCGTTAGACAAGCCTCTACATAACATGCGGTATTATATTTCTCTGTTTCTGATGCTCGCGACCTCAAGATGCCACATTCGGATCCTGTGGTTATTAATGTGCAACTAGGAACCAAAAAATTCAAACACGTGTTGATAGACATCGGCTACGCAGTGTATGTTCTTTATTGGAACGCTTGTGAACAACTGGACATCGCGTAAAGCGCCATGCGCTGCTACTCAGGAAAGCTTGCCTCTTTTGCGAGGGATGAAGTTGAAGTAATCGGAACCAGCGAGCTAGCCTTAACATTGGGAACCACTCCCAACAGGGAACTCTCATGATAGAATTTACTTTAGTTCGTCTGTCGTCTATTTACAGCGCCACCATGGGCCGAGTCAACCTCTTCGAATTCCAAGTCACGTGCTCTATCTACCATTTTGGCTTCAATTTCCCATGTACAAACGGAAAAGTTAGGCAAGTTCGGGGAGAGCAAGCAGAAAGCAGAATTTGCTATGTAGCCTCGCTTCAAAAAGGCCACAGACGGGTATTCTCGATCGACAACCTTGGCCAAGGATCTTTAAAATCGGAGATAATTGACTATAGCGATCAGGAAGTCACTTCTGAGAAATTCAAAGCAGAGTGGAGGTGCGACTGATGTGAGCCTTATTTGCCATGTTTTACACTTACTTTTATATCGATTTCAGTATACATTTCAGGCATTTGGGTTAGAATTGTACATAATCTATGTAGTTTATGCTTATTTGCCAAATTATGGAGTCTACACTAGTTTCTGTTTTATTTTGCATAAATCGATGCATTTGATAGCAATTCAGAGAAAGGATGAAAAGCTTAGAGTCAACTACAGAAAGTCCAAGATCAAGCAGGAGCAGCTGAACCAGGACAAATCGAGAAAAAAACAAGGAAGGAAGCACTCGACATTTGATATCGAGTGCCATCCAGTCGAAAATGAGCAAGTCGAGCAGAGATCCGCTCGAGGAGCCCAGAGCTACTCGACGTCGAGTAACCCTACTCGATGTCGACTACACATCAAGCGTTCAGAGAGTGCCCGAGCTCGATTTCAATACACGGAGACACGATCTAGTCGACGTCGACTACACCTAGTCGATGTCGAGTACCCACTTGCATCAGTCCGAGTCCGGGATAGAGTGTGTGCCGAGAAGATAGATTACTTGCGAGTGAAGATATGTGGAATTTTATCCATCCACATGAAGATCTAGCAAGTTCAAGAGGGATCTATCCACATTAGTTTTATTTCCTTATAGAATTATTTCCTTTATTAATTAAGTTTTATGTTATATTCTTAGATAGAAAGTTTTAGATATAGATAAAGTACTATTTCCTTGAATAGCGGGGATTGAACACTATAAATAAGGCCTTAGGGGATGATTTTTGGAATCATCCAAGCCACAAGAAATTTTGTTTCATAGAGTTTTTGAGAGCTTTGAGAGAGAGAGAGAGGCCGAGTGGAGCAAGAAAGCGGAAGCGGAAGTTGGGTGACCCTCGTAGTTATTTCTCTTTTATTATTGATGAGTTTCTTAATGATGAAGAGCGAGTAGTCACCCAACTTCGAGGGTCGGGGTGAGCCCGACGATAGCCGTGTGAGGTAATGCGATAAAGATACAATCTTTTGATGCGATTTCGTCTTCTATCCCTATGAGCATGATTCTTTTGTGAAAGTTGAAGGTGATCCTTGTTTGTGTTATTAAAGCGAAAGTGATCTTAATGCAACTTGGATTAATTATGTGAAAAGGGTTAGTAACAATTAGGGTTTATGCAAAATCTTCTATCTTCCTACTTGTTAATAACGGAAGTTATTTGACGAAAAGCATGATCTTTTATGCCCTTATGCATTATTTTATATGGTTATCGTTGTGGCATTGAAACCCAAATCTTGGAAGTCTTTTAGTTTATTGAATTTATTCCCAAAATTTCGTGTTTATTTCTGTCTTTCGTTGCCATTTTTTATTCTGCACTACTCGAGATCGACGACACTGGTCGACGTCAAGTGCTATAGTGGTCGACATCGAGTACATCTACTCGACATCGACTGACTTTGCTTTGTTTTTGTGTTTCTTTGCTTCTGTTTTGCAGTTTTTACTCGACTGAGTGGTCGACGTTGAGGACCCTAGTCGACATTAAGTACTTTCTGAGTCAAATTCGAGAGTTTTCTGGACTGAAAAGGCGTGCGCTGACACGCTTTTTCGTGGATCGATCCTGAATGTCTTCTATTACAGCGGGAAGAAGTCTTGTATTTTATATGCGTGGTTCAGGGAGTCTATTTGGAATTTATATTTTATATTTATTTCATACGTGATATTCCTCCCCTATCGACAAATTGGCATCGTTGTCGGGGCAGAAATCAACCGCGCACTTTTTAGTCAGTTTTACTCTTTTATTTTTGTTTTTTTGTTTGCATGTGCATGCGAAGAAATGATCGCACACCTATGGACCCTATTCTCGAGCCTGAGCGATTTTTTTCACTTACAGCAAAGGCTTAGAAGGAGACTCATGTCGACCACAAACGAGAATGATGTCCAGCTCACACTGGTGTAGGAGCTTGAGCAAATCCGCGTACGAATTGAGGAATTAACAACCAGAGAAGCAGAACATGCCCGACGAGAGGTGGAACATACACAAAATCAACAAAGGTGAGAAGAAAGGGTAGATCGCGAGGTCAACACGAGAAGGGAACTTGATAAGCAGATTGGGCATGTCCCAGCCAACACAGAGGAGTATCTGCATCCCACTCTGGAAGTTCCAGAATCACCGGTCGTTCTTCCCGCTGTTAATTATGAAATTCGTCCTTCTTTTATTACTGAAATTAGAAGGAGTCAATTTTGGGGAAATCACCGGCCGTTCTTCCCCTTTAGAGCATGTTACAACTTTTCTAGATTAATGCGAAGCTATTGCATATGGTGCTAATCTAGAATATCTCAAACTAAAGGGTTTTCGTTGGTTTCTTGCAGGAATAGCATCACGGTGGCTTGAAGGATTGCCAGCACGATCAATTCGCACTTGAAATGAACTACATGACTTGTTCCTTAACAAGTTTTTTCCTCCTGCAAAGATAGCTGTGCTTAGACAACAAATCACGACTTTCAGTCAAAAGCTAGGAGAACTGCTTGCACAGGTCTGGGAGTGCTCCAAAAGGCTTCTGAAATCCTGTCCTACGCACAGACAGCCACCCTACGTCATCCAGGAGATCATCTTCAACTGTCTGGATGCACCTACTAAGGATCGGATCAACAACTACATCGCCTATAGGTATCTCGAGTACACCCCACGGCGTGCTTGGGAGACCTTTTAGACGTTGGCCAACTATGATAATACTTATAGGACTTATGCGTCCTCTGGCGACGAAAGGTATGAAAGGCTTGCCCCATCTATGCCTCTGTATGTGCCACCAAAAGAGATTGATTCGGAAGCCAGGGACCAGTTCCATAATGATCAGGTACGTCATCTTACCAAACAAGTTCAATTCCTTTCTAAAGATAAACCTTGTTTGGAATGTGGGTCTGTAGGCACAACACTACTGTGTGCCCATACGCCGACCAAGTCCACATGGCTCAAACCCACGAAGAGGCGCGTTATGTGGGGGGGAACTACTCAAGGCAGCATCAGCAACAACAGAACTGGAGCCACTATCGCCAGTCCCACATCAAAGAGACCCCCCGCCCTACAGAGCTCTTGGTCACCCCGACATGGAAGGTAAGAAGGATGACATGCAGGTTATTCTTGAAGAGATGAGGAGGAATCATTCAGAAAGCAAGCAATCAATCAATTCCATCCACACTCAACTACAGATGCCACCTTGAGCCCAAGCTACATGAGCCCTACAGATGCCACCTTGAGCTCTCACGGAGAAAGTCGGCCTAGCGGCTATAAAATCTAGAGCTTGTATAAAGACAATTAGTTTTTGAATTTTCGGACATATTTGCTTTTGGTTTTTGGTTTTGAAACATTGTTTTTTGGGTTTTGCTATTGTGGATATATTTGTCAACAGAACTTGCAGGTATGAAAAAGCTACAGAAGTACTCCACGTCGACCACCCATCACGAGCAAAACACCTATGGCCGAGGAGAAAGGCCATCCCAAGGTTCAATGTTACTCGATATCGAGTAGACCTAGTCGACGTCCACTAGTCTGCTCGATGTCGACCACTTCTGCCATAGCATTTGCACTCGATTTCGACGATCTGCACACATGTCTAGTAAGTTTCTTTCGTTACCCTGTTTTTATACAGTGAGGACAATGTGATGTTTAAGTATGGGGTGGGGAAAAGGCTTACATTGGTGCATATTTTCCGAATTGTTCAGGCACGGTTACTTTGGATTTATGATTCATCTATTGTGCTTACATGTTTTTTCCAAAGTTTATTTATCAGCCCCATTGAGAATTTTTTATAAGTGTCATGGAAGCTTGAATTGAACTCGACGATGCAAAGTTAAATTCATAAGAGATATAGAATGAAATTTCCTAGTAAAGGGAAGTCACAATGAAATGCGTTATTTTCTTGAAAACCATGAAAGGAGATAAATTTGATTTTGCTTTTGACATGTTGCATGATAAGAGGATGGAGGACTTTATATTTCCATATAATGCTCATATGTTTATATTCCTCAACCATACCTATGCTTATGCATCACAAAAGTCATATTATGTCTTATGTCCATTATTGCTCCACATGATCTAAATATTGCCTATTTCTTTACCTTATTTCCTTATCCGGTGAGTATGTTGAGAAATTGATGTCATATTATGGAGATTATTATATGGTTGTTGTGTTGTTGTTATTATCATATTTGGAGTTCGGCAGGAAAGTTTCAAAGATATGGAAAATTTAATGAGTGAAAGAAAATTCGGTCACCTAATGAGATAAAGGTAGATCGACCCTGCCTGTAATGAGATAATAGTTCCGCAGGATGGGACACCAAGGTGATGAGTCCGAAGCGCTAAGTATCCGGAGCCATTCATGACACCCATGTTTGCGACTCGCGAGAAGGCAGTGCTGAGTTTGTCTCAGTTCGGTTGTCATTCTTCTTGTAATAAGGTTGATAGTCTCCATGTTGTTCATGCTAGACTTGGCCATATGTCATTGTCAAAATGAAACATTTAGATGTTTGTAAAACTGTTAATGTATCTCAGTTAGATTGTGATACTTGCTATATGACTAAGATTGATAGGATCAAGTTTCACATGAGTTAGTCTTTAGCAAAGACTCCCTTTTAGTTGGTTCACATGGATTTGTGGGGTCCATATAAGACTCCTTCTAGGTGTGGTGCAAGATACTTTCTTACTATTGTTGATGATCATTCAAGAACAACATGGGTGTATCTTCTTCAGGACAAGTTACAAGTATTGAGATGTGTTTCTAGTTTTCTGAAAATGGTTGAAACTAAATTCATGGTGTCTGTTAAATGTGTTAGAACTAACAATGGGACAGAGTTCGCTCAAAGAGGTTATGTTGATTTGTTTAGTGATCTTGATATTTTACATCAAAAATCTGCTTCTGGTGTACATGAGAAAAATGGTAGGGTGGAACACAAACATAGACATCTAATTAAGACAACAAGGGCTATTAAAATGTTTGATGGGCCCCCAATCAAGTTCTAGGGATAGTGTGTGTTGAGTGCTACATATCTTATTAACAAAATGCCTTCATTTGTTCTCAATTAGAAGTCACCATTTGAGATCTTCTTTCGCCAACCTCCTTCTTATGATCAGATGCGTGTCATTGATTGTTTATATTATACCTTACCGCCTAATGATCATAGAGATAAGCTTGGAAATGTGGGTAGGAGGTGTATTTTTCTGGGTTATTTACCAGGCCATAAGGCTTACAAGCTGTTTCATTTGGAAAAGAAATGCCTAATTATCAGTAGACATGTGAAGTTTGTGGAATCTGTTTTTTCCTTTCAAATCATCTTCACCTACTCAAGCTCTCACATTGCATGTGTTTCCATCTGTTATGTTGGAAGATACCTCTGATGTTGATCATGATAATAATCATAGGTCTATTCCTCTTGATAATCAATGGGCTCCTTTTGATAGTCTAACTGATGATAATTCAGTTGATGCTAGTCCATCACACACAATCTCAGATGTTGCTCCTGACAGTGAAGGGTCACTGCAGTCTCAGAGTTTTGTTGCTCCTACCCCCATATTACTGGACATAATCCTCCTCAACTTCCTTCCAAATGAGTTATTAGACCTCCATCTTGTTTCCAAAATTATGAATGTTCAGGCTTGCCTTCTAGAAGAAGTAATTCTGACGACCCTCTATCACAGTCGTTTGTTGTCTTCTCCATCAAGAATTTAGCCCATTTGACTCTTGCTTATATTGAATACTTTGTCAACGTGTGTGCCACCTTTGAACCTAATAGTTATGCTCAAGATAAGGGTGTGGCTCATTGGGAATTAGCTACGAAAGCTGAGTTGACAGCTTTAGAAAACAATCACACCTGGTCTGTTACTCCATTTCCTAATGGAAAAAAGGCCATTGGATCCAAGTGGATTTACAAAATTAAATATAGACCTGATGGATCCATTGAGAAATACAAGGCTAGATTAGTGGAAGAAGGGTTTAATCAAGTCAAAGATAAATATTATAAGCAGACTTTTTCACCTATGGCGAAACTATCTACTGTGAGGGTTATCTTAGCTATGGTTGTTGTTAAGGGATGGGTTCTTCACCAACTAGATGTCAATAATGCCTTTTTACATAGCAATTTGGAAGAGGAAGTATACATGATTCCACCCTTAGGCTATGAGGTTTAGAAAGGACATGTCTGCAAGCTTAATAGGTCCTTGTATGGCCTTAAACAAGCAAGTTGATAGTGTAATCATGAACTTACTAGGTTCTTGGTAAATTTGGGATTTTCTCAGTCTAAGGATGACTGTTCTCTCTTTTTTAAATCTAAAAGAACTTCTATGATAGTGGCTTTGGTCTATGTTGATGATATGCATATCATGGGTAATTCTGCACATGAGATAAGTTCAACCAAACAAGCTCTGCACACTGCATTCACTATTAAAGACTTGGGAATCGCAAGGTATTTTTTGGGTATGGAGATATCTAGATCCTCTTCATATATTCTCTTAAATAAGAGAAAATATATTCTAGATATTTTAAAAGATGCACAGATGGAAGGATGCAAGCCTGCATCTTTCCCTATGCAACATGGCACAAAGCTATCATCTATGGAAGGTGGTCCTATTGACAATCCAGAATGATATTGAAGGATTGTTGGCCAATTACTTTACCTTACCCTTACCCGACCTGACATCGCATATTCAGTTCAGCAGCTAATTCAATTCCTTCAAAATCCTCTTAAACCACATTGGCATGCTGCAATGTATCTCTTGAGATATCCTAAGGACAGCTTCCATCTTGCTCTATCTTATCCAACCTCCTTTTCATTCAATATGTGTACATACAGTGTTGCTGATTGGGGTAATTGTAGAGATACTGGTAGATCCTTAACTGGCTTCTGTCTCTTCTTGGGCTCAGCTCTGGTTTCTTGGAAGACAAAGAAACAAAAGGTGGTGTCCAAGTCATCCACAGAAAGTGAATACAGATGTATGACGTCATCTTCTAGTGAATTGGTTTGGTTACATGGTTTACTTTCAGGTTTACACATCAGTGTTCACCTTCCAATCACCTTGCATTGTGATAACGAATCTGCCAAGGATCTAGCTGCTAATCCTATTTTTCATGAGAGAACTAAGCATGTGCGTATTGATAGCCATTTCATTAGAGAAATGGTCCAAGACAAGTTCATCAAGACAGCTCATGTCTTTTCTGCATTAAAGATTGCAGATGTTTTGACCAAGGCATTAGAGGCTTCTCAACATCAGTTTCTCACATCCAAGCTTGGTCTAGTTCTCCCTGTTTCTAGTCCAGCTTGAGGGGGGTTTATGGGATTATACTATATTCTATAGCTTAGCATAGTATATTGTACAAATGTAATTTTGTGATTTTGTGAAGGGGATTTTGGTTATTTCATAGACAGACGCTCCTCCCATCTCTTATAAGAGGATTGGCGTCAAATGTAGTGGGGGTGAAAAAATCAATTGTAACAAACTAAGCTACAGATTTCTTGGTTCTCTCCAATGGAGTTTTGAGAGGTTTTCTGAATTGATTTTGATTGTTCAAATAGTGCTTTGCTGGGAACTGGAGCAGTTGCTGGCTTTGAGCAACGACGACAACTAAGTTGAGGGTGATGGCTCAAAGTTGGAACGATCAGAAGAAGCCGTGGGAGGTGTTTTGGTGGAGTTTGGCTCGACAAGGCTTCAAGAACAAGGTGATGGTGGTTTTTGTTTGAGTTTAGCAAGAATGGAGGAAAGATGGTGTTTTTTTTTTGTGGTTATGGGAGAAAAAAGAGAGAGAAATCATATGAAGAGAAGTGGGTTCTATGGTTCAGATTGTGAATGAGGGTTTTGGGGTGAAGGGGTCTCACATTTATAGAACAAAATGTATGTGTTGTTTGCAAGAAAAGGAAGAAGACAAGAGTTGGGGGCGGGAGAGAGAGAGAGAGAGAGAGAGAGAGAGAGAGAGAGAGAGAGAGAGAGAGAGAGAGAGAGAGAAGTGTTCCCAAGGACCCAATTCACATACCCAAAATCGAATCCCAACATCCGATCTCTCATCCCGTATCCTGACTCTAGAAAATCTTAAATCGAGTTTTCAAACTATGTTTGAAAGGATCGAAGTTGGTTTCAAATTTTTAATCTCAGAGATCGGAAGCGGAAAGAAAATCCGTCAAAATCTCTAATTTTAAATGATACCGGAATTGTTTCGAAAGAATTTTAAAAAGGAGTAAGTTGCTCAAGGACTACTTTTTCAAAATTTCCAAATCGGATATAATATATTTATATTTTTAATTAAATACTATCTAAATATTTTCGATCTTTACATATTTTTTATCAACCCTTCCCCATTTTGGTAAAAATATGGATATATTGATCATTGTTAACTTATTAATCAAGAAGAAATTGGGCATTCTTTCCCTTATTAACCCAATGTCCACCGGAATGGTTAATTATCTTCTTCTCTTCCATTGGAATGGTTAATTATCTTCTTCCCTTTTTACTATCGATCGTTGCTTTGATAAATTTATTGGTTGAATCAAGCATGACATGTGGAAGGATTAATGTCTTTTCAATGTGATTTCTTTTGTCGGGGAGTTATTCGTTTTATGAATTGTTTTATTTAGATTTTTTAACTCTATTTTTAATGCAATTTATTATGTGTAGTACTACTATTTCTGAGTTGGATTCATATAAAACTCAACTCAATATGATTATATATTTTCGTTTGATTTTTTCAGTTTAATATTGTCAGCTGTTTTTATCATTTTTTGGTGTTTGTCTGTGTTATGTGTTTTATGTTTGTGTTGTGTGTGCTTTTTGTTGTTTGTCCGCTTCAGATTTTCATCAGCTGAAGTATCTTATAAGGTACTTGAAGAGATGACAAGTAGCCAGCTTTAAAAATACCGATGAAAGAGATGATAAAGTGTTTGATGTAGCTGACAAGTGTTGGGGGGGAAGATGTTGAAAAATATACTCATTATGTGTATTAAAAAATCGAGGGTTTTGAGTTGGTGCTTATGATGAGATGAAGTATGGGGGGTTGATTTTGGTAGTGGTGCAGACAATGAGGGGGCTCACAATGAGGTGACTGTGAAGGATTTTACTAGTATTCATTGTTTTATTGCGAAATCGGTTTATAAATATGTAATGTATGCTAATTCTATATGCTTATTTTTTTCAAATATGGAAAATGTTGAAAAATGAATAGGCATAATGCTTGCTGAAAAATGAATTGTATAAAAGTTGTTTAATCAAAAAATGTAATTATATAATACTCCCTCCTTTAAGAAAAACGTGTCGTTTTAAGAGTAAAATCTTGTTAAGAAAAACATGTTGTTTTACATATTTTGGTGTTCACTTTCCAAAATTATCCTTGTAATCATTATTGATTTATTAGTTGTAGTTTTCAATAAAGTGGAAAAATAAAGTAATAATTAGGGATATAAGTGTATTTTTGTTTGTTTTTATTTGCTTCTTAAAAAATGTGCAAATGTCTAAAACGACATGTTTTAATTAACGGATGGAGTATGTGTTTGTGAGTATGTGGTCTCTTCTCAGCTATTTGCTCTTATTTTTCCTTGTCATATATCTGGCATGTTTTGTCAGCTATCACCCTTTGTCGGCTACTTGAACTCATCCTTTTGTCAGCTCCTTGTCATACTTTCCCAATTGGGGGCTCTTTTGATTCTACCATCTTCCCGGCCACTATGTACTTTCAGTTGTCCTTCTTCTAAATTCTCCAATGCATATCTTCCTTTTGTAGCTGGTCGTCCTCTTCTTTTTCATCTTAAAGGGGACAAACATTTAATATGCTTTATTTGTATAGGAATATTAAATTCAACCTCTTGCAACATGGGGCAAATTGTCTCACTATAAGCTAATTGTCAAGCTTAGTTAGTGCTAAAGCTTCCAATGAAATGTGTCACAACCACAAGGGCCTTTATGTGTTCTATAGCACAAAGAGCATGTATGCATGAGATCTTTTTTAAATCAAACACTTTATAAGTCTATGTCTTTGTTGACACTTCAATTACTATTGTTGTCCCTCCTGCCACTACTTCAAATTGAAAACCATTCATTTTTTGAACATGGTATGCTCCAGCTTTCTGTTGCAATGCTTTAAGCATTTACACAATTCATGGCGGCATCCCTTGTGTGTTTTTATCAACCTTTTCTGTTCTTTCTTGGAATCGTTTTGTTAATTTCTCCCTAAGATAGTTCAATAGGGCAACTATAGGCTATGATTTCTTGGATCATTTTTTCACTAAGATGAAGTAAAGTTGATTTTAAACAACTTTTTTTTACAGTATGCAAACAGTAGGATACTGATAAGGCATATTTTGATAGGCATTATAAAGTAGTTTTAGTTGTGTTTCATAGGTGTTTGGTTATGTTTTAGAGTTAATTATGTAATATGCACTTTTAGTGGTAAAGATCGGAAACTACGCTATTTTATGGGTTTTATGCAGATTCGTAGTGCCGACATGGTGAAGAGCTTGAGAAGAAACCAAAGATAATGTCCAAAGAGCGAGGAACAAGTGAAGGAAGGATTAGAAGGCGATTTGAGAAGTAAAGGAGCACAAGAACAAGAGCAGAAATGAAGCACTTGGAGAGATCCCATGTTTGAGGTTCGGATAAGTTGGATTCAGCTTCTTAGTTCTTCATGAGAGTTGTATTTCTTGAAAAGATATTTCCAACGCATATTCATATGCGTCAATTGGACGAACGACGACTTTGGAAAGTGCCTTACAAGTTTAGTTTTGTGAGTTGATTTTAGGTGGAAGGTTGAGCTTCCAAATCCAATTAAAGCTTGTTGTATTTTGCATATTACCGTTTCTAATTTTGTGAGTTGATTTTATGGTGAACTCACCCTTCGAATTTAATTTCCATATTAATCTATCTAAAGTGTTCCATTCAGGGATACAAATATCTGAAATGGCCATCACCACTTGTGAAGGGATGATTTGTCATAGTAAAGGGATGTTCCATTGATTTTGAGATGTGAAGAGTTGGGCCACTTTCATGTTAGGTAACATTTGAGAGGTAGATTGTTCACCCAGGGATTCGACCAAACATTGATAGTCTTGTAGTCCCCGACTATCGAAAGGGGGCCTTTACTATAAGTTTCTCTTAGGTGGGGTATTCTTCCAAATTGCCATGAAATATTTTGTTTATTTAGCTTGAAGATTGTTTCATTTTGTATGTATTTTTCTTTTATGACTTTGACCCATATATTGCTTGGGTTTGTCAGTATTTTCTAAAGTAGATTTAGCTACATGCTTATGTTTATTTCTTTTGCCAATTTAATGCCGAGCTCACCTTTGTCTTTGGGTCTACATATCCTTTCCCAGCTAATAAATGGGTTGTTTCGTTCAGAATTAGGTTTGTCCTAGAAAAAGTTTTTATTGATTTGATCTATTTGTTGAAGCACGCCTTTAGGGAGTAGAAAGTTTTGCATAAGGTAGTTGACTTTAGATCTAAGATTCGCATTGATAAGCACTATCCTACCCGCTTGAGATAAAGTTGAGACCTTCCATTTTGAAAGTTGTTTCTTCAGACTTTGAAGTGCTTCTTCAAAGACCGAATTTTTTACTCTGCGTTTGATGAGAGGTATACCCAGATATTTTTCAATAACAGTTGAAATTGGTATATTCATGTCTCTAGAAAGAGAGCGTGCTAGGTTGGTATTAAATTTCTTGACACTTGCATTGAACTTTTTTGGTAATTAATAATAAGACCTGATTGATTAAAGAACTTGTTCAGCATGTTTTGAATTGTATGGAGACTTTTCTATGAGGGTTTTGCGAAGATTAGTGTGTCATCAGCAAATGTGAGGAATGATATGGGTGAGCCATTTGGGGTTAGTTTAATCCCTACTAGCGTGTCATCCTGGTTTGCTTCCTCGATTAATTGTCTAGCAAAATTTTCCATGATAATGACAAATATGTAAGGTGCTAGCAGATCACCTTGACGAATACCTCTTTGCAGTCTGAAGCATTCACCGGGTTTATTATTGACAAGGACATAGAATATGGTAGTAGTTAAGCATTTCATGACCCAGTTGATCCAGGTACGATGGAAACCAAATTTGGTAAGGACAACTTGAATGTAGTTCCAACTAATTTTATCATATGCTTTTTCCATATCGATCTTAAGAGCCATCCAACCCTTCTTCCCTTTTTGTTTATGGAATGAGTGAAAGATTTCATGCACAATTAGTGTGTTATCCTGTATGGATCCCCCTTCCACAAAGGCACCTTGAAAGGGGTTAATGATCCTTGGAAGAATAGCCTTGAGTCTATTAGCTAATATTTTGACAATAATTTTGTAGATAGTGTTACAAAGACTGATTGGTCTAAAATGGTTTCTGGTCATAGGAGAGTCAATTTTGGGAATGAGGGCTGTAAAAGTTTGGTTAATTTCAGATAGCATATTGCCAGAGTGAAAGAAGGCTCTTATAGTTTTGCACACTAAAGGTCCCATAATATGCCAGTATTTTTTGTAAAATTTTGGGGGAAAGCCGTCTGGGTCAGGGGTCTTATCTTCTGTCATATTGAAGACTGCCTCTTTAATTTCCGTATTTGTTGGTTATTTTGTAAGTTTGGAGTTTTCATCTTAAGTTATTTCAGCATTATGTTCTCTATCATCTCCGGGTGTATCGCAGATGTACCCTGGCTGACAAATCTATCAGCTAAATCTGAAGTGATTTGGCTTCGTATTTCTTGGCTATCTATTAAGATAGTCCCATCCTTAGTGGTGAAATTTGAAGCCGAATTCCTTAAATTTCTAACTTTAGCTACTAATTGGTAATATTTCGTATTTTTATCTGCTAGCAAAATGTGTTTGATTTTGATTTTGGCTCTTTGCTTCCAAGAGGAGTGGTTGAAGGCCAATTTTGTCCTTGTTTGCTCCCGTCGATCTAGTTTTTGCTTTTGTGTTGGAGAGATAGTTCCCCAAGGGAGTGATTGTTGAAGATGTAGAATTTGGTTATCTAGTTTTGTGAGTTGGGAAATCGTATAATCATTATGAGTTTTACACAAATTTTTTGTATTTTTTATTGATTTTAGTTGTTTGAGTTAGTTGAAAGCTAAAGGAGCCCTTTAGTTTATTCTCACAAACTTGTTTGACCATACTCTCATATTCTTGCTTAGTTATCCAGGCCATTTCGAATCGAAATGATGATCCTTTATTGGATTCATTATTTCTCATTTGTAAAGTTATTGGGTAGTGGTCGGAAGAGGTGAAAGTGTGATGAACCACCATTAGATCTTTGTAAGTTGTTATGATATTTTGGTGTACCGTTACCCTATATCCAATCTTTCAAAATATTATTAAGGGTCGAGTTGTTTTTTCGTCAAGTAAAAGGAGAGCCAATAATAAACGGAATAGTATGGAGACTGAGTTCATTTTTAACCTGGTAAAGTCTTCTAAATCTACATAAAGATGGCACTTTTTCACCAAATTTTTGGTATCATTTTTGATATCATTGAGATCTCTCATAATCATGATTAGTAGGTTATGTTTATTTTTGTGATTTTATATATGTCCTCCCAAAATGTCGTTTTTTCACCTTCAACAGCAGGCCGTACACAAACATAATCGCCATGTTTAAGTTGAAGTTGATTTTAAAAAACATAAACAAATTTTAATACCTTAGATTTATTTTCTGACATTTATATGCATATAAGTTTGATTTTTTTTATTCAGTTTATTCACAACATCTTTTAAATGTTACCAAAATATGACTAACTGAGATATGATAATGATTTAATAGTTAAATTAATTGTGGTTGTTAATAAAGGTAATTCAATTGGTTAAAAGATGTGTGAATATTAATTGACTTGGTTAAAAGAGATAATATCAGTTTGTTAAAAAAAATGACACATATATAACCAAATTGCACTAGAATGAATTTCATATCTCTATTTTAGTATATGGTATATATATCTAGATAAGTCGATTTTAATGTTATGCAAAATGTATAAATTGGAATAATTTTTTTAATTACTCGTTATTAATTGTTCATCATTGATCATTTATAATCGATATATTGCATTAAAAAGGTGAAAAGAATATTAAAAAAATTAAACAACAATTTATACCCAGTATAACTTAATTAATGTAATATTAACATTTAATTAAAATTTAAAAGAATTTATATTCTCAACGATATCTATATCTATATATCTATATTTTAAAATACTAAAACAGAGGCCGCTGGCGCGACCTCGCTGCCACGAAATTTTCTGGATTAAACGGGATTATTTTTGCTTACGTGGCATTTTCTGGATTAAAGTTGTATTATATTTCTGGGTCCCACCAATTAATAAGCCAATATAGATAGGAAAAAAACTTATCTTTTTAGATAAATAATCTATTCAATATAACCTTATAATTTATATTTTAATTAGATTATGTGATTAAATTGGGAAAACTAGAGTGTCTACTTAATCTTCGAATAAAAAAAATATCTTCTATCTTCTATATATCTATATTAAAATGATAAAATCAGTACATTGCATTCTACTTTCTACGTTTTTCTAATTTTCACTTTATTTTTATGGCCTTTAATTTTAAAATAGTACCTTTCTTCTTGTGTTCTGCCTGCCTCGCTTGTTCTGGTTGTTTTCCCACCGTCGATCCGTTGTTGGTGGTGTATGCCTTGGTGGTGTCTGCCCTGTCGTAGTCGGACTCGCTTGGTCGTTGTTTCGCAGCTTCGAGAGTTTCCCTGTTGGGTACGATGCTTTCCTTCTTCTTTATGTTTTGATTTAGGGGTGTATCGGTGGCAGATTGGTTTGATTTCTAGTGCTTGGTTGAGGTGGTGTGGTTCGGGGGATGGAAGGGTGTGGTTTTGGGTTGCAATTTTCTATTGCTTTTGTGTTCTTGGGGCGGTTTGGTGGGTGGGTTGTGGCGTTGGTTTGTGATGTTGTTGACTACCTCGGTTTCTTCGGATGATTCGCATTTGACCAAGACTCAGTCTTTCGTTGCTTTGTTTGAGCTCCTTGCCGTTTGTGTTTCACACGTTTCGGTGTTGCTGCTGCTCTGCTAGTCAGCCCTTTGCTCATTCAAGTTTGAAAGCTTCTGCTTCTTGTGTTGGCTTCTCATCTGGTTTATTTTATTGCTTGTTTTGCTTTTGTCTAGATTCCGGCTGTATCCGGATTTTATTTGTGTTTTTCTCCTTCTGTCATTTGTTTCTGTTGGTTCTGGTTGTACCCGATGGTTAGTCCATCCACCGGCTTGTCCGGTCTCTCGTTTTCTCTAGGCTTGTCTAGAGTAGCGAATTCTTATCTTGCTTCAAAAAAAAAAAGTACATCTATCTATATATCTTCTATATAAATCTCTCTCTCTCTCTCTCTCTCTCTCTCTCTCTCTCTCTATATATATATATATATATATATATATATATATATATATATATATAGGGAAGCTTTAAAATGTAAAACATCCTTAACGTGTAAAATTTGCTTATGGTGTAAAATTTTGTCTTTTAGTGAAAACCAGACCACGCCTCCTTTTTAAAAAAAAAAAAACCGAACCGGTTTATAAAAAAAAAACCAGACCACGTCTTCCTCTCCAACGAATTCCAACAGCTATCAGCCTTGAATTCTCGTCGTCAAGCCTCACCGGAGACAGGAGCCAGTCGAATTCGGCGTTCTCGAGCCGGAGCGGTCACCGGATGGCGTGGATCTGGCTTCTCCTCCTCGGAATCGCCGGAATCCTCCCTGGAATCGTCGCAATCGGGAACAATTCCCGCCTTGCCCAACAACATCGGTGCACCGATTCGCCGCCTTCGACCGCCGCCTTCCCGCCACCGAAGCCACTAGTGATTGCCACCAACGAACTCGCCCCGCAACCACGGTCTCGTATCTGCCTCCCCCTTGCTCCGTCGTGCCCTAGGCTGCCACCGGGAGCTTGCCGAAGTCCACCCGTACAACCGCCGAGTTTTACAGTCGATGTGAGGAAGGGGATGATGAAATTACAATTTTTGTCCCATACTTTTCCTTTCTTTCAAAATACGCCCTTATCTCAATTTAATAAATTACAAAATTATTCCATTGTTTATAAACACACAACATAATATTATATTTGAACAACTTAAAATTATATTACAATTATTGAGATTGTTTGAATGATTTAAGTTGAGATTGAAAACCTAGGGTTTGATTTAGGAGCGGAATTTGGGGCTTTTTGCCAAAAGCCAAATTTATTGAAATTGATGATATGGTTGTGTTGTTGGGTTTATTTTGAGCTAATTTCATGTTCATATCATTGTCAAATTGTTTATAGATCATTAGCTAATTAGATTTCAGAATTTTGTAGTGCGATATGCTTTAGAATTTGGGGCTTTTTTCCAAAAGCCAAATTGATTGAAATTGATGATATGGTTGTGTTGTTGGGTTGATTTTGAGCTAATTTCATGTTCATATCATTGTCAAATTGTTTATGGATCATGAGCTAATTGAAGTTTGGAATTTTATATTGCGATATGCTTTAGAATTTGGGGTTTTTTGCCAACAGCCAAATTGACTGAAATTGATGATATGGTTGTGTTTTTGGGTTGATTTGGAGCTAATTTCATGTTCATAGCATTGTCAAATTGTTTATGGATCATGATCTAATTGGATTTTAGAATTTTATTGCGATATATTTTAGAATTTGGGTTTTTTTTGCCAATATCCAAATTGATTGAAATTGATTTTATGATTGTGATTTTGGGTTGATTTTGAGCTAATTTCATGTTTATAGCATTGTCAAATTGTTTGTGAATCATGAGCTAATTGAATTTTAGGATTTTATTGCGATATGCTTTAGGTCAATTAGGTTTTTATATTTTATGATAAAAATCATAATTTAGCTTATTCACTCAATTGGTAGAGCAATGTGCGTTTGCACAAAAGATGTGGGTTCAAATCCTACATAGGTTACATAATAGACAAGAGCGCAACAATCGCAAATTGTTAATCATGCACATAATAATCTTAGTTATGCACTTTTTAACCTTAATTATGCACATTTTAATCTTATTTATGCACTTTAATTTTAAAAGCTTATACGTAAAAAAATCGATTTCAAACTTACATCTATCAACCTAATTATCCGAGAGGTGAACCCAAACTCTCAAAAGTAAAAAAAAAACAAAATTAAAACATCGATTTCAAAAGCAAATCTTTTGTCTTATTAATGCACATTATGATCTTACATTTGCACAATTGTATTCTTAATCTGCACAATTGTATCTTACTTTTGCACAATTGTAGTCTAAATTTGCACATTACTATTTTATTTTCACACTTTATGTTCTTATATTTGCACTTTAAAGTTGCACAAATGCACTTTACAGTTGCACAAATGCACTTCGCAGTTCCACAAATGCACTTCACAGTTGCACAAAAGGTATCGAAAACGGGAAAAAGTGCATTTATCCATAAAATTAGACATATTTACCAATTTACCCATAAATTAAACATATTTCAATTATAAATTTTTATAATTGAAATAGGCATATTTACCTATTTACCCCATAATGAATTATTTGTCTGCACAAAATAAACTTATATTTGCACAATAAGATGTTATATGTGCACAAAAGCAAGTTATACTTGCACAGCAGAAAGTGTTAACACGAAAAAAAAATTCTTGGACAACAAAAAAAATTAAAAAAAAAAAAAAAAAAAAAAAAAAAAAAAAAAAAAAACTGGTCCGCGAAGGGGGGGCACATGCATGGGCAAGGGGGCAGACATTCTACTAATGAAGTTAGGCCCATTAGTAATTAAATTAGGCCCATTAGTAATTAAATTAGGCCCATTAGCTAATTTTACGCGATAAGCAAATTTTACACGTTAAGGAGTTTTTACATTTGAAGTAAACCCTATATATATATATATTAAAATAGAGACGAGAAAATACAATGTGGCAGGTTCTAGTGCAATTTCCTTATATGTCGTACAATGATGCACAAGAGGTCATTTCATGCCTCTTGTGCGATTTCGCATACCTGGAATTTTCTGGATTAAAACGGGATCATTTCTGCTTACGAATCATATTTTGAATTAAATTGGTATTATATTTTTGGGCTACATCAATTAATAAGCCAATATAGTTAGGTAAAAAACTTATATTTTTAGATCAAATAATCTATCTAATATAACCTTATATTTTAATTAGATAAATCTATATAATATTATATATTTTAATCGTATGATGAAATTGTTAATAATAATATGTTTTAGTACGTATTATATAAACAATCTTATCAAATCTACCTTTGCTAAAAAAAAAAAAACCGTGCATTTTTAGATCAATTTTCAATTGTTTTAAAATTTATGGATTAGGCATAGTAAAAACTCTACTTTGATCTCTAATTTAAAATTTATCTAAAATGATAAGTTCTTTGCCTAATTAAGATATAAGGTTGAATATTTATATATAAAAAACCTAATTAAGATATAAGGTTATATTGGATAGATTATTTGGTCTAAAAAAATAAGTTTTTTTTACCTAAATCTATTGACTTAT